>CM074722.1:220146169-222856169 GCA_037306005.1 Rhinophrynus dorsalis
TGAGACGAAACACTGTGTTGGTTAACCGCTCCATTTTAAAGGAAAAGGAAACTGTTTTTTAATGAAAACCTTAATGTTGTAGGACATTTCCTGTTGGGTAAAGCAAGGGTACTCCCAGTACTAGAAAAAGCACCTTTCCAGAGTTATTCTATGTCCAGTAGTGGTCAGGTTTCAATAAGTTATTATTTTGCATTCTGTAAGAGAGTCACTGACCAACAGTTCTTAATAGAAATTTTTAGAAATTGCTACTTCGCTTCCTGTCAGTAAGTAATGCATTTGTTACACTCTTCCTGACCGTTTCAGCTGTTATAACCTTTGAATAAAACAACTGACAGCAGCAGAAATACTCTTGTTTTACTCAGTATGAAATGCCCTGTAATAGGTTTTCATTAAAAAAAAGTTTACTGCTCCTTTAATGAAAACATATGTATTCTGTCCTATTGATAAATAAAAAGTACTTCCTCTGCACATTTTTTTTTTCAACAGCACCAATTTTTTTTTAAATAAAAAGGGGGAGCTTGAGTCACAGACTATGGCTCTCACAGGAAGTGAAAGGAACAGTGTCACGTGGTGACCGGAATGTAACTTTACAGTTTAATTGTAAAAAGACAGTTTTGAGTTGTAATTACTTTTGACATTGCCCTTGTTTTATGCAACAGGAAATCCCTGTAATATATTTCATAGTTATCTCCCTATTTTCCACTATTGACTTGTTGGGGATGATGGGTGTTGTAGTTCCCGCTGAAGGTCAGACAACTGACTATGGATGCTAGAGATACATAGTAACATAGTAAATTAGGTTGAAAAAAAGATACCAGTCCAAGTTCAAGTCCAATGCAATGAAGCTTATCTACTAAGAAGCAATTATGGACCAAAGCAGCTGCATCATAATGATTAAATAAGAATTCCCATTTAATTTAATTGAGATTTTTTAACCCCTTGGAGACCTCCAGCAATCAAGAGTTTGAAAGCCTAATTTATATCATTTGGAATTGGGAGAACTCGTATTTGTCCACGGTGGTGCAGTTGGTGTGCTCCACAGTTGCCGCAGTTCTTCTTATAACATCATCCTTCGTGAGCTTTTTAAATAGATAGTGAAACAGGGAGACAAGATGGGCCATTTGGTTCTTATATAGCATCATATTCTATGTTTTGGTGCACTGCAGGTCTGTCTAACAGCCAAGACAGTAAGTAGGTATGACTTGGGTGATTTTGGAAGGGCTTTCAAAGTCATCCGTATTTGTTAGCCGCTCTTTTATTTATAATTATATTTTAGGAGAATTTATTTATTTGTCTGTTTATGAAAATTAAACACTACTGGCTGTCACAGCCTGGTATGTCAGATACTAACATTCTGCTATAGCTCCCAGCTGCCACATATACTGGGAAGTACTGACAAATAAATACATCAAAATATCTCCTCAGCTATAGTTTTAAATAAAGAGTGGCTAACATAAGTATAGGTCATTTTAAAAGTGTCAGCCATGTGATGCACAATTCATGCTCTCAAAGGTTCAACAAAATGCACCATGCCCAAGAAGTTCTAATAATTTTACTCCATGGATGAGCATCTTTAAAATTAAGAAGTCTTTTACTATAAACTTTTCAAGTCCCTTCCTCCTGTTCTCAGTATCAAGCCCTGCCTGTTCTAACCTGTCTATAACAGAATGCTGTTTCCAATACAGTGGGAACCTGATAGGCCTGACTGCTCATTACATAGCAACGTATGTGTACTGGGAAGCATGCATAGAGGTGGGGGTCAGAGGATTTGGTGGCTGAAATGAGTGGAATCCTGAATAATGCCCAGGCTATTTTCTCTCTCTCTCTCTCTCTCTCTCTCTCTCTCTCTCTCTCTCTATCCCTCTCCCTATCAAGTTCCTTCAGTTCCAGTCCAGCAACCTGAGGCCCTTCAGCTGTTGTGGACTACAAATCCCATCATCCCCAGCCCACTGGCTGGGGATGATTTGATTTGTAGTCCACAACATATGGGGAGCCACAGGTTGCCCAACCCCCATCAAGTCTGTGTTAATCCAAAATATTTAGAAAGGCACAACTGGAGCAATTTTGAGGCAAACAAACTACAGTGTAAGAAGCAAATAAAAATTCTCATTCATTTAAATGGAGTTTTTTAATCTCTTAAATGTTAGAGAAGTCTCCAAAGCTTTGGAAAGGGAGTGCAGGTGCTGAAACATGTGGTGCATACAATGTTCCCTATGTTCACTGCACTGCAAGTGTTAACCCTTTGAGTGTCAGAGGGGCATGGTACGCAAAATTTTTAATTTTAATTCAGATAGGGTCTTTATAGGTGTATTAGAGTAAGACTTACCTCAAAGTGAGATACCTTGGCGTTGGTGGTAAGCTTACACACGGATTGGCCAATTTGTGGAACGAAATTCTCACTTATTTTCACTTAGATTTACTAAGAGTTATTACATATGCTAAATACAGGGCACTTATGTTCACAGTATATAGAAGAGCACAGGACTGTCTTTTTTGTATGTGTTTTTCACTATTGGGTTTAGGCCTAATGTTAGGGGGACTGGAGAACCCTCTCATTCCTTGCTGCTATCTATATTTCAAACTTTATTCTTCTATTAAATTATAATATGATATGGATATTTTAGGGTGAGTAAGCGCTGTGAGCTTTCTTCTCTTTTCTGCTTCAGTATTTAGCTAATTTTAATTTGTTGTGCGAGCCATTCATTTGTAGCATAAATAGTTTTTATTTAACCTTTGTTTATTGGTTGCACAGTGTGGCACTTTATGCTAATGAGTTACCATATTAGGCCATAATTACTCACATTCTAGGCAGAGCCCACACATTGAAGGGATTTCTAATAGCACAGTGAGCTGTTAGCGTTTATTGAATATACCTAATTAGCATACTGTGCAGTCATTTAGCATAAAGTGCAAAGTTTATATTAACCCTTAAGGACCGGCCGATCGCGCATGTGGGCGGCATTTAAGGACCACGCACCATTTTTTTTTTATTGCCGCATTCGTTCAGGGCTCCCGAACGGCGCGCAGCTGCGCGGGGAGCCCTGAATTCCATGACAGTCCTGGCACATCATGGGTCCTTATGGTTCGCTGACCCATGATGTGCCAGAACTATTAAGGGTCCTTAAGGGGTTAAAGGTTCATTTTTCCCAAAACTACTTAGTTTACAGAAAAATTGCTAGTACAACATATAGACAGATATTCGTTGTCTGTAAAACAACCTTTAACAAACAGTCCAGTATAAATCCCTTTGAGGGGCAGATTAGATTGCAGGGCTTTGCTTAGCAATGTGTTGTGCATCCCTTTGGCACTCATAGGGTTAAACGTGAACCTGATGATCAAAGGCAAATCCATTGAAAGAAGTTTTGAAAGAGCAGTATGAGCTGAGAGGGTCCGAGTGGGATCTCAGCGTCTCATATCACCTGATTAGGAGAAACAGAGCGAGGATTTTTCCTCTACCCATAACACCTCAAGAATCTTGGTAAATAGGTTTTTCTTTTTTTGTTTATGTTTTCATGTGTCTAAGATGTGAGGCCAAAAATAAAAAGACTCACTAACCAGTGCTAAAGAGGTGATAAAGGGGAGATGACTTCTCCAGTAACTATGTTGTTCTATAGAGCCTATTCACTAAGATCTCCAAAGCTGAAGAAATGTTAGTGCATAGGCTCCTTAGGATAACATAGGAACTGGAGAAGTGATAAACTGGAGAAGTCATCTCCACTTCATCACCTCTGTATCACCGCTTAGTGAATCTCCCCCTTACCTATTTTATATCCTTACCTCATCATGGTAGTACACATAATTCAGTTTTATCCTAAGAGGCACACCAAGGCACAAGCTAACACTATAGCGCCGCTAAGATTCCTCTATATTAGGGTTATCCTGACATGGACTCTTTATCTTGTATTACACATGATCTCTAATATTGTATGCTAAATAGAATGACAGGTTTATTTCAGCTTTAACTTTCATATGTATCTTTTACATTTTGAGCTTCTCCAGGCTCATTGCTTGTGATGTAGGAGAGAACATCTGGTGCTTGCAGATTACCAAACAAATAATGTGCTGCACTGTGGGGAATATTCATAAGATTTATTGTAGTTTTATCTTAAGTAGACTTCTCTATTCCCTATTCCTGGTTCTTTTCAACATTGCCTATTTTGTCCCTAAACCAGCTCTTATTAGTCTCCTGGCATGCAGAAACACTGAGTGAATTTGACAGCAAATACTTTTGGCCTTGTGTATAATAGCACACTGGAGCAATTCTGGGGCAAACCATCTGCACCATAGGGCCAAATAAAAAATTCCCATTGATCGAAATAAGTCTTTTAAAGCGATAGTAATAAATGATTTTAAAAGTACAATAAAGTATTCTATATATATTTGTATACCAATCTGTAGCTGTATAAGCATGGATAACTTTGCTGTTTTTACTTTTATTCTGTAATAGTTCCCTCTCTCTCCCCTTTTACTTACCTGAAGCCGCCTCCCCTCAGATCTGGAATCCACTCATTGGATGGACAGATCTCAGCGAGGGACAATCTTCTTTCTTGACGAAGGAGGGCATGTTTTTTCTCATGCGGACAGAAGATTGTCCCTTGTCTCGTTCTGTCAGGACCAGCTTTCTGAGGATGCTGAGGTAAGTAAAAGAGGCGGGAACTTTATTATACAATAAAAGTAAAACCGCAAAGTCATCCATGCTTTTACAGCTACAGAACGGTATACAAATATATATATTGAATACTCGATTGTACTTTAAAAATGACTCATTACTATCCCTTTAAACCCTTGATTATTAGACAGGTCACATTTCTGTCCTTTAAGGATGGATGACAGTCCTGGCTTGTCATGAGCTGAAACTCTCATGATGTGCAGTGGGTGAAATGCGGAAATGCTCTTGGTATCTGTTTCGGAAGCAGAGCAGTTCGTTTCAGCCATTCTTGGTATCTTCCGTGCATGATTCGCTGATACAACGATGTATCATTGTAAACACTGCCTCTGTCATTTCTCTCTGTCTCCATCACCCTCACACAGATTGTGAGGAAGAGAGACAGAGAAGATAGTTTTGTATCCATTACAGTGTGATCTATACCGATACATTGTATAAAAACTTTAAAGGGATAGTAATGTTTCACAATAAAAGAACAGCTCCAATGAATATTTATAGTATTTGGGCCATGGAGAGTGTTATGTCAATACTGTCAGAGTTGTAGTTCAAGAGTAATTGAATGATAAATTATTCCCCTCCCACCCCTTCTACTGATGTAACATTGCTCACCTCAGAACAGAAAGGTGGTGTCCAGATGGATTGCAGAGAGGGACAATCTTCAATTAGCATAAGGGAAAAACCTGAAAAACCTGTCAAGGTGGACCAGGGTTTTCATTGTTCTCACAATAAGAAGATTGCCCCTTGCTGTGAGCTGCCTGGCCTCAAGACCAGATTCCACATCTGAGGGGAGGTGGCTAACACTAGGTAAAAGGGGCAGGAGGGGGGATACTCTTGAACTACAACTCGGACAGTATTGAAATAACACTCTCTATGGCTCAAATACTATGGAGATTAATTGGATCTACTGTTTTTGTGAAACATCACTATCCCTTTAAGAAAAAAAATAAAGGCGCCCATTTCCATGTCTGATCACATGTGATACATCATGTATTCTTTTTCTTGTGCTCCCCCTTTTTTTAATGAATTAGTAGTATAGCTGTGGTCAGTAATTCTAGTTCAGTTAGATAGGATTAGTGTTGACGTGGGTTAGTGTTAGGTTTGGGCTTTGGGTTTTACAAACAATAGTATTTTATAGGATTATTGACTTGTTTTTTTTCTGAAATTACTTTTAGTTATTTCTATATCTTGGATAGGTATTTAATTAGTGGGGAATTTGGTAGAATTTTTCTTTAGGTAGATTTAAAAAATGACAAATTCGTATAGCTAAGTAGGTTAGTAAGGATGGGTGGGTAGTTATTTAGTAGAAATTAAGCATTAAAGGGATAGTAATACTTAAAATGTAAAAAAAAGATATGTTGTAGGGTTTTTACCCCTGCATAAAACAGGGGTACTTCTACTGCTGAAAGGTATTTTATTGAAAAGTTATTACAGCTCAAAGTTGAATTTTTTAGTTGCAATATCACAGTGGCCTGAAATTGTACAGTGGCGCTGTTGCTACACCATCCTATGAAGATTTATGGTCCCGGGACCAGAGCTGTCCATAGGATGGTGTAGTAGCAGCGCCACTATTCAATTTCAGGCCACTGTGATATTGCACCTAAAAAACTCAATTTTGACCTGTAATAACTTTTGAATAAAACACCTTTCAGCAGTGGAAGTACCCTTGTTTTACTCAGGGGGATAAACCGTACTACATTTTTTTTTACATTTTAAGTATTACTATCCATTTAAGTTGTTTAGGGAGGTATCTACATCCTATAAAATAAAAGGCCAGATGTATGGTTGACCGATGCAGTCATGCGCAGTAGAGACTGCCCAAATGCACAGAAAGCTGGCCCGTGAACACGGGCTTTTGCTGTCATGTGCAGTAGAGACTGCCTGAATGCACAGAATGCTGGCCTGTCTACATGGGCTTTTACACTAGTAGGTAATAATGCAGTGGATTAATACAGCTGAAGAGGCATCTGCCTTTTTGGCTTCAGATTCTGACACCACTGACTCTGCATCAGATTTTGATGAAGCCCATTTTAGCGACACTTCTAGCTATAACTCTAGTGAACACATTGGCCCCCCTGTTAAAAAGAGATGTACTACCCCAATTACTTCCATTGATACTGACCCTGTAGATTGAGGTACAACCAGCTGGCTTTTGTCCTGAAATTCCTGCATTCACAACCAACCCAGGAATTAAAGTGGATGTCCCCAGCTTTACCCCAGTCTTTTTTTTTTTTTTTTTTTTGTGGGAAGATATTTGGGGGAAAATTGTTTTCCACAATAGATTGATGCCAATTCCTCATCCTATATTGCAGGGCAGCATTCCTGGCAACCCAAACATATAGAGGACTTAAAAAAATGATTGGCCCTAACAATGGTGACCTCAAAATGAAGGGGAGATTGTTTTTTCATGCTAAAATGCATGGAAAAAACCATTCCTTATGTTCAAGCAATTACAGTATTTAACCTGTAAATGTGAAAAAGATAATCAAATCCTAGACATAGAATTCAAGTAAATGAATATATTTGGGGGTACTTTTTCGAAGATGCAATAATTGTGTAAACTTTTTTTGAATTTCAAAAATTTTATTGATGTCAATATCAGAAACGATGTAATAACAAACAAACATTGACAAAACAATCAGAGCAAAAGTGAGAGATCCAAAGAATAGCAGAATGGTCAATGTACATAAATCGTATACATATCAGTACACAGAGTCATCAAATCCACAAGTAATATAGACATTTGACTGAGCAGAGGTACATAGGCTAACTGTGAATATAGCTAGTGTGGTAAGATCAGAACGTCATCAGAAGACCTCATAAAACCGGTGTACAGGTGAAGGATATAGAACGAGGCTTCATGGAGGCATTCACAAGAAAGCAGAGGGGTAGAAGAGGAGGGCAAAATAGGCACAAGGTAGAGTAGAAGAGAGGAAAAGCAGGAGGAGGAGGTGTGGGAAAACTCCATAGAGTCCAGGGGGAGCGGCAGCTGGGATGCCAGGGGAATGAGCGGTAGTTTAATAAGTAATAGGACACTAAAAAGTCTCAACTGTAACAGCGAATGCCAAAGGGGTCGAATGAAGCCTACTAGTGGGAGGAAGCTGAGAACCGTTGCAGTATATTAGGATTAAGTGCCGAATCAAGCTGGAGTAGGTGTTTCCCTTCACCATCGAGACCAAGTAGAAGTAAATAGTGTAAAGGAATGAGTCACCAAGGCGTGGCATCTCTCAAGCTCAATGTGCAATGTAGGTTTCAACTTTGGAGAGCCATTGGGATTTGGAGAGGATAGTAGTTTGTTTCCAATATAAAGGGATGAGGGACCTGGCTGTGTTTAAAAGTGGAGGAACCAACTGCCACTGAGCTGGAGTTATATTCAAAAGGAGGTGAGCCTTGTAGGAGAAAAGTCAAAGAAGAGGGTTGAGAGGGAGAGAAAGTTGAAGAACAGTATTTATGGATTCTGAAAATATGCGACCAAAAAGTTTGTATCAGCGGGCAGCTCCAACAAATGTGTGAGAGAGAACTATGATGTTGAAGACATCTCCAACAGGTAGGGGAGGCCGTATGATATATTTTGGCAAGAAGAGAGGGGGTTCTGTACCAACCCGTGATAAGTTTGTAACTCAGTTCTCTCGATTTAGTATCCCTATATAATTTAAAATTGGATATCAAAATATGGGACCACTGTGTCGAGTCTAGCGAGACATTAAGTTCACTTTCCCAACGGCTAAGATAGAAGGGTTTTGAAGCATTGAGCTGGTGGAAGAACAAGGAGTAGCAAAATATAAAGGGTGAAATGAAGAAGGGGTTTTAGCAGTTTTTGCCTCAAAGTGAGTTAAGTTCCTGTATGGTGATGCAGTTTTGCATTCGGAGTTGTACCAGTGCCGAATTTGAAAAAGGAGCCACCATGGAGAAAAGCTCTGTCCAAGTTTGTCAGAAATAGTAGACAGAGGGAGGAAATGTGAGTTGCAAGTTAGCGATCCAAGAGTGTGGAGATTGGCCTTCCTCCAGTGGTCTTGCATGAGGTCTTTGAGTTCCGCTGTAGAAGAGGGGTTGTTCAGAAAAGATTGTAAAGGGTAAGGGGAAGGAGCAAGGTTAAGCATTTGATTTATCTGTCCCCAAATTTTCAAAATGTGGCCTAGTATAAAGTGAGTTTTACATTACACTGGAATCGAATGAGCCGAAATCCAGAGAAGTTGAGTAGGATCCGAGCCGTCTAGAGCGTGTAAGGTAGACGCTGTCCATTTCTTAGGTGGAGTAGAGAGTAAATCAAATATTTTTGCTAGAATGGAGGCTTTAGAATATTTATGGAAGTCCGGCATGCCAAGACCATCTTGATTGATCGGGGCAGTGAGGATATTGTACCTAAGTCTAGGCCTCTTTCTAGACCATATAAATTGGGAGGCAAGAGAGGAGAGCGTATCAACATAATGTTTAGGTATGGGTATTGGGAGAGCATTTAGAACATATAAAACCTTTGGGAGGACCATCATTTTTATGACATTAATGCGACTGAACCAAGAAATAAACAATGGATTCTGTGATAATAGATCAGATTTAATCGTTGCAATCAAAGAAGAAAAGTTACGGTGAGGGAGAGAGGTGAGGTCTGGGGAGATTGGACCATTGTAGAGGAAATTTGCATTGAAGTCCGCTGGTCCAGATTTAGATTGAGCACCTCTGATTTGGTATAGTTAATTAATGCTTGTGAAATGTTGGATTATTCGTTCAGTACTTTGAGAACAGGAGGCAGGGAGGAAGAGGGGTAAGATACAAAGAATAAAATGTCGTCGGCAAAGGCTGCCAATTTGAAATGTTCTGATCCTGCTTGAATACCTGATATTAATGGATGTAGTCACATATTTTTATATTTTTATTGACCCCTTAAGGACTGGGAAAATCTGAGGTGGATTTCACTTAAGGACCCGAGCAATTCTGACCTTCTTGACTATGTCTTTATTCAACAGTGTTTTCCCTCTAAGGCTTTTATTCCATCCACATAAATTATATACTGTTTTTTTATGCACAAATAGGGTTTTCTTTTGATACAACATTTACATGGATAACCACCAATTACTTTATTAAAATTAAACTGTAAAAAAACACCATTTTTATTTTTTCTCTTGGCATTATTTGGACGCAATGTTTTTATGGAGACTGCACGAAAGGTATGACCAATCAGTCATACCTACAAAATGGGCAGTTTTAAGTGGGCACGGTTACCCCTGGGTGAAAATCCCCATGTCCCTCTTTCTCACCCTATTTTATCACATTTTAGTGATCAGATTTGGCAGTGTATATAACTTAACATGGCTCCACAACAATCACATTACCATAATTATTTTATTTATTTTTTCTTTACATTTAAAATATTTTATTAGTACAATTTTTTATTTACATATTCTTTTTTAATTTTATATTAAAATCAACTTTTTCTTTTTTTTTTTTTTTTTTTTTTAGCAGGTCAGAAATGGACCTGCATCCAGACAGCCCCTAGCACTGAAGGGGTTAATACCCCCATCTACTGCATTGTTTTATTTCTCTATGTTTCAAGCGCTGGTCCCGGAGCGCTCAGTCTCCACCTGCAATGAATCATAGCAGTGTGCACAGAGGTGCGCTGCTGTCATTTAACCCATGATGTGCCAGGACCATCATGGGTCCTTAAGGAAAGTTTACCCATCACAGTCCTGGCACGTCATGAATTGTTAAAGTAAATGGTGGGTTATCCATATAAATGTGGTATGAAAATTAAAGCGTTATTTACAGTATGCTTAGAAATGGTATATAATTTATGTGGGTGTACTAAATAAATTAGAGGGAAAATATGGATGAACAATTGTGCTTGTCCTCTAGTGTAAAAAAAAAAGTGCTTGTCGCAACGGGGTTATGCCTCTTAACTGTTTTCTTAAATAGGGAGCTCATTTTTAACTCTTTAGTGACTGTGTGATCTGGCAGGATGAATTCTGCCATGAACTCTGGGATGACAGAGAGGAGTGCAGCTGCTCTGCCATTCCAGAATTCCATGATGTGCCAGGACTGTCACTGGTCCTTAACATCCAGACCTGCGTGACGGTCCTGACAAATCACAAGTCGCTAAGGTGTTAATACTCCGCAGTGGCCTTACGAACCTTAAAATTGCAGTTTTCAATATTTTCACCCTTCTCTCTATTTTTCTGGGGCCTCTAAATTCAGCTGGTTAGCTCTTCCTTTTGCCCTTTCTTCTTTTAAACCCTCAGTCTTGAGGGATTTTTGACACTTGAGGACAAGAACAATTTTGGACTATTTACTGTTCTTTTAATTTGTGCTCAATAAGTAAATTATTAATAGGGACTGTATAAAAGGTATGAACAGACATTCATACCTCCCATATGTCCTTTTTAGGGAGGTACTGTCCTTCAGGTGAAAATCCCTATGCCCCTCATTCCCTCCTTAGTGTCCCCCTTTTTGGTGTGTATATAAGTATTTCACATTGCTCCACAGTAATAAATCACAGAAAATGTTTGTTGAAACTTCATTGTGTGTATTTATAAATTAGTGTGTATAAATAAAACACCTTGGGCTTGCTGTAATTCTTTTGTCTATTAAAAGAATGCTATACATACATTTGTTTTTTCTTGTCCTGCTCGCAATACCTGAAAAGTGGCTCTTTTTGTCCATTTGAGGCACTGGGAGCTCTGTTCTCTGCTTCTCTCTTCCTCACTATCACAGTGAGGAAGAGAGAGAGAGAGAGAGAACACTGACAAAGGCGATGTATAAAACACATTGCTTTTGTCATTTGCTCAACTGGCACATGTGATCTCTGTAACAGCAATCACAAGTACCAGATCAATGGGGAAAGGCTGAAACTGACTTGGAGCAGTCAGCTACAGCTTCCCAGCAAGATCACAGCACACCCTGAGACTCGCTGCAATCATGAGGTGTTAGAAGTGCCAGGACCATCACCTGTCCTTAAAGGATGGGATTGTGTGTCTGTCCTGAAATGTCATTTCTCACAAATCGGGTGAAGGGCTAGTAATGTATTTTATTAATAAGAAGTCATATTTTAGATATTCAAAAAAATAAATCAATTGATGCTAGTCCAATCTCTCAAACCTTTATAGTTTGAGAGATATACGATGATAAAGTTCCCCCCTCCCTCCCCTTTCACTGATGTCAGCCTCTAGTTGACAGAAGAAGATCCTCTCCCAGGACTGGCCGACGGTCCTTCAGCAGAGCCAAAATAACGCTATCTAAAAGAAATGCTTCAGTGGAACTGTCTACAAAGTGTGCATGCAAACCAGGCACACTTTGTAGAAAGTTCCAATGAAGTATTCCTTTTTAGATAGCGCTCTTTCGGCTCTGCTAAAGAGCCGCCTCCAGTCGCAGGACTCAGATCACCTTTACAGCTGACATCAGTGAAAGGGGAGGGGTGAACTTCATCATCGTATATCTCTCAAACTATAAAGGTTTGAGAGATTGCACTGGTATCAACTGATTTATTTTTTTAATATCTGCAATATTGCTTTTTATTAATACAATACATTACTAACCCTTTAATGGTGCATTATATCCACATTGTGAAAAATATATATGTATATGTTTTAGTGCTCTCCCTATAGAGTAAAACTAGGGTACTTCCATCTATGGGAAGCTTGTGTCTGTGACACTTAGTTTTTCATAGGGTGTAATAGCAACAGTGCCACCTGTCATCACCTGCAAAGCCTTACACAGATCTACAGTATGTGGCTAGGGATTTTCTTCTGCTTTATCTCCTTCATTCTCTTAAAGCCTGATGTCTGTAGTGATGTGGTGTGAACTAAGTAAATGCCTGAAATTTGGATCAGTAGATGCAGACATGTACTATATATATTTGTATGGGATGCAAACTAGGTAAATTCACATGTGAAACTGATGTAGAGCATCTTACTCCTATAGGTATAATTTCATTTTAACACAAACCCTGGGTTGAATTTATATATTTATTATAATTAATTTATAAAGCACAAACACATTGAACCGTGTATTCCAGTTGGAAACCAATTTGACATACAGACAAAAATGCATTACACAGATGCTACTCATGTTCTTGTGGACCTTGCTGGTGTGAGTTTATGCATGCAGACTATAAGGCTGTATTCTTGATAGGGAGAGATTCTTGAACCACGGCACCTTTTTAAATATTACTTTGGCAGGGAAAGGGTTAAATTAACACTAACATCTAAACATAATCAGGGGTTATATACACTCAATACCTGTTACTTCATGTTAGCATGTGTACAAATTGCCTATTCATTTTCTACAGTCTTACATTGTGACTGTGCACTATTGTAAAATCCACTTATTCTAATTAATTATAGGGGATGATGCACTAAGGTGTGATAAAGAGGTGATGAAGTGATAGGATTTCTCCAGTGATATCACTTCCTGTTTTATTCTACAGATCCTATGCACTAAGATTTCTCTGTCGTCCAATACAGGTTACTGGTAATTTTGGGTACGAGATCAGCCCCTTTAATAGGCAGGAGCAATTCCGAGAAGTGACTGCTGGGTGGAGCCTACCTCCTCTCCTTAGCTTGCAGCTAGCCAATCCCCAACCAGTAAGATTTGTTCCTTGGTCAAGACACAAGCAAGAGACCAGTTCTGCTATAGTTTTAGCTTTTATTATTTTACTGTTAGATATAGAATACCACCATTAGGCGGATTACCATCACTGACAATTCCCATCACCCAAATGTGGATAGCTCATTTTACCAGGCGCTTTTGTGGACCTAAGCCCTGGGGGGAAAATCTTGGCTGCAAGTTCTTTCCCCAGGAGTTGCCCACCGAGGCTTCTTCTTGATATATGGTAATCTGAAGACAGAAGACCTGCTGAAAAGGGTGAGCACCCTTTGAGTTCTGAGGTCCACATGTCCCATGCTTCCCCTCTGCACAGGGATCTCTATTGGAGTTCCTATTACATACTCATGCACTCATTGGGTTTATTCTGTATGTCTGTGAGGTGTTTGGAGCAAGTGTCTGTGGTAACTTAACCCTTTTGCTGCTGGTTAGCACCTTTTGGGGGGGGGGGGTTGGGCACTTACCCTGTTGGGTTCGGTGTTTATTGACTGGTTTTACTTTTGGTATTCGTCTCGCTATCTGTATGTTCCGCTCCCTTAAAGGGATAGTAATGTTTCGTAATAAAAGCAGCTCTAATTTAATCTTCATAGTATTTGGGCTTTGGAGAGTGTTATTTTAATTCTGTCAGAGTTGTAGTTCAAAAGTAATTAAATGACAAAGTGTCACCCTCCCGACCCATTTTACTGATGTAACACTGTTCAGCCAGATCAGAAGGGAGGTGCCCAGGTAGACTGCAGAGAAGCACAATCTGCAATTAAGATAAGGGAAAAACCTGAAAATTTTGTCAAGGGGGGCAGGGTTTTCATTGTTTTCATAGGAAGAAGATTGTCCCCTGCTGTTATCTGTCTGGTCTCACAACCAGATTCTACATCTGAGAAGAGATGGCTTACACTAGGCAAAAGGGACGGGAGGGAAAACTTTGTGAATCTCTCTCAAACCATAAAGGTTTGAGAAATAAGACATATATCGTTCTTCATGTTTTTTTAATGCCTACAAAATAAAATAAAGATAAAACAAAGTATTACTATCCCTTTAAGGTGCGCGTTTACCACATAGATGCCATTGCTCCATACACTTCTATGGGACATTACAGTTTGGGACGTGTCCTCAACTGCTCCACGTAGCGTGATCAGAGACGGCTCATGTTGTTGGTTTTCCCTTTCTCTGTCATCCGGTCAACGTTCTGGGGATGTTGGGGGCTTTAGGGTGCTTCGGACACTGTTGGGGTTCTCTATCAGTGAAACTACGTTTCCCATGAGCTCCCGTCGTGGCAGCCATTTTGTGTATTCGCAGATTGAGTATCCTACGCAGGGCTTGGACTCTCCTTCTCTCCTCCGTAGCTTAACCCTTTGCCTACCAGATAAGTCTTATTTTAGTGTTTCTGGGGTGCATTAATTATTATACACGCTTTATTGTGGGTGTTTTGATACTTTGACTGTTTTGACTCTGTGAGAATATCTACTCGGGTAGACCTTAGGGCTAAACCTAAGACTAAGGATACTGGGGTGTCTTTGTCCCCCATTGTTCATTGCTCCTCATGTCAATCAAGATTTCCTAGAGAGTACTCAAATTTGCCCAGCATGCATTGCTGCCCCTGAATCCCCTGCTGGGGCCTCCAGCCATTCACTAGAGCCAATATGGATGCAAGAGTTTAAGGCTACTACAAGGGACCTCCGGTCCACCTTACAGCTCCTTCCATCCACCTTACAGGGGGTCTTCAATTTGTTGAAGACTTCTGCCCCTAACAGATCTTCCCTGCGTAAACTGCCATGTGTACCTGATGTGTCTGATCCCTTTGAGGAGGAATTATTGGTGGATTCTTATGATGATGACTGTTCAGCTGTTCCTTCAGCTCAGTTTTTTGGGGACCCCTTTGAGGCAGACCCCATTCCTTCGACTGCGGGCCTGATCAGGGCTGTGTTGTACACCCTGAACATTCCCTTGGTGCAGGAGGTGTCTTCTGACCCCTCTGTTGTTTTCCAGGAGCCTGTTAGGCCCCATGCCTGCTTTACACCTAACCCCACCCTTGACCGCTTGGTGTCAGAGGAGTGGAAATCTCCAGACGAGAAACCACCTGTGTCTAAAAAGTTTGCTAAGCTTTATCCATTTTCTGAAACAGCCCTTACTCAGTGGGTTCATCCCCCTAAAGTGGATGCCCCAGTTTCCAGGCTTTCTAAGTCAACTGCCTTGCCAGTGGCTGACGCCTCTGCCCTTAAAGACTGGACTGACAAGAAGCTTGAGACTTCTCTCAAGGCTGTTTTTGTGACAGCGGGCTCTGTTCTTCGCCCTACCTTTGCTGCTGCATGGGTTAATAGGGCTGTGGCTGTTTGGACTAAAGAGCTCAATTCTGCTGTCCGTCAGGGAGCCCCTACTTCTGACATGTTGCGTCTTCTTACTAACACTGCTGAAGGTTCATTATGTCTCTGCTGCCCTGTTTGATGCTGTGCGTATGGTAGCCAGGGCATCTACCATGTCTGTGGTAGCCAGAAGGGCTCTTTGGCTTAACATGTATTCGGCTGACACTGCCTCTAAGAAGGCGCTGCTGTCTTTGCCTTTTCAGGGTTCTTCCCTGTTCAGGCCTGAACTCAAGGATCTCATCAACGAGGACACTGGAGGGAAAAGTTCTCACCTGCCAGTGGTCCTGAGGAAGAAGGCACCTGTTAAAAGGAATCAGCTTTTTTGTTCCTTTCAGGCAAACTCTCGCCAAACGTTCCCTCAGGCTCTGTGTTCCTCATCCAAGCCTAAGCAGCAATGGAGATCCAAGTCCTCCACAAAGCCCAAAGCTTCCAAACCTTCTTCTGCATGACTCACCGAACCCAGGTCCACACCCGCAGGTAGGTGGCCGCTTTTGCCACTACCTTTCAGCTTGGCAGACCTCTGTGGTGGACCCATGGGCTTTACAAGTGGTGGCCCTGGGATACAGGATTCCCTTCACCTCTCTTCCTCCTCCAAGGACCTTTGTTTCTCATTCTCCATTGGGAGCAGAAAAGAGACGCCTTTTCGAGGAAGCTATCCAGGCCCTTTTGGACAAGGCAGTCCTGTAACCAGTTCCCCCTCAGGAGAGGGGCTTGGGATTCTATTCCAACCTTTGTGGTTTCCAAGAAGGATGGAGGCTGTCACCCCATTTTGGATCTGAAGGATCTCAACTCCTTTGTGGTCAGGTCCCAATACTGCCAGGAGTCTCTGCGCACAGTGATAGTGGCCATGTCTCCTGGGGAATTTCTGGCCTCTCTGGATCTTCAGGATGCCTATCTGCACATCACCATTCATCCAGAGAGTTGGCAGTATCTCCGCTTTGCATGCGACCAAGGGAACTTGCAGTTCTATGCCCTCCCCTTTGGCCTGACCACTGCTCCTCAAGTCTTCAACAGAGTCCTAGGAGCTTTGATATCCATCCTACATCAGAACAACATCAGGGTGACTCCATATATGGATGACCTCCTTCTGAAGGCCTCGTCTCTGGAACTCCTTCACCAGCAGGTGCAGGACTGCATTTGTGCTCTCTCCCATCACCGGTGGATCATCAACTTGGACAAGTCAGACCTTGTTCCTTCTCAGAAGATGGTCTTTCTGGGTATCCTCTTCGACACTCAGAGGGGGATGTTGTTTCTGACAGAAGAAGTGGCTCATCAGCTAGCACTAAAGGTCCAAGCTGTCCTGTCTCAGGATCCTATTCCAGCCAAGAAGTTGTTATCCTTGGTGGGGAAGCTCATTTCCACCATAGAAGCAATTCCGTTTGCCGTGGCTCACACCAGGGAACTTCAGAGGTTTCTGATCCTGGCCATCTAGATCTCCTGGAAAGATCCCTGTCTCTCCCTCTTCAAGTGGAGCAGAGACTCTCGTGGTGGCTCAACCTGAACAATCTCCTGAAAGGCAGACCCTTCCTGGTGCCCTTCTGGACCACAGTGATGACAGATGCCAGCCTCTCCGGATGGGGAGCTGTGCTGGGTCATTTGAGTGTTCAGGGCAAGTGGTCTCAGGAGGAATCTCTCCTTCCCATCAATGTCTTGGAGCGTCGGGCGATATTTCATGCCCTATATCACTGGATGCGGCAACTGGTGGATTTCCCGGTAAGGGTGCAGTTGGACATTGCCACAGCGGTATCTTACATCATCAAGCAAGGCTGCACAAGAAGTCTCGCAGCTTGGCTAGAGGTCAAGGCTATTTTGTCTTGGGCAGAGGAGCATGTCCCTGCCATTTCCGCAGTTCATATTCCTGGCATAGACAACGTTCTGGCAGACTTCCTCAGTCGACACACAGTGGACAGCGGGGAGTGGGAGCTGCATCCAGAGGTGTTCAACCTCATCATCCAGTGGTAGGGTCTTCCATGCATTGACCTGATGGCAACCAGACACAACAGGAAGGTCCCAACATTGTGCTCTTGCTGGGCGGATCCCATGGCTCTGGCAGTGGATGCCTTGCGGATCCTGTGGACGTTTCCTCTGGCTTACATCTTCCCTCCTGTTCCCATGTTGAACAGAGTTCTTCGGAAGCTGAGACTGGAGCGCTGCCCAGTCATTCTGATTGCTCCGTACTGGCCTAGACAGACTTGGTTTCCGGAGCTTCTGGACCTCTCAGTGGAGGAACCTCTTCAACTTCTCTCCCGTCCAGACCTCCTTCTACAGGGTTACCTCTGGAAAGAATGAGTTCATCTTCTGGCTTTGACAGCATGGGATTGAATCCTCAATTTTGAGGAAGAAAGGATTTTTCTTCTGGTGTTGTGGCTACTATGCTTAGTGCCCGCAAGCCTATTTCCTCTAAGGCCTACCATCGAGTTTGGTCTACCTTTCTGTCGTGGTGTGCTGACAAAGACCTATCTCAAGATTTTAACCTTTCTACAGTTGTTTCCTTCCTCCAGGATGGTGTGGATAAAGGTCTCAATCTGAGTTCTCTCAAGGTTCAGACTTCTGCACTCTGTCTTTTTTCAGAGGCGTCTTGCCATCATTCCTGATGTCAAGGTTTTCTTTCAGGGTGTTGCTCCTACCTGTCCGGTGTTTAAGTCCCCTGCTCCTCAGTGGGATCTTAACCTGGTCTTGGAAGTACTTCAGCGTCCTCCTTTTGAGTCCTCGGCTACCATTCCTCTACGTATGCTGACGTGGAAGATGGCCTTTCTCCTGGTGATTGTTTCTGTTCACAGAGTTGCGGAGCTGCATGCCCTGTCCTGTAAACCACCCTTTTTGGTTTTTCACAAGGACAAGGTGGTGCTCCCGAAAGTTGTGTCAGAGTTCCACATGAAATAGAAGATTGTGTTTCCTTCCTTCTGTCCTAAACCTACTTCTGACAGAGAGAGGGATCTTCATCTGTTGGATGTTGTGCGTTGTCTCAAGTTCTGTGTGCATCACACTGAGTCCTTGAGGCAGTCTGACACTCTGTTTGTCTTTCCTGAGGGTCCTAGGGCAGGGAAGCCTTCTTCCAAGGTTACTACTGCTTCTTGGATAGAGTCTACGATTTGTAAGGTTTACAAACTTCGGAAGAAGTCTGTTCCCTTCAGGGTCATGGCTCATTCTGCGAGGTCTATTGGGGGCCTCTTTGGCCTACAAGAACCAGGCCTCAGCTGATCAGTTGTGCAAGGCGGCCACTTGGTCATCTGTGCACACCTTTTCTAAACACTACCATGTGGATGTCCTGGCATCGGCTGATGCCAGTTTTGGGAGAAAGATCCTGGAGGCAGCCTTGCCTGTCTAGGATCTCCTTGGTCTCTCTGTACTCTTTCACTTTTGAGCCCTGTTGGCTCTAGTTCAGTGTGCTGTGTAACAGTTCATGGGGTTTGTTTTACCCCTGTTCAGTGTGCGTTGGCACTTTGAGGTTAGTGTTGAGCTATTTATGATCTGTAGGTTCACTGGTGCTCTGGTAACTTTGGGGCCCTGCGTCTGGTCCTTGCCTTTCTTCCCGCCCTGGGGAACTTAATGGTTGGACATCCCAAAGTTACCAGTAACTTGTATTGGACAACAGCGAAAAGAGGATTTTAGTCTTACCTGTCAAATCCTTTTCTCTTAGTCCATACACGTTACTGGTCTCCCACCCTTTCAAGGGACCATGCTTGGTGCTCACGCGTCAGAACGTGGGGGTCCTTTCAGGTTCATGCTCACAGGAGTCTTCCTTTACCTTCTTACTACCTAGTCAATAGTTTGTCTGCAAATCTTACTGGTTGGGGATTGGCTAGCTGCAAGCTAAGGAGAGCAGGTAGGCTACACCTAGCAGTCACTTCTCAGAATTGTTCCTGCTTATTAAAGGGGCTGGTTGCCTACCCAAAGTTACCAGTAACCTGTATGGACTAAGAGAAAAGGATTTAACAGGTAAGACTAAAATCCTATTTTCTCTAGTGGGGGATAACTTAGTGCATTGACTCCATGGAATGACATAGAAATTGGAGACTGATATTATGGGAAAAGTAATTCCCACATTACATCTCTTAAAAACAAATTAGTGCAAACCCCCACTCAGTGTAATGTACTAATTTGAACTGGAGTAATTGCCTACTCCCTCTTTTGAATAAAGAGCAAGGACTTTTTCTATATTGGTATTAAAAAGCTCAGGAAAGCTGTATTTTTGATTAATTCTACTATGATAATTATTTGATGGGCAGTTTTTTTGTTCCAAAGGGGGCAATATGAATACAGCTATGTAGCCTGACAGCAAGCTTGAATGGAAGGTTGGTTGATGAAAGTATGCTGATTTAAAACATAGCTAATTACTATAAAATTACAGACCTTTTTACTCCTCACAAACTAACATAATTGATACAACTTAAATTATGCTAAATCATTTATTATTTAATAAAACCATGATATTTTTTGTGATTATTCAACTTTAAAGGGATAGTAATACTTTGTTTTATCTTTATTTTATTTTATAGGCATTAAAAAAACATGAAGAACGATATAAGTCTTATCTCTCAAACCTTTATGGTTTGAGAGATATTCACAAGCAAAGTTTCCCCTCCCGCCCCTTTTACCTAGTGTAAGCCATCTCTTCTCAGATGTGGAATCCAGTCCATAGACCAGACAAATAACAGCAGGGGACAATCTTCTTACTATGAGAACAATGAAAGCCCTGCTCCCCTTGACAAGTTTTTCAGGTTTTTCCCTTATCTTAATTGAAGGTTGCCCCTCTCTGCAGTCTACCTGGGCACCTTCCTTCTGATCTGGCTGAACAGTGTTACATCAGTAAAAGGGGCAGGAGGGGGATACTTTGTCATTGAATTACTCTTGAACTACAACTCTGACAGAATTGAAATAACACTCTCCAAATTCCAAATACTATGATGATTAATTAGCGCTGCTTTTATTATGAAACATTGCTGTTACGCATTGTGCTGAGGTTTGTTCAGGTCAGTACCTTGTACTGTAGTCTCTCTCTTTACTTGCCCTATGTGCTGCACCTCTCAATCCTTTTCTTGGCTTTGATTAGAGGAATTACTTTAGCAAGCAGCTGATGAAAGCAAACTGACAGCTCTTTCATGTCATTCCAGCTGGTGTCAATGCTGCTTTCTACAGAGTGCCTAAAGCTTTCATATGCTTCAAAGACACCCTTAGCACTTAGCTTTAAGGAGCTTACTGCTTCCTCTCTGAAGTATTTAGCAGGGAGCTGGTTAATTTGTAGTGCAAATGGCACCAATCACGTATTACTAGGGTATATCCACAAACGAGACAAAACAGTGCCTCACAGAGTGGGTTGCACTGTGGTATAGTTATGGGACAAAATGTGTGTGTTATATTACCCAGTATAATTTTATGCTAAATTGACAAAGAAAATGGTAAATTCTTAAAACTCTCTCTCAAAAAAAAAAAAAAAAAAAGTTTCAGAGAATAGTCAGTTAAGCAGAAGGCCATATACAAGATTACACTAAGAATATTGAGAGTGTAGTCTACTTACCAAAGGTATGACTGAAAAGTACAGCAGGGCTACAACCGAATAATTGACAATACCATGGATGCGGCTGGTGGGAGACAATAATGGTGGTCTTTGAACAAGCTTGGGTTGAGGCAGGGAGCAGGCAAAAGCAATGGTAGTTTAACAAGGCAATGATAGTGACAGGTAAGTCATATACAGTAGTCTGACTGAATTCTCAAGGCAATAGGGACTCTAGCCAGTGAGACATTTTCCATGCTGACTTCAGCATGGCTATAGAGGGCTTGAAATGGCCATTTAGGTGGGCTCAGATGTGTTCTGTTCTTCTAGTACAGGACTGAAAGAATTGGGTTCCTACAAACTGATCAAGTTGCAGAGGTCTATGGCATCCAAAAAGTACTGGTCAATGATCAAACAGATTTCTAACTTTTTAGTGTAAACAGCTTATCTCATTTCTTGATTTTATACAGTAATTGTGGGATTGGAGAGCTGCACTAATGTTCAAAGAGACTGATCTCTTTATCCTCTTTATTGGTTGAGACTGAGCCAAGTAAGCCTCTATTTAGAGAACATAGGACACATGAAGCCAGTGGTCTCAAGTAAAGGACCATAAGCTGTCTTGCAGGAACAGTGTTTTTTGTTATTACATTGCTTAAAGCACAACTCGTCCCTATTAAGTTTGAATATATTATGTGCTATGCACTTCTAGGGACGTCACCTACACAGCTTGACAATATGTGGTGGTGTGCTTGGCAGAAGTAGATTTAACCTCTGCTTTTGGTAACATGGCTTGGACAGTCTTATACTGCTTAGGGGAGCTATATAATCGGCATATAGTAAGGGTACTACTGTTCAGTTCCAAAAGTGGATAATACCTCACTGGTGTGGCTTTTCTCTGAGGCACCACCCAGTGGAAGAACAAGCCTATACTCACACTGGTGTTGAAGGAGTGACATAAGCTATCGGGAAAATTAGTCCTGGCACTTATCTGAATCTCTGAAATGTTGTTTATTTCTTAATAAGATAAAAATGGATACATACTTCACAAGCATAGAATTAACCCCTTCCATACTAGTTATCTTCAAAGCATTGTGAAGCAATGAGCTGGAGAAGTTTGTCATCCAAGGAGTTAAATCAAATAAGATATGCTTTTATATGATAAACCTGTATAAATATGTGTATCTTTTTTGTAGGATAATGTATGATGAACCAATTAAATGTGAGATCTTCCTCTGGCCTATTAACTGACCTATTTCTCCAAGTCAGCAAGAATTAAGGCTCTGCTTCCTAACTTAGTTGTATTGGGTAAATGCAGTGCTGTTTCTGCTTAATGATTTTCATAGCAAATTCATTTTTTCCAGAAAAAGCTCCAGCAAAGCACAGTGTGTTCTGTACAGTTTTAACCCAACTTTTCCCTTCCCTACAGTAATGCAGACCAGGCAGTACTAAAATATAACCAGAAGGTGGTCAACTTTGTTATGGGGCTGGGCCGGCCTGAAAGCAGAGCTAGTACCAGTAGCAGTGGTGTCAGGTCCAGGAAGCATGGAGTGAGCAGGGCCCAGACAGACAGCAGAGGTGATGATGAACGGTGGGTATACCAAGAGCTATTAAATCCGTGGATGCTGGAGGGGACTCTAGCATCTAGTATATGAACCCTTTGAGTGCTAGAGGGGTACGGAATGCGTTCCGTACCCCTCTTGCCCTCAAAGAGTAACAAGACTGGCAATAACAATTATGATTTTGGTATTATGGGCCATCTTCACGTGGAACAGGGATAAAATATATTCAAATGGGACTTTTAACCTCTTAAATGCTAGTCAAGTCTTTAATGCATTGCTTCACAATGGAGGCCTCTATAGCATTCAAGGATTTCTATAGAAACCCCATTAAAATCAATAGTACTTTTTTTAACTTTATTTGTTCCCAATGATGCAGTTAGTTTGTTCCAGAATTGCTCCACGTTTACTTTCTGAATGTGGCTTTATGCAGTTTCTTACTATCTGCACTGTATACTTTTTGTATCTTACAATGTCATGGACTAAGATAGAAATGTAGCTGTTATCAATAATGACCATAAATGAATTCTGTGTCGCTTCACTGACTAACACTGATGACAATAAAACCAAAATATTGGCTACAGGTGAATTATACCCTACTAGTCGAACAGCCGTGTACATGGGCCACAGTGCCAGGCAGCAACGGCCGCGGTGCAGTCATGCACAGTAGAGACTGCCCACGCTGCAGCTGATAACGGAGCGGGGTGCTCTGAATTCAGACCTACGGTGTGAATTCAGAGTGCTCCACTCCATTATCAGCTGCAGCGCGGGCAGTCTCTACTGTGCATGACTGCAACGCATGCAGCCGTCTGTACTGCGCATGACATCTTCTGACAAACAAACATTAGTGAATTATTCTATAATACATGATTCACAATTTGATTAACAAAAGGACTTACCTTCTGAAACAGCAGACAGTTATAGCTACATATGCTTTGATTTGCATTTGTAATCTGCTGCCGGTTGTTTCATTTTATAGTCAGATAAAGAACATTATTGAAGCCCATTACTTGTTGTCAAGAGACTTGACTTGGGAGCAGAATGTATTATGTACTAATAACTGCAAATATAATGCAGAAGATGGCTAGACATGACTGCTGTATAAAAGGCTACAGTAAAGTGTATTTAAATAGAAACAAAATGGGTTATTCCAATTTATGTAGGGTAGACTTAGGCAACATCTAAGTTTTTCCATCTGTTGGAGACTACAGCTTCCATCATTTCCAACCAGCCATTACTTTCCTACCACTGCTCTAATATTAAAAACCACAGGAAACTGGTTAAGTAGTCATCCTTTACTTTGGTTTATGGAAAGGAAGTATAGTAGAGTATACATGAAATGTCCTTACGCGTTTTGTATCAGTTATTTTTTAAAAGCGCATTGAGGCTGGCATATAAAGAGGAAAAGGAGCAATTCTGCAGCAAACCAAATGCATCATCTTGATCTAGGATTAAAAAGCACTTAGAAATGTGCCCTAGTACTCTGCTTAAGTTAATTTACATGTAGAATGTTTCAGCTGTGGAAGTCTGTTACTGGGATTAATATTTGAGAAAAGAGAAAACTAGTTTCAAAATACTGTTTCATAATGAAATGTATGAAGCTGCTAATGGCCAGCCACTAGCTTCAGCCTAGCAGATCCCATAGAAATCTATGGGGGCACAAATGCCCTCACAATTTACACAGATACTGTATACATATGTGTGTATTTCTAAAAGGCAGCCAGAAAGCAATATTTTAAATCTTATTTCCCTGCCTTACATATGACAAACAGGAAAATAAAATTTATCGTTGAAGAACACCCGAATGCATCTGTTCATGATCTTGGTGAAAAGCAGCATATATATTATGCTTATATTATGGCCACTTCATGAATTACACCTTTAGTGTAAAGCATTTTTTTTTTAATGGAATAGAATCATATATTGGTGAGCTCCAATCTGTAGCTTTCACTTTTAGGTTTCGTACTGCCTTTTTTTTTTTTTTTTTTTTTTAATCAAAATAACTAACAACCAACTAATAAACAAACCAAATAAAAAACTTGGCTTTGTACGCACTCTTATTTAGATATAGCCAGCCACTGTGAGGCTGGTGTACTAAGAACTAAAACAGTTCTAGGGCAAACCATATGCACCATAGGGGACAAATAAGAATTTCAACAATTTCCCTTAAATGAGCAGTAAACCTTCTTTAAGAAAACCTGTATGTTATAGAGCTTTCCTGCTGAGTAAAACAAGGTAATTCCCACTGCTGTCAATTGTTTTAGTCAAATGTTATAACACTTCAAATAATCCAGAAGTGATTTATTGTGTTTACTTCCTGATTGTTCTGACAGGAAGTGACTTGGCAGTTTCTATCACATTCTATGGAGAATTGTAAGTCACTGACTTTCCTCTCCATTAGAATGTAACAAGATAACTAATTAGAATTTGACCACTAGATGACACTGCTAATGTAAAAACAAACTCAGGATTAAACAGTAGTAATTCTGGAAATATGCATTTCTCAGCAGTAAGAACACCAGTATTTTACTCAATAGGAAACACCCTACAATATATATTTTTTCATAAAAACGTTTACTGCTTCTTTAATATAAATGGGATATTTGGCCCTTTGAATGTTAGAGGGGTCGGTGCATTTTAGTTGTCCCAGACCTGCTCCAGTTTTTTCTACATCAGCCTCGGTGAGGGGCTAAGGTACTAAGAAGAAGTACAGTAATTCTGGAGAAAACAAACTGCACTATGGGGGAGGTGGGTGTCACAAAATTCCATTTAATTTAAATGGGTATTTTAACGCCTTGAATGCTAGAGAGGTCTCAAACAATTTGCAAAGCCATGCTTTGACAATCTCTCTAGAATTCAAGGGCTTAAAAGACCTATAAAATCAATTCAACTTTTTGGTAATGTTTATTTATCCCCAATGGTGAAGTTGATGTTTCTCCAGAATTGCTGCAGTTCTTTTACATACATCAGTCTCGGTAAAATCTACTATTATATTGTCATAGTAATCACTTCTTCAGGTGTAAATTGCTGTATTAATTGTGTTACTCTGGATCTTTATGCAGACCATTTTCTTCCCTCTCCATTGGCTCCAGCATTGAAGATGACCTTGAAGACCTTAAGGAGAAGTTGAAGGTTTCTGATATTGATGAGGTTGTGGTACATCTACAGTAAGTGATGGTTCATAGTAGTCTTGTTTAATAGTTTAACATCTGTGTTAAAATCACTATGGGACATATAGACAAAGAGGAGAAATTCTGGAGAAAAACTACAACACTATAGGAAATATAAACTTCTTAACATCAGAGCCAGGTCATGGACATCCTAGGCATCTGCCTAGGGCCAATGAATTCGGGATGTCCTGCCACGCAGGTCTGCTTTTTAATGGGCTCAATTACTATTGCTTGGATTGGCATAATGGTCAGCCAATCGCCACAAGCATTCAAATGTGACATTACCAGCTAGGTGGGAGCTGTCATTTTGCATCTCTGTTCCATTTCTATTGATGTAAGAGACAGTGTGCTGCAACTGCCTTCTGCATGGAATGATATCACTCCAGTGATCTCTGCATCCAGAGGGAAATGGCAGCAGCAGGTATTAAACATTTTCAATGGGAAGAGAGGAGGTTTGAGAGAGAACTGTGCATGTGTATGGTTAGGGGGGGTTGTATGTATAGGTGAGAGAAATCTTCTGAGCAGGGTCACATGTATGCTGGAGGAAAACCTGGTGAAAGATACCTGGGAGGTTATGCACTAAGTCATGATAAAGAGGTGATGAAGCGGCGAAGACTTCCCCAGTGATATCACTTCTCCAGTTTCTATGTTATTCTATAGAGCCTATTTACTAAGATCTCCAAAGTTAGAGAAATCTTAGTGCATCGGCTCCATAGAATAACATACAGTAGGAATTAGAGAAGTGATATCACTAGAGAAGTCATCTCCACTTTATCACTCCTTTATCATGTCTTAGTGACTGGTACGGGGAAGAAATATACTTTTTCTTTTGTGTGTGTCGGGAGGAAGAGCCTGAGTAGATGAGAGGTGGGGTGGAGCAGGGAGAGAGACCGAATGAGAAGTCAGACACACTGCAGAGTGCTCAACTGTGATGGGACCCCCTAACCCCTCATATTGAACATGAGGAGCACAAATGCCAGATACTGCTTATTCATCCCTTCATCATTCCTTCCATTTTCTACCTTCTTCCAGCATCTTCCACCTTTCCTACCTCCAGCGTTTTCCTACATCTTCTTACATTCTCCTTCTTCAACCTTCCCCTCCCCTTCAGTGTCTTTCTCTTGCCAGCTTCCTCCATCTTCTTCCTTCCATGTTCTTTCTCCCACCTTCCAGCTTCATATTCCATACCTTCTACCTTCAGTTGCACTTCTTTCATCTCAGCATCTTCCTTCCTTCATACCTAAATCTCTTCTACTTGCATTTTCTTCCCCCATTACTTCACCTTCTTTCTTAGTCAATTGTTAGAGAAAAAGGTAGAGGGGGACTCAAGCTTCTCCATCCACTCTCTTCTTCCCTACATTTTTGAATTCACCAATTTTGCCCTTCCCCTTTCCTTTCTTCTCCCCCCTTTGACCTTAGTCTTCCCCTTTCTCTCCCCCTTTGACATCTGTGTCCCCCTTTACCCTTTCTCTTCCCCTTTGCCTTTTGTCTTCAACCTTTCTGCTTTCTCTCCCCTTTTGCCCTCCTCTCCCCTTTTATTCTATATCTTCCTCCATTTGAAATGTACTGCACTAGTGATGCCTCACAGCTTACAATACTATGACTACCCATTGGT
The DNA here is from genome assembly GCA_037306005.1 of Rhinophrynus dorsalis. NCBI lineage: Eukaryota > Metazoa > Chordata > Amphibia > Anura > Rhinophrynidae > Rhinophrynus > Rhinophrynus dorsalis. Next base: position 220,173,617 of record CM074722.1, read on the forward strand.
AGTCATAATATTGTAAACTCTGTGGTATCAATAGTGTAGTTATATTTCAGTTGTAAGCTCTATAGTATTACTATTTCTAGTTCAGTTGTAATCTCTGTGTATCACTAGTGTAGCTCCTTTTCAGTTGTAAGCACTGTGTTATCAATAGTGCTACTACATTTAAAATGTAAGCTCTGTGGTATTAAATCATTATATCTCCATTTCAATTGCAAGCTCTGTGAGATCAATAGTGTAGCCCCATTCAGTTACAAGCTCTGTATTTCACTTGTGTAGCCTTACAACTTACGTACAACTTAATGATTTAACCCCTTGAATGCCAGGGGGTTACAATACATTGCTTTGCAATGCTTTTGTGACATCTCTGGTATCCAAGGGGTTAAAGTATTAATTTTGTCTTTTCTTAAGTTGGTACCTCCAACCACAAAAACAATGTGCAAATTAAGAGAGGTTCGCTACAGGGGTGCGGGGGCCAAAGAGTGGGGATTTGGGATTCTGCCTAAGGCCCTATGGAGTCGTAAGCCGGGTCACATTACTAAAATAATAATTTCTCTGTTGTCCAATATAGCTTACAGGTACCATGGGGAGGCTACAGCTCCTCCCAGTAGGCTGGAACAATTCTTCAAGAAGTGCAGGTGGTGGTGCCTCCCCCTCCTCCATACAGGCTACCTAGCCACTCCCCTCTCCCATAAGATGTGTTCCATCACCTAGCAGGAATGCTGAGAACACTTTTGCTTAGTTTTTAGTTATTTTATTATTTTTTTCTTAGATATGGGGTGTTAAAATACCCCATTAGGTGGAGTACCATTACTGGCTCCCCTGGAGGATTGCCCAGTTAACAGGTGCTGTCTGTGGATCCTTGCAGCCCTGGGAGAGAATCATGCAACCCATGTCTCTCTCTCTCTCCAGAAGGAGTCTCTCTGAGGCGTCTTCCATTTCAATGGTAAAGGAGTCTCTCTGAGGCTTCTTCCATTTCAATGGTAATCTGAAGTAAGAAGACCTGCAAAAAATGTGAGCAACTCTTTGAGTGCCATGGTCCACTTGTCACACTGTTCCCCTCCTCACAGGTGTCCTTCTGGAGTTCCTCGCACTCATGTTGTGTACTTTGTTTTCTGTTACTGAAGTCCTTGGAGCATTTTGGGCTGTTTGGTAGTTCTTAACCCCTTCCTTGCCATAATATCAGTTGGGGGATCCTTTTTATCATTTCCTTTTGGGTTTATGTGTTTTTCTATGCTTTATTAGATGTTCTGTATATGTTTTGGCACTTTTCAAACACTTTTTATTTTTGCATATCCTGGATGAGTGGAAGACTCCTGACAAGCATCTTGCTATTTCTAAGAGATTCTCTAAGCTCTAACCTTTTGCTGAGGCAGCTTTGGCTCAGTGAGCTACACCTCCTCAGGTTGATTCCCCTATTTCTAGGCTTTCTAAATCTACTGCCTTGCCCATTGCGGATGTTTCGGCACGCAAAGATTTGACAGATCGGAAGCTGGAGGTTATCCTTAAGGCTGTTTTTGCTGTTTCTGTTTCCTGTTTTGAGTTCTTCTTTACCTGTTTCTGGTTAAGGGGGCAGGCATTTGTTATAGCTTGTAACCCTTAAAAATAATTACAAATGAGGGCCAGCCCAGCACATCTGTAACGAGGTCAGGCTGAGAAACAATACCCTATGGTTCAGTTGGTTTGCCCCAGAATTGCACATCTCTAGCTTCCTAAATATGGTCACAAATCTTTTATGCGACAGTCAAAAATTAGCAGTTTTAACCCCCTTGGATGCTTAAGAGGTCTCCAGTACATTAAAATGGAATATAAACACAAGATAATATGCAATGAGCTGTATCTGGCAAGCTCAACAAGTGCAATTCTGGAGCTAATCAAGTTGCACCTTGGAGAGAAATGGAAATTCACTGTGATTTTTAATGTGACTTTTAATCCCTTCGAACGCATTGCTTTGTAGTGTGTTGCAGACCCTACTAGCATTCAAGTGGTTAAAACTCCCATTTAAATCAATAGGGATGTTTTTTGTTCCCATTCGTGCACTTGGTTTGCCTCAGAACTGCACCACTTTACTTAGAACAGTAGCCTCAGCGAGAATGACGAACTTAGAAGAATTTTTAGCAATTCTCCCAGAGGGCGGTAAATAATAACTCTGGAGGAATTCATGAAGTACTGTGTTTGAGACATCCCTAGAATTCAAGTTGTTAACTCCATGTTTAAGTGGACATTTTATTTGTCCGTATGGTGCAGTTTGTCCTAAAATTTTCCCATTCTGTTTAGTACATCAGCCTCATTGAATATAACCTTTTGAGGATCATGGGGATTTGCAAGGCATTGTTTTGCAGTGTGTTGCATACACATCTGTAAAGGTTAAACTATGGTTACATTTTGGATAATGTTTTTCCATTAACCCTTTGAGTACCAGAGGGGGACAGAATGCATTCTGTACCCCTCTGACACTCAAAGGGTTAATTACTCGCCATTCAAACTATGAAATAATGCATTAAATATAAACTTTAAATGATGGTTAAATAGGCTATTCATTAACAGTTGTGTTAAACTCTGGCCCTACATGTAAGTTAGGAGAGATATCCCACAAACCAAAGTAAGCACAAGGCTGAAAGCTACTGTATGTACATTCAGACTGTGTCATCGCCATCAGGAGATTGTGGGTCCTATATAAATATAACAGGCAGCCTTTCTCTCTGACCCCTTCCTCAAGCTCAATGTCCATCTATAACAACCATTCCTCTACACTTCGACACCATTTACAACTCTGACTTAGGCCCAGGGGCATAGCTACAGGTGGTGCAAAGGATGCTGTTGTGACATCATCACAGCCCAGTTGCCCTAAGCCTCAATAGGTTCTAGTCACTTCCTGGGAGAATGTTTTTCTTAACCCTTTGAGTGCCAGAGGGGTATGCAGTGGATTGCAAGGCTATGCGATGCATACCCTCTTGCCACTCAAAGGGTTAAGGGGCCCAAAAATGTATTGCATTGGGTCCTTGATTAGTCTAATGAATGTTTATATTAATCCTATATAATAATTTGCTAAGGATGTTTGTCGGAAGCCGTCATGTGCAGTAGAGACTGCTGCTCCCGGTGCAGTCATGCTCAGTACAGACTGCCCACTCTGCAGTCATGCGCAGTACTGACTGCCCGAATGCGCCACAGCTGATACTGAGCGGGTAGCTCCAAATTCAGACCGGCATCCTCTCTGCACACCTTCCTGGGACCAGTGAGAAGAGAGGATCCGGCCACCGGTTGAGGTTGCTGGGTGGCACTGTGGCCCGTGTACACAGGCTTTTCAACTAGTATTATAATAAAATACTAATTAGATTGTAAGCTCCTTGGGCCAGGGTCCCTTTCCCAATGTATGATTCCCATTGCTGCACTTCCCCCCCCCCCCACTAATAATGCAATGATTGCACTTTAGATTGTTGCTCTTTAACCCTGTCCTCTATTTTTATATTGTACTGTTAAATAAAGATACATACATACATAATATGGACAGATTATTTTGTGCTACAATATTTAGCACAATGGGCATTTTAAGAATTTTAATTTGTCCCCCTTTTGTGCAGTTGGTTTGCTCTAGAATTGAAACGCTTTAGCTTATTGAATTTTGGCTTTAAAAAAAAACACAAAAAAAACCACACCTGCTACCTAGTTTGAGAAGTAGGGTGCAAAAAAATAAAATAAAAATATAAAAGCTCACATGCTGAGCAGCTTTAGTTAAGAAGACTCACATGAGTGAGTTGGCTCATATGGATCACATGGGCAGTTGGCTACCTCCACAGAAAGTGATATCACTCTGGAATATATCATCACTTCGGCCAGAGGGGTGCGTGCCAGTACAGCTCAGTGGAATGCTTGTGTTGATGCAGCCTCTATAAACAGAGTGAAGAATGCTCCGTCCGCTGTTCCAGACAATGTGTTATTTCTGCCAAAGAGCCTGTCTTTAATTTGGTGAATGTGTGAGTGCAAATTAGTGGATTTAGGAAGCTAAAAACATGCAGTTCTGATGAAAACCAACTGCACCATAGGGGACAGATAAACACTTGGAATTTTAAATAAATGTAGCTTTTAACTCTTTAAATGCAGTGGGCTAAAGTCCTCTTTTAAATCAAAAAGATTTTTTGTTCCCTATGTTGCAATAGGTTTGCTCCAGAATAACACCTCTTTAGCCTTCTGAATATGACATTTAATGGCTATTTTCTACATCTTGTACCTCACATATTTAGTCCTTAGTGCCTCTGAAGTCTCCAATTAATGGTCCTAAATCATCCAATTAGTACTTCTGAAGCCTCCAGCTGACTTTAAAAGAACATTAAACATTTTGAATCAACAGTATGAATGGCATGCTAATACATGCTAAATGAAGGGGCTTCCCATCTATAATAGATCAATGATTGTCTTGAAAAATAAATATACATTACTGTACTTCTTTCTATATGGGTGACATAATATCTCAGTGGTATCCAGCCTGTATAGAAACCATTTCTAATTTGTTGTAAGGGAATCTATATTGCATTTGCTCACATATGTGGGCTTATCACCTTGAATTGTTTTTACAACTTTTGAAACTTCATTAAAAACTGTCATATCAACCAAAAGTATAGCAGGATATATAGTCAAAAAAAATTCACATTTTATTTCTAGGAAAAGTCTCCCGGTGCAGCACAGTGCTTAATTAGCATTTGAATCTTCACTGAATACCTTCCTTAGCATATGAAATGTTATTGAAAATGCTTCCTTAGCATATAAAACGTCACTGAACACCTTCAGTAGCATATGAAACATCACTGGTACCACAGAGCTACTGCAGTTAGCATACATTTGCATATAGTAATGGTACTGCAGTCAGTGCTAAAAAAGGAAACACAGAAGAAATAATAACATCTATCTAACTGTAGTATTTATTGAATCAACAGTAAAATCATAAGCCAAAAAACACAGTATACCAACTTGATTGGAGGCATATCAGGTTACCTACCCCCTGTACTTCTTCTCTGTTTCCATTACATTCTTACAGTGCCTTAGATGATTCTTCGCTGTGTTACGTTTGAATGCCATATGTGTGTTCTGAAATGGCCAAAATGCAAACTTGACTCTGGGCAGTTTCTACTAGGAGTTAGTGGAGAGAATATTCATGGGAGATGAGTGGAGGAACCTAACCCTAGAGCTTTTGTGGGAGCCTTCCCACTTCCTCAGGGATACAACATAGAAGATACATATCTGTAGTCCTATTTATACCCTTGTATCCACCTTTGAAGTATATAGCATTCAATCAAAGCAACAAAATGTATTAAGGGAATGGAGGACTTGACATATAAGGAATGACTAGACAAACTTGGTTTATTTACTCTAGAGAAAAGACAACTAAGAGGACATCACAATGTACAAGTACTTGAGAGGTCAATACAAGGATTTCTTTTGTGAGTTATTCATTCTAAAGCCTGATCAAATAACCAGGGGACACCCCTTGAGATTAGAGGAAAGGAGTCTTCAACTTCAGCAGAGGAAAGGGTTTTTTTTACAGTAAGGTCTGTTAAATTATGGAATTCCTTGCCCAATGATGTGGTTATGGCAGATGCAATGGATACTTTTAAGAGTATATTAGATATATTAATTTCTTTCAAAAGGGAACATACGGGGTTATACTGTGTAATAGTAGGCAAAACAGGAAAGTCTAATAAAGACTAACTTATTTGGCAGCAGGAAAGATATACTAATACTAATTTATCTGGGGTATGAGGCAAAGGATGAACTTGATGGACTTTTTCAACCTTATTAACTATGTTACTATATATGATAATTACATTTCATTAAAGAACCGCATGTGTCCAGTATAAAGTGTATGTTTAATTACCTAAACACAGTGAATATTTAATATATTTTATGTGTATCCAGAATGACAATATGCACATTCGTGAGATCCTCAAGTCTAATATATACTAGCAATGTGGGACGGCATTGCATGTCATGTTATGACCATTGGGCATACATGTCTGAAATGTAGACACACTGATAAACACTGACATGCGCAACACACAGGCAGACACATACACAGAGTGAGTGGCAGAAACATGCAAAACCTCCCCTTCTGCTTCAAAGTCTGCTGCTGTATTATCATTATAAGCCCAAGTTGTTGTAGCTTTGCCGCCAGTACAGGGTGGTACAGCTACAACACCTTGGGCTTATAATTATAGCTCTGTGAACTATAACTGAATCAACCCAATGTAGATGCCCAGACTCTGAGATAGTGAGGCTAGAATGTAGTTTAAACCACAAGGGACGAGATAAGTACAGCTTTCTCAATGCAAGAACTGCAGATGAGCATTTCTCTTTCCGTTTTCTTGTCCTGTTTATTTAGCCTAACAGATTAGAATGTGTCTTAACTGCGAGGGAATTAGAATAGTGAAAGGCTTTCTGTAGCAGCTATCCGTTATCTGCATCTGTTTCATTGCATATGTGTGCGCAAGAGATGTATAACTGCTTCTTATGTGTAGATCCTTCTTACTGAAGTGAATGAAATAAAGGATTGCTACTTTATGATACGTACAACCCAGTATTTTCAGTCCTCAGTATGACTGTAAGGCTCTAATTAAAGACTATCTGATCTCTACTGCATTACAGTGTCCATAACTACCCCTACACCTTGGTTTTATATTGAGAGGAATCTCACATCAGGGATGTCCTCTTTGGTTTTAAATTTCACTCAAATAACTACTGGTGCTTATAAGGGCCATCGTAGGGCCTTCTACTGTACCCTGGATCTAGTATTTTAACATATGATTAATAAAGGCTAAGTATTTTAACTCTTCATGCTGTTTCTTTGGCATGCTTAAGATCAACTGAAGCCAAGCCTGTGGGGATATGATATACTAGATTTCCCCGTAGGCATTAGGCTCATTCTTTGTGTATGTGTGTTCTCCATCATATTACTGGATCTGTGCCGCTTTTCACAAATTTTGTACACCGAAAAATTGTGTTGTGTACTTTATGAAACAAACAATTTCACTACCAACCCAACTAATGTTACAACACATGGGGTCTGTGAAGCATCTATAAGGACTCGATCTGTTGCGTGATATAATGCAAACCGGTATTATAGCTAATATTGTAGTGGTTTGAACGCCATACTCTTGAATACATTGTAGCTAGCTGTACTTTAATAGCCTCTTGGATATCACCTTCATTTATATGTGACACTAATCTTAGAGGTGTAGTTTCAGTAATTTTACCTGTGTAGTGATCAATCTTCTGAAAAACTCAGTACAGCTTGCTCAAATTTTTTAACCCTTTCTATATTTTTCTTTAATCCTATATTATAATTCGCTAAGGATGTTTGTCAGAAGCCATCATGCGCAGTAGAGACGGCTGTGTGTGCTGCAGTCTTGCGCATTACAGACTGCCCACGCCTGTACTGCGGGCAGTCTGTACTGCACACCTTCCTGTACCCAGGAAGGTGCACAGAGAGGACTCCGGTCTGAATTCGGAGCACCCCTCTCCATATCAGCTGCGGCGCGGGCAGTCAGTACTGCGCAAGACTGCAGCGCAACCAGTGTTGGCCCGTGTACACGGGCTTTAAAACTAGTTTAATATAATCTAATAAAGCTATATTTATAATGTACCTGCATTAATCATAATACTGAACTGGTCTCGTTTCAGACTATAATGCAGAGATGGAGATATATTCCATTGTTCTCTCCATCATTCTCTGGTGGTCTTTTTTTATATAGTAGTTCATATAGTAATGTAGACCTGCTGTATAATATTACTAATAACCTCATACCAATAGATACTATCTTATATATACACCATTATTTAGTCAGCACAAATAGTCCGGAAGTGTAACAGGTAGGCATCATGAAGTTGATGCAGAACCGTGGTGACCCAGCAACAAGGTTACTGACAATAGAGTCTAGTGACAATATAAATTTGGTGTCTTATTATATTGGCATACAAAGTGCAAACCTATTTCTTTATTGTTTATGTATTCCACAAAACTCTCATAGCTGTTACAGTAACCTTTATAGACTAGTATAAGGTTGCCTGTATATATTTTCTAAAAAGCTATGTACTCTCTAAATGGGTTATTGTTCCAGAGGAAAAGGTCCTCCCAATGTCCATTACATATGATAGCAATAAAAGGTGTAAACAACGATCCCATACTTATCCTCATACTTGTGCTGATTTTTTTCCAGTCTGTGTCCTTTTTGCACTGTTTTGCACTGTTCATTTCTTTGAGATTATCTCAGTGACCTTGGGTTATTTCCAGGTTGCATTTTTGTTTCTTTGTCTCATATTAATTTATATTATACCTATATCATTGCAAATTCACTGATCTATTCTGTTTGCTATTTTTGGTTTGGCTCATCTTTAGTCTCATCTACAATGCCAGATTTTCACCTTTTATTATTATTTTTTTTAGGAAGCAGACTACTTTTCTGTTTTGCTATAGGGAAGGTGTCTGGGATTTTCTGGCATTTATGTCTAAAAACAGCAGATTAAGGGCTCAATCCAAATTTTGGAGATAAAAAAAGCAGGTAGGGCAAAATGGATACCGACCGACAAAAGTAAATGTCTTAAGTTGGCATTCAAATGTCCTACCTGCTAAAAGCACAAATATAGTCTTGTGACCAAACGTTCGTTTTGTGCATTAAGTTCCCAAGACTAAATAGCGGCAGTATTGGGAACTTAACAGTAAAAGAGCTAACTATCAGTGCCTGACATACTGCCAAGCACCGATCGTTAACTAATCTGTGTTACACTTACCTGTCATCCACTGTCCTTCTCCTTCTGTCTTCATTTCAGCCTTCTCTACTATTTAAATTTGCGGCGATATAATATATCTAAAAATATAATTATTATGCCTTAGCTTTATAAATTGTCTCTCCTGCCTTGTGCGGCTTCAGAGGCGGCGGCAGCGTAGACAGTGCCGTATGCCACAGGTTCCCCTCTTCTCCCTCTCAGACCGATGCTCATTCCACAATGAGGGAATTTGAACAGATATTGCCTTTGTATATGGGCAATCTCTTATCCAATTCCCTCATAGCCATTAGCTGAGATGTGCTTATGCACATCCCAACCAATCAGATTTGAGCGACTGTGCTTTAAACTGGAGTTCTAAGCTAACACCAGAAGAGCTATTCTGACTGTTTTGTACATTCCCGCGATAAAGTCATAACACTGACCATATGTTTAAAATATTGAACTGTATAAGGCTGTTATCTAGGCTTTATTTAGCTTTTGTGGTATTTGTATCCTTCAAAAGTTTGTGCTGGAAAAATAATAGAAATGCTTTAACTATGATTGAGTGATAACAAAACCCATGACCATTATTACAAATCCTAATTAATATACAATCTTGTCCTTATTTGGCTTATTGTCATTGCTAATAAGATATTCATGGTAAATGGTCCAATGTTTTTTGTTCTATTAAGTCCGGATCTGTTTTTCCATTTTCACAACACAGTCACACATGGTTATTACACACATTGCTGTAATAAAGTATCTGCTGGTTTGGCTTGTGGTCAACCACAGCTGATAGATGTACATGTTTGTAAGATAGTAAGAGACCATTTGGAATTCCAGTGAGGTTCAAACTGCCTATAACTTAAACCCATTGATTAAATGACAAAATTGCTAGACCACAAATTCTCATTGGCAAGGGGAAGACTTTTCTAAATTGGCACCAGTAAAATATTATTATTCCTTTCATGAAACCACTCCCCCTCCCTAACCTAAGATCTTTCCAGGACTTAATTTCCTTTTTTTTAATTTTATAGTCATCCTATTTTATACTTTCCGTTTTAGGTTATATCTGGATTCTCTAGATTTTTGTTAACCCTTTCTGATCAAAAACTGGAAACAATATGAGTATTCAAAGCAAAAGAGGGGAGCAGATTGCTAATACAATATGGTTCTTATCCCATGTATGTATATGCAGGGTATAAACAGCACTACGTTTCTGGAGTCAAAGTCTCCCTTCATCAGGTGTTACTTCCACAAAAGCATTTTTTACCCTTTGGATTTTATGGAGGTTTCAAAAACATTGCAAAGCAATTTGTTCAAAACCTCTGTAGCATCCAAGAGGATAAATATCCTCACGAGACAGAAAAGAAAGGCACCAAAGGACTTGTGTACTGAATGAGTGAATTTGCAACTGTTTGCACCCTTGTTTTGCTTTGAAACTGAAAACAAATATTTTAGTTCTCAGTCTTTTACTATTTAGTCAATGTTGTTTCCACCTCTGGGTGTGTAACCTCATTCTAAGTTTAAAGCTCTAACTATTCAGATTCACCTCCTGCTTCTTGTTCCCACCTATAAACGGTTAAGCTTTTAGAGGGAGCCTCATTACTGTTTACTATACAGATGGGTGTGACATCACAGCTACCATCAGAAATTTTCAGATATATTTCCAGAGTTCACAATGCCAGCTCTGAAGAGGTGAAGCTCAAGGGAGGGATCCTGTACACAGAGAGCTGTAAGTCTGTAGTGCTACTACTCCCATTGGTTTGACTAACAAATATCAGTCCCTTTAGACATAGTAGTGCCCTGTAAGTGGAGGAAATCAGATGAGTAGTACCATTACTGAGAGGTGGGGCACTATCTAAGCCTTATAGACTTATAAGATACTAGAAGGGTTTCTGTACAGGAGTATACAACAACATATTAGTCTGCATGGTTTTATGAAGCCTAGATCATGTCAAACAAATATACTTGAAATATATCAAAGGGGAAGTACTAATGTAGCATCAAAAACATAAATCAACGTTGCTTCACGTTCATTTCATTTATAATATACTGAAGTGGGCATAATCACTCACCAAATCCGCCAAGGTGCTTCACCAAAAGACAGACACTCCACCGCTGTCACATGTAATGCCAAACAATTCCAAAAGTATGGGAGCACCCTCTGTTGATGTAACATTCCATTAGATTCGGACATAACAGTTCAAACTCCAATCTTTGCATAAAAGACGAGACTTTATTTAAATGCATATAAAAATGACATATGTCCTAATTGTACAGGGGGAGCAGGACACAATAAGCACCACATGGAACGCTAGATGAGACCCATCTAACGTGTTTCGCGCAAGAAGCGCTTAATCATAGATACTGCTTGTGTCCCGAACAGCATTTTTAAAATTATTGTAACATTATGATTGGACACAGCAAAAACGGATCACAAAGTAAAGATCCAATAGAGTTCACGAACATAACCCCGTCCGACAAGAGCAAGCACTACATACCACGTAGACCTATCACTCATCATTCCGGGCTGTCTCGTGACGCAACTCTGTAGCAGCAAATCAAAAACACCAAAGGATACAACGTATCTCCTAAGTAACAATTAACTATCAAGAACGATCCTTACCTAAACAGAAAAGCTAAGAACGCCCATCAAAAAAGAGCTCCAGATAGTCACTATGAGCACTTGTGGATGTCCCAAACTAACACGAAGTCAACAATGCACAACAGAAAATACGCACAGAACACAACAATGTCGGACTAACAAGACAATGTAATCCAAAATACATTGCTATGACTGTCCAAAAAAAAATCGCTGTGCAAATCTGTTTCCCACGGATAAGTTAATGGACATCCACAAGATAACATACCTTCAGAATTATTTAAAACATCAAATATATATATAATAATCTGAAACAACAGAGGACAATTATTTAAAGCAAAAGAAAATCAATTCTCGCTCTACATATCTTAATACATATTAAAACAAAAGCCTCTGATGTCTCAGATAAATCTATAGAATAATAATCTTAAAAAATATGACTGATGTCCCATTCTGAGTTAAGACCAGCTGGAACCCTGGTACCAAGGCACAATATCCAGAATGCCTCTCTCTCTTCCAAAATTCTACTTGTATCTCCCCCTCTCCAAGGTAACACAGCTCTCTCAATGCCACTAAAACCTAAACATGACACATCACCCCCATGTTCCTCATGAATATGTCTAGCCACTGCTGAGTCTATAAACCCTCTCTCTGTTTGGTAAATATGTTCCCTCAATCTATTTTGCAAGGGGCGACCCGGACGGCCCACATATTGCTTGAAGCATTGCGTGCATGTGAAGAGGTATATGACATTGCGGGTACCACAACTGATATAAGCCGCAATGTCATACTCCCTACCCTCCACCGAACTCCTGAAAACTTCCTGTGGGGTGATGTAATAACATGTCTTGCATCTTGATGAAACACATCTATACATACTTTTACAATTTAACCACATAGGTTTTTTCTGGTTAGACATAAATAAGCTGGGTGAAACTATATTACCTATAGTACGCCCTCTCTTGGCCACAAAATTACAACCAGCTTTAACTATCTCCACCAAGGTGTTATCTGCATACAACACAGGTAGATATTTCCTAACAATGTTACATACCTCTCGATATTGTGGACTGTATGTAGTAATAAACTTCAACCTATTACTGTTATACCTCTTGTCCTTGCCCTTACTGGGGCCCTCTAAAAGGTGGTCCCTATTCTGACTTTTGGCTACCTTGAAAGCCTCGGCTAGCAAACCTCTCAAATACCCCCTCACCTTAAATCTCCGTTCCAGATCCTGAGACGCACACATAAACGCTTTCTCCTCAGAACAGTTCCTGCGTAATCGCAGGAACTGTCCCTTGGGTATGTTGTTGATCTGTGTCCGGAGATGAGACGATTGGGCATGTAAGAGAGCATTGCCGGCCACCGGCTTCCTATAGATATCCCTTGTAATTTTTCCAGTTGTAATATTACCCATAAGTGTCAGATCCAGGAACACAGTAATAAAGGTATCAAAAACATAAGTAAAATTTAAATTCAAAAGTACTCCGTATTCAGAAGTACTAATGTAGACATGGGTGTTGATGTGAATTATGCTGTGGATTTACTATACTTGGACTTTGCAAAATTCATTGATACTGTTCCTCACAATAGGTTATTTCATAAATTATAAGGGATAAGCTTGGCAGACTATATCTGTCCATGGATAGAAAATTGGTTAAATGATAGGATGCAGAAAGATGTTTTAAATGAAATATTTTCAAGTTGGTCGAAAGTTGCGGAGTGCCTTGGGGTTCAGTCCTGGACCTAAAGTTTTTAATTTGTTTATATTAATATTTGCTGAACATAAAACCATGTAAGGTAATACATACATATAAACACAGAGCAAGATGTTTGTTCTACACATTTTTGGATAAACTGAGTGAAGAACAGAAAAGTGTGCAACGAGGTATTCATTTGCGTTCCTCTTGATCAACAAGGGAGATTGAACGTGGTGGGTTTATCTTTTTTTTTTTTTAAACCTCATCAACTTTATCATTATATTATGATTAAATATTTTTTGTCAAAATGCCTGGAATAGACATGTCTATTATAAAAATTATATATAATATTGTACATATAAATTAAATAGGAGAACGTGGAGACTGAATGGGCCTATTGATTCTTATATTATCTCAAAATGTGTTTTTTCTAGTAAAAGACTGAGCATTAACATAAAAACATAGAACATTCACACACATAATCAATGAAATCAACCATCCTGAGGCTTATAACTAAAATGTCTCTCTTGTCACCATTTTTTATATAGATTTATTTTTATAAGCCAAATCATAACACATGGGATTGGTTATGATTACAAAGGAGCCATTTGCTTCTCAGTTGGATTATAATTTTTTTACTTCTTCAGTGCCAGAGACATCTTCACTGCATTGCCTCTCTACCAGCCTAAGGGTTTTGTTCTATATTATGCAAATACCATTAAAATATTTATTCCATAATGTACCACATTTTACAAAAAAAAGTCACAAATTTAGTGTTTTAGTACCCTCCCACTGCACCACTGATGCTTGCAAATGGAAGTCCCTCACATTTCCTGTTTTGTTCACTTTGGAAATAATAACAAACAATTGTAATTAAAAAAAATAGTGAAATGATAGTCTGCACATTGTGCAGTGTTACTTAAGGCCAAGTTGTTTTGGGGGTTTACTTTCACTTTAATTTCCAGATAAAACCACATATCTACAGTATCATTTTGTGTGTAACTCAGATCCTTCTAATTTCACTGTTCAACAGATATGTCCCACAAGTTAAAAACCACAATAGAAATAGGAATTTAAAAACACAGAAAAGTAAAACCGATGGATATGTTAAAAAAATGTGTATATTTGAGTTTGTTTTAACCCTTTAGCTAAAACTGATTTTTTTTTTTTTAGTCATTACAATAAAGAAGTTACAGTCAAATGTTGAACAATTGTCCTTTTCTTTCCCTTTGATTACTGCCTAGGAGTGGAATGCAGCAAATAACTGGGAGAGTTATAAACTACAAGTAAAAAAACTGTAAGGGAGTAATTCATCCCTTCCTAAATGTTGACAATTGCTAAGGAATATGATTATATAACATCCTCAATAACCTAAGAAGGGAACACAGTTTCAGAATGGACAGATATTACCTTCTGCAAAAGAAAGGGCTGTTTGCTGTAATAGTGGTAACAAAATGGAGTTTATTTAATGAGAATTGATGATGACAGAACTGAGAGGACGATATTCAGCATTTGAAGGGTTAACATAGACTACTGCAGAATGTTATTTGGGGTTGAAATCACAATTTTCCTGGAGTCGGAAACAAATTGTCTCCTTTTTGAGGCAGGATTGGACAAAACTATTCTCAAGGCATGAATGGATGCTTCTACAGGCAAATCTGAAGTATGATTTTAGGCCTTTGGTACTGAATTTTTACAGTGCTAGCTTGAAGTACAATATAGTTAGATATATAAGCTCATTTTGTTTTTAAATATATATGTTACTTTTTTGCTAGAGACCTCTACTGCTTTTGTGTGCAATGGATTAGAGACATCGCTAGCATCTAAGGAGTTAAGTGTAGATAGAAATATTTAAGTTGTAAAAGGTACATAATTAAACAAATACTTTAATTGTAGTGTAAAGCAGTGATTCTCTATGTTAGTTCTCGGGACAAACTAACAGGTCATATTTTCAATACGTTCCTGCTTGTTCACAGATGGTTAATCAATGGTTCAGTCATTTCAATTGCACTATCTCTACTTAATTTGGGATATCCTTAACCCTTTGAGCTTCAGAGGTATCAGATGCATTGCATTCCAATGCTTTGGATACCTCTTTGGTACTCAGAGGTTTAAAACTTGACCTGTTGGTGTATCCTGAGAACTGGAGCTGAGAATCATTGGTCCAGAGATTAGCAGCCATACTTAGACTTGTATACTAAAAAGAACTAGGGGAGATTCACTAAGCAGTGATAAAGAGGTCATAAAGTGGAGATGGCTTCTCCACTTTATCACTTCTCCAGTTCCTATGTTATTCTATGATGCCTATAAACTAAGATTTCTTCAGCTTTAGAGATCTTAGTGCATAGGCTCTATTGAATATCACTTCTCCAGTTCCTATGTTAAACTGGAGAAGTCATCTCCCCTTTATCACCTCTGTATCACCGCTTAGTGAATCGCCCACCTGGAGTAATTGTGCCGCAAACCAAGTGCACTGTACTGAATTCCCAAAATCTTCACTGATTTATACAGGGATTTTTCTCTTTGAATGCTTTGCAGTGCCATGGAGCCCTCGCCAGCATTTATGGAGTTAACAATCCTGATTTAAATCAGTGGGAAGGACTATTTGTACTCTATTGTATATTGGTTTACTCCGGTTCTTCTTAACACCTCATCTTTAGTATGTTACTTTATGCCTCTGGCTGAACTAATGCTCATTCTATATTTTGACTAGTGTATAAAATGTATGGCCTGTAAAACTTGCTAGTGTCCCTTTAATGACTTTAGTTTCTTGTACAAATCTCAAGTAGCCTTGCTTTTTCTTAGTAGGAATGACGATGTCCCTATAGACTAAGCTGGTCTTTCCAGGCTCATAAAGGGAGCTTCAATAACTCTTGCAGCTTGGAGATTGTTTCCTATTTGTGGGGAAAAAGTGCTGATGTAACAGAGGAAAAATACATCAGTTTGTGCCTGCCTCTAGTGGGATTTATTATGGGCTGCATCTGGTTCTGTGAAAGTACATTTGCTTTGTCCAACCAATAAAAATAGCCAAGAAGCAGTGGTTTTTAACAAACAAAACAGCCAGGCTTTCTAGGTATCTGTTCTGTGGACCCCAGAGAAAATGAGCCCAGAGAAGTCTGGCAAGAACAGTAGTATTTAGTAAATTTGTTTTTTTGCTTTCTCAGCAGTACAGAAAATGATTCACAGTATAATTCGATTTTTTTCCCTTCAGAATGTCAGGTTTCCACCGGATCTTTTAACTCTTCAGTGTGTTATGTTGGGAAAACATACTGATTTATAGCTAAGAGAAAATATCCATGAACCCTTTGAGGAATATAGGTCTATGCAGCACATTGCTTTGCAATGAGTTGCATACCCCTTTGGCACTCAGAGGGTTAAATATTGAAATTTGCACACCAGTTTAGATAAGGAAATTACTGTCAAACAGCAATTAACCTCTTCTTTTACAGTTGAGAATGTGGAGAAACAACTTACACAGAGACAAATTGCCTCTGTATCAGCCATGGCAACCAAGCTCCATTTGCCAGTCCACTGAGTCAGTCCCTTCACCAGTCTCCACTGCAAAGGGGACTGAGATCAGGGAAAGCAGAGTTAGGGAGCAACAATTAAGCAATTTAAGCATGTTACGTCTTTCATACTCTTCACTGTTTTTCGCACACTTTTAAACAGGCTTGTTTGTAACCATTACAGTCTTTCTACACGCATAGTAACTTAGTTGATGAAGTCGCCCTTGTTGATGCAGATGAAGGCAAAAAATCCAATTTAAGTCATTCCCAATGAGCCCCAAGTGGGGAAAAAACCTTCCTGACTCCAAATGGCAGTAGTATATCTCGCTGATCCATCATATCTGCTTTTGCTGTTCTGAGCTAAAAATGTGTCCATTACCTTCTGACTTACAAAAGTATCCATTAAAGGGATAGTAATGTTTCATAATAAAAGCAGCTCTAATTAATCATCATAGTATTTGGGCCTTGGAGAGTGTTATTTCAATTCTGTCAGAGTTATAGTTCAAGAGTAATATAATAATAAAATATCTCCCTCCTGCCCCTTTTACTGATGTAACACTGCTCACCTCAGAGCAGCAGGGTGTGTCCAGGTAGATTGCAAAGAGGGACCATCTTCAATTAAGATAAGGGAAAAAGGTGAAAAACCTGTCAAGGTGGGCAGGGTTTTCATTGTTCGCACAGTAAGAAAAGTGTTCATTGTTGTGAGCTGTCCAGTCCCTGGACCAGATTCCACATCTGAGGAGTGGGGGCTTACACTAGGTAAAAGGGGCAGGAGTGGGATACTTTATCATTCAATTACTCTTGAACTTCAACTCTGACATATTGAAATAACACTCTCTATGGCTCAAATACTATGAAGATTAATTTGAGCTGCTGTTTTTGTGAAAAATTACTATCCCTTTAAGGCAAATCACTCTAACTTTACTGCCCTTACTGTATATCCCTGCCTTTTTCAGCTGAAAACACCTTTCCTCTAGTCTTACTTAATGACCTCTTGTCTTTTCATAGCTCTTTGAGTAAATAGTTCCTTGGATAGTTTTTGTTTTGACCTTGAATGTATTTGTAAATGTTAATCATATCACCCCAAATACATCTCTAATGTAAATAAATCCAGTTTAGCTTGTTTCTCTTTATAATTCTGACCCTTAACCCCTCAAGAATGGAGCAGTCACTATCAGACCCCCATTCTGCGCACCGGCATACTTGATCAGTCACGTGTGCTTGCATGCCGAACTTCGCTAACTGGTCCCTAAAGGTAAACCACCCCAGGACCGCTGGTCCTTACGGGGTTAAGAGAAGCTATAAAAGAGAACACTGTTTATTATGCCTTTAATCCCTAGAGTGCCAGCTACTTACGCCGTACGAGTGGACACAGCTGTACCTGCTGTGCCACGCTCGTACGGCATAAGAGTGAAATGCGGTCACTGCATGAGCCGGTATAACTGGCATGCAGTGGCCGCATTTAAAAAAAAAAAAAGCGTGGCACTCGTGGGGAGGCATGAGGATCACTCCTCATGCCTCCCCAGTTATTGATCTCCCAGCCGATCGTGCTGGGAGATCAATAAACACAAACTCCTTTCCCCTCTCTCCTACCCGAACTTGCGGGTAGGAGTAGGCGGGACTGGGGGAAGCCTCCAAACGTCATCGGTGACATGGTCACCGATGACGTCAGGGAAGTTTCCCCGGTCCTTTTCACTCCTACCGGCTGGGAGGTCAATGACTGAGGGGACACCAGGAGGGGTCCTGATGTCCCCCACGACGTCTGAAGAGTTT
This sequence comes from Rhinophrynus dorsalis, assembly GCA_037306005.1. Classification (NCBI taxonomy): domain Eukaryota; kingdom Metazoa; phylum Chordata; class Amphibia; order Anura; family Rhinophrynidae; genus Rhinophrynus; species Rhinophrynus dorsalis. The sequence continues at coordinate 220,191,949 of CM074722.1, forward strand.
AAAATAAATAAATAAATAAAAATAATGAAAGTAACCCTGTGAGTGCCACAGGGTCCCCAGCACATTGCAAAGCAGTGGCACTCACAGGGTCACTTCCTTTGGGGGTATTTTTTTTTTTTTTCGGGGGGTGGGTCCTGATGCCCCTCAATGAGGTCTATAATTAAAAAAAAAATATATAAAAAAAAAATGTAACCCTGTGTGTGCCACAGGGGGGGTCCAATGTACCCCCCTCCTGTGGCACACACAGGGCTTTTATCATTACTTTGTTACCAGAGATTGTTGGGGGGGCATCAGGATTGGTCCTGTTGGCCCCCCAACAAGCTTTGATTACAAAGTAATGATTAAAAAAAAATAATTAACCCTCTGAGTGCCACAAGGGTCCAATGCATTGCTTTGCAATGCGCTGGATACCCCTGTGGCACTCACAGGGACATTTATTTTGATTTCTTTTTTTTTATTTGGTAAGACCTCATTGGGGGGATCAGGGGGGTCCTGATACCCCTCAATGAGGTCTATAATAAAAAAAAAGTAATTAAAAAAAAAAAAAAATTAACCCTGTGTGTGCCACAGGGGGGGCCAATGCAGCCCCACTTCTGCGGCACACACAGGGCTTTTATCATTACTTTGTTATCAGAGATTGTTGGGGGGTCATCAGGATTGGTCCTAATGGCCCCCCAACAAGCTCTGATTACAAAGTAATGATAAAAAAAAAAATTAACCTTCTGAGTGCCACAAGGATCCAATGCATTGCTTTGCAATGCGCTGGAGACCCCTGTGGCACTCACAGGGTCACTCTGTTTGTGGACATATATATATATATTTTTTTTTACTAAGACCTCATTGGGGAGGGATCAGGGGGTCCTGATGCCCCTCAATGAGGTATATAATAAAAAAAATAAATAAAAAATTAACCCTTTGTATGCCACTGGGAGGGGGGTTCAATGCAGACCCCCTTCCTGTGGTACACACAGGACTTTTTATCATTACTTTGTGATCAGAGCTTGTTTGGTGGCCATCTGAATACAAAGTAACGATAAAAAAAATTAACCCTTTGTGTGCTGGACACCTCTGTGGCACATAAAGGATTTTTTCTCCCTTTATTTTTTATTTAGACCTCATTGTATGGGTTCTGATGCCCCCAACGAGGTCTACACAAAAATATTGGGGAAAAAAGCCCCAAAAAATGCACGTGCAACAGGAAGGGGGTCCAACGCAGTGCTTTGTATGAGGCTACATACAGTGCACAATGGTAGTCAGAGATCTCCCATACACACTATCAGACACTGCCCCACCATCACCACCATCCTTGCTCCTCTGCTCATACCCACACACACTGCCTAATCCCTCACCCTCTCACACATTTTGTTATACTTGTAGTCACAGGTCCGCACGTACACCGGCTGACGTCACACATACACTGTTTGCTTTCCCATTTCTGTTTTACTGGTAGCTACGCTCCTGTAGCGTAAATTGGTATGTCAACCCAGAGCAGTGGGGTACCATTTTTTTTGGCTGGCAAGAAGTCCTCCTAGGAAATCCCACGCCATTGAACCATTTTAGTATCTTTGAAGTGACTGATGTGTAAAACAAATGTTTGTTTTTCTTTCCTGTAGCACCACATTCTGGAAATAGTTGTGCCAACTATCTTAGGGGTAAAAAGGCAAGTGACCCCTCATTAGATGCGGCAGGTTGTTTTCTTTCCAAAATGGCATTGTTTCTCTACCTTTCCTGCATATTATGGTTATAACCATTTTAGTGCAAGCAGATAATTTAAAAAATAAAAGTGTCAGGTTTACGTACGTGTTCCTAGCACCCACATATTGTATGTTAACCCACACAAATGGGCTACCATTTTTCTCATGTTGGTAGCAGGTACTGAATACAGCAGGAAATGTTATGGTTTTCAAAGATTTTAGTATCTTTGAAGTGGTGGAAATGTAAAAAAAACATGTATTTATTCCCATAGCGCCACCTTTTGGAAATATTTGTGCACTTCAGCCCAGGGGGTAGAAAGGCAAGTGACCCCTCACTTGATGCGGGAGAATGTCTACTTTCCAAAATGGTATACCTTTTATACCTTTCCTTCATGTCTCTAACAGTTATGAACATTTTAGTACAAGCAGCCATTTTCGAAGAAGCAAACAGGGAGGTGTAGTTATGTGCTTCTGGCACCCCTAAGGTAGGTCGACTCATTCCAATTGGGTGTCATTTTTCTCCTAAGGGCACTAGCTAATGAATACAGTTGGAAATTCCATGGTTTTCACAGATTTCCATACAGATGAAGGAGCAGAAATGTAAGAAAATGCCATTTTTTCCTAAAGTGCCACCTTCTGGAAGCATTTGGGCACAACAGGCTTGGGGTAATAAGGAAATTCACCCCTCATTAGATGCGGCAGGTTGTCTTCTTTCCAAAATGGTATAGTTTGTGTACCCTTTCTTCACTTCTGTAGTTGTTATAACCATTTGTGTACAGACAAGTAATGTTTGAGAAAATGTTAGAAAAATTTGAGGTTGTAGTAGGTGTCGTTTTGCACTTCTAGCACCCCCTGAGATAGTTAAACTCATACCAATGGGGTGTCCTTTTTCTCCTAAGACCACTAGCTAATGAATACAGTTGATAATGCCATGGTTTTCACAAATTTCAGTACATTTGAAGGGGCAGAAATGTAAGAAAATGCCTTTTTTTTTCATTAGCGCCATCTTCTGGAGGCATTTGTGTACACCAGGCTTGGGGTAACAAGGAAAGTCACCCCTCATTAGATGCCGTAGATTGTCTACTTTCCAGAAATATATAGTTTTATATAGTTATTCCACTGTTTTAGGGTAGATTTACCACAAAAACCCTAGAATGCGCATTTTAGTTTATAAAGTTGAAAATGTCATTTTGCGCTGCTGGTGATTAGGGCTCTACGCTAGCCATGGACGTAGGTAAAACTATACAAATTTGGTATTTTTTTACTCGGGGGACTCGGGGCTTTTTCAAATAATTGAAACTTTTTCAATGAAGGTAAATGTTTTTGATACATAGTATGTGATTTTAGCAAAATGAGTAAATTTTCACTTTTTTTGTCATTATGACATCATAGCTTTTTGCACGATGTAAAATTCTCTTCATGTAAGGTACCACAAGAAAGCTCAATTCGTTCTGAAAAAAACAATATATAGTTTTCCATATTTAACTAAAAATCCCCAGAGGAAATCAAGCCTAAACGGAAGGATAGCAAAAATGCTGAAAAAGTGTCTGGCCTGCAGGGTACAGGCAATGGCCCAAGCCTCTGGCACTGAAGGGGTTAAGACGTGTCAAATCAAGTAAATGAAATGTGACATTTTTTAATGTGAGACAATATTAACCCTTTGAGTGCCAGCTGGGTGTACAGAGTATTGCTTTGCGATACGTTGATCCCCTCTGGCACTTAAAGGGTTATTGATTGCTTTATTTCAGATTATATGTGATGCGTGCCTGCTTCCTCCTGTGGAAAACCCCCCCCCAAAAAAAAAAACAGTTCAGTGACGCTTTATGGCAGGTCTGTTCATTGACCCTCAGCAAGCCTACTAAAAACGCAGACATTCCATAGTAGGGATGAGCAACTTAAGGCCCCTCAGCTGTTGAGGACTTCAGTTCCCATCATCCTCGTCCTGGCCTGGGATCATGGAAACTAGTTCTCAAAAGCTGGAGGGCCTCAAGTTGCTCATCCTTGTAGTTTTACATAGTTTACAGCAGTGAAGAAAGAGAAACTATGGAGAGGAGTATATCTGGTTTGAAGAATATAAAAAATAGTAAAACAAGCAATGAAACAAAAATACAGCAGTCAAAAATGTGTTTCCTGCAAACTCGTGTTCCATTTCACTGATTGACTGATATCCTGTGCATTACATTGCAATGCGTTAGGTACCTCTCTGGCACTCAAAAGGAGGGTCAGACTACAATATAAAAATAGTAATGTTTATATAACACTCCCACATTGTAGGGTTTTTTCCTGCTAAAACAAGTTTATGGTCATTGCTGGGAGAAGTTTTCCAAAGACAGCAAAAGAAAAAGAAAAAAGGCAATTTAAATAGCATAAATAAGTCTATTCTTTTAACCCTTTCAGTGCCTCTGGCTCTGGCTAGAGTGGCCTCATTGGCTAGATATCGATCTCTGCCAATGAGACCGCTCCATCTTACAGGCAGAAAGCCTCTGTCATTGGAGGCGGCTGGATATTATTATTCTTTATTTATATAGCGCCAACTAATTCCACAGCGCTGTACAATTGGGAATAGACATACAGAGGTATTAAATAGTACAATCAGATGTGGAGAAACAAAGGATCAAAGGGCCCTGCTCGTGAGAGCTTACAGTCTATTTGGGATAAGGCTGGTTGTAGATGGAGGGAAGAGAATTAGTTCAGTTTTGCAAGGTTAAGTTTGAGTTGATAGGAGGACATCCAGGAAGACACAGCAGACAGACAGTCTGAGGGGATAGAGGGAGGGGAGCAGAGGCAGAGAGACGGACTGTGGTTACAGAGCAGGTAATCACAGTTAATGCAGAGGTAGGTGCAGGGCAGAGTTTATAACTGCAAATTCGACCAAATAGAGCTTAAAAAATTAATACACTTTTACTCATATTTGATATATAACCTAAGTATTCAGGCTAACTTATATAGGGTGGTCCATCCTCTTTAATGCCTTTGAATTGCTCAGAAAATGCAGCAACTGCATCTTACAAGTGGTGCAGCAAATGGGTTTAGAGAGGTCAGACACAGCATGGAATTAGTACCTGCACACAGAGAGAGAGAAAGCGAGAAAGAGAGATGGGAACGAGAGTCAAAGAGGGAAATTTCAATTTTCCTTTTACAGAACAAAAAGGGTGTTGTTCAGGTAACTGATTAGAAATCCTAATGAAAACAAAACATGTGAAGTGAACCAGAAAAACCACACTAGGAAGCCATTACTAAATTATCCTTGATAGTCCTACTGTTAAGGTGCAGACAGAGGAAAGCATGTCGATGGTCAAGGTTTTCGGGACATGTTTTCACAACAATGAAAATATTTTGATATCTGACATTACAAATATATAATTTATTTTGTTAAATCTCTTAAATTAAACACACCTCTAAATGTTTACAGTTGTTAATGTCCATAGTTTATGGGACCTCTGGTGATAGATAAGAGACTACTCTCCATTGGTCAATACCCCATTTCCCATTAAGTAGAGTAGACTACTGTTTAGGGTTCCGTATTATGAAGGATCCTGCTTTACTAACCACTCCTACAGTGTCATGGTTATCACAATCCCAGTGTGTGGTCTATTTACCATTTTATATATTGCAGTAATATCCAATTCTGTACTGCCCAGTTTAAGAAATGGATACCCAGTACTAAGACAAAATAAATCAGAGGTGTAACTAGAAGCCACCGGGCCCTGGTGTAAGAATTGCCATGGGCCCTCCCCAACCACATTGGCCCCCTCATCCACATTGCCCCTTCCACAATGCCCCCTCCATCTCCACACTGCCCCTTCCACAATGCCCCCTCCATCTCCACACTGCCCCTTCCACAATGCTCCCTTCATCTCCACACTGCCCCTTCCACAATGCCCCCTTCATCTCCACAATGCCCCCTTCATCTCCACAATGCCCCTTCATCTCCACATTGCCCCTTCCACATTGCCCCCCTTCATCTCCACATTGCCCCTTCCACAATGCCCCCTTCATCTCCACATTGCCCCTTCCACATTGCCCCCCTTCATCTCCACATTGCCCCTTCCACAATGCCCCCTTCATCTCCACAATGCCCCCATCTTCACATTGCCCCTTCATCTGCACATTTCCCCTACCTCCAGTCCCTGGTGGTCTAGCGGAGTGTCTTTACAGCTCTGTGCCTCCTTCGGCACAGATCTCTGTAACCGGAGCTCCCGCGCGCCGCTCTAGTAGTGCAGAGGCTGGGAGATGATGTCATCTCCCAGTACTCTGTATTACTAGAGCGGCGCGCCGAGTGGGAGATCAGCTGAGGGCTGCTGCAGTCGAGGGGGTTGCAGGGGGCGACCGATGCGACCCCTATTGTTACACCACTGAAATAAATGTAGAGGTTGCTTGCTAAATGGTGTCAGTCATATGGGCAGCAGCAGAATCACCAGCCTAGGACACATCGTTGAACTTGGGTGCAAAGGGCACATTGGAAGTCTGCTATAAGAAGCAAAAGATTCTGATGCAAACCAATTACACCTTTACAAACAAATAGTTGAAATGCTACTAAATACCAGCGTGAACAAAATATGTGTATACAAATCACCTGTGAACAATATTAATGAATCCTAAAATACCCAGTTTTATAGTTTTGAAAATGAAAAAGCAAAATTGTGAGTTTTTAGTCACCGATATAGGAGAATGTCCCTGATAGAAAAATTCGAAATAGTTTATCTCTGAGTTCGGTTCTGCTGTACCTCTAAAATTGATTGGTTTCTTTCACTGGGTGGATCAGACCTATATAAGGGGGTTGTTGTGGTGTTCACCTACCTACTGCAAACCTTTCCTGTTTAAAAGCCAATCTTATCAATAAAGTATTAGTTTGAGTGGTGGGATGGGAGATCTTAATAAGAAGACTTATTGAGTTTAAAAGGAACTGTAATCCCTTCAGTGCTAGAGATGTCTCCAACTCACTGGACTTTTGATTTGTAACCTGTAGTGCAGTTGGATTGTCCCAGAATTGCTCCATTGTGACTCTGTGCATATGACCCTGTGACACATAGAGGAAACGTCATCAACTTCTTACTAATTCCTCCACTGTAGGCCTATACTGTGTTCTAGAACCCTGCCAGTTAATGGAAAATCTGTACATTAAAGGAGCAGTAAACTGTTTTTTTTTTAAAATGTTATTGAAATCTGTATGGTATTGGGCTTTTCCCATTTCTTGTAGTTGAGTTATTCAAATATTTAACAGTTGAAACTGTCACAAAATAGTAAAAGCTTTATCATCATATGCAATGAAGATGAGACTCATACCTCCCCTAGGGCTCAATACTATTATCACAGTTAAAAAATAAAAGTACCGTCAGTAGTTTTAAAACACAGTCAGGTATTCAATTACCTGTGCTATGACAAACTACTGACAGGTTCATTAAAATGCACAACAGGAGCAACATTTTTGCCCATTGTACACAGTGAAAAAGTAGACGAATTTGGTATTCAATTACATGTGGTGGTTTGTAACACACTTTAAGAAACCTCTATTTTTACGTTAACATAGCATCTAGCAAACCTAGGTGTTGAGTCCCTAATGTGTGTTAAAAGAACACCGACATGTACTTGAACAGTGGTTTCTAACACATATGCATGCTCAGCTAGTGATCCCTACACTAGCAACCCGTGGATGTACTGATATGGAGCCATAAGCCAAGGAACTAAAAATGTGAAATGTGAGTAAAAAAGAAAAGAAAATCCTATGGGTAGCAGTAGGGTATGCAACGCATTGCAGATCATTGCATAACTGTAACGGTTTTCAGTACACTCAGAGGCAGGCAGTTTGGTAAAACACAGTTTTATTGAAACCAGACAGAATATAGTAACCCTCACGGGTCCAGCAATAGTAAACACTTAAAACTGACACAAGACATGTTACAAAATAACATTAACCCACACGGGTCCAGTACATATATCAGAGAACAAATACATATACTGACACAGGTTAGGTTACAGTTCGTGTGAATCAGTGAGATGATAATGTGAAGGTGCTATTAGGCCAGGAGGCTGGTAGGCCCTAATAGCGAGGCCCAAGAAGCACTCTGTACTGGAGAGTGACACAAAAGCGATAAACCCTCAAAGGGTGAGCGAGGCCCTGAAGGAATCACGGACTACCGGACAGTGCTGTAACCGGAGGAACAGTGGAACGCCCAACGGAATCAGCATGAGCTGCAAGCCAAGGATAATGGCACCGGACAACAAGGGTTAACAGATGCTTCGGCTCAATGGCAACTGCCAGATGGTAGAGACGATTGAGGCGCCCAGGAGACCAACCTCAGTAGGGGAGCAGTAACAAGCCAAGCGTATGGTGTGCCAATGAGAATAGCTCCTAACCGGGTGAGCACCGAACAGTAAGGGTAAATAGACGCTCAGGCTTGATGGCGACTGCTAGGTGGTGGAAACTAACTGAGGAGCCCAGTAGACCAACCTCAGTGGTAATGCAGTAACAAGCCAAGAGTATAGTGAGCAAACGAGATCAGGTTCACTCCTGGGGTATGGCGATACGAGGCACAGGAGCGTAAATGCAGTAGCTGAGCGGTTAAACAGCACTCGAGGCAACCAACTGGGTCAGCATGCTCTAGACAGAGCACAGGAAAGTACTCTCTACCGGAATACCGGGCGTGGTAGTGAACCAGGCCAGAGACACACAGAGCAGGAACGGAAGCCAATCCGGGTTGATGCACAGAACAGGAACGTCAGCCAGGCCGGGTTATTACACGGAGCAGGAACGTCAGCCAATCCAAGTCGATACAAGGAGCAGGAGCGTCAGCCAGGCCGGGTCGGTACACGAGCAGGAACGTCAGCCAATCCAAATTTGTACACAGAGCAGGAACATCAGCCAGGCCGGGTCGGTTCACGGAACAGGAACGTCAGCCAGGCCGGGTCGGTTCACGGAGCAGGAACAGAATCCAAGAGAGTAGTCAGGCAGTCTGGGTCATACACAGGATTCACACGATAACGACAGCAAGCACTAAGCAATGGGAACACCACAAAAGGGCCCTGAAGGAGTGACAGGGCACAGTACTTAAAGGCTACCACTGGGTGGAGCAATCTCACGGTAGCCAATAAGAAGGCATCAGGAACAATGTTGTTAAAATGTCGCCAGCAATACACTGGCACAGTGATAATACCCCACTAATACTCACAGGGTTAATCCCCCTAAAGCTAACACAATCCCATTACAATAAACACTTACCTGTAAGTCTGATGTCCTGCAAACTGTAATTCTTCATCTGTAATCAATCTTCCATGTTCAACATTCTTTTACTTGTTTTATGAACATCTGATGTGTGGTATATCATGCAAATGTCTGCTTGAATTCAGCTCATGGAAATCAATGGAACAGCTCAATCCATGTGCCATTCTGTTGTATGTATGCCATTCTATTGTATGCAGTGATTGTTAACAGAGTTTAAGGGGGTACATTTTCTGCCAATATTTCTGAGACAACAAAATACAGGCATAGAATCCACAATGCATGTTGTGTCAAACACAAGAAAGCAGATAAATATCCACCCCCGCATGCGCTCTGAAGCATCACAAAAGTAACAACTGTGAAAGCAACTGTAAATACCAATGTAAATACCAATGAAACAACAAGTCCAGCACCCGCACATCTAACATGAACTCATGATCCCCTCGCGTACCAAAGGGGTATGCAAAGCACGTTGAATCAACTGCATCATAACTCTCTGAGTGCAAGAGATGTTCCCAACCCAGCATTTTTTTCATTGAATCCTTGATGCATCTGCACCTAAATACTGAGTTAACTGCATCATTCACCTGGAACCAAGCTTCCTTCTTCTGCACACAAACCCCCTGCTCATCTCTGTGGTGAACAGCATGTACTCTCTTTCATGCATGATATGCACAGGACCATGTTTTCCTCATATCTGTACATGGGGTCCCTCAGTCCATCCTCCTTCACAACCACCTGAGATGGCTGGACAGAATGTTTAGACAACTTCAGGCCGTGTCTTTGCTGGCCCTGGCTGTGTGTGTGCCTCTGTATGCCCCCCCCCCCCTTCATATTTCACTGCCATCTCGGTCCCCATCTGTTGAGTACCTGCTTGAGGTTGGGTACCTCTCCTCCCTCCTCTTCCTCTCCCTCCCTGAACAGGGTCCCCCTGCTCTCTTTCCTCCTCTGCTGTGCATCACTCAATCCTTCCAACCTCTACTCCTCTCCCTGCCATCTGAATGCCACTCTCACAAACACACACACTCATGCTCAGTCACTCCCACAGACACTTGGTCACACTCTCCCTCTGTCAGTTGCTTACATTATGTCAGTCACATTGTATGAAATAATACTAAAATAAAATATAAAGGATGTATAGTGCATTAAAAGGTGTAGTGTGTATTTGTGATGGTGTATGAATGTAATGTGTGCAATATTTGCAAAACTATGTGTTGTGTACTGCATGTCACTCCGCTCCTCTACCCAGTACCATGCTACCTCTTTCTAATGAATGCTCCCTCTCTCTTTTTTCTCTCTCTTTCCACTCCTGGGCCCTGTGCTGTAGCTCAAAGAATGTCCAAACACAGGTAGTTGTTTTGGGGGTTTATATATAGCTGCTTGAGTAGAAATTGCTACTTTGCTAAGTGTTGAGTGGCTGGGATTTCAACTTGCTTTGACAACATCAAACATTGCTGTCAGATGTTCAGTCCTAGATGCTTTATTTTGAACTTTGTTCTTGCAGTACATTGCATTCAGAATCAAAGTGTGATGAGGAGAAAAGCTGCAATGCACATTAGATGCTTATGTGGATTTGAGCGGCCTACGATTATAGTTCAACCCACAGTTTGGTTATTGAATACTTCTGAAACACAGGCATGTTTGTTTTACACTTACTTATGGGTTTAATGGCCTTAACAGAATCAGCACCTAGGTGAACGGTCTGAACATTAGTTTAAACTGAAATGACTTCGGAACAAAGCATTTTTTCCAACAGTGGGCATATTCTTGTTTTATTTAGCAGGAAAAACTCTACAATATTTTTTTTCATAAAATAAATATTACAAAAGTGGTAATGACAACATATTACCCATTTAAGGACTAGAGAGGTTCATACACCCTTCTGTTCCTTAAAGGGTTAATGACATTATATCTACTCTTTGTGAATTAACTATTATTCAGGGCATTTAACCCTGTGAGAGAGTGTCCTCTGGCACACAAAAACGTGTTTTAAACGTAAACATTAGTGGGCTTGTGGAAAGCTCCTGGGAGAGGGAAGGAAATACATCAAGCAATGAATTACTTATTTAAGGAACGTTATTTAGTTTCGCCACTGAAGGAGAAATGTGTTCATTTTTTAATTAAAAACTCAAGGAAACAGATCCAGGGTTTGCAGAATGTGGTCAGGATGGATGTTTCCTGGGGCTTTGGGCTACATAATAAGGGCAACTGGGCCATGTTCCAAGTTGGTCTTGAAGGTATTGCTTAATACAAACCAGTCCTTGTGTGTGTAAGAAAGGCTGCACCTGCTTCTTGTGTTAATGTCTCCCCCATTCATATTCACAGCACTGCTTAGTGTTTCCTGTTATATATTTATCCATTGACTTTTATTTGTACAAGTCAACCCAAGAATGAACATACACCTGTTTTTGTGCAGATATCCATATGGATTAAATTCATGGTATAAATGTCCTGCTTCATGGGCAGGCTGTTATATTTTTTTAATGTCTTGGGTGCTGGGGGCTTTCTTCATGCCACATTTGTGCAAATAACGGCAGACATATAACATTGTATTAATGTGAGTTTTATTGCTCTGGATCAATGTGACCCCCCCCCCCCCCACACACACACACACATACAGTACACATTCAGATCTCATAAAAAGAGGGACACCAGGGTAGGAAAGAAGGACGTAGGGATTTGTGTCTCAGAGGGACTGTCCCTCATAAAAGAGATACTTGGGAGGTATGAGTGAACGTCCATACTTTGTATCCAGTCCCTGTTAAAAGATACACTGAGTACAAATCATCACAGGAAAACCTATAAATGTTTTCTAGTTCGTATGCTGTCAAAATAAACAATAGTTTATACATATGAATGTGCCAGCAAAAGAAAGCCCTACTTCACTTTAAAAGTGGTATATAATTTGTGTTGGGATACTAAATGAATTAGAGGAAAATAAGGTTGAACAAAGGCATACTGAAAAGGGCAAAATTGCTCTTGACCTGTAGTGTTGAAGAAGCCCTTGTCACCAAAGGGTTAAAGGGATATGGAGCTATTATTTTAAAAAGAACAACAGCACCATGAATATTATATAAAAATTTAGCTGACTGTAATGGAGGGATTTTTCATAAAATGTTCAATCCCCCTCCATAAGCTCTCCAATTTTATTTTCATAAATTTGGTGCTATTGTTTATTTAATGACTTTGCCGCAATATTGTGCCTTACAGACTTTAGTACGTAATTCCCAATGAGTCTTACAAACAGTTAGTGATACATTAAGGAAAGGATACTGCATGGTGGCGTGCCTGTACTGCTTATATATATATAGACAGTAGATGTGTCTATAATCATGAAGTGTCAGTGGATACAGGAACAGCCCAATTTCCCCCAGCCAGTCTGCATGTCTCACTTTTTATCAAATTCCCTGCATTCCAGAGTCTGAATTGCTGGAAATGAATGCTACTATTCCCAAAAAACGTACCTCAACCAACCTAGCTCTTAACCCCTTAAATACTAGAAGGGCTTCTAATCAATGCTGCGAATTAGAGTAGTGACCTTGAGTCACTATTAACCACTGGGTTAAGAGCATGGCCATCAAATACAATGTACTGAGTGTCTCAGGAGAAGAAAGCTTCAGAGATGATGTATTTCAATCTGGATACAGGCTGTGTCTGCAGCAGGTCAAGACCTGGGGGAGGGAGTTGCACACCGATGAGTATCATTCTAAGTATTATGCCTCACTGTGCCACTTAATTGTAAAGCATAGTTGCACAAAAACTATTTGTTTACGTAAAAATTGATGAGTACAACTTTATAGTGAGATTTTAATTTTCTGTTACACATATAACTTGTTTTAGTGTGGCAGATCTACTTAAAATATAGAAGAAATCCTTCACACTCAAAACTGCTTCATTTGAAATCAATTCTTTATTCACAAGTTTGCAGAACACTGGACAGAACTGTCTCATGAGTTTTGCACGGATGTGCTAAATCATAGTATCTATGATTAAGCACATCTGTGCGAAACGCGTGAGATGGTGAATAAAGAAGTGATTTTAAATGAAGCAGTCTTGAATGCGACAGATTTCTTCTGTTTCCTCCTTGCTAAACTGATGATGTCTGCTCATCTTCTCCGTCTAGCACCCTGCTTTCATGTTATAACAATGTTGGTGAGTCTTATCTTTTACTACGTCTAAGAGTAGTGCCACTGTTTGTTTCTAGATCTACTTAAAAATCAATGGGAATTGTAGTTTTTTTTTGTTTTTTTTTTATTTGTCCCTTGTACTGTTGGCTTACCCTAGATTGACTCCCTTTTTCTTTTTAAAATATGGATCATAGTGTGCCAATTTTTATTCTTGTTGAATAACACTAAGGGTATCAATACAAGGTCCTACATTGTAACTCTTTTTTACATACAGATCTCTACTGGAAGAGGAGTGCAAGACGCTGGAGAAAGATATTGGATTTCTACAGGTATGTGCTAGCAGGCTGAATCTTACCCTATAAGGACCAGAGAGATGTGCAAGCATTACTTCTCAGTATGTTGCGTACCCCTATAGTACTTAACCATTTGAGAGCCAGAGGAATATGCAACGCGTTGCAAAGCAATGCGTTGGATAACCTTCTGGCACTCGAAAGGTTAAAGCAGGGATAACCAACCCTGGTCCTCAAGAGCTACCAACAATTCATGTTTTCAGGATATCCCAGCAGCAGTACAAGTGGACTAATTAGTGGCTCAGTCACTCTAATCGGTCAGTCTGTGCTCATTCATTGAAATCCTGAAATCATGCACTGTTGGTAACTCTTGAGGTCCAGGGATTGTACACCTGCCTTGAAGGATTAAGGAAGACGGGATACTGGCAGTAAAATTGGTACTTCTTATCACTACATATCGATTTATTCCCAGTTATTACCAGCCTTCAAACTTGTTATCAACAGCCAGAATTGTACAAATCAAATTGAACTACATGGATGATGGAGACATATCCAGTGCATTCAATGTTTTAAATGAAGTTAAACATTCTGTACACAAATAAAATGTAATTTTTTTCAGTATAGAATTGTTAAATGGTGCTCTTCATTGCAGGGTTTTAGCTACAACTTTCTCCAACCTTCTCCAGTGGGAATCTGTTGGATATATAACTTCATTGACACTGAATTGTAACCTAGGTCTTTATTTGAAACAGTTGACAATATTCCAAACGACGAGTGTGGGGCATGGAGATGTATTTGTGAAAGCAACACTAACATCTAAAAATTAAATGGGTTTATATAAGGAAAAAACACTCCAAGAGCCATATATGCAGCCTTCAAGTTCACATAAGGGCTGTACATTATCATAGCTGGATTTCCCAATAGGCAGAGTAGGCAACTGCATAGGCACTAGCTTTTTAGGGGAGCCTCAGCTCTGCTGGCCACACCCACATTAATTATGGGAATAGCCAGAGCAATTCCAATGTTGCTTCACCATTTTATATACCCCTCTACAAGCTATTTTTTTTCATTTATTGGGTGCTACAAAGATCTCCAGTGCATTGCGTAGCCTATAACTTTTTGTTTAAGGTTGACTGGGATTTAAATCTGTGGGAAAAAATTGGAGATGGTAGTTTCAAGTTTGGTACCAGTCACCGAGAGTTGCAAATGCACTATGGTTTCTATATTATTGCCCATAGAAATCATTTGCTATTCTATTGTATGTGGTGACTGTTAATACAATTTAAGGAAGTTGTTTTCAATCTTTTTTTGTTTGTTTGTTTGTTTGTTTGCTTGAAGAACCCTAAGATATTTAATGTAATATATCAAGGGCATAATAAAGGGTACATGCATAAATATACAGTTATTATTAGGTCTCAAAATCATAACAAAAATAAACATAGTGTGCATAACAATTTCCATAAATCTACATTTAAAAGACAGTGTTGATGATAAAGTTCCACGGCACCCTGGTTGAGAATCAAAGATTTAAAGAGATGGAGGGTGATGTTTTGCACGTGTGTGACACCTTCAATGGTGATTGGCTGAAGGAAGATGCCACAGAGGACTAGGGCATCGAGGAAATCTCTGGGCCTCTGATATCAAGGGAAACTTGGGTAGGAGGAATGGACCTAGACTGTTCATTTAAGGGAGAATTTACTAGTAAGAGGTGGAGTACTTTATTGTTAGTGTTGGTACTTTTGGAGGGAGGGGATTCATTTTATCTTAGCGCTGGTAGTGTTTGGGAGGGTGGGGGATGGTGATTGTGGAACTAGCTCATGTCAATGTTTTGCCCTGTATCAAATACTGAATTTTAGCTAGTTTCCTTTGATGTTCCTGGTTCTTGTGCTATTTAGCATGAGTTGGGGGAACAGCAAGCTACAATGAGCTTTAAAGGGTTAGTAATGCCCAAAATAAAGTTTATTTTGTATAGTAGATTTTACAAAAATAAATTATTTGGAGAAAGTCCTATCTCTCAAACCTTTATGGTTTGAGAGATATCCTCCTCTAAAATTCCCCTTCTCCTGATGTCAGCTGTAAAGCTGACAGAAGGAGATCCGTGACGAACGACACAAGGAGGCTCTTCAGCAGAGCTGCAATAGCGATACTGGAAAAGAATTACCTCATTTGAATGGTCTACAAAGTGTGCTTACAAACCAGGCACACTTTGTAGACCTTTCCAATAAAGTAATTATTTTACAATAACGAGATTTCGGCTCTGCTGCAGAGCTGCAGGCTGATCCCCGGACCAAAATCTCCTGCTGTCAGCAGAGTGTTGACGTCAAGAGAAGACGACGGAGGGAGGAACTTTAGCGGAGGATATCTCTCAAACCATAAAGGTTTGTGAAATAGGACTTTCTCCAAATACTTTATTTTTGTAAAATCTACCATATAGAATAAACTTTATTTTGGGTATTACTAACCCTTTAAGCCATAAGTATGCTTGAAAGCTTGTTTTACTGGATCTAATAAAATAAAGTCCCTGGTGGTTCTAGTCTGAAAATATTACTGGCCTTAGCTGTTGTTGCTCATTACAAGTTGTACAAAAAAAAACTAAACAATCTGTGATTGCACAGAAGTCTATACATTCATTAGAAAAAATGTTTAAGGTTACATTTTAGGGATGAAGATTTTTTTGTTTGTTTTTAACAAATGCTATCTTGAGAACATTGAAATATATATATATAAAATTCGTCATTTTAGGCATGAGTGAAGCATTAAAACGTTAAGAACCATAGGGTTGTAACTTAGGATTTTTTGAAAACATGGCAATATGCTACTTTCTCCAAGAAAAGTTTTGCATATAGAAATCTCCCCCAAAACTTTCTTTTTGATAACCCCAAGATATTTTCTGCAAGGAACTTTGCCAGTTCCTGTAGAGAGGGACAATGCTGGAGGTCAGGATATGTGGTTCTGTGGCTATTGTGGGACGAGGATGGGGGTTGGGGTTAGTGTGTGTGTGTGTGTGTGTGTGTGAGAGTGTGTGTGTGGCTCTAAAGCTACCAGTGCACTAGGACAATGCTGAGGGGGCAGTATGTGTGGTTCTGTGGCTACAATGGGACAAGGATGGGGTTCACAGCATTGCTGGGCAATATAAGGCCCTCCAACTGTTGGCATCTGGAGGGCAAAACATTGCCCATCAACCAGACAGCAGGATATGCCTGTATAAACAGTAAATGTGGTTCTATGGCTGTGGGACAAGGCTGGGTGTCATTATGTGTGCTTTTTTAGCTGCCATGGGATGGTGCGGGGGGGGGGTTAGTATATGTGGTTCTTTGGCTACCAGTGGAGTGGGACAAGGCTGTGGTTAGTTTAAGCGGTTCTGTAGCTACAATGGGACAAGGCTGAGGGTTCATGTGTTTATTTCTAGTGCAGTTGAACAAGGCTGGGGTTGAGGTGGATAAATTGTAAAAACTGCACTTTTCATGGGAATTACCACAGAAAGTGACAAATGGCATTTTTCTCACTTTTTGATTTTTGGTCTTCAAATGGTTCTGTTACATATAAACCATCATTATCCACTGAAATTCACAACAAATTCTGATGGGATTATAACCACATTCTATATCTGGCTACATTTCAAACATTTAAATCAGTAAAAATTGTATACAACAGCAAATTAAAACAATGTACAGAATTTAAATGACAGAGTGCTCCAAATATCTGGAAATATGATCTGTTACTTCCCAGAGTGTGTTTTTACTATCAGCCTTGAGAATCTTAAAGGGATAGTAATGTTTCACAAAAAAAGCAGCTCCGATTAATCTTCATAGTTTATGGGCCATGAAGAGCCTTATTTCAGTACTGTCAGAATTGTAGTTCAAGAGTAATTGAATGATAAAATATCCCCCATACGCTTCTTTTACTGATGTAACACTGCTCACCTCAGAGCAACAAGACTATCAGGATGGATCGCAGAGAGGCACAATCCTCAGTGAGTATAAGGGGAAAACCTGAAAAATCTGTCAAAGGGGGCAGGGTTTTCCTTATTCTCACAGTAAGAAGATTGTCCCTTGCTGCAACCGGATCAAGAGACCAGATTCCACATCTAAGGTGAGCAGTGTTACATCAGTAAAAGGGTCGGGAGGGGGATACTTTATCATTCAACTACTCTTGAACTACAACTCAGACAGTATTGAAATAACACACTCCACGGTCCAAATACTATGAAGATTAATCAGAGCTGCTTTTTTTTTTTGTGAAACATTACTATCCCTTTAAGATTCTCAAGGCTGATAGTAAAAACACACTCTGGGAAGTAACAGTGATTACATTAGTGCATTTACAGTTCTACTGCACATATTTTTAAACTTTTGTTGGTTTTGTTTTATTTTAAGTGTTTGCTATCCATACCTATTATTATATATTACTTCTCATCTGGAATTTAGTTCTCACTCCACATCATTAGAGTTTGGAAGCTGTTTCCAACACTTGGAACAACATAAAAAGCTAACTTGTTTAGGAGCCCAGGATCTATGATTAACAGGATAGTAACACTTAATACTGAAAAAATAGAATGAAACATATATATTGCAGGGTTTAGCCTACAAAGTAAAATACGGGTACTTGCACTGCTGAGAGCCATTTTGCTCAAACATTATTGCAGCACTGTCACTAAGGTACAGTGATCGCATTGGCTAGATATCGATCTCTGCCAATGAGATCGCTCCACTTTAGTGAGAGACAGCCTCCATCATTGGAGGATGATGGGTAGTGGGACGAGAGCTGTCTCTGGTCGGCAAAGTTCGGCAAGCCGGAAGTAGGCTGCCAGACACTTTTTAAATTTTACGTTTTGCGCATGTAAATGCTTTTTTAATACAATGAACAATATTTTCAGTGTTTTAGATAAATGCTCTAACTAAAGAGCATTACATATATTTAGGTGAGAGATCCACTTTAACTTTTCTCACTCACCCATTATTATTTTGTGTATCAGGACAAGTAGATTTTCATGAGGGACATGTAGATTGGGCTCCCGTTTTAATCCCTTGGACAAGTATTTTTTTTTTTTTTTTTTTTTTTTTTTTTTAAATGTCCGCACCCCTGATCTGACCACAACTGTCAACAGCCTGCTGTAGCAACTGCACCACCATAACATTTCAGGTCATGGAAGTACTACAGCCTAAAAATCATGTCAGTGCTGCAATCATTTTTGAATAAAACATCTCTCTAAGCAGTGGATGTCCATATAATGTTAACCCTTTGAGTGCCGGAGATATATCTAATGCATTGCAGCGCAATGCACTGGATACCTTTCTGGTAGTCAAAGGGTTAATATTGCCATATTACACATTACTGCCCTTTTAACAACAGTCTGCACATGAAACATTTCAGAATGTGTTTCCCTGCACCTGTAATGCTTTTAACACAGTTGTTGTAACATTATCTCTTGTTTACTGCTTATAATGTGCTGTGAAGTCTTTTCTCCATCTCACTGTAACTATGGCTTAAAAATTGATACATTTATTTTGCAACAGGAAGAATATAATTTCGCTGTCTTTGATCACACAGCCAAGATATAATTGTCATTTTACTCTCTCTGACTCACACATCTTATTCTCTGTAACCAGTCGTGTATGTGTGTGTATACATATATATATATATACAGTTGTAATCAAAATTATTCAACCCCCTTTGCAGATCAGGTTAATTGTCAAAATTACAGACTTTCAGCTGTTTTCAATGAAAAAAATCAAACAAAAGCAATTGAAATATTCAACACAACGGATGCTTAAAGTGGTTTCCCCAAATTCATCTGAAAATGCAACTTATAATGACTTCTCCAGTCTCAAAATTATTCAGCCCCCTGAACAGAATCCCTTACAACAGCACATATATGCAAAACAGATGTTGTCTCAAGCAAAACTCATGCAACTAATCAGGGGCTTCATTAGTTGCACCAGGTGTGCTTGAGCTGGAACACATGAAATACTGAACTGGCTAGGGGATTGTTGATTGTCACCTTTGACTGCATGTTAGAAATATGGTCCAAAAGGTTAAGAGAAGAGACATTGCCCTTCACAAACAAGGAACAGAATACAAAAAGATAGCAAAGGCACTGAATGTTCCTAGAGACACTGTTGGAAGCATAGTTTGCAAGTTCAGAGTTAAAGGAACAGTGGTTACATTACCTGGACAGGGCAGAAAAAGGAAGCTATCAACGGCTGCAACCAGGTTTCTGAGAAGGCAGGTTGAGAAAAACCCTAGAGTGACTGCAAAAGACCTTCAGTAAGACTTGGTGGCAACAGGCACTGAGGTTTCAGTGAGCACAGTAACGCACATACTAAATGCAGAAGGTTTCCATACAAGATCTCCAAGACGTACACCACTACCGACCCTAAAGCACAAGAAAAGTCGGCTCCAGTATGCTCAAAATCATATAAATAATCTTGGCATACTGTTCCGTGGAGCGATGAAACAAAACTGGAACTTTTCGACCCAATGGATCAGTGGTATGTCTAGAGGAAGAAGAATGAAGCATACAATGAAAAGAACACTCTGCCTACAGTTAAGCATGGTGATGCTCTGGGGTTGCTTTGCATTCTCTGGCATTGGAAACCTGCAGCATGTGGAAGGCAAGATGGATTCATTGACGTTTCTTGAAATACTAGGAGAAAACATCATGCCATCTGTGAGGAAGCTGAAGCTTGGACGTCATTGGACCTTCCAACAAGACAATGATCCCAAGCATACCGCAAATTCCACCAAGGCTTGGTTGCAGAAGAAGTCCTGGAAGATTCTACAGTGGCCATCACAGTCACCCATAAAAAATCTCTGGTGGGATTTGAGCAAGTAGAAGGAATCTTACCTGCCGCTGCTCCTATCCCCTCTGCAACCAGAGCACTTCTGCTCGACCTGTGCACAGAGTGACTTCATGATCGCTGCCTGAGCTGCCAGCTACCTCCAAGGGAGCAGAACAATAGCAACCAAACAAGCGAGCTGCTGGAGGATCCTCACAGCCTCAACAGCCCCACCAAAACCCCGCAGTACACCACAGGAGCTGAGAGACAAGGCCAGGTAGAACTCAGAGTCAGCAAGTGGTAGAACCAGGGAAAGAGTGAAAAACGTAGTCAAAAACAGGCCGGGTCAAACATGGAGCAGACAAACAAAGTACCTGGAAGGAGACAGAGTCCAGCGAGCCGGGTCATACAAGGAATTATCAGAAATGCAGTACCAGGGATGTAGACAGGAGCGTGGTAAGGAATAATCGGAGGTCTAACACAGTAGGCAACACAACAATAGGGAACCAAAATAATCGTCAATAAGTGTTTCCCAGCTCACTGATAAATAGACACAACACACACCGGCGGCAGCCGAAAAAAGATCGAAAAGTCCCAGTTGCGTTACCTTTGGACCATTGCCCCGATCTACACTAAGGGAAATTTGAACAGAGACTGACTTTTATATGGCCAATATATGTTCAAAATGGTTTCCATGCCCCCACTGGCTGGGATGTGGGGTTATGCAGGGCATGGAATGTGCCCTGCAGTAACCACACCTCCCAGCCAATCAGCTTCAAGTGGAGGGGTCATGAATGCACGTTTCCTCATCCCTCAAGCTAGCTATTCATTGAATAGCTGGAGGGATGACAGGATGTATATTTGTGACCCCTCCAGCTAGAAGCTGATTGGCTGGGAGGTGTGCCCTGCATAACCCCTGACATCCCAGCTAGTGGGAGCATGGGAACCATTTTGAATAGGGACTGGTCATATAAAAGCAAACCTCTGTTCAAATTTCCCTCACTCTGGATGCGGCAATGGCCCAAAAGGTACCTCAATGTGGGCTTTTTGTTGTTTTATTTTCTGCCAGTGATAAAAGTGAGTCCCTTAGCCACAGCATTTAATTGAATCTCAAATTTGTTGCCTTTGACATCGGTGCAAATTTAGAAAGCGTTGTGCTTTTTTATCATTCTGTGGTGTGTCACAATGCAGGTGATAGAATACCAAACTGTAACTGCAAACTACCAACAGTAGTTCCATTTTCCTAATGTGCCAACTGAATCAAGCCCATGTGCTACAGCAGTTGTAAGATGCAGATGTTAAGTTTTCTGAGCAAATAGCAATAACTTTCTCTCTCTCCAACTTCACTATAGGGGACAAATACAAATTCCCATTGATTTAAATGGAGCTTTTATCCTCTTGAATACTAACAAGATCTCCAACACATTTCTTTGCAATGGGTTTAAAGGGATGGTAATGTTTCACAAAAACAGCAGCTCCAATTTAATCTTCATAATATTCGGTCTATGAAGAGTGTTATTTCAATACTATAAGAGTTGTAGTTCAAGAGTAATTGAATGATAAAGTATCCCCCTCCCACCCCTTTTACTGATGTAACTCTACTCACCTCAGAGCAGCAAGACTGTCTGGATGGATTGCAGCAAGGGACAATCTTCAGTAAGCATAAGTAAAAACCTGTCAAGGTGGGGCAGGGTTTTCCTTATGCTCACAGTAAGAAGATTGTCCCTTGCTGTGACCTGTCCAGTCAAGAGACCAGATTCCACATCTGAGGGGAGGCAACTTACACTAGGTAAAAAGGGCAGTAGGGGGATATTGTATCATTCAATTACTCTTGAACAACAACTCTGACAGTATTGAAATAACACTCTCCATGGCCCAAATACTATGAAGATTCATTGGAGCTGTTCTTTTTTGTGATACATTACTATCATTTAAATCAGTGGAAATCAATGATAATTTGTGTTTGTCCCCTGTGGTGTTCTTATTTTGCCCAGGATTATTCCAGTTGTCTTCTGCACTTAGAGCACACGGGGCCGTGTTTGTGAATCTAAAAAAGTTAAATTGTGGGCCAATTAGCTGTGGCACAGGCAGAAATAAAAAACACTTGAACTAGAACTTGAATGCTAGAGAGGACTGCAATGCATTGTGAGGGTTAAAGTCTCAATTTAAATCAATTAGAATCTGCAGAATTTCCATTTTAAGCCTAAGGTTCAGTTGGTTTGTTCGAGAATTTTGCCTCATGAATACAGCCTTCAACCTCTTAAACTCTTTTCTCAGTCATCCAGTATAACTCACAGGTACCATGGGGAGACGACAGCTCCTTCCTGTAGGTTGGGACAGTTCTGCAAAGAAGTGTGGGTGGAGCCATCCCCTCCTCATATCATGCACTCTCACAAGCCCTGCCAAGATAGATTTGTTCCACTGTCCTGTGCACAGACTGAGAAAATTTCTGCTTAGTTTTTGGTTTCTTTTATTATTTTACCTTTAGATATGGGGTGTCCAAATTCCCCCATTAGGCGGATTACCATTCCTGGCTTTCCCTGGATGATTGTCCACCTGTCAGGTGCTGTTGTGAACCCTTGGAGCCCTGTGGAGAGAATCATGAACCATGTTTCTCTCCCCTGAAGGGAGTCTCTCTGAGGCTCTTTCCTTTTTAATGGTAATCTGAAGAAACGTGAGTAACCCTTTGAGTGCCATGTCCACTTGTCCCACTGTTACCCTCCTTACAGGAGCCTTCCTGGAGTCTATAACTCCTCCACTCATGTTGGGTATCTTATTTGGTTTGATCCCAGGGTTTCTGGAGCTTGGATGGCTGCAGTTGTGGAAATTAACCCCTTCCCCGCTGGTTTCATTGGGTTATGGGCTTATTTTTTGGGTTTTCCCTTATGGTTCTCCATTTTTATTTATCCCTTGGGTATTTGGGCAGTTTTAATCACTTTAAAAAATGTAGTATTTTTGGTGTACTGCGCTATTAAGGCGCCCTTCAATGGGACAAACTGCTTCTAGACATATCTCTGCAACTGCTTGACTTTCAGAGTTGAGAGAAGGCTCATTCTTGTCTCCTCTTGCCCTATGCTCCGGTTCACATCCCCAGTGTCTTGGGGGTGAGTTCATGTTCAAGCATTGCTAGGATACCACATTAAGGAAATACTACATCTCCCAGAATGCCCGTTTCGCTGTCTTTCCTCTGATTGGCTAATTGTTTTCAGACACAGTTTTCTTATTGCTGTATCCTCTGCATAAGTTTGTATTTCCTTGCTCTCGTTCTTAGATTAACCCTTCACCTGCCAGATAAATTCTTTCTTAGACTTAGAGGTGAATTCTTGATCTGGGACACAGTATTTGGGATTTCACATACTGTTTTTTGACACTTAATCTGTTAGGAAGTTGAATCCATAGGGTCTTGGGGCTAGACTTAAGGCTAAGGACTTAGGGGCGGCCACTTGGTCTTCTGTGTATACATTTGCCTAATATTACTGTGTTGATGTTCTGGCTTTGGCCGAAGCCAGCTTTGGCAGGACAGTCCTGGACACAGTTTTGCCTGTGTAGGATTTGCTCCTTCCTGTGCCATTTTGCTGTTTACCTGTTTGAGCCCTGTTGGCTCTTGTTCTTGTGTGTTGTGTTATCTGTTATTCAGTGTCCTTTGACACTTAGTTAGTTTGGGATGTTCCATGTCCTGTATAGTCCATGGGAACTCTGGTGTCATGGGGACCGGTGCTTGGTCCTTTCTTTCTCTTCCCACCCTGGGAGCTCAGTGTTGGTATATCCCCATGATATCTGTGAGTTATATTGGACTACAGGGAAAAGAAGATTTTAGTCTTACCTGTTAAATCCTTTTTTTCTTAGTCCATATAATTCACAGGTCTCACACCCAGTGAAAGGGGCCAAGCTTGGTCTCACTTGGCTGGACGAGGAGTCCTGTTGGGTTGCTTACTCACAGGAGTCTTTCCTTTCGTCTTTTCTTGCTTTCCTACTTTGTAGGCTTCTCACAGATCTGTCTGGGCAGGACTTGTGAGAGTGCATGATGGGAGGAAGGAGAGGCTCCAACCACACTTCTTTACAGAATTGTTCCAGCCCACCGGGGGGAGCTATCGCTTCCCCATGGTACCTGTGAGTAATATGGACTAAGAGAAAAGGATTTAACAGGTAAGACTAAAATCCCCTTTTATCTTTACCAGTGGTTGAAGACATTATTATATTTTATATCATGCCTATTGCATACAGATAATGGCCCTGTAATTGGTGCCTGCGCAAGGTATTTTAAAGACACATTTTAGGACATAGTAACCAGAGAAAATATTTTTTAAATATTGACTATTTACTTTTCGTATTGTTCCTTTTCATTGTCACTGTTAGTGTACTTTTAACCCTTTGAGTGCCAGAGGGGTACACACACCACAACACATAAAGCAATGTGTTGTGCACCCCTCTGATATTCAAAATTTAAAGAGAATCAACCTCTAAACATGACTTTACATAAAAAGTCAGATACCTTTATGTTTTTTTTTCTTCTCACATATTTTTGAGCTTGTCAGTGGGGAGAGTTCTAATGCTTTGGAGTTTTAAGTAACATCCTATAGAAGATGTTATGTGGCTGTTATGATGCAGATGGTTATCTCTAGAATTGCTCATGTTTGTCTTTATACGTAAGGCCCAATGTGTAGTTTAGGTTATTGAGCTCAGACACAAATAGTCAGCTCCCACTCAGCTATAAGTTATGGAAGAGAATAAAATGCAGTTTCTAGCCTCCATTTGTAAACACTGCTGTCTATAAATAAGGCTTTGTAAGTGTATAAACAGTACCAACTCTATCGCTAAATAAACAAATGGATTAGGGAATCCCACCAACAATTTCCTCTAGCTGACTGTGCCCTTTAATGAAGTGTTTGTTCAGCCACAGGGTCTGAGTAGAGTGTAACTGATAAAACTCTCTTGTCCCAGGCAGTGGGAGGATTGCACAGAGACTTTGCACTGAATGGGAAGGCAAACAGAAGGTGATTGGAATATTAATGTGCCATAGCTATGCAGAAATTAGTCTGGGTCACATGACCTCTTTCAGCCCGACAAACGCTGACTGCTGAACAGAACTATACAATATAGTGACAGGTCTGCATGCTCAAAGAGATTGGAATCATGGTACCAGTATAGAACCATGGAGCTTTATTGATTGGAGGCCTGGATAACAGGTCAAAACTATAGCATTTACATGTCATCTATGTAATTAGAACCATTAGTCCATTCAATAAAATACATGCACAGCACTATACAGAAAATGATTTATTCACCAAATAGTTCAGTCAGTGTTTCGGCACAAGACTTAGCACCTTCATCTTTTATTCTTTGTCCTTATGAAGCTGTTGAATCTTGCATCAAAACTTTGACTAAACCAATCTTGCATCAAAACTTTGACTAATGTGTTGTGCAGCAAATGCATATTCATCATAGGTTTTGGGGTGTACACTAGGCCACATTTTGTGTCAGCCCCAAGTGCTTAACTTCAATGTGTTCAGAATCTCCATATTACCACTAGTCTAATCAGTCAGTTCAAGGGGAATCATGGAGGTTGATTTTTGATCAGAGCTGTCAGTTGTGTGTTCTTCTGCTTGAAGTGGAGAAACACTTTATGAATCAGGACTATTAGGGTGGGATGTTACGGTCATAGTTTGAAGTAATGCTACATCTGCTCCAGTGCTTCTCTGGAAAACAAAACATAATTTTTTATTCTTGAGGATCTACAATACTAGACTGATTTGCCAACAATGTAACTTTTTAGCTCTGGTATCTGGCAAACAAATGCCCCTCTTGTAAGCCCCTAGACACTTCTACTTTTCTTAATGGGAAATCCAGTGCTCAATAGTAACATATCTATGCTTTCCAAGAGGCTTTGCAAGCCAAGATTTTAGTGGTCTCTAGTCAAGTAAGCTCTTACATTTGTCCAATACTTTACAATTACTCAGGCCTAGAAACAATTATTCCACACAGACCAGCCTGTTCTGAAACGTTGCATCTCTAATGAGGGCATTTAAAGGGCACTATTAAAAGTTATCAGTCTGTATGCACTTAATCGCACACTGCTGCATGTCTTGATGGAATCTATTGTTATGCTTTGCAATGCGTTGGGGATGTGTCTAGGACCCAAGGTGTTAACAGTTTGATACCACTTAAACTTATATATAAAGGATGCTGGTATGTTGTAATACTAGACAATTAACGGTAATAATACCTTTAGCATATATAATTGCATTCCAACATAATTCACATGGCAGTTTGTTTTGGTTGTGGTGATCAGTGCTCATAGATGTGAATTAGCTTTGTAATGTACTTTTTCACAAAGCTTTAGCAATTTGTTCTCTGCTATAACATTGCCGCCCTCTGCTGGTTGTTAAAGCATAGGATAACTGCTAAATGAGAGCATGAAACTGTAGTTGCTATTACACTTTTCCCTGTTACCAGGCTGGAGATTCAGATTTATGATATTGCTTTGATCAAGTGCCATAGTGTGACATTATTAAATGTATACATTTGGTGCATGCATCAGCTGCACAGCTGTCAATTTGAAATCTTTTGAAAGAGCCTATGGATTTATTACAAAGGTTTTACTAAATAAAATCTCTGTTATAGAGTCTGAGAAAAATAATTATAGATTTTCCTGTAATTACATTATGGGTATTATACTATGTCTCTGGTTAAAATTCTGTTTATTCACCCATTAATAACAAGGGCTTTCTGACACTAGAGGACAAGAACAAATTTGGCCTATTTAGTATGACTTTGTTCAACCATATTTTTCCTCTAATTCATTTAGTACACCAACAAAATTTCATACCATTTTTAAGCATGAATTGGGCTTTCTGTTGATACCACATTTATATGTATAACCTACCATTTCATAATAATAATAGAAAAGAGGGGGGGGGGTGACACCACAACTTTTTTTATAGATTTTCCTGTGATAACTTGTTCTCAATTGATTAAATTTTTATTCATACCTCCCAAATGTCCATTTTTAGGGGGGTACTATCCATCTGAGGTGAAAATCCCTATGTCCCTCTTTTGGGAGAACAGACTGTGTGGTGTGTACACAAGTAATAAAATTCACATTTATGTTTGTTTAAACTTCAGTATATGTATTTAGAAACGAGTCTGGACTTGCTTTAAAGGGATAGTAATACTTCAAAATTACTATCCCTTATATTGAAGCCCTTGTAAAACTGAATTAAATGCCACCAGCGGCATCTTTCAAACCTTTATGGTTTGTGAGATAGCCGCTTTTAAACTTTGTTCCTCCCTTCGTCTCCCCTGACGTCATCGTTTTCGCTGCAGCAGGGGAATCCGGTCCCGGGACCGGCGGAGGCTCCTTAGCACAGCCGAGATCTCATTATGGAAGACAAAATCCTTCACTACAACGGTCTTCTACGTGTGCTTGGTAACCAAGCACACGTAGAAGACCATTTTAGTGAAGGATCATTTCTTCTATAACGAGATCTGGCTGTGCTGAAGAGCCTCCGCTTGGTTCAAAGAAGGAATTTCCCTTCTGCAGCAAGAACGCTGACGTCAGCGGAGAGGCAGGGGGGAGCGAAGTATAAAAGCGGCTATCTCACAAACCATAAAGGTTTGAGAGATGCCGCTGGTGGCATTTAATTCAGTTTTACAAGGGCTTCAATATAAGGGATAGTAATTTTGAAGTATTACTATCCCTTTAAATTATTTATTCAGTAACACAAAGGGGGGGTCAAACTGTCATAGTTTTTGTTTCCTTTTAAGCCCCCCCCCCCAAGTACTGCTCCCAGTACCCCCAAAAGTGCTTAATTTTTGTCCATTTGAGGCACTGGGAGCTCTTTTCTGCTTCCCTCTTCCTTACAATCACCGTGAGAAAGACAGAGGCCTTTGTCTTTGCCTTTGTCATGTGGCTCTGTTAGAACAGAGTAGCAATCACTGTGTATGTTTAGGAACAAACTTCTTTGAACACAAATTAACATAATATATTGCTATATTTCATACACACTTATTTACATTGCTTAGCACTGAGATTGCAATACCAGGAACTTATACAGGATTCACATGAAATCCAATATATTTATGAGGAGAACATGAGAAATAACTGACAATGTTTGAGGGAAAAATAAGCAAACAGAACAATTTATTATTGTTTATGTTACGTCATAAGATGAATACAGGATTAAGGTAAATAAAACCAAAATGTCAGTGAGAAACACTATCAAGTATATATATGGTCTGTGAACAAATGCTTGCAGGGAATAAACGTCCTGTACCAATTACCATAATGACTAGGAATAACTTGGATATGGTGGCTATAGCTGAGCCTTGGTACAATTAATCGCAAAACTGGAACATAATTATATCTGTGTACAATCTTTACAGAAAAGACAGACAAGAGGACAAGTTGTTCTTTGTGTGAAGGATAACATAAAGTCTACATTAACCCTCTGAGTGCAAGAGGCTTCCAATGCATTGCATTAATATCTCTTAAAACAGGTTACTGTGGAAAAATTAGAGAATGCTTTGGTAGTTATTGGAGTTGGTGATAAGGTAGTCTGAATAAGAGTAATTTATAGACCAACTTCCAGGCAAGATGAGGCATTATATAATGCATTGATAGAGGAAATAACAAAGATGTCAGTGAGAGGTGATTTGATAATTATGGAAGATTCCTGTTTCTGTAATAGTAAGTAGTAGGGACATCCTGGATTCCTTTCTAGGGGCATTCTTTACAGTTGGTGAAGGAACCAACTTGCAAGGAAACAATACTAGATTTTATACGCTTTTACACTGATATAGTGTCAGTTATATCTGTGGGTGAGAGCCTGGAGAACAGAAATCACCATTCACTGTGGTTTAATATACTAGTAAGCACACTAAAACAAGGGTCTTAAATTTAGAATGGTAGATTTTTCAATTATGAGTGAACACATAAATAATTCCTTAGCAGACAAGAGATTGTTTATTGGTGTACAGGAACAATGGGAACATCTAAACCATTGTTTTATCTGTAATTGAATTCTGCATTGGGCATGTAAACGAAGGAAAAGAGAAAGTAAAACCAGTCCGGATCTTCGGACTCAGTCAGCTGACTATGGAAAAATTTACAAGATTAAATAGAGGGAACCTAAGCACAGTATAAGATGTACAAACACCATCCAGCACTATTAATGGTAATAAGAGACAATAAACAATCGGCTCATTAAATATTCCACAGTAAATACTCAACAATTCCAAAGGGATAAAAATGAATCTCTTATTATCACCATTTATGGTTCTGGATGGTGTTTGTACAACATAAAAAGGGCATTAGAGAGGACACTGGCAATGGCAGGCCTGAATATCTGATATCAGTATTTGGAAAATTAAAGGAAACACTATTGAAATGAAGAATTATTGCATATATGAAGTCAAATTACATGCAAGATCCATGGCAGCATGGTTTTACAACCGGAAGATCTTGCCAAAAAAATCTGGTTGCATATTTGGAATTGGTTACTCAAGTAATAGCCCAATGGCAGACCAGTATATATAGCATATTTGTCTTATTTGTATTTTAGTTAATCTGTTAACATTGTACCACATATGAAGCTGTACTAAAGGGTAGTTTATTAGAAAAATAATTGGCTGAAGGACAGGAAACAGTGTGTCATAATCAAAAGTATGTATTCAGACAAATGATGGATTGCTAGTAGAGTGCCACAGGGGTCAGTGCTAAGTTCAGAACTCTTACTGGTGATATTACTGGTAACATGCAAGGTAAGGTGTGTATTTTTGCAAGCAGACAAGCATATGGGATCTAAAGTTTAAGGCTGAAAATTTCAAAGTATTGCATTTAGGGCACAAAAACCCAGAGGTGAAACACAGACTTACCAGTACAGTGCTGACAAAAACATCAGACTTTGGAGGTAGGCAAAAATTCAGAGGGAAGAGCATGCTGCATTGGCAGCCAAAAGAAAGAGATACTAATGCCACTCTATAGATTATTATAACCTGGAGTGCTGTGTACTCTTCTGGGGGGAGATGCAGGGCCGGATTTACCATAATGGGGGGCAATGTTAGGGCAAGTTGGAGCTGATGGGGGCAATGTGAGGGCAAGTTGGAGCTGATGGGGCAAGTTGGAGCTGTTGGGAGCAATATGAGGGCAATATGGAGTTGATGGGGGATAAGTTGGAGCTGATGTGGGCAATGAGAAGATGATGGGGGCAATGTGCAGCTGATTGCAATGTGAGGGCAAGTTGGAGCTGATGGGACAATGTGAAGGCAAGTTGGAGCTGATGGGGGCAATGTGAGGGCAATATGGAGTTGAGGGGGGATAAGTTGGAGCTGATAGGGGCAATGTGAAGATGATGGAGGCAATGTGCAGCCGATGGCAATGTTAGGGCAAGTTGGAGCTGATGGGGGCAATGTGAAGATGATGGAGGCAATGTGCAGCCGATGGCAATGTGAGGGCAAGCTGGAGCTGAAGGGGGCAATGTGAGGGCAAGCTGGAGCTGATAGGGCAAGTTGAAGTTGATGTGAGCAATGTAGGGCAATGTGGAGTTGATGGGGGATAAGCTGGAGCTGATGGGGGCAATATGGAGCTGATGGGGGCAATGTGAGGGCAATATGGATATGGGGGGGTAATGTGGAGATTTGGAGCATTGTGGGGATAGCCAATTGGGGGGGGTGCTTCAGATTTCTGTGCCTACAGGCTCCTGAAATGTAAATCCGGCCCTGGGGAGATGTCCTAAGTGTCGATATGGTGGCAAACATTGCCATATGCACTAAGAAATAGGAATGCAAGGGTAGGGGAGATTAAAGGGATAGTAATGGTTAATTTTAAGTTGATTTAATATTGTAGACTTTAAAAAAGATTAACAATGATGTAAGTCTTATCTCAAATCTTTATGGTTTGAGATATATAACTTGCTAAAGTTACCTTTTCCTGGCTGTTTTACTCAAGTCTGCCATCTAGCTGACAGCTGCAGATTCCAGTCATTTGATCAGACAGAGGCTCTTCAGCAGAGCTGAAATCACACTATTTAGAAATAAATACTTAAATGGAAAGGTCCACAAAGTGTGCTTGCAAGCCAGGCACACTTTGTAGACCGTTCCAAATTAAGTATTTATTTTTAGAGATCGTTATATCGGAGCTGCTGAAGAGCCACATCTGGTCAAGTGACCAGAATCTGCTTCTGACAGCTTTACAGCTCGTCAAGCATAAAGGGAAGGGACCAGAGAACTTTATTTTCCTATCTCTCTCAAACCATAACGCTTTGAGAGAGACGAATAAGTGCAAGTAATGTCTTTTAATTGTATCTACCATATAGTTAATACTTTTTTTCTGACATTACTATCCCTTTAATTCAATCATTGACATATCATCCTGTCAATCTGCTGGCAATGTGGATTGAATGCCATCCATTACACATCCCCAGCTGTTCGACAACTCTGAAGCTTGAGTGTATTCTCTCTGCTCCCCCAGCGGGAGAAGTGGAAAGGATGTGTTAAAATGTCAGCACCACAATCCCTTTTAGTGCCATAGAGATGTGCATGACATATCCCTGTGGCACTGAAAAAGGTAAAAAAAACATTGTGTTTAAAAATGAAACTGAAGCTGGACAGCTTTCAGTGCAACAGAGCTATGCAATGCACATCCCTATGCCACGGTAACTACTGCCTGCTCTTCAGAGCAGGGACCCGCAAACTGTACTCTGGCCCCATAGAGAGCTATAGGGACATCTCAATCTCACAAACCTCAGGTAGACTGTGAACTCCGACAACAGAGTTCAGCGCATGTAGCGAAGTGCCACATTAACATATAAAAACACTATCATATGACAATGGTTCTTTAACCTGGATTGCCATATGCAAATTAGACAGTGTCGAACACAAAAACACCCACATACGACAATGGCTGATTAACATGGATTTCCATATGCAAATGAGTCAACGTAGAACAAAATAGTAAATTCGACAAAGGCATGGCAGATTCATGGTGATGTTGGCAGATTGTGTAGGATTGGTGGCAGATTCAAAGGTATGTGATGGTGAGGCCACCTTTAGTGCATGCTGTAGATGTGCCATCTACACGAGTTTACCACCATGTTGCTACCTTGGGCCCTTATCACCTTTTCGTGCATCTACCCCCCCCCCCCCCCCCGGAGACCAAGTCTCCAGAAGAACATTAATACATTGAAGGTAGTTCAAAGAAGAGCCATCAAAATGGTGCAGGGTCTTCGTGACACAGGGCACCAGAATCGACTCAAAGAATTTAATATGTACAGCTTGGAAGAAAGGAGGGAGAGGGGTATGAAAGAAACCTTTAAATATGTTATGGGATTATAGTTCAGGAGGGAAGAAGTTTTAAGCGGAATACTAGAACAAATGTCATGATCTAAAGTTAGAGGGTGGAAAATTCAGAAGTAATGTGTGTAAGTATTACTTTATAGAAAGGACTCAAAACTCACTGAACAACCTCCCAGCAGAGGTGGCAGGCACGAATACTGTTAGAGAATTAAAAAATGCCTGGGATAGATACACGTCTAGTCTGAGAGATATGTAAGACTGTGTATTTTAATTAGACAGGGAAAATGGCAGCCTGGATAGCTGAGCATAAAGGTTATCTTTGCCCTAACTTTTGCAACTGAAGAAGAAGAGTCTGCTTCGAAATGCTTTTAGCTTTTGGGCTTTCTTGCTCTAAGTCACTTTTTATTTGAATGTTATTTTAATACATTTTTGATATATTGAATTGGGTTCCAGTATAATTCTCGATTTAGAGTTGATCCAGAGAGAAGTTTATCTGTAGCAGGGCGGATATATATATATCGCTGCTTGCTGAACCGGTTGTTCTTGAGATCAACTGGAAAATCTGTTGATTGTGAGCATCAGTCCTACTTTGATAGTATTATCATCATACAAAGAGTGGTTTTGCACTCCTTCTGGCTTTCTTTTATTTTGAGTGTATGTGTGTGAAGGTAAGAACTAGTGTTAAGGCATTAGATGACTGTAGATCTAAGTACAGTCGGGCTGCTGTTTTTTTAATGGTTACGTCTGTGGGCTTATGGCTGTTTTATAGCTGAGTACCAGTCTTAAATTGTATACTGTTACATAATGTTTTAGTCTTTGTGAACACTTGTAGGCAAACATCCCACAAATCAATCACTGTAACACCACCTGTCAAATAAGAACCATTACATGGAAAAACAACTCTATTTTGAAAGCACATAAAATGCACACTTTATTAGTTGAATCTAGAAGTGCCCTACAAATACAGGGAAAAAAATAACAAGAATAATAAAATGTCTGTAACCCTTTGTGTGCCAGGGAGATGCACAGTTCTTTGCAGAATAATGCTCTGTATAACCCTTTGGCACTTAATGGGTTTATTTGGGAGACTTGAGGTAAATAACCTCAAATAATATGAACTAAATGAACTAACTACTATAACTGGAAGATCTAAATTAAGTAGAAGAGTTGTTGTTCTTATGAAGCACATGGACAAGCTGGATTTAATTACATGAAGGGCTGAATGGCCTGGAATTGAAAGTTGCAATGGGCCTCTTTTAATGGAAAGCTGCACAATGTTGATAAAGTGTAGAAAACCACAGAATATCAGCCCTCCTAGTGCTTACTTAAATATTCTATTTTATTTAA
This sequence comes from Rhinophrynus dorsalis, assembly GCA_037306005.1. NCBI lineage: Eukaryota > Metazoa > Chordata > Amphibia > Anura > Rhinophrynidae > Rhinophrynus > Rhinophrynus dorsalis. Next base: position 220,225,696 of record CM074722.1, read on the forward strand.
AGTTTCAGTGATTATTAAAGGGATAGTAATGTTTCATAATAAAAGCAGCGCTAAATAATCATCATAGTATTTACGCCTTGGAGAGTGTTATTTCAATTCTGTCAGAGTTGTAGTTCAAGAATAATTGCTCCTTCCACTGAGTGTTTCAGATGGTCCATGTTGTAAACCCCTTCCCAACGCACCCCATTGGCTGTTGACACACATTAAGCCCACCCCAGGATATGCCCACCACCGATCCAGAAACCAGCTAGGTCTCCAATATATATAGCCTTTTATATATATACTAGCAATGTGGGACGGCGTTGCCCGTCAGGATATATAGGGAATTAATGCACACACACGGATGCGAGACAAACAGAGACACACACACAAATGCACAGACATGCACTGAGATGCTTAAAGAGCGACAGTCATACACACATACATGCAGACACATAGAGTGTGATACAGACATGCAACACACACAGTGAGAAACACACAGGCATACACAGAGACACACACACACAAGTGAGTCATAAGGGGGTGAATTATGTGTCATTGTAATGAGTTTGTGTTTGTACTTATGCCTCCACTGTGGCATTCATTCATATAGTTGAAATGCATGTGGTAATTGCACATACTATGGTGGAAGGTGGATCGTGCTGGCTCCCGGGGTGTGAGTGACAGTGAGACTATGGTGGAAGGTGGATCGTGCTGGCTCCCGGGGTGTGATTACATGTGAGTGATTGCGTTTGAGTGCGAGATTGAGTGATTGCATGTGATTGAGTGAGTGTGTTAGTGAGTGTGTGTGATTGAGTTAGAATGTGTATGATAGTGAGAGGGTGTGAGTGAGAGGGTGTGAGTGAGAGGGTGTGAATGATTGAGGGTGTGAGTGATTGAGGGTGTGAGTGTGATTGAGGGTGTGAGTGTGATTGAGTGTGAGTGAGTGTGAGAGTGTGATTGTGATTGAGTGTGACTGCGAGACTGTAAGTGTGAGAGTGTGATTGAGTGTGAGACTGTGAGAGCGTGAGACTGTGAGAGTGTGATTGAGTGATTGAGTGTGAGAGTGAGACTGTGTGAGAGTGTGAGTGTGATTGAGTGAGACTGAGAGTGTGATTGAGAGTGTGTGTGTGATTGAGTGAGACTGTGTGAGTGTGATTGAGTGTGTGAGTGATTGGGTGTGAGACTGAGAGAGTGAGAGAGACTGTGTGAGACTGAGAGTATGAGAATGTGAGTGTGAGAAAGTGTGTGAGACTGTGAGAGTGTGAGAGACTGTGAGAGTGTGAGAGAGAGTGTGAGAGACTGTGAGACTGAGAGTGTTAGAGACTGTGAGACTGAGAGTGTGAGAGACTGTGAGACTGAGAGTGTGAGAGACTGTAAGACTGAGAGTGTGAGAGAGTGAGAGAGACTGTGAGAGAGACTGTGAGAGTGTGAGAGAGTGTGAGACTGTGAGAGTGTGAGAGAGACTGTGAGAGAGACTGTGAGAGAGACTGTGTGTGTGAGACTGTGTGTGTGAGACTGTGTGAGTGTGTGAGACTGAGAGTTTTTGAGAGTGAGAGAGACTGTGTGTGAGACTGTGTGAGACTGTGTGTGAGACTGTGTGTGTGAGACTGTGTGTGCAAGACTGTGTGTGCAAGACTGTGAGTGAGACAGTGTGAGAGTGAGAGAGAGAGAGACTGTGAGAGAGAGAGAGACTGTGAGAGAGAGAGACTGTGAGAGTGTGAGAGCGTGTGAGACTGAGAGCATGCGAGACTGAGAGAGTGTGAGTGTGTGAGACTGAGAGTGTGAATGTGAGAGACTGTGTGTGAGAGACTGTGTGAGCGAGTGTGTGTGAGTGAGTGTGTGAAAGAGTGTGAAAGACTGTGTGAAAGACTGTGTGTGAGACTGTGTGGGAGACTGTGTGAGGCTGTGTGTGAGACTGTGTGAGACTGTGTGTGTGAGACTGTGTGTGTGAGACTGTGTGTGTGAGACTGTGTGTGTGAGACTGTGAGAGTGTGAGCGTGTGAGACTGAGAGAGTGTGAGACTGTGTGAGAGTGTGAGAGTGAGACTGTGTGAGAGTGAGACTGTGAGAGTGTGAGAGTGAGTCTGTGTGAGAGTGAGTCTGTGTGAGAGTGAGACTGTGAGAGTAAGAGACTGTGAGAGTAAGAGACTGTGAGAGTAAGAGACTGTGAGAGTAAGAGACTGTGAGAGTAAGAGACTGTGAGAGTGTGAGTGTGAGACTGTGAGAGAGACTGTGAGTGAGACTGTGTGTGAGACTGTGTGTGAGAGTGTGAGACTGTGAGAGACTGTGTGAGACTGTGAGAGACTGTGAGAGACTGTGTGAGACTGTGAGAGACTGTGTGAGACTGTAAGAGACTGTGTGAGACTGCGAGAGAGACTGTGTGAGACTGCGAGAGAGACTGTGAGAGACTGTGAGAGTGTGAGACGGTGAGAGAGTGTGAGAGCATGAGGGACTGTGAGAGCATGAGGGACTGTGTGAGACTGCGAGAGAGACTGTGTGAGACTGCGAGAGAGACTGTGAGAGACTGTGAGAGTGTGAGACTGTGTGAAAGTGTGAGACTATGTGAGACTATGTGAGACTGTGAGAGACTGTGAGAGTGTGAGAGAGACTGTGTGAGACTGCGAGAGAGACTGTGTGAGACTGCGAGAGAGACTGTGAGAGTGTGAGACTGAGAGTGTGAGACTGTGAGAGTGTGAGGGACTGTGTGAGACTGCGAGAGAGACTGTGTGAGACTGAGAGTGTGTGAGACTGAGACTGTGTGAGACTGAGACTGTGTGAGACTGCGAGAGAGACTGCGAGAGTGTGAGACTGCGAGAGTGTGAGACAGAGTGTGAGACTGTGTGAGACTCTGACTGTGAGACTGTGACTGTGTGAGAGACTGTGTGAGAGACTGTGTGAGACTGTGAGACGGTGTGTGAGAGAGTGTGAGAGTGTAAGAGAGTGTGAGGGACTGTGAGAGTGTGAGGGACTGTGAGAGTGTGAGACTGAGAGTGTGAGACTGTGTGAAAGTGTTGAGACTGTTTGAGACTGTGAGAGTGTGAGAGACTGAGAGTGTGAGGGACTGTGTGAGACTGCTAGAGACACTGTGTGAGACTGCGAGAGTGACTGTGAGAGACTGTGAGAGTGTGAGACTGAGAGTGTGAGACTGAGAGTGTGTGAGACTGAGAGTGTGAGGGACTGTGTGAGACTGCGAGAGAGACTGTGTGAGACTGCGAGAGAGACTGCGAGAGAGATTGTGAGAGTGTGAGACTGAGAGTGTGTGAGACTGAGAGTGTGTGAGACTGAGAGTGTGTGAGACTGAGAGAGAGACTGTGTGAGACTGCGAGAGAGACTGTGAGAGACTGTGAGTGTGAGACTGAGAGTGTGAGACTGTGTGAAAGTGTGAGACTGAGAGTGTGAGACTGTGTGAAAGTGTGAGAGTGTGAGAGACTGTGTGAGACTGTGAGACTGAGAGTGTAAGAGACTGTGAGAGTGAGGGACTGTGAGTGTGAGGGACTGTGAGAGTGTGAGGGACTGTGAGAGTGTGAGGGACTGTGTGAGACTGCGAGAGAGACTGTGTGAGACTGTGAGAGACTGTGAGAGTGTGAGACTGAGAGTGTGAGACTGTGTGAAAGTGTGAGACTGTGAGAGTGTGAGAGACTGTGTGAGACTGAGACTGTGAGAGACTGTGAGAGTGTAAGAGACTGTGAGAGTGTGAGGGACTGTGAGAGTGTGAGGGACTGTGAGAGTGTGAGGGACTGTGTGAGACTGCGAGAGAGACTGTGTGAGACTGCGAGAGAGACTGTGTGAGACTGCGAGAGAGACTGTGAGAGACTGTGAGAGTGTGAGACTGAGAGTGTGAGACTGTGTGAAAGTGTGAGACTGTGAGAGTGTGAGAGACTGTGAGACTGAGAGTGTAAGAGACTGTGAGAGTGTAAGAGACTGTGAGGGACTGTGTGAGACTGTGAGAGTGTGAGGGACTGTGTGAGACTGCAAGAGAGACTGTGAGAGACTGTGAGAGTGTGAGACTGAGAGTGTGAGACTGAGTGTGAGACTGTGAGACTGCGAGAGAGACTGTGTGAGACTGCGAGAGAGACTGTGAGAGACTGTGAGAGTGTGAGACGGTGAGAGAGTGTGAGAGTGTAAGAGACTGTGAGAGCATGAGGGACTGTGAGAGCATGAGGGACTGTGTGAGACTGCGAGAGAGACTGTGTGAGACTGCGAGAGAGACTGTGAGAGACTGTGAGAGTGTGAGACTGTGTGAAAGTGTGAGACTATGTGAGACTATGTGAGACTGTGAGAGACTGTGAGAGTGTGAGAGAGACTGTGTGAGACTGCGAGAGAGACTGTGTGAGACTGCGAGAGAGACTGTGAGAGACTGTGAGAGTGTGAGACTGAGAGTGTGAGACTGTGAGAGTGTGAGGGACTGTGTGAGACTGCGAGAGAGACTGTGTGAGACTGAGAGTGTGTGAGACTGAGACTGTGTGAGACTGAGACTGTGTGAGACTGCGAGAGAGACTGCGAGAGTGTGAGACTGCGAGAGTGTGAGACAGAGTGTGAGACTGTGTGAGACTCTGACTGTGAGACTGTGACTGTGTGAGAGACTGTGTGAGAGACTGTGTGAGAGACTGTGTGAGACTGTGAGACGGTGTGTGAGAGAGTGTGAGAGTGTAAGAGAGTGTGAGGGACTGTGAGAGTGTGAGGGACTGTGAGAGTGTGAGACTGAGAGTGTGAGACTGTGTGAAAGTGTTGAGACTGTTTGAGACTGTGAGAGTGTGAGAGACTGAGAGTGTGAGGGACTGTGTGAGACTGCTAGAGACACTGTGTGAGACTGCTAGAGACACTGTGTGAGACTGCGAGAGTGACTGTGAGAGACTGTGAGAGTGTGAGACTGAGAGTGTGTGAGACTGAGAGTGTGAGGGACTGTGTGAGACTGCGAGAGAGACTGTGTGAGACTGCGAGAGAGACTGCGAGAGAGATTGTGAGAGTGTGAGACTGAGAGTGTGTGAGATTGAGAGTGTGTGAGACTGAGAGTGTGTGAGACTGAGAGAGAGACTGTGTGAGACTGCGAGAGAGACTGTGAGAGACTGTGAGTGTGAGACTGAGAGTGTGAGACTGTGTGAAAGTGTGAGACTGAGAGTGTGAGACTGTGTGAAAGTGTGAGAGTGTGAGAGACTGTGTGAGACTGTGAGACTGAGAGTGTAAGAGACTGTGAGAGTGAGGGACTGTGAGTGTGAGGGGACTGTGAGAGTGTGAGGGACTGTGTGAGACTGCGAGAGAGACTGTGTGAGACTGTGAGAGACTGTGAGAGTGTGAGACTGAGAGTGTGAGACTGTGTGAGACTGTGAGAGTGTGAGAGACTGTGTGAGACTGAGACTGTGAGAGTGTAAGAGACTGTGAGAGTGTGAGGGACTGTGAGAGTGTGAGGGACTGTGTGAGACTGCGAGAGAGACTGTGTGAGACTGCGAGAGAGACTGTGTGAGACTGCGAGAGAGACTGTGAGAGACTGTGAGAGTGTGAGACTGTGTGAAAGTGTGAGACTGTGAGAGTGTGAGAGACTGTGAGACTGAGAGTGTAAGAGACTGTGAGAGTGTAAGAGACTGTGAGGGACTGTGTGAGACTGTGAGAGTGTGAGGGACTGTGTGAGACTGCAAGAGAGACTGTGAGAGACTGTGAGAGTGTGAGACTGAGAGTGTGAGACTGAGTGTGAGACTGTGAGACTGCGAGAGAGACTGTGTGAGACTGTGAGAGAGACTGTGTGAGAGTGCGAGACTGTGTGAGAGTGTGAGACTGTGTGAGAGTGTGAGAGACTGTGTGAGACTGTGAGAGTGTAAGAGACTGTGAGAGTGTAAGAGACTGTGCGAGACTGCGAGAGAGACTGTGCGAGACTGCGAGAGAGACTGTGCGAGACTGCGAGTGTATGTGAGACTGTGAGAGTGTGAGAGACTGTGTGAGACTGTGAGACTGAGAGTGTAAGAGACTGTGAGAGTGTAAGAGACTGTGAGAGTGTAAGAGAAAGTGTGAGGGACTGTGTGAGACTGCGAGAGAGACTGTGAGAGTGTGAGGGACTGTGTGAGACTGCGAGAGAGACTGCGAGACAGAGTGCGAGACAGAGTGCGAGACAGAGAGTGCGAGACAGAGAGTGCGAGACAGAGAGTGCGAGACAGCGAGTGTGCGAGACAGCGAGTGTGTGAGACAGCGAGAGTGTGAGACAGCGAGTGTGAGAGTGTAAGAGACTGTGAGAGTGTAAGAGACTGTGCGAGACTGTGAGAGTGTGAGAGTGTGAGAGACTGTGAGAGTGTGAGAGACTGTGAGAGTGTAAGGGACTGTGAGAGTGTGAGGGACTGTGAGAGTGTGAGGGACTGTGTGAGACTGCGAGAGAGACTGTGTGAGACTGTGAAAGTGTGAGACTGAGAGAAAGTGTGAGACTGAGAGAGAGTGTGAGACTGTGTGAGACTGAGAGTGTGTGCGACAGTGAGACTGCGACAGTGAGACTGCGACTGTGAGACTGCGACTGTGAGAACTGTGAAACTGCGACTGTGTGAGAGACTGTGTGAGAGACTGTGTGTGAGAGACTGTGTGTGAGAGACTGTGAGAGTGTGAGACAGAATGTGTGCTTTGCAATGCGTTGCTTACCCCTCTGGCACTCAAAGGGTTAAGTTGAGCTAACATAGCAATATAACACATGGTGGCTCTTCAGTTGAGGCAATGTAGCAATATGCTGAGGGATCAAATAGAAAGTGGTGTTTGAGGCTTACCCTCTGTAACATACAGCAAAGCATCTCCGTTCCTTTAAGGAGAAAGGGTGGGAAGCAGGAAGTGGAGGAGTGACAGTTGAGACAGTGAGGTGACTGAAGAGATGATGAGTTAAATAAGAGTTGCTATAAAGTTTGTATTTTATGGGAACATTACACCCTTATACTGAAACAGAGTGTATGGAGGGTTACAGTTATCTGTGGGAGGTGAAACAGTGTGTTTGTGGGGTCATGATCCTGAGTGAGAGTGTGAGTGGACCGGGAGAAGTTACTGATATCCCTACCTCAGGAGCGAGTGGCAGTTATATATATTTTTTTTTTGTCAGTTGGATACTGGTGGGTGGGCTGGAGGGGGCGGGCCAATTCCCTGTATGATAAACACGCCCCCATTGAATCACCCAATGAGAGCAGTAAAGTCCCCATTCAATCACCCAATAGGAGTTGTGTCTCCTAATGAGACATAAATTATGTAATTAGACATTCTGTTCAATGCGAGTTTCTTTTCTGAGGAGACATAAATTATGTTCTGTGTGTGGGGTACCATAAATTATGCAATGAGGCTTATTCTTTTATATATATATATATATATATATATAGATATATATATATATATATATGTATATATCAGGGCTTATAATTTTAAGTACTTTGCCACTAGCCAGACCCAGAAAGTTACTCACCACTGCACACCTCCCAAGTGTCCCTCTTTAGGAGGGACAGTCCCTCTTTTAGACCCAAATCCCTCTGTCCCTCTTTCCCACCCTGATGTCCCTCTTTTTAGGAGATCAGATTGTGTGGTGTGTATAGAAGTGTATCCCATTGCTCCACAGCAATGCAACTGACATTATTGTTTGTTTAAACATTAGTATATGTGATTATAAATTAGTCTGTGTAAGTAAAATACTTTGGTCTTTTTTATAAGTCATTTATTAGATTACACACGGAGGTGTTAATAGGCCATGAAATAGCCTAAAAATTAATCGTAATGCCCCTCCCACCAGCCACGCCCCCAGTAACACCCCCTAAAACACAATTGTCCCTCTTTGGCAATTTGAAATGTTGGGAGGTATGCCACTGCAAGCCAAAACATACCCACCAGGACTGAATTTCTACTCGCCAGGGCTGAATTTTCACTCGCCATTGGCTAGTGGAGAGTGGAAATTTTGAGCCCTGTATATATGTATATATATATATATATATATATATATATATATATATATATATATATATATATAAACGTAAAGTAGAGAAGGGCAGCACCCGTGGGTCTTTTTCAAAAGTTAAATGGATTTATTAGTATGCAATAAAATTGTCAACGTTTCGGTCCACTACGGGACCTTTCTCAAGGTCCCTTGAGAAAGGTCCCGTAGTGGACCGAAACATTGACAATTTTATTGCATACTAATAAATCCATTTAACTTTGAAAAAGACCCACGGGTGCTGCCCTTCTCTACTTTACGTTTACATAATATGTTTAGGATTGTGCACCTGGGCATTTATTAACGTTTTAAGGGAGAGTGCATTCCACTTCTGATAATATTCTATATATATATATATATATTGTTTGAGACTTTGTGGACCACTATTTGAGCTACAAGAAGACCTACAAATGTATTATTTAAATGGACAGTAATGTTTCACAAAAACAGCAATCTTCGTAGTATTTGGGCCATGGAGAGTGCTCACCTCAGATGTGGAATCTGATTGCTTGAACAGACAGATAGCAGCAAGGAACAATCTTCTTACTGTAAGAACAATGAAAACTCTGGCCCGCCTTGACAGGTTTTTCAGCTTTTTCCCTTCTCTTAATTGAAGATTGTCTCTCTCTCTGCAGTCTACCTGGGCACCTCCTTGCTGCTTTGAGCTGAGCAGTGTTACATCAGTAAAAGGGGCGGGAGGGGGATACTTTATCATTCAGTTACTTTTGAACTACAACTCTGACAGTATTGAAATAACACCCTCTATGGCTCAAATACTATGAAGATTAATTGGAGCTGCTGTTTTTGTGAAACATTACTGTCCCTTTAAATAATACATTTGTAGGTCTTCTTGTAGCTCAAATAGAGCCCTCTAGACTGTAAGCTCTCATGAGCAGGGCCCTCTGATCCTTCTGTTCTCCACATTTGATTTGTACTATTTAATATCTCTGTATGCCCATTCCCTATTGTACGGCATTAGTTGGCGCTATATAAATAAAGAATAATAATAATAATTTATTAGCACACACACACAAAAATTCTCCCACTGCAAACCTCCCTTTCGTCTCCTTTTATTTTCCCCACACCCTTGCATCACTAATCCTCTTTCTCCCTCCCTCTTGAACAGGGGCATTCCTAGGTTCCAAAAAGATCTGGGGCTAGAGTCCAAGGCAGAATTCAGCTGCGCGCTCACTGCCCATGGCAGTGATTACAACCACATGAGCATACACACACATTTATATTGTACATATATGTACATACATTATAAATATGTTTAACTGACGATATGTCACATCTGGCACAGTGCCATCTTCTTCACACAGTGCACCAAGCTGCAACACTAAGTGAGGTGGTAGTGGTATAACATATGCTGGGGCCCACTCTGAGAGGGCCCCATGCCGCTAGAACATAGAGGGCCCACTAGTAATCGCAGTACTGCACACACACCGTCTGCCACTCCAGCCCTGTTCTACTAGTAGTCACAAAACCACACATACACTGACACCCCAGCCTTGTTGATCTGTTCACTGGTACTGTATTTACAGAACTACACGAACACTGTCTGACACTGCAGTCTTGTTCCTCATCCACTGGTAGGTACATAAGTACACATACTCTATCTGACACCTCAGACTTGTTCACTGTTTCCTGGTAGGTACAGAACCACACATATGCTGTCTGAGACCCCAGGCTTTTCCACTGTTCACTGGTAGTTAAAGAAGTATAGCCAGTCTTATTCTACTTTTAGTCAGGAGTATAGGGGCCCTAGATAATAGTGGTAATTATTAAATTTTAGAAAGTTTTTGTGTCATACAGCAGACAGGTATATATAATTACCATGTGTGTGTGGTAGGGTTGCCACCTTTTTTTAAAAAAAAATACCGGACATGGCATTCTCTCCATAGACTTAACATTGGACAGAAGCCAATTTTTTACCACCCTCCCGGTAAAATACCGGCTGGGTGGCAACCCTAGTGTGTGGGCAGGTGTATATCTATGTAACTACTGTGTGTATCAAAATTACTTTCCTAGGTAGGAAGGAATCTATATCTCTGTATAATTACTGTGTGTAACAGAAGGACTTACAAATATAGAAGTCTATCATAAAGCAATCAGGTGTATCTATATAATTACTGTATGTTACAGAAGGAATTACATAGGTAGTTGTCTATCATACAACAGTCAGGTGTATCTGTATGATTACTGTATGTAACAGAAGCACTTACCTAGGTAGTAGTCCATCATACAGGAGTCAGGTGTTTCTATATAATTACTGTGTGTGTAACAAAAACACTTACCTAGGTAGGAGCCCATCACACAGCAGTCAGGTATATCTATATAATTGCTGTGTTCAACAGAAGGACTTAGCTACATAGGAATATATGTATAGAGGGAAAATACCTAGATGGATGGAGGTAAACAAAGGAAGGGAGAATGTTCAGGGAAGGAACAATGGAAGGAGGGAGGGAGGAATGAAGAAGATGGATGAGTGGAGGATAAAGTTGCTGTGGAATCTACTGGTATATTATAAATAATTCATAATAACAATAATGGAGGGGTGGAAGAAACTGGAGATGGTGGGTAGAAAAAGCTGAAGGGAAGGAAGGAAGAAGATGTAAAGATAAAAAAGGGAGACATGGAGATGGATTGATGAGTGAAGAAGAGGGAGAAAGGAAAAAGAAAAATATGTTGGTACAGTAAGTTGTGCAGGGGGGTTGAGGGGGAAAGGGGGATCTGGACTGCAGCAGTAGGGCATGCTGTTAGTGAATACACAGCACAGAAAAAAGGGCTATGTGGCACAATGTATCATACTGTACTACAGCCATGTGGGTGAGAAAGGTAGGAAAGGAAGGCGCACATTATGATTCCTACTGCACTCTGTACTTAAAGGGAAAGGAATACTTGTATTAAAGGGGATCTCTCACCTAACTACATGTAATGCTCATTAGTTAGAGCATTTCTCGAAACCACTGAAAATAGCGTTCATTATATGTAAAAAGCAGTTACATTGGCAAGAATGAAACTTTAAAAAGTGTCCGGCAGCCTACTTCCGGCTTGCCGAACTTTGCCGACCAGAGACAGCTCCGTCCCACTACCCATCATCCTCCCATGACGGAGGCTGTCTGTCACTAAAGTGGAGCAATCGCATTGGCAGAGATCGATATCTAGCTCTGGGTGTCTCGCTATGGTTTGTTTATGTGTGTGCTTAAGGAGTGTGTGTTTTTCTCAGTATGGGGAGGTGAAACTATGTACACAACAAATCTTTCATACACTGCCAATGCCATGCTTCCTTCACTAGTATATAAATAAGGGATCAGTTGGGTATCAGTGACTAGGAATGGGCAAAAGGTCTTTCCATGTTCCCATGAGAAATTCCACGAAAACCATGTTGTCTGCTTTTTCACTGGAAAATCCACTTTAAAACAAGTGATTAAAATCTCTGCATTTTTCAACTCTTAGCCAAAATTCTTCACTTTTTTTTTTTCAGTGGATAGAAAGTTTCCACCAACTGATTTACGTGTTTTTCGCCTTTTCTCTATAAAAATGTGAACACAATAGAAGCGAGGTAGACGAGCTGTGATCTTTTTGAAAAATCAAGGCAGGAGAGTGTCATAGTGACTGTTATCACTGTGAAAAAATAGTAAATGGAGGAATTGGGAGGAACCTTATGTGTCCACTAAGACTGAGGAGGATGAGAAAGTGAGCATTATAGAACCAATGCTGTCCAGTCTCCTAAATCACCCTTAGGGATCTTGGGGAATTTCATGAGAAGGGAGGAAGAAAAGGGTAGTAGTGAGAGCAGGACAGGTCAGCTACTGGTGCCTGCTACCAGATGTGCTGGCTCTGCTGCCACCATTGCTATACCTGATGCTAGGCATGCTGTCCCTGCTAGTGCTACCCCTAGTGCTGCCCCTGCTGCTACTACTACCATTGCTGTGTCTGCTGTCAGATGTGCTGTGTCTGCAGCCACTAGTGATGTGCTGCTATCAGATATGCTGCCCCTGCTTCCACCAGTGCGGTGCCTGCTGTCAGATGTGCTTCCCCTGCTGCCACCAGTGCTGTGCTTGCTGCCAGTGCTGAACCTGCTGCCTCCAGTGCTGAACCTGCTGCTAGTGTGTCTTGTAATACTCAGGAGGGGAGGGGGGAGGAGAAGATGATGCCAAGTGCGACAGCAGGGGACCCTAAGTCACACTTTCCATCCCCAAGCAGTCCCGCCAGTGGTAGTACCTACTACTAAGAAGGTCCAGCAGCTTTTTAGTGTTAGGAGTAAAGGAGGAGGTAATCAATATCCTCATATTACTAGTGACTGTGAGGAGGAAGACTCTGGGCTGAAATTGATGTGGTTGATGTTAGTAGTAGTAACAGTAATGGTGAAGCAGCCAAAGGGACTAGAGTTAGGGGAGTGGTAAGGGAAGCATTTGAGGGCTTCCAGACTAGCGGTCAAGGGAGCCCACACCATTCCTCTGGCCCTGGGAGTCCCCTTCCCACCATGTCATTTTCCCTGTGGAAAGTGATCCTGAAGAAGCCAGAACTGGCGGTGGATAGCAGGCACAGCAATAATACCACCACCACCAGGAGCACAGATCAGCTGCCTGTGCCTGCTGCTACTGCTACCAGTCTGCCTTCTTCACGTCACCAAGAAATGGCAAGTGTGACATTAGGGGACCCTCTGTCACATTGCTTGTCACTTCCTCCAACCAGCAGGGAGATGTCTGTAATAGAGCAGCAGCAGCACGTAAGGTCTAGTGGATGACATTGATGCCCTTTTTTAGCCCAAACTGCGAAGGAATGGGAGACAGGGATGAGGATGGGCATCACCCCCATCAGCAGTGAGCTTTTGGAATTTGCGGAATTTGCAACTGCACTAATTCCTGCTGCTGAGTTGGCAGGGTAGCAGGATGCTGAGGAGCAGGCTAGTGTGCCACAGACCACCGTGGATACAGTGGGAATGGGGTCAAAAAGTGATGCAGGACTAGGACAGGTTCCACTTGCCAGCAACAATACTCCTGGTCCTAGATGCAGTTCTGATTCTGAGGTAGTAGTGGCAACAGCAGCAACACCATCCTCTGCCCCAGAAAGTGAAGGGGAATGTGGAGGACAAGAAGAAAGAGGCCATTCTTCTCCACCTGTTCCCTATCCCTATCCCCTGAAGTTATGGGTATGGGACTATTTTCTCTTGGGGAAGGCACAGTGCAGTCATCACCACCAGCACTGTGCACAATTTGTGACAAGTCTGTGAGAAGAGGAAAGGAGGAAACATACCTTAGCACAACCACCCTGACGACACATATAAAACACAGACACCATGACATTTATGTCAAACATGTTAAAGCCAAACACCCACCACAGAAATCTAGCACCGCTGTTGCTGTACCCCCATGACTCTCCAGAAAGGCAACAAGAGGAAAGACGGAGATCGAAGAGGAGGAAGAATAGAGAAACCCAGGCAGAGACTTGAAGTTCCATGACGAGCAAAACAACTAGCTCGCCATCACCTTCTTTCTCTAGGGTAACTACATCTTCTGCCAATCCTCCTTCTACATCATTACCTCTCCTGCAAGATGATAGCAACTAGATGTTTGGTTGTGGCAGTTCTTATCCACCCATTGCACAATGTGTGGTGAACTGATCACACATGGCAGTGTGGTGGAGGAGAATCGCAAGCAGGGCATCAAGCAGCATCTGAGGAGATTCCGTCCCGCAGAATATGCTAAGATGGTGGCAGGGAGGTTTCATCATTACTATTAAGTCTGCAAGTTGTCATGTTGCCTTAGCAGGGTGTGGACAAGGGGTATATTGACAGTGGCAGTTCTTGGTTTCTGGTGTCATGGTGTTTTGATACAGTTGTGCCCCCAGGTGTTATTTACCACACACACTGTGCACATTGCATCACCCATGTTATTGCTGTTGTTGATCCCATTCCCTTTCAGCTGCCTAATCATCCTGCTGCTTAAACAACTCAGCAGCAGCAGTAAGAACAGCAGTCGCAAATTCTGCAATTGTGGACTCAGGCTCAGGAGGACATTTGGCAATGCTGACCAACATGACATGACCTGCTGGCATTAGGCCACAAATCAATATTTTAATCAATAATTCTAAGTCCTACAAATCAATGTTCCCTCAGGGTTTGGGCCTCTAACAACAAATCTAACAAATCTACAAAATACACTATCACGTCAAGTATCAGTATACCCCAGTGGCAGCTTATGTCAGGGGGTTCCTGTCTCTATCACTTTAAATACAAAGTTCTTATTTTATTTTACTTATTTATTTTTTATTAACTGTCCCAAAATACCAGTCTAGAAACCCCCCCAAAACAAATTTCCAGTTCAACCGATTAATTCCACAGACCCCACCCATCAGTACAGGCATCCTCCTCAGACCCCTTTTATACCATGTCTTTTGAGGGTTTTTTAATTTTATTTATGATTTATTTTTTAACTGCCACAAATCCCAGTAAACAAACCCCCCCAAAAAAACATTACCTGTTCAGCTGATTCTTTCTCCACACTCCACCAACACAGGCACCCTAATGCCCATTTTACACTATGCCTTTGGGAAATAAAATAATATTTGCTATGTGTTGTGTGTAAATTCAGTGTTCCCATTGATTTCAATGGAATAAGTTAGGTGAAAAAAGCAGAAAAACTGTACTTTTCGTGGGCAATTATTCGCCAAGCGGGAAATTGTTTGCCGATTTCAGTTTGAGGCGAATATTTTCACCCTTCCCTATCAGTGACCATGATATGGTATCTTTTGAAATTTGTTTGAAGAAGCCTGTTAATATGGGCGCAACTAAAACATTAAACTTTATGAAAGCTAATTTTACAGTGTTAAAGCAGTGCTAGGTGGTAGAGATGGGGAAACGTAACTCCTCAAAAGTGAAACAAGTGAAAAATGGTGCTCCCCACCAAGCAGGAAACTTCCAGGGAAAAGTGCTGATTTTACTCCTAGCTCATAGCATTAAAATCAGCGGTAAGACTGACTTTCCCACCATGTGGGAAGCTACCCTTCATTTCCTTCAGGTGTATTATAAATGGGATTTTTGGTTTTCGCAGCATGCCATTCTGTATTTGTGAGAGTTACAGAAAGCAGCACAATTTTCAGCTAGTTAGGATAGACAAGTAAAGCATCCATCCAAAATATTGGTTGACTTAGACAAGCAGCCGTGAAAGGAGATTTTCCCAAAACTTTTGTGTGATAACTGGGAAGACTGGTTGTGACCTCTTTTTTTTTGTTTGTTTTGATTTAGTTTTTGTTTTTACAGTGATAGGGACAGTTAGAAAAAAAAAAACACATAAAAAAAGTTAAAAATAGTTTGACTAATAGGTGATCGTGACACTGACATGAGCTGTGAGTAAAGAAGACTCATACTAGAAGAGAGAGTATTTTGAAAAGGCAAGACATCACAAACAATCAGTTCTATTGTGTACTTCACTGTAAAAATACACAAACTTGTTTAATGTTGTTCAGCAAATGTCCTAGGAGCAGGGGTAGGGTGAAAGGAGTAGGAGCACTGCTGGGACGTGTTAGGAAAATAATAATCCAAAAACTGGTTGCCATGGTTGCTGCAGCATCTGCAATACATTCTGATGATCATTCTCCTACTGAGGAGGCAGTTTGTCAAAGTCCCATAAAATCTTCTACCAGCACCACCATCACCAGTAATTCTAATAAGCCATGTAAGAACACTGTTCCTGAAAGTAGAACTGAATGTTGTGAAAATCCCTGTAAGAGAAAATTAAAAAGAATTTGTTTGAGACTTCAAGCAGCCTAGAGACATATAAAAGTAGTGGGGAAGAAGCAACAGGCAATTCTGACGATGGCATAATTACTGATGATGATGTTGATCTAGAATATATGCCTCCAGAATCATCTTGTTCTTCAGATACAGATGAAGTTGAGAGTAAGAAAGATGATGACCTGGATAAAAAATTTGCTGAAGGATGAAAATTCAATCTTCCACCACTGAAAACCACTGTGCCTGTTTATAAACAGTTTGAGGAATGAAATGGAAAGTCTGACCCTGGCCAAGTAAAGATGCCAAAAATACACAATCATCACTTCAGTCATCATCACCATTGTCACCATTTACAAGTCCATCCCCCACTCAGTCACATACACTAGTGTTGAGTAACCAGAGGCAACAAATGTTATCAATATCCACAACTATAGCTATGATGAGCGCTTCTGCTGCTGTTGCAGCACCTTTGACAACTAGTAGTACAATTGCAGTGACATCTTGCCCCAGTAGTAGTAGCCCCTCAGGAACCCTCAATCTATGACGTCCATAGTATGGAGATAATTCATGTTGCTATCTGTGTAAGAAGCATGTAAACAATGGGAAATCGCGCTCATACCTCGGCTCATCCTCACTGAGGTCCCACGAGAAGCATAACCACAGGTCTGGCTGGGAGGCACACCATCAACATCTTAGAGGTGTCACAACTAGCAGCAGCAGAAGCACTCCTAAATGTTACCAGGGCTCTAGAGTGTGCCAAGGTTTCATTCATTTGAAATAACACATATGGCTTCTGCTTCAGATCAGTATTACTCTGAGTTTGCTGTAGGAGATGACAAGGGTCATAGAGTGCCCACACATGCCACTGTCGAAACCTCCTCCATCTCCACAAGTCATGTTGTTAAAGCTATAAAGTTACATCGTTCTTCTGCCATGTACTGCCAGCCCACACTTAACTGAGTTCTTAGGAAGGAGTAAAAAAAGTCACAAATTTATTCCCAAAGTATGCCCATGGTATGGCAAAGTTCCCAGGATGTTGACAGTTGAATTCCTGTCTTATCAGGCTCAGATTTATATCTCAAGCTCCCTTAGGCAAAACACCCTCTTGGCCTTTAGCCCCACCTTGGCCTTATCCCTAACCACACCCCCTAATTTAACCACACCCTCTTTTATGGCCAAACTCATTTTTAGAATTATTCATAACAGTAATGTGGTAATTTTCCAGAGGTAGTATGCGATGTCCAACATTATAATTAGTAAGACTCCGCACGGTTTTATAAATGACAGATCATGTTAAACTTGTTTGCTCTTTTGGAAAGGGTAAGTGGAAAATGGACGGGGGTATAGCTGTAGTATACTTGGATTTTGCTAAAGACCTTGATACTGTGCATCACAAGAGAATATTAAATTAACTGAATAGGATCAGTTTGGGAGATAATATCTGTTAATGGATAGAAAACTGGTTAAATGATAGACTGCAGAATTGTAGCTGGAACCTTTCCAAGTTGGTCTAAAGTTGTAAGTGGGATATCCTTGTTAGAGAGGGAATTGGCAGTACTGGTAGACAATGCAACAAATGGGAATATAATTCTACCCCTCAATATACAGTTGAAACCACAAGTTTACATACACTATATAAAAAGACACACATGCATGTTTTTCTCACTATCTGACATGAAATCAGAATAAACCTTACCCGTTTTAGGTCAAATAGGATTACCAAAATTATTTATATTTGCCAAATGCCAGAATAATGAGAGAGAGAGAGAGAATTTTTTAAGGCATTTTTATTACTTTCTGCAAAGTAATTATAGATTACTATGCCTTTAAACAATTTGGGACAGCCCATATGATGATGTCATGTCTTTGGAAGCTTCTGATAGGTTTATTGGCAACATCTGAGTTAATGTATTTTAATGCACACCAGAAACACACTGCTTCTGTGTGTAACATCATGGGAAAGTCTAAAGGAATCACCCAAGATATCAGGAAGAGAATTGTGGACTTGCACAAGTCTGGATCATCCTAGGGTGCAATTTCCAGATACCTGCAGTTGCCTCGTTCATCTGTACAAACAATTATACGCAAGTACAAACAAGATGGGAATGTCCAGCCATCATATCGCTCAGGAAGGAGACGGGTTCTGTGTCTCAGAGATGAACGTGCTTTGGTCCGACACGTGCATATCAACCCAAGAACAAAAGCAAAAGACCTTGTGAAGATGCTGGTGGAAGCTGGTAAGATTGTGTCATTATCCACAGTGAAACGAGTACTGTATCAACATGGGCTGAAAGGCCACTCTGCCAGGAAGAAGCCATTACTCCAAAAGAAACATATAAAAGCCAGATTAATGTTTGCAAATGTTTAATTGATTAATGTTTGCAAATGCACACAGGAACAAAGACCTACATTTTTGGAGACATGTCCTGTGGTCTGACGAAACTAAAATTGAACTGTTTGCCCATAATGACCATCGTTACGTTTGGAGGAAAAAGGGAGAAGCTTGGAAGCCTAAGAACACCATCCCAACTGTGAAACACAGGGGTGGCAGCATCATGTTGTGGGGTTGTTTTGCTGCAGGAGGGACTGGTGCACTTCACAAAATAGATGGCATCATGAGACAAGAAGATTATGTGGCAATACTGAAGCAACATCTCAAGACATCAGCCAGGAAGTTAAAGCTTGGGCGGAAATGGGTCTTCCAAATGGACAATGACCCAAAGCATACTGCCAAACTGGTTACAAAGTGGCTTAAGGATAACAAAGTTAATGTTTTGGAGTGGCCATCACAAAGCCCTGATCTCAATCCTATTGAAAATTTATGGGCAAAGCTGAAAAGGCAGGTGCGAGCAAGGTGACGTACAAACATGGCTGAGTTACACCAGTTCTGTCAGGAGGAATGGGCCAAAATTTCTACCAACTATTGTGAGAAGCTTGTGGAAGGATATCCAAAACGTTTGACCTAAGTCATACAGTTTAAGGGCAATGCTACCAAATACTAATGAAATGTATGTAAAGTTTTGACTTTTCAGAAAGTAATAAAAATGCCTTAAAAATTCTCTCTCTCTCATTATTCTGGCATTTGGCAAATCTAAATCATTTTGGTAATCCTAATTGACATAAAACGGGTAAGGTTTATTCTGATTTCATGTCAGATAGTGATAAAAACATGCATATGTGTCTTTTTATATAGTGTATGTAAACTTCTGGTTTCAACTGTATATCATTGGTTAAAGCGCATCTAGAATATGGAGTACATTTTCGGGCACCTGTTATTATTACTACATTGTCATCGCTGAACTGGAAAAAGTACAGAGATGACCAAGAAAACCGAAGGATTGAAAGATTTAGTTTTAAAGAAAATCTAACCAAACTAGTTTTATTTATGTTACTAGAAATTAATATAAGGGTTGATATGATTACTATTTACAAATATATTCAAGGCCAATACAAGACTGTGGTTGTGGAACTCTTTGGTCAAAGAGCTGAACAATTAACAGACTAGCAGAAGTGAGCTTTCTACTTAGACAAATGCAGGGATTTTTGCAGTAAAGTCAGAAAGAATGTAGAAATCTCTCCCTAGGGAAGCTGTGTTGGCAGATATTGCAGCTACCTTTAAAAATGTTTTAGATAGGTTTCTAGCTAAGAGCAATATTGAGAATTATACGATTTGGTTTCAGTGCAGAGAGATATCTAATAGCCTTCTGGAGTCTGGAAGGAATTTTCGTTTTCTCATTTGGGGCATAACTGGAAATTGCTTCAATGTTTTTTTTTTTGTGGGTGGGGGTGGGATTGTGCATTCCAAATGATCAACATAAACAAGGGAAAAGGCAAAGTTTGAATTAGATGGGCGCATGTCTTTTTTCAACATCATCAACTATGTTAACCCCTTAACGACCCATGACGTGCCAGTACCATCATGACAGTCCTGGCACGTCATGGGTTAAGTGATAGCAGCGCGCCTCCGTGCACACTGCTGTCATTCATTGCAGGCTGAGACTGAGCGCTCCGGTCTCAATAAAAACATCTCAATAAACAAAATTGGGAGTGTGATTGTTGTGGAGCCATGTAATATACACACCGCCAAATGTCATCAATAAAAAAGTGGGAAAATAGGGTGGGAAAAATGGACATGGGGATTTTCACCCGGGGGGACAATGCCAACTTAAAACTGCCCATTTTGTAGGTATGACTGACAAGTCATATCTTTCATGCAGTCTCCATAAAAATTTAATCCATTGTGCCCTAATGATCCCAAGAGAAAAAAAAAATGTTTTTTTTACATTTTTTTTTATTGTTTTCTTTAATTTTACAAAAATAAACGGTGGGAGTATGGTATCAAAAGAAAGCCCCATTTGTGCGTAAAAAAACGTATATAATTTTTGTGGATGGGAAGGAAAACACTGTTGAACAAAGACATAGTCAAAAAGGTCAGAATTGCTCCGGTCCTTAAGTGAAATCCACCTCAGATTTTCCCAGTCCTTAAGGGGTTAAGAAGGGGGTTATGATCAGTAGTAAGACTTCACTGTTGTGGTTATACCCTAAGCATATGTTGGATTTGAAGTGTCTGGTAATAACCAATTATCATTTATAACAGATCAGATCATGAAACTGCTTCGTTTTATTTTTCAGAGCAGTCCTGTTGGTGACAATGTGCAGTAGGGAGGAGTAAAGTTCTTTGTAATAGATCTGAGAATAATTGGATTCTAGTATTTTGACCTGGTAGTCACAGATGCCACTTTATATGACAGAACATAGCAAAGTTTTGCTTCTCACTCTCACTTGGCAATATGTCTAAGTTAATAGGATATTCTGCAAATAGGGAAGGTAATTTAATTATTTAAAGACCAGAGGGGCGTGCAACACATTGCTTCAAAATGTGTTGTGCATGGCTATGGTCTTTAAAGTGTTAAAGTGAACTGGTCACTTTAAAGGGATAGTAATGTCACCAGATAAAGTAATATTTTCTTGTTCTTTATAATTTTATATAATGCACCGTACAGTTTTACATATCCATATTGTCATATTTTCCTTGTAAATATTTTCCTTGTAAATTGAGTTCACCCCTTTTCACCACATCATTCATAGATCCCTCAGATCTGAAAGCAGGTTGCTTGACTGGACGGATTTCAATGAGGGACAATATTGTGTGTGTCTGATTAAGGAAAACCCTGACCTTTTGATGAAGGGAAGCAGGGTTTTCCTTATGCTGACACAATATTGTCCCTCATTGCAATCCGTCCTGACCGGCTTTCATATCTGAGGGAACTATGTGTGATGTAATAAAAAGGGGTGGGAGGGGGAACTTTCACATCAAATTACAAGGAGAATACAACCATATGGACAAGGAAAATGATTACATAAAGTTATAATGAACAATCATATATTACTTTATCCGGTGACATTACTATCCCATTAAAGAAAAAATTGTTTTCAGTTTCTCCCTCCATCTTGAAATGATTTGCATGAGTAATCTACCCCGTTATTTTATTCCACCTCTATAGTGGAAAAATTTAGGTTCTAGCAGCCAAAGAAGGTGAATGAAGATGATTTTTGGGACACGAGAGTAATTAATTATGCCGGTTTTATGTCAAAGAAATAGGTCTACTGCAATTAGATTCCCCAACTACTGAATCAGCAATTTCTACAGCTACTTAAGTGATTGGAGAACAAAATCACATGGGTAACATCAGTTTGAACGAATCCTTTAACCCTTTGAGTGCCAGAGGGGTACTAAATACATTGCAAAGCAATGCGTTGCCCACCCCTCTGGCACTCAGAGTGTTAATGAGGGTAAACGCTGTGTAGGTAACAGGTCCAGTTTAAAATGTTTAAGTAAAAACTGTCAATGTGCTGCATTAGCCATTTGTAATATTAATACTTTTTGAAAAAAATACTTTTATTTGTTGGTGGTACAGTCTGGCACAACATGCTAATTAGTTCCTGTGCTGGTCCATTATTACCACACTGTACAATGAATGTATCTAGGCAGAGCCCACACACTGAGGTAATTTCTAATAGCATAACTAGTGATATGTTTGTCCTTTAACTGATCTAATTCACATTGTGTAGCATAAAGTGGAAGACTGTACCACTAACACTTAGGTTATTTCTCAAAAATGATGTATTTATCAGAATAAAAGTTAGTACAGAATATATGCAGATTTAAATTCACTGTAAAACAACCTAAACCTGTCTTAGGGTCACAAGTCCATTTGAGCATTTTTTTTATACATTCTTTGTTGGAACAAATTAATATTAAGGAGAAAGTTGCATTATATTCATACATATTCTCCCATTAATTTCGGAGCCTTCTAAATTAGGGTTGGGCGACCTGAGATACTACAGCTGCCGTTGAACTGAATCGCCCATCCTCCTTGGGTATGGTAATCTGAATTAGATTAATTGAGGAAACTCCTGCAGACCAACTGTGCTTTTCTACAACAGAAACCAAGGTGGCTGAGAGGCTGGTGCTTAATAGTGCTGTACCACAGTGGGGATATGTCCTTCTGGTGTGTGCCTGTATTTGTGTGTCCTAAAGTCTAGTCTCATGGGTCCAAATATAGAGTTTGAAGTCTGGCACTATGCTCGGCACTCTACTCTTGGTGTTCCAGACGTTAACTAGAATTAAGGTTTGGCATGCAGGATAAAACACAAATCAGATTATGACTGTACACAGGCCGTTGCTGAAAACTCAAGCTTCAGAATCTCCTGTCAACAAGGAGATAAAGGACTGAATTTAGAATATTAAGACTAATATTTTATCATATCTGTTGCCTAGAATGATGTTTATATATGACCAGTATGTGTGTGTTTATAGTATACATAGTATAACACATGATTTTCTTTTCAGCAATGTCTGGAAGAAGAACATCTCAGCGCCATAGAGCTGCATACTCCTCTCCCTGAGCCCTCACTATCAGGTAAGGACAAAGTTTCATGTTCTGTTGATAAGACACAAGGGGGTTCTTAATATTAGCAAATCATGTGGAGAAAAGTAGGGGTAATGTTTTAGTACTAGGACACATTCAAATACACTTCCTTGCACAGCACTCTTTAAATCCTATCTACAGTGTAGAGAAAAAGTTTGTGAACCCCTTATAATTTTAGCATATTTAAACCTTAAATGTTATTAGATCTTAATCTGTCTTCTAATAATAGATACAATAACCTAATTAAACAAATGACTCAAAAACATGATTTACCCATAAATGATTCAACAGCCAATATCCATTTGCGAAAAATTATGTGAACCTTTAGATTCAGTACTTAGTAGCACGCCCTTGAGCAGTGATGACTTCAGCTTAGTGTTTCCTGTAATTGTTGGTCAACCTTTACACATCAGTTTGGAGGAAATGTGACCCATTCTTCTTACAGAACTGCTTCATTTGAGAGATTTATGGACAGCTTGCTTCAGGTCTTGCAGAACATTTCAGTGCTTTTAGTTCTGGACTTTGACTAGACTATTATAATATGCACAATTTCTTCTTATGCAGACATTATTTTGTATATCTGCTAGGATGTTTAGGATTAACTGCCTTGCTGCATGAACCCCTTCAGATCACAGATAAATTGTCTGACATTCTTCTCTAGAAACTTCTGATGCAATGCAGAATACATGGTTGTGACAATGATAGAAAGCATCCACATCTTGAGGCACCAAAACATGCTTGACAATTCATTGGAATTAGGTTCTTCTGTTTAATTGCAGTATTTTCATCAAACATTACATAATTCGTTGAGACTGAACATTTATGCATTTTCTTATATGTCCAGAGAACATTGTTCCATTTGGAGGACTTCAGATGGACAGCAATGTTCTTGTTTGAAAAAAAGTGGTTTCCTCCTTGTTGTTCCTACATCAACCCCATTCTTGTTCAGTCTTTTTCTGATAGTTGATTCATGAACACTGGCATTAGCTAAGGTGCAAATGGCCTTTGATCCTAGAATATTACTCTGGAGTTCTGGCTGGCATCAGCCCCAGAGAAGAAGAAGGGAGTCGCCATCTTACTCCGGAGGCACTTACCTTAGGTGACCATGGAGTCCAAGGTAGTCCAAGGGCACCCTGGTGGGTCTACCCATCACTTTAACTAACCTTTACAGGCTAAATACTAGACATAACACTTTCTTTCACTCAACTCAAGCACTGATGCTTTCTGTGTGGGTCTCCTGATGGGAGGGGACCATAATGTAACTCTTTTTCGGATCTTAGATCATTCAGGTTCTTGCCCCAATCTTCCTCTTCACTCTCTACCTCCCTCTCATCCATGTTTCTTGACTTGCAGGCTATGGACTCCTGGAGATCCCTTAATCCCAAGGCCTGGGATTATACATTCTATTCACATTTACATAGCTCCTACTCTAGATTAGTCTATCTCTTTGTGAGTAAGTAACACCTGAATATGGTTCATCAGACAGAGATAGGCAGCATAACTACTTCTGATCATACTCATGTCTTGGATACTCTTGCTCTCACGCACATCCCCTGGTCTCAGTTCTCTTGGAAACTTAACAATTCCTTTCTGGCTGACCGTAATATAACTACAAAAGTGTCAGATGAGCTTCAAACCTACTTCTCCAGTAATGACACTCCAGAGATCTCTTCATATGACCTCTGGGAGGCAAATAAATGCTTTATTCGAGGAATCTTTATATCTTTCGGCAGATGGAAAAATAAACAGCGTAGACGCCAACTCAACTCTCTCCTCTGTGATGTGTGTCATTTAGAATCCCTTCACAAGTCCTCATCTTCCTCAAATTTGCTGAAAACTCTGTAGATGAAACGGAGTGAGCTAGCGACATTCCTGAGGGGACAAACCATTAAATCTTATATGTGGCATAAATATAATCATTACTTGATGGGAAATAAATGTGGGAAAACCCTTGCACATCTGGTTTGATGATCCAGGGTGTCATCCCAGGCATCCATGATCTCATGGGTTCGAGACAGAGTCTTTCAGGATTATTATCAAAACCTCTATCACCTACAATCCTCAGAACCGCTCCTAGGAGACAATGCTTCCTCTTCCACTATCTCTGATTTCTTACATTGAGCTGGTACTGTCTTCCATACCACTGACAAGATCTCTTGTCTAGAAATTCCATTAATTGAGACAGAAATAGCTCAGGCAATCAAGTCCTTGCCTTGCGGGTGGAGCCCAAGCCCAGATTGTCTCCCTGCCACCTATTATAAACAATTCTCTTTTAGTCTTCTCCCACATTTGACAACTCATTTCAATGTGCTTCTTTCATGAGCTTCATGAACTCTTCTGTCGCTCATGGCACACATCTTCATGATTCATAAACCTGGTGAAGACAGTTCCTAATGCAGTAGTTATAGACCGATATCTCTTTTGAAGAATGATTTCAAGCTATCTGCGAAACTGCTGGCCGCAAGACTAACCCTTCCCAGTCTTATTAATTATGATCAGGCAGGTTTTGTTAGAGGTGGGGAGACCAGGGACAGTGTCATTAAGGCTGTCCCTTTAATACATGCTGCCTCCTCTCACTCCACCCTTACCCTCGTCCTCTCTCTGCATGTGGAAAAAACATTTGACAGGGTTGGCTGTGAATTCATGACCTTGGTTAAGCGCTGGATTGGCCTGGGTCCCCGTTTTCTCTCCACTGTATTATCTTTCTACTGTTCCCCCACAGCTTGAGTACTGACTAATAGAATCCTCTCAGAATCACTCTAGATCTGTAATGGTAGAGGCCAAGGATGTCCTCTATCCGCTGTGATTTTCATTCTTACTCTGGAGCCATTGGTATCCATGATTCAACAGCAGGAATACATCTCAAGGATCTGCTTTGGCTCTAAGGAGGTGAAATTATCCTGCTTCCCAGATGATATCCTAGTTTTTCTATCCTTCCCTGCCTCATCGGTTCCTGCTTTGGTCGATCTCTTAAACCACTATAATCCAGAGAGATTGGTCATCCAGTTTGTGATGGATACCCATACTCAGACTGAGTAGCTCCGCCAAAACTGCGCTTCCTTAGCCCAGGATGACACTCAGGAATTCCACCAGCCAGGAACCAGGATCATAGGTCCATTCTTCCAGTCACTTAGGCAAGACTCAGTGTAGGGTGAACGCCCGCTGGATACAGCAAGATTACACCAAGCACCAGGCAACACCAGTGTAGGGGTAACACAAGAACTCCTTTACTGTAGAACACACAAGGATTATATACACACATAACAAATTATCCACACATATTAGAATACAGTAGGATACAGACTACTGCAAAACCACATATGGAGAGACAATGGGGCCGGTGGTGGAGGGGCACATAATACAAAGAGGCACAATGGGAACAATACACAAGTTATACAATGAGAGTAAACATACTGTGTCATGGAACAATGGTTAGGTAGTGGTAGGATACAATGGGACCATATATGAGTAAAGTAACTATACAATGGGACAATAGGTGTGTACATTTGGGATACACAGGACTGGAGTGCATACAATGGGAAGAGTAAACATGGGTATAAAAGGAGCTGTTCACAATAGGAGCATGTTTTGCATGATTCACTCGTGCCTTTTGGAGGTCTGGGGTCCCCAGGCCTGATAAGGCTGGGAAAAGTGTTCACTGGGGAAACAGAGGACAATCATTCCCCTTGGCAGGGGTAGGGACTCAGGGGTAACTCCACAGCACAAGAGTAAAATCCCAATGTGATTCCACACAAACAGTCAGGATGGCCCTGTTCCCGTGACACAGTCCCGCTTTCCTTTTCTTTGGAAGGCGGATCACATTAAGTACTTGGGAATACATCTGACACGCTCCACCTCCAATTTGCTTAATGCTAATCTTCCCCCCTTGGTTGCAGAAATACAAAATTATCTGTCACTCTAGAACCCTTTATTTATCTCTTTGATACTGTGTGTTTATCTGCTTAAAATGGTGGTTCTCTCAAAGATCTTATATCTCTTGCATTCTTTTCCCATTCTATTCCCACTCAGCAGCTGAAATCCCTCCAAAGTCTGCTCTCTGACTTTGTATGGTAGGTCAAAAAAACCAAGGGTCAACTATTCTACCCTTATCAAACCTACAATCTCTGGAGGTTTGGGGATGCCCAATATGATTACTTAGTATCATTCTGTTTCCCTTCATCTTCTTCTCCTACTTTGCAGATTGGCCCACTCTTTTTCTTTACTCAATGACCACACTTCATTTCTCTCAATTACTCTGGGCTAAATCCAAATACATTCCCCACTCAGTACGTAGTCACCCGATTTGGGTCATCTTTAATGGTTTGGAGCCATTACAACCAGATGCCAGACCTCTCTCCTTCCCCTTCCCCCCCTTTACTACATCATAGGCAAAGATTTTCCCCCTGGCTGTTGTGTGAGTGCCCTCCACTAATGGACCTCCAGGAGTCCAGCTGAATTAGACTACTAGATTTTGGAATCATCACT
Organism: Rhinophrynus dorsalis; assembly: GCA_037306005.1. Lineage (NCBI taxonomy): Eukaryota > Metazoa > Chordata > Amphibia > Anura > Rhinophrynidae > Rhinophrynus > Rhinophrynus dorsalis. The sequence continues at coordinate 220,252,768 of CM074722.1, forward strand.
TCAAATCTTTTCTTGAACTTCAGTAGGTACATGGCCTTTCGCCCTCAGAATTTTGGAGCTATTTACAGATCTGCCACCTTCTCCACTTCCTCATCCTTTGGGGCTATGTCCCTCGCTCCCTCAAAATCCTGCCTCCTTCTAACGGCTGCAAGAGTCTGTATTCCTGCCAACTGGAAATCTAGTAGTGCTCCCACTATAGCAGATTGTAAGTCCAGAATTAATAATATCCTAGACATGGAGAAATTATATTATTGCTCCTTAAGGACTCCGCAATTTTTTAAAACAAAATATGTAGATTGGTTATCCTTATCTGTGCTGTATGGATGCCCTGGTCCTTTTTTAGCCTGGGCCTTTTCCCTTTCTCTCTTTTGCTACTTTATCCCTTCTTCCCTCTTATTCCTCTTATCCTCTCCTCTACTTCATCTTTTCCCTCTTTCCTTAGTGCTTTGTATAGCTATATACATCGACTTGATAATGAAAAGTATATGACAAATTGTTTGAATGCCATATCATAGACATTTAATCGCCAGCGGATACGGATTATGTCTAGGTTATTCCTGACGTGCTGTGGATTACTTGTTTTGCTTTATCATTCATGAATTCTATTGTAAACAATATTACTGTACTGATCATTTTTTGTATGTCATCTTTTCATAGATGAAGCTTTTAAAAACTGAAAAAATACAGGTAGTGCAGAGAATCCTTGTATATGTGTCAGTTGTGTGAATGAGGCAATATAGTGACATCAAAAATAAAGTAGCTACATGTACACTTTGGTAAGAGAAGAAAGTGTCAGTTTAACTTAATCTGGGTCAAGTCTAAAATAGCAGAATGATGCTCATAACAGAAAAAAGAAAATGCTGGCATAGTTAAGGAATGCAAGAAACAGTATATGAGTGTAATAAATCAGTGTGTAGACATAAGTATGAAAAGGTATACTTAGGTGCTATCTGATAGAAGGTGATAGAAGTAATATCAAGGATAACCAAGAGAATGAAAGATTAGATGTTAGATAAGTGAGGTGAGGTGATGAAGTTTATACTATGTTGATTAACCAATAGTGAATCTTTGTTACAGTTGTGAAAGATATGTTGTGTGAAAGAGTACCAAGAGTACTGGGGACCCAGCAGGGTTAAAAAAATGAAAGCTAATCATAATTAGGACAATTTTAATGATATGCCAATATCTTTAACCCTATGAATGCCAGAGGGGTACGCAACGCATTGCTTTGCAATGCGTTACGTACCCCTCTGGCACTCAGAGGGTTAAAAATTAGGCCTGATACTGGTAAAAGAAAGAAAAAAAAGGAAGGGGAGGAAAAATATAAGGGATAAAAAAGCGCAAAAAATTGGTGATATGTATCCTTAAATGCAAAATGTAAATTCTAACTACTATGTATGAAAATGTTAAAATCCTATCCCAACTATGTAGTATAAATTTTTATAAAAATCATATGATGAATATAGATAATAAGGAACAGATTATACTCCAACATGTAATGAATTAAAATTATTTATATTATAAAAAAATCCATCTAAACGACATAAAATTTGTGGGTTTTAAAAAACTCTATCTATAGTGAGAACATTCAATTAACAAAATAATTGTAAAAAAGCACAAAAGATAATAAAAGTATATGAGCTATAGCTAAAAAGCTTCATAAAATACAAAACTAAAAAGGACAAATGCATAGCTAGTGTGAAACCTATGTATTGGATTGGATGGTCATAGAAGCAGAAAATGTCTGCAATAAGTCAATATGTAACCCTTTGATTGCCAGAGAGGTATGCAATGCATTGCTTTGCAGTGTGTTGCATACCCCTCTGACAATCAAAGGGTTAATCCCTTGGGGTGTAATGTCTGTTGTTCATATATCAAAAAAGATTCTCATTGCCTAAGTTACTCTGTCTAAGTTTAAGTAATCTGTCTTCTGTGAGTTATCTGTTCAGTGCCTAAAATCCTGATGTCCTTATATTTACAGTTGTGGGATATTTTGCATTGGTTGGACAAGCTTTGGGTTTCTATTTCATTCTCAGTATTGTTTAAATGCTCTGAAAACCTAATTTAAAGTTTTCTCTTAGTATGTGCAACGTATTTTACAAATGCCAAAAATAAGGTACAACACATTTGCTGCATGGCATGTAAAGAAATCCTTTATTTTCTATACATGATTTTTGGACATGTATCCGACTGTGTTTTAAGTAGAGGGTCTTCCATTAAAATGTACCAATGTTTCTGTGAAACGTGTTTAATTTGTGGAGTCTATTGTATATTGTAATAAATAGAGGAATGAATTGACTGTGTATTGAATGTTTTGGGCTTGTACTTTAAAATCTCCTGTCTTTTGAGATTTTTTACTTTAATTTTAGCTGTTTCACTTGATAGAGTATTATATTTTTTTCACTTTTTTGTTAAAATGTCAGCTTCCTTATGAAAACCCTATGATTGCATAGCACGTTACAACCCCCCTTGATAAAATATATCCAGTGGCACACAACCGCCCTAAAATAAAATTGATAATGCCTCAAGAAGTTGGAGAGAGGAGGAATACGCTGCAGGGAGGGAGGAAGAAAGAAGATGGAGGGAGGGAGGAAGGAAGGAAAAAAAAGGGAGGAGATGGAAGCATGAGGGAGGGAGGAAGAGAAAAGGATGATTGGAGGAAGATGTAAAGAAGAAATGGTTTGGGAACAAGATTGAAGGATTGATTAAAGAAAAAAATATGGGTAGATAGATGGATGAAGGAAGAAGTGGTTAAGGATGAAGATGATGGATGAAAGAAGAAGGAAAATAGGGGGGGGGGTATGAAGGAAATGGTGGAAATTGAATCTTCAGTACAGTGGCACAGACTTCCCATTCCTGTAATTAAAAGGGAAGTGTGACCGTGCTCCCTGGGACAACTGGGAGTGAGGTGGGAGTAGAATTACAGGGCTGGGAAGTCCTGCACTGCTGTGCTGAAGGTTCAGTGTGCCGCAGGATGCGGAAGTGCCAATAATGAAGTGCTCATATCTTAGGATGTAGATAAGTAAAAGAAAAAAACACACCAATCCTAATACTATTGTAATAACTGAAGCACATGACTAAAAGTCTTTAAGAGGTGAAAGTTCCTCTTTAAGGTTTTTTTCCACTGATGACTTTACCTTCTGTCTGCTCACACCAATCCGTTTCATGATTTTAATTTCCAATCCAGAGTTGAGAGAAGAGAGGCGAATCATCGAGAGAGACCTGCAACTCAACCAACCAGCAGTATTCTCAAAAGATTCTCAATACAACATAGTTACTAAGACTACAAAACCTTCAAGGTAAAACTGATATACAATAAAGGCACACTATTTGTGAATATTATGCCTATTTTGTAAGTGCCATCACTGATAATTGGATTATTAAGACATTATTAAGATACTAATCTGAGCAATCAGGAAGTTACAGTATGCAAAAACACAACTCTAGGGACCCTATATCCTTAGACATTTGGAAATTAGGATCTAAATTCCAAGTAAATTTTGGCTTTAATGTTTTTAGCCTGGAATGATCAAAATCATAAATTACTTTTTAAAAATTGTCAGCAATAAATATTCCATGAACATATGAAAAATATAACTATGGAATTTATCCAGACGTTTAAATGACATTTATTTATTTAATTATTGTTGCTTTAATCTTTGGACTTTGAACTGGAGGTCATACTGTAGTTTCGTGAACAAATGGTATTTGTTTTGATGTTAAGTTTGACTACACCCACTTTTAAGACCATTTCTTTAAAATTGATCTAAAAATGTAATATCTCTGAATATTTGACAGTAAAATGTTCTAGTGTTAGTAACAACATTTTAATGACACTTTTTCTTTTGAATATAGGGCCCTTAATCTGTATCTGTTCAATATCAAATATGTGGGTTATTTGGCTATGCTGTCATAACCATGATCCCGTCTGCAACATTAGTAGCCAAACTGGCTTTGATGAGATCCACTCCCTAATACCAGTGTGCTCCCAGTCCAAGCTGACCCAACCACCTACAAACATCAGTGCAGGATTACTACTTGCTTAAGTTGCATGAAAACACACCTACAACCTGAAGTACACCAATAAGTAACATTGGTAAACTGAAAAAGATGGAAAAATAGTATGATACTTTTTTTGACTACCACATAGTTGAAATTAAATATTTTCATATCTCACAGGTTTTGATCATTTTTTTTCTTCTTAAAGAATCCAACAATGTTTGAAAGCTTATAATGGTGGTCCAAGTAAATGTACCATGCATATTATTATCTCTTTATTTCCACATAGATATTGATATAGATATATAATGCTCATTAGATAGAGCATTTAGCAAAAAAGTTTAATATGTTAGTAATTTTTGAAAAAACCCATTATCTACGCAAAAATTCAAGTTTAAAAGGTGCCCAGCAGCCTACTTCCGCTTGCCTCTGCAGCAAGCTGCTTGCCGCACAGAGGCTGCTCCCGTCCCACTACCCAGCATCCTTCGATGACGGAGTATGTCTGTCTGTAAGCTGGAGCGATCTCATTGGCTAGATATCGATCTCTGTCAATGAGATCACTCCAGCTTAGAGACAGACATCCTCTGTCATCGGAGGATGCTGGGTAGTGGGACGGGAGCAGCGTCTGTGCGTCAAGCAGCTTGCCGCAAAGGCACGCGGAAGTAGGCTGCTGGGCACCTTTTAAACTTGAATTTTTGCGTACATAACGGGTTTTTTTTCAAAAATGACTAACATATTAAACTTTTTCGCTAAATGCTTTATCTAATGAGCATTAGATATCTATATGTATTAAATCCACTTTAAAAATAAAACCTAACATCATTACTATACACCTTTCTCTAACGTTTGGCAATAGCAATAATATTCTTGATTACATCATTACCTAATGTGTGTAATTCTCCATCCATTTCTGTTCTAAAATATTTGGGCCACGGGATCTAATTAAAATAAAATCTGTGCTCATATATCATATCTATAACTTCCTTCTTTAGAAAGTTATCTTCAAATACAGTGATATATTGTAGCCATGTTTTCCTTTTCTATGTTGTATCGTTCAGACTGATCACAGTACATGTATTGTCAGATGTCTTGCAGTGCTTGAGTGTTCTTAGAGGTACGCACATAAAATGTAATCTATTATGTGCCCTATTTTTATCTTGTGCACATTGCAAGCTCCAAACCTAAACTGAAAAAATATATAAGAAAAAAGGAAATAGAACAAAAAATGTATCAGGCAACAATTAGGCTGAACTCAGTGATTACTGAAGTTCACTTTGGGCTTCAAATAAGGAGACTTGTTCAGTGCTTTTTCCACCACGTGGTATAAGAACTTCCACTTAAAAACGTCATTTATTAGTCTTAATGTATGTTAAAAACTAACAGAGATGAGCCTTTCCAGATAATTATCCATAGGAATCAGGCAGATTGAATCAGATTCAGTCTGTCTTTCACTGTTTGGTAGTTGGATAGAATGGTGATTCCATGACATAGTACATTTTGAGCTACATCACTGTTTGTCTTAGTGATAACTGAGGGATCAAAATGCCACAATGAAGCAACCACAGAGAGTATTTTACAGATTGACAATAAGACAGTTGTTGGTCCAACAGCTATGTACAGTTAACCTGGACCAGTGGAGTCAGGAAAGTAATTACTATAAGTCACCACTAATTCACATAAAGAGCTACATCCTATGAGATAGCTGGATAGTCGGATGTAGTTTTATTGTACAACCACAATGCTATTTACAGCAATGTAAGGGTCATGTCCAATGGCTCTAAATCATCAGATCAAAGGAGACTGCTTATTGTTGATAACAATTAGGGTCAGCTATTCACATCCCATCCCTAGAGTTATATAGGAGTATGATATCAGTCACACTTTATTGTAACTTTGATCCACATCACTGTGTGTCCTTTTTGCACAGCTTCTCTGTTGATCAGACTTGAAAGTTCTAATAAGGGACTTTTAGCATTTTGAGAGTGTATTGTGCATTTTTGTGAATACTAATTGATTCCTATGTAGTTGCTGTCACGATATTCCAGATACTTCTAGCCCTGCCCTTCCAGAACATGGAAGGGTAGCTTGAGAGCGACGCTAGGGTGCATAGTTCGGGTACATGGCCGATTCCAGTATTCCCATGATGTGGCCAAAGCTGAGGTAAAGGTGCTGGCCGCGAAGCCAGATGTCCAATCCCAGTTGAGCCGGGACCCTGACCTGGATGGCAGTACTGGACACTGGGGTAGAAGATTCTGGGGAGTAGGGTCCCTTGGTGCAGAACTGTACATGAAAGAATAGCCCAGGGGAATAGGCTAAGGAAGCAGGCAAGACTGCTAGACAATGCGCTCGATGCCTATTGGCAACTATCCTTCGAAATAGACAGGGAGCCCCAGATATGGGCTACTTGAGCAGGCAGGACTGCTCTCCAATCTGCTGGATACCTAATGCGCTGGATACCTATTGGCGAGTATCCTTCCAAATAGATGGGGAGCCCCAGATATGGGCTACGTGAGCAGGCAGGACTGCTCTGCAATGCGCTGGATACCTATTGGCAAGTATCCTTCCATATGGACAGCAGTCAAATAGGAATGCTACTGAAGCAGAGGGATAGAGAGAAACTGGCCAAGACCAATACTTAGTATGCTGTACCTGGTCCCTAATGCATAGAATAGCCAAGGCTAATAATTGACCTCTACCTCTCAGAGAAGCTTTCCCAGAGAGAGGAGACCACAACCCAACCCTTGCCCTGTTTCTCCAGGCAGATCGCCACTGTACCAGCAGGGCAGTAAGATCCCCAATGATCTCCCTGACTGGGTACCACAGAGCCCCGCACGGATCCCTGACTGCCGAGGGATAGAACTCGGACAGTCACAGGGAGTCCGCTGGGCTGCGGCCCCGAGAATGCACGAGGGAAGGAGAAGAAGAGAGTGATGATGATTGAGACGCTCACTCTGTCCTGCGATGGATGAGCGAGCAGCAAGCCACTAACTGCCGACAGACAGAAACAGGCAGGGGCAACGAGGAATACCATCCAGATGCCACGAGAGGCTGAACTGGAGGTGGATTGCAGGAAGCAGCAACCAGGCAGGTAGAGATGTCAAATAACAGGCCAAGGTCACCGGGGGCAGAAAGGCTATCACAGATACTAAATACAAAATACAAGCCAGGGACAGAGAACCGGGAGTAGTCAAAATGATGCTAGCCAACAAAAGGATCATAAGCCAGGAAAAACAAAAGCTCAATAATCGGGCACTGCAGCTAGAGACCCAGGGTCTTAAAAAGGAGGAGTACCAATAGGTATTCCAGGGGTGGACCTCCAGAAGGAGAATACAAAGAGAAGGTGGAAAGCATGACAGTTGCAAAAAATAGACACATAGCGACATGGATCAAAGTTATAATAAAGTGTGACTAATATCATATTCCTATGCAATTCAAGAGGCGGGAGTAGACTGTCTGACCGTGATTGTGATTAACTGCACACATTTGTGAATACTAATTGATTCCTGTGTTTCTGCAAAAAACACATGCAGTGATGTGGATCAAAGTAACAATGAAGTGTCACTAATATCATACCTCTATGTAACAGGAGGAGAATATCCAACCGTAATTGTGATCTATAATTAGCCTCCTTTAATCTGATGATTTAGAATCACTGGACGTGACCCATACATTGCTGTAAATGGCGGGCGGTGGCTTTAAGTGATTGACTCACATTTTTCCCACTTGTGCGGCTACAGTTGTTTATCAATGTAAAAGGACGCTGTGTTTTTTTCATGCCTGTAAATGTGGGCCTAATGAGCGTGGCTTATCATTCTTTTGCTTCAATCTGTTTTCTTGTTGGCTGCAAATAAGCATATGAATTATATTTTGTATGAACATCTGAAATAGATCTAAGCCGTAACAATTAAACTACATCCGACTATCAAGCAATCTCATTGGATGTAGCTCTTTATGAGAATTAGGGGTGACTGATAGTAATTACTTTCTGGACTCCACTAGTCCGTGTTTACTATACATACCTGTTGTACCAAAATGTGTGTTATTGTCAATCTGTAAAATACTCACAGTGGTTGCTCATTGTGGTATTTTGTCTTCGTGATAAACTGAGGGATCAAACAGTGATGTAGACCAAAGTGTACTTCCTGTATGTTATGAAAATCACTGTTCTACACAACTACCAAGAATGAGAGACAGATTGACACTGATTCAGTCTGCCTGATTCCTAGGATAGTTATCTGGAAAGCCAGAGGTTATCCTAATAACATCATCTCATCTCTGTTTTTAATATACGTTTTTAAATGAAGACTAATAAATGAAGTTTTTAAATAGAAGTTCTTATACCTCTTGTTGGTGGAAAAAGCACTGAATAAGTCCACTTATTTGGAGCCAAAGGTGAACATCAGTAATCATTGAGTCCATCCTAATTGTGGCCCAATAAATGTTCTATTCTATCTCCTTTTTCTTTTATATTTTTTCAGGTACACACATAGCATAAGTCTTTCAGTTATCTCACCACCAGGGTGAGATGTACTATGGGATGATAAGGGGCCAGGGTGGCGATATGGTGGCATAGTGGTGTTGATGGCATATTGACGGCATGCACTAAGGTATCTTCGCCATCATATCCCTTTCAAACCACCACCAATCCGACATACTCCTCCGACATTGCCAAGAATCCGCCATGCCTTCCACAGGTTTGCGATTTTGTCCGACAGTGGCTTATTTTCTTATAAATACAAGTTAATGAGCTATTGTTGTATATTTTAGGTTGGGAACTCTCTGTAGCTCTCTACGGAGCCAGGGGACAGCTTGCTGTCTCTACTGGAGAGCAGAGACAGAAGCTGTCATCATTTAACCCTTTCTGTGCCACAGGAATGTTCATTGCACAACCATGTGGCAAAGAAAGGTTTTCAACATTAGCAGACATTTCCAGCCTTAACTGATTTGGGACTGACAAAGAAGCTGTGATATGTTAAATCTTCTCTGCCATTCTCTTGATCATAAATTAATGCTGTCAACATCTGTTAATGTTGTTACCCCTTTAAGTGCCACAGGGGTGTGCAGTGAACATCCATATATCACTCAACGGGTTAAGGGAGCAATGCTGTTCGTGTTGTTAAGTCTGAGCGAATCCTCACTGTTTCCCCAATGGGCAGGTGGAGGAGCAGAAAGGATGTGCTCAGACTTCAGGATTGTTGAACTGCTGGCATCGCCACAAACATCGTCATAGCATCACTGCTTAGTGTATCTCTCCCATGTTGTTTGATTATATCAGGCGCAACAGTGTCCAGTCCAGCTATAAAGTCCACATAAAGCAGTTGGCACATATTGAAACATAACTGAAAGTATCACATTGGGAGCATAACTTTTCAGTACATCCCCCTCTAATATCTGATGTTTTGTAGCTACAAATGTAAGATATTAGTAATCAACTTTAATTTTCTGCAAACGTCTTTTATGTTCCAGACCAAGAAGCTCATTCGAGAATCCTAACAGCAGGATGTCATATACAAGGCCTGCGTCTAGTAGTTTGCCACAGTATGGGGCTTGCATCACTCCGTGCCCAATAACATCAAAGCACAAACTTCAGGATGTGAAGAAAACCAATGCTGTCTCCTTAGCTTTTTTGACACCTGCATCCCTAACTTTACCTTCACCACCTCAGATCACGGGTGCAGAGAACTGTGCAGCTGTTGGACAAAGGCATACCACTGATGGCCAGACTGACATAGCATCTCATAGAGGCATTAAAAGCTCTACTCTTCCTACATACCCTTCAAGTGATCTTCAGAATAGTACACCACCATTCCTAAATATCAAGTCTGGAACAGTTCCATCCTCGAACTGTGTTCTTGTTGAGCAGATTCAGAATGTAACCAAACATGTACTAATGCCCCAAGAATTGGGTTCTGTCTTTGTTCCTTCACCACCACTAGTCCAGCGGCCAGCTAACAGTGCCTATTCTTTCCATAGAGTGCGGGCACAGAAATCACAACCTTCATCCTGATGTGAACTTCAAGGACTCCCATGGGATGTAAATCTATTGCAGTGTGTATGATTAAATGTGTTTGACAGTCTATTTCTGATCCTTTAGTATTAGAGGTTGATACCAGGGACCAGCTACCATGTCTGTTTGTCAAAGAGCAGGGCTCCTATGATTTTAGATTGTTTAATTGTTGGCAGAGAGTTTGCTGTAGTTGGTGAATATTTTATCAGACATAATTAACAGTAGTCCTTACATTACAGAACTAGTCATCACTATCACTCCTATCGCACTGTTTAGCTCACTAGTGCTATGTCAATATAGAATATCTACTTGCATATTTAGCTGACTCCAGCTATAAGATAAGTTCAACCATAAATGCAGGGCAACTGCCCTCTGCACAAGGATACCAGCAAATCCTAGGTGTACAGCGTAGCTGTTCTCTTTAGGTACGGAGTGCAAAGTACCCATGTCTGGTATGCTCTTTACCCATAGGGAGACTCAAACAAGAGACGCACAGAGAGGGAGGCTGCCAGAAGTGTTTAACTTGTTGGTAAACAGGGAAACTGAACATAAAAAGCTACAGTATTTAGGGCCTTATCCATATATTAATAGATGAACCATTATTGAAGAACTCAACTGCACCACTTGGATAAATAACAATTCCTCTTTAGTTAAATGGGACATTTTACCCATTGAATGCTACAGAGGTCTGCAATGCATTTTAGTCAGTTGAGATCTGGGGAATTGTTATTTCTCCCCTATGGTCTATTCCAGAATTGTACCTCTTTTATTTTGTGGATAAGGCCCTGAGGGGATAAGTGAAAATGATCATTGATTTAAATGGGTATTTAAAATAAGCATACAAAATGTGAGAGGCATCTGAGAATGAACAGCAGCACAATGGCCTGTTCTACGGCTAGTCACGGCTCCGAAGCATCATGTTTTAGCTCTCTAGTGCCATTACAGAGGAGAAATTTCCACACACATATTAGACTAATCCCACCCAAAAAGGCAGTCCGGTTCCAAAATGACAGGCAAGTCACCCCTGCACGGTAATACCAGCTAACCCCCAGTGTACATTTCGGCCTTGTTAGGCCTCGTCAGGGAGGTGCAGATGGATTCTCTAGGCACGGACAGCAAGGTGTCCACGTCTGGATTACCCTAAAAATATTCAAAATAATCATACAAAATGTGAGAGGCGTCTGAGAAGCTAGCTGTACCTCAGTGACGAGGCCGAAACGTATGTCTGGGGTTAGCCATTTTTCCCTTGCACGGGGGACTTGCCCATCATTTTGGAACTGGATGGCCCTTATGGGTGGGATTAGTCTAATATTTATGTGGCGATTTCTCCTCTGTAATGGTACTATGGAGCTAAATTGTGATGCTCTTAAGCGGTGACTAGCCGGAGAACAGGCAACATTGCTTTTGTTTGTGCTCAGAGCCTCTGACATATTTTGGCTTGTGAAGTCTAAAGGGTAATCCAGACGTGGACCCCTTGCTCTCAGTGCCTAGGGAAGCCAGCTGCACCTCACTGACAGGGTCCAAACAAAGCCGAAATGTACATCTGGGGTTAGCTGGTTTTTCCGTGCAGAGGGAACTTGCCAATCATTTTGAAACTGGACCGCCCTTATGGGCAGGATTAGTCTAATATGCATGTGGAAATTTCCCCTCTGTAATGGCACTAGAAAGCTAAAATGTGATGCTGTTGAGCGGTAACTAGCCAGAGAACAGGCAACTTTGCTTTTGTTTGCTCAGAGCCTCTCACATCTTTTGGCTTGTTGTTAAATGGGTATTTACCTTGCCAATAGCTCATTGCATTCCGTTGGAGGCCTCTATATCCTCCAATGAGTTAAAACTGCCATTTAAATCAATGACTGGTATGATCTAATGGAGGCATCTCACTCCTCCTCTTCCTCCAAAGATAAACTGTGTTCCTGTCTTCCATCAAGATAACAAATGTTTCCCCTTCAGGCTGCATTTTACCTCTGGAGTAGGAGGGGTGATACTCATGATACTCTGTTGTTAAGAGTTTCAATAAAATGAGAGGCCCTGTCAGGAAACCCTTAACTCTGAAGGAGGAGGAAGGAAAGGATGCCTCCTCGAAAACAGATTGGTCACGATCAGTTGATTTCACAAAATGTTTATGCATCACAAAACTGCATATCCCACTGAAGTTAAAGGGAGATCAGTGCTACAGAGCAAGCATTTAATGGGCATAACACTGTTATGTGTATTGAATTGGCCCTATTAGCAATATGGCTACCTTATAAGTTGCTACAATTTACCAGAAAATTAGGTCTTTTATTAGCCACCCCAAATACAGAATTCACCCTCCTACTGTGTGTGTGTATGTGTGTGTGGGGTATTTGGTGCAGACTGTTCATACCATCATCCCAAGTATTGGTTCTCAGCAACCACAAAGTCTACACACTACCAAGATCACCACTCTCCCACCTTTCTCCCACCCTCATTTCTACCTCCTTCCCACACCTGTTCCTCTCTCCCTCTCACCTGCTCCTTTCATTCCCTCCAACCTACTTCTCTTGTACTACTGTGTCTCTCTTCCTCTTTCCCTCTCACTTTCTCGCTTACACATACATCCTTGAAGTATTTAGTGCTCAATTTAGAGAAAATGTATAAAGTTTATCTCCTGTGTTGTAATGTGCAATCACAATCAAAGGTTCAGCTAAGCTTTTATGTATTGTCTGAGGGGGCTGAAACCTAAGCTCTTGTTCATAGCTTTGGGAAGGGGTAGGCAATGTGAGATCCCCCACCTGCTTCCAGACTACAGCCCCCAGCCAGTAGATGGTGGGGATTGATGGGTGTTTTAGTTTGGCAGTAGTTGAAGGCCTCACATTGACCTCCTCTGGCTTAGGTCATTTAATGGTACTAACTCCCTGCTATCCTACTACTAATGGTACAATTGGGCTACTAGGTGTACTACTAATAATGCATCAGGATGGCCCAAGCCCCAAAACTTTTTGAAATCTGGTTATTTACATATTTTTGATGAACATCTCACAGTGTCTAAAATATTTTATAAAATCCACTTAATTGGAAACATCTCTAGCCTTCAAAGGGTTAAAAGTCCTAATTAATTTGACATGATTTTTTTTTGTTTCTCATGGTGTAGTAGTTTATTTGTCCCAGAATTGCTTTACTTTTGTCTTTGTGCAATTGGCTGGGTGTGTGTAGCTGAGTGTGAGCAGATGATCTTTGTGTGTGTGTGTGCATGTGTGTGTGTGTGCATGTGTGTCTGTGTGGGAGAACATTGTGGGTGAGTGTATATGGTGCTGTGGTGTATGTGGTTGAGGGTGTGTATGTAGTTACCGGCACACTTAAGTTGTTGTTTTTTAGACCAGATTGCAACCAGTTATTGAGTACTAGAATACATTTGTTGCAATGGCTGCCCCCAGACACATTCGTGCTTAAAGTTATGGCTCTAACATCACAGGGTACTTCAGTTTGCTTTAATGCAGTACAGCAGGGGTGATTCTGTCCAGCTACTTTTGTACTACAACTACTATCACTCTCAGCTGGCCAGTGTCCGTTGTAGTTCAAAAGCAGTTGGAATGCCTCATCTTGAATATCCTTCCATATATGTTCCATATACTTCTACAAAAATGTTTCGATGTTTAGATCTCTGCAACGAGCCACAGTGCAGGTGTCCTCTTAAATAATGCTGGGGTCAAAGAGAAAGAGACAAGACCAATCCTCTATCTTGCATAGTCAGCACCCACTTAGCTTCTCTAACCAATCAGGTGCCTCCCACCTCAAGAAAAAAAGAGCGGGAATTGGGTGTTTGAACTGCATTAGATGACTGCTTTAGAGTATGGAATTGGATGTTCCTGACCAAATGATCTACCCATATTTTCACTAGTCTATGACTAGTAACTTTTCATCGCCTGACTAGAAGCTTTTTTCCCTGATTGATGAACCTCAATGTAATGTTATTGTGGGAAATTCAACAGACAAGTAAGTAATTCTTTTTTCACCCATTAACAAGTATTTTTTTTCTCTGACTGGTAAAAAAAACCTCCTTCAATGCGTAAGTAAGGGAAATGGCCTAAATGATGCAATATAATGCGCAGACAATAATTCACCTAAGACCGGTATTAACGAGGAAAGTTCATCCACTGTGAGTAAAGTCGGATACACGAGTGTATCCAACTGTTCTGTCCTTTACTGCAACTGATCAATAAGTGGAGGAGTGGAGAGGGTGACATGGTTAAAAAGATCTCTCAGCATGAGACAGAGTGGATTTTTAAATTCAAATGCCTTCAGCCACTTGAATGTATAGGTTTAAACTGTTTTATTAGAGATTGATAATTGAACCAATGTTTTATCTTCGAGAGGGAATAAATATGGGCAGATACCTGATCTGTGACTGATCTCTGATGAAGTAATAGGACTGCAGCCAGTATTGACATCAGACACTGTAATTTATCTGTTTGTTTGGGTACCTCTTAAAATGTTGTGCTGAATAGTGTGTGCAACGAAAAGGCACATTCACAAGGTCTCAGTGATGAAAAGGGCAACATGAGAATCTCGCCCTGCATCAAAAGCGTAAGATTCTCATGTCACTAGCTTAAACCCTGCTTCAACCCAACCCATGCCTGATATTGTAGTATTTGGCTTTGGAACATTTCACATCATTAACAGCCTAGATCAGTGTTATACCCCCAAGTCCGCAGCCCTCGCTTCTGTCTTCTTCCCCTGGGCTCTCATTGAGCATGCGGCCACTCCATTGCATTGCGTGGCCGCGTCTGCCCCACTCTAAGTGTCCTTGGCCAATGAGCCACAAGGACAATGTGGGGCAGATGCCGCCATGCAATGAAATGGTTCGCTTATGAAATGTCGCTTTTGAAATGTCATGCGGCTATAAGCCACATTAATCATGTCGCATTGTTGTTGCATAAAAGAGCAAGGTTCCCATGTTGCCTTTTTAAAAGTTTTTAACCCCTTAGCAACCCTTGACGGTCATAATACGACCCATGATGTACTGGAATTCCGGGCTCCCCCCGCGGGTGCACTCCGTTCAGGGAGTCTGGAAGCGGATGGAGCAAAAAAAAATGCTCCGTGGCTTTAAGGGGTTAAAGCCAAATAAGGAATTGGTAAATTTTCTCTAATTTATCCGGTCATGTTTCCTGGAAGCTAGTTGAGTAATGGAGGCACCAATAGTCCATAATAATTAATAAAAGCATGCATGTAATATATTACTGTAGTGTTGTATGTATGTTTTTAGTATATGTACATACTTAAATACACAGCAATCCAATAGTTTGCCTCACATAGCACTATCACTAACCTTCAATGCCTGAATAATGTGTTTTAATTCAGTTAACCCATCTTCTATGGAAGATCAAAGATGGAGTTGCAATTTGAACTACAGATTTTTTTATTTAATTTTCCTACCAAAGTGGCAAAAAGCCGTTGGATAGTAAAATCAGTTGTAATGTAATCCAGGCCTTACAGAGGAATGGAATTAGCATAATCAGTGCTTATTTATTAAATTGTTTCTGTTAAGATGGTTAATGTTTTATATATATATATATATATATATATATATATATATAATCTGTGAATGTTACAAAGCGTTCTTTCATATAACCGCAACTTGTACAGTATTTTAGTTTTTTAAATACTTGGATGTTGGAGACATCTCTAGGGTCCAACTGGTTAAGTGTAATCTTAGCACTTACAGCAAACTTTCCAATGAAGAAAAATATTTTTGCAAGACTCATTGTGATAAATTTTTCCCATTGCGTCATTTATGTTTGCTTTAGAATCACTTGCTGTTTGCCTTTTGAAGGACTACACAAAACCAGCCCTAAATATGCTTAATGGAGAAGTACTGACAGTGAGCAGATCTCTCCAGCTGAGGGATATCCTATATAATAATTCACTAATGTATGTTTGTCAGAAGCTGTCATGCGCAGTACAGACGGCTGCACGTGCTGCAGTCATGCGCAGTACAGACTGCCTGTGCCGCTGCTGATAATGGTGCAGGGATCTCCGAATTCAGATCGTAGTCAGTGCGCAGAGAGTGGACTACGGTCTGAATTTGGAGCACTCCACTCCGTTATCAGCTGCGGCGTGGGCAGTCTCTACTGTGCATGACTGCACCGCAGCTGTTGCTGCTTGGCATTGTGGCCCGTGTACACGGGCTGTTCAACTAGTATAACATAAAATAAGAAATACACTATTGCAATATTGTTAAAGGAATAGGAATTACTTATTATGAAAACATATGATTTCTTTTCATGCAATCTAAATTTTGGATATTCCTATTGTTCCTTCAAATATTATTACAGCTCAAACTTTTCCTTTTTTTGCACAACTGAAATTAACAAAGTCATCATTTTGTGGCAATGATGGTGTTGCTTTCCGTGGAGATTTACAGTCAGAGACCATAATAACTCAGAGAGCCCTGCCTCACTAGGTAGAACCAGAAATGCTCAAAAATGACCTCCACCTGCTTCCCTGGGGCCGTATGTTCAAAAGAAAAGTGGAGTTCTGGAGCAAACCAATTGCAGTATAGGGGAGAAATGAAAATTTCAAAAATTCCCATTGATTCAAATGGGGATTTTAACCCCTTGAACGCTTGAGAGGTCGCCAATGTATTGTGAAGCTTTCCCTGTGACCATCAAAAGATAAAGGGAGAGCTAGTATTCTTATCCAGCTTATTCTCTCTGCTCCACCACTTACCCTCCCTAACACATCACCAGGAGTACCCATACACTATATGCTAATGATAAAGTGTATCCCCTTCTCTTGCATAGATAATTCTTAGTATATGTGGTGAAATGTGTCATATTCTCAATGGTGATGTGATGGTCACACATTGCCAAACAGATTTCACCACTGCATCTAACCTTAGTGCATCTCCCCCACACCCCCAGGTGTAGCAAGATAAGTTAGACTTTAGCTAGCTCAGTTAGACAAAGTCATGATTATGGAAATCTCAGGGGATGGAATGATTAAGACAGTGTCTATGTTAAAGTGTTAGTAATGTCTAAAAAAACCTTTTTGCATTTAGAAGAGCTTAAAAAGCTGATCTAAATGCAAAAAAACGTATGTCGGTCGACACATTGGTGCTTGAGAAGTGCCAGGATCTCGTTAATTCCACGGAATCCCTTCATTGGAATGGTCTAAAACGTGTACCTGAACACTAGGCACACGTTTTAGACCATTCCAATGAAGGGATTCCGTGTAAGTAACGAGATCCCGGCACTTCTCAAGCGCCAGCGTGTCCACCGACACGGATCTCCTGCTGACAGCTTTACAGCTGTCAGTAGGAGAAATCAAACTTTAAACGCCCGTATCTCTTAAACCATAGCGTTTTTTTTGCGTTTAGATCAGCTTTGTAAGCTCTTCTAAATGCAAAAAAGTTTTTTTTAGACATTACTAACACTTTAAGATTAGCAGGTGATTTCATTTGTAATGCTTCCATGGGAAATATAAGATTAGCTCCCAGATACTCAGCCCTTACTACAACAGGAAGTAGGACATTATAGCTAAACTTTGCCTAGAAATTAAATATGTTACATGTCATTTGAAGGTCAACTACTGTTTGGGAAAGAATTGGATATCTTAGTGGATATTTTAAGTTAACAAATATTCCTTAAGAGAAACGTTTCCATTCCCAAAAAAGCATTTATTCATCCCTACAGAAGCTACAAAAGGAGTTTACAGATGGGTGTAACTAGAAACCACTGGGCATAGGACAAAAGGTGTACTTACCCCCTTCTTCATCTACTGTAAATTTTAAATGCCCCATAAGTAAACAACTTTCATAAAAATCACAGGTCTGTCCGTACCTTAAAATAATCTGCTATCCGCTTCAGCTATGTAAAGAAATAAATAATGGTGCACATGATGTTGTATATAGCACTGGGGAATCTCTCAAATTATTATGCAACACTGAGGGGATCTATTTATCTCATATACTGCGCACTACTACTGGTATATGATCATTCCTAAATATCTCTGGGTAATTATGAACAACTGAGTATATTTGCTTGGCTGGGGCACAATCATGAGAAACAAATCAAATAAATCTGAGAAAGTAAGACTTTGCACTTTCAAAAATGCATACAGAGTATGAGTGTTTGCTTCCCAATGAGTAAAGTACAATAAACCTGCCAGAGCCTGATGTAAGACATTATTTTTATAGAAGAAATCAGCAGACTGGTTACACAATCAGAGAGTAGGTGAGCCTGTCAGAAGGGGTTGAGTCAAGCAGAGGGGGGTGAAAGTGGAAGAGATGCAGACTAAGGTTGTGAGAGGCAGAGGTGGAGATGGTTGAGAGAGGCAAAAAGAGTGGCAAAGAGGGGGATAGGCAGAATGGAGAGAGGCAGAAAGGTAGGAGAAAGAGGAAAAGAGACGAGAGAGGCAAAAGAGATCAAAGAGTGGGGTAGGCAGAATGGGGGAGAGGCAGAAAGGTAGGAGAAAGAGGCAGAAACATAAGAGAGGTGAAAAATGCACATGGGTGAGGGTTAGAGAAGCAGAGGCGGACAGTGTTTGGTCCTGCAAGGCTCTTTCACTTAAAGGGATAGTAATGTTTCACAAAAAAGGAGCTCCAATTGAGAAGCAATGTGTTGCATACCCGTCTGGCACTCAAAGGCACTCACCGGATCAGGCCGTCATTAAGGGGTTAATTCTACAATTACTCCATGAGCTCCATTGAAGTCTGCCTGTAACATAAGCCTATTGTCTATTTTAAGGAAATGTAAACATTCTGAATAAAATATCCTATAGATATAACCCCACCCGTGATTCATTAGAACCATATAAAAGGGATATATACCCAAATGCTTCATAAAGGCCACCCTCCTAGGTAAGTCCAGAGCAGTAAACTCTTTTTGTATGGAAACATATATGTTGTAATCATTTTTATGCTGACTAAAAGAAATATGTTCCCACTCCTGGAAGAGTTTTCAATCGAAAGTTATCACAGCTGAAACATTTTGTTTTATTAAACTCTAGTATTCTATTGTGGTCACCAATCAAATATTATGGAAGCAATTGTCTCAAGTGCTACCTATGCAGTAAAAAACAAAAATACCTTTTTGGACACGTTTACAATGTTGCTAACAATTTGATTAAAAATAGAAGCTTGAGCTGAATAAAATGAAAAATCTCTCATTAGTGGGAGCACTCATATGTTTTTTCATTAACAAATATACTGCTTCTTTAAACAGATTAACCCCTTAAAGACCCATGACGTGCCAGGACCGTCATGGCTGTCCTGCACACCATTGAGGGAGCCCTGAATCCAACTGTGAAAAAAAATGCCCCATGGTCCTTAACCCCTTAACGACATATGACTTACCAGGTACGTCCCGCAGAAACTGTCACTTAGTGACAGAGGACGTACCTGGTAAGTCACGGAAGTCCGCGTCTCCGTGCGGCTGCATGCCGCTCGGAGACTCCGGACTTCTTTGGAAAAAAAAAAAAAATGTTCAGCGGGCGTTAAGGTGACAGCCGCGTACCAACGCGGCTGTAACTAAGGGGTTAAGTGCCACCACGCGTGGCTGATCGTTAAGGGGTTAAAAGCCAGTGTCTTTTACCAGAATTCTACCCCTCATATCCAGGACTAGGCTTAGCATATTGACAACATAAAAGAAAACACAAATACACATGCAATACTGGAATATAAATTTAATTACAACTCTATTTACGATCTATATTCCTACAAGTCACTTATACAGCATTTTAATTGAACAACAGTGTGCTTTTTACACAATTATTGCTATGAACAGTTAAAAGGTACCTCAGCAATATACTGCAAAGTCTTCACAGGGAGTGTGGTGAAAATAACAAGAGGGAAGAGGAGCGCAAGATTAGACATGCACTACATATTACATTTGTTTTGTTATTAGGAAGTAGGTAAGAGTAGAGGAAGATCATGGATAAAGCTGCAGAGAAAAGAACAAGTCCCCAAATAAGACTCATTTACCCACAATGGCAATTCATGTTAGTGTGTTCAGTTGAAATCTGCTCCACAATTAATATGTTTCAGATTACTGTTTTATATATATATATATATATATATATATATATATATATATATATAGGTTAAGCTGAGCCAGATGAACAATATTTAACACTTTGAGTGCCAGAGGGTTATGCAACGTTACATACCCCTCTGGCTGTCAAACTGTTAAAATTAATGGATTGACATTCTGCAATCCTGCAAAAGTTGTTGACCTACAACTCCCAGGACCCCTAGCCAACAGTTATTGGGCTGGAGATTGACCCCACATCTGCATACATACTATAACAATGTGTTTCAACTACAGTCCTCAGAACACACCAGCTGATTAGGTTTAATGGGTATCTTTACTTATGCACAGGTTGAAAAGATAGGGCATAAGATAGATGAAGACGACAATAAACTAGGAATGGGGTGTGAAACAACACAGGATGCGGTAGACAGTGTAGAGGCGAAACTGGGATTATAGAAGGTGCATAGGGGTTGAGAGGGAGCACGGGCTTGTTCAGCTAATAGGAAGGTGCCTATGTTACAGTCTGACAAATAGAAAACAAAAAATATCTTGAAGAATTCCAGGATGACAGGAACATAAAATGTATGCTTGCAACTGCTCATAGTCTGGCTGGTAAATTGTGGGGATTGGAAATGGTTGCAATGAATGAGCAGAATGCTCTTCTAAGTGTCACCAAAACTTTGTCAGATGATAAACATAACTGGGCAGTCAATATAGAGGTTTATTCACTTTTTAGAAGGCATAGGTTAAATAAGAGGTGAACCTATTGTAAGGGAAGATATTAATGAAGGGACCATTGAGAGTGTAGAGACCCCGTGGTTTGACATATATAATAGAGACCTACATAATACAAAGATTTTGATGGGCATTTGGTTCAAGCCACCTAATGTTGAGGACTATGAAGAAGCCAACTGCTACTGTAAATTGAAAAGGATTCTCAGCTGGTAAATTTAATCATAATGGGAGATTGACTGAAAAAGTTAGACTTCCAGCATAACATAAGGAAATCTGTTGCTTAATGAAAACTTTTATCCCACCTAGTAGAGAAGTCAGCTAGAAATGAGACCTTGCTGAATGCAGTGGTCTCAAACAATTCTAAAATGATATACAAGTAAGGGAGTGTTTGGGAATCAGTCACCATAATAAGGTACCCTTTGAAATTTGTTATGAGAAACCCAATAACAAAAAGTTTATCTGAAACAGTCAACTTTAAAAAGGTTATTTTTACAATGTTAATAGCAGTATTAGAGGACGTTCAATGGGATGAAATCTGCAAATTTTCTATAAAGTGGAATTTCTTCATAATTCTCTTGGATAAATATATATTATAATGTAAAACATTGGGGAACAAAGAGGAACACATTAAATCTGATGTGGTTTAACAAAAAGATTCACAAGGTCTTGAGGAGTAAGTAGCAGGCTTTTAAATTATTCAACTAGGCTCGAAAAATTAGAAAATGAGAAAGTATTGCAAATCAGAGCAAGAAAACTCCTAAACATTTCTACACGTATACAAAAGCTAAAAAGATTAAAGCTGATATTGGCTCTCTTAAACCGAGACAGGTGACTCGGTTTACATAAGTGCAGCAACAAAGAGAGGCTTTGGGCAAATAGGAAGAATCACAATTTCCTCCATCATCTACATGGCCGGCTGAGGAAACAGTCAAAAAGAGACTGAAAACAGTTATGGGAACAAAGGGCATAGCCTTAGTTCAAGGTATAATAATTCTTCTAATAGTGTGGAAGTCCGAGTATTCCTTTTTGAACAGGTAGTGCTATATTTCAATACTTACAGTTGTGCAGTTCAATCGCTATTGAATCAGAAAGGATCCCCCTCCTCTCATACCTCTCAGTCTGGTCCGGATGGAGCGCAGCGAGGGACAATCTTCAGTAACCAAAAGGAAAATCCTGCTCTCGTCAAGGGGGTAACAGGGATTTCCTTAAACTTACTGAGTGAAGATTGTCCCTCGCTGCATCCATCTGGTCCCATGACTGGATTCCAGATTTGATGGGAGGTGTCCAGAAGGGGTGGGAACTACAAAACTGTAAGATTGAAATCTAGCTCTAATAGCTTTTTGAACTAAACCAGACAGGGTGTTTTTTTGTTTGTGTTTCTTTACAGTAAGGGTGGATGTCTTTAAGAACAATATTCAGAAGTTTGATAGTTGCTTTCAGAACAGATAGGATGTTGATCCAGTGAAATACTCACCTGCCTTTTGAAGTCAGGAGGGAATTAACTTCAACAACAGTGATATGGAAAAGGCTGAACTTGATGGATCTATGTCTTTTTTCAGCCTCATCAACTACGTAATTATGTCATCACAACTGATTACCCACCTATGACCAAGCAGGGATCTCATGAAAACTTGACCTGTTGGTATGCCTGGAGGGCTAACATTGAGAAACAACCCCTTATAATGTAAAATGTAGAGATGTTTACAGATTCACATACTCCTTCAAGGTTTAAATGAAATGAAATGAGCTCTGCAGCTATTTTATCCTGATCATTAAATAAGGGCAAGTATTACATAAATCTGAGTGTTATCTTTACATGGAAAGGAAAATGGCAAAACTAAATGGGCCACTTCACTCTTTTCTGTAAATTAATTTTGTTATTTCTGTACTGAATTTCTAGTTATGTGTACACACTATACTCTGCAGGAATTACAGTGCAGTGGAAGAGAGTGGGAGAAATATAAACAGCAATTGAGAAGAGAAGGCAAAATAATTATATCTAAAGAGAAGTAATATCACATACATCATAGTAAAAAAATGGTTATTTGCTGGCACAGCTAAGTAAATATTCATCTGATGCCAGTCAGCTTTTTTTATGAATCTTTTTTAGTTCTGTGGAGTCATGTTGAACCTTGATGACAAACGCCCAGTTTTATTCTATGCAATTGTGGACTCTCATGTAGTCTTGTAGAAAACATAAACCTCTTATTACATTTAAATGTAAACACACTAATGACGGTTGGTTCAGGATGCATTCACCTAAACCGCTAATTAGAGCTGTATGTTCAAAAGAAAGTGCAGGAGTTCTGGGGCAAACCATTTGCTGTATAGGGAAAAACTAAAAATTCCAAATATTCTCATTGCTTCTCAATGCATTTGAGACCTCTCTATCATACAGTGGGTTAAAATCCCCATTTAAATTAGTGTGAATTTTCAGTTCTCCCCTATAGTACAAGTGGTTTGCCTCAGAACACCTCCACTTTTCTTTTGAACATATGGCCCTAACAAACACAAAAAATAATGCATTAATAAGTATAGACATGTATGACAGTGAACACCTTCCAGCTAACGTTCTGGCCACCAAATCATTGAAATGTCCACATATAAAATACAGTGCTGTGTAACTTCTTCATGCAATGGGCCCAATTTCTCTTAGACACATAGTAAACCAGACCCTTTTAAAAAGGAATAATGTAAATTAAAGTGGAACTTTCAGCTTTATACTATTACCCCCAAATACATTAGTAATATAGCGATAGACAAAGTAATAGTTGTATTATGGTGAATAAATCCACGTTATTGAAGTAATCCACCTTCTTCTGTAGGCATCCAGCGGACAACAGCTCAGACATCTTAGAGGAAAGTTGCCTCTGCGTCTGCGCTGTGTGTCCCGTGCACTGCCCTGATTGGTGGTGACATCCGTTGATTACTTTAAGGTAATGGACGTTACTGCCTTAGCAGGCACACAGAGCTTCTCTTGTAAGCTCTGTGCCCTGGATGCCTGCCGAAGAAGGTTGGTTACTTCAATAACACAGATTTTTTCACCATAATAGAACTATTACTTTGCCTATCACTATATTACTGATGTATTGGGGGCCAATATTATAAAGCTGGAAGTTCCACTTTAAGTACTCAGACAAGCCATAGACCACGAAATACCATTGTGGGCAAGATCTAACTCACAGTCAACCAACTGGTCTGAACGAATGTAAATTGAAAAACATAAGTAACACAAAACAGTAATCCTGTTATTTTCTAATTTACATTGTATTTTACCAGTCCTATTAGATTCTTTATTAGAATTCTTGTTTACTAAGAATGAGTGGAGAGCTGTGTTAGAAGACACCATGTTGTTTTGATTCCTTATGTTGTAATGACCAAGCTACTAGTCGCATTAGTAATTATATTGATAAAACAAAATGAAATGGATTCTATGCTAGGTGATTAATGTTATCACTGGTTTTAGCTCACCGATTCCTACTAAATTATTTTGTGATGTTTGCACATAAAACCTGTAACAAAGTTATCACCTACAATAGAATGTAGCCCATTGATTTCCCCACCATAATGTTTCCCCTTCTATATTTATGCAGAAGCTGGGGACACCATGCTACTAACCTGCATAGTATTTAAAGGGATAGTAGTACTTCATTTTAACTTTATTTTATTTTGTAGGCATTAAAAAACATGAAGAATGATATAAGTCTTATCTCTGAAACCTTTATGGTTTAAGAGATATTCACAAACAAAGTATCCCCCCCCCTGTTCAACCAGATCAGAAGGGAGATGCCCAGGTAGACTGCAGAGCGGGACAATCTTCAATTAAGATAATGGAAAAAGCTGAAAAACTTGTCAAGGGGGGAAGGGCTTTCATTGTTTTCATACAAAGAAAATTGTCCCCTTCTGTTATCTGTATTGTCATACAACCAGACTCACATCTGAGAAGAGATGGCTTACACTAGGTAAAAAGGGCGGGGAGGGGAACTTTGCTTGTGAATATCTCATAAACCATAAAGGTTTGAGAGATAAGACTTATATCATTCTTCATGTTTTTTTAATGCCTACAAAATAAAATAAAGTTAAAACGAAGTATTACTATCCCTTTAAGCCTTTTGCTGAATTAATAATCCCTCCAGCACCAGCACTACGGTCATGCTACACATTGTTGCCACTGTCTTCATTTATACATATAGCTAATATGCTCAGTAGAATGTGCTTTGTGCTTTCTAGCAGAGGAAGGCAAGCTGTGTCTCTGCAGCAGTTATTGGACTGTTGTCAAGCTTTGGACAGCTGAGGATGATGAGTATTGTAGTCCAACACCAGCTGGAAAACCACAGGTAGCCCATCTTTATGTTACAGTGTCAGTATTTAACATGACATTTCAAAGAATCTTGGCTCCTTCTGGTGTTGAAATTTAACATCAAGAAGTTAGGCATAACCCAGAATGGATGATCACCATTGGATAATAATATTCCATCCTGATATGGGTTCATATGCCTCAAAGCAAAACAATCCCATAGTTCCTCAGGATGCAAAACACACAGAGTACAGATAAGGAGACCTTCCTTTGGAAACATATGCCGGTATTAATCACCCTGAACAGGAGAGCTAACAGTTGTTACATTTCACACTATGGAGGGGTCTAATACAGTTTTTACAAATATTACTGTAAACATTGTGTACTTTATGACCTAAATGTACACAATAATTGCTTTGAAGATTGGGAAACTCTCACCTGGACTTATCAAAGTGCTCCATATGCACAACTGGTATAGAAGAGCAAACAATTACTGGTTTCAAGGAAAATATTTTGGGCTTTATACAGAAAGCAAACAATGTTTACGTTATAGTGGGGATAAAAGCCCCATTTTAATGTCTTCCTATAGTGAAGATGGTTTGCTCCGGAATTGTTCATATTTTGCTTTCTGCATGAGAACCTTTATATGCTTAATATGTTGGAATGGGGATTTTAAAATTAGTAATTAAAATAAGATGTTAACATGCCCCTGACCTGCCCATTTAGCAAGTACTCATGGGCACCACTGATGGGACATGGTGTTAAGAGAGATTGATTTCTGAATTTAAATTCAACTTGTTTTTTTTGCATGGAGTTACATTAATTACCAAGTAGAGTTTATCACTAAAAGAAAAACATATTTGGTAAGGAGCCACTAAATTATATTTAGCACTTGTGGTGAAAAGGGAATATTTGTACGCACCTCTAAATTATTTTCTTTCAGTCAGCTGAGGCATGTTGGGACCATATGTACAGAGCTCCTCCTGGAGAAGGGTCCCTGCATCCCCCAATAAACACAAGAGGAGGAGTATTTCTATACTTACCTATAAATCCTTTTTCTCTTAGTTGATTGAGGGATGCAGGGACCATGGATTATAAAGTTCCTCCTCCAGGAGGAACTCTATACTCATGTTCACTGCATCTCTAACTAGACACCAGAAAAATATATATTGTAGAGCTTCCACTGATGAGTAAAACAAGGATATGCGCTCTGCTGGGACATGCTTAATTCCAAAGGTATTACATCCCAAACTGACATGACCAGTTAGAGCTGTTACTGTCACATTCTATGGCAAGGTCTAACATAAAAACATACATTTTGATGGGAGATAAGAGATAATTTGGCTAGTCGGTCCATTTTTCTATCCAAATAAAATGCAGTCTAGAGATATTTTGGCCAGTCCGTTCATTTTCCTATCCAAATAAAATGCTGTCTTACAGAGTTCTCAAAATAAACATGTGTATCCCAGGCATGTTTTAATTCCTTTAGCGTATCAGCCCTGCCACTTCTGCTGAGAGGATGTTCCATGAATCTACCACCTTTTCTGTCAAAAAGCAGTTACATACATTACTTCAGAATCTTCCACCCTGTAACTTTAGGTTATGCCCACTTGTTCTAATATTTCTCTTTTTCAAGAAAATGCTTCTCTCCATTATTCTACTAAATTCTTTCATATATTTAAAGGGATCCATCCTACCCCCCTTTCCCTCCTATCTTCCAAGAGATTCATATCAAGGTGTTTGTGTCTGTCTTAGTAATTTGTGTCATAAATGTCTTGCATCAGGTTTACCCCAGTGCTGGTTCTTCCGCAGTGAACAATAGATGAAAATTGTCATATGAGCACCAAGTGGAGATGTTGCTCATTAGTAAAAAAAAAAACAAAAAAAACAGACCGCAATATAAATAGCCATCATTTTTGTATAAATAATATCCCAGGATCCTATTTTTACTAAGTTGGAAAGATCCTACAATATATATTTTTCATAATCAAATTTTATTGAATGCTTAAAGGGACACTAATGTCTACTAAACATTTTTTTCTTGTTTTGTAAATTGAAAGAAAATATGTTGCACAAATCCCATCTCTCAAACCTTTACAGTTTGAGAGATAATCACAGTGAAAGTTCCCCCCTCCCTCCCCTTTTCCTGACATCAGCGTTCTGTTGATAGCAGGAGAGCCCGGTCCTGGGACCATCCGGCGGCTCTGCAGCAGAGCATAAATAGTGATATTGATAAAGAATTACTTCATTGGAATGGTCTGCAAAGGGTGCCTGGTTTGCAAGCACACTTTGTAGACCGTTCCAATAAAGTAATTATTTTCCAGTATCCCTATTGAGGCTCTACTGAAGAGCCTCTTCATGTCGGCTGACATGGATCTCCTTCTGTCAGCTTTACAGCTGACAGCAGGAGAGGGGGAACTTTAGATGCGATTACCTCTCAAACCGTAAAGGTGTGAGAGAGAGGATTTGTGCAACATCATTTTTTTTTTAATCTGCAAAACAAGCAAAAATGTTTAGTGGACATTACTGTTCCTTTAAAGTGGGTCATATCTTCTAGGTTTGTTATTAGAAATATTTCACTTAACAGAATAAACATACTGACAATTTGAGATATTCTGGTCTGAGCAGGAGAATCACCATTATTAGGCTAATGGCTGACTCACCTGTGCTCAAAAAGGGCTAAGACTTGTTAGTGGTTCCTGAATCAAGGTTAAAAATGGATTTGGCTATTGCCTCTCGCCCATGGACTGATGGGATTTTATTTATTTGGGACACAAGAAGAAACAGCTAGTCAGTTAGAAAGGATTGTACATTTACGTCTGTCATTCTTTTAAAACTATTGATCATTACTCCGTTTCATGAAGTTCTTTATCTGCAATTCATTCAAGATCTTTCTAGCATCCGATGAATCAGGAAGCAGAACTAGAACAGACCACTGTGATCTCAGAAGTTCTGCATCACCTTACGTTTTTAGATTTGCAAGTAACCACCGATTCCAGCTTGTATCTCCACGAGGGCTAGAATGTTGCTCTTCCCTGCATATATATATATATATACAGGTGAAGTTAGAGTACTTTGGTTTTGATTTAACAGGCTAAAATGTTGCTGATCTACAGCAAAACAAATGCATTGGGAACCTCTAGCATTCAAGGGGGTAAAAGGTTATTTTAAACCAATAGGAATTTTCATTTGTCCTCTATGGCTTTGCTTTGCTCCAGAATTGCGCATCTTTAGCTTCCTAAAAACAGCTCTTTTCTTCTATTTTCAAGGTTGCAAGACTGTCCATAAGAAATCGAGTTGTGGGAAAGTTGTTAGAAACCAACATCACATTTACTATACTTGTGTAAACAAAACTGGGAGTTTGTGTTCAGCACAAGGATGAGTCACAACTGAAGCCCAAAACAGGATTCTTTTGTCATTAGGTAGATCATATCATATCATCTTATTCACACTTATTTTATTACATATGCAAATATGTTTATAGATATGGTTCAACCAAAGCCCTCTGTGCCCACGTGGCTGTTTTCAAATAGTTTGTGTTAGGGTGACCACATTTCCCTTCTGCCATTCCGGGACGTGGTCACCCTATTGCCTTACCTTGAGTCCCTGGTGGTCTAGCGGAGTGCGGAGTGCAAAGTGCTCTGTGCCTCCTCCGGCACAGAGCTGAAGCTCCCACGCGCTGTGCTCAGTAATGCAGAGCGCTGGGAGATGATGTCATCTCCCAGCGCTCTGTATTACTAGAGCGCTTGCCTCCAGATCAGGTAAGTTGCATTGCCGCCCTGGATGTCAGCCTGCAAGCGGCGTCCATGATGTGACACACCGCTTGCAGGCTGACATTCAGGGCGGCTTGGCTTCATTCCGGGACACTTCATTGTCCCGGTTGAAGGGGACCCGGGACGCGGGACATGTCCCTGAAATAAGGGACAGTCCCGGACGTTCCGGGACCCGTGGTCACCCTAGTTTGTGTGATTATTTGCTCCATTCAGCCTGAAGGAACTAATATTTTGAAAAGCAAGTAAGGAGGGGGAGTGTCCATATAGGGATATGTTACAGGAGAACTCACACCTCCTAATAATAACCTCCCTACTTACATTACTATGGCCAGAAAATCATAATGGCCCTCAAGAATCAGCTTCAGTCAGTCCAGAATGTTGTGTTCATGGAGGCAGACATGACAGTTGCTGGTGTTTTTTTTTTCTTTCAAACTGAAGCAGACAGAGTGCATGATCCTACTTAACCCATTATTGAGCAGAGTTCTGCCAGTGCTTCAAAATGCAATGCCTTACACAATCTTACATTCTTAAAATGTTCAGATTACCATGTACAGTGAGTTTGAGGTCCTGCTATTAACGGTCATGTCCGCTTCAATGGTAATGATGAGGCCCAACAAGGCCAAAACATATGTCTGGGGTTGGCTGCTTCTCTTGTTCAGAGAGGAATTGCCTGGCATTTTCGTGGTTGGACTGCTGTTATGACAGGACCAGTATGATATGCTTTAGGATATTTCTTCTGTGTGAAAGGCACTAGTGAGCTACAAGAGACTGCACCCTGGTAGGACACCACTCCTAGAGAGCCTGCAAATTTGTATTGCAGAATCATTCCTAGCTGAGTGTCTCTAACTTCCACTATACATATGCAAATTATCCTTGGGATTAGTCACCTCACTGGAAATCCTGCATTGGACCCCTTTCTCACAGTGCTTAGAAAGATCAGCTATACCTCCCTGACCAGGCCCAACAAAGCCAAAACGTATGTCGGGGGTTGGCTGCTTCTCTTGCTTAGGGTGACCAGACGTCCCTGGTTTCCGGAGACAGTTCCCAGATTCAGCTCACTGTCCCAGGGGTGCGGGATGATGAACTAAGGGAGGGATGGTACATAGAAATTGCTTCAGCTCGCAAGCAGAGCAATCCAGACTGCAGGGCTCACCTTACCACTGCCGCCACGTTATAATGATAGGAGGTCTGAACGAAGGTAGGGCAGTGTTGAAGTGGGCAGTATGTGGAGAAGGACAGTGGGCAATGTGGAGGTGGACAATGGGCAATGTGGAAGTTGACAATGTGTGGTGGAGGACAATTTGAAGTTGAACTGGGTGGACAATGTGGGGGTGGGCAGTGTGGAAGTGAGCAATGTGTGGAGGAGGGCAGGGTGGGCAGTGTGGCAGCAGACAATGTGAAGTTGGACAATGTGGAAGTGGGCAATGTGTAGAGAAGGACAGGGTGGGCAGTGTGGAGGTGGACAATGTGAAGTTGGACCAGATGGGAAATGTGGGGATGGACAATGTGGGTAGTGTGGAAGTGGGCAATGTGTGGAGGAGGATAGGGTGGACAGTGTGGAGGCAGTTTGAGGAGAAGGGCAGTGTGGAGGTGTACAATGTGAAGTTGGACAGTGTGGGTAATGTAGGGATAGACAGTACTGAGGTGGGCAGTGTGTGGAGGAGGACAGGCTGGATAGTTTGTGGAGATGGGCAGTGTGGAAGTGGACAGGGTGGGGAGGAGGACAGGGCGTGCAGTGTGTGGAGGAGGAAAGGGTGGGCAGTGGTGGATATTGTGGGCAGGGTATGGTGAGGGTGGACACGGTGTGGGCAGTGTGTGTGGACAGGGTGTGGAGGTAGTCCCAGTGTGGACAGGGAGTGGAGGTAGCCTGAGTGTGGGCAGTGTGTGGACAGGGTGTGGAGGCAGCCCGAGTGTGGGCAGTGTGTGGAGGTGGATAGGGTATGGACAGGGTGGGTGTAGAGAAAAAAAAATGTCCCCGGATTTCATTTTAAAAATCTGGTCACCTTACTACTGCTCAGAGAGGAATTGCCTGGCATTTGGCTGGACCACTGTCTTGGTAGGACCAGTATGATATGCTTTAGGATATTTCCTCTCTGTGAAAGGCAGTAGTGGGCTAAAAGAGAATGCACCCTGGGTAGGACACCACTCCTAGATAGACTGCAAATTTGTATTGCAGGCTCCTTCCTAGATGAGGAAAATATTAATTCTTGAACAAAAGCACAAAGGTGAAACTCATAGGGTCCATTAGTGGGGAATTAATTTTAAAAGGTGTTAGTACTCCTTTAAATTGTGCTATAGCCCAAGGAACACCTTTTTGGTTGGAAGTCAAACAAACAAAACAATAGCTTGCTGAAACATCCTACAACAATGTCACACAACCTGCACTACAACTCCCATCATCCTCAGCCAGCTGCTGGCTATCAGAGGGTGATATGAACTGTAGTCCAACAGCTGGAGGACTCAGGTTGCAAATCCCTAAAGCTGGTGGGAATTTGGCCCTGGTGCCCCAATCCATTTCTACTAAGAAATGGACTGTTAAATAGGAGATGTTCTGCACCTAGGGCAAACCAAATACACCATAGGGGACGAATAAGTCCCAAACTTCCCATATTTTTGAATTGGGGTTTTAACCCCTTGAGTGCTTGAGAGCTCTCTAGAGTAATGCAAAGCATTATGTTGGGCTCTCTAGCATTCCTAGGGTTATAAAAAAGTGTTAACCCTTTGAGTGCCAGAGGGGTGTGCCAAGTGTCTGACACTCAGTGGGTTAAATCAATGGGAGCGCGGCCCATAAAGCTCAGATGTGGCAATGAGATTGGATGGGGCCTCAAAGTGGATACAGTGCTCAGACAGGATGATGGTGTAGGTGACCTTTCAAAATCCATCAGGAAGAAAGAGGATACAGAATAGATTGTCTCATTAAAAGAACATAAAAAAATAATTAAAAAAGCACAGCAACATTGTACACATTCTGATTAGTTTTTTTTCCAAAAGAAAGAGTTAAAAAAATAATTACAAACACTGGTTGCTACAGCCTATGTGAAGTGATAATACTTGCTGGTGCAGCAATGGAACATCAGAAAAATGCAATTTACAAACAAAATAACACTAACAAATGCAGATTACAGACAATTCTCAATCTTACATTCTTTTTCTAGATACCATCTATACAAACACAGCTGTAAATTCACAAATATATTAATAAGTGGAGAATATGTGACAATTAGATCAACTCTTCAGCATGCTCACCATTAATAGTTTAAGTAAGGGGGCAGTAAGGGGCATTCATAGAAACATTTTCAAGAAATTAACAAGCAAATGCGACATTGGCAAAATATATATTGTGATCCTTAACCCTTTGGATGCTGGAGAAGTGTTCAATGCTTTAACCCCTTTGTGATGCTGCGGCCGACACTTAACACCCGCCGAACATTTTTTGTTCCATTGTTTTAATTGACTTCCAGGACGTACATGTACATCCTCTGTCCACCTGGGACATCCGCTCGGGACGTACATGTACGTCCTCGGGCGGTAATGGGTTAAAAAGTAATGGGTTGGAAAATTGTCTACCACCCAATCTGTTATTTTGCCCCCGTTAAATTCCCGTTAAAAGCATTATTTAGAAAGCAAAAGATAAGCAAATCTGGAGCTTACCAACTGCACCATGGGTGGGGGGAACTGCAGTAAGGCGTGATGATAGGTGATAAAGTTGAGATAACTTCTCGTCACTTCTCCAGTTCCTATGTTACTCTATGGAGCCTATGCACTAAGTCTTCTCAAGTGAAAGTGATCTTAGGGAGGAATGCAGGAAAGTGGTGCATTCCCTATTTTGGAAGAGACATAAATGTATGTGCTATTTGTGATTCTTCACGCTTTGATGCAAGAAACTTATTAAACTTATTAAAACCTTGATACTGAAGAGCACAGGCTCCTAAATTAATGGCAATGTTTAACCCTTTGACTGCTAAGGGGGTACAGAACGCATTGCTGATGCGTTCCGTACCCCTCTGGCACTCAAATGGTTAACAGAGGTATGAAAATGTGTGCTAATTGCTTTGCTGAATTAGGAGCAATTGCTAATCCTCTCACAAAACTGCAGACATATTGTCCATGCCCACTTTTTCAAACATATTTGCTAAAAAATAAGCAAACGTTAGCTAATTGAGAAAAAACATGTACAGTAACACTGGTGCTAATCATGTTGCCATCAAAATTACACTATACATAGCGACTGCGTACAGTTCTTGCATTCTGCCCTTAGTGCATTGGCTCCATAGGATAACATAGAAAGTGGAGAAGTCATATCTGCTTTATCACACCTTAGTGCATCTCCAGCAATGTGTTGGATCCCCTACTATTCAAGCTTATAAAAGTACCATTGAAATCTATGTGGATTTGGTGTTCTCCCCCTATAGTGCAGTTGGTTTGCCCCAGAATTGCTTATATTTTGATATCTGCATTCACGCCTTAACCCCTTAAAGACCATTGACGTGGCAGGACCATCACGCTGGTCCGGCACTTAAGGGCCAGTGACGGTCCTGGCTCGTCATGTATTTTTATTCACAGCGCTCCTGTAGGAGCGCGGTAATACAGGGGACTGAAGTTGATCGCTCCAGTTTTCTATGTGGTCCTTAAGGGACAGCACACCCCGTTGTTCAAAAAAGGTTAAAGTCTACAAAATAGGAGTGGGGACCCAGATATATTACACCATATATATGTACAGTTACAACATTTTATCACACGTGTACTAAATTGGGTCACACCAATTCCTTTAACACAAAGAAATGATTTGAAGGGGATTCTCTAGGTTATCTTTCTACATTATACAAATAATTTATTACTAAGCATTCCCATAAGAAGGTTAAAAATAATAGGATGAGAGAACATTATAGGCAAACAACTGCAGAAACATGGAACATATATGGAAGCAGATGCAGAGATTATCTTTAAAGGAACAGTAAACTCTTCATGTAAAATATATGTTATAGGGCTCTCTCTCTGCTGTGTAATTCAAGGGTACCTCCTCTGCTGGAAGATTTTTCATTTATAAATGATCACAGCTCAAACTTTTTTATTACAGTAAAACTGGAATTTTCCATTCTGGTCAGCAGTCAGTGAGAC
The DNA here is from genome assembly GCA_037306005.1 of Rhinophrynus dorsalis. Classification (NCBI taxonomy): domain Eukaryota; kingdom Metazoa; phylum Chordata; class Amphibia; order Anura; family Rhinophrynidae; genus Rhinophrynus; species Rhinophrynus dorsalis. The sequence continues at coordinate 220,286,686 of CM074722.1, forward strand.
TGATGCATTAAGAAAAGTGAAGCAGTCCTGGAAAACACAAGCTGTAGCATAAAAAGTCCCACTGACAGGGCAGGATTCCCAGTAGGCAGAGTAGGTAACTGCCTAGAGTAGCAGTGAGTCAGCTGTGCTGGCCATGTCCACATTCTGAATTGGTCAGAGCAATCTCATTGTCCTAGTTCTACTTTTATACCCCTTTACAAGCTATTATTTAACCCCTCGGATGCCAGAGAGACATCATACTCTGGAGCTTTTTTTGGCTTTGCTTATTATAGGCCAAAGGTATTTTCTGTGCCAGGAAATAGTGTATGGGTCTGGGGTGGGGCCATGTGAGAAACAGGGGTCTGGTCATGGGTGGCGTTAAGGGCACTTAGAGTACCTTGCCTAATGGAGCCTGGGATGTAAATCCAACCTTGCCCATTAAGTTAAATGGAGCTTTTAGAGAGGTTCCAGCACACTGATTTGCAATGCGTTGGGGATCTCTCTCATTTTTAAAAATCCCCATTTAAATAATTTGACATTTAAAGAATGCTCCCTAGTGTCATCTCCAGAACTGCACCACTTTGATAGTACATAAATGACTCAAGTACTCCCATAGAGTGCATCATATAAAAACCTTGACTTATGGACAATAGTTAGAGATGCTGGTTAACCTTTTGAGTGCCAGAGGGGTGCAAAACGCATTGCAAAGCGGTGTGTACCCCTCTGGCACTTGAAGGGGTAAATCTGAGCCGTAATAGCCTTAGAATGGAAAAAATCCCCACATATCCCTGTTTTACACAGCATAAAACCACTATTACCTATTTTTCATAAGAAATATTGACCAATCCTTTAAATACCCTCAGTAGGGAGTTATCATAAACATGGATGCTTTGCTGGTATATGAAACAGTAAAAAAAAAGAAAATGTTTGCAGTCAAGTACTAAGTGTTAATACTTAATTTTTTTTTCAACTAGTCTGCCTCCAGTAATGAATCTTAGTTAAGAAGCTTACTCAATAAACTAATGAAGGTAAAACGTACATATGGAGGAAACTGCATTCACACACGTTCAGCTGTCAATAAGAAAATAATCACACTGGTCTCAGTCCTTTCAATGCAGGACACTTCTTAAAGGGATAGTAATACTTCGTTTTATCTTTATTTTATTTTGTATGCATTAAAAAACATGAAGAATGATATGTCTTATCTCTCAAACCTTTATGGTTTGAGAGATATTCACAAGCAAAGTTTCCCCTCCCGCCCCTTTTACCTAGTGTAAGCCATCTCTTCTCAGATGTGGAATCCAGTCCATAGACCAGACAGATAACAGAAGAGGGCAATCTTCTTCCTATGAGAACAATGAAAGCCCTGCCTCCCTTGATAAGTTTTTCAGGTTTTTCCCTTATCTTAATTGAAAATTGTCCCTCTCTGCAATCTACCTGGGCACCTCCCTTCTGATCTGGCTGAGCAGTGTTACATCAGTAAAAAGGGTGGGAGGGGGAAACTTTATCATTGAATTACTCGAACTACAACTCGGACAGAATTGAAATAACACTCTCCAAAGTCCAAATACTATGATGATTAATTAGAGCTGCTTTTATTATGAAACATTACTATCCCTTTAAAAACACACAGCAGAGTTACACTGGTTCCTGTGCAGACATGCAGGGTGACATTTTCATAACTGTCCTGAATTAAAGTGGAGGTCTGGTCACCTTTGTCGCAGCTGATGCTGACATAGCAGCTCACTAGTTGGATGAGGTAAAGGCTTTTTCAGTAGCTGAATAACTTTATAATAGAGTGCCAGGAATGTGATCAGTGCATTGCTTTTCAATGCAATGGACACCTGTCGGGCACTCAAAGGGTTACAACAATGATTTCCGACATCATCTTCAGGGATCCCTAACAGACTATGGGGTAGATTCACTAAGCAGTGATAAAGAAGTGATAAAGTGAAATGGCTTCCTATTCCTATGTTATTATATAGAGCCTATGCACTAAGAGTTCTTCAACTTTGGAGATTTTAGTGCATAGGTTCTATAGAATAATGTAGGAACTGGAGAAGTGATAAACTGGAGAAGTCATCTTCACTTTATCACTGCTTAGAGAATCTCCCCCCTTGTCTTTAAGATGTCCCTGCTTGAGTGTCGGTAACAGTATTTACTCACCTGTGCACAAGCAAAGAAATCCTAAAGGCATGGCCTATTACGCACCCCTGATGAACCACTAGGTTAGAAGATACAGTAAAATACAGAGTTTAGTTCTGGGCTGTGAACTATATATTGCTATTGTATAAATATTACATCTCAGTCTGAGCAGGTAGCCTACTCTGACATCACTGGGTTTCTACACACACAAACACACACACACACACTGAACACTCTGAGGGGAATGTACTAAACAAGTGGCAGCTCATTACCTGCACCCATATATATAATTATGATAAACCCACACCTAGGTACACACACCTTAGTCCAGGGGTGAACAACCTAAGGCCCTCCAGCTGTTGGTGACACCAAATGACTCGTGGGGATTATGGGAATTGTAGACCTCAGCAGCTGGAGATCCTCGGGTTGTTCAGCCCCAGCTTAGTCCATTTTGGTGCAAAACTCCTCTAGCTCACAACATCTTAGTGAACAACCCCTATATACCACCCTTTCTATATACAGCATGCACCTGGGTGTAGGGGATTGGCATGCACAAAACACCCAAACACTCCCACACTGTGGATCTTTTCCTATTGGCACACTCAGAGCAAAGAGGTCATTAAAATGTGCACAGAGCTTTGTACATAAGCTTAAGGTGGTTTCGGATCATTCAGTGCACATAAATGGTTCTTCACACTTATTTATGTCATAAAATAGTTTCGTACAGCCCCCTTTTGCTATTGGTCAAAAGGCAGAGAGAGGGAGAATGGAGAAGTACATTTGAATGAAATATGAATATAAGAAGGAAAGACAGGGTTGCAGTCTACATTAATGGCTTGGAACCCAGTAATATCATAGCAGCCAAGTATGTGTTCTACTCATAATGATAATGCACTATCAACTATGATTGCCTTGTGGTGATTTGATAACTTGGGATTCATGTAAGTGTCCAATACACCAGGTTAATAAGTAATACACTTACTGGATATATCTGAAAATTGCATATCTGGAGGTGTAATATTAATAGATGGTAGCAATACTTAACGTCTCCCATGCACCACCCACACAAATGCATGCATGAACATACAGGCACAATTTTTATGTATCTTTTTTACACAAAACTTTTGAATAAGGAGGTAAAACATTCATAATTTACATTTTAGATGTGCACTTTTTTCACTATAGAAACTGTACATAACAGGAAGCACAGTGAATGATTAGCTCTTGTGCTTCCAGAAGTTTCCTTGAAAGATGGATACTGGAGAAAATGTATGTTTACATTATAAAATCTGGGACAGAAATAATAGTATGTGCCATTGAAAATCAGTTGGGTGTATGGATTAAATTTTGTTGTAATTTGAGGATTATGGCTCAACCGTGGGAATATTGAAACATCAATATAAATTAGCTGGAATTTTTTAAAACCTTATCACTGAGCAGTTAAGTTTATCAATAGAGTTCATGTCGCCGACTTGGCAACTCCTAATTCACAATTTATTTCATCTATATTTTCTTGACTAAAACCCATGACTTCAAATATTTCAGTTTACCTTCCACTTTTGTTTACATTATTTGGTTAACCTTTGAGTGCCAAAGGAGTGGAAAGTGCATGGCAAAGCAATGTGTTGTGTGCCCCTCTGGCACTCAGATGGTTAATGCATTATGGCATCCCTCTCTGTGTGGAAGTCTATGGGCCTTATGTATAAAAAAGAGAAGTGAAACAATTCCTGAGCAAACCAATTGCACTGTAAGGGCCAAGTGAACATTCCAAAATTCCCACTGGAACTTTTAACCCTTAGAGTGCCATAGGAACATTTTTTTTTAAACCCCTTTAACCCTTTGAATGTCAGAGTGGTGCCCAAAGCAATGCGTTGGGCACCCCTCATGCACTCAAAGGGTTAATACTAGAGAGGTCCCGCAATGGATTGAAGACCACTCTAGCATTCAAGAAGTTAAAAGCCCCCATTTCAATCAATGATGTTTGATTTGTCCATTAGAGTGTAGTTGGTTTGTCCAGGAATTTCACTAATGGGCTCTATGTTTTGCTCTAGCATATACTTGATATAGGGGCTTGAGCAAAGATAACATTCAGCTGTCATGAAGAGAGACTGAAATGGAAAATAACAGAAAGCACATATTACCGTGAGAAGCCATAACCATAAAATGGCATTTACAAACCAACTTTTATACTTTTCATTATATTTAAAGGGGAACTATACCCTAAAATAACTGCCTCTATTTGTTTAAACATAAGGACTAGGTCGTTATCCTTCAAAAATCAGTTATTTCTATTTTTATTTGCATTTAATCTCACATGTAGTCCACTGCTTATTGTTTCATTTTACAATCTGATAAAGACTAGCATCCCTTAAAAATCATTCAGGAATGAGCTAGAGGCAGATGTCAATAGATATCTCTATATACAAGAAACTGTAGGATTAATGCAATAAAGATTTACTTGACTGATGTATGAAGGATACCAATCTAAGTAAGTCATTATGTTAATCAAATGAAAAAAAACACCTAGGGCATAATTCTCCTGTAATGTAGAAATATCCAGTAAATATATATTACAGTAACAAAAATGTAGTACAGAAAATAAATGAAAAATGTATAAGGTGATAGGTAATATATTCCTTTTAAGCTTCTGGGCATGAAACCTGTGTTGGAGACCTTTCTGGCCTCTTGCTAAGAGGGAGGAGGGTTAAGACTATAATGCAAAAAGTATAAGAAAGTTATGGAGGAGGTGCACTAGGAGTGACATGTATCTCCAGTAAATACAATCTTTTCCACTGCTAAGTTATGTTGTGTCTCTCAGTGTCAGTTCTTATACACTGATAAAGAGCGTCTGTTGAGTAACATGGTGCACTGCAGAGAACTGTACCACTACTTAACACATCACCCAAAATATACTGGATCAACATCAGGAATTATTTATAATAAAATCACAAACATGATTTGTTTTTTAGGGAAATAATTTAACCTCCTGCGGAATTGAAATTGATTGCAATTACACAAAAAATATTATTATTATTTTATTTAGAAAGAGCCAACATAAGGTAGGTACTGTACAATGAGGTATTTGAAAGGAATTGTTGTTTCTAGGGATATTTTATGTTTAGACCGATGGTGGGCAACAAGTGTCTCTCCAGTTGTTACTGGACTACAACTCCTAAACCAACAGCAGCTGAAGGATGGCTGAAGATGATGGCAGTTGCAGCTGAACAACAACTATAAAGCCACAAGTTGCCCAACTCTGGTTTCAAATCTGTGCGTATCTCTTGAAGATGAAGACATCTTGTAAACCTTCTATTTCTAGATAGATAAACCTGTTAAATAAATTTGCTAACTATGCACCTCTAAAATCATTGGGTGTTATGAAACAGTTCTGTCAACTGATCATTAGAGAACACAATGGACAAAAGGTTACACAACTAAAAAGATGACGAGCCAGGGATGAATATGGTCCATGACATGGAGCAATGAGAGTGAATAGGTACGCTGAATTATAAGTTTTATGTATGTATCCCTATAGTGACACAGAGATACAGGGTGCCATGAACAGCAGGGTTAACCGGATGCTGCCCAGGGTCTCAGTAAGGGATAGCAGTTGGAGCATGGTGATGAGTAAAACTGCACTCAGTGGGTAAATGTGCCAAGACAGAAGTTTAGTCAATGTGGAGAGAAATTCCAACATATGTGTCAAAGAAAAAGATCCATTGACTTCAATGGGAGCTTTCCTTGATACCAAGGTGTTGCTCCACATGTAATAAACTGCTGCCTTGGTACATTAGCCCAATTACTAAAATAGTCCTCAGGTTAATTATTAGGTAGAGAGAAGATAGAATGCTGTACTCTACTGTCTGGACAGCAGGTGGTGCTGCATTACCTTACCAGTGTGTAATGAAACCTACTGGAGTAGGAGTGAATGTAACTGTATAAAGATCAATTGCTTTTGCATGAGCTGTATGTGCATCTGCAAAGTGTTGGTACAAACTTCAGCATAGACTGTGCCTTTGAATATGGAGCAAGTGCTGTAAGTATTTATGGAGACTATGTATGTGGATTGTGAGGTTTAACCATTTGGGTACCAGAGAGGTATACAACTCATGCATTGCAATGCTTTGATTCCTCTCTGGCACTCAAAGGGTTAAGTATTTGTGTGCGCGCGTGTGTGTGTGTGTGTGTGTATGTGTGTGTGTGGTACAAATGTTATAGTCTATTAACCTAGTGGACCCTAGAGGTCTCTAACACATTGCTTTGCAATGCATTTGAGATGTCTCTAGTATTCAATGGGTTAAAGTATCTCAGGTTTTTTATGATGAATGCACGTTTGGACTGGATACATTGGCCCAGGTGGGCTATAATGTTGCTCTGTAGAGATCTAACACAAAAAATGTGTTCATGAACTACATTGTGGGCTCCCAGCCAATTGGCACACTCTCCTGTACCTGTCAGTACACACTAATCAAGGACTGTATGTACAGCAAATGTTAAACAGTGTTACTGATAAAACAATCTCAGTACCCAAATATACAAAATCCAATATGCCCTCTCTAAAAACAGAAATGTGTCCAAAACTCCACAGTTCTCAAATCAATTAACAGATTAAAACAAATACAGATTTGTCACAGTGCCGTGCTGATCCCCTCTGCGTCCCAGTTAACACATACAATGTTTTGTAATATATATTGTCATTCAAGGAGCCACAAAATGCAAACCACAAAAACAAATAAACAGATTGATATTGTGCTTATACAAGACTGACAACACTGTCACACTAGTGACATAGGGCCTTATGTTCAAAAGACAAGTGGAAGAGTTTTGGGGCAAACCATTTGCACTATAGGGGAGAGCTAGAAATTGCCAATGATTCAAATGTTAACACCTTGGGTGAGATTCACTAAGCGGTGATAAAGTGGAGATGACTTTTCCAGTTTATCACTTCTCCAATTCCTGTTATTCTATGGATGACCAAAGTTGAAGAAATCATAGTGAATAGGCTCAATAGAATAACATAGGAAATGGAGAAGTGATAAACTGGAGAAGTCATCTCCACTTCAGCACCTTTTTTACCACTGCTTAGTGAATCTCCCCCGTTGACTACTAGGAGATCCCCAACACATTCAAGGAGTTTAAATCCCCATTAAAATCAATGGGAATATTTAGAATTTTTAGTTCTCCTTTATAGTGCAAATGGTTTGCCCCAGAACTCTTTCACATACACCCTAAGGTTTTCATGCAGAAAATTAGCATTTTTGGAGCAAACCAACTGCACATATGGGACAAATATTCTCCATATTCCCACTGATATAAAAATGCGGCTTTTAAAGTGGATCTCTCACATAGATATGAGTAATGCTCATTAGTTAGAGCAATTTAGGGAAAACATTTAAAATGTTGTTCATTAAAAAAAAAAAAAAAAAAAAAAAAACTTTATCTGCACAAAAATTAACGTTTAAAAAGTGCCCGGCAGCCTAATTCTGGCTTGTCGAAGCTTGCCGAACTGCCTCTGCTCCTCTCCCTCCTCCGATGATGGAGGCTGGCTGTCTCTAAGCTGGAGCGATCTCATTGGCTAGATATCGATCTCTGCCAATGAGATTGCTCCAGCTTAGAGAAAGAAAGTATCCGTCATCGGAGGATGCTGGGTAGTGGGACGGGAGCAGAGGCAGTGCTGCAAGATGGAAGTAGGCTACCGGGCACTTTTTAAACATTAAGTTTTGAGGAGATGACTTTTTTTTTTAAAAGAACGTTTTAAATGTTTTCACTAAATGTTCTAACTAATGAGCATTACTTATATCTATGTGAGAGATCCCCTTTAATCTCTTGGATTTTGGAGACTTCTTGCATTCAAGGGGTTAAAGCCTGCAGTTATTCTGGAATAAACAAACTGAACCACAGGGGACACATTCAAATTCCGGTTAAATTAAATTTGGTTAAAAGCTCTATTCAAATGGAATGGGAATTTAGGAATTTTTATTTATCCCCTTTGGTGCAGTTTGTTTACTCCAGAATAACTCCAGTTTGCTTTCATAAATATGGGCCAATATTCTACATGAAGCATCAAGTCAAATGAACATTACAAGTATAGTTTTTGTTGTGTAGAACTTTTTGTCTGATTCTAAAAAGAGTTCACAAGTGCAAAGGTCACCCATCATGTACTTTTGAGGACAATAAGATACTGAATGTTGCCTTACCTTAGAATTTTGTAATCAAATGCATACATGCTTTTAAATTGTACAATATAGTAGGTATACTTTAATGTACTGTCCCCCCACTATACCATACAAACAAGTTGCTGTATGTTATATAGAATTTTGATCAAAGAATAGCAGACCAGAGATAGAATAATAAGTAGACAAGACAACCACTAATGTATCAACCCTGATACCAGGCCATCAGGGGGAGATATGATAAGGTCACAAATTATCCAACAAGATAAACTCTTCAATTCCTATGTTATTTTATGACATCTAGGGACAAGATCTCTCTAGGTGGAGATATCTGAGTGCATAGCTTTCAAAGAATAGTATGGGAACTGGAGAGAGAGAGGGAGTTAATCTTAACTTTTTTTTATGAAAACTTTTCCTGTTAAGTAAAACAATGTCAGTACCACTGCTGTAATTCATGAAGTGAATTTACTGTGAGTTTACTTCCTGAAAGTTCTAATTGACAGGAAGTGACGTAGCATTTTCTATTGCATTCTATGGACTTCCTCTCCATTAGAATTGACCACTAGAGGGCACGTCCAATATAAAAAATATGGGTTTAAACTGTAGTAACTATGGAAATACAAATCTCTCTGCAGTGGAAGTACTCTTATTTTACTCAACAGGGAAATCCCTGCAATATATATTTTTTCATAAAAAAAAGTTTACTGCTCCTTTAAGGCATAAAAGCCTAAAGGCTGTTATACACTAAACAAAGGGGGAGATAAACTCACTAATCTCTATGTTATTCTTTTGAGTTTATGCATTGATGTATCTCAAGCTGGAGAGATCTTAGTTCATAGCCTCCAAAGAATAACATAGGAATGTGAGAATTTTGTTGCTTACCGCCTTAAGGACCAAGGATGTACATATACATCATGGGGAAAAACGTGCATTAACGACCCATGACGTATATGTACGTCATGGAATTCAGGGGCTGTGCACCTATTGGGACTTCTGATTCCATATCAAGAAAAAAAATGCCCAGTGGTCCTTAAGTGTGGTCCATGCGGCTGGTCCTTAAGAGTTAAACACCCCCACCCATTGGGTTGGATAGCCAAGCGGAGGGCTGGGACATCCCCAGAAACACACACATCCACACTATACCAACCCCGGAGGATAACGTAATCTATACCTAGTAAACGCAGAATGTATGTGATGGGAAAAGCCTGGAGGTAATAAACGGACACCTTTCCCATGAAACCACAAAAAAAAAAAAAGCTAATAAATACTATGTAGCAGCTTTAACCCTTTAGGAGCCCGAGGGGTATGCAATTCATTGCTTTGAATTTTGTTGGATACCCTTCTGGCACTCCAAGGGTCAATGTATATGATGGTTTAATATGGTTGCACAATTGGCACTAAAGTGATTATTATAATTACTGCTAGAGGAGGGCTGTATTGTGTATGAGGCCACTCTGGCAAGGAATGAATAATGGAGGAGAAACATTAAATAAATGATAAATAAAGTGCTCTGTTATGTTAGCATCTACAACCTTGCGTTTTATTCAGGAGTCAGCAATCTGAGACCCACCAGCTGTTGAGGACCATAGGTTAGGTGTTCCACCTCTGCCGTAGATATAAGAGAGGTCACTAATACATTACAAGGCAATGCACTGGAGGCCTCCATAGCATCTAAGTGATCCATTTGTCACAGACTGGAGCTCCAATCGCGTGTGCCAGTTACCAAGGGCCAGAATGTCTTGTATAATTTTCTAGCCTAACTCCCATACATAATTATTGTTTTTAACCCTTTGAGTGCCAGAGGGGTACGGAATGCATTGCTTTGCAATGCATTCCATACCTCTCTGGCACTCAAAGGGTTAATAATGTACTGGATAGCCATCTGGCACTCAGAGGGTTAACCCACTGAATAATAGAAAGGTCTCAAACATATTGCAAAACAATGCATTGATTATCTCTCTAACGATTAAGGGCTTGAAAGACCCATTTACCTCAATGGGCATTTTGGGAACTGGTCTATCCCAGAATTATGCCAGTTTTACTTATTGCATCAACCTCACCATCTTTACTGAATTTTAGATGATATCCTGTAATTGCATTTTGTTCCTAATCTAACTCCTCGGTAACTGAACACGGACACTGAGTGGATAAAAGATAAGAGTAGTGAATTGGTCCCCAGACCACAGGGACTAACAGGAGGTAATGTACAGTTTTGTCAATATGTAAAGTTAAAATGATACTGCTATAAAGTGGAAGAAAGCAAAACAGTCTCCCTGATGTTTGTATCCTTCTGCTCAATAATTCTCTCACTGGAAGCAGGGATGAGAGTTCTCTGACAGTGGCAGGGTAAACTACTCAGCTTCACACCATCAAACACAAACATGTTAAGTCAGGCCTTGTCAACGAGAGGCCTTCCAGCTGGGGAATCAAGCTTATTAGCTAGCTGAGGATGATGGATATTGTAGTTTAGTTGGGTTGCCAACCCCTGTTTCATGGAATTATTAGGGAAGGGATGATCAACCTGCATCACTTCAGCTGTTTTTAGGCTACAACTTCTGCCTACCAGTTAAGGATGATGGGAGTTGTGGTCCAACAGTTTGCTCAACACTAGTCTAGGGAAGTACAGACTAGGTTTCAGATGTTACAGTTCCAGGACTGACCAAATGGCCCTTACAATCCAATGGGAATTCTGTACCACATTACCCTGAGGGATCATATAACTGGTTTATAGAATATACTCCCATGGTTTACTGCAATTAGTAAAGAAATGTCAGTGCAGGCCATGGAGAGGTTAACAGGTACGTTCAGTAGTTTTCAACTTGAACTATCTGGCACTATCCCCAGTTATGGTAATCATGTCCCGTACACACAGACACTTGTACAGAAGCTTTATGTAGAAATTGGATTATCAACAATTCTGGAGTATATCAACTGCATCATAAGAGACAAATACAAATTCCTCACATTCTCATGGATGTAAAAGATGCTTTTAATGCATGACACTGCAAGGCTTTGCAATGCCTTGGAGACCTCTCTGGCATCCAAAGGGTTAAAAAAACACTTAAATTAACAGGAATTTGGAACATTTGTATTAGCCCTGGATAACATAGTATATATTCCAGAATCCCCCCCTTGTTTGATGGATAAGGCCAAGAAGTCAGTAAATTCAATTGCTTTTGTCATGTCATAGCGTGTTGCAGGGAAAAATAGTAATGAGGTTCCTAATTACATTTCTCATTTTGCTGCAATTTCACTGCCCCCAAAATGGGGCCTCAGGTGACAAACTGTGAGAGCTGACACTTCCCTGTAGATGTGCAAGAATCTCAAAAATGCAGGCTCTTTAGTCGTCTCTCTGTTCCCAGTGACCTCATACTTCAAAGAATTCCTATTCTGAAGAAGGACAATATAACCTCCCATTGCAAATGAATCCATTGGATGCTAGAAACATCAATAATTAATTGGAGAGGTCTCTACCAGTCAAGGGGTTAACCCTCTGAGTGCTAGAGGGGTACGCAACGCATTGCAAAGCAATGTGTCGCGTATCCCTTTGGCACTCAAAGGGTTAATAAGTATCGTCACTGAAAGCTAAAGTGGGGTATTTCTGGACTCAAGACAACTTTCCTGTATTTATCTATGAAAACTCCCCAATTAAATCAAGTGAAGCTATGTCATATAAATGATGTTTCGCCCCAAAATGAGCCCCCTGTCGCCCCTCGATCTGTAGATACGTAGAGTCATTTAACACATTGCTGTGAAAGTTATCAGGCTGTCCCTTTTCTTCCCAGGAATGCTACAGATATAGCTCACTTCTCCCATGAAATAGTTAACTCTTTGTGACTCTTACTACTGGTGACATCTTAACCCCACATTTACCAGAGGTCTGTAAAGCAGTGAATCGCAGCACTGCCTCAGACGTAAGCTGTGAATGTGTTGTAGGCCCCTTTGTGTGCAAACAATTAATACACATGCAATGGTGATTTCAAACTGACTTATAATCCATTAACCCTCTGAGTGCCAGAGGGATGTCCAATGCATTGCAAAGCAATGAATTGCATACCCCAGCACTAAAAGGGTTAAATTGAAAATAATAACCTAAGGTGAAGCTATTACCTGATCCTAAACACTGGCCTGTTTTCAGTTATTTCTTTTGTTGCAAGGAAAACTAGGAATTCATTGGGGGAGATTCACTGAGCAGTGATAAAGGGGTGATAAAGTGGAGACGACTTCTCAGTTTATCACTTCTCCAATTCCTATGTTATTCTATGGAGCCAATGCACTAAGTTTTTTTCAACTTTATAGAATAATATAGGAACTGGATACATGATAAACTAGAGAAGTCATCTCCACTTTATAACCTCTTTATCACACCTTAGTAAATCTCCGTCAACATGTAGATATCTAATGTGATCAAAGCTCCCCTTAAAGGGATAGTAATACTTAAAATTTTAAAAAAAATATGTTGTAGGGTTTATCCCCCTGAGTACAACAAGAGTACTCCCACTGCTGAAAGGTGTTTCATTCAAAAGTTATTAATTTTCAAAGTTGAAATTTTTAGGTGCAATATCACAGTGGCCTGAAATTGTACAGTGGCGCTGTTGCTACACGATCCTATGGACAGATCTGGTCCCGGGACCATAAATCTCCATAGGATGGTGTAGCAACACCATCTTCTTATTTCATCTTCACTACTTTTTTATTACACTTTTAAATCCTTAAAATTGAGCTGTCTGGATCTCTGTTTCCAGAGAGAGTCAGTTTTGTAACTCTGAAAGCAGAGATATTTATACAATGTTGCAGTCTTTCTGCAGTACTGAGTGCTCTGTATGCTGTAGTACCAGTTTCTACATTGTTTCACAGTCTTTTTTACGTTGTATCTTTTTACACTGTTGCACTCTTTGCTTTCACGGGGCCACACAAAAAGCTCTCTGGAAACAAATATAGATAGCTCCCTCACTGTACATAGAAGTGTAAAAAGAAAATAGGTGAAACTATTATGAGTATAGGCAATTTGACTTCACATATTATGCACTTACATATTAAGTAAAATAAAAATTAGGCTGACTGACACCTTACATACATGAAAACACACAGTACAGGGTTGCCTTGGTTCTCGTGCAACCATGCAGAGCGACATTTTCATGTGTCCTACATTAAAGGGGAGGTCTGATCACCCTGTAGTGAATCCCAGCAGAAAATGTGTTAAACCAGGGGACGCAAATCCTGATCATCCAACAGTGCATGTTTTCCGAACATCCTTGAATGAGCACAGTTAGACTAATTAAAGTGACTGAAGTACTAATTAGTCCACTTGTACTGCTGCTGGTATATGCTGAAAACATGCCTTATCGGTAGCTGTTCAGGCAGGGTTGGCATGGGATAACCCTTTAAGTGTCAGAGATGTATTCAAGGTATTGCAATGCAATGCGTTGGATACCTCTCTGACAATCTAAGAGTTAAACACAGCCACACATAGTGCAGACAATAAAAATGTTGATCAATGTCCTAATTATCGGGTTAAGTCCTAATCACATGAACCAGGTATCTAAGCACACTGAGCTGGATCCAGTTGCAAGTGATAAATGCATCCCTGGATTTTATTATACAAGTTAGGTATGAAAATTTGCTGCTTTTAAATGTTGATTCTTTTTTTCCTCTCAGGATACTTTTCGTTCATTTTAAAAAATGTATCAAAAATGCAGTGAAATGCAGCTACCGGTTTCTATTGCAATCCCATTGAAAACAATGGTAGAAATTTGAAGGAGCTAAAATATACTGTCAGACTAACATTGCAGCATGTCATGTTACCTCATGTTATATGTTCTGGAAATCGTCCATGTGAACTGCTGAATTGGAAACAATAATATCAGACTCATGCAGGCTCATGAGATTAACCCCTTAACGACGCGGCGCGGTCAGTTAAGGACCACGGAGCATTTTTTTTTTATTGCTCCTTCCGGGTTCCCCGAACAGCACGCAGCCTCAGGGGGAGCCCGGAATTCCGTGACAGTCATAGTATGTCATGGGTCATTAAATCAAATCAACCCATGATGTACTATGACCGTCAAGGGTCGTTAAGGGGTTAATAAATGCTCTATAAGCACTGCACTAAAGTCTTACACATAAACATAGCTTAACCCCTTATTGACGAGCGTTCTGGGAAGTGACCTTCCCTTAAGGACTGCTTTGATCGTGGTTGGCGCGCAGGCACACGTGACTAATGATGTGTACAGGCGTGCAGAACGGGGGTCTGAGAGAGACCATTTTGGCGTTGGAGTGGTCAATTTCAGACCCTGATAGTGTTTACGGCTCTCCCACAGGAGTGCTGAAAAGCACAAAATATGTGACGTGCCAGGACCATCACTGGTCCTTTAGTCACGTTTACCGGTGACAGTCCTGACATGTCACCAGTCATTAAGGGTTAAATAGAAGAATGCTCACATCATGTGATTAGGTCTTAACTCACTAGATGCTAGAGATGTCTACAAAAAATGGTTTCTCAATATGCTGGAGAACTCTCTAGCATCCAAGGGGTTAATCATTTCAGGCCATCCAAACTTGGCTGGTTCATGGAAAATTAGCACCATATGTTTACAAACATTTCCGTATACATTTGGAGCAGGGCAGAATAACCCTTTCATTGCTGGATAACTTCACAGTTGACAGATTATAGTCTGTGCCTACAAAGCAGTGTCCTATTATAAAACATCATCCTAATTCCCAACTTCCTAGCTTATTGACTTGAACAAGTTATTTAGGAGTACTCAAAGCAACAGGCAGCTACCTATTACTATAACATCTCATATATCATTGTGGCAATGACACGATTTCTCAGTGTTTGTGTGACCACATAACAGGGCAGGATTCAGGGATCCCAAGCACAGGTGAGTTAGTCAAGGACTTGGTCACTTAGATTTCCTCAAGTAAGGAAATCCTTAACTCCTGCTCTAAGTGCCTCTGGTGTGGACCCCCTCACTTTGGAGTTTAATTGACTGGTACAGCATAAGGAGGCTCGTGACAGGAGCACACAGTACATTTAGAATGAAAACTGTTGAAGGAAAATGCATGATTCTGCTCTCACGTGCCTATTTATCCATGGCCCTCACTGAAATGTGATGGCGCATACAAAGAATATATATATTTGCCACTAAAACCATTCCCACTCCATCAATTCTCATACAGCTCTAGCAGCATCTGTATATACCAGGAAGTTAAATTATAGCACCCTTAACCCTGTCATTGCCATGCAGACCAAGGTGAACACATAACCATGTAACTCCAGTATGCTTATAAAAACATACCACAGGGGTTGACTGGTTCCTTTACAGTCCTGCAGAACAAAATGTACATAAGCTACCAGTATTTAATGGGATATGGTGTTGCCTTACTGCAGAGCCCTCTGAGAGCAAAAGAGTTAAGTGTCACTTAAGCCAGCGCTGGTCATATTACAGTACATAATGCGATCTGTAGATTAACCCATTGAGTGCTGGCACTCAATGGATTAACCCTTTGAGGACCAGGGTGGAGTGTGATGCATTGCGTAGCAATGCTTTGCACGCCACTCTGGTCCTTAAAGGCTAAGCACCCATTTCTAAAGGAGTATGCAAGCAAATCTAGCCACAATACCAGCCATTGGAGTTTTAAGGAGAAAAGATCAAAGTGTCTATCAGTTGGTATAAACGGGAAAACAGCTGATCAGCTTTTCCTTCAGGTATAATATGATCCTGGCATGTTATTGTTCGTTCCATTATAACTATCAATAATGCTAAAAAATACATACATCTATGTAACATTTGTGTATCACATTGACACAATTAATACATTTTTGCATTGTTTGACTGCAGTTACCTATGTATAAAAGAAAAGGTTCACTGCTAGGATGCCCACCATTAGAACTTGCACATGGATAATGATGTGATTATTCCACTGGATGCTAGAAAGGTTCCATTGAATTGCAAAAGCAATATGTTAGAGATCTCTAAAGCATCCAAGTGATTATAGATTGCCATTCTGAATAAATGTTACCAGCCCCAGCTAAAGACATGGAACATCAGTGTATACTTTACAAGCACACCTTGAGTCTCATGTACCATGAAGAAATGGAGCAATTCTGAAGCAAGTCAACTGCATCATGGGGGACAAACAAAAATTCCCCAAATTTCCATTCATTTAAATTAGGCTTTTAACCCTTTGAGTGCCAGAGGGTTACGCAACGCATTGCAAAGCAATGATTGTGTACCCCTCTGGCACACAAATGGTTAATCCCCCCCCTGAATGCAACTGCCATCTTTATTTGTTCTCTGTGGTTTACCTCAGAATTTCACCAATTCTTTTTAATACATATCGAGACAGCTGTCCCCACAGCAAGTTTCTTAATTCTATTCTTTACACAGGACATTAAAGTGACTTCCAGGATTAAATGGCATTCTTGTACCAATTATAAATGAGCACGGCAAGCAGAACCCACAAGTGCTGAATTCATTTGGGGGTGGAGGAGGAAACAATGTCCCATTAACCCTCTGAGTATTAGTACGGGTGTGTAATATCCATACCACTCTGGAACGCAAAGGTTTCAAATAATATTATTTAGATTTAAAATGGTGGGGAGGTGCTTAAACTGACAATGGACAGAGACAGTGAAAGCATGTGGGGGAATGCACAGTGGCCATTTGATCCACAGAAGGCATTTTTGTGCCCTTCTTACAATCAGGATACAGGACAAAGGGGGCTTTATGCAGAAAGCACACAGTGAGCAATACTGAGGTATACCATTTGAACCAAAGGTGGTAAATAAAACATCACCAAAATCCCATTGATTTATATGGGGATTTTACCCTTTGACTCAAAGAATGCTCTCTACCATTCAAAGGGTTAAAGCCCATATTTAAAGTAATTCGATTTTTCACCCGCACCCCAATGTTATAGTTTGTTCCAGCGCTGCTCATCTTTTGCTTTCTCCATAAGGCCCAGTATGCGAGAAAAGTCAACTGTCTAACGATTCTGGAATGCCACTTCTTTTGTGGTACATATACAAAACCCAAAGACACACCCACTCAGCACTATCATTATTCCAAGTAGCAGGACAGGGGTCCTCTTTGTTATGTGTTATATAGACATCAGTCACCTAGTAGGCAGATGTGTTTGGATGCAGCACGTGGGCGAGCGGACCCATTTCCTAATATCACAGGCAGGAGTCCTCTCTGCTTCCTTAAGTAACAGGAAATAAGATTCTTGTGTTTTGTTTCTCTCTCCTTGGCACTGTAAAATGTCCTAATGCTTCAGGTACTGACGAAACACTGTCTTGCCTCAGCACCCGCTCCATGACTGGCAAAGGAAAGCAGAGGAGGGTGTGGCTGCCACAACCACCCCTCTGGGTTGGTTCAATGGTATTATAAACTGATGTTTGTAGACACAAAAAAACACATGTAAACTAAAGTGAGAAAAATTAAAACTACTTGTTTGAGATGACACCATCTCTCCTCTCTCCCCCCTCACTTGTTCTACTTATATATAATTTCACACAATAATTTGTGTCCAGGTAATCCACATAAAGGGGAGGAGGAAAAGGATGATCCCATAGTGGGACTCCTCTGCTCAGCAGCTGAAAGGTTGTAGTTTCTTTTTCTCCACAGGGATGGGAGGAGGATACAGTTTCTGTAGTATTCAGTTGAATGGTCTGGGGTAATGGGTCATAACTGAGGGACAATGGAGGGTATGCCTGGTTTGGATGATGAAGGGAGAGGTAAGAGGACAAAGGGTAAAGATTCTCATCCATACCACCACCACTGCCCTTGCTTTCGACCATGCCCCTTCTGGAGCTCATTACACTTTAGAGTCTTGACTGTGGGCCTGCCCATTGCTGCCCTGTAATGTCAGGCTGATCTCATCCTTCTTGAGCTTCTCTTGATTAAGTGGTTGGGCCTCTGGACTGCACTCACTGGGTATCTGAGCATACCGCCCTATCCGATGCTCCAGAAGGGCAGGGCCCCAATCCTTGCTGGGTTTAACTGCATTCTTCAACCTCTGAAATCACAAGATTAGTTAAATTAATTACAGTGAAACAAAATAACTTGATTAAAGCTTGCAATAGACACCAGTAGTAAAACAGAGCCCCTTTTGTGACAATTACTGTCCATGTTCACATGGGAATATCCTATTTGCACTCAAATGGATTAGAGCTGCGGAACAGTGATAGTGAGCAGGAGTTTGAACACAGCATCTTGACCATCAAGAATGGCTATTAGTGGGAACTCGGGGTCTTGTCAATACATTAAAGGTCATAGGTAGACTTCATTAGGAGGAGTTCTGGCATACTAGAGTCCAGAAGAACTAAGCATGTCTACCTCTGTGGACATGATATCCATAACTGATTAGCCATTTAAGGACCAGTGGGTGGTGTAGCGCACTTCTTCATAAATGTGCCAAATTCCCCTCTGGACTTTATGTACAGCAAATAGGTGGAGTAATTCTGGGGTAAAAGAAAACCACGGTAGCTTTTAACCCCTTTGAATGCTATAGAGGTCTCCAACACATTGTGGACAAATGTGTTGGAGATCTCTCTAGAATTCAAGTGCATTTGGTTGCATTTGGTTTGCCCGAGGAGTGAATATATATGATATTTGTGAACTTAGCATTTGTTTTGACATTACACTTTTAAGATCACTATTCATGGTATTAACTAGTAAAACAATGGTCATCATCATCATTGCTTCAAAAATATGTAGTTTTGAAGACAATATAAAATCCTTACGTCGATGTGTTTTAAGGATACTTTTCTTTTGAACATGGCACCATAAGTGTCTGCTGAATAAAGCTGTGGTTCTTCATTTACAACCCTCTGAGTGCCAGAAGGGTTTCCAGCACATTGCAAAGCAATCTGCTGGGCATCCTTCTGGGTCTGAAAAAGTTAGTTCCCAAAGTAAGAAATTCCAATAAGAAATATTCTCAAGCATGTATTCTATTTTGGGGTTTCTTGAACAAGTTGCTTTGGAAAGATTTCAGAATGTGTCTCTGTTCTGTGTTGTACATGGCATGCTGAGGGTTACATTTAATGCACTGCTTATGGTCTTCCACCTCACCTCAAGAAACGTGTTCCCTTCTGAGCGCCAGATTTTAAAGAGGGCATAACCTGGGATACATATGACTGATGACAGAGCCATTAGAAAGCCCAGAGTGATAGCCCATCCTGGGTAAATGTAGTTGTTGTATGTTATTGGTCGGTACTGGATAACGGTAAAGATCAAGATAAACTAGAAAAGAAGCAAAACAGGGAAACTGTGAGCGACAAGAAGAACATCTGACACCTAACTACTAAATCAGGAAACAGTCTGGTGCTTTGACAGTAACATATTGTAGATAAATTAACTCAGAGTGCTAACTTCTTATAAGAAGAGGTTTCTTAACACAAGGTAGTTATACAAAAACGAGTGATAAACAGATGATAGAGTGGAGATGACTTGTCAGAGACTTTGTCCTAGTGGAGCATAGAGGGTTAATTCTAATAGTAGAAGTTTCAGAAAACCTGTGTTAAAACAATGTATTTATTTGCTAATAGAAGCCTGGCCAGTTTTAGTAGCAAATATTATGATCAGCTATATTTAGTATAGTAATTCTGAAATTACGCAGAATTATTTAATTAATTTATTGTTATAAATTGCCAGAGAGCTCATAAAATAGTTATTGCAGTGAGATATATTTATCCTTGTGTATATTGGTTAATATAATTTCTGTTATTTCTAGAATATTGTGTTTCTGGAAACAGTATAATAGCTAATATTTAATCAAGGGAATTCTTGAAATTCATTTATTAACTCTTTAACTGCTGTTTGTCTATTTATTTGTGGTGTTCATTCTAAAGTTCTTTGTGCATGTGCTAGGCTTATCTTTTGTAAATTGGAAGTTTTCACTTTCACTAAACAAATGAAACAGCCTTCTGGGTGTGGCACCTATTTTAAATCAGTGGATTAACCCTTGAAGTGCCTGTAGGTTTTTATATATATTGCTATAGTCATATTTAATATATATGTTGCATGAAGTTGGTATACTGTCTAGACATATATTATTTGATTAATTCTAAGTATATTCTTGGTATAATCCAGTAGTGACTATATTAATTGCAATTTATATGTTCTATTCAGAAGGTATGCAATATTTGAAATCAGTACATAATTAAATTATAGTGATTTAATCTTGGATTCTATTCCAGTTAGTCTCTAAATTTGATTATTATATATATGGTGCAAGGATAATTACCATAGGACCTAGCTTTATTTTTAAGGTCAATTCAAATGAAAATATACCTTAAACCATAATTAGTATAGTCTATACAGTTTCTAGGGCAGAGGGTATTCATATACACTGCTGCCAACTGTATTTTATTAATTGTAAGGATCAATTAACCTTTTCTATGCTACTGAGTGCAATTATTGTTATTTAATACCTCTGAATATACCTATGTGTGGTTAACCCTTTCATTGCTGGTAATCCTTATGGTAATAATTGTGGTTTGGTTTACTATGCATCTATTGTAATTGCTAATCACTCATTTATATCATTGTTGCTGATACTTTTTATTGATAGTAAATTGTATTTTAATAAATTATATATATTTTTGCACAAATATGCGGGATTGATTATTTTTATCAATTCTTTACTGTAAAGTAGCGTGTTAATACCTAATAAAGTATGTTTTCAAAATTATTTTATATTGTCATTTACCTATTTAAGTGAAGACATCCAACCTGATTGGTTCTCTTGTTTTAACCCTTTGGATACCTTCATAATAAATAGTCTGACAGACTTCTTCTCAGCACTTTATCACACCATAGTGCATCTCCCATAATGTGTTGCTCACACTTCTGGTCCACCATAGAGGACAAATAAAATTACCAAAATATCCACTGATTTATACAGAATGTTTAATGACTTGAATGCATTGGAAACATCTCCAGCATTCAAGGAGGTAAAAGCCTCAGTTAAATCAATGGACATTTCTATTTGGTCCCTATGATGCTGTTTGTCATACATTTGTTCTAATTGCTTGGCCTGTGAATTTTGAAATTAAAAGATTAAGTTCTGCATGTACTGCAACAGATTATCTTCTGGGATCACCCCTGTTTTAGTAACACCAAAAACTGTCCCGCAATCCAGTTGGTTATGTAGTGATCTTCCCATCTGTTTATTTAGTTTTACCATGTGATGTCACTAGGCCAATAGGAATACATTAATTTTTTTCCCAACACTGGGGTTTTACAGTATCTACAAAGGGTTATGTATAATTTCCTTTTCTTTGAGCAGAATAACAAACACTTACAAATATAATTGCTGGGGAGAAGAACCTCCAGCAGATCCGGAAAAACAATGGAGGAGGGAAACCCAGCATCATCTCAATGTCCTTGAAGTAGTTCTTGTGCCCTGGTCAAAGTCAGAAGGAATCAGAGAAGACTGTGAGAATATATTAATGCTTCAGCTAACAAGTGCTAGACATATACATATAAATGTTTGTACTGTGATATATTTTAGTATGTGACATTTTAAAAAATAGTTACTAAAAGAGAAACAAAATTGTATCATTCCAATGTTATTACAGTTCAAACTGTTGTATATTTATATTAATCTGTTAGTAACAATGCCACCTGTAGCCCAGACAGTAATTCTACTGCATTCTATGAGAGATGTGAGCCTCGAGTTGCAGTGATCTATAGCATGTTATATTAACAGCTACTCCATTTCATAAACATTTTGAACTGTTTTAACTTTTAGATAAATCATCTCCCAGCAATTAGACTGTCCTTATTTTAGTTGGAATGAGAAGCCCTGAAATTTGTGTTTTTCAAAATAATACTTAACAGATCATTTAAAGCAATTACCACAAACATCCACTTAGGAAAAGAGGATGAAACATTCTTTCTATGCCATGTGGTCACTCTGGCAGCTAAATAGTTAAAGACAATGCGGCCTTAACCCTTTGAGTTCCAGAGGGGTACACAATGCATTGCCTACCCATCTGGCACTCAAAGGGTTAATAGCTATCCCATTGATCAGGAAACATAGCCATTCACATTCAGTTATCAATTAATTATGTAGTTTAACTTTTGAGTGCCAGGTTTGGGCCCAAAGCATTGCACTCTGGCATTCAAAGTATTAAAATGGAAGTAAGATGCATATTCTGAGTAACCCATAATGAGGTATTATATGCAGTCCTGTGCAGCATAATTACATGTTCAGTAAAAGTAACATACTGCCAAAAATATAGTCCAGGCTATTTGTAATTAAACAAGGTACTTTTGTGTGGGAGGATGTTCTATTTGTTAATTGTAAGGCTGTGAGAGAGAGGGAGCAACCATATTGTTGCCATTGGAAAAACAGATGGGGAGGTGCAGATGCTGGGGACAAATAATATTGTACCAGAATTCAAAAAAATATTTAATAACCGTATACCCATACTTCCAAGTCAGATAATGTGAAAACTGGCCCTTGAAAGGATTGAGTGATAAAACATACTGCAGCGGCAAACTCAACTCCTTTTTTAAGTAGACCCAGAAATTAAACCTTTCTTACATCCAAGGGGTTAATTCATTAAACAAATATTCTGTGCAGCTTTAGATAAAGGTCCATTATGCAATGCACTTAGGGACTCATGTATGAAGATAAAGCGGCCCAATTGTGGAGCAAACCAACAGCTACACAGTGATCAAATAAAAGTTCCCCAAATTGTCAGCATTATAATGGGAATTTTAATACCTTAAATGCTAAAAAGGTTTCCAGCACATTTAAAACTAGATTGTGCAGCAATTGAATAAAACAAAATGTCTTCAAAAAGCCACTTTCCAAAGAAAAACAAAGGACTGAGATTATACAAAACCAAAAGAATGGGAAACGTGGGACAATTTTAGGGCAAAATAGCTGCACCATAATTATCAAAGGAAAAACCTCATTGAAAGCAATAGAATAGTTTTGTTTAATAATTGAGATGCAGATACTAACACTAATAGCACCACCTGTCTGCTGAGAAGAATGTGCCTAGATTGTGGCCTGTTACTTGTACTCAAGGCCCTAGATTCCCACCAATGCCAGATGTGACCATGGTACCTTTACATGATATAGTATTAAGTCAGGCTTACCATAAATGTACATTATTGCAATACACATAATACAGGATATGATGACCAGGGAGAAACTAGCAGCATAGTTATCCATCAGCAGAAGCCAGTATATACCCGCCTGTGGGCAAAGGAAAACAAGGTTAAATGACATTGCATTGTATTTGGTTAGAATCTCACGGTCTATAAGTGGTCCTGTTAACTTCCATGCTTCGAGTCTCATTAAATGTATCTATTTAAAATGCCTACAACTTGCGCTTTTTGTTTTCCAGACAGATTTTAGTAGTTGGGGAATCTAATCTCAGCAGAGCTTTGTTCTCTGACTTGTTCAGATATAATGTAAATAATTAATTATGTCTAGAAAATCACTTCTCTCCACCTTCTTAGATGGGTAAAACCTATAAATTTCCACCAGGGGGTGGCATAAAAGGTGATTTTTTTATGCTTATCAATAAATTATTTTCTCTTAGTCCTTGTGGAACACAGTAATCATGGGGTAAAGTATCCTCCTCCAGAAAGCAGGACACTTTCCATAAAGAGTGTTCTGGAGGTGGAGACTCCCACCCTGCTCCAGTTTACCCCTACTATTCATGCTTGGTTTCAACGTATAGCAAAGACAGAAAGAAAAAAGTAGGGCAGGAAGGTTGTCACCTGTGCCAGAGAACCCAAAGAACACCCCTGCCCGGAACTCACACCACTTGATTTTCTCTGAATGGGATGCCCTGCATTCCATAAGGACTATAAGAAAAGGATTTATTGTTAAGTACACAAAAACCCCCTTTTCTCTTTCATCCAAAGTGGGACACCATGGGTATATACCAAAGCTATTCCACCAAGATTCCAGGAAAGGGAGGATAAACAAACTCAAAATATAAGCTACTGCAACTGCCCCTCAGAGGCCTGATTCTTGCAGGCCCAGACCTGCATGGACAAGAATATGCAGATAAGCATATTTTATGTCCGGAGAAGCTAAAAATTCCCCTGGGCACATTGCAGCAAAGACTCACTCTTGAACCAAGGTGCATAAAAAAAGAGATTTGAAGGTTTAAATCCATGATAGGGGGACAACCACTCTCCTTTTTGCGGACTATGAAAAGGTTGGAATAGAATCCCATGAATCTCTCCTGTGCGTGGTCAGGCACTAAGACCTACATATCCACCAGGGATGAAACCGCTTCAGAGAATTAAGGGGCCTGCACTAAGGGGCCTGGACTCAAGAAGTGACCAGGAGGAAGATAGTTGAAATCTATGCAATAACCCTCCAAAATCACACCTTAAAAGCCATGAATCCACCACTAAGAAAGTCCAGGTACTGTGAAAGAGACACAGACATCCTCCGATTGCCTGAGGCTGACCAGACCTACTCCACTCATGTGAACCCTGGGGT
This sequence comes from Rhinophrynus dorsalis, assembly GCA_037306005.1. NCBI lineage: Eukaryota > Metazoa > Chordata > Amphibia > Anura > Rhinophrynidae > Rhinophrynus > Rhinophrynus dorsalis. The sequence goes on from CM074722.1 coordinate 220,311,468, forward strand.
GTTTCTTTTGGGTAGGTTTTTTGCCCATCCATGCTTGCTTGAATTTTGGTGAAGGAAACATCTGGCTCGCAGAAGGAGTACAAGCCCCAGGTACAGACCTGTACTGGAGGGGGTAATGAAAGCCAAGAGTGCTCAGTGGAAAGGAAGAAAGCTTTAGGGTAACCTGAGGCAACAGAGCATTCTTGCCCACAGCTGCATGGCTAATGACTTTCTCCCATTCTGGACCAAACAGCTGCTTTCTCATGAATGGAGAAGAAACTAGAGAAAAAGAAACTAGAGAATTCTTAGAAGACTGGTCTTCAGACCAAATTTTCAACCAAAGTACAAGCCGTGCTCCAACAAAGAGTGCTAAGGAATTGAAAATGAAGTGTCAAATGCAGCCTCAGAAAGATATGCATTGGCCCCAAGAATCTTATATACAGAAAATGAGAGTTGTATGTATTTACTGATAAATCCTAATTCTGTTAATCCATGTGGAACATGGGAACCATGGAATTATGTATCCTCCTACACAAAGGTAGGGGACTTGCCTTAAAAGGCTCTCTGGAGGTGGAGACTCCCACCCTTCTCCACTTTATACCCATCAGACATGTTCAGTTTTAACTACTAACAAAACATGAAAACAGGAAAGGGAATACCTGAACCTGATAATCCAAAGCACCCTTCTCAGAACTCAAACTACTAATTTTTCTTCAGTAGGTAGTCCTGTGTTCTACATGGTCTAAGAGAAAAGGATTTATTGCTAAGTACACAAAAATCCCCTTTTCTCTTTCATCGAATATAGAACACAGCAATCACTGGGATATACCAATGCTATCCACCAAGATTCCAGGAAGGGAGAGAGAAAAAAAACCCTCTAAACACAGACCAGTTTTAAAGGAGAGGAAATGTAACCGATACAACCTCAAGTATCAAAGGATACCTGCACCCCAAACAGGAAAAAAAAAGTTACTGAAAAAAAAGAAAGGAAGGAATGAAATCCATGTAAGCCAACAGCCTGTAGGACCTTCTGTCCAAAGAAACAGGAAGGAAAAAGATTACTGGTAAAAGAACACAAGAAGGACACTTATACAGGCACAATGGCCTGAAGGACCTTCTGACCAAAAATGGCTTCAGCTGCAGCAGAACAGTAAGACTCTGTAGAAAAAAGCTGTAACATTAAAGGGGAGAGACTTGTTCCCTATGAGTGTAGGCAGGGTGAATAGTTGCCTTAACCCAGGCAATTACTGTTACCTGAGATGCAATGGCTCACAGGAATGACAAAATGCAAGTATGAATTACAGAAAGGCCTTGTGCAAGGAATGTAACATTACAAGCATCTACCTACATCCAAGCAATGAAGCATGTGATCCTGTCTGTTAGAAAGAAAAGGACAAGGAGTACGAACAAGAAAATCCTGGATAATGAGAAACTCAGAAACAACCTAAGGGGAAAAACCCAATAGGAGTACTCAAGACCACCCTATCAGAAAGGGAGGTTTACTGGACAAAGTCTGTTGTTTGGCCACATGCCAAACAGACAAAATGAAAGAAGGAAAGTTGTCCTAAGAGTCAAAGACAATAATAAGTAATAAGGCAATATGCCGTTGTAAAGACATAGCCAGAGTTGAAATATGGACCTTTATAGAGCTAAGCCCTCACTGAAGACCATCCTGAAGAAAGGCTAAGAACACCAGAAAATGAAAAGATCACAGCTGTGATCCCAGGTCTTCACACCACTAGAAGAACAAAGAACGTACTCTACAGAATGCTTTGGATGACACTGGTTTGCGAACCATCATCACATTGTCAAACAGAATCATATAAACCTTGGTCCCTGGGGATGTTGGCTTCAAGAGCCAAGTCATCAAAACCAACATCTCCACCTCTTGGAGATGCAGAGAACCCTGACTAAAGAAGACCAGAAGGAGCAGAAGCTGAAAAAAAAGTCCAGCTCCCGAATAATGAACAGAACTTAAAACCAGGCACAGAGGGACAAGACTGTGGGGATTAAAATTAAATGATCCTGCTCTGTACTGTCTTTTCTCAATACCCTAATAGTCAGAGGAAATAAAGGAAACACATATACCAGGGGAAACTTCCATGGAAAGACCATTGCATCCGCAAAAAGAAAAAGAAGGGTCACATGAAAAAACTGGGAAACCTTGAGATTTGAGCAAGAAATTATTAAAACTACAGATGGAAGGCCATACATACTGACTACAGGGTTGAACACCATCTGGCTGAGTTTCCAATTCCTGGGATATAGCCACTGAAGTTAAGTAAGTCTGTAATGAAGTTGTCTGCTCCTGGAGCGTGAATGGTGGAGGAAGCCACGTGAACTTCAGCAGAATCAAGAATAAACTGTGCTTATGACCATGTGGCTGCACTCCTGGTCCCTCCTTGGTGGTTGAAAAAGGCTACCAAAGACAACACAGACATGAACTGGCTAGTGAATAGTGAATCTCTGCTTTAAGCAGGATCCTTGAATAGTCCTCATTAAAAGCAAGGGAATACATTTTTGCTACCTTGTTAGACTCTGATTCAAACATACAATTTCTTAATTTGCACCAAAGCATGAGCAGACACATTCTGAGTTATCGGACTCTATGAAAACAAATAAAGAAACTGAGTGAAAGACTGAATCGTGGAGGATAATAGAGAGAAATGTAGGGGGAAAACTACTGGAATGCACAATGAAAAGGAAGTAAGAAAAATGATTACACCCTCCTTAGCAGCTACAACAACAACAAAATCTCAACATTTAGCAGAATACATGTCATCATCACAAAAAGCAAGGGATGTATCCCAGAGGCAGCAGTCTAACATTTGTGGTGGCACTGACACATCTCTAGGGGACTTGCTTCCAGGATGAGGATTGGTACTGATGCACATGAAAACTGTCTATCTGCAAAGAAAGTCCCCAATGCATGTGAGATGGTTGAAGCATACTAGCAGGATAATTAAGTTTTAGGCTGAAATGATGACCCACTTGAGAAATGGCAAACAAAACAGTTTGTGAGTGTTCAGCACGTGTGTGTACTACTGTGAAAACCCAGTTTTCCACCAGCAAGCATGCAGTGAGACCTGGTATTCAGTGCAGCTGACTATATAGTTAATGACCATAGGATACATCTATCTAGCAGCAGTATTGATAGACAATGGACCAGCATCAAATACATATTAATTTGAAAAAATACATACTGCATATAATTTGTCTAACATTCCTTTCTGCACAACATATATATATACCACCAATCCACAATGTAAAATTCAATGATGAATTATGTTTATTATTATTATTATTATTATACTTTAATGTCACCGTGCAGTGGCAGGCAGGGCCACGGGACAGTTGCCTCTAGGGTGGGTCTGGATCAGTGGGCCACTGCCTCCAGGGCCAGTCTTACGGGCGTGCCATAATTCTTAAGAATTCTTAAGAAAAACCCAAAACGTACCACACAGTGAAGCTGAGATTCACATTCAGGTCCCCTGCTCCTTTCACAGTGCAAGCATTCAACAGAGCCAAACTATTGTATAGTGAGGAAAGACTGAAGAGTGCACAGAGAGGGGTTGACCATTGCAACTGCAGTGTAAGTGGATATTCCATTTTCTTTGACATATGTATGTAATAATGAATGAATGTATGCGTGTATGTACAGTTAAGTATGCATTCGTGTGTGAATGTATATGTGTGTATGCATGTGTGTGTTTATGCAAGTGTAGACTGTCCAGGAGGTCAGGGGGCTATAGCCCCTGGGCCAGACATAATTCTAGGCCAGCGAGCTGCTGCTTAACACTATCTCATGCTTGCTGCTGTAAAGCAACAGGGGATGTGCCTGCCTACAAGTGATAGCACGGAGTTTACAGTTGAAATGGAACTACAGCAGTACTGTAGCTGAATTTCAACTGTAAACTCTGTGGTGTCATTTTCATACTTCATTCAACTCTAAATTCTCTGGTGATACTAGTATAGCACCATTTAACTCTAAGTTAACTCTAAGTTCTAACACTGGCTGATCTGGTACACATTTGAAAATGCATTCTGTAGGGCTGATTTAATATCAGTGAATCCCTAAAATATGCATATTTCATATATGTCCCTGATTAAATGTGATGTCTAGCAATCAAGAGTCTAAATAGCTCTGATTGGAAATAAGACTCGCTGATTCATTGTTTCAGTGATATACGTATGAAATGGGATAAAGCCATATAAGATAAAAGGTTTGCAAACAACGTTATGGGACAGTTTTTTCTTATCTGCCTTCAAAATCTATGGAAATTCTCATTTGTCTCCTATTGTGTAGTTGCTTTGCTCAGGAACTGCCACTCTTCCAAGAGTGAAGAAAAGCATCTAACACATAACATTTACATATAAACTTATTTTCTTGGCTGGCCAGGAGTCAAAGTAGAATAACAAGCTATACTTTAAAGCAAATGAAAGGTGTTTTTGTGCAAAACACTACCTGAGTAGTGAGAGGGATTCCAAGAAGAAATCCGACCACGGCCACACCCAGTGTTACAACGGTTTTCCAGCGGATTATCCAGTCATTACCTATCTCATCCACGATGGCTGTTACTAGGGTTTCCAGAAGACAAAACTGCAAAGAAGCAAAATCCCACAGATTATTTAGGAGAGTGCTGCATAGATTCATTGTCAAGTGCACAGCTGGTGTGTGTAGTCCTGATGAAGGACCACAGTGAGATCTAAGCAATGGCTAACTTATAAAAATAAGTGATTTATTTTCTCAGTCCCTTGTGTTCCAGTGGGGTGTGCATCACCTTACTGAACAAATAGTTCCACGCCCATTTAGCACTCAAATGGGTAATAGCGTATCAATTCAACTAGAGGACAAAGAGTACTGTACCTGGGTACCAAGACCTAAAAGGATAAGCATGAAGAAAAACAGGATGGACCAGAGAGGTGAAATGGGCAGCAAGGTCAGTGCCTCTGGATATGCCACAAATGCCAGCCCAGGACCATGGTCAGCCACTTCAGAAACTTCCACTCCTAGGTGTGATGCCATGAAGCCCAAAATGGAGAAGATGACAAAGCCAGCATAGACACTGGTAGCACAGTTGGTGATGCTGATAATTATACTGTCCCTGGAAAGCAAAAGACAAGGGCATCATAACAGATCTCAATAACCATGTGGCAGAGGGCAACAGCACAGCATGATCTGTAGTGACATGCCTCAATGATGTGGTTGTGTGTGTGTGTGTGGGATCATATAAGTCCCACTGACTCAAATAGGAATGTGAAAGCCTTGGAAAGCTAGCAAGGTCTCCAATGTTTTTTGCAATGAGTTAGAGTCCTCTCTTAACAACCAAGGGTTTAAATGATAGTCAACATTTCTTTCCCCTGAATTTGCAAAGAAGTTGAGATATATAACTTAGTATGTTCTGTTTCTCAGCAGGCTAGGGATGTATTTACTTTGCACAACTTACTTCATGATCAGGAGACTTTACACTGTTGTTTAAGACGTATCCGAAAGTGAAAAGTGCAAGGATAATGGCTTTCCCCAGCCCAATGAAAAATAGCACTTGCAATATTATATAAGTGGAATTTCAGCCTTAGTGTTCCTTTCTGTAGACTAATCTGATTTATAACTTCTGTCAATTATTTTTATTTTTCTCCAACTGCAAAACTATTATGTGGGTCAGCATTTCATTCTAAATAACATGTACGGGACAGATGACAGTAAACCAACTGTACCACACAGGGGATTTGATTGCCAGAGAAGTCTCCAAATCTCTTGAATTCAAGAGGTTAAAAGCCCCATTTGAATCAATGAGTGTTTTGTAAATGTTATTTGTATCCTATGGTTCAGCTTGTTTGCTACAGAATTGCTCCACAAATAAGGCCAATAGTCCCATATTTATAAAGGCAAACTGTAATTAGACTTCATTAGCCACTTCCGCAGAAAAGACACCATTGTTTTCCATGCAGCAGATCACACTGAATGTTTTTTTAGCTCAGTAATTTTCAATGGCAACACTATGTTCAAGATCTTGCAACAAAGTTGCAAGTGTGAATTATGTTAAACAAAAAAGATGATATGGCTTAGTTCACAAGGCTGACTTTGTTGCAGCAACATGATAACTGTCCCATAGAAAATAATTATTTTATGAAATGTGTTGTTGCAATAAAGACAGCCGTCTGAACTAGGCCTAAGAATAAGTTGCTCTTAAAGGGACAGTAATGTTTCACAAAAACAGTACTGTTGTATCATATTGTATATTTTATTTATATAGCGCCAACCAGTGTACTTGGCATTTTACAGTTTACATTTGATATAGAAGGGGTACAATAAGTGCAGTGATTAAGTTCTTATAAAGACAATCATAAGGGGAACAACAGGTGAATATACATGAGGATGAAAGGTCCCTGCCCTGTAGAGCTTACAATCTAATTATATGATGGGTGACATACAGATACGATCTGGTAGAGGAGGAAGTGCAGTTTTTGACATATGGGATGCTGTTTCCATATTACATTGTTGCTATATTTAAAAGGTGCTCTTTTAGTTTAGATTTAAAGCTGTTGAGGGTTGATGCTTGGCGAATACTGGGTAGTAGGGCATTCCAGAGGTAGGGAGCAGCAAGAGAGAAAGCTTTCAATCTTGAAACAGCGATAGTGGTTAAAAGGGGCAAAGAGTCTTCCACCATGTGTGCTGCGTAGTGGACGTGCAGGAATATGGCGGAATATCAAAGATGAAATATAAGGCTGGGACAAGTGATGGAGAGTCTTGAAGGTAATGAGGAGGATTTTGAATGTGATACGCTGCTTTATGGGAAGCCATGACAGTGATTTTAAAAGTGCTTGGGCGAGTACTGTTCTGGAGGAGAGGAAGAGTATTCTAGTGGCTGAATTAAGAACTGATTGAAGAGGAGGGATATAGTTAGTAGGAAGTCCAATAAATAAAGAGTTGCAGTAGTCCAGGCGAGAAAGGATAAGAGCATGTATGAGGGTTTCTGTTGTAGAGTGAGAGAGGAACGGCCGGATTTTTGCTATATTCCGAAGAAAGAAGCAACAGGTTTTGGTTACGTCATTAATGTGGGTGGAGAAGGAAAGAGAAGAGTCCAAAGTTACCCCGAGGCAGCGGGCCTTGTCTACGGGATAAACTGTGGAGCCTTCGACAGTTATAGAGAATGGAGATGTTGTGCAGGATTTAGGAGGGAAGATAAGGAGCTCAGTCTTGGACATGTTAAATTTTAAGTGACGATGAGCCATCCAGGAAGAGACAGCAGTAAGGCAATCTGAGACCCGCTGCTGTATTTCAGGTGATATTGAAGTCGTGGAGAGATACATTTGCATATCATCTGCATAAAGATAATAGTTAAAGCCAAAGGATTTTATCAGTTGCCCCAGGGAGAGTGTATACAGAGAAAAGAGAAGACGTCCCAGAACAGAGCCTTGGGGTATACCTACTGAGAGGGGAATCAGAGGTGTTAGCGTATGATACAGAGAAAGACCGATGAGAGAGATAGGATAGAAGCCAGGAATGTGCCAGGCCACAGATGCCAAGTGATTCGAGAACCTGGGAGAGTATGGTCGACTGTGTCGAATGCTGCTGATAGGTCTAGGAGGATACGAATAGAGAAATGGCCGTTGGATTTTGCAATGTGGAGATTGTTTGCTACTTTGATAAGGGCAGTTTCTGTAGAGAAAGTGGGCCGAAAGCCAGACTGCAGCGGCTCCAGTGCATTATGGGAGTTGAGGAAGGTAAGTAGATGAGAGTAGGGTAGGCGTTCAAGGAGCTTAGAGGCAAAAGGCAAGAGGGATACTGGGCGGTAGTTGGATGGGGAGGTGGGGTCCAATTAACTTTTCTTGAGGATTGGAGATACTATTGAATGTTTGAATGAGGAGGGGAAGATGCCAGAGGATAGGGAGGAGTTGAATACATGCGATAGCATGGGAACTAACGTGCATGACAGAGGACTGAGGAGGTGGAATGGTATAGGATCAACGGAGCAGGTGGTGAGTGGTGATGTGGACAGCAAAAAGGGGGACCTCTGATTCTGTGACTGAAGTAAAGGAATCAAATAATTAGGATGGAGGATCAGGAAGATACAGCTGTGGAGACTGAAAGGGTAGGATTGTTTGATGTATTATGTTAATCTTTTGTGTGAAGAACTCTGCAAAGGCTAGAGGGGTTAAGGAGGGAAGGGTGAATGATGGAGGGGAGGGGTGAAGGAGAGAATTGAAGATACAGAAGAGGTGCCGTGGGTTAGATTTGTGAGTATTGATTAGTGAGGTAGCTCCAATTAATCTTCATCATATTTGGGCCATGAAGAGTGTTATTTCAATACTGTCAGAGTTGTAGTTCAAGAGCAATTGAAATGTCCCTCTCTGTGATCAATCCGGACAGTCTTGCTACTCTGAGGTGAGCAGTGTTACATCAGTAAAAGGGGCGTGAGAGGGATACTTTATCATTCAGTTACTCTTGAACTACAACTCTGACAGTATTGAAATAACACTCTCCATGGCCCAAATACGGTGAAGATTAATTGGAGCTGCTTTTATTGTGAAACATTACTATTCCTTTAATTTGTCAGAAGAACTCACTTAGCAGTCAAGTATTTATATATACTTTTCTCTGTCATTGTCTACTGCTTATTGTTTCAGTTTACAAGAAGATAAAAACAAGTGACCTTTACAAATAATTCAGATCTGTTGAAACCCTTTGTTTGTTGTATGGAGGTGAGATCATTATATACAGAAAACTGCAGATATAATGCAAAAATATGTAGCCATACATGGCTGCTGTATAAAGCACACCTATTAAAGTGCTGTAAGTCATTCTGTTACATAAATTAAAAGCAACTTTTTATGCTAAATCTCCTTTAATGTTATGTTAATTATTAGTGTCTGGCCCACAATACATTGTTTTTTTCTCAGTCCGGCCCTTGATGAAAAATATTTTGGTTTTCCTTCAAGCTCTTACCTATAGCAGTTGTTGTGAAACTTGTTATAAGAAGCCATAGTAATCAGTCCACCCCATGCACACCCCAAGGAGTAAAAGATCTGTGATGCTGCATCTCCCCATACCTGCAGGATACAATAGAACATCATATAGGTGTATAGAACATGTGAAATTGTTCTGAGCTAGGTACTGTTTGAGGAGGCTAAAGCACAGGCATATTTGCCAACATTTCAAAAACATTTCCAGGGACACTTTCCAGGGGAAAGTCATTTGACAAAGTATCACTAGTTGTCCATAGTACCATGTAGAGAAATGCCAGCAAAACACCCTGTACAACAGACTTAGAGATGAACTTGTTCAGCAGAATAGACATTACCAACACCTAAGTACTACATGAAATCATACACATAAGCAATACTGACAGGTAGAGAAGCTTATAAACTATTAAGGCGGAACTTTCAGTTACTAATAAGTCACCCCTGAATTATTAAACATATGGCAACCAGCATCCTAATACATGTACATCTTGTCTGTATGCCTGTGCTGTCAGTCCCAGTCTCCTGTAAGAAGCATTTCAGAGTACCACATTGTAACCGGAAGGACTAACGGTGCAGGCGCCCAGACTGCAATAACCTGCCCATCAGTCTCCTAGGATGAAATATTTCTTTAGAATGCAGCACTTTACAGAGGTAATACATGTATTAGGATGCTAGTCGTCATCCTATATAATAATTCGCTAGGATGTTTGTCAGAAGCTGTCATGCACAGTACAGACTGCCTGAATGCACAGAATGCTGGGAATTCTGTGCTGGGTGCATTCTCTGCTTTCGGGCAGTCTCTGCAGTGCATGACTGCATCGGTGGCAGGACGCAGAGCAGGACCGGCCTCTTAGCCCATTGTGTACCCCTCTGGCACTCAAAGGGTTAACGTCACCCGGGCATTTAACTAGTATGTTTAATAATTCAAGGGCGACTTACTAGTAACTGAAAGTTCTGCTTTAACCTTTTTATGACAAGTAAATAAACTAGGGGTTTCAATTACAATTTTAAAACCAGGGACTGTTCCTGGAAATCTGGGACATTTGGCAGGTATGTCCATGTCTCGTGCCACTCTCCTATAAAGAAATGCTGGGCTGCTTAAGCACTGTGTTTTAAGCACTGCTTAAAAAAGAAAATAACAAAAGGAAACTCTTTATAAACTCTTCATTGACTAATAGTACATTTAGGCATTGATATTTTGGCTGGACTCAATAAGCTTAAAGGAGCAATAAACTTTTTTATGAAAAAAATGTGGGGCTTTTCCTGTTCAGTAAAATAAGTGTACTCCCACTGCTGAGATATGCATATTTCCAGTGGCATTACAGTTTAAACCCATGTTTTTTTTACATTAGCAATGCCCTCTAATGGTCACATTCCAATTAGTAATTCTGTTACTTTCTACTGGAGAGGAAAGTCAGTGACTTACAGTTCTCCATACAGTCATGCTATCAGCTAGAACGTCAGGAAGTAAACATACAGAAAATTAACTTCCTGATATTTGAACTGTTATAAATGTTGAAAAAAACAACTGACAACAGTTAGAGCGAACTTGTTTTACTCAGCAGAAAAAGCTCTATAACATAAATGTTTTCATAAAAAAAAGTTTACTGCACCTTTAAATCAGTGCAATTCTGAAACAAACCAACTGCACCACATTGGAAAAACTAAAAATCCCAAATATCTGGTTGATTTAAATTAGAATTCTAACCACTTGAATGCTAGCATGGTCTCCAATGCATTGCAAAGCATTCAATGGGTTAAAAGTCATATATTAAACAGAATGTTCAGTTCCTTACATTGATGCAGGTAGTTTGCTTCAGAATTTCAGCTGTCCAGCTTATGGAATGTGACCCTATAATTTATCCAAAGCATAATAAAATAATCTGCCAGTTTTCTAAAACATTTTGTAACACAAAAGACAAGAACTATTAACCCCTTGAGCCCAGAGACATCTCTAGGGAATAATGGAGCAATATACTGGATGCTTCTCTAGCACCCAGCTTGTAAGAATGGAATATGTGCAATAGTATCTTGTTAGGTTAAATAGTGGCATCCACAAACACGGGTTACTACATAAATTAAGCAGAGCCAACATCCCATTAGAGAGAGCTGGGTTGCCCATGAGACTCTAAGTATTAACCCCCGAGCTTTCAGAGCAAGTTAGCGGCAGTCAGGGACAAATGGCTAACCTTTTAGTTAGTTTTAGGTTTGCTGTTAATTTTTCCTTTAATAACAATACAGTACAGTTAAATATGTTACCAGAAAATAAGAGTGGTATTTAAAGGGAATTACACCTAAAGCAATAAGAGACGTATTCAGGATACTAATTTAATGTGATTTTGGAACAACTCAAGCACCCCAGGTGCCAAATAAACATCCCCAACTATTTCAATTGGACTAAGAGCTAAGACCCCAAGACACTGTCTGTGCAGATAACATTCTACATCCCCCAATAAAAGCATTGGTATATTGCTTGAATAGTACAGTGTGTCTGCATTTCATCGTTACTGAGAATTTGCATTTATCCCTATGGTTCAATGGGTTTGGTTCAGATTAGCACTATTTTAGCTTCCTGAATACAGTTCTAAATCTCTATTCATTTGTTTATTGGAGAACTTAATTATCTGTCCTTCCTACTGCAATTATACATACTATAAAGCCTGATCAATAGTTGTTTAGAATCATATAAACCATTTTTAGTTAAGGAAGTATGTACAAGATAAACCTGATTGAAGTATGGACCATGCCTAGGTATGGTTAACCCTTTGAGTGCCAGATGGATATGCAACGCTTTGTAAATCAATACACTGCATACACCTCTGGCATTCAAAGGATTAAACATGTTAAGAACCACTTATTTCTGCAGGAATGGTTGCCCTTCAGAATACTGCTCACTATGTTTAAGGTGTGTATCTTGAATATAAATGCATTCTAATACAAATAAAATGATTATTAGTTTGCAGATTGACGATTGTTATAGCATAGAATCAGGCATGCTTAATCCATTCACTGCCAAAGAGATTAGCGACACAATGCAAAAGGCCCCAGTGCATCAACTCACTTAGGATTGTCTCGATTTCTAAAAATATCACTTTCTGCTGGATTCCAGAAGGCGACTGTAAATCCTGTTCGCTATGAGATTAGAGAAGGGGCTACGTAAGGGCTGTATAAAGGCTATAAAACTCATTAAAGTGGACCTGTTACCTACACAGCTTTTATACATTAAATGTATCTATTTACACCATTATAATGTATGTTTTTTTTGTTTTCTTATCATTGTAATAGTTTTAGAAATTTTTGGTTTAGTAATTTGGGAATCTAATTTCAGCAGAGAGTTTTCTCTGACTTGGTCAGCTAATATGTGCATTATTAATTACTCACATGTCCAGTAAATCCCCTCGCTCCACTTCTAAAACCTATCAATTTCCATCAGGAGGTGTAATAAATGGATAAGAAGGAATGACCTTGTAAATCCTTTCAAGATGGAGTCTCCCATTGTAGGGAGGACATGGAAAGGTGACAGGTCCTCTTTAAAAAAATTAAAGAAAACTGTGCATCTTAGAAAGGAAATAAAAACACAATGTAAAATTTTAATTTTAAATTGATAGGAAAAGCTATTTTTAAAGTGATAGGTCCTCTATAAAGTTCCAGTTAAAATGCTAACATTGGCCTTATGCATGAATGCAAAGTGATGCAATTTCGGGGCAAGGCAACTGCACTGTAGGGGACAAATACAAATTCACTTTGCTTTGAATGGAGCTTATAGCCCTTGAATGCTATAGATGTCTTCAATACTTCGCAATGGGTTGAGGCCTCTTTAGAATCCAAGCTGCTAAGATCCCCATTTATATCAATGGACATTTTATTTATCACCACTTGAATGCGGGCGGCATGCCTTTTAATTTCTCCACTTTGCATTTATACAGAAGGATTATTGCCTCTTGAAACTTGTGCACCCGTCTGATTATATTAGTAATTTAATTTTTTCATATATGGAAATCAATCAGACAGAATAAAAATGAACAATAACACCCAAAAAAAGCAAATAAGTCGATATCACTTTAAATATCATGCACGTACAGCTAGCATGTGTATAAATCAATTATTCATGTTACATCCCTAAAATATAACCATATACTTGAATTTTAAAGGGATATTAATGTTTCAGAAAAACAGCAGCTCTAATTAATCTTCATAGTATTTGAGCCATAGATAGTGTTATTTCAATAATGAGTTGTAGTTCAAGAGTAATTGAATGATAAAGTGTCCCCCTCCTGCCCCTTTTACCTAGTGTAAGCCACCTCCCCTCAGATGTGGAATCTGGTCCACAGACCAGACATCTCACAGCAAGGGACAATCTGCTTACTGTGAAAACAATGAAAGCCCTGCCCCCATTGACAGGTTTTTCAGGTATTTCCCCTTATGTTAACTGAAGATTGTCCCTCTCTACAATCCACTTGGACACCACCCTGCTGCTCTGAGGTGAGCAGTGTTACATCAGTAAAAGGGGCAGGAGGGGGATACTTAATCATTCAATTACTCTTGAATTACAACTCTGACAGTACTGAAATAACACTCTCCATGGCCCAAATACTATGAAGATTAATTGGAGCTGCTTTTATTATGATACATTACTATCCCTTTAACACGTGTAAATTGTCCTGTTCAGAGAGCATTTTTTGAATGTTGTTTGTGTTGTTTGTATAGGAAGATAAGAGCTAAAGTCAGTTAATTGATTCTAATTAACATTCACTGACTAGTATTCAGAAATGCTGTTATCTTATTTCAGCCTATTCAAAGATAGCCCTACAGAATCACTGAGAGCCCTGGAAAAGGCAGTAATGTCTGCTCTCTCATAGCATGTATAACACTAGATTTTAGGCCAGAATCCAAATTGTTACAGATATTAGCATGAAGTACAGGGTATTTAAATGTAAATAACCCCAGTTTATTTGTAGGTGTTAAATGTTCCTTTAAAATAAGTAATCTATCACTCTGTCTAGTCCAAAGTAACCATACCAAAATGTTGTCCCTTGTAATTCCATGCTAGCTGGAGTTGCAGAGGCGCCCCCACTAACCTTAGCATCCAGGATCATGTTCCATTGAGGGGTAAGGTAATACAGAATTCCATCAACAGCCCCTTCCAGAGTGATCCCACGGATGAAGAGGATGGTAAGGACCACGTAGGGAAACGTGGCTGTGAAATATACTACCTGAGAGCCAGAAATCAGAAGGGAAAATAGATGGAGAGGTAGAGAAATGACAGAGGTGGAGAGAGGGACAGAGTGTTAATGGAAAGGAAAAAACAGTGGGAGAAGATTAAGTTATAGATAAATTAACAAGAAAAGAGGAAAATGAAAGGATAAAAAGGATGAAAATGACAAAACAAGATAGGAACAAGGGAAATAGAGGATGGAAAGAGAGAGGGGAGATGGAAGACAGGATGAGGAAAATGAGAGGTTGCAGGAAGATGGAATAAAAAACAGTTGGAATTAAGATACATTAATAAACATGTCACAATGCATTGGATACCTTTGTGGCACTCAGAGGGTTAAATGTTATTATAACACAAACATATATATTTGTTATCAGAAGACAGTCCTAAACTACTTCATATGAATTACTGAACACTTTGAGTGTCAGAGAGTTGTCTCTCTGGTACTCAGGGGGTTAAATGTGAACCCAATGTATAGTATGGGAAGAAATGCATAAAGCGGCACCAATACAGTCTGTGAGATGTAATCATCCGTGTTTAACTCGCTAAATTCTGCATAAATTCAAATGGGTGCACATACCTCTTAGGCTTCCATATCACCTTATGTTCAGCAGGATACAAATGGGATCATATTCCAAAATATTTGGAAGCAAATGGTAGTAAAATCAGCTTTATTTGGACTAGGCCCGGACTGGCCATCGGGCATACTGGGCATTTGACCGGTCCAGGCGTTTAAAAAAAATAACGACCGAACGCCCGCCACCGCCACCCCCACCATGGGCTGCTCAAAAAATAAAAATGGTCCACTCAGCCTTAAATGCTCAGACCTATTTTTTGTCCCAGTCCGGGCCTGATTTGGACCAGCAATGCAAACAGGCACTGGGCACCCACATCATACGCTTTGCACACAATGCTTTGCTTTCTCCACAGCATTGTGCAAAATGCTTAAGATGTAGGTGCCCTGTATCTGTTTGTGTTGCTGGTCCAAATAAAACTGAGTTTACTACCAGTTGCTTACAAATATTTTGGAGTTCGATCCCATTTGTATTCCTATGTATAGTATACATATTAACTCACTTATTGGTTTTATAATGCGCTGTATATGGAAAGCTTTAGTAAGGCTGAGGTGTAAATAAAAGCATAAAACAGCTTAAAAAATAGAGAAAATGTGTTAAGGCGCCACCTAACAAGATTGGGTGCATGTACAAATGTGTAAATAAAATACCCAAATTGTTGGTGCACAAAGTGTCCTGGGGTTTTCTACCCCTGGACTATTGCTCTCCATAGTAAGTGATAGAACCACTTGCAATAAAATGTAAACAAAAGATAAAAGTACAATGAGATTTGGATAAAATAATCTCCAACAGTGGGAACAGGGCCAGATTTTCCATTAGGCAAAGTAGGCAACTGTCTAGAGCTCCAAATTTTCAGAGGCATATCAGTTGTGGTGGCTACACCTGCAATCTGAATTGTAGATATGGCCAATTCAATCTCATTAATCCTGTATCAGTTTGTACTCTTTTTCTGGCTATTATCTAACCCCTTGGATTAGGATTGCCACCTGTCCAGTTTTGATCAGGACAGTCTGTGGGTCTCCATATCCATTTTTTTCAGATGTCCTGAAGCCAATACAGATTCAGTTTTAAAATCTTTTGCTCCCATTGGTAAGAGCACACATCTATCACCAGAGGACTAATTCTAACTGGTCGTGCAGCTGTCTGCTGATTTAAATGGGGTTTTTAACCCTTTGAATGCTAGAGATGTCCCCAGTGCATTACCTGCTTAAAACATGCCTGCTGGCATATCTTGGAACTCTGAGGGTCTGACCCTAAAACTCTGGGTTATGACCTAGATCTCAGGGTCTCAGGTTGAAGGGTCAAATTCTCAGGGTGAGACAGTCCAATGTGACCTAGTACATGGTCTACACCACTTAGATGTTTCTTTAGTCTCTAAATTGGTGCTATTTATAGCAGAAAAGTAAAAAGAGAAGTCCTGCTAGTCTTGTGTGTGTTCAGGTACAAAGGGTGATTGAGGCATGATTGAAACACCATTGAGTAAGAGCAAGTAGGGAAATATTGGCTATAATCTATGTTATGGGGAGTGCTAAGGGTTAATATTCTAAAGATCTCAGAGTCAGTTCATTTGTAAAGTTCCCAGGTTTGCCTGCTGGGCATAAACTAAGCTTCCAGTTGAACAAATGAGAAAGTTATGCAGCGTACCTCACTGCATGTAACCCAAAGCATTGTGCCTCTGTTTAGTTTTGGCAAGAGAGAAAAAGCAATGTGACCATGGGCGGGGCTAAGGGCACCTAGTGTGCTTGCCTATGGGTGCATGGAATGTATATCTGGCCCTCAGTTGGAATACCCTCTTTTTACAATGCAGGAAACCCCCTAAAATGTTTTCAATAAAAAAGTTTACAGCTCTTTAAAGGGATAGCGATGTTTTATAATAAAAGCAGCTCTAATTAATCATCATAGTATTTGGACTTTGGAGAGTGTTATTTAAATTCTGTCAGAGTTGTAGTTCAAGAGTAATTCAATGACAAAGTATCCCCCTCCCGCCTCTTTTACTGATGTAACATTGCTCAGCCAAATCAGAAGGGAGGTGCCCAGGTAGACTGCAGAGAGGGACAATGTTCAATTAAAATAAGGGAAAACCCTGAAAAACTTGTCAAGGGGGGCAGGGCATTCATTGTTCTCATTGTCATTGTCCCCTTCTGTTATCTGTCCGGTTTTACAACCAGATTCCACAACTGAGAAGAGATGGCTTACACTAAGTAAAAGGGGCAGGAGGGGAAACTTTGCTTGTGAATATCTCTCAAACCATAAAGGTTTGAGAGATAAGACTTATATTGTTCTTCATGTTTTTTTAATGCCTACAAAATAAAATAAAGATAAAACGAAGTATTACTATCCCTTTAAGGAAATGGATCTCAAGAAAAGTACTGCAGTTTTCCAGTTTGCTCAATCTTGAAGAATATTGTGCAAAACCAGAAAAATGCAATAAATTCTTAATTTGATTTAATTTAACATACAGTTATAATAGTTATTGTATAACCATATTGATACTTGAGTATTGTAACCAGACCTCCACTGTAATGCAGGATTCCTACCTCAGCGTTAAAAGAAAAAAACAATCCGAGAGATGAATACAGCCCTAACTGAAAAACACATCAAACACTATAATGGCTTCTGTAAAAGCCCATTATCACCAGTGTTTGAAAAGCAAAACAGTTACCCTTATGTAAAAAAAAAAAGTGGCACAATTCTGGGGCAGACCAGCTGCACCAGAGGGGAAAAATAAAATCTTCCAATATTTCCATTGATTTAAATGGGATATTTTAACCCCTAAATGCTATAGAAGTTTCCACAAGTTGTAAATCAATGCACTGGAAAACTTTCTAGCATTCAGGGTTTTAAAAACCCATTCAAAACAGTGGGATGTTTTATTTGTCCCCTGTGGTGAAGTTATAGTTGAAGATACTGGCCCCAGCTTACACACAATCCACAGTGGTGATCATTATTACATATGTTGTGAATCTTTCACCATCTCCCACTAGCAGTGTTAACATTATGGGACGCATTCCATAAGCTAAAAATGAGCAGTTCTGAAGCAAACCAACTGTGCCATAGAGAACACATAAATGTTTCCACTGATTTAAATGGGGCTTGGATGCTAGAAAGGTTTCCATGGCACTGATTTACAATATGTTGGTAGACTCTCCAGCATTCAAGTGGTTAAAATTCACATTTAAATAATTGGGAATTCTCATTTCTCCCCATGGTACAGCTGGTTTTCCTGTGACTATATATGAACATTATTATGTATCAGTGCACAATTCCTCCAGTGAACAACCCATTTACAATACCACCAGGAGGAGACAAACAGAACTGATTAGAGTTTTGCATCAATTTCCTTTACACCCAGCACACTTATCTGCACATTCATTCATCTAATTCCAAGCTGTAATGGTTCTTTTTCAGTCTTGCAGAGAGACACTTTCATAAGTTTCCACCATTAAATCAGGTGCCACAGCAGGTGGCACTGTTGCTACCCATTTTATATAAAACAATAACGGTTTTAGCAGAAAGAATGTTGGAACAAAGCATCTCCTGGCATATAAATATAATTATAATCATAATTCATAATAAAAGTTTACTGTTTCTTTAACATGAAGTCCTGATTGCCTTATGCTACAGGGATCTACCCAGAATTCTCACACAAAGAAATCAAGCAAAATACCAGAAAAAACTCACCTTGCCTGAGGACTTTACACCTCTGATCAGGCAGAGGAAGACGACCAGCCATGACAAGCCTAGGCACCCCAGGAGAGGTAGCCGTATCTCCCCAAAATCCCCAATGTCACCAGAGAGCTGAAGAACATATCGCCTGCAATACAGAATTGGGATCGGGTAAGACCCATCAGAAGTGACGTTTGTTCTGTAGTGTAAGAGGTACTTGCTAACACAATTTACCTGTGTTCATCCCACAAAGTGCCTTTACTCTTTGTAACCAACAAAATGGCTGCCTAGATATTGCCATCCCTCTACACTTCAATGGGTTTACCCCATAAGGTTCTAAATTTTAACCCAGCTCAATTTAGACAAAATAGTTAAACCCTTTTATTTCCAGAAATGTATTCATGCTGAACACTGCTCTGAAACTCAAAGTATTAACATGGCTAAATTTACTCCACAATCTCTGCACGACTCTGTACTGTTTTCCCTTAGGGGTTAAATATTTTCAATTGTCTTTAAAACAATTACAGACCATTAGCTACCAGGCACACACCAACCCTTATGTTCTTTAGGAGAGACAATGCCTCTGGCTTATAAATTGAAAAGGTATTTCCTCTGCGACTCTTTGGCTGGCGATCTGAATCCTTTTTGGGTCTAGTCATTATGTACTGCTCCCCCTTCCTCTCTAGTGCATGGCTCCCTCCAGGAAACACTTGACATTGTAACCTCTTCCTCCTTAAGTGAATGGCTGGAGGAGTATGAATATATTTTACAGAGAAGTTTCAGAATATGTACTAAATATGACCATACACCTGCACCTAACTAATGTCCTTATATAAAGAATACAACAGGAACACTCCAATACGTCCAACCTAAATGTGTTGTGTATATTAGTGTTCTGTAGTGTAATATGCTTCTCAATGCTTAGAAGATGACTCTAGGATCCAAGGGTTAAAATACTAGTAAGTGCAATATTTACTTCCTGTGAAAAAGGTGAGGGGTTAAATATGTATTCTTTAAGCACCAGAGAGCTATGCAACTCATTGTTTCACAATGCATTCTACACCACTCTGGCACTGAAAGGGTTAAGGCTATATGTTCAAATGTAAAGAGAAGTAATTCTGAGGAAAACTAATACAATTGTACTGATTTAAATGTTTTTTTTAACCCACTGACCACTAGCAATTCATTGCTGTGCAGTGTGTTGGAGACCAGTCTAGCATTCGAGGGGTTAACATCCCCATTTAAATCAATATGACACAGATTCTCCCATAATTATTCCACTTGTTGTTTGGAACATAAGGCCAAAAATCAGGGGTATCCAAGTTTGATCATCATTGGTCACTAACAACTAACAGGCCAGTATTTAACCCTCTGAGTGCCAGAGGTGTACACAACGCATTGCAAGGCAATGCATTGCACACCCCTCTGGCACTCAAAGGATTAAGGATTTCCCTGATTAAGCAGAGGTGAGTTAATCAGTGGCTCATTCATTTTGATTGACCTGTGCACAAACAGGGGAATCCTTAATCCTTTAAGGACCCGTGGTGTGGCTTCACGCCGTTCTGGGAGTCCATCAGATTTGGGGAAAAAAACATGGCCCGTGGTCCTTAAAGGGATAGTAATGTTTCAAAATAAAAGCAGCTCCAATTAATCTTCATAGTATTTGGGCCTTGGAGAGTGTTATTTCAATACTGTCAGTGTTGTCGTTCAAGAGTAATTGAATGACGGTGGCATGGCTTTCATTGTTCTCACAGTAAGAAGATTGTCCCTTGCTGTGACCTGTCCGGTCTGTGAACCAGATTCCACATCTGAGGGGAGATGGCTTACACTAGTCAAAGGGACGAGAGGGGGAAACATTATTATTCAATTACTCTTGAACTACAACTCTGACAGTATTGAAATAACACTCTCTGTGGCTCAAATACTATGAAGATTAATTGGAGCTACTGTTTTTGTGAAATATTACTATCCCTTTAAGTGCCGGCAACATGCACGATCGGCTGGTCCTTAAGGTGTTAACCCTTTGAGTACCAGAGGGGTACACAAAGCATTGTGGAGAAATTAGCTGTGTACCCGTCTAGCACTCAAAGGTTTAAATCCAGGACTGTTGGTAGCTCTTGAGGACCAAACATGAACACCCCTGCCCCAAACTGCACTCTGTAACATTCCATTAGTGTTTACTACAGGTATAAATTCTGACACTTATGTAGTACCATGTGACCCATATTGTTTCTTAGGCATTTGTTTATATTCACAGAAAGAATATTCTCAGAAATTATAAGAATGATTAAACAAACATGTTCTAGATTAACTGACGCTGTAAGAACCCTTGGTAATTTTTACATTAAAGGGAAATTATATGGACACTTCTAGGAATAATGGCTGTTAGCTTGATAAAAAAAATCACGTACCTAGGTGTCTTTTATATGGAAATCAGAGGGGAGAGTCACTAAGCGGTGTTACAGAGGTGATAAAGTGGAGATGACTCCAGATTATCACTTCTCCAATTCCTATATTATTCTATGGAGTCTATACACTAAGATGTCTTCAACTTTGTATCTTAGGCTCTATAGAATAACATAGGAACTGGAGAAGTCATCTCTGCTTTATCACCTCTTTATCACCTGTTTATCACCACTTAGTGAATGTCCCCCCAGAAATCTCTACATAAAACGTTTTGTATTGAATCTGCAGTAGAATATACTGTATGTAGAGGTCTCCACTGAAATCTGCATTTGTGTAAACTTCCTCACAACTAGGGTGACCACAATTGCGTTCTGTCATTAACCTTTTAACGACCCTTGATGGTCATAGCATGTCAAAGGTCGATCTGGCTGAACGACCCATGACGTACTATGACCGGAACCAGAAAAAGAAAGAAAAAAAAATGCTCCGTGGTCGTTCAGTCACATCGCCGCGACAATCGGCCAATCGTTAAGGGGTTAAGGAACACTATGCTTTCTGTGTCAGTGCAATACGAGTCATAGGATTTATTTTATATGGGGCAAAAAATAAGATGTTTGTGGTGTTGTAGAGGAATATTGGTCCATATTTATAAAAGCGAACAGGAGTTACTCTGGAGTGAACCAACTGACCACAGGGGATAAATAAAAAACCCTACATTCCCATGCACTTGCATAGAGCTTTTTGACCCCTTAAATGCCAGAGAGATCTCTAGGGCAATGCATTCAAAGGGTTAAAGGTCCAATTATTTTAACAGGCATTTGTATTTGTCCCCTAAGGTGCAGTTGGTTTACTCCAGAATAACTCTAGTTTTCATAAATATAGGTCAGCATGAGAAGTCTCTAAAGGACTACTACAGTGACATACAGCACAGGTATGCATCAATGATTCAGTTTTATAGTAGAAGAAGACTCTAAAGGACTACTACAGTGACATACAGCACAGGTATGCATCAATGATTCAGTTTTATAGTAGAAGAAGACTCTAAAGGACTACTACAGTGACATACAGCACAGGTATGCATCAATGATTCAGTTTTATAGTAGAAGTCTCTAAAGGACTACTACAGTGATATGCAGCACAGGTAGTATGGATCAAAGCAATGATCCAATTTTACAGCAGAAGAAGTCTCTAAAGGACTACTACAGTGACATGCAGTACAGGTATGCATCAATGATCCAGTTTTATAGCAGAAGAAGTCTCTAAAGAGATACTACAGTAAAATGCAGCACAGGTATCCATCAATGATCCAATTTTATATCAGAAGAAGTCTCTAAAGGACTACTACAGTGACATGCAGCGCAGGTATGCATCAACGATCCAATTTTACACCAGGAGAAGCTCAGTAAAATTACTACTAGATCACAGTTGCAGGAATTGTACAAATTCTGTTATTGAAAACAAGTTATTTCTAGCATTTTCCATGTTGCTGCTGTTATTAGAGGTGCCAACAGGAGTGGAATTTCTGCACAAGACACCAGTAGATTGTGATAAAAGCACAAGAACTATTTAACCCATCTTCTCCAGAGGAGCCAGCACCTTTACACTTTGGTTGGTTGTGAAAGTAGATTTCAGTTACAATGCAAGGAAACCCTGTGCACGTCCAGGCTGACTGTTATGTGAATTCCATAAAAGGGCCCCGATTTGCTAAATGGTGCTGTGTTTCATAATGCCTACATGATGAAAGCATGCTACATTTTATTGAACTCGAGTGTGTGATTTATTTATTTCTTAGGAATTTTTGTTTTTCATTGAGTAAATTATAAACATTACCATGAAAAGTAAGGCCTAATGTTACATAAAAATAAACCATAACGTAGTGGCAACCTGATACAATGTTAATACAATTTGAGCACTATTTATTAAAGGCCAAATCGGAAACACTCCAGGAAAATATGGACATTTTCTTGCAGGTTTTTAATTCACATATTTATCAATGGACAGGGCTGGAAAAAACACTTGTCCTCTTGTATATGACTAGAGAAAAAGAGATAATGAGTAGTCAGTATAACTTAAAAATGGTTAATATCTTGCACATTCCAAATACAATCAGATGACGGGATTTATTTTACTTGCCAATTATGGAGGTCCTGTGGCAATCTGGGGACCCCCAATGCTACTACCTATATCTCCTTACTTACCCCATGTCAGTGTCATATGACACTGATGGTAGATTACACTAATCTATATTGAAAACACTGCACTTGTTCTAGAAATGTGTTGGATACCTGTCTAGCATTCAAGGGGTGAAAAGGTCCATTGAAATCAGTAGGATGTTTTACTTGTGCTCTGTAGTGCATCTGCTTTGTCTCAGAATTGCTGCTCTTTACCATTATATTATATAGAAGGGACAGTTGGTGGCATGGGTATGCATTTAAGGTTAGGGTAACTGTTAGTAACACAAAACTTAATGGAAATGTTAAACTTAAACCAAACCTCTTAACTATAACTTTATTACATACCCTTAAACTAACCTAAAGCTATCCTGAAGTCTAGCTCAATCCCTAAAGCTGACCATACCCCATACCCTAACAAAAAACATATACGTAAATCTACCCAATCAACAATATCCACTAGCAATGCAATATTATTTCTATACCCTGTATCAATGCCTAGAGCAAGCATCTCTTTCCAAGGTAGAAATCAATTATGCTGAGTGTCAGGAGTATGGACAAAAGACATGATCCACACAGTCCCCCATGCAGTTACCTCCAGTACTCCTCACTGGGACTGGTCCTCTTGAGTGTATGGTTGAGTCCTGATGTGAGGTTGTACAGGTTTTGGTGGTCAGTGAGGTTGAGGGAGGTGTTGGAGTTGGGGCTCAGCACTCCAGCACAGTACTCAGTGTTCCAGGGGTTGTTACAGTAGGTCCAGGGCAAGATACGATTCATGGACATGAAGAAGTAATAGAAGGCGATACAGATAACCACATTGTAATAAATGCCAATGTACGTGGAGACTACCATCATTCCATAGCCTACACCTGTTGAAATACACAAAGACTTTGTCTTAACGGCAAGTAAAATTCATGAATCAAATGTCTGCTCTCTCTAATTAAACCGCCCATTCAGTTTTGCACACTAGGACATTACACATCATATAAACATTTAATGCCACATACAGCACACATAATTTATAAAATAAATCGCCTGGATGCTAGACAGGTCCTCAGTGCATTACATATCAAATATGAAATATAACAAATCATTCCATTGCTACAAAATAATATATTTAATATATGATACAGTATGGTCCACTAATTTAATACGTATAACAGTTGACTGGCGCACAATGATAGCATGCAGTAAGATACATTAGTAATAATATTAATCCAGTGGAGAGAACATTGCTGTCCATTGAGAGAAGTGCTAGGGTATTTTATAATGATCTTATCACTTTGAATCATCATGTACCAGATATTTGTGTTCCAGATTACATATTCTATTATAGCCACATTTTTATTACTGGTTCTGGATTTTCACCTATCATTGACATTTGCTTATATAATAAGGACCTTATGCAGGAGAGCAAAAGATGAGCAATTATTGAGCACATGGCCACATATATTGCCATTGATTTAACAGGGCTTTTACCCCCTTGAATATTAGAAAGGTCATCAACACACTGCTTTGTAATGCATTAGTGACCTCTAGCATTCAGGGGGGTTAAAGGCCCCATTTAGATCAATGGGAATTTTGAGAATGTTTATTCTTTTATACTTCATACTTTTGAATACCAGTATGCTGGCACTTTACAGTATCCCCTAGACTTGTTCTTTTGATTTCTTTATATGACCCTAAATATTGTTTTCTTCAATATATTGTTTATATACCCTGTTCTAAGTTTACTTATTATTATATTGCAAATTTTGGAAGGGTCGACACTATAACAGTGACAGCAACACATGAACACAACCCCAGTTCTATGGGGCAGTACGTGATGGGATTATCTCAGATAGGCGTAGCATGCTGCAACTTTCCTCCCAACAGTGTGATAACGCAACTACAGTTTTCTGTATGGGTTTTAATGAACCTGCATTGAAATCACTTATCACAGACAGCTGTGCTTTCCTGTAATTTTATCGCTTTATTTTATATTGTGTGAATGGGATGATGGGGAATCCTTTCTATACTGTAGCATTTGTATTGCCCCAATATTTTCATGCAGAGAAAGAAAGAGATGCATTTTGCACCCTGGCAAATAACCCACAGAGCCAAATCGGGGACAGGAAAAAGTGATCTCTGCAGCTCTCAACTTGATGACAATTAAATTCAAATGCAAGGGAAGTCCATAGTTTAGTCTCCAGTAGCAAGAATAGCTCCTATGGACATCAAGAATCAATCAGTTTTACAAACTGACACTTGAGGTCTATGGGGAGCAACAACAGAGCAAGTGAAGCTATTAACTTAAGCCACTCTCTTTTCTTGCTTAGTCCAGCTCTCTGCCAGCCGAAGAGCAGGCTTAGTAAAATATGATAACTGTCTTTTAGGGCTCGATGCAAATATTGGAGATGGTTGTTTTTAATGCCGATTAAAGTTAAGAGGTGTTTTCAGTCATAGCAAATAATGAAAACAACGTAATTTGAAACTGCAAAGCAATGCGTTGCGTACAAATATACTTCCAGTTATTTAACGATGTCCAAGTTGTTCCAAATAATATATCCAGAAATGCCATAATAACATAATTCTTAGCTTTAATAATACTTAGCTTAGTGGTGTGTTATCTGTGTCCACTGCTGTGTGCGGCCGCGGAGGCAGCAGCAGCAGAGAAAGTACTATGCGGCACAGCCCCCTCCCCCCTGTCTTCTCCCCACCTTCCCCGAGGTCTGTTACACACTGAGGGAATTTGAACAGAGACCGCTTTTATATATGGGCAGTCTCAGTTCCAATTCCCTCACAGCCATTCAGTTTAAAGCATACATGCTCAAAGCTGATTGGCTGAGATGTGCATAAACACATCCCAGCCAATGGCTGTGAGGGAATTGGAACTGAGACTGCCCATCTATAAAGGCAGTCTCTGTTCAAATTCCCTCAGTGTGTAATGGGCATCGGCCTGTGAGGGAGAAGACGGGGAAGCTGTGCTATATAGTACTGTCTCCGTTGCTGGACAACAGAAAGACAACACAACACTAAGATAAGTATTTTATTAAAGCTAAGAATTATGTTATTATGGCATTTCTGGATATATTATTTGGAACAACTTAGACATTGTTGAATAACTGGAAGCATATTCATATTTATAGAACCAGACAGCAATACATGCTTTAACCCTTTTGAGCCCCAGGGAGGTACACAACCATTGCTTTGCAATGCATTACGTACCCCTCTGGCACTCAAGGGGTTAAACTATGTATTAGTGTGCTGGATATTTCAGCATTGTATTCATACTTTTCTTTTTTATTTACCGATACCAGAAAGAAGAATGAAGAGAAGACAGAAAATACAAGAAAGAAGAAAATACAGAATGAAGATAGGAGGAGAAGGACAGTGGATGACGGGTAAGTTTAACACAGATTAGTTAACGATTGGCCACAATATGCCAACTTGTCCATGGCAAAGTTAGAAGAGGACTTCCTGTCCACCTGCCAGACAAAACCCCTGGTCTATCTCCACTACATAGATGATGTTCTTATCATCTGGACAGCCAGTGAAGAGGAACTTCTCAAATTCCACAAAAATTACAATGCATTCCACCCCAGTATCAATCTAACACTCAGTCACTCACGCACAAACATTAACTTCCTAGACACGACTATCAGTATTCAGAACAACTCCATCCACACATCCTTGTACTGTAAACCAACAGACAGACCAACCTACCTGAGGAATGATAGCTTTCACCCAAAACACACAAAGAACTCCATCATATACAGCCAAGCCATCAGATATAATCGCATCTGTTCTGACATGGCGGACCGTGACAAGCACCTCCAGAAACTCAGAGGAGACT
Source organism: Rhinophrynus dorsalis (assembly GCA_037306005.1). NCBI lineage: Eukaryota > Metazoa > Chordata > Amphibia > Anura > Rhinophrynidae > Rhinophrynus > Rhinophrynus dorsalis. The sequence goes on from CM074722.1 coordinate 220,338,279, forward strand.
TTATAAGACAGGGTTACAGTGCAAGGATTATTGACAGTCAGATACAGAAAGCTACTCATATACCAAGAAAAGATCTGTTGAGCTACAAAGAACAGCATAAGGGAAACCGTGTGCCACTTGTTGTCACTTACCACCCCCAGGTTGAAGCTCTGCGCAAAATATCAAGAGAACTTCAAGCAACCTTACACACAGATGAAAGACTTAAGAACATATTTCCACAGCCTCCCTTACTCTCCTTCAGACAGCCTCCCAATTTAAAGCAACTGATGGTAAGGAGTGCCCTGAACAAAAACACAAAAAATGGCACATTACCCTGCCTACAAAGTAGGTGTAAAACCTGTGCACACATTTATACCACAGACAAGATACCCATACCAAACACCCAGTTACACCATAAGATCAATGGTAATTTCACCTGCAAATCATCCAATGTAATATACCTTATCATGTGTGCAAAATGCCCAACAGCTTTTTATGTGGGGGAAACAGGACAGAAATTACATAAGAGGTTTAATTCCCACAGATCCAGCATTAACAACAAAAAGACAGAGACACCAGTGGGAGAACATTTTTGCCAAAGTGGGCACAGTATCAGGGATATTAAATTGACTGTACTAATGGGACAATTTTGCAATCAGAGGGACAGAAAGTTATGGGAGGTAAAATTAATGTTACAATTTGACTCTTTGAACCTATGGCATGAACAGGGACAGGGAATTCCTGTCACAGTACTTAATGGTGAATTAAGTTTTACGACAGTCCCTCTGGAATCATAAATACCTGGACCCAGAGGAAGAATGCTATTTAAATCACATCCTCTACCATTGACTGATCAAGGAATTGGTATCTGGACTAACGTTCTTATCTGATTTCTATTATAAACAATGTAATGTGTACTTGTATTTAAGAGAGAAGTTTTCATATTTATCTGTATAACATGCCTGAGGAAGAGACCTAAGAAGTCTTGAAAGCTTGCATTTTAAATCTGTTTAGTTAGCCAATAAAGGTATCAACTTTACAAAAAATTTTGCATCCTAGAGGTCTTGGTGCTCCAAGTTGTGTCAAGTACTTTTTTGGCTCCCAGCAGTTAAATGCTTCATGACTGTGTCTTTAACATTTCTGCATGTGTTTTAAAATCCTACCTTTAAACATGGGGCTGACCCTCCATACCCCAAGGCATCCCTGACTGGCAAACTGTCCAAAGGAGAGTTCCATGAAAAACAGTGGTATCCCACAGAACACCAGCATGATAAAGTACGGGAACATGAATGCACCTGAAAAATGGAGAACAAAACATCACAAGAGTATCAGAAAGGAAAGAGAAGATTTGGTACAGAAACCATGGAACAAGTAATGGAGCAATACGCTGCGTACCCCTCTGGCACTCAAAGGGTTAAAATATTAATGTTCATAATTCATGTCAACCATTTCAAGGTAAATATAAAGAAATATTTTCCTTTAGAAATCCCTCAGATGTACTTCAGCATGTTGGAATTAATGGAAAACTAGGGACCACGTTTACTAAGAAAACTGAAGCAATCATGCGAGAAAACTACTGAACATATAAGACAAAAAGTCCTACGGATTTAAAAGGTTTTGAACCCCTTTAATGCTAGACAGGTCTCCAACATGATCTCTCTAGTATTCAATTGTTTTAAACAAACATTTATATTAAGGGGATTGGTATGCTCCAATTCTGCTAAGAACATCAGCCCCTATGTATTCCAGATTGCTCCTTGATATGGCCCTGTTCCATTATGCCTCCCGTTTTATACACACCTCCTCCATTCCTGTAGCACAAATATGGGAATCTCCAGACATTTCCCAGGCCCACAGCATATCCCACGCTGGTTAGTACAAACTCGATTTGGTTGCCCCAGTTCCCTCTCTTCACATTCTCATCTTTCTTTGTTGCCTCTCCAGGCACAGCACCATTCTAAAAAAACAAAAAAAACAGCCTAAATTAGGAACTCTATTCACCGTTATTTGGTTACTGGCAGAGTGATAATACCAGGACACACAAGGGGCCTTATGCAGAAAGCAGAAGATGAGCAAATCTGGAATCAGCTGCATCATAGGGAAGAAATAAAATTCCCATTGATATGAATAGATATTTTAATCCCCTGAATGCTAGGTAGGTCTCCAATGCATTGCTTCATCATGCATTAGAGACCTCCCTACCATTTGAACTTCAAAGCCGCATTTATATCAATGGATATTTGGTGAAATTTACTTTTTCCCTTATGGTGCAGTTGGTTTGCTCCGAAATTTCTCATTGTTAGCTTTCTGCATAAAGCCCAGGAGTTTCAAGAGATAACATCATCCATACACTGGCTGTCATGATCATAGAGATGGCTACAACAGTACCTAGTAAGACTACTGCACCTCAGAACTTGATCAATGAAACCTGTGTTTTTTTCCCTCCCAAACTGAAGCAGGCAAAGTGCATTTTATTTATTTAGAAGAGATTTCTCTCATTTTCAAGTATGTCCTGCAGAGTTTAACAGTAAATAGTTACACATTTACACAAATAGAGAAACATTATATATCTACACACACAAATATACATACATATTAAACATGTATATACAGTTACAGGAGATGAAGTAGATTGTAATGTGCAGTAGGTGGAGTCTGAGTCCAGTTGTCCTGCTATCAACTGTAATGTACTTCTCCATGGATATATACTGATTGAAAATGCCTTCTCTTCAACAAATACACAATGGCAAAATTCATAGTGGTCATTAGATTTTCTAGCCATAGTAAGGTAAGTAGGAGGTTATTATGATGAGTTAGTATACCTTTATTAACACCATTAGACATGGCTAAATCCTTGCCCTAACAAATCACAGTTAGTTATTGGGTAAATTGTAGTAATGATACCAGGTGTGGATAAAAAATAAATTCTACCTAAAAATATTAATACTTCTGATGGTATGTGTAGCCATGGTAACCTTCTGTCTGTATAAAAGTAATTGCCAGAGCATGTTAATGGACATGGAATACTGGAGAGAGCACCCACCAGAACAGGTGAGCAACCAAACAGGTGCTAGCTAGAAAGACCTTGGGGGTTAATCACTAAAGTGTGATAAAGAGGTGATAAAGTGTAGATGACTTCTCCAGTGATATCACTTCTTCAATTCCTGTGTTATTCTATGGCCCCAATTCACTAACATTTCTAAAATTTGTAGATCTTAGTGTAGACTCCTTAAAATAACATAGGAACTGGAGAAGTGATATCATTGGAGAAGTCAGCGCCGCTTTTTCACCTGTTTATCACGCCTTAGTGGATAACCCCCATCGCCTACACAATTTTATTTATTAACCTAAATGTCACTTATTTTGAGAATAAAAAAACTGTACAACCATTTGGTTAGCTTTACCTCGTTTTGTGTAATTAGAGTATAGCATTCCTACAGTCTACTTAATGGTCCTTTTTCCCAGCTCAGTGTTCTGGTAGCAAAGGATTTACTTTTAGGATTTTATTCTCATGAGTGGACTTGAGAAGTTGTAGCATTGTGCTCTTGTAAGGAGAGGTGAACGGGTTGTGTGCTGGGAATCATACAAAGCATGCATGACAAGAGGTCTGCGTCAGCCTACACACAAAGCTTGCTCTGTTCCTCCACCAGTCTCTTCAGATTTCTATGCAACGCACAAGCCCAGGATGGGAGGTGTGAGACCCTTTCCTTACCTTGACTACACTCTAGAGTACGAGGACATATGGCAGTGTTACATGGACAAATGAAAGATGAATTTTACCTGAGGAAATAATAATTTCTCTTGTTTTCCACATTATTGCTGCACTCACACATGTCAGGCTAGTTAATAACAAATTATATTAGCCATTAAGTCCCTGCATTGGTTGCAAAGTCAATTAGGGACTAACCCTTTGAGTGCTAGAGAGGTTTCCAATGCATTGCTATGCAGTGGATACCTTTCTGGCAATCAAAGGGTTAAAAACCCAACAACCTCTCAAATCATTATGTACAAAAGCAAAGGGGAGCAATTCTTTGTAAGAAACAGTACAAAACAGAAAGAAAGAGACAGTCAGACCAGAGGTGTCCGTAGAAATGTTTCCTGGTGGGGGCAAAGCCATAATATGACCCCCAGGCCAGCCCATCCAGCCCCTTTCTTTATATGGAGGGGTAATTGTATGAGTCAGACAGACAGACATATATATCAAATAAGCAGACACACACAAAAGAAGGCCAGGCAGATAGAGTATGCACATGGCTGCAATAGTAGTAATGCCAAGTGCTGAATTCAGTGCATGAACCTGAGTAGGCGCTGCTTAAAGGGATAGTAATGTTTCACAAAAACATCAGCTCCAATTAATCTTCATAGTATATGAGCCACAGAGAGTGTTATTTCAGTACTGTCAGAGTTGGGGTTCAAGAGTAATTGAATGATAACGTTTCCCCCTCCCGCCCCTTTAACCTAGTGTAAGCCATCTCTCCTCAGATGTGGAATCTGGTTGCTAGATGAGACAGCTCACAGCAGGGGACAGTCTTCTTACTATGAGAACAATGAAAACCCTGCCCCCCTTGACAAGTTTTTCAAGTTTTTCCCTTATCTTAATTGAAGATTGTCCCTCTCTGCAATCCACTTGAACACACTCTGTTGCTCTGTTGAGCAGTGTTACATCAGTAAAAGGGGTGGGAGGGGGATACTTTATCATTCAATTATTCTTGAACTACAACTCTGACAGTATTGAAATAACACTCTCCAAGGTCCAAATACTATGATGATTAATTAAAGCTGCTTTTATTATGAAACATTACAATCCCTTTAGAGTGGCATGCAACACACAAGAGACTGCCATAACCCAAAAGCATATGAAGGCCCTGACATACACTGAACAGAGGTCTATGGGCTGTTTCTGTGTGCTATTTAATCTAATCTTGAATGCCAGTACTTAAGGGAACACTAACATCTAAAAATGAGCTGGGATTATTTACACACTTAAATACCATTCCTGCTAGCATTTGCTAAAATTATTTACTTTCTGAGGCTAAAAATCTATTCTTACATCTGCTATGATAGAGCAGACATTCTGCCTTTTTCGGGGCTCCCTTTGATTGTCCATGATTAGCTCTAAATAGACTGAGATAACATAACAGCCTTTATCAATACAAGAGCAATGGGCACTAATCACAAGCAATTAGCTGATGTTAGCTCTTATCTCTCATCACATACAACAAAACAACATTATGTAAACACACCCTGATTAGAACAGTTGAGACAAAAGTTTAACCCTTTGAGTGCTAAGCGTTGTGTACCTCGTTGGCACTCAAAGGGTTAAAAAAAAGTTTAGAATGATATTTTAGGGATGTAACAAGTCAATATTTAATTTTTACATATGGTAGCTGTAAGCACATGTTATTTAATGTTATGTTAATCAGTTTCATTGTTCGCTGTTAGCTTTCCTTTAAAAATCCAGGGCTTTATTCATCACGCTAAAGCAGTGATTCCCAACTAGGGTGCCGTGGCACTTTGGTGTGCCACGAACATCAGTTTAGGGTGCCCCATGTTTTCTTTGAAGACTAATAAAAATGGACTTTTAAATAAAGATTTATACAAATTGTTATGCACAATATGTTTAGTTTTATTATTAAGATTATAAGACCTAATAATAACTGTATATTTATGTATTGTACCCTTCTTATGCCTTTGATAAAGTACATTAAATATGTTACGTGTGCCCAGAATGTTCTAGACTGTGTGTTAGGGGTGCCCCGAGCAAAAAATTATTGAGAACCACTGCGCTAAAGAGAAGCAATTCTGGAGCAAGTCAACTGCACCATAAGGGAAAATAAAAACTCCCTTTAACCCTTTGAATATTATAGGTGCATCCAATTAATTGCATTGGATGAAATGCACTGAAGACATATCTAGCATTCCAGTGGGGGTAAAAAATCCCATTTTGTATCAATGGGAAATTTTATTTCCCCCCTATAGTGCAGTTGACTTGCTCGAGAACTGCAATGCATCTGGGACCTCCCTAGCATTCAAGGTTAAAGTCCAGTGTTAGACAACTGGAGTTAGGAAATCTGAATTCATACCCAATGGCGTAGTTGGTTTGCCCCAGAATTACTCAACTTTTCATTTGAACATAAAGCCCACAGTTCTTTCTTTCAGGAGCTACAATAAAGCAGCTTCTGTTTTCAAGTGGATTACCAAAAATGTATGTTTTTTTTTTTTACAGTTCAGAGTCCCTATTATGCCCTTCTCTAGAATTTTTAAACCTTTTCCTGGCAATGTACTTGGGGAAAAGCAAAAGGGTGAATGGAACAGCAGCCCTAACTCACAAACTAAGACTGGGAGCCATTTACAACCTATGTACATGGTCATAGCTGGGAACTCTCTGGATTTGCCCCAGAGACTCTGGTTTTGGCTTCTGATTTCTTGGTCTCTGGGGCAGAGGCTGATTCCACGGATGTGGGGAGTTTGTACTGAAACTCTGCCCACTTCTGCTCTTTCCCACCCTGTTCCTCTGACTCCTGACCACTTCTCTTCCTTCCCCAGCCTATTTTTACCACTTTTTTCATGCAAGCTAAGCCCTGCCCCACACTTGTGATTAAGCCCCACCCCTTCTTCCATGAGGATCGCGTGATCTTTCTCAGCCCAGCGGCACCACAGTACTCCCCTCTGGTGAGCACACACATCAAAGTTCCCAGGTATGGACATGGTCATTACAGCTCTCCAACCAGATTTAAGAAAATAACTTCACGTGGCCAACCAAGAATCATAACAACAATTCTTACCTATTTTTAGTGATGGGGCAAACACATAATGCTGTTTAATTAAGTTTATTTAGCTAAATCTAAAGTATCTTGTTAGCATTACTGTGGATTGCATAAAATAGGCTGTAAAATATCTAATTTTGTGCTCTCAAGCATGCTTTTTTTAAGTAAGTACAGTTAGTAGCAGTAGTGTCAGGAACTTCTTGTTTTTTCTCTAAGTCTGGCCCTTGAGAAGAAAGTTTAGACACCCCCTGAAGTAAGTCAAAGGGGGCTGTATAGGGTCAATAAAAGACACTTTAAAACCCCTGTTTGTGGAGAGTGCTCATAGCCCATAACTCACCAGTTATCACCCAGTTTGCTGTGCAGGTCACAGAGCTATGCACAGCTGGTTAATGTCAGTTACTTACTAGGTACTAAATGGAACTTCTTCACTCCTCATAGAGGTTCCACGTCAGTGAATCTACCGTTAATGGATGGAGTGCTGAGTAAGGAGATGATGTCACCGAGTTGTACAGATCTCTGTGATCTCCTCAGTAAATCCAGAGAGAACTAATAAGCTATAACCTATAGGAACCCTGTTCTCATAATTCTGAGGGCTCAAGCAAGGTTTTAACCCTTTCAGTTCCAGAGAGGTATGCAAACAACTGTTAAGCAAAGCATTGCATACCCCTCTGACACACAGAGGGTTAAATGAGATTTTTATTGACCCTATGCTGCCTATTCAAATATTATTATAACAGTCAAGAAACTTATCAATACAACAGGTTGTACAAACAAAAGAAACATGGATCAACTGGGCAAACCAATTGCACCATGGAAGAAATAAAACATCCCATTGATTTAAATGGGGTGTCTAAACCCTTGGATTCTAGATAGATCTCCATTTAAATCTAAAGACATGTGGGAGTTTTTTTTATGTATGATCTGATCCAGAATTATTCCAAGTTTTTTTGTGCATATGGCCCCAATATAATATGTGTACTAGATCTAGGAATAATAATAATAAGGTACGGAAAAAAAAAACAAAGTAAAGAGAATAAACAGAAAAAGCCTGAAAAAAACTGAAAACTATTATATATTGGAAACAGTGCAAGTATAATCCTTAACATTTTATGATCCGTTACTTGATATTTTGATTCTTTCCATTGTTACTCCCCATAAGAATCCTATGTGGCTCACAGAGTGTCTGTCTACAGGGATGTCCATTGATGGTACTGGAGTGTTCTCCTGCCTGTCTGCACTTAGATATACAGTATGTGACTTTAGCCCTATATCATTTGAAGTGTATTGTATGGATTTTTATGATCCAATACGAAATGTAATTCATATAAGAGTTTTTTTGTATATGTACCGATACATCCTTTTCTCTTAGTAAATGTTGAACAAAGAAACCATGGGGTAAGTCTCCTCTTTAAACAGATATTTTTTCATACTAGTTGCCTTTTAATAAAATATTGGATGTTTTAAAATATTTTCAGGGAGTGCTAAGTCTCTTTAGTCTTAATTGAAATATATGGAGAATGTCTGCGGAAAAACCCAGTAACAGAAGAAAACTACAAATAGAAAATCAAGGAAAAATCAGTCACTGAATGAACTAACTTGGATCCTGGCAGAAACAGAACTTTACCCATACTGCTACTGAGAGGATGTTATGTTATACCTAGTGTTCTTGGTTTTCTACTTTCCAATTAGAACTTCACACTTCAGACTAACTCCATATTCCGGGATTCAAAAACTAACCAGGATGAGAGAGGAAGTGGGAGGAACGGTGAGAGGGCAGGAGACAGTGGCTCATAGTATGAGTTAAAGTCAGGTCATGTAGAGAATGGTCACCAATTATAATGAGGCATAAGCTGGGCAATGCACTCATCTAGAGCTGCCAGATCTCTGCAGCAAAATCTTCACAAGAATGTCTCTATAGCAGTTTTAATTTTACAGTCGAAGACACATCCGGTGGATCAGTTATAAAACATTGAATAGAAAAGAGAGGTTTATGGAGACTCAGTACTAAAATGAATGCCAATTGTGTTAAAATTACATATATCTATATGATAAAGGGAAAGAATAACGAAAAATAAAGCTAGCAGAGAATTTGTTGTAATGGTCTCTTTACACCAACATGCCATTGCTTAAAAACATTTCCATCACTGGCCAGATTATCTTCTGTAGAGCTCTTCCTCAAACTGTCAAATGGTTGTCCATCTCTATCCCTCTGCTACAATTATAGAAGGGAAAGCCTCACATTCATTAAATAAATACAGGTGAACTCAAGAGGGAACCACAGCAGCAGCAAAGGCTGTTCATCTTTGTTTCCACAGTGAAAAAAGCAGACTATTAATTAAGAGAACAATAAGCAAATTCTGTCCAATTACAACGCATTCTACAATGTCATAAAATATATAGATAAAGAGCACAGGACCTTATTCACCTAGTTAGAAGGTACATTTGTAGAGGAAACCATCTGTACCATACAGGACAAATAAATTTGAGCTTTGTACCCCATTTGTGAGAAATGTAAAATGTCCTGTATGGTGCAGTTGCTTTGTCCTAGAACTGTATCTCTTTACATTCCTGAATATGTCCCACAGTATATTTCAATCAATGAAACATGACTTACATGGGTAATTTATTGATAAGAGAGCTTAAGGATACATCTTGGAAACACACGTGGAATGATGCACTAGGGGCAGGGAAATATCAGGACAGCTTCTTTTTCATTATGGAGAGGTTTCTGATAATTACGTGTGTGCATAGAGTAATAAAGGAATGGGAGAGATTTCTCTCACTGGAGTCACTTTACTTCATATTCCTCAAGTTCTGGCTAGGTGTTCTGTGCTAGTCTATTGATAGAGAATGAACGCATTCACATATACTGTATATGTTTTTGAAAGTGTAAAAAGAGGTTTTCCTTGGGGAAAGTCCTTCTTAAGTGGATTTCTCAGGTTTTCCTTGTTAGTGGACACTAGCTAGAGAAATACACATGACTTTTGATATATACCTGAAGGTATGATAGAAGATTGCATGCAGGTGACAGTGGTAATCTGTTTATCACATACACATAATTACACACACTCTGTTATACAAAGACTAAGCCAGTTTGTCCCATGTATTGAAATGTTACTGTGTTATCAAACAGATACCTTCATAACTACAGGTAACAATCTTCAGAACTAATGCTAACAGTCTGACTTGTCATAATTCACATTTATATATATATATATATATATATATATATATATATATATATATATATATATATATATATGCCACATATAAATAAAATCCAAATAATGTGACTTTATAATTATAACAATTTATGCGCCTGAATTAGCCTTACACCACAAGAAGATGGTAGCTGCAGCTGGTGTTTTGGGGTCAGGAAGTAGGTCTCAATTTACCCTCTTGTTTAGAACTCTGTAGAGAAAAAAGAACAGTTCTGAAGTAAAAAAAACTGTACTGGAAGAAATAAAATTTCCACGTAGTGTCATTGATTTAAATAGGGCAAGCACTGGAAATCTGTCTAGTACTAAAGGGGTTAAAACCCCCATTTAAATCAATGGAAATGTTTATTTGTTTTCTGTATTACAGTTTTTTTGACCCAGAATACTTTTCCTTAGAACATCAGCCTCCATATTTTTTTCAGTAACTATATTCTATAATTAAAGGGATAGTAATACTTTGTTTTAACTTTATTTTATTTTGTAGGCATTAAAAAACATGAAGAATGATATAAGTCTTATCTCTTAAACCTTTATGGTTTATGAGATATTCACAAGCAAAGTTTCCCCCTCCCGCCCCTTTTACCTAGTGTAAGCCATCTCTTCTCAGATGTGGAATACAGTCCATAGACCAGACAGATAACAGAAGGGGACAATCTTATTCCTATGAGAACAATGAAATCCCTGCCCCCTTGACAAGCTTTTCAGGTTTTTCCCTTATCTTAATTGAAGATTGTCCCTCTCTGCAGTCTACCTGGGCACCTCCTTTCTGCTCTGGCTGAACAGTGTGACATCAGTAAAAGGGGCGGGAGGGGGACATTTTGTCATTGAATTACTCTGGAACTACAACTCTGACAGAATTGAAATAACACTCTCCAAAGTCCAAATACTATGATGATTATGAAATATTACTATCCCTTTAAAGGGACACTAATGTCCCATAAAAAAATCTTTAGTTTTGTAGAGGAAAAATAAAAAACTATATGCCACAAATCCTATCTCTCAAACAGCTATGGTTTGAGAGATATTTGAATTGGAAGTGCCCCTCCTCCCTCCCCTTCTCCTAATGTTAGCGCTGTGCTGACAGCAGAAGATCCCGTTCTGGGGACCAGCCGGTGACTCTGCAGCAGAGCCGAAATCGCGTTATTTAAAAATAATTACTTCACTGGAAAGGTCTACACTTTGTAGACCGTTGCAATGAAGTAGCAAAGCAATGCGTTGCGTACACCTCTGGCACTCAAAGCGTTAACTAATAAAAAACACAAAGCAATAGGATATGTTTTAAAATATTTCTTGTTAACTGTCTTTAAAAAAAAAAAAAAAGCCCTCAACTACTACAGAATATCTTCATTTAATTGTGCACGTCTTAAAATTGTGACATCATAGGCCTTTGCTTCTTGCCAAAAAATGTTGATCTACAGCTATGATTTCCAAGCGATTCTCTACCAGTGCAATTGGCTTTTATGAAAAGTAGGAGGGAACTGTTACTAATACCTGCCAGATTTCTCTTGACCTATATCCTAGGTTTTAAGATGCATTTCGAAGTGATGCTTTGCACACCCTGCTGGCACTCAAAAGGTTAACTTTTTTTAATATATAAAGCTGTAACAATTTCAGGCATCTTTTGGGCTACTAAAATGGGCCCTAGGGACCCCTCCACACCTCAGACTACAGACTAGAAAGTGTTTTACTAACTTTTGATGCTCCATCATATGTTATGCCTTTGAGTGCCTGAGGGGTGTCCAACGCATTGCAAAGCAGTGTCGGACACTACTACTTAAAGGGTTAATAGCTGCTCCATCCAATACAATGAAAACATACTTTGGCCGACTTACTAAGAAGGACTGGAGGAATTATGGGGAAAACCATATATACCATAGGGGAGAAATTAAAACATCCATTGATTAAATGGGGCTTGTAATAATGTGAAGATAGGTCTTCAATACATTTTGAAGCATTCTAGCATCTCTAGCATTCAAGGCATTAAAAGCCCATTTTAATCTATAGGAATGTGGAGAATTTTTATTAGTCTCATATACTGCACTTGGTTTGCTTCAGAGTTGCTCTGGGTCTCGTACATCAGCCTCACTGAATTATAACTTGTGTAAAGAGTGATTACTGATGCATACTTTGATGTATTTTAAAAGACTATACATAATTATTGCCTATTGCTTTAAGAATTAAACAAATAAACTGTAATAATAAATCAGTAACACGATTTGAATGTTAGTTGCAGTCTACATGCGTCCATTGAATTGGTTGTACTTTCCCTCCTAGTAATCTTCCTGACAGATCCTCTGACACAACAAATAGCTTTGGTGTGATGGGTTAAACTCATTATTGTTTATTCTCATATTCCAAAGGCTTCTATTGTGCACAGGACAATCAGAACTGCTTGTGGAAGAAGAATAGAAAGCAAGAGCAAACCAACCCCTGGGTGAGTCAGCACTGCACCCGGGGGGGGGGGGCTGTCTGGTTCTAGGGACGATCTTCCATAAAAACAAGACAAGGTTCTCATGTGTGCCATCTGGGCATTGGTACTGCCAGATAAACAAACAGGGTCACACGACTCTGGCAGTGATTAAATTGTAAAAGTGTGAAACCTTTAGCTCTATATTATCACCTTTCTGAGATATACAAGGTGGGATACAGATATATTAGGAATGAGTCTTTGGCCTCCTTTGGGATAGATTAAGTTTATGGGTGGAAGAACTCATATTTTCATTAAAACTGATCTGCCATTTATACTACATGTTCTTGGGGCAATAGAATCTGCATTAGATAACTCTGTGGCACTCAATTAGTTATATTGTATTAAAAGTCAGACCTCGTTGTGAGTCATCAGGACCCCCTCCTGATGCCCAAGAACTGATCTCTCAGAGAACTCCCCTGCTTCCATTCCAAAGATGGGTAGGAGTGGGCGGGATCAGGAAACTCATGTTAATGAGGAACGTTTTCCCTCATTTTCTGTCTGCTGGCAGCAATCCCACCCTGAGGTATGGCTGTCACAGATCCAGAAACTTTTTCCAAGGCACCCACACCAGGGCTAGTCTTTTATATAAATAGATATATAAATCTAACTATTTCTGTTTCGCTGTCCACACCTCCCCGGGGAGGCGGGGGGGGGGGGAGTGCATCTGCATTCAGCGAATCACCACGGGGCAGTAATTTTGACAGGAGTGGCCTAACCCCGTTTTGAAAATTTATAAGCAAATCATGTGTGAAGAGGATATTGATATAAATGGCAATTTCACAAAAATATTTAACAAAGAGATAAACAATTGATTTGTCTGAGTTTTAAATAAGGTATTCCTGCATAAGTATCAACTGATTATAATAGTTTACAATTTTTTAATAAATTATAAAAAAAAAGTTGGTGATGGTGGACCCTATTGTGTGTATATATTCAGGAGCAGATAATCTGCGAGTTTCTAAGTTGCTGTACAACAGCTGGAAAGCCACAGGGCTCCTCATATGTAACAGCAGTTTTACTGCCAGGGAGACAATGAGGGAAACATATGAATCTGATTCAGAGCAAAAGTCCAAGGAACTGTTTTTGTGTGCTGAATGTTCATGTGTCTGTATAACACTTATGTACAAAACTTAAGTGCACCAAAATGGCCACTTTTGCACAGTCTGCATCAAGGGTTTGGCAATGAGAGAGTGTGTAGGCCTTTTTTGCCATGTGCAGAATGTGTATGAATTGGGCGCAAAACAATCAGGAGCAAATGTCTTTGTTTTCCTTATGCCAAGCAAAATAAAGCTTGTGATAGGAAAAGACTAGAGATACAAATCCAACCTTAATGCCTCATTCACCACAAATAAGATCAGTTCAGTGATTTGTTTATAATGATTACACTTTGTTAAAATCATTGAACTAGTCTTCTTTGTGAAGGACTGGAGATTTGAGGTTACCCAAAACTGTCCCTCTAGTTTTGTTTAATCCTGCTATATTATGTGAATATTTTCCTTACACCAGCAATCAGTGGCATTAAAGAGTTGTTCATATAAAATGTGTACACTGAAGGAGCTGAGTGCCAAAGTGTACCAAGGCATCTGTGAAAAAGCACAAGTATGGGTGCTCATTTAGCAAAAAATATATGTGCAGGTATTGGACTGCACACTATTTCATATATTCTCCTCAATGACCTTCTTAAGACACACTGGTTAGCTGGAGGAATCATATATGCTGGTCAGTGGTAAACAGGTGAAAGCACATAAGTGACAGACCAATCTGTAGATGGAGTAAATAAATACATCACTTTCAGTTATATCAAAGTTGAGGTACACATTTAAGCATCCCTCTATTACAATTCCATGTATGAGACAGACTCAGGTGAGGAATCCTCAGTGATGAGCTAATTTGCAAGGCTTGCAATAGTTCTGTCTAAACTCTTGTCAGTCCACTCCCTACCCGACTTCAGAGCTCATGTGTTCAGAAACCTGACTGCCAACAACTTCTCCAAATACTATGCAAATGGCGAGATGTCGATAGTGATTTTGTTCAGGTCTGTGGGGTACTGGCATCAGGAGTCTGTGTGCGCCTAACCATGTCATTTAATTACTGACTCGAACGGCCTGGATATGACGGACAGTTATTCCGGAGCATAACTGCCAAACAAAGCAATCTGCTGATAACTAATCCTGCTGTAACATCAGTCCTCATTAACCCCTTGGACAACTCTGCACCCAGAAGATTTGTATAGGACTTATTTGCACAAAATACAAGTACAAAAAGGGTGGTATTTATCTTATACTCATAGGTGGAACTGTGTCATGGTACAATTCTCCAAGCTAAACTACATAGGCGAGCCTTAAAGGAAAAGTAAATCCCCCATGCCTAAACTCATTAAAAGGCTAGCACTTATGTCCCTGACTACCCCTTACGTGCTCCGGTAGTTCAGGGGTTAATTCTTGAATCGTATGTACAGTCCAGCATTCTAGAGAAGAGTAGGGAGAAACAGGCGCCACTTCTGGGGGAGATACACTAAGGTGTAATAAAGAGGTGATAAACAGATGATAAAGTGGAGATAACTTCTCCATTGTTTTAAACTCTCCAAGTCCTATGTTATTCATTGGAGCCAATGCTCTAACATTTCTTCAGCTTTAGAGATGTTAGTGCAATGGTTCTGCAGAATAAAATAGGAATTAGAGAAGTGTTATCACTGGACAACTCATCTCCACTTTATCATAGTGCATAACCCCCAGGTTTCTGATCAGTGACTGGCACTATGGGAGCTGGGACTGACATTTCAAACCCCTATAGAGCCAGAGAGCTTGCTCAGAAATTGACTATCAAAGACTGGGAACAGTTCCTGCTTCATCGTACTCTTCATTAGACCGAGATGAATGGCAAAACTGTAAGTAATAACACCATAGCTACTAGAGAAAGTTAGCAATAGTCCGTGACACATGACCAACTTTTTAGATAGTTTAGGTTAGGGGGAAGGATTAACATTTTCTTTAAAGGTTTTCTTTTCCATCAGGACAGAAGTGAAGGTATCTTTTGCAAATGCTGCATTCACTTCCAATCAAACATACACTTGCATGATCCATGTTATATACTTACGAAAGAAGCACTCACAAAACATTAAGGATTATAATATAATTTTAATGCTGATTAATGTGTCAGTTGTACCTCTGTTGCACTCTGAGTGTAAATATGCTGCATGGTGTAGGGCAGTCTCCTGTCCTATGTGTGGAGGTACTCCCAGACTGTTGTACTAGGGTTGAAAGTCTGACACATAAATCTATGGGGAACAAGCATACAGACTAACAGTTTGTGGCTGTTTAGGGGCTGAACAGGGCAACCCTAGCCTTTTTTCACGTTCTACCCCCATTGAAGTAGACTTGGTAAAATTGGTAAAAGCAATGCATTCCGCACCACTCTGGCACTCAAAGGGTTAACCTCTTGAATGCTAGAGAGGTCTCCAACACATTGCAAAGCAATGCTATTGAGACCAGTCTAGCATTCAAGGAGTTAAAAGTCCCATTTTAATCAATGGTTATCTTTATTTATCCCCCACAATTTCTCTTCTCAACATGAGGCCAATAGAGCAACTTGATCATAACAGAAATACGAATTAACAGGCAGGCTAAACTACATGGATGAATGTACATATAGTTACTGAGGCTGATGTACTAAGAACTGAATTGATTCTGAAACATACTAACTACACCATAGAGGACAAATAAACACTCCCCAAATATCTATTGCTAGAGAGGTCTCCAATGCATTCGATCAATGAGAATATTGAGAATGGGAATGGCACAGTCAGTTTGCTTCTGTATTGCTCCAATTTTGGCTTTGCATGTAATGGGCAGTTAGCTTTTACACATAAGAAAGAGGGTGAAACTTCTCAGTACCAGCAACACCACTGCTCACACTAGTGATGCATACAATAATCCTATAATATAAAAGGCCAGATGTATGTTTGTCTGATGCAGTCATGCGCAGTAGAGACTGACGATGCAGTTGTGCTCAGTAGAGACTGCCTGAACGCACAGAATGCTGGCCTGTGTACACGTGCTTTTACAGTCATGCTGAGTAGAGACTGCTGGTGCAGTCATGCGCAGTAGCGACTGCCGATGCAGTCATGCGCAGTAGAGACTGCCGATGCAGTCATGCGCAGTAGAGACTGCCGATGCAGTCATGCGCACTAGAGACTGTCGATGCAGTCATATGCAGTAGAGACTGCCCATAAAGCACAGAATGCTGGCCTGTGTTCACGGCTTTTACACTAGTAGTCTTGTAATGACTTGGAAGCATGTTATTTTTTTACTAGATACGGTAGTAAAAGTGGACCTGTCCCTTTACAAGTTTACCTTATTTTACAGAGAATCAAAATCTTCCTATACATTCCCCTAGCCATTATTCTGTAAAATTTATGTTTTTTGATAGAGTAACATTTATATTATTGCGCCACAGTGTGGCACTATGCTGTCTGAATAGCATGCTAATCTGTTATGTTCAAGGCCAAATGTATCGCTCTATGTGCCATTAGAAATGCTCATGCACTGCCTAGATTCATTCATAGCACAGAGAGTGGTATTACTGGAACACAACAGAAATAATTAGGATAATTCGCCAAACTGTGTTAACAACAAATAAAGGCTAATTTCTGAAACAATGCACAATATAATAGACATTTTCACTGTATAATTAACTGTGCACATCTTAAGGTGACACATACATTTTAAGGTGCTCGAAGCCCAGGTCTCATGTTTAAATCCCTGAATCCTGTTTCCAGTGTAGAGCATGTTAACAAATATTTATTAGTTGACTTCCCAAATGGTAAATGTGCAGCTGAACTGCATGGCACACCAAGCCCCAGATCGTTTGCACTTGGCAAAAAGAGGCAAAAGTACATGAAAATTGTGAGAATGAGGAGGGAAGTAACTGATAGGCATAGCTGGGAACTCTCCGTTTTTGCCCCGGAGACTCCGGATTTAACACTGTATTACCGGGTCTCCTGGGGAGAGTATAATTTGCCGGATGTGGGGAGTTTCTATTGAAACTCTGCCCACTTGTGCACCATCCTGCCCCTTTCCTCCCACTCCTTGTCCTATTCTCCTACTTTCCCAGGGCTATTCTGCCTAATTTTTTCTTTTTGTGTATTCCCCCACGTCGTGATTAAGCCCCGCCCCCTTTTTATGACATGAATCATAAGTCATAGAGTCATAGAGTTCACCAGGTAGCTACCCTCTGGGTAGTACATGTTGTAAAGTTCCCAAGTATGCTGATAGGTTTCACTTAAAATGTTATTGTAATGCAAGTTCTAGAATAGCAAATATAAAAAAGAAGTGTACAATACTGCATTACACGTGTAAGTCTGGGAAAATTAAATTTCTGGATAGTGTTACACACATTGAGATTTAGTTATTTGCAATAAAAACATGGCCTATAGTTCACATCACTCTCAGCTAACTATAGGATGATGCAGGGGCGGATTGTAGTATCGGGCATTCGGGCATGCCCCGGTGGGCCGGTTGCTTCTTGTCAGGGAAGGGCCGCTCCGCAAAATGACTGTAGACTCCAGCCCCACGGAAGTGTCACAGGCAGTGACAGCAGTGTCACAATGTGAAAGAGACTGCTGCTCTGCATTTCAAAGCTGCCCCGGGTGAAGCAGCCACTTGACAGCCTTGGTTGTTTTTTTTTATGATTTGTAAGTTAACCCAGTGCTAGAGAGGCTTTTAACACGTTGTGAAGCGATATAAAAGTCCTCTCTAGCACTCAAGATGTTAATTTGCTCCTGTACCTGCATTCCTGTTGCTGCCCTGCTTCTCTTCAGCGGACTCAGCCTCCCGTTCCCCGGACCTTATCAGGCATGTAAATCAATCACATTCCTTTTCTGTCCTCCTCTTTTCTCCTGTTTTGACTTTTTTTTTTGTCATGACCCATGATCTCATAATTGAAAAACAAGAACCCTTTGAATGCCAGAGGGATACCCATGTGCAAAGCGTTTGATACTCCTCTGGCACTCAAAGGGTTAAAATCAGAGACATTCAGAGTAAGAGGAAATGTGTTCCTGAACATTGCTCATCAAGATAAAGAGGATAAGTGTTGAGGAAAACTACTCAGAGAAACTAAAATTCTGCATATTCCCATTGATTTAAATGGGGCTTTTGACCTCCTTGAATACAAAGGGTCAAAAGCCCCATTTAAATCAATGGGAATATGCAGAATTTTAGTTTCTCTGTTTGAGTAGTTTTCCTCAAAACTTATTCTCTTTATCTTGATGAGCAATGCTCAGGGACACATTTCCTCTTACTTTGAACATCCCTGATTTTAACCCTTTGAGTGCCAGAGGAGTATTAAACGCTTTGCACATGGGTATCCCTCTGGCATTCAAAGGGTTCTTAATGTTCTCCCATTATGAGATCATGACTCAATCACACACACACACACACACACACACACACATATACATACAAATGTAACTATTGTAGCCCCTTCTACTACCCAAATGCCAGCTCAGAACCCCCCATATCCTCCTAAACTAGTAGCCTCCCAAATGTGTCCCATCTACTCTATGGCTGCCTCCATATGCCAACCTTTGTACCCAAGCACCTCCATGGGCCCATGTTTAACCATACTGGCCACCATATGCACCCCAAACCTACTACCTACCTACTAGTCCTCTGTGTTCAGAATGTCCATCATATGCCCCCCCAAACAGCCCACATGCATATATATATATATATATATATATATATATATATATATATATATATATATATTTATATATACACATACATACATATATGCATGTATCATGATATACCAACTAAGGGGCCAGTTTTTTTAAAAATGCCCCGGGCCAATATCTGCCCACAATCCGCCCCTGGGATGATGGGACTTCTATCCCATCCATGTATGGAGAGTCACAAGCTCCACTACTAGGGATAGGCGAAAGTTGTTGCCTTGTTCCTGTGGGAAATTTTGTGAAAACCATGTTGTTATCCGCTTTTTCGCTGGAAAATCCGCTTTAAAACTAGCAGTTAAAATTTTTGCATTTTTCGCCCATTGGCCAAAATTTTTTGCCATTTTTTCAAGGGCTAGAAAGTTTCAGCCCATTGATTTACATTGTTTTCGCACTTCTGCTATAAAAATGTGACGTTTCCGCTGAAGGCAGACACAATAGAAGCAGTTACAGAGCGAGATAGACGTGCTGTGCTGTTCTCTTGTGATATTTTGCAAAAATCGAGGTAGGAGAGGCTCACAGTAGCTCCTACCACTATGAGCAGGGTAAAAATAATCAATGGAGGAGCTGGAAGGACCATTATGTGTCCACTGAGTCTGAGGAGGAAGGGACCACTACTGTACCAATGCTGTCCAGTCACCCTAAATCACTCCAAGGGATCTTGGGGAATTTAATGGGAAGGGAGGGAGAAAATGGAATAGAAAGGGAGGGATAAAAGGGTAATACTAGTGAGAGCAGGACAGGTCAGCTGCCTGTGCCTGCTGCAAGACGTGCTGCCCCTGCTGCCAGTGCCACCATTTCTGATACTGCAGACACTAGAGTTGTACCTGTTGCCAGACGTGCAGCCCCTGCTGCCAGTGCCACCATTTCTGATCCTGCAGCCACTAATATTGTACCTATTGCCAGACGTGCTGCCCCTGCTGCCAGTGCCACCATTTCTGATCCTGCAGCCACTAGTGTTGTACCTGTTGCTAGTACTGAACCTGCTGCTAGTGCTGAACCTGCTGCTAGTACTGAACCTGTTGCCAGTGCTGAACCTGCTGCCACCAAAACTTTGCCTGCTGCTAGTGTTTCTTGTAGTACTCAGTGGGGAAGGAGAAAATTATGCCATGTGTGACAACAGGTTCCACTTCCCAGCAGTAGCAATACTCCTCCTGATCATAGTTGCAGTGCTAAATCTGAGGCAGTAGCAGCAACAGCAGCAACATTTTCCGCTGCCACAGAAAGTGAAGGGGAATGTGGAGGACAAGAAGAAAGAGGCCATTCTTTTCCACCTGTTCCCTATCCCTCCCCCCAGAAGTCATGGGTGTGGGACTATTATTCTCTTCCGGCAGCCACAGTGCAGTCATCATCAACAATGGTACAGTGCAAAATTTGTGACAAATTAGTGAGAAGGGGAAAGGAGGGAACACACCTTGGCACAACCGCCCTGATAACACACATGAAACACAGACACCATGACATTTACTCCAAACATGTTAAAGCCAAACACCCGTTACAGAAATATAGCACTGCCGTTACTGTACCCCCTGACTCTCCAGAAAGGTAGAGATCAAAGAGAAGGAAGAATAAAGAAACCCAGACAGACACTGGAAGCTCCATGACGAGTGAAACAACTAGATAGCCTTCAACATCACCTTCTTCCTCTAGGGTAACAAGTACATCTCCTGCCAACCCACCCCATTCATTGTTACCTCCCCCGCCAAATGATAGCCACTCTGTTAATGTTAGGATATGGAAGTTCATCTCATCCCATTGCACACTGTATGGTACACTGACCACACATGCCAGTGTGGTAGAGGAGAATCGATACCAGGTCATCAGGTGGCATCTGAGGAGATTTCATCCCGCAGAATATGCTAGGATTTTGGCAGGGAGGGTTTATCATGACTATTAAACTGTTAGCAAGTTGTCATGTGTCCTTAACAGGGTCTGGAGAAATGGTATAGTGACAGTGGCAGTATTTGGTTTCGGGTGTCATGGTGTTTGGATACAGTTGTGCCCCCATATATTATTTACCACACACACACACTGTGCACATTGCAGTTGCTGATGGAAGCCACAGTTCCTGTTCTCAAGGGAAAAATATATATTCTAATAACAACACACTCATGATGATTTTGGAGGAGGGGCAGGTGGAGTAGATTTAATGGTCAACTCGTTCTTTTCTCCACATATACTGGGGGCTACTTATTCTTCTGCTACTGCCTCAGGCTCATCATTGGAGCCAGTTGTAGAAAGTGGAACCTTCATCATCCATCTTCCATGTTACTGCTATTGTTGATTCCATTCCCTTTCAGCGGCCTAATCATCCTGCTGCTTAATCAACTCAGCAGCAGCAGTACGAACAGCAGTTGCAACTCAGGAGGACATTTGACAGTGGCCACTGGCCAACATGACCTGCTGGCATTAGGCCAGTAGGGCATTTTTATTTTTTCTCAGGACTTGTGTTTTGAAAAAACAAAAAAAACCCAAAAAACTAGTCCTACAAAAAAATAAACAATTTTTTGTTTATATGTGAAACATAGGTTATTTGCTCTTTAATTAATAAAGGGGGCAATTGTCGCCCCCATGCTAGGGGGGTGTCATGAGGGGTCATGATACCCCTCTTGAGGTCTGAAGTACTTTTTTAATACAAATTACATATATAATTTAAAAAAAGAAAATCACTGTTACACATAAACAAACACCTTTTTTTTAATACATATACAGGCTGCCTATTAACTCTATGAGTACCAGAGGAGTAGCAAACACATTACAATACCTCTCTGGTACTCATAGGGTTAATCTTGCAATACAAAATATGAGGGAATGTCAAATATAATAGAAGAAAAATGTGGGATAAAAATGGTGAAAGAAAGTCATGGGAGCACTGTAGTCGACTTTTCAAGGGGAGGGTGGTTTAAAATGTCGGATGTACAATATTTGTCGGATTAATGAGGTGTCAGAAAGCACTGTAAGTCGGATTTGGAAGGGGAAGGGTTAATTGTCGACTATGAACAATATTTGTTGGATTAATGTGGTGGAAGAATGCACTGCAAGTCGACTTTTAAAAGGGGGGGTTAATATGTCGAGGGGGAGCACTGTGTCAGATTTTGTTATGTGGAGAACACATCTAACACTGTACTTGATCTTTCTGCTGTCAAATGTACACCTATTTCCTTGGACTTTGACATTTTGCGCGTTTTTTGTAGGCGGTAGTCAGAAAAAAGCAGACAGCGCCAGTTTTGTTACTACTCTGAAAAGTGCTGTCTACGCCAGTTTTGTTTTACTGTGGTTCTGCAATAGAATACCAAAGTAACACGTTTGCAAAATTTGCGATACTCGTTTTTCTTGTAACGCCAGTTTTAGCTCGGGTAATAGAATCGAGCCCTAAATTCCTTACCCTGGGTGCAAGATTTCAACTTCCCTATGCTCTGCCTTGCATCTCTTGGAGTTTCCTCACCCCTCTTGCCTGGTTGGCATTCAGTACTGCTTTTAGAAGTAGTGGGGACGGGTTTGGAGGTGGCGGCAGGGTGGGATGGCTCTGCAGGGGCCTGCCCAGATGGTCTCTGCCTGTGCTGCTTCGGGGAATATTTTTGTCTCCTCCATTTGTGGACGAAAGCACTGCAAGTCGACTTTTAAAAGGGGGGTTAATATGTCAAGGGGGAGCACTATGTCAGATTTTGTTATGTGGAGAACACATCTAACACTGAACTTGATCTTTCTACTGTCAAATGTACACCTATTTTCTTGGACTTTGACATTTTGCACGTTTTTTGTAGGCGGTAGTTGGAAAAAAGCAGACAGCGCCAGTTTTGTTACTACTCTGAAAAGTGCTGTCTACGCCAGTTTTGTTTTACTGTGGTTCTGCAATAGAATACCGACGTAACACGTTTGCAAAATTCGCGATACTCATTTTTCTTGTAACGCCAGTTTTAGAGCGGGTAATAGAATCGAGTCCTAAATTCCTTACCTTTGGTGCAAGATTTCAACTTCCCTATGCTCTGCCTTGCATCTCTTGGAGTTTCCTCACCCCTCTTGGCTGGTTGGCGTTCAGTACTGCTTTTAGAGGTAGTGGGGATGGGTTTAGAGGTGGCGGCAGGGCGGGATGGCTCTGCAGGGGCCTGCCCAGATTGTCTCTGCCTGTGCTGCTTCGGGGAATATTTTTGCCTCCTCCATTCGGGGCTCGCCTGTTTGCCATCCACTGGACTATGGGGATGGTAGGGGGAGCCTCTGAAGGCAACTGGGGAGGAGTGGGTGCATCCCGTGATTTCCTGGGACGGGACCAGCCATGACCGCATTCCTGGAGTGGCCTCCTGGACCGGCACGGTTTAGCCAGTGTTTGGTTGAAGCCTTGGAGGAGGAGCTGTCTTGGCCAATGTTTTCGGCGGTCCGTGGGTGGAGGGAACTGTTCCCGGACCAGCTAGTGCCCGTTCCTGGACCAGCCAGTGCCTTACCCACCCTTTCGTATGGGTGCATAGGGCTGTGTATTTGGGTGTTCAGAAACTCACCATCCTGGAATTTCGGGTTCTTGTGGGCAGTCTGGTTGTGATTAGTAGGTTTGTCTGGGTTTTGGCGTCTTGGATGTAGTTCGGTATTTTCATTTGGTGTCTGGGTTCTCTCCTCTTTGGCTCGGTTGCCTAATTTTGCTGGTTCCGCTTTGGGTTCATCTGAATGGTGTGAGGGGAGCTTTTGGCCTGGTTGACACTGTGTGGCCACTTTCTCGTTTCAGTTCAATCTCCTTTACGGAGGGTGCCGCTGGTGGAGGTGGCTATGGTTTTGCTCTGACCAGGTGTGAGCTGCGCCTTTTACCACAGGAATGCTGTTGGTAGGCTGGTTGGTGGCTCAACGGACCTGGGCCATGGGCCGCCTCTGCTGGCTGCTTGTTTTCTCTTGGTTGCCCCTTTTTCGGGGGTGTAGCATTGTTGTCTGGAGTTGGTTGGTGTTTTCTGTTGCGGTAGTGTCTATGCTTCATGGGTTGGTGGTCCGCGCTGTTGGATACTCAGTGTTTGTTGTTTTTGGCCCTCTTGTTTGGGGGGTGTTTTTTGGGAGACTCTGTTGTGGCGATATATTGGACTGCCTTCATTGGTCTGTTGTGTGTTGGCAATTGCCTGTTTTCCCCTTCTCCGAGATTGTGTTTTATAATTAATTCCAGTGACTGAACAATGAAGACATGCATTATATATTCAGAGTAGCCCCTGGCCTGGAGGATTCCTTTTGTGTGTTTTTTTTTTTAGTATATCTTCATACAGAACTGTGTATATCTGATATACAACATAGAGCAAAATGTCTACTCATAAAGATAATGATCTGAGTGTAGAGCAGCATCTGCCTTTATACACTGTGGAGTACTGCAGATTTATATGAATAAAATGTGTATGCTTAACCAAAGCAATGTGTTGGATAACTCTCTGGCACACAAAGGGTTAAGGCAGAGATCTGTGTGCTTGAATGCAAAGTGGAGTGAATTTGTTTTTTCCCCCCAGAATTCAGAGCTACACATTATACGTCTGCCGATGTTATGGTCTGCAGTGATTGTTTATGAGTGTCTCATGCTGTGCAGCTTGTATAGTTCAAATGGCCAATTTAGTGATTCTGCTTGATAATGATGCTGTTGGGAGCAGTGGTGTGGTAGTGGCAGTTTTTAATTAGGGGATAGTGGTTCATTCCCCACCTTTATTTTATTGTATATGATTTATTATATCATTATTAATATTATATTGGTTCATTGTACACAACAGATTTGGTCCTGAGCTGGAGTAATACTCAACACATGCATTATTAACCCTCTAATGACCAGAGGGGAATGCATCTCATTGCAAAGCAAAATGGCACTTTCTTTGAAATGAGGTGCACTTCCCCCGGGCCTTAAAGGATTCATAAAGTTTCTTATGAGTTGATACCCTCACTTCAGGAGTTAGGACCAAATCTGTTTTGTATGTATATAATATTAATACGATCTAATAAATCTTACGTATTGCAAAGTATTACCCATGCAGGAGTCAGGAAAGTATATATAATTCTCATTTTCTGGATTATACGGTGGCAAAGGTTGAACTTTTTTGGAGAAAAGTAACTATGGATTGCTAATAACGCTAGGTAGACAAAGACTTAGGGAGTACATTGTGTTGGGGTGGTAGTTCCCCTTTAAAGATTAACAGAAAATTGTTTTGGATAAAAATGCCATAGTAATGGAACGCTATAGTTCTTCCGATTGCCTTCCTTTTAGTGCTTCAGGCATCTATTTATAGTTATTTTTATTATTTGCTCGTGCACCATGATGATAACCCTGATGGAATACGGTTGAAAAGATGGTGATTATGACACATGTAATAAACTTATCTTTTTCATATGAATGATGAGTGTGTATAAGGAGCCTTTTTAATTTGTTTTTTAAATGTGTTTGGGCATTTATAGGTCAACCCTATTCTTCTTGTTTTGCACCTCTCTCTTTTTAGTTATTTTCTAATTACTGTATTTGCCCGCATACAAGGCGACCTCGATTGTAAGGCGACCCCCCCAACTTTTCAAATGTTGGATGTGAAAAAAGAAAAAATCCTCAATACAAGGAGATCACCTTATTTTGTGGATGTTGTCTAATTTTCTCACCCAACATTCTCTTTCCCCTCTTCCACCTCTACGTTTAATCACCAATAACGCACCCGACAACCTTCTTTCGAGTGTCTTATCTAACACCGGGGTCTAAACAAAGGGCAAACAATAGGAGAGCACCTGCACTATTCAAACATAATGTCAATAGACAATGATTCAAAATATGAACATAACATAATGATACATGGACTGAAGTGATAGTCATTGGCTCTCAACAAGCGGTCTAGAGCATATGGGGAACAATAGTGATCGCCTTCATGCTGATGACACATGATGCAGAGAGGTCCTTCCAGGATCTTTTCTATCAATCCTCGTCATCAACGTGGAGGCGGGCAAACTCAAAGAAGACTGCCTGGTGTTACTAGTTTTGAGTCCTCTTGTTCTGGGAGAATTAACACTATTGTTCCCCATATGCTCTAGATTGCTTGTTGAGAGCTATTGTCAGTCACTTCAGTCAGTGTATCGTTATGGTATATTCATATTTTGGATCATTATCTATTGCCATTTTTTTTTAATAGTGGGGGCACTCTCCTGTTGTTTGTCCTTTGTTTAGTCCCCAGTGTTAGACAAGACACTCAAAGAAGAATGCAGGCCCCCCCAAAAATGTGGCAACACCGAATATAAGGTGGAATGCCTGAAAAAAACCATTGCCTTATATTCAAGTAAATATGGTATAGGTGTGCATAGTATAGTAACTCTTTAGGTTTACTCACTACTACTGCTAGTAGTAATTAGAGTAAAAAATACCTCACCAAAAGAAAGGTACAAAAAGCACTGCATATCAGTGCCTGTAAAATTAAGCTCCCCGTTGAGCTGACTTTTAATTTGTCTGGGGAAATGTCAGGAGGAGGTCTAAGAGTGAGCTGTGTTTTACATAATTTATTTGAATAAATCTTGTTGAAATGTCAGTCCAGAGAAGGGGCCTTCCCCACTGAAGAGTGTTGAACTATTTTCACCTGGCAACAAAAATGCAAACTAAATTCTGACTAACCGAACATAAAATTAACTGAAGTTCATTTTAGCTGAAGAGAAACGTTTTTTTTGCATGAATGATTTGGACGAAATAATTTTTCTGTCCATGCACAACTCTAATTACCAAATACGTATGGATTATGCAACAGAAATCAGACAAATGTGTACTATTTTATACATAAATGCTGCCAGGAAGATAAGAAAAAAATTATTAGCGCTGTTTTCCGAGACGTTGGTACAGCAAACACTAGTAGTTAAAATGAACCTGTCAACACACTTAAGTCATCCAGAAAGATATATGAGACTGCATGCTCCTGTTACCTTGTCCAGAAAGGCCCCTTCCCTACACACACTTCTGCACTCTTTTGCAACCCATCATATCATGGAGAGTCTCTAAACGTACCTGCATAAATAATGAACATTCTCAGTATAATGAGAATTATAGTCCAACATTTGAGGACTGAAAGTCTGTGCTTAGGAAGCTGCAATGGCTTTAGGTAGAGGAAGTAAACAGTACAAGCCTAGGTATGTTTATTTATTCATTTTCAGAAACTGATCTTTCTAAATCATGGATTTGCTCAGCATAGAAAAATATACAGATGCCTTACAATGTTCTATGCGAAGGGGACCATATCTTATGATAGACGTGCACTGCATCTCTAGATAAATAGGAGAGTTTTTCCATGAGCAGTGTGGTCTATCGTTTGCAGAACTGAGCTCCAGGAGGACATTTTCCAATTTGCAATAGCCAGTCTGGTAGCCAGAATTCTTTGCAGCAGTAGAAACCAGAAGTACACAGGTAGGGCTTTAAGCCCTGTAATGAGAAGAGCCAACTCAAGTGTCTCAGAGAGAGTATAAGAAGTCAGTGATCTAATTACATGAAAACAGCTATTCCAGAGGGGTCTAATAATATCACATGCCTCCCAAATATGTAAAATAGGTAAGTGCCCCTCTACCCCACTCCCTCCAACAACATCCCTCCAGAGCAGGCTGGGTAAATTCTCTGAAGTACTGAAGGGGGTATAGTACAGCTGAACATGGAAGACCATTTGTGGAAGGCTTCCCAGCCAGTTCCTCAGCACAGTTCAGGCTGAGGTGGAGAAAGAGGAGTTTGGATCTCATTCCATAGTCATATATATATATAGAGGTCTGAAAAAGGTTTGAGAATTGGATAATAATTTGTATATATATGAATGAGGTATGATATAGGAGGGCCAAAAATATATTCAAAGGGTGTCAGAAGTCATAAGATGGAAATCAGTTGCTGCGGCTGCAGAAGAAAAAGATCTGAATATGTCAGAAAGTCAGAGAGATTGTGCTTTAAAGGAGCAGTAAACTTTTTTTATGAATATATATATAATATAGACCGTTTCCTGTTGTGTAAAATAAAGGTACTCCCACTGCTGAGAGATGCATATGTTCAGAGTTACTGTTTAAAGGGATAGTAATACTTAAAATGTAAAAAAAAATATGTTGTAGGGTTTATCCCCCTGAGTAAAACAAGAGTACTCCCACTGCTGAAAGGTGTTTCATTCAAAAGTTATTAATTTTCAAAGTTTAATTTTTTAGGTGCAATATCACAGTGGCCTGAAATTGTACAGTGGCGCTGTTGCTACACCATCCTATGGAGATTTATGGTCAATTGACCAGAGCTGTCCATAGGATCGTGTAGCAACAGCGCCACTGAACAATTTCAGGCCACTGTGATATTGCACCTAAAAAATTCAACTTTGAAAATTAATAACATTTGAATGAAACACCTTTCAGCAGTGGGAGTACTCTTGTTTTACTCAGGGGGATAAACCCTACAACATATTTTTTTTTACATTTTAAGTATTACTATCCCTTTAAACCTGTGTTTTTTTGCATTAGCAGTGCCCTCTAGGGGTCAAATTCCAATTAGTTATTCTATTACATTCTAATGGAGAGGAAATCAGTGACTTACAGTTCTCCATAGAATGTGTTAGAAACTGATAGAGCACTTCCTGTCAGTCAGAACAATTGGGAAGTAAACACAGTAAATTTACTTCCTGGTTATTTGAACTGTTATAAAGTTTGAATAAATCAACTGACAGCGGTGGGAGTGACCTTATTTAACTCAGCAGGAAAAGCCTGTGTACACGGGCCACAGTGCCACCCAACAGCCTCAGCTGGTGGCAGGAGCCTCTCTGCTCTCTGCGCTGAGAGGACTCTGGTCCGAATTCGGAGCGCCCCGCTCCATGTTAGCCTTGGCGCGTTCAGGCAGTCTCTACTGCGCATGATGGCTTCTGACAAACATCCTAGCGAATTATTATATAGGATAGGTTTTCATAAAAAAAGTTTACTGCTCCTTTAAGATAGAAAAATCTGCCCAGGTATCATGTCTGGTTAGGTCCTTCAGAAGGAGAACTCTAATGGAGGTCCAGCAACTGATATGAATATGAAGAAGGGAGGCATATGGCCCATTTTAAACTTTTATACATTTTTACAGTTCTGAATTAGGATTAGAGAGTTTTATTTACTTAGCTTCCTTTTACAGACTAATGTACTTTGTTTATCATTCAATCTAAGGTATAGATAGGACTCGTATAAGATCTTGGTGCAATCAAATCATTTCTCTTCCTATTGTTCTATATAAGTTTCCTTGTAATCTACTTTTTTAGGAGCAAGTCAGTGTATTCATTGTTTTATTATAAATTTTATTGTTTTTTTTTCCCTGGGGCAGCATTGGTGTTTTATCATTTAAATTTAGAATAAATTGTGTATTCTGTGATTTGATTTTCTCTACCTTGCTGTGTCAATCCATTTTATCAAATTACTTGGCGCTTCATACAATTTGTTTTTTATATATAAAGTCAAATTGCCTATACTTTTTAAATGATATTTCATTTTTTCCATTTTATGTATGCTATCTCCAACTCATTTGTTTCACAATCCATTGTGACGTAAAGATTTTGGGTAAAGTTATACATATTTGTCATGTGTTTGTGTGGAGTTCCCCAGTTGAGCTATTTTAGGGAGCTATCACTCACATCTTTTATATCCACTTTGCACTAAAAGTCAGATATATCACACGGATGTTTACTTGCCACTACAATTTGTAGTTTGCTATCAATTGAAAATGTGAGGAATAAAACTGTTATTCTGACAGAATATGAGAGCAATTTACAATGAATGAATGAGATATGTAAAGTGTGTACGGGGTTAACCCTTTGAATGCCAGAGGGGTACGCAACGCATTGTTCTGCAATGTGTTGCATGCCCCTCTGGCACTCAAAGGGTTAAAGGACCCAGAAATACATCTTGGAACATAGAAATTGCAAATCTAATAGATTCACAGTGAGGCTGAGTCATTAAAAATTCATGGAACAATTCTGGAGCAAATCCATTGCACCATAGGGGGCAAATGAAATGAATGAATGAGATATATAAAGTGTGCACGGGGTTAACCCTATGAATGCCAGAGGGATATGCAATGCATTGCTTGGCAATGCGTTACTTACCCTTCTGGCACTCAGAGGGTTAAAGGAATAGTAATACCTCAACTAAACTTTAGCTCCATGTATTATTTACATTTTTTTAACATGTTGCGCTATATATAGTTACTTACAGATTTGTAGTTCAAACACTATTCAAAAGGAAAAGCTCCCCCTCCCGCCCCTTCTGGCTGCCTCCCCTTAGAACTGCAATCTGGTCATGGGACTGGATGGATGCAGCGAGGGACAATCTTCAGTCAGTACGTATAAGGAAAACACTATCCCCCCTTGATGAAGGAGGACAGGATGTTCCTTTTGCTTACTGAAGATTGTCGCTCGCCACTCTCCATCAGGAACAGACAGAAAGGCAGCGTAAGGCAGGGAAAGGGGCAGGAGGGGATCCTTTTGTCTTGAATAGTGTTTGAACTACAAATCTGTAAGTAACTTTATATAGCACAACATGTTTAAAAAAAAAAATACTCGGAGATAACGTTTAATCGAGGTATTACTATCCCTTTAATGACGCTTTTAACCTCTTGAATGTTTTGCAATGCACTGAAGACCTCACTAGCATTTATGGTATTAATAGCCTCATTTAAATCAGCTGAGATTTCAAAACTTTCCATTTGTTCCTTATGCTGCAGTAGGTTGGCTCCATAATTACCTAATTTCTTCTTAATGCTACATCATCAATACTCTGGAGTGGAGACCACTTTAGGATTGAAGGGGTTCAAATAAGTGTGCTATAAAAAGTCACATTCACATACAGATTTGAATACACCATATCTTCTATCATCAGGAATTTGCTTTGCTACTTTAATTGTTCATGTAATGACCTGGGACAGCCTTTGTTTGGGTGATAAAGGGTAGATTATATGCACATCTTTCAGGATAGATTTAGTGAAATACATCCTATCACATGGTCACCAGGATATCTCCCACTCTGTACTTCATATGCTAATGATTGGTCTCCGTCCACAAAGGGTTTATACAGCCAGTGGTCCTCACATGACTTGCCTCAAATGAATGAAGCCCATCATCAATGTGGGCAGTCTGCAGTCCAAGAAAAGATTGTCTGAACTTCACTGATTTACGTTTGGGAAGCTCATCTCCCAACCTTGACAGTCAGTATGTGTGGGGAAAAGGGGAGGAAGGGGGGCTCTTCCGCTGCAGCTTTCAGTGACACACATAGCGAACAACAGAATGTAACAAAGGGGACATTTCATACATTTGATCTAGCAGGTCCTACAGAAACCTGAATTGCTCTGTTGCACAAAAGAAGAAGAGTTATATTTGACAGATTCCTATAGACACAATGAAGAGGAGATTAAATAGGGATATTATGGAAGGAAGTTGTCAGAGGTAAAAGGAAGCTATTTTAGGGAGCTATCACTCACATCTTTTATATCCACTTTGCACTAAAAGTCAGATATATCACACGGATGTTTACTTGCCACTTGTACAATTTGTAGTTTGCTATCAATTGAAAATGTGAGGAATAAAACTGTTATTCTGACAGTCTGGGGCAGAATGGTGGGACTGTTTTTTCCATAATAGGTTTTATATATAAAGAAAAGTGGAGCAATTATGTGACAAACCAAATGCACCATAAGGGACAAATACAATTTCCCAATAATTTAAACAGACTTTAACCCCTTTAGGCTCAATGCATTGCAGAACGAGGTGCTTTTTCAGCCTCACAAACTATGTTACTATACCATGTCTGCCACCCCAATCCTGTCACTGCTACCATGTATGCCTTTATAATTATGACTTCCCAGCTTCAATTTGGGTTCACACATGTACATACTGCAACACAAAAAGCACATTCATCTTGCAATTAGTATATACAGCACTTGACAC
Source organism: Rhinophrynus dorsalis (assembly GCA_037306005.1). Taxonomy (NCBI): domain Eukaryota; kingdom Metazoa; phylum Chordata; class Amphibia; order Anura; family Rhinophrynidae; genus Rhinophrynus; species Rhinophrynus dorsalis. The sequence continues at coordinate 220,370,327 of CM074722.1, forward strand.
CCTCATACCCTGTAGTGTATCTCCTATTACCCATTTAGACTGTAAGCTCCTTGGGGCAGGGACCTCTCTCCTATTGTTTCTAGGACTGACACTTATTTTATCCCCATTTATTTACTATAAATTCTGGCGCCATATAAATAAAGATATACATACATACAGTACAGTATGATACTCACACATACTTACAGATGGAACACAGAATACACACCTTATATTAGCTGATATTTGCTCTCTCTCATACCTCCCAAGTGTCCCTCATTAGGAGGGACAGTCCCTCTTTTAGACCTAAATCCCTCTGTCTCTCTTTCCCACCCTGATGTCCCTCTTTTTAGGAGATCAGATTGTGTGGTGTGTATCACATTGCTCTACAGCAATAAAACTCACATTATTGTTTGTTTAAATGTCAGTATATGTGTTTATAAATTAGCCTGTGTAAATAAAATACTTTGGTCTTGTTCTAAGTCATTTATTAGGTTACACAAGGAGGTTACAATAGGTCATGAAATAGCCTCAAAATTCCTGGTAATGCCCCGCCCACCAGCAACGTCCCCAGAAACACCCCCTAAAACACAAGTGTCCCTCTTTGGCAATTTGAAATGTTGGGAGGTATGCTCTCTGCCAGCTGATTATTATCAGGCTTACTGTATTCCTATATATCCCTGTAAACCCCTATCAAAATAAAACACATGGCAACAATAGTATGGTGTATCTACTGATAAAAGTTGGTGGGAGGGAAGAAAACACCTATCATTTGCTGAATTGGTTTGTTGTGCATGTCTCTTTTCAGTCTTTTTATCTCAATGTTGCATATTTTATACTTAAACATCTCTGTTTGCTTGTTGCTGCTGCAAGCCGTGAGGAATACCATTATCACTTATACAGGTAACAGAGACATTCAGAATGCAATCTGTAGTAGGCCATTTACTTCTGGGCTGTAAATCTGACTACTTAGCTGCCAGGGTGTCTTCAATAGCATCATGATGTTATTCTTTTATAGCTCAGGCACTTTATGCTAATTCATTTTTTGCTGGGTCATTATTACCATACCCAATGCCATTAATAAATCGAGATAGAACCCACACCAGCAATTCTGATACCACAGTGAATTAGCACACTGGGCCAGGAATTACCATAAATTGCCAGACTGTGCCATCAAACTAAAAGGTTATTGTCTTCAAAACGATTCATTTTTTATAGAAATGGCAATGTTTAATTATATGTAAAACAGAAATTTGTCTGGGGGTAGCAGGTCCACTTTAAACCAGGGGTGGGATATATGTGGCTCTCCAGCTGATGTTGGCGTACAACTCTCGTCATGCTCAGCTCAGCTGTTGACCCTCCCCTGGTATAAACAATGATGATACACATAGGCAACAGCATGTGGAAAATGTGCAACATCATTATTCATGTGACATTATTCATGTTACTATGGCAAATGTTGTATGTGGCTGGACGTTCTATTGTATATGGCAGTAAATTCTAAGAACAAGCATTTGTTTTACATCCTCTAGGGAGTTTTCATGTTCACATTCTGAGATCCATAAGGTAAGATAAGATAAGGGTGGGAAGTTTGGAGTTTTCAGACTATACTTATCATTGAGGATACAATAAGAACTTTCAGATACATATCACTTTACCCATAGGAACAAAGCTGAAACATTAAGGCTGCTATACTAATAAGAAATGGAGTAATGATGGAGTATACCAGCTGCACAATAAAGAATTAATGAAAATTCATATAGATTTAAGCTGTAACATAGTAACATAGTTGATGCGGCTGAAAAAAAGATGTGTCCATCAAGTTCAGCCCATGCCAAATCACCCCTGTTGATCCAGAGGAAGACAAAAAAAAATTGAAGCCATTTCAAATTAAGCCCCAAGCAGGTAAAAACAAATTCCTTCCTGACTCCAAATAGAAGTCAGATATTTCCCTGATATAACATCTTATCTGTTTTTAAGCCAACTGTCATAGTTCTCAATATTGTTTTTTGCTAGATAGGTATCCATTACGTTTTTGAAAGCAGATACAGTATCTGCAAGCGCAGAATCCCAAGGAAAAGAACTCCATAACTTTACTGTCCTTAATTTAAAAAAACCCCTGCCTTTGTTTTACTCAAAAGCACCTTTCCTCTAGTCTTAATGGATTTACTCTGGTTCTTTGCTTAGCTCTGTACACTACTGTAAAGTCTATCATCTATCTGTACTCCTAAATCTTTCTCAGATTAGGATTTCCCAAGTAGTTTCCCATTTAGTGTATATGTAGCATGTTTGTTTCTATAGAACAAATGAATAACCATATAATTATCTATATTAAACCTTTTCTGTCAGTTTTCTGCCCATTCACTCAGTTTATTTAAATCTTTCTGCAGAGAAAAAGCATCTTACTCTGTATGTATTTCCTTACATAGCTTAGTGTCATCAGCAAAGACTGAACTTTCACTTCCTTTAAAGTCTTTTTTATTTAATTCCTCCTTCCCAATAAATGTTAAATCTGTGTTTTGCTTGTAAAACAATCTTTTCACAGAAAAACAGGCTTTAAAATCTAACCGTGTGACATCACTTCAGGACAGGCTGTGATACAGCTCTGTACCACAGTCTGTCTATCTTCGCCTCTTCCCCTCCCAAGTTGTTCCCCATTACCACCTTCTCTTTTTTCCCTGACAGAGGAATCAAGCATGTGACCTGGCGCAAACTTTTGCCAATGAGAGCGCACCAGAACACATGATGGATTCCTCCGTCAGTGGAGGAGGTGGTAACAGGGAACAACTGGGGAGAGGAAGAGTCGAAGTTTGACAGGCTGTGGTACAGAGCTGTTATGCAGCCTGTCCTGAAGTGATGTCAAGCTGCTATACTATATAGCCTATTACTCCATGAAAAGTGTTAAAAAAAAACAAAAAAACAACTAATTTAACATTTATTGAGATGCAAGGTTTGATTAAGAGGGACTTTAAAGGAGGTGAGAGTTCTCTTTTAACAAACACAATAAAAAGCAATGGTTCCAGAACTGAATCCTGTGGCCCCCCACTTACAGCTTTAGACCAGCCTGAAAAGGTTCCATTTACAACTCTCTGCCATCTATCAGTTAACCAGTTCTCAATCCATGTACAGATATAACCTCCCAAACCGAAGCCTTTTCATTTATGCAGTAACCTGTTGTGAGGTACTGTATCAAAGGCTTTTGCAAGATCCAGGTATACTACATCAACAGTAATACCCTCTCCCAAATTACTACTATCCTTTCATATTGATTAATTAAGCAGATATGTATATAGAAGTTTAAACATACTTCGAGACATCTGGAAATTCGGGCAAATAATAAAGGCATATGCATGTAAATAGATATATAAAAATAACACCAACTTATAGAAGTCAAAAGCTAAAAAGTTCTTGGCTCCAGGTACTTTCCTAACCCTGTTTTAATCCTCTGCATTGGAGACTTGTCAAACATCCAAGAGGTTAAAGATAGGTTCAATACAACCCATACCCTGTTTTTATAGAAATAATATGGGCCTCAATCTTACTAATAAACTAATACAGAGGTAAGGCTCATGTGCAGAGAATGAAAAGTGGAGTCATTTGGGGGCAAACCAACTGTAACATAGGGGAACAATAAAAAGGTTGTTTGTTTAAAAAGGGAGTTTTAACAAGTTAAATACTAGCGAGATCTCCAATGCACTGCACTACGGCAATCATTCCCTACCCTATTGACAGGGACCCCTAACAGGCAATGTCTTTAGGATTATCTTGCTTGTTCACGAGCTAGTGAATCAGAGGTTCAGTGATTGGTTTAACTTAACTGTCCACAAGCAGGAGAATCCTAAAGCTATGACCTGTTAGGGGTCCCTGAGGAGAAAGTTGGGAGCTTCTGGTCTAATGGGAGCAAAAGTAAGCAACTCAGCAATGAAAAATGTTACAGAGGAATCTATAAACAGGTCTACTTTGGATTAACAATAAGCAGAGCTGACCAGTTTGGAACACCTTAGAAAGAACACTGGACCTTCTGGCATTCAGTGGTTTAAAAGCCCAAATTAAATAAATGGGGAATGTGATATTCTCGTTATGGTGCAGTTGGGTTGCCTCAGAATTTTGCACTTTTGTCTTTCTGCATATGGCCCTAAGTGCAGAACTTGGGCAATCTCCCACTCATACATCACCAATCACAAGCCCACACAGTGTCCTATACATGTTTTCTAGCTTTCTCAGTAAAGTGGGTCCATTCACAGAAACCCAGTGCTGTCACAACCATCCCGATATAGATATTTATAACTAAAGAAAGAGGAAGGAAGGAAAGAGATGAGATACTGAGTGGCACACACAGATGTCCCCCTTTTCAGGTCCACTCAGGCTGAAGTAACCACATTACAAGCTTCCATTTCAACTCAAGCAGCAAGGAGCATGTTTCCTTACCAAAAGCTGGCTGTCTCGGTGCAAGACCATGGCCAATGTCTTCATTTTACATTCTGAGGCTGTAATAAGTAGGACTGGAGAAATTCTGGGGCAATTCAACTGCATACAAATTCCCATTGATTTAAGTGAGGTTTTAGCCACTTGAATGCTAGAGGTCTCCAAAAGCATTTCTATGTAATGCGTTGCAGACCTTTCTAGCATTCAAGGCAATCTGAGCCCCATTTAAGTCAATGGGAAACTGTGAAACGTTTATTTGCTTCCTACAGAGCAGTTGGTTTGTTCCAGAATTGCTCCAGTTCTTCTTAGTACATCTGTCTCCGTACCTGCCTGTAACAAATTCCAGCACAAGTATTCAATTCCGTCCTCTCCTAGACAATATAAAATGTGCACTATAAAGTGTCTAAAGAAGTGAGGGCTGACCAGATTCACTCTAAGAGCTGTCTATTTGACCCAAAGGACCACAAATGATGATTACAAAATGTAAATTGGGGTTCAAATAAGGACACTAGCAACTTAGGTACTAGAAAAGACTCCACACACTGCTTTGAAATGTGCTGGAGACCTGATAGAGAAATCAAGGGATTAAGGAGGAACAACATAAGTATAAAGAAAGGTATTCTCTGAAGTGAAAGGGCGTGCATGGTTTGGGATGAATCAAGTGTGTGTGTGTGTGTGTGTGTGTGTGTGTGTGTGTGTGTGTAATGTGGAGAAAGGAAATATCTCCTTTTCCCAATGGTCCAGAAAAAAGACTGTAGACCACATGAGAACTCTCTGAGGGTCACATGGGGCTCCAGGACTTCCTGTTGCCAAAAAGTGGTCTAAATGGAGGATAATCTAGGTAATGTAGAGACAGTACCTGTATCTCTAATACAGCGATTCTCAACCAGGGTGTCATAGCACTTTGGTGTGTCGTGGGCACCAGCCCAGGGTGCCTCACTTTTCTCATGAAGACTGACAAAATGTTAAGGTTAAGTATGTAATATATATTGCTAGAAATGATTATGCACAATATGCTCTTTGTTGTCATTCTGAAAGGGAGACCTAAGGATAACTATACATTAGTGTATTGTTCCCTTTATGAAGTCCTTGAGAAATTGCCTGAAAAATGTGAGATGCTCCCTGATAATACCAGATTGCATGTTAGGGGTGCCTTGAACTGAAAAAAGATTCAGAACCATTGCTCTAATATCTATGAGTATGGCAGATACAAACAGCAAGTATTTTTCAAAAGAAATTCCAACTTCTCTCCTCAGAAAATTCTTCCCTGTTTCTCATTTTATATTCTGCTGCATGTGTTTTGCTATATGCCTGTCTATTGGTTCTTTCTTACACTGGCCTCAAGAACAGTTACAAACACAATAACCCTTTGAGTGCCAGAGGGGTACAAAACGCATTGTGTACCCCTCTTGCACTCAGAGGGTTACATTAAGTGCCTGACTGCTACAGAAATGTTTTTTTTAACTCATTGCTTAGTCTCTAGCAGCAGAGGTGGTAAATGGCATTTAAAGAATTAGAATATTATGCCATTGTCAATAATATACCTCTAGCATCAATAATGTAGCCCATTTTAACCAGTCAAATAAATTATATGGGGGGGGGGGAAGCAGGAAGTACTGATGTTCTAGGCCAGTGGTTCTCAAGCTCTTTTTGCTCAAGGCACCCCTAATATGCAGTCTGGCATTTTCAGGGCAGCTCTATTATTTTATGTCATTTGTGAAGGGTGTAAGGAAGGTTACAAATACATAAACATGGAGTTATTGTTAGACCTTACAACTAAAATAAACATACTGTGCATAGTAATATCCTTAAATATAAAGTTGTAAGTCTACATTCATATTTTTGTCAAAGCCTTATAGATAAAATGGGGCACCCTAAGTGGATGTCTGTGGCACACCAAAGTGCCACTGCACCCTGGTTGAGAATCACTGTTCTAGGTCCTATCAGTAAGGAGGCTCTGCAAATCAAGCATGCGGGCTCTAATTATACATGTGGCCCTCCACCTGTTCAGGACTCATGAGAATCGCAGTTCTGAATGCTGGAGGGCCTCAGCTTGCCCAACACCCCTCTAATCGCTAAGCAATTAAATCATACAAGGGGCTTAATTTGTATGTATGTATTTACTAAACTGTGAATAAAAAGTTATGTCTATTGATGTATAGAAAATAAAATGGTTGACCTGGCCTGCTCTGCCTACTTTTCATGCCTCCATTCGTGCCAGGTCCATAATTAAACATTTTCCACAGGCTAAAGTGGGACTACTTTCCAACCTTAAATGTGGGAATAAATACATCTATTTGCATAATCCTCTTCACAACTACAGTAAACAAATAAAAATGTTATTCATCCCCCAATTTTACATGTAAAAGAGTAATCTGACCCTAATGGCCAATGTAATATTGAGTGAGTCGCAGGGGCCCTGTATCCAAGCAAAAATGTTTACTAACCTTTAATTTGCATATCTTTCTGGCACTCAACGGGTTAAGGACCAGAGAGGGTATGTAATGCACTGTGTTGCACACCCCTCTGGTCCTTAAGTAAATATGAGGTGAAGAGCACACAAGTTATCAGGAACACTACTAATGCAGCAATCAGGTATTGTATGTTCTCTTGATACAGAGACTAACTCTTTACAAATAGTCACAGAGGCTCTTAGTTTGCAGACGTATAAGAATGAAAGATTGACAGCTGCTTTATTAACTATCAGGCTAGAGAAAGGACCATTACATCACTTCTACAAGACTAACAGTACAATAAAGGGAACAACTAATTGGTTACAGTCTAGTGAGAACTAAAGCTGATGCACTTAGACTTTAAGTCCAGTGGTCACATAACTCTTTTCCTAAGTGATTGTATTATCACTGCACATATTTACTTCCCCTTGCATTATGTTGGCAATTGTAAAAGTGCATATATTGTTATAACTATACACATACATAAACAGCACAGTACATGAACACTTTGGATGCTAGATATGTCTCCAGTGTATTGTGAAGCAATGTATGGAGACATCTTTAGCAGCCAAAGGTATGAATAAGAGAACAACGTTTTTGTACACTATTGTTAATAATTTAGCACTTCAAATTGTGTGATTTCTGTATGCAAGACTGGTCATATTATTAATATTGAGGTACTGTTAATTTCTATCTCATTTATAGAGAATATACAGCATTTTCAAGGATTTGTTGCACTGTTTATTTATCATTTTTATTTGTATATGATCTCTGTTTTAGTCTACAATTAGATGTTTCAGTTTACAATCTGATAAAACCCAGTGTCCTTACAAGTTGTTCAGGTCTGTTGATGGCGATTGTTTGTTGTCAGCTGGTGTGACCTATAGACAGACTTCAACAGAGATCACTACATACAGGGAACTGCAGATATAATTCAAACAATACATAGATACATACACTAGACTGCTGTATGACACTTACCTAGGTAATTCAATGTGCTAAACAAATTAAGAACCACTTATTCCTAAGCCATAATTCCCTTTTAAACTCACAAGTTACTGACAAAAGTTTCTGAATCTGAACCAAACATTCAAACTCAAAAAATACTTAAAACACAATACAAATGATTGGCTTATCATATTAAAAATGTGTCTCCTACATACATTTATAAAAAAATATATGGATTTTATGTAAAGGCTTCTGAAACGGACAATAACTAGTAAGAAGTATTTCTTTCTTTAACTCATAAGTGTCTCCTTAAGAGACCTCTACTTAAAACTCTTCTTAAAATAAGAGGTTACAGCTCAAAATAAAATATTCCCCCCAGTCTCCATGTATATCTTATATAAATGAACCTCTCTTACAGATAGAGCTGCCTTTTGATTGCACTCTTCCAAGTTCACTTTAGATATTGGAAGGCTAACAACAGCTAACAAATGTAGCAGATTTATTTTTATTGGTTAAATAACTGGTTCTGCTCGGTAGTCCTGACACTTTTAACTTTTCCTTTAAGTGCATAGCTCCACAATGTGTTGAGCACCTTTGGTACTCAAAGGATTATATTAAAATGGACTAATGTAGCCATGGAACATAGTGGAAAATATACAATACTAACAATACAAGTAACTGTAATAATGAATTATTTACTTTTAAAGCCTGTGTCTATTTTTAACACTTGATGACTGTACAGTCCAACAGGTCTAAATGCTGCAAGACACATGGACAGCACCCAAGAAGGATATATATGTTGAATGCTGATGGTATGATACCATTCTGACAGCTAGTCCCCATAACTAACAAACTATTAACATGGTGCTTGTTGACTCATTAGGGTTCTAAAGGGGTGTCCAATACAAACCCCTGGCACTCAAAAGGGTTAAGAAGCCCAGAATTAAAATATGAGAGAAAGATCCAAGAATGGTATCACCTACCACACATAGTCCCATCACGGCTTTCTTCCCAACCTTGAGCGTTTAGAAAGCCCCTACCTCTTGGACAGATAATCCGAGGAGGAACTAAATGGTGTTGAGCACTTCAGGTGCACTTTGTGATGGTCTCGGCACTACGCTGGTCCTTAAAGTGAGACATCAAGGCTCATAGCATTTCAGGGGAGAATGAGGGAGGGAAGAGAAAGGGGAAAATACTACTGGTTCTCGATATATAAATCTGCAAGAGCACAATGCAACGCTGCGGAAGTGTGTGTGTTTTTTAAACATGCACGCATCGTTTATCTGCCAGCCTTTTTAGGGGATGACAAGCTTTCAGGCTGTTTAAAACTTATTAAGAAGACTCTGGCACATCCATAAAAAATGCAAGGGAGGGGAAAGCGTTTCATTCAGGACTTTCATTTCTCCATCTACACTCTCACCCCCACTTTTTCTCTCTTTTCTATTCATTCCTCTCTGCTGTGAAAAGCAGAGAAACTCACAGCCTCCCCACTTTTATACCCGCACAAAAGGAGGGAACTTCTGACCTTTCCTTCTTGGTATCTCAACTAACTTGGAAGACTACAAAACATTTAAAGCCAGGAGGGGGAAAAGAGAAGCCAAAAGGAAATAGACATTTTGCACGTGAAACATTTTTAAAACAGGAGTGTTCCCTCCTCCCTTGTGCATCCCTTTCTTTTTATGTAATTTGCCATCGAAATGTGGCCACCTAACCCTTCCCAAAAATGTACATACGAGCGATGGTGACAAACAAGAGAACCCTTAACTCAGTCTCCATTCCACTTACATGAATAACTGTCCAGCTGAAAAGTACAATAAGTCAGCAGAGATTGAAACAATTCCAGAGGACATCCATAGTGTCTCCCCGGGAGCCTGGTACAAAGAGGCATTGAGACAAAGGCTCTCTATGAATCCTTGTACAGGCCATGGTAACTTTCTCTCTGTACATCTCTTTCTCTACCATCTCCTCCTTTCTACATTTGTATTATCTGATTTTGCTGAAAATTATAATGCGTGGTTATTCTATATGGCAATCCTTCCTTTTCTGTTGTGAACAATAGGGATGGGCAAGGTGCATTTCATATCTGTTGTTGAACTACAATTCCCATCAATCTCAACTGGCCAAAGGTCAGTTGAGTATGATGGGAATTGTAGTCCATCATATTGTGGAAAGAGCATTGCCCATTCCTGTTTTAGATACTGAGTCAAAAAGGTGACATATAGCTAAACAGGAGAAATCTGAGTATTATACTACTATTCTTTGCCTCACTGATTGATTACAAAACTATGGGTATTTATTATTAAGCAAGTTTCTTTTTCTGTGAAGAGTACACTTACAAAGCTATAAACTAGGAAAGAATTAAGTCCAACTCTATAAAATTAAAGGGACAGTAATATCCCATAACATTTTTTATAGATTTGTAGAGGGTAAAAAAAGAATCCCATTTCCACAAGCCCAATCTCTCAAACCGCTATGGTTTGAGAGATATTGGCAATCAAAGTTCTTCCTTCCCTTCTCTTGATGTCAGCTGTAAAGCTTACAGAAGGAGATCCGTGTCGGCCAACACTATGAGGCTCTTCAGCAGAGTCAAAATCCCGTTATTAAAAAAGAACTACTTCATGGGAACGGTCTACAAAGTGTGCTTGCAAACCAGGCACAATTTGTAGACCTTTCCAATGAAGTAATTATTTTCTAATAACGGGATTTTGGCTCTGCTGCAGAGCCGCTGGCTGGTCCCCGGACTGCAATCTCCTGCTGTCAGCTAGAAACTGACATCAGGAGAAGGGGAGGGAAGGGGGAACTTTGATTGTGAATATCTCTCAAACCATAGCGATTTGAGAGATGGGATTTGTGGCACTGTTTCTTTTTTTACCCTCTACAAATCTATAAGCATTTTTTGTGGAACATTACTGTCCCTTTAATAAAAACATAAGTTTACTACCATAAAGTAACACAGCATACTCTGGCTTTAGAGTTTTTTGCAAATTTGAATGGTTTATTCTTATACTCTTTCATTGCTATATGAGCAATTACAAGTGGACAGTAAATGCATTAGAAAATGTCTGTATTTTAATGACTAGTGCAATGTGCATTTTAGTAAAAAAGCTAGAATATCTTGATTCATGAAACACTAATTTTCTATTTACATCTACATGACGCAACCTTCACTATATGCCCCCCCCCCTGCCCTTAGTACAGAGATGTTAAATCTGTTAGCACTCAGTAAATAAAGGATAATAATAATATTTAGGGTGATCCTTTGAAATCAATAGCAGTGTTATCCAGTGCTGTACCAGTATGTAATAGGAGGAGGGTTCATTGTTACAACGTATCAGTTTATCTTTAGTCATAGGCCAGCAAAGTAACATTTCTAAATCTATGTATCCCAAGATAAATGTACATCTTTTCAACTGTCTGAGTTAAAGATATACAGCTAATTATGTTTATATGTAATAAAATGCATAAAAATAGGGAAATCAAACAATCCAGGTGTTTTAAAATAAAACCCCTGAAGAGATACAGTTTCTCGTTTGTTTTACATTTTGGCTTGTATGTGCTTGGAGAAAGCAGCTCTCGTTGCTGCGAAAAGCTGTAGAGTTTAAGCCTGTTCATTTTACTTGCCCGTGTGCTGGATTTGGGATATACCATAACCCAGCCAATCATTTTGTGAGTACCCACCTTTGGGTGTTGGTGGTGGCCATTGGATGGTATATTGATCCTGTACGGGGCGCCTGTTGTTTTTTCTCCCATCCCTTCTTCCATTTCTACAGTTTCTTACACGTGACGTCATAGTTGGTATTTACTAAGGGCTGAAAAAACCCCTTTACATGACACATAGGACGTGACTAGAACATTTCTCTTACTTCCTGTATTAAGATATTTACTAAGAGGATTACTAGCAAAGTCTGAGATGATTTCTCTCATTTCCACTCATTCCACAGCTTCTCGCATAATCCCATTTTAGTCAATGGTAGAAAGGCTTCAATTGACCTGGCCTGAATGAAATCATTATGAGTAAAACATTTATTTTACCTCGGTTTGTTCCTTCAGAATGGCTCAGCTATTACATGTTCTATGAGTTGACATGTACATAGAAATTCTTATTTACTTTTTACTAAATAAATAATTTCTGTCTTGATTTTTTGGTAATTAGAGCCACAAAGGGCTGGATTCCTTTACGAAAATGTTACCTCTGGTCTTATCTACACATTTTACTCATAGATTTCTATAAGATTCTGTGAAATAAAACCAGCACTTTTGTCTTACCACAGGCCCATTTATGGTCATTGCGTGCACAATGGTGCATGTGTTCATGGTGCCTAGGTTCTGTGAGTGAGTTTCCTCTTCCAAATTTGTCTGTTCTTTACAATTCTCACCCAGCCCGCCTGACCACCACCCATGTCTACTGTTTCAGATACTTATTACCAGTTCTGTTGTACCCAATGATCTATGTTTGACTTTCCTCTTGCTTCTACCCAGCTTGATCTGGCACACCTTGGCTATTTTGGATACCTGCTTCCTGTTTCATTGTGACTACAGCTTGTGTAGACTTAATTACCCTTTCCTGCAACTTAGTGGCATAATTTTCATGCTGCCCTCTCTGCAGCCCTCTCTAACTGCTCTAGTGGTATTTCCTTTTCCCAATCCTGTTCTCTGTTCCTGTCTCTGCCATTCTTAACACACGTTTATTCTTTTTTGACTTTTAACAATGTTTCCAAAATCACATTTGGGAGTACTCCAATAGTTCTTAACTGTCAACACCCAAATGTATGTTCAAATTATCAAGAGGCAGTACGTGAGCCTAAATTTATCCACTCTGAATCCGCTCCTTTACAGTGTATAAAATATTTACTACAGATGTCTGCACAAACCATTAGGTTAACCAGCTTCTATGAGGTCCATGTGAGCTGTTAATGTTACTATCCCTTTAATGGTGTGTCAGTGGGACTGAAGCCAACGCCATGGAAATCAATTTGGATCCTGTCAGCACCAAGGACTGTGGTCAGCTATAAGTCTCTGCTGGGAGCTCACTGCTGCATAGGCAAAGAGCATAGTATCTCTCCTGCACCAGCCCTCTCTGCCCAGCCTACAATTCTTTTGCATGAAGTGTTGAGCTAAGAGAATGTGGATCAGAAGCAGAGAAGGAATAAATAAAGCATACAGAACTTACAGAAGAAAGTGATAAAGAAAAAGTGAAAATATAGTTCCACCTTCATACCTTCACTGGCAATTAAACCAGAAAAATGTTGAAATGTAGGAGTAGGCAGCTCACACAACTAACATGATGGATGTAAATCTTTAACCCTTTGAGTGCCAGAGAGGTATCCATTGCATGGGTATTCCCACTACGGAGAGATGTTTTATTCAGCATATTGCATTTTTGTAGATACAATATCTCCACGTCCAGAAATTAACAGTGAAGCTGTTGGTACAGCACCCTACAGAGGTTTATGGTCAACTGACCAGAGCTAGCCATAGACTGATGTAGCATCAGCACCACCATAGGACCATAGAGTACTGCACCCAAAAATGCAGGTTTGTGCTGTGATAACTTTTGCAAAAAAAATCTCTCAGTATGGGGAGGACCCATTTTTACTCAGCAGTATAGACACTGCTATATACATTTATTCCATATTAAGCTAAGGGTTAATATATTGAAGATCTCAGGGTCAAGTCCCTTTGAAAGTTCCCAGGTATGATGATATAATGAAAAGCATATATAACCTTGTGGAATAATAGAAATGATGAAAGTTCTCTTACGTTGGCTATGAAATGGAAATTATCCCTCTGCATGCCAGGGGGGTACGCAGTGCATAGCAAAGGGTTAACATGGAGATGAATTCTTCTGTTTCACACACTTAACATCGGACCACTTTGTTACACAGGACATAACAAGTGGATACACAGAGCTAGCTTAGTTTACTTATTTTTTCCTTATTTTATGTTAAAATGTTATGTTTGTATGTCTCTTTATTTATATAGCGCTATACACGTACACAGTGCTTTACAGAAGTTGTGATATAAAAATACAGAACTGGGTTAAGAGCAATAGGCTAAAGTGCAGTAATTACAGTATTTGCAGGGGTAAGTGCAGCAAAGGGAATCATACACTGGAAGAGGGACCCCGCACCCAGGGAGCTTACAATCTAATTCGAAATCATGACAACATACAGAGACAGTAGGAGGAGGTGCAAGTACAAGGCTTAGTGAAGGAAGAGCAGAATGATTCTTATGTGACTATCAGTCATTGGGTTGCTCACCTTATATGAAACACTGTTTGCATTGATTTGCACTTCTCATTGGCATTCAAAGGGTTAAACATCCCCCGTCTTGAAACCCTGTGACTGAGCCTCTGATTAGCTCACCAGTGCTCAAGCATGTAAACCTACTTTTATTCAATGTTACATGTTTTCCAATGTACATATACCACTTTTTGTCATAATTGTGTCCCTTTTATACATGTCCTTTTGAGGGCATTTAAAGGGTCAATAAACCATATAAATATATATTTAAACTAAAGGACATTCTATCATTCACCTAACAACCATACAACAACAGTTCAAAGCCAATTATGAAGCTTGTAGACAAAGAAGTTTGTGCATAGCTGGGAACTCTCCGGATTTGCCCTGGAGACTCTAGTCTTGACACTGCATTATCGGGCCTCCCGGGCAGAGGCTGATTCTCTGGATGTGTGGAGTATATACTGAAACTCTGCCCACTTCTGCTTTTTACCTTTCTGCTCCTCTTACTCCCCGCCCAAATATCCTTCTTCCCCAGACAATTTTTACCCCTTTTTTTCACTCCAGTTAAGCCCTGCCCCCACTTGTGGTTAAGCCCCACCCCTTTTTTGACACAGATCACGTCATTTTTATCCTCCCCAACACAGCACAGGACTCCTCTCTGGGAAGACCACACATCAAAGTTCCCAGGTATGAGTATGTGTGGTTTTGAAGGGTGAAGCGATACTGGTACTTACGTCCAATTCTCTTCACAAGATAATCCTGGATTTGAGCAGGCACAGGCTTACGTCCTGCTCAGTCTTAGCCTTCACACATGCTTACTTGGAATATAGTGTTTAAGCATGGCAGAAGTCTGTCTCTGCTCTCACCACATGTTAACATGTTGAAGAGATAAGGAAGTAGGAGCAAACATCACTTGACCCTTCAAGAACAAGGGATTGGCTGATCTGCAAGGTAAATACATTATCTTTTAACAGTTACTGAGGGTACCTAGATGCAGACGCACAAGCTTTGGTACAGGTTGGTTGTCGCTAGACACCAGGGTTGCCATATTTTAGAGTTCAAAATTGGGTAAACTGTGTATCAAATGGATTTAACCCTTTAAGTGAGACAGGGGAGCCCAACAGATTGCAAAGCAAAGAGTACCCCTCTAGCATTCAAAGGGTTAACAAATTTTGGATGCTGCAGAAGTGAGCAACACGTTGAAAAACAATTGTCTATAGATAAGGTTCTAATTTAAGTGACAGTCATCATCCTTTCTTTACTTACAAGGGCATAATAGATAAAGTTAAATTTTCTTTACTTTTATTTATCTTTTGTTTTACACTTTTATGTCCAGGGCAGAGAACTCCCTGAATCTCAGTTTCTGTCTGGGACTGTGAAAGCAAGGAAAGTGATACAGTGTTGCAGTATCCCTGCAGAATAAACACCTTCCACAGCATATAGAGTACTCGGGCTAACGGGAATCCAAGACATCGAGTTGTCTTGGGCCATCTTTCCAGGGCTTCTCCCTCCAGATGATAGCTACAAGTGGGTAGCTAAGCCAGTGATCTTGGATTGCTGCATGGAAGACTGGAACGCAGGTTCTCTGAATGGGGGTCAAAGGGGACCCTTTACACCATCCAGGAATAAAACAACAGGATGTATATCTAGTCCACAATGACTTCTCCTTTATTTGAAAGAACAGGGGCATTTTATATATAAACTAGGTACAATACAATGGGACAATAGTGGAGTGAAACATAACACAATGGGCACAGTAGTAGGGTAAACATGGGACAAAGGGACCGTACACAGTGAGAGTATCTTTGCATAATTCAATCTTGCCCCTCGAATTCTCAACCAATAGGAATCGAAGCGACAAGAGACACGTGACCAATCAGGACCCAGGCTATTGTCCTCCACTGGAAATTGAATTACCCGGTCTGACACATAACTCAATCATGCTACTCCATCTCCCCAACCAATGGGAACCGGAGTGACAAACTAGATATACAGGTGGCGACCAAAAGTACATGACAGTTAAAAAGCTATAACCCAATTTAATTTTTTTGGTGTTATTGTTACTTTAAATGGATAGTAATGTTTCACAAAAACAGCAGCTCCAATTAATCTTCATAGTATTTGAGCCATAGAGAGTGCTATTTCAATACCGTCAGAATTGTAGATCAAGAGTTATTGAAGGATAAAGTTTCCCCCTCCTTCCCCTATTACCTAGTGTAAGCCATCTCTTCTCAGATGTGGAATCTGGTCCATAGACCAGACAGATAACAGCAGGGGACAATCTTCTTCCTATGAGAACAATGAAAGCCCTGCTCCCTTGACAAGTTTTTCAGCTTTTTCCCTTATCTTAATTGAAGATTGTCCGTCTCTGCAATCTACCTGGGCACCTCCCTTCTGCTCTGGCTGAGCAGTGTTACATAAGGGGCGGGAGGGGGATACTTTTTCATTGAATTACTCTTGGACTACAACTCTGACAGAATTGAAATAACACTCTCCAAGGTCCAAATAATATGATGATTAATTAGAGCTGATTTTATTATGAAACATTAGTATCCCTTTAAGTCCCAAAAAGAGTATGTCCTGTACAATCAATACATATGGTAACCCTACAACATGCAAAAATAACTTTTACAAACAAACCTGCTTTATTTTAGTATAAAAATTAAAGTAGATGGAATAAATAGCCCACTAAACAACTAATCTAACAAGTTTTTTGGTTGTTTAGTGGGCTCTCCTCTTTTTCCTAAAGGTCTGGTTTCCAGTTTATAATCCATATTATTTCTAAGATAACTGATCACAAAGAAAAAATAATACAATAAGTATTGGGATGCTGTGCTTGCAGATACTGTAACTGCTTTCAAAAAAGTAATGGATACTTATCTAGCACAGAACAATATTAAGAGTTATAAGTAACCTTCAAGGTAGATAGGTTGTTGATCAAGGGAACTATCTGACTGCCATCTGTAGCCAGGAAGGATTTTTTTCTACTCACTTGGGGCTTAATTGGAAATGGTTTCAATGATTTTTTTTGCATTCCTCTGGATCAGAGCTGTCCAAGTTCAGACCTCAAGTACCACCAACAGGCCAGGATATAAGGATTTCCCTGATTAATCACAGGTGAGTCAGTCACAATGAATGAGCCACTGATTAACTCATCTGTACTTAATGAGGGAATTCCTTACATCCTAGCCTGATGGTGGCCCTTGAGGACTGAACTTGGACAGCCCTGCTCTGGACCAACATGAGTGATTTGGCATGGGCTGGAATTGATGGACAGATGTCTTTTTTCAGCCTCATCAACTCTATTACTATATTACTATAAGGGAGTGATGTATAAGATAAATACACATCTTTAACCCCTTAACGACCCTTGACGGTCATAGTATGTCAAGGGTCGATCTAACTGAACGACCCATGATGTACTATGACCGTCATGGAATTACGGGCTCCCCCCGCGGCTGCACGCCGTTTGGGGAGTCCGTAAGCGGAAGTAAGAGAAAAAAATGCTCCGTGGTCCTTAACTGACCACGCCAATCGGCCGGTCGTTAAGGGGTTAAGGACTGGCGCCAGCATAGCCGGCACTTGAGGACCACAGAGCTTTTTTTTTTTTGTGCAATCCTATTCAGAGCTCCCCAGATGGCATGTAGGCATGCAGGGAGCCCCGAAATCCATGACGTGCAAGGACCATCATGGGCCTTATCGCTAGTTCAGCCATGATGTTCCTGGTAGGTCATGGGTCCTTAAGGGGTTAAAAAAAAAGAAAATTAAATTAAGCAATTGTACATGCTGCTTTTCTACATCCTGAGGGAATTCATTTTCCTTGCACTCTTCCTTTTGTGTATAACCTCTTCACTAGGAAGTAAAGAGTGCAAAGGAAAATTCCTTCCACCGGCCTGCAAAAAACAACATATGAATGTCATTCCTTTTACTTTCTACCCTGGTACGCAAAGCTTACAATGCTACAATAGTGTTAGTTCTTATATGAACAACTTATATTTTAGCATTATTCTATTTATGTGAGTTAAACGTCAATTAAAAAACTAGGGACAGCAAAATACAAACTCCTTTAATTAAGTCTCATTAACGGAATCCAGCTGCTTTTTACTCTTTCTCCCCCCCTGCATCTATTACACACCCGATTACACAGCTGCCTCCCACCCCTACAAGGAAAGCTGCCTTCACTAAGGAAACCGCATGCACACAGGCAAGGATTTTAACTCTGCTTGGAGGCATTTAATGCATTTAAAAAAAATTTAAAGAGAAAATTTTACTGTAACAGCTTCTATTGTTTTCTGCAATCCATCGGTCAAAAATTATAGTTTATATTATACTAGTGATGCTGCACAGCATTGCCAGTGGCATTCTCGCTCGCTGCAGGGCTCTCCATCCCATTCGTTGCATATCCTTCTGTATTCCTTGTGTGTGTGCACGTCGGGGACCTACAGCAAGTTGATGGTGGTGAATCGCGCTGCAGTGCTTTGGAGAGGAGTGACCAGGGGGCTTCACCCTCCTGTCCAAATCACAACCTCTGTGAAACTCTCTGACAAATTCCAGTCTAAATATCTGCAGATCCGCTGGATGTAACCAGAATTATTACCTTATTCAGTAGATTTATCCTTTCTTCCATGGCTGACAGGCAGGACGGATCACGGATATCTTGCCATAGTGACGTCCTCGGGCCTGCTCTGTCAGTCCCAGCTGGCTCTAGTAGGCATTGCTAGGAGCCGAACGGCTCCGGAAAGGACTGACAGAACAGGCATGCGGATATCACTATGGCAAGATATCCTCGATCCGTCCTGCCTGTCAGCCGTGGAAGAAAGGATAAATCTATTAAATAAGGTAATAATTCTGGCGACTAGCGCTACTAAGCATCTAGTCGCCAGATGGGGAGTTATTTAAGCTAAAGTTGTTTTGCGGTGGTAGTTCCGCTTTGGGTAAAATTTTATACAAAGTAACCATCCTGTTGATGTTGTTGTTAGCTGCAGCCTTACTTAACAACTGTAACATTCTGACAGCTGCAATAAAAGTCTGTAATAATCATCTATGTGTCAGAGCCAGACACACAGACTTTCTTGCAGAGATGGAAAGATGTGTATGCTGTTATACCATCGGAATTCTATACTTTGGCCAGCATCCTCGTGCTCTTTGCAGCTTTTGTTCCAACTACTCACTAGTCACAATGTATGACTCAAACATTGACAGTGAGCTAATAACAGTTACCCTCTCCTCACCTTCCAAAACTCTAACCCTTAAAGCACTCCCCTGCCCCTCCCCTACATGCAACATTACCAATACAACACCATCCTAGTCCTAACTTATGGCCCATGCCCCCTCCCCACAACTGTAACAATAACACACTCATCTTGATGTTGGAGGTCCAGCAGTGTCTTCTTCTAATATCTCCCCATCGCCGCCACCAACACCTCCTATAATAAAATTAAAATAACTCTCCCCCCACCCTGGTCCAGCACCGGCTGTTACCTGAGTCATTGTGATGAAAATGAACAGAGATTGTTTTTTGGATGGCAAATCTCTGTTGAAATTAGTTCCCACCCTCCAATTGGCTGGTATTTTGGGTTACGCAGGGTACAGAACGTGTCCTGGAGTAACTTCAGATCCCAGTCAATCAGCATCTTGTCATCCCTCCAGCTAGCCAATTATTGAATAACTGGAGAGATGAAGATATGAGCATCCGTGATCACTCCATCTAGATGCTAGGAGGTTAGGTTACTCCAGGGCATGTTGTGTGCCCTGCATGACCCCATATCCCAGCCAATGGGAGTGTGGGAAGCAAATCTCTGTATATATTTCCCTCAAACGGGCTCGGGCAAGAGCCAGTGCAGGACCAGGGGGAGGGGTTTATTTTAATTTTATTATAGGTGTTGGCGGCAATGTTGTCAAAAGATGCAGGAGGACCTGGGTGAAGAAAACACTGCTGGACTTCAAACATCAAGGAACCTGTGTTATTGTTACAGGTGTGAGGAGTGTTAGGATGGGGGATAAACCTTTTGCATGCCAGGGTGGTATGCATCACATAGCTTTGCATACACCTCTGGCACTCAAATGGCTATTTATTTTTTATCATTATTATTTTGTTTGTGTGACTTGAATGCATTGATCTAGGGGCTTTGGGCCCTGTATCAATTCATTCATTGGTTACTAGTGTAGGAATGCCTAGTTGCACATGTGTGTGTAATTTTACTAGTATATATAAATAGAAGTAGATAATGTGTTTATAGATTTTTTATAAAAGGATGTGGAATCAATAATAAGTAAATACACAACAAAGTTGATCTTAAAATAAATGCATTAATAATCTGTATCTACAAAGCTGTTACAACAAATTGTAAGGAATAAACATTGTTTTTCTTTAGGGCAAACTTCGAAATAGATTCTCTGCAATATGTCAGGTCAGAGTGAGGACTGGATTATTGTTTCATGTGAAGTTAGGTAACTGTGTCTGCAACAAAGCTGTAACTGAAAATCACAGAAAAAGGCTATTATTGCTTGATAAATTGCCACATACACAAAATTAAAAATTGCTGATACAGCTTGTGTTTTTCAAGAGCTGCAATTAAAGCAACGTATTAATTAAAATAAATATAAGGTTATTATTTATACAGGGGAATATACCAGGTGGCAATACATATTTCTAGCTTTGTCTGCATATGGTACATTACTTGCAGGATGTAGTTCTTACCAAAAAACATAAGAAGTTTTGTCTTTTATTATAAAAATTAGGTCTAAACTAATTAAACAAATATAATAGTTAGAAAATTCTGCAAACTGTTACAGTGTTGCTGTAAAATATTAAAATAGTGGCTCCCACACCTGACCTCAAGTAACATTAACACACTAACCAGTACTAATGGATTTCCCTACTTGTTTACAGGTAAGTCAGAGGTTCTATCAGGTTGATTGACTGTGTTAAATACTAGCTTGTCAGTGCTGCTGGAGGACAAGTTTGGAATCCATTGCCTTACAACATTGTCACTGCAATAGGCCACCCTCACCTACCACCAACTTAACGCACGTATTTTTCTCCTCAAGGAGATGCACTTTAAACATGACCATGTGTCAAAATATTGATGGGACTTCTCTTCCAACTGTCACTCCATTACTCCTATTAGTGGTTTCCACACTCATTCATGACAGTTAGAACATTAATGTTGGTGAAGCTAGTCAGGACCCACTGAGTGAATACTTCATATTGGCTGGGCAAACATGTGGGCAACAATTCACCATTCACCAGATATTAGCCCTTCAACATCGGGCACTTCCGCGTTCTGTGGGACTGTATGTTTCAACCTCAGCAGCATTGTAAATGGAGTTTGCTGTAACCCTACACCACAGGAATCCAGCTATGAAAAAGACCTCTCTTCTAGATGGTTCCTATATTAGTTGGCACATGAAAGTGTCATTAATCATACTTAGAAAATGATTTCCCTTTGATGTGTGGTAGTCCATTTCTCCAGTCAATTTCAGGGTAGTTGAAAACTCCCATTATGAATGTAGTTCCATTTGAAGTAACAGTTGGGCTTCTACAAATTCCCTAATATTAGGTGGATTGTAGCAAATCCCAACTAACATATTTTTATTCTTATTACAATGCCAATTAATATGTTGTTTACACTGAAAGTTCTCCTCCTTATACAACTTGTGCCAAGGGTAGGGCGGTGGGGGTGTGTATGGGTATTTCTGAGTTTTCTGTTCCTCCATACCTTGTTTATCTCAATGTGCTAACAATGCAAAGAGGAAATCATTCATACATTCTTGTCAGAATATTAGACCATGGCTAGACCAAGTTTGGACAACCTGAGGCTATGGATGACCAAAACTTCCATCATCCCCAGCCAGCCAATAGGGGTAATAGAAATTTTAATCCATAATAATTTTAGGGCTCCAGGTTATCCACGCTAGCACTAGACACACTAAAGTATTTGTGCCACCATAACTATTATTGAGTGACAGGGAGATTATGCAACACATTGTAACACAATGCATTGGATACCTCTCTGGCAGTCAAAGGGTTAATGCTGAGAAAATACAAGGGAAAAAAGGATTAAATGCTATGCAAATCTGTTGGCATGGCCTGGAACCTTATCCACATGTGCAGGAAATCGAGAAATGTTGTTTGGCATACATAGCAGGAGGGAAGCACTTTATATTCACTCTTGTAACTTTCCAGCAAGAAGCAAATATAGACCTGGACACTAAGTACTGAGAATCTCCAGGAACTATTTAAAAACAGAGGAGTTCTACTGCTGACGGCCCAGCAGATCCCCAGTTTCCCCACCTGTTGTACATATCCAAAGCATGACAGCAGAGAAGCCCCTAGAGCTGCTCCAAACATGCCAGGCATACTCAACTAGTGGCACAAAAGATTTTCCCTAGGCAAAGCTAAACGGACCTCACATCTTATACTAAGACACTGTAAGGAGGTATAACCCTTTGAGTGCCACAGACATTGAGTTCCATACCTATCTGGCACTCAAAGGGTTAATGGCTTGTAGGTTAGGATTTGCAATGCACTGGTGACTTATATATCTTCCAAGGGGTTAATATTCTGACACATTTTTATACAGATTTTTATTTTGCAAAATAGAGCATTTATTGCATTAATAAAAATAGAAATATGTAAAAACAATACAAATATGTATTTTTTCAACTTTTTGTTTCCTGTGAGCACATTCAGAAATTAGAACTTACAAATATATTTCGCTGTTTATTAACTCTCTGATTCTGAATGCCCTCAGTAGTTGGTCACAGTTGAAGAGGTTCATATGGCCCCTGTACTAGAGTGATAATAGTGACTTGTGTCACTGGCCAGTGCCGTAGGACCTTTTGGAAAGCAGAACCATCAATCATGAGCTACTTCATGAAGCCAATGCACAACTTCGAGAAGCACAAGAAGTGACTGACTATTTTTATTAACTATAGGTTTCATAGTAGTTAATGTTTTTCAGTACCATGAGTGTTTCTGGATTAGTAGAGTACTCTGTGAGTTTCATTCCTGGGTATATATGCAGTGAAAATATGTAGGCTACTAAAGATTTTAACTGATCCCATTTTTATAGATGCAGTTCCCTGTAGAATAGAAAATACAAATATAAACACTGGCACCAACTCAAGACTACTAGTACTTGTCAAACAGATTATAAATATGATTGCTCGCCATAACCGAAATTGATGGTTTTGGATACTGTTTTTTTACCACAGTTACTACCATGGGTAGTCTAGTCTAGTCTAGTCTAAGGTAACACAACAGGTTGAAACAGTGGTCTGTTTGTAAGTTGACTGGCTCATGCATTTCCAGCTGTGCTTTGTTGAATAAGCTGTGAAAACTGCAATCATGACCGACTTTATATGTTCCCTCATAAAAAAGGCAACCAAGCAGTACCCTTAGTACAGTGTGCAATGCATATTAGAACTGGTGGCTTAATTCTCTAGTGATGTTTCTGTCTTTCCTGAGGGATATTTGCTAATGATAATAAAGTTTATGTGTGTGTGCTCTGATCATTGGATGCAGTTTTTATCAATGGCTCTAATAAAATTGAATTTTAATTTCAGAACTTGGACTCTCTCTTTTGTTGTCTATGTTTGTCTACTAACTTGCTGAAATTAACTATGGAGGTATTGACACCAGATGAATGAAGCTAAAGAGATGAGAAATACTTGGTGATTGAATCACTACTGGAAACAGGATCCCGGATGATAAATAAGTGTTGTCCAAGTTAAGAAGAATCTATTTTCTTACTTGAGTATATTGTGATACATGCATTTCATTCATATATAAAGTACAAGCAATATCTCATTTGCTTCTATAACAGTCAAATTATTAAAATAAGAAAACAAATCTCAGCTTAAACAAGGGGCAGAGTTAATATTTCAGTCTATAAGGCAAGTTTAGAAATTAAATACCAGAGATCAAGAGAGGTCTGCAAGTTACAATGAATATAGAACACGAACAGATGTGGGCCTTATCTGCTGTCACTTCCTATGTATGTATCTGTTTGTCTGACTGAACGCAACATTCAGAGCATTTCTGATGTCACAGAAGGCTGCTGCCCCAAAGACACTATTTCATTTGCAGCACTAGATACTACCATCTCTTGCAACCTTCAAGAAAGATTGTGAATGTCAGAAACTGGAGAAGATCTCAATGCTTGACTGAATACTGAAAAGCCAACCTCATATTCTATTACAGATTTGTAATTTGTGACCCTTTTCTCTTCTTGTTTTTTCCCTCTCTCTATCTCTCTCTCACTCCATATCCACATTTGGAGGATTTGGCTTGGAGGGACCCAGCTGTTACCATGTGCGTAACTACAAAGTGCCCTCATGGGAGAACATACCCAGGAGTCAAGTGAAGCACAAATGAGCAGTCCAAAAAGTACAGGAA
The DNA here is from genome assembly GCA_037306005.1 of Rhinophrynus dorsalis. Lineage (NCBI taxonomy): Eukaryota > Metazoa > Chordata > Amphibia > Anura > Rhinophrynidae > Rhinophrynus > Rhinophrynus dorsalis. The sequence goes on from CM074722.1 coordinate 220,394,776, forward strand.
AGGAGGGGGAGAGAGATGTGATCTAGGAGAACATATGGGATCAAGACAAAATAGTCAAGAACCACACAGAGGCGAGTGAGCAGGTCATGTGCCTATCCATGTGTCCAGGCATAATAAAAATGAAACACTTAGCTGCAACACTGCCCACTACAGCACCTACATCAGTTGTACAGTTATGTGAATTCCCAATTACATGTAAACAAAATGTATATATGTCACCAATAAAGTCAGAATTCTGGATAACTGAATTAGCTGGCTAATGAAGATAAAATCCAAATATGTCTGAGTAAAATGAGTGTAATATAGATACTTGTCTGCAAAATGCGTGTTTCTGGGTGACATCGGCAGGAACAGCAGGCTGGAGGCGATCAGGGCTTTCTAGGCAGGAGTAGGGTTTTGCAATTCTGCTCTTGGGTGCAATTAAGAATGATAAATAATGATAATGTCTAAGGTTAGGGACAGTATTTGAGTTTAGGGTTAAGGATTAAGTGTTAGTTAGGGTTAACCTACTGATTGCAAAATGGATGTAGAAAGAATTGCTCTACAGTGTGTTAGGAACTCTCTGGCACTCAAATGGTAAAGTCAGAGATCCGATTAGAGTTTAGATTACATATTTAGGGTTAGGTTACATGACATTATATGTTTTTGACCCTACGTGGATACTGTGCATATTATGTGGGTAAATGGAGTTGATGTACTACGAACTGGTATAATGCAGAGGACATAAAAACTGCCACAAGTCCGTTTTACATGGTGCTTTTAACCCCTTGATTGCTCCCTAGCATTCAAGGGGTTTAAATTTTAGCCCATGGGCATTTTATGTATAGTTCAGCTGATTTATCATCTGTTCTTCATATTGTGCAATAACAAAAATATTATCTGTTAACTCTTTGAATGCTTCACAAAATGCTGAAGATGTCTCCCACATTCAAGGGGTTTATCTCCTCTAATAAGACAGAATACAGCATCTTCATACTAATGCCAACTGACTGCCTTTTTTTTCTACTCATGGGCAGACTGGATAGGCCAGATGGTTCTTTTCTGCTGTCAGAAGCTATGTGTCTATGTTACTCATCCCTATGTGCACTAGCATATACAATACAGAACTGCAATACTAAGAGCAAGTGAAATCGTTCTGGGGCAAATCAACTGCATCACAGGGGACAAATAAAGATTCCCACTAATTAACCCTTAGCAACGGTGGTCCTGGGTAGTGGATTCCCCTTAAGGACCACCTTGATCACATGTGCAGGCTTGCCGAATGAGGGTTTGATACAGACCGCTCAGGTCTTGGAGCGGACAGTTTCACACTCCGGTAGTGCCCGCAGTTGTCTCACAGGAGCGCTGTGAGCAAAAATCCCATGACGTGCCAGGACTGTCGACGGTCCTTAAGTCAAATTCACTGATATTGTCCTAGCATGTCATCATTTATTAAGGGGATAAATTGGGCTTTGACCCCTTTTATGCAAAACATTGTGTTGGAGACATCTTTGCTTTCAATGTGTTAATAGCCTAAGTCAATAGAAATTTGTATTTGTCCTATATTATTCTGTTGGTTTGCCCCAGACCAATTTAATTTCTCAATAATATATCAATCTCCTTCACAATCTATTTTTTACTTTTAATTTTTTACTTGGTGGGTTATTAGACGTATATGTTAGAAAGAAAATTGTTAACTTAAAAAGCAAAATTTCCCTGCTGTGTGACATTGATTTTACTTAACCCCTGTAGTCCAGAAAAGAAGCAGTCTATGAGAAATGGTGGAGTTACATAACCAAGGATTATTGCTCATTGGCATTGCAATACAAGAGTTTCTATTTCTGTAGCAGTAAGGGAACTGCCGTGGGGCAGGGGACCAGATGTGTTTTCCCTTGCCTCACTCTGGTGAGTCACAAACACGCCAGAGCCTGGCCAACCTTGCTCCAGGCCAGCGCAAGAGGACAAGCCAATCCACAAGGTCTGAGATGCTCCAACTGATGTCTCCTATAAGGAACTTCAGACTGAAAACCAAATAGATAAACTAGAGGTGTGTAAGAAAGGACAAATAAAGATACCCAGACTGTTTTTATGTATATACAAAAGCAAATCCCAGATTAAACTAATTAAGAAAAAATATGCAAGTAAATTTTGGGTAAACAATATTCAGACATCCAAAGTACTGCATCAGAAGCAAAGAAGTCAAATCTATAAATTAAATAAAACTATACCAATAGGACTAATAGGGTGATTTGGCCCTACTCCTCCCTGTAAGGATGCCTCTCTATCATGAGATCCGCATCACACTAACCACCCCCATTCTCACTTTATTGCTTTTCCCCAAAACAATTACAGAAAAATGTAGTAGAACTGTAAACTCTGGTCATATCACATTGGCTTGCTGCCTATGTATTAATATAATTTAGTGCATGACAGTTTTAGGACTTCTCATATCCCTAGTCTGTTATAAATGTATGGTATCAGTTAATGCTCTTTTCTATTTAACCCCTTAACGACATGTGACGTACTATGACCGTCACGGTCCTTGAAATACTCAAGGACCGATGACGGTCATAGTACGTCATGTACTTTTTACTTACAGCGCTTTACCGGGAGAGCTGTAAGTAAAAATAGGGCCTGAAATTGACCGCTCCAAGATCGGAGCGAACTCTATCAGGCCCCATAGTGATGCGCCGATACACGTGACAGGTCACGTGTACCGGCGTGTCCACGTGGTTCTATGCGGTCCTTATGGGACGGAAACGTCCCAGGACCGCCGGTCGTTAAGGGGTTAAAGTGGAGCTATCATCAAGTTATCACCAATTAATTATTAGTAGCTTGTTACTTCTGGAAATAGTGTAGTAAAGTTTCTTAAGTACCAACAAGAGCTGGCATCATAACACTGCATGAAACTTACATCAGTAGGACAGCACAGACATCTTGGCGAAGAGGGAGCTGTGCGCGTGCGCTGTCCATCCCTGCCTGTACCGTATGGTACAATGCAACTCCCCCTTTGGCAAATAACCTATCAATGATGAGACAGCTCTGTCTTCGCCAAGATGTTTGTTCTGTCTTACTGATGAAAGTTTCATGCAATGTTATTATTCCAACTCATGCTGGCACTTAAGAAAGTTTATTACACTACTTCCATGATTAACAAGCTACAAATAATTAATTGGGGGTAACTTATGTAAGCATGATAGTTCCACTTTGAATAAAAATTGGGACATATGTAAAGTCAAAAGCAGAGCAATCATAGGGGCAAACCAAAAACAAATAACAATTTCAATGTATTTAAATCTGGCTTTAAACATCCTTCAATACTTCTCGTGTGTTGTAGACCTCTAGAATTCAATTGGTTAAAATCCCATTTAAATGAATGGAACGCTTGTACTTTCCCTATGGTGAAGTTGGTTTGCCCCAGAATTGCCCTACATTTATCTTCATACATATGTCCCTTTATGGAAAGAATCATTTTCATCATACAATCAGAAAGAAAAAAACAAAAACAAACTTCATGATGGTTTTCACTTATAATGTGAATGGGCAAAGGTATGTATGTCTATACAGGCATGACATTGGTTCTTGTAAGATTTGCTCAGTAGGCACAAGATAATGTCTTGGATGAGTCTTGCTGTTTATAAAGCAGTGGGACACTGGGAGCATGAAGGTTACACTTTAGTAGAGAAACCACACAGATGATGATGGAATGCTGTGTCAGCTCCCCCTGGAGGAAGACTTACCAGGTCATGGGCCTCTTCTACATGAGCAAATGGCTGCATGTGATTTCACCCATCTGTGACTTCTGTTTAGCCCTCTGGGCAGCTGATCTCACTGCTCAAACACTGTTCTGAATATCCTCTATTCCTGATAGAGAAGGAATACTTTGATTTACTGTATTCCTCACAACAAATAACATTATTTCCCTGTACAATATTTACAATCCATCCGACTCATATTGGACAATGTCAGCTCCTCCCCCAAGCAATGTGCTATATTGAAATGAAAAGCTCACTTTTTGTAAATTTACATCTTTGTGTTCAAAAGAAAAGTGAAAAATTCTGTTGAAAACCAACTTTAGCATAGAGGAGAAATACAAATTACCCAAATTCCTAATGACTTAAATATGACTTTGTACTTCTTGAATGCTAAAGAAGTCCTCAATGAATTGCTTCATATTGGAGGACTCAAATGAGTGAAATGCGTTAGATCTTTTAACCCTTTGTTAGACCATTTAACCCTTTGAGTGGCAGAGGGGTGTTCCTTTAAGTGCCAGAGATAGCCAACATATTGCATTGTGTCCTGATATATTTTTTCAAAGAGAAAACAACATATGTTTCTTCATTACACAATTGTACAGCGCTGCAGAATTAGTTGGTGCTATATAAATAAATAATAATACAACCCAAAGTGCTGCAACTTTTTTCCAAGAAAACTGAGCGTGGGAGATTTCTTTGTGTGTGGGCAGATTTTTTTTGTCTGTAAAACTTTTCTCTTGAAGTGACTGGGCCACTTTGAAAGTGCCTTACATATAGACAGCAAAAGCAAATTCAATTAAAAAGTGAACAACTTGTATTTGTATTAAATTGACATTTTGACCCTCACCTATAACCCCCCCCCCCCCGCACCACCACTGAAAATCTGACCCCCGTTGCTACCACCCACCATCGGAAATACAAAGATCATTACACTGTCCATAGAAATTGCAGGAAACAGATGTGTTTACATAACATCGCATAAAACGGACCAAAATATCAAATGAATTGATCAGTGTCTGTCTCACCAGTCAGCTGAATGTTAACCATTTAAGGAGCAGAGTATTGTGTGAAACTTTCCCAGTGCATAGCACACCTCTCAGATCCTTAAATGGTTAAGAAGGATTTGTCTACTTTATAGAAAGAAGGAATATAGCACCTTGACACATCTATTCTACTTTTACCATGACTTTATATTTTTTACATGGCTAATTGTTCTGCATCCTATTGGACTTACCTTTACTTTTTTGTTCAGAATGAAAACTGCAAAACTCTTTTCTCTATAAGAGAATGGATTTGTCATGGCGTGTTTACTGAGAGTCTACCAGGGACCATGGTGCAAATCGTCACAGGGCCTTAAGTATAAAACCTAAGCTGGGCTATTCTGGAGGAGCAAACCACCTGCATCACAGAGACAAATAACATTTCACCATATTTCTATTGATTTTAATGGAACTTTCTAACCCCTTGAATGCCATAAATACAATGTGTTATAATAATAATAATAACTAGTATTTGTATAGCGCCTTTCTCCCAGTGGGACTCAAGGCACTTTCAGCGCACACTCTCTGAATTAACCAAATTGGCAGCTGAAAATAATAGGTGTTATTATTACCCAATCAATGGTACTCATTTTATTGAGCTCAGAGGGGTGAAGGGCTGAGTTGACCCTACTGGGATTTGAACCTGAAACCTTGTGGTTTGAACAGGCTTCATAGCCAAGGAACTTACCACTGAGCTATCTCACCGGTCTTAAAGCCCTCTAGCACACAATGGGTTACAGGTCTCATTTAAATCAGAGGAAAGTTTTGTCCCCTATGGTGCAGATGGCATTCTCCATAATATCTCCACTTTGACTTTATACACAAGGTTCATTTTTTTCAAAAAAGTTGGTTTCAGAACATGAAGCAGTCCTTTTTAAAGTATTAGCCCATTGGAAGCAAGCAATTGTTGTCCTATCTAACATCATAGTGGTTAAAGTAAGCCCTTTTTTTCAAACAAGAAGTCAATTATATTTACAAATAATCTATGTACATTCTTAGAATTCTCTTCCCGTCCTATAATGTTACATAAACTAAAATAATAAGATTACATGTCATATAGTCTATCCCGTTATTTTCCACAGGTGGGGAAGGACAGGGTTGAAAGTAAGTAATTTTTCACAGTGAAATGTTTTGACATAAAGTTCCCAATCAATGAACAATAAGACAGTCTAGAGGTCTAGCCAGTAAACACACACACACATAAATTGTATATGAGGCTCAAGTACCTTACTGTAACAAGTAATGCTCTATACACCAACAATAAGTATGAAGATATATACATAAAAGCAGACCAAGGTAGTACCAACCACAGACAGGTAAAGTGCAGAACAAGATGACAGTGCCACTGACAGAGACTGCAAAGAAAGCAAACATAGCCTGGCCTGGAAAATGATTGTTGTATGGTTAGTTAACAATAAACAGGGGTTTTATTATGACATTTACTTGAAAAGGGATCCAGAACAAGGTCTAAGACTCCAAGTACACATGGACAGAGTCCCACCGGCAGTGTGATGTGCAGACAGGAAAGTTCTTATATTTTGGGCACCTGGAGGTCACTGTGTGAGGGTGGAAGTCTGCAGGGGGTGTTGAGGAGGTCACTGTGAATGCATGACCCCAGATCTAAGAGAGAACATTTTCCCTGCTGTGCTCAACTACTACATTAAATTTAAGCAGACACAAACATATACAGTGCAAGGCTGGGAATCAGACACAAGACACAGCAGAGAACAGTCAGGGGAACAGACCAACTGAGACATAAAAAACAAATACAGTCATGAGTTTACTGCAGGTGTTCAATTATTATCATCATATCCCCATTCCATTAACCCTTTAAGTACCAGGGGAGTGCCCAAAACATAGAAAGACAATGCACGTGACACTCCTCAGAAATACTGTGGGTTTATGGGAACAGAGTAACCAGATGGAGACATAACTTCAAACCTGGGATCTTTCAGAATAAGCAGACCCTGAGATCTTGTAAATATTAACCTTATTGTTCCCATAATTTAGATTATTTGCAGTATGTCCCTACTCGTCCAGTCGAGAGGTGTTCAGTGCTCAAGGAACTATTAATATCCAAAAACTTAAAGATATCACTTCATGAACACAATCAAGACAAGCAGGACTTCCTGCTCTGTCTTTCTGGTGCAAGTGGAGCCAATTTAGATAGTAGAGAAGCAGTTAAAGAGTTAGTAATACTTAATTTTAGCTTTATTTCATATCGTAGCCATTAAAAAATATTAAGAAAGATATAAGTCTTATCTCTCAAACCTTTATGGTTTGAGAGATATTTGCAAGTAAAGTTTCCCCCTCACTGATATCAGCACTCTAGCTGACAGATTTGGGTTCTGGTCCGCAGACCAGCTGGGAGCTCTTTAGAAGAGCCGAGATCACAATCTTTAAAAACTACTTAATTGGAATGGTCTACAAAGTGTGCCCGGTTTGTAAGCACACTTTGTAGACCATTCCAGTGAAGAAATTATTTTTAAAGATTGTGATCTCGGCTCTGCTAAAGAGCTGCCGGCTGGTCTGCGGACCAGAATCCAAATCTGCCAGCTAGAGTGCTGATGTCAGTGAGGGGGAAACTTTACCTGTGAATATCTCTCAAACCATAAAGATTTGAGAGATAAGACTTATATCGTTCTTAATATTTTTTAATGGCTACCATATGAAATAAAGCTAAAATTAAGTATTACTAACCCTTTAATTGCACCAAATTAGCTAATAGATAGCACTGGACTCTCTTACCCTGAGAATGTGGTCCAAAAAGTAATGTTGCACCCTAAAGTAATCCAAATAAGTTAATGCATAAATTGACTTTCAGAAATGCATACTGAAGTTAAAGGGATAGTAATACCTGGAAAAAATGCAGCTCCGACTGATCCTCCTATAAAGAGGGTCATTTAACGCTTTTTTCAATATTTTTTGTGTTGTAGTTCAAAAGTAATTCAGTACTGAAGGATCACCCACCTGTCCCTTTTACTCATGTCACTCTGCCTCTTTCAGCTGGCTGGATGGAGTGCAATGAGGGAAATCTTCCCTGAGCATAAGGAAAATCCTGCCCTCCTTTGTCAAGGGGGGGCAGGGTTTTCCTTATTCTCTGTGTATGAAGATTGTCCCTTGCTGCACACTGTCCGTTCCCACGACCAGATTCCACATCGAAGGGGAGGAGGCTTACAGATGTAAAACATATTTGTGGTACTCATATGGAGAGTCCATTTGCTCCAAGTTTTGTGGGTTTATTCATGAGTCTTTGGGACTTGGAGAATATTTATGATATATGTCCACCATATTGTTATTTTGTGGATATCTATAACATTCTAACTGTTTCTGGCTCGCTGTCCTTTAACCCTTTGAGTGGCAGACTCAAAGGGGCACGCAAAGTGTTAAACAAGTATATTTCTTGATTATGACATGATCGTTCAGTGAGTTTGCTTATGTGTAAGTAGATTATTTTTGTGGGATATGATTAGTTGGTTCTTAGCACTTTATTAAATTATTTTACATTTACATTTTCTTCTGTGTAGTTTTTTGATCTGCTCCCTCCAATGGTTAGTGAACTATAACTCCCATCATACACTGGCAGCAGATGACTTCTAGAGGATCATGGGAGTTGTTCATCCCTTTTGTAGTGCTACAAATTCTGGTGAGAAAATATAAATAGATCCCTTAGATGCCTTTGTCCTGCACCTCATAGCATTAGTGGTTTTATCTGAGTACATGTCATGCCTTCCTTCCCATAAGAATAAGAGCTTTCTTTGCCCCCCAGTCAGTGGCAGATTAGTAATTGATTATAAAGAGTATAATCTGAATAGAAACATTCCATGTAATCACTGAACTGAGAGTAGTTATTAAGAATAGCCTCAACTTTCTAGAGAGCAAGATGGATAAGAGTGGACATCTCAATGAAGTGGTAGCAGGTTCATGAAAAAATCCCCATTAATTCAATGTTGGTAGATGTTACAAATGCCTGGCGTAGTTATGTGGCAACTACACGTTTCAAAAAAATAATATAGCTAACACCATGGGATGGAGGCTGCTCTGTTATTATGTATAGTTTAAAATCAGCTAAGGAACTCAAAACAATGGCATCTATACTGCTGAACCAATGTCTGTCCGATAGTCTCTTTCTGAACTTGCTAGATACTGCAGACCTGGACAAATGTTTAATGTTGTTTCCAATTAATATACATGATAATCTTTTTTCCCCTCCAGTGTAAGTTATTACAAAAGGATGGTGATAAGTACAGACTTCTAACAACTGAACATGTATAGGGTTGCCACCTTTTCTTAAAAAAAATACCGGCCATGGCATTCCCTCCATAGACTGAACATTGGAAGGAAGCCAATTTTTTACCGGCCTGCCGGTAAAATACCGGCTGGGTGGCAACCCTAAACATGTATCTAGCAGGCTTCTAATAAAAGAAATCTCATGATTTACAACAGTCAGGGGCAGTCTTTACAACAAAGGCAAGACGTATGAGATGGCTTTTCACTAAGTACCATATTAAAACCCTTTGAGTGCCAGAGAGGTATCAAATGCATTGGATGCCTCTCTGGCATTGAAAGGGTTAAGAAAGCTAAAGAGCTGCATTTCAGCTGAATCATACAGGATCAATAAACATTCCCAAAATGTCCACTTATTTAAACAGGGCTTTTAACCCCAAATGCTACAGAGGTCTCCAATGCATTGGAAAGCAATGTGTTAGTGATCTGTCACTGAAGAGGTTAAAAGCCCCATTTAAAACAGTTGGACTTTTCATTTGGTCCTGTTATGTACAAAGTTTGCCCCAGCACTGCACCTCTGTCTCTTCCTGAATGCAGGCCTGTATTGGGTGCTCCAACAGGTCTGCTTTCATATCTAAATATTCAGTTGATTTTAATGGGGCTTTTAACCCATTGAATGCTAGAGTGGTATCCAATGTATTGTGGAGCAATGCACTGGAGACCTTTCAAGCATTCAAGGGGATTAAAAGACCATTCGGATCAATGTCAGCAGTAAACCAAATGCAGTATAATTTTAAAAATGCATTGAGACACAGCATGTCAGGTACCTCTCTGGCACTCAAAGGGTTAAACCTTGCAATGATGAAGAGGTCGCTAATAAACTTTTGCATTTGTTTTGGAACAAATTAAATTCATGTGCTTCATGAGTTTCAGATGAAAATGGCATACTAAGAGGGAGTTGAATGGAGTGACAGAATAACAAACTACAATTTCAACAGGTTCAGTTAAACTGATTCGTTCATTCGTTCGTGCCCTGTCAGTGGAGAAGAAAGTGATTTGCAGCGGTAACACAGGAGGCACACATGAGTTTTAATCTACATAAACTTATTTCCCATTCTAGCCCATATGCCATGTTGCTGCTGTATGCTTCTGTCCAGACTGGTGTAATACTGGTGTTGGAGCTGGTACTGGTGCACGAATAATTCAGACAAAACAGATTTTCTCCCTCTGCACAAGCCTAGTTTCCAGCACATTGCAAAGCAAAGCATTGGATACCACTCTAGCATTCAAGGGGTTAAATGTGCAGTAAAGGGTCAAAACAAGGCCCTTTTAAACTACAAGCAGTAAGCTCACAGCAATGGGAGCTGAGCTTCATAGCTTAAAATGTATCTGTTCCCTCTCTGTTACAATTGAAGATCACAGAGATATGCAGGCCTGGGTGATGTCCACTCCTCACTTGGTGCTTAAGGATGAGGAAGTAACATACTATCCCTCTTCATAAGGAGGGAATAGCCATCTCCCTTAAGTGCAGTGTGAGATGCTGCAGTTGTGATTTGCAGTGGTAACAAAGAAGGCAAGGTGAGTTTTAACCCTTTGAGTGCCAGAGGGGTATGCAATGTATTGTGTACCTCTGGCTCTCAAAGGGTTACACTATATACATATTTAACATTCTTATGAGTATTCTATCTGTAGTTTAAAATGGTATATATTGATTTTTTTCTATGCCTTTAAAAGTCCAATTTATATCAAAGGGAATATGCATTTCACCCACTATGGTGTAGTTGGTTTGCTCCAGAAGTGCATCTCTGTAGCTTGATGAATAAGGAGTGAAACTACTTACCACACCATTATTGCACAAACATTAGACATACTGAACCTTATACAATGACAAATCAATATAATCTGGGGGCTGCAGTCTTTGTTTAGCAGTACTCGACATCTATCTCCTCACACATTTAGTCTGTAATTTTTAATGGTGGACCAGCAGTTTAGATAATAAACCAAGCCAACCTAAAACTCAACATAATCTTGAGCAACATGGTAAAATATTATGTGCTTAGCTGAATCACAGCAAACAAACATAATGTATTTCTGTTCAGATCTTATTTTCTCAATCTGTAACATTTGTTCCTGTTGAGGCAATAGTAATATTAGCATTGACAACATTGCACAACATGATATGGAATTTGGTCTTTAGTGAGGTTTCCAGTCCAGTCGTTGGACTTCCCAGTTGTACACAGTCATTTGGCATGAATACTGTTGTAGAGAATAGAGATTCTGACTATAGCAATACCCATGACCGTAACTATGACCATGATAATGTTGTTGTGTTCCTGACTAAAGGGAATCAATCAGGACAAAAACCTCAGGTGACCTGATGGTTGTACCCTGACTGTTAGGTCAGGAACATTATCATGGCCTTAGTTACTATCACTGGGTCATTTTCAGGATTTACCCAGGTAGCTGTAAATAGGGAGACTGCTTAAAGTCTTGAAAACTTTGTGCCCCTGAGAAGCCTGGTGATCACCCTAGAAACCCAATAAAAGTCCAAGAGCTTTTGAAGTAGAACCAACTGTACAAAAGAGGGGCATGAAAATTCTACTTGATTTATCTAAGGCATTGCAGAGTTAACCCTTTGAGTGTCAGAGGGGTATGCAACTCATTGCAATGCTAAGCAGTATTCGTTGGAATTGGCAGTATTTTTATTCCTCTGCCTTCCCCGTATGGTGCAGGATGGGCATGGTTGATGGAAACTGTAGACTTCAACAGCTGGAGGACCACAAGTTTTCCGTCCCTTATTTAGAAGCAATGCATTATAGATCTCTCTAGCATTCAAGGGGTTAAAAGCCCCACTCAATTTGTGGCATTTAGAGGTCAGCAAGAATTGGGGCGATCTACTCATCCCTTGGCAATCTCTCTCTCTTATGTGTATACAGATGATGGCGTGATAAGGAGGTGATCAACTGGAGATGACTTCTCCTCACTTTTTCCAAATCCTGTGTTATTCTATTGAGACAACACTAAGATTTCTTAAGATCTTAGTGCATAGAATAACATAGGAACTGGAGAAGTGATATCACTGGAGAAGTCATCTCCTTTTTATCACATCTCTATCACTCCTTAATGCATAACCCACTGGTATATCTGCTGCATTAGGCTTACTTTAGCTTATGAGTCAGTTAACCCTTTAAGAAATGTGTTGCACACCCCTTAGCTCCTTAAAGCGGAACTTTCACATAGTATAAAGTCACCCTCCAATAATTAAACATATGGTGATAGCTTCATAGTACGTGTATTACCTCTTAGAAGTGCCAGATTCTAAAGAAATCCTTAATCTTCAGAGACTGCAGGCCAGACACCAGCACAGACATCTTGTCTGCACACCTGAGCTGTCAGTCTTGGTCTCCTTTAAGAAGCATTGCAGTGTGCCACAAGGTAACCGGAAGAGACTGATGGTGCAGACACGCAGACGGCACTAACCTGCCAATCAGTCTCCGCAGATTAAGGATTTCTTTAGAATCTGCCATTTGTGAGATGTAATAGATAGTCGCCATTTGTTTAATTATTGGAGGGCGACTTTATACAAAGTGTAAGTTCCGCTTTAAATGCTCTAGTTAAGCAGTAAGTTGATATATTGCAATGTGTTAGTTATTAATTAAAACAGCAACGTATCCATTTTCTATAATGCACGATAACCCTTCAAGGAGCAGACGGCAACCACATGTCTCTGGCCCTTAAAGGGATAACATAAATGAAATCGGCAAATTCCCCTTAAACATGATAGTCTTGGACTAACAGATCACATTTCGTATGTATCCAAAAAATACGGCAAGATTAAAAAACATGATTCATGTGTAGTTTTTCTTTTGACTTTTCATTATTTTGAAAAATTCAGGATGATGCTTTTTGTTTTGGAAGTGACAAAAGAAATCCTTGTGCAGGAATCCATTTAACTGAGCTGGTTCTAATGTTTACGGGAGGAAATAACACATAGGGATTACATTTCAACTGAGAAATGCTTACAGTGGACCTTTCACCTTGATCCAAGTTTGTATATTTGAAAACTGCATTAAAAATTGCCTACTTGTTATGAGCCAAAAGATTATCAAACGTTCAGTGAAAGAGATATTCATACTTGGTACCATATGCGAATATACCCTGATCACGGTATAAGTGACACTTCATATGCTAATTAAAGCTTTTAAGTGATGTTTTGTATGATAATTAACCCTTTGAGTGCCGGAGTGGTATGGAATGCATTGCTTTGCAATGCATTCCATATCACTCTGGCACTCAAAGGGTTAACCCCATCCCGACAATTGACTTACCAGGTACGTCCCGCAAAAACTGTCACTTAGTGACAGAGGACGTACCTGGTAAGTCCCGGAAGTCCGGGTCTCCGTGCGGCTGCACTCCGTTCGGGGACTTTGGACTCGTTTAAAAAAAACACAAAAAAACCGTCAGCCGGGCTGTTATGGCAGATTCGTCCATTCTCCCTTTAAGTGAAAAAATGTTAATCTATGATATTTATTCTTTAGTTTGCTAATGAAAATCAGAGGATGATATCTACAAAATCATAAAAATATTATAGTATATGACCCTACATTTTTTAAAATAAATTCTGTTTTATTGATTTATTGGTATTTCCCCTTTAAAATTAAAATAAAATAAAATAAAGCATATTGAAAGGGAAGGTTAGGTCCATGTTCAGAAAGCCAGAGAAGAGAGATTGTGGAGAAAACCAACTACGCTATAGGGGACAAATAAAAATCCCCACATCCTATCCTTTGGAGACCTCGCTAGCATTCAGTGGGGTAAAAACCATATATAAGTCAAGGTGGGATACACGTACATACATACATACACACAAATCAACAGCAGAAGGTCTCCAATGTATTTTGCATTTTGCATTTCACTTTTTTAACTTTCTGAATATGGCCCTTAGCTATTTTACATTTGTTTTCACACTCAAACCTGTAAGAGAAACTTATCTATTATGTGCTGGTTTCAGATCCTCCACCAGTGAAGAGATTACTGTGAGAGCTGTAGCGTGTCAGCATGTTACATGCAAGTGTACATAAGGTGGGGCCCATTCTAGTTATCATATGGCCTTTCCAGTTACACTAAGGAAAGTGGGCATCTGCTTAGGTTGATAAAGGAAGAGTAGCACAAATCCCTCCCATTAACACACCCGAGGCCTTTACTCTACTTGCCACTTCAGAGGATAGTTTCACGACTTCACTTACAGAATGGAGCTTAAAGTGATAGTAATACTTAACACTCAATAGATTTAGTTCTGTAGACACTTAAAGGGGAACTACCACCCCGCAATAAGTTCACATTATTCAATTCTTCATCTGGCGACTAGCTGCTTAGTAGCGCACGGCTCCAAAAGGGACTGACAGCGCAGGCGCACGGACGTCACTATGACGAGATGTCCGTGCTTCCTGCTACTGTGAGCCTCCGAAAAAGTGGAATATATTGTAAACCTGGTAATATTTCTTGCGACTAGCGCTACTAAGTGGCTAGTCACCAGATGAAGAATTGAATAATGTGAATTTATTGTGGGGTGGTAGTTCCCCTTTAAAAAATAAATCAATTGAGTGTTTCTGATCTCCCAAACCTTTATGGTTTGGGAGACAGCAGTCTGCAAAGTTCTCCCTTCCCTCCCCTTGTGCTGACGTCAGCTTTCAAAGTTACAGATGGAGATCGCAGTCCATAGACTGTCCTGTGGATCTTCAGCAGAGCCATGATCGCGGTAGTTACAAAGAAATAGTTCATTTGAACGGTCTAAAATATGTGCCTGGTTTGCAAGCACACGTTGTAGACTGTTCAAATGAACTATTTCTTTGTAACTACTGCGATCACGGCTCTGCTGAAGAGCCACAGGACAGTCTATGGACTGCGATCTCCATCTGTAACTTTGAAAGCTGACATCAGCACAAGGGGAGGGAAAAGGGAACTTTGCAGACTGATATCTCCCAAACCATAAACATTTGGGAGATCAGAAACGGCGTAATTAATTTATTTTTCAAGTATCTACAGAATTAAATCTTTTGAATGTTAAGTATTACTATCACTTAAAAGGAGCACTAACATCAGAACTAAAACTAAGTTGATACAATTATAAATATCACATACTACAGCTAGCATGTGTAAACACTAATTATTTATATGTTATCTTTAAAATATAATCCAAACCTTGCTTTTTAACACGTGTAAATTGTCCTGTTCAGAGAGCATTTACTTTAAGTGACCTAATTGTCTGTGATTAGTGCCCACTGCCCTTATATTTAAAAAGGGTGATATCTGTCTCATGCCATTAACAGACAGGTCTGGGCTGTGTACTGAAACCCTGATGAAGGCAGGAATGTCTATTCTATCAGAGCATATATAAATCTAGATTTTAGGCCATGGAAATGCTATCATGAAGTAAAAGGTATTTACACGTATATAACCCCTGTTGATTTCGAGGTGGTTTTTAGTGCTCGTTAACTGTACTACAATGCAAATGTCTGATATTGTTTGAAGCAGTGTAATAAAAATGTTCTTTTGGTATTTCTCTATTTACTTCACTTATTAAAAAAGAAACACTAAGGTGTGATAAAGAGGTGAGGAAGAGGAGATAACTTCTCCAGTGATATCACTACTCCAGTTCCTGTGTTTTTCTATGGCGCCTATGCACTAAGATCTCTCCTGCTTGAAAGATTTTAGTATATAGGCTTCACAGAATAACATAGGAACTGGAGAAATGATATTGTTGTAGAAGTTATCCCAGCTTTATCACCTTTTTATCATCTCTTTATCACATCTTAGTGCACCTCTCCCTGGTCTCTTTATCAGACTGGTTCTGATCAAGAGCTAGGTTACATTGCAGGTGATAAGTGATATATCACTGGTTTTATCTAATATATTCTTACTAAAGTCTATGGTGAATTTAGTAGATAAACTGTTATTATATCAGCTGCAATATAATCCAGGCCCATTAGGGGCACAGAGACCATTACAGAGCCTGCTGCCCTCCACGGATTACTTTTCAGTGTGTTAGATTCTCATTTTACAATCAAAAAGGTAAATCAGTGATTCCCAAACTGGGGTCATGAGGCTATTCCAGGAGTCGCTCAGCACCAAATTTCTGCTTTGATATTTTGAATTGTACACATACTAAAGAAATGCGTAAGTATGTATACACAGCCCTGATTTCTAGGAAGAGACAACATTCATGGGCATAATATGTACAAAGCAGATTTAGGTTTATTGTATCAGTTCAGTGGCGATCGTGGACCTTCCTCAGGGTTGCCAGTTTATTCAATAACTTTTGATTTTGAGTGCCACAGTAGATCCTTGCTATGCAGTAGGGTTTATCCACCTGAGTAAAAAAGGGTATTCCCACTGCTGAAAGGTGTTTTATTCAAGTTATTTAAATAAAGCACCTTTTTAGGTGCAGTATTACACTCAAAATGTATTTGAATGAAATACCTATTTTTTAGGTGCAGTATTACAGTGGCCTGAAACTGTACAATGGCGCTGTTACTACAACATCCTATGGACAGGTTTGGTCAATTGACCATAAATCTCTATAGGATGTTAGTCCGGAGCCGAAAGACTCCTATCAACGCCTACTAGAGCAGGCTGGGACTGACAGAACAGGCACGCAGACGTCACTATGGCAAGATGTCCGCGATCCGTCCTGCCTGTCAGCCATGGAAGAAAGGATAAATGTATTGAATAAGGTAATAATTCTGGCGAATAGTGCAACTAAGCAGCTAGTTGCCAGATGGGGAGTTATTTAAGGGTAAGTTGTTTTGCGGTGGTAGTTCCGCTTAAATAAGACATATGTATATTTAAACTGATTTGTTTCGATATTTGTGGCAAAGAAAAAGATGTATAAAGCTTTTTTCAAACTATTTAAGAAGAGGGATCATATAAAATAGCAATCAAAGTGTTACATTCACTTCAATTAAAAAAAAGGAGTGAGCATCATGGTTTGGTAAAAACAACTGGAGCCATCATGGAAAATAGTACAGTAACTACTGTGGTAAAGGAGCAATGGTTAATATTAACAGAAACAAGTTGTATTTAAATATTAGATTCCCGTTACACTATTCTCAACACTATTCTCACATACACACTTGTATGCATGTTAATCAACGCTTTGTTAATCGTACTGTATCCCATGTACAAATCTGCCAGTGCAGCCACACTGCTGTTACCCTCTAATAACAGTTGCTTACTTCAGAGTATGTACTACAAAGCATGTTGGTGGACAACCTCTGCCATTGTTAGGACTTTAATGCCAGTAATTCCCATATGCCAGGTGTATGACACTCAGGGAAGTGACATTGAAGCACACCGTTTCCTCTAGACCTTGCATAATATGTAGAATTAACCCTTTGCGTGCCAGAGAGGTATTTAACACATTGCAAAACATTGTGTTAGTTACCTCTCTAGCACTCGAAAAACAATATGCCAAAAACGAAAGGGACTGACAAGCCCACAGACTGCTGCAGTGTCCTCCACTTGGTGCAAGCACCATTAACTCTTTGACACTCATAGGGTTATGGGGAGGAATTTTGGTGTAAATAGCTTAGCATATTGTTGTTAGGCAGGATTAGTGCTAGAAAATCGATTTGACTGGAATGTCTCCCCTATAACCTGTTTCTATGTACTGGGGCAGACAAACATTGGTTCTCCAACTCTTGCAGACTACTACTTCCATCATCCCCAAACAGACTATTGGGTGTTGTAGTCCTTAATTCCTGAAGAATACCACTAGTACATCAAAAACATGACATACCAAAGAGGTAATAAAATAATACAACATTTGTTAGCAAAAATGCATATCATTTACAACTTAAATGTAAAATGCAACATTTAAAATTGTACTAAAATATTACTAATAAATGTGTATGTTTTACAAGCCCTTTAATATGGCATGTATCTCTATACTTTGGTTTCATGGTTCTTTGTATATGTCAGTAGGTTATCCCATTTAATTATCTCTGCACCCAAAGAGATTAACTGTTGTTTTGATGAGCATGTGTGGACTGTTGCTGGAGGAATTTACTAGATGCATAACTTGATATGGAAAGTCTCCTTAGGACCGTATTCATTAAGTGATTCTGGGGCAAACCAAGTACACCACAGGAGACCAACATGATCAATATCACCAGTGATTTAAATTGGGCTTATATTTTGCAGAATGCTAGAGAGCTTTCAAATACATTATGATGCAACCCTTTAGAGACATCTCTAGCATTCAAGGGGTTAAAAGCCCCATTTAACCCTTTGGTTGACATAGGGTTATGCAACAAGTTGCAAAGCAATGAATTGTGCAACCCACTGGAGCTCAAAAGGTTAAATCATTGGGAATTGTCATATCTCCTCTATGTTGCAGTTGGAATGCACCAGAATGATATCACTTCCGTTTATTGAATATGACAATTAATGCTTTGTTCTGTACCCATGGTATATGCTGGTTGCTTCACTCTATGGTACATTATCTCCCCTGTCTTGCAACCTTGCACTACATTAAAGGGACAGTAATAGAGAGTAAAGGGCATTCTGATTAACGCACATAATTTGAAGTCCACATTGAGCGGTGTATCAATACTAGCAGATTTGTAGTGCATGAATAATTTAATTATAAAGTATTCCCCTCCCGATCCTTTTACCTTTTTTAACCTCCTCCCCTCAGATATGGAATCCGGTCATCGGACCGGGCAGCTCGCAGCGAGGGACAATCTTCATGCAGTGAGTATAAGGAGGCAGGGTGCCCCCCTTGACGAGGGAGGGCAGGATATTCCTTATCTTTACTGAAGATTTTCCATAGCTGCGCTCCATCCGGACCTGCATGTGGTGTTGGTGTTGCACCAGTATGCACTACAGTGATCATACGCTCTACTGCATATTTGTGCACATACTCCGCAGTCTTTAATCCTTTAAGGACTGTGGAGTGTGTGCCCCAGCATGCACTAAATTTAATGTACTCTCTAGGGCATACCCTGAAGTGCATGCTCAGGAGCTGAATGCTAACACGAGCAGAGCTGTGCTGGTGTATTTGTACATACATATTTGTGTTACTTGAAATATTGTTTGTCACCCCTTCTACATTGCTGTGGAATATGCTGGTGTTCAATAAATACATGATAAAGAAACACAAATGGAGTTATTAATGTCTGTTTTTATCCACTAATTAGGGCAGTAGAGGCCCATACTTTTTAAACCTGAATTTAGTATATACCACAGATGTTTTTCTGACTATGCTTACTTTTCTTTACTAGTGTATATTAGGAGTCAAGCTTGTTGCTATAAAACATGTAAAAACAAATGAACCTATTAATAGTCCTATAATTGCCTTAGAACACCTACAGTATCTCAGTTACAGAGTATTTTTAAATCAATGCATGCCAACTGTTCTTATTGCAGTGCATACATTTTACATAAGTGCAAATTTTATAACATGATGAGATATTAAATACCTTTTATTGAACATTTTGCCTCTAGACATAGCTTCATTTTATATTTCACATTTCAGTGAGCAAAGCTTTAACCCTTTGGGTACTGTATTGCTCAAATGATTTAACTTTAAGAAAGCGGGCGAAATTATAAATAAATGTCTATGTTTTCTATTTATGCAATGAGTTAAAATGATTTGTGGCACAATTAACACATTGTGCCTCTGGTGTGGGTCAGTGAGGGAGAAAACTTCCAAGCAGGGAGTAGTGACAGGAAATAGCGTTTAAAAAAAAATAAATAAATAACGCTTTCAACATTATCACTATATACTGTACCTAATAAGCCTAACTTTTATAGAGGTGAGAGATCCCCTTTAAGAGGAAGTTTCTTCAATACATTATATTGTAAGCTTGCAAGCAGGGACCCCACTTCCAGTGTTTCAGTTTGCTAAGCACTTGTCACCCTGTATTATCCAAATCCTTAAAGGGATAGTAATACTTCGTTTTAACTTTATTTTATTTTGTAGGCATTAAAAAAACATGAAGAATGGTATAAGTCTTATCTCTCAAACCTTTATGGTTTATGAGATATTCACAAGCAAAGTTCCCCTCCCTGCCCCTTTTTCCTAGTGTAAGCTATCTCTTCTCAAATGTGAGTCTGGTTGTATGACAGGACAGATAACAGAAGGGGACAATTTTCTTTGTATGAAAACAATGAAAGCCCTTCCCCCCTTGACAAGTTTTTCAGCTTTTTCCATTATCTTAATTGAAGATTGTCCCTCTCTGCAGTCTACCTGGGCATCTCCCTTCTGATCTGGTTGAACAGGGAAGGGATACTTTGTTTGTGAATATCTCTTAAACCATAAAGGTTTCAGAGATAAGACTTATATCATTCTTCATGTTTTTTTAATGCCTACAAAATAAAATAAAGTTAAAACGAAGTATTACTATCCCTTTAAAGTGTAAAGCACTGTGTACACTTGCAGCATTATATAAATAAACATGTTCAGTCATTCATTCTAAAAATCAAGGGTTGTCCTATTTATCTCAGCATCCACAGAGTTTTTTTCTAAATATCTAACTTGTATGTGGTATTCTTTATGATTTTCCCCCCATAAAATGACCCTTAATGCATACTTTCTTGTTCTAAACCATTTATTCAGTTACACAAAGAGGTACCAGTAGGTCATGAAATAACCTAAAAATTCTCTGTAATATCCCGCCCACCAGCAGCACCCCCTAAAACACAGATGTTCCTCTTTGGCCATTTGAATTGTTGGGAGGTATGCCTTTACGTGCCAGAGGGGTTGGGAAATGCAACTCTGAGGAAAGTGTTGATCATCCTCTCTGGCGCTCAGTGGTTTTGGTGTGATCTAGCAATCTATGTTTTTTCACTCATAAAATGACAATTTACCCT
The DNA here is from genome assembly GCA_037306005.1 of Rhinophrynus dorsalis. Taxonomy (NCBI): domain Eukaryota; kingdom Metazoa; phylum Chordata; class Amphibia; order Anura; family Rhinophrynidae; genus Rhinophrynus; species Rhinophrynus dorsalis. The sequence continues at coordinate 220,415,651 of CM074722.1, forward strand.
TTGAGTGCCACAGGGGTTGGGAAATACAACTCTGAGGAACATGTGGCCGATCCCCTCTGGTGCGCAGTGCTTTAACTGTTCAATAAAAAACATACCTTTTTGCAAAAGATGGCTTCCATAATGTAGTGTGAACCTCGCTGGCAAGGGAACGGTTAAAAAGCACACTTTTGAAGGGTCAGTGATTATTTTCTGATAAGCATACCTTTGCACTCATTTCAAAACTAATTAGAAGCAGCTTCCAGGAACCTAACCCTTTGAGTGCCAGAGGGGTACACAACATATTGCAAAACAATGCTTTGTGTATCTCTCTGGCACTCAAAGGGTTAATGATATCCCCTTTTTAGATGATGCATAGTATGCAATATTTTGAGGTTTTCCACACTGGAGGTCTCATAATAAGACATAACTTAACCCTTTGGGTGCTAGAGGGGTACGGAACGCATTTCAAAGCAATGCGCTCCGTACCCCTCTGGTGCTCAAAGGGTTAAAGGTGCAATGTCTCCTGGTCAAAACATAAAAATTATTTTTCTTTACAAATGCGGCATTGTGGACCTTATGTCTGGCATCATAAAAACTGGTAAATTCAGCTGATTTTCTCCTCTCTCTCTCAGATCATTTCTTCCTCTAAAATTTTTTACTGATAAAATCTGCAAATTATCAATTTAGATTAAACTTACCAGCAGTCCCACACCGCACTTCTCACTCATAGTCTTCCTGGTGCACGGTGTCTACAGTAAAATAAAGGTCCTGTCTCGTTTGCTTCTGTTTCTCCTGTGTTTGTAATGGTTGCTATTTTCTTATCAGCCTCATAGGTTTCTAAGCTGAAAAGACAGGTTATTTTAATGAAAAATGGGAAGTAACAGGTGGGGCTAGGTAAATTTGTCTAAACAACCCAATGAGGAGAACATTCTAGCTACAGGTATGAGAGAAAGGAGGTTTTTTTCTGTTTATAAGAGTGACCACATGTCCCTGATTGCCAGGGACAGTCCTGGAATTTATATGTGTGTCCCATGTCCTGGGCAGCCCACATCAGGGACAACACAAAGTCCCTGAATAAATAATCTAAACACTAGAAACAGAACTGCCCATTGCCTACTGTGACACAAAGTGATGTCTCTGCTGGGCTACAAGAAAATGGCTTCCAGACAGCTCTAAGCATTAGAGAGATACTTGAGCCTTGATCCTGACATCAAATAGGAGCTGTAGTGCAATTTTATTGGGTTTGATGTATATTACCTTGTAGTCAACCACAGACATTGCTTCCTGACACATCAGTCAACAGATAGTTCTCCCTATAGTGTTTAGAATTAGGTGGTGCACATGTGAAAGAGCAATTTCCGCACTGATGTCCAGTGATATATAATGACCCCTCCCGCATAGCTGTGTCCCTGAATGGCAGAATGGAAATGTGGTCACTCTAAAACCGCTGCCCCTTATTTTTGTTGTAGAGGTTAATACTTTGTCATAGGGATATGAAAAGCATTTCCCAACAATGCTTTTCACATGCCCTCTGGCTCAAAAAGGGTTAAAATCTAATATTCAGAATGGAAATTAAATCCCTTTTAAGAGACTTTCAGCGCTTAAAGGGATAGTAATGTTTCACAAAAACAGCAGCTCCAATTAATCTTTGTAGTATTTGGGCCATAGAGAGTGTTATTTCAGTACTGTCAGAGTTGTAGTTCAAGAGTAACTGAATGATGAAAATCTCCCTCCCACTTAACTCATTTTATGTATATGCCCCATATATGCCTTATGTATTAACACAAACGGAGAAATTAAATGAAGAACCAACTGTACCATAGAGGAGAAATAAGCATTCTCAAAATACCGAGTTAAATGGGGCTTTTAACCCCTTGAAGGCTAGAAATGTCTAAAAATGCCACTTTAGCATTCAAGGGTTTAAAAGCCCCATGTAAATCAGTGGAAATTTTGGGGTGTTCTATGGTGCAGATGGTTTAACCCAGAATTTCTCCAGTTTGTTTTGATAACTAGCCCCTATAAACCTATGTATCAATACAAACTTGAGCAATTCTGGGTCAAAACGACTTCATCATGGGGAGAAATAAAAATTGCCAAAATTGTCTTAACCCGTTGAATGCTAGAGCGGTATCCAACGCATTGCGCCTGGAATTCAGTGAGTTAAAAGCCCTATTTAATTAATAGGAATATTTATTTTTTCCATATGCTGCAGATGATTTGCCTCCAAATTACTTCAGTTTGATTTTATACATAAGGCCCATAGCTAGCCTGTATGTAATAAAGGACAATCTTGCACTACTCCATACAAATTACCCAAATGTGAACCTGTATAGAGCAGTTATTATACTAATGTGTTAATGTACTTATTTGAAAAAAAAATGAGGGTCTTGTTGCATAGCTTGGCCAAAGAATGTTGAAGCATGCTGACCCCACCAAGGTACCCCTATCCAAACACAAAAAAATTATCTAGTATCCTTCTGATCAGACTGACCTTATCCATACTTCATTCAATAGGATTCATACATACATATATATATATATATATATATATATATATATATATATAAACACTTCTGAAGTAGAGAACCGGCACTCGCAGAATTCTTTTTTTGCAGATCAAACAAGGTTACATTTAAATGTAATTGTCTGGCCTGCACAAAAGCACCCTGTGAGTGCCGTCTCTCTACTTCAGAACTGTATGTACAGTGAATGCATTCCAACCCCCATGAAACTATATAGATAGCACTCCAGATAATAAACTCATTTTCCAGGGTGCACGTAATAAAATATTGAGAAATGTACAGCAGACACTGGACTTCAAGTATATATCTATATTAAAGGATTTTAGTGTTTCGACGTTTTGGCCAAAGATTGTGGCCTTTCTCAAGAATGTTGTTCTTGAGAAAGACCACTATCTTTGGCCGAAAAGTTAAAACAATAAAATCCTTTTTCATTCATTAAAGATTCCTGTGAGTGCTGTCTGACCTTTATCATTTTATATACATCCTTACTATTAACAGACATGCACCTGGGCTGAAAACCAGAGTAACAGTGAGTGCAAGCCCTTCTACTTGTGCGCGTGGCCGGTCACTAAGGGGTTAAACATACTTTGGTCAAATGATGCAACAAAACCCTAATTTTTTTCAGATAAGTACATTAAGATATGCTATGTACAGGGTTCATATTTTGTATGGAATAGCACAGGAATGTCTTCTGATTTTTGTTGGAGGCTGTTCCTAGTTTGGGGACTTGGAGGTTACCCATGTTCCTTGCTGCAAAGGAACATGGGTAACATGGGCAATGCATTGCCCATGGGAACATGGGCAATGCATTCCGTACCCCTCTGGCACTCAAAGGGTTAAGGTGCACTAGCACTGTTTTTTTCTATTTTCTTTAATCCCACAGAAGATGTAGGAAAACCAGTAGTGAGGCTGATGTGCTATAAAATAGCGATGCATTTCTGAGCAAACCCACTGTGCCACAGAGACCAAAAAACATTTTCCAAATGCGTTGGAGACCTCTCTGGCATTCAAGAAGTTAAAAGTCCCCACTTTTCTTAATACACCAGCCCCATTGACAGTCTTTTTCCTGGGTAAGTTTAGTTTATCCCACACAAAAACCCTATTAGTATGTATATGAATATAGACCATGCATATGTCAGTGCAGTTATCAAGCACTGCTGCATGGCTCAGCATACTTATGAATATAGCTCATACAGATGTCACTGCAGTTATCAATCACTGCTGCATGGGTCACCACTACTATTTTGTGACAGGTCATTTTGCTTCATGTAAACCACAGCGAATCCAACATAAAACACAGCAGATATGAGTCATACTTACAACACTCACTACTTTTTAAGAGAATAGAGATGTGTTTTTAGAAAAAGGAATGCTCTAGTTTATACAATTAGGATATTGGTACGGTATACATAAAACCAGGGGAGATATACACAATGGCAAACTGTGTCTGGTAATGTGTAGTGATCACTTTGCCGTAGAGAATAAGACACACTGCTTTATATTCACAAACAGTTATATGCAAGTGGAGGGGAAAAATGTAATCATTAGCATATATATGGTTTGCTTAATGCAGAGATGTGTTAGGAAGTGTAAGTACAGGAGTAGAGAGACAATGCTCTCAGACTCCAGTGCCAAGAACACTACCAGCCACACCTTAACTCTCTGAGCGCCATGGGACCACAGCACACTGCTCTGTAATGTGTTGCACAGCCCCATAACACTCAAATGGTTATAACATAATCAATCCCCTGCTTGGCTACACAGATTATTCAAATACACACAGAAATGGCAGTGCAGCTGTTATACATATGTATTTGAATAATCTGTGAAGTGGGGCAAGGAACTATTTATGTTATAACCATTTGAGTGCCAAAGGGGTGTGCAACACATTGCAGAGAAATACTTTTCACATTGCTATGGCACTCACAGGGTTTAGAGAGGGCAACTGTTGTCCCTACTCTCCAGGAGAGAAAGCGAACTGTCCTATGTGGCTTATACAAAGCTATGGGAAGATCACAACTTCACCATCTCAGTTTAGGGAATTTGGGTCTGTGAACTACACCAGCTATAGGCGCATAGTGCCAATGCTCACATTAACATATTTACACATCCACAGGAATACGATAATGGGTCTTTAAGCTATATTTCAATATGCATTTAAGCCACTGTCGAAAAAGACATGACAAAATGATGGTGATATTTGTGGAGTATTCACAGGGATTTGAAGGTGAAGAAATCTTAGTGCATATGATGATATGTAATCTGTGCAAAATACACCACAATATCACCAACATGGACCCTTATTGAATCTTAGTGCACTCCCATAGAACTATTATTTGGTACTTATATACTGTAGCATATCCTATACCAGTTTCCTAATGGGAGATTGAGGACTAGATTTCCCATTAGATAATGTAAGCAACTGTCTAGAGCACCATATGTTTAAGGGTACCTCATATCTGGGTAGGGCCAGAACAATCTCAGTATTCCTGCATGACCTGCTACTGGTTTATGGTGTGTTCCTTATATACCAGTTTATAAAACTATTTATACCCATTACTGGGCTGAATTTTAGAAGTACGCTGGTAATAACCAAAAATGTCCCAGATTTACTTTGATTTTGAAGGCTTGAAAGATCTCCAACCCATTGTGAAGCAATTTGTTGCAGACGTCTCTAACATTCAGGGGCTGTATACCCATTAAAATCAATGAGGAGTTTTATTTGTGTCCTATGGTGTAGTTATTTTGCCCCAGATTGCTGCAGTTCTCCTTAATACTTCATCTTCAAGGTAAAATTAATGTTGCCCCCAATGCAAGCAGTAGAACTTGACACTGTTCATATGGAATCCATTTTAACAGGGGTGGAAAAACAAGTGCAGGCTCCTACAATTTTACTTCTGGCTTCTAAAATGTGGGGGTTATTTTATGTGCATGTATGTACATACACTTCTTTAATGGCTCCTAAAATTATATGCTAGCTCCTAAATTTCTTACATTTTTGTTTACCCCTGCATTTTACATTTCACATTTGTGATAAACATGCAATGTGCATGACATACCAGAAGTCATTTCAGTATTCCCAGTTGCCTATTTTGATGTGCACTGATGACATTTACTTTTTTTCCACTCTTTTATTTACATTGGCCCCTTTTTGTGCATCCTGTAATTCTTTTCAACACGCTAAACTTAACCCTTTGAGTGCCAGAGGGGTACAGAACACATTGCTTTGCAATGTGTTCCATACCCCTCTGGCACTCAAAGGGTTAAGCTAACAACAAGAGGAAAAAGAAAAAATGTTTAGGGATTAAATGTTCTGTAAATGTTCTCTTTTCTAAATATGCCCCTCAGGGCTAGACACATTTAGTCTTCCAATCTCAGGAGGAGGTGGGGAGTAGATTTCTCAACAGGTAGTAGATTCCTTCACTGATAAAATTAATAAAGGGACACAGCCCTTACATGCATTTTAACATATTAAATCATAAATGTGCACTGATTTACTTCAGATCACAGCTCTGTTTGGACTTATTGTCCAATAGCAGTAACAGTACCTGTATTTCTTGATGTATACTAGAACAGTGATTTTCAGTTCCAGTTCTTGAGGCACACCAATGAGTCAGGATTTTACCCTTTGAGTGCCAGAGAGGTATCCAATGCATTGCAATGCAATGGGTTGGATACCTCTGCATACAAATGATTAAGGATAGTCCTGATTAACCACAGGTGGAGAAACCCCATTGTCTATGCAACTGAATACATGTGTTAACAAACAGCAGTGTCCTGAAAACCCACACTGTTGGTGTGCCCCGAGGACTAACATTGAAAAACACTGCACTAAATTGGATGTCCACCTTAGTGCATACTGGCACACGTATTGTGTCATTGATATGGCTTTAAGTGAGCAATACTGAAAGCCTCCCCAATAACATGCAAGTGGAAATGGCATAAAATGACTCCAGTTACCTCTATGCCTTATTAGAGCAGCATGTCAAACAAGGCACAGAGGAAAGAAATGCCCAGAGATACAATGCACTTCCCTATAGCCACTCCTTTGATGTAAGTTGCCAATTAAGGGTTGATTTTGTGGTATAAGCAGCTTAGTAAATTGGAATTAGCAGTTCCAGGACTATAAGATTCTAGTACTTGGTTTAGTGCAGAATTGTTTTATTACAACCCCATACACAGTTTGCAACATTTGAAGGAGAACTGAACCCTACTTCCTGATGCCAAATGGAGATATAATTGTAATAATACTGTATTTTCATTCTATGTATACGTACAGAGTGATTTCTATGGCTCCATTTATCTGTACATATACATACAGTTCTGCAGGAGAGATGGCACTCACAGGATATTTTTCAGATGAGAAAATTGTGTGCTTTATTTAATTGAAGTTTCGACCATTTCTGAACTGTATGTATCTATTATTCTTTGATGTGCACTCAGATCATGTTTATATATTTACCAGTTAGTGCAAACCATCCCTCCATTGACTGTACATATACATAGATATGATGTGCTTCTTGAGGGCTTGGCAGCACAATAAAGGTATAAGTTTCTATAAAAGTTATCAATGGCCAAGTTATTTATTTCATCCATAGTATCGAGGTGAAATAAGTGAAGTAAAATAATTCTAACTCAGTTCCAATATTGTTCCATTTACTAAGGAAATACTTGTTGGTCTGGGAAGCTTTTACCCTTTCTTTCTCTCTCTACCAGTGCCCCCAATATAAACTCATTTTAGTCTACTGACTTGACTGAAACATTTCCAGTCAGGCTTCAGTTGCAGTACTGCTCATGATATGGTATATACTGAATGCACAGGCCCCACTGAAACTGGTTTTCTTATATATTTTTTCTACTGCCAACATGCAATTAGAAAATTGTTCACTTTTGTAAATATGCATTTTTCTTATGGCCATTTCAGCAATCAGAGATGCATTTCTGGGAATTTCTCAAGAAAAAAGTGAATGACATAGTCAGGAAAAAACTGTATTTAACTCCTTGGATGCTAGAGAAATAATGAATTGGAAATTATTTTAATACCAAGATGTTGAATAAAAACAGGCACTCAGTTCTAAAGGTATATTATTAAATCAGTATGTGCTTTATTATATGCGTAGGTTGACACAGAGAAGAGAGTCTTCCTTCAATATATTACAGAAAGCAAGTTGAAACTTTAAAATCTAAATTTGAGGCACATAGCACATGAATGAGGAATTCCCAGCTCTGGAAAATGCTCATTCCTTAGGGAATCTGTAAGGAAAATGCCAAGAGGTTAAAGTATCCTTGCAAGATACTGATAGGGCATTGTTAATCTTTAACTCTTTGAGTGTTAGAGAGGTATCCAACACATCGAAATGCAACGTGTTTTACCTCTTTGTCACTCAAAGGGTTAAAACTCAAGAAGCTACCATAATAAACATCTGATATTCTATGGTGAAGGGGGACAGTTGCATAAGGTGTGCACATGTGTGTGAGACTGTCAATATTTGAATCATATGTTATTTTTCTCCTATTTTAAGCAACAGAAATATGTCAGGAAGTAACCTACATGAATTCGGCCTGCCTTAAAGGGACATTATCACCATAAAATTTCAAGAGCTTAAAACCATTAAAATATTATATACTACTAGATGGCATTTTTTAAATGTTTTCTTTGACAAGAAAGTTCTAAAATCTTTCAGTATCAATGGTTAATGTGGACACTTTTATCAGACTTGTTAACCCTTTCAGTGCCAGACGGATTCACAACGCATTGCTCTGTAGTGCGTTGCGTACCCCTCTGGCACTGAAAGGGTTAAAAACTGATAAACCCCTACGCAGCAATAATTGTTTTGAGTTTACTACCCACCCTGTTCAGGTCACTGAAATGATTATCTCTTATCTGTTTACCTAAAGCATGTATTACACTGCTCTTATCACTTGTACAAACAGATGACAAATGGTAACACACAGCTGCCTTCAGATGAATAGGAAAATAATGTTTACTATAAATTTTGGCATTCATGAACCTGAGAAATCATTTAAAAATTGCTGGCTAGAATTACATGATATATAACCCTTTGTGCCCTCTGGCACTCAAAGGGTTAACAGGATGTGAACCCTATTCATTTTTAGGTGATAACATCCCTTTAACCCTTTAAAAACCACCAGGCTGAGTAATACATTGCAAAGCACAACCCTCTGGTCCTTAAAGGGTTACTTTTACTGTGAAATGTTTGGAGACTGATACATACTTACTCCTCCTTCCATTACACTTATCCTAAAGCCATCAGGGGAGAGATGCACTAAGGTGTGTTAAAGAAGTGCATAGGCGTGCGCAGCCAATTGCATTAGGGTGTGCACCCAAAAGCACAAACACACACGTGCGTGCGCGTATGTAATATATATGTGTGTGTGCTAGCTAAATAAATGATTGCCCCCCATCTGCTCCATATTGCCCCCATCAGCTCCAACGTATCCCCCATCAACTCCATATTGCCCTCACATTGCCCCCATCAGCTCCAACTTGCCCCCATCAGCTCCAACTTGCCCTAACATTGCCCCCATAATCTCCACATTGCCCTCAGCTCCAACTTGCTCCCATCAGCTCCGACTTGCCCTCACATTGCCCTCATCAGCTCCAACTTGCCCTAACATTGCCCCCATCTGCTCTAACTTGCACTCAGCTCCAACTTGCCCTCACACTGCCCCCATCAGCTCCAACTTGCCCTCACATTGCCCCCATCAGCTCTAACTTGCCCTCAGCTCCAACTTGCCCTCAGCTCCAACTTGCCCCCATCAGCTCCAACTTGCCCTAACATTGCCCCCATCAGCTCTAACTTGCCCTCAGCTCTAACTTGCCCTCAGCTCCAACTTGCCCCCATCAGCTCCAACTTGCCCTAACATTGCCCCCATCAGCTCTAACTTGCCCTCAGCTCCAACTTGCCCCCATCAGCTCCAACTTGCCCTAACATTGTCCCCATAATCTCCACATTGCCCTCAGCTCTGACTTGCCCCCATCAGCTCCATCTTATCCCCATCACCTCCAACTTGCCCTCATCACCTCCAACTTGCCCTAACATTGCCCCCATCAGCTGCAACTTGCCCTCAGCTCCAACTTGCCCTCACATTGCCCTCATCAGCTCCAACTTGCCCTAACATTGCCCCCATCAGCTCCAACTTGCCCTAACATTGCCCCCATCAGCTCTAACTTGCCCTCAGCTCCAACTTGCCCCCATCAGCTCCAACTTGCCCTAACATTGTCCCCATAATCTCCACATTGCCCTCAGCTCTGACTTGCCCCCATCAGCTCCATCTTATCCCCATCACCTCCAACTTGCCCTCATCACCTCCAACTTGCCCTAACATTGCCCCCATCAGCTCCAACTTGCCCCCATCAGCTCCAACTTGCCCTCACACTGACATCAGCTCCACATTGCCCCCATCGTCTTCACATTGCCCCCTTCCATAATGCCCCTTCATCTCCACAATGCCCCATTCATCTCCACAATGCCCCCTCCATCCCCTACCTTCAGTCCCTGGTGGTCTAGCGGTGTGCCGTAAGAGAGCTCTGTGCCTCCTTCGGCACAGAGCTGAAGCTCCCGCTCGCTGCTCTCAGTAATGCAGAGCGCTGGGAGATGATGTCATCTCCCAGCGCTCTGTATTACTACAGAGCCTGGGTCTCGCTGGCTTGTCACATAGATGCCTCGAGGGAACGCTTGGTAGTTTAAATCAGCGCTCCCTCGCGGCAGATATATTTAAAAAAAAAAAGAAAAAAAAAATCCCCAGCTTCCCTGGCCGGTGCGCACGGGGCCGATTAGGGTGTGCCTGGGCACACCCGGCACACCCCGTGCGCACGCCTATGAAGAAGTGATATAGTGGCGATGATTTCTCCAGTTTATCACTTGTCCAATTCCTATGTTATTCTATGGAGTATATGAACTAAGATTCTTCAGCGGTGGAGAGCTTAGTAAATCGGCTCTATAGAATAACATAGGAACTGGAGAAGTGATATAACTGGAGAAGCCATCTCCTCTTTATCACTTCTTTATCACTCCTTAGTGAATCCCCCCCACCCCAAGTCTGCACAACATAAAATAAAAGCTGCCAGTTTTGTAAAATAGGCAATGACCAAACATGGAAACTTCAAAAATGAGCTGACCCTGTGATCTTTGAAATCTTCACAATTAACCATTTGAGTGCCAGAGGGTTTTGCAATGTGTTGGATACCCCTCTGACACCCAATGGGTTAAAGTTCCTCAGGACATAGATTCTAGGCAAATATCCCTACTTGTGTTAATGCAGAGATGCAGCGATCAATCACTGAGAAATCCTTACCATGCTATATCACTGCTTTATCATACACAAACCTTTGTGGTGTAAATGGGACCAATTTATAGACTAAAGAAACTGTCAGTTAGAGCTGATCTTATAATGTTAATCCAGAGCTCTCTACCCACGGAGAGCTTGGCCCATCACCCTATGATTTGGTTCAAAACCCTGAATCTCAGGGTAAACCCCTTAGAGTTCTCATATATGGTGATGGGCATTTAACCCCTTAAGGACCGGCGCGCGCACTCGCGGTCGGCACTTGCGGACCACAGGGCATTTTTTTTTTTAGTGCTTCCAGTTCAGGACTTCAGGAGCGGCGTGCAGCCGCGACAGGAGCCCTGAACTCTATGCCGTGCCAGGACCGTCATTGGTCCTTAAGTGCCAGACCGCCGTGATGGTCCTGGCACGGCAATGGTCCTTAAGGGGTTAAAGGAAAAATAATACTGTTAATAATAACCCATGCCTGACTTACTCTTAACAAAAAATCCTAATGGCCTCTATGAATTTTTTCCTTGTACCTTTATTCAAGAGATAGCATCTTCAGTTAATCCTGGATGGCAAGTCCATGGAGGCAGACATAACAGCAATGCATTGCAAATTCCTTAGGTCCTTTTAAAGTTAAGATTACTACCACGTGTGGTGGGTGTAGTTTGTTTCCGATGGTTCTATTATCAACAGTCATGTCCGCGTCCATGGCCATGACATCCATGACTGACTCAATATCTAATCTCTTTAACAAAGGTACAAGGGCAAAATTCATAGGGTTCATTAGGATTTTCTGCCGGAGTAAGGTACGTGGGGGTCCTCATTAGGAGGTATTACTTCCTCTTTAATCATTTTAGTGCCAAAGTGATTAGCAATGAGTTGCCCATCCATCTGGATATCCACTGGCAATACAGGGGTAGGGATCATATGGCACTCAAGATATCAGGGATGACATCTCCTATCATTCCGAAACAGCTGTTGGCTGGTCGGGGATGATGGGCATTGTAGTCCCCACCAGCAGGAGTGACAAAGGTTGCCTACCCCTGAGTTAATGTTTCAGTTGCTTCCCTATTGGAATCAGATGAGTAAAAAAAACATATGCACCATGGAAAGAGGACAAATCCATGACCAACTGCTCCATCAACATTCCAAAAATTCCCAATGATTTAAATAAGGCTTTTAACTCTTTGAATGCTAGAATAACTTTATCATTCAATTACTCTTGAACAATAACTCTGACAGTATTGAAATAACACTCTCCATGGCCAAATATATAAAGATTAATTGGAGCTGCTTTTATTTTGACACATTACTATACCTTGATTACAGTGTTTCAAACAGCTATATAGTAGAAACAGCCTCCCACATACCTCTGTAGTGCACCTTAATGGTATGTGATTCATTGTGATAATGTACTGCAGACAAAAATGAAGGGTAAACCATACAGATAGTGCAATACAGTCCCAACAGTAATCAACTGGAAATTATTACTCTTACATGCATGCAAGATGGCTGTGAAACACAAAGCAATGCATTGTACACTCCTTTTGTGACCAATGGGTTAAAGCAGAGCTGTATAAGCATTATACTAGTAGATCTCTTCTGAATGTCTTTTCTATAGTCAGGATGAAATAAATTTAAATAAGCTCCAAAAAAGCAACAGGTAATGTTAATTAAATGTCAAAAAAGTGATATAACAGCATGCAAAGTAGAAAACAAGTAATAGCTGCATAAATTATGGCTAACGCAAACTGACCCAAGTGATGAGGTGACTCACTGACCCCTCTTGGGGAAATCGAGCCATGAGAAGAAAGAGACACTGCTATCACACTGTCTGGATATCAGGAGTAGAAAAACATATGTACTTCTCATTTGGAAATATAAGGACGCCTAATAAACTGGAGCCATCATCTGCAACAGGATGCTTAATTCAGGCTGCTCAGAAATCTAGATGAGTTGAGACACCTGGCATAAAAAACTCGTCAATGTTTTAGTATTCCAGGAGGGATGGGGTTAGAGCAGTGGTCCTCAATCTTTTTTTTTTTTTTGCTTAAAACACCCCTAACACACAGGGGTGGCACTCAATTTATAGGTAATTTGTTAAGGGTATAATGTATGATACAAATACATAAATATATAGCTGTTAATAGTTTTAACAATCAGAGTAATAAAACATATAAACAATTCACAGAAATGTACATTTGATACTGAACATTTATACTTTTATCAAGGTTTTATCAAGGTTGTTATAGAAGTACAGGGTCACTGTAAGTGGACGTTCATGGCATAACAACATGCTATGGCATCCTGGTTCAGAACCACTGGGTTAGTCATTCTACAGACCTCATGAATCAACATGTATGAACAATGTTGTTTATATGGTTTTAAATATTATACTATTTTTGTAATCTAGTTACTTTTAAATTAACTGCTGTAATACAGATATCCAGATGATATTGAAAGTATTTCAGTTTCTTTCCTAAAGGATGCTGGGCTGGATTCAAAAGCAGTTGCTAATTTTATCTCTGCTTTTATCTCCAGGTTTCCCCATAGACATCAATAGGAAAACCCTATATAATAAAACTCTAGAATGTTTGTCCAATGCAGTCATGTTCAATAGAAACTGCCCGGACGTACAGAATGCTGGGAGGTGTAGGAATGCTGGGAACATTCTGTGCATTCGGGCAGTCTCTACAGTGCATGACTGCATCACGTGTGCTGCCAGTGAGGCGGAGGCAGTACGCAGAGCAGGACCGGCCTCTTGCAAAGCAATGCGTTGCGTACCCCTCTGGCACTCAAAGGGTTAACACCACCCGGACCTTGGTCCGTGTGGATGGGCTTTTACACTAGTATATTTGATAAAACAGGAGTTAACATTTATCTCCTGCATTTGAATCCAGCTCATTACTGCTGTAATAACACAGTTTGGGTTATTATGGGCACTGTCTGACAAGCTCAAAATTGGTGTTATCCTTTCCATATATTGTGCCCTTAACCCCTTGAGTGCCACAAGGGTATGCAACACATTACATAGCAATGCACTGCATACCCCTCTGGCACTCAAAGGGTTAACTTATGTCTAATATAACATTAGATAATTAACTCTTGGAGAACCAGAGAGGTGTGTGCAAAGCACTGCAAAACAATGTATTGTACACCCCTCTGATCGATCCTCATAGGGTTAACATGAACATTTGTTGATACCTTTTGGAAGATGACTAAACAAGTGAGGCTCTGTCCTCACTGGACACAGAAATAACATTTCACTGGACTTGAATAGCCTTTTGAGAATCTGAGGATCATACACAGAAAAGTCAACATAGAATTGAGAAGCGTCTGTGAGAACCTGGTCCCTGTCAATTCCGCAACCCTTTAAGGGCCAATGGGGTGTACAACACATTGCTTCCCAATGCGTTTGCATACCCCTCTGGTTCCTAAAGGGTTAATTACCCAAAACATCTGTTTTTCAAACTGGCTTCAAATTCCTCATGTAGCAGATATTTTGCAGACAGAGACGATGTACAAATCCAAGGACTGTATTCTAGAACCAAAAGAGGAGATTCCCCAAATTCACCTCAATTTAAATGGGACTTTTAACCTTTTGAATGCCAGGGGATGTGTAACACATTGCAAATCAATTTGTTGTACACCCCACTGGCACTGAAAGGGTTAACCCGTTTAACCTTTTTAGTGCCAGAGAGGTTTCCCATTCATTGCAATGAGGGGTTTTCAATGTATTGTGAAATAATCTACCTGTCTTATCTAAAGTAGGTGCATAGACTATTTTTCTAAACGATATACATGTTTTATTACCTGCTGAACCCTGATAATATATAGCACGAGATGCCTTATGTGCAAAAGAAAACACAAATAATTCTAGGGCAAACTACCTGCACCGTAGGGGAAAGTTAATGAATATGTTTATTTATAAAACACCACAAGTGTACACAGCACTTTACAATTTAGGGGTTTAGACAATACAGGGTTACAAGACATTTGCAAAGTGAAACACTGGAAGTGGGGTCACTGCTCAAAAACTTACAATGTATAGCATACCTCCAGACATTTCAGATGACCAAAGAGGGACATGTGTGTTTTAGGTGGTGTTTCTTGGGGCGTGGCTGGTGGGCGTGGCATTACAAATAATTTTTAGGTTATTTCATGACCTAATGACACCTCTTTGTGTAACTGAATAAATGACTTATAGCAAGAACAAAGTATTTTATTTATATAGACTAATGTATGTATAATGAAGTTTAAACAAACATTAATGTGAGTTTTATTGATGTGGAGCAATGTAACACACTTACACACACCACACAGTCTTATATCATAAAAAAGAGGGACACCAGGGTTGAAAGAGGGACAGAGGGATTTGGATCTGAAAGAGGGACACTTTGGAGGGATGATCTAAGAGAGACATACAGAGTACATGCTAGAGTTCTGGTCAGGATAGGGACTCATAAGAGTTTTGGATGTACTGTAAGAAGTCAGTGCCTTGTAGTGTAGTATTGAAGCTTTGTTGAGGAGATGTAGTTTAAAAGCGAGACTTCAAGAGAAGTGTAGTGGTGTAGGCTGGGAGGTAGAACATTCCACAGATAAGGAGCAAAAAGAGAAAAAGGCTTGATACGAGAGAGGCCTGTAGACACAAAAAGAGCTGAGAGGAGAATGTCACTGGCTGGTTGCAAAGGGTAGCAAAGGGTATGGTGGTTAGATCAGTGTGGAAATACAGGAAGGGGAAGAGGATAGAAGAATGAGAGAAACAGTATTATGTATGATGTACTGAGTTTGATAGGCAGCCATTGGATAGATTGGAGGAGGAGAGGGCAGGGACAAACCTAGGTGACAGTAAAGTAAATGCTGCTACAGAATCCTGTATAGACAAGTGTATGGAGCTGAGAGGCAGAGATATAAGGGTTACAGTAGTCCTTGCAGGATGAGATGAATGGTTGTCTAAGAGTTTTAGTTGTGGAAGAACAGAGGAAGGAACATATTTGTGCTATGTTGTAGTAGGATTTGGAGATAGCATTAATATGAAGAGAGCATGAGAGAGCAGCGTCAAGTGATGTGCGGTTACGTGTAAAGCGGGAAAAAGACATGGGGACTGTGGAAGAAGTATGAGCAGTATGGAAAGTTACAAGATGTTGATTGGATAGTACTAAAGGAGAGCTATAGAAATTAGAAAGTGTCCAACCTCTAGAGTAAACACATTCTAAGATGTGACCATTCCTGTAAGTACTAGCAGCCTTCCACTGGGGTATCCTTTTGATATAGCACATTTTTAATAGCGTGTGGCTTGTAGCCGCATTAAGTAGGTTGCCATGTTCAAAAGGGCGACATGAGAATCTTGCATTACATATCAGCACAAGATTTTCATGTTGCTTCTTTAAACAGCACGATCGGCTGTAGGGTTGCAACAAGAGTGCTCCATATTAAGTAGCATGTACTTTCAAAGATGGTATAGATCTTTGAAAATACATGCTACTTAATATGGAGCAGTCTTGTTGTAACCCTGCAACCGACCATGCTGTTTAAAGAAGCGACATGAAAATCTCGCACTGATATGCAATCTGAGATTGTTGTCACCCTTTTGAACATGGCAACCTACTTAATGCGGCTACAAACCAAACGCTATTAAAAATGCGCTATTTCAAAAGGGAACCTTCAATTGAGAAAGTCCAAACTCAGATGTTAGAGAAAGAAAGCAGGCTGCCCAGAAGACAGAGGGATCATGCACATGGCAGTTAAGTCTCCCAGAAGGAGGGAAGGCATGTCTGATGACAACAAGGAAAGCCAGGATTCAAAGTCAGAAAGTAAATTTCACAGTGTTGAAAGAGAATCAACCCCACACCTCCACCACATTCAGCTTGGCATGGAGGGTGAAAAAAGGAGGCTACCATAGGAGATTGCTACCTACAAAGTGGAGTCTGGCAGGGAATGGTGATCAGGCTTGGACTGCTCCAATACAGACTGAGGGTAGAGGTTTGTGAATGGAAAGGGGGACAAGGTTTGGTGTGATATCTCCAGTTGCAAATAGCAGAAGGAGAGAGCAAGATGAGATAAGGTTTTTTGTGCACAGGTTCTCCTGTTTGTGTAGGGTGGGGGAATACAGGAACTGAGAAAAGAGATGAGTCGGTGTGTAGAGGTGAGTGTGGATGAGAGAAATTAAAGAGAGGTGAGAACAGAGAAGGGAGGAGTGGGTAGAAGGTAGAAGGAGCTGGACATTTTAGTCCAAACTCAAATATATAACCTTGCATTTTTCTATATATAACATCTGCCACTTTTCCACCCATTCACTCAGAAAGTCAGAAAGTAAATTTCACAGTGTTTAAAGAGAATCAACCCCACACCTCCATCACATTCAGCTTGGCATGGAGTGTAAAAAAAAAGGAGGCTACCATGGGAAATTGCTACCTACAAAGTGGAGTCTGGCAGGGAATGGTGATCAGGCTTGGGCTGTTCCAATATAGACTGATGGTAGGGGTTTGCGAAAGGAAAGGGGGACAAGATTTGGCGTGATATCTCCAGTTGCAAACAGCAGAAGGAGAGAGCAAGATGAGATAAGTTTTTTTTGTGCACAGGCAGGGAATGGTGATCAGGCTTGGACTGCTCCATTACAGAGTGAGGGTAGAGGTTTGTGAATGGAAAGGGGGACAAGGTTTGGCGTGACATCTCCAGTTGTAAATAGCAGAAGGAGAGAGCAAGATGAGATAAGGTTTTTTGTGCACAGGTTCTCCTGTTTGTGTAGGGTGGGGGAATACAGGAACACAGAAAAGAGATGAGTTGGTGTGTAGAGGTGAGTGTGGATGAGAGAAATTAAAGAGAGGGGAGAACAGAGAAGGGAGGAGTGGGTGGAATGTAGAAGGAGCCGGACATTTTAGTGAGGAGCGCAGATGTAGAAAAAAATAATAGGAGGTATTGTAACATTGTTAGTGTAATGGGAGGGGTTAAAACAAATAGAAATGGAATTAACTGTTTTCTGATCAGAGTCTGCTTTTGTCCTGTTAGCCCTCCAGAAGCTGATGTTGAAATGTGAAACAGGGCCTTTAAGAGGACTGCAGAGATAATGTTCTCTTTTATTTAAATGTGGCTTTTAACTCATTGAATATTAGAGAAGGAAAGCACTGGTGGTCTCTTTAGCATGTAGAGGGTTAAGAGGCTCATTTAAATCAGTGGGGATTTTTACATTTTTTATTTGTCCCCTATGCTACAGCTGGTTTGCCCCAGAATTGAAATGTGTTGTGTACCCCTCTGGCGCTCAAAGGGTTCAGGCCTTCCCTGTCTTTAGTCATATTTACAGGTAGAAGAATAACAGGCCTATTTGGAATCCAAATTGATACCTGACTAGAGGACCACTGTTCTTTTCTACTTATTTGTATTGCTCAGATCAATACAAGCAACTCAGGTATGAGGATTAGAGAAGAGGACAACCTCACCATGTGCTGATAATGTGCTCCTGTCTTACCTTGTTACACAACCTCTTCTGAAAAGTAATTTTATTTGCACATGAAAAATATAACAAACAAGATATAGTAAAGGGAATAAATAGTCAAATGTGCCTCTCTGCATGGGAATGGACTAGGAAAAATCATTTTTTACTAAAAAGAAATGTATATTCTATTTGAACATATTCCCCTAATATAAATTAAATGGGAAAATCTATTTCAATGGGGTTTTAGATGAGAAATCCATTATTTCACCATCGCCCTCTTTTGTGTCACCCAATCCCTGTCCACCATCCCCCTGCTCTGTGTCACCAGATCCCTTGCTGCCACCACACTCCCTTGTGTCACCTCTCCCCTGAACCATCACCCTTTCCTGTCTCACCCCTACCCTGCCTACCATCACCCCCCCGTGTCACCCAATTCCTACCCACCATCACCTCAGACTCCTGCCTGCCATCACCTTCCTGTGTCACTGGATACTGTCCCACTATGACCCTCCCTTGTGTCACCTCTCCCCTGATAACCATCACCCTTTCCTGTCTCACCACTACCCTGCCTACTATCACCCCCCCTCCGTGTCACCCAATTCCTACCACCATCACCTCAGACTCCTGCTTGCCATCACCTTCCTGTGTCACTGGATACTGTCCCACTACGACCCTCCCTTGTGTCACCTCTCCCCTGCCTGCCCTCACCCCCTCCTGCGTCCCCTTCATCCTTTGCCATATTCCTCTTGTTGATCCATGGAAAGCAAACAAAAGCCATAGTGAAGCCATTTTCAATTAAGCCCCAAGTGAGAAAAATAAGATTTTTCATATGCAGTTGGATATTTCCATGGATCAAATCATGTCTGATTTGAAACCAACTGCCATTATTCTCAATATTTGTCTAAGATAGAAAGGTATACAATCATTTTTGAAAACAATTATTGTATCCACAAAAGCAGCTTCTTGGGCAAATAATTCCACAGCTCTTACTGTAAAAATATCCCTGACTTTGCTTTAGTGCAAAGTGTATGCATGACCTCTGTTTTCTTTTCTTACCTCTTTAAGTAAATAGTTCCTCAGAGAGTGATTTGTATTTGCTTTGAATATATTTGTAAATGGTAATCATATCACCCCTTAGACATGTATTCTCTAATTTAAACTAACACCATTTTGTTAGTCTATCTTTAAAGGGATAGTAATATTTCATAATAAAAGCAGCTCTAATTAATCATAATAGTATTTGGACCTTGAAGAGTGTTATTTAAATTCTGTCAGAGTTGTAGTTCAAGAGTAATTGAATGATAAAGTATCCCCCTCCCGCCCCTTTTACTGATGTAACACTGCTCAGCCAGAGCAGAAGGGAGGTGCCCAGGTAGATTGCAGAGAGGGTCAATCTTCAATTAAGATAAGGGAAAAACCTGAAAAACTTGTCAAGGGGGACAGGGCTTTCATTGTTCTCTTAGGAAGAAGATTGTCTCCTGCTGTTATCTGTCTGGTCTAGCAAACAGATTCCACATCTGAGAAGAGATGGCTTACACTAGGTAAAAGGGGCAGGAGGGGGAAACTTTATCATTCGATTACTCTTGAACCACAACTCTGACAGTATTGAAATAACATTCTCTATGGCTCAAATACTATGAAGATTAATTGGAGCTGCTGTTTTTGTGAAACATTAATATCCCTTTACAACTCAGATCCTGCAATACCTTTATCAGTTTTGTTGTCTATGCACTTTTTCCAGTTCAATAAGGTTTTTTAAGAAATGGTACCAAAAAATGTACTCCATATTCTAGATTATGTAGCTGTAGGATAATATTCCTATCTCATGCATCTACACCCCTTATTTATACATGATAGTAAACTATTGGCCCTTGCAGAGTGCAGTGCTGTGAAGTTTATTGTCTATCAGTACTTCTAAATCTTTCTCTAACAAGGATTCCCCAAATAGTGTCCTACAAAGGGCCATGAAGTAGCAAAATAGTTGTTTGTAATGACATTTCAAAGTACAGTGTCATTGGGCTCATTAATATTTTCAGAGCGTGTCTACTGTGATCAGAAATATGTAGTTTTGTCATTGAAGTACGATTCCTGACTGAAATTGTCGTATGTAACGACAAAAATGTCTTAACAAACACAAAAATGTCTTAACTAAAAACAAAAATGTTGGTGTAAAGGTATAGTAATTGAGCTTTTGTTGTGTTTCTTCAATTATTATAGGTTTCTCTCATTAATAACTTCACATTCCCTCCACTTTTCTCTTAACATACAAATTTTGTCTTTTGCAAGACTTTTTTTGTCATTGTATATGACAAATTTTCTTTTCCTCTATAGGACACTGCAGACTACTTTAGCCACTTCCTTTCCCCACCCCTTTGCCCGGCAATTCTGGAGTTGTGTTGTACACAACAGACATTATTCTACAGAGAAAACAACATGTTCTGTATGTATGTCCTTGCACAACGTAGTGTAATCAGCAAACATTGAGCCACTACTTTCAATACCCACATCAAGATCATTAATAAACACAATGAACAGCATATGGGCCCCGGACTGAACTTTGTGACATTCCACATGCAACTTTAGACCAACTTGAAAAAGTTATATTTGCAACAATTCCCTGCATTCTATCATTTAACTAGTTCTCTATCCATTATAGATATCATCTCCCAAACTTTTCATTTATACAGTAACCTGCTTGGAGATACAGTATCAAAAGTTTCTGCAAAATCCAAATATACTATATCAACAGCAATCACCTTGTCCAAGTTACTAATTTGACATGATCAGAAAACCATGTTGATGACTACTAATAATGTTGTTGGTTGTCACATAGTCTAATATCTAGTTCACTTTTAAATGGTTGAAGTTTAAATATCATGCGACTTCACACTGCATTAAACATGTCGCATGGATTATAAGGGCGACATGAGAATCTCGCCCTACTTATTAGTGCGAGATTCTCATGTTGTCTCTTTAAAAGGCGCATGCCTGTGAGAGAAGGCTGCAAGAAGGGAGTTGAGCGACCAATCATTATTATTCCAGGAGAGCTAAAGTTGTACTTCATGAGACACCAGGGCCATCCTATATAATAAAAAGCTCGAATGTTTGTCTGATGCAGTCATGCGCAGTAGAGACTGCCTGAATGCCCAGAATGCTGGGAACATTCTGTACGTTCGGGCAGTCACTACAGTGCACGACTGCATCGCCTGCGCCGCATGCGAGTCGGCAGTACGCAGAGCAGGACTGGCCTCTTAACCCTTTGTGCCAGAGTTGAGTGTTCTGGCACACAAAGGGTTAACATCACCTGGACCAAAGCCTGTGTACACAGGCTTTTACACTACTATCTAATAAAAGGTTTAATTGTGCAGCTTTACAGTAGTCCAGGGACCTTTTTGGGAGCTGACATCATGACCCTTCATTACAAGGGACTTGTAGGCGACCAATGGACCGCCTTTATTTCCTGGTACATAACTTCATTTTTTTGTGTGGCATTCAAATGTTAAGCTACATATCGAACAAAGGAGTAAAAATCCTATATATGTTTGCCGATATGTAGCTGACTGTTGTACGGAGCTGGTAACCACAGTCTGCCCGGAAGTAGGGTGCAGGGCAGTATTTAATAATTACATTTCGGCCAAATGGCGTTTTAAAACAATAAAGTTATACAGTGTTCATCATAATCGCTATATAACCTAATATTTAAGAGAAACGTGTATAAGGGTGATAGATCCCTTTAAGGATAACATTGCTAGACTCTGACTACTATAAATGAATGTCTCATATTTCCTGGTTTGCTAAATTAACCCCTGGAGGAACAGACAGTTGCACATCCCTATGGTCCTAAAGGGGTAAATATTTTTCATTCCCTGTGTTCTTCTGTGTTTGGTTACATTGCTATTTGCCTTGAAGAAGAAGTTATTCTGTTGAGCAGAATGCGCACACACCCCTTGTTTTATGCCTCTGGGACCTCAGGTCTATTTGGTTTATCAGACATTGTGGTGTCCTAGGGTGACTGGAGAAAGGTTCTTTTCATCTAGAAATGTCACCAGTGATTAACCCAAGATAAGTATATTATTTAAACAGATTTCAAGATGGGAAAATCAAAACAGACATCAGCACTTACTAAGAAAACTTGAGGGGGTACAATGTCAGCCAGAAAGGAAAAGGCAATGTCAGAACACACACAAGTAATGAAAAGTTTTAATAAGGGGCATAGCAATAGATCGCAGAATGGTGCATATTTACAATGGCAGGCAATAAAACAAAATGTTATACCGCAGAGCGCACAGAAGGAAGCAGGAAAGGCACAGGTCTTTTGTACAAGTGCTTTTGAACCTATCTTGTGTTCCGAACCTTTTATGATTTGGCAGTAAAATGTTTTTTTGCGTAATGAGCTTTGTGAATGTTCAGGTCTTTCATACAAAAACAATCAAAATGACCTCACTGGTTCACCTCACAGGCCTCTGCCCCAGGAATTATTTTAGTACAAAAATGTTGTAAGATCCCAGCTGAAAGCCATTACTGTGCCAGCCAACAGTAACAAGGACCCATGCCTCCCCCAGAGACTGAGTGGATGTGAACCAAAGGAAAAGAACTGGACAGAGATCAAGCAAAACAAGCCAGGCCTGGTGCTGAGGCCCAAATGGGACCTCGAAGTGCCAGGCATTCTGGGCCCAGTTGGAGATATGTTCAGGACAATGTTGCGAATTACTCTGTGCTGACACAAACATCTTTGCTGTTTGGAATAGAAACAGGAATCCTTGGTAGTCAATGATGTTCTGATGAAAAAAAATATGAAAACAGCAATTTGACTACTATCAGATTATACATAAAGCAGAGATGATCAATTTAGGAACAAAATAACTGCACCTTAAGAGACAACTGCAATTTCCATTGATTAAATGGGATTCATGACAGCTGGAAGATTAGAGAGCAAGGCAAATCAATGCATCACTATCACTGAACGAGCTGAAACCTTCATTAATAACCATTTGAGCGCTAGAGGCTTACACAATGCAT
The DNA here is from genome assembly GCA_037306005.1 of Rhinophrynus dorsalis. Taxonomy (NCBI): domain Eukaryota; kingdom Metazoa; phylum Chordata; class Amphibia; order Anura; family Rhinophrynidae; genus Rhinophrynus; species Rhinophrynus dorsalis. The sequence goes on from CM074722.1 coordinate 220,438,901, forward strand.
TGCTTCTCTATGGCATTCAAAGCTTTAAAATCAAATGGAATTTGTCCCCTATGGTGCTCTCGGTTTATTTCATAACTGCTCCACCTTTTTCTGTGCATACGACCATAGTTTTTACATTTATTTACATTATCTGCATATGTACAGAATTCTAATAATCAGTGGGACACTTAGCAATGCTTCCTGAGAGCAGTAATACTACACCTGTGTGGATAGATGGAGTTTCTCCCATTCAGTGACAGAGAGGTGTCTAACACAGAACACTGCATTGGGCATTCTTCTGGCACAAAAATGGTTAAGAAGAAATGGAAGCAAAATGGGGCAAGTTTGATATTATTTTAACCCTCTGAGTATCAGAGGGGTACGCAACGCATTGCGGAGCAATACATTGCATAGCCCTCTGGCACTCAAAGGGTTAACCCCCCACCCTTTTCAGGGATGTCAACCAGATACCACCCATGGCAGTATGAGCCTATAGTAAGCCAACTTAGCATTTAGGAGCCCTTGCCTGAGTGCTTTCACCAAATCCCGAATACAAACTTTTTCTGTATGTTATCAGTCACTCTCTAAAATCATATACTATTGGTTAAAAGAATGGAAAATCTTAATACCTCTTTAATGATGAAAGTATCTTAACCCCTTAAGGACCGGCGCGCGCACGCTCGGCCGGCACTTGCGGACCACCGGGCATTTTTTTTTTATTAGCGCGTCCGGTTCAGGACTTCCGGAGCGGCGTGCAGCCGCGACGGGAGCCCTGAACTCCATGCCGTGTCAGGACTGTCATTGGTCCTTAAGTGCCAGACCACCGTGACGGTCCTGGCACGGCAATAGTCCTTAAGGGGTTAATATACCTAATTTATATAGGCAAGTCATCCAAAAAATAGGTCTGCCACCTGAAACACTGCATCAACAAAAAAACATCTTATAGTTAAAGGGGATGTATCACCTTAGCAAAAGTTTGCCTTAATCTCTTTGTTTTAGCTATTGTAACAATGCTGTGTTTTTTGTTTTGTTTTTAAACGCTATAGAAAAGCAGTTTGGGAGTTTACTTTTTCTCTTTGACGTCTTCTCCTCATCCTGATCGGCAACACGCTTGCCAATGAGAATACAGGAGAGATCCTCCACGCTAGTCTGTTTGTAAGCTGCAGCACTCTCATTGGCTAGATATCGATCTCTGCCAATGAGAGTGCTGCAGCTTACAGACAGACCAGCGTGGAGGAGGATCTCTCCTGTATTCTCGTTGGCAAGCGTGTTGCCGATCAAGATGAGGAGAAGCCTTCAAGGGGAAAAAGTAAATTCTCAAACTGCATTTCTATAGCATTTAAAAACAAAACAAAAAACACAGCATTGTTACAATAGCTAAAACAAAGAGATCAAGGCAAACTTTTTGTTAAGGTGATACATCCCCTTTAAAGTGGAACTGTCACATTACAGCAAATAGGTGCCTTTGAAAACACTATCAAAATCACACACATATATGTCAGATGTGTTTCACTATCATTTGTGAGCTATCTAGCTATTCGTCAGGTTTTTATGGAACAGTATGGAGTGACAGTTGCGATGGTGAGCAGTTTGGAATGTTAGTGTCTGGCTGGTATGCCTGGCAGTGCTGTCTGAGGTGTAAAACCTGAAAAATGAATAAAACTAAATGTCCCATAAACTGTTATTTTATCCCTTTCCTTCTGTCACTCAGAGGGTTAAATGAAAAAACAAAATGTCTAACATAAATAAAGGTGACTTTGAAAGATCTCTCAAAAGTCCATGTTTGTTACAAAATGAGCCCTTTAACCCTTTGAGTGCCAGAGAGGTGAGCAACACATTGCTTAGCATTGCGTTGCATACCCCTCTGGCACTCAAAGGGTTAATGTAATTGAATTCTATTTTGCTGTTTGGCCAAAATGCATTGAGATTCGTATGTCAACAACTGGTCAATCAATGATATTGTAGTTCATGTGGAGGGATAAGGGGTTGGAGATTTTGAATATTTGAACCCCTTAGTAGCCGTACATCTGCAGTGCTATGCATTTCTGTGTGTTGAAGGTCCCCCTGGCATTGGGGAGAGTGAAAATAAATATATAAATGACTGTATGTTCTAGAAGGTGGCAAGAGGAATATTTGTTTAAAGTTAACCTTCATGCTGTAATGTCCTTTATGCAATGAGCTTCAAGCCAGTTTGATAGTAGCCTGATTAACTCTTTGAGGAACAAATTGGCATGCAGGTCTTTGCAAAGTAAAGCATAACACTCCCGTTGGGTTGTTGGGAATGATGGGAGTTGTAGTCCCCTACACCTGGAGGTCCATCAACTGATTATTCTGCCTTTGAAATAAATATTGGGTGGTAAGTGACATCAATGCATAAGAAAGTGCACACAATATGGTTACAGTGTACTATGGTTTGTCCCTTTTTCAAGTTTTTCCCTACTAAGTTAACAACTCTCCTATTTATCAACAGCATTATAACCCAAGTCTGAGTCAGCTTTCCATATTAGTTTTTACAGGTCTTCCACCATTGGAAAATTCACATGAATGGGAGAGTTATAAAACAGACAGTGAAACCTTCCATTCTCTCTCTCTCTTCCCACTAACCTTAACAATAACAGAAAAAATCACTCATAAACAGTCCATAGAAGGTTTATATGTAACTCATTTTACTACCAGAAGGTCCAGTAAATCACTATCATTCCACTCTGTGTAGCCTCACATAGCAGTGGAGTGTTTTAGGTACTCTGGGCTGAGGGTGAAATAGATTACATCTGCTCTACTTCTATTTCAATATAGCTATTAAAATGGAAACGCCACTTTGTAACCAATAGATGATTTTGAAAGAGTTTTCAAAATCAACTATATTTTTATTTCAACAACAGTTTATACTAGCAGAAAGTGGCTGTAGGGATGGAAGTGTGGAATGTTAGTATCTGGCTGGCGTACCTGCCAGTACTGTCTATTTTGCATAAATTGACTAATAAAAAAAGCTGTGTATCTCATCAATTATTGGTTTAACCTTTAATGAAAGGATTAAATAAATAATGTCTAAGAAAAATGTAGGCAAATTGAAACCTTGGTCACATTTTCCTTTGTTATAAAGTAATTGTTCTACTTTACAGCTACTACTGAAAAGTATCAATAATGAGTTGTAATAGAATGTTTAACAGCAGAACAGATCTCCTGTGAAGATGAAGAACATCTTCTACATGACCACAGCATCGGCCAAAGCTTATAGCTAGCAAAACAGTGCAGCTTCCATTCAGGCTATATACTAAAACGTAGCATGCCAGCCCTATAGCATTCACAGAGAAATGGTGCTACACATTTTCTTTGTTCGTTGTTTAGTACATAGCCATAAAAAGGCAGAGAGTAAAGGAACACCTAAGAATGTCCAGAGGCTTCCCCATTGTCCTTCCCTTGCTCCATGTAGCATTAAGGAGAGGAATTCTGGCATAAGTAGTTCAGTAAACTGACATTAGCCAAACGTAGGGAAAAAATTTATTCTAGTACCTGAATTAAGGAATTGCTATCATACACTGACCATATGGATATCTAAACAATTGAATAATCTACCTAATTAGACATAATACCCATACTGAGCTAACATGATTCATATTTTCAAATGTAGTACCTAAAATGTTTTTCTCGATCACAGGTAACCATGCTGAAACATCAGCTGCAAACTCAGTATAACTAATCAAAAGAGGTGGACCAAGTGTGAGGCAATACTTTCAAGCTCATTTGTAAGTCCTTTGGGAAAACTGATATGTAACTGAATATTTTTTTTTTTTTTTTGGCAGAAGTTCATAAGTACCACTGGTATCTGTGATATACATTAAAGTTTAACATTTAGCTTATAAAATCACATCTCCATATTGTCACTGGTCATTGATGTAACTCAGATGATAAGGGTTGCAAGTGGGACAACAGGAACCAGCTTTGGTCAACATAACAAGAACAGAACCCCACAAAGTGAAGGAACCTGAATGAAGGGAGGCTTGACAGGACTGGTATTGGAGAGACTAGAGGATACTGTCTTTCTAACGTGTCTCCGCTGTGCGCTTGGTGACACATAGGGGGACGGGGCATGAAATGACCTGAAGCTGCAAGGCTATCTGTTCTGCCCCCAGCCATCTTCAGTCATGAGCATCCTGCTCACCTTCCCCTTCACGGTCTTCGAGTTGCTGCACAGGTCAATAGGTTCTTGCGGTCAGCTTTGTTGGAATTTATGGGCACTGTGATACTGCACCTAAAATATTCATGTTTGAGCTGTAATAACTTTTTAATAAAAAAAAAATTCAACAGTGGGACTATGCTTGTTTTACTCAGGGGGATAAACCCTATAACATGTTTTGTCTTTACATTTTAAGTATTAATATCCCTTTCAATGGGCCCACCTCCTCTAGAACTGAAAGGATTAATTGCTAGTAAGTGTGAGAGGTATGCTATGACAGGAAGTGCCTGCATGGCATGCCTTAAATTAGCATAGTCTATAAATCTATATAACTCAAAAACTAGTTTTCTTTAAAAAAACATATCTAAAATAACATATCTAGTAGGTATCTATTTTAAAACCCTCAAAGTTGCTTCAAGGTTATAATGTCCCTTTAAACTTTTGAGTGCCAGAGGGGCATGCAGTGCGGGTTAATAAAGCTAAGTATTTATTCGTTGTTGCCCTTCCAAAGATGAAACAAGGTCTTTTACAGGGAAACGCCCCAGAAGCCTAGAAGGTTGTTTTCCTAAATTTTCACTTCTGACTACAAACTTTCATGTGTACTATGTATAAACGTATGCACATTAATGCCTTCCCCCGCCTCCTAAATCCCTAGCTGGTTTATAAGTTTTCCTTATATTTTTTTCAACCCTGGTTTGTACCATAAAGAACACTGGAGAGCGCTGCTCCAATTCATTAAAACAAATACCAACAACTGACAAAAATATACATGTATATTTAATACCTGAATCTTCTGCTGTGAAAGCATACAAGAGGATGTTGTATTAATCACATAGGAACTGCAGAAGTGATATCACCAGAGAAGTTATCTCTGCTTTTTTATCTCTTTATCACACATTAGAGCATAACCCCCCCCCCCCCCAAATGCTACAGATGTATGAGACCTCTCTAAAGGCAGGCAAGGGTCGTTCTTAAAAAAAGATCCGAATCCGAACAGCCCTGGTTCAGAACGTCGTCGAAAATTTCTGAAATTCTGCGACTACCCATGTGCGCAATACTTTCCCTCCAAACTTTTCCTTCCTCTCTAGTCCAATTAGCATCTTCGTTCCATGTGCTACTTTCCCACCTTGTCTCTATTCCAATTAGCTTCTTTGTTTCATGATAGGGGTTGGACTAATGACACAGACCCAGACAGCTTGCATTTCCTGTTAGTGTGTTGTTGGAGCTCAGAGAGAGAAGAAGGAGATATTAGAGAGTGTCCAGCTGTTGTGTAAGCAGGCAGGTAGCATTAGGCATAGACAGGCAGCCAGCATTAGTGCCTTATTGCTACTGCAAGGGAGAGTCATCTTTGTTCATGTGCAAGATATTAAAAATATTAGGGATTTTTTTAAATAATTTTCAGATTGACACATCAGCCAGTCTCAGAGTTGTGTAGGCAGGCAGGGTGCCTTATTGCCACCACAAGGGAGAGTCATTTGGTCCTGTTCAAAATATTAAAAATATCAGAAATTGTTTGAATAATTTTCAGAGTGACACAGCCAATCTCACAGTTGTGTAGGGAGGCCTAGTACCTTATTGTTCCTGTGCAAAAAAATATTAGGAATTTTTTAAAGAATTTTCAGAGTGACACAGCCAATCTCACAGTTGTATAGGCAGGCAGGGTGCCTTATTGCCACCACAAGGGAGAGTCATTTGTTCCTGTGCAAAATATAAAAAATATTAGGAATTTTTTTTAATAGTTTTCAGAGTGACAAAGCCAGTCTCACAGTTGTGTAAGCAGGCAGGCAGGCCTAGTACCTTATTGCCACCGCAAGGCAGAGTAATTTTTTTAAGCATTTTAAATTTGACGAATAATTTGGACTGTAGTTGAATTTCGTCCAAGTCGAACAGGTCTGATCTGAAATGCGGAGTCACCGAATGAAAAAAAAGAAAAAAAAAATTGTCTGAAATCGAATTTTACCGAAAATTTTTGTCATGCACAAATCTAGTGACCATTTCACAATAGAGATGTTTTGCCAACCTCTGTTCATGAGATTTAGACAGACATTCTAAACAATTATTGTAGAGATTACTCATTAGTCACCAGTGTCACACTGGGATATACCCCTTTATATTTTATTTAGTACATTTCAAATCCAAATTAATTTCTAAAACCTGAACGTCTGTCATATCTATTTAAAATGAGTCTTGGACAGCCTGTATGCTGACTCTGACTTAAAAATAAATTAAACCTTTGAGTGCCATAGAGGTATCCAATGTATTGCGATGCAATGCGTTGGATACCTCTCTGGTTCTCATTATGTGTTGCTAGCTTGTTGGTGAGGGGAAAGGGATTGGGGGGTTAGTACAATATATACGCTAGCCAAAACTGTGACAAAATATCCGGACACAGGAATGAAACAAACTTGAACAACTTCAAATAAGAATTAACCCTTTGAGTGTCAGGGAGGTTTCGATAGCACTGCAACAAATCTGTGCATCTTCACATAGTAGTGAAACAACCCTGCTCTTAACCCAGGAACTGAACAAACCTGCACTTCATAAAGGAATAAGACAAATCTGAATTTCATATAGTAATGAAGCATACGTACACTTCACACAGGAATGAGAGCAACCTGCAATTCACATAGGAATTACGCAAACTTGCACTTTACATAGTTCTAACACAAACCTGCACTTCATATCAGAATAAAACAAGTCTGCACTTCCTCTAGGAATACAAAAACTAAAAAAAATTGCATTTCACATAATAATGAAACAAACCTATGCTTCACACAGGATTGAAAGTAACCTTGCACTTCACATAGTAATGAAACAAACCTACACTTCAAACAGTAATGAAAGTAACCTGCACTTCACATAGAAATAAGGCAAACTTGTACTTTACATAGTACTGAAATAAAGTTCTGCACTTCACATCAGAATAAAACAAATCTGAACTTCCTCTAGGAATAAAACAAACTTGCACTTCACATAGTAATGAAACAAACACACTTCACACAGGAATGAAAGCAAGATGCATTTCACATAGTAATGAAACAATACAGTGTGTCACACAAAAATGAAAGAAACCTGCATTTCATATAGTAAGGAAACATAACCACACTTTACATAGGAATAAAGCAAACCTGCAATTCCCAAATGAATAATATAAACTTGCATTTCACATAGTAATTAAACAACCCTACACATCACATAAGAATAAAACCTTCCTGCACTTCACACAGAAATTAAACCAACATGCGCGTTACATATTATGAGACAAACCTAGGAATAAAACAAACCTGCACCTCATATAGGAATGACTAAACCTGCGCAACTTCACATCCAAATAAAACAAACCTGCACTTAACACAGGAATGACTAAGTCTGCACAACTTCACATAGAAATAAAACGAACCTGTATTTCACATAGAAATAAGCAAAACCTGTACTACACACAGAACTAAAAAAAAGAAGAATTCATTTTAAAGAAATAGTAAAACATGCTTTCCTATTGCTCTTGGATCACTGTAAATTCCCAGTCCATTCTAATTCATTGAGTGTGTTTAATGAACTTAAATTCAGTAACTAAAAGTCCTAAGACCGGGTAACCCTGCTGTTTCCATTTCTAAGATCCATTTGAGCCCCTCAAAGCACAGGTCATTGGGTATTTATAGACCCTATTAATCATGTTAGATTTAAAAACCTTTCTTACCTGCTGGTGGCTTTCTTCCCTCCCTTTGACTTGTGTACTGCCCTCTTCCCAGACTGACTGCAGTCAAACAATAAACATATATTTGCAGTGCAGAAGAGTATGTGTGTGTGTCTTGTTACCATGGCAGCTGTTATTTTATTCTAAAGCACCAACCAGCAGTTGGGCACAAAATCTCTAGCCTCCAGCACAAAACTGCGCTGTGCAGTAGCTGCAACCAGATTCACTTAGCCACTTTATAATCAAACACTAAACAGTACTTAACCCCTTGAAGACCAATGCTATGCATTTAACCTCTTAGCTGCAAAGGTGAACAGTACAGCACTCCTGTGGCAACCAATGGGGAAAATCACCTCCGACAAGAAAGCCAGTAAATAATGCCTTGCTAAGTACTACTGTACTTTACTGACTATAAGACTCACTTTTTGGGGGAGAAATATTTAAGCTGATGTACAAAGGGAATATGGAGTCATTCTGGGGGAAAAAAAAACAAATGCACCATAAGAGACAAGTAAAAATTCCCCAAATTCTCACTTATTTAAAAAGGGCTTAACTGCTTGAATTCTAGAGCCTCTGATGCATTGCAAGGAAGTGTGTTGGGAACCTAGCTAGCTTTTTATGAGGTTAAACTCTTTGAGTGCCAGAGGGGTACACAATGCATTGCATTGCGTACCCCTCTGGCACTCAAATTGTTAAAAGAGCCATTTAAATCAATGGGAATTTTTAGTTCTCCCCTATGGTTCATATTACACAGGAATTACTCCAGTTTCAATTATTACTTCCACCTCAGTCATTGCCTCAGGTCTATGGACCTTAACCCCTATGATCCCTGTGTCCTCCAGTGGCCAAAACAGAAATAAACTTTCACATTTTTGTTTTCACTTGAAAGTAGCAGCATTGTCAGTAAGAGTCAATGGCACATCATAGTGCCACAGAACACTGGTTGAGAAGCACTAATCTAGACAGTGATGGAGGGAGACAAATCTTGACTCCTTCTCTCTAGTCCTCTCTTAACAGACCTAAGTGAAGCGCATACCAGCCTGATACTGGGCATTTACTTAGGCTGGGCTAGAAACCAGTACAGTTTGGTGCTGTGAGCCAGACTTCTGGGGTTCATTCCATAGGCCACTACCAGTCAGGGTGCCAGTTTTCTGACCCACATAATACTTGAGCGGTTTTGGGGTTCTGTTTTTTTTTTCTTTTTCTAACTGTAATGCAGCATAGCCCATGATTTTTCCTTCTAAAAATAAGCCGGTGTTTGTTTCCACACAATGTAAGAGATTGCCACGTGTAGATTCACTGCATCCAAGTTCAAAAATGATCACAGGTGAAGAATACACTAACCCCCAATAATGAGGAAGAGTGCAGAATAAAAATAATTACAACTTTTTTTATGTATTTTATATAGTTTTTCCCCACATGAACTCCAAGAGCATTATCCAACTGGCAGCGGCTGATAAATAGTTGCTATCATCCAACTCAATGGTGCCCATTTTATCAAGTTCCTTAAGGATAGAAGGCTGAGTGGGCTCTGCTGAGGCTAGAATATGTCACTTTGAGGTATGAATAGGTATTACAGCTGGTGTATTAACCCTCTGCGTGCCAAAGAGGTGCCCCAATGCACTGGCACTCAATGGATTAAAGGGACACTATCCATTAAAATTAATCGAGTTCATACCTTTTTATATATTATGTATTCCTATCTGCATAAGATCCCAAATATGTTTTAACCATGATTTTCCTTTTCATGTGTAACTTGACCCTTTGCACCTTCTGGCGGGATGCAGGAAACATGGGTAGTCACTATTACCAGGGTGAATGCCACTAGCGATTAAGATTGCACATGAATTTGTTGAATTGCAAATGAAAAATCAAGATTAGCGAACAGCTGCACATATTTTTTATGGGCATGATCAGGATTAACAAATCTGTCAGAGTGGAATAGCGAATGTGCCTAAACAACGCATAGGTTATACCCCTTTTCAGTGAATTGTATGGGTTCTAATCTAAAAACAATTACTTCAGATTATTGCTTTTATCAGATGTTTTAACAAGCCTGATTAATGTAGCCACTTTTTAGCCTCTTTTCACCTTGAAATATTTTAGACATTTCACACCAACAAAAGCATTTCAAAACCTGCAGATGAGGAATACATGCTATTTTAATGGATATGAGCCCCTTTTCTTTTTTTGACGATAATGGCACTTTAATCAGCTGAGCTATCTCCCCAGCTTGTAGGCTCCTCAAATTCTTAGAACCCTTTGAGTGCCAGAGGGGTCTCTACAGAGTTGAAAAAGATGATTCAGATGTTCACATACCATGTGATATTTTATTATTATTATTATTATTATTCTTTATTTATATAGTGCCAACTAATTCCGCAACGCTGTACAGTAGATTATTATGATGACTTTTAACCCTTTGAGTGCCAAAAGGGTATGCAACACATTGCTTTGCAATCCGTTGCATACCCCTCTGGCACTCAAAGGGTTAAGTCATTTTAATTATTTCTGAAACTGCTTGCTTTAGCATTATTTTCCCACACCCTACAGCCATATTTGTTGAGCTGTGAAATTAACCTTCAGGCTAATTCTGTGGCACTATGTGGAAAAATACAGAGTAGAATTCTCTTATTTACTAAGTATTTCTATGAGTGTATCAGGAAGTAGAAAATGGGAGAAGCACTTTCAGAGTCACCACATGCTCAAAAAATTGGGTGACTGATATATAGAGTTGCCACCCAGCTGGTATTTTACCAGCAGGCCGGTAAAAAGTTGGATTCTGTCCAATGTTAAGTCTACGGAGGGAATGCCATTGCCGGTGTTTTTTTGAAGAAAAGGTGGCAACGCTACTGATATACTAAGAAAAAAACGCAGTAATTTGCTCCAGAATTGCTTTAATACTTTGTACATCAGAACCAGTATTAGGCATGTATGACATGCATTGAATATATGTTTCAAATTGCTAAAATGGGATCACAAGGGCAAACTGTGCAGGAATGAATGAAAACATATCAGGCTTTGCTTATAATGTTGTACATATCTCAAAATAGGAAATAAGGAAATTGTCTTTGCTCACATCTTATTTTGAGTATAAAGGGGCTTTCAGACACTTTATGTGTATTTGTGTATTTAAATGATGTTCAATTGCACTTTTGTTGGATTATTGGGTGGCCACTAGTGGGAGTCTCTTCATGAAACAAGAAGTCTATTTTTAAGTAGAAGCCTACCAAATAGAGCACAATTTCATCTTTTCAACCTCCACAGCTTTGGGACTGTAACTTCCTAGAACAGCGGTGGGAAACATGAGGCCCTCCAGCTGCTATCATTCTACAACTCCCATCATTCCCCACCAGCTATTGTTTGGCAGTGAATGATAAGAGTTGAAGTCTAGCAGCAGCTGGAGGGCTTCATATTGCCCATTCCTGCCCTGGAGAATTTCCACTGAAAACGCAAGTTAGGTTAACCCTTTGAGTGCCAGACGGGTACACAATGCATTACCCTCTAGCACTCAAATGGTTACTACGTATCAAGCTTCTTCGTTGATTTGGTAGATATAGCATACTGAAAGTCTAGAGAGTATGTAAATTTCCGGCAAATCTCAGGAATTTCAGCACGTATATGTTATTATATCATACTCATTCATTGCTTGTAGACTTTACATTTAACAATTTGATTGTCAGAGGAGTGTGCAGCTCAATGCTTTTCAAAGTGATGCACACCCACCCCTTTGGTTACCAAAGGTGATTTACCTGTGCGTGATTATTCTTATTACTGCAGTCTCAGACCGAACGGATGAAATGTCTGACCCTATCATAGTTTCTCACCATTATATTATTAGAGAAGACTTGTCCAGATGCCAGCCAGAGCTAAGGGACATTTCCAAACTAAAATAAAAAGAAAAGCGCAAAAAACACATCTGAGAGTAGCATCTGTATAGAAAATATATAGAGCGCATATAAAATGTACTCACAGGAAACAGACGATAAATGGACACTGAGTAGTAGTCGAAGGAAATTTACAGTATGTCTGATATGGAAATATCCGCATGACCACTGCAAGCTCAGATGTATCCAAAGAAAAGATCATGAATAGCACAAATCTCCAGACAGGCTCTTGTAATTTCACACGTTTATTAATAGCCCAACATGTTTCGTGAGTCCACAGCTCACTTCATCAGGGGTAAAAGCATAAAATGTGAGACAAAGCTTATATATATAAAAGGTAATAAAAACTTACATAATTGCACTTCCCTGCGGTCAATGCGATCACTTCTCCATCTGCCCGCCAAAGCATTCGTTACCCCGTCATGCGCTGCGTGTCTAGCCTCGCTCCAGCGGTTGCTAGGCAGCCGCATGACAACTAGGCACACATCCTAAAAGCATTGGGGCTGCGTACGGAGGTGATCGCATGTCCTACACTATGTACAAATAGAGATTATAGGCACAAGCATAATAACCACAATAAAAAGTATATATACTATATTCAAATATAAGATATTAGTTCAATGGCAAAAAGGAGGCTTAATACCAGTCAGTAAAAGGACAAGATTTTGACGTCCGATATCCATAAAAGCTATACCAACTTAATTGTTTAAATATGTAAAAATGTACACATAATGAGTATCCTAAGTGCGATCAGCCACAGTAATAGTTTATAGAACGAACAAAAATAAAAAGTGGGTAAAACGCACCAAAAGTCTAGAAGTGTACTTCTATATGTCATATGTACCCAAAGGCATCTAATCATGCCCAACTGGGAGAATAATAATGTATATAACTTAAAAATTCTGTATACACAAACCATCCCAAAGATGTTAATATATAATAGAGACATAATGATATAAATACATATATTCATATAATGTGTTGATACAAATAGAAGGAAGTCATAAAAAATTGCTGACTTCCAATTCTTCATTTAGTCCATGTGGCTAAGGGACAAATATTGATGGCAATTGGGTAGCTTTGTGTTGTCCCCAGCAGTTAGTGTGTTGGGTTTAAGACAAAATGAAAACACTGGTCAGAACTGGTACACAAACGAAAACTGTGGTATATTAAACAAGTATTTGTCTGATGCACATGGGTCAAAAACACTCATGAAACATAAACTGGGAGTAAAGACACACCCAAAAAGCTGACCCTTAAAGAGTCACTCAACCACAGTTCACAATACAAATATAAATAATTTTATTGAATCACATGTTTCTCAAATCAAACAAGCACATGATAAAACATACTTAAAAACAAACAAATCGGGAAGCCCATGAGACTGCAGTAATAGTTAACAAAGTTCCCAACACAAATAACAAAATAATATATAATATATAATATTATAATAATGTATGTATATATAAGAAAGGAATTGAATATGTTCTAGCCCCAGCCACAAATAAAGGTCTGTCAAAAATAAATCAGTACCCAAACCAGTGCAGCAAAATACTATATGCCAGAGCTTTCCAAACTTTTCATGTTGGTGACAAACTTTTTAGACATGCATCATTTCTCGGCACATTAATTCAGGTTTACTGGCAAACATACATAAATTGTAATAGTGAAATGTATGGGGACACAACATATTTCATGAAAACCTTTCACTTATATTTTTAAAAATATATGATTTGTAAGATAATAACATACATTTCCAAGATTGTTGTCATTTATGAGTAACAATATGTAAATATGTGTAAGAATTTAAAAAATTTGAATAACACCAATAACTACTTCTTACCATTTTAATGAGATGTATGAGGTTGATGTGATGAACGTAGTTTTTGAATACTCAGTGGAATATTAGATAAAGACATTCACATTTCATCATCAAGCATTTTTAAGCTTCCACATTTCAGTGTCTTTAAGTTAGTCATCGTCGAGTGGTAATCGAGCAGCAGCCGAGAAGGTGTTCTATTCAAAAACTGTACCCATGGAATTTCTCAAATGTGTCACTTAAGGTGCGGCCAAATCACCGGAAGTGATGTGGAATCAGCTGTTTTGACCCAATTGCGCAGTACCTGTATGATCCTTCAACCGCGCTGTGCATACACAGACACAATGGAAGGGGAATATTCTAGTGCACCATACTAACCGGCACCTTTGCTGCATAAAAATGCATGCAAGTTCACATAGACTCAGAGGTTTCTCGCTATGTTCATGTGACACACCTACACACTGCAGCCAACACACTAACGTGTCACCACACACACAGTTTGGAAAACTCTGCTATATGCAGTATCTATAACTAATACATGAAAGTGCTAGTGCTAATTCAAAATACAAAAAAAGTGCTAGTGCTTAAAGTATAAATATCAAAAATACATATCAATACAATACTATCACTGGTATCAAAAAAGTACTATAGCTAATATCATAGCAAACCATAATGGTCATGTAATGGTCATAAAAAAATAAAGATAACAAACCAAACCAATTAGGGCTACGGCAAGAAAAACTGCAATCTCACTGGGCTCTTCCACAATCCCACACAACCCATTACATGACCATTATGGTTTACTATGATATTAGCTATAGCATTTTTTGATACCAGCGATAGTATTGTATTGATATGTATTTTTGATATTTATACTTTAAGCACTAGCACTTTTTTGTATTTTGAATTAGCACTAGCACTGCATATAGTATTTTGCTGCACTGGTTTGGGTATTGATTTATTTGTGACAGACCTTTATTTGTGACTGGGGCTAGAACATATTCAGTTCCTTTCTGTAAGGGATGGTTTTTTGGTGATCTCCTCACGGTCAGTGGGGGGTTAATACTCTGCATTTAGGTTTGCAACAGCAGAGGGGCAGGCACTGTAAGCCACGTAGTGTTTATGAGAGGCAGTTGGAGACATCTCTTCTATGCAGTGTTATATAACCAAGCACATACGCATGCATAGTTTTAGACATCTTAGGGCGTAGCCTGTATTTTAACCTGTAATCAAGACAACAGTGTTTAGAGCCATTGGAGACTAGGAAAGAGTGTACCTGGTCTCAAGTCGGAGAGGTACAGTGTTGCTGTCTAGCCATTTGGGACGTCAGGTCTGTCGGGCTATTCACCTCTGTAGACTGTACCTCATCCAAACTTGTGTGTTGCTGTTTAGCCATTTGGGACATCAGGTCTGTCGGGCTATTCACAATGTGTAACGATACTACGGAGTATAGCGTGGAAAGGCTCCCCACACTGATGTTCAGCTCCAGAAGATAGATAAGTAACTTGTTTAATTATTGTATGTCTCTTTTTATATACACCAGAACCGTGTGTCTCTCATACGGAGGAAACTCTGGCAGATCTCTCACCCTTTTTATATCTTCCGGAGTTGGTATGCTTTCATACTTGTATGAACTCTGGCCATAACCTGTTTAATCATTGCATGTTTAAATAAACTGCATTTCACTTCAGTGTTTGTCTTTATTCTGAAATTCCAAACTTCTATTTGTAACACTTTCTTATATATACATACATTATTATAATATTATATACTAGTTGAAGAGCCCGTTACACGGGCCACAGTGCCACTGCCACCTGGTTGCGGGGCTGTCATGCGCAGTGGAGACTGTCCGCGCCGCAGCTGATACTTACTCAATCTCTGTATCAGCCGTGGCGCGGGCAGTCTCTACTGCGCATGACTGCAGCACATGCAGCAGTGTCTAGTGTGCATGATGCGGCGTTACACACGTTTTAGCGAATTATTATATAGGATTATATATTATTTTGTTATTTGTGTTGGGAACTTTATTAACTATTACTGCAGTCTCATGGGCTTCCCAATTTGTTTGTTTTTAAGTATGTTTTATCATGTGCTTGTTTGATTTGAGAAACGTGATTCAATAAAATTATTTATATTTGTACTAGCAATGTGGGACAGCACTGCCCGTCAGGCTATATAGGGAATTAATGCATACACACGGATGCAAGACACACACACACGTAAATGCACACGCATGCACTGAGATGCATAAAGAGCGACACAGTCATACACACATACATGCAATGCACAACATGCAGACACATAGAGTGTGATACAGACATGTAACACACACAGTGAGAAACACACAGGCACAGACAGAGACACACAGACACACACACACACACACACACACACACACACCGAAGTGAGTCATAAGGGGGTGACTTATGTGTCACTGTAATGAGTTTGTGTTTGTACTTATACCTCCACTGTGGCATTCATTCATATAGTTGAAATGCATGTGGTGAATGCACATACTATGGTGGAAGGTGGATCATGCTGGCTCCCGGGGTATGAGTGAGTTTGTGTGAGTGGCATTCATTCATGTAGATGAAACGCATGTGGTAATTCCACATACTATGGTGGAAGGTGGATCATGCTGGCTCCCAGGGTGTGAGTGAGTGTGAGTGAGTGAGAGTGAATGGCATTCATTCATGTAGTTGAAATGCATGTGGTAATTGCACATACTATGGTGGAAGGTGGATCGTGCTGGCTCCCGGGGTGTGAATGTGAGTTGAGGCAATGGTGGAAGGTGGATCGTGCTGGCTCCTGGGGTGAGAGTGAATGTGATTGAGTAAGTGTGATTGAGTGAGTGAGTGAGTGATTGCGTGTGAGTGATTGCGTGAGTGTGTGCGTGTGTGTGTGTGTGTGAGTGAGAGTGTGTGTGTGAGTGTGTGTCATTGAGTGTGAGTGTGTGTTACTGAGTGTGTGAGAGTGAGTGCATGAGTGAGAGAGTGTGTGTGATTGAGTGTGTGTCATTGAGTGTGTGTGAGTGAGAGTGTGTGATTGAGTGTGTGTGATTGTGTGTGAGAGACAGTGTGAGTGAATGTGAGTGAGAGACAGTGTGAGTGAGAAAGAGTGTGTGTGACTGAGTGTGAGTGTGTGTGTGTGTTTGTGTCTGATGTGTTTGTTTCTGTGGTGTAGGAGCAAGTGGCAGCCATTTTGTTTTTTCAGTCACTTGGATAGTGGTGGGCGGGCTGGATAGTGGGGGCAGGCCAACTCCCTGCATGATTTAAATCACTCCCCCATTGAATCACCCAATGGGAGCAGTAACTCCTCCTTACTTAAGCAGAGGTAACATAGCAATATAACACACAATGGCTCTTCAATTGAGGCAACGTAGCAATATGCTGAGGGAACAAATAGAAAGTGGTGTTTGAGGCTTGCCCTCTGTAACATACAGCAAAGCATCTCTCTCCCTTTAAGGAGAAAGGGCGGTAATCAGGAAGCAGGAAGTGGAGGAGTGACAGTTGAAAACAGACAGTGAGGTTGACTGAAGAGATGAAAATCCTATATAATAATTCGCTAAGTTGTGTGTAACGCCCAACATGCGCAGTAGACACTGCTGCGTGTGCAGCAGTCACGTGCAGTAGAGACTGCCCGCGCCGCGGCTGATACAGAGCTGGGCGCTCCGAAGGAGCGTCCAGCTCTGTATCAGCCTGGCGCGGGCAGTCTCCACTGCGCGTCACTGCCCCGCGACCAGCTGCCAGAGGCACTGTGGCCCGTGTAACGGGCTGTTCAACTAGTAGTTAAATAAAAGAGTTGCTATTAAGTTTATCCCTGAGTTTGTATTTTATGCAAACATTACACCCTTGTACTGAAACAGAGTGTATGGAGGGTTACAATTATCTGTGGGAGGTGAAACAGTGTGTTTGTGGGGTCATGATCCTGAGTGAGAGTGTGTGTGGACCGGGAGAAGTTATTGATATCCCCTACTTCAGGAGCCAGTGGCAGCTATTTTTTTTTTGTCATTTGGATAGTGGTGGGCGGGCTGGAGGGGGCGGGCCAATTCCCTGTATGATAAACATGCCCCCATTGAATCACCCAATGGAAGCAGTAATGTCCCCAATGAATCATCCAATGGGAGTTGTGTCTCCTAATGAGACATAAATTATGTAATGAGGCATTCTGTGCAATGTGTGTGTGTTTTCTGAGGAGACATAAATTATGTTCTGTGTGTGAGGAACCATAAATTATGCAACGAGGCTTATTCTTTTAGATATATAGCTTGTGAACTGTGGTTGAGAGTGTGTTGGGCTTGGCTGCAAGCATATTAGAGTAACAAAATAAAATGTCCTATACTATTAACCCTTTGAGTGCCAGGGGGAGGGTATCTAGACACCCATCTGGCATTCCAGGGGTTAACCAGCACTTGCTTAGAGGTGACAGAAACCATCTTTTAGCAGATCACCTGTATGTCATAATAACCAGGACATCAGAATGGTGGCCTTCTTTGGACCAATGGAAAAGAGAGGGTTTGACTGCTGGGCACATTTACATCCCAACTGTGGTGGTAACTGAAATTGTCTGTAATAAGAATAAAAAAGTTCTTTTGCCATGATCCGTCAATTCTCAGACATATTACTGTCATTTTTTTGCATCCAATCCCGGCATCTCCATGAAAGGGAAAAAGCCGTCTTAAAGGGATAGTAATGTTTCACAAAAACAGCAGCTCCAATTAATCTTCATAGTATTTGAGCCATAGAGAGTGTTATTTCACTACTGTCAGAGTTATAGTTCAAGAGTAATTGAAGGATAAAGTTCCCCCTCCTGCCCCTTTTACCTAGTGTAAGCCCCCTCCCCTCAGATGTGGAATCTGGTTGCTAGACCAGACAGATAACAGCAGGGGACAATCTTCTTCCTATGAGAACAATGAAAGCCCTGACTCCCTTGACAGGTTTTTCAGGTTTTTCCCTTATCTTAAATGAAGATTGTCCCTCTCTGCAGTCTACCTGGGCACCTCCCTTCTGATCTGGCTGAGCAGTGTTACATCAGTAAAAGGGGCGGGAGGGGGACACTTTGTCATTGAATTACTCTTGAACTACAACAATGATGATTAATTAGAGCTGCTTTTATTATGAAACATTATTATCCCTTTAAAATTGGAAGTGGTTTAATCTACTGCCATATTGTAAGGTATTTTCAGAAAAAATATTCTTTTAGCCATCACTTTTTTGTCAGATTATCCCTTTGAGTGCCAGAGATGAATGCAGCACGTTGTGCACCCCTTTGCCACTCAAAGAGTTAACATCACTTTTTCCTGACAAAATAAAAATGGTGCAAACTTGGTGAGGACAAATAAAAGTACTGTTAGCAGGAGTGAGAAACATTAGCATGGAGTTAACTGGAAAAAAAGTCTTTGTTTTATAATTTGTCATTTTAAAGATAAAACATGTCTTTTGTTTCTTTGAAAATTTTCATTCCATAGACATTTTTAACATCAGAATTTTTAAGGCAATGTTCATCAAGATCTTCTTACGGTCATTTTTAATTCTTTATGACACATTTCCAAATGTGACGGATTTCCTTTTGAGAATATGTCCTTATTTTACTACCAACTCATGATCTGACATATTTTTCATTATAACTACTTTTTGAACATTGTGCCCTAAATATTTGTTTATCTGGAGTGGTACTGGTTTTAGTATGTTGGGGTACAGGCATCCCTATTCCCAGTGGGGGGCTGGCTCTTTCATCACCCTGATTTTGTGCCAGCAGCCTCACGGGGACATCACGTTATTCTCTCCCACTCTGTTTTTTGTTTTCTTTCTTTCAGGGGAGGGCGGCAATTGCCCCCTGGGCCGGTCATATGTCTGGGCTGATGGGGCACTGCTCCTCACTAAATCTCCCAATTGCTGCTGTAAATGGAGCTACACTAGTGATACCACAGAGCTTACAATTGAAATGGAGCTACTTAAATGATACCAGAGAGGTACAATCCAAATGGAGCTAAACTAGTATCATAACCCATTTCTCTTGTAAGCTCTATAGTATCACTAGGTAAGCTTTAGTTAAATTGTAAGCTTTGCAATAGCGCACTAGTGTAGCCCCATTTCAGCTGTAAGCTATGTGGTATCACTTGCCTTACATCACAACATTAATGCCAATTTTAAAATTAACAAAAGGAGGTGGGCTGGGACAGTGGGCTTGAACAATATAGAAATGGGCCACTTGAATGTATTTGCCTTCTGGGCCACAAGTTGCCAGCCCTCCCCTGCTTTCTTTCTTGTCCGTTTTCATCTATTTCTTTCTCTTTTGTCACAGCAATCTTTGCAGGTCTCTTGTTGCAGTTTGGTTCTTGTCAATGTACCATGAACTTCAATCCTGTCCTTATGGGCTTTGGTAAGTTAGTCCTTCAATTGCTGGCTAACAACTCGGGTAAGGGCAGAGACTCTTGGTTTGGAAAGAGTGAGTTTTGTAGTGTATTATAGAGAATGTGCAGATTAGTAGTCAGAACAGGATCATGGAATGATTCCACAATGCCTCACACAGTGCAAAACCTCTGTCACTTCAACTGACACTCTAGATCTCTAAGGATTTATGGCCAATGACTTTCCCCTGTCTTAAACAGAACGCCTGAGGCACTTCTAGAACAGCTAGGATACAGTGCAGCAATATTTTATGAAGATTGAAATTAGTACCCCTCTAAATGGTACTTTAATTAACTTGAGGATTGTCATGTATCACATACACAAGAAAGTCTAACCTCACAACTAGTTCAATGAACTCAGTCATTATATAAGGAAAATATTAGCGGTCTATTCATCAAGCAGTAAATACCCGAATGAGCAAGGACATCTTGCCATTTGCCAGTTCATCAGTTGCCAATCATATCTGTCCCTCAATTATCAATGAGAAAGTGCAAGACAAATCTGATATTCCCATAGAAAGTTATGCAAACTGACACAAAATGAAAACACATACAGAATACTCTATGCATGTGTGTGTATTGTGGGAATGGCAATGGAACCTGCAGACTTTTTGCATATTTTCCTGGCTCTCATATGCATGGCAGAGAAATACAACAGCTCAAAGAAAAATGAATGACGGTATCTGCCAATGACAAAGAGCAGCATACTGGATACACTGCAGTTATCATAGCTTGATGGATTCCTGCCTTAATCTGCTACGGTTTTGCACTGATTACTCAAGCAGCAATACAGTGGATTGTCTTGTTGGAAGTTACAAAGCTTCTGAGAAGTAGGGCAGATAGGTGAGGGAGAGTGCAAGCCCAGCTGAATTAATACATTTGAGAGTAGCTGTAATTTTGTATGTAAAATGTGTTGTAAATGTGTGCCTATTAACTCTTTGAGTGCCAGCAGGGTACACAATGCATTGCTCTGCAATGCGTTGTGTACCTCTCTGACACTCAAAGTGTTAATTACTGTAATGTATTGCAAAGTACACATCGTCAGCTGTAATATATGAAAATGTATCACTTCTGAATAAGGAAAACACTTCAGCACTCAAAGGGTTAAGCGTTTGTTCTCTGTGACAGTGACGTGCTTAACCCTTCTGGCACTCGAAGGGTTAAGCAAGAGTGTTCTCACTTGTCATAGAGGTGAAGGTGTTCCATTGGCAGCTCTGGAGATAGTGGAAGGGCAGTGAGATTTACACCAGATACGATTTCATGCACACATTTAAAGAGATCGGACAGACGACTGCATGTGAATTTGGACACAACAACAATAAAGCATGCCAAACATTTTTTTACAACAATGCAAATAATGACCTCAATCACTACATATAATAGTTAAGAATCAAAATTTCTATACACAATAAAACAGAAATTAACTCTAACCTTTAACAAAGAACACACGGTAACCAACAATGAGTGCAGAATAATTTGTAGAAAGCTCCTAAACAGGGGAGCATTATATATAAATCTACATATATAAATCTACATACACTGACACCTTTATTGTCTCTTAAAACTCACAGTAGACTCCTAAGAAATAGGTGTTGATCCAAAAGTTTTATGTTTTTGTCCACTCCTGTTCTTAAATGTCCCACTGATGGTGACTTCAACCTCCACCATAAACCAGCTACTGGCAAGTTAGGAATGATGGCAGTTGTAGTCTCCAACAGCTGGAGAGACAATGGTAGCTTCCCCTTGCACTGGAACATATTCCATTAGAACAACTGGGGAGAGATGTACTAAGGTGTGATAAAGAGGATGAGATCACTTATCCAGTGTTATGAACTATCCAACTTCTATGTTACTCTTTGTGCATTGGCCCCATAGAATAGTATAGGTATTGGAGAATGTATCACAATGGAAAAGCGACCTCAGTTTTATCACCTCTTTATCACACCTCCCCCACGCATATCCCCCAGGATTTTTTTCCATGCAGTTCTGCTTAAAACAGGGATTAGAAACCTATGTCCCTCCAACTGTTGTAGCAAAAAGACCAGCTGAGAATGATGGTAATTGTAGTCTAAGAACAACTGGAAGGGAAAAAAGATGCCATCCTCTGGTTTATAATATGTCATTGCCTATTCTCAAACTAGTTCAAGAATGTTCGTATCTAAAGCAAACACTTAAATGCAAACCATACATATTTCGATCATAATATAACACTTTGAGTGCCAGAGAGGTGTCCAAAGCATTGCACTCAAAGAGTAAACAGAAAGGCATTCAGACACCACACCAGGTACATAACATTGTTATTGTTTTGCAATGTATATACAGTTACCTGTCGATAATAATCTCTTGGAAGTCTGATTTTAGGTCACTCTTACTCTCAAACAATGGGTATCAATAGTCTTGAATGGCTTGTAAGGGACAATTGTCTTTATCAGATTATATTCAGAAACTAAACTGCAGCGGACTACAATAACGATCAAATGCAATTAACCCTTTGAGTGACAGGGGGGTATGAAAAGCATTGCAAATCAATGCGTTGCCTACCCCTCTGGCGCTCAAAGGGTTAAATATATTTATAATTGACTGCTTTATTAAATGACACCTACTACCTATGTATATTTTTCTGTTAACCCGCTGAATGGTCAACCCCTTAAGGACCGGCCGCGCACGCACGCAGCTGTCACTTAACGCCCGCCAAACTTTTTTACCTCATTACCTTCAACGACTTCCTGGACATACATGTATGTCCTCTGTCACTAAGTGACAGATTCTGCCGGACGCACATGTACGTCCATTGTCGGTATGGGGTTAAGGACTACAGAGCTTTTTTTTTTTTTGCATTCAATTCCGGACTCCCCGAACATCGTGCAACAGGGCGGGGAGCACGTCATGGGTCCTTAACTCACATCCACCCATGACGTGCCAGGACCATCAAGGGTCCTTAAGGGGTTAAAACATTAAAGAGTCACCTATTCCTAGGCTATAGTCCTCCTCTAATGCCCTAATACAGGCATAGTAAATCTCTCCATCTCCAGCTGTTGGGGACTACAACTCCCCAACAGCTGGAGTTTGTACGATTAACTACTCTTGCCCTAATATCCAAGTAATTTGCCGCATGGGTATATTGTGACGATGTCTAGCAAAATAGATAACAAAACAAAAAATGCATATTGTACATATACATACAATTAGAGTAAACTATATATAAATCAATACAGGCATGTTTATCAACATGAATTTTGGCATTAAAGAGAAATAGAAAGGCAGATCGGAAAGCCAGAACCAAAGAGACAGCTGCAGTTATACCTACAATGTTAACGGCTGACCTAGCTTACTAATTATACTCCGATTTTGCATGGCTAATAACTATAGTCAGTAGAATATTTTCAGTGAATGTGACAAAGAAAATTGTTCGCATTAGCATAAAAATGTCAATGGAATGAAAAAATAAATATTGTAACAAATTGCAATTAACCCCTCAAATGCTAAACATGCCTTTAATGCACTGTAATTGAATTCATTGGATATGTCTGTAGCATCCAAGGGGTCAACCAAATTTTAATAATATAAGAACCAAATGGCCGCATGATGTTTCTTTTCTTTTATACAGGCAATAGGAACAGTTTGGTATATTGGTGGTAGTGTCCCTTTAAAATGACAGTCTACCTCTTTTTTGACTTCACATATTCTGCAAGTACAGAATATGTAAAGTCAAATTACCCATACTTTTTTATTTATCTATTTGTTTATTTTCATCTTTATCTATTTCTTACACTTTTATGTCCCTAACAGAGAACTACATATCTGAATTTGTATCCAAAAAGCTTTCTGTCTGAGGTTGTGAAAGCAGAAAGAGTGCATTAATGTATAAAAGACAGTGAAACAATGTAGAAAAACCAGGCAGTATAGTATACATAGCACTCAGTGCTTCAGGGTGACTGTACCATTAAAAAAGAGATCCTAGGTGCTCAATGTCAGGAACATAAAAGTGTAAAAAAAAATAAAAGTAAATATATATAGATGACAGGTTATACATTCATGCAAATTCTTTTTTTAAACAAAAATGTATAACCTGCCATGTATTTTGTATCTAAACTTGCCTGGAAAAGAGAAAGACAAAAAGAGTTGTCTTGAAATTTTGCAATCCAAAAGCTACTCAGTTACCCAATAAAGGCATCACTTTTACTTTACTAGTCTCATGCTTTTTCTACAGCTAAGACAGTACCACCTTTTAACTAGGAAAAGGAAGCTGTTATTTTATTTAACAGAACTAGTTGAACAGCCCGTTACACGGGCCACAGTGCCTCTGGCAGCCGGTCGCGGGGCAGTCACGCGAAGCAGAGACTGCCCGCGCCACTGCTGATACAGAGCTGGACGCTCCTTCGGAGCGCCCAGCTCTGTATCAGCCGCGGCGTAGGCAGTCTGTACTGCGCATGACTGCCGCACGCGCAGCAGTGTCTACTGCGCATGTCGGGCGTTACACACAACTTAGCGAATTATTATATAGGATTATATATCTAGATAGCCAACCTTCATACACTGGTCAGTTATATCTATATAATTTAATATTTTGTGTTTGATCTATCTTGCAGTGTGCTACTAGTAGTATCAGTTTACAATCTGATAAGGACTCTCAAGTCATTTGGGACTATTGAAATAAATTCTTTGTTGAGAGCAGATGCGAACTAAAAGACTAGTAGTGATCAGTGCACAGAGACAACTGCAGATACAAGTAAAAGGTGGCATTGTATTAGCCACATAAAAAGCTTAAGTCTGGCAGAGTAAAGGTTATACCTTTATTGGCTGAATAGCTTTAGAATGCAAGCTTTCAAGACAACTTAGGTCTTTTCATCAGGCATGTTTACAATGAAGGCTGAATACAGAGCATGTGACATAAGTTGTACATTCATGCACATTCACGTCCTATCTGTACTCCATTTCTTACATTTGTGCTCCTTCCACGGAACGTCATTTGAGAACCACTGTTTCAGTATAAAGTGTTTCAAGGTGAACCACTAGTTCAAGTCTAATTCATAATGGCTAACAAATTTTCTTTATACAAGCAAGGCTACCAATTTGTTTTATGTAGTGGTTTTTCAGCTCTACCATTCACCAATGGTTTTTTAAGTCTGGTTTATTTCTCCATTTTATTTTTACACAACTCAGCAAGGCAATCCTACAATTGTCAGTGAAAACTGCACAACATCAATGCTCGTGAATGAGCTCAGAGTATCTCCCCTTTACGCATACCTGGGAACTCTCAGAGTTTGACGTGAGTCTCAGGGTTTTGACCCAGATCTCAGAGTCTCAGGGTGAAGGGCCAAAATCTCAGGGTGAGAGAGTCCAGTGTTATATACTATATGATCTGCACCAATTAGAAGTTTCTTTAGTCTCTAAATTGCATCCATCTGTACCAGAAATACAGGGGGAGATTGTCTTTTACTTGTCTTGTTTGTGTTTAGTCACTGAGATCTTTAACCCTTTGAGTGCCAGATAGGGTTGCCACCCAGCCGGTATTTTACCGGCAGGCCGGTAAAAAATTGGCTTCTGTCCAGTGTTAAGTCTATGGAGGGAATGCCATGGCCTTTTTTTTTTTTTTAAGAAAAGGTGGCAAACCTAGTGCCAGAGGGGTATGCAACACATTGCTTTGCAATGCATTGCGTACCCCTCTGGCACTCAAAGGGTTAAGTTGTATCAAGTTAAAGGTTCCTTGTAGACCAACTGAAACACCTATGGGTTAGAGCAAGCAGCTATATAATGCATAAAATCTACACTATGTGAACATACAAGGGTTAATACTTTGAAGAACTCAGGGTCAGCTGATTTTGAAAGTTCCCAGGTATGCCTTTAAGATTATAGGTGCATTGCTTTGGACTGAACTGTTTCTTTACTGAACAGCTGCAATTTATTCATGTCTACACCAGGGGACTCTGACAACAAGCCCTGGGGAGATTTTACTGGATGACATGTAAAAGCATCTGACTCCTAACATATTTACATTCTACATGCCAACTGGGTTTAGAAGGCAGTGGAGCACTTCTAAGGATCAAAATGAGTTAATAACAGATTTGCATTGTTTTTGTGTGCCAGACAGATGCCCAATGCATTGTATGGTATCTAAAGGGTTAATGTATGGTTCTATGTCATTTAGGTACACTAAACATCAGAAGAACATATGGGACAGAAATGTGTGCAACTTACGTGTATTTTAAAAAGCACTTGCGAACACAACCTCTAGACCAGGGATTGGCAACATGAGGCCCTCCAGCTGCTGCCAGACTACAAATCCCATTATTTTATGCCAGTCTTTAGCTCGCTGTGAATGATAGGATTTGCAGTCCAGCAACTGTAAGGGCTTTATTCACAAAATAAATGAGGAACAATTCAGGAGCAAACCAACTGCATCATAGGGGACAAATAAAAGGTCCCATTGATTTAAATTGTCTTTTAACCCCTTGAATACTAGAACCCTTGAATGCTAGAGAGGTCTCCAACGCATTGAAATGCATTGGAGACCTCTCTATTATTCAGTGGGTTATAATCCCCATTTAAATCAATGGCAGGTTGGGGGTATATTTATTTCACCTCTATGATGCAGTTGGTTTGCTCTAAAATTGCTAATTTCTTTTTTGCCTAAGGCTCTATTTAGACATTAAATTGCAGGCTTTTGTAGTGTCGAAGGGCATAAGATGATACGTGAAACGAATTTAGCAGAACATTTCTGTGTTCTGTACTTATAATAAAGTCCTTTGTAATTGCAAATTAGAATTCTAGGCATGTCACCTAGCCATGGTTAGATCTTTTGCCTGATATCTTTTTTTTAGCAAAGACAACTAGGACCATGAACTAAGAAGTACTGGAGCAATAGTTGTTGTTTATACCGAGAAAAGGATTTTGGGAGAGACAGGAAAATGTACTACAATACAGTGGTAAAATGCAACATTTTTATGTAATTTCATGCCACAAAATTATTACGACAAAAAGTTACCAGTGTGAACCTGAAAAAAAAGTAACCAGATTTACAATTATTTACATTTACAATTATTTTAATAATATCCTGTAGTCCATTTTTTCTAGATAGGGGACATAGGGAAGAATAAAAAGTAATTAGTGATTACACAACTAGCCCCTGATGGGTTTCTGCTCTTACATTGCCCCTCATATTTCAGCTACAAGCTCCAATTAAACAACAAGCCCTGCTGAGCAGCAGAAACTCCACAGCCAATATCTTTTTATAGAATTTGAGTTTCAAATTCTAAATAAACCATTTTCTTGCCAGAGGGGTCACCCATAGACACTGGAATGAATATGTGTTAATTAACATGTTTATTTTTAAGCAAAAATGCTAAATCTGCATTCTCATTGATGTTTATTTGCTCCATGGAAATACCAACATATGACACCCACCCAGTACAATTCAGTGATACACTCACTGCACTTTAAAGAGAAGTCAGTCTCTTATAGAGTAAGTTACATCAGCTGCCACGTGTTGTGCAGGCAAGCCCCGCCCCCTACACATGTTGTGGAAATTTACAGAGCAAATAGACACAGTTCTACAGCATGCTGCTCAGTCAGATGGAAGCAATGCAAGAAACACAATTGGACTTACAATTGGCTTTTGATTCAGACAGTAAGGTTGGGTATAATACAACTCAATGTGTTGTGTACCTCTCTGGCCATTAAATTGTTAATGGAAAACTTTGGTTAAAACATAAGTTTCTCTTATATGAAACATTGTTTTGTAATATTTGAAAATATATAACAGTTTCTATACTGTGATAAAACATAAGCTATAAACTACTGTCTGTGCAGTTCAATAGTCTGTGGGCAACAATTTTCCCTTGCACTCCACACTTCCTGTAGCGTTTTACACAGTAAACACAGTCTCCTGACCAGGAAGTTAAGAGTGCAAAGGAAAACTGCTTCCCTCAAGCAGCTGAAAAATGCATATGCAATATCATATCACTGCATGGAAATATTTACATATTTCATAATCTCATATGATAAAAAGTTGTTGTTTCCATTAGTGTTCCTTTAGCCATTTGAATACCAGAGAGGTCTCCATCGCATTGCTTTGTAGTGTATTGGAGACCTGTCAAGTAACCAGTGGGCTAATGAGCTTGGAGAGTGTATCTTCAAAACTAGTCAAAGTAATTTTTATTTCTGGAAATAATGACAGAATGAATGAGAAGGTGAGAAGGTCAAAAACAACAATGAGCATTATATAGAGAACAAATACCTAATTAACATTATACTTCATGCTCCATTCTACAGAATGAAAGTTTACAAATGTCAACAGGAAAAATCTGAAACCATGTAAATGCGATAACATAATTAGGAACAATATCCCAGGCATGCTCATAACCATAGCCCGCCAGCCCTTTAAAATGGCAATGCTTCTAATTATACTTCATACCTAAATACCTATCACTTACTTCCTTGCTTATCTACCCAGAAGCCGACAGCCCTTGGGGAGAGTAGGGCAGCTCACCCTTGTTTCCCCTATAAGGTTGATATGATTGTAATTATTGTGGCCACCACTGAAGATATTTTGCCCATCACAAAGACCAGTTCAGTGGTATGCATCTACTGCATTTCATCTCTGGGCACACAAAGTTTTCGATCACCACCAACTGAAGAACCATATGTGAGAAAAACAGCTCTGCTGCAAAAGAGGTTCTGCAGCAGCAGTATCAGATTTCTACAAGTCATTCTCATTGGATGGGTAAGTGAGTTAGCCAGCCCTTCCTAGTGATTACAATATATACTGTCTAGGCTACAGGTGGTGAGTCTACCAGATTCTTTTTTATCCTTGCCAGCTTGCACCTGTACCTGCCCTGCCCAACATCTCAGTGAGGTGCAAACAAGTTTCCAAGGAAGCAAGAATCAACAGGGCTTAATTTATTTAGTTTACTTTCTCCAATATACCCTATGAACAAACATGTCACTCATGCAGACTCCCAAATACCTACAGCACTCATAAACTCAAGCATGTGTAAGGAAGCGGAAAATGAATGTGAGCTTTTGGGACCAGAAACCTTCCTCCTCAATGGCATAACCTCCCCACACTTTGCTGTATACAGAAATATTGAGAAGATCAATAGATAGATAGATAGCTATGAATGCTTATAAAAAAATGAATGGCAAGTACATTTCCTCTGTATAATGTGTTTAGTGCATGCAAAATCATCAAAGAAGTTTCTCACTTCAATAAAAAGTAGTATATAAGAAGATGTCATTCACCTTCTGCTCCAAAATATATTAACCCCTTGGGTTTTTGAGAGATCTCCAGTGCACTGCTGAGCAGTTTCTAGCACCCAAAGGGTTAAATACTTTTCTGACAGACGTGGCAATCAATGAATCAAAAGCACAACTAAACAAAATAAAATCCACTTACCATACTGGACAGCCGTTAACACCCCGTACTCCTGGAAGACTGTAATTGTTGCACTGAACTGTCAGTGGGTGAAGGTTTTCTTAAAGGCGAAGTTGCATCATCCAGTACATAGCCTGCCCCCTTTTTTAGAGTTCCTCCCTCCTTTCCTTTTTAGGCTGGTGAGTGTTCTTTCTGTTTGTGCTTTTAGCGTGACAGGTCTATGGGCTGGGGGAGAAAAGGAATGGGGAAGTTATTGCACTTTTCTGTGGAGAGAGAAAGACCTCCTCATGCTTCATAAACTGATGTTTTCTTTAATATAGCTAAATATTTAGCACCATAAGTGAACCAATTATATTGCAAAGCAACTGGAACAAATATACGTTCCCCCAAGTCCCATTGATTTAAATAGTAGCTATGCTTTTAACACTTTCAGTGTTAGAGAGGACATCTCTCTAGTATTAATTTGACTAAAATGCAATTGAAATCAATGAAGACTTGTATTTGCTGACTGCACTAAAACCGCCAACTGTCCTATATTCCGAGACAGACTTGGTTTTGGCTACTTGTTACTAGATACTGCTTCCCCAGTGTTAGTTCCTGGTATTAACCCTTTGAGTGCCAGAGGGCTTACACAGAGCAATGTGTTGCATACCTCTCCGGCACTCAAATGGTTAACCCTTTTGAATGCAAGAATGGTAGGAAACATGTTGCAAACCCCCTGGCACTCAAATGGTAAATGAGCA
The DNA here is from genome assembly GCA_037306005.1 of Rhinophrynus dorsalis. Classification (NCBI taxonomy): domain Eukaryota; kingdom Metazoa; phylum Chordata; class Amphibia; order Anura; family Rhinophrynidae; genus Rhinophrynus; species Rhinophrynus dorsalis. The sequence goes on from CM074722.1 coordinate 220,468,982, forward strand.
CTCCCCTTTGTCCCTAATGGGTTAATAGACTATGAGTTTTTCAAATGTTTCAATATAGCCTATTTATATGATTTAATTCATGTTGTTGACAATGTCCCATTTGCTGTACAAATGCGACTCAAGGGCTCTACTTTCAAAAGAAAAAAGTGAAGGAATTCTGAGGTAAATTAACCTTACCATGAAACTCAAGTCCCATTTCCTGCAATTGTGACTTTGATCACTTGAATGCTAGTTAAAAGCTCAGTGTTCCAGAGAGGTAGATTCCACTCTGGTGAATATATGGTTAAATCAGTGTGAAATGTGGTAATTGCTATTTCTCCAATATGGTGTAGGTGGTTTGCTCTGGAATTGCCCTACTTGTTTTTTGTGCATAAGGTCCTCTGACATAATAGCTGCCAGTGGGAAAAGTGACAATGAAAATCTTTTAAGAAATGTTGCCAGATGTGTTTTGGTACAGCTGGTTTGTACCAGAATGGCTTCATATTTGTATTCGGGCATATGGCCCTTACTTGCATCATGATATCTTGCACCTAGCCTATCAAAATTATCCTCAGTGTAGAATGGTGGCATTTTCTTTTCACTCTGGTAGTGGGGGAGCTTTTCATTTTCATTTTACTGGCTTAGCTGTCTGCCCTGCAAACTAGTCCAGGGAGTTCAACCTCCCTTTTGTCTTTATTAGTGTACATATCTTTCAAAGTCCAAGGCAAACAGGTAGGGTATTTCTAGATGCTCAGAAACCTTTTTGCACTCTTTTGCCCCTATCAGATCAGAAAAACACAAAATGATATGCTACATGTGTGTTCCTCCAGGTGTTGTTGGAGCAAATTTCCATCAAACATCCAGCTAAGGATGAAAGGAGTTATAGTCCATTAAAAACTGGAAGGCTGCACGCTCGCCTATGCACAGGCAAAAGCTGTGTACTTTTCATTACAGAATTACACAACAAAAATAATGTTACTGTACATTTCCCAGTACAGAAGAAGCAATGTGAAAAAATGAAATATTTTAGTAAGTTTGAATGGGTTGGCACAACTTTATCACAGAACCTCTAGTAGCTTTATATCAGAATATACCACTATTCATATATTATTTTGTACAGACATTAGGTTATGCTGCTGCCAACACACTTTGTTTTAAATTGAATAATTGTTTTGATTATATATAGTTTTAAATGTTCTATTAAAACTAGTCTAAAGTTGTAATTAATTGTTAAACCACATCACTTATGTGATTCTTGACTTTGGCCACTTTGAGGGATATGTTTCTTTAACCAAACTCACAATAGATGACAAATAAAAGTCCCACACATTTCTATTAATTTAAAAGAGAATTTTGACCCATGGAATGCTATAGTGCAGAGATTCTCAGCTCCAGACCCCAGGGTGCACTAACAGTTCAGGTTTTAAGCACAGGCAGCTCAATCCCAGTCACTGAGCCACTGAATTACCCACCCATGACTAAGCAGGGATATTTTGAAAAGCTGACTTGTTGGAGTGTCCTGAAGACTAAAGGGGAACTACCACCCCACACAATGTTTACCTTTACTAAGTCCCCATCTGGTGACTAGCTGCTTAGTAGCGCTAGTCGCCAGAATAATTACCTTATTTAATAGATTTCTCCTCTCTTCCATGGGCGACAGGCAGGACGGATCGCAGTCATCTTCCCATTGTGACGTCCGTGCACCTGCGCTGTCAATCCCAGACGGAGCCAAATGGCTCCTAGCAACGCCTCCTAGACCCAGCTGGGATTGACAGCGCAGGCGCGCGGACATCACAATGGCAAGATGTCCTCACTCCGTCCTGCCTGTCTCCCATAGAAGAGAGGAGAAATCTATTAAATAAGGTAATTATTCTGGAGACTAGCTCTACTAAGCAGCTAGTCGCCAGATGGGGATTTAGTAAAGGTAAACAGTGTGTGGGGTGGTAGTTCCCCTTAATGTTGATAAACACTGCTATGGAGGTCAACAACACTTTAGGAAGCAATCTTCTGGAGATCTTTCTAGCACCGAAGAGGAACAAAAATATAATTCCTAAGTGTCTCTCTTTAGGAGGGACGACAGTCCCTCTTTGAGACCCAAATAGATCATGAAATATACTAAAAATTCTTGGTTATGCCCTGCCCACCAGCCACACCTCCAGCAACACCATCTAAAACAAAAGTGTCCCTCTTTGGACAATTGAAATGTTAGGGGGTATGACAAAACTCACTTAAACCTTTGAGTGCCAAACTGGGGGCTGGATTCAAATGAAGGAGATAAATGTTACCTCCCGTTTATCAAAAATGTTCCTATTGAAGTCTATGGGGATACCTGGATATAAAAGGAGAGATAAAATTATCATCTGCATTTGTATCCAGCCCGGGATGCTCAATGCTGGAGTGATGGATTGCATACCCCTCTGGCGTTCAAAGGGTTATATCAATGAAAATATATAAATATACTCTTATAGCATGGGTGTCCAACGTGCAGTCCATGGATGAAATGCCACCCTCCTGACCCCAGGAATATGCCTGAGATTTTACGAAAATAAACAATTTTTTACCTAATTAACTAGCATACATGAACTAGTAGGCCAGGAAGACATAACCCTCTGCCAGTCAGTACCACGCAATTCAAGAATAGTTGTCTGTTAATTAAAGGGACAGTAATAATTGTATTAATGAGTCTTCTGTATTTTTTAACATATAGCTCTATATTTCAGTACTTACAGTTTTGTAGTGCAAGCGCTATTCAATCTGAAAAGGTCCCCGTCCCGCCCCTTTCCCTGCATCACGCTTCCTCTCTGTCTGGTCTGTACGGAGCGTGGTGAGGGACAATATCCAGTAAGCAAAAGGAAAATCCTGTCCTCCTTCGTCACGGGGGCTAGGGTTTCCTTTATACGTACTGACTGAAGATTGTCCCTCTCTACATCTGTCCGATTCCAGATCTGATGGGAGGCAGCCAGAAGGGGCGAGAGAGGGATCCTTTTGTATTGAATAGCACTTGAGCTACAAAACTATAAGTATTGAAATATAGCGCTATGTGGTAAAAAAAAATAAAGACTTGAACCTCAACTTTAATACAAGTATAACATGCCCTATAAAGTATTGCTATTCACTTGATCAGTAACAAAATAAATCAGTATTTTTTAATAGCTAGTATGCTATATTTCACTATAGTTAGCAATAAAATAATAATGTGGCCTGCACACTTATGGCTTTCTGATCTTGTGGCCCATGATTGAAAAAACTGCCTCAGAGTAGAAGGGTATATGTATACCATAACAGTGTAGTTGATTTGCTCCAGAATTACTCTGGTTCTTCTTAGTACAAAATCCATTTAAGAGGTCGAAAACCAGTGTGATTGGATCCAGAATGCAGCAGTAATAATGAGAGGGCAAGAGTCAGATAACAGATTTATACTAATTAAACTAATGATAAAGCAATCAAAGCTATAGCAGGCATAAGAAAAGTATAGAATTTTGCTCTGATTTCTTCTTTGCCCTGTTAGTGGGCACAGGGGAATGGCACACGAGCACACTGCCTACCCATTGGTTTAAGCAGCATAAAGCAGTGCGCAAAAGGAGTCCTTTGCTCTTATATTACCTTGGAGGTCTAGTCATACACTTTCAGTCCAGGTTTTGGTAAGCACACCCAAAGAAAAAAACACATTTAAAATAGCTGGAGTGCAACCAATTTTGACCAATATAGCTAAAAGCAAATATACAAAGCCGCAGAGTAAAGGGTTAATGGTAATGTAAATTTGGATGTGCACCAAAACTTTGTATATTTGGGTCTAGTCATACACCCCTTACTGTACAGAGTGTTTGTTGCATGTAAATATGTACATTATTTGGTGTTTCTTGCAGTCTCCATATTTCTCCATATTGATTTATTTTCACTGTGTATAGAGGAAAACATTTTAGAAAACATGCCCCCTTCTAGCTCTGTATTTATATATATCCTTAGTTTAGTGCTAACAGCAGACAAGGGCCAAGGAAAGGCAGCAGACAAGAGTAGTTGTGTATCTTGGCAAAGGTCAAGTCAAGGCAGCAGAGAGTAACGTGATCATTTAACTTAGCAAGAACTGAAACAAGGTAGCAGACAAGAACATGCCCATTTAATTTGGCAAGGGTCATTCATAGGCAATCAGGATACATAAGATTACAGGAAAGCTACTTAGTAAAATACTTTTCATATGCACTGAAGTGCGGGCTGAGAAGATTCATATAGGCCAAGGTGAAGTGACAATATAAAACTTCCTGTACACTGAAAAATACAGAATGAAGAGGCCTTGGTTCTTACATAGAGACAACTCAAAGGGGCTGACCTACAATTGCACAACTTTACTATGCCTGCCTTCAGATTTGGCCAAAGTTTGGCTGATTTTGATCCCCAGCGCCTAGTTAAGGTTCCAGCACAGTCTTTGACCAAGTTTGGCCTGCTATGCATACCAGCACTCTGTCGTTTAATTCTGTCTCTGCAAGTCTGCCTTCAACAAAAGTGTGATCAACCAGCTTCCCATTGTCCAATCTAGCACCAGTGCATTTGCAAGTCTGCCATCAATCAAGGTTTGGTCAAATATTCTAACCAAAATCCTTTGCAGTATACTGTTCCTGCTTGATCTCAGCTACCTATCAAGCCACCTATCAATACTGACAGCATCCCTAAGTAAGTGCCCTATCTAACATCTCTGTGTATTCTGTTCTGAGTGAAAAAGACCATTCACTTCCACCAATCCCTAGCAAGTATATTATGAACTCCACATCTGTAGGTTCAAGATCCGGTCCCCAGATTCACAGATAAATGACTAGTCTTCCTTTTCTTCCCTCTACGTCAATCTTCTGTCCAACCAGTCAGCATAACATTGACTTAGGGATAAGACTTGATTAAGGAGTTACCACTAATGTCTGTACTCCACTTGTTTTAGACAGGCATGGTCAGCATGAATAACTAGTAACTGCTCTTTTACATATTTTATGAATGAACCCATACTCCATGTTAAAATCAGTGCAGTCATGAAAGTCACTACATCATGATATCCCTGTTCTTTTGTATTGGATTTACTGTGCTCTGCAGCAATTTAGTTTGACTGATCTAAGGACGCTGTCTTAGATGAAAATAATGAAGATGATGATTAGGGCTGTAATGTAATCTGGTTACCTAGACATGCAAGTCCCCCTTATATGTCAGTGTGTAGCCACTATGATGCATAGTTCCATTCTTTGTTCTCTTTTAACCCTTTGAGTGTCAGTGCATTGCAATGCGTTGGATACCTTTCTGACATTCAAAGGGGTACTGGGGAATTATACAAATAGGAATGTGTCACTTAATATATTTAACAGAAACACTTAACTTGATTGGAGTCCTTCTTAAAACAGTCAGATCTCTTTATAAGATACTTTTAGTGTCCTTATCTGTTAAATCCTTTTATTTTTAGTCCATATGGAACACAGGTACCATGCCCTCCTCCTGGAGGCAGGGCACATCACAACAGACAGAGTCTTTGGGGTGGAGACTCCTTCAGGACGTTGATAGGAAACAGGATCTCGTCCTGGCTCCACCTGCCCTGAAGACCTAGGTGACCCCTCAGGCTGGTGTCCTTGGTGACCAGAGTCCACTCCGGAATCAAAGAGGACCTCCCTCACACCACGTTCTGCTAATGCGACCACCATTGGAGATCCTTGATCGTGGCCGATGACTATTCCAGGGCCCACAACACGTCTTGACACAGAAACAGAATCTTCTCCTCCAGGAGGAAGACCTTTTCCTGGTGGGTGTCAAACCTCATCCCCAAGAAAACCAGAACCTGGGAAGGAATCAGAGAGGACTTCTGCAGATTCAGAATCTGCCAGTGGTAGACTAGAATGCAGGTGCTAAGAGTTCCTCTAAAGGGGCCTTGATAAAGAGGTTGTTCAAGTATGGCATCAGAGAAATGCCTTGAGCATGGATAAAGGCTACCAGAGCCACCATGATCCTTGTGAAAACGTGCGACTCCAATGTCAGGCCAAATGGCAGTGCTGTGAACTGGTAATGATTGGAAACTCAGAGTCAGGTAGCATTGGATATCCAGGTGAATGGGGACATGAAGATCCAAAGAGGACAGATACTCTCCTGGGCACATTGCTGCAATGACAGAATGCATAGATTACAACTTGAAGCACGTAGCAACCACATACTTGTTGAGACATTTGAGGTCCAGAATGGGGCAGCAGCCATCGTCCTTCTTTGGGATCACAGACAGGTTAGAATAGCAGTCTGAAGAGCATTCAGGGACTGGGACTGGCACCACAACCTGTTTTTCCAGGAGTGAGTCCACTGCCTCCTGGAACAGCCTTGCTTTGTCTGGCTCTTTCAGAACCCTTGACAAAAATAAACAATATGGAGGAAGGGACTTCAAATCTATGCAGTTCCCTTCTGAGCTTACCCGCAAAACCCACTGGTCCATTACTAAGGATGCCCTGGACTCTTTTTGGAAAAAGGAGGAGACAGCCCTTACAGACAACAATGGACCAAGAGTCTGCAAGTCATGTGAAAGAGTGCTTGTCAAATTTAGCCTTTGTAGCTGAGAGACTGGACTGCCAGGTCTGTCTGGATTTTGCAGAGAGCCACGCTTGAGAAGCTTGCAAACTCTGTGGCCTCTGTGCCCACCCATTTAGTGGAGGATGAAAATGACGTGTCTTTCTCGCCAGAAAAGAATGCTTGATGGAGATCTGAGGTAATGTCGGTACCTGCCGATTCCTAGGGTGCGAGCAGGGTGAATCAGTCTGCCAGTCCAGGCCTCCTCATCTTTACCGCACATGCGCCAACGTTGTGAAATGATGCTGGCGTGCGTACATAGACGTCGGCGTTATGTGATCAATCACAGGCCTACTTAAGGAGCGCACAGACCAGATCCGATGCTCAGTTATTGTAGCTTACTTCTGGATTTCTCTATGGATTAGTGCCTTGTTCATTTGTTCCTGCTTCTAATAACCTGGCTTTTGACCTTTGGCATTGTCTCCTGACCAATCGAACCTGCTCAGCCTGCCCCAAACCCTTGGCTTGTTCTCTGACCAACGAACCTGCTCAGCCTGCCCCAGACCCTTGGCTTGTCTCCTGACCAAAGTATCTTGCTCTGCCAGTCCCTGGAACCTGACTTGTCTACTGATTAGTATATTACCTGCTTTCCTTGGCCTTCCATGACCTCTAGCTCCTGCTACTCTCCTCTCAGATACTGTTTTTGTATTTGGGTTACCTGCTACGATCTCTAACCACTTACTCTTTCTGGTATAGTGTCCTTGTTTTTTATACATATATATTTAGTTATTTTTATTTTCGTGTTCATATATGCTTGCTTGCTATATATATATATATATATATATATATATATATATATATATATATATATATATATATATATAGATAGCCTATTTGGCTATCTTCCCTGTATCCCTGCTTATGGGTTCTCTTGTTCTCTTGTGCTCTTATCCCAACATTTATTGGGGACTTCTGTCAGGTAACAAGGTGCTCTTACCACCAGTAGCGTCAGTGGTTATCTGTTTCAGGTCAGGTCCACAATGGGACTTGTCCTTAAATGGCAATGAAACCAGTGAGTTTTTGGAAGATTGATCAGCAAATCAGCTCTTAAGCCACAACGTGTGGTTCTCAGCAACAGAAAGGAAGGAGGCCTTAACTGAGAATCTGACAGCGTCAAAGAATGCTTCCGAAACATAATTGTTGGCCTCCTTAATATTAACCATGAGAACCAGTAATTCCTCCTGGGCCACATCCACACAGACTGCATCTGAAAGTTGCTCACCCCAAATGGCAACTGCCCTGTTAACTGAGGCAGGGGCAAACATATGTCTTAGTGTTGTCCTAGTGGCAGCAATGGAGGCCTTGAGAAAAGAATTCAGCCAATTGAGTCCCGTACATCTGCCAGTCAGGGGGTGGTGGACTTTGCCAGCAGTGAAAAGGGGGGATCCACAGTGGGGGAGAAGCCCACTGCGCCAAAGCCCAGCCGAAAAAGGGTATACTTAGAAAAGCACTTATTGAGGAAAAGCCTTTTATCAGTCGTCCACTCATCCATAAGGATCTGACCAAGAGTGTTATTGGGTGGAAAAATCAGACAAGACTTCTTATGCCTCTGGAAAATATCCAGAGAGGGAGCCCCCTCATCAAGTGAATCAGAGACTTCAAGGGTCTCCAAGACTGCTCTGATGAGCCCTTCCACAGTGGGGAACAGACCAGCCTCATAGGAATCTCCACAGGAATAGGAAGAATCCATGTCCTCATACTCCCTATCATATTCCTCTTCTGAGGGCAATTCATCCTCAGAGGAAACTCCAATAACTTGCGACTGATCCCTAGAAATGGGGACAATTTGCTTAAAGGTAGGAATAGCCTTTCATGAATGAAGCACCCCTTGGACAGATGAGGGGATTTGGGCCACTGAAGTCAGTAAAGTCTTGACCCATGCTGACTCTTGATCGGTACTAGATGGCCCAGTGGTATAGTGGAGGCCACAGTACATGAAGGGCATAGAGACCCTGAATACTCTCTAGGTTGCTTCACATGGCAAGAGAACAATGTTTGAGGGGAGGTAAGGGTAACCCCTGAGTCCTTTGCCTTGGATTCACCCCTGTGCCCCATAGATTTCAATATACTTCCCACTAGAATGTGTCCCAAACCTAATAAAACTACTAGAGAATGTCCCCAGAATAATGTAGTACCCTAAATATCCCAGAAATAGACTTATCTGGCAAGTAAAGGGTTAATCTGAAGAAGGAGATGCAGTCTTTGTGTAGGACAAGCAAGAAAGAAATAAGAAACTGATAGCCATTCTGAAGAAAGCCCGAAAAACACGCATTCTGGGTAATGTAGTCTTCTAGGTTGCTTGTTGCCTAGCAATGCTTACAACAATCACCCTGAGCTCCCTGGACACTCAGAAAGTGGACCTGATGGTAGGGCATGAGGAAAAAAGAAGATAGAGCCCTCTCTGACCGTTGTATGTTAAACGTTGCAGAGACAGGCCCTATAGAAGTCGATTAAGCAAAGATGGAGGCTAGTGGGCTCCCGTTCTTAAAGGGGCCACTGCAATTAAAATGGTATGACGTTAAGAACTAACCTATAGACCCAAAACCCACAGGGAACATGTGGGAGAGTATAAAGAGCCTACCCTGACTCACACCAGCCCCTGTATGGTGAAGCAACATAGTTTGGGACATAAAGTGAACCAAGGTACTCCAAAGGTTACTCACTAGTCTTTTGTCTTTAGGTTACCATCTTAGAGAGAAGCAGAGTCCCAAGAGACCCTGCTACGAGGGTACACTTGAAGGCAAGATTCCCTCAACAGGGCTGAAAGGGTCCACCAAGCACCTGTGAACTGGCCAGTCCACTCCAGGGAAACCAAGTAATGGACACCCTCCTAATGGGAATAATACAGCCCCTCCTAGCAGGACACATGAATTCTTGGAGTTAGTGTGTGTGTGTGCATGTGGGGGTTGAGCTGGAGGAGGAGGAGGAGGGAGTCTCCACCCCAAATACTCTTTCGGTCTGGTTGTCCATATTGGACATAAGTAAAATATTTTTTCTAGTATTTGCAGTTGCCTGTATTTGCTGTGTACCATTTTAGGTGTACATGTAGGGCCTTATCTACAGAACAAAAGAGAGATATCTCTAGAGAAAAGCAACTGCACCAAAGGGGAGAAATAAAAACTTCCAACTGATTTAAGTTGGACATTTAATCTATTGAATGTTTTGCAATACATTGGAAACCTCTCAAGCATCCTTGGGGGAGATACACTAAGGTGTGATAAAGAGATGATAAAGCAGAGATGGCTTCTCCAGTGATATCACTTCTTAAAGGAACACTAATGTCCCATAAAAAATTATACTTGTTTTGTAGAGGTTTAAAAATAAGTTATGTGGCACAAATCCTATCTCTCAAACCTTTAAGGTTTGAGAGATATTTGTATATAAAGTTTCTCCTTCCCCTTCTCCTGACATCAGCGTCTGGGTGATAGCAGGAGATCCCGGTCTGGGGACCAGCCAGCGGCTCTACAGCAGAGCCGAAACTGCGTTATTTAAAAAAAAATGACTTCATTGGAAAGGTCTATAAAGTGTGCCTGGTTTGCAAGCATACTTTGTAGACCGTTCCCTTCAAGTAGTTCTTTTTAAATAACGCGATTTCGGATCTGCTGAAGAGAATCCCGACTCGAATCTCCTGCTGCAGGTTTACAGCTGACAGCAGGAAAAGGGAAACTTTACAAGCGAATATCTCTCAAACCATAGTTATTTGAGAGATAGGACTTGTGACAAATAACTTATTTTTTTAAAACCTCTACAAAACAAGCATCATTTTTTATGGGACATTACTGTCCCTTTAAATTCCTGTGTTAATATATGGAACCAATGCACTAAGATTTCTACAGCTTTGGAGATCTTAGTGCACATGATCCATAGAACAACATAGGAACTGGTGAAATTATATCACTGGAAAAGTCATCTCCACTTTATCACCTCTTTATCACACATTAGTGCATAACCCCCATGGAGTTAAAAGGGAACTATCACCCCTATACAAGTTTGGCTAAAAGTAACTTTATAGAGTGACTAGCTGGAATACTGTTGTCATTTTTTTTTTATTCGTTGTTTGGCCGAACTAAAGATGATCCTGTGCCTTCCTTCCGGACAGACTGCCAGTACAGCTCTGCACTGCTGTCTGTCACAATTCCTCGGCTCCCCTCACACGTAGCGTCTGGATCCAGCCTCCTCCAATGATGGAGAATTTCTCCTTGTAAGCTGGAGCGCTCTATGGCCAATGAGAGCTCCCCAGCATACATGCAGAAATCCTACATCATGGGAGGAGGCTGGATCGAGGGAGGGGAGCAGAGGAAGGGTGACAGACTGCAATGCAGAGCTGTACCCACAGTCTGCCCAGAAGGAAGGCACAGGATCATCTTTAAATGTTTAATTTCAGCCAAACAACAATTTTTTTTTTTTTTTAATGACAATAGTATTCCAGCTAGTCACTCTATAAAGTAAATTTTTAGCCAGACTTGTATAGAGGGGATAGTTTCCCTTTGAAAAGCATATTTAAATCACCGGGACTTTATATTTTTAATTGTGGAGTTGGTTTGTTTTTCTGTAGAATGGCACCTAAGACTAATTTAATTGGCAGCAGGAAAACTATAAAATTCTCAGTTACTGGGGTATGAGGTGAAGGTTGAACTTGATGGACTTGTGTCTTTATTCAACCTAATTTATTATGTTACTATGTTACTCTTTTCTTCTGTGGATAAGGCCCTTAGTGGTACTGCTTAATATGCCAATAAGGATGACAGACCTGCAAGTATTGCTCTAATGCTTTGGAGATCACTCTGTCAGTCAAGGGGTTAAATACCTTTTTAAATCAATGGGAATTGTGGGAATATTTATTTACCCCCTATGTTCTGTTGATGTTCCCTAATATTACTTCACTTTTCATTTAAAGGGATAGTAATGTTTCATAATAAAAGCAGCTCTAATTAATCATCATAGTATTTGGACTTTGGAGAGTGTTATTTCAATTCTATCAGAGTTGTAGTTCAAGAGTAATTCAATGACAAAGTGTCCCCCTCCCGCCCCTTTTACTGATGTAACACTGTTCAGCTAGAGCAGAAGGGAGGTGCCCAGGTAGACTGCAGAGAGGGACAATCTTCAATTAAGATAAGGGAAAAACCTGAAAAGCTTGTCAAGGGGGGCAGGGATTTCATTGTTTTCATAGGAATAAGAGTGTCCCCTTCTGTTATCTGTCTGGTCTATGGACTGGATTCCACATCTGAAAAGAGATGTCTTACACTAGGTAAAAGGGGCGGGAGGGGGAAACTTTGCTTGTGAATATCTCATAAACCATAAAGGTTTGAGAGATAAGACTTATATCTTCATGTTTTTTTAATGCCTACAAAATAAAATAAAGTTAAAACGAAGTATTACTATCCCTTTAAGCGTGAGGTTCTAGTCATTAGTATAAGGTTTTCCATGGATCACTAGTGACATTGTAAGGGTAAAGGCATTCAAGATGCATTTAGTCCCACCTAAGGTCACACCCTCACTTGACTCCACCTCCAGCCCTACCTGCTGTTGCCCAGCATAGTTAATGCTCTTAAACTACAACATAAAAGCCGAGCAAATTTTCTTTCTAATATATATATTTTACAACAGAGTAGAACATTGTATATGTCCCTAACATAGTGTCTTGCCCTGATTTGGAAAACAAGAGAATAACAGAAAAAGATTAATCAAGAAATTGCATGTAATCATTGAGGGAAAAATAGTTACACATATTGTACACCAAGCAGACAGTCTGTCCCATAGGAAGCTGAGGATGGATACAGGTACTCAAGGGACTAAGGGTGATATAACAGTGGGGAGATGGAGTGGGAGTTAGAATAAGGAAGGTGGGGGAGTGGTCTCACCCCTTGGCTTCTCGAGACTTCTCAGAAGAATTGTATTGTCCAAGGGTTTGATGTGGAACTAACACTTCATAATGACTTGCTAGATTTTGAAAGAGTTATTAAAATTACTTCTATTTATGTTAGCCATTCTTTATTTTAAAGTATACTTTATGAGATATTTAATTTTACTTATTTCTCAAATCATGCAAATTAGGCAATACTGGCTGGCACAGCATGGTGTGTCAGATACTAATACTGCACTCCCTCTCCTAACTGCTGTTTCCTGTCAAGAAGTACTGGTTAATTTGTAGAAACTGAAAAATAAATTAAGCTAAATATCTTATAGACTACAGTTTTAAATAAAAAATTGCTAATATAAATATAGAAAATTCTGAAAATCACCAAAATCATTATAAGATGTTAGTTCCACTTGATATAATAGCCAGCGAAGGTATTTGTAAACTTGTAACTAAACTGTTTGCAATAACCCTTTCAGTGCCAGAGTGGTACGCAACGCATTGCTTTCCAATGCGTTCGTACCCCTCTGGCACTGAAATTGTTAAACTAGGGTTAATGGGATTACTGTGGCCACTCCCTTAACTCGGAATGTGGGTGTGGCACAGCTGAGGCTCCTGTCATAATGTGGCACTATGGCAGTTTTCTCTGCATAATGGGGAATCCGACCCAGAACACTATGTAATGTCACTGCCCAGAGAAAATTATCCCTGGAAAATGTTTGGAAATGTTGGCGATAGGGCAAATATGCCCTATCATCCAAGGGGTTCAGTGTTTTAAACTGATCCACTGTAAGACAATAGCAAAGGTCAATTAGGTCTCCAGTTAACCAAACTATTGTGATAAAAATAATAATTGTAAATATTCGTAATAGTCTACTGGTATGTTGACAATAATTTGTGTCACTGAAGGCCTAAATGCCCTTTGCTATTTTAACCCCTTGAATGCTGGAGAGGTTTTTTCAATGCTTTGTAGATGTACCTAACATTCAGGTGGTTAAATGTAAAATTATTAATTGTCTCATCAGATTTTATTCTGTTTTCTGCAGTGAATCTTTGGAAATACAGTTTACAAAATGTATACTGGATATATATAAATTATGTTTATTATAATTAAAACTAACCTTTAAGACTAGGTTTCTAATATTATCTGGACTGGTTCACAATGCAATCTCAGCTTTCTGTTATTTCCTATTACAGCATCATTGTACAACTGTAACATTTTGACAGTTGAAAGCTAAGCACAGGACTGGAAATCTAGTCTATTCGAACTATTTACTTGGCCCTATAATCTAGTCAATAGGAAACTGGAGTAATTCTGTAGTAAAGCGACTGCACCATAAAAGACAAATACAAATTCCTCTTGACATAAATGGGGCAAAATTCCCAGTGTAAAATTCAGTTTGTCACAAATATGCCTTGGATCCTCTGTACATCTGTACATGTGCCTATAAGATGGAGGTGTAGTGCCAATGTAAACAGTTATGTCGATATCTTGTATTTATCATTCCTACAGTGATTTGCTAACAAGTCACCATACACAATGTATCCTTGCCACAGCATGGGAAAGACATTTGCAGAATATAAAACAAAAGCCAACAAGTTTTCCATAAGAAGGCAGGACTAAGGGCTGATACATAAGTCTAACGCTCATGATCTCTGCAGAGGAAGCTAACAAGCAAAGCTTGAGTATGAGGCTGGAAACTAGAGTACCCTTGCTGCAGTAAAAACCATATTAAATGTGCAGGCAGCAAAGCCAGATACGCAGGTTAACCAAGGAAGGCAGAAGTAACAGAACAAAAGACTGAGGGGACGTCAAGGCAAGCCAGTTAGTCAGGGTAGGCAGAGTGCAAGGTAAGACGAGGTCGGGACTGGCAGAGCTCAAACAAAGTACAAGTAGAGGCTGAAACAGACAAATTTCAAAAGAAGTCAAGGTAGTAACTGAGGTCAAATGGAGAATTAAATATAGCAGGTAACTGAGTCTTCAGCATCAGAGCTAACAACTGAGCACTGTAATCTCAGGCAGGTTAGTTTAAAGGGACAGTAATGTCCCCAAAAATGTCCAGTTTTGTAGAGATTAAAATATTAATCAATATGCTCCAACCCCTATCTCTCAAGCCGCTATGATTTGAGAGATATAGGGATTCAAAGTTCCCTCCTCCCTCCCCTTCTCCTGATGTCAGCTGTAAAGCTGACAGCAGGAGAATCGAGTCGTACGACTCGAGGAGGCTCTGCAGCAGAGCCAAAATTGCGTTATTGCTAAAGAATTCATTCATTGGAAAGGTCTACAAGTGTGCTTGCAAACCAGGCACACCTTTTAGACCTTTCCAGTGAATGAATTCTTTAGCAATAACGCAATTTCGGCTCTGGTGCAGAGCCGCCTGCTGGTCCCTGGACCATGATCTCCACCTGTCAGCTAGACGCTGATGTCAGGAGAAGGGGAGGGGGGAAATTTGAATCCCTATATCTCTCAAACCATAGCTGTTTGAGAGATAGGGTTTGGAGTATATTGATTAATATTTTAACCTCTACAACACTGGACATTTTTTGGGGACATTACTGTCCCTTTAAATAGTTTCCCAGACAGGTACAGCTGGAGGTCATTAACCAATAGGTGCTTGGAGGCAGACCCAGGATCCAGGAAAGCCAAGAAGAGTAAAAAGACAATGACGCTGATCTGCTGATGAAAGAGCCTCTGGTGGCAGTGGTGGCTGTTGCAAGACCTGAAGGTTGCTGACTTAAAACTAGGCAGAGGTAGTAAGTCCAGATGTGGAATAAAACTGAGCTAGTTGTGTCCTGAAAGGATAGCTATGCCTAGAGTTCTGATATTCAGAAAACAGACCATGGCAAAGACAGATACTGGAGGAGGAGATGGAGGAAATTATGGTATCACCATCAACTTCCTTGGCTCCTGCTCACTCATTGGAACCGAAGGAGGCTGTTAACTCACACGTCACAGAAAAACTGGCAGCAATTACTTGTTGTCAAAGTGTTCTAACTAACAAAATCAACTTGGCCCTAATGGTGTTAAATCTACTGAAAGCAGATGAACAGGCTATGCGAGAATCTCAAGGCAGAGTGTCTACTGTCAAGGATATACTGCCACCTGTAAATGAGCCAACGGAATCACTAAAACATGTCAAGACTGATGATCAGGAGACCATATCTAGAAGGTAGAATGTTTGCATTCTCTGACGTCCTGAGGGTTGTGAGAGCTAGAGACCTTCCTTGAGACATGGGTCAGTAAGACACTGGGTACAGACAGACTGTCAAATATATGTATGTATATCTTTATATGGCGCCACACAGTGTACGCAGCGCCTTACAATAGACATATGTTAGAATAAATAAGAGGTGTTGAAATAAGTGCGACATTTATAGAAACAATGGGAGAGAGGTCCCTGCCCCAATAAATACTTTTATAATTCAACAGCTGACTGAGTGCCTCCCAATCAGTGACCACCAAGTCAGCCACTAAGACTACTAATCACCAAGTTGCTTAGTTAGCATGTCAGACATGCTATGCTCTTGTTCTCCCATCTGAAATGTGTAATTGACTATGAGAATCCACGGGTATTCATCTAGCTGGATTTCTCCGCAGATGTCCAGTGCCAGAGACAAAAGTTTTAAAACATCAAGAAAAAAATCTTACTCTACGCTATACCCATCAAAACTGAAAATTATTCACCATGGGTCAACCATATTCTTAGCTTTAGAAATGGAGACTCAGAACTGGGTAGAGAGACATTAACATAGTAACATAGTTGACGAGGCAGAAAAAATACATGTGTCCATCAAGTCCAGCCCATGCCAAATCACCACTGTTGATCCAGAGGAAGTAAAAAAAAACAAATATTGAAGCCATTTCCAATTAATCCCCAAGTGGGTAACAAATGAATTCCTGACTCTAAATGGCAGTAAGATATTTCCCTGGATCAACATCCTATCTGCTGTGAAGGCAGCTGTCATAATTCTCAATATTGTTCTGTGCGAGATAGGTATGCATTTCTTTTTTGAAAGCAGTTACAGTATCTGCAAGCACAGCATCCAGGCACAGCATCCAGAGGAAAAGAATTCAATAACTTTACTGCCCTTACTGTAAAAAAACAGTACCTTCGTTTTAGTTGAAAGAACCTTTCCTCTAGTCTTAATTGATGACCTCTTTTTCTTAACTCAGCTCTTTGAATAAATAGGTCATTGGAGAGTTCTTGGTATTGAATTCAAATATATTTGTAAGTGGTAATAATATCACCCCTTAGATATCTCTTCTCTAATGTAAACAAACCTCTTTATAACTCAGATCCTCCAATCCCTGTATCAGTTTTACTGCATGTCTCTGCACTTCCAGATCAATAATGTCTTTTTAAGAACTGGTGCCAAAAACTGTACTCCTTATTCTAGATAAGGCCTTAACAAGGATGTATAGAAAAGTAGAATTACATTTTCATCCTGTACATCTAAAACCCCTTTTTATGCAGGATAGAACTCTATTTGCTCCTGCACTAACTGAGTGACTCCTTAGACTGCTGTGAAGTCTATCATCTACCAGTACTCCTAAATCTTTTCTAATGAGGATTCACCATGTAGTTTCCCATTTACTGTATATGTAGCATATAAGTGTCATATACCACTTTTCTGCCCATTCAGTCAGTTTATATAAATCCTTCTTCAGGGAAAAAAACAGCCTGTTCTGTGTGTATTTCCTTACACAGCTTAGTGTTATAGAAGCATAGTAACATAGTAAATTAGGTCAAAAAATGACACAAGTCCATCAAGTTCAGCTTTTACCAAAAGACATGAGGATTATATAGCTTTCCTGGTGCCAAATAAGTTAGCCTTTATCAGACCTTCCTGTTTTGCTCACTAATAGTGATGAGCGAGCACCCCAATGCTCGGGTGTTCGGGTGCTCTGACCGAGCACCCCCTGAGGACTCGAGCATTACACCAGGCACCCCCTGCTCTGATGAGGGGAGGGTGCCTGGTCCATAGGAAAAGGGCAGAAAAAGATGGAAACACTACAGAAATGGTTCAGGGACAGCATAGGGAGGATGTCTGGATGCATCTTGGACTCCAACATCGCTGCTGGGAACGATCTTTCGCCCGTAGTACGCCATTTTTACAGACTGACCATAAAACACACAAAAAGGAAAATAAAAACGACTTTAGGCGAAAAATTGTTACCAAACAATATTTGCTGTATATTTACTTGTATATCATCTGCAAATTCTCCCAAAAATTTCCTTGATTTTCAGAACTGAGGCCATGATTAAGAGGGAAACGTGCGCAGAGGCAAATTCTCCCAAAAATTTCCTTGATTTTCAGAACTGAGGCCATGATTAAGAGGGAAACGTGCGCAGAGGCAAATTCTCCCAAAAATTTCCTTGATTTTCAGAACTGAGGCCATGATTAAGAGGGAAACGTGCGCAGAGGCAAATTCTCCCAAAAATTTCCTTGATTTTCAGAACTGAGGCCATGATTAAGAGGGAAACGTGCGCAGAGGCAAATTCTCCCAAAAATTTCCTTGATTTTCAGAACTGAGGCCATGATTAAGAGGGAAACGTGCACAGAGGCAAATTCTCCCAAAAATTTCCTTGATTTTCAGAACTGAGGCCATGATTAAGAGGGAAACGTGCACAGAGGCAAATTCTCCCAAAAATGTCCTTGATTTTATTGAACTGAGGCCATGATTAAGAGGGAAACGTGCGCTGAGCTGACCATCTAAAACATTATGGGTGAGGGTCTGCTGCAGAGCTGACCATCCTAAACATTATATGCGAAGGCCCGCTAGTGAGCTGACGCTATAAAACATTATATGAGAGGGCCCGCTAGAGAGCTGACCCAATAAAACATTATATGAGAAGGCCCGCTGGTGAGCTGACCTATATAAAAATTGGCAAACAGGGCCCGCTGGTGAGCTGACCCTATATAAAAATTATATCACAGGGCCCGCTGGTGAGCTGGCCCTATATAAAAATTATATCCCAGGGCATATGGAAGAGGAGGAGGAGGATGAGAAGATTAAGAGTCAACCATATACCCGTTTTTTGGGTGGAAGGGGTGAATGGGAATACAGAGTATTCCCATCATTGTAAATAACATATATAAAGTGAGTTTATGTTCCCCCGGGGCTTTCCTCCAGTGGAGTGGAGAAGTCAGGGGAAATCCAGGCCTTGTTCATTTTTATAAGTGTCAACCTATCAGCATTGTCAGTGGAAAGGCGGATACGCTTATCTGTTATGATGCCACCAGCAGCACTAAATACCCGCTCAGACAGAACGCTGGCGGCAGGGCAGGCCAGCACCTCCAAGGCGTAGAGTGCCAGTTCATACCACGTGTCCAGCTTGGACACCCAGTAGTTGTAAGGCACAGAGGGATCATTGAGGACGCTGACACGGTCTGCTACGTACTCCTTCACCATCTTCCAAAACTTTTCCCTCCTTGTGACACTAGGCTGCGCATCAGGGTGAGGGTGCTGGCGGGGTGTCATGAAGGTGTCCCACGCCTTGGAGAGTGTTGCCCTGCCTTTCTCGGAACTGCTGTGTGCTCCCCTTTTCTCCCCTTCTCGGTTGGCCAAGGTAGCACGTACTCTGCCGCCAGCGTTGTCAGATGGAAAATTTTGGAGCAATTTTTCGACAAGAACCTTCTGGTATTGCACCATTTTGCTTGTCCTCTCCACCGGAGGAATGAGAGATGAGAAATTCTCTTTGTAGCGGGGGTCCAGAAGGGTGAACACCCAGTAATCCGTGTTGTTTAAAATGCGTATAACGCGTGGGTCACGGGAAAGGCAGCCTAACATAAAGTCAGCCATGTGTGCCAGAGTACCAACAGTCAAGATTTCGCTGTCCTCACCAGGAGGATGACTCTCAATCTCCTCATCCTCTTCCTCCTCTTCTGCCCACCCACGCTGAAGAGATGGAACTAAAGTTCCATGGCTACCCTCTGTAGCGGAGGCAACCGTGTCTTCCTCCTCCTCCTCCTCCTCCTCCTCCGCCTCCTCCAATTGTCGCTGAGAAGACGAAGTGAGGGTGCTCTGGCTATCACCTTGTGTAAGCTCTTCCTCCCCCATTTCCACCTCTTCCACATGCAAAGCGTCGGTTTTAATTGTGAGCAGCGAGCGTTTCAGTAGACACAGAAGTGGGATGGTTACACTGATAATAGCGTTATCGCCGCTCACCATCTGTGTCGATTCCTCAAAATTGCGTAAAACCTCGCAGAGGTCTGACATCCATTCCCACTCCTCACTTCTGATTACAGGAAGTTGAACGGAGAGGCGACGACCGTGTAACAGCTGGTACTCCACTACTGCCCTCTGCTGCTCACAAAGCCGGGCCAACATGTGGAAGGTGGAGTTCCAGCGCGTGCTCACGTCACACAGCAGCCGGTGAGCTGGCAATTGTAAGCGCTGCTGCAGCTTCAACAGGCCGGCTGAAGCTGTTGATGACTTACGGAAATGTGCACACACGCGGCGCACCTTGGTCAAGAGATCATGCACATTGGGGTAGGTTTTTAGAAATCGCTGCACCACTAAATTAAATACATGCGCTAGGCATGGTACGTGTGTGAGCTTGCCGAGCTCCAAAGCCGCCACCAAGTTACGCCCATTATCACACACAACCATGCCTGGTTGCAGGTTGAGTGGCGAGAGCCACTGCTCGGTCTGGTGACTAATCCCCTGCAACAGCTCTGAGGCCGTGTGCTGTTTGTCCCCAAGGCAGATCAGCTTCAGCACGGCCTGTTGACGCTTCCCCACTGCAGTGCTACACTGCTTCCAGCTACTGGCTGATGGGGGAGTGGCGCTGCGTGTAGAGAATTCGGAGGTGGAAACGGAGGAGGAGGAGCCAATAACGTAGGTGCTGGTGGAAACCCTGATGGAGGTAGGGCCCGCAATCCTCGGCGTGGGTAGCACCCGTGCCATCCCAGGGTCCGAGTCGCTCCCAGCCTCCACGACATTCACCCAGTGTGCCGTCAGGGAAATGTAGCGTCCCTGGCCACAAGCACTTGTCCATGTGTCAGTCGTTAAGTGGACCTTCCCAGTAACTGCGTTGGTCAGGGCACGGGTGATGTTACGGGACACATGGTGGTGTAATGCGGGGATGGCACACCGGGAAAAGTAGTGGCGGCTGGGGACCGCGTACCGAGGGACAGCTGCTGCCATCAGGCTGCGGAAGGACTCAGTGTCCACAAGCCTAAATGGCAGCATTTCGATGGCCAGTAATTTTGAAAGGTGTGAGGTTAGTGCTATGGCCTGTGGGTGGGTGGCTGGGTACTTTCTCTTGCGCTCAAATGCCTGGGGTAACGACATTTGGACGCTGTGCTGGGACAGGGAAGTGGATGTGGTCGCTGATGGTGCTTCAGATGGTACAGGTGCAGGGCGGGAGGTATGCGGGCCTGCGCCTTCGACAGGCGATTGGCCGGCACCGAAAACAGGGGAAGAGGAGGCAGTGGTGTGGCCTGCAGACACAGATGGGCGATCCAGGCGTTCCTCCCACTTACTACGGTGCTTGGATGCCATGTGTCGGATCATGCTGGTGGTGGTGAGGTTTCTAGTGTTCATGCCTCGGCTCATTCTGGTGTGGCACAGGTTGCAAACTACAATTCTTTTGTCGTCCGCACTTTCCTTAAAAAAACGCCACACCGCGGAACACCTACCCCTTGGCAAGGTAGATTTACGCAAGGGGGTGCTCCGTGGAACATTTGCGGGCCGGTTTGGTGCGGTCCGCCTTCTTTCTGTAGCCACACCACTGCCTCTTCCAGCCTGTTGCGGTGCTGCAGATGGCTCACCCTCAGGACTGCTGACATCGCTCGGCTCTACACCTTCCCAGGTGGGGTCAGTCACCTCATCGTCCACCAAGTCCTCCTCCACTTCCTCACTCTGATCATCCTCCTCAAGTCTTGATCCCACCACATACTCAGTCATTGACAACTGTATAACATTCTCCTCAACAAGGTCTTGAGACGGAAATAGTGGTTGATTTAATGGCAACTGTGTCTCATCATCATCATCATCCACTACTTCCTTTGACCTTAAATGCCGTTCACATCTGTCATCTTCTTGTGATTGGGTAGCCTCTAGAGGTTGTGAATCAGGGCACAAGATGTCATGTTCCTCTGCAAGCGTGCTTGGAGAGAGGGTCAAATGAAGGATTGGTGATGAGACGAGCTCCTCACTATATCCCAGTGTGGGATCACTTCTTTGACCAGACCGTGTATGGTGGGAGGAAGGATGATCAGAGTGAGGATTATTTTGACCAGACTCTTGGCTACTGAGAGTGGACTTGGTGGAAGACAGGGTGGTGCTTAACCGACTGGAAGCAGTATCAGCTGTCATCCAACCGACCACCTGTTCGCAGTGGTCGGACCTCGAGAGTGATGTCCTGCGACGCCCTGTAAAATTACACATGAAGCTAGGTATGGTGGATGTCTTTCTTTCTTGTGCTCTGGCACCAGGCACAGTTTCTCCGCGTCCTGACCCGCGCCCTGAACTTTCAGGATCACGTCCACTTCCCCGTCCCTTTTTACCCGCCTTCTTCATCTTACAAAGAATATGTGACTTTAATATTTGAGTTTGAAAACTTAACAGTATTTCTTACTATTCTGCAACTGTTCAGAGTACACAGAATAGGCTGCTAAACTGCGGTGACACACACTGAATGGAATATGTGACTTTAATATTTGAGTTTGAAAACTTAACAGTATTTCTTACTATTCTGCAACTCTGCAGAGTACACAGAATAGGCTGCTAAACGGCGGTGATACACACTGAATGGAATATGTGACTTTGATATTTGAGTTTGAAAACTTAACACTATTTCTTACTATTCTGCAACTCTGCAGAGTACACAGAATAGGCTGCTAAACGGCGGTGATACACACTGAATGGAATATGTGACTTTAATATTTGAGTTTGAAAACTTAACAGTATTTCTTACTATTCTGCAACTGTTCAGAGTACACAGAATAGGCTGCTAAACTGCGGTGACACACACTGAATGGAATATGTGACTTTAATATTTGAGTTTGAAAACTTAACAGTATTTCTTACTATTCTGCAACTGTGCAGAGTACACAGAATAGGCTGCTAAACGGCGGTGATACACACTGAATGGAATATGTGACTTTGATATTTGAGTTTGAAAACTTAACACTATTTCTTACTATTCTGCAACTCTGCAGAGTACACAGAATAGGCTGCTAAACGGCGGTGATACACACTGAATGGAATATGTGACTTTAATATTTGAGTTTGAAAACTTAACAGTATTTCTTACTATTCTGCAACTGTGCAGAGTACACAGAATAGGCTGCTAAACGGCGGTGAAACACACTGAATGGAATATGTGACTTTAATATTTGAGTTTGAAAACTTAACAGTATTTCTTACTATTCTGCAACTCTGCAGAGTACACAGAATAGGCTGCTAAACGGCGGTGATACACACTGAATGGAATATGTGACTTTAATATTTGAGTTTGAAAACTTAACAGTATTTCTTACTATTCTGCAACTCTGCAGAGTACACAGAATAGGCTGCTAAACGGCGGTGATACACACTGAATGGAATATGTGACTTTAATATTTGAGTTTGAAAACTTAACAGTATTTCTTACTATTCTGCAACTGTGCAGAGTACACAGAATAGGCTGCTAAACGGCGGTGATACACACTGAATGGAATATGTGACTTTAATATTTGAGTTTGAAAACTTAACAGTATTTCTTACTATTCTGCAACTGTGCAGAGTACACAGAATAGGCTGCTAAACGGCGGTGAAACACACTGAATGGAATATGTGACTTTAATATTTGAGTTTGAAAACTTAACAGTATTTCTTACTATTCTGCAACTGTGCAGAGTACACAGAATAGGCTGCTAAACGGCGGTGATACACACTGAATGGAATATGTGACTTTGATATTTGAGTTTGAAAACTTAACACTATTTCTTACTATTCTGCAACTCTGCAGAGTACACAGAATAGGCTGCTAAACGGCGGTGATACACACTGAATGGAATATGTGACTTTAATATTTGAGTTTGAAAACTTAACAGTATTTCTTACTATTCTGCAACTGTGCAGAGTACACAGAATAGGCTGCTAAACGGCGGTGAAACACACTGAATGGAATATGTGACTTTAATATTTGAGTTTGAAAACTTAACAGTATTTCTTACTATTCTGCAACTCTGCAGAGTACACAGAATAGGCTGCTAAACGGCGGTGATACACACTGAATGGAATATGTGACTTTAATATTTGAGTTTGAAAACTTAACAGTATTTCTTACTATTCTGCAACTGTGCAGAGTACACAGAATAGGCTGCTAAACGGCGGTGATACACACTGAATGGAATATGTGACTTTAATATTTGAGTTTGAAAACTTAACAGTATTTCTTACTATTCTGCAACTGTGCAGAGTACACAGAATAGGCTGCTAAACGGCGGTGAAACACACTGAATGGAATATGTGACTTTAATATTTGAGTTTGAAAACTTAACAGTATTTCTTACTATTCTGCAACTGTGCAGAGTACACAGAATAGGCTGCTAAACGGCGGTGATACACACTGAATGGAATATGTGACTTTGATATTTGAGTTTGAAAACTTAACACTATTTCTTACTATTCTGCAACTCTGCAGAGTACACAGAATAGGCTGCTAAACGGCGGTGATACACACTGAATGGAATATGTGACTTTGGTATTTGAGTTTGAAAACTTAACACTATTTCTTACTATTCTGCAACTCTGCAGAGTACACAGAATAGGCTGCTAAACGGCGGTGATACACACTGAATGGAATATGTGACTTTAATATTTGAGTTTGAAAACTTAACAGTATTTCTTACTATTCTGCAACTCTGCAGAGTACACAGAATAGGCTGCTAAACGGTGGTGAAACACACTGAATGGAATATGTGACTTTAATATTTGAGTTTGAAAACTTAACAGTATTTCTTACTATTCTGCAACTCTGCAGAGTACACAGAATAGGCTGCTAAACGGCGGTGATACACACTGAATGGAATATGTGACTTTAATATTTGAGTTTGAAAACTTAACAGTATTTCTTACTATTCTGCAACTCTGCAGAGTACACAGAATAGGCTGCTAAACGGCGGTGATACACACTGAATGGAATATGTGACTTTGATATTTGAGTTTGAAAACTTAACAGTATTTCTTACTATTCTGCAACTCTGCAGAGTACACAGAATAGGCTGCTAAACGGCGGTGATACACACTGAATGGAATATGTGACTTTAATATTTGAGTTTGAAAACTTAACAGTATTTCTTACTATTCTGCAACTGTTCAGAGTACACAGAATAGGCTGCTAAACTGCGGTGACACACACTGAATGGAATATGTGACTTTAATATTTGAGTTTGAAAACTTAACAGTATTTCTTACTATTCTGCAACTGTGCAGAGTACACAGAATAGGCTGCTAAACGGCGGTGATACACACTGAATGGAATATGTGACTTTGATATTTGAGTTTGAAAACTTAACACTATTTCTTACTATTCTGCAACTCTGCAGAGTACACAGAATGTGCTGCTAAACTGCGGCGAAGCACACTGAATGGAATATGTGACTTTAATATTTGAGTTTGAAAACTTAACAGTATTTCTTCCTATTCTGCAACTCTGCACAGTACACAGAATGTGCTGCTAAACTGCGGCGAAGCACACTGAATGGAATATGTGACTTTAATATTTGAGTTTGAAAACTTAACAGTATTTCTTCCTATTCTGCAACTCTGCACAGTACACAGAATGTGCTGCTAAACTGCGGCGAAGCACACTGAATGGAATATGTGACTTTGATATTTTAGTTTGAAGACTTAACAGTATTTCTTCCTATTCTGCAACTCTGCACAGTACACAGAATGTGCTGCTAAACTGCGGCGACGCACACTGAATGGAATATGTGACTTTGATATTTTAGTTTGAAGACTTAACAGAATGTGCTCTAATCTGCAACTTTGCACACTAAACAGAATGTGCTCTAATCTGCAACTTTGCACACTAAACAGAATGTGCTCTAATCTGCAACTTTGCACACTAAACAGAATGTGCTCTAATCTGCAACTGTGCACACTAAACAGAATGTGCTCTAATCTGCAACTTTTCACACTAAACAGAATATTTTTTTTTTTTTTTTTTTTTGTTTTTTTCCCCCCACACAAAATAACCTGCTGCCCCCACACACAGTAGTCCTAAAAAGGACTTTTGGTTCTTTTTTTTCACAATTTTTTTTTTTCCTCCCTACACTGCCTTTCCCTTCCTATCCTCAGCTCTCCCTGGCTCAGACTGAGCCGAACTCGATGGTCAGGTGCTATACAGCACCCGACCACGGGTTCTGGCCAGCCAATCAGTGTAATGCCAGCAGCCAACATGGCTGCTGGCATTACACCGATGTCAGAGCCTCCCTGCACGTTTATTGGCTGCGCAGCAGCCGCAAAACGTGCGGGGAGGAGACCCGAACATGGTGGGCGAGCACATGCGGTACTCGTACGAGTACCGCCATGTGCCGAGCAGAGCGATGCTCGAGCCGATCCGAGCATTGGCCGAGCATGCTCGCTCAACACTACTCACTAATACACAGTATAACCCTGTATGTTCCCTTTTGTAAGAAATCAGCAAAGATTGAGACAATACTTTAATTTCTCCCCTTCTAGATCACTAATACACAAATTAAAAAGCGTTGGCCACAGGACTGAATCCTGTAGCACCCCACTTAAAACCAGTTTAAAAAGGTTCCATTTACAACAATTCTCTGCCATCTATCATTTAACCAGTTCTCTATCAATGCACAGATATCACCTACCAGACCAAAACCTTTTAATTTATGCAGTAACCTGTTGTGAAGCACAGCATCAAAAGCTTTTGCAAACATCCAAGTATACTACATCAACAGCAATTCCATTGTCCAAATTACTACCTGTCCTTTCGTAAAATGCAATAAATTAGTTTGACATGATCTATTCTTCATAAAACCATGCTGGCTCCTACTACTAATATTGTTGGTCTTCACATAGTTCCGAATACTGTCAGTTAGTACATTTTCTAATATCTTACCCACTAGGAAAGTCTTGCCCCCTTTTTGAACAATGGTACTACATCAACTTTCCTCCAGTCACAGGGCACTAGGCTTGATGAAAGTGAACCAATAAATATTATATAGAAAAAGACTAGGGTATCACAGTGCCCGTGATTCGTGCTGCTCTGTGTCTATCACCTGCTGAGTATTCGTGATTGGCTGTCTGTCATTAGCCCTCCTCACACAGCCTTTTTAAACCCAGGTGGAGCGCTTCCAGGTTGCCCTTTCGTGGTGTCTCTGACTCCACTCTGCCTGACCTGCTTGTCAGATCTCTGGGCCCGTTTCCAGTGTTCCTGTATGCTACATTCCGGTGTTTCAGTGTTCCAGTGTTCCTGTACATTAATGTTCCGGTGTTCCAGTGTTCCAGGGTTCCTGTGCTCCAGCACCGCACGGGTTAACCTGTACGAGTTCCTGAGTCTAGCACTCCAGCTTATTGTTGGTTCCAGCGTGCGGACGCTGGTTTGCTCCACTAAGCCTGGTTGCGATATACATTGTTGGTCCCAGCGTGCGGTCGCTGGTTTGCTCCACTAAACCTGGTTGCGATATACATTGTTGGTTCCAGTGTGCGGTCGCTGGTTTGCTCCACTAAACCTGGTTGCGATATACATTGTTGGTTCCAGCGTGCGGTCGCTGGTTTGCTCCACTAAACCTGGTTGCGATATACATTGTTGGTTCCAGCGTGCGGTCGCTGGTTTGCTCCACTAAACCCGGTTGCAATATACATTGTTGGTTCCAGCGTGCGGACGCTGGTTTACTCCTTAAACCTGGTGGCGCTATTTACCATTAGTCCCAACGTGCGGACGTTGGTTTGCTCCTGAACATCCAGTACTGTGGTCAGTCGCTGTCCACTTCCTTGCAGTTGTCTGATTATCCCTGGCTATAGACTTCTGCTGAGTAAGACCTCTAGACTTATGCTCTGTACTGTCTTAGTCACCTAACAGCTGGTCTATTTGCTCAGGCTGCCCTGCCCCGTATTGGTGAGGCTGGTAGAACCTTGACGTTACCATCCTGTAGGTTGCCTCACCCGGTATTGGCAGGGCCGGTAGAGCCTACTACAGTACCTCCTTTGGCTTCCCTGCCCGGTATTGGTAAGGCCGGTAGAACCTTGTAATTCGCCATCTTAAAGGTTGCCTTAACCGGTATTGGCAGGGCCGGTAGAGCCTACATTCAGCATCCCATTGGGCTGTCTTGCCCGGTATTGGTAAGGCCGGTAGAACCGGAATTATCATCTCACGGTTGCCTTACCCGGTATAGGCAAGGCCGGTAGAGCCTGTCATTAATATTGTCACTTGGGTTGCCTTGCCCAGTATTTAGGCAAGGCCGGTAGAACCTTTTGCATGTTCTATTGATTTTATATTGTAATGTATGTTTACCCTACGGGGACTGCCTTTAACTTTTAATAAAGTAAAATTTTACCAAACCTTAAGTCTGAGAGTCTTCAAAAACCGTGACATAGGGAGACAAAAAAAGAAAAAGACAAGAGGCGCCCCCGCCCCCTCTGTGTTGAATCAGAGACTATATGACCTCCACCAATACACCACAGTAAGTTATACTCACAAATGGAATAGCTGGATAACTACTTATGTAGCAAACAGCAGATGTACATCCGGGGATAAATATAGGTCACCCCAAACAAGCCTCGCTCAAACTTCAAATCAGCCTGCACTTCCAAACTCTGTTCTCCCAAGACAGTGTATTATATGCAAAAGACAAATAAAGAGAGAAAAGCGCCCAATAGTGAAGCACAGTATTGTACTACAATCCAATAACGGGTACTCACACAAATCCTAGTCAACACATAATAACTGACAGGCACGCAGTTGGAGGATAATACCCAGTCTCCGCTATGGGGGCTCAGTGACAACTGGAACAAATACAGCTTCCGAAAGACGGCTCCAATAATATAAAATATTTATTGAACATAAAAATTACAACAATATAAAACAATAGAAACCCTATATGGTGCACTAAACGCGTTTTGCGGCTGTAAACACCGCTTTATCAACAGATAATTGCTGCAATGGGTATATGATTTTGAAAGCTTTCAAAATTATCTATTATTATGTTAGCCATTTTTTATTTAAAGTAATAGTTTATGAAATGGTTAGCTTTATTTATGTGTCAGTTCATACAGATTAGACAGTATTGTCCGGCATGCCAGCCAAATACTAACATTCCTCACTGCTTTCCCTCCCTCCTGCCACTCCTTACCAGCTAGTACTAGTTTATCTGAATAAAATGACACATAAATATAAATAACGATCTCACATTATTGTTTGAAATTAAAAAAAATAGCTAACATAAATATAGGTGATTTTAAAAGGCCTTTTAAATCAAATGCTTTTATTAAACGACAGATCCACTTTACAAACATTCCTGAAAATACAGCATTTTCTGGCATATTTAACCCTTTGAGTGCCAGAGGGGTACGCAGTGAATTGCAGAGCAATGTGTTGTGTGCCCCTCTGGCACTCAAAGGGTAAAAAAATTTTTTTTTAATGAGAATTTATAATTTATCAAGCCCAAAACCCCTATGCATAGTCTGAGTGGGAAAGAGCAATGTTTGTCTATGGGAGTAGAGAGTGAACTATACTTCTGCTGCGTATTTATTTATTTTTTTGGTGGGGTGTTTATTTGTTTTTGGGGGGGG
This sequence comes from Rhinophrynus dorsalis, assembly GCA_037306005.1. Classification (NCBI taxonomy): domain Eukaryota; kingdom Metazoa; phylum Chordata; class Amphibia; order Anura; family Rhinophrynidae; genus Rhinophrynus; species Rhinophrynus dorsalis. The sequence continues at coordinate 220,498,150 of CM074722.1, forward strand.
CTTATGTAGAAAGTCCTTTTTACATTAATTTCTTTTGTATTTTTCTGGTAAAAATCAGCAGACAAATAAACGCCTGGTTCTGTGTATGTATTTATAACAATATTTTATAGAGGTTTTCTGGTGAAAATTTTATACAACTCTTAAGGCAGATTAACATGTTGTGGGTGAGTGGTAACTTTAAAGGAGCAGTGACTCCTAGATGGGAAAAATACTTTTATTAAAGGGATAATAATGCTTAATATGGAAAAATAAATAACACAGGGTTTATCGTGCTGAGTACTATCATAATAAATACACCATTGTGGATCGTATCCCCTGACATACCAAAGTGGTTTCGCAGACATTAACCCTTGGCGTGTCAGAGGGGTACCCAACGCATTGCAGAGCAATGTGTTGGACACCCCCTGGCACTCAAAGGGTTAAAATGCAGTTAGCTTTTTATATTTTCACCATTATATGAATTTCACTAGGGCCTCTAAGTTTAGCTGGCTCCCTGTTCCTTCTGCCCATTTCTTCCTTTAACCCCTAGAGTGCCAGGTGGGTACAATGTACGAGTGGACACAGCTGTACTTGCTGTGCCAAGCATGTACATTGTACAGCTAAAATGCGGTCACTGCATAAGCCGGTATAACTGACTTGCAGTGGCCGCATTTCAGCTGAAATGCAGCCTGGCACTCTTGTGAGGACATGAGGATTACTCCTCATGTCCTCCCAGGTATTGATCTCCCAGCCGATCAATATCGTCAAGGGAGAAGTAGAGCTTCTCCCTCCTCCGCTGTCCTACCCGAACTTCCGAGTAGGAGTGGGCGGGACCGGGGGAAGTCTCCTAACGTCATCGGTGACATGATCACCGATGACGTTAGGGAAGTTTCCCTTACCCGATTCACTCCTACCGGTGGTAGGAGTGAAAGGCAGGAGAGCTCTTGTTCTCCTGCGGTTGCCAAATTGATCTCCCAGCACAATCGGCTGGGAGATCAATAACTGGGGGGACATCAGAAGGTGTCCTGATGTCCCCCCACGATGTCTGCAATCCAAAGTAAAAAAAATAAAAAAAAATTAACCCTATGAGTGCCACGGGGACGTCCAGCAAATTGCAAAGCAATGCGTTGAAGGCCCCTCTGGCACTCACAGGGTCAATTGTGTTGTATCATGTTTTTTTTTTAACTAAGACCTCATTGGGGGGGTCAGGAGAGGTCCTGATGACCCCCAATGAGGTTTATAAAAAAAAATAGACAAATTAACCCTGTGTGTGCGGGGGGGGGGTCCAATGCAGCCCCCCCCTCCTGTGGCACACACAGGACTTTGGTTTATTTGTATTCAAAGCTTGTTGGGGGGCCCTGGTGTCCCCCAACAAGCTATGAATAAAAAATAGTTAAAGAAAAAAATATATATCCCTCTGTGTGCATTGGACACCCCTGTGGAAGACAGTGTTTTTTTTTTTTCTTCATTTTTACTTTTAGACCTCATTGGGGGACATCAGGGGTCCTGAAGCCCCCCAACAAGGTGTAAATAAAAAAAAAAAAAAAAGGAAAACAATGCGTGCCCCACAGGGGGGTCCAAAGCAGTGCTTTGCAATGTGTTGGACCCCCTGTGGCACACACATTTATTTATTTTTTATTCTGCCCTTGTTGGGGAGTCATCAGAAGTAGACCTGATCCCCAAACAAGGTATGAATAACAAATAATGAAAGAAAAAAAAAATTAACCCTCTGTGTGCCACAGGGGGTCCAATGCATTGCTTTGGAATGCATTGTACACCCTTGTGGCGGACAAAGGATTTTTCTTTTTTTCCCCTCATTTTTTATTCAGATCTCATTGTGGGGCATTAATTCTGAGGTATGAATAAAAAAATAATAGCTAAAAAAATTAACTCTTTGGGCCATATGTTCAAAGGAGTAGTCAAATAGTTTTTGTCGTTTGTAACGAATTTTCAAAGTACAGTGTCGTTGGGGTTATTAATATTTTCAGAGAGTGTCGGTTGTGATTGGAAATATGTCGTTTGTCCTGACTGAAATTGTCGTATGGTACAAAAAAAATGTCTTAACTAAAGACAAATATGTCTTAAAAAATGTCTTAACAACAAAAATGTCTTAACTAACGACAAAAATGTCTTAAGTAAAGACAAAAATTTTCACATTCAGAACACATTCCCTCCACTTTTTTCTTAACGTGCAAATTTTGTCTTTTGAAAGATATTTTTTTGTCGTTAGTTACGACAAATTTTCTTTTCCTCTGTACGACACTGGAGAATAGTTTTGCCACGCCCCTTTATCTGTCAATTCTGGAGTTGTGTCGTACACAACGGACATTACTAGTTTTTTGTCATATACGCTATAGAAAAGATGTAGTTCATGCATTCAATGACTTATTTTTGTCTTTCATACGACATTTTTTTGTCATTATCCCTTTGAACATACGGCCCTTTGTGTGCAACAGGGTGTCCAGTGCATTGCTTTTCAGTGCATAGGACACCCCTGTGGCATGCACACAAAATGCCTTCAGTCCCCCCGACCACATACCCTACCCACCAGCCTAGTTCCACAGCCTACTGGCAGTCCCATTCCCCCAGTCTGATTCCCCCAGCCTGATTCCACTGCCTACTGGTAGACCCAAGTGCCAGTACGCACTGGATTCAGGCTGGGAATCAAACAGTGTATGAGGGGACTTACAGTGCACACTGGTAACCACAAATCCCCCATATGCACTTACTTCCCCACCATCACCACCGCCACACTTTCTCACTGCCCACTGGTAGATATACCCACTTACATAGCCTGACCCCTCGTCCCTTCCCAACCTGGTTTCACTGGCAGACACAATTCCTCACTTACACTGACCACTGGTAGCAATAGAATCACACATACACTGTTTGCTTCCCCATCCTTGTTCCACTGGTAGCCACGCTCCTGGCACCCAATATGGTATGTTAACCCACAGCAGTGGGGCACCATTTTTTGTAGGCTGGCAGGAGGTTCTCCTAGGAAATCCCATGGTGTTAAACCATTTCTGTATCTTTGAAGTGACTGATTTGTAAGAAAAACAATTTTTTTTTCTGCAGCACCACATTCTGGAAATAGTTGTACACTCTAACTTAGGGGTAGAAAAGCAAGTTATGCCTCATTAGATGCGGCAGGTTATCTTCTTTCCAAAATGTCATGGTATCTGCACCCTTTCTTCACTTCTGTAGTTGATATAACCATTTTTGTACAGGCAAGTATTATTTGAGAAAATATTAGAAAAATCAGAGGTTGTGGTAGGTGTCGTTTTGCACTTCTAGCACCCCCTACGGTAGGTCAACTCATACCAATGGGGTGTCATTTGACTCCTAAGAGCACTAGCTAATGAATGCAGTTGAAAATTCCATGGTTTTCTCAAAGTTCCATACATTTGAAGGGGCAGAAATGTAAGAAAATGTCTTTTTTTTCATTAGCGCCGCCTCCTGGATGCATTTGTGCACACCAGCCTTTGGGTAAGAAGGTAAGTGACCCCTCATTAGATGCGGCAGGTTGTTTTCTTTCCAAAATGGCATTGTTTCTCTACCTTTCCTGCATATCTATTATGGTTATAACCATTTTAGTGCAAGCAGATAATTTCAAAAACAAAAGTGTCATGTTTACGTACATGTTCCTAGCACCCACATATTGTATGTTAACCCACACAAATGGGCTTCCATTTTTCTCATGTTGGTAGCAGGTACTGAATACAGCAGGAAATGTTATGGTTTTCAAAGATTTTAGTATCTTTGAAGTGGTGGAAATGTAAAAAAACATGTATTTATTCGTATAGCGCCACCTTTGGGAAATATTTTGCACTTCAGCCCAGGGATAGAAAGGCAAGCGACCCCTCATTTAATGCAGGAGAATGTCTACTTTCCAAAATGGTATACCTTTTATACCTTTCCTTCATGTCTCTAACAGTTATGAACATTTTAGTACAAGCAGCCATTTTCGAGGAAGCAAACAGGTAGGTGTATTTATGTGCTTCTGGCACTCCTAAGGTAGGTCGACTCATACCAATGAGGTGTCAGTTTTCTCCAAAGAGCACTAGCTAATGAATACATTTGGAAATTCCATGGTTTTCACAGATTTCAGTACAGTTGAAGGGGCAGAAATGTAAGAAAATGCCATTTTTGTCCTATAGTGCCATATTCTGGAAGCATTTGGGAACAACAGAATTGGGGTAAGGAGGCAATTCACCCCTCATTAGATGTGGCAGGTTGTCTTCTTTCCAAAATGGTATAGTTTGTCTACCCTTTCTTCATTTCTGTAGTTGTTATAACCATTTTTGTACAGACAAGTAATGTTTGAGAAAATGTTAGAAAAATCTGAGGTTGTAGTAGGTGTCGTTTTGCACTTCTAGCGCCCCCTGAGGTAGTTAAACTCATACCAATGGGGTGTCATTTTTCTCCTAAGAGCACTAGCTAATGAATACAGTTGGAAATGCCATGGTTTTAACAGATTTCAGTACATTTGAAGGGGCAGAAATGTAAGAAAATGCCTTTTTTTTCATTAGCGCCACCTTCTGGAGGCATTTGTGCACTCCAGGCTTGGGGTAACAAGGCAAGTCACCCCACTTTAGATGCAGAAGGTTGTCTACTTTCCAGAAATATATAGTTTTATATAGTTATTCCACTGTTTTAGGGTAGTTTTACCACAAAAACCCTAGAATGCGCATATTAGTTTATAAAGTTGAAAATGTCATTTTGCGCTGCTGGTGATTAGGGCTCTACGCTAGCCGTGGATGTATGTAAAACTATACAAATTTGGTATTTTTTTAAATGTTTTTGATACATAGAATGAGTAAATTTTCACTTTTTTTGTCATTATGACATCATAGCTTTTTGCACGATGTAAAATTCTCTTCATGTAAGGTACCACGAGAAAGCGCAATTCGTTCTGAAAAAAACAATATATAGTTTTCCATATTTAACTAAAAATCCCCAGAGGAAATCAAGCCTAAACGGAAGGATAGCAAAAACGCTGAAAAAGTGTCTGGCCTGCAGGGTACAGGAAATGGCCCAAGCCTCTAGCACTGAAGGGGTTAAACCTCCCACTGATGATCAAAAAACAACCCTACTGATGGAAATGTGGAAAACCAGCATGAGGCAAGAGGGTTGGGTGGGATTTAACAGCTGTCATTAACAGAGTAGGACAAATTGAGAGTAAGGACTCTTACCATATCAACACAAGAAACTTGTAAAAACTGTTTTTTGTATATTTTTTTATGTGAATAAGAAATGTGAGAACAGAAATAATAAAACAGATCTGAATTATGTCTCTCCTTATCAGGTTATTCTCTAATTTTCATTTTTTTTTGCTAGGAGACACTGTACCTTAAAAGGAATGTATTCTCAATTTTGTTTCATTACATACTTTTAAATTATTGGTTGTGTAAAGTGATTCAATGGAATTGTAAATAAAACTGCCTTTTAACCACTGGTGGGACAGAGATATCTTTACCTAATTACCATTAAAGAACCCTTCGGTGCTAGAATGGTCTCCAGCACATTGCAAAACAGTGAGATCTCTTGAGCATTCATAGGGGTTAAGCAAGTCCCATTTGCCCAAAGGATGCCCAATAAATTGCACATCAATGCAATGGGCACCGGTGTTACAGGAGCATTCCACTTTTCCTTTCCAAGAGTCCCACAGAGAGCTGCTGCATACTTATCACACCGCCTGCCCATCTCAAAAAAGATGCCATCCAGTAATCTGCATTCCTCATAAAATATCCTATCACTAGTGTAAAAGCCCTTGTACACGGGCCAAGGTCTGGGTGATGTTAAGAGGCCGGTCCTGCTTTGCGTCCTGCCACCAACGCAGTCATACACTGTAGAGACTGGCCGAAAGCACAAAATGCTCCCAGCACAGAACTCCCAGCATTCTTTGTGTTTGGGCAGTCTCTAATGCGCATGACAGCTTCTGACAAACATTCTAGCGAATTATTATATAGGATTACTGATAACTGTTTCACCATTCGTTATACTCATATTGCAATACACAATTGAGGTTACAATGGCTGACCTTTAAATCTTTATTTTTAACGTTAGAAAATATATTTCCAGTTCATTAACCCTATGAGAGCCAGAGGGGTATGCAACACATTGCTCTTCAATGTGTTGAGTACCCCTCTGGCACTTAAAGGGTTAAAACAGTAAACACATAAATGACAGGGGCTATACATATAAGTATATGGCATGCAATGCATAAGCGACTGTTTACTCAAAAGACTTACAAGTCAACAGTCAACAGAATCCTTAAACATGTTTTTTGCATAATTCCTTCTTTTTTATTGAAATCCATATTCCCCAAAACAGTACTGAGAAAAGCAACTTAGCTTCATTACATTCTATCGTTCTTCTTGCGAGTCACATCTATTTTCCATAATAAAGAGGGGAGAGAACGCTTTCTATTACTCATTTTCAGTACTGTTTGGTCTCTGGTATGGCTCCAGGGGCTGTTGCTATCATACTGTGATGTCGGTACCCAGGCTAGACATGTGAGTCTATCAGAAAACATTTTAGGGAACATTCAGCTGACAGGGTATAATTCACCTTTGTTATCAAGAAAAACTAATGCAGCCCTTACATTCTGATCAAATGGCAGACGACTTGAGTTGGCTTTCCTCAGAATTACCCTACTTTTCTTTTGAACAGCTAAAATGTAACATTTATAAATATATTTAAAACAAATGTAGTAAATCAATTTTGTGTTTTAGTGCAACATTAAAACACCAGGGTCTCGATTCTATTACCCGCGCTAAAACTGGTGTTACAAGAAAAACAAGTAGCGTGAATTTTGCAAACGTGTTACGTTGGTATTCTATTGCAGAAAAACAGTAAAACAAAACTGGCGTAGACAGCACTTTTCAGAGTAGTAACAAAACTGGCGCTGCCTGCTTTTTTCCAACTACCGCCTACAAAAAACGCGCAAAATGTCAAAGTTCAAGGAAATAGGCGTACATTTGACGACAGAAAGATCAAGTTCAGTGTTAGATGTGTTCTCCACATAACAAAATCCGACAGAGTGCTCCCCCTCGACATATTAACCCCCCCTTTTAAAAGTTGACTTACAGTGCATTCTTCCCTCACATTAATCCAACAAATATTGTTCTTAGTCGACAATTAACCCTTCCCCTTCCAAAGTTGACTTACAGTGCTTTCTTTCACCACATTAATCCGACAAATATTGTACATCCGACATTTTAACATCCCCTCCCACTTGAAAAGTCTACTGCAGTGCTCCCATGATTTTCTTTCACAATTTTTATCCGACATATTTCTTCTATTATATTCGACATGCCCTCATATTTTGTATTGCAAGATTAACCCTATGAGTACCATAGAGGTATTGTAATGTGTTTGCTACCTCTCTGGTACTCATAGGGTTAATAAGCAACCTGTATATGTATAAAAAATGTTTTTTTTATTATATATGTAATTTGTGTGAAATTGTAATTAATTATTTAATTTATGTGTAACAATGATTTTCTTCTTTTAAATTATATATGTAATTTGTATTAAAAAAAGTACTTCAGACCTCAAGAGGGGTATCATGACCCCTCATGACACCCCCCTAGCATGGGGGAGACAATTGCCCCCTTAATTAATTAATTAAAGAGCATATAACCTATGTGAAACATAGTGAAACATAGGTTGTATGATCTTTCACCCTTTGAGAGCCAGAGGGGTACGGAATGCATTGCTTTGCAATTTGTTCCGTACCCCTCTGGCACTCAAAGGGTTAATTAATAAAGGGGGCAATTGTCGCCCCCATGCTAGGGGGGTGTCATGAGGGGTCATGATACCCCTCTTGAAGTACTTTTTTTTAATACAAATTACATATATAATAAAAACAAACACCTTTTTTATACATATACAGGTTGCCTATTAACCCTATGAGTACCAGAGGGGTAGCAAACACATTACAATACCTCTCAGGTACTCATAGGGTTAATCTTGCAATACAATATATGAGGGCATGTTGAATGTAATAGGAGAAGAAAAATGTTGGCTACAAATGGTGAAAGAAAATCATGGGAGCACTGTAGTCGACTTTTCAAGGGGGAGGGGGGGTTAAAATGTCAGATGTACAATATTCATCGAATTAATATGGTGAAAGAAAGCACTGTAAGTCGCCTTTGGAATGGGAAGGGTTAATTGTCGACTATGAACAATATTTGTTGGATTAATGTGGTGAAAGAAAGCACTGTAAGTCGAAATTTAAAAGGGGGGTTAATATGTTGAGGAGGGGCACTTTATGTCAGATTTCTATGCTGTATACTATATTATACACTGCTTTTGTTTGAACATCGATGGTTTTGAAACTGTCTTAATGACTTCTACTCCTCAACCTCTGAGGCGCAAAATTTCTGACTTAAATGTAACCACAAAACAAGCGGTAATACTGAACGTGGGTAATAGGATACTAATTGCACATTGTTTTTAGTTGTGTCCTATGGGCTCTTTTCAGACTGTCGGTAAGTATAATTACAGCTGATTTTGCTTTCTCAAGTCGGGTAATAGGATAGCAAAAACTGACTTAAAAAAAAACAACCCCTGTTTTATTTTTAGCGCTGGTAATAGAATCGAGCCCCTAATGTCACAAAGCGCATCATACTATTGAAATGTCTTGGTGGTAATAGTGTGTGTGTGTCAGAACGACAACTGGAAAATGTTGCAAGCTTCAAAAGAGCATTTTTAGTGTCGCAGTTTAAAATGTCACCTGACCCTAACCTAAGTTCCCTAAGTGTACCCTACGAGTCATTGTTTTGACACCGTTGCTGACCTAACCTAATGTAATGTACCCTAAGTACCCTAACGTAAGTAGTAAGTACCTCAGTAGGGTCATCAGAGCCTAACTTGACCAAATTTACCCTAACTACCCTATCCTAACTTAACTAGTGGGGTATCCTTTTGCAAAGGCAACTTTTTAAGGGGGATGTTAAAAAATGTATCCCTTTGATGCCAGTGACACTTCTGACATTTACCTTTGCAAAAGGATACCAAAGCACACATGAGTGCATGAAAACAAGAGTGACTGTTCAGATTTACATTCCTTTTACTAGTACTTCTGGCTGTTAAAGTGGATGTGTCACCTATTTATAACATAACCTAAATAGTTATGTTTATTTGTTGTTTTATTTGTTGTAGATGTAACTTAGAAAGTCTGTCCCCCAGCTTCTTACGAATAGACTGCGGGTACCTGCTCTGTAACTGCAGTCCGTCGCTCTGCCTCTGCTCTCCTCCCTTCTCTGATGATGGAGGCTTCTATCTGTAAGCTGGAGCGGTCTCATTGGCAGAGATTGATATCTAGCCAATGGGACTGCTCCAGCTTACAGACAGAAGCCTCCGTCATCGGAGGAGGGAGGAGAGCAGAGGCAGAGCAGTGTATGCGGAAGTAGCTGGGGACAGACTTTCTAAGTTATATTTAAACAAAAGAAAAAATTAATAGCGTTTTAGAAGTATTCGATATGTAGCCTAAATAGTTGGGTTATGTTATAAAAAGGTGACACATCCACTTTAACCCAAGGATCATTTCCAAGGGATTAACATAATTTATTTGTCAAATATTAATTTTTATGATATTTATTCCTGGTATATCTAAAAAGTACTACTTTACAGAAAGGGTAATAGATCCATGGAACAGTCTTCCAGCGTAAGTGGTAACAACTAATTCAGTAAGGAAATTAAAAAATGCCTGGGATAGACAAGCCATGAAAGTATGTTTGTATGGCCCATATTTATACCTATATAGAGTCTTTTCTGCTTAGTAGACATCTAATTTGGAATTATTTTCATGCTGTCATTTAAAATGGCTTTATTAATCATATACATACCAAATGCAGACTGGAGTTATACTGGAGTAAACCAACTGCACCATAGGGGACAAATAAAAGTTCCTAAGTTCCCATGCATTTGAATAGAGCTTTTTTTTATTTTTTTTTAAATTTATTTATTCGGCATAGGTCAAACACAACCAACAGAGCAAAATTAGGATACAAAGCAGGCATCGTCAATACAAGGTACATGGACATTTGACAGGCTCAGTATAGATAAATTTACAAGATTAGATAGACAACAACAACAATGTCCATATTTTTGGGTGGAAAAGCCCTCCTCCTGGATTGTTCATTACCCCATCACAGTATGAAGCGTGCCAGAGATGGTTGCACAGGGATGTGTGAGTTTGTAAGCATTCACCAGTCAGTGCAGAGTCTCTAGTTGACTTATGAACAACCAATGCTGTAACTTTTTTTAACAACTCCTAACCATAAAGAAATCAATTGAGCATAATCCGGCCAGGACCATTAGATGAACCTGTCAGACCATCTATACCTAATGGACTGCCCCCCACTCCCGGACCCTCCACATAAAGATGTCGCCAGTGAACAAATTAGGCTGCCCCAGTGAGTTGTAGCATCTCAGCCCACAAGATAGTTGTGGTGTTGAGGCTGTGTGTGGTTAGCATGCCAGTGCATTTTGTTGGTTTGGAGATGGTTCTTACTTAGGGTTTGTATGAAGCCAGGGAGCATGGTTACAGCTAATACGAATGAATGTAGATTTTTAACCCCTTATGAGCTAGAGAGGCTTCCAATGCATTGCTTAAAACTCCAATTTAATTTAACAGGAATCCGTATTTGTCCTCTATGGTGCAATTAGTTTAGTCCAGAGTAACTACAGTTTGCTTTCAGAAACATGGGCTTATGTTGCTATCACAGTCTGCATTTTGGTATTCGTATGACCAATAAAGCAATTTTGATTGATAGCATGAATAGAATCCCAACTTACATGTCTACTATGTGGAAAAGGAGCTATATAGGTATCTGTAGAAAGAATAAGTATGAAGACATGCACAATTTAAAAAAAATCACCTCTCTTTACACTGTAGCTTTAAAAGCTCCTTTGTTTATATGTGATTATGGACCATTAATAGCAAACATAAGTTATATGTTTAATTGTATTGAATAAATCCACTGCTATAATACAGTCCTGGAGACTACTGACAATACAAATGTTACATGTTTATATATGACTAGTTGAAGAGCCCATGTACACAGGCCACAGTGCCACCTAGCAACAGCCGCAGTGCAGTCATGCACAGTAGAGACTGCCCGCGCCGCGGCTGATACGGAGCTGGGCGCTCCGAATTCAGACTGTAGTCCTCTCTGCGCAGTCTGAATTCAGAGCCCTGCTCCGTTATCAGCCGTGGCACGGGCAGTCTGTAGTGCACATGACTACAGCACGCACAGCCATCTCTACTGCGCATGACAGCTTCTGACACACACTTAGCGAATTATTATATAAGATTAGTAGGCAAGAAAATAAAAATTACACATTAACATTTATATATAGTTGCATGTTCTTTTGAAATACAAAGAAGAAGTTATTTTTAAGGATTTTAAACTGGTTGAAGATTCTTTGTGTTAGGGATAGATTATTCTAGGTTTGGAATTGTCAGTGAATTGCTGGCACTGGGCCAGAGATTATAGGAAGAGTAGATAATTGAAGTGAGTGTAGTAAGGTAGTGTGGCAGCTTTCCAGAGAAGTGGTTTTAAACTAAAATAGAAAGGTGAAGGTTGTGCTTGAATTCAAGTGTTAACCAATTTAGTACTTTTAACATATCACGATACGCAGAATAATTATATCTATCAACTTTCCAGGCTTTGGGTATAATACTGGATGACAAGGAATCATTAATTAGGGATGCAATGTGATGGGCAGTGACTGAAGCACTGTAATAACATTGCTTATTGTCCGTCAGGCAAAGATTGTAGTTCCATTTTTGGTTGACTTTAAGGGTTTACAAAGCTCCATTTAAATCAATGGAAATGTAGTGACATTTATATGTTCCCTGTGGTGCAATTGGTTTGCTGTAGAATAGCCCCACTAGCAGTGGTTAGTTTCAACCACCGTCATGCCAAGCTGATCACCCTGTACCATTTTTTCACCTGCTTGTAAATATCACTAGTGGAGAAATATACTACTATGTACCTCCCGCAGGGCAATACACATTCCTGAATGAGGGGACCTGTTACTGTTCCTTATAGACACTCACCACTGCCACTTAGTGTCTATAAATAAGGTCAATTGTGTTTTTCTGTCTACTCAGTGTCGGCCCAAGACATTGTGCTGCCTGAGTCCAAGGACGAAATGGTGCCCCACCACACTAAAACCACGCCCACCAAAATTTAAATTAAAGGCATAGTAAAATAGGTTTTTAGGGTTTTTCCAGCTGAGTGAAACAAAGGTACTCCAACTGCTGGAGATGATTCATTCCAAAGTTATTACAGTTCCAAATGGTATTTTTTCTGCAAAACTGTTTTATGCACTACCAAAAGATAAGCCTACTATAAAGTTTCTTATAAATCTCATCCATCTGACACTTCAACTCCCAACACTAGCTGAAACCACAACATAAGAGGGAAAAGTAAACCTCAGTCTCAAAGCTGCAAACAGACATAGAGCATCCTACCTACCCCTCTGGGTCCTCTCACTCACAATCCACATGTGCATGCGTTGCAGTGCTGTCATCCCCGCTGTCTCTTACCACTAACACCCCAACCAGCCAAGGACAAACCACATTGAGCAAATACGTTCTTTAGTTGGCTGGTGGCGGTGGTGTAGGTAGGCTGCGATGTTGTGAGCCCTGATGTGAGCACAGTGAGCAGTGTGTCTGTCACTGACGCGGCACCTTTGAGCGAGCCACTCAGCCACACGGCAGGAGCAGATTTCTGTGACTTTACTGTCCCGGTTTCGGGAGATGCAAGACACAGACCTGGCTCCTGAAGCGAAAGAACATACCTTGGGGCACAAACTACCGCCCCTGTCAAAGTGCCGCCTGGGTCCCATGGACCCGCTGGGACCCATGTAAGGGCCGGCCCTGTGTCTATTTTTATGTTACTGAACTTTGTTTTATTTTTATTTATTATGTGCGTTTTTTTTCCTGCCATCTTATTGATTGTGACATGGGCATTCTATTAACCCCTTAAGGACCGGCAGTCCTGGGCCATTTCCATCCCATAATGACCACATAGGAGCACTTGGACGCGCCGGTACACGTGACCTGTCGCGTGTATCGGCGCGTCATTATGGGGCCTGATAGAGATTGCTCCGATCTTGGAGCGGTCAATTTCAGGCCCTATTTTTTATTTACAGCGCTCCCGGTAGAGCGCTGTAAGTAAAAAGTACGTGACGTACTATGACCGTCATCGGTCCTTGAGTATTTCAAGGACCGTGACGGTCCTGGTACGTCAAGGGTCCTTAAGGGGTTAAACAACAAAATCAATGTTGCAGTATTATCTGGTTTTGTAATAGAAGTTTATGTGAGCTGTTATTTGAAGCAGTATATGTAGCTTTGACCACAACATCGCTAAAGTACTTAGTATGTGTTAGGACTGTACACTTTTTTTTTTTCTGTGTGTGTCGGGTAAAGTTACTTAGGATAAGAATATTTTTAAAACATTTTGAATACCGTATAGCTACGTATGGGGAAATGTCCTTAGTTCAATCCATACATGACCATAATGCCACACATTGTATCATATTTGGATGCATGCCATAGATTCTGCATATAGGCAGATGACCTCTCTGAGGTGTTGATAACCCTGACTGCATGTGCAAATGATAATATTTATCAAGCAGCTGCAGCTGGTTTAACCCCTTAGATGCCAGACACAGGAGCAGGAGTGACTGTTGATTAGTTTGCTGACTCTGAAGCCAAGAAACTGGCTGGGAAGCAGGGAATCCCAGTTCAAATGCTTTGTCAGCATCTTGCACCCTTAGAGACGTCATTTTGACCCATATGCATTAACCCTTTTAGTGACATAGGGGTGTTCAATGCATTACAAAGCAATGCATTGCATACCCTTCTGGCACTCAAAGGTTAGAGCAAACTGGAGTTATTCTGGAGTAAACAACTGCATCATAGAGGACAAATAAAAATTCCTATTAAATTAAAATGGGATTTTAACACCTTCAATGCACTGGAAATCTCTCTAGCACTGAAGGTATTAAAAAGCTCTATTCAAGTGCATGGGGATTTAGGAATTTTTATTTGTCCCCCTTGGTGTAGCTGGTTACTCCAGAATTACTCCAATTTGCTTTTATATATTCATATATATATATATATATATATATATATATATATATAGGCCAATATGTCCCTCAGGCATCAAAACGTAGATTGTAAGCTCTATAGGGCAGGGATTCACTGTGCCTGGAAAATGTAATGCTAAGAACAAACTGGATGCAATATATAAGAATAAATATATAGTTATTAATAAATATTCACAAAGTATCAACTCAATCTTCAAGCCTCTGAATCTTCAAAATAGTATTTATATTGGCCAGTGAGCCTAGTGTTTTAAATGGGGTTATCTGTCTGTAGATTATTTTGTTTATTAACCCCTTAAGGACCAGCGGTCCTGGGGTGTGTGGTCCTTTAAGGACCAGATAGGAAACTTTGACGTGCGTCCCACTTGACTGATCACATGGGGCGGCACGTCAAATGGTGGACTGAAAGAGATCGCTCTGGTCTTGGAGTGATCAACTTCAGTCCCCGATATTACTCACCGTGCTCCTGTAGGTGAGTAAAAGTACATGAAGTACCAGGACTGTCACTGATCCTTAAGTGCCAGACCAGCGTGACGGTCCTGCCACGTCAATGGTCCTTAAGGGGTTAACTTGAATAAGATTATTTTAATTTATATATTTACTATACACAGCGTGGATGAATCCACCCACAGGTGACGGCATAAGTCTTAAAATCTCACTTGATGCAACGAAGAAAAAATCAATATATATTCACAAATATTCTTGATAGCAAACACATAAATATATAGGTGCTACTTATTTTGCATTTGTGAGTTAAATGTCTCCCTTATGTATAGAAACAAAGATACAGATGTAGGTGTACTTTTTTGCCTGTTACAATCAACTCATAAATCCTAATAAGTAAAAGTTAAACATAAATAATGGCACTGCCTCGATACAAGGAGTTTTCAGTGTAATAAAAAATAATATCCAGCTGCTTAATATGCATTAGCATTGCACTCCACCTAATTCAGCATGCATTGTACAAGGACATCCAAATCTATCACTCCCTAATGCTGGCATATGAAATGATGAGGATTTGGCAAAGCTGCCAACTAGATCAAAGTTCTCAGAGCTATTTAGTTACCTTATGCTTTAAGAAGAGACAATTTTTTTAATACATTAAGTATACAGTATTGACAGTTTGAGTACCAGAAAAGTGTCCAATGTTTTACAGAGCAACGAGGGAAATGTATTAATACAAGTCCAAGCTAAAATAATTACTGGAATCAATTTTTTGTGTACTTTGTCTCTCTGTTGCCTATGTAATTCCAATATATCCCCCAAAGACTCTCTTCTATGGGTGTTTTGGGGTATTCCTTTCCTCTGCACCTTATTTATCATCATGTACTAACAAGGAGCAGAGGAACTTGTGTAACATTGCTCCATTTTCCCATGCATGTTATAGGGAGGCATCTGGAACCTGCTTGCATCAAAAGTCTTAATGATAGATGGGTGTGTGCACTGGTATGCACTAAACTGATAATATGGTTTTGTACACACACACCGAAGTGCAGCTGCAGAAATGAGTTGTGTTGGCAGATTCATACATTCCTCCTAATGTGCACTGCAATGCAGTGCAATGTGTTGGATACCTCTGGCTCTCAAGGGATTAAGGCATGACTCACTACACAAAGGCACCACAGAATATTTAAAAGAAAGAAAAGCCATTTGAGATCTAAAGGTGCAAGGGATGATTTATATATGTACATTCCATCAGATGAATCTGAACATTATCAATGCAGAGCTGATCTGGCAGCTCTTCTACATCAACAAATCCTTTATGTGTCATAAATACCAGAATTAGATTTCAGGAAACAAGTGTGGCAAACAACTAGCTCATTTGGAGAAATGCCAACACAGATCTAGGAAAGTCGCAAAAATCAAAGACGACCTAAACAACATTTTGACATCCTTTTACCAATGTAGCCATTTATCACGGTGCCCGTGCTCCCCTTGCTTTGTTTCCTGTCAGTCTACACTGTGATTGCTCCCATTAGCTGTCCTGTGTTTGTCCCGCCCAGTATGGCCTTTATATACTGGGCTCTGGCACCCATCCGGTGCCCTTTCGTGGGGTTCCTGTACCAGTGCTTGTTTCTGCTCAGTGATTCCCAGTGTACCGACTTGGCCTTCCTGACTACTCTGCATTTTGTCTCATGCTCCTGTGTACTGACCTGGCTTGGCTGACGTTCCTGCTCCTGTGTACCGACCTGGCTTGGCTGACGTTCCTGCTCCCATGTACCGACCCGGCCTGGCTGACGTTCCTTCTCCATGATTCAACCCGGCTTGGCTGACGTTCCTGCTCCGTGATTCGACCCAGCTTGGTTAGTGTGCTTGCTCTGGCGGCCCCTGTGTCACCCTGGCGACATTCTGATCCTTCAGGCAATCCAGTCTGCATTACTGTTCTTGCAGAGTACAAGTGTCAGTCTCCGTTACTGCTACGGCAATGTGTCATTGGCCTAGTCTCCATTACTGCTTCTGCTGAGTGCAAGTGTCAGTCGCGTTACTGCTATGGCAGTGTGCCATTGGCCTTGTCTCTGTTACTGCCTCTGCAGAGTGCAAGTGTCAGTCCCGTTACTGCTACAGCAGTGTGCCATTGGCCTAGTCTCCGTTACTGCTCCTGCAGAGTGCAAGTGTCTGCCTCCGTTACTGCTACTGCAGTGTGCCATTGGTCTAGTCTCCGTTACTGCTCCTGCAGAGTGCAAGTGTCTGCCTCCTTTACTGCTACGGCAGTGTGCCATTGGCCTAGTCTCCATTATCGCTCCTGCAGAGTGCAAGTGTCTGCCTCCATTACAGCTACGGCAGTGTGCCATTGGCCTAGTCTCCGTTACTGCTCTTGCAGAGTGCAAGTGTCTGCCTCCGTTACTGCTACTGCAGTGTGCCATTGTTCTAGTCTCCGTTACTGCTCCTGCAGAGTGCAAGTGTCTGCCTCCGTTACTGCTACAGCAGGGTGTCATTGGCCTGATCTCCATTACTGCTCCTGCAGAGTGCAAGTGTCTGTCTCCGTTACTGCTGTGGCAGTGTCCTACGTTACTCAATTCCTGATATTACTCTGGCAGTTCAAGTTTGTTCTGCTAAACTGTTTCTGGGCGTTACGTATCCCTAAGCTCTCTATATGGAGAGAGCTCTATCACAGAACTCTCCACACATGGGACTGTTTACACTCCTTGAAGATCATTAACCCATTCAGTACCTTACTCCTGGGAATCCAACATATTCTGCCTGACCTGTGTCAGTATAGACTGCTATGGACTTTATGGTTATACTGGACCTGTGTAGGCATATGTATATGTAACCTGTTGTGTGTCTGTATTATTCTGCTTGTATACTACAGGACCTGTGAGGGTTATTATATTATTGTGATTTCAATAAAACTGTGTTTTATCCTAAACCACTGTGTCTGTGTGTTGAACAAACCCTTACACCAATGCATTTGGCCAGTATAACTGCTCTTTTTACAATATATACCCTCCTTCAACAACCGCTCAACAAACTAAGTGAAGTGATTCAGTGCTTGAGCACTCTGGCACTCAAAGGGTTAAAAGAGCTGATGTCTTTAAATTCTTGCCACAAGAAAGTGCCCTCCTGGACACTCCCTTCACAGAGGCCAAGGTTCTTAAGGTTCATAAAGATTTGCCTTCTGGGAAAAACCTTGGCCCAGATGGTTTTTTAACTATCTGCTATAAAACATTTCATATCATAAGACACTGCTTCCACACCTTCTTACAACCTTAATGCAATATTAGGGGGTCAGTCTTTCCTAAGTCTGGCACTGAAAGTTCAGATCTCTGTTATACCTAAACCAGACAAAAATTCTTATGACTGCTGCAGTTATAGAGCAATCTCTCTCCTTAATGTTGATCTCAAGGTGTATGCCAACCTACTGGACAACAGGCTCTGTCATCTACCTAAGCTTATAAACTCTGATCAATACGGATTTGTACTAGGCTGAGAAACATGTCATAACACCACAAAAAGCCATTTCCCTTATCTATACAGACAATAAGAAAAATATTCCATCCATTCTTATCTCTACAGATGCCTTTTGCCTTTGATAGGATCTGATGATCTTATATAGAGGCAATATTACACAATATAGGGTTAGGACCCAGGGTGTTGGGAGGGATCATGAACCTATACTCAAGCCCTTTGGTTAAAGTGAGAGTTAATGGAACTCTTTCCGACCCTTTCCTCATCACCAATGGCATAAGGCAAGGTTTCCCCCTTTCTCTCCTCATTTTTATCCTAGCGTTGGAACCACTTGCATCCATTTAAAAGAACCTCATATCATTGTGCTACCATAAGCTGATGGTCAGGTTAAAAGAGAAGCCTTTGCAGATGATGTTCTATTTTTTTATATCATCCCCCAAAATTTCACTTCCCCCTTTAGAGGAATATTGTTCTTTCTCACAAGCTAAACTTAATTCTGCTAAATCAGAGATTCTCTCCATTTGCCCATCTACCACTACAACAAAGCATATACGATCCTCATACCCTTTTGTCATGGTTTTCAAGACACTCAGACCAGTTGGTGAAATAAAACACAGTTTTATTAAACAAAAAAAAAATAAAGGAAGGATCGCCCTATGTAGGCAGTCCTGAGTAATACAAGGAGGCAATATAGGACCAATATACAGATAATAACTTAATAGCTCAGGCACATAGCAGATACTGAGAACAGAGATACAAGGGTTAACACAGTAATCAGTCCGTCTCAGTTGTGGTGTTTGGCACGCCCAGGGTGGAAATAGGAAGTGAATGGTGGAGTAAACTCAACACCTAAAGTTCATAAAACGGAGATAACTGTTCAGCAAAAAGAACCTGTGACCCAGAGCCTGCTGAAACTTGAGCCAGTAGCCCCCACGGGCATAATAACGGAAGCAACCGGATTGCAAGAGCTTGAGCCAATAGCCCCCATGGGTGTGATAACGGAGACAACCAGATTGCAAGAGCTTGAGCCAATAGCCCCCACGGGTGTGATAACGGAGACAACCAGATTGCAAGAGCTTGAGCCAATAGCCCCCACGGGCGTGATAACGGAAGCAACTGGATTGCAAGAGCTTGAGCCAATAGCCCCCATGGGCGTGATAATGGAAGCAATTGGATTGCAAGAGCTTGAGCCAATAGCCCCCATGGGCGTGATAATGGAAGCAATTGGATTGCAAGAGCTTGAGCCAATAGCCCCCACGGGCTTAATAACAGAGACTAGCACAGTAGCGGCTAAAGCCCTAGCGCCTACACCGGGCGCGGTAACGTAAACCAACTATACTGCAAGGAGTGGTATGAACCGTCGCCTCACAAGGCTATACTGAACCGGCTCAGCAGTAATAGTTGCTGGAAATGTAACTGCTTCAGCAAGAGTAGCAACGCTCTGTACCAGACTGGAGGCTCAGAACCGGAACACAGGAACACAGCACAGCAATACTGGCTCAGGAACACCACGAAAGGGCACCTGACAGGTATAAAAAGGTCACCAGGGGCGGGCCAAACAGGCTCAGCCAATAGAAGCGCGGCACAAGTGAGAGTGACAGAAAAAAGATCACGGGCACCGTGATACCTTTTCATTGACCACAAACTCTATAAAAAATATGGGTATACGTCTACCAGCAGATCCAACACAATTGTACCCACTGAACTTTCTCCATCTCTTACAAGAGGGTAATCTTCACTTACTGATTGGACTCCTCTTTTCTTTTCTTGGCTAGGGCGAATAAATGTAGTGAAAATGATGCTTCTCCTGAAAATCCTCTACCTTTTCAATACGATACCTGTTCATCCCCCCACCTCTTTCTTTGAACAGCTCCACTTGATGGTTTCCAGGTTGCGCTAATGCTATTTACATAGACATCGTAGCTCAGGAGGACTGGGCCTACCTGACTTTCCTACTTACTGTATAGCAGCAGCTATTTATAAGCTTTTTGATTTCCTTTCCTCTTCCAATGCTCAATGGAAGGGGACACTCCACAGCTGGTTGCAGGGTGCTGACCCTATATAGCTCCTTTGGTCCTACACAGCACATATTCCCTCTACTTGTGCAGAGCACATTGTCCTTGGCCAACTTTTGACCATCTGGCGGATGGTTAACTCTACCCATCATTTAGCTCCATATCCTTCTCCTCTTGATCATAGGAAGTCCGGAATTTCCACCTGGTCATTGTAAACAGTCCCTTCTCTTCTGCAGAGAACATGACTTACACTCCCTAAATACTTTAGTAGTAGACTCACATTGCATCTCCCGAGACTTTCTACCACTGAAACAGGAGAGCTGCGTTCCTTCTTGGTTCCAATATTGACAAGTCTTTAACTGGGTTTCATCTAAGCTCAGGCAGGATTTTGTCTAGAGAAGGCTTTCGGAGTTTGAATCTTATTTTCTTACCTCAAAGGCTCCTCCTGAGACCCTTTGAAGATGCTACAACTGGCTTCAACACCCATATATGTCTCCCAAACCTTATTTTCTTGCTCTGTGGGAACATGAGATGGAGATCTCTCTACCTCCACATCAATGGAACTTTATAGCACATTTACATTTGAAATTTGCCCTAGACTCAAAGACTAGGGAAATTAATTATAAGCTATACTCATGTTGGTACAAGGCCCCAGCGGATGTGGCAATCATTTTCCCAAAGTGTTCAAGCACTTCGTGGAGATTTGGATGTAATGGTGCTTCTCTCTTCCACATATGGTGGTCTTGCCCATGTATATAGACTTTCTGGAAGCAAATACTGACAACACTTAATTGCATCTTTAAAACTACTCTGCCACATAACCCCATCTTCTTCTTATTCCATTAAACTTCCACCCCTAAATCGACTCCATAGGAAAATAGCTAAGGTTATACACGCCTCTTTAAATGCAGTGATGTCCTTAATTCCCACCTTTTTTATCAGTGGATCCTCCATCCCAGACACAATGGTTTGGCAAAATAAAAGACCTGATCTGTATGGAGCAATGGCACGACTGGACTTTGTCCAAACTTACAGTATGCCATCCTTTGTAGTCTCCTTGGACAGATGTCCTGTCTTCTCCTTCAGAGAAAGGTTCCCCACCCGTTACAGGTGTGATAGCTCAGATTGTTAATTAAGCTCTTGGGAGGGGATGAAAGCACTCTTTTCCATGTCTTGGTGTATTTCCATTCTGGCATTTTATATTTTTTTTATTTCTGATTTCTTTAGATTTCTGAGTGACCTTTTCACTCTTCAGAATAGATGAAGCTACTTCTTTCTTGCCTTGTTTGTAGCTTGTCCACTGCCTCCACCATTCCCTTACACCCATTGTTCTCATTGATTTCATAATTACAGACGTACACTTTCCTTCCCCCGATACCCCTTGTCCCCTTCCACCCTCCTATTCTCCCCTATTCTTCTTGCTCTCTTTTTCCTGATCTTCTAGCAATTGAAAGCTTGTCCTGGTCACAAAGTCTGTTGTGGGTATCCAAGTCCTTATTTTTCAGGTCAAAATACCTTCTAAAACTCCCTTTGTCATGTATTAAAATTTAATTGATAAATATCTGGAGCTGAGTGACCACTTTAGGTTTCCCATATATTTGATAATACCCCCTCTATCACAGCTTTGTATTGCTTTGCCTTTACCTGAATGTTATTCTTGTATTACTATGAAAGACCGGTCTGTTCCCTTTACCCTGTTTGCATTGTAATTTTTGTGAAAGAAAGAAAGAAAGAAAGAAAGAAAGAAAGAAAGAAAGAAAGAAAGAAAGAAAGAAAGAAAGAAAGAAAGAAAGGAAAGCATTGTGAGAATAGGTCAAACTCTGAAGCTGGAAGAGTAGATTTCAGGAACTACAAATTTTAACAACTAGCATTATAAGAAATCATATACTTTTTCCAGCATTCCCCTAAAAATTCTCAGGAGACTGGTAGAGTAAAAATGATACCTGTATTTGCTAACGGAGTGGCTCTATTATGCAAACTTTCAAGACACCATAGGTCTGTTCTTCACATTGCATATTTTAACATCAAAATACTAAATTAAATCACGTAAGAACAGGACTTTGAATATACAATAAAATCATATCAGTTTGTGATGATTTCTGAGACGACTAATAATCCCTTTGTTTTCATGATCTTAGTTCCTTTTTTGTCCCAATTTAGTTTGCAGAAAATTTGTTCTAAACAAGCAGAAAATAGTTTTGGGGAGATTGTGTCTCCTTGTCAGATGCCTTTTTCTGTGTTGATCTGAAATGTATCACTGTTGACCTGTATTGATGCAGTTGCATTTTCATATATTAATTGATGTAAGCTCTATTTCTTAGTTGATCACGGCAATGATTATTGCTTGCTTTTTCATTGAGTCAAAGGCCTTTTCCTATTCAATTAAGGTTATGCGTAATGAAAGATTGTATTCATTATACTGCTCTATAACTTGTACTGTTTGTATATGGTCCATTGTACTAAAAGCACTTATGAAGTCTGCTTGTTCTTTAGGCTGTACCGTATAAAGTATTGTTTCCATTCTACTTTATAGTACATGGCAACTGTTTCTTTTGATATTAGGTTTGGCTTTTCTTGTTTTACAGTAGGTAAAAGGTTATGGGCAGTGTGTATGATAGTTATAGATTGTTTCATAGTGTTTGAAATGTCTGTATCTGGAAGGTCTTGCAGCACACTGAAGTTTTGGACAGTGCTACTACAAAATTCTTATTATTTTTCTGTAATTGGCTAGTGTTGATCATTTATTGACTTAATCTTTCTTTCTTTCTTTCTTTCTTTCTTTCTTTCTGTTTTGATTTTTTTTCTTTGTACAGAATGGTCACTTCTAACGTTAAAACAGTTTAAGACTGAGAAGTCAGTTAAGTATTTTTTGGCTAGTTGAAGAGCCAGTGTACTTGGGCCACAGTACCAGGCAACAACGGCCACGGTGCAGTCATGCACAGTAGAGACTGCCCGCACCGCGGCTGATATGGAGCGGGGCACTCCAAATTCAGACCGTGGTCCTCTCTGAGCAACTTCCTGGACCTGGGCTTTGATCTGTCTGCTCTATCTATCTATCTATCTATCTATCTATCTATCTATCTATCTATCTATCTATCTATATGTGTAAGAATATTTCCAGCCAAGTAAACAAAGGGTACTGCTACTATTGGGAGATTCCTTGCTGGAAAAATTATAACAGCTCAGACTTGCAAAATATAAATGTATCTGTCGCTGTTTATGGAGTACATTTGTTCAGCAACCAAAGCTATCCATATATGTCAACAAGAACAATAACATCTGGTGACAAGACCACACATTGCTGTAAAAACCTTTGAATACATCTTCTTCCAGCAGTTATATTACATTGATTTAATCAGCAGTTATTATATCATAATAAAATGTTATTATTCCTTTAATACTAGATTTACATAAGGCATATTCGCTGTATTTTACTGAAGTAGCAGGCATTTCTTGCCACTAGTTGACCTTAAAGAGGTTATGGCACATTTCCAAGTATCCCCTTCAGTGATAGCATTCACATTCACAGGATGTGAAGAATCTTTTTCCTCCCCATTAATTTGTTTCACACTTTTGGTGGGAGCTGATATGTTCTGGCTATCTCAGAAGGACGAAGGAGGAAAAGTGACAATTTCAGGACAGATGAGTAATTATACAGGTTGTGCCAAACAGTCCATATCTGAGGTTACAGTCCCTGATTATGAAACCAAAAATCACTGAAACCTTTGCCCTGATTTTTTGAGACTTACAACCCTATGTTAACAAGAAAACTGATGTAATTCTGTGTGAAATGCACCAGAGGTGACAAATAAAAATTCCTAATTATTTAAATAGGGCTATTATCATTAGAATTCAAGTGAGGTCACCAATACATTGCTTCCCCTAGCACTATGGCATTGAAGGCGTTAAAAGCCCCATTTAAGAGAATTTGGGAAACTTGTGTTTGTCCACTGTGGCACCAGTTTTCTTTTGAACATAGACCCTTACAAACTGTGCAAGTATTGTAACAACATGTCAGCTCTAGGCATTTTAATGTATGGGTGTACCTGGCATTCACTGCCTCCTGTTTCAGGGGGTCTTAGCTTGGGTTTCCATCAATCCCAAAAGGAGCTGTTTTGATCCTGTGGGCAGATGGTCAGGGAACATGTGTAAAACTCAAATGTGGATACTTTTATAAGAAATAGGAAGGGAAGGAAAGAACGGCTGCTACTAAATATAAGAGGATCCTACTTGTTTACTAAAATTTGGGGGCTCCCATTAACAATCCTGCCAGGGGCCACAGGAGTTTATACACATGCCCTATGTGGATATGGATCACTATTCAACAAACAGGCCACTATTAACTGAAGTTTGAATTTGCCATTTAAGGATAATAAGACATTTAAAAAAAAAAAATTAAACAAACTGTAAGAGGGTACTCTCCAAGACAAAAGTTTGTATGTTGGCTCTTTAGGTCTCTCAGCTTATTAAAGAGACAATGTGGCTTTAAAACGTCCTTTGGTTGGGACTGGGAAGTTTTTAAGGGGGTTGTAAGCAGAAAGTCAGAAGAGTTGGAAAGGAACCTATGATCTGTGCAGGAAGCCTTATGCTGGAGCTATACTCAGGCTTATCTGGCCATAAAGATTCACATAATGTGTGCAAGTAAGGCGGATGGCAGGGGTGCCCTGAAGCAGGTTTGGTGGACCATCCTCAAGTCCCATAGAAGCAAAGGAAAGACATCAAAACAGTACCAGATGGGCTCCATCAGCATCAGTATAAGCTGGAAGAACTAAGTGTTGCACTGTTTCGTTACAGAAGACAGAACTATGGGCCTAATTCAGCAAAGTAAAGTGGCGCAGTTCCAGGTCCAACCAACTGCACCATAGGGGAAAAACGAAAATTATCCTTTGATTAAAATGGGGCTTTTAACCCCCTGAATGCTAGAAAGGTCTCCAACGTTGATAACATGGTTGATGTTCATTTGCCCCCTATAGTGTAGTTGGTGTGTTCAAAAATTGCACCACTTAAATTTGCTGAATTAGGCCCTATAGTTTGTAACCTAGAACTAACTATCTAGTCTGACTTATCAAGCTTTATTAGAATAACTAAAAGATAACTGCCCTTTTCAAGAGAAAGTGAGATAAACTATCTAGTGACCTCAAACTAGGACATTGTTATTTCTTGTACCAGTTAATAAAACATATTGTTTGCTGCATTGAAAACCCTGGTGCTGAGCTGTATGTTATTATTTGCTGTTACAGGTGCACACTCCTCTCCTGCGGGGCTGGTCTTATGTGTGCCTGAGGAATAAGGGCCAATAGGACCACTGAGTGGCAGAGTGGGAGAGTTATTTATCCTCCCTGTTTGCAAAGGTTTTAATTATACTATTAATTAATTAATGGGGTTATACACCTAGGCTGGGCAGTTTTCATTTATTTCTATACATTTCTTGGCCGACGACATAATCCCATTTGTAGAAACAGAAGATTTTTACTCCAGTCCGTGCATAAATGTACATTTTATAAAAAAAAGTAGTAGGTGGGGGATGCATTTAATAAATGGCCACATCACTATAAAACTGACAAAGAAATCAGAATAAAATGTTTGCATAAAATGTTTTGCATCAATAACATATTCTATTCTGTACATAAAACGAATATGTGAAAGCTTGTGTGTATAATGCATTTATTCATGGGTGTTTGTGAGCTTGTGGAGTGAATTCAGGAAAGAGATGAATGACACACCCCGAAACTCCCACACACTTCTAAATTGCCCAGTCCTTGGCTCAAGCAGTGCAGTTTACATATTTTCATGTAAAAACTTAACTGTCAGGCAGAGCACACAAAAGCAGTCTTTTGTTCTTAAGTGAGTGCAGACTAGAGGTCTAGTCGTACATTCCCTCACTAGGTGTTATTCAGTTCACTTCCTTGAAAGCAACCAGACCACCTGTATATTTCAACTCCTTTGCTAATGTGCTACCTTGAGAGATACAGTCGTAAGAAAAAGAAAGTACACCGACTTTGAATTTTATTTTTAGCCCTTCTATGGAACAGATGATTATTATTATGTTCTGATATGTAAAACCATAGAATTCAAAGAGGGTGTACCTTCTTTTTCATATGACTGTATATAGAATATAATTTGACATTGAAAAATCTTCTTAAACCACTTTTAAACAAATAAAATTTCAAAATGTATGGTATTTACTGAGATTATTTGAAACAAATGCCTGAACTGGCAGTCAACACTAATTCAGCA
Organism: Rhinophrynus dorsalis; assembly: GCA_037306005.1. NCBI lineage: Eukaryota > Metazoa > Chordata > Amphibia > Anura > Rhinophrynidae > Rhinophrynus > Rhinophrynus dorsalis. The sequence goes on from CM074722.1 coordinate 220,524,423, forward strand.
AAGGTTAGACATGATCTTTGCTCAGCTTTTGCAGCTGTATGAGTTGACAGGGCATTGTCCACACTCTATCAGACTGTTTCACACAGACACAAGGGGAATTTCCTGATGATCGTGCTCAGCTGCTGGGTATCAGCATGAAGTGTATTCTAAAGAGAGATATGTTCCAGTTACATTTCCCTCTTCCCACACTGCCGACTGCTAGATAGTGTTCCTGGTTGACATGGTGATGATCAGGGAGAAGGCTGGCTAAGCACAGTCGAGCATAAGCTTACTTGTTTAGTGCAGAGCCAGCAGGAACTGCACCTGTTGATGAACTTTATAAAAACAATATGGTTGATATAATTTTAGCTTTTAGGTGATGTGACATGGTTGTGATATCCATGCTCCCTGCTTCAAGTGGGGGCATAGACAGTAAGTTATAGTACCCCTGATTTTCAGGTGCACTGAGGTATGCGGTATAATGTCTAATTGCAAATCCAGCTAATTGTTAGGTCAACCAACCGGGGACCTTTGAACCTACATACTTTAGCAAGGAAATTGCAGATCATGTATTCCTGATATGGTGTTGATCATAAGTGAACAATCTGTGGCCCTCATGCTGTTGCTAGAATATAATTTCTATGATCCTCAGCTTGCCAGGAGTTTTAGTCCAACAACAGCTGCATGATGACTGTTTCTATGGTCCTGGGAAAATGTCTCCAGGTTACACAGTGATCCTACATAGGCTCCATACTCATGCTACAGTTATACAGCTTCATTTGTGCATGAACTGAAGCTTCTTTTCCAGCCAGCTAGGAGCATTAAGATTGTGACAGCAACCCCGGTGTTACCTGAGAGGAGACACTCAGGACACTTGCAACCCTCTGTGTGCTATGAAGCTTGATCATGTGGAAGAAGTACCAAGCAGAAAGTTGAACACAACTGTAAAATTACACCAGTATTCAATTTTACTGTCTGTCAGTTTTCTACAGCACTAATTCAGAGGTGGTCTTAAGCTCTTACTACAACTCCAATCATTGTTAGTATGCTAATACACAAAAACCTTGCAATACACTCTGAATGTGTGCAGCAGTTCAAGAGGAGGTAATGTATAAATACCTCCCTTATTTCCCTTACTAGGATTTTACTCACAGGAGAGGTAATACAGCATAACTACTTCTTAACTGCATTGTGCATTCTCACTTCAGATTTGAGGCTGAGAGGCACTTGCCCAATCTGAGGTGCCTTGACCATGGTGAGCAAGCTACACATGCTTTTGATCACACACAAGTCACTAAATAATCAATGATTATTATCTGTAGTACATCACAGGTTATTTATCGGTAAAGCTTAGTATCTGATGAGCAGACTTTCTCTTTCAGTAGGCTAATGGCTTTTTAGGCCCTGATGGGCTCCAAGTAAAGTATGTACTAGCAGGATCCCTTAACCCTATAACAACCGCCTTTCTGGCATTGGTTGGCTGTTAAGCACAATGGATTCTGGGATGACAGGGCGGCATGCCATCCCAGAATTCCATGATGTGCCAGGACCATCACCGGTCCTTAATGCAGATCCACTGATGATGGTCCTGGCATGTCACTGGTCCTAAGGTGTTAACACCATTGATGTAAAGTGCTCCCCATTGGAGACCTCTCTAGCATCCAAGGGTTTATATAATAACTACACCTGTTTTTCCCTCCAGCTAAAAGCTAGTACTCAAAATAATAGTGGCTTCACAAAATGTTGAGCTTACATTAATAACTTTATAGACTGTTGTGTGCTCATAATATTGTTCACACACCACTAAGCACTTACCTACAGAAGCTTAATAAAGCACTGAATTTTTATACCTGGCTTCACACATGAGCAAACCACATTGTGTCCCTCAGATCATCAGTGAGCTTCCCTTCAGGGGGGTGTCTAAATATTGTTGTACAACTAAGTTTGTCATCTCATCCATATATCCCTTTGAGTGCCAGAGAGTTATCCAGTGTAATGCGTTTGATACCTCTCTGGCACTGAAAGGGTTAAAAATGAACACATTGCAAAAATGTGTGTAACATGGCTATATGGGATCCATGCAGCCCAGCAGTATGCATGTTTCTTTAGGTTCTTGTTTAAGAGGTGAGGTGCCAACACTATCTATGACAACTAAATATTTTCATGGGGAGAGATGCACTACGATGTGATAAAGAGGAGGTATCTTCTCAAGTGAGATCAATTCTCCAATTCCTGTGTTATTCTATGTAGCCTATATATTAACATTTCTCAGATTAGACAGATCTTAGTGCATAGACTAATATAGGAATTGGAGAAGTGATATCACAGAAGTTATCTTCTCTTATCTCACCTTAATGCATAACCCACTTTGATTCATAGTCCACCAGGGACAGTGAACCAGTGACACCTGAGCAGCTGTCCACCATTTTCTTTTGTAAAAGGGGTCCTGATGGTTATACCAATATGTTGCCCACCCTGTATTATCATGTGTGCTTAAAATCACGAACATTATTTACCAAATTTGCAGCCATAACATAGTTGTACTTTGTCTTGTCTGAAAAATGCAATAAATATGTGTGATATATTAGAAACGTGAATTTCTTATTTTTCAAAGAAATAGTATATATAACTCTCATGACCTGATTTACGTGCCCCCCTATATTTACTTTTGTTACACAGAGACGATAGTGTCAGTTTGTCATCTAATTATGGTTTACATCCCATTGCAGTTAATTAGTGTTATCACTAGTTTTATTTAATGTATTCCCAATGTAGCCTGTAGGGAAATTCGCACCTTGATAAAGTTATCCACTGTAATGTTGCCTGTGTTGTAAACTTACCTGTCTCCATTATTCCACCACTGAATCAGAAGCAAATGGGGCACATCTGCTGGATAGCTTTAGTGTGCGATAGCCAAATATTATTGGCTGGCGCTCACCAGGGTTGGCCGTTCATTGGAGGTTGCAATACGCATCTTAATGTCTAACATTCTTCATGTGAAAGGTCTGCAGGCTGCTGTGCAGACATTCCTTGATTCATCCTTACAGAGTTCCTTAGTGAGAGCAGTAAAGATGCAATATGCTGGACTTTGGTGCATTCACTCAATTGGATAATTTCCTGTGTGAAAGGCGCCATCGTCCAGCATAGAACCTTTCATAATGGGTAAATGAAAGGGTCCTGATATATCTAAAACCCAGTGTTATATTTAATAACAGTGATTAAAGGAACATATGATAAAATATAAAAGAAGAATAAATAAAACATACTCAGTGAACTGTGGTGCCTTTAGCACAAAAGAGAAGTGGAGTCATTTGGATCAACCCAACTGCACCACAGGGGACAAATAAAATTGCATACTGATTAAACTAAGGTTATTAACCTTTTGAAAGCTAGAGAGGCCTCCAACACGCTGTGTAGCAATGCGCTGGTGACATCTCTAGCATTCTAGGGGTCAAAAGCACCATTTAAATCTGTGAGATTTTGGTACATTTTTATTTTGCTTCTATGTGTAGTTTGTTCCAGAATTGCACTACTTTTCTTTTGATTATAAGGCCCCTAGGAACTGAGGAATGCATGGATAAGATGACTGATGTACAATGCAGAACCTGGAGTAATTCTGGACTAAACCAGAGCTACCACGGGGGGGGGGGGGGATAATCATTTCTGTTTTACTTAAATGGGAATTTTAACCACTTGAATACCATTGAGTTTTACAGTGCATTACTTCACATGCACTGGAGACCTCTAAAAACAATAAAGGTGTTAAAATACCCATTTAAATCAGTGGAAATGTGTTAGTGAGATTCATGTTTGCCTTTTGTAATGTATTATATTTTCAATAAAGTTGTCACTGCTGAAAGTCAGTTATGCTCCTTACCAGTCAGTAATGTGACTGATCTATGGGGTATTGGTAGGCAACTAGCTCAGGAAGAAGTTCGCTGGTCTGCGGCAGCTGGCATGGGGACGCTCTCCCACCTGGCATTGGTAAGGGGGGGGGGGACTGGCGTTCACATATACACTGCGTCTGGCAGGTGATCTGGTGATACTAATTTGGTTGGGGTAATTGGCAGGGAATATTGACTGTCTAATAGATGCAGCCTTTAGCCTACTTTAACCAACATATCTAACAGTCATGCCCTGTAAGTGTGTGAATGTGTTTATATTTTGAATCATATTTGGATGATGGATTAATAGGTTCCCCTGGCTAAAATAGGGGCTGAAACTGATTTATTAATGCTACACCTGCCTAGTGTCAATGTATTAAGTTAATGAGTATGAAAATGGACCTCTGTATGTAATTTGTGCCAAGGGGGGGCAGTGGGGAAGTAGATGGGTATTTCAAGGCTCAGAGGAATATAACCTTTCTCCATTTCCCTGAGCATGTTTTAAGTGAAGTATTTGGTCCTAATGGTCCTAATGTGTATTAAAGTGTGTGCACCTGTATCATTTATATGTGCATGTACATAACCCAGGGAAGGAGCATGGATAGTAAGCCAAAGTTCCAGAGCAGAAAATGAGATGCACTGGGGGATTTTCACATTCCTGTGACTCTTTCATATAATGATTGTATTTTAACATTACTGTTCCTTTAAGTGACAGTATCACTTCAAAATAAAACTTTACATGTGCTAGCAGCATACACAGTAGCAATTTGTTTTCACCATGAGTGTAATGATTATATTACATGCAGTAATTATACAGGGAAGTAATGTTGATTTGTTACTATCCCTTTAAAGTCCCCTGACCCCACTGGTAACTGCAGGGATAGTAACACCTTTGCTGACTTCAAAGGTGACATTTATGATACAACATAATCCCAATGAAGAAATTGCAAAACAATGCATTTTGACAAAGGCCCTATGTATGAATGTAGGTATATTTTTTATTTGTATAGTGCCAAAAGGTGTACTTACCACTTTACAGTTTCCATTTTGTATAGAAGTGGTTATACAGACAATCATAAGGGGAACACCAGGTGAGCATACATTAGGATAGATGGTCCCTGCCTCATAGAGCTTACAATCTAAGTATTGGATGGGTGACATATAGACACATGCAGGTACAGGAGGAAGTGCAATTTTTGACATGATGTAAGGTGCTCTGTGTGGTATCTCTTCTCATAGGCGGCAATGTAATGAGAAACAAAGAACAGAATATCAATAAACAAATCAGTTTGCAGCAATCAAAGTAACCTTGAGTTTATTATTACGCTGGCAGCAAACATACAGAGAGTGGCAATAAAGTGGAACTACCATTGCTAAAAAACTTCATCTCCAATAATTCCCCATCTGGCGACTAGCTGCTCAGTAGCGCTAGTCGCCAGAATTATTACCTTGTTAAATAGAATTCTCCATTCTTCTCTGGCTGACAGGCAGGACTGAGCACAGACATCTTTCCATAGTAATGTCTGCATGCCTGCGCTGTCAGTCCCAGTCTGCTCTAGGAGGTGTTGCTAGGAGCCATTCGGCTCCAAAAGGGACTGACAGTGCAGGCGTCACTATGGAAAGATGTCTGCTCTCTGTCCTGCCTGTCAGCCCGGGATGAATGGAGAATTCTATTTAACAAAGTAATAATTCTGGCGACTAGCACTACTGAGCAGCTAGTCACCAGATGGGGAATTATTGGAGATTAAGTTTTTTTTTAGCGGTGGTAGTTCCGCTTTAAAGTAAAATTGAGACTATATGTGAACTTACAAATCATGTAATTTTGTACCATGAATTTATGTATATTAGGCAAAAAAAAACTTTCCAGACTAGTTCCTTTGATAGGCTGTGCTATCTAATAATGAAATGGTTTATCCACTCTCTAACTAGGCTTGATAATCCTTTATGAACCAGAAGGGTAGACTGGTGTCCAACACATCCCTTCACAATGTGTTGAACATAGCTCTAGCACTGAAAGTTTTAAATTACACAAGAACTGCAATACTTTTTCTCTTGTCTGTCTTAAGTCCTTGTATTACATTTATTATTAATATTAGGAAGGGGATGTACTAATATGATTCCAAGATAAAGTCTGCATTGGAATAACATTTGCATGTGCTGTGTCTGCCTAGCGCCTAGGTACTAAGCTATCAACTCCCATTAACACTGGTGTGAAATTATACACTGTAATACAAGGATGGGCAATGCGAGCCCCTCCAGCTGCTGCCAGGCTTCAACTCTCATTATTCCCTGCCAATTGTTGGCTAGTGGAAATTAAATGGGGTTATAGTCTGGCAGCAGCTGGAGGACCTCATGTTGCCCACCACTGCGCTAGTACGTACTGGCCTATCATTTCTTTGGTCATTGTCATCAGAAAATAGCCTGCTCTGACAGATTATACATTACTCCTACTGTGTAACTAATCTAACCTAATAAAAACAAAGTGCCGTTTTTTTGATAAACGTGAATTCATTAATTCATTCACACAAGAGACTAATTTAGTTTCAATATATTTGATCCATACAGATTTAGCAATAAAAAACACAAAATGTTGTATACACAAAAGAAACCTGGAGAAATTCTGGAGCAAACCGACTATGTCTTTAATTTAATTGTGGCTTTTAACCCCCAGGGGTTAAAATCTGCATTTAAATAAATTGGATCATTATTTGTTTACTCCAGAATTGCTCCACTTTTGGTTCCACTTTTGGCTTTGTGAACATGGTGCAGAAGGTTCATATGTCACAGGCCCCAGCAATTTAGGTGGAAAAATAACCCATTAAATGCACTGAACACTTTGCCAATACCCAAGAGGTTAACTATTTTCTACCTACCCTCAAATTACTTGTAGGTCCTATCTTGGCCCCTGTCACTTTCCTGGTATCCACCTCCCCCACCCTGACCTCTGTAACTCTCTTGATGGAAGGTGGGTCACAGACCACTTATAAATTTTGCCTGCGGGCTAAGCAAGTTCTGATTACACCCCTGTAAAAAATGTCCTAATGGACTCTGTGAACTTTATTTAGCTCAGTGTTATTAAAACTGTGATTAACACATGCTTTTAAAACACATTGCCCCCAGTGGTGCTGTTCACACAATGATTTCTGCCACACAGAACACAGTGGAACACAGCATGCTGCAACTTGGATGTATTCACATTCAGGTTGTGGCAAACTGATATTCACAGATCCACTCGAACATTTCTGGAGGATGAATGCTATTCATATCCTCCAGTTACCTGTTGACCCATATGGGCATTGGCCAATTATATGTGGCTAATGGCTCTTGGGATTGCCTTGTGCAGGGCTAACATAAGGGGGCTGAAGGCACAATCAGACACAATGTGGGGGGCCTGTGTCAAAAGGGGTAACCAGACTGACCCAAGGGGGTTCTGCAGGATATCTTTGTGGGCCCCCTTTTAAAGTATATTATGTAGATAGAGTAGCAGAGAAATGGAGGTCACCACTGCTGCTCTGTCCTTAGTTCCACAAGCTCCATTTATACTTATACTACCAAGTTGCATTCAAATGCGTGGGGCTCTAGCTTTTTTTTTATACTGAGCTCCAAGATGTCTAACGGCAACTCCTTGTGACACACCTCTGCCTGCCCCCCATTGTGTGAGACTTGCAGGGTGGAATTCAGCACAGTACACAAAAGTTGGCATGAGTGCTCTAAAAGAGAGTGCAGCCAAGTCACCATTGTAAACTTAACATTAAGTTAAAGGTTATGATTAAGAATTATGTGAAGCTACTATGAGATCTTTGAAGTAATATGAAAACAGAAAGATTAAACATGGTATAAGACTTTATTTAACCATCATAGCATTTAAATGACAAGCTACAGTTTCTTGGTTCTCACATTACATGAGATCATGGAATACCATGGTTTTAACTGAAGTCTTTTGAGGAAGTTGCAGATATATCAGGGCAAGATCACTGGAATAAACTGTAGTTAGTGTATGACTATTCATTATGCTGATATTAAAATGTTGATTTTTATCCTGAAAAGCAATATTGGTTCTTAAAGGGATAGTAATACTTCGTTTTAACTTTATTTTATTTTGCAGGCATTAAAAAAATATGAAGAATGATATAAGTCTTATCTCTCAAACCTTTATGGTTTAAGAGATATTCACAAGCAAAGTTTCCCCTCCCGCCCATTTTTCCTAGTGTAAGCCATCTATTCTCAGATGGGGAATCTGGTTGTAAGACCAGACAGACAACAGAAGGGGACAATCTTCTTACAATGAAAACAATGAAAGCCCTGCCCCCCTTGACAAGCTTTTCAGGTTTTTCCCTTATCTTAATTGAAGATTGTCCCTCTCTGCAATCTACCTGGGCACCTCCCTTCTGCTCTGGCTGAAAAGTGTTACATCAATAAAAGGGGCGGGAGGGGGACACTTTGTCATTGAATTACTCTTGAACTATAACTCTGACAGAATTGAAATAACACTCTCCAAAGTCGAAATACTATGATGATTAATTAAAGCTGCTTTTATTATTAAACATTACTATCCCTTTAAATGTGGTTCATTGGTAACCCAAGGTCCCGAAAGATTGGAGTCGGTAGAACAAATTTCAGTGAAAGGGGACAGTGGAACAAGGCTGCACTTGCAGACAATGAAAGTTTGGCTCAGTGACTTCTAGTGACCACGGAGGAGTCTGAAACATTCCCATCACTGAAATTTTGTTTTCCATAAGATTTCTCTTGTAATAAGCAGTATCAAAGTCACATCCTCTGATACAGATAATTATCATATGCAGTTATCTCATAATTGTTAACCTATAATGTTATCATTATCATTTATTCTTAAATTACCTCTACTAACAAGCATTCCAGAAGCATATCTTCTGCTCCCTGGTGTAGAAAGTCAAGTTGTAATTTTAGTTGATAACATGCTCAAGTATCCACAACAGCTAGCTACCTCTCTGGAGTAGGTAAACACCATATGCCAAATACTAGAAGGTTTTTGACCCACTGGCTATTTATAAGTTCTCCATAAATGTATGGATCCCAGATTGATAAATGCTCCTTTTATAAAATTGTTTTTGGTGGGAGCAGCGGATCAATCAAAGGAATGACCCCTTATCAGATCTCTTGTTGATAGCTCATTGGTTTAAAGATAATAAAGCTTGCAAGTCCTTCTATTCTTGCATAAGTGCTGCAATGGTACCAAAAACCCCATTCAAATGTTTTATACAATCCATTCAATGTTATTTTCACATAAGCACAAAAAGAACATGATCCATCTGATTAATAAAACATCTATCTGTGTATATTTAGGTATTTTCAGTTCACAGCTAGATTTCCTACTTGGAACACTTTCACCCATCACAGCTCTATGGTAAGATGTAAATACATATTGTGTAGAATTGCTGCAGAGCTCTGTAGATATAACATACCTGAATTCTGCTGTTCTGTGCTCACTGGACACACACAACATGAAGAATAGAGCTGTTATGCTATAACATCACTTCTGCTCAGTTTGGTCCATCGATTACTTCAGGATGACTTTGATGATCACTGCATTTATGGCCTAACACTAATATACAATATCTGTCAAGAACAAAGAACATCTTCCACAGTTTGATAGATAATACAATTTTAGTTATCTGCTGAGAACAGAGGAGGTTATTAGACTGACAATGGCATCTATCATTTGAATAAAAAAAAAAACAAACAAAAAAAACAAATAATAAAAAAATTATCCTGATGGAAGCTAGAACGGTATTTTATGTACATCTTTACTGACCTCTCTAGTACTGATAAATGATAATGTATTAAACATGAATATTAAATATAATTCTTACTAAGTATCCCAAATTCACTTAAAAGCTGTACAATGTACGAAGAGAACCATTGGTACAGCTGTGTTCACCTAAACCAATCCGAGTCACTTCTTCAGTCATTATGTAGCCACATGTGCTCATACTTGCTTCTGAATAAAATATTCTGTTGTGTTTTTTGTCTCATACATTAGTAGCTTCTCATTATGCCCCTAATATACATGTATGAAATATTATGCTAATCCTGAACTTTGGGGTATTGCTGTTTCTATGTTGAGCCGTGCCAGAGAGCTCTCCAGCAAAATATAGGGATATAGAAAGAAAAGAAGGGCAATTATGGAGCAGACCATCTGCACCATGCTAGTGAGGTATTGTTAGTGGCTCCAAACCTTTCATGACAAATCATGCTATGTGGGCAGAACATTTATATTTTTGTGGCAGAAGTGTAAATGTGAAGAATAACATAATTTGTTTGATCGCCAGCTAGACACCGCATCTGTCTTGAGTTTGAAAATCTAGGATGTTTTCCTAGGGGCGAAGGGTAATCCAGATGTGTATCCCTTGCACACAGTGCTTAGAAAAACCAGCTACACCTCACTGATGAGGTTCAAGAAAGGCCAAAATATATGTTTGGGTTTAGCAGACATTCTTTTGCAGAAAAGACTTGTCTGTCATTTTGGAACTGGACTTCCTTTTTCTAGGTGGGTTTAGTCTGATATGTATATGTAGATTTCCATCTGAAATGGCACTAGCGAGCTAAAATGAGATGCTCTTGAGCAGCAACTACCCAAAGAACAAGCAAATTCTGCTTTTGTTAGTTACCAATGATAAACCTATTGTATGTTTGGCTTCATTTTCAAAACCCTCAGTGTCTGCCTAAGGGTGAAGGGTAACCCTGACGTGGAATCATTCTTCCCAGCAGCTATAAAAAAAATTTGCACCTCATCGATGATGCCTAATGATGGCAGAATAGTATGTCTGGGGTTAGTTGGTATTCCCCTTAGAAAGGAGACTTACCTGTCATTTCAGATATGGACTACCATTTTTAGAGGAATTAGTCTAATAAGAACATGGATATTTCTCATCTGTAATGGCACTATGGAGCTACAACTTTATTCTCCAGAGTGGTGACTAGCCATAGAACAAGGAAATTATGTTTTGGTTCATTTCCAGTGAACCACTCACATTTTTGATGTAAGTTTAAGTAACCCCATTTTTTTAGAAGATTTCATTAAAACAATATTTTATGGTATCAAGTATTTTAAAATGAATAGTTAAATATGTATACATTGTAATATATTTTTGTTTCTTTTGAGCAAAGGGCCCTAGGACTGAACTTATGGCAGAAGTGTAGGTCCCAGTGAAAGGGAATATAAGAGGCATCCGGGACCAGATTTACTTCTCAGGTACCCATTGACAAGAAACTTAGGCACCCTTACCTCCTCCTATGGCCATGCTTCCAATCCTCCCATGATCACTGTTGTCTGGCATAGAAAATATCCTTAAGCTATAACAGACAAATACAAAAAATATATTAACTCCTAGTAAGCTAGAGACGTCTAAAGCATATTGCAGAGTAATAGAGTACACACCTCTCTAGCATCCAAATGATTCAATAAGATGGACAGTAAAGGGGCATATAACCTTTCTGTCTGGTGTAGTAGTATTTGGACTGTGCTGGCCATGCATATAAATCAGCATAATGGGCGTAGACAGCAAAGTTAAGACTCTCACCACAATTAAATGCATTGCCTAACTGATGCACTACCTAATGGGAAATATTTCCTAGAAGTCAGCTAAACTAGCAATATGATTCATACATGTGTGTTTTCTATTCTGTTCTCTAGTAATGGGGGTAGCAATATCTGTTTTTACTGGAAGATTACATGAAATATCTTCTTGGGGCTGAACCTATTTTGTGTGTTAGTTGTTATCCATTTATTAAAATATTGTCCAAATTAAGCAAATATGCTGGTGCTTAGATGTGAGTTTGTTCACTTTTATAGTCTTCCACTGTTCTAAAAGTATATCAAAATACTTCGCTATCTGCCATTCAACATCCACATCTGATGCCACAGGAGGTGCAGGTTTTAGATTGTACTTAAATGGCAGAGTTGTCAGGATGTATGAGTTTAACCCTTTGAGTGCCAGAGGGGTACCCTACACATTGTGAAGCAATGCTTGGCATACCCCTCTAGCACACAAAGGTTTAAAATACCCCATAACAGAAGTGAGCAACTTTTATACTAAACAGTAATTTACGATTCTCAGCACAAGTACCTTGTATACTGAATGTGTCTCGAATTTAGAATAAAAAGTATTAACTACAGGGAGACAGCACTTACTTTAACCCGTTTCACACTTATTGTGTTTGTTTGATTGCTTAGTACCATAAAAACCATGGGGATACCTGTGAAGACCCAAGTCTTTAGAGAAAACATGTTGTATATGGCGTGTATGTACCTTGCTGAAAATCCATGGTCTGACGTGATCAGGAAATTATTATGAAGAGGACGCTGGGCAAGAAAAAATCATGTAAGCCCCCAGATTCCTAATGTTAAAAAGTAGGAATGCCTCCAAATTTCCCAAAGAAAATGAGGTTCAAATACCATACACCTTCTCTTGCAATGCGATACTTTCAAAAGGGCAATTTTTGCGATATATGTCAAAATTATGAAAAAAGGTCCAAATATAAGAATATTTCATAGTATAATTTTCAGTTGAATGGAGAATGTCCTTAAGCCCTTTAATATTTATGGAAAAAGAGTCAATAATATGTTAAGAACCAAGAACAGCCTTGCCTCACCTCCCCAGTCATTTAACAGCAAGAGTATATTTATTACTTAAAAGAAAAAAAAAAAAAAAGCAAGACAAATAGGAATCCAGGATGAATTCCCCAGTGAATGCTGGTTACATCGATGTGGTAAAATCCCCTTGATTCTAATAGTCACAAGAGAGAAACAACTCGGGCACTTTGTGCTCTTCAGGCAAATTAATCAACAATTATTTCCTGGACTCTTAGGCAACAATATGTGATTAACCTCTAGAAATATAAAAAGACGACAACAAAACTTAGGAATGTCTTAGAAGAGGAATGTCAGAGACTCTGAGAAAGAGAGCTTTCATGAGTATCCTCAGGCCATCTGATCTTATCAATCTTGTGCAAGTCTGAAAATAGTTTTGGAAAACCAATCAGTTATATAACACCTTTTTCACCCCTTGGATATATTTTATTTTTACAGTTTTATCCAGTGGTTCTAAACAGGTGAAATATGTTGTGCTAATAACCTTAACCCTTTGAGGGCCAGGGGGTACGCAACGCATTGCTTTACCCCTCTGGCCCTCAAAGGGTTAATGATTCACTCCATAAATTGAAACTATCACTTTGTAACAAATACTCTAGGGGGGGATTCACTAAGCAGTGATAAAGAGTTGATAAAGAGGTGATCTTCCGGATAGGTGTACCACCTGAGCGGTTTGTTATTGATGATATTCCAGCTATTGTGGGTACATTTACCATGATCCTCATGAGGTTTACCATCACGTGACTCGTGGTTGGAAAGCAGATTGGACAATTTTAACAATCTCATAAGTATATAAATAGTTTCTTGATCAGGCGGTGATTTCTTTTATACATTGTTATATGTGAACTGGCTTTTGCAGCTTTGAAAAAGCGGCCCTCCAGTCGTGAAACGCGTTAGAGTTTAAAGCCATTCCAATTTTTATTTTGTTATTTAAATATATTTAAACATACCTTCTGTCCAATCAATCCATTTAAAGTCTACAAAACATCTCAAGAATACGGGAGATACGTGAACAGAGACAGGTTGAACTCTCAGGATGCACATTTGTCAGTAGACTTTGATATCAGAGTCCTGACCACCTCTAAATGTGAGTGTAATTCATCATATATTTAAATGCACTTATTTTGATGAACGTATTACACTATTGGAGCCCCTCTTTTGTTGTTCTTTTCCCTTTTGGGTCCCTTTGAAGATATATTGCCGCTGTGGGAGAGCATGTCCATTGAATTAGGGAGCAGCCGTCATTACCTTCCTGATCCAGATGTGCATACTGTGTCTGGAGACAGTATAAAATATTTCCAGCAGCCTGTTTTGTTAGTTCCGGTATAAACCGCCACTAACACAATTTTCTTGTGAGTGCGCACAATAAGGTATATGGTGGTGGCTACAATGTATTTAGTTTGATATACACAGGGGGTGCCCCTGTTTGACTTCTCTCATTTTTATTTTCCAGCTTTTTATTTTTATTTTCCAGTGATAACGTGGAGATGTTATCTCCAGTTTATCATTTCTCCAGTTCCTATGTTATTATATGGCGCCAATTCACTAACATTTCTTATGTTTTGGAGATCTTAGTGCATAGACTCCATAGCATAACATAGGAACTGGAGAAGTGATAAACTGGAGAAGTTGTCTCCTCTTTATCACCTCTTTATCACCGCTTAGTGAATCTCCCCCAAGGGGATTTTGAAAGAGCTTTCATAATCACCCATATTTTAGTTTGCCATTTTTTATTAGATAGCTTTATTTATCAGTTTATGCAAATTAGTTAGTATATACTGGTAGGAAGGGCAGTTGGGATGAGTAAAAGTGTGGCAGTGCCTATCAGATAGGCATCGCCCAGCAAATAAATAAAGCTAAATATGTCATAAACTATTGTTTTAAGTAAAACAACTTAATTATAGTTGCTTTTGAAAGCGCTTTTAAAATCCCCTATTTCACAGAAATTAAAAGTATCTAGTTACATTTATCATGACTAGATATGGTCACAGATTTACTGCCTTATTCACCAAATAAATGAATCCCTTGGATGTTAGAGTGCCTTCCATCATATTGACACCTCTCTAGTGATTAACCCTTTCAGTGCCAGAGGGGTACACAATGCATTACTTTGCAATACATTGCTTACCCTTCTGGCACTGAAAGGGTTAAGGGATTAAGGCCCATATTTATAGAAGTAAACGGGAGTTATTCTGGCGTAAACCTACTACACAATAGGGGACAAAATAAAAGCTCCTAAATTACCATACACTTGAATAGAGCTTTTTAACCCCTCGAATGCCGGGGAGGTCCCCAATGCATTGCTTCACAATGCATTGGAGACCACTATGGCATTCAAGAAGTTAAATGCCCAATTTAATTTAACAGGAATTTGTATTTATCCCACGTGGTGTGTTGGTTTACTCTATAACATTCAATGGGTTAAACCCTCCATTAAAATCAATAGGACTTTCCTGGATTCTCATTTCAAACCTATGGTGCAGTTGGTTTGCCTGATGAATAAGACCCTTAAGGACCTTACATATAAAACAAACTGGATCAATTCTGGGTCAAACCATCTTCACTGTAGGGGATAGCTACAGCTCCCATTGACTTAAATGGGTGTTTTAACCACTTGAATGCTAGATAGGTCTCCAGAGTATTGCTTCTCAATGCATTGAATCTTGTCTAGAATTCAAAAGGTTAAACTGCTCAATTAAAATAATTTATTTGTCCCATATGATACAATTGGTTTGCACCAGAATTGCTCCAGTTTGTTTTTAGATGTAGGCATATTGGGGGAGATGTATATAATAACATTCTTAGTGTATTGTATGTTTAAGCACTGTTGCAAAAGTTCAGGTCATATTTATATAGTAAAGTTAAAGGGATAGTAATGTTACACAATAAAAGCAGCTCCAATTAATCTGCATAGTATTTGGGCCATGGAGAGTGTTATTTCAATACTGCCAGAGTTGTAGTTCAAGAGTAACTGAATGATAATGTATCCCCCTCCCACCCTTTTTACTGATGTAATACTGCTCACCTCAGAGCAGCAAGACTATTCGGATGGATTGCAGAGAGGATCAATCTTCAGTGAGCACAAACCTAAAAAAACCTGTCAAGGGGGCAGGGTTTTCCTTATGCTCATAGTACCAAGATTGTCTCTTGCTGTGAGCTGTCTCGTACCAGGACCAGATTCCACATCTGAGGTGAGCAGTGTTACACTAGGTAAAAGGGGCAGGAGGGGGATACTTCATCATTCAATTACTCTTGAACTATAACTCTGACAGTATTGAAATAACACTCTCCATGGCCCAAATACTATGAAGATTAATTGGAGCTGCTATTTTTGTGAAATATTACTATCCCTTTGAGTTTATAAGTATGTTTATCTGAAAAACTTCTGAGAATATTCTGCAATGCATTGTGTATCCCTCTGCCATTCAAAGGGTTAAAAACTGGTTATACCTGGAGTTAAGATTTTATCACTAAAACCGCTTTTTTTGGTGCAATTAGCAAATGTCTTTTTAGATACATTGTGACAACTCTTATCTGGACAAGATCATTTCTACTCCACTTTTCAAAAAAGTCAACTGACTGGAGTTAGCGCTTAGAAAAAATATCACTAAACAGTTATACATATCTTTATGTCTCTTTGTGACCACTTGACAGACACTTTCCTTATAACTCCAGTTTTATACATCTCCCCCATTGGACTATTTATAAAAGCAAACTGAAACAATTCTGGAATAAACCAACTGCACCACAGGGGACAAATTAAAACTCCTGTTAAATTAAATTGGGCTTTTAACCCACTGAATGCTCAAGAGGTCTCCAGTGTATTAAGTACCTATGCATTGGAGAACTCTCTGGTACTCAGGAGGTTAAAAAGCTCTATTCAAGTCATTTTTATGGTTCAGTCCCAGGGGAGGGTTGGCCTGAGGGGCAGGGGGGCAATTGCCCCCTGGGCCAGTCATATATCTGGGCCAGTGGGCCACTGTCTCATTTAATCTCCATCTTGTTGCTATAAATGGAGCAACACTAGTGATACCACAGAGCTTACAATTGAAATGGTGCTATACAAATGATACCACAAAGCTACAATCCAAATGAGGCTACACTAGTTACATAACCCATTTCCACTGTAAGCTCTATAGTATCACTGGTGTAGCTTTACCTAAATTGTAAGCTCTGTAATATCAGTAGTTTAGCCCACTTTAATGTGAGCTATGTGGTATCGCTTTACTTTACGATATTAATGCCATGTTTAAAATTAACAAAAGGAGGTGGGTTTTGAGAGTGGGCTCAAAAGATAGTGGAGATGGGCCGTTTGATTGTATTTGCCCTCTGGGCCACAAGTTGCCAGCCCTCCCCTGTCCAATCCCTTACATTCTAGAGAGGGTCAAAATACTATGGAGCTCTCTCTAGCATAAAAGGGGTTAACTGCTTCATAATGTGAATGATAAAATAGGGAAGTATTGTATACAGATAAAATACAGCTCTTATTACAGACTAGCTTAGCAAAGACAATAACATAAAAAGTTACTGAATAGCTGTTGAGCTCATTACAGAACTAAATGTTGTGAAAGCACAATGTGCATTCCATGATGGGGAAACTCATTCGAATTAAGGAAATTGTAGTTTTGGGCCAATTAAAATCATGTCAGTGATGATTTCATTTTTCCTAAAAGTCATCTAATGTGAAATCACAGTAGAACAGCAGTGGAATACAGCTGTATTGTTTGTTCATACTCAGGGCTAAATAGTGATTTAAGTGCTTATATTAGTCTGCATACCATATTCCTTCTGCACGTGACTGACAGAAATAAGGAAGTGTTGTAAGCCTGCTCTCTAAATGTGTTTGCCCAACATTGTGCATGATATCCCTCAGGATGACTCAACAGCATCAGGAGTCACAAAAAGAAATGCAGTGTTGTATTGTAACATTGGAGTAAATAGTAGAGCTAATTAATTACCCTGTAGCTGTAGAAATGATCAACGAGCTTTACATACATGCCATTCCCACTGCTTTGTCTTGACTCTTGTCAATGAAGCCACCAGAAATCTTCCCAATAGATGTACTTAAGCTGATCTCCCTATCTGCATCTCGTTGCTGGATTTTCCCTACTGGCGCTCTTCCTCAAAAGTTGAGGAAGCATCTCTTGGCTTAGATATCCCTTTGCCTGTCACATTTCAAGGGGCTGACTCCTGACCAACGGACAGACATTCCACTATATAATGGCCAGGAGGAAATGTCCACAAGTATGGAGTTGTAGACCAACCACAACTAGAAGACCGCATCAGATAGAAAATTATGATCTCAACTTTCTGACGCACATAAGAATTGCAGAAATATTTTCTTATAGTGCTAGGTTGTTGCACATACATTAATTATTGCAACTATAAAATAACTGCAGTGGGAATTTCTTTAAAATGTACATATTTCTGTAGTTACAGTTATAGTGAAAATGTGTGGTGTGGGCTTGACGGTCATGTTCTTGTAGACCATTCCAAGCGTCACATTCTGTCATAGAGCAGACCATCAATTGTTTACAACTGCAACAGGACATTGAAACTAATATACTGTTAGATTCCCAGTTACACCTTGCTGTTCTATTATGAGTACAGAGAGCAGAAATAAAGTAATTCTGAGATAAACCACCTGTGTTATAGATTGATATTCAATTTCAATTGATTTTAAATGGGGATTTAAAAGTTTATCGCTCTTTAGTCAGCCAGCAATGAACTGTGTACCCTTCTGGCATTCAAAGGGTTAAATTCTTCCTGGTTTTCTGCATTTCAACTGGAGGAACTGAATATCTGTAAAGGAAACATTAACATAAGAGCACTCTTCATGATGATATCAGGTGAAGACGACATCTTTATATTTATTCAATACTCTGGAACATCTTGAGAGCTTCACAGTCATCCGATACAGTACTTTTGGTTCTATTTGGACATATAGTGAGCTTTTATATTCCTTTTATATTTCTTCAGTGTTTCCCTTCTGTTTGGCCCACCTCTCTACCTCTTGCAGTGTGCTGCCACGATACAGGAATCACTGAGGGCAGACTTAGAGAGGAGGACTGGCAGCTCCTCAGATGGAAAGCACTGCCAATCATTCTAAATGTGATCAAGATGGCAGCACTCTCCCTCTTGCTTCTGAAGAAAAAACAGGTAGATTTTCATCTTTAGGGGAAAAATAATTAAGATTACATGGGGATTTTAAGCTTGTTTGTAGGGTATAAAACAATTGAGGGAGGAAGTTGGAACGTGACAGATCCACTTTAAATCTTCCTCTTGCTAAAATTGCCTATGTGGAATGCCTAATTAAAAACACCTAATATATAATTCACAAAAAAATTAAATAAAATACCTAGTATCCTCCTGATTAGACCAACCTGATTTTCAACATACATTTTCATTCATTGTCCTAAAGGAGAAAGACCACAGAATGACAAAATAGCTGTCCATCCCTGAATTTGTGCCTTCAGCCTTTTTTCATATTTTATTTGTTCAGTCCAACACCACATGAAAAGAGCCATATGGAAAAAAGGAGAGCGAATACAGGCATCTAAGCACCAAACCCACCCCAAATTGTACACCGGCAAGTATATATGTGGAATCCCTGTAGAGGGAGATTGTAGCAGTATCACAACTATTACAATATAAACTTTATTTAGTATCAGTAAAAGAGAAAACAGTGAATTTACATAAAAGCACTTAAGAAATAGTGCTTGTTACTACATGAACAACATACTATTATACTCGACTTGTTCAATGTGATTCAGTAGCCCAATAGCTATGAAGATTAACTCCTTATGTATGGAGATCCAAGATATGTAGACTCTACAGCATGAAATACAGCGATAGTGAGTGGTTGTAACAGCGGATCCACACAAATAGCTTATCAATGCGTAACCTGGCTGTTTGAGTGAATATAAAGATTGGTAGTCACCCGATCTCTGTACTTGCATGTACTTGAGCTCAGATCACTCACATACAAGTAAAGAGCTGGTAAATCATGTATCAGAGGAGATCAGAAAAACTTGCGTTAATGTCCGCAAGTTATGTACAGTGTCTCACAATGCAGGTTAATGTTAACCTGATCTGAATCTTTACACATATAGAAAGGCTCCGTTGAAGTGTCAGTGTGAGTATTCTGATAACCGGAGTCTAACTCAAATACTATTAGCACTATGAACAGCTTATCATTCTGTAGCTCAGCTGTTTTAGTGAATACAGATGTTAGTAGTCACCCAATCTCCGTGATTCTATGTGCTTGAGTTTAGATCATTCATATACATGTATATAGTTGGTAGAACATGTATCAAAGGAAATCAGAAAAACTATGCAAATGTCCACAGGATATATACAGCGTCTCTCCATACAGGTTAATGTTAACCTGATCTGGCTCTTTACACTTTTAGAACTATTCCATAGAGCTGATAACCGGAGTTTAACTAGAATATTGTTAGCGATATGAACCTCTGGTGTTTCGGTGGTTACCCACGACACATGCTCTAATGCTAATCAGCAGAGAGCTGTTCGTATCACCTCGAAACACTCAGATCCTAACCTAGGTGAAGAGTCTACTGCACTAACTCCTACTTGTACTGTATAGTTATGTTGTTAGATACTGATGCCTAGATTTGGATTAAAGCAACATTGTAACAACAGGAAACTAAAAGCAATTATGGCAGTAGAGACTACTATATGCCCATAGCCAGGACCTGATGCACTTTTCACCCAGAAAACGGCTTTCTCAAAGCTCTCAAAGCAAATATGCTTATGATTGTTTGATCATAATTAATCAAGCACCAATATCAGACCTGATCATATGGTTCTTATTTTTTGAACAGATGGAATGTTCATTCCATATTTAAACCAAGAGCTTCACAGACCCAACCCCATATCATTATAGATGCCTCATCCACTATTGGATTTGTGTTAATTTACAATAATCATTGGATGGCAGAGCCATGTCCACCTTAACTGTTGGATTTCTCAAATTTCAGGCACATTTCATCACTTTTTGCAATTTACCCTTTTGTGGCAGCTATGGTTAAATAGCATCTAAGATCATATGTGGACAGACAACACTGCCATCTTTGCTAAAGACAATCAAGCTATATCACACATAATTAACAAATCAAAGTCTTCCTCTCCATCATAAGGTTATTTACGTGTTAGTTGACTTGGCTGTCACTTTACCACAAGTTTACTATTATCTGCATGTTTATCCCAGCTCACTCACTCTGCTGATTTAAATTGATGGTGTTATGCTGTAACATAGCAAATTTATACTAATCCATAATATAACCTTGTATGATCCCTCTTGAAAGAAATGCATCTAATCTCCTCTTAAATGTATACATCGTATCTGCCATTACTACATCATTGTGCAAAGAATTCCACAGTATAACAGACCTCACTGTAAAAAAAAACCTTCCTATTCTGAAGCTGACAAATTATTTCTTCTAATCTTAAGGGGTGGCCCCTAGTTATTTGATCAGGCCATGGAATGAAAATTACACTAGAGAGATGCTTGCACTGACCTCATATACGTATACAATGTAACAAGATCTCCTCTTAGTCTTTTCTATAGAGTAAATAAACTAAGTTTGTCTAGATGTTCCTCATGTGTCAAGTCCTCTATTCCCTTAATTCATTTTGGTGCTCTTCACTGTACTGTCTCCAGTTTTAGAATATTCTTTTTCAGAACTGGTGCCCAAAACTGCACTGCATATTCAAGTTGGGGTCTTACAAAAGATGTGTACAGTGGCAAAATTATGTTATCCACGCTTGCTTCAGTGCCCTTTTTTATGCAAGACAGTACTTTGTTTGCTTTTACTCCTGTTTGACACTGATCACTGTTTCCAGATTTGTAGTTTACAAGGAATACTAGGTCTTTCTCTAGAAAATAGTCTCCTAAAAGTATTCCTATAAGTTCATAAGCATCATCAAAAAACCAGGTCCCAGCCTACATCAACAAAAAAAAAATTGGATGATGACACATCAGTCAGCTAGGCTGCAAGCAAGCCCACTCCTCCCCATCACAACCTGTACACTCTCGTCAGGTGCATCCTCATCAGAATACTCATAATCTTCTTAGGTTTTAATCAAGTTTTATTTTTTGGATTGGTGCAGCATCAAAAAACAAGATCCCAGTCCACTGTCATGAGTTAGCTGTCTTCTTGCTTGATGCTGATATACAGAGCTGAAGAGTAAAAATAGAGACTGTAGACAATTTGTATGAACTTGTGCTGCAGCTATGGCCAGTCAGAGTTACCAACCAAATATCTGTTCCCAGTTGAGTCAGAGAGCTGATCTGGAAAAGTTCACTACCACTGTTTCATTAGAAGGACTCAGTGACTGGTTGTATTTTGCAGATACTAGCTACAAAGGACATGTGGAGGAATAGGAGGAACAGGATATGTGAAGCCAAAGGACTGGATAATATGTCCCATGTAGACTAGACTACGTACTGTCTGTTAATGTTCTGCTGGGGAATGATTTAGGCCGGATTCTCTGTCACTATGCTCCAGAGGACACTGATTGCAAACTGGAAGGGCTAACTGAAAGTCCTACTCAATCTAAGGTACTTTGTGAAATTTTGGGGGATGTTGTGAAATGTATCGCTGGGAGGGAGAGCAGGGGATGGATACATGCCTACCTGTAATAGAAACAGTGATGCCTTCAAAAGGTGAAGTGGAGTGTGTTGTAAAATGTGATTACAATGCGTTCCATATCCCAAAACCTAGTAAAGAAGCGCTAGGGAGAGGGTTTGGTGTGTCCCAGGTAACAATTAAGGATGAGGGACCAGGAGTGAGTGGTGATTTGCCTGCGTCTAAATCCTTTGAGACGGTGATGTCTGGGAGTAAGAGGGAGGAGGACTGGGATTTTCCTTCTGTAACATGTTCCCTGGATGGGGAATGCAGAGAGCAGAGGTTGTGCTACCAGGAAGAAAGTGGGAGACAGGGAGGTATGCCAATGGTAGCAGGGGTAACATGTCAGCAGTATGCCAGGGCTGCAGCTGTAGAACATGAGGAGGATGGTAATGACAGGGTCAGGTTGTCTGACCAGCAGGTAGAGAAAGGGGTAGACCTCATCCCACCCCCTAATGCTCTGCCAGAGGGAGCTGTACTCTCTGGTGCATCCAGGTGGGGGGAGGGCAATACGAATTTCCTAGATGCTCTGTGCAGTGACCTCTCCCTTGAAGGGCTGAGACGCTGCACTGAGAAGCCAGGTGCTGACATGGATAGGCACTGGTTAAATTGGGATAACCATATTTTATACTGGGGGTCCCTTCCCATTGACATCCTGTGGCTCAAAGAGGGAGAAAGGGGAATGCAGATGGCCCGTCTTGTCAGGTGGGAATGGAGGTTAATGGTGAACAAATGGATCAGCCTGTGGCCAAATCCCTCTGTCCACCATCTTAAGGGGGTGTCATGCCAAGGCATGAGTTGGCCCTTGCAGGGCCCTGGTATATATAATTTGTTTATTTTGTTTATTTCATTGTACCTTTTAAAGTGTTAGCTAAATTAGCTGAGTGCATAACATCACCAGAGCAGGATGTAGGTCATAAAAAGTATTGGGCCCTCTGCCTTGATGGAAGTTCATCCAGGGGACAGTCAAATATTATGAAATAGGGAGAACATGTGTATATATAGTATAAAATGGTTCAATACAAATATATATACAGAATGCCCAGGTTTTACCCTTGTGATGGGTACCAAACATTCCAAGGGGAGGTGTTCCTGCTATGAGTTATAAGATTAGCCACTTTGCAACCAGTTAGACCCAGCATGTTTGGTGTCCAGATATTCACACAGATATGAGGAATATGATTATTATAACATTATAGAGGTGTGCTGTGGGTTGCATGTTTTGGGAAGCCTTATGACTTTTCAGGTAGAACTCTGCAGTAACATCCCTGACAGGTCTGCTTGAGTGGGCTGTAAACTGTCAGGCCAAACCTCCCCCCAGGCAATACCCAGGGGGTCTGGCCTCTTAGAGGGAACTGTGGAAAGTATTTAATATTTGGATAAAACAGTGAATTTCTTTGTAACAACTGAAGGGGGAAATACCATCTGAAGTTCCCTCAAGGACTCTTAAAATATCGGTATTTGTATTTAAGGATTTCTTGTGTTTCGCCCATTTTATTTTATGCACTGTTTTGCCAATGTGTAATCTTTATTTGTGTATGTCCTTTATTTCTGTATTTTTGTAACCAGCACTGTGAAGCCTTTTTTCAGATTAAATGTTCAATTAATCAACTCTGGTCTCTGTTCTCTAATATAACTCACTACTCTGAAGGAAGCTGAGGTAGCACATGTTACTAAAGGTTAAATTATATATGTCTGATTGTTAAGGTGATTTTACACGTTATTTTGTTGTTTTTGGGGTAACCTAAGACGCCCAGATATAAAGTCTTGGTGGTGGCAGCGAATTGTAGTACTGGGGTGATAGTGCAGGAGGGATATCAGGGGTTAATTTGGTTGTTGCTAGGAATAGTAACAGGTACCCAGGGGTCTGGTGTTGTTAACCCCTTCCCCTCCCACACTCTCCTCACTGTCTCAGCAGGGCCTATAGCCTTAGCTTGTGACACTGATGTATCAATGAACATTAGTAAAAATATGCAGAGTAAGTCAGATGTTCAATAGAATATGAAAATGGCAATGGTGCCAGTAAATAAAAGTCATTAGGTATGCCAATACTGACAAGCATATGAAACATTAAAGAAAAAGGTTTGAGTCGTAATACAAAAGAACTAGTCTTCTCTAAGATGGAGAGATTGTATAATTTCTATTTTATCCCAGGTTTTAAGTTAAAACTTAATTTTAATGTAATTTCAATACTGTAGAGACATATTAAACATTTAAGGACCGGATAGAGATGTACTGCATGACTTTGCATTAAGTTGTACTCCCTCTTGTACTTAAGGGGTTAAGACTCATCAGCCATGAATTTGTGACGATGAGTTTAAATTAAATCAAATCCCTTGAGGACCAGAAATCAAAACAACAGGTTGTACACACCTCTGGTCCTCCAAGGGTTAAGTAGGACTTGGATAAGATGGGTATAGAGGTAAAATATAGAAATGAAACCATTAGTTCCAAGTACAAATCTACATACAGTGAGGCTCAGGGACAAACCAACTGCATATAGGGAAAAATACAAATTCACTTTGCTTTAAATGGGGATTTTACCTTGAATGATAATGGAGTCCCTGTGATGCATTGCAAAACAATGGGTTAAAAGCCCCATTTAAATTAATGGGAATTTTTTATTTGTCCTCAGTATGGAATCCAAAAACATATAAGGACTCATTGCATTACAACGGTAGACCAAACTATTGCTACAGAATCATATTATAGTAGCAGTGACATTTTTTATGAAAATATATATGATGTAGGGCTTTTCTCGCTGAATAAAACAAGTGTTTTCCTTATGACATCTGTTTTATTAAAAAATTATAACAATTCAAAAGGTCAAAAAATGAGTAATAGCTTCATTACTTCCTGAAACTTCAAGCTCTAAAGCTGTTACTGTATCATTTTATGGAGAACCGTTGTCAGTGACTCATCTCTCCCACAGAATGCAACAGAAAACCTGTCTGAAATCTGGCCACTAGAGGGCACTTTTAATGTAAACAAAAACCCCAAAAGATTAAACTGGAATAACTCTGAAAAGGATTCCTTTGACTTTAAGTTTATTCAAAGGACATTTACACAAA
Organism: Rhinophrynus dorsalis; assembly: GCA_037306005.1. Classification (NCBI taxonomy): domain Eukaryota; kingdom Metazoa; phylum Chordata; class Amphibia; order Anura; family Rhinophrynidae; genus Rhinophrynus; species Rhinophrynus dorsalis. The sequence goes on from CM074722.1 coordinate 220,549,636, forward strand.
ATATCACAGCAGTAGGAAAAACAGGTACAATATTAGCTGCAGAAGCAAATGGTTACAATGTGCTCAAACATTATCTAAATTATGCAAACGAATAATTGGCCAGATTTGAAGACAAATTTCATAATGCAGTTACTGACTTCAATTATGGAGCATACAATGCAAAGATTGTGACGCTTATTTTAGCCCTATGTATTGTATTAATTGTAACATACTACTGCTGTAAGGTTCTGTGAGTACACTGTGTGGCACCATATAAAAAAAGCTATACATACATACATACTATCAAGATAGAAAGATGTGTCCATAACATTGAATTTTGTGGGCCTTCATCTCTGTTTATTCTTCATAAAGTCAAGAGCAATTAAACAAATCCTTCAAAATCCCTCAATTATATTTCAGAGTGATCCTAAATTTAAATCTATTTCTAGAACATACTGCTCTTTTCATGTAAATATGTAGCAACACTGAAGACCAATATATTAGGATTGCTGGCCTAGTACCTAAATTGGGACAATAGTTAGCATCAAAATGGAAGGAATGTTTCCATGCCTAAACTAAAGACATTGCAATTCAGCAGTACTTTTTCCCACCATCACTGGGGGTAGGATTAATGCATCCAGAGGGATATTAGACTGTCACATGAATTATCCATTGCCAGGCATCTCAAAGAGAGTTCCAAACAAATAAAATGTCGAACATTTCAAAGAAAGGGGATACAATGGAAGAAAACAAACTAATGATGTGATTGACAGGCTTGGTCCTCCAACATGAGGGAATAATCAGGAAATAAATGCTAAATAAAAAGAAAAGGGACCATTTTGGTCAGAGGAATAAATGAGGAAAATGAGCAGTCATGATTTCATTTTGTTTGTTCCATTAGCCCTGGATGGCATAACTTGAAAGGATCGCTTTATTAGTATATATCAATTGGTCTTTGTAAACTTGAACCGTTGATGGCACATTTTTAAAATACTCTTATCAATATGTCATTTTTTTATTATGTTATTATTATAATGATTTGTACATATACTTTTTATATTAACGCTAGATGGGAAGCATGATTGCTATTGTATTTTTATCATTTAAGAAGCAAATATCAGTTTGTTTAATCCCTTGGATAATAGAGACAAGGGGCCAAGGCCAGATTTCCAAATAGGCAGAGTAGGCAACTTCCTAAAACTCCAAATTTTGAGGGGTGTCTCGTCTGTGCTGACCAGAATTCATTCTGAATTGTGGTTGTGACCAGAACAATCTCAGTTTCCTTGTTCCCTTCATAAGCTATTATTTAACTCCTTGGATGCTAGAGAGATGTCAAGTGCATTGCTTCACAACGTGTTTGAGATCTCTCCAGCAATCAGAGTTAAAGCCTCTTTTTTTACTTTGCTTGTTATAGGCCAAGGGTATTTTCTGTGTCAGGAAACAATAGATGGGACTGGGGGTGGGGCCATATGAGGAACAGAGGTGTGGTTATGGGTAGAGCTAAAGACAACTAACATGCCTTGTCTAGGAGCACCTGGGATGTAAATCCAGCCCTGCCAGGGGCATAACCACAGATGGTTATTCTGGGGCCCTACATCTGTTGGGCCCCATTTGCCCCAGGGTCCAATAGGCTTTAATTATTCCTTAGTGAAAAATTGGTATAAGGTGCACCCAAAAATATTTGCACCAGGGTCCTGCAATTAATTGCAATGCGACTTATAGAGACGCATAGCTGCCAACCATCCCGATTTATGCGGTACAGTCCCGATTTTGGGACCCAGTCCCGCTGTCCTGCTGCATGAACTCAATGTCCCACTTGCTTCCCAGGCTTCTACCCTGTTTCGGGACACTTTCAAGACATGTTTTCTGATAGATCCCTCAGCTCTGTTACTGTCATGCAGCGGCAGAGAGATACCAAAAATGTATTGGAATCATGCTGCACGTCATAAGATGAGTACACACGCAGTGTATGCCATAATGCCCTTGCCACGTGGCTTCCTTTACTATGAGAGGAGTTGCTACCTCTATACAGTTATGGAACTTTTCTCTCCTCCTCCTCACCAGGATCCATCACTGGAGCCTCCATTCTCCCATACAACCAGCAACTTCCATAAACTTGACCTGATCCTAGACTGCCAGAGGGCTATCCTCTGGTAATCAAAGGTTTAAGGAGCTGAGCATGTTTGTACCTCACATAAGAGGCGGAGCACTGCAGTCAGTACCGGATATAGGAGTAGGTAAGCAGGGCTGAGAATAGAGGAGAGAGGGTTAATCTGGTGCTGCTGAGGAGGGAGAGGGATAATCAGGTGTGGAGGGAGAAATTGATGAGTGAGAAGGGGTGTGCATGGCTGAAGAACATAAGGAGTATTAATGTATCAGTATATCTCCTAAGGGACAGTCCTTCATTGAGAGCCAAATCCCTGTGTCCCCTCTTTCCCAACCTAGTGTCCATATGTTAGTAGATTAGACTGTGTGGTGTGTATATAAATGTATCACTTGCTCCACAGCAATAAAATGGGCATTAATTTTGGTTAAACTTCAGTATTCATGTTTATAAATTCGTTTGTATGTATAAAATACTTTTTCCTTTTTCTATATAATTTATTCAGTTACACAAAGCTCTCTCAATAGCTCATGAAATAACAAATATTATGGTTAATGCTCCGCCTATCAGCTACTCCCCCAAGCAACATCCCCTAAAACAAAGTGTCCCTCTTTGGCATTTTGAAATGTTGAGATGTATAGAGACATGTTCGACGTATTGCAATGCAAGGTATTGGAGATGTCTGTAGCATTCAAGGAGTTCATAGGCAGGTAGTGATTATAAATGCTTGAGAAAGGTCTAGGTGTAAGGTTGTGTTTGTTTTTCTTGACCATTAGCTTTAACAAAAGGGAACAGAGATGTGTGGCATACAATTGTGGTTCTAAATAAATAAATATATTCATTCATTCATTCAAACATACAGCAGCACTGAAATGCATATCACACAAAAATGTTTATATTTTACATGCAAAAGGGAAATCCTAAACCAGCACACACTCATACTTCATACACAGTTGACAACACCAATATTAAACATAATGGGACATAAGTACAAAAACAAAGTGGAGCAATTCTTGGGCTAGATAGGGGACAAATAAACATTTTGAATTCACCAGGAGATCACCCTGCCATCAAAGGGTTTAAAAATTCCATTTATATCAGTGGGGATTTCTAAGATTTCCCAATAGTTCAGATGATTTGCTCCAGAATTGATCGGCTTTTTGTGTTTGGTCCAAATGACCTAATGACAGTCATAGTGCTGTTTTAGAGAATTTGGCGATCCAGTTAGAATCAAGGGGAGAGAGGAGACTGAATGGCCAATCCAGCTCCTCTTGTAACATCAACTAAATATGGCTCACCAAAAAACATAATATCCTAAACTGACCTTTAGCAATCAGACCTTTAAAGAAATAGAGCTTAACTATTTTGAGTGCCAGAGAGGTATGCAATGCATTGCTTTTGCAATGTGTTGCGTAACCCTGTAGCATTCAAAGTGTTAAAAATACTTTTATAAATATAATGTACCCCCAGCATTTATACAAATTAATTGATATGTGTGTAAGTCTCAAAAAGTTATAAACATGCTTTTCCTATTCATATATTAGCATATGACCACTCTTTGCTTATACAAGTTATTAAAGGCAATTTATGATCTTGACTGAGGTAAACAAATAAATAAGACATAAGAGTTTCAGTGTGGAGATTCTAATTTTAAATCATTTATCTTAGTTTATGATTTTATCGTTTTTTTAAACAGGGCTGATAACTGTAGCCACTTTTTGAAAGGTTTTAGAATGTTTGTACCACAGAAAAAAGACAAAAAATGCTGATTCGGAGTGCATCATATTTTAATTGATATGAATCCTTTTCATTTTTGTGATAATATCCCTTTCATGTTCGGTATGGTCAAGATTCCATTGCAGGTAATAAGTTTATCACTGGTTTTATCCACAAAGTTCCCTATAGACTTCAATTGGAATCTTTGCGATAAATCCACTGATAACATTCATCACCTGCAACAGAATACAGCCCTATATTAGTTAGCATACAATGTAGCTTGTTGTCCTAGCTATGAATTGCATATAATAGTCCGTATTAGCTAGCATTTTGTCCACAAGAATGCTTGTTTTTTTACCCCTTAACACAGGAGTGAGCTTTTGCAATGCTTTGCACACCTCTTTAGTCCTTAAATTATTTATTCTATTACTTTAAATAGTAGTATTTTCTTAATCTGAACCTTGAGGAAATAAGTTTGGGCATCCATGCTGTAATTCATCTTCCACAGCCAGATGTAATTTATCAACAGGTGAGTTTTATTTTATGGCTTCATATTCAAACAAAGAACGTGCTGCACCTGTTTTTGTCACCTGCCTTAGTCAGTGTAATAAATGCCACCTCTATTTCTAGGTACACACAATTTCAAGTGCTTAGAGGCTTTTAAACTCATGGGCGTACTGGCATTCTCTGGGGGGTTCCTTTTTCCTGTGCACCATTCCACAACAATTCCACTAAATTGTGTCCCACCCCACAATTCCAGTAAATGGTGTCATAAATTGTGTCCTGTCATTCAATAATAATGTTTTTTTTCACAGAGAATTAACCCCTTGCAGTGCCAGTGAGGTATCCAACGCATTGCAGTGCAATGCGTTGGCTATCTCTTGGGCAATGCAAGTGTTAATACCATACCTGGGAACTTTGAAATGTCTTACCGGAGGGGAGTCCTCTGGTGTGGTAGGCGGTGAGAAAAATGATGTGAATTGCATCAAAAAGGGGCAGAGCCTGACGCAAGTTTGGGGGGCAAGGCTTAACCGGTGTGACACAGATAGTAAAAGCAGGCTGGGGAAGGAGGAATACAGGGGGAACAGAAACTCCCCACATCCGGAGACTCAGCCTCTGCCCCAGAGACCTGGTAACGCAGTGTCAAAACTGGAGTCTCCAAGGCAAATCCGGAGAGTTCCCAGGTATGGTAAATACCTAATAATAGCCAACTCTCATTTACCTTACTATGCCCAGAAAATCCTAATTACTCCCATGCATTTTTGTCTTGCTCCTTGGTTCAAGAGAAACATGACAGCTGCTGGCAGTTTTTTCAACTGAAGCAGGCAGAATGCATGAGTCAGTTAACCCTTTAAGCACCAGAGTGCTGGACACAACATTGCAAAGCAATCTACTGCACACCCATCTGGTCCTTAAAGGGTAAAGATTACCATGTGCAATGTGCAGAGTTTGAGGTTCTGTAGTCCTGCTAACAACTGTCATGTCTGCCTCCATGACTAGAGATGGGTGAAAATTTTTGCCTGAAACTGAAATTGGCGAATAATGGCACTTTCCGCTTGGCGAAATATTTCCTGCGAAAAGTGCAGTTTTTCTGTTTTGTCCTGCGTTTTCCGCCCATTGAAATCAATGGGAAGAAATATTTCTACACCACACAAAAGTTTTCTACAGCCATATAAAAGGCTGTCAGGCTCTTACAGCAGTCATTCTGTGTTTGTGAGAGGAGAGAGCAGCATGTTTTTTAGCTAGAGGAGATAGGCAAATAAAGGGGAATTGAAGCTTAGTTTAGGAAGTCGTTTAGGTAGGACATTTGTTCTCTGTATTAGGAGAGGCTGGGGCACTCTAGGGGATAAGAAGGGAGGAAGGAGGTTGTCCCCCAAATACTCCAATATTCCATGTGACTGACAGGCAAGACACAGGCAACCTATTTGCTTGCTGATCTTGCTGTTATTGTTCCTGTGCTGGGTGGGGAAGTCTGGGGAAAGACATTGTTGATTTTCTTTTTCAGTTATAATTTTTTTTGGACAGACTGTGATAAGACAACAGGGCAGACAACTTAAAAAAATAAAATAAATAAAAAAAAAATAAAGATTAAAAATGAAATATCTTAGGTAACAGTGACAGACAGCTGACTGGGCTTAGGCAAGGCATCATACAGCTCCATCAGGTGTGTTGTGCACTGTACAGTAAAAAAACACAGTGTAGTTGCAGGATGTCCAGCAAATGCACAAGGGGAAGGGGGAGGGGTGGAGCAGTGTAGGGGCATGAGAGGAAAGTAGTAGTCCAAAGACCTACCCCTGCATAACTGAGGTATCAAGTGATCAGGAAAGTATATATTAGGTTTAAGGGAGGTATGCCATTAGGGGAAATCATAAGGGGCAGATGCATTAATTGTGTGTGGATTAAGCCCCCAGAATTAATCTTTAACTAGCTGATATCATGTTCATGTAGGCAGACATTGTTCTTTGTTGCATTACTCAGTGACCTCAAACTCCTCCTAAAAAGCCCTCATGGGAGGAGTTTGAGATGTTTGCGTCCTGTACAAAGAATCATGTCATAAAAATGGTGGCTAGCACCAATGATATATTCATTTTGGGTAACTAATCAACACAGAATTGAACAGTTCTCTAGAATTCAATGGGAATTTGTATTTTTTCCCTGAGGTGTTGTTGGTTTTCTCCAAAAATGCTATGTATTATTTATGTAAATGTCCTTAAGTTAGGGATCCCATAAGTCCAGTTTTCCTGTGACATATTTTGGGAGCCTGCCTCAATTTCTTAACCTAAGCTCGCCATGACTATTAAATGCCATTGATTTCTGTTGTTTTTTACACACAATGCTGTGACTGGCTACCCATCAGTTTGTCACAATACTTAAAAAAGTGAGAAGACATCAATTCAATGTTATCTGAATATATGTGAAAGAGAAGTCACGCTAAAGCCTCCTCCCTGTGCAACATTCCTCACAGGCTCTAGAGAGTGACCTAGCTAGGGATGAACTCCACCAAACTGGGTGCCCACTGCCTCAAAATATTCCTATGGGCCTTAGTAAACATTCATGGTCACACTGCTGTCTGTTTGCACAGAGGCAGCTTTAACCAATGCACTTAGCCATTTGGATAAACAATGGCATTCTTGCAGTGGTTGAACTTGATAGACTTTTATGCGTTTTTCTCAACCTCACCGACTATGTAAATATGTATGTAACAAATCTACATATCCATATAAACATAAAATGAACACTGAAAGTATTAAAAAAAAGCATTGACCTCAGAAACAGTATGCTAATGCAAACATAAAAAGGAAAAAGAGACACCAAAAACAGTTGTTTTTTGGTGTCTCTTTATCTTTTCATGTTTACAGGTATACATTAAATACCATAGCACATTCCCTTTAGTTGAGTATTGCACCCTATGTACTATTAATTAGGTGGTGCACCACATTTTCTGCTATTGCCTGCTGATGCATAAATCTCCCTGCTTTTCAATAACCAGCTGAAGGAGTTGCAGACACCACTTCTGTGGCTGTGATGGTTCCAGTGCAGTCCTGCAGTATGCTTTTTCATAACCACTGCTATTAAAGGAATGAGGTGACAAGGCTATTAGTAGAAGATATACTTGCAGAACTAGTGATCCATAACTGATGAACCGACAGTTTGTTTAAGGCTTAGTGGTGCAAACAATTGGCTTTGAGGATAAGAGCCAGAGCCTATTCAGAGAAGGTGGGAAACAAATATGTGTAACTAGTAACTAATGCTTCAATGCTGAGACAGCAGACAACCTCCCGGGAAACATACTACAGGTCCATACCTAGAGGCTAATTTAATAAAAACCGGACCAATTGAGGGGAAAAACAACTAAACCATAGAATACAAACAAAAACTCAATGCACTGGAAGCCACTCTAGCATTTAAGAAGTTAAAAGCTTCTTTAAAGGGATGGTAATTTTTCATAATAAAAGCAGCTCTAATTAATCATCATAGTATTTGGACTTAGGAGAGTGTTATTTCAATTCTGTCAGAGTTGTATAGTTCAACTGCCCCTTTTACTGATGTAACACTGCTCAGCCAGAGCAGAAGGGAGGTGCCCAGGTAGACTGCAGAGAGGGACAATCTTCAATTAAGATAAGGGAAAAAAATGGAAAACTTGTCAAGGGGGCTGTAGATGTAGCCAGCAGCAAGCTGCAGAACACTGGAGCAGGCAGGACTCAGTAGATACTGCAGACTTTTCTTTAGAAGAGATGAAAAACAATAGAGCAAGACTAAACAACCTGTATAGTGGGACAACATTGTAGACTTCAAATTCCCCCCTCTGCCCCCCCAAGTCAGGGGGGTGTCCTCTGCCCAACCTACCACGGTTCTAGAGCTGGGTAAGCTGGAGCACTTGGTACTATGGTACTATAGATGATTGTAGATGAAGTCCTTTTTTTTCTAATCTGCATCGACCCTGAGAGCAGGGTAACCCAGCTTTGGCAGGTTGACTTTTAAAAAAGTCATTTACTCCATGAGCTGGGGGGCAAATTGAGAGCGATGTGGGCTCAGTATATTTCCAGTTACGGAAAATACCACCTCACTCTGGAGAGTGGTTGGGGGGCAAGAAAGCAACTCCTGGGCTACCAGGGACAAAGTAGGCCACACGGCCCTCTTGTTATCCCAGAAACGCAAGGGATCTGTATACAGAAGGTTCCGCAAGGTAAGCCTTAATCTCAAACTCGACACTTTGTCTATTTATGGGAGCTGTTTCTTTTGTACAAAGCATAATCTGTCCATTGCCTCCGCATAAAAAGCAGCAGCTGCTCCACTGGAACAAGATGAAGTGCTACTGGAGCTGCTACTGGTAGGTCCCGGAAGACCACCTCCAGCTCATCTGTGGAATCTTCTACCACCTCCTTTGACTGCATTCTATTTTTTCTTTGCCGCTCACGCTCCCCCGATATCAATTGTTCCCTCCAGGCAGTGAGGGAATTGGAACTAATTGCCTTGCCTTTGATTCGAGGATCGCAAATTGTGGCAAGCATTAACTCAGGATAATTGTCCATACGCTCTTCCATGTGCCAAGTCAGTTCCTTTTTAGCCTCATTAGAAGGGCAGCAACATTGGGAATTATATTACCCTCAGCACCAGGCAAGCGTTCCCTATGGGCAAGGAAATCGCCAATTTTTAAGGAGAGGTGTGTGAAGAGGGGAATGACCAGACTAGCATTCTCTGTGCTTAAAATTTCTGTCAAAGCACGGAAAGGCGTGAGGACTGTCAATACCTGTTCCATCAGGGCCCAGTCAGTCCTGCCTAGTGTCCTGTTACTGCCAATGAAATGGTGACATGACATTGCGTGAATTGCCTTTTTCTGTTCCAAGATATGCTCTAAGGTGGAGTTCCACATAGTCACAATATCTTGTTTGAAGCAGTGCTCTGGGAGGTCTGCTTTTCCCTGTTCCTCCTTGAGGAGCTGACTATCTTTAACGCTATGATGGAAGTGGCCAGCAATTTGTCAGCACGACTCGAGAAGTGCTGACAACCTTCCAGTGTTATTGTCATCATCGAGAGCAGCCTTTAACTACAAGATGCAGGACATGTGCTGAGCAGTGCGCACCCACAAATCTGCCATCCCGGAGAGCCTTTGTCATGTTAGCTGCAGCTGCAGTGCTTTGCAAATATTATCTGAGGTGTGCTGCTGATCCATTACCTCAACATAGAGGAGGAAAGAGCGGTGCCCCTGCTTGGCTACTACACCAACTTTTTGTTGGTATCGGTAGTAATGTGTCTTGCAATACATTGGGCTGCCACCAATGCGCGGTCAATGACAAGAAGCCATGCTAGCCACTCAGAACACTCCATAAGTCTGTGGTAAAGTGCACTGTCTGGCCACCAGCCTTTCTTAGCAGGTCCTTCAAAAGCCCAATGCATGGCCGGTACAGTCAGGGCACTATAGTTCAACTAAAGGTGGTGCGGGATGGGATTTTATATCGGGGTGCGACAGCCTCCATAAGTTGCTGGAAGGGCTCCCCATCCACCAAATTAAAAGTAGCACCCCCAACGGCTATGAGTTGTGCAATGAGGAGTGTAATTTTTTGGAACTGCTGTCTGCACATCCCCTTTGAATGAAACCCACCAAAATCTTCCAGTGTGGCCTGTATTGATTATGGGATGGGCTGTGACTGTCTACTCTTACTAGGACAAGATGTGGCATGATCCCCCTGCCCTTTCTTCTGCCTACTGGTGGTGAGTGTGACACTGGTATATGTAGTAGTGCCACCTTGTGCACGTATCAACACTGACTTGTGGTAGTTGTTCAGGTATTGGTTCATCCTGGAAGTGGTTATATGACCCAACACCCTCCCACTGCTGACTTTCCTGCCACAGAATTTACATTTAGCTAGCCGACCATCTCCAAGTGTCACACAATGCTCCCACGCTTTGGTTCGACAGATGACTCTGCCAGTTGAAATGGAAGGTGGTGGAGAAGAAGAAACTGAGGTGATAATTTCTTCATCTTCACATGCTAGAGCAACCTAACTATGCTTTTTTGGAACAGGGATTGGAGTATGGTAGTGGAGTAACAGTGGTGGCAGAGACACTAGCAGCTACTACCTGTCTGGGAGACTCAATTGGAACTGGAGAGGCAGGTGGTGAGTTTTCAATAGAAGACACAATTGTAGCTGGAGAGACAGGAGGAGTACTATGGGCAGCAGGGGAAAATCAAGCTCAGGGGAAAAATCAAGCTTAGGAGGCCTTGGTCCCTCATATTCTTCGTCTACCTCTTGTAGGTTTGGACAGGAAGAAAAATCATCAGCAGCAGATTTTTGGGAGACCTGATGAATTCCCTCTTCTACCTGGTGGCTACCGGGAAATAGTAAACTATCTCCCTCAATAAACTTTTTTGGAGAGGATATGCTCTCAGTGCCAGTGACACTGGTGGCAGGACAAATTTTCTCCAAATACTGCAATAATTCCCTTTTAGGCTGTTTACGAGAACGTTCGCTATAAAAATCCCACGTTGATACTGCCCGCAGTTTCTGACCAGTAGTGTTAAAACAGGCTAGGTGTCCCCAGTTTTATATAACTGGCTGTAGCAGACGTGGTGACGAAACTGGCAGTGGCACTAGTCATTGTGCAGGTGGTTCTGGAAGGATCATCACGAAACAGCTGACGAGAAACAGATGCCGGCTGCTTTGTGGTCTCAGAGGAGGACCTGGACCTCTAACCTGCAAGTCGAGGTTAAATGACCTGCAGTTCCCTTCTTATTTCTATTTTTTGGTTTGAAGTTCTGCTGCTGAGTCTAATTATGACATTGACTACTAGTACTAGTACTACTGACAGTCCTCTTCTTTAGCCACCTGCTGCTGCTAGCTCTGCTTGAAAGCAAAGGCACTGTGGTGGTGTTGGTGATTGATGGGTCACTGCAGCTGGTATCAGGACGAGGATCATCAGATTGTCCACTAGGACTCATATCCATTACAGATAGATAGGTAGTGTGCTATAATAATTTTAAAATTTTAAATCCTGGCTACACAACAACTTTCAGACTGGCTGTTTCACTCTGCAAATTATTAAAACAAATTGCTAATTTATTTTTATTTTGCACAGGAAAAAAATGGCACTCCCTTGCAGTGGCAATAAGGCACTAGGGCTGCCTCCCTGGCCACACGACAACTGTCAGACTGGCTGTGTCACTCTGAGAATGTTTTCGTCATTGAAGCTGAGAACTATGCCATGAGGAGCATAGACTCCTTGCTGGGTCACCCAAGGTGGTCATATCAACGCTAAGACACCAAACTATAAAGGAACCAATGATGGAAGAGGAATTGGATTTTTGATTAACAAAAGACTGACAGACTCAGTCATAAAAGTAGAAAGTATTTCTGAAGAATCACTTCCTGGGCTATCAAACTAATCAGTCGTTATGCTCTTCAAATCATTCATGTTTATGCCCCTTCAGGTATCCACAGTGATGATTGAAAATGTTATGATGATTTTTTACACTTTAACAAATAGGACAATTACCACTACATATTTAGAATGAGGGCTTTCAACGCGAGAATCCAAAATGGAGAAAAATCGATTGGGCCACATGGAACTGGAAAAAGAAACAATAGAGATAACTAACTAATAGAATTTGCAGAAGAATAAAATTTGTACATCATGAATTCATTATATAGGAAAAAGGACCAGCGAAAATTGACATAGAAAAGACCTAATGGTGAAATCTACTTCATACATGCAAATAATAAAATGATATTCACTGACAGTTCAGTCTTAAATTGTTTTAATGTTGGAAATTACCATTGTCTAGTAAGAGCAGGAAAGAAAGTGATCAAGTCAACAAACGTAAAGATTGACACATAAGAATTTTGAGTTAGCACTGTCTAATCGCTTCAGTGTGCTGCAAGGTATTCCAAACACAGATGTTTCAGGAAATATTGAAAAAGTTCTTCAGACTATCGTAGACACTGCCCATGCCCTTGCACCTACTATAAAACAAGATAAACCAACCCAAATATCAAAATAAATAGTTGCCATGATGAAAAAGCAAGGCGAAATGAAGCAAAACAGTAATATTAGAAACAAAGTAAAATATGTAGAAATGTGTAAGACCATAAGGAAGCACATAAAAGAAGAAATGTGCAAGTTCAATGTCGAGCTCATCCAAAGGACCCTGGAAGAAAATCAAGGGCTAATGAAAGCTAAATGAAAGAAGGCCACACATAGGAGTTAAATGTTTTCAATAAAGCTTGAAGATGTTACAACAGCAAAAAACTCAACAACAAATACTAAAATGAGTGGAAAAATGTTATTCAAATCTTCATAAGGCTGAAGGACAACAACTGAATTCAGATTCAGATGCTGAAGCTGTGGCAGACGTTTTGGTAGCTGAAGAAGAAGCTGTAATAAAGGCAATCAAAAATGGCAAAGCATCTGGACCTGATAAAGTTACTATTGAAATGTTGAAAGCTGGAGGTCAACCCTTATTCAAAGCCACAGGTAAAGTATTTTAAAAATGCCTACTACTCAGCGAAGTGCCTGAAACATGAAAAAATGCAGAAGTCCTCCTACTGCACAAAAAAAGGTGAAAAGGCGGATCTAAAAAACTACCGACCAATAAGCTTATTGCCAGTAGACTGCAAGGTTTTCACAAAGGTACTGTCAAGAGGAATGGGCATAATACCTAAAGCAGGCTTCAGGAGTGGTTTCAGTACAATGGACCATATCCAGACAGTTCAACAAGTTATAAAGCAGCCTAATGAATGAAGTGTTCCATTCTGCATTGCCTTCATTGTCTACAAAAAAAAGCTTTTGACTCTGTTAAAAAGCAAGAAATAATCAAACGATCAGCAAAAGAATAGATAGAGCTTATATCAATATCCTCCGATCAGTATATGAAAATGCAACTGCTTCAATGCAGATAAAGTCCATCTGATAAAGGCATCTGACAAGGAGACACAAAGCTATTTTCTGCTTGTTTAGAAGAAATTTTTCCACAAACTAAGTTGGAAAAAGGGGCTTAAGATCAATGGGGACTACCTACATCACATTTTGCAGACGTTATGATACTTTTTTGCCAGTAGTTCTGAAGAACTACAAGAACACATTGAATGTCACTACCCTAACCACGATGGTGTATAAGGATTGAGCCGCGATGGACACAGGAGCACTTAATGATGAGGGGATGTTCCTCCAATAAGGGATAGCACAGCATGATTTTAGGAAGCGGGGCTTGGGGACAGAGCTTGGGAATGTGGGTTGCCAAAGAATGAGCTGTGCAGCGGCGTAGCCAAATAAAGGTGCTAGCCATGAAGCTAGATGTTGTGGTGCACTCCAGCAGAGCCAAAATGAATCCCAGAATAATCCCCTCCAAGACAATCTATACTAATACTATCCTCAGGGATAATAAACAATAACTCCAAAAGGAACAGTGGTACTCACTGTGTCCAAAGAACAAGTAACCCTAAAGGGCAGGAACAACATCACAAAGGAAAGAACAGTCAGGAACACACCGGGTCATACACTTGGATCAGATGAGAAAGAATCAGCTGGCAGGAGAGAAGTCAAGTCGGTCCAGGTCCTACACTAGAATAAAACAGGAAGGCAAGCAGAAGAGTGGTCAGGCAATCCAGGTCATACACTGTAATAATAAATATAGGACAAAGTGCCAGGCAGAAGCTTTGTCACGCAATGTGGGTCAAACACAGTAAACTATATAACAGGCAAGGCGTCAGGCAGAAGAATCGAAAAGGAGAGGTACTGGTTACTCAGGCTCAGGCTAGGGATGCTATATTAACCTATCACAATGAGCTACATCAGAGGCTATAAAGGCCCGATCCTGGAAGCAGAGCACAAACTGAGGTGTGGTTGCCAAAGCAACAGGAAGAACTAGAGAGAGGGAGTACCCTGCTGAAAAGACTAACAAAAATGCTAAACTGTGACATTGAAGAGATACGACAGCAGAGCAAACATTTTGGTCTGAAGATACTCACTGTGTCCGAAGAACAAGTAACCCTGAAGGACAGGAAAAACACCACAAAGGAAAGAGGAGTCAGGAACACACCAGGGTGGGTGCCGAAGCAACAGGAAGAACTAGAGCAGAGGCAATACCCTGCTGAAAAGTCTAACAGACAGGCTAAGCCGTGCCATTGAAGAGGTACGACAGGAGAGCAAATATTTTGGTCTGAAGATACTCACTGTGTCTGAAGGACAGGAACAACACCACAAAGGTAAGAGGAGTCAGGAACATGCCGGGTCATTCACTTGGATCAGATGAGCAAGAATCAGCTGGCAGGAGAGAAGACAAGTCGGTCCGGGTCCTACACTGGAATAAAATAGGAAGGCAAGCAGAAGAGTAGTCAGGCAATCCAGGTCATGCACTGTAATAATAAATATAGGACAAAGAGCCAAGCAGAAACTTTGTCAGGCAATCCGGGTCAAACATTGTAAACTATATAACAGGCAAGGTGGCAGGCAGAAGAATCCAAACGGAGAGGTACTGGATACTCAGGCTCAGGCTAGGGAGGCTATATTAACCTATCACGCTGAGCCACATCAGAGGCTATAAAGGCCCAATCCCGAAAGCGGAGATACCACAGGTGAGAAACATTTTTGTCTGAAGATGAATATTAACAAAACTCAAGTCATGTTTAACAAATTTACCATACCAAGGAAAATCACAGTAGATGGACAAGAACTACATTGAAGAGCTACAACAGGAAAACAAACATTTTGGTCTGTAGATGAATATCAGCAAAAAGCAAGTCATGTTTAACAAATTTACCATACCAATGAAAATCACAGTAAATGGACAAGAACTAGAAGAAATTGACAAATATGTTTACCGTGGACAGGGAATGTCAACAGATAAAAACACCAACAAATACATTTGGGATGACAAGCATTTGGAAAACTTAGTAGTACCATCTTTAAGACAAATTTATCACTCTGCCTCAAGTGAAAGGTTTTTGACCAGTGTTTCCTCCCAGTCCTTATGTATGGCCGTGAAACATGGACACTGAATGCCAAAGCCATACAAAAACATAATGTTACACAGAAGTATGGCACAGAGAATTCTAAGCATTACAAAAAGACACTGAAAAATATGTGCATGGATTCAAACAGAGGTCTATGACATAATAGAAAGAGTAAAGTGCTTGAAATGGAAATGGGCAGGCCATATAGCTAGAAGACCTGACTGTTGATGGACCAAACAAATTTTGCAATGGATTCCATTCTATACTAAACACCCAGGAAGACCAAATACAAGATGGGTAGATGAAATTACAGAGTGGCAACAAAAGGCATGGGACCAAAGTTGTTGGAGGCTTGTTGAGGAGGCCTTCATCCTGCAATGGACTGACAATGGCTGAAGATGATGATGATTTTATATACATACATATAGATAGAAAAATAGATAGATATAAATAAATCTTTAGTGCCTCTTTCCTACTTTCCTCTTTTCAGGAGATCAAAATGTGTAATTTGTATATAAGTGTGTTAACAGCCTGGTGCCTACACTATTTCTGATACTTAGACAGAGGTTTGGTACTGCATGCTACATGATACACTGTCCAAGGCAGGGGTGTCTGAGTTCTTTCAATCGTGGGCCACATGATTAGAAAGTCTTAAGTGTGAGGGTCACATTATTTTGTTATTGATATTAAATTATAGCCTGTCAGCTATTCAAAAATATTTATATATTATTGAACTGTATGGTACTGGCAAGCAGGGGATTAGGTCTTACTGGCCTACTTGTTCATAGGTGATAGTAAACTAGGTATAAAAAATGTTTTTCTAAAATCAAAGGCGGGCTGCAGCCCGGAGTCAGATAGGATGCGTTTGGCCCATTGGATGCCCATGATTCCACCTCTGTAGAAGATAAATGCTGAATCAATCTAAACTTCCTTTGCTGTTTCCAATGGACCATGCCCAAAGAGAAAATAACCCAGGAATGGAAACCTTGCAAATGGCCCCACTATTCTGCCTGGTGCAACTTCCTTATCCAACTTGTCTTCTAACACTAATGGGATGTTGATAAGCTGACTTCAAGTTTTTAACTTTGGCCACTGCCTTCAGTTCATAACAAAAGGAATTCTAAAACTGTAACTTTTAAACTAATAGAGAAAAAGAGAAAGTGACCTTGCAGATAGAGCAGTCGAGATACCCCACAATATTACCTACCCAAATTGGGTCACAAAGACATGGGATAAAGATTCTAATAAAACATAACTTTTATTCTATCATATAAAATGGTGAATTAAAAACAAGGATAATAGGCATTTATACCAACATAAACCTCTATATGTTTAAACTTGCAAGAGAATGCCTTATAAATTAAATTTGATATCTGTATTTTCTAACAATGCAAATGTGTTTCCACCTATGGGTATCAGCTAAAGGCTATGAACTCTAAAAATGCATTGCATGTACAAAGTTGGTGCAGATAATTTGAAGCCTCTTAGTTCTGAGAAGGCAACGTAAGTCTTTAGTCAGATTCAGCTTCAAACTCAATAAAGTGAATTTAATGATTCTAACAATAGTTTGGTTGAACACCTACTGATTCTGACAACCAATGTGCCTTTAGTCAGCAAGCACCTAAATAGGTAACCTATAGTCCGTATACGACTTACTAAGCGGAATTCAATTCAACTATTTAACATATAAATGAGTAAAGTGGGAATCTAAAGCAGCTTCTACTAGAGCTATGAAAGACACAGTTAGCTTGAAACATAGAGCATAAACTCAATCAATCTGGTAACATAAATAGTTTGAAATCTATTAGCTCCGATAGGGCAAAGCAGCCATCAGTCAGATCCGACTTCAAACAATAGTTCGATTATGCATACCTAAATAAAGGTTAAGACGCCCTTGTTTATGTCTCGGTCAAAGAGCAGCAGATGTGGTTAGAAGTCTATGCATTCTGATTAATAGTTATATTAAAAAAACAGAACTGATTTAAAAACATCCAAGAGATACTCATGTAGAATGCTGAGTTTGTAGCCTCTTAGTTCTGAGAAGGCAACGCATGCCTTTAGTCAGATCCGGCTACAAACACAATTAGATACAACTAAAAGATCTAATGCTGATTAAGTTTGATGCCTATTAGTTCTGACAAAGCAAGTATGCCTTTAGTCAGATCCAGCTTCAAACATGGTTCTGATGCATGTTTCGCCTAGCGGCTTGTTCCTTGAACCTCCTTTACACCATTCTGCAATGAGACAACAGGTCACCTTCTTGTTCCAAGATGAACTCTGTTTATTTCGTCGTTGTCTTCTTCTTGCTGATAGATTTTATCCATCAGCAGTGATTTTTGGATACCGAGGCTTGTGCCTCACTACTCCATCTTCTCGAGTTGGGTTTTAAGTCGCAGGTTTGGATTCTTCTTTGTCTGTGTTGACTTGTCACAGTTGGGTTGCTTTCTCAGGATCTTCGCCGTGATGGGCCGTGGGTAGCGGTCGAAGGGGTTTGCAGTGGTGGCAGTGAGTTTTCTGATCAGAGGGTTCAGGTTCTGATCCAGTCCTTGGCAGAAGTTCTTACTCAGCTTCGCTAGGTGTTCATGCAACATCTCGATGTCCAGCTCCCTGTGAAGGTCAGCTGTCCTTACGAATCTTGGAGCTCCAGACAATATCCGCAGGGCCTTGTTCTGGACTACCTGAAGACTCTTCTGGTGTCGCTCATGGCAAGTGATCCATGCTGGGGAGCCATACGTCAGGGTGGATTGCCTTGTAGATGTTAATCTTTGTCCGGAGTGGCATGGACTTGGTCTTCAGGAGTGGGTACAGTGCTGCCATCTTTTCTGTTGCCTTCTGCTGAGTATTCTCAATATGGCTTCCCCAGTTGAGCTTGCTGTCCAGGGTCACACCTAGGTAGAGGCTGCTGCTCCCATTGCGACATCATCCGCATACAGTGACAGGTTGGTCTTGTGCAGATCTGTCGGGATGTCACTGGTGAAGATGTTGAACAGAAAGGGTCCGAGGTTCGATTCCTGTGGCACGCCTGCTCGGATGGGATGTGATGAGGACATCTCAGACCGCATGGTGACATGGAAGGTGCGCTCTCCCAGGTAGCTTGCAATTGTCTTTACCAGGTAGTTTGGAAATCCCAGGCCAATCATCTTGTGCAGCAGTCCCTTGTGCCACACTCTGTCGAATGCTTTGGCGACATCCAAGAAGACAATTCCTGTGGACTTCTTGATGTTGAATCCATGGCTGATGGTGTCTACCACTCTCAACAGCTGATGGGTTGTTGCATGCTCCTTTCGAAATCCAAACTGTTCATTTGCTAGTAGGTTTCTTTCGGAGGCAAAGTCGCTGAGTCGGGCAAGGAGGACCTTCTCCAGGAGCTTCGATAGGCCAGAGAGTAAACTGATGGGGAGGTAGTTCGCAGGATCCCTCAGTGGTTTGCTGGCCTTTGGGAAAACAATGACCCTTGCTTCTTTCCAGCATTTCGGGAAGTGCTGGAGCCTCATGCATGCATTGAAGATGTTTGTAAGGCGTTCCATTGATGCTTTCGGGAGGTTTTTGATTGCTAGGTTCGTTATTCCATCACTCCCCAGTGCTTTGCCGTTTGCCAGCTTCTCTGCAAGTCCTGCTACCTCAGCGCTTGTGCACTCCTCAATGTCTTCTGCTCCCAACCCGGTTTCGTCTTCTGCGAGATGCTTCTCAACTTCTTCCTCCACTCTGTCAGTGAGCCTGCTTGCCTTGTTTGGGGTGAACAAAGCCTCCAGTGTCTCGGCGAGGACCTCTGCCTTGTCCTTGTTGCTGCATGCAAGGTGAGTTCTTCCCTGGATTGGTGGGCTTGGTTCCTTCTTCCCAGTTAGGCGTCGAGCCATTCTCCATACAGAATTGTCCGTCTCCTTTAGTTTGGCTGTTGCAGTCTCCCATTTCTCTCCGCGGTGCTGTCTGATTTGTTTCCTCAGGAGTCTTGCAAGCGTGTTGTACTTCTGCAGGAGATCTGGTGTGCGGAACTTTTGCCACTGGCGTCGGGCCCGGTTCTTTTCATCAATTGACTGCTGGATTCCTCTCGGTAAGTCGTAGATGGAGCATCGACTTGTCTTCTGCTTTGGAACGCTGTTCTTGGTTGCTTGCTGGACTGCTATTGTGAAGTCTTCCACAGCCTTGTCAATGTCTTCCTTGGTGTTCAGCGGGTTTGGTGTGACCTTGCTGTTCAGCTCTTCCTTGTAGCGGATCCAGTCTGCCCTTCTGAAGTTGTACTTCTCGACTTGCTGGTAGGGTTCCATCTCATCTCCCACAGTGATTGCTACTAGGTTGTGGTCTGAAGTCAACTCCGCCAGTGTTTCCAGCTCCACTGAGTGTTGCAGATTCTTAAGTAGCACAATGTCCAGCACGTCTGGGTTGTGACTCACTACACCTGGGTAGTGTGTGGGCTCAGTCTGGCCTGCTACCACACAATCGTTCTTCCTGGTATACGCCAGCAGTGTCCGTCCTCTCTTGTTAGGAGTCCTGGAGTTCCAGCATCAATGTTTGGCATTGAGGTCTCCTCCAATGATTGTTGGAACAGCGGAATCCAGCAAAATGTCCAGGTCTCCAAGGTCTAGCTTTGCTTTCGGAGGGCAGTAAGCTGCAATCAGCCAGAGTGGTCCTGTTGCAGTCTTGACTTGCACTCCAGTAGCTTCAATGCTTCTGAGGGTGGGAGTGCAATCTCGTGGTGGTCGATCATAGTCTTCACTATCACTGCTGTACCCCCTCCTTTGGCCCCTGCTGTTCGGTCGGTCCGGTACACTCTGTGGTTTGCCAGGCTTAGCTTCTGATTTCCTTGCAGGTGGGTCTCTGACAGTAAGGCAGCACTCATCTTTCTTGTTTCCATCAGGTGGAGAAGTTCGTCTGTCTTCTTCTTGACCCCGTTGGCATTCCACATCACGATGGCATAGCTGGGCTTAGATACCATGTTGGTTTGCTTCTTCGCCCGGGAATAGGTTCAGGACGAGCCTTGCCACCATTGTTATGGTGGGGTCGATATTCAGCTCTGCCATAAAAGCTGCGATCTTCAAAATCATGGTCTTCCAGTTGGTGGAGCTTGCAGTTTCCTCTTCCTGTGCCGGGGTGGAAGCTCGTGGTGGGTTGGGTGGCGGGTTTAGGACTTCTGCGTAGCTCAGCCCGGATGTGGTGGGTGTCTTCTGGGTCTGTGCTGGGCCTTGTCCTGATGGTGGGTCAGGTGGGTTGTTCTTCCGCGTGGTAGATTGTTTTGCTTCCTGGCGATGTGTGGTGCTTTGCCGTTGTTGACGCTGTCCGCTGTTTCTCTGTGAGTCATGTGCAGTGGTAGCTGGGTTCTGTGGTGCTTGCGCTGGTCGTGGTACTCTCCTCTGATTCTCGTCCTGCTTTGCCTTGGTCAGGGCTGGGCATCCGCGGTAGCTGGCAGGGTGAGGCCCTTTGCAGTTGGCGCATGTTGCTGGTTTCATTCGTTCTCGGGGGCAGAGTTGCTATGTATGATTCTCCCCACATCGCACGCAGCGTGGCTCCTGGTGGCAGAAGGCGGATGTGTGGCCGATGCGCTGGCAGTTGTAGCACATGATCGGTCCTCGTCTGCTTTTTGGTGCTTCTGTAGTGACTACACGGCTGCATAGCCGTGTGATCTTTGTCAAGTCTGCTGGTTTACCATCGCTGGTTTGAGTCAGGGTGGCTACAAACAGCGGGAATTTCCTTCTCTTGTCTGCTGGCGAGTTCAGCTGCATGACACTCTTAACTGGGAGGCAGAGTTCTGCAAGTTCCTCTGCAATGTCTATAGTGTTTGTGTTTGCAGGGAGGCCTCGGATCACAAACCTCTGGGACCTCGCTCGTTCCAGTGGGAAGGTGTAATATTGGAGACCTTGTTCAGTGAAGGTGGCTGTCACGCTCCTGTAGTCCTCCACCGTGGTGAGCGATATCTTCACGTGTTCGCCATGGGGCTTGGTCGTGAAGGAAGACACAGCACACTGGTCTCGCAGCAAGTCAACCAGGTCCTTGTGAGTCTTCAGGCTCTTAACAAACACCGGTGGAATCCGGACCTTCTTGGGTGGCACACAACTAGTTCCAGGGCAGGTGTCTAGATCCTGAAGTGGTGCAAAGCTATTTCTTGTTTCTACGCCTTTCTCTTCAACATGTTTGGCAACTTTTACCTTTGTTGGGGAGGCTGGTGGAGAGGAGCCACTGGGGTTTTTTCGCCCACGCTTTCGTTGCACAAGGGAGAACTCCATCTTCTCAGTGGTGTCTTCAAGCAGGGGTTTCATCATTTCTGCCATCCTGAAGTAGAAAAATATGAAAAGTGAAAAATGAAATTTGCCCTAAGAAGGGCACTTGTGAATACAGGCTCTTTTACAACTAAAGAGTCAGTGGGAAAAAAGGCTCAAGGAGCACAGATTCCAGCTACCCTTCAGTCTAGCTGTTCAGTTTGGTCAAGACGCTCAGTTTCAGCACCCAAAATTGTTTGCTTGCAATTGCTCTTAAAAGAGTATTTGTGAATACAGCGCTTTGCAGGGTGATCAACGTCTGCTGCCTCTATCTCTCTCAGCCTGTCTGAGTGAGAATACGTTCCAATCAGTGATGACTCAACGTAGAATCTCTCTCAGCGTTGAAGCTGTGAATCTCCGTAGAATCAATATCAATGTGAATCTGCTGCTCTGCAGTAATCTCTGAATCAATCTCGATGTCTCAATCAATCATCGAATCAATCGTGAATCTCTGTTTATTTGTGAAAGCACAGATCTTTTATACACAGCTAACAGCATCAACTCACAAGGGGTTGGACAAAGAAGACAATGGCAGTAGATACATGGTGATGAAATAACAAGACACTGAGACAATACAATGGGATTAATACAATCAACAAAAGCAGTACAAATGAGACAATCATGACACCAGACTAATCCTATCACACAGAATACATTAGTGAATATACATATAGGTGAGGGGGTAGCACAGTGAAAACCTAATTAACATCTACCATTTGGCTGGCCTGGCAGTCTGACTTCGGAGAGCCCCACTCTGTATCAGCCTTGTCACGGGCAGTCTCTACTGCACATGACTGCATCAAGCGCAGCAGTCTCTACTGCGCATGACTGCATTGTTACAAACTATTTAGCAAATTATTATATACTAGTTGAAGGGCCCGTTACATGGGCTACAGTGTCACTGGCAGCCGGTCGCGGGGCAGTCATGTGCAGTAGAAACTGTACGCACCGCGGCTGATATCAGCCGTGGCAGTGGCAGTCTCTACTGCGCATGACTGCAGCACGCGCAGCAGTCTCTACTGCGCATGACTGCGGCGTTACGTACATTTTAGTGAATTATTATATAGTATATATATATATATTTTTTTTTTTTTTTCTGCAATTCCTGTATCTCTGTTTATATATGTAAACTTTTGATTGTTGCAGCTTGGCCGATGCCTCATGTGTAACTGTGTATTTCTTCCCCATGACGTTACCCTATCTCTTTTCTCATCTTTTCTTTTTTTTCTGTACCCAGAGCTCCCCTCAGTATATTGCTATCTTGAATGGCACTTTGTCTAGAAATCTTATAAACAGATACTATTTGTAAAAAAACAACAATAAAACAATATGTTGTGCTTCATTCAGCAGGATGTTACTGGCACTGCTCAGTTAACCCTAAACTTACAAATCTTATAGACTAATTTAAGAATGTGAGACCATAATTTAACCTATCTGATGCTAGAGACATCTCCAGTGTATTGTGAAGTAATCCAAGGGGTTAAAAAATTGTAAAACTTTAAGTAAATTACATTTAAAAAAGTACAAATCCAATTTATTATTTTACAAGGGAGGTGACAGCCAAATAATTACAGGGTTAAATATTTGTTAGTGTTGTTATTTGTGAAAAGCAGAGTACTGAAATTTGTACTTTCTGCCCTGATTCCCCATTAATTTTCATTGCGCCTGCACGGTGAATGGAGGGTGGGGGTTATGTGAAGCCTTCAGGGGATTAGCATATGGCTCAGAGAAACATGAAAACAAAATGGAGCAGAAACCTACTCAGCGGACAGACAAGAGAGGTTTGTGTGCATGTCAATGCAGAGTAAACAGTGAATGCTTTATCTTTATATGTGGAGGCTTCGTTCCTGAAAATCTGCTGGCCTGCATGACTAAAGTTAGTGCAATGGAATGTCTCATCAATCCTTCTAATCCAGTTGTTTCTGTTGAACTCCAATTCCCATTATCCTCAGCCAGCCATTGGCTGGGTGAGGATTAGGGTGACCACGGGTCCCGGAACGTCCGGGACTGTCCCTTATTTCAGGGACATGTCCCGCGTCCCGGGTCCCCTTCAACCGGGACAATGAAGTGTCCCGGAATGAAGCCAAGCCGCCCTGAATGTCAGCCTGCAAGCGGTGTGTCACATCATGGACGCCGCTTGCAGGCTGACATCCAGGGCGGCAATGCAACTTACCTGATCTGGAGGCAAGCGCTCTAGTAATACAGAGCGCTGGGAGATGACATCATCTCCCAGCGCTCTGCATTACTGAGCACAGCGCGTGGGAGCTTCAGCTCTGTGCCGGAGGAGGCACAGAGCACTTTGCACTCCGCACTCCGCTAGACCACCAGGGACTCAAGGTAAGGCAATAGGGTGACCACGTCCCGGAATGGCAGAAGGGAAATGTGGTCACCCTAGTGAGGATGATGGTAGTTATAGTCCAACAAGAACTGGAGGGGCAATGTTGATCACCATTAATCTAGTATTTTAACAACCCCTTGTAAGGTGATACACTGTTAAAAGTTCCCCAATACAATAATTTAGGCTTTGTAAAATAAAATGTCCGTATCATATTGTGACACCATTAGTTTTTAGCTACCCAGTTTTCAGATCTTTAGACGTAATATCAATGAAACCAAGTAAAATATAGGAATTCACTAAAGCTCTTTCCTTTGCTTGGTACTGTTTAATAGTACATTATACAATTATCAATAGGCAAACAAATGTGGGTAAAGTTCTTCCCAATTAGGGTTCACCTTTCTCCTGTGTTCTGATGCAGAGAGCATTGCTGACGTGCACCACATTAGCATCAGATGAATACTTTTTGATATTGCCAACGTGGGTTGACCAATGAACATTCAGCAGAGGTTCTGGGCTGATATGCTCTGTTATATCTATTCTGCATTCCTACATGAAGATGCAGAATCCTTTACACTGTGTTGATGTGAGGTGATAGTCTTCTGTATTAAAGGGATAGTAATGTTTCATAATAAAAACAGCTCTAATTAATCATCACAGTATTTAGACTTTGGAGAGTGTTATTTCAATTCTGTCAGAGTTGTAGTTCAGGAGTAATTCAATGACAAAGTGTCCCCCTCCCTCCCCTTTTACTGATGTCACACTGTTCAGCTTGAGCAGAAGGGAGGTGCCCAGGTAGACTGCAGAGAGGGACAATCTTCAATTAAGATAAGGGAAAAACCTGAAAAGCTTG
Organism: Rhinophrynus dorsalis; assembly: GCA_037306005.1. Taxonomy (NCBI): domain Eukaryota; kingdom Metazoa; phylum Chordata; class Amphibia; order Anura; family Rhinophrynidae; genus Rhinophrynus; species Rhinophrynus dorsalis. The sequence goes on from CM074722.1 coordinate 220,574,324, forward strand.
TCAAGGGGGGCAGGGATTTCATTGTTTTCATAGGAATAAGAGTGTCCCCTTCTGTCCAGTCTATGGACTGCATTCCACATCTGAGAAGAGATTGTTTACAGTAGGTAAAAGGGGCAGGGACGGGGAAACTTTGCTTGTGAATATCTCATAAACCATAAAGGTTTGAGAGATAAGACTTATATCATTCTTCATATTTTTTTAATGCCTACAAAATAAAATAAAGTTAAAACGAAGTATTACTATCCCTTTAAAGGCACCAGTTTAGTATTTTACCTTTCTCCATGGACAGTATGGCTAATGCAGAATTCTTGATTTTGTGTCACCCATGTACGAGGTTTATTATACAACATTTGAAAAAGTATTGCAAATTGTTGCTTCATATGCAAACAACAAGGGATGGGTAAGATTTAGATAATCATTCCTCTTTCATGCTGTTTATTTACTTGAATCTTTTAGAGGTGTTCTGCTCATGTTTGTGCTAAATTAGAAAACAATGTTGTGGTCCTGTTCAGGCTGAATTTTGAGAACAATGATAATGTTGTCACGGTATGCAGGCAAAAGAAGGACAGACACAAAGATAAAATATAACCACCTTTATTTATAATGTACAGCAATAATGGTAGAGCCCCCACAGAACCCCACACATATACAAACAGGACCCAAGGTCCCTCCGGAGCTGCACACTGTACTGAGCACTACTCCATGTCTCGAGACTACAGGTCAGGCATGCAGGTATTGTAAGGAGCGAGTAGGCAGCCAGAGTCACAGGTCATAAGTTTTAAGTCCTTAAATGCTGTGTGTTTTTGAAGTCTATTATAACAAGGCACAGTGGTACATTTTCAGAATGTTCTACATTAAACTTTATAATAAAAGCACTGTATAGGTTTCCTCTCTAAAATTAATGTATATCGTCTGGTTGTAATTTTCTTTTATGGTTCTTGTTGCCCCCTCTGCTGCATTCGAAACTGAGGATAAACACCTTTTTCCAAAATACTCCTTTTTATATATGTTATACAACTTTCTCCTGGTTCATTTCACATTTATCCATTACTGTTTCTTTAGGTAATCTTCATGTTCTCTGCCAATTTCTACTAGGGGCTCTGTTTGGTCCTCTACTCTTTTCCTATGTATACCTTCTGTCTTGATAAATTAATAAAACCATTGATTCTTTACCAGCTGTACACTGGTGATGATATATACAATACTTGCTCTTCCCTTGGCATCTCACCTCCTCGGGGGTTATGCACTAAAGAGTGGTGAAAAAGCAGAGATGACTTGTCACTTGATCTCTCTTCTCCAGTTCCTATGTTATTCTATAGAGCCCATGTACTATGATCTCCAAGTTGGAGAAATCTTAGTGCATTGGCTCCATAGAATAACATAGGACTTGGATAAGTGATAAACTGGAGAGGTCATCTCCACTTTATCACATCTTTATCACCTCTTAGTGGCTCCCTCCCCTTGTCTTAGGTCCTTAACTGTCTACCTGCTATTTTTTCCTTGATGTTCTATAATTAACTGAAATGTAAATGTTCTCTTACTGTACTCCCTGACCTCAACAACATGGCCAGCTTCACATACCCTCTGGTTATGTAATATATTTGATTCTGCTTTATGCCTCCTCAAGCCCACTCATTGAAACCTAAATATTTCTCAGATTTGACCACTTCTTGTGAAAGCCTCCACCAATAACGTATCATGATTCTTGATTGCTAATCATGACTATTACAACCATTGACATTTTTCTAAAAGCTTTCTACCCTCTATTCCAGGTAAATCAAACTAAAAGTAGTCTAGAGCCACATACTCAGCATTTCCCCTCTAAGAAAGGCCACAAAAATTATAATAATTACATATGATATTTTCACACACAGTACATACCCAAACATGTAGGGACCTTATGTAAAAAGAAAACTGGAGTCATTTTGGTGAAAACCAATGGTACCATAATACAAATTCAAAATAATACAATTAATTTAAAAAAGAAAACAGCAGTGGTTCTTAATTAAATAAAATACATGTGTGTATTTTCATCTACTCATTTGTAGTGTCAGCCATTATAATCTTCCATGTTTCCTGGCTATTTTACTTTGGTGGAAATAGACCCACCCCATTCAATTCTACAATAATTAGTTCCAAGAGCTGATTGCGTCCTTGAAAATGTTTGCATGTTAATATAAAATTACTTGATGAAATATTGAGTTTCTAGGGTTTTGTCAGGGTAACAGACTACAGGGTGATGTCACAGGTTCTTTTGGTGCTCATAGGATATCACCATAGAGGCCACTGTAATTCTGTGTCTGTGACACTCAGCTTTTCATAGACTGTAACAGCAACAGTGCCACCTAGCTGCAATGCATCTTTAAATTTACCAGAAAAATGCCAAGTTATCATTTTAATAACATTTGAAAGAATCATATGCGAGCATTGGAGGTACCCTTTTTCTTTGGGAAAAACACTACAATGCATATTTTTCAAAAGTAGGGTAGAATACCCTTTAAAACTCATATTTTTTTTTTTTAGTTTTGCTTAAATCAATGATCTCAAATAATGCCAACTTATTAATTTGCCTAAAACACCTTACATGTATATTGCAAGTATTACACAAGGTCCACCCTGTCTTTTATATTATATTAATTATATAATATTAAGCACTGCAAAGCCTTTTCAACTCCCAGTGCCAAGCATGTTTTAAAACTTTTGTTGTAGTTTACAGGTAAATGATAATTTGAGGTGCTTTAATTTGAGCAATACACACATCATATATTGCAGACCAAAACCTTTTACCCAGAATGCTAAAAACTATTTTTATTGGAATTCCAATAAAAAGAATGACAAACAACTGCCTTGAAGTAAAACACAAATACTGGTCTTTGTATGGGTGGGTCTTCCTATAAAAATATAGCAATTGAAAAAAGTGTAGTTGTCTCCTTTTTTCATCTTTCATAATTCTGCATTTTTAAATAAAATAACAAGAAATAAGCCATGTAATCCTAAATGCTATATATTTTTTAAAGTACACAAGATTATGGTTTCAGGGACTGGTCAGTTGCATTTATACCCTAAGACAGATCTATTATGAAATTTCCATAAGATGGCAAAATATAAAATAAATAAATACATTAAAAATTGAATTCTTACACTTTTTTTCACATTCACACGCTTTCAGACATACTGAACTCTCTAAGAACTATGAAATACTGTATTAGGTTATGTAGCTAGAGGCCACCAAAGAAGAATGGAACTGCAATGGTATGAGTTGACATACTTTAGTAGATGACAGGACCACAAAACTGAGGACCAAAATCTGTCAGTTTTATTACTTTTTTATATGACTACTCATACTTAAATACTTGGAACAACCACAAACAAGAAGGGAAGGTAGACAACACATACCATTTTGGAAAGATTATAACCCTCTGCATTAAATAAGGAATTACTTGCCTTTCTACCGCTTGCCTGATATGCAGAAATTTTTCCAGATGCTTTTATTGTTTTACATTTCTACCCTTTAAATATACTCAAATCTTTGAAAACTATGGTATTCCCTACAGTGTGTATTAGCAGCTTATTTCTGGAGAAGAATAACACCCCATTAGTAAGAGTGATCATACCATAAGAGTGGCAGAAGCACAACACTTTACAACAAGGGTAACCCCAAAATCCTACGTGCAAGTGGGGCCAAGACTGGCTCTCCTTCCTTCCTCTCTCCAAAACTATATTACAATGTTGGGTGATTGTGACATACCCCTACATTATTATAAATTAGTGTACCCTTGTCAAGGATCAATGTCCATACCCTAAAGTAGGTAGAGAGTGGCACTGGGGAGCGTAGTTCAGGAATTTTGGAGGTGGCACCTATCCCTTGCTGAGGCCAAAGCCAGATAAAGGTGCTGGCCGCGAAGCCAGATGTCCGATCTCAGTTGAGCCGGGACCCTGACCAGGATGAAAGCAGATACATACTGGTGTTAGTCTCGGACAAAGGACGCAGTGAGGACTTCAGATGCAGACCCTCTAAGCTCACACTCAACCGAACAGGAGAATCCTGACAGCCCTCTTTTATAAGATGAGATTCCCCTCTTTCAGATGAGATTACTCTGGGCCCATTTGCAGTAGTGGGACTTATAGCAAGGTGATTAAAGGTCCTCCCCCGTCCTTGTTTAAAAAAAAAAAAAAACAATGTACCTGGTTGTCTAGTGGATTTGGAACATAAATTATGTTATACCCCACTGTAAGCTTCAGTTCCCAGTAGTAGTCCCTTTGCTGTGGTCCTGCAGAGCTTGTGGAAATCCATATATTTAAAAGTGAACATTCACTTTCTTAGCAGCAAAGTGGTTCATTGATAATAATAAGAAGAATAAGAAGGATATAAATATGTCCATTTCATCAATTTTAAAATTCCCTTTGTTATATTAGTCTCTGCTGAACATATGTTCCATAAATCCAGGAGAACTTCCTTTCATTTCTCTTTAGCCTGCCACCCTCCAGCTCACAGAAGAACACATCCCCACTTGTTCTGGAATATAAGCCCCTTAACCCTTTGAGTGCCATCGGACTACCCAACGCAGGGTTAAATGTATGCCACCAATCCATCTCTTCTCCAAGGTGGGCATATTTAAGTCCAACTTCACTAAACAAAAGAGGGTGATTGATCACGTAACCTCTAGATCAGATGTTTTTTTTTTTTTGCTGTGGTTAAAACCTTTAGGACTCGATTCTATTGCCAGCGCTAAAACCAGTGTTACAAGAAAAACAAGCAACGTGAATTTTGCAAACATGTGTTACGTCGGTATTCTATTGCAGAACCACAGTAAAACAGCACATTTCAGAGTACTATCAAAATTGGCGATGTCTGCTTTTATTCGACTACCGCCTAAAAAAATGGCAAAATGGCAAAGTCCAAGGAAATAAGCGTACATTTGACGACAGAAAGATCAAGTTCAGTGTTAGATGTGTTCCCCACATTATCAAAATCCGACACAGAGTGCCCCACTTCGACATTTTAACCCCCCTTTTAAAATTCGACTTACAGTGCTTTTCTTCACCAATTTAATTCGACAAATAATGTTCACATTCGAATTTTAACCCTTTCCCTTTAAAATTCGACTTAGAGTGCTCCCATGACCTTCTTTCTCCATTTTAATTTGAGTAATATTGCTCCCATTCATCATTGTTTATTCTCAAATTTTACTGCAAAATACAGAGTGATCCCTGTGCAACAATGTATAACTTGTTGTTCTAAGTGTGAAAGACCTCTTACGTCTACTATTTGTTGGCTAAACCCATTTGATGTTTTAATGCTACAGTAAGAAGTGATACTAACCCCTCCTTTTCTGTTGCGAGGAAGGTTACTGAATACATGTGACACAATTTACATAACAATAAGTGAAACTAACATAATAGTTAAAATTTGAATGTGAACAGTATTTGTCAAATTAAAATGGTGAAGAAAAGCACTGTAAGTTGAATTTTGAAGGGGAAGGGTTAAAATGTGGAATGTGAATAATATTTGTCGAATTAAAGTGGTGAAAGAAAGTACTGTAAGTTGAATTTTAAAAGGGGGCGTTAAATTGTCAAAGTGGGGCACTCTATGTCGGATTTCTATGCCGTATACTGTATTCTGCACTGCTTTTGTTCAAACAACATGGTTTTGAAACTGTCATTGTGGCTTCTATGCCTCAACCTCTGAGGAGCAGAATTTCCAACTTAAATTGAGTTCCATGATATTGCCATACGTACCACTGGCATTTTCAGCTTTACAGTTTTTTTGTTACCCATGAGCACAAGGGTGTAACATCCTTTTATTCCTGGCATCCTGTCCAGGTCCTGGGTATGACTGTGTGCACTTCCGATACATGTTATAATTATGTGATTGGTCGCTAGCCCTATTTCTACCCCAGTTACTAGTCTGTCTTTGCCTGAGGTTCCTGCTGTAGTTCCAGTGTACTGACTGTTGGCAAGTCCTCCATATACAAACTTAATCCACCTGCCCAAAGTTTTTGGCTTGTCTCCCATTGTTGAACCTGTTCTGCCTGCCTGACTTGGCTTTCATCCTTGACTTGGATATCTTGGTAGTCTCTTACACTCCTTCAGTTTGTAAGTGTACTCAACCTTGTTGTTGATACCTTTACTTCCATTTATTAGCCACATCAAGGTACATTTATGGCTGACAGCATTCCCAAGCATCTCTCAAACTTCTATGTAGCCACTTAGTTGCACAGATTACCTCCATACCCACACTATTCTAGCCTCTACATCTGGATCCTTTCCTACCAGATTTGACCTTCATTACAGGACTCTAGTTTGAAAACAAATACTCTAGACTATGCATTATGTAGATTGTAAAGTCTTGTCTCCCTCTTCTCACATTCGTCTGTAAAGCAACTGTGGTATAGAATACTGTAGAAGATGGGAACTGGTGGGAATGTGTTATGCAATGTGTTGATGACAGTACAAAACAATGTGTAGCAAAGAAACATAATGACTCATCAACTACAAGCTGTCAGCTGAAGATTAAATCAAGTCTCATGAATATCACAGACTGTTATTTCTGTAGTTATCAATGTTTGTGGTCTTTTAGTTGCTACTAATTGAAGATATAGTCATACAGTTAATACATTTATTTTTCCTACCTGGAAGTGCTTCCTGTGACAATAAGCTTTCCAATGCAAAATGATAAAGAAATAAACAGTCTGTTTTCATATACCTAGCAAGGGCTGTTGTGTCCATGGCTAATTGTCCACTTACACAGACACTCACCATTGACTGATCATTGAATAAAAAGGGCACCAGCAGAGATTATAATAGCCGGTGCCCTGGTATGTTTTGTCAGAGAACAGGTACCTTTTCTGAGTGACTGTATATTTTTTTTACACATTGTCCACCAAGAATAAGGTAACTTGGTACCTTTCTTTTTAGAAATTCACCCTAGGCACCAGGACATTTAGGGGTTTGTTAACACAGGCAACATTATCACAGCAATTATGCACTGGAATATGGAGAATAGTGTACAGTTCTGGAGATCATAGCTCCAGAAGGACATTAAATTAGAGACTGGGCCATTAAAATTGTGTATACGTTAAATAAAAAGCTTATCAGAAAAAAAAACGTAAGGACTTTTATATGTACAGTTTATGAATAGAAAGGAGAGAGGTGCTCTAAATACGTGTCAACTATAGTAAGGCATTTAATAAAGTTCAGGAGGAGTTCATTTTTTAGAATAAAAGGAATACTAGAACAACAGGGCATGCCCTAAATATGATGGTGGAAAAATAAAAGCAAATGTAAGAGCAAATTATTTTACTGAAAAGATTATGGTTAAATGGAATATCCTCCCAGTAGAAGTGGTTAAAGCTAAAACAGTAAAAGAATGTAAGAATTCATGGGGCAGACATATGGCTACTCTAAGAATAAATTAAGTCTGAATAAACTAGATAGAGAAATAGACAGGCTAGATGGACCAGTTGGCTCTTATCTGCCATTCTATGCTTATGTATAATTTTGGGGCAAGCCAACTGCACCATAGGGGAGAAGTACAACTTCCCATTTATTTAAATGGGGATTTTAAAGGGATAGTAATGTTTCACAATAATTGACTGATAAAGTGTTTCCCTCCCGCCCCTTTTACTGATGTAACACTGCTCACCTCAGAGCAGCAAGACTGTCCGAATGGGTGACAGAGAGGGACAATCTTCAGTGAGCATAAGGAAAAACCTGCAAAAACTTGTCAAGGGGGATAGGGTTTTCCTTACGCTTACAGTAAGAAGATTTTCACTTGCTGTGATCTGTCCGGTCAAGGGACCAGATTCCACACCAGAGGGGAAGTGGCTTACACTAGGTAAAAGGGGCGGGAGGGGGATACTTTTTCATTCAATTACTCTTGAACTACAGCTCTGACAGTATTGAAATTACACTCTCCATGGCCCACATAATATGAAGATTAATTGGAGCTGCTGTTTTTGTGAAACATGACTATCCCTTTAATCTCTGGAATGCAAGAGCTTGCCAACGAATTGCAAAACATTGAGTTGGAAATGTCTCTATCATTCAAGGGGTTCAATTTAATTCAACAGGAAATGTTATTTCTTCCTTATGGTGCTTTTGGCTTTCCCCAGAATTAAATACAGAGGGTACAGCTGTGACCGGGCTTGGCTTCCCAGGAGGACAATGAGACCCTGAACCTGATAGGTTCTATTTACACCTCCAGAATTACCCTCTTTGAGTAAAGCCTGCTATTCTATCCTTTTGTTTTCTTTTTTAGCTTTTCAGGAAGAAAGTTTTGTACTACATGAACCATGTAAATAAAGAACTATATTAACAGAGGATATGCAGATGGACCTACTATATGACATACACTAGTAAGTAGCATGTACAGTAGAGAGAAACCTAGACTTTAAGCTATTAAACCATTGTATACTATTTTCCCTTCAGGTCTCCTTTTAGCCCAACCTCCCAGACAGGATAGAAAAAACACTTTAAAAAGACATCCTACCTGTCCATCTCCTAGTGTTGCTGCAGTGCATATGTGCTTGAATACAAGTTTGTTAATCAAAGGGATGAATCTCATATTAACTCAACTTTGCTCAAGCAAGAAAATCTTTAAATCCAGACCTGCCAGTGATGCCTGAGAACAGGTTAGGGCACCACTGCTACAGGGGTTAATTTCACAAGAATAACATTTTTTTAAAATACACTTCATGAAGTCACCTGCATGTAATTACAATGGATTTGCAGAGCTTATCTTGTTGGATTATTTGTCTTATTGCATGAAAAAGGTAGGCTGTTCTACACGCTTCTGTCTAATTAAAGAACTGAGCCCATTTTCCGAGAACTGACACAACATCTTCCCTTGGACCTATGCCCCCTGTGCAGCCTCCAAATCTAGGCTTGAAGCTAATAATAGAGGTGAACCATTTTAACTCCTGTAATTGTGAATAACATATAAGCAGACCTAATTATTATTGGAACACCACACAAACATTAATTGTATAAAATACAGGTTACATTCAGACTATTAGTAACCTTATCACCTAGAAAATATTCAGAATTTGTACTAATATGACACAAAGAACCGCCATATCCTACAGGAGGAGTATAAAGTAGAAGATAGCAAGCGTCCACAGATGGATAAGTACCTTGTTATGTTGCAGCTTGGCCTGTCCTGAGGGCAGTGAGTGCATCTCCAGCTGTTTTGGATTACAACTCATATCCTATATTTAGCTATTCCCATTGCATTGCCTCATTCTTGTGGCAGAACCATACATATGTAAATCCATACACTCATGCATCTACACTAATACACAATCATTTAAACATGGATCCATATGTATCTAAACAAATATATATATATATATATATATATATATATATATATATATATATATATATATATATATATATATAAATATGTATAGAGCAATACAAATTGGGTATAATTTAGTGGACAGAGGCATGTTCTCTTCTTTTGAGATGGTGATGCGCATTTAGAGAATCTGTCCATGCAAAGAGCCTTGCGAATTGAACCAGCTCTGCATAATTTTAGCCTGGCCTTCTAGAGGGCATATATGTTTTATACTAAAAATGAGAATTTTTCATACATTGGGAAAAGTGATAGGTGCAGTGTGTAGAAATTTCCCTATAACAGAGTATTCAGAGAGAAGGATGGGAGACGCTATGTCAGTCCATGATGAGATTTCTCAATCTAGTCTAGAGATTGGGTGCAGCCGGCAACATGTTCAGGATTTGTTCTGATAAACTGTGGCAGAGTCTGAGAGACAGGGTGGTGGAAGAGGAAGATCCCTGTTCTCCTAGGACAAGGAGAGGCCCCCATACAAAGACCATGTGCCCAGGAAGGTACTGTCTGGAGAGATCAGCTGAGTCTGGCAGGAAAGTTTAGCTAGAGTATGAATTATGGTGGTCACCCAAGACAGACACACATAGGTCAGGGAGCTCCAGTGGTAGCCAGATTTTTATTTTATGGTTTTATTTTGAACATTTCTATTTATTAAATGAGTAGTAATGATTAATATTGAAATATATATATATTACAAGGTTTATACTACTGACTAATACAAGGGTATTTTCCAGATATTTTATTCAGAAGTTATTGCAGATCAGACCTGCCTTTTTAGGTTAGCTATCCTGCAGTATAGATGTATTTCAGAATACAAAATACAAGTGCTCTAGTGCTAGATCGCATTAGTCTAGAATACAGTACTTAACCTCAATTCAAATAACTGAATAGACTCAGGGGCATTCTGGCACATTGTTGCAGATTTCTACAGATGTATCTGTCTAATTCTGTGCCACATCATACAGCTATTATCCATTATACCATGTTTTAGTTTACCAATCAGCAGCTTACACTTGGATACTGCAGAAATTGATACATGTTTGGATTAGAGCAATGTGTTGTGTTACATATTTATATGGATCTAGTTCAAACTTGAGATATAAGCTCCTAAATAAACAGTTCTCATAAGCCTTTCTTTTACCACTTATAGGAAGACATGCCATTGTGTTTGGGCCACCTATCAATATACCTGTGGGAAGGGATGAATGAAACAAATCTGTAAGCTCAGATTTTGTACAAAACATGCTGTTTCAGAAGACCTGACAATGTCTTGTGAAAAGGCTGTTTTGTTTTTATTATTATTTTATTTGTTAGCCAATTGGATAGCTGGAAATGTGATGATGTGATCGCCAATAAGAAGAGGTTAATTTCCTTATATGTAACTCACAACAAGTTCCTGTTCACGGCAGTTATCTGAGCAAGGTAGGAAAACTTCCTTTTGCAATTCTGATGCATTTGTCCTTGTCTTCTCCCTCTCGCTTTCCCTTCCACCCCCATCCTCCTCTCTCCCATTCTTTCTCCCTCTCTCTTTGGCATCACCCTTAGTACACCACCAAACCTTCCTGTACACCACCCCTTGTCACTCTCACTTTCTCACCTACTCCCCTATTCTCTGCAGCATGCCCAGGACTGCTCATCTTTCCAGGATACTCTCCTGCCCTCTCTGGTGCACTCTCTCTCACTCCCATTTGTCCCCTAGCCTTTTCCTACTCTTGATCCCTCCACACTTGGTGTGCTGTGCTGTGCTCCCACTACCCTTTCCCCATGTTTTGGTGTCCCTTCATCACACTGTACTCGCTTCTTGTAGTCCCTCTGCAATTCATTCCATTCAGAAAAAACCATCATTTTTCTAGGACCTCTGAATCTATTTGCAAAATGAAGTGGATGTTTTGTTTATCCGTCCCTGTGGGTGTAACTCTATTCAGAAGTGTTGATTGGAACAACTACATCACAGAGCATAAATCCTACTATATATGTATCACGGTCCCCGTGATCCTTTTGCTGTCACTCTCAACTGTGCTGCTCCCTGATTGGTTGAGCTGTGTTGGCCCGCCCCTGGTGACCTGTTTTATTCTGGCCAGTGGCACCTGTCAGATGCCCTTTCGTGGTGTTTCTGAGCCAGTATTGCTGTTGCCGTGTTCCAGTGTTCCTGATCTCCTGTGTACCGACTTGGCCTGTACGACTACGCCCCTGTGTTCCTGTTCCGTGATTGACCCGGCCTGGCTGACTTCCTGCTTGTTGCTGATCTGGCTTTTCTGTGAATCTTCTCCGTGATCCGACCCGGCCTGGCTGACGTTCTAGCTCGATTGCTGATCCGGCTTGTCTGCGAATCTCCTACGTGTCCTGACCCGGCCTGGCTGACTACCGACTCTTGGATTTGCTCCTGATCCTGCCGCTCCAGTCTACAGTTCCTGTTGTCGCCTCATCTGATCGCTGCAGTGTGTGATCTGAGCCTCCATTATTCCCTGGGTTAACCATTGCTGAGCCGTGTTGTTCGAGCTGAGCCTTCCATCTGCATTGTCTGGTAACGTGTGCGGAGTCTATTAACACTTGTTGTGCCGTGTCGCTACTGTGAGCCTAGAACACTGTGTTGCTTCCATCTACCTCACTGCTCCTCTTACCATCGTTAGCCTTAGCCTGATACTCTGCTTCTGCGAGCCGGCCTCGTTGTGGGCCTCGGTAGTCGGTGGCTCTTCACATCTGTAGAGCAGTAGTTCCGTTACGCCCGTGGGCTATTGGCAAGCAGTGCAGCAACCGGTGGTCTCCGTTACGCCTGTGAGGCTGTGTTGGCTCAAGCGATTCAGTTACTGTTGGTCTCTGGTATATGCCCGCGGGGGCTATAGACTCTAGCTATCACGGTACTGTTGGTCTCCGTTACGCCCGTAGGGCTATTGACTCAAGCTATCATGATACTGTTGGTCCACGTTACACCCGTGGGGGCTATTGGCTCAAGCTATCACGATACTGTTGGTCTCCGTTACGCCCGTGGGGGCTATTGGCTCAAGCAATTCCAATACTGTTGGTTTCCATTACGCCCGCGGGGGCTATTGGCTCAAACGATCCCAATACTGTTGGTCTCCGTTTACGCCCGAGGGGGCTACCACATTATCACACTGCAGCTTCAGTTTCAAGTCGCAGCTCTTGTCTACAGCATCACACATTGTATGGACTTAAGGTGTTATCACCTAGCACCTATTGCAGTCTAGTTCACCAAGGGCGTGCCTTGCACCACATTTGAGACTGATTACCCCTGTATTTAACCATTTGTCTTCTGCCATTGTTTTGCCTGCTACTGAGATATATTCCCTGTTCTGTACCTGGCATTTCAGTCCATATTCTGTTATTTTCAGTACTGCTCATAAGGGGCAACCTTGTTATTATTTTTTGCTTTAATAAAGTTGTATTTTATTCTAACTCTCTGTCTGAGTGTCTGAAAACCGTAACAGTATGACACCTGGTTTAGACTTTCCTTGTATGACTTCATGCATTCTTATGGGATATAGAACTTGATGCCTTTAACATCAAATGGGACAGGGCTTATGCTGAGTTGGCATCTATGAAGAGATATAGTTATTCCCCCCTTTGACATGGACACCAGTGGATGTCAGGTGGGACAGCTGTCCTGGTCTCAGCTCAGTAGGCAGCCTTGCCCAATGTGTGCAAGAATTCACAGTTATTCATTTGAATTGGAGGGTTCCTTTGTTAGCTGCTCTGTCCCAGCATGCACCTAGAGATCTTTACTAATGTTTTCCTCTGCTGCTGCTAATGTCAGAAGAAGCAACAGGCCAATGTGAGATTACAGTGCAGGATGGTGCTGAATACTGAGACCAATGTCAAAGCTCTATGACAAACTCAGTGTCAGCGTTTAGACACAGAGGATGTTTAAACTGTTTAAACACCAGACTCAATATAAAGAAACTGCACAACTGCTGACTGCCTGCATCTAAATTAATTTTACCTGACGATCTTATTGAAGGCAGGTGTAGGTGTGAGCATAATGATATGTGGCCTGGCAGTAATGTAAGAGCATGGCTACTTCCAACAGGCCCATGTAATACCAGCTATAGGTGCACAGGAAGACTGACTGCTCGGGGTGACACAAAATTAATGCAACATTCAAAGGTAGAGCTTATTTGCAACCTTCCTGGGTTGGGTCTCTAGTGAAGAGCTTACTACCCCAATATTTGTCACCATAAGGAAATCTTACTAGTGAATGTGCAACCATCCTGGTCCAGGTACAGCTCCATCAGTCTATTAGGCCTTGTGGCTAACACAGTTTCCCACAGTTTGAAGCCCCAGCAAGGTCACATTTGCAGTCTACATTGCTTACTTTCTACACACTTCAGCTTTTCTCTCAAGCAGCCTGTTCTGGGTCTTGTTGAACTTTATTTGCTTTACATTTTGCTTCTCCTGGTCAATATCCATAGGAGTTACCCTTATTCTGAAATATAGGAGAGCCCTGCCAGTTCCTGGGCCCTTTAATTTCTGATGGAAGTATTGGCCTTCCCCTTTCCACCAAGATGCAGGTATGTTTTATTATTTACATACAACTTTCAGTTGGAGTGTGGAAATAGCATGACTCTATAAACATGTATTGCTTTCATGAGCTTACCACTTGAATCTACAGAATACACTTTACATTTTTTTTTAAATAAACTGTATTGTTACTATTTTCTACTTTTACCCCTCGGGCACTTAAAAGGGTTAAATGTAATTTATTTGAAGGATATATAGGATACCTGCAACAGCATGCTCCCTCAATATGGGTCATGTAGAGGTGCATACCACTGTTCCTTTAAATGGAAACCATGTCACTGCTTGTCACAAGGCTCACATAAAAGTCTCCCATTGAGATCTTACTATGGAATAATTCAACTATCAGTAGTAGGAAAGGAAGCCAGGCTTAAAGTCTCTTAAAATGATACAGGCTATAAATAACTGACTTTAGTGTTATGAGAGTTTGCATTCAGTCAGAAATTATCTTGATAGAATATATGTTTACCTTTGTTTTGTTCTGCTTTGTACATCCTTGCAGTCAAGTTCTGCTGTTACCCATCCATGCCTGTTTCTGCATATAGTAGCTCTTGTTCTACTCCTGCTTTGTATTTAGTCCCATCCCCACTGGCCAATGAGAGATTATTGCACTCCAAACCTTAACCCAGCATTCCACTACCTCTTGATTTAACTGCTGCTGACCCCTGCTTTGTCTTATTGTGCTTACTCATACCTACCAAGTGTCCCTCTTTAGGAGGAACAGTCCCTCTTTTAGACCCAAATCCCTCTTTCCTTCTTTCCCACCCTGATGTCCCTCTTTTTAGGAGGTCAGACTGTGTGGTGTGCATATAAGTGTATCAAATTACTCTACAGCAATAAAACTCACATTAATGCTTGTTTAAACATCAGTATATGTGTTTATAAATTAGTCTGTGTAAATAAAATACTATGGTCTTGTTATAAGTCATTTATTCAGTTACACAAGGAGGTGTCAATAGATCATGAAATAGCCTACAAATTATCGGTAATGCCCCGCCCACCGGCCATGCCTCCAGCAACACCTCCTAATTCACAGGTGTCCCTCTTTGGCAATTTGAAATGTTGGGAGGTATGCTTACTTAGAGACCACCTGTTGCTGGATCCCTGTTAAATTACCAGGTTTACTTAGGATTATTATCTCTTCTTGACCCCTCTCCTATCTCCATTTTAAACGTCCCTGTCCTCTGATGCCAAGTTTTTGCCTTCCTCACACATTTTCACTCCAGTTTCCTAAATAATGCTTGTAATCCTGTGCTCTTCAGCACCACCTAGTTGCAATGATGCACTATTTCACTACTGGTTTTCAAACTACTCTTCATGGAAATCTGTGCTCTTCATCCCCATTTAGCTGCAATACTGCACAATTTCACTGCCCATGTCCAGCTACAAAAACCTGCCTGCAATCCTGTAATCTTCAGCATTGCGAAGCCCAATTAAGATCCCAATTTAATTTAGCAGGAATTGTTATTTCTTCCCTATGGTCCAGTTGGTTTACTCAAGAATAACTCCAGTTTGCTTTTATAAATGTGGGCCATAGGGGGATATTTATAAACCTGGCTTTAGGAAATCTGTTGTTTTTTTTTTTTTTGTAATGTAAGTGCTTTTATAGATATTTTATTTTCTGTGCTGTGCTTTTCCGCATAATGCGCACAGCACAGCTCGTCTTCTCCCCACCTCCCTCACAGCTGCCCCAGGGAGCGCATTCACGCTTCCCTTTGGTGTGATGTTAATGTCTTCTATCAAGCTCAATTACATCAAGCTCCGGGTAGCATTATACTGAGGTTGCAACCTCAATGTAATGTTAACCGGAGCTTGATATAACGATAGAAGTCATTCAAAGCACACTGAAGGGAAGCCTGAATGTGCTCCCTGGGGCAGCTGAGAGGGAGGTGGGAGGAGATTAGGCGGTCAAGAAGAGCTTTGCCGAAGAATCAGCATGGTACATTATGCTGATCGACAAAGCTTAAAAATAGAATATCTGCAAAAAAACTTACATTACAAAAAAAACAAACAACTTTCCTAGTAACAAAAACTATGGTAAAAAATGGTTTAAGGTGATCCCTTTTAACGCCATATAGTTGTGTTCTGGGAAAAGTGACAATACAGCTGGTGAAAATTCTGATGCAGTGAATGTGTAAAGAAATGTGGCTAATTACGACAATTTAGTGACAGAATTTTCATCACAGTCTCAATGTCAGCTATAGTCTGTTCTGATACATTACACGTGTTAACATTGACATACTACACCATATATATAAAGATGCCCTGATTTATAAATTCGATCTACCATTACCACCAGTTGCCATGACTTAACGATAATTCTTTAAAAAATACTAACAGTTTTTTTTTTTTTTTTTGTTAGAGCCTTATTCAGCAAGTTGAAGAGGTGCAGTTTTGGAGCATACCAGTTACATTCCCCATATGGGGAAATAAATATTCACATTCATTTAAATGGGGCTTTTAACACCTCGAATGTTAGAAAGGTCTCCAGTGCAAAATGCATTGGAGTCCTCTGTATCATGTAAGCAGTTGAAGGCCCGATTTACATCATTTCAACCAGTGGTGCAATTGGTTTGCTCCAGCATTGCACCTCTTTAGATTGATAATTAAGGCCCTTTGCATATATCACGAACATAAAATACTGCTGCTGGATGAAAGTCCATTGTAAATGGTCTGTACATTCCTATCAACCTATAATATTAATCTTTAATTGATGATAGAGAAATGTGTAATTTAGTTTTAAGTTGTTGATTGTTGCAGAATTCTGCTGAACTTTAAAATGTCTTTAGTGGGTGCTATGGGTTTGATATGCACATCTATCATTATTATACCCGCAGAATGGCATGCCAGAGAGTCTGTTTGATGACAACTTTAGTTATATTTTTTCTTTGCTGATCTGGTGTACAAACACCACCATCTAGTGGTCAAAGCTGAAAACTGTGCAATAAGATATTTCTCTTAAACTCCAAAGTAACAGTATTGTAGTAGATATGCATCCTAGATGAGGAATTCAAAAACATGTTACAGTGTAGTGGTGATATTGACACCAACTAGTGGTAAATACTTAAATGATAGGAAACATCCTATATAATAATTCGCTAAGTTGTGTGTAACGCCCGACATGCGCAGTAGAGACTGCCCGCGCCGCGGCTGATACACAGCTGGGCGCTCCGAAGGAGCGTCCAGCTCTGTATCAGCCGAGGCGCGGGCAGTCTCCACTGCGTGTGACTGCTCCGCGACTGGCTGCCAGAGGCACTGTGGTCCGTGTAACGGGCTGTTCAACTAGTACCAAATAAAACTGAAAACAAATTTAATTTAGAATGATCCATAGATAGTAACAGAAATCCTGTATTGCCATTAATAATATCAAGGTATTTTACCAAGATGGATACATTGAGATTGCCTTGCATTTTCAAGCATATCCTGGGATATAGATAGCTATTATTACTAGTGATGAGCGAGCACCCCAATGCTCGGGTGCTCGGGTGCTCTGACCGAGCACCCCCTGAGGCTCGAGTGCTCGGCCGAGCACCCGAGCCCCATTGAAGTCAATGGGAGGACTCGAGCATTACACCAGGCACCCCCTGCTCTGATGAGGGGAGGGTGCCTGGTCCATAGGAAAAGGGCAGAAAAGGATGGAAACAACACAGAAATGGTTCAGGGACAGCATAGGGAGGATGTCTGGATGCATCTTGGACTCCAACATCGCTGCTGGGAACGATCTTTCGCCCGTAGTACGCCATTTTTACAGACTGATCGTAAAACACACAAAAAGGAAAATAAAAACGACTGTAGGCGAAAAATTGTTACCAAACAATATTTGCTGTATATTTACTTGTATATCATCTGCAAATTCTCCCAAAAATTTCCTTGATTTTCAGAACTGAGGCCATGATTAAGAGGGAAACGTGCGCAGAGGCAAATTCTCCCAAAAATTTCCTTGATTTTCAGAACTGAGGCCATGATTAAGAGGGAAACGTGCGCAGAGGCAAATTCTCCCAAAAACTTCCTTGATTTTCAGAACTGAGGCCATGATTAAGAGGGAAACGTGCGCAGAGGCAAATTCTCCCAAAAATTTCCTTGATTTTCAGAACTGAGGCCATGATTAAGAGGGAAACGTGCGCAGAGGCAAATTCTCCAAAAAATTTCCTTGATTTTCAGAACTGAGGCCATGATTAAGAGGGAAACGTGCGCAGAGGCAAATTCTCCCAAAAATTTCCTTGATTTTCAGAACTGAGGCCATGATTAAGAGGGAAACGTGCGCTGAGCTGACCATCTAAAACATTATGGGTGAGGGTCTGCTGCAGAGCTGACCATCCTAAACATTATATGCGAAGGCCCGCTAGTGAGCTGACGCTATAAAACATTATATGAGAGGGCCCGCTAGAGAGCTGACCCAATAAAACATTATATGAGAAGGCCCGCTGGTGAGCTGACCTATATAAAAATTGTCAAACAGGGCCCGCTGGTGAGCTGGCCCTATATAAAAATTATATCACAGGGCCCGCTGGTGAGCTGGCCCTATATAAAAATTATAGCACAGGGCCCGCTGGTGAGCTGGCCCTATATAAAAATTATATCCCAGGGCATATGGAAGAGGAGGAGGAGGATGAGAAGATTAAGAGTCAACCATATACCCGTTTTTTGGGTGGAAGGGGTGAATGGGAATACAGAGTATTCACATCATTGTAAATAACATATATAAAGTGAGTTTATGTTCCCCCGCGGCTTTCCTCCAGTGGAGTGGAGAAGTCAGGGGAAATCCAGGCCTTGTTCATTTTTATAAGTGTCAACCTATCAGCATTGTCGGTGGAAAGGCGGATACGCTTATCTGTTATGATGCCACCAGCAGCACTAAATACCCGCTCAGACAGAACGCTGGCGGCAGGGCAGGCCAGCACCTCCAAGGCGTAGAGTGCCAGTTCATACCACGTGTCCAGCTTGGACACCCAGTAGTTTTAAGGCACAGAGGGATCATTGAGGATGCTGACACGGTCTGCTACGTACTCCTTCACCATCTTCCAAAACTTTTCCCTCCTTGTGACACTAGGCTGCGCATCAGGGTGAGGGTGCTGGCGGGGTGTCATGAAGGTGTCCCACGCCTTGGAGAGTGTTGCCCTGCCTTTCTCGGAACTGCTGTGTGCTCCCCTTTTCTCCCCTTCTCGGTGGGCCAAGGTAGCACGTACTCTGCCGCCAGCGTTGTCAGATGGAAAATTTTGGAGCAATTTTTCGACAAGAACCTTCTGGTATTGCACCATTTTGCTTGTCCTCTCCACCGGAGGAATGAGAGATGAGAAATTCTCTTTGTAGCGGGGGTCCAGAAGGGTGAACACCCAGTAATCCGTGTTGTTTAAAATGCGTATAACGCGTGGGTCACGGGAAAGGCAGCCTAACATAAAGTCAGCCATGTGTGCCAGAGTACCAACAGTCAAGATTTCGCTGTCCTCACCAGGAGGATGACTCTCAATATCCTCATCCTCTTCCTCCTCTTCTGCCCACCCACGCTGAAGAGATGGAACTAAAGTTCCATGGCTACCCTCTGTAGCGGAGGCAACCGTGTCTTCCTCCTCCTCCTCCTCCTCCTCCGCCTCCTCCAATTGTCGCTGAGAAGACGAAGTGAGGGTGCTCTGGCTATCACCTTGTGTAAGCTCTTCCTCCCCCATTTCCACCTCTTCCACATGCAAAGCGTCGGTTTTAATTGTGAGCAGCGAGCGTTTCAGTAGACACAGAAGTGGGATGGTTACACTGATAATAGCGTTATCGCCGCTCACCATCTGTGTCGATTCCTCAAAATTGCGTAAAACCTCGCAGAGGTCTGACATCCATTCCCACTCCTCACTTCTGATTACAGGAAGTTGAACGGAGAGGCGACGACCGTGTAACAGCTGGTACTCCACTACTGCCCTCTGCTGCTCACAAAGCCGGGCCAACATGTGGAAGGTGGAGTTCCAGCGCGTGCTCACGTCACACAGCAGCCGGTGAGCTGGCAATTGTAAGCGCTGCTGCAGCTTCAACAGGCCGGCCGAAGCTGTAGATGACTTACGGAAATGTGCACACACGCGGCGCACCTTGGTCAAGAGATCATGCACATTGGGGTAGGTTTTTAGAAATCGCTGAACCACTAAATTAAATACATGCGCTAGGCATGGTACGTGTGTGAGCTTGCCGAGCTCCAAAGCCGCCACCAAGTTACGCCCATTATCACACACAACCATGCCTGGTTGCAGGTTGAGTGGCGAGAGCCACTGCTCGGTCTGGTGACTAATCCCCTGCAACAGCTCTGAGGCCGTGTGCTGTTTGTCCCCAAGGCAGATCAGCTTCAGCACGGCCTGTTGATGCTTCCCCACTGCAGTGCTACACTGCTTCCAGCTACTGGCTGATGGGGGAGTGGCGCTGCTTGTAGAGAATTCGGAGGTGGAAACGGAGGAGGAGGAGCCAATAACGTAGGTGCTGGCGGAAACCCTGATGGAGGTAGGGCCCGCAATCCTCGGCGTGGGTAGCACCCTTGCCATCCCAGGGTCCGAGTCGCTCCCAGCCTCCACGACATTCACCCAGTGTGCCGTCAGGGAAATGTAGCGTCCCTGGCCACAAGCACTTGTCCATGTGTCAGTCGTTAAGTGGACCTTCCCAGTAACTGCGTTGGTCAGGGCACGGGTGATGTTACGGGACACATGGTGGTGTAATGCGGGGATGGCACACCGGGAAAAGTAGTGGCGGCTGGGGACCGCGTACCGAGGGACAGCTGCTGCCATCAGGCTGCGGAAGGACTCAGTGTCCACAAGCCTAAATGGCAGCATTTCGATGGCCAGTAATTTTGAAAGGTGTGAGGTTAGTGCTATGGCCTGTGGGTGGGTGGCTGGGTACTTTCTCTTGCGCTCAAATGCCTGGGGTAACGACATTTGGACGCTGTGCTGGGACAGGGAAGTGGATGTGGTCGCTGATGGTGCTTCAGATGGTACAGGTGCAGGGCGGGAGGTATGCGGGCCTGCGCCTTCGACAGGCGATTGGCCGGCACCGAAAACAGGGGAAGAGGAGGCAGTGGTGTGGCCTGCAGACACAGATGGGCGATCCAGGCGTTCCTCCCACTTACTACGGTGCTTGGATGCCATGTGTCGGATCATGCTGGTGGTGGTGAGGTTTCTAGTGTTCATGCCTCGGCTCATTCTGGTGTGGCACAGGTTGCAAACTACAATTCTTTTGTCGTCCGCACTTTCCTTAAAAAAACGCCATACCGCGGAACACCTACCCTTTGGCAAGGTAGATTTACGCAAGGGGGTGCTCCGTGGAACATTTGCGGGCCGGTTTGGTGCGGTCCGCCTTCTTTCTGTAGCCACACCACTGCCTCTTCCAGCCTGTTGCGGTGCTGCAGATGGCTCACCCTCAGGACTGCTGTCATCGCTCGGCTCTACACCTTCCCAGGTGGGGTCAGTCACCTCATCGTCCACCAAGTCCTCCTCCACTTCCTCACTCTGATCATCCTCCTCAAGTCTTGATCCCACCACATACTCAGTCATTGACAACTGTATAACATTCTCCTCAACAAGGTCTTGAGACGGAAATAGTGGTTGATTTAATGGCAACTGTGTCTCATCATCATCATCATCATCCACTACTTCCTTTGACCTTAAATGCCGTTCACATCTGTCATCTTCTTGTGATTGGGTAGCCTCTAGAGGTTGTGAATCAGGGCACAAGATGTCATGTTCCTCTGCAAGCGTGCTTGGAGAGAGGGTCAAATGAAGGATTGGTGATGAGACGAGCTCCTCACTATATCCCAGTGTGGGATCACTTCTTTGACCAGACCGTGTATGGTGGGAGGAAGGATGATCAGAGTGAGGATTATTTTGACCAGACTCTTGGCTACTGAGAGTGGACGTGGTGGAAGACAGGGTGGTGCTTAACCGACTGGAAGCAGTATCAGCTGTCATCCAACCGACCACCTGTTCGCAGTGGTCGGACCTCAAGAGTGATGTCCTGCGACGCCCTGTAAAATTACACATGAAGCTAGGTATGGTGGATGTCTTTCTTTCTTGTGCTCTGGCACCAGGCACAGTTTCTCCGCGTCCTGACCCGCGCCCTGAACTATCAGGATCACGTCCACTTCCCCGTCCCTTTTTACCCGCCTTCTTCATCTTACACGGAATATGTGACTTTAATATTTGAGTTTGAAAACTTAACAGTATTTCTTACTATTCTGCAACTGTGCAGAGTACACAGAATAGGCTGCTAAACGGCGGTGAAACACACTGAATGGAATATGTGACTTTAATATTTGAGTTTGAAAACTTAACAGTATTTCTTACTATTCTGCAACTGTGCAGAGTACACAGAATAGGCTGCTAAACGGCGGTGAAACACACTGAATGGAATATGTGACTTTAATATTTGAGTTTGAAAACTTAACAGTATTTCTTACTATTCTGCAACTGTGCAGAGTACACAGAATAGGCTGCTAAACGGCGGTGATACACACTGAATGGAATATGTGACTTTAATATTTGAGTTTGAAAACTTAACAGTATTTCTTACTATTCTGCAACTCTGCAGAGTACACAGAATAGGCTGCTAAACGGCGGTGACACACACTGAATGGAATATGTGACTTTAATATTTGAGTTTGAAAACTTAACAGTATTTCTTACTATTCTGCAACTGTACAGAGTACACAGAATAGGCTGCTAAACGGCGGTGATACACACTGAATGGAATATGTGACTTTAATATTTGAGTTTGAAAACTTAACAGTATTTCTTACTATTCTGCAACTGTGCAGAGTACACAGAATAGGCTGCTAAACGGCGGTGAAACACACTGAATGGAATATGTGACTTTAATATTTGAGTTTGAAAACTTAACAGTATTTCTTACTATTCTGCAACTCTGCAGAGTACACAGAATAGGCTGCTAAACGGCGGTGACACACACTGAATGGAATATGTGACTTTAATATTTGAGTTTGAAAACTTAACAGTATTTCTTACTATTCTGCAACTGTGCAGAGTACACAGAATAGGCTGCTAAACGGCGGTGAAACACACTGAATGGAATATGTGACTTTAATATTTGAGTTTGAAAACTTAACAGTATTTCTTACTATTCTGCAACTCTGCAGAGTACACAGAATAGGCTGCTAAACGGCGGTGAAACACACTGAATGGAATATGTGACTTTAATATTTGAGTTTGAAAACTTAACAGTATTTCTTACTATTCTGCAACTCTGCAGAGTACACAGAATAGGCTGCTAAACGGCGGTGACACACACTGAATGGAATATGTGACTTTAATATTTGAGTTTGAAGACTTAACAGTATTTCTTCCTATTCTGCAACTCTGCACAGTACACAGAATGTGCTGCTAAACTGCGGCGAAGCACACTGAATGGAATATGTGACTTTGATATTTTAGTTTGAAGACTTAACAGTATTTCTTCCTATTCTGCAACTCTGCACAGTACACAGAATGTGCTGCTAAACTGCGGCGAAGCACACTGAATGGAATATGTGACTTTGATATTTTAGTTTGAAGACTTAACAGTATTTTTTCCTATTCTGCAACTCTGCACAGTACACAGAATGTGCTGCTAAACTGCGGCGAAGCACACTGAATGGAATATGTGACTTTGATATTTTAGTTTGAAGACTTAACAGTATTTCTTCCTATTCTGCAACTCTGCACAGTACACAGAATGTGCTGCTAAACTGCGGCGAAGCACACTGAATGGAATATGTGACTTTGATATTTTAGTTTGAAGACTTAACAGTATTTCTTCCTATTCTGCAACTCTGCACAGTACACAGAATGTGCTGCTAAACTGCGGCGACGCACACTGAATGAAATATGTGACTTTGATATTTTAGTTTGAAGACTTAACAGAATGTGCTCTAATCTGCAACTTTGCACACTAAACAGAATGTGCTCTAATCTGCAACTTTGCACACTAAACAGAATGTGCTCTAATCTGCAACTTTGCACACTAAACAGAATGTGCTCTAATCTGCAACTGTGCACACTAAACAGAATGTGCTCTAATCTGCAACTTTGCACACTAAACAGAATATTTTTTTTTTTTTTTTTTTTGTTTTTTTCCCCCCACACAAAATAACCTGCTGCCCCCACACACAGTAGTCCTAAAAAGGACTTTTGGTTCTTTTTTTTCACAATTTTGGTTTTTTTCCTCCCTACACTGCCTTTCCCTTCCTATCCTCAGCTCTCCCTGGCTAAGACTGAGCCGAACTCGATGGTCAGGTGCTATACAGCACCTGACCACGGGTTCTGGCCAGCCAATCAGTGTAATGCCAGCAGCCAACATGGCTGCTGGCATTACACCGATGTCAGAGCCTCCCTGCACGTTTATTGGCTGCGCAGCAGCCGCAAAACGTGCGGGGAGGAGACCCGAACATGGCGGTCGAGCACATGCGGTACTCGTACGAGTACAGCCATGTGCCGAGCAGAGCGATGCTCGAGCCGATCCGAGCATCGGCCGAGCATGCTCGCTCAACACTAATTATTACCCAACCTGGAAAAGATGAGTTGACCCTGCTGGGACTAGAACTGGCAACCCTGCAATTTTAACAGATTCTATAGCTGGTGCATTCGCCAACTGAGACACTTCATGAGTGCGCCAGCTTATATTCACTCACACATCCTTATTCCTATGTTCATATCATATAAAATATATAGATTATAGCACACTATATATAGAACCTCGGGTATACATCACGTATTACATACATGTGGTGCTATCAAATCCCTATATGTATATCAAGAAAAAAGAGAAAGAAACAAATGGGATCCTTCTTGACGCACTCAAAAACCTCATATTAGTATCAAAAATTACAAAAAGTCTTCAAATAGTAACCTCCAAAGTATAAAATTTATTGTAAATTAACTAATGTTACTATATTCAAATATGGACACATCTATGTGTGACACCATTCCCTCCCAGTATCCCACATAACCCAACAATACACTAAAAAATCACAGCACATAAAAATAAAAAAATTGCCTTAGAATCTGTAAATCACATATCCTAACGATATATTCTATATTGCTGATTCCTAAACCTCTATATATGAAGATTCTATAAATACTCTCCCTCTCATATGTAAACTCTGATCAACCAAAAAATTGTCCCTCCATAAAGAGAGAAGAATTCCCATGTCATAATCTGCACAGGATAATAATGACGTCTTATTAGTAAAGATATTAATATCACAAATAAGATGAGAATTAGTTCACAAACACTTCACATAGTCCATAAGATGATAATGAGGAAGAAACAGTCACGTTACCAATGACACATATATTCGTTAGTTATTATGCGCATGGATGAATACGATGATGATAGAAAGCGAACAGTCACATAATAAGTGACACATGTATTCGTTAGTTATTATACACATGGATGATTCCTATTCCACATGAAAGGACAATTCCTGCCGTTAAATGGACAATTAGGCAACATATTAGTAAACATGTGTCTCAAATTCATTTGTTTCCTTTTGATGCGTGTAGAGCAGCCGTTGATACATTTCATGTGTCCTTACAAGGAAAGATCTTACCACGTTGTATATATGTATTTTTCGGCTCTCTCAAGTATAACACGCCTTCATTCGATACCTTGTTGCCAAACCTACATTTTAAACCTGAGAGTCAATCTCGATTGGTTATAGCCATGTCACGTGGTAAAACAATTAAGTTTAGAAATAGGGGCAGATTAAACTCTGGTCAGTCATCTTGAAAAAGCCTGTAATAAGAGGGCGAAACGCGTTGATGTCTATCTTGGAATTGGCCCGTGAATTGGAGAAATGGAGAAATACACAAATCTTATGGATGAAAAGCTATTACGTCCGTGGTGAATGGAGCGGACTACACATAAAATTGTTTGGCAACAAGGTATCGAATGAAGGCGTGTTATACTTGAGAGAGCCGAAAAATACATATATACAACGTGGTAAGATCTTTCCTTGTAAGGACACATGAAATGTATCAACGGCTGCTCTACACGCATCAAAAGGAAACAAATGAATTTGAGGCACATGTTTACTAATATGTTGCCTAATTGTCCATTTAACGGCAGGAATTGTCCTTTCATGTGGAATAGGAATCATCCATGTGTATAATAACTAACGAATACATGTGTCACTTATTATGTGACTGTTCGCTTTCTATCATCATCGTATTCATCCATGCGCATAATAACTAACGAATATATGTGTCATTGGTAACGTGACTGTTTGTTCCTCATTATCATCTTATGGACTATATGAAGTGTTTGTGAACTAATTCTCATCTCATTTGTGATATTAATATCTTTACTAATAAGACGTCATTATTATCCTGTGCAGATTATGACATGGGAATTCTTCTCTCTTTATGGAGGGACAATTTTTTGGTTGATCAGAGTTTACATATGAGAGGGAGAGTATTTATAGAATCTTCATATATAGAGGTTTAGGAATCAGCAATATAGAATATATCGTTAGGATATGTGATTTACAGATTGTAAGGCTATTTTTTTATTTTTATGTGCTGTGATTTTTTAGTGTATTGTTGGGTTATGTGGGATACTGGGAGGGGATGGTGTCACACATGGATGTGTCCATATTTGAATATAGTAACATTAGTTAATTTACAATAAATTTTATACTTTGGAGGTTACTATTTGAAGACTTTTTGTAATTTTTGATACTAATATGAGGTTTTTGAGTGCGTCAAGAAGGATCCCATTTGTTTCTTTCTCTTTTTTCTTGATATCTTCATATCATCCCAAATTTCATTTTGTTGTAATTTTTATTTGGTGTTCCTTAAGATTGGTTCATTGTCCCAGTGCACCAAGATAGTTCACTGGTTCTTAGCTGACTTTCAGTGATAAATAAGAAAAGGAAATGAGGATACATGAAGGGAGAGTGCTCTGGCAGTAAATTATCCTTTGCCACTTTAGGTAAGCTCTCAGGATACCATTTATCAGTAAGCAAATGGTGAAGATGGGTGCTCTCAAACTTGTCCTTAAGCCCCACCCACAGGGTGCAAGATTTCAGGATCTTCTCAAATGAACACATATGAATCAATCAGAGATTCAATAATTCTGAAGTATCTGTTTCAATTAACAATGTACACTTATGTTTAAATGAAGATACCCTGAAAATACAATAAAAAATATGTTAATGGGGATTTGCTACAAGCCACCTAATATTGCAGAGTTTGATGAAGCCCAACTGTTACTGCAAATGCAAAAGGCTTCTCAATCAGGAAATTTAATCATAATGGGAGATTTCAACTATTCTGAAATTGATTGGAGAAATACGACTTCCAACACAAAGTGAAATTATTTTTAAGCATGATAAATGAAAAGAGGCCTTGCTTGACGTAATGCTCTCAAACATTTCTGACATGATAAGCAGTATACAGGTAAAGGAACATTTAGATGGATGCATGATGGATAAGTATCTGTACTTCTGAGCATTGATGAGACCATTAATTCTGACCAAATCCCCAACTCCATTGGCAGAAATGCAGCCCAAAAGTTTCAAGAAATCTCCACCATGCTTCACTGTTGCCTGCTGAGACTCATTCTTATACCTCTCTCCAGCTACGAGGTTGACTGTCGCTCCTGGTGGGCCTCCTTATTCTCTGTCTGTGCGGCCTTACGGCCTATCCTGGGTCTGTAGCGTCCATTGTCCGACCGTGGGCTGGTGCATGGGTATAATGACTCCGGTCACGAGCTTGTGGCCTTCGTTCCCTTGGTTGGTTCAGTTGCCTTGCCATATCGCTGCCAGTATTGCTAATCCTCCTAGCGCACTAGGGGTTCAGTTGCCTTGCCATGTCTCTGCCAGTATTGCTAAACCTACTAGCGTACTAGGGGTTCGGTTGCCTTGCCATATTGCTGCCAGTATTGCTATACCATCTAGCATACTAGGGGTTCGGTTGCCTTGCCATATTGCTGCCAGTATTGCTAAACCTCCTAGCATACTAGGGGTTCGGTTGACTCGCCATAATGCTGCCAGCATTGCTATACCACCTAGCATACTAGGGGTTCGGTTGCCTTGCCTTATTACTGTCAGTGTTGCTATACCACCTAGCGTACTAGAGGTTTGGTTGCCTTACTATATTACTGTCAGTATCATTCCACACCTAGATTCCTAGGTGATCTGTTGCCGCAGTTCCAGTCAGTCTTGCTGACCCCCCTAGTGCTCTAGGGATCTTGTTGCTTTTCCTTTTGTGCTTCCTCCTGTCGTTTCTACCACCCGGTGGTACCCTCAGTCTCAGGACCAGATTCTCCCTGCTGCTGCATTAGTCTGTGATTTGTATTGTAATCACATTTACTACTGTTCTGCATGTACTACAGTACTTATTCCTTGTTTAATTAAACTGCGTTTTACTAAACCATCAGTGTCTGAGTGTCTGAAAACCGTAACAGTACGAAAGGGCCATGACCTCAGACAGTACTGATGAGGGTAATTCACAGAATATCCATTGGAGGATGGATTTACATGAGCAACATATGGACCAGTTATCTTTGGCCGTACAAACCATTTTAGAACGTACCTCACGCCTTGACAAACCAGTGCAAACTCCGGTGGTCCCCCCCTTGTTATGACACCGGGAGCTCATTCCCAGTCACTTGGAACCACAAATCGATGGTTGTCCGCAACTGCTCCGTTGCCATTAAGATACAATGGGGAACCTACACTATGTCGTGGGTTTATAAATCAGCTAGAATTTTTTTTTTGAACTGGCATCACATGCATTTCCAAGCGACAGAAGCAAAGTGGGGTTCATGAAATCCCTACTGACCGGAAGGGCACTGGCTTGGGCAAACCCACTGTGGGAGACAGCTAAACCCTGTACTAAGGGTGTCTGAGTGTCTGAAAACCGTAACAGTACGAAAGGGCCATGACCTCAGACAGTACTGATGAGGGTCATTCACAGAATATACATTGGAGGATGGATTTACATGAGCAACGTATGGACCAGTTATCTTTGGCCGTACAAACCATTTTAGAACGTACCTCATGCCTTGACAAACCAGTGCAAACTCCAGTGATCCCCCCCTTGTTATGACACCGGGAGCTCATTCCCAGTCACTTGGAACCATGAATCGATGGTTGTCCGCAACTGCTCCGTTGCCATTAAGATACGATGGGGAACCTACACTATGTCGTGGGTTTATAAATCAGCTAGAATTTTTTTTTGAACTGGCATCACATGCATTTCCGAGCGACAGAAGCAAAGTGGGGTTCATGAAATCCCTATTGACCGGAAGGGCACTGGCTTGGGCAAACCCATTGTGGGAGACGGCTAAACCCTGTACTAAGAACTTTGCCGAATTTTTGCTTGCCTTTCGTAGAGTATTCAAAGTCCCAGGAAGAGCCACCTCTGCTGCCAAACGATTGATGAAGATTCAGCAGGGCCCTCATACGGTAGCAGACTACACTATAGAATTCCGTACATTGGCAGCAGAGGTAGGCTGGAATAACAAGGCCTTGGTGGTAGCCTTTTCACAAGGGCTTGACGATAGAATCAAGGATGAGACGGCAGCTCGTGACTTACCTGACGATCTGGATAAGTTAATTGAACTGGTTATTCTGATTGATATGTGCATTAGGAAGTGCTCCCCAGCGAAAGGCAGCGACCTTCCCATTACCCTCAGGTTGGCTTGGGACTCCCACCCGTGTTTCCTTCTCTACCCACCACCCCGGTCACAAGGAGGATGGCGGTGAACTTTGCAGGTGGGGTTTACTAAATTATCCAGGGAGGAACGGTCCTACCGGTGCAGACAGGGTCTGTGCTTGTACTGTGGAAAGGCCGGGCACTTTCTGCGTACCTGTCCCATAAGGCTGGGAAACGCATGCACCTAGGTACCCATAGGGGACAGGTCCTAGTTGGGGTACAACAGTCCCCAGATAATGATAACCATAAACCTACGGTGGGGGTTGTGGTTTATTGGGCCGAGACTTACATGGAAACTCTTTCCTTGATTGATTCCGGCGTGGCTGTATTCTTTATGAATAAGTCTTTCGCTTTATTGCAAAAGATTCCTCTGGGCGAGAAGGAATCTCCGTTGGCTATCGAGGCCATCAATGGCAGACCTCTAGTACCCGCACATATTAGCCAGGAGACAGCACTGTTATCTTTACAGATTAGAGACGCAATGTTTCCAAATTATACAGTCTCCTCATTATGCGGTCATTCTGGGGTTCCCATGGCTACACATGCATAATCCCAGAATGGATTGGCATTCCTTTGAGATCATGGCTTGGTCTGAGTATTGTATGGAGCACTGTATATCGCAACCTATCAAATTATTGTGTACCTCTCCTTCCTTGCCCGCTGAATACCAACCATTAAGCGATGTGTTCAGTAAAGGAGAGGCTAGCGCATTGCCTTAGCATCGAGCATATGACTGCGCTATTACTCTGCCTCTTGGTGCCGTGCCCCCCTGGGGCCGGACATATCCGTTGTCGTGCGAAGAGAACAAGGCCATGGAGGACTATATTCCAGATGCCCTGGAGAGAGGTATCATCCAGAAGTCATCCTCACCCGCGGGGGCTGTTTTTTTTTGTGAAAAAAAAATGGCGAATTATGGCCATGTATTGATTATCAGGGCCTGAATAAGCTAATGTCTAAGAATGCTTATCCCATTCCACTCATCACAGAACTGTTTGACCGTTTGAAGGGCTCGTCCATTTTCACCAAACTGGACCTACGGGCAGCGTATAATCTAATCAGGATAAAGGCTGGTGATGAGTGGAAAACCGTTTTTAATACTTGTTCAGGTCACTACGAGTATCTTGTTATGTCCTTTGGGTTATGTAATGCTCCAGCAGTATTCCAGGAGTTCATTAATGATATCCTGAGGGATATGTTGCAGTCCTGTGTGGTGGTGTATCTGGACTATATACTTATACACTCCTCTGACATTGCCCAACACCACAGGGACGTGGTTGCAGTATTACAGAGATTACGTGAACGCAAACTGTACTGCAAAATAGAAAAATATGAATTTCACAGATCAGGGGTTCATTTTCTGGGTTTTGTGATCTCTAAAGAGGGCATTGCTATGGACCAGGATAAACTATTGGGAGTTTTGCAATGGCCACGCCCTGTCGGACTATTTATATGAAGGTATCCAAAGGGTTAAAACAAGAGAACCACTCAGGTTGGATGTCTTCACTTAACTAGGCAAATGACAATATAAAATAATTTGAGAACTTTATACTTTATTATGTATTGACACACTACTTCACAGTAAAGAATTGATAATAATAATAATAATCAATCCCTCATATTTGTGCAAAAATATATATATTTTATTAAATACAATATACTATATATATAACAAGTATCAGCAACAATGAAATATATGAGTGATTAGCAATTCAATAGATACATTGTAAACAAACCACAATTATTACCATGAGGATTTCCAGCGGTGAAAGGGTTAACCACACATAGGTATATTCAGAGGTATTAAATAACATTAATTGCACTCAGTAGCATAAAAACGGTTAATTGATCCTTACAATTAATATAATACAGTTGGCAGCAGTGTATATGAATACCCTCTGCCCCAGAAACTGTATAGACTATGCTAATTATAATGTAAGGTGCATTGTGAGATGAATTAAATAATTTATCTAACAATTCCTTGTACCATATATATATATGTGTGTATATATATATATATATATATATATATATATATATATATATATATATATATATATAATAATCAAATTTAGGGAATAACTGGAATAGAATCCCAGATTAATCACTATAATTTAATTATATACTGATTTCAACTATTGCATACCTTCTGAATCAACATATAAATTGCAAGTAATATAGTCAATTAAAGATTATACAAATAATCTACCTAGAATTCATTCAATAACATATGTCTAGTAAGTATACCAACTTCATGCAACATATCATAATTATAATTATAAAACCTATAGGCACTCCAAGGGTTAATCCACTGATTTAAAATAGGTGCCACACCCAAAATTGTTTCTTTTGACTGTTGGAAGTGAATACTTCTAATTTACAAAAGACAAGCCTGGTACCTTCACAGATAATTCCAAAGAAAACACCACAAACAACAAACAAATGGCGATTAAAGGGTTAATAACTGGATTCAAAGGATTTCCTAGATCAAATATTAGCTATTATAATCTTCCCATAGCCATAAAACATTATTCTAGGAATACCAAGACTTATATTAGCTGGTATTTAACCCACGCTAAATAACTGTATTACACTGATTTGGTAAAATATAACACTTTCCCAATAATTATATATAGATTCTGTTAATTCCAGACATCTAGAGCTAATATAGCTTATTATAACTTATCCCAAATGGTTGGCCAGTCCACTTAAGACAATTATAAGACAATTTAAGTTTCTTAAAACAGAAGAAAAACTATGTAAATCCGCATCTAAATGAATCTATATGAATAAATGATATAGTTACCAATCAAAATTTCTTTGTCTTTCTCTGTTAGGTAGCAGGATCAGGTGTTAGGAGTTTAATCAGGAAGCCAAGAGAGTGAAATCATCCTTTCTTGGCATTATATCAGGCAAATGACACCTTATCAGTAATCCCCACCTATTTCCAATGATTGGACAGAGATCCATCTCATTATACTGTGACATCATCAGTCCGACCTGATTGGACACTTATATATTATGCTAATCATATAAGACAAATACCCAATATGAGTATTGACAATATAAATACTACAGATGGAGCCATTACGCTATATTAGAATTTTACATGTGGCACATAGCATGGCCTTTGTCATAATTAAGAGAGGTCATAGGGTATCAGAGACCCCATAAACTAGTCATTTTGCTAGGCTTTCCCATAGGGAAGCCTGTCTCTATCCCAGACTTCACATCTGCAATTTAACATCAATCTGCCATTACTGTCACTCAGTTATTTTTCCCCCAAAGAGACCCATGAGTATTCCTTTGTCTTAAGGATGAGGTAATCTGAACACATTTTAAACAGAATTTTCAGGAACCTCTACTATTAGAGTTAACCCTCTATGCTCCACCAGGACAAAGTCTCTGACAGCCCTACGGGGCTCAAAGCTATTCAATGTTTCCTGGGCTCTGCAAATTATTATAGAAAGTTTATCCAAGACTTTTCCAGAATTGTGAAACCCTTGACCGATCTCACACACAAAGGGGCTAATGCCTCTAAGTGGTCGGTAGAAGCTGAACAGGTATTTGAGACGCTGAAATCCGCATTTTCGAAGGCTCCAGTACTGTCCCACCCAGACCCTACGTCACCCTGCAGGTGGATGCCTCAGAAACAGGGGTAGGGGCAGTGCTATCACAGCAGTCTGGCCCTGGGAAAATATTGAGGCCATGTGGTGTCTTTTCTAAAAAGATCCAAATCCCAGAGCCTCTACGATATCGGGGATAGAGAACTCTTGGCAATCATCCTCGCCGTACGGGAATGGCAACATTTATTGGAAGGTACCAGGGCTCCTGTGCTGATCTTGACAGATCACAAATATTTGACGTACCTATCAGAGGCCAAGAGACTCTGCTCCCGACAAGCCAGATGGGCTTTGTTCTTGTCACGCTTTAATTTAATTGTGTCATACTTACCTGGTTCTAAGAATATCAGGGCTGATGCCCTGTCCAGACAAATTGATCCTGAGCTTGAGAAGGACGAAGGACCGTCGCCAATTATTCCACTTGATCATATACTGGCGACTTTGCGTACAAGTATCACATTGCCTTTGGACGAAAAGATCCTGGCTACCCAGGCCAATGCTCCGATGGAAAAACCGGTAGGCAAGTGTTTCGTGGTGGAGCCCTACCGTACTCAATTACTTGAAATCTACCATGCCTTTTGTGCACCTGATCATGTGGGTCGCGATCAGCTGATATGGTCTTTGTCTCAGTTGTTTTGGTGGCCTTCTCTGCTCTCAGATTGTGCGGCCTTCACAGCAGCTTGTACCACATGCGCCCATGCCAAATCCCCGAGACACCTTCCAGTTGGTTTGCTCCAGCCCATCCCCAACGGTAATCGCCCATGGTCACATGTTTCGATTGATTTTCTGGGGGAGCTACCGGTGTCTAACGGGTATTCATTCATCCTGATGGTGGTTGATAGATTCTCTAAGATGGCACACTTTGTTCCCCACCCTGGCCTACCTTCCTCTCGGGAACTGGCCATCATATTTGCAAAAGAAGTATTCCGGCTTCATGGAGTGCCCAGAGTGTTAGTCTCCAATCGTGGGAGCCAATTTGTATCCATATTTTGCAGGGCATTTTGTGACCAGATGGGCATACAGTTGTCCTTTTCCTCGGCCTACCATCCCCAGACCAACGGGGCCGCTGACGTTCCAGTCAGGGATTGGAGCAATTCCTGCACTGTTTTGTGTCAGATCATCACAACAACTGGGCCGACTTGTTGCTATGGGCAGAGTTTGCCAGGAACTGTGCGATCAAGTCATCTTCTGGGAGCTCTCCATTTTTGATGAATTATGGGTTTCAAACTTGTATGCTCCTAGATTCCTTTCAGTCACAGCAAATTCCATCTCTGGATGAGCATATACAGCAGCTCCGCTCCACATGGACACGAGTGCAGAGGGTTCTCGGTGATTCATTTCAGCGCCATCAGTAGCATGCCAATCATAGGAGATTATCTGCACCTTCATTCCAGGTGGGGGATAGGGTATGGCTGTCCTCGAGAAACCTCCATTTGCAAGTTCCATGCAATAAGTTGGCTCCCAGGTTTGTGGGTCCCTTTAGGGTACTCCGTAAAGTCAACCCGGTTTCCTATGCTTTGGATCTCCTGGCTAGCATGCGGATACATAACGTATTCCATGTTTCACTTTTAAAACCATCGATTTGCAATTGTTATACTACCACTCCTATCATACCCTGACCCATCCAGGTTCAGGGCCAAGATGAATACAAAGTACAAAGTATTCTTGACTCCCAGAGAGCTCGGGGGCATCTCCAGTACTTGGTACATTGGAAGGGCTTTGGTCCAGAAGAGCGCTCTTGGGTTCCATTGAATGATCTTCATGCCCCTGCATTGTTGCACAGATTCCATGCAAAGTTTCCCCAGAAACCAGGCCCTGCTCCGAGAGGGTCATTGGGGGGGGGGGGTACCATCATGGTGCCCTTGATTCCTCTGTTTGCGACATTGCTGCTTCTTCTTATTGGTGATTAACTCTGACTCCTCCTACTGATTGCCTTTATATTCGAGAGCTGTAATTATGGCAGCGCCCTTTCCTGGTGTTCCAGTATCTAGCGTTCGTTCCTGTGGTTCCTGGTATCCTGTGTATGACCCGGCTTGACTGACTATGTTCCTGCTTGATCGCTGGCACCTGACTTGGCTGACTCTCCTTCTCTGTGTACCGACCCGACTTGGCTGACTCTCCTGCTCTGTGTACCGACCCAGCTTGGCTGACTCTCTTGCTCCTTGTACCGACCCGTCTTGGCTGATTCTCCTGCTCCATGTACCGACCTGGCTTGGCTGATTCTCCTTCTCTGTGTACCGACCCGCTTGGCTGACTCTCCTGCTCTGTGTACCGACCCGGCTTGGCTGACTCTCCTGCTCTGTGTACCGAACCGGCTTGGCTGCCTATCCTGTCCGAGATCTTACTCGGCTATTTGCCTGCCCTGCTTCGACAGTGCCTGTCCGGCACAGTGTGTTCCTTCTCCTGGTATACCCGCACCTGTTACGCTTCACCCAGCACAGCTTGTCGCTCCATCAGAATGAGGTTGGCTGTCACTCCTGGTGTGCCTCTTTAGTCTCTGTCTGTGCGGCCTTACGGCCTGTCTGGGGTCTGTAGCATCCATTGCCTGACCGTGGGCTGGTGCGTGGGTATAGTGACTTTGGTCACGAGCTTGTGGCCTTCATTCCCGGTTGCCTTGCCATATCGCTGCCAGTATTGTTAAACCTCCTAGCATACCAGGGGTCTGGTTGTCTTGCCATATTGCTGCCAGTATTGCTATACCAACTAGAATACTAGGGGTTTGGTTGCCTTGCCATATTGCTGCCAGTATTGCTAAACCTCCTAGCATACTAGGGGTCCGGTTGCCTTGCCATATTGCTGCCAGTATTGCTATACCACCTAGCATACTAGGGGTTCAGTTACCTCGCCATATTGCTGCCAGCATTGCTATACCACCTAGAGTACCAGGGGTTCAGTTACCTTGCCTTATTACTGTCAGTGCTGCTATACCACCTAGCGTACTAGGGGTTTGGTTGCCTTACCATATTACTGTCAGTATCATTCCACACCTAGATTCTTAAGTGATCTGTTGCCTCAGTTTCAGTCAGTCTTGCTGACCTCCCTAGCGCTCTAGGGATCTTGTTGCCTTTCCTTTTGTGCCTCCTCCTGTCATTTCTACCACCCGGTGGTACCCTCAGTCTCAGGACCAGATCCTGGGTCTACAGGAGTACCTTTGCTGCCTATACTTTTGTTCTTGTATCTGTGACTTGTATTATAATTACATTTACTACAGTTCTGCATGTACTACAGTACTTATTCCTTGTTTAAAAAAATGCATTTTACTAAACCATTCGTGCCTGAGTGTCTGAAAAATGTAAAAGCGACCACCTGTTTCAAGGTAATGTACATTCATGGTTGGGCAGAAGCCCACTTTCTGGACATCTCCTACATGCAAATTTCATGGGAAGAAAACAAGCTGTCGGACTTCCTATGTTGTCAAGATGTGGATCCCGGAAAGTAGGAACTCAGTTTGGAGGTGTTCTACTTGATTGTGCTTTGGTGGTGTGTGTCCACAATAGAACTCATGGCCACCATGGAAAACAGGAAGGTTCCATCATTCTGCTCCCGAGGGGAGGCCTTCTGGCATTCACCATGGAGGCTATGGTGATTCTGTGGAACTTCCATCTAGCCTTTCCTCCAATTCCTCTCATACCCAGAGTACTCAGGAAGATCAGGATGGATGAAGCGACTGGGGTTCTGGTCATTCCTTACTGGACTAGGAGGGTATGGTTTGAGGACCTGGTAAGTCTTTCAATTCAGTACCTGCTTCACAGCCCTCCCATACATTTTGTAGGTATGAATCACTGATCATACATTTCTCCATAAAAAATTAACCCATTGGGCACAAATCATCACAAGAGAACCAATAAAAATTGTGTTTTCCATTGTTTTCTTTATTTTTAATCAAATAAATGGTGGATTATCCATATAAGTGTGGTATCAAAAGAAATCCCTATTTGTGCTTAAAAAAATGGTATTTAAATAAAAGACAAATTACTCAATTTGTGAGTTTTAGCTGACCATTTAAAAACCAGAGAGGTGTGCCACGTTTTACTTCTCTTAGTCCATAAATAGTTAATGAGGCTTATAGGCCTCTTAATCTATTAACTTGAAAAATTGTCTTTAGAAAAGGTTTGTGAATGTGTGTGATCGTTAATTGAGAAAGGTATCATTAAGCTTTTTTGTCAGAATTATATTTAGATTTGTCAGATGTTTTCCTCATCTATTTGAGATGTATGATATTTTCTTGTCCCTCCAGCTTCATATATATCTCATTATTGCACTGGTTACCTAACTTTTTGACATGATGCTCCCATTTTGTTTTTCGCCAAGCCCCAATGCCTCCCATTCCTTTTTAATTGTAATAAATGTAACTCTTTGAACACATATTTAATTCCTTTTTATGTGGTTATTTCTGCAGCCTAATCTATAATGGGTCTCCAAACCAAAGTCTATAACAAATACAAAGATAGCAAACTGTGTTCTAATAATACATATACTGTTATATTGCATAACAATGCAGATGATTTGTGTTGAAATTAAGCCATGCACCATGCGGAGGTGCCTCACCTCGTCATGGGAGGCATGCCCCCCCGCCCCGTTTGGGAATCAATGCAACGTAAGAATGGGTTAGAAGAGTGTTCTTTATAGTCTTGTGAGTAAATGAAACAAGCATGTCTTATGGGTTTGCAAAATCATCTAGGTTTCCAAAGCAATGTGGCATTTTCCATTTTTAAAGAATTTTGAGTTTTTAATTGTAAGATTATTTATTATTTTTGGGTTTGCCAAAATATTACTATGTTGCGGCATTATGTATATTTGATGTATATATGTTATGCGTGGTAGTAGTGTGTTAGAGTATATAGTCAATTCTTATGAATGTCCGTTGTAAGTTTAAAAAAATATGTAAACTTTTTGTACTGAATAAATGACCCTCCATGTAATATGTGTTTCTGGGGTTGATTTTACCTTGAAAATCTTTACAAATGCCTTTGTGATAATCCATTATTGGGTCTGCTATGTTTTCCTTGTTAACCAACTTTTGGGACAGCTGTGTTAAGTGGTCATTTATGCAGCATAAAGTAATGAATCTTCCTTCCTTATTTTTAGATAATGTTATAGTAAAAATTCTTATGTAATATGATGGCTACTCCCCTTTTTCCTTTTATAGGAATTGCCTATTAATTCAACCACCCATTGCCTGTGTAACTTTTTGAGCTATCCTTCATTAGGTGTTTTTCTGGCAATGGGCTAGCTGGCAATGAATGTTTTTAAATGTGTCAGATTTTTTTTATTTTAATTGCTTGATTGAGGCCATTTGTGTTCTTTGAAATTAACATTGTTTGCCTAGGTTGTGGTTTTCATATTATTCACATATTGAGTTTAAGCCAGAACAGGACTGTTATCATGAGGAGTATCAACAATCTTCACTTCCTAGTGAGTGAGATGATATTAGTGCATGTTGAGAAGATGTGGAGTTTGGATTGATATTTCAAATGTACCAAATGTGTGACTGCTACATACATTGTGACCTCTGCAAACATTTCCAAATGACTTTAAAATGAGTAATAACTATATAACACAATAAACCTTTTTTGTTAAACATGTGTTGCCAACACCATTCTGGTTAGGATAGAAGCAAATGAAGAGGAACTATCTCTGTTTAACACAAGTAAGACTTGCATCCTTACTATTATTGGAGAAATTTACATAAACTCCAAGTTATGGTCAACTGTAAGCAGAGGTCTTGCTAGGTACTGGCTGCCTTGGGTCTCATCCCTAAAGTCCCAAACCTTTTTACCAGGCTGTATGTCACACACAAGTGCAATACTCTGCTGATGTTCCCAATGATAAGTGCAGAGTGTATTATTAATGCCCAAGACCTAAGGCTTTTTGAAGCTTGGTAACACTTCATCAACAGATATAAAACATTTTTGAAGGTAGCAGGATATATATAGTATCTGCAAGAGACAAAAAGATTATTAGCATGAGGTGTACTGGATCAGCTAGAAAAGGAAATATTCAGCAGTAGAATTAATGGTCTATAGGGAAGGAAGAAGAAGGGAAGGGGGAGAAGTTCTGTAAAATTTACTGCTTTCTTCTACATTTTTTGATACAGAAATGTATTCATAGATTCTGTATTTGAATGATGGTAAAGTGTAGTTTAGAAAAGTTTGCCATAGAGAAGAAATGAAAGTTTCATGTGTTCTGTAATGAATATCATTTGTTATTGTCATTCATCCATTCACTAAGAGAACCACACAAAGAAACAGTGAAGCAACTCCGGGGCAAATCAACTGCCCCACAGGGAACAAAATAAACATTTAGAGTGAGTATAAATGTGGACTTTTATCCTCTTGACTGCTAGTGAGAGCTTCAGCTTATTGCCTTCATACACAGGTTAAAAGTCCCATTGAAATCATTGGGATTTTTTGCCCCAGAAATACTCCACTCCTTTGTGCATATGTCCATGGGAGTTTGTTGTAGAGTTGAGGAATTCTTCTAATTATTTGCCAAGTCCAGCCACTAATCGCTTCCTTTCCATTGTGGCAGGGTACAATAGTGGATATGCGTGGTCATTACTTTCACTCAGGTGAAAGAGTAAGCTTGGAATGTTAGTATACGATTCCCTGCCAGATTCATTTGTTTGATTTTCTGTATGGTATTATGTGTGTAATTTAGGAGTTTTAGTTTTGTGGTGACTTTGTCATGACCCATCTCTGCGATTTAATATCTTTTCTTTGCTTGATTAGTGGACAGTTGTTATGGCTGCCATGTTTAGAGAGTATCTCATCCTCGCGGATGTTAGAGAGATCTCCAATGCATTGTATTTGAGATGTCTCTAGCATGCAAAGAATTTAATTGTTCCTGATAAGCCAGCAATTACTTCTGCTTTTGTTTACACCATTTTTCCTATCTTGAGTAACTATTCACGCTTGTTATCTCTGTTTTGTAATATAGCTATGTCGTTCTTACAGTCTAGAGTGTATTGTTCCATTTCATCATGTCAACCTGTGGTAAAAGAACAATTCCACACTAAAACAAGCTCAGTAACTGATTTTGAGTTCTTGCACCTACCACACTTCAATTTCCTAAGCTACCCATACTATAAGTCTCCCCATTAAAACACTGTGTGTACCAAATGGAAGAGCAAAGGGGGCAGTCTGTGGGTAGTTTGGTGTTGTCCTTTCACCTTCACTTTGTTTAGACCAATATACTAATTATGGTATAGAGGAAATGACAATAGTGTATTCCATTTCCCTGCTACTGCTATGGGGCAGTTGTGCAGGGCTTGCTGGCAATAAATCCATCTCTGGCAGAGTGAGTCTGCTGACATACAATAAGCATTCATACATAGTAGTGCATAACCTTGAGTGCATCCTCTAGTATTAGAAAGGGTGGCTGCCAAAGCAAATTCATACATTTACCCCTCTGTGTCACATTGCAGTTAGGGGTGGGTGAACTCTCTTGCCGTGTTCCCATGAGAAATTCCACAAAAACCACGTTGTTGTCCGCTTTTTTCGTGGGAAAATCCTCTTTAAAAGTAGCAATTCAAATTTTCACAATTTTTGCCCATTGGCCAAAATTGCTTGCCATTTTTTCAATTGCTAGAAAGTTCCCACCCATTGATTTACATGGTTTTCGCATTTCGGTATAAAAACGTGACGTATTTGTGGAAGTCAAACACAACAGAAGCAGCTACAGAAAGAGGTAGATGTGCTGTGCTATTCTGCTGTGATCTTGAGGTAAACTTGAAGCAGGAGAGGCTCATAGTGACTTCTATCACTATGAGTAGGTTTAAAAATATTAAAAGGAGGAAGTGAAAGGACCTTTATGTGTCCACTGATTCTGAGGAGGAGGAAGTTAGCACAACTGAATCATTGCTGTCCAGTCCCTCTAAATCACTCCAAG
Source organism: Rhinophrynus dorsalis (assembly GCA_037306005.1). NCBI lineage: Eukaryota > Metazoa > Chordata > Amphibia > Anura > Rhinophrynidae > Rhinophrynus > Rhinophrynus dorsalis. The sequence continues at coordinate 220,615,393 of CM074722.1, forward strand.
GGATCTTGGGGAATTTAATGGGAAGGAAGAGACAAAAGGGTAGTACTAGTGAGAGCAAGACAGGTCAGCTGCCTGCTGCTAGACGTGCTGCTACCATTGCTGCCCCCGCTGCCACTAGTGCTGTGTGTGCTGTCAGACATGCTTCCCCTGTTGCAACCAGTGCTGTTCCTTCTGCCAGTGCTGAACCTGCTGCCAGTGCTGAACCCGCTGCCACCAATACTGTGCCTGCTATCAGATGTGCTGCCTTTGTTGCAACCAGTGTGTGCCTGCTGCCAGTGCTGAACCTACTGCCACCAATACTGTGCCTGCTGTTCGACGTGCTGCCCCTGTTGCAACCAGTGCTGTGTCTGCTGCAAGTGCTGAACCTGCTGTCATTAGTTCTGTGCCTGCTGTCAGAAGTGCTGTCCCTGTTGCCAGTGCCACCAGTGCTGTGCCTGCTGCCAGTGTTGAAACTGCTACCACCAGTGCTGAAGCTGCTGCCACCAGTGCTGAAGCTGCTAGTGTGTCTTGTAATACTCAGGAGGGGGGGGGAGGAGAAGATAATACAAATGTGACAGCAGGGAACCCTAAGTCACACTTGCCAATCCCAAGCAGTCCTGCCAGTGCTAGTACTACTACTAACAAGAAGGGTCCAGCAGCTGTTAGGATTGAAGGAGGAGGAGGTAATCAGATTCATCATATTACTAGTGACTGTGAAGGGGAGGACTCTGCAGTTGAACTTGGTGAAGTTTGTGTTAGTAGTAGTAACAGTAATGGTGAAGCAGCCCGTGGGCATCCTCCTCCCCTTCCCTTCACTACAGTGTCCAAGTGGTGCAGAACGGGTGTTGGGGGAGAGCAGGTGCAGAATTAATACCACCACCACCAGCAGGAGCACATATCAGCTGCCTGTGCCTGCTGCTACTGCTGCCAATCTGCCTTCTTCAGGTCAAAAAGAAATCCCAAGTGTGACATTAGGGGACCCACCATCACATCAGCAGCAGCATGCAGGGACTAGTGGTGGTGATGATGATGATGATGCTAGAGAAGCTGGGGTGGAAGAGTCATTGATTGCCTTTTTATCAGAAACCAAAAAGGAATCGGAGACAGGGATGATGCTGAGCATCACCACCACCATCACCACTAGCAATGAGCTTTTGGAATTTGTGGAATTTGAAACTGCTCTAATTCCTGCTGCTGCTGAGTTGTAAGGGCAGCAGGATGCCACAGACCACCGTGGACACAGGGGAAATGGGACCAACAAGTGACGTGGGACTAGGAGAGGTTCTACTTGCCAGCAATAGCAATACACCTGGTCCTAGCTGCAGTGCTGATTCTGAGGCAGTAGCAGCAACATCATCCGCTGCCAGCACAGACAGTGAAGGGGGATGTGGAGGACAAGAAGAAAGAGGCAATTCTGCTCCATCTGTTCCCTATCCCTATCCCCTGAAGTCATGGGTGTGGGACTGTTTTTCTCTTAGGGTAGGCACAGTGCAGTCATCACCAGTGGCACTGTGAACAATTTGTGACAAGTCGGTGAGAAGGAGAAAGGAGAGAATAGGCCTTGGCACAACTGCCCACATGAAAAACAGACACCATGACATTTATGTCAAACTAGTTGAATAGCCCGTGTACATGGGCCACAGTGCCAGGCAGCAAAGGCCGCCTGCGCACCGACTAATGTCTGAATTTGGAGCGCCCCGCTCTGTTATTAGCCGCGGCATGGGCAGCCTGTACTGTGTATGACTGCAGTGCACACATCCGTCTGTACTGCACATGACAGCTTCTGACAAACATACATCAGTGAATTATTATATAGGATATGTTAAAGACAAACTCCCACCACAAAACCAAGCACCGCTGTTGCTGGACCCCCTGACTCTCCAGAAAGGCAACAAGAAGTGAGGCGGAGATCAAAGGGGAGTAATAATAGAGAAATCATTCTGCTGCTTAAACAACTCAGCAGCAGCAGCAAGAACACAGTCGCAAATTCAGCATTTACATCAGGGCATTTGACAATGGCCAGTGGCCACTGGCCAGCAGGACATCTCCTGCTGGCTCTAGGCCAGTAGTGCTTTTTTTCCTCAGGGCTTGTGCTTTAAAATCTAAAAAAAAAATAATAATAAAAAACATAGTCCTACAATAAAAAAATAAACAATTTTTGGGGTTTTGTTTCTAACAAGCCTAAGTCCTACAAATCAATGTTTCCTTAGGGCTTTTGCCAAACAAGCTTAAGTCCTACAAATCAATGTTTCTTCAGGGCTTGGGCATCTAATAAGTCTAAGTCCTATGAAGTAATGTTTCTGCAGGGCTTGGTCTTCTAACAACAACTCTAACAAATCATCCTCTACAAAATAATCTATCAAGTCAAGTATCAGTCCACCCCAGTGGCAGCTTATGTCAGGGTGTTCCTGTCTCTATCACTTCACATAATATTTCTTATATTCTTATTTTATTTATTTATTTTTTTTTTATTAACTATCCCCAATACCAGTCAGGAAACACCCCCAAATCAAATTGCCTGTTCAACTGATTCATTCCCCAGACTCCACCCGCCAATAAGGCACCCTCCTCAGACCCCTTTTATGCCATGTCTTATGGGGTATTTTATTTATATTTAGGATTTATTTTGAATTAACTGTTCCCCAATCCCAGTAAACAAACCCCACCAAAAAACATTCCTTGTTCAACTGATTCTTTCCTCACACCACACCAGCACAGGCACCCTCATGCCCCTTTTATACTATGTCTTTGGGAACTAAAAAATATTTTCTATGTGTTGTGTATAAATTCATTGTTTCCATTGATTTCAATGGAATGAGCTAGGTGAAAAAAAGCAGAAAATCTGATCTTTTTGTGGGAAATTATTTGACAAGCGGAAGTGCCATTATTCACTGATTTCAGTTTGAGGTGAAATTTTTCACCCATCCCTAACTGCAGCGAATTGTATTTCTGTAAGATTTTCAAGAGATATCAAAAGCAGTGCAGCTTGAGCTTTTGCTGTTGCTCCACTAGATGGTGCTAGCAAGCTGGTTTCAGAAGAGTTTGTATAGAGAAATTTTACATTACTCCATTGCAGGTTGATAGTTTATAAACAGTAGAAAAAGTTTAAAGGAAATGCTATGGTTTTTCTTTTCCTTTTAAAATATATAGTTTTCTTATGTCTTGCCAGTTTCCACCTTAATGTACAACAAAGAAGAATCTGTTTTCATGTTGTAAATAAATAATAATAATAATATGTATGATCTTGTATAATGGCGGTGGTGATAGAAGGGAGGGGGGTTCTAGAAGCTACTGCTTAAAGATAAACTATACCCTAGGAAGTACAGAAGAACTTTAGCGACTTCCATGTTCCATTTTGTACAGTGCTGTGGAATAAGTTGAACCTATATAAATTAAAGATAATAATAAAAATAATAATAACCCTAGATGTGTCTTTCATACAGTAGTATGGTATACTTCTTTGCTGTTTTTTGCACTTGAACTCTGCTGTTGCTAGCAGCTGGACTTTAAAAGAGCAGTAAACTTTTCTTATAAAAAAATATATGTTGTATGATGTTTCATGTTGAGTAAAATAAGGGTGCTCTCACTACTGAGAGATGCATATTTCCAGAGTTATTACTGTTTAAACCTGTGTTTTTTCACATTAACAGTGCCCTCTAGTGGTCAAATTCCAATTCATTTTTCTGTTACATTCTAATGGAGAGAAAATTCAGTGATTTACAGTTCTCCACAGGATGTGATAGAAGCTGCTGAGTCACTTCCTGTCAGAACAATCAGGAAATAAACACAATAAATTCACTTAGGGTTATTTGAACTGTTGTAATGGTTGAATAAATTAACTGACAACAGTGGGAGTGATCTTCTTTTACTCAGCAGGAAAAGTCCTATAGCATGTAGGTTTTCATAAAGAAAAGTTTACTGCTCCTTTAACATTTTGTTATCCTACGAATGTGTACATGTACATGAATTTGGGGATCATCAAATTCAGACAAAATGGATATATATATATATATATATATATATATTTATATATATAATTCCAGTCCAGCTAATTTTCAGATAAATGTATAGGGCTAGTGAACTTTAGAAAAAAAAAATATATATAGTTATGCAAGACAGAAAATATGTATGTTGATCAGGTTAACTAAGGTCTTCATTCATGTTTAGTACAGCACTGAAATATTTCCATTGTATTTTAAATCACTGTAGAACAATATGAGTCTGCCCACATCATGTTTTAACATGCACTGACCAATTATCCATTTTTGATAGCTCATATTTGTTTTGTTACAATATTTTGCAATGTTGTCTAAATAAATGATGACATGGTTTGTAGTAATACAGTTAAACATGGCCAATGAGCTTGCCGAAGAGGTGCGGGGTCGTTCAGACACCTGCAGATACATGTGACTTGCCACACCTGTCAGATTGTTCCCAAGAGCTGTGTTTTTGTTATAGTTTAGAAGGATAAAATATTCTCAGGAGCACTCCAGATAACGCAAGATCATTCAAGGCCAGTCTGCTACCAAATATTCTCTAAAGTATATTTCTTCATGTCTGTGACCTGCAACAATTCTGTCTCATTTCATTTTTCATTTCACTGGGGTTGAATATTGACTTGTGAACATATTGTACTGTTGCATTAGTATTAAAGGAGGTCAGCCCTGTGCAAAATAAATGTTTAATGAGGTAATTTCACCTGTGTGTGGAATAAACATGATTCATTCCCACCTCCTTTATTTTGTGGATGCCAGTAAAGCTGATCCTCTATTTAAAAGGATCCTGTATTTTTAAAAACACTTGTAATGTCTCAGATTGCCCTAAAACAATAGTGCAACATAGAAAAAAGATACCTTTCATAGATACAAAGGCGTAACTAGAAGCCTCCGGGCCCTGGTGCAAGAAGTGCCACGGCCCCCCCACATTGAATCCCCCCCCACAATGCCCCTTAATCTCCACAATGTCCCCATCTCCTGCCTCCTACCTGGAGCTCCCGTGTGGTCCTCTAAGTAATGAAGAGCGCTGGGAGGGAGATTGCGGGAGCCAGGCTGAGGGGTCGCAGGGGGTGGCCGGGCCCCTGGAGTGCACGGGCCTGGTCGCAAATGCGACCCCTATAGTTACGCCACTGCATAGATAGCCTGAGCATTCTGCATTAGGAGCTTCATGATATCATGTGGGCAAACACCAAGCAAGCTCATCATCCCCTTCTACTTTTGTTTTGACCCCTGTTTACCATTGATACAAGCAGAGCCCTGTACCAGCATTGTTATTTCTATTACTGCATCAGTGATGCAAGGAGAGGAAAATTCTGTGTCAAGGACATGTACCAATGCATAGCTTCATAATGCATTGGATAGCTCTCTAGCATCCAATGGGTTAAAAGCTACAGTTAAATCATTGGGGGGTTTCATTTGTGCCCTGTGGTGTACCTGGTTTGTCACAGAATTGAACGTCTTTAGCATTCTGAATGTAGTCCATAACTGCTTCTGGCACAGTGCAGTTTACCCGATTGTGACCTGGCTATATAGAGAAGACACTTACCCTGGCTTACTGCACAGGTGTTCCAGGGTACAATAGTATAGGTAAAGGGTGGTTCCAAGATAACCAAAGAAAAATAGTGGGAGGCTGGTAGATTAAAAATTATACCAATAAATAATTTTTACTCTACCAGGGTACAGTAGGATTAGATAAGTCTGAGCTTTTTAAATAGGGAAATGACCGATCTACATGGCATATCAACTGATGTGTTTCTGGGGTGAATGTACTAATCTACCAGCACAACTCCACTGACATTAGGCACCAGTGACTGCACTTCACTGTATACACTACAGATTAAGATCACTTTAGTTCATACTGGTGAACACACTGCACTGTTAGGCCTTTCATACCAGAAAACCCCTCATGCTTGCCCTATAGCATGCCTTGTTTAAAGATGCACTAACTATGTAAACACATATAGTGCAATGCTTTTCCTGCTGCGTAAATAAAAGGTACTCCCACTGCTGGGAGATCTGCCTTTTCAGAGTTATTACAGTTTGAACTGGGTTTTTTTTGTTTTTGTTTTTTTGACATTTATAGTGTCCTCTAGTGGCTAGATTTCAGACAGTTATTCTGATGCATCCTATGGGCATGGTGAGCTTTCTTTAGAATGTGATAATAAAAGTTTGAACTTTCAAGAGTTAATGAAGCTGTTACTTAATGAAGTTTTAACATTTGAATAAAACAGCTGCTGGCAGTGGGAGGACCCTTGTTTTACTCAGAATGTCTCGATAACATAGATTTTCATAAAAAAAAGTTTGCTGGCCTTTAATACATGAAGCGTGGAGAAAAGGAAAGTGGTAAAATGTCTATAATGCCCAACTGTCCTTCCTTGGGTGCAGGCATGTGGCTAGATAATTGATTCTAGTATCTGTTTTTCAGAATCCTATTTGTACTTTTCATCACTGTGTTTCTTAATAACATTCTTAGTATTTTTATTTCCATTAATAACACAGTATCTCAGGATAGACCTGCATCTAGCAGGATCTGTTGGAGATTTCATATTGCAGATTTGCTGCAGATTTCCTTCTGGCCGGGAGAGAGAGTGGTAGCTTTATAAATGAGTCAACATAATATGAATTGTTCTGTGCCCAGTGTTTACTTTCTTTACCAGATACTGCAATATTGATGCACTACGAAGTACTGGAATCATTCTGGATTGCACCAAGTGTACTATAGGGGAAAAAATAAATATTCCTCAAATTTCCATTGGTTTAAATTGGGTTTTTTACATATTGATGAGTGGAAACTTCTGTAGCATTCAATGGGTTAAAAGCCCCAGTTAGACAGAATATAATTTTCTATTCCTCTCTGTGTCCTCTACTCTCACTTTAGCAGACACAGGCTTTAGTGTTTTTATATGTAAAACTGGTGCTGTTGCTTCTGTACATATTACCCAATATTACCTAGCCAATCTGTTGTAAAGACTTACTGGCCCATATTTATAAAAGCAAACTGGAATTATTCTGGAGTAAACCAACGGCACCATATGGGACGAATAAAAATTCCCAAATTCCCTTGCACTTGAACAGAGCTTTTTTTTTTTTTTTTTTTAACCCCATAGGGGATAAATGAAGGATTTAGTACGGAAATGTCACTGTGGTGATACTCTGTATCAATACTGCACGTTCAAACCATTGCCTTTACAATGGCAGTGTTTAAAATGTCCCCAGATCCATTACGACAGGGTAGGGGGTACATTTTACAAGTGTATGATTGCATACTGGTGGCATTTGGTATTAACCCCTTGGATGCAGGTCTCGTTGGAGAGCTATCTAGAATCCAGGGGGTTAACCCTTTGAGTTCCAGAGGGGTACGCAACACATTGCTCTGTAATGCGTTGTGTACCCCTCTGGCACTCAAAGGGTTAAGTTATGTTTAACAATGCAAATTGTCATATTTGCAAAGAAAATAAATAAAGAATGTTATGTTTAAACATAGCTAGCATCCAAGGGGTTAATAGGAATGCCACCAGTATACATCCATACACTTGCGGAGTAGAACTGACCCCAACGCTATTATAACAGCAGTGGCATCATTTTAAACAATGTCATCATAAAGGCGCAATTCTGTCACCGGCAGCGTTTTGAACACGTTGTATTGACGCTAGGCATAATTCCAGTAGGATACCCAAATGAAGCTACAAAAATTCACATTGATGTAAAAGGGCTTTCAAACCACTTAGACGAAGGAAAGGTCTCCAGCACATCTCTTTGCAATGACTTGGAGACCTCTGTGGCATTCAAGGGGTTAAAAGCCCTGTTTAAGTATATGGGAATTTTTTATTCTACCCCTATGTTGCAGGTGATTTACTCCAGAAAAACTCCAGTGGGGAGATGCACTAAAGTGTGATAAAGAGGTAATAAAGTGGAGTTGACTTCTCCAGTGTCCGAGTCCTATTTTATTTTATGGAGCCAAATATTTCTCCTGCATGAGAGATCTTAGTGCACAGGCTCCATAGAATAACACAGGAACGGGACAGTTTACACTAGAATTCTTCTCCACTTTATCACCACTTTGTTACCTCTTTATCACACCTTTGCGCATACCCCCACTGGAGTTTTTCTGGAGTAAATCACCTGCAACATAGGGGTAGAATAAAAAATTCCCATATACTTAAACAGGGCTTTTAACCCCTTGAATGCCACAGAGGTCTCCAAGTCATTGCAAAGAGATGTGCTGGAGACCTTTCCTTCGTCTAAGTGGTTTGAAAGCCCTTTTACATCAATGTGAATTTTTGAATCTGTTCTTTGTAAAACAGCCTCATTAAGTTGCTTTTCATAAAGCACCGTCCACACAAATTTCACCAGGGTCTATTTAGCTAGATACATTTGACTAATTTCACTTAATTATGTCTTTCCAGCATTTAATACAGTACATATTGTATATCACCATGAGTAAAATACATATAATTAAAAGTGTACTGAAGTTAATCATAACAATTTTAACATTGCTAGTCTCTCATACAATTATTCCATTAAGTTGTTATGACATGAGGAAGGCACTGAGAGTATTACTGGGTTCACATGGCATGTACAGTGCCACAATGTCTATGCTAAAGGTAAGAGATGAGCTGTGCTGTGTCTGGAAGGGACTTTCCATATTGTCCATACTCTGGTGTTGTCTGCACATCCAGTGTTACAGGCGGTGACTGAATAGCAAGAAATCTGGTGTATAACCATGAACAGCAAACCCCTCTGCAATGTTTTGGAGATCTCTTTAGCATGGACAAGGCTAAAGACCAACGTGCACTTTCTTTGAAAGCCCCATTTTGAATTTTATATTTGTCCTTTATGATGTAGTTGGTTTTCTCCAGGGTATCAGCCACTCCATATATTAAACAGAAACAATAGTGTATGTCCCAGAGCAAAGCTGTTCTAAAGACTCATTGGGCCTTATTCATGAAGACAAAGTGGAGCAAACCAACTACATAATAGGGGACAAATGAAAATTCAAAATATTTGCTTTGACATCAGTGGAGCTTTTAACCTCCTGAATTCTTGAATCGTCTCTGTCTTATTGTTTTGCATGGAACTGTAGACCTATCTAACATTCAGAAGGATAAAAGCTCCACTTAAATTAATTACAATTTGTAGTTTTCTCCTGTAGGGCAGGTGGTTTGTCCCAGAATTACACTACTTTTCTATTGCACAAGAAACGGATCCCCTAAGTACATGCTACCTACGTGTTAATTTTTTCCCCTATGTCTCCAAATTTTCATTAAATTAGTATGCTTGCTTAGGGTTTTATAACATGGTTGACATCTCTATATGGTAATGTAGTAATCTTCATTGCCTAGCAAAAAATTACATTTAAGTTCAAATAAAACTCTGAAGGCGATTCCTTTAAATACATCTTATTTTAAGATGTTAGGGTTTTAAGACAAATTAATACTGGCTCAGTTGGTTATTTTCCTTGACTTTGGTCAAGCCTTATTATCTATGCCTCATGCAAAGCAATTAAAAGCTCTGTAGGTCATTGTCTCAAAAATTTGTTTTCTGTCCTGTAACTCTCATGAAATGTATATCATGTTATGTCTGATAATCAGAGCCTCCTTTCTTTCATCTCTATTCAGCAAATACCAATGTTTCCTACCATCAACTCAAGATTATGATGCAGTTCCTGACTAAGCGCCAACATCAGGAGTTGGTCACTTTTTCTATTTTCCCTGGATGCTGAGTTAAGGGAAACTGGATTGAGGCTCACCATGGATTTGGAGGAAGCCTGATGCTTTAATAGGCCAATTGAACCATTACAGAACTGGGAATCAATGAGCACTGCCAAACCTTTTCTATATTCAGCTAAACTTATGACCTGGGTCTTTTATAATATGCAATTTTAATCCTTCATCCAACTGCATGGGCTACCTCATTGATTTTGCTACTACATGAGGATTGTCACTGCCTCATACCACTCAATATTTCATAAAATTCTAATAATCCTGATAGAGTTCTTGTTTCATATTTAGTAATATGTACATATGCATCCAAAGTCTGCTGAGGAGGACTCAGAAGACACAAAAATGCAGAGAGGGGTCTTGCAGATAGTCTTGGTCATTGTTTGCTTTATTTTGCACAATCCTGAGTACTGCACATTCTGAATTCTCAGCATGAAATAGGATAAGAATAAGTAGGTCATAAAATACCAGTGTGTAATTGGACAAATCATTTGAGTTCCTTTGGACATAAACATGCCAGAGGCTTTATAGATGATACTATCATTCAGTAACTATGCAGGAGAGCAACATTCCCAGCATCCAAGCCTCCAAATTCCTTAGCTGCAGAAAAGGAGGTCAGATATAAAGTCGAAATTATTATATAACAACTGAAGCACAGTTAATTAGAGTGGCATTCCTTGCCAATTCAGGCACAAACTGTTTTTACCTTACAATCATCAGGAACAGTACCTGGAACTATGCTTGCTTTGCAGAGTGTAGCAGATGAGCTGTGCTCTGCTTATACAGGACTTTGCCTGTCTTGTAGCTATTCTATGAAATTCCTCAGTTACTTCAACAAATTCTCATCTTTAGTTCTGCTCAATAATCCATTGAGTGCCAAAGATGCCTTTAGTGCATTACAAAGCACCCAATAGGAAATTTGCCCTCAAAACTCATCTTTTTCATGGAAATCTCACTGGCCTAACCACCCACGCCAACACCCACAGAATTTAAAGCAGCAAACATCTCCCAACCTCCAAAATACATAAATATAACCAGTAATCAGTACCTGGAAAATATAAAGGGCTTGGCTTCTATAAAACCTTACTACCAACCTTACTACCAACAGCCATCATTAAAAATGGTGTTAGGGGAATGTGTGACCCACTGTCCAAATCAGGGCCCACTGCCACCCCTCCACACATACAAACACTGTTTTCTTACCCTCACCCTTTTCTGCTTCTTATGCTGTCAATATTTCCCTCCTCAATACAGTTTTCTTTCTCTTTCTCTCTTTTTCTTTCTTTCTTTTATTTTCATTTCTCTTTTCTCTTCTTTTTCTTTTCTTCTTCCCTCCACCACTACTTCCTGCCCCTTTTTCTTCCCGTATGGGAGACTTTGCTTACTATTGAAATGACACTACCATATGGGTTGGCCTCGACATCCCATAAAGTTTCCCTATTAATTTTCTATGCAGTCACTTCTTCAATTAGAAGTAACAGTGAGGACAAGACTGACTCACCTTTAACTAATATTGTCTAGCTGATAACTCAATGCAGATCATTCAGCATCCTCTGCTTTCAAGGAGAATATATGCCTTAATAACCCCATTTGAATCCAGGGTGAATGCTTGGAAACAAAAAGACAATCTTCCAGTCTTTACTTTCTGGGAGACTTTTAGTGAATTGCCCTGTTGCCATTTGCTCTCAAATAGGTCACAAGATAACTGGAAGAGAAGACATTGCTTCTTATTGTATGTGGAGCCACTATATTATCTCCAAAATCATACACTGAAGTCCAGACACTGACATTGGAAGCTAACTCCCGTGGCACATTCTTACATTCACCCCACTGTTGCAGCTCTGTATTTAGGGTGCTTCAATTTATGTCCAGTCATTGTGGTACAGCATAATAGTTGATGAATGATGGGCTGCTATAACTGGGCAATGGGCCACTCATTTAGGTGATGGATAGTGTTTCTCAGCAAATCCTGTACCTATCACGAGGGGGTGCTGATAAGTATTGAGTCTTACCCAGAAAAAATTGAGCAAGGAAGCTGTAAATTGCAGGGTGTACTGGCCAATTTGTCTATATTCAATGGTGTGAAAATCAACTACCTATGATTTTAATTTATCTTTATTTTTAAGGTCCAAAGTGAACATGGCAGCACCTCCACAAAAGTTCAGTGTGGAAGAGCATAGGAACATAATCAAGTTCCTGTTTCTCCAAGGGAAAGGTGCGAAGCAGATCCATGAAGAAATGTCACAAACTTTGGGTGACAGTGGCCCCTCATATGCAACAGTTAAAAGTTGGATTGTCAATTTCAAAACTGGCCATTTCTGTGTTGAAAGAGAGAAACCGAGTGGAAGGCCTGTGTCTGTCTCTGTGCCTTCAAATGTGAAAGCCATCCATGATATGATCATGAAGGACCACCGAATATCAGCTAAACATATTGCTACATATCTGGGAATATCATGTGAGAGAGCTGGTGCCATTATCCACAACAACTTGGAAATGAGAAAGCTTGCAGCAAAGTGGATCCCAAAACTTTTGACAACCGAACAAAACATCTCACAAATCGCCCACACCATCTTTTTGGAAGAGATAGTGGAGCTCCCTGCAGGGAAAAAGAAGAGGTGCTTTTGCAGTTGGGCTTGGTATAAAGACCTCCTTTATTCCTCTTACTAGGGTTTCGCTCACAGCCACAAACATGTAACTAATCCTCTGTTTATTATCAGTAGTACGTCGCAAGTTATTTATTGGTGAATGTTAGAATTTGATGTGCAGACTTTTTCTTTTGATTACCTTTTAGTAATATAAGACGTTTGGTAAACTGTATTTGAATAATTGCACACAAGTAAGAGATGTAAGTACAAAACAAAAACACAGACCAATTTTATTTAATTCTCAACTTACTGCTGTATTTATCCCAGTTTTGTCATAGCAGCAACTGTCCCTTTAAACTCTTCATGTTTAATAGCTAAAAAACCAAATGCAAGATTGCTACATACTGATACCTGCAGCTTATTTATGACTCCTACAAATCTAAGTGCTTATGTATTTTGGAATATGATACATGGGATTGTTTTGCTTTCTTTTGATCTCTCTATTGTGGTAATAATTAAATAGAATATAACCACAGATCCATCCCACAATGTGCTTCTGACTCATCTGCCTGAGGAAAAAGTAGAGGTGCCACATCACCTCACAACTATGTATGCCACCTTCACAGCTGCAGAGCTCTGGGGTCTGTGGACATCTTGGTTTCTTAACATGATGGAACAACAGGTTTGAGGTGAGCAAATACATTGAAATCCATAAGTTTGGCAGGCAGTTCAAGACTGGAGATGTATGGGTTCTTCCTGTAAAGAGAACATGTCGAAAGAGGGGAATTTCCCTACTATCTCACTTACCCCAAATATGTGGCTCTGGGAATATTAAAGAAACACTATCACTTTATACGGTTAGATTGTATTTTCTCTGATATATCTTCAAAAATAAGTAGAATATAATAATTGGGCTTTATAGCTTCATATTTCAATTGTTATATATTGGCATGTAGCTTGAAGTACAATCTCAAATTGTTTTGTCTTGCAGCCACACTTTAAAGGGATAGTAATGCTTCATTTTATCTTTATAAGAGATATAAGTCTTATCTCTCAAACCTTTATGGTTTGAGAGATATTCACAAGCAAAGTTTCCCCTCCTGCCCCTTTTACCTAGTGTAAGCCATCTCTTCTCAGATGTGGAATGCAGTCCATAGACCAGACAGATAACAGAAGGGCACAATCTTCTTCCAATGAGAACAATGAAGGCCCTGCCCCCTTGACAAGTTTTTCAGGTTTTTCCCTTATCTTAATTGAAGATTGTCCCTCTCTGCAGTCTACCTGGGCACCTCCCTTCTGATCTGGCTGAATAGTGTTACATCAGTAAAAGGGACGGGAGGGGGATACTTTGTCATTGAATTACTCTTGAACTACAAAGTCCAAATACTATGATGATTTATTATAGCCGCTATTATTATGAAACATTACAATCCCTTTAAAGCTGTGGCATTCTGGTACATTGAAGCTATTCTAACCCTTGGCTGTATCTGTGCTCCAGAGATGAAATATTGTTCTGGGGATAACTAACTTCGCAAACTGCTAACTTCTTGAACAAATTAATATTTCCAACATTTCCACTGATTTTAAACCTTTGAAAGAAAGAGAGGTCTCCAAATACATTCGAAAGTATTGGTTAATATGATTCTACACTTATTACACTGATTAGCTTGCAGCTGATATCCTCACCAAGGGTTTTATTTACTAATCTCCACAAATATTTCAATGGGAGTCTGTTGGATAAAACCAGTTTATAACATCTGTCAACTGCAGAGGAAGCATGGCCTAAAATAGGCTCTGATACCAATTTGTGTGTGCTGCTTGTGCTTATTTTCTATGTACTAAGGTATCTACTCCAAAAATTCTCCTCCTTACGCCACCAAAAACAAGGCAGTGTGGGAATGTATGAGAGTGTCAAAGCGTTCTGTTCCTCAGAGCCTTGTTTTTCTCCAACACCATCCCTGATGACATGAGATATCCACACAGATCTCCTAATGCAAACTCAGGTTATACATACACATGCGCACACACACACACACTCATTCTCTCCTTTGAACAGTGCAGAAGAGGACAGTGGAAAGAGCCTTCCTGTGGGAGTCAGAAGTCCCTGTTTTCCATTCTGAGGTGGAAATGTTTGCACACTCCTTCTGAGTACCTTTGAGAACCCTCATAAAAGAATCCCTGCTATTACCTCATAAATGTGGTACCAAGCACATTTGTTGTTGATACAATATAGGGATGTAATAAGAAGTACAAGAGCAATTCTGGGGCAAACCACCTGCACCATAGTGGATAAATAGTAATTCCTTTAGATTGTAAGCTCTTTAGATTATAAGGTTTTGGGCAGGGACCTCACGTCAATTGTTTTACTTTGCAAAGCACTTGTAACCCTTTATTGTCTAAATCTTTAAATTTTACAGCGCTGCATATGCTTGTGGCACTATATAAATAAACATATTCATTCAATTCTCTTAAATTGAAACTCTTTGAATATACCAAGGTCTATCGAAGTATAGTGAAGCAATAAGTTGGAGACATCAGGGGGTTAGAAGCCCCATTAAAATCAGTGGGAATCTGGGGAACTTTAGTTTGTTCCTTGTGGTGCGTTGGTTGCCTGAATTTTTGGAAGCATTAACCTCACTGAAGGCATTTCTTAAATTTCAGAGTGAGTTTAGTCTAAGTGCAAATGCTCTTGTATAACTAAAAGGAAAAGTAAACATTCAACAGTACATACAATCATTATTTATATATATATATTAATTAAAATAACAAAATATACATAACGTTTGGAACCTATGAATTATTTACCTTTTATTATTATTATTATTATTATTATTATTATCATCATTATTATTATTATTAACCAAATTTCCCAGCTGCTTGCACGCATACTAATTAAGGAATTTTTATGTGCTATTTGCCATCATTTCTTGTATTCTTTTGCATGTTTTTATACCTTTGTTAAGAACTTAATTTCCATTCAGCCTTTTGCTAAGAGTAGTTCTCTGTTTCGGCTGTGTGTGTTGTTCCTGTAGGATTTCCTGTGCACTGAACCTTGGCGTATCTCCCTGGCCATGATTCTGATTCTGCCTGGCTTGTCTCATCAGTTATGAACCTGATCTGCCTGCCCTGACCTTTGGCTTTGTCAATCTGTCTCCTCCCTTCTGATCTGGCTTGTCACTTCACCTAAGTGGTGGTTCCGCATGCTGCATTCCCTACCTGAAAGTGAGCTCATCCATGTTTGGTTGTGGCTCAGCTGAACAATTTGACTTTCCAGCTTCGGCCACAGCAAGGTCCCACTTCTTGGTTGACATTGTTTTCAAATTTCTCACCCTGTCTATGCTCTCTAGCTTCTGGCAGCATCTGGCAGATGCTCCAAATCCCTATCTTTTTTGCCCAGAATTCATTACACTAGCACAGGCCCCTAATGGATCCAGTAGAGGTAGCCTGAGTCCTATCTGGGCAAGATCAAAAAGAACAGATTCTGAACACCCACGCTTTGCATTTACATAATCTGGACAGAAAACTTGATTCAATCCTGGAGATGTTACGTGGGTCATTTCATCTATGCCTAAGTCCACTCATACAGCATTCACATAATTGCATCCTCCTCCAAATTCAAGCTATGAGAATCTGCCTGTGATGAGTAATCCTTCTAAGATTCTCTTGCCAGAGCGATTTTCAAGTAATCCAGTTAAATGTCGGGGGTTCCTGTATCAATGTCTTCTCCATTTTAGAAACCAACTTCATGGTTGACATTGTGCTCAATCTCCACACCGTAGCTGATGCCTCAGATCCCTATGTTTGCATAGAGGTCTGCCTTTCTGGTCTAGAATTCATTAAAATTATTAAGTATTAATTTGTAAAGGGCTCATTTACTAAAGGGTAAACTTAAATAGATAGTAATTCTTAAGTATTACTAATCCCTATAGTAAAGTCCTTTAAAAATACATGTATTGCCCCCAGTTTCACCTCTCAAACCTGCCAATGATGCACTTTCCTTGTTTTTTGTTGGTGTTTTGTAGTAGTTGGAAAGGCAAAGCGACACTGTCTACTTTATTTATATCATTCGGAAATTCCATGATATAAATAAAGGAGACAAAGTCACTTTTATCCTGTTCATTGAGTTCCTACATGTAAAGGAACCTCATTCTGTAACTAAAGGAACGAGTACCCCATACAATATATAGTACTTAATCAATAATGATTTCCCTCTACCCAGTAGTAACTTTTTAGTTTTATACTCTAGGTGTCATTAGAGTGCCCAAAAATACATGCTTCTTTTTAGTGAACGTTTAGTCGAACAGATACAGTGTCAGTGGAAATGTTGTCCAGTATTCTTTCAACATTTCAAAATTCAATTTGAAGAACAGGATCTTCAATGTGGCACCAAGAGAATGGGATATATTACTGCACGCCACACACTGCTGATGGTGTCCCTGTGTTTAGGAGATCAGACTGTGTGGTGTCTAATGCATCACATTCCACTACAGCAATAAATATTTGTTTACATTTCAGAGATTATCCTACTATTTAAAACATGAAAACTACAGTTGTTGATAGATGTTTTATTCGCAAGTTATTGCAGCTGGAACTTGAATTTTTGTTAGAAGTACCTCTATAGCATGATCTTTTACAGTGGAGCTATTGTTAAACCATGAGATGGGTGGGGTTAAAGGTGGGGATATGGATGGGTTTAAAGGTGGGGATATGGGTGGGGCTAGGAGTGGAAATATTAGGTCATCTACTGTCAGGTCTTCTTGCTATGCATCCTGTCCATTTCCATTTCAGGAGCTATTCTCTTTCAATTATGTCATAGACCTTTGCTGATGAATCCATGTACACATTTTTCGGTATCTTTTTGTTATGTTTAGAGTTTGCCGCTCGATACTTCTCTGTGTAACCTTAAGTTTTTGTAAGGCTTTAGCATTCAGTGTCCATGTTTCATGCTTTACGTAAGGTCTGGGAGTACACAGTGGTTAAAAACCTTTCCATTGAAGCAGAGTGGTAAATTTATCTTAAAGACAGAACTACTAAGTTTTCCAAATGCCTGCCATCCCAATATTACTCATCACTCAGCTTCCATCATGGGGTTTCCATCTGTTAACATTTCCTGTCCAAGGAAAACATACTTGTCCACTTCTTCTAGTTCTTGTCCACCTACTGCGATTTTACTTGGTATGGTAAATTTGTTACTCATGACTTGCATTTTGTTAATATTTATCTTCAGGCCAAATTATTTGCTTTTCTGTTGTAGCTCTTCAGTGCATTCTTCAGGACTTCTGGCAAAGAGTATGATATTGTCTGCAAAATGAGAGTGATGTAGATAATCTCCATTGATCTAAAGTCCTGTTTTTGGGGAGACTGTGTCTCTGTGTTGGACACCTTTTGATCTGGACTTTTATCATTGTTGACCAGTGTCGATGTAGTTGCATTTTCAAATATTGATTGGAGGATAGTGATGTTAGCTCTCCCTATTCCTTGGTTGATCAGGGCATCAATGATTGCTTGCTTATTCAGTGAGTCAGGCCTTTTGTAGTCAATGAAGGCTATGCATTATGGAAGGTTATATTCATTATGCCATTCTATAACTTGTTGCACTGTCTGGATATGGTCCATTGTACTGAAACCTCTCCTGAAGCCTGTTTATTGGTTAGTAGTTTTCTAAATCTACCTTTGTGCATTTTTTCATATTTCAGGCACTTTGACGAGTAGTACGTATTTTGAAAATAATTTAGCTAGGGCTTTGAATAAGGGTTGACCTCCAGCTTTCAACATTTCAATAGTAACTTTATCAGGTCCAGCTGCTTTGTAATTTTTCATTGCTTTTATTGCAGCTTCTACTTCTTTTACCAAAACTTCTGGCACAGCTTCAGCCTCTGGCACTGCATTCAGTTGTTTTCATTCATCCTTATAAAGATTTGAATAGAATTCTTCCTTTCGTTTTAGTATTTGTTATTGAGCTTTTTTGCAGTTGTACCATCTTCAAGCTTTATTGCAAACATTTGGCTCCTTTGTATGGCTGTCTTTAATATTGGTTTCTTTAGCCCTTGATTTTCTTCCAGTGTCCATTTGATGAGCTTGACATTGAACTTGTGCGTTTCTTCTTTTATGTGCTTCGTTTTAGTAATATTTCTTTAAATTCTTCCCTGTTTCTAATATTATGATTTTGCTTCATTTCTATTCGCTTTTTCATCACGGCAGCTTTTTCTTTTGATAATCAAGTTATTTTTTTCTTGTTTTACAGTAGGTGTAAGGGCATGGGCAGTGTCTACAATAGTCTCAATAACTTTTTCATTGTGGGTTGACATATATGTATGGAAGGTCTTGCAGCACCTTAAATTGATTAGACAATGCTGACTCAATATTCTTATGATTTTTCAACAGCTGGATAGTGTTGATATTCACATTCATTGACTTGATCATGTTCTTTCTTTCTTTCTTGCAGTCAATTTTGATTTTTGAGATGGTCACTCCCAACATTAAACGAGAAGTCAGTGAATATTGTTTTATTATTTGGAAGCATGATGTCAGTTTTACTTGTTTTACCATCAGGGATTTATCATGTCCATTTTCTCTGGGCCTTTTTCCTGAAGAATGAATTCATGATGTACAAATTTTGTTTTTCCGTAAACTCAATTAGTACGTTGCCTCTACTGTCTCTTTTTTAAATTCTATGTGGTACGATCGTCCATCATTGGTTTCTTTATAGTATAGCTAGTATCCATCTTCTAATCTGACTAAATCTTTGTCTTTTTTACGAGTTTCACATAAGACGATAATGTCCAATTGATGTTATTCAGTTCTTGTACTAGTTCCTTTAAGCATGAAATTGGATCTAATGTTAAGATTGACACTGCCTAAAGACCAAAGGCAGCCTGATAGAACACAGTGATTCTTAGCACCCTCTACCACTGAGCTGGTCCTTCCACTGCCGTAGAAAGTAGCTTGCAAACTTTCGGGGAATGAGGGACATTTTTTGCTATTGTGAAGCCATGTTGAGGGAATGGAGCTTAATCTGCCATGCTAGCTCAGTGCAGTCCCGTTACTGTAAGGTATTGACCCATGGAAGTCACATGCTCTGTCTCATTGCTGGATTTGTAGATTTACACTGTTTATAGTCCTGATTTTGTAACATTTTCTCTTTGTCATGGCAGCTCAGCTTAGAAAACCACAAACTGGCAAAACTGAATGAGAATTTCTATCCTTTGTAACATTATTTGTTTCTAGTATTTGTATCTGATCATTCACCTTGGCAGAGTTCTCAGATTCCTAGTATCAACTCCTGCTGCCATACTGTATAAAAGTGGGTATGTTACTCACCCTGGGCAATTCTGAGATATGTCTGCTAGTTTTGTAATATATTTTGAAGAAATAAATTAATTATAAAGCTTTATCTTTGCTGCAAATATTTCTGTAAACCAGTCTATCAAGCCCCTTCCAAACAGTACACATATTACAGTTAAGCATGAGGCAGATTGTGCCATTAACAATTGTTCTTTGAACCAGCCTTTCTATATCTATCTATCTATCTATCTATCTATCTATCTATCTATCTATCTATCTATCTATCTATATCAATCACTATTTTGATTTAACCCTGGATATTTCATTGACAAAAGTGCCATTGGCAATATGTTAGCTGTGTCTCCAGAATTGTCTGCGCATGTTTGCAATTATTTTTTTACAGGTTATGTGTGTAGATATATTTGACAGATTATATGAATTGTGTATAATCAAAGGCTTTGCTCTGTGCTTTTTGAAAGCAATACTGACCAATTATTTTGCTCTTTAATGTTAGACTCAAATGAACTTTATTGAATCATACCAATCTTGTTTTAGGTACATGCTGTACAACAATTTTTTTTTCTAAATTGCATAATGCACATATTTTGTCACAAATATAACTGCAGTAAAAATGAGTATATAATTGCATCTTTGTTGTGAAATATAGATTACACATGCAATAAATGATGTTACTCTGTACTTCTATTTCCCCTATGGCTGGTTGCTGTGAACCTATGTGAAAGAGGAATGTGGAAAGGCTGGATTGCCCAATAAGTTATGTATCATCTCAGCCTCTTTATACCAGTAAAGAGGTAAAGATTTCTTTAATGGAAATTTTGAATATCTATCTTGCAAACCAGACAACTCTTTTTCTGCTGACTTGTATTACCCCATGGTAAACTAAGTGTCTAAGAAGAACTAGTGGTATGGATGGGAGATTATATTGTGCCAGTTTGAAACTTGTTTACAAAGAAGGCCTGGGGCAAATACATTAATAAATGGAGAGATGCACTAAGGTGTGATAAAGAGGAGATAAAGTTTAAATAACTTCTCCAGTGATATCACTTCTCCAGTTCCTATGTTATTCTATGAGTCAATGTAAGATTTCTCCAACTTTAGGGACCTTGGTGCATAGCCTCTATAGAATACATAGGGACTGGAGAAGTGATCTCATTGGAGAAGTCATCTCCTCTTTATCACTTCTTTATCACACCTTAGTGCATAACCCCCAAAGAGGTGATAATGAGGAGATAATTTCTCTAGTGTGATAAAGTCTCCATTTAATTCATAGACTATTCTGTAGACATATGCAAGATCTTAGTGCATAGGCCCCATAGATTAACTCTTTCAGTGCCAGAGGCTTGGGGAGCATTTTTTACCCTGCAGGCCTGACACAGTTTCAACATTTTGCTGGCATTCTGTTTAGTATGATTCCCATTGGTAACTTTCCAGTTATATATGGGAAACTATATTGTGTTTTTTTCAGATCAAATCCAGCTTTTACATTGTGCTTCACCTGTAGTAAATTGTGTGTCGTGTGGCATGCTGTGATGTCATAAATATGAAAAAATACTTGTTTGCTAATATCATACACTATATATCAAATATGTTTATGTTGGTTGTGAAGGTTCCACTTATTTTTTAAAAGACCCACATCCCACAAGTACGCAGATTCCAAATATGCATAGCTTTACCTACATTCATGGTGTGTGCAGACCCCTAATTGCCAGGAGTGCAAAACAGGTGTTTTCAACTTTATCAACAATAATTCACATTCCATTGATAACACGGTAAAACTACCCAAAACAATTCAATAACTATATAAAAGCATATATTTCACAAAAGTAGTTATCCACTACATCAAACGAGGAGTCTCTTGCCTTTCTATTCAGAGGCTGGTGTGCACAAATGTTTTCAAAAGGTTGTACAAAAGGGTAAAATAGGCATTTTTAAACATTTCCACCCCTTCAAATGTACTGAAATCTTTGAAAACACTGAGAGACGTAGACACTGCCGTAGCAGTAACGGAGACCAGGCAACTTGTACTCTGCCGTAGGAGTAAACGGAGACTAAGCCACTTGTACTCTGCCGTAGCAGTAAACGGAGACTAGGCCACTTGCACTCTGCAGTAGCAGTAACGGAGACTAGGCCACTTGCACTCTACCGTAGCAGTAATGGAGACTAATCGACTGGAGACTGATGTGGCAGTAATGGAGACTGAGCAACTGTCACTGGCATGACCATAATGGAATGAGCAACTGAGCAACTCGCCCTGAGGTGGCAACGAACCGGTAGCATATAGAGTGACAAGCCAAAAGGAACGTCACCAGGGCGACACAGAGGCAACCAAGACCAAAACTGCACAGCTGTCACAGACAGCGAGAAAGGATAACCACCCTCAACCGGAGGCCGGGCTGGTGCAACCGGAGCAGGAACGTCAACCAATCCAAGTCAGTACACGGTGCAGGAACGTCAGCCAATCCGGGTCGGTTCACAAGCAGGAGACGAGATGCAGAGCAGTCAGGCAGGCCTGGTCAATACACTGAGAACAACTGAGATCAGGAACAAGCGCTGGTACTGGAACACCACGAAAGGGCACTGGAGAGGTGTCAGAACCCAGTATTTAAAGGCCATACTGGGCGGGACAAGCACAGTATAGCCAATAGGAGTAGAGCAGGAGTGTAGACTGACAGAATGTCGCAAAAAGAGCACGGGCACCATGATAGCCTGTCCCTGACTATTCTTTTGCCTTAGCTAGTGATTCCAGTCGCCCCCAGTTACCTTTGGCTTGTTCCTCTACTATACATTCTGCCACATCTCAGTAGATCCTGATGCCCCCAGTTTACTTGCTTTGTTTGACTCCGCTTCTCTCTGTCTACAGATTACTAGGTATTGTGTCCTTTGATTTCAATTCTCCTAAATCCTTGTGTGTCCTACCCCCTTTGCGGCTTTACCTTGTTGGGTGCCGTCATTTCTCTCTGTGCTTCAGCCTGTCATGCGGCCGTTTGCGGCCTCTACCCAGCTCTCATGTGGCCATAGCTCTCAGCCAGTGCCTAGCGTACACTGGGTCCGCCCTCCAACAGCTTCGGCTGATGGCCCGTTGCGATCTGCTGCATGCTGAAAGATCTAATGAGCCTCTGGGATCAGAGGTCCATCGCTTACCGGCAGGTAAGGGTTGATTGTTTGTGTTGGGGTCTTAACCGCTAGATGCAGGGAGTAGGGATTGGGTATTGGTGGTACTCCTGGCCTTCTCTATACAGTCTTAAACCAAGTTACTGGACCTCTGCAACCTCCTCTCTCTGGTCCTACCTATTGTGTGGTCCCGGCCCACATCTATGGGGTCAGTATTCCATTTGAAGGCATTGGTGGTCTTAGCCCACTTGGACTAACCTTTTCTGTGGTCGCCAGGGTTTTGGGGTCTGGTTTCTTAGTCCTTTGAGTCTACCCTGCTTCTCTTGGGGGGTTTTGGTCAGGGGGTTCTGAAGCCCTGCTTTCCTTGGAGGATCCTCCTTGGTGGGATCAGTCATCCCACTTATCACTGGGCCTATCTTTTCTATATTATCAGAGCCTCCTCATTTCCGCTGTTGTCAGCTCCCATAGGAGCAGATCTGTATACTGCACCTTTGGTGTAGATCAGTACCTGAAATTCTGCCAGACTGCATTGGGATCTCCTGGTCTATAGGTATTCGGGTCCGTTACAGTACGCCCTTAGTCCCATCCAGGTCAGGGTCTCAGCTTAACCGGAATTGGATATCTGACTTTGCGGCCAGAACCTTTATCCGGTTTCAGCCACTGCAAGGGACAAGGGTGTCTCCGCACCCAAGCTTCACTCTCTAATGTTGCACTCAAGCATTCAGACTCGGATACCCTTAACGTACCTGACAGAATAATCAGACCATAGGATGGATAGAGCAGACATAGCCAGAATGGTAGCCTGACAAGAAAACAGGAGCAAATCCTCACATTTTACCAAAATCACTTGAGCAGCATTGAAAGGAAGATGGATGCTACAGTAGAGGTGTTAAGAGAATCAACTTGACCATAAACCCCCCTACTTTGGCACCCCCTTGGGTAGCAGCTGTTATGGGGGCCAGTGCTCCTAATGAAACTTGAAATACTTCTACTCCAAAACTTCCTTTGCCTATGCGATATGCAGGAAACTCTGTAGAGTGTAGAGGTTTTATTAATCAGTGCCTACTATATTTCTAAACCCTTCCACATTGCTTTAACTCTCATTCAGTATGAGTCTCTTTTATTATTTCTTTGCTTAATATGATAGTCTTGATATTCCAGGACATAAAGCCTCAGCTGAGGCATCCTTACTGGAATTATGCCAAGGAGCTAAACTAGTCAGTGTTTATGCTATTGACTTCCGTACCCCAGCGTATGAGACAAAATTGAATCAGGATGCTCTGAAAGAAGCCTTCCACAGAGATTTGAACAAAAGACATGAAGATGCATTTGCCTATTGTGACCTTCCGGAGTCTCTTTAGGACTTTGTTTCTTTTTGTTTAGAAATGGATAGATGACTTTTGGAGAGACAAGTAGAGAGGTATCTGGCTAGAAGAGGCTAGAAGAGGTAGAAATCCCCCCCCACACGGTCTATTCTGCCTTATTTTCCTAACCCGGATGAGCCCATGTGTCCAAACTTTCTGAGGCTGAGCGACAACCCCATTGTTCCCAGGGGTTATGTCTATATTGTGGATCTAAAGGCATTTCCTTCACTAATGCCCTACTGGCCTGACTAATCCTAAGCCAGGAAACTCCACTGCGTAGGGATCGCAGGAGGTAATTCCCCAACTTATGCTACTAACCTCCCCCCTGACTCTACCAGAATTTTAGTTCCTGTTCGTCTCCAGTGGGCTTCTTGTTCAGTAACTTTGTTGGCATTTATTGACTCAGGAGTCGCTGACCAGAAATGGGCAGCTCAGCATCAAATTCCCCTCTGGCCCAAGACAATCCATCTCCTGGTCTCCATGGTAGATGGGAAACCTTTAGGCGGGAGCTAAGTCCTGCAAGAGACTTATCCCATCCAGTGTACTACCAGGACACTGCACACGGAAACTTAAATTTTTTAAGTAATTATGGCTCCCCCTACCCCAGTGATATTTATGTTACCCTGGCTCCAGGAAGCATAATCCGATCTTGGATTGTCATACTGGTCAGATCCTGTCCTGGGGTTCTACATGCTTCCACTTATGTATTAAACAAATATCCCCATTAGCACGAGTTATGACCAGCATCTTGGCATCCCAGGTTTAGCGATTCCATCCCCCTATAGCTCCTATCAGGATGTGTTCTCATTTTCTCCCATACAAACTTTACACCCTCATCGAGCGTCAGATTGTGCCATCGACCTTCTTCCCAGATCAATTCCTCTGAAGGGTCATATATTTCTTCTTTCTGAGATTGAAGCTTTATCCAGATATATTCAGGATAATCCTGCTAGAGGCTTCATTAGACCGTCTGTATCCTAGTGTTCCGGTGTTCCTGTGTTCCAGCACCTAGCGGGTTAATCTTACTGAGTTCCTGAGTCTCCTGCCTGCCGCTTCTCCAGCCGGTTTGCTCTGCACCGACAGTTCCGGTGGTTCCAGTCATCTGTCAGTGCATCAGTCTCGCCCCGGTGGACTCCCCGTTGGAGTGTAGGGCTCCTGCTCTAGCCCCGTCGCTCTGGCGACATTGTTCTTTTTGCTGCTGCTTATACATTGTTGGTTCCAGCGTGCGGACGCTGGTTTACTCCATTAAACCTGGTGGTGACACTTACTGTTGGTTCCAGCGTGAGGACGCTGGTTTACTCCATTAAAACTGGTTGCGATATACACTGTTGGTTCCAGCGTGCGGACGCTGGTTTACTCCATTAAAACCTGGTGGCGACATTTACTGTTGGTCCCAGCGTGAGGACGCTGGTTTACTCCATTAAACCTGGTTGCAATATACACTGTTGGTTCCAGCGTTCGGAAGCTGGTTTACTCCATTAAAACCTGGTGGCGACATTTACTGTTGGTCCCAGCGTGAGGACGCTGGTTTACTTCATTAAACCTGGTTGAGATATACACTGTTGGTTCCAGCGTGCGGACGCTGGTTTACTCCATTAAACCTGGTTACAATATACACTGTTGGTTCCAGCGTCGGACGCTGGTTTACTCCATTAAACCTGGTGGCGACATTTACTGTTGGTTCCAGCGTGTGGACGCTGGTTTACGCCATTAAACCTGGTGGCGATACTCTGTTGGTCCCAGCGTGTGGACGCTGGTGTACTCCATTAACCTGGTGGCGATACTCTGTTGGTTCCAGCGTGCGGACGCTGGTTTACTCCATTAACCTGGTGGCAATATTTATTGTTGGTCCCAACGTGTGGACGTTGGTTTGCTCCTGATCTATCCAGTACTGAGGCTAGGTCGCTGTCCACTCCTATGCAGTCGTCGGATTTTCCCTGGCAATAGACTTCTGCTGAGTAAGACCTTAGTTCCTATTCCTCTCTGCTGTCATAGTCATCTGACAGCTGGTCTACTCGCTCAGGCTGCCCTGCCCGGTATTGGTAAGGCCGGTAGAACCTTTGTCGTTACCATCTTTGAGGTTGCCTTACCCGGTATTGGCAGGGCCGGTAGAGCCTACTACAGTGTTCCTCAGGCTGCCCTGCCCGGTATTGGTAAGGCCGGTAGAACCTTGTACATTACCATCTTTAAGGTTGCCTTACCCGGTATTGGCAGGGCCGGTAGAGCCTACACTCAGTACTCCTTTGGGCTGCCTTGCCTGGTATAGGCAAGGCCGGTAGAGCCTGTAATTGCTACTGTCACTTGGGTTGCCTTGCCCGGTATTTTAGGCAAGGCCGGTAGAACCTATTGTATGGACTATTATTGTTGTATTGTTATGTATGTTTCCCTATGAGGATTGCCTTAACTTTTCAATAAAGTTACGTTTTTACCAAACCTTACGTCTGAGAGTCTTTAAAAACTGTGACAGTACGAAAGGGCCATGACCTCAGACAATAAGAGTGATGGTAACACACAAAATATCCACTGGAGGATGGATATGCATGAGTAACATTTGGATCAGCTGGCGGTTGCTATTCAAACTATTCTTGAACGCACAGTACTTGCTGATAAGTCCGGTTCTTGTCCGGTGGTCTCGCCAATTCAGACACCGGAGAATGAGTCTAGGTCCCCAGGGACCGCAGTCAAAGGGTTAACGGCTTCTGCACCCTTGCCGCTGAGATATGACGGTGACCCTCAACTATGTAGAGGGTTTATTAATCAACTTGAAATATTTATGGAATTGACGGCACACGCATTTCCTAGTGACCGCAGCAAGGTTGGGTTCATGATATCCCTACTGACCGGTAGAGCATTGGCCTGGGCTAACCAACTGTGGGAAAACGCTAAACCTTGTAATAAAATTTCTGTGATTTTGTACAATCCTTTCGGAGAGTTTTCGAGCCTCCTGGTAGAACCACCTCTGCTGCTAAACGTCTTATGGAGATACAACAGGGCAGGCGCCATTGAATTCCGCACCTTGGCAGCAGAGGTAGGATGGAATAACGAGGCCCTGTTGGCAGCCTTTGCCCAAGGCTTGAGTGACCAGATTAAAGATGAGATTGCAGCAAAAGATTTACCTACTGACCTAGATGATTATGTCGAATACGTGATTCTAATTGATTCCAGAATACGAGAAAGATTAACCGCCAGAGAGCGACGAGTACTGCTAAAAAATAATGGGTCCAGTAGCACATTTTGCCCACCCAACCCTCCCTTGGCATCCAAACCTAGTGAACCAATTCATGAACCAGGTGAACCTATGCAGGTGGGTTTCACTAGGTTAACCAAGGAATAGAGGAGGTATCGCAAGATACAGGGATTATGTTTGTACTGCGGTAAATATGGTCACCTGTTAAGATCTTGTCCGGTACGTCCGGGAAACGAACACACCTAGGGTACCTTGGGGGACAGGCCCTAGGTGGTGTCCAATCGTCCCCAGTGTTGGGCACACTTAAACCCACCATTCAGGTGGTATTGTCATGGGCACAACGCTCAGTTGAGGTTTTGGCCTTGGTTGATTATGGTGCAGCTGGGTATTTTATGGACAATACCTTTGCCGAATTGCATGGGGTACCACAGGTTCAGAGAGAAACCCCTCTTGCTATTGAAGCAATTGATGGCAGACCTTTGGAACCTGCCCAAGTTACCTTTGAAACGATGCCCTTTTCCATGACTATTGGGGCTCTTCAGAAGGAAGAGCAACAGTTCCAACTGATTAATTCTCCTCACCATGCCGTGATCTTGGGCTTTCCTTGGTTACAGTTGCACAACCCACAATTTGATAGGCAGAAATGTGAGATTGCTGCTTGGTCTCAGTTCTGTATGGATAAGTGCTTTACCCATCCTGTTAAGGTCTTGTGCACCTCCCCTTCACTACCTGATGTCTACCAGCAGTTCAGCGACGTTTTCAATAAGGGAGAGGCTGGCGCCCTACCCCAGAACAGACCATACGATTGTCGTATAGAACTAGGTCCTGGAGCAGTACCACCGAGGGGACGCACGTATCCATTGTCTTGTGAGGAGAACCAAGCTATGGAAGAATATATAGCGGATGCCCTCAGTAGAGGGATCATAAGGAAATCTACTTCTCCGGCCGGCGCCGGGTTCTTTTTTGTTAAGAAAAAAAGTGGCAAACTGCGACCACGCATAGACTATCGTGGGCTCTATAAGCTGATGGCAAAGAATGCCTTCCCGATACCACTCATCACCGAGCTGTTTGATAGACTTAAGGGGTCCTCGATTTTCACCAAATTGGACCTAAGGGCAGCCTACAATTTGATACGTATCAGAGCCGGTGATGAGTGGAAAACTGCCTTCAATACGAGATCAGGGCATTATGAATACCTAGTCATGCCATTTGGACTATGTAATGCTCCTGCAGTATTTCAAGAACTGATCAATGACGTTCTTAGAGATATGTTACAATCATGTGTTGTAGTCTATCTTGACGACATACTTATCCACTCCAAAGACCTGTCACAACACATCAAGGATGTGTCTGAAGTGTTGCTGCGCTTACGCAAAAATAGATTATTTTGTAAACTGGAGAAATGCGAATTCCACAAAACCAGTGTACCATTTCTGGGGTTTATAATTGGCAAAGATGGCATTGCCATGGATAAAGAGAAATTGACTGCAGTCTTACAGTGGCCTAAACCCAAGAGTCTTAAAGCCATCCAACGATTTCTGGGCTTCGCCAATTATTACAGGAAGTTTATTAAAAACTTCTCCTCTATCGTGAAACCTCTGTCTGCCCTCACGCATAAGGGTGCTAATCCATCTCTCTGGCCGGTGGCTGCTGAAGAGGCCTTTGAGAAGTTGAAGGTAGCCTTTTCTGAAGCACCTGTGTTGTCCCACCCCAATCCACTACTTCCCTTTACTTTAGAGGTTGATGCCTCAGATATTGGGGTCGGGGCGGTGCTTTCTCAGCGACAGGTTAAAGGTGGTACACTCAGACCCTATGGATTCTTTTCTAAAAAATTAACCAGTGCTCAAAGTCATTACGAGATTGGTGATTGAGAATTACTGGCCATTATCCTTGCTCTCAAAGAATGGGGTCATTTACTTGAAGGCACAAAAAACCCCGTTTTGATTCTAACTGATCACAAGAATCTGACTTATCTCTCTGAGGCCAAGAGATTGTCTCCTCGCCAGGCTAGATGGGCACTGTTTCTATCCCAATTCAATTTCGTTGTATCATACTTGCCTGGATCAAAAAATGTTAGGGCTGATGCTCTGTCTAGACAATTAGAGGCGGAGGTTGACAGAGAAGTACCAGCACCTATCATTCAACCTGATCGAATATTGGCTACCATACGTACTAGTATTACTTCACCACTAGGGGAGGAGATTTTGTCGTCCCAAGCCTCTGCTCCCCATGAAACTCCAGTGGGCAAATGTTTTGTCGCTGAGCCATTCCGTACTCGACTACTTGAAACCTACCACTCCTCTAAGGCTGTGGGACATATTGGTAGAGCTCAATTGTTTTGGTCCCTCTCTCAGCTATTCTGGTGGCCTTCTAGGAGAGCAGATTGTGCCAATTTTACGAATGCCTGTACCACCTGTGCCCGTGCCAAAACCCCTAGACATCTTCCGGTGGGCTTACTTCAGCCGGTGCCTAATGGTGAACGCCCCTGGTCTCACATCTCTATTGACTTTATGGGAGAATTGCCCAGGTCTAGAGGGTATTCCTTCATATTGATGGTGGTAGACAGGTTTTCGAAAATGGCACACTTCGTACCCCTCCGTGGCCTTCCTTCGGCCAAAGAACTGGCAATGGTATTCGCTCGAGAGGTGTTTCGGTTGCATGGAGTACCCAGGGTGCTGGTGTCTGACAGGGGGAGCCAGTTTGTGTCCAGATTCTGGAGGGCATTTTGCGAACAGATGGGCATACAGCTATCATTTTCCTCTGCATATAATCCCCAGACTAATGGGGCCGCTGAGAGGGCCAATCAAGGGTTGGAACAATTTCTGCGATTTTTTGTGACTGACCATCATGATAATTGAGCCGACTTGTTGCCTTGGGCAGAGTTCGCCAGGAACTGCGCAGTTAATTCTTCCTCCGGGAGCTCTCCGTTTTTGATCAGTCATGGGTTCCAACCCTGTCTGCTCCCGGATTCCTTTCAGACACAGCAGATTCCAGCTCTGGATGAGCATATAGAGCAACTCCGTTCCACATGGGCACAAGTTCAGAGGGCATTGGGTCAGTCTTTTCAGTGACATCAGCGTCATGCCAATAGCAGAAGGCTTCCAGCGGTTTCCTTTCAAGTCGGGGATAGAGTATGGCTGTCCTCTAAGTATCTGAAGCTCAAGGTCCCATCTAATAAGCTGGCACCTCGGTTCATTGGTCCGTACAAGGTAATTCGCAAAATTAACCCCGTTTCCTATGCCTTGGAATTACCTGCTTCTATGCGCATTCATAATGTATTCCATGTGTCTCTCCTTAAACCTCTGGTTTGTAACCGTTATACTACCACACCTGTTGAAGTCGAAGGGCAGGAGGAGTATGAAGTACAAAATATTATTGATTCCCATAGGCATAGAGGAGGGGTACAGTATCTGGTGCATTGGAAAGGTTATGGTCCTGAGGATTGTTCCTGGGTAGACAGTAAGGACCTTCATGCACCCAAGTTACTACGAATATTTCATACCAAATACCCTCTGAAGACCAGACCCCACTCTAGGAGAGGGGGTCTTTGAAAGGGGGGTACTATCACGGTGCCCATGATTCGTGCTGTTCTGTGTCTGTCACTTGCTGAGTATTCCTGATTGGCTGTCTGCCATTAGCCCTCCTCCCACAGCCTTTTTAACCCAACTTGAGCACTTCCAGGTTGCCCTTTTGTGGTGTTTCTGACTTCACTTGGCCTGATCTGCATGTCAGGCTTCTGGGCCTGCTGTTCCTGCTGATCCTGCTGATCCTGCTGGTCCTGCATTCCGGTGTTCCAGTGTTCCAGTGTTCCTGTATGCTAGTGTTCCGGTGTTCCTGTGTTCCAGCACCTAGCGGGTTAATCTTACTGAGTTCCTGAGTCTTCTGCCTGCCGCTTCTCCAGCCGGTTCGCTCTGCACCGGCGGTTCCGGTGGTTCCAGTCATCTGTCAGTGCATCAGTCTCGCCCCGGTGGACTCCCCGTTGGAGTGTAGGGCTCCTGCTCTAGCCCCGTCGCTCCGGCGACATTGTTCTTTTTGCTGCTGCTTATACATTGATGGTTCCAGCGTGCGGACGCTGGTTTACTCCATTAAACCTGGTGGCGATATACACTGTTGGTTCCAGCGTGCGGACGCTGGTTTACTCCATTAAAACCTGGTGGCGACATTTACTGTTGGTCCCAGCGTGAGGACGCTGGTTTGCTCCATTAAACCTGGTTGCGATATACACTGTTGGTTCCAGTGTGCGGACGCTGGTTTACTCCATTAAACCTGGTGGCGACATTTACTGTTGGTTCCAGCGTCGGACGCTGGTTTACTCCATTAAACCTGGTTGCGATGTACACTGTTGGTTCCAGCGTGCGGACGCTGGTTTACTCCATTAAACCTGGTTACAATATACACTGTTGGTTCCAGCGTGCGGACGCTGGTTTACTCCATTAAACCTGGTGGCGACATTTACTGTTGGTTCCAGCGTGTGGACGCTGGTTTACGCCATTAAACCTGGTGGCGATACTCTGTTGGTCCCAGCGTGCGGACGCTGGTGTACTCCATTAACCTGGTGGCGATACTCTGTTGGTTCCAGCGTGCGGACGCTGGTTTACTCCATTAACCTGGTGGCAATATTTATTGTTGGTCCCAACGTGCGGACGTTGGTTTGCTCCTGATCTATCAAGTACTGAGGCTAGGTCGCTGTCCACTCCTATGCAGTCGTCGGATTTTCCCTGGCAATAGACTTCTGCTGAGTCTGAGACCTTAATTCCTATTCCTCTCTGCTGTCATAGTCATCTGACAGCTGGTCTACTCGCTCAGGCTGCCCTGCCCGGTATTGGTAAGGCCGGTAGAACCTTTGTCGTTACCATCTTTGAGGTTGCCTTACCCGGTATTGGCAGGGCCGGTAGAGCCTACTACAGTGTTCCTCAGGCTGCCCTGCCCGGTATTGGTAAGGCCGGTAGAACCTTGTACATTACCATCTTTAAGGTTGCCTTACCCGGTATTGGCAGGGCCGGTAGAGCCTACGCTCAGTACTTCTTTGGGCTGCCTTGCCCGGTATTGGTAAGGCCGGTAGAACTGGTACATGTCATCTCACGGTTGCCTTACCCGGTATAGGCAAGGCCGGTAGAGCCTGTTATTGCTACTGTCACTTGGGTTGCCTTGCCCGGTATTTTAGGCAAGGCCGGTAGAACCTATTGTATGGCCTATTATTGTTGTATTGCTATGTATGTTTCCCTATGGGGATTGCCTTAACTTTTAAATAAAGTTACGTTTTTACCAAACCTTACGTCTGAGAGTCTTTAAAAACCGTGACAGCAGCTTTGCCTTGTTGGATGTGTCAGCCTGCTGTGAGGCCATTCGTGACCTGTACCCAGCTCTCATTCTGGCATAGCTCTCAGCCGGCACCTTGCGTACACTGGGTTTGCCCTCTGACAGCTTAGACGGGTGGCCCATTGTGATCTGCGTGGCAAAAGATCGAAAGACCCTCTGGGATCAGAGTGCCATCGCTTACCAGCAGGTAAGGGTTGATTGTTTGTGTTGGAGATTCCCTTTTGCGGTCTTACCGCTGGTTGCAGGAAGTAGGGATTGGGCATTGGTGGTACTCCTGGCCTCCTCTATACAGTCTTAAACCAAATTACTGGACCTCTGCAACCTGCTCTCTCTGGTTCTACCTATTGTATGGTCCTAGCCCACATCTAAGGGGTCAGATTTGCATTTGAGGGCATTGGTGGTCTTAGCCCACGTGGACTAACCAAATCTGTGGTCTCCTGGGTTTTGGGGTCTGGTTTCCTAGTCCTTTGAGCCTACCCTGCTTTCCTTGGCGGGGTTTGTTCAGGTGGGTTCTGGAGCCCTGCTTCTATATTATCAGAGCCTCCTCATTTTCGCTGTTGTCAGCTCCCTTAGGAGCACATCCATATACTGCACCTTCGGTGTACATCAGTACCTGAAATTATGTCAGTCTGCAGTAGGATCTTCTGGTCTATACACTCTTAGTCCCATCCTGGTCAGAGTCCCGGCTCAACTGGGATCAGAAATCTGGCTTTGCAGCCAGCACCTTTATCTGGCTTCGACCGCTGCAGGGGACAAGGGTGACTCTCTCCGCAACCCAGACTTTAGCATCTCACTCAAGCATTCGGACTCGGATACCTTTAATGGATGTCACCCAGCTTCTTTAGAACTCCACTGGTTTGGCTGCTATCCCTCAAGCACTCACCTCACTAAGCCATACATGAAAAAAAAGCAAAAGAACGGGTGCCAATAGTGCCTTATCACAGTGAGAAAAGATAACAATAAATCATATAAAACACTCACATGCTAATGGCTGTCTACATGCATATACACATATACAGCAATACAGGCTTTCAGAAAATTTTCTACCATCTCTTCTCCGTGCTTACGGCCAGATACTCTTGTCAATGACAAAGGAAACAGACAGGAACCACTCCAAATTTAATATCCAAATTCTTAAAAACATACATGTTTATTGAACTAAAATCCATTGATATAAAATTGTATATCAAGAAACCCACAATTCAAAGCATTTCACAGCTCTCACCACTGCTTTCTCAAGAGATGGTAGAAAATTCTCTGCAAGCCTGTATTGCTATATATGTGTATATGCATGCAGACAGCCATTATATCATGTGAATGCTTTATATGATTTATGGTTACCTTTTCTCAGTATGATAAGGAACTATTGGCACACCTTTTTTTGTTTTTTTTGTGTTTCTTACTATAACAATGGAATTCGTAGAAAGCACAAACATAAAGAAGGGTGCTAATAGTGCCCAAAATATTAGACTATATAACAATACCTCTCATCCATGCACAGTCAGAGAGAATTAGAACCTGTCTCTGCTCTAGTACTTTGGCCTCACGGTGTGGGCTTTACTTGTGGGATGTCTCCATTAATTCTTCTAGTTCTCCCTCACAGGACAAGTGTAGAATCTCACAAATATGGTATTATTTTAAAAATCTATGACATATACAGTTAAAAAGGTCACTGTTCAATGCATTTCAAACTTGCTAATCAGGACAATAAAACATTGAAGACGTTTCTTATTGCAATAGTAATGTCGCTGGTGAGTGGAGACGTGGGAAGCTTTCTCCAGTCCCACCTACTTCTACCCAGAAGATTAGGTTGATGAAAGCAGGGAAGCTACCATGATGCTCTGTGTGGTTGCCTCTATTAATCTCCCAGTACTATCGGCTGGTAGGTCAATAGCTGGGGACATCAGGAGGGGTTGTGATACCCCCAGTGAGGTCTGGCAAGTGCAGAAATGAGGAGTTGTTACCAGTATTTTATAAAATGATCTGCTACATAACTAATAAACAAGAACTCAGTGGTGACTTGGAATGATCCAGTCACATCAATGTCCTAAGATTTAGCACCTGCATGTACTGCAGGGGCTTGTGAGTGTGTGTGTGTGTGTGTGGGGGGGGGGGTAACTTTATTGTACATTTTCAGCCTGTGCATAATGGAATTACAGGCTAATGTGGAATCCACATTAAAGTGCTACTGTGTACAGGCTTGGTGAATTGGGTACATGCAGCCAAGTCCATACAATGTACAGCACTGGGTTAAAATAGAAATGAGGGAAGTTATCTCCTCTTTATCACACCTTTATCACACCAGAGTGCATAAACCCCCAGGAGTAATTCTGACACAAACCAGCTGCATCATAAGTGGCATTGACATATCCAGTAGATTTACTTGGGGACTTTAACACCTTGATCCTGGAGAGGATGGGGTAAATATTTTGGGTATACACACACACACACACACACACGCACACTATATGCTCTTCTATGCACACACACTATATGCTCTTCTACACACACACACACACACACACACACACACACACTGTACTCAAACTATATGTTGTCCTGCACATTCCCAAACTCACACACTATATGCTCTTTTATACACACACTACCCAACATTTCAAATTGCCTTTGAATAACTGAGCAACAGATTTAGATCAAAACCAACATATTTTATTTACACAGACTATTTAAAAACAAATATACTGAAGTTTAAACAAACATCAATGTGAGTTTTATTACTGTGGAGCAATGTGATACACTTATATACTACATAGTCTGAACTCATAAGAGGGACACCAGGGTGGGAAAGAGGGACAAGGTATTTGGGTCTCAAAGAGTGTCATGATGGCCAACGGTCCCCTAGCTGCTCCAGGCTCCCCTGGCATCTGCAAGCTTCTGGGTTCAGAACGCCGAGGTACTCGTCTCACGGCGCATGCACAGTTGGTCGACAGTACCTCCTCGCTCCAGGGTCCCTGCACCACTCCTTGACACCTCTTGTGGTTTCCCTCAGGCTTTGGACACCTCATCGGGGGCTCTCCTCCCTACCTGGAGGGTTCCCATGCGAGGGATCTATTAGCTGTGGCCACAAACGTGGTAAGTGAGGAGGTGGGCGGGATTATGGTA
The DNA here is from genome assembly GCA_037306005.1 of Rhinophrynus dorsalis. Classification (NCBI taxonomy): domain Eukaryota; kingdom Metazoa; phylum Chordata; class Amphibia; order Anura; family Rhinophrynidae; genus Rhinophrynus; species Rhinophrynus dorsalis. Next base: position 220,651,081 of record CM074722.1, read on the forward strand.
AGGTAAGAATGCCTTTGCCTGCTAGTGGTGCTCCCCTGGTCATGTGACTGCCTGTCCCCTTTGTAGTTCTCTCTCTCCCTCCAGTCCTTGCTCAGTTGTTCTGTTGCCTTGCTGTGTTAACCTGTGTCTTATAATCCTGCCTGATTTACTGTTTCCTGATCTCTGCTTTGATTCCTGACTCTGCTTGTACTGCCACCTGCCCTGACCTTCGGACCATTTACGACTCTGCCTTGCCCCTTCTGTTTGACACCTGATCTTCATCCGCTGTCTGCTGCACCTGGGCTCCAGCCCTGTTAGAGGGACCGTCCCTCCTAAAGAGGAACACTTGGTTGGTATAAACACTCACACATACTATATACACACTAGATGCTCTTGCACGCACACAGGGCTGGATTTATAATAAGGCAGAGTAGGCATCTACCTACAGCCGCACCCCACAGAGGGGCGCCTGTCATTGGGATCGTTTTTTTTTTTTTTTTAATTAGCCAGCCTTATGATGCATGGCTAGCACAGATTTTGCATCTTCCGCCCTCACTCCAGTCTATCTGCATGACTGTCACTAACATGCAGCGGTGCGTGACAGATAGGAAAATGTCAGACTTCAGTAGTGCTTGGAGATTCCTGGGAAATAAAGCGGCGAGTGCGTGCACCAGCAGCCAGCCCAGGTGAGTGAAAACTGAATTTGAGGAAAGAAAAGGTTCTTTCTTTATGTTCAGAGTATTCCCACTGCCCGGGTAGATGGCTGCTAGTGTCGTTGTGCTGTGCTCTTTTTGCAGAAATTGCAGCTGGCCTGGCTGGCACCTACCTGGCAGCCTGGCACTGTGGTCACGATAAAGAGAGATTTGGGTCTCGGGGGGGGGGGGGAGCTTCAGATTTCTGTGCCTACAGGCTCCTGAGATGTAAATCTGGCCCTGCACGCACGCACATACACACACAAATTTTATATAGTGTTTTACATACACACACACACACACACACACATACATATGCTATTGTACACATACATACATACACATTATATACTCTTCTGCATATACACACACACAAACTGCATGCTCACTATATGCTATTCTACTGGTATATATACACACACAGCTGGCATGGGAAAGTTACATAGACATAACCTCATTTCTGCTATCCCTATATCTGATATATTCAAGTTACAATGGATGTCCCAATGTGACCTCCCCTCCCCCAACATGCCTTTGCATATGTGTGTTTTTATGTTTGTTATGTACAGTATGTATGATCTGATTTTCTGGGAGCAGCTTGTGCTCAATACTAAAGCCCAAGGCACAGTAAAATTGGCAGTAAATCACCTTAATACCACCATCCACCTCCTAAATATAGATATTACATTTACAGTGACTTATTTCACCAGCAGATGTCATTGCATAGCTATAGATTATACATCAAATTCACTTCTCACAGTCCATATTTGTTCTAGATTTAGTCTCTTGTTTTAACCTTTTCAGGGCATTTATTCTTTTTCTTTAATCTTTCCAAGACTTAAGTAATTCAATACCAGAATGGCAGAAAAAGAAGATTAATGTATTAAATATCCTTTTAGTGACTTTCATAAGCAATCATCTCTCTCTTGGTTGTGAAATGTTTTAACCATTTGATCGACAGAGGGTTGCTCAGCACATTGCTTTGCAATGCATTGGACACCTGCAGCACCATATGGTTATGCTCATTCAAACACTTCCCTTGATCTTGTATGGCTAGTTACATTTTATGAAATTAACTTCACCATAATATGTAAAATTGTATCAACCATAAAAAATGGCTGAAGGTTCTGAGGACATCATATGGGACCATGCCTTTTTTTCTTCCCCTGTGCTTGGTGAGGGGTAGAGGCCTGTAGAACAAAGGAAAGGGCCTCCTTCCAGAAGCCAATGTCCACTTACCAGTTTAGGGCAGTTTTGAAGCAAGTGCGGTTACACTTAGGTCTGGATCCTACCCACTATTAGAATTTAGAATAGGGGCGGTGTCAGTAGTGGCCTAGTAAGGAGAAAAGTCAGTGAAAATCAATAGGGTCTATTGCTTGTTTAAAGGGATAGTAATGTTTCATGATAAAAGCAGCTCTAATTAATCATCATAGTATTTGGACTTTGGAGAGTGTTATTTCAGTTCTGTCAGAGTTGTAGTTCAAGAGTAATTCAATGACAAAGTGTCCCCCTCCCGCCCCTTTTACTGATGTAACACTGTTCAGCCAGATCAGAAGGGAGGTGCCCAGGTAGACTGCAGAGAGGGACAATCTTCAATTAAGATAAGGGAAAAAGCTGAAAAACGTGTCAAGGGGAGCAGGGCTTTCATTGTTCTCATAGGAAGAAGATTGTCCACTTCTGTTATCTGTCTGGTCTATGGACTGCATTCCACATCTAAGAAGAGATGACTTACAATAGGTAAAAGGGGTGGGAGGGGGAAACTTTGCTTGTGAATATCTCTCAAACCATAAAGGTTTGAGAGATAAGACTTATATCGTTCTTCATGTTTTTTTAATGCCTACAAAATAAAATAAAGATAAAATGAAGTATTACTATCCCTTTAAAATGCTGTAGATTCCCTTTAGGATTAAACAACTCAGTCTTACTGTGACTAGTAGAACAGTTTGGCAAGACCAATAATCCAGCAGCCTTCAGGCTAGGGATATGATTTCACAGGTCCACTGGGGATTCAATTATTCCAGAATAATGTAAAGTTGATTGCACTGCCCCATTGTTCATAGACAATGGCTCAGATAATCTATTTTTGTGTAAGAGCAACTTGCCAGATCTCAAAATGAAAGGGAGAGTTCTGAAGTCATGCAAAAAAATGTCATTCTTCATAGTTGTACAGCATCAAATATGTTAGAGCTAAATCAATAAATAAATGCTGGATTTGCCAATATCAGTGTATATGCATGTAAGTATGTTCTTTATTTATATAGTGCCATACATGTACACAGCACTTTACAGAAATAGTAATAGTGTAATACAAAAATACAGGACAAGGTTGAGAATATCAGGCTAAACTGCGATCATTGCGTTACTAGCGGGAGCAAAAGTACAGCAAAAAGAATCATACATTGGAAAGGCGCCTTGACCCAAGGAGCTTACAATCTAATTTGGAATCATTACAACATAAGTGCAAGTACAAGGCTTAGTGCAGGAAGACCAGAATTATTCTAATGTACCTGTCAGTGTGTACAAAGAGAATCTTGTTAAGGAGATGCCTCCTTGAGCAGGTGGGTTTTTTAGGAGATGCTTGAAAGTGATGAGAGTGGATGATTGGCGAATGGCTATAGGGAGGGCATTCCAAAGCAGAGGGGCAGTCAGTGAAAAGGTTTGCAGCCAAGCGGTGACTCATGTTGTGTAAGAAGAATTCAGAAACAAATCTTGAGAAGAACGCAAGTGACGGGAAGGGGTGTAGTGGGGTATAAGAGAAGAAACAGTAAAATAACCACAGGAATTAGAGCTTTATTCAGTCATTTCTCAGGCACCGCAGATTTTACCATGAGAAAGGTTCCATTTTTCACCTAGGTTTTCAATGGTAGCAAAACTTTCTAGCCCCATACTAGAAAAACCCAGAACTTCCTGAAATGCAGCATGTTGTTGAATAATAGAGAAAGAGAATGGAAGCAGCCAGTGAGAGAGAGAGAGAGAGAGAGAGAGAAATAAAGTTGATATCAGTACTGGCTAGCACAATGAACATAATGAGAAGCTGGAGTGACACTGCTGATGCTGCTGGAACAGATGTGGAAGAAGCCAGCAGCACCAGCAGTAAAGAAAGCCCACTCCCCCCGCCCACATCCACAGTCCCAAACACTTCCCTAGGAATTTAAGGATGTATTATAAAGAAGGGAGTCTCTGTACAGAAGTATGAGCAGCAAAGGTGAGCTGCCTGTGCCTGCTGCTGCTTTCAATGTACCTTCTTCTGAGGTGAAGGCAAGTGTGACAGCAGGGTACCCACATTTATCATCACTATGCAGGACCCAAGAAAAAACTGGTGGTGGTGATGAAGAGCATGTGATGGCTATTTGGGCAGAAAACCCTTTGAGTTTTGAAGAAAGAGATACAACTGGGAATGGGCATCCCTACCACCAACAGGCATCTAGCATTGCTGGCACAAGGCCAATAGTGCATGTAATTATTTTCAGGAATTGTGTTTTGCACGCTTGAAGCCTGTGAATATTGTATTTCTATAGCTAGCTTTGTTTGAAGCCCACAAATTAATCAATTGGAAGGTTTCACATAAGTAAAAATAAGGCTACACTGGATGTGGCAGATGTGTATGGTGGTGGTGATGGTGGTGGTGTGATTAATGTATATATCTCATCATGATTCATAGGAATGAATGCTAGATAAACATATTTGCATTATTGTGTTTTAATTCAATTTCAACTTGCATTATTACTATGAGGTGATTGTAAAACAGCGGCCAGTGGTGTCAGTGGTCTTAGCAGTTGTCCCAACTCTGGTAGATGGTAGCGACTCTTCAGGGGCTCAATACTCTTCCTACCGGTAAAACAGCCATTAAGGGGGGAAAAAAAAGACAGAGCAATAAACCCACTCATGTTTCACAGCTATTCAATATCTGGACTGGTACATAGAACAACCACCGTTGTTTAGAAATGTCCTTGTTTCCATCAAATGAGTTGCAAAATGAATCGGAAATACAGTCATGATGTTGACAAGGGTAGAAATAATGATTTTTAATTTAAATAATAATTGTGTCCTTCAAACTTTGCTTTCTTTGAAGAATCCTCCACAATTTGGATTGACTTGATGGGCACTTCTTACGTACCATAGGTCAAGCTGCTTCCATAACAGAAACTAGAAAATTTCTAAGTGGCACCAAATTTTTGAACAGCAGTGCACATATTGAAAACTAGATTTTTTTTTGATATTTTTTCATGGTACCTCACATGAACTAAATTACAGATTGTGCAACAAGTGATGATGTCATAAGTACAAAAATATGTAAAGAAATGACTTATTTTGCTAATATGGCACACTATATAGCAAAATATTTACATATTCCAAATATGTATAGTTTTACCTACATGAAAGGTCTGCGCAGACCCCTAATTACCAGAAGAGCAAAAGGGTATTTTCAACTTTATAAACTAAATATGTACAGTTCATTAGTTACATAGTAAACTACCCTAAAACAACTCAAATATATAAAAGTATACATTCACTGAAAGTACACTAACTTATGAATCACAAAATGGCTGAAGTTTCTTCTTATTTGAAATGATGAAACAAGGAAATATTGTGAAAAATAGCGTTTTTCAGTAAGCTTTTAGAAATTTACAGTAAAGTCACAAATTACTGTTCAACATCTCAAGCAAGTTAAGAGTAAAAAAAAAAATTAAATATAAATGTCACATATCTTCTGAGCACATTGATACCCAACATGTATAGGTGTACAAATGTATGCTATTCCCCTGGGCCCCAAATATGTAACAGCACATAACACAATTTCTGCTGACATTTTCACACATATAACCAGAATGCTCTCTATATAGTCTGAAGGCATAATTAACACATAACCAAGATAACCTCCTAAAAGCATACAATTTCTGAACTTAAATATACAACTGCATCAAATGAGGGGTTACTTGCCTTTGTATCCCTAGATTAATATGCATGCATGTTTCCAGAAGTTGCGCTCAAGGGAAAAAATAGACATTATTATTATTATTTTCCAACCCTTCAAAGGTACATAAATCACTGAAAACTATGGAATTTACTAAATTAGCTACTGCTCTTCCAAGAAAATAGCACCCCATTGGTGGGGTGTCAGAAGTACAAAAGTACACCATCTGTGATCTGTGACTTACCGGTACTAAAATGATTGTAACAACTACATAAATGAAGAAAACATAGACAAACTATACCATTTTGGAAAGAAGACAAACCACAGCATCAAATTAGAGGTCACTCTGCTTTCTACCCCAAGCCTGATGTGCACAAATGTTTCCAGAATTTGGCACTTAAGGGGAAAATAGGCATTATTTTACATTTTCACCCATTCAAAGGTACTGAATTCATTTAAAACTATGGAATTTACTGCTGCATTCATCACCTAATGCTCTTCCAAGAACAATGGAGCCCCATTGGTATGAGGTGAACTACTGTAGCGGGTGCTAAAAGTTCAAAACGACACCATCTGCAATTTTTTTCAAATGTGACTTGCCTGTACTAAAATGGTTGTAACAACTACAGAAATGAAGAAAATGTAGACAGACTGTACCATTTATTTTCTGGACATTATCATAGTATTGTGGATTTTAACAGTAAAGTACACAACAGATCTGATTGTATGGGAAGTTTTCTTGCCCTTTATCATATACAGTAAGTCTCTGTCTCCTCTAGTATCTATTAGTTTCAGTCACAACACATGTCAGGGTCCATGTCAGCTATCAGTCAACCTTTTTATTTTTTTCATTAATTTATTTTATTAACTGTCCCTATCACCATCTACTCTCTGTGCAACTACTTCTTCCTCCTTTGCCTGTAACTAATGTAAAGAGGATTTCAGCCGCTGCTTTCGCTTTCAAAGTCACTGCAGTCTTAAATGTTTACAGTACAGATGATGATAGACCTTACTAAATATTCTGGCCCCTCTTCTTCTGGGAGTCAGTGTCAGTTTAACTTATCTGTCTATTGAGTGTCAGTCTGTAAATTATTTTGTCAGTAAGTCTGTCACAGAGGCTCAGCCAGGCCCGGAAGGAACTTGGATCACCAGCCTTTCTCGTCTCAGTCTAACACAATTTTGGGCTATTTGGGTTAGATCGTGTTTCTCCTTTCACATTCCGCCACACTACCCTAAACAGAGGGTCAGCCAGCTCAGGAAGGAACTTTAATCACCTACCTATTTCTTCTTAGTCAAACAAGATTTTGGGGTATTTGAGGTAAATCTCCTTTCACCCTTTACATTTCCCCAGACTCCCTTAACACAGAAGCTCAGCCAGTTCAGGAAGCAATTTGAGTCACTTGTCTGTCTCTTTTCAGTCAAACACGATTTGGGGCAAATCTCCTTTCTCCATTCAAACTCCCCGAGAGGCTTCCACATTCTGCTAACACAGTTACCCATAGAACAAATTGCCTGCCTAAAAGAATACCTAAACTCCAACTCCACTTTATTAGTCTATCTTCACTAGTTCAAAAATTGTGCTGCTTTTTCTCCCTATAACTAACTCCGAATGACATGCTATGGGAACCTGACACTTCTTTTATACTCTCCCAGTGAAAAAAGAAGATAAACTGTCCAAGTAGTGGAGAAATTCAGTCTTACAATTGATTCCATGCAATGAGGAATGCGGATAATCAGGAAAATCAGCACTTTTTGTGAAACATTTCTCACCCGCTGTGCCATTTTTGCCTTTTTCAGTTTGATGTGAAAAATGTCACCCATCCCTAATTAGTCCCTAATAGTGTATCTACATTTTGGTTGTACACCCTGTGGCATCACTAGTGTAGCTATATTTCAATTGTAAACTCTGTGGTATCGTTAGTATATCTCCATTTCAGTTGTAAGTTCTGTGGTATTAATACTGTAGCTCCATATCTCTGTGGTATGATTAGTGTTGCTATATTTCAATTGTAAGATCTGTGGTATCACTTGTGTAGCTCAATTTCTATTGTCAGTTCTGAGGTATCTCAAAAACAATTGCACTGAATCTTAGAAATAATTCAAAGTTAATAATATAATTGCCTTATGGTCACTCAATATGTGTTACATGATAAAAAAGTACTATCCAAAATGTACATCTTTTTCACAAGTGTCTCTTCTTGAAACAGTGTTATGTCTATATATACTAGGTCATTTATAGCCTCCCATATAAAAGTCATCTTCCACCCATGAGCCCCAGCTGTGTCCTGAGTCATAGAATTATAGATAATTATCCAGTGATCCCAGTAGCTACAGAGAGGTATAAGGTTCCCACTCAGACTAGCTGTCAGTTATCCAAAATAAAACAGTCCCATAATTTCACCTTCACTCATGTTATAAACATAACAGTAAAGGATTTCCATGTTGCTGGCATGTATCATTATGGTCCTACCTACGTTCTGTCACACTAAGCTCGTTCTTTGTGTTTTCAGTATTTTTACATGCACCATCTTTAGTGTGCACTCTTTGCTTTTTGATACCAGGGTGATATGATTCTGCTACCCAGTCATTTTTGATGGCAAACATCTACCCATTGACAGAGAATACTTGGGGTCTACCAAGCCATGTCAGATTTGGATGGCATCTTCCCCATACACTAAATGAATTAGATATATTCTTCATTTCACTATGATACTATGACAACATGCAGATACTATATGATTACTGTCTATGTACATTGTTGCTCATGAATAATTAATTTTATTTCAGAGATGCATATTAGTGACACACTGCTATTTACAGCTTCTGTTTGACTGCTAAGACAAGTAAGTCAATTTGCTGGTGATAACCTTGATTACTAAAATTGAGCTTAAGTGTTTAAGTTTATACTCAACTCCTGTGCTATATGGGATTTGATGATATCACCACATTCGCTGAGTGTTTTTATGTTTTTATTTTATTAGAATTGTTTCTTTTACTTAATAAAATATGTGTTTTAATTTTCCCAAGCCCTTCACATTTGCTTGTTTGACACCAAGGATCTGGTGCTAAGTTTCGTGTTTCCCTTTTCTTCTCTTTTTGTTCATTTCTTATTAGCCCCTCCCTATCACATCTAAGCCTGTGTTCACAAGGCCAACTTTTTATAGCAGTATTTGATGTGTCAATCTTGAATGAGATATGATCTATTACTGTGTTTTATATTCATAGTGTGACAAGGTTTTTTATCTCCCAGAAAGAAAGGTATTTTCTTTCATAAAAATGCGGACTTGCGTGATCACATCTTACAGAAAATACACCTTCCTGAGACATTTGTGTAATTCCATTGAAACCAATGTTACAGTTTTGTAAGTGCTTTAACATACTGTGTAAGGAAAGTGGTAGAAAGCCACAGCAGCCTATAACATATCATTCAGGGCCATATTTGTTATTAGATAGCGTAAGCAGCTGCTTAGAACACCAGATTTAAAGGGGTAACTCATCTGTGCTGGCCATATTCACATTCTGAGTAATGGGGTGTCCAGAGCAATCCTGATGCACCTGCACCAGGCTATTGCTCATGGTTTATGATTCACAAGTTTACATACCTTTTCTGTTTATATAACCCGTTGGGTGTTAGAGAGGTATTAAATGTATTGGCAAACTCTTTAGCATAAAATTAGTTTTTAAACTATTTTGAGCTTGTATATTATAGGCTAAGGGAATTTTTTGATTAAGGCAACACTGGTAGGATCTGGCGTCATGTAAGAAGTGGAGGTGCGACCTTGGATAGAGGTAAGGACACTTAAGGTTTTTCACATAATGTGCCTTTAATATGAATCTGGCTGTGGCTTCAACAGCTGCATGTGATAACAGCTTTGTAGAACTTGATACCTAACATACTGCACTAATGGTGTGCACTGATTCTGTGTTAAACTTACCTGTCATCCTCTGTCTGGCTCCATTCTTTCTTCTATCTTCTGTTGTATCTTCTTTCTTCTATCTGTAAAATAAAAACAAATGTTTCAGTTTAAAGCATACATGCTTTAACCCCTTGAGTGCCAGAGGGGTACGCAACGCATTGCAAAGCTGAGGACTCCGCTGGACATCAGGATTAATGGTGTTACTTGTAATGTGATGCTTTTTAACTTAGGTTAACCCTATGAATGCCGGCAGGGTAATTATACCCCACTGGTACTCATAGGGTTAATTCTACTAACGTCTGACACATTTTTTATACTTTGGATGTATTGATATGGGGCTTAGAGGCCCATAACAATACATCCACTGAGTTTTTTTTTAACTTCATCCCTCTCTGCAATCTACCTGGGCACCTGCCTTCTGCTCATTAAAAGGGTCGGGAGGGGGATATTTTATCATTCAATTACTCTTGAACTGCAACTCTGATAAAACTGAAATAACACTCTTCAAGGTCCAAATACTATGATGATTAATTATAGCTGATTTTATCAAGAAACATTACTATGCCTTTAAATTGGACTTCTTACTTCTGCAAAGAGAACACCTATTGTAAGCAGCCCTGGAGCTTGGAATGAAACGTTTGTATTACTGACACAGTAGGAAGAAAATAAACATCTTTACCAAATAAAAAAGACATTACTTTTATTTGAGATGAATTTTTGTAACAACCATGCTATTAGTAACAACAAGAAGAGAGTACTGCACTCAGTACTGTTGTCCCCATTCTATTCCATCCTTTATAATGTTGTTTCACTCTCAAGATGTTTATTTTCTGCTGTCTACTATATGAAACTATCTTAAATGTATGGATGATGATCTTACATTGATGTAGGCTAACCTTATTACTATTAGTCATAAGACATGTTTGTGATGGTATATAAAGTTGCTCTTTATTAGTTTGTCCTAATGAAAATGACTACTTGTAAGTGAAACACTGACCAGTAAGTATGATCATTTGTTTTATCCAAGTCAAGAAATTCCCTGGAAGGGACCACAGGGTACAGAAGGGGAAGCATGTTATGGGGAGGGTTGAGTCATAAAGGAAGTGGTATGTGATGGGAGGAGTAAAGGAAATGGGCTTAAAGAGTTGGGGACAGGAAATGGGAGGTTGTCTGGAGAAAGAGGGGACAGAGGAAGCATGATCCTGCCTGCAGCTGTCCTGGTCTCCAGTGTTTCGGACTTTTTCCAGGCCCATCTGCCCGGTTCCAGTGGAGTCTCCTCCCTGTGGTGGTTTTTTGGCTTTTGACCAGCTTTTTCTTTTTCAGTCTACTTCTGCTGTCTTCCGCCCTCTTCTTGTGCTTTCTGTCTCTTCCCTTCTCTCCTCTTCTTTTCCCTTTCTCCTCCTGCTGTGGGTTCTACCCATCCATTCGCCTCCTGTTTTTTTCCCTCGCATTCTGTCTCGTCTTCTTTCTCTACCTGGCCTCTCTACTGTGGTTGGGTGCCACTGCTCACTGCCGGTGCTTGCGTATGGCATTAAGGGCTGGAGCTCCGAGTTCCGGCGGGAGGCCATGGGCAGAACTGTGCGTTTCGGCTCCCGGATGATCGGGTGCTTGGCCCCATTCCTGTGGCTCCACGCTTTTGTGGTTGAGCGGGATTCCCTCCTCTGTCTGGATCACGGGCCTGGTCGCTTACCCCTTGTGGTGGGCAATGTGAAGGATCCTCTGCTGCCTTCTCCCAGCTAAAATGTCAGAGGGGGGTTTTGCCTGTGGGCTTGGACCTCGCCTCATCGATGGCACTGCCTACTTCTTTCGCCTTGGCCCGGATCCTGGTAAAATCGATGGTGGATTCCACAACGGTGGCAGGGGTGGTGCGGATGGACCGTTTGGCCTTCAGCAGGCCTTGAATGTGTTCATGCCCCCCCCCCCCCCGGCTTCATCACCAGTTAGTTCAGATTTCCTTGACGCCCAGTTAGTTGAGTGTCCAGGCCTCCAGTCTCCATGGTGGGTGGTTGATGTTGTGCTTGCCTCCCCTTCGCTTTTCTTCTGTCTCTCTTGCGCCAGCCTCTGTCTTTTCTCCCTGGCTTTTCCCTGGTGTCTCTTCTCTTTCTCGTTTCCCTCTCAACGTTTTCTGCACTGCCTTTTTGTTTGGTGGCTTAGCTGGTTCCTTTATGGCCTTCTCTTTCTTATCTGCTTTTTTTACCTCTGTTCCTTTCTTGTCTGTTTGGCTTCTTCTTTCCCTCTGAGGTTCATGTTCTCAGCTTTCTCTCTTGTATTTGTTATTTCTTCTTTTGGTTTGAGTAATTTTGTTCTGTCATTCTCCCTGTCCTTTCTGTTTTTCATTTATTGCTGTTTCGTTTGGTTTTTCTTTTTCTTCGCCTCGTGTTTTTGTTCTTTGCCTGTCTTTAGCTATTCCTGGTTCCTTTCTTTGTCAGCGTCTCTTCTTCTTTACTTACTTTCTGAGATGTTTTTTTCTTTTACTTCTTTTCTGGAGGTTTGGCCACATGGTTTCTGGGGTTTCCTCCTGGGAGGCTGTCTGTTGGAGTCACCAGCCGCTCTGTGGCTGCTCCTGCCTCCTACCCCTGGGTCACTTTTGGATAAAAGTAATGATGCAAAAACTGTACGAAATTTAAACACAATTTAAAAAAAAAAATGGGTTTAGGGTATGCCTATCTGTTTCTCTATATGTGTATTTAGGTAGCTCTATATGTGTGTTTGTGTGTGTATAATTTGGGCGATGGTCCCTGTGGGACTCGGCATGCAGTATGTGTGTTTATGGTGTCTGTCATGTAGTTTATATGTGGGACTTAGCTTCTATAAAAACAAAAAAATGTAATCACAATGTTAAAGATGCCTGATAATATGCTGGTGCTGGGTTTTCAGGGCTGGTGGGGCACTCCTGGATGGATTTCTGTCTGTCTGTGGTGGCCATACTCCCCCTGGTGATTTGGTACTGGTGTCTGTTTGGGTTATTGCCATTTGTTTTGTATCCTTACAGTTATTATCGTATCAATGGCGGCCACAATAAATTAAAACAAATCAAATATAAAATAACACGTTAAAAAAAAAAAAAAAAAATGAGAGTGATGCCGGCTTCCTGTCTGTTGTTCCTGAAGCTTTCTGTTGCTGGTAGTAGGTGCACAGTCGCCGGGGAACCCCCCGCACAGACTTTGATGATTCCGTGAAGAGCCTGCATCAGTGAGGCGACCTGGTGGGCTGTACACAGGGTGACCTGTGGCAGTCAGATGAGCTTTGGCGCTGCTGGCATGACTGGCTGGGCTGCTCCTGGGTTCAGGCTTGCCTGGCGGTATCGAGTGAGGTGGTGGGGCAGGACTGCAGACGGTCCAGGCTCTCTGGGGGTGTAAGACTGTCTGGCATACCCCAGTTCTTCATGCAGATTCTGGAGATCCTTGTTGTCTGGATGGATGATGAGTGGGTCCTATGGGTGTGCTCCTGGAGTGACGGCTTCAGATTATGGTGTAGCATGGGGGGCTGTGGTCATTCCAGTCTCCTGATCACCTTATTCTATCGGTGCATGAAGGTTACAGTGCAAGTGGTATTCCAACCAGGATGGCAATACATGGTCACCTTGTGCCATTTGAGCATGGAGGTTGTGGAGTGTGTGGTGCCCTACTGGAGTCGTGCAACAGAGCTGTGGATCATACTGGCTGGTATGTTTCAGGGTCCAAGCTTACTGAAGAGGTTATTCCCGTGGAGGGTTACGACTGGTCTGTTCCTGGTACAGGGGCCTGCTCCTATGTCCCGTTGTGCTTGTGTTGGACGCAGCAGGTGGTTCTGTGGGACCGGATGCCACATGAGTCCTGTGTGGAGGTCTTTTTCTTCATGCTCTGGTTCATTGCAGTTGATCGGCATGCCAGTTCGTGGCAGTGCGTCTCTTCCTGGTGGTCTTGGTTCCAGTCCGACTACCTGTCACAGACAGAGGGGGCACTACCTAGTGTTCATTTATCGCTTGTGTACTATGGGTCCCACTTGTCTGGGTGGAATCTTTCTGCTGGGTGGAGTGGCTGAGCTGTGGATCTTCCAGGCTGACATCCTGCATGTTCCATGCTTCCAGGTGGTGTGGTTCACGTGCCGGGGTGCGGTCGATTGTGCACCCGGGCACATCTTGATGCTGGTGGCCAGCTGCTCTGCTGAAGAATGGTGGATGGTAGTACTTGTGAGTCCCGCTGCGTGTGTGGTAAAAGCTGCAGGTGGTGAGATGGAACCTGACGCCGCATGCTCCTGTATGGTGGTTTGGTCTTCCACGCTGTTGGTTGCTGTGTCAATTCACAGGTCTTCTTCCCTTTCTAGTGGCTCTGGTTCCAGTCCAACACGTGTATGTTGGTGCTTGTGTGTGGATGTATCGGATGGCTGGTGGGTGATTTCTGGGGTATTGGTTGCTGGGTTTTATCTGTCTCTATGACTGTAAGGGTGAAGGTGCCTGGGCTTGGGGTTGAATATATATATATATGGTTGTCTGGGGCTCGTTAATGATGTGTGGCTGTAGTATGGATGTAAACCTGTAGGTCTCTATCTCTATTTATATGTGTCTTCTGGGTGAGTATGTCAAGGGCATGTCAACGCCTATGATACTTATGCTGGGGACTGGTGTTTATAGCTCATTTTGGGTTTTTGTTTCCATGGGTGCTTGTGGGAATTAGTAATGTGTTGGTCGGCCTATGCGGGTGTTGGATGTCCTGGATTTTGTGGAGCCGTGTATCTGTTTTCTGGTGGGGAATGTTTATGGTATGTTGGTGCGTGTGTATATTCCATTAATTTATTGGGATAAAAACAAAAGTCCAAGTTCAACCTTGGCCTCCTAACTTAGAGATTTGATGGTTATATAGCTTTGCTGCTGCTGCATCACTTGGTTTTTCTCGGACCTTCCTGTTTTTTCCCACTCCTACGCAGTGTGACCTTGTCTGTCCTCTTTGGGTGGGTAGGTTGGTGTGTTTGGGTTTGGGTCATGGGTGTCATGGGTATGCATCTATGGATATAGGTCTATTTATATGTATGTATATGGGTATGTTGGCGTTTCGGTGTCTGTATGGAGGTTTAAATGTTTGGTGCCTGGCCTTCGGCTGTTGGTCACTGTGGTTTTTTGTGTGGTTTGTCCAATGCTTATGGTGGGTTTACTTGGCATGTTGGGTCTCTTGAGGTACCTGTTCTGTGCTTCTTGTTTGCTGTACTGTGGGGTACTGGGTTTGGGTTGTGAGTTAGTTCCTTGAGGACAAAGTGTGTTTATTTGGATGGTATGTAGATATTTTCTTTCATTGTTTGTGGTGTTTTTGAAGAGGGTTTGATCCTACGGGTTGACTGTGTGGTGTGACCTATAGGACTGTGTGCATTGCTATTAGTGTGCTGTGAGGTCATTGGGGTAAAAACCATAGGTTAGGGAGGTTTGGGGGCTCGACGGGTCGCGGTATCAACAGTCGGGCCTGGTCATGGGGGGCCAGGCTGGTCAAGGTATTGACAGCTGGGCCTCGTAGTGGATAGTACTTGCATGGTTTTCAAAGATCAATAACTGATGTGGTAAAGTTAGGGGATTTTATCTTCGGGCGGAAGACCTTTGGGAGTTTGCCCCGGATTTAGGTCGCGGGAGGTGACGTTACTATCACGGAGTGACTATGAAATTAACACACTGACAAGTACAAATGAACTTAAATAAAACTTTATTAAGTACAATAAGACAGGTAGTAATGAAACAGACTGGTGGCAATAAATGACAACAGTAATTAGGTAATGACACAAAGTGGCAGTAGAGGGTAACACCTTCACAAAACTAGGGAGGAACAGTGAACTCACTTTCCTCACCCTTCATCAGGCAAGTGAGTAGAATGGAATGGCCCTTGGACTACCAGGTATATGCGAGGATTGTAAGGGTACACCGCATACACGGAATGAATGGCACACCTTCACGAGGCCAGGGAGGACTAGTGAACTCACTATCCTCACCCTTCACTAGGCAGATGAGTGAAAATGGAAAGGCCCAGGGACTCACACAGGTAGATGGAATAACAGTGTGAGCATACAACACTTATGTCTGGATAGATTTTATCTTCGGGCAGAAGACCTTTGGGAGTTTGCCCCGGATTTAGGTCGCGGGAGGTGACGTTACTATCATGGAGTGACTATGAAATTAACACACTGACAAGTACAGATGAACTTAAATAAAACTTTATTAAGTACAATAAGACAGGTAGTAATGAAACAGACTGGTGGCAATAAATGACAACAGTAATTAGGTAATAACACAAAGAGGCAGTAGAGGGTAACACTTTCACGAAACCAGGGAGGAACAGTGAACTCACTTTTCTCACCCTTCATCAGGCAGGTGAGTAGAATGGAATGGCCCTTGGACTACCAGGTATATGCGAGGATTGTACGGGTACACCACATACACGGAATGAATGGCACACCTTCACGAGACCAGGGAGGACTAGTGAACTCACTATCCTCACCCTTCACTAGGCAGATGAGCGAAAATGGAAAGGCCCAGGGACTCACACAGGTAGATGGAATAACAGTGTGAGCATACAACGCTTATGTCTGGATAGTACACCTTCACGAGACCAGGGAGGAACAGGGGACTCACTTTCCTCACCCTTCACCAGGCAGGTGAACCGTAACGGAATGGCTCTTGGACTTACACGTTAGATGTGAGGGCAGTGCAGAGCACTCCCACACATACACAGTCGACAAGAAATGAAAAGAGCGCACCAATACCCGGACAGGGTATACAATGCTGGAGTAACTCAGGCTCGATAAGGCAGCACTCAAAACTGGGACGGCCACGGGAGGTCAAACACACGGTATGACCGACGAGCGCCGATAACGGAAGCGGGTGCAGAGCGGAAGGCACAGACAACACGGAAACCAAACCGAGGCACGGAATGGTAACAGAGCACAACAGTGGAGAGAGTAACCCAAGAGGCAGCCAATGGTCAGAACTGGATCGGGTAGTCAGACGTCGTCAGTGGTTGTAGCCGGAGTGGGTAGTTAGACGTAGCCAGGAGTCAGAACCGGAATGGGTAGTCAGATGTAGCCAGGTAATGCACAGGAACAGTAATGGACCAACACAGCAATAAGCTCAGGTACACCACGAAAGGGCAAAGGTAATGACACAGGTTGAGTTTTAAAAACCCTGACAGGTGGGTGGAGCGATGACCTCATCAACAAGTAGACCTATAAGAATAGCGACTCAGTGAGAGTGACAGTTCAGGAAGTAAACAATGTCGCACATAGGCAATACTGCGAGAGGCAATCACGGGCACCGTGATAGTACCCCCCACTCAATGATCTCCCCCCTGCGGAGGAGACCAAACCTTATTGGGAAATTTCATGTGGAAACTGCGCAACAATCTAGGAGCGTGGATATAATTCTGATCCACCCGTGAATGCTGTTCAGGACCGTAACCTTTCCAGTGGACAAAATATTGAATGCGCCACAGTACCCTACGGGAATCCAGGATGCTTTGTATTTCATATTCATCTTGATTCTGAATGTGTACTGGACCTGGGACTACCTGAGCAGAAGTGTAACGGTTGCAGATCAATGGTTTCAGGAGAGAGACATGAAACACATTGTGGATGCGCATATTCCTAGGGAGGTCTAAGGCATAGGACACAGGGTTAATTCTGCGGAGTACCCGGAAGGGTCCTATGAAATGTGGAGTCATCTTGTGACATGGCACTTGCAGGTGCAGGTTCTTGGTGGCCAAGCAGACTCTATCCCCCACCTGAAAGACCGGAGCAGGACGTCTCCTGTGATCTGTGTGTCTCTGATATTGCTTTGAGGACCTTCGCTAAGTATTCTGAACCTGTGCCCATGTGGAGCGGAGCTACTCCATATGCTCATGCAGAGCTGGAATCTCCTGTGCCCGAAAAGTATCCGGGAGCAGAGAGAGTTTAAACCCATAATTAATGAGGAAAGGAGAGCTCTCTGATGAAGTGTTTATGGCACAATTCCTGGCAAACTCCGCTCATGGCAACAGGTCAACCCAATTGTCATGATGGTCAGAAGCGAAGCATCGCAAGAATTGCTCCAGTCCTTGGTTGGCTCTTTCCGCAGCACCATTGGTCTGGGGGTGATAGGCAGAGGAAAATACCAGTTTGATGCCCATCTGGTCACAAAAGGCCTTCCAAAACCTTGATACGAACTGACTCCCACAATCAGAAACCACAACTCGGGGTACTCCGTGAATCCTGAATACCTCCCTAGCGAATACCACAGCCAATTCCTTAGAGGAGGGTAGTCCCGGAAGCGGAACAAAATGTGCCATCTTAGAGAATCTGTCCACGATCATTAGTATGACTGTGCAGCCCTTGGATCTAGGCAAGTCTACCATAAAGTCTAGCGAAATGTGTGACCATTGGCGTTCCCCATTAGGAACAGTCTTGAGTAGTTATAGAGGTAGATGCCTAGGAGTCGTGGCACAATCGCATAAGGAACAGGCTTCCACAAAGGCTGCACAATCTGCCCTCAGACTAGGCCACCAAAATCACCAAATCAGTTGGTCCCGACCAATGTGCCCGGCTGCCTTAGATGAATGGTAGGCTTCTAGTAGCTTAGTGCGGAGATTGTCAGCTACAAAACATTTTCCACTAGGTTTCTTGACTGAGGCATTGTTTTGTGACGCCAGAGTCTCCTCACCCAGAGGAGAAGTAATGCTAGTACGAATAGTAGCCAAAATGCGATCAGGATGGATAATTGGAACGGGTTCACTTTCAGATTCACTCTCTGGACCAAACTGTTTAGACTAGACGTCAGCTTGAGTGTTCTTGGAACCAGGGAGGTACGAAACTACAAAATTAAATCTAGACAGGAATTACGCCAATCTGGCCTGCCTGGGTGACAATCTCTTGGCCTCTGATAAATATGTTAGATTCTTGTGGTCCGTTAGTATTAATACAGGAGCCTTTGTCCCCTCCAGGAGGTGACGCCATTCCCTAAGGGCAAGGATGATGGCCAGCAACACATGGTCCCCTATGTCATATAGGCTTTGTCATCTTTTCAGAAAAGAAACCACAAGGCAACGAGTGTTTGCCAGGCTCCTTTCTCTGTGACAGCACTGCCCCCACCCCTGTCTCGGAAGCGTCTACCTCAAGGGTAAATGGCAAGGCGGTGTTGGGATGTACCAATATAGGAGCCATCGAGAAGGTAGATTTCAGGGCCTCAAAAGCATTGTTAGCCTCGGGAGACCATATTGATGGGTTAGCGCCCTTATGTGTCATATCAGTCAAAGGTTTGACCAAGGATGAAAAATTACGAATTAATTTTCTATAATAGTTTGCAAAATTGAGGAATCTTTGTATGGCCTTCAGACCCACCGGACATGGCCATTGTAATACTGCCGAGAGCTTTTCTGTATCCATGGCAATACCATTGGCAGAAACAACATAACCCAGGAAGGGTACCTGGTCTTTATGAAATTCACATTTCTCAAGTTTGCAATATAATTTGTTTTCCTTCAGTTTTTGTAGTACCGAAATGACATCTCTCCTATGAGTCTCAATATCAGGAGAGTGTATCAAAATATCGTCCAGGTACACTACGACACAGGATTGTAGCAGACTTCTCAGTACATCATTAATGAACTCCTGGAAGTCCGCTGGCGCATCGCACAGCCCAAAAGGCATAACCAAATATTCATAATGTCCACTTCCGGTATTAAAAGCGGTCTTCCACTCATCGCCCTCTTTGATTCTAATCAAATTGTATGCTGCACGCAAATCAAGTTTCGTGAATGCAGAGGAGCCCTTTAGACGGTCAAACAATTCTGTAATTAATGGAATGGGGTAAGCGTTCTTTACCAATAGTTTGTTTAGGCCTCTATAATTGATACAAGGTCTAAGTTCCACACTCTTTTTCTTTAAAAAAAAAAACAGCCCCCGCGGGCGAGGAAGACTTTCTTATTATGCCTCTGGATAATGCATCCGAAATGTACTCCTCCATGGCCTTATTCTCCTCTACTGTTAGAGGATAGGTGCGGCCTTTAGAAGGTATTGAGCCTGGTGTCAGATTAATAGCACAGTCATACGGTCTATGCTCCGGTAAAGTGCTAGCCTCCCTCTTGCTAAACACCTCACTGAATGACTGGTACTCTGAGGGCAACGAGGGGGAGGTACACAAAATCTTAATAGGGTGCTGTAGACAGGACCCTTTACAATAGTCAGACGATGATATTATGTCACACGTCTCCCAGTCCACACTGGGATTATGTTTCTGGAGCCATGGGAACCCCAAAATAACAGCATGGTGTGGAGACTGGATAACCTGGAACTGTAGAGTCTCCACATGTAGAGCTCCTATCCTTAGTGTCAGTGGACAGGTCTCATGTGTGACATGGGAAGGCTCGAGAGGATGACTGTCTATCGCATCAACCGCTAATGGAGACTCACAGGGTGTCACTGGAATATTGTGTTTATTCACAAAATCGCCATCTATGAAATAACCGTCCGCACCAGAATCGATCAAGGCTGGTGTGACCACAAAGGAATTCACCCAAGAAATTGTCACCTGAATAATAGGTTTGCTCGGATCAGGCTCTGGGGACCGACTGACTCCACCTAGGATCTGTCCCCTTAGAGATCCTAGGTGCGTGCGTTTCCCGGACGCACCGGGCAACCTCGTAGCAAATGTCAAGCCTTACCACAATATAGGCATAGACCCTCTCTGCGGCGGAAGAACTATTCCTCCAGAGACAACCGTGTAAAGCCAACCTGCATGGGTTTGGCCCTTCTAGGCTCTACCCTGGGTGGTAAGGGAGGTGAGGGAGGTATGGGTGGGAGCTCCCTGTTAGGTATCATACGCAACTCTTGCCTTGGCCTGCTGTTCTTAAATGTGGACCTTTCTCTTATGCGTGTGTCAATTAGGATGACTGTAACTGTTTTGTGACACTCAGACCAGGGTATGAAGTAAAAACACAGTTTTATTGAATCAGGAATGTAAAACAATGCCCCTAAGGGCCAGCACAGGAATAACAGTAATGGCAATTACAGACAAAGTGAATGCACACAATGGTAGGAATATGTGCTAGGTATAGACGGGGAATAACCCCAAAGGGTTAACAGGTGCAATAGGAGAGACTCAGTCTTTAGATTGGCCAACGTCCAGGATATATAGCAGTCGCTGGAACACAGTCTCTGAGTAGCGGAAAAGGAGTAAAGTGTCTGCACTGAATTCACTCTCAAGTTGGAATAGGAATGCACACCAGTGCCCAAAGCTGAGTCAATACCACCTACGTGGGCTTAAGAGGAATGCTACTGCAAGAGCTGAAGTAACCAGAACCAGGATCGCCCTTAACTAAAAATAGCAGTAACCCTGCGTGTGCCAAATGGATTGTGCCCTGACACCCCTTGGGTGCCAATACTGATGGTTACTGCACAAGCTACAAAGAGCCAAAGCACTGGGAAGTGCAGTGGATAGCGTACCCTCTGAAGGTATGTAGGCCGGAGCCAGGACACCCTTCCGGTGCCGTTCTCAATTCTCACAGCAAGAGCGAACAGACTACCAGCGCCAGCCGGCGCGGTCACGGTGCACACCAAACACCGGACAGACAATGCTCTGCGAGAGATAAGAGGCAGTAATAGAGGTACTCAGAGTAGCGGCTCAAACGGGTAACCGTATGCTTGGCAAACGATAAAGGAGGCACTGGACCGGAGACTACAGGCACTGCACGGGTTAAGTGGTTCTGTACAGGAGAGACAGCTTAGCAAACAGCAAATGGCAAAGCAAACTCAGGCTACAGCTAGACGATAGTGAGAGGAACAGCGAGTCACTTAAACAGTTCAGAATGTCGCCAGAGCGACCGGAGCAATACTGGAACACCGGAACAGCAGACAGGACCGGAGCGGCAACCGGAACCGGATCAATACTGCAGTAGTCACAACAGCCGAGGAACAGGGTCAATCACGGAGCAGAGTCGTCAGCCAGAACCGGGTCAATCACGGAGCAGGGTCGTCAGCCAGAACCGGGTCAATCACGGAGCAGGATCGTCAGCCAGAACCGGGTCAATCACGGAGCAGGATCAGGAGCCAGAACCGGGTCAATCACGGAGCAGGATCGTCAGCCAGAACTGGGTCAATCACGGAGCAGGATTAGGAGAGGAGTCAGACAAGCCGGGTCGGTACACAGGAGACACTCAAACATAGCAACGAGGCGCAGGAACAGGA
Source organism: Rhinophrynus dorsalis (assembly GCA_037306005.1). Classification (NCBI taxonomy): domain Eukaryota; kingdom Metazoa; phylum Chordata; class Amphibia; order Anura; family Rhinophrynidae; genus Rhinophrynus; species Rhinophrynus dorsalis. The sequence goes on from CM074722.1 coordinate 220,672,752, forward strand.
ACACCACGAAAGGGCAACTGACAAGTGCCCAAACTCCAGCATATAAAGGAACATCCTGGGCGGGCCAATCAGCTTCCTCCAATGCACAGGTAATTCAGCCAAGATTGACAGGAAAGCACGGGGACCGTGATAATGACAAATGAAATTAGTTGGTCCAAATCACTTGGTAATTCACGGGCTGTGATTTCGTCTTTAATTGTATCGTTTAGTCCCTGCGAGAAGGCTGCCACCAGAGCCTCATTGTTCCATCCCACCTCTGCCGCAAATGTGCGAAATTCTATAGCATATTCTGCTACCGTGCGGGTGCCCTGCTGAATCGTCATCATTTTTTTTGCGGCAGAGATGGACCTACCAGGGACATCAAAAAACCCTTCTAAAGGCTTCAATGAACTGAGTGAAATTGGAAGTTATGGGTTTTGCCATCTCCCATAATGGATTGACCCATGCCAGGGCTTTGCCGGTCAACAGAGAAATCATGAAGCCTACTTTGCTTCTTTCGGATTGAAATGCGTGAGGGACCAGTTCCAAAAAAATTCCGAGCTGGTTAATGAAACCACGACATAAGATGGGATCCCCATCATATCTTAGGAGCAAAGGAGCGGACCCAGACAAAAAATGGTGGTCAGCTGTAAGTGCTGAAAATGGAAATGGTGGAGTCAGCGGTAAGTGCTGATGAATGGTGGAGTCAGCTGGGCGTGCTGACGAACGTTGGGATCAGCTGTAGTGCTGAAGAACGGGGAATTTTAGCATGAGCCCGTACAATTTGGCCATGCTTGGTTTCAAGGAAAGCAGATTGACAAGGACTGTCAGTTAATGATTGATTATTGGTTATTGTTAATTATAGTTGTGTCTGAATAAGAACAATAATAATAATTTGAATGAAATAGTTAAAGCAGTGGTCTGTTAACCCCAAAAGTAGATGTGTCTGTACTTATTTATGGATCATACCCTCTCCCTATGACATGTTACTTTTCCAGAGGCATTCCGTACTTGGTACTCTAGTGCTCTGTCTGTGTCCCACTGTGTAAGAGATGTTAATTATACCATTGCGTTACACTACACTTAAATGATTTATCGCTACTGTCCATTTGTTACTATTACAGTATACAATGTTTGAATTAAATACCAAAGTAGTTTAATTACAGGGGGTGGATGTAATTTTAAGGATGTTTATTGACAGCATAACTACACTCTTGCTATTATAGTGAAAATCCTATTTATGGTTTGAGAGCTGTAACCACATCTCAATGATCAACACAATAAGAGAGGTCTAAAACACCTAAATCATGTAACAACCCTGCTTGCTCTAACTACTTAAATTACATTTTAGCATATAAGTTGTTATTCAAGAAATAAAAAAATCTATATAAATTAAGTATTGTATGACTTTGCAGTAGCCTGCCAAACACACCCATGCGCTAAGAATGGGTTGAAATAATGATAATTGAAAGAATTTCTGCTATTTTACGCTATACTCAGGAAAAGATATCAATAACAAAAGCAATATTAAATTTGATAGATATCTGGGATTGTTAGCAGAGAACCTGCACCTGGAATTTATACAAGTTAATGCAGGAGTGGCAATCAGTGACCGGATGGATAGAAGTTCCATTATTCTAATCTAGCCAGTGACCAGATGGGAATAATATTATTTTAATCACCTTTGAACAAAAGTAACTTGGCAGATATCATACAAAATGGGTACATTTTTGTAAATTGTAGAGTATGGAAGGTTTAAGCAAATATTGATATTATTGAGACTTCAGGGTTTGTTTCTTGTAAAATATAAAATGTTTTTTTCTGACTTTAAATTGTTGCATAGACATATATCAAAGTCCTCTTTTGAGCCTTAGTTCCTTGGACCAGACGTATTGCAGCGAGGCACTTGGGCACCTGAGGGGCAGAATGGTTGGGTTAGTTAATACTAATTAAACCCACATTTCTAATTCCCTATTCAGGGCTCACATGTAAAATAATTTCTGACAAAGGATAGAATCATTCATTGTAAACCTTCTAAAACATGTTCACCATAATGCAACAATCCTGTCTATTTTTCTGGGTATTTCAATGTAGATATAGGTTTGAAGTCGATTATTAATCACCTACCTGTTGACCTTAAGTGGTCAGCCATTTCATTGTCATCACTTTTCATTACTAATTCCTAAGAGTCTCTAGAGGACCCCTGGGCAATACAATGGAGATCTCTCTAGCCTTCAAGGGATTAACACTATTGTAATGCAGGCATTGGACAGTCAAGTTTACAGTTAATTCCTGCAGCTGTTTCTTGAAATAAAAGCTGAGTGTTGCTTCCATTACTTTTAAATACACCATTGTCAAGTTATCCTATATAATAATTCGTTAGGATGTTTGACAGAAGCTGTCATGTGCAGTAGAGACTGCCCGAACTTACAGAATGCTGGGAGTTCTGTGCTGGGAGCATTCTGTGCCTTAGGGTAGTCTCTACAGTGCATGACTGCATCAGTGGCAGGACGAAGAGCAGGACCAGCCTCTTAACATCACCCGGACCTTGGCTCGTGTACACAGGCTTTTACACTAGTATTTTAATAAACTATCTACTGGATTACAAAGCTGTTGGGAGAAGCAGTGCTGTTCTGGAAGTTCCCTCAAGCAGAGATGGGGTATTATCTCTGCAGGCAGTTCTTGTTGACTAGAGGCATATCCTGCCATCAACCAGAGATACATGTGAGTGTGATATATTACCGTACTAATAAGTATCTATTAGATATATAGGATACTATCCTTGCTCCCTCCCCTACCTCTTCTTTTGCAAGTTATAAATACATGCTTGACAACCACATCATATCAAGGACAACAACATGTACAGTTAAGTAAAGAGTTTTATGTTAATTGCAGTTTTTTATACACATATAAGTTTTGAGAAGTTTGCTGAATAACATTTACTTTTTCATTCCCCAAACCCTGCAAATTTGGGTGAGGGGAACAGGTTTTTGCCAAGTCACAGCACCAAGGGCATGAAGTGGTGAGCCACCACAGACGGTGGGGGTTGGACTAAGAATGTCTGGTATAAGGCCTTCCCACCTTGCTAGCTGCCCTTGCTGTGGGTGCGGGTAGTGCCATTCACATGCCAGGACATCATGGATCAGGAGTGCCACATTATGTGGGAGTGTTTAATGGTCTAAATAGTTAAATAGGCATTAAATAAAATGTGACCTTTATTTTCCCATCAAATTATTGTCTTGTATTTTTATTTGTTAATTGTGTTAAGTTAATAAGTTCACATGCTAGGCAGGTTATTTGTGAATGAGTGTGTCGGCATCTTGTGGTGGGATTTGGGTAGGGAAAAGGGATGGTATGGCAGGTGCATAATAGACCTTCCTCTCTTGCTTCATCTTCTGTTGACCCTTTTCTTCCCAATGCTGCAGGAATTCCTGCACTATCATTGCTGGGAGAATGGATTCCCAAGCAACACAAACCTAATGCAACTGAAAGATTTCTCTGAACTTATATATACTGCCCTCTCTAGCCTCTTCTCATTCTCCTTGGGGCATGGTGAGACAATCTGCTATGACAGATTTCCACCTAGAACATACAATAGGAGACAGCTCCTATTTACATCCATCTCCCAGCCAGTTGCACTCAACTGCATCCTGCTTTCACAATTACTCACTCAGGATAAGCACTTGCATATCTGTTGCAAACAGCCAATCAAATGTCACATTGCGTTAGCCTGAACTTTTCATCCAGAAATTTACTTTAGAAACATCATGTGATGAACTAAAGATAGAAATAATTGGTGGCCCTAACCCCATGGATCCTCTTATACTTAGTCAGAAAGGGAGCCATTGTAGCAAGATCTCTATGGGCATTAGAGAATAGCAAAGTGCATACAAATCTCCCAACAGATGCCTTAAAATGATAGTAATGTTTCAAAATAAAAGCAGCTCCAATTAATCTTCATAGTATTTGGGTCATGGAGAGTGTTATTTCAGTACTGTCAGAGATATAGTTCAAGAGTAATGAAATGATAAAGTATCCCCCTCCTGCCCTTTTACTGATGTAGCACAGAACAGAAAAGTGGTGTCCACATGGCTTGCAGAGAGGGACAATCTTCTATTAGCATAAGGGAAAAACCTGAAAAACCTGTCAAGGGGTCAGGGTTTTCATTGTTCCCACAGTAAGATGATTGTCCCTTGCTGTGAGCTGTCTGGTCTTAAGACCAGATTACGCATCTGAGGGGAGGTGGCTTACCTTAGGTAAAAAGGGTGGGGGGGTACTTTATCAATCAATTACTCTTGAACTACAACTCTGACACTATTGAAATAAACCGAAAATACAAAAAGAGGGAAGAGGTGGATAGTGCAGAGATCTCTAATCTTCTTCTCAATTTCCAAATACAAATATGTCATACTCACATTTAGACCATGCCATTGAAGAATTCCCAATGGCTATGAGGGCATGTGGAAGATATTCAAACTGCCTCCACACAGATATCTGTATCCCGTCACTCAATCCTTCAGAAAACTCCACTCAACAGAGAAGCTTAAGAAAACATACAAAAAAAAAGGAAGTGCAAGGAGAGCTGTACTGTGGATTTTCACCATATATAAAAGGCAAATATTTGTTAGATACTCACAATCTGTCTCACCGGCACCAATCCAAGGTAACTGGTATAATAGCTTGCAGGGACATAAATAACATTGTATCTTTAGGCAGACCAATTTGTATTAGTAGTTATCCTCCAGAAAAAGTGGTTCGTTACCACGAAACATGTCGAGGAGTTTCAAACATTTTTGTAATAATACATTTTATAATTTTGAATTGGACTGGTCTGCTGGTTTTTTTAAATATCTTTTGAAGATCTGAATGGTTATAGGATGCAATGAGTTTGTATGTTCTCACTGTGTTTGCGTGGGTTTCCTCTGGGTACTCCGGTTTCCTCCCACACTCCCAAAAACATACTGATAGGTGAATTTAGATTGTGAGCCCCAATGGGGACAGGAACCAATATGAGTGTAAAGCGCTGCGGAATCTGTGTGCGCTATATAAATAAAGGGTTATTATTATTATTATTATTATTATTATTATTATAGGATGCTAAGCCAAGTGATTCCTTAGCGGGGAGAATCAGCATCAAAAATCCCTGCAAGCTATTATAACGGTTACCTTGGATTGGTGCCAGTGAGACATAGATTGTGAGTATCTAATAAATATTTGCCTTTTATATATGGTGAAAATCCACAGTACAGCTCTCCTTGCACTTCCTTTTTTGTATGTACTATTGAAATAACTCTCAAATACTATGAAGATTAATTGGAGCTGCTTTTATTTTGATACATTACTATCCCTTTAATCTCTTATCAGCTCTGCTCTTGCTGGTGTGAGCTCTGACATTCATGTATGCAAAGTGAAGCAGAGGACTCATTCCTGAAAAAATATGCTGTCCTTGACATGGCAAGGATTGATTTCTTTTTGGTGGGATGATAACATTATATTGCACAAGGCAGAAGTGTATGGGACTGTGTTTAAATTAGGCCTATCTATAGCTACACCACAGACTATATTATAAACACCCCAACTGTTAGCATGATGGGGTAGTCACAGTATGTACCTCTATCATTCAAGAAAAAAAATAATTTCTCCTCATGCCTTCATTCCGTTTAGCCTTTATCGCAACAAGATTCAAAATCTCAACATTGTAAATCTAGGTTAAGTGGAAACCCATTGTTAGAGGATTTTACTTATGTGGAGGGGTTAAAAGATTAATAATCTTTATTAACTTCTACTTTATTTTCAGAAAAGCAAACAGGAAAAAAGAGTTTTTTTACAACCTATGCAAATACAAGTAGCTCATGAAACTGTAATGCACACAGAACACTATAAGCTGGCCTTGTTTCATTAGCCTGGGTAAATATTGGTTAATGCTTTTGTACATTGACGGGTGATATTTTAGTTTTTCTCTAGAATTCTTTTTTATCTGCTCTCCTTTTAGCAGGTTAAACAACATGGGGTTTCAAAACTGCATTATTCATGTACTCCTAAATAAAATGTAAAGATAAAAACTTAATAGAGTTCTACAAGGAAATGAATATTATTCCAGGAATCCCATGTAATTAGATTCACAATTAAAAGTGCTTTAGAATCAGAACAGACCTGTAGTTTAATGACTCATGGAAAACTGACTGGTGTTTTCTATATTTTACAGAAGAAAATTATACATATAACTGGAAATCACCTTGAACAGTAATAGAAAATATTATCATATTTTAGCCACTGGTTAAAATATAATAGTTACAAACAACAAAGCATAAAATATATCCTGAAGAAGGTCAGAGTTATGAATTAAAATGCAGATTCAGGCCTTGATTCAATTGTGTCCATTAAAACTGCTGTTAAGGCAAAAAAGGCCAATGTTCTGTAATAACTGAATTACGTTGAATTCAATCCGTAATCTACAAGAATGGTTAAAGAGCATAGGCCGAACAAATCCACGTAGCACAAAAACCTATGTTACACTTTTTTTACCTCACAGTGCCTTCCAATCAGCCAATAATTAACATACGTCAAATGACAAGGAAAAAGAGAAGTCAACGCTATCTAGCAACGCTTATTGATCAAATACATTTAAATACACATATATATGCACCCAGAAATAACTGACATACCATGTCTGTGTTTCGAGTTTTTGCGTGCCAGAGCACAGGACCCAGTAGCACAGGACAGTGATAGAATGAGAGAGGAGTGTACACTGGAGACAGGTAGAAGGATTTGGGAGCGGAGAGAATTACACTAATATCTACACATAATACACCTTTGCACATTTGCCATACATGCATACAAACACAAACATGCACACACACAGTTTTTTTGTTTAAAACACATTACACGATTTTATCTTTTAGTTTGACAGTGTGAATCAGTGAGTGACAGAGAGTGAGTGTGAGTATCTGTGAGGTCCTGTGTGAGTGCCTGAGTGTTTGTCGGCATGTGATGGCAAGGAGAGAAGGGGACCGGGATGGAAAGAGGAGGATGGAGAGGAGGGCATCCCCATTCAGGGAATGAGTGGGAGAGGGAGATCAGCTGGGCGGAGGGGGACCCAACCAAGGACAAGCACATGGAAGCTAGGGACAGCTGTGTCAATGGGACGAGGCATAGATCCTGGGGAGCACCGCACACATTCAGAGGCAGCACAAACAGGCCATTCAAGCCATGGCCCTGACACATCCCAGGCTGGAGCTGATGAGGAGAGGCTATGGGACCCTAAATACTCCTACGAGGAGAATAGGGTCCTCGTCCAGAGCATCCTGGAGAGGAAGAACAGCTTGTTCCCAAGAGAGGGGGTCACTGGTCTGGGGGCTCGTAAGAAGGTCACCTGGTGTCAGGTGCTGAACCGGGTGAACTTAGTCTCCACCTGCCAGAGGACCCTGTACTCTATCAAGAAGCAGTGGGGTGATTGTAAGAGACTGGTGAAGAAGAAAACGGGAGAGGTCGCCATGCATGGCAGAGGTACCAGAGGTGGTCCCCTTTCCAACATCACCTTTAACCCCTGGGAGGAGATGCTTAGGCTGAATGTGGGTGTCCCTGGAGGATCAGACACTGGGGATGACAGCACCCTCCACATTACAGGTAAGTGCATTATTCCATAGCCATTCACCACTCAAACCCTCATACCTCCTACAGCCCAACAAAGTGACACCAGAACACATGGACAGCATTCATTCACACAACTGCACCAACACAACACTGAGAGGGTTCAAACAAGGACAAATACTGGATAATCCAAGCTGAAATGGGAAGGATACAGCAGAACAAATCCTGTCCAAGTCCATCTTTAACCTCTTTGTTGCTCCGTTGTTCGTGATACCCACTCCGCACTAACAATGCTCACCATCACGTTGTCATGTGAAGCTCTGTCATGTGAAGCTCTGTCATGTTCCTCCACAATGTTAAACATGTAGCCAGAGGGTTGTCAGCACTTAAGCCCTTGAGTGCTAGATAGATGATCAACGCATCGGTCAACTATGTATTGGCTACCCCTATCACACTCCAAGACCGATGACCAACACAATACAACAGAGTTACATTTCACTGGTCCACAGGGATTTGCTCGGGACTAGCCTAGTGTCCACTGCTATGTTGTGGAGGATTGCACATGCCAGGATGATGTTGCATGCCTTTCCTAGTGCATATTGAAGTGCTCCCCCATAGTTATCAAGACACCTTTATCTGGATTTGAGAAGCCCAAAGGTGGGCACAATGGCATCCCTTGTTCTGACGTGTGCCTCATTGTAGAGCTCCTGTGCTGGTGTTTGAAGATTTGGTACTGGTGTTTTGAGCCACAGTATACAACCATACTCAGCATCACCTGTGGAAAGGGAGTGACATGGTGAGACGAGGAGCACATGTTATGCAGATGATGAACTACTTGTGTATCATGATCATGCTTAGATGTGGTTACATTAGTCATGTGAATGCACCTGTGGCTGTGGGGTGATGTTTGTTTTGTTGACTCACTCAAAATCCATGCTTCTGTATAGGTCCCATTCTCAAAGTCCCTGTGGATGGAGGAGTGTCTGAGGATGTATGAATCGTAACAGCTGCTGGATAGGAGGCACAGACTTGGGTTATACTCATTGTGGCATCACATACCATCTGTACTTTGATGGAGTGGAAATTGTTCCTGTTCATGTACAGATGTCCCTCTTGTGTTGGAGCTTTTATTCGCACATGTGTACAGTCTATGGCACCCATGACACTGGGCATGCTTCCCCTTGTATAAAACTGCTGTTTGACATGTGTCCACTCCATTTCGGTGGAGGGGAAGTGGATATAGCTATTGGCCTTCCTCTTGAGGGCTGCCAACACCTGAGCCAATGTCCTTGAATACATGGCCTGTAACATGCCAGATAAATAGCCTTCTGTGGACTGGAACAATCCACTTTCCATGAAGTGGATGGCACACATCAGCTTCTGCAAGCTGGATAGGGCATGGCTGGTGTAGCAAATGGGGTTGATGTCATCTTTGATCACCTCATATAACTGGATGTTGTTGTGGGATGTCAAACTGTAGCGGTCTCTGGCTTCATTGTCCGTCATTCCCCAGGACTCGGACCATGATCTTTCTGCGTAAATCCTGAGTCTGTGCAGACAACTGTCATCCCTGTGCTTCTCCACAGGTCCCTGTGGCAGCTGTGGGAGATCCATTTGTGGCAGTTGGGGTGCTGCTGCTTGAGGTGGTTCTCCAGGTGAAGATAGGATCCTGTCTGACTGTCCAGCCGGGCATCAACAGCAACATTTGCGCTTGGGGGAGGATGGTGATCCTTATCCCTCGCACTCCTTCATCTCCTCTGTCTTCACAGGAATAGGTATGCAAACATACTGGTCATTATCACTCTCTTTCTCTCTTTTTTTCTCTCTGAGTGGTCTCAGTGTAAAAATGCCATGTCTGAGGACTTTAAGACAGTTGTTGTCCTGGTGAGGCAATGAGGTAGGTAGTGACCAATAGGAAGGTGTTTGTTGCCCAGGTAAGTGTTTGACGGTGTGTGTCTTGTTTTTTTCTGATGTTTTATGATTGTTGTATACCTATCAGGTGTGTGTGTGTGACGTTGTCAGGTACACGTTGTGTCTCTATCCGATGGTGATGTTACACGGGCGAGCTTGGTTTGCTTTGGGATTGACAGGTGTGTGTTGTGTTGTGTGTTAACCCCTGTCATTCTAGGGTATGTTGTGTTGTCCGGTACTTGTTTGTAGGGCATGGGCATTGTTGGTGTGTTTGCTTGGCTTTGTAGGGGTTAATGTTAGTATTGCTAGACTTGTGCTATGTGCTGTGCGTTGTGTGAGCTGCTGTTACTCTGCTTTGTTTTGGCCAATGGTGTTTTTTTTTGTCCATTTTGTGATGCGCAACTGCATACAATTGAATGGCTCTGGGGATATCTGTTCCATAGTTCTCAGTGGATGTAATATTATCATCCATTGTGATTTTAAAACTGCTGTTGGCTGTTTTTTCCTTAATTGAATCGAGGCTTTAGTAACAAAAACTAGTAGTACTAGAGAATTCTTTCAAATCCTAATTCCATTGGCAGAGGGTTTATTTACACATCTACTAAGAACTCAAAGTGTATTATTTATAGTTGGGACATTGCTTTAGAAAGTCATATTGGTTTACTTTGATTAATGGGAGAATTTTATGATTATATCTGTCATTGATTGTAGATCCATAGGAGTGACTGAGCATGGATTTGGGACAGCTGAACGAGCTAGGATCTGTGACTGAACATGGATCTGAAAGCAAGACTAAATATTGATCTTTGAGAATAACTGAGTGTGGGTCTGAGAGTGTGAATGAGTATGGATCTATGAGTGCGATCAAGTGTGGATCTGAGTGTGGGATTTATTTTAGACCTGGATGAGTAACTGAACATAACTCTGAGAGGGTGTAATCTGAGAGGATGGCTAAGTGTGGATCTGTGAAAGTTACTGATCATTGATCTGTGAGAAGGACTGTGCATGGACCTGACTTAATGACCGAGTCTCTGATTGAGCGTGGTTTTAAACATATAGCTGAGCATAGATCTGTGAGAGTGATTAAATGTGGATCAGAGAGTGAGGCTGAATGTTCATCTGTTAAAGTGACTGAATGGGAATGGGAATTAGTGTGGATCTATGAGATTGACTGAATGTGGACCTGAGTGTGACTGAACATACATCTGTGAAAGTGTTGATCAGCAAGAGTGGCTGAGTTTGTGGGTCCTTTTTTGTGTTTAAGAATGGTTTATTGAGTGTTTTTAGTTAACAATTATAAAAAAAAACATGAGTAGAAAAGAGAAAAGGAAAAGAATCCTCCCAGGCTGCCTGCAAAGGAGTATTATGAATGGGTTCCAAAACTACAAAACATTATATCCAAGCCTACAAGTGATAGATGATAGATCCAAAGACTTATAAACTGAACTATAAATTATTATTTAGATGGTATGTAACACCTGATAAAATTTTGTATTACTCACCCTTGGTCTCCAATTGATGTTGGAGGTGTCAGGCTCATCCTGGCTCCTAGGGGTGGGAGAAAAGTGTGACTTTTCACAAAAACTTGCCAATTTTTCTCGAATGTTTTTGCCTTTCCGCCTATGCAAAAATGTCCTCCTTTTAGACTATTTTAATACATTTTTGACACACAGATGTGGCTAGGACTGGAATCACAAGGGAGAAAAGTGGTCTTGGGCTAGACAGGGTCATACATAGATCAAGGAGGAGAGAACCAGATCGCAGGACTAGACAAAGGAACAGGACTCAGAACTGACAATAGTGCTCACTGAAACACGTCTAGCTGGCTACAGAACATTGTAATAGTGCGCTGAAGCCAGGGAAAGGGGGTTAGATATAGGCGTTGTGTGCTACGTCATCCGCACGCAATGTCAAACACACAGCAAAAAAAGGACCGAGCCGGCAGCTCCTCTCACCAGTGCACAGTGGCATCGGCCACAAGGAAGTGTTACAGCTTGCCTTGTTTTCAGCGTCATTTGCAGGCACGAGGCTTCAAGCATGCAGCAGGCCTCTGTTTTATGTGCCATGCTTCCTGTAGTCCCCTCCTACCTACTTCCTTCATCTGAGCTGCTCCTCCTACCTACTTCCAGAGGAGGGGGTTAAAGAGCAGTCTGAGTCCTGACTCAGTTGCCCTTGTGTTGTTGTTCATAGCAGTTCTATTACCTTGGGCTCTGTGTATGACCTGGCTAGTCTTCCATCCAACCTGGTGCTGACCTGTGGCTCTGTCTGACTATTCTTTTGTCTATCCCTATAGTGGACACCCAACCTGGTGCAGACCTGTGGCTCTGGCTGACTACCTGAACTGTGTATGACCTGGCTTGTCTGACTACCCCCTCTGGTGCTGACTTGTGGCTCTGTCTGACTATTCTTACGTTTGTTCCTTGTACCTAGCAGATACCCAATCTAGTGCGGACCTGGGGCTCTGGCAGACTAGCTCTGATACTGACTGCAGGCGTGAGTCAGGTATCCCTTTCCTTTTACTGACTGCAGGCATGAGTCAATTATCCATTTCCTCAAACTGGCTGCAGGCGTGAGACAGATATCGCTCCCTACTGACTGCAGGCGTGAGTCAGTACTCTCTCTTCGTCGGATCTAGATCCAGTGTTCCTGTTCCTGCTCCTGTTCCTGCAGAGACTACCAGTGGCTGAGGCCTAGTCTCCAGCAGAGTGGTCAAGCTTGGCTGCCTAATATTCCTGATAGCAGTGCTCGCTGGCTTGTAACCCTCTGCTTGCTACTTGTGTATATAGTGTGCTCTACTTTTCTATTATTAATAAATGTTAACTATACCGTACTGACTCCTGAACGTTATTGGTAAACCGTGACATGAAGCTGGAGATAGAGGGCAACACGGAGCCGCCAGAGTGCCACTCCAGAGCACGGTGGCAGAGGCCGAAGGGGAGCTCAGGAAGAGAGGCCAGAGAAATGGGTGACACCATCATGGCCAAAATGGGACTGAGTTCTTCAAGTAGTGATATGAGACTATGACAGGCTCTTGGTCCTAGTTCTATTTGAGATGCAGAAGCAGCAGCAGCATCACATGCCCCAGCCATTGAAGTTGATTCTGGAGAATGCCCTTCTTCTCCATCTCTTTCCTCACTGAAATCATGGGTGTGGGAATATTTTTACCTTGGAGCAGGCACAGTGCAGTCATCAGTGACTATATTGTGCACTATATGTGATAAGGAAGTGAAAGGGGAAAGCAGGGGACAAACCTTGGCATATCAACCCCTATAAAGCGCATGCAGCATAGACAATATGACATTTATGTCAAGAGTGTGAAATCAGAACCCCCAAAAAAGAAATGGAGAGCTGCTGTCTCTGTGCCATCTGTCCCTCTCCAAGGGCACAAACAACAGGGGTAAAATCCCAGAGGAAGACAGGAGAAACGCAGCCTGGAAGTCCCCACCCCAGCTCTCCCAGTGTCCTCTTACTCCTCCTCTGGTGTACCACCTTTCCCTCCATTACCTCCCCCACCAGTAGATAGCAAGTCTGTAGATGTGAGGATCTGGTAGTTCGTGTTCACACATTGCACATTGTGTGGTGCACTGACCACACATGGCAATGTGGTGGAGAGAAATCAAATGCAGGGTATCAAGGGGCATTTGTAGACATTCTATGCCCAAAGTACGCTAAACTGGTGGCAGGGAGAATGCATTATTTTTACTGAGTCTTCTATCTTGACATCACATGTCCTTATTGGAGTGGACAAAGGCCATAGTTACAGCAGTACTTGATTTCTTGGGATGGTTTAATATTGCTGATCTAAGTGTCAAGTTGTTTGGTTGTAGTTGTGTTTGTTGTTTAATATGATTTCAAATGTGTTAATTGCTGTGATACTTATCAGTTCTTTGCACATTGCAGTCGCTGATGAAAGGCACAGTTCCTTTCTGCTCTCAAGGGAAAAATTAGTACTCTACCACACCACTGATTTTTTGCAGGATGAGAAGCTTAAGTGGCCAACTTATTCTCTCAGTAGAGCATGCAATTTTTTCCTGGACCTGCTTTTGGCAAGTCTGAGGCCTGTGAACAAATTTTCTCAGGGCTTGTTTTTTGCTAGCCTGAGGCCTACAAACATGTTTTTTCAGGGCTAGTTTGAGGACCAGAAGCAAATCTTTTCAACCCTAGCCTTGCTGCAATATTTTGAATGTTTCACTTTATGCAATATTTTGATTGTTTCACTTTATACATATATCTATATCTATCTATCTATCTATCTATCTATCTCTCTCTCTATATATATATATATAGTATATATAAATATATATCATGATTCATAGAGCTTTGAGTCTAATTTGGTATGGTATCAGTCCTTCTGTTTTCCCCTCCTCATGCTCAGTGCTGTTAATAGTACATGTGCCCTGGGTTTCCCTGTCATGTGTGGTTTTGTCTATTTCTGCTACCTGATACTCAGATGTTATTGAATGTTGGTTAAGTTATAGAAATGTAAGTCTCCCAACACTGCTGCTTGAAAGCTGTGTCGTACAGTAATTTACAATATGACTAGCTGCACTGAAAACCCACCCAGACAGCATGCTTGCTGGTGGGCAACTAAAGATCTCCACGGCAGACCGTGTCACTGATGGTCTATGGGGTCATTGCTAGAACATAGCTATTTTGCAAGTATGCTGTAATCATCTAACATGGAGTGGATCCACTCCTAGGAATGAAACGGTGTTTGTGTGCATCAGTTACCAACCAATGCTCTAGGTTCAAGTCCCGTAGAGAAATGTCACCACCACCATCACCACAAATGTTAGATTGCCATCCCTGAGACAAAATAATTCCTTTCTGTGGTGGTGCTGATGATGATGATACTGTATATGTTTAGAAATATGTTGGGAATGGGATGTTCTTGTTGATGCTGCTGCTGGTGGTATATACCCTTTGCTGACTTCTTTTTCATTTTGCTTTTGACCAGTTTTTTTGGCCCAAACATTCTCTCTCTTATCCTCCTCAATGCAACTCGCTGCTCAATTTAAAAGCATAGCTTTATATTCTTTGACAAAATCAAGTTCCTCAGATAAATGTTGCTGATCATCAACCCTTGCCACAAATTGACCATGCTTTGACAGAAATTCAGAAATGTTATGATTAAAGTGGCAGTCCAGCGAAGTAGCAAGAATGTATTTCTCATTGCTTTTAAGTAGTGTTGAGCGAGCACCCCGATGCTCGGGGGTTCGGGTGCTCTGACCGAGCACCCCCGGAGGCTCGAGTGCTCGGCCGAGCACCCGAGCCCCATTGAAGTCAATGGGAGGACTCGAGCATTACACCAGGCACCCCCTGCTCTGACGAGGGGAGGGTGCCTGGTCCATAGGAAAAGGGCAGAAAAGGATGGAAACACCACAGAAATGGTTCAGGGACAGCATAGGGAGGATGTCTGGATGCATCTTGGACTCCAACATCGCTGCTGGGAACGATCTTTCGCCCGTAGTACGCCATTTTTACAGACTGACCGTAAAACACACAAAAAGGCAGATAAAAACGACTTTAGGCGAAAAATTGTTACCAAACAGTATTTGCTGTATATTTACTTGTATATCATCTGCAAATTCTCCCAAAAATTTCCTCGATTTTTCTGAACTGAGGCCATGATTAAGAGGGAAACGTGCGCAGAGGCAAATTCTCCCAAAAATTTCCTTGATTTTTCTGAACTGAGGCCATGATTAAGAGGGAAACGTGCGCTGAGCCGACCATCTAAAACATTATGGGTGAGGGTCTGCTGCGGAGCTGACCATCCTAAACATTATATGCGAAGGCCCGCTAGTGAGCTGACGCTATAAAACATTATATGAGAGGGCCCGCTAGAGAGCTGACCCAATAAAACATTATATGAGAAGGACCGCTGGTGAGCTGACCTATACAAAAATTGTCAAACTGCGCCCGCTGGTGAGCTGGCCCTATATAAAAATTATATCACAGGGCCCGCTGGTGAGCTGGCCCTATATAAAAATTATGTCCCAGGGTATATGGAAGAGAGTCAACCATATACCCGTTTTTTGGGTGGAAGGGGTGAATGGGAATACAGAGTATTCCCATCATTGTAAATAACATATATAAAGTGAGTTTATGTTCCCCCGGGGCTTTCCTCCAGTGGAGTGGAGAAGTCAGGGGAAATCCAGGCCTTGTTCATTTTTATAAGTGTCAACCTATCAGCATTGTCGGTGGAAAGGCGGATACGCTTATCTGTTATGATGCCACCAGCAGCACTAAATACCCGCTCAGACAGAACGCTGGCGGCAGGGCAGGCCAGCACCTCCAAGGCGTAGAGTGCCAGTTCATACCACGTGTCCAGCTTGGACACCCAGTAGTTGTAAGGCACAGAGGGATCATTGAGGACGCTGACACGGTCTGCTACGTACTCCTTCACCATCTTCCAAAACTTTTCCCTCCTTGTGACACTAGGCTGCGCATCAGGGTGAGGGTGCTGGCGGGGTGTCATGAAGGTGTCCCACGCCTTGGAGAGTGTTGCCCTGCCTTTGTCGGAACTGCTGTGTGCTCCCCTTTTCTCCCCTTCTCGGTTGGCCAAGGTAGCACGTACTCTGCCGCCAGCGTTGTCAGATGGAAAATTTTGGAGCAATTTTTCAACAAGAACCTTCTGGTATTGCACCATTTTGCTTGTCCTCTCCACCGGAGGAATGAGAGATGAGAAATTCTCTTTGTAGCGGGGGTCCAGAAGGGTGAACACCCAGTAATCCGTGTTGTCTAAAATGCGTATAACGCGTGGGTCACGGGAAAGGCAGCCTAACATAAAGTCAGCCATGTGTGCCAGAGTACCAACAGGCAAGATTTCGCTGTCCTCACCAGGAGGATGACTCTCAATCTCCTCATCCTCTTCCTCCTCTTCTGCCCACCCACGCTGAAGAGATGGAACTAAAGTTCCATGGCTACCCTCTGTAGCGGAGGCAACCGTGTCTTCCTCCTCCTCCGCCTCCTCCAATTGTCGCTGAGAAGACGAAGTGAGGGTGCTCTGGCTATCACCTTGTGTAAGCTCTTCCTCACGCATTTCCACCTCTTCCACATGCAAAGCGTCGGTTTTAATTGTGAGCAGCGAGCGTTTCAGTAGACACAGAAGTGGGATGGTTACACTGATAATAGCGTTATCGCCGCTCACCATCTGTGTCGATTCCTCAAAATTGCGTAAAACCACACAGAGGTCTGACATCCATTCCCACTCCTCACTTCTGATTACAGGAAGTTGAACGGAGAGGCGACGACCGTGTAACAGCTGGTACTCCACTACTGCCCTCTGCTGCTCACAAAGCCGGGCCAACATGTGGAAGGTGGAGTTCCAGCGCGTGCTCACGTCACACAGCAGCCGGTGAGCTGGCAATTGTAAGCGCTGCTGCAGCTTCAACAGGCCAGCTGAAGGTGTAGATGACTTACGGAAATGTGCACACACGCGGCGCACCTTGGTCAAGAGATCATGCAAATTGGGCTAGGTTTTTAGAAATCGCTGAACCACTAAATTAAATACATGCGCTAGGCATGGTACGTGTGTGAGCTTGCCGAGCTCCAAAGCCGCCACCAAGTTACGCCCATTATCACACACAACCATGCCTGGTTGCAGGTTGAGTGGCGAGAGCCACTGCTCGGTCTGGTGACTAATCCCCTGCAACAGCTCTGAGGCCGTGTGCTGTTTGTCCCCAAGGCAGATCAGCTTCAGCACGGCCTGTTGACGCTTCCCCACTGCAGTGCTACACTGCTTCCAGCTACCGGCTGATGGGTGAGTGGCGCTGCGTGCAGAGAATTCGGAGGTGGAAACGGAGGAGGAGGAGCCAATAACGTAGGTGCTGGCGGAAACCCTGATGGAGGTAGGGCCCGCAATCCTCGGCGTGGGTAGCACCTGTGCCATCCCAGGGTCCGAGTCGCTCCCAGCCTCCACGACATTCACCCAGTGTGCCGTCAAGGAAATGTAGCGTCCCTGGCCACAAGCACTTGTCCATGTGTCAGTCGTTAAGTGGACCTTCCCAGTAACTGCGTTGGTCAGGGCACGGGTGATGTTACGGGACACATGGTGGTGTAATGCGGGGATGGCACACCGGGAAAAGTAGTGGCGGCTGGGGACCGCGTACCGAGGGACAGCTGCTGCCATCAGGCTGCACAAGGCTCCACAAGCCTAAATGGCAGCATTTCGATGGCCAGTAATTTGGAAAGGTGTGAGGTTAGTGCTATGGCCTGTGGGTGGGTGGCTGGGTATTTTCGCTTGCGCTCAAATGCCTGGGGTAACGACATTTGGACGCTGTGCTGGGACAGGGAAGTGGATGTGGTCGCTGATGGTGCTTCAGATGGTACAGGTGCAGGGCGGGAGGTATGCAGGCCTGCGCCTTCGACAGGCGATTGGCTGGCACCGAAAACAGGGGAAGAGGAGGCAGTGGTGTGGCCTGCAGACACAGATGGGCGATCCAGGCGTTCCTCCCACTTATTACGGTGCTTGGATGCCATGTGTCGGATCATGCTGGTGGTGGTGAGGTTTCTAGTGTTCATGCCTCGGCTCATTCTGGTGTGGCACAGGTTGCAAACTACAATTCTTTTGTCGTCCGCACTTTCCTTAAAAAAACGCCATACCGCGGAACACCTACCCCTTGGCAAGGGAGATTTACGCAAGGGGGTGCTCCGTGGAACATTTGCGGGCCGGTTTGGTGCGGTCCGCCTTCTTTCTGTAGCCACACCACTGCCTCTTCCAGCCTGTTGCGGTGCTGCAGATGGCTCACCCTCAGGACTGCTGTCATCGCTCGGCTCTCCACCTTCCCAGGTGGGGTCAGTCACCTCATCGTCCACCAAGTCCTCCTCCACTTCCTCACTCTGATCATCCTCCTCATGTCTTGATCCCACCACATACTCAGTCATTGACAGCTGTATATCATCCTCCTCATCAAGGTCTTGAGACAGTAATAGTGGTTGATTTAATGGCAACTGTGTCTCATCATCATCATCATCCACTTCCTTTGACCTTAAATGCCATTCACATCTGTCATCTTCTTGTGATTGGGTACCCTCTAGAGGTTGTGAATCAGGGCACAAGATGTCATGTTCCTCTGCAAGCGTGCTTGGAGAGAGGGTCAAATGAAGGATTGGTGATGAGACGAGCTCCTCACTATATCCCAGTGTGGGATCACTTCTTTGACCAGACCCTCTATGGTGGGAGGAAGGATGATCAGAGTGAGGATTATGTTGACCAGACTCTTGGCTACTGAGAGTGGACTTGGTGGAAGACAGGGTGGTGCTTAACCGACTGGAAGCAGTATCAGCTGACATCCAACCGACCACCTGTTCGCAGTGGTTGGACCTCGAGAGTGATGTCCTGCGACGCCCTGTAAAATGAGACATGAAGCTAGGTATGGTGTATGTCTTTCTGTCTTGTGCTCTGGCACCAGGCGCAGTTTCTACGCGTCCTGACCCGCGCCCTGAACTATCAGGATCACGTCCACTTCCCCGTCCCTTTTTACCCGCCTTCTTCATATTACACGGAATATGTGCTGCAAATCTGCAACTTTGCACAGTACACAGAATGTGCTGCTAAACTGCGGCTACGCACAGTGAATGGAATATGTGACTTTGATATTTTACAGTTTGAAGACTTAACAGTATTTTTTCCTATTCTGAAACTGTGCACAGTACACAGAATGTGCTGCTAAACTGCGGCGACGCACACTGAATGGAATATGTGACTTTGATATTTTACAGTTTGAAGACTTAACAGTATTTTTTCCTATTCTGAAACTGTGCACAGTACACAGAATGTGCTGCTAAACTGCGGCGACGCACACTGAATGGAATATGTGACTTTGATATTTTACAGTTTGAAGACTTAACAGTATTTTTTCCTATTCTGAAACTGTGCACAGTACACAGAATGTGCTGCTAAACTGCGGCTACGCACACTGAATGGAATATGTGACTTTGATATTTTACAGTTTGAAGACTTAACAGTATTTTTTCCTATTCTGAAACTGTGCACAGTACACAGAATGTGCTGCTAAACTGCGGCGACGCACACTGAATGGAATATGTGACTTTGATATTTTACAGTTTGAAGACTTAACAGTATTTTTTCCTATTCTGAAACTGTGCACAGTACACAGAATGTGCTGCTAAACTGCGGCGACGCACACTGAATGGAATATGTGACTTTGATATTTTACAGTTTGAAGACTTAACAGTATTTTTTCCTATTCTGAAACTGTGCACAGTACACAGAATGTGCTGCTAAACTGCGGCGACGCACACTGAATGGAATATGTGACTTTGATATTTTACAGTTTGAAGACTTAACAGTATTTTTTCCTATTCTGAAACTGTGCACAGTACACAGAATGTGCTGCTAAACTGCGGCGACGCACACTGAATGGAATATGTGACTTTGATATTTTACAGTTTGAAGACTTAACAGTATTTTTTCCTATTCTGAAACTGTGCACAGTACACAGAATGTGCTGCTAAACTGCGGCGACGCACACTGAATGGAATATGTGACTTTGATATTTTACAGTTTGAAGACTTAACAGTATTTTTTCCTATTCTGAAACTGTGCACAGTACACAGAATGTGCTGCTAAACTGCGGCGACGCACACTGAATGGAATATGTGACTTTGATATTTTACAGTTTGAAGACTTAACAGTATTTTTTCCTATTCTGAAACTGTGCACAGTACACAGAATGTGCTGCTAAACTGCGGCGACGCACACTGAATGGAATATGTGACTTTGATATTTTACACTTTGAAGACTTAACAGTATTTTTTCCTATTCTGAAACTGTGCACAGTACACAGAATGTGCTGCTAAACTGCGGCGACGCACACTGAATGGAATATGTGACTTTGATATTTTACACTTTGAAGACTTAACAGTATTTTTTCCTATTCTGAAACTGTGCACAGTACACAGAATGTGCTGCTAAACTGCGGCGACGCACACTGAATGGAATATGTGACTTTGATATTTTACAGTTTGAAGACTTAACAGTATTTTTTCCTATTCTGAAACTGTGCACAGTACACAGAATGTGCTGCTAAACTGCGGCGACGCACACTGAATGGAATATGTGACTTTGATATTTTACAGTTTGAAGACTTAACAGTATTTTTTCCTATTCTGAAACTGTGCACAGTACACAGAATGTGCTGCTAAACTGCGGCGACGCACACTGAATGGAATATGTGACTTTGATATTTTACAGTTTGAAGACTTAACAGTATTTTTTCCTATTCTGAAACTGTGCACAGTACACAGAATGTGCTGCTAAACTGCGGCTACGCACAGTGAATGGAATATGTGACTTTGATATTTTACAGTTTGAAGACTTAACAGTATTTTTTCCTATTCTGAAACTGTGCACAGTACACAGAATGTGCTGCTAAACTGCGGCGACGCACACTGAATGGAATATGTGACTTTGATATTTTACAGTTTGAAGACTTAACAGTATTTTTTCCTATTCTGAAACTGTGCACAGTACACAGAATGTGCTGCTAAACTGCGGCGACGCACACTGAATGGAATATGTGACTTTGATATTTTACAGTTTGAAGACTTAACAGTATTTTTTCCTATTCTGAAACTGTGCACAGTACACAGAATGTGCTGCTAAACTGCGGCGACGCACACTGAATGGAATATGTGACTTTGATATTTTACAGTTTGAAGACTTAACAGTATTTTTTCCTATTCTGAAACTGTGCACAGTACACAGAATGTGCTGCTAAACTGCGGCGACGCACACTGAATGGAATATGTGACTTTGATATTTTACAGTTTGAAGACTTAACAGTATTTTTTCCTATTCTGAAACTGTGCACAGTACACAGAATGTGCTGCTAAACTGCGGCGACGCACACTGAATGGAATATGTGACTTTGATATTTTACAGTTTGAAGACTTAACAGTATTTTTTCCTATTCTGAAACTGTGCACAGTACACAGAATGTGCTGCTAAACTGCGGCGACGCACACTGAATGGAATATGTGACTTTGATATTTTACAGTTTGAAGACTTAACAGTATTTTTTCCTATTCTGAAACTGTGCACAGTACACAGAATGTGCTGCTAAACTGCGGCGACGCACACTGAATGGAATATGTGACTTTGATATTTTACAGTTTGAAGACTTAACAGTATATTTTCCTATTCTGAAACTGTGCACAGTACACAGAATGTGCTGCTAAACTGCGGCGACGCACAGTGAATGGAATATGTGACTTTGATATTTTACAGTTTGAAGACTTAACAGTATTTTTTCCTATTCTGAAACTGTGCACAGTACACAGAATGTGCTGCTAAACTGCGGCGACGCACACTGAATGGAATATGTGACTTTGATATTTTACAGTTTGAAGACTTAACAGTATTTTTTCCTATTCTGAAACTGTGCACAGTACACAGAATGTGCTGCTAAACTGCGGCGACGCACACTGAATGGAATATGTGACTTTGATATTTTACAGTTTGAAGACTTAACAGTATTTTTTCCTATTCTGAAACTGTGCACAGTACACAGAATGTGCTGCTAAACTGCGGCTACGCACACTGAATGGAATATGTGACTTTGATATTTTACAGTTTGAAGACTTAACAGTATTTTTTCCTATTCTGAAACTGTGCACAGTACACAGAATGTGCTGCTAAACTGCGGCGACGCACACTGAATGGAATATGTGACTTTGATATTTTACAGTTTGAAGACTTAACAGTATTTTTTCCTATTCTGAAACTGTGCACAGTACACAGAATGTGCTGCTAAACTGCGGCGACGCACACTGAATGGAATATGTGACTTTGATATTTTACAGTTTGAAGACTTAACAGTATTTTTTCCTATTCTGAAACTGTGCACAGTACACAGAATGTGCTGCTAAACTGCGGCTACGCACAGTGAATGGAATATGTGACTTTGATATTTTACAGTTTGAAGACTTAACAGTATTTTTTCCTATTCTGAAACTGTGCACAGTACACAGAATGTGCTGCTAAACTGCGGCGACGCACACTGAATGGAATATGTGACTTTGATATTTTACAGTTTGAAGACTTAACAGTATATTTTCCTATTCTGAAACTGTGCACAGTACACAGAATGTGCTGCTAAACTGCGGCGACGCACACTGAATGGAATATGTGACTTTGATATTTTACAGTTTGAAGACTTAACAGTATTTTTTCCTATTCTGAAACTGTGCACAGTACACAGAATGTGCTGCTAAACTGCGGCGACGCACACTGAATGGAATATGTGACTTTGATATTTTACAGTTTGAAGACTTAACAGTATTTTTTCCTATTCTGAAACTGTGCACAGTACACAGAATGTGCTGCTAAACTGCGGCGACGCACACTGAATGGAATATGTGACTTTGATATTTTACAGTTTGAAGACTTAACAGTATTTTTTCCTATTCTGAAACTGTGCACAGTACACAGAATGTGCTGCTAAACTGCGGCGACGCACACTGAATGGAATATGTGACTTTGATATTTTACAGTTTGAAGACTTAACAGTATTTTTTCCTATTCTGAAACTGTGCACAGTACACAGAATGTGCTGCTAAACTGCGGCTACGCACAGTGAATGGAATATGTGACTTTGATATTTTACAGTTTGAAGACTTAACAGTATTTTTTCCTATTCTGAAACTGTGCACAGTACACAGAATGTGCTGCTAAACTGCGGCTACGCACAGTGAATGGAATATGTGACTTTGATATTTTACAGTTTGAAGACTTAACAGTATATTTTCCTATTCTGAAACTGTGCACAGTACACAGAATGTGCTGCTAAACTGCGGCTACGCACAGTGAATGGAATATGTGACTTTGATATTTTACAGTTTGAAGACTTAACAGTATATTTTCCTATTCTGAAACTGTGCACAGTACACAGAATGTGCTGCTAAACTGCGGCTACGCACAGTGAATGGAATATGTGACTTTGATATTTTACAGTTTGAAGACTTAACAGTATTTTTTCCTATTCTGAAACTGTGCACAGTACACAGAATGTGCTGCTAAACTGCGGCGACGCACACTGAATGGAATATGTGACTTTGATATTTTACAGTTTGAAGACTTAACAGTATATTTTCCTATTCTGAAACTGTGCACAGTACACAGAATGTGCTGCTAAACTGCGGCGACGCACACTGAATGGAATATGTGACTTTGATATTTTACAGTTTGAAGACTTAACAGTATTTTTTCCTATTCTGAAACTGTGCACAGTACACAGAATGTGCTGCTAAACTGCGGCTACGCACACTGAATGGAATATGTGACTTTGATATTTTACAGTTTGAAGACTTAACAGTATTTTTTCCTATTCTGAAACTGTGCACAGTACACAGAATGTGCTGCTAAACTGCGGCGACGCACACTGAATGGAATATGTGACTTTGATATTTTACAGTTTGAAGACTTAACAGTATTTTTTCCTATTCTGAAACTGTGCACAGTACACAGAATGTGCTGCTAAACTGCGGCGACGCACACTGAATGGAATATGTGACTTTGATATTTTACAGTTTGAAGACTTAACAGTATTTTTTCCTATTCTGAAACTGTGCACAGTACACAGAATGTGCTGCTAAACTGCGGCGACGCACACTGAATGGAATATGTGACTTTGATATTTTACAGTTTGAAGACTTAACAGTATTTTTTCCTATTCTGAAACTGTGCACAGTACACAGAATGTGCTGCTAAACTGCGGCTACGCACAGTGAATGGAATATGTGACTTTGATATTTTACAGTTTGAAGACTTAACAGTATTTTTTCCTATTCTGAAACTGTGCACAGTACACAGAATGTGCTGCTAAACTGCGGCGACGCACACTGAATGGAATATGTGACTTTGATATTTTACAGTTTGAAGACTTAACAGAATGTGCTCTAATCTGCAACTTTGCACACTAAACAGAATGTGCTCTAATCTGCAACTTTGCACACTAAACAGAATGTGCTCTAATCTGCAACTTTGCACACTAAAAAGAATGTGCTGCTAATCTGCAACTTTGCACACTGAACAGAATGTGCTCTAATCTGCAACTTTGCACACTAAACAGAATGTGCTCTAATCTGCAACTTTGCACACTAAACAGAATATATGAAGTTTTTTTTTTTTTGTTTTTTTTCCCCACACACAAAATAAACTGCTGCCCCCACACACAGTAGTCCTAAAAAGGACTTTTGGGTCTTTTTTTTTTTACAAATTTGCTTTTCTTCTCCCTACACTGACTTTCCCTTCCTATCCTCATCTCTCCCTGGCTAAGACTGAGCCGAACTCGCTGGTCAGGTGCTATACAGCACCCGATCACGGGTTCTGGCCAGCCAATCAGTGTAATGCCAGCAGCCAACATGGCTGCTGGCATTACACTGATGTCAGAGCCTCCCTGCACGTTTATTGGCTGCGCAGCAGCCGCGAAACGTGCGGGGAGGAGACCCGAACATGGCGGGCGAGCACATGCGGTACTCGTACGAGTACCGCCATGTGCCGAGCAGAGCGATGCTCGAGCTGATCCGAGCATCGGCCGAGCATGCTCGCTCAACACTACTTTTAAGGACCTATGCCGGAATCCTGCTCAGAAAATGATAACATGTCCTTCACTAGCTGGTGCATGTCTGTGTTGTCACTACTGTAAGATTTGTCAGTCATGCTCCTCAGTTTTTTTGCAGTAAATATATCACTGGGAGAATCTCTCTAATTACTGCCCCTAGCAGCATTGTTGTCTTCTTAAAAGGTTTCAGCAGCTCACATAATTGTCACATTATTAGCCTTTGCCAAGTGACAATGATACTCCTTCCCACGCCTTCCAGTTTTGCATTGAATACTAGCTAATTGCCTTATTCTACTCATGCAAGGGCTCTAGCATATACAATGTGGAATTCCACCTGGTAGGGACTTCCATTTTCAGCTGGTGATGGGGCAGTTTGTTACTCTCTTGTATGAAATAGACACATTGCAACCACTTTAGGAGCAGTTAAAATTGCCACATATTTTGAGGTATATTCAGCATCTTTCTGAGGGTTTTGGATTCTATGGGGAATGGACATGGGCAAAGCAGGGTACATGCACCATATCACCTATTCTCAAGACAGCTATTTTGTTGGAGCCATTATCAGCAGACACAAAAGCAGGTTCCAATATGTGAGGTACAAGCAATTTCTTTATCCCCTGCTCTATTTTATTTAATACGTATATTGATTTTTGGTATTATGTTTGCAAGAGCAAAGCGGATTCAAAATTGTATGGGCTATTGTCACGGAGTGACTATGGAATAACTACACTAACAAGTACAGATACAGTAAAATCAATATCTTTATTAAAATAAGATTAAAAAAAAAAATACGGAAAGCACCTCCCCAACCCTTACAGGACCAGGTGTGGAGACAGCACATGATCCACTGTTGGAACAGGAACTGATCCCAATCTGACTACGGAATGGGAAGGTAGCAAGGATAGCAGTAGCTACTAGTACAGGTAAAGTGGAATTGCCCCAAACAAAAATGAGAAATGGTCCCCTAGAACGCTAGGGTACACCAAGGTAATAGACTAGTATACCATAGGTAACGCTAGGTTAAACCTACAGGCAATGGCGACTAGAATTCCCCAGAACACTAGGGTAGCTACAGGTAATGGTGACTCAAATCCCTAGGGTGCACCCAAAGGCACTAACCATTGGTATCAAGTAGTATAGGATAGCCAGAGACAAAGTTTGGCGCAGCGGCAGGATACTGAGCACAGCTTGTACCAGAGAGATCAGCTAGAGTACGGTTTAGCGTAGGAGCGGAGTCAGTCAGGCCAAGGGTCGGAAACGTATCGGATAGTCAGCCGGAGCCGGAGTCAGCACAGAGCAGTTAGTCAGCCAAGTCAAGGTCGGTACCGTATCAGATAGTCAGCTGGAGCTGGGTCCAGCACAGAGCGGTTAGTCAGCCAAGCCAAGGTCGGTACCGTATCAGATAGTCAGCCAGAGCCGGGGTCAGAACAGAGCGGGTAGTCAGACGGAGCCAAGGGTCAGACCTGAGCGGATGGCAACAAATCAAGGATCGAACATAGCCAGAGTCAAATGTAGCCAGAGGTCATACACGGATCAGCGCATAGGAAATAATCACAAGAGCTAGCGCACAGGTACACCACAAAAGGGCAAAGGAGTACTGGCAGAATGAGGCCTATAAGGCCTAGCAAGTAGGCGGAGACTGACTCTGGCAATTACCACAGGCCTATAAGAATAGCGAACGCGCATAAGCACAATGTCACCTGCAAATAGCAACAGCGATCCCGGAGGGCAATCACGGGCACCATGATAGTTATTCTGATGTTGTACTTTAATAATATTGCCAGAACCAGAGGCAAGTTTACTGGCTATAACCTGATACTGCAAGTTATTGTTGCCCACTCCTGGGAGGTAATCCCAGTGAGCATTGACAGTCCTATAGTCCATACTCTGCCCACTTGTCCACATATCTATTGTCAGGTGAATTTTCTTTCCATAGGAGTTTTCCAGCCCTATGTCCACCACTCTAACCACCTGTCTGTACAATTCTGGCACAGCCATCCTTGCTGCTTGTGATATGCTTGCAGGGTGCAACACGTGACAGCAGCTCTTTAATACCTTGCTTTTCTACAGAATAATAAGGCAGAATGGGAAATGCCAACAACTTGGCAACTTTGCCATTCAACAGACATATTTTGGGATTATTTTTATTAATTTTTTTACTCCTCCCCATATACTCAGTAAGTGTGGGTTGGCAGTACACAGTGCTGTGTAACTTTATTGCTCTAACAACATGACTTGTGCAGATGGTAGGGGTTTGGCAGGGTAATGCGAGCACTCTATGACTTTTTATCTCAAAAAGAAGCCCAGAAGGCAAATATATTTGTAGATACCTTTATTGGCTAACTAAGAAGATTTAGAATGCAAGCTTTCAAGACCTTAGGTCTTTTCCTCAGGCATGTTATACAGATAAATATGAAAACATCTCTCTTAAAGGGATAGTAATACTTTGAAACAAGTATATTTAATTCTATAGGTATTAAAAAACTAAATTACTTTCAACAAGTCCTATCTTTCAAACATCTATGGTTTGAGAGATATAAGCTGTAAACTTTCCCATTTCCCTCCTTGTACGTACATCAGCTTTCCGAGTTAGAGAAGCAGTGCTGTGATCACGCTAGTTAGGCAGAAGTACTTTATTTGAACAGTGTACAACATGTGCTTGCAAACCAGGCACACGTTGTAGACCGTTAAAATTAAGTATTTATGCCTAACTAGAGTGATCACAGCGCTTCTGAAGAGCGCAGGACGGTCTGTTGAACGGGATCTCCTTCTCTAATTAGAGGTTTGAGAGATATGACTTGGTGCAAGTAATTTAGTTTTTTAATACCTATAGAATTAAATATACTTGTTTCAAAGTATTACTATCCCTTTAAATACAAGTACACATTGCATTGTTTAGAATGGAAATCAGATAAGAAAATTCCATCCAGACCCAGATACTCTGATCAGTCAATGATAAATTGGAGTCTTCCTCTGAGGAGTTAGAGGTATTTACGATCCCAGTGGGACTGTTGGAATGGTTAATCCAAAATCCGATAATGTGACACGAATTCTCTCTTTATTCAAAACATAATTTATAGCATTAAACTTCAACGTTAACTTGACCTCCCATACTTTTCTGCCCCTCGAGTGTGGAACAGTCCCATCAGTACAGTTAATTGAAAGGGATAGTAATACTTCGTTTTATCTTTATTTTATTTTGTAGGCATTAAAAAACACGAATAATGATATAAGTCTTATCTCTCAAACCTTTATGGTTTAAGAGATATTCACAAGCAAAGTTCCCCCTCCCACCCCTTTTACCTAGTGTAAGCCATCTCTTCTCAGATGTCGAATGCAGTCCATAGACCTGACAGATAACAGCAGGGGACAAGCTTCTTTCTATTAGAACAATGAAAGCCCTGACTCCCTTGACAAGTTTTTCAGGTTTTTTCCTTATCTTAATTGAAGATTGTCCCTCTCTACAGTCTACCTGGGCACCTCCCTTCTTATCTGGCTGAGCAGTGTTACATCAGTAAAAGGGGAGGGAGGGGGATACTTTATCACTGAATTACTCTTGAACTACAACTCTGACAGAATTGAAATAACACTCTCCATGGCCCAAATACTATGATGATTAATTAGAGCTGCTTTTATTATGAAACATTACTATCACTTTAATGTTCCTGACACTGTGTCCATTTTGGCAAAAATGTTCTCCCACTGGTGTCTCTTTATTTTTGTTGTTAACACTGGATCTGTGGGAATTAAACCTTTTATGTAATGGCTGTCTAGTTTCACCCATATAAAGATCTGTTGGGCATTTTGCACACATGGGGCTAGATTCTATTGCAGGTGCTAAATGTTAACACCCGTTTTATCAAACATTTTCCTATTGAAGTCTATGGAGAAAACTGGAGATAAAAGCAGAGACAAAATTAGCACCTGTAATAGAATCTAGCCCATGATGAGGTATATTACACTGGATGATCGGCGGGTGAAGGTACCATTGATCTTATGGTGTAACTGGGTGTTTGGAATGGGTTTCTTTTCCGTGGTGTAAATGTGTGCACAGGTTTCACACCTCTTTTGTAGGCACAGATGTAAGGGGAGGTTCTTCTTGTGGTCTCCTCATGGGCAGTCAAGGGTTAACCCTCTGCAGTCATGTAGCAGAAAACAACAAGTAGACAGTTATGTATCACCTTATATGGTAAAAACAGTTTATTCTGCAATATGATAGGTTCATAGCATATCTCTTTAGGCTGTAGTCTGTGTTTACCCTACAATAACAAGTTGAGACACGTCTCTGGATTTCAGAGCCATCTTGAGAACAGAAGCGTATCCAGCTAAAGATACTACTGCGAGGATTTGTGTGGAGGGCTCTACCATACTGAGGAAAATCCAGCGGTAGCTAAGTATCTTTTTGGTTTATTTCACATTATTTGTTCAATAAACTGTAATTAAGTGTGTGTGTCTCTTTATCTTCAGTGGAACTCAGGAACCTAGTGTAACATTTGGCGATGCGAGCAGGGTAGAATAGTTGTCACTGCTCCTAGAGAGATTACAGAAAAGACAATTGAGGAAGGGGGTGTGGTGTGTCATATTAGCATTGTGAGTGTTACTCCTTTTTCCCGCTTGTGTTTTATACCCCGCCCCCAATATTTGTGAGTGGTGTACCCGGAGTGAGATAATGCAAGTGGAGGGTGGTTAACAATATGTTGCGTCCATCACTCCCTTCAGTATGGGCAAAGTGGTTGAGGGAGCAGTGGTAGGTTTGGTGGAAGTAGTGGTTGCTGCACAGTTCAGGTATTAGAAGTGGGGGCCAAAGTGAAAGTTCTGCTGACAGGGACAAAAAAACAAATAGTAACAGGAGAAATCTTGGCTAGGGGACAAGGAGCTACATTTCTGCTATTGTGTGAAGGAGAATCTAACCCAATCTATGTTCCTTCCCACAGGTTACTGCTTCTACTATGACTAAGATTTTTGGCAAAAACTTTGGGAAACCACCTTTGTCCAGAGACAAGGATCAGTTCTAGGATTTGCCATTGCACTGCTTTTTGTGGGGTTTTTGCAGAGGTTTTGATCCAACATCCAAAACTGTCACTAGTACTGTGAGTCCTTCTCATATCAAACGACAAGTAACTGAACGTGCTTTATTTAATGCTCATAGGAGTCTGGCAAAAATTGCAGATTGTTGGGTTTGCTCACATGTTCCAGGTCCAGTTGCTATTCCTGCACCTGTGCCGAGTCTATGGCAACTACGGTCTAGAGC
Source organism: Rhinophrynus dorsalis (assembly GCA_037306005.1). Classification (NCBI taxonomy): domain Eukaryota; kingdom Metazoa; phylum Chordata; class Amphibia; order Anura; family Rhinophrynidae; genus Rhinophrynus; species Rhinophrynus dorsalis. The sequence continues at coordinate 220,703,070 of CM074722.1, forward strand.
CAACTGAGATGCCTGGGATGACTGAAGAGGCTTGGATTTATAGTGACTCAACGTACAATACCACCGCAGTGTTTCTTCCTATATGGGAGCATGTCCAGGTTCCTCTGTGGTGTTATTGACACAATACCACAGTTGTGCCACAAATTAGGGTGGGAATTGCCAAACCATGTTTACAAGCTCTCTTCAAGATATATGCAAACCAAACTCGATGAAAACCACATTTATGGATTTATGAAACAAAATATTCTTTTCTTGCCACCTCTAGTTGTGAATCAGTAACAGAATTGTGAACATTGGGCTGAACAACATACACTTTTATTCCTGGTAGGCCTCTGATTTAGTGTACGAATCATGTGGCTTTCAATTTTTGGTGGGGTTGGACATTACAGATTCCAGCCATGGGCCTTTGAACTTTGGATACATTTAAGATCTGGCTCATTAATTGATAATATCACTGAACTTTATGATGATGCTTTTCGCTAAATTGCAGAAGATTTAAATATGATACATCGACAGTTAGCACAAATGACTTTTGTATTGGATTATCTCACTGCTAGTCAAAGGGGTCTGTATACTATTTTATGCCCATCCTGTTGTCATTATGTTAATCAAACTGATGATGTTTCCAATGGGATTGAAGCACACATTCAGCAGGGGGAACAGTTGAAGGAGTGCTTTGCAGCCAAGCACCATACTGAAATGCCAGGATGGTTGGATTGGTTAGGTGGTATCCTTTTGAATGGTTGCACACAGAAGAGCATGGGACCATTCAACTCTTTCAGCAGGTTGCCTGGCTAAAAAAGCACAATGTGACAATCTTGCAGTGCATGACAGCATGAGATTGTCACTGGGCGCGTTAAACACACGGAGGCAGCTGGAGCACCTCTATGTGCTGAAGAAAAAAGGGAGTTTTTTCAGGAAGCCCTTCATCGTTTTAAGGACTCTGGTGCCCCAAAGTTTTTTTGACTCCTCTGTCCCAGAGACTTTGCCTTACTTTGTGCTGCACATGAATGGGATACTCTCAATCTTCAGTTAATTGCCAAAGTAGCGACCTGAGGACACAGGTTACTACTTTGTCATTTAACTTCTTTTGCTCTCCCCGTTCCTCTACTATGTTTGCTGGATAGTGTTAGTGTGAGTATTTTTACAATGAAGAACACATTAGAACTGACCGTATGTATTGTCTTGCTCTTTACAAAATACTCTATCTCTTCTAATATCAGTCTGTCTCAGTCACAGCTCATGTCTTGTCAAGGATCTTGTCGGTGTCACCTATCAGTCAAACTATTAAATTTTTTTTTACTTTTTTTTTTATTAACAGTCCCTATAAAAAAAAATTGCCTGACATCCCTAACACAGAAATAACAGCCAAATCAGGGAGGAACTTGGAACACAGCATTTGGGGTAAAACACCTTTGCTCTCTTCACCCAGCCCCATACTCCACTAACATAGTGAAAACAGTCTAATCAGGAAGGAACTTAGATCACAGCTACCTGTGTATTCCCAGTCAGTCACAAAAAAATGTTGAGGTATTTGGGGTGAATCTGCTTTCCTCCTGTCACACGTCACCAGACTACCCCAACACAGACATAACAGGCAGATCATAAAGGAACTTGGATCACAGCTGCCTGTCTCATTCAACTGAGGTTTTTGGGGTATTTTAGATAAATCTCCTTTCTCCCTTCACATACCCCCCAAAGTCCCCCACTCTCCACTAACTCAGAGAACAAATTGTCTGAACACAAGAATCAATAAAATAAACTCCAAATTTTCTTTGTCTATCCTAAGTAGTACGTGGTGGGGAAATTCAGTCTTAACATTGATTTCAATGCAATGAGCTTGGCTGGAAAAAGCGGATAATCTTAATTTTTTTAGAAAAATTCCCCACTCGAAAGGAATACAGTTTTTAGCCTGTTTGGCTTTTGAGGAGAAAAGTTTCGCTAATCCCTACTAGTGCATGTGGCAAACAGCTACATTAACATATAAACACACCCACGTGAATACGACAATGACTCATTAACCTGCATTTCCATATTGAAATGAGCCATTGTCAATGTGTTCAGTGTAAAATTATAAACCTGTCGAAGGCATGGTGTATTCCTGGCAATGATTATGATGGTGGATTGGTAGAGTATTGATGGGGATATGATGGGAAAGATATCTTAGTGCACACTGGCAATATTCCTTCAACACAGATTCAACACAATATCGCCCCTAAGCCTTTATTGAACTTTAGTGCATCTTAGCCCTGGTGTCAGAAGGGAGAGTTTAAAAAAAATATTTTAGGCTGATATTTGATAGCCAGAATCCTTCCTATCACCAGTAGTAGTAGTAGTAGTAGTCGTAGTAGTAGTAGTAGTTGTAGCAGTACTAAACCTAAAGACAACAAGGAGATGCATTCTAGTACCGTTGCCATAGTGGAGGAAGATTCAGCAGAAACACCAAGTGCTGTGTAAAATAGTGGCAGTAACACCCTACCACAAACTAGTGGTCACTCTTCTTCCCCTTGCTCACAGTGCCTAGAGAGATCTGCTGCATCTCACTGACGAGGCCCAACAAGGCCAAAACGTACGTCTGGGGTTGGCTGCTTCTCTTGTTCAGAGAGGAATTGCCTGGCACTTTGTGGATGGACTGCCTTTTTGGTAGGATCAGTATGATGTGCTATAGGATATTTCCTCTCTGTGAAAGGCACTAGTGAGCTAAAAGAGATTGCACCCTGGGTAGGATACTCATCCTATAGAGCCTCATCAATTCGAGGGCAGACACGTTCCTAGTTGAGCATCTCTGGCTAGCTCTTTGCATATACAAATTACCCTTGGGATTAGTCAACCTAAGGGTAACAGGGTAGTCCAGACGTGGACCCCTTGCTCACAGTGCCTAGAGAGATCAACTGTATCTCACTGACGAGGCCCAACAAGGCTGAAACGTACATCTGGGGTTGGCTGCTTCTCTTGTTCAGAGAGGAATGGCCTGGCACTTTGTGGATGGACTGCCTTTTGGTAGGATCAGTATGATGTGCTATAGGATATTTCCTCTCTGTGAAAGGCACTAATGAGCAAAAAGAGATTGCACCCTGGGTAGGATACTTATCCTATAGAGCCTTATCAATTTGAGGTTCCTAGTTGAGCATCTCTGACTAGCTCTTTGCATGAGCAAATAAGTAGTTTTGTAGATGTCTCAGAGAGTGGAACATTTTCTTCAAGTCATTGAGTCCAAACACCTGCTGCCACATCCATCACCCCTAGTCAAATTGTTCTATGTACTGTCAACCCAATCATACTGAGTTCTAGTAAAAAAAAGTCAAACACTGCACAGAAATAATCCAAAACTATTGCTGTGGAATGGCAAATTTACCAAAATGTTAGCATGCTGACATCCTGCACTATTCTTTTTTTTAAAAAAACACTGTTTTTAAAGAATTGATGTCATGTGTTGTACTTCACTGACATATCCCAAGCTGCAGATATTTTTCTAGGATGACTGTGCAAGACTTATGGTTAGTGTGATGGGCAAAAGTAACTAGGCAAACGTGTTACTCAGTGCAGAGCTTCCAGAAACCACCACACTACAAAGAGGATAGATGGACAGTTATGACCCATGATGCAATAATGCTAACAAGCACAATAAATATACCTTTACTAAAGCCAAAACAGGAGAAGAGCAATTCAAATGCTGACGCACTTGCAGCTTGACAGGAGCAAATGAAAGGCACATCAGATTCATTTGCTCAGGACAGTAACAGAAGAGTCAGCAACCCAGAACTTGCCGCTTACCCCGAAATACATTGAACATCAAGCTGCGAATAAGAAGATTAAAGCTGGAACAAATCTGAACATTGAGGCATAGATAAATACTGAAACCAAGTTACTTTAAGCTTAAATGGACTCAGAAGGAAACCAGACACTGCACTGGAAACAGATACAAAAGCAAGAAAGGTGAATATCTACAAAGAAGTTAACTGAGATACAGGTAAGTTGACTTTGAACCTGTGCCAAAATGTCAAGGAGGGGATAATTTAAAGGGACAGTAATGTTCCACAAAAAATGCTTATAGATTTGTAGAGGGTAAAAAAAGAAACTCAGTGCCACAAATCCCATCTCTCAAATCGCTATGGTTTGAGAGATATTCGTAATAAAAGTTCCCCCTCCCTCCCCTTCTCCTGAGGTCAGCGTCTAGCTGACAGCAGGAGATCCCAGTCCGGGGACCAGCTGGCGGCTCTGCAGCAGAGACAAAATCCTGTTATTAGAAAATAATTACTTCAATGGAAAGGTCTACAAAGTGTGCCTGGTTTGAAAGCACACTTTGTAGACCGTTCCCATGAAGTAGTTCTTTTCTAATAATGCAATTTCAACTCTCCTGAAGAGCTTCCTTGTATCAGCCGATACGGATCTCCTTCTGTCAGCTTTACAGCTGACATCAGGAGAAGGGGAGGGAAGGGGGAACTTTGATTGTTAATATCTCTCAAACCATAGCGGTTTGAGAGATAGGGTTTGTGGCATTGAGTTTCTTTTTTTACCCTCTACACATCTATAAACATTTTTTATTGGACATTACTGTCCCTTTAAAGGCAGAGTTCAAACAGGAAAATAGCACAACAAAATCCAGATCTTAATGGTCTGCTGGTGGGGCTGGTGGCTAATTTGTCTGTGGCATTGCTACTGCCTAGCAGGACCCTGGGGTGCTGATGGGTGGGTTTGGGATATTATTAGCAGTTGCCCGGGTCCCAGGACTAGGCAATATGTGATGCTGTCAACATTTTGTGCTGCTCGGGTTGTCTCATATTTTTTTGTGGTATTTGCAGTTTCACACTCACATTCAGCCTAAAGTTATAGGTACCTCAGAGGTCTAGGTGAGTGAAAACTTTGGCAACTTTAAGCTGACTAAAGTATTCAAAGATGAATGGTAAATGGTAACAATTTTAAATAGTCAACTTATTAAGGCCCCTATAATCGACGCGTGGCATGAGGGTTCTGTAATGGACTGTAGGCCATTATTGTGAGGCTCTTCTGAGGGCCTTGGAACTATTGGTAAAAGACTGTGAGCTCTATTTAAAGAGATCCAATGGGCAAAAAAATAGCCAACACCATTTTTTCAAGCACTGTAAGCAATTCAGTTATCTGTGCTATGAAAGAATGCCAGTATACCCCCCCCCCCTTCCTTGTGTCACAAATTCAATGGAGAGTTAACTAGAGAAAGAACCGTCAGCTGGAGCTAGAATGTGATGGCTAGTATACTAGTATTGCTGTTTTGTCAAGCGCACTCTTGCTGAAGCAAGGGTCAGGAGTAAAGGTGCTGACCACCAGATCAGATATCTGACCCCATTTGAGTTGGGATAAGATGAGGATGACACTCCTGCAGCCAGGTTAACTAAGAGTATCTGAAGCTAAATAATCTCTAAAAGTCTTGCTGCAGAGTGATCTAGACTGTAAGAAGTCAGCAGATGTGACTGTTACCAACACAGTGAGGAGGCTTACTAGTGCTGAGCTGAGCCAGCAAATGTCAGTATGACAGGATGAGTAAGCTGAGTCAGAGCAGAATGGGGAGGCTGAGCTGGTAGATGAGTATCCGACAGGAAGGGTAACCTAAGACAGTAGGTGTCTGTCCAACAGGATGAGTAGGCTGAGCTGGCAGTCGAGTATCTGACAGTAAGGGTAAGCTGAGCCGGTAGGTGTCTGTCCAACAGGATGAGTAGACTGAGCTGGAGGATGTCTGTCTGAAAGGACTGATAAGCTGAGCCAGAGGATGTCTGCACAATAGGGTGGATAAGTTGAACCAGAGGATGTCTGTCCAACTGGATGGGCAGATGGATTGCAGAAACAAATGGAAGACAGGTATAGAACCAAGCAAAGGCACATTAGGAGGATCCAAAAACAAAATCAGAGGGGTAGTTAGAGATCAGGATCAGTGATGGTCAGGAGGCTGAAACTAGAGGGAAACAAGAATGATAAATCTTAAACACTAAGTAGTAGGATCAAGGATCAGACAAAAGGAAGCTCATAATGAAGGAATTCAAAACCCTGCTAGCCAATCAAAGAGGCAGAGGTATTTCAACAGTAGGGATGGGCAAAAATTTTCTCCTAAAACTGAAATCTGCGAATAATGGCACTTTCCGGTTGACGAATAATTTCTCACTAAGATGTTGATTTTGTTTTCAGTTATAATTTTTTTGGACTGTGATAAGACAACAGGGTTATTTTTATAAATAAAAATAAATAAATAAATAAAAAAGAATGAATAACTAAATATCTTAGGTGACAGTGACAGACAGCTGACTGGGCTTAGCCAAGGCATCATACAACTCCATCACTTGTGTTGTGTACTGTACAGTAAAAAAAACACAGTGTAGCTGCGTAATGTCTAGCAAACGCACAAGGGGAAGGGGGAGGGGTGGAGCAGTGCAGGGATGTGAGAGTAAAGTAGTAGTTCAAAAACTGACTGCAGCAATGGTTGCTGCAGAGTGTGCAATCAATGATGATGATCCCTCTACTCCAAGGGAGGATGCAGTTTATCAAGGTCCCAGCAAAACTAGTTCCAGCACCACCAGTGCCAGTAGAAATATAGAACCATATAAGAAGAACACTGAAGACAACAACAAGTCTCATTCAAGTATAGATGATGCTGGCAATAGCATAATAGAGGAAGGTGTAGCAGCTGAACCGCCTGCTGCATCAGACAGTGAGACAACCAAGCACCAAAACACGTCCTCAAAGTAGTAGCAAATTTTGTTACAATAAAAGTAAAATGAAATTGTTTGAGACCTCTAAAAGCTTAGAGGAATATAAGGGTAGTAGTGGGCAAGAACTGTCAGGTGATGCTGATGCTGCTGAGGATGACCTAATGATGACTGATGATGAATCAGATCTAGAATATATCCATCAAGCATCCTTCTTTTGTTCAGATACAGATGAAGTTGAGAGTGAGGATGATGACAGGGCTATAAGGTTAGCAGAAAGTCAAAGGCTGTATCTTCCACCACTTTTAAGGAGCACTGTGCCTGTCTATAAAATGTTTGAGAAAGCCATTGGAAAGTCTGACCCTGGACAAGTACAGATGTCAAAAAGCACACAGTCACCCTATCAGTCATCATCAGCATCATCGCTTCTTCAAAGTCCAAGTCCCACTCAGCCACACACACCTGTTTTGAGTACCCAGCAACACAGGTTAACATCCACAGTGTTAGATATGACGAGTACCTCTAGTGCTGCTGTAAGTGCTGCACCTTTGACATCGAGCAGTAGTGGCAGTAGAATTATATCAACATCCAGCTCCAGTAGTAGTAGTAGTAGTAGTAGTAGTGTCACTAATCTGAGAAGGAGGATAGAGTTTTGATGCAAAAAATGACAATAGTAAAATTAATATACATGCACAAATCACAACCATACCAGCCAGTCCCCCACTACCACCACTACAATACACATTTGCCACATTGTAGGATGTATTTTTTTTTTTAAATCTCTTGACATCATCATGAATATGTGCCAGTGTAATTTACTAAATAAGTTAATGTTGTGGGCAAAGGACAAATGCATTCTGCATGCTAACACATTTTTCAAGCCATTTGTTGCTGTAGGACTCACAACTTTGACTTTCAGTTTATTTCTAAACTTCAGCCCTCAGAAAAAGTAATATTACAGTGGAAAATGTAGTACCTATAGGAAATATAGGCAGAAAATTTGTTAAAATAGGCAAAAAGGAAGACATTTTTGCATAGGTGCATAGGCGAAAAGGCAACATTTTTCACGGGAACAGCGAAAAATCAGCAAGTTTTCATGAAAAGTCATGCAGAAAATGTTTCACACTTTTCGTCCACCCCTATTCAATAGTACAGGTAGACAGGTAGGGACCTGACACCTTTATAATTGCTGGTACATCCACTACCACCACAGTCTGTGGCCAGGACGATGAGATGACCCCACTCCAAACAGTACCTAGCATGGTCAACACAACAGTCTGATCTTATTCTAATATTTTTTGTTGCTGGGGGGACTGAAAGTCACAATTTAGCAGCTGAAACTACAACTCTGTCACCACCAAATAACATTATGTCAGTGGCGGTGAAACCCATTCTCTCTCTAGCTCCCTCTCTCTCTTTCTCTCTCTCTCTCCACTTCTGGCTCTCATCATGTCACCACTGGTACCACCACCATTATCAGCATTATCAGCAGTAGCACCACTTTTTCCCCTTTCACTAATTCAAACTAGGGCTCAGAGGATGTTGTGGCAGCACTATCTGCAGGGGTAGTGGCAAGTACAACAATCTCTCTCTCTTTCTCCTAGGCATAGACTGACAACATATGGGAAAATACCACCCCTTTTATAGTTAGCTTGGCAGGAATACATTGGGGAACTCAGTTTGTGTTTGTGTGTATATATGTGTGTGTGTGAGACGGGGATATATTATAATTTATTTTGATACAATAAAAAAGCAGCAAAAAGCAGAAGAACTACACATTTTGAAGAAATTTCTTCCAAAGCAAAAAGTGCAATTTTTTAAATAACTATTTTGCATTTAAGCTGAATATTTTTTCCTATTCCTAGAGCCCAGTTCAGCCTTTCAAACATCTCTGCTCTGTCCCCATACTGCAAAGGAGTCAGTCCTGTCCATTATCATCCCCTTGCACTTTTGGATACCCAGCTTTTTGTTCATCAGTGGCAGGTGATGACGTCCAGTAATGCCTGGCTAGACCCCATGATAAGCGGAAGGCAAAGGGGTATGACATTTAAACCCTTCTGCACTAGATAGCCCACCAGTAGGAGGGTAGGCACCTGGAGACTAGCACAGCTTACCCTCCTAGGCATTGTCAAAAATAATAAACAGAACCCTGACCTATGATCCATCCTACCGAGGTAGGGCAGGAAATCACTAGGGGATGGCAGTGTGGGGATAGTTTTAAATTTGAGGTTCTCTCAGCAGTGATGCTGGGAAACGTGAAGGAATGTTTATTTACAAATTTCAATCTTGTCTCCCAAAAACTTTCTCCAAGACACTAGTTTACTCATCATTCCAATCTTCAACTATTCTAACCCCCTTCTTAGTCTTTAATCTTTTTCCTAGGAATTCCACCCATTAATTAATTGTTGACTAGTTGAAGAGCCCATTACATGGGCCACAGTGCCACTACCAGCCAGTCGCAGGGCAGTCATGCACAGTAGAGACTGCCCACACAGTGGCTGATACAGTGCCAGCCAGTCGCAGTGCATTCATGCTCAGTAGAGACTGCCCGCGCTGCAGCTGATACAGAGCAGGACGCTCCTTCGGAGCACCCCACTCTGCATCATCCTCATCACAGGCAGTCTCTACTGCGCATGACTGTGTCGTTACACACGTTTTAGCGAATTATTATATAGGATTGAAATATCTCTTTCTCTATATTTCTTTTGATTTTATTTCATAAATGTCTGACTTTTGGACAGTCCAATGAAGGTGAAAAATTATCTAGACAATTACACCATGTGAAGAAGTTAGTATATTCTGTTGGTGTAAAGGACAATTATCTGAATGTTGCACTATTGACAAATTTGCTCCTCTGTGGGTAGACCTGCTGATAATGCTGTGCACCAACAGGCAGAACGGGGGAGAATCTACACTGTATTGCTCAGGACAGGCAACTACAGTTTCATTGATTTCAGATATGCCACGTATAGAATTTGGTCAGTATTTTATGACCATTTTATTGCTCTTTGTCATTTCTCTGACCACTCCTTTTTGTCAAATATTCAAGCAGCATTTATTTCCTATTTTACAATGAAGGCTGGCCACACATCACTTATTAATTTTTATAGAGTTTTTTCAAATGATGTTAATGACTCATCTATCATTTTACTTGCAATTGTCCTACATTTGAAACATTATTGTATTTGTATTTGTGCAATTCTGATAAAGACAAAGTTTTTTCAAAGTGCATACATCCAAAAAAGTAATAAATCCCATAAAATTAGTAGTCTACCTATTGTTAGTTTGTCTATTTTACTTTTATTTAAAAATGCATTTGTAGTATTATTTGGACTAACAGTTTATATTTTCAGTTAAGCTTTCATGAAATCTTCTCCCTTTGTCAAGTGGTTCTTTCCTGTTCCTAAGATGTACTGTCACAGTAGCCTTATATCATATGTCATTATCGACGGTCTAGCTAGGGATAATCTGACATTACCCTAATTAGTGATTTCTAGCTAGTACAAGGTCTTCTGCCTTGACTTTTCTATATCTACCCGATAACTTAGAAGGCAAAACCTGAGGACCTTACTGATCTTCCAGCATGAACTATGAAAGAGCACAGGTTGCTAAATGAGAATGTGCTCTTCTATAATTATTAGGATTGTCTAATGTGCATTTATTAGTGGAGAGTAGCTAAGTATATTTTTAGAGGTTTGAATTTTGAACAAAGTATCACTGTTGCTAAAACACGGTGAGGTGGATGTACTCAGGATTCGGGGAGATGCACTAAGGTACGATGCAAAGGCAATGTGTGGAGATCACTTCACCATGGAGAAAATTATACCATATGCATTTGCCTTGTGAAGTGTGGCTGAGACTTGTCTTTACATGAATCAGCTGATCGTCAGGTAGTACGCTGTTCACATGTAATAGATTATCTGCCTTTTCTGTATTTCCCTGAATCAGCTGTTAAGAGGCTGGGGTAGAGGACTGTGTATGTCATACTCCTTTGAGTGCCTAAGGATGTGCAGCGCATTAGAGAGCAATGAGTCGCACATATCTATGGCACTCAAAGAGCTATAGAAAGGCTGCTGCTGTCGTCTCTGGCATGGCAAATTGTCCTCTGTAGCTGCATAGAAAGTTATGGGAAGAGCCCAAATTCCCCATCCTCAGGGAAGCAAATTTGTTTCTGTGAACTCTGAAAGCATTGCCAGCTATTGTCAATCAATGTGGCAAATAGCCATATAAACATAAAAACACACCCTCAGGAATAAGATTATGTTTCATTAAAGCTGCATTTCAATATACAATTACGGTATTGGCAGAGGAAACACTGCAGTAACGTAAAATCTGTCAAAGGCATGGAGAAATATGGTGATATAGACATATCTGAGATGTAATCAAAGGGCTGAGATAGTGAAGACTCTATAGGGTATACAATAAGATGAAATTGGTTCCAATTCTGCACCATATCATCAATCTGACCTTTTTGGAGCCTTAGGCCTTGGTTCATTTGAGTCCACTGAAGCAAAAAACAGCTGATGTTATTTTTTCAAGCAGGGTAAGCAATGCTATTACCTGAGCTATGGAAAAATACCAGATAAAACCCCCCACCTCAGGCAATAAATGTGCGGGCATTTTCGCCCATTGTAAATAAAAACACTAATATATGCCATTCAATTCCATGCATTAGGCACTAAGATCCATTAAGGGACCCACTTTATCGTGTGAAAATCTGCACCCAATTTTTTGGGGAGCAGAGTCCTTTAACGGTTCCCCAAAGTGCCAATGCAAGAAGTGAAAGTCAAAGAAAAAAGAATAAAAAACTGTGACTATATCAATACATCCAAACTAATCAAAATTGTGTTACATGTTGGTAGAATTGACTCTGTGAGTACCAGTGGGGTATGCTTACCCAATTAGTGCTCCCAAGGTTAATCCGACTAAGGTAAAAAAAAAAACATTCCCTGAAAAGAAACATTTATCAGTAATCCTGATTATCAGGGGAGTCTTCAACACCCTTGTCAACTACTGTCTGTCTTCTTCTTCTATCCTCCTTCTTATGTTTTCTCTAATCTTCTTTCTTCTTATTGTCTTTGTCTTCTTTTCTATAAAATAAAATGACCTGTCATGTAATGTTTAAAAAAAATGCCCCAATATATGCCATAGTTAACCTTTTGAGTGCCCGAGGGTTACCCCCTCCAGCTCTCACGGGGTTAGATGCAGTGTTGCATCTGCTTTACAAACAATATCCAGGCAGTCTATGTAAAATAAATACGTAATATTTGTGTTGGTAAAAATCAAAATGCATTGCCATGATATGAGAAAATTCCACTACTGCCACCTCTGCTGGCTCCATTGGTGAAGAGAGCAATGTCTAATAGCACAGACCCCGCCTCCATACATATCAAACCGTTGCTAAAGTCCCAATGAGGGAATTTTTAACAGAAACTGTCTTTTTATATGGCCAATCTCTGCTTAAAATGGATTCCAGCCTCCAATTGGCTAGGCAGTGTGCTTACGTACCTCCCAGAAAATCATCTTGTATCGGGTTTTGTCATCCCCCCCAGAAGCTGATTAGCTAGGCATGTAAGATAAATGTATGTACAGATCCAGACAGGCAACTAAAACCAACTGGCCCCTGGGGTGACGTCTAAGGCTGCCCCATACACAAAAGGCCTACAACAAGTTCGAATAACATGTGCCACCACAGGCCTTATGGTCCCAGAAAAAGACTGACTCACACCATGACCTGAATCTAAGGAGCAATTCATCACTGGTGGATCTTTGAAGGTCTATGTGTGATGTGGTGATGTTGAGGGATAAACAAGAAAAGTAATTTATTTGCAGTGTCAGGAAACTGCTGCATCATGATTCCTGATCAATGTGCTTACTGATAACTCTTTTAGTGCTGTCAGAGGGGTTCCTATTACATTGCTTTGCAGCACTGGGGCTCAACGGAAGGGGCTTGCCAATGCTATTGTTGCTATACTGCTGGCAGTGTGTGATATCAGAGACTTGTCTTAATGTAAGGGATTGTAACACAATGCAGAGCCAGAGGACCCCAATGGATGCTGGGCCACATCACATTTGCCCCCTCTCTACACTCTGTAGTTATACACCTGTATAACTAAACTTAACTTAATTGCTCACTTTGCTGATTCTGCTGGTTACCAAGAGAACATACTCACTGTTTATACATAGCAGAGGAGCTGTGCTTGCCCTTCCTCACTTATTCACTAATTTGTTCAAGCTTTAACCAAACACGGCGTTCCTGGGATACTGCAAATGAATAACAGCTTGTGGAATCCCCTCTTTATCTTATATCTCCACCTGTTTGTGTTGAACTGTATTTACAGGCTGTCACTCAGACACAAAGTGTGACTCACTGCAGAGTTGGTCATATCTTTATCTGTGACACTTCAAGAATGATGTTGGTTTTAAACCAAAACAATGTTGGTTTAAAAACTGGGTGTGTGCTGCAAGGTTTAATAAATATCTGTGTTTGCGTATGTGTGAATGCATGCTGATGAACATTGCAAACTAACTGCACCATGGGGGACAAATAAAAAGTGTCATTGCTTTAAATCGAGCTTTTAACCATTTGAATGTGCTGGAGACCTCTCTAGCATTCAAAGGGTTAAAAGCACCATTGAAATCAATGGCAGTTTTTCTAATCTTATTTATCCCCTATTGTGCAGTTTGTTTGCTCCACAATTATTCCAGTTTTTCAACATAGGGACCAAAGTGTGCCATTTTATTTTCTATCTCTGACACATTTTTGTCGTGCATGCATGTAAGGTGATCACATATCTCTTTAAATCAGAGACAGGATTCTGCAGGATTGCACAGGAATCAGACCAGCTCTGCAGTGTGTGTTTTCTATAACCTCTGATTTAAAGGGATATGTGGTCAACTTATGCACGCATGTGAGAGGCTGAGATGTTTTTCTAGTAGAACGTTCATTGTTCAGGTTGGTGAAGTAATTCTAATTAGTCAAAATAGTTATTGGTTATCTGAAGTTGTCAGGATTTTTCCTTGCACCACAAAGTGTGGAAGTTTATGTCTCTCCACAGCTGGGAGTTATTTTGTCTGTGTGACACATTATTAATCTTGTTGAAACCATGGCAGAATCTTTAACTCTTTGGGTACCAGAAAGGCATTCAACGCATTGCAACTCTATGAGTTAGATACCTCTCTGGCACTCAGAAGGTTTAATGGCCAAGGTAATATTTCCAGAATGAGGCTGATGTACTAAAAAGAACTGAATTACCACTGGAACAAACCAAATGCATCACAGCAGACAAACACAAACATTGATTTAAATGGGGATTTTAACCTTTAGCACCAAAAAGGTTAAACTTTAGAGTGCCAGACACGTATCCAATGCATTGTGTTGCAATGTGTTGGATGCTCCTCTGGCACTCGAAGGGTTTAAGATTCCATTTAAATCAATACAAATGTATATTTGTTCCCTATGGTGCAGTTGTTTTTTTCCAGAATGTTACCACTCTCTTAGTATACCACCCTCGCTGTCTGCACTCCAACCTGGCTCTGCTATTCAGCATTATGGAGGGGGAGTCAGTCATCAAAGCTCCAGGAACTCAGAGCAGTTTACTATGACCAAACTTTAGTGGGAATTATGAGAAATCCTAGAGCAACCAATTGCATTATGGGAACAAATGCAAATTTGAATTGTTTTAAATGGGGCTGGTGACCTCTCTAACAATCAAGGAAATAAATGGCCAATTTAAATTATGTGATTTTTTTAAATTCTCCCCATGCTGCATTTGGTTTGCCCCAGAATTGCCCTACTTCCTCTTAGTATATCAGCTTCCTTATATTTGTGTCAAACTCAGAAAAGGGCAATATTCTGACTAATCACGCTACTGCCTCCTTGGTACAGGGGTCTTACGTATAAACGCAAAAGTGTACCAGTTCTGGAGCAAACTGACTACACCCACTGATTTAAGCTGTGCGTTAAACCGCATTAATGCTACAGGGGTCTCCAGTGTATTGCAAAGCATTGTGTAGGAGACATCTGAATATTCAAAGGGTTAAAACTGATGGAAATTCAGGGAATGTTTATTTTTCTCCTACTGTGTGCAGTTGGTTTGCTCCAGAATTATACATAAGGTTCATGGTCTCCTATTTCATTTAATTGTTAGGCACAATCTTTTTTAATTGTTTTCATATTTTATTATCTCTATTGTAATCTTGTAAAACACTGCTTATACTGTTGTACCACATTTGTTCATACATCATCTGGTGCAAGCTGACAAACAGAACCCTTTAAACTCATTGGCACCCAAAGAAGCAGACTGCTAATGCTTGCAATCAGCAATTATTATAGTGTATGTGGGCATGTGTAGTATGTGTGTGTATGTGTGTATGTGTAGTATGTGTGTGTGTGTGTGTGTGTGTAGTATGTGTGTGTGTGTGTGTGTGTATGTGTGTATTATATGTGTAGTGTTTGTATGTGTAGTGTGTGTATGTCTGTGTGTATGTGTCTGTGTTTGTGTGTGTGTTATATTTATGTATGTGTATATATGTGTGTGTGTGTATATAGAAGAACATATAGTGTACGTGTGTGCATGTGTGTGTTTGTAGAAAAGCATACAATGAGCATACAGTTTGTGTGTGTGTGTATATGCAGAAGAGTATGTAATGTGTGCTTATGTATGTATCCAAGAGCATGTAGTGCGCATATATGTGTATATGTAAAACAGTACATAGTGTGTGTGTGTGTGTAAGAGCATGTAGTGCGTATATAGTGTGTGTTATATTTATGTGTGTGTGTGTGTGTATATATATATGTGTGTGTGTGTGTGTATGTGCTGTGTGTATATATAGAAGAGCATACAGTGTACGTGTATGCGCATATGTGTATTTGTGGAAGAGCATATAGCGAGCATACAGTTTGTGTGTATATATGCAGAAGAGTGTATAATGAGTGTGTATGTATGTATACAAGAAGAAATAGTGTGCAAATGTGTATGTGTGTGTGTGTGTGTGTGTGTGCGCAAGAGCTTGTGCATATATAGGATGTGTGTGCGTGTGTTTGTTTGTGTGTACAGCTGTATTAGAAAACCTGTTGGCTTATAGAAACAATAACACAGACGACGGCTGAGAAAAAAGTCTAGACGCATTACTGCTTTTAAGGTTTTTTTTTTGTTGTTTTTTCAGTGGGACTATCCTAAATGAATCGATTATGTTATAGGCAAGGACTGGTTCATAAAATAGATTTAAAGTACTCCTGTCAGATAACTTTTGCTGCAGCTGAACCAGAGCAAAATGAGGTTTATCCGCCATCATATAATGAAATGATTTGTCTGGAAAGGATGGAACTACTTGCAGAAGAGTGCCAGTGTAAGGATATATTCACACCTCCCAAGTGTCTCTCTTTAGGAGGGACAGTCCCTCTTTTAGAGCCAAATCCCTCTGTCCCTCTTTCCCACCCTGATGTCCCTCTTTTTAGGAGATAAGACTGTGTGGTGTGCATATAAGTGTATCACATTACTCTACAGCAATAAAACTCACATTAATTCTTGTTTAAACGTCAGTATATGTGTTTATAAATTAGTCTGTGTAAATAAAATACTATGGTCTTGTTATAAGTCATTTATTCAGTTACACAAGGAGGTGTCAATAGATCATGAAATAGCCTAAAAATTATCGGTAATGCCCCGCCCACCAGCCACGCCTCCAGAAACTCCCCCTAATTCACAGCTGTCCCTCTCTGGCAATTTGAAATGTTGGTAAGTATGTGTGTTTGTGTTGCTTGTAACACACAAAGATAGATCACACCTCTCCCACTAGCTGACTGAGGATGGTGGGAGTTGTAGTGCTCAGAAACTGGAGGGCTTTCCCAAAGCTGCTCTAAGATCACCAGAATCAAACACCTTCTTCAGCATCCACACACCATCCTTTATTAATTATTGGATTAAATCTGGGTACAAAGCTTCTCATTCAGTTTACTCTAATGTGACTTACCTTCATTCCACATTAAATATTGCATAACCAGCACCAGGCCACATCCCTGCACATATTTGTTCCCCCAAGCAAAACTTCAAAACTGGAACCATTAGTAACCAGTAGTAAGTACATACTACTCAAAAGCCTGAGCCTCAAGACTCCCATAATGTTTCTTTAAACATCAGTATATGTGTTTATAAATTAGTCTGTAGAAATAAAATACTTTTGGTCTTTTTATAAGTTATTTATTAGGTAACACAAGGAGGTGTCAATAGGTCATGAAACAGCCTAAAAATTCTCTTTAATGCCCCACCCACCGGCCACACCCCCAGCAACACCCCCTAAAACACTATAGATTGCACCCATGTCCGGATTAAGGCCCCAGCACGTGACGCACAGATATTCATCAACAGGAAGAACTTCCACTCCATCAACGTGCAGATGGTGTGTGACAGCAACATGAGGATCATGAATGTCTGTGCAAAATATCCTGGCAGCACACATGATGCATATATTCTACAAAACTCCTCAGTCCACAGAGATTTTGAGAATGGAACCTTTACAGGGGGATGGCTACTGGGTGAGTTCACAAAACAAAATCACACCACATACACAGGCGTACACACCACTCAGCTCAGCATGCACCTGACCCACACCTACTACGTCCACCACACAAAACATCATTCACACAACATGTGCTCCCTGTTTCACCATGTCACTCACATTACACAGGTGATGCTGGCTATGGATGCAAGTCCTGGCTACTGACCCCTCTGGCCAATCCCCAAACACATGCCCAGGAAAGCTACAACCAGGCTCATGCCAGAACCAGGAATGCTATTGAGCGGACATTTGGGCTCCTCAAGTCAAGATTCCGATGTCTGGACCACTCTGGGGGAGCACTGCAGTATGCACCGGCTAAGGTGTGTGACATCATTGTGGCGTGCGCAATACTGCACAATATCGCAGTGGACACCAGGCTGCTGGAGCACATCCCGGACCCCCCCATACAGGAAGTGGCCATGGACATCGGGCATGTGGAGGAGACCATGAAAGGGGCACAGATCAGAGACAGGCTCATCATGGAATACTTCACCTGTGAGTATAACACAGGCATGCAAACAATCCATGCAAGTCCCCCAGCAGTCCTGTGACACTAACCACACTGCACATTTTGTTCTGTCTCACCCCACAGGAACAGTGACACAGCACTGCACTGGCAGTGGACGTGGAAAATTGTGTGTGTGGACTCAACAACCATCCTCAATTCCACTCTCCATGTTGACATACAGACCCCAAGGATATCACGCACACCCCCAGGAGAAACAAGGTACAACATATTACCCATGTTCATCACCTTACACGGCTTGATTGACAGCAACTAACTGGATATGCCATGATTAGAGCCTGAACAACCATGCTAGCCCAGTAGTGAAAGAGTATTATCTAATGATTTGCATGAGAAGGGGCATCAGACTCAATATGGGACCTGTACTGTGCTACAGCTGAGAAGAGCAGCACAGGGGTGGATGTACAGTGGTATGGGCACACAATGTAGAGGTCATGAGACGTAGATCAGATTACCACGGACTCCATGCAGACCTGTGAGTGTGCAGACGTATGTGCCCCTGACATGAATACACACATCAACAAATGTGTCCTAACAGTTCCATGGAACAAATGACATTGGGCTGCCACTGTCACTTTCACAGTGGCAGCACAATGTCATTACTTCCATGGAGCTCTCAGAACACTTGTTAATGTGTGTATACATGTCAGGGGCACATATCCCTAGGACTGATGCACATGTCCTTAGTTCCCCACAGAATTGGTTACAGATGAGTACACAACACATTGTCAAGCAATGGTTTGTGCACTCACCTGTAACTGTGAAAACTGAGGGGATGAAAAAGACTAAATTGTTGTTGCTTGATGATCAGTTCAGGTCTACTGCTCCAAATCCTGTCCTCTTGTCCCGCAGGCATCCGTAACATGATCCATCCTTGAACTGAAGATCTTCCATGTGACTGGATTGATGTCTTGACAACACCTTCATGAAGATCACCCCTTGCTGTTTATGGTGATGTTGTTGGTGATGCAAAGTTTGACCTGAGGTTCACACAAACCTCTACTGGAACATTCTCATAGAGACACAGAAAACACTAATTCTTGAGTGTTTTAACCTGTACAGTCAGGATGCTCAGCTACAGAGTTGTCAAACCTCATGGACAACACATGAGCAGGGCAGCAGTGTTACTGAAGTATTACAATTTAGTTTCAAAGTACATTTAGTGTTCTCATACAGGTGTTCAATGCATATAGGCAATACACACAGAAAACACATGTACATTCTAATGTACTTTGAGACACAATAAAGATGAACCATCACCATTCTATCTGTGTCTGTAGGAGGATATATTTGAGAACACATATGTCAATGTGTTACCACACCCAGGGTAGAGTATGCCCCATACATGGAAAGGCAACACCCACATCACAGGAGTCCACCACTTGTTTGCCAGTGACTGGACTCTGTGATGTATCCATGCAAACAGATGATGGTGGCAGTGATGCACCAATGTGTTGTGGGAGTGATGAAGAGGTGATACAGGGGACATACTTCCACAGTGAATACCTGTCCACAGTATCTGTATTGCTCAGTATAATCCATGTTTGGAGATTTTGCTCCACTTTGACATATCTCAGTACATGGGCTAACGAACAACCAGACTAAGTGGACATGTGTTATCACTGGTGAAGTCTGTTACACCCTTAGGGAAACAGCAACTCAACTTACAGGAGACCCCAATGCTCAGCCCAGGATATCAATGTGTGTGCTACACGTTGAAATCCTAGGTTAAAAACATTGGCTTCTCCAGTAAGTCAGTTGCACAATGAGTGTGTGAATCCAAGACAACATGGATACATGTCCCAGTTATCTATCCTGCTTATAATGTCCCTGCTAAATCACAGAGCTGTTTGTCTGGTTATCCCATTAACCCACTGAGTGCAAGAGTGGTCCCCAACGCATTTCTTGACAATGCGTTGTCTACCACTCTGGCACTCAAAGGGTTAAACACAGCATATGATGTAGACAAATGTTCAGTGTTGTACAATTTGTTGTGCTAAGGGGTATGTTTTGTTGTTCAAATTCAACACACAACACCGCCATATAACACAGTGGTGTAATATGGCTCCAGGGATGTATTACAAGTTGAATTTGTACAACGATGTGTGTGTGAACCCATGTTGTAGCATCCCACTAACATTTCACATAGGCAGAGGTTGTGTTCACTGCATTGTATGGCAATGCATTGGAGACAACCCTGCCACCCAATCCATAACTGAAGACACAACAGATCAGACTGGAATTTAAAAAAAAATGTTTTCTTTATTGAGGGGAAACTTAACAGGTTGGGCCTTTCATTTTTTCTTCTTTGGGTGGGGGGCCTTAGCCTGGGTGCCAGAGGTGGATGCCCTTGTGGATCTCCTGGTAACCCTCTGCCCCCTAGGTGTTGCTTCAGGGGTAACACTAGAGGGGGTGGTGGTTGCAGTAGACCCCTCAGTGGAACGCAAGTTCTCCCTCTCCATCCTCAGGTTCTCCCTGCGGTTTATCTCCCTCAGCTCCACAAGGACCTGTGTTAACATGTCCATCACACCAGTCCTGAGCTGCTGGAGTAGTGTATTCCCCCTGGACACCTCCGACTCCAAACCTTGGATCCTGCTCTCCAATTGGACAATGTTCCTCCTGGATTGCCTCCTGCTCCTGGTGATATTGCTGTCAGTACTCCTGCTCGACCAGAGTAGTCTCCTCTGAAGGGCCATACACTCCGCCTCCATCCCTGTGAGGCGTGCGGTGCTGGAGGTGGATGTGCCCGGTGTCCCTGGTGCTGCTGTTTCTTCCTCTGCTGCTGAGGGTGCTGTTTCTTCCTCTGCTGCTGAGGGTGCTGTTTCTTCCTCTGCTGCTGAGGGTGCTGTTTCTTCCTCTGCTGCTGAGGGTGCTGTTTCCTCCTCTGCTGGAGGTGCTGTTTCCTCTGCTGCTGGAGGTGCTGTTTCCTATGCTGCTGGAGGTGCTGTATCCTCTGCTGCTGCTGAGGGTGCTGTGGCTGCTGTTGGAGTGGCTGGTGCAGATGATGGGCATATGCCCACCACATCAAGTGATGCAGAGCTGCCCAGAGATGTGTGTGCTGGTGGAGGTGTGAATATGTCCCTGGGTAGGGGGTGCTGGGGCTCACCAATCAGGCCCAGGTGTGTGTAGTCCAGTGGCCAAGGGTCATATGGTGGCCACTGATAGGTGGTGGGACCCCACCTTGGATCATACCTTGGGGCATGCTGTGGAGCCATCCAGGAGGGTGGGTTGATCTGGGAGGCATATGGCCCATATTGGGTGCTGGCCACTGTCCCTGGCAGCCATTGCCTCCCTGGCGGTGGTGGTGCTGCTGATGGAGGGTAGTAGCTGGTGGAGGTGGATGGATGTGTCCACCTCTCCTCCTGTGGCATCCAGCCACTGTACTGGGGAGGTGCAGCTGGAAGGGGTGGTGCAGCCTGTGGTGGTGCAGCTGGAAGGGGTGGTGCAGCCTGTGGTGGTGCAGCTGGAAGGGGTGGTGCAGCCTGTGGTGGTGCAGCTGGAAGGGGTGGTGCAGCCTGTGGTGGTGCAGCTGGAAGGGGTGGTGCAGCCTGTGGTGGTGCAGCTGGAAGGGGTGGTGCAGCCTGGGGTGGTGCAGTAGGTGGTGATGCAGCCTGTGTTGGAGGGGATGGTGATGGTGGGTAAGGTGACCACCGGCTGGTCCCCTCCTCTGTGTCCTCCTCACTGGGGGGTGACATAGCCTCCTCCACTGTCTCCCACTGGGCTTGACGGTCGTAAGCTGTGTGGAGGAAGAAGATGTTGTGATTAGTGACCTTAGCCATATGTTTGTGGAGACAATTCTACTTTGATATGTGGGGAAGAAAAATATATGTGTTTGTGTTAATCCCCCTGGGTAAACAAGGGTACTCCCACTGCTGAAAGGTGTTGTTTGAGTTATTACGGGTGAAGGTTTCATTTTGAGGTGCAATATCACAGTGTCCAGAAATAGTACAGTGGGGCTGTTGCTACACCCTCCCATGTAGATATCTGGTCCCTGTACCAGAGCTGTCCATATGATTGTGTAGTAACAGCACCACTGTACAATATCAGGCCACTGGGATATTGCCCCTGACATATCCATGTCTGAGCTGTGATACCTTTTGCATCAACACACCTTTCAGCAGTACAAATACCATTGTTTAACTCGGGGGGGGGGGGGGATCCAACAACATATATTTGTCTTCACAACTTGTAGGGATGGCTATCCCTCCAGGGGGGTGGCAAAGGTTAAGTCCACCTTGATGTCAGATTGTAGACATTGTGGGAACAGATGTTGTTCTCTGTTAGTCCTATCCCTCCTACCCTCATGGTTGTTCAGATAATGCTCTATGTGACGGATGTAGATTTCAGTCATTTGTCTACACGAGGGATTTTCAGCAGAGACAAAATCAACACATTTAGAGAACAATACTTAATTGGAATGGTGTACAGGGTGTGCATGATTTACAAGCACACTCTGTGGACCATTCCAAAGAGGTATTTCTCTCTATATGTTGTGACTTTGGCTCTGCTGAAGAGCCTCCGTGTGGTCAAATGATGGATATCTTCACCTGTCACATGGAGCAATATCTGTATAACCATGAGTGTTGGAGGGATGGGACTTAGATCAAGACACATCTGTTAACGATGGCAATGATATGACATCATGATGACATTACCCATTGCTATCCCATTACAGTGACACACAAGTAGAAATGGTGATATATGTATGTGGATATGTACCCTTCATATGGATGGAGTAATATCCTTCCAAGATGTGATGCCAGAGAGCATTTCATTAGGTGTGATTGCCTTACTGGCTATATATGTGCACCCATCCAACAAGACATTGTATTGATGTGATGGATATGAACATACCTCGTATATCCCATCTACGTAGGGTGTGATATACTATGTATGTGTATTTGGATGGTAGCAATGTAGGTTGATATGTGATGGGTGCACATATCTGGCCAGTAAGGCAATCACATCCAGTGAAGTGATCTCTGTGTTCACATCATGTTGGAACATATTTAGTAACATTTGAATCCTAAGGGCAACAATCCAGCCAGTAGTGAGGGATATCTTTGATTGAGGCCTGTTTTTTTGTCTGTGTATGAGCCCATCCATCCTTCTGTGTGAGGCAACCGTACTCAGTCCTAGATATCCATCAGTCATGGCCTGTTGGTGACCAAGGTACAATGTTTGCTATTTGTTTCCCATATGTATCCTGCATAGCGATGCTGGTGTACCATCGATCCATGGCATCAGCACCCCTGTGGATCCATGTGGGAATCAGATATGGGATATGTCATTTCAAGTCAGAGTAAATGATTGCAGCCACAACACCAATGCCTACTTTTTCCAGCTTGAATTCTGTAAAATAGTTTTCGGCCTGTGTGTTGCACCTACGAGCATTTATTCTGTGTGACACTGTGATGTGTGATCTGATGCCCCCTTTTGTGATTCAGTAAGCGGTGATGTTGAACTGATGAAATGAACATGATGGTGACTTCTCCAGTGATCTCCTTTCCCCATTTCCAGTGTTTTCCATGGAGTCTGTACAATGGGACCCTATGAACTTGATTCTTGTTTTGGCATATTCTCCATGGACTAACACTGGTACTGGTGAAGTGAGGGTGTGTGAGGGTTACTTTGTGTCCACCATCTGTTTGTCACCGCTTAGTGAATGTCCCCTGTGTGGCATGTGATCGTTGTCCTATTGACTTGTTTGTTGTCAGGTTAACCCCTTGAGTCCCAGAGGGGTTGCCAATGCATTGTTGATCGATGCATTGATGATCCCTCTAGCACTCAAGGGGTTAGGGTGGGGGTGGGGACATGGGTGACATTGTGTGTGAACAGTGATGATCTATGACAGTCGACAATTTGAAAATGAAGGTTTGTGTATTGTGTGTAATGAGCACAGCGACAGGAGGGTTGAAGTAGGACTTTGACAGGTTTGTCCCAAGTTGGACGTTGCCATTTGTCCAGGTGTTGTGTCCTTTTTTAACCCTCATGGTGCTGTGTTGGTGCAGTTGTATGGCTGAGTGATGGGCATGTGTTGAGGTGTGAGTGTGTGTGCAGCTGGTGTTGGTTGCTGTAGTGTGTTGTTCTGTAGTGTTGCACTTACCGGTAGTGTGGAGGCTCCTCTCATCCCCAGTGTCAGTTCCTCCCACGACCCCCTCGATCATGGTCGGGGACATGTTCTGCCGCACCATCTCCTCCCAGCCGCAGAATGTGATGGGCACAGATGGGCCACCTCCGGTGCCTCGGGCTTGCTTGGCCATGTCAGACATCTTGTTCTTGACCACCCTCCGGCAGTCGCCCCATCTCTTCTTCACAGACTCCACGTCCCGTCTGCATGTTGCCACCGCGTTCACCCGGCTGCAGATCTGATTCCAGGCTGCCTTCCTCCGCGCTGCCAGGCCAGGGACCTTTGCCGTCGGGTGGAGAACACTCTGCCTCTCCAGGACAGCTTCCACAAGAGCCGTGTTCTCTTCCTCACTATATCTGGGATCCCTGATCCTGCCCTCATCAGCTCCGGCATGGGAGGATTCAGAGCCGGAGTGCCCTGCCTGGTCTGACCCTGCCTGTGTGGGGTGCTCCCCAGGAACTACCCCTCGTCCCACTGCAGGTTCTGTCCCTGTCCTGCGTGTTCCTACTCTTGTGGGCCTGGTCCCCCTCCGCCCTGCGGATCTCCCTCTCCCACCCCTGCTCTGCTGAGGGATCCCCTCCTGAGCTTCTTCCTCCTCCACTACTCTCCCCATCCCTCTCTCCTGTCCTCCTCTCCTTGCCATCACTCACCCAGTCACACCCAGGCACTCCCACAGGCCCTCACAGACACACTCGATCCAGTCACTCTCTGTCACACACTTTCACTCCCAGATTCACACTGTCAAAATAAAAAGTAAAATGTGTAAGGTGTTATAAAATAAAAGGACTATGTGTATGTATGTGTATGTGTTTGTATGTGTGTATGTAATATGTGCAAAGGTGTGCTATGTGTCGTATTCTGTGCAATGCTCTCCTCTCTCCAAACTCCAAACCTCCTCTACCTCCAATGAACGCTCCTGTCTCCCTCTCTCTAATGACTATCCTCCGCTCCTGGGTCCTGATATCTGGCTCTGAAGAACTCGATAACAGACAGTGTGTGGCGGTTATTTTTGGGTATATATAGGTGTATTTGAAGTTATTTGATACATTGGGGCTTTGGGATTGGATGTGTGTTTGAATTTGTTTTGGCATCAATCATGGTTGCTTGACAACGGCAGCCGTTATGTTACATGTTGTTTGGAGCTCAGTTATCGTGTGATTTGTCCGCCCGTTGTGCATTAACATGAGCGACAACGGGTTTTGTGTTACGTGTTTTTTGTGTGCCTACGCTCGATAGCTATTCTTGTAGAGTAGCTATTGAATCTGCCGTAACTCCTGTATTATTTGCGAGCGATGTGCCTTTTTCACTTAGCGGCTGGTTTAACGGTTGGCTTTAAATCGAGCCCTATGTCCACAACTGTGATCACAGCAAAGATTTGAGCAAAAAGTTAACCTAGAGTAAGGAAGGAGTTGGTTCTCGGCTGGATTTAATAGCAGTTAGATAGCAGGATGCGGACTGTATCTGACCTTTATAAATCCTTTATTAACATCTTCTTAGTCAGTATTGTGTTATCATCTAGTCTAGACAGAGCTTGTATTGAAACAAATAATTGTTTTAAGTGTTCTACATGTCAATGTAGTCCTTCAGACCAAAATTTTGTAAAAAAAAGATGGAGCAAACTTTCTTAAAGGCATAGTAATGTTTCACAAAAACAGCAGCCCCAATTAACCTCATAGTATTTGAGCAATAAAGAGTGTTATTTCAATACTGTCAGAGTTGTAGTTCAAGAGTTATTGTATGATAAAGTATCCCCCTCCTGCCCCTTTTACCTAGTGTAACACTACTCGCCTCAGATGTGGAATCTGGTTGTAAGACCAGACAGATAACAGCGGGGGACAATCTCCTTACTATGAGAACAATGAAAACCCTGCCCCTCTTGACAGGTTTTTCATCTTTTTCCCTTATCTTAATTGAAGATTGTCCCTCTCTGCAATCTACCTAGACACTCCCTGCTGCTCTAAGCTGAGCAGCGTTACATCAGTAGAAGGGGCGGGAGGGGGATACTTTATCATTCAATTACTCTTGAACTACAACTCTGACAGAATTGAAATATCACTCTCCAAGCAGGGCCGGCGCTAGCATAAGGCTGCTTAGGCAGCCACCTTAGGTTGCCGCAGCAGTGGGGCGCCGAATAGGGTTGCCACCCGGCCAGTGAAAAGCCGGTATTTGTGTGCATCCAGGGAGGGGAGTGATATGAAGCTTGGTGTCCCCTCCTCTGATAGTAGCAGGGTATCTTTTTTTTACCTCTTTGGTTCCTGAACAGTGACAGCTCTGTGGTACCTGCCTACACTCAGCTGATGCCTTTGTCTAACGTTGTGACTCCCGCACATGCGCATTAGCTCGGTAAATGCTATCCTGTGTGGGCCTCCATACGTTGCGACGCTCTGTTGTCAGTGGAGAGAAGTGGACAGACTTGATATTAATTTGTCAGACAGGTAAGCTTCGGCAGCGAGAGAGTGAACATGGGTTGACCCTACCAGAGTTGGTTAGAACAAGAATGTGGCTTAACCTTGAGGGTTAGCTTAATGCAGAAGACCTTGATACTTATGTGCTGCCAACTATAACTAAGCTGTTCAATAAGGGAGCTTAAATGGTGCTTAACTGTGAGGAAGACCGGCAGTAAAAAGTCAGAGCACACTCTGATGGGATCATTGTAAATATTTTACATCAATAAAGCTGAAACTTATAAGTGTGTGGCATAGGAATATAATTGTCAAAGCTTAGAACTGTCCATCACGATAGCCTCTGAAAAGATAATATTTAAAAGGCATCTACCTGATAAGGTAACTACAGGTATACTCTGATGGGATTATTGTAAATATCTTACATTAATAACGCTGAAACTTATAAGTGTGTGGCATGTGAATATACTTATCTAAACTTAACCCTTTGAGTGCTGGAGTGGTACACAACACATTGCAATGCAATGCGTTGCAAACCTCTTTGGCACTCAAAGGGTTAAAATTGCACATCGCGGTAGCCTTTGAACAAAACTTCAATATGAAGGTCTCCAGTTGAATACAAATAATAGAGCTTCGTTATCCAAGTCCAGTGCAATGGGTTTCTGGCCCCCAGCCCTTTCTGAAACCTCTCCCAGATGGCAGTAGGTGTACGTTTTTGCCAGGGCACTTTTGTTTACAAGCTCATCCACTGGAATACAGCAATTTTTGTGGATACTGCAAGTATTATGAAGATCTTTGGTTATACTTATATGGTATTGATACCTATGCCCGTATTGATAATATATCATTTTCATGTTGTGTGATTAATGTGACAGCAATATGTGACACTTTTGTTGAAGTAAGTCAATGTTTCTCGACTTTAGCCCTAAGAGCACACATCAGTTTTGCAAGTTTTCGAGACAGCCCTGTTCGTTAATCCTTTGAATGCCATTAGGGTATACAACACAGTGATAAGCAATATATTGCTCCCAACCCCTCTGGAGCTCAAAGGGTTAAGAAGTGAGTAATCAGTGGGTCAGTCATGATTACACCAACTGTGCTTAATCAGGGATATCTTTACTACCTGACCTGGCAACACCAGAGCCGAAAATCTCTGAAGTAAGTTCAGCATAGATACAGTGTAGCTTAGTCTGAGAGAGTGCTTAGTCAGAGAGAGAGTGCGCTTAGTCTGAGAGAGAGTGAGTGTGCTTAGTTTGAGAGAGAGTGAGTGTGCTTAGTTTTAGAGAGTTCTTAGTCGGAGAGAGAGTGCGCTTAGTCTGAGAGAGAGTGAGTGCGCTTAGTCTGAGAGAGAGAGAGTGTGCTTAGTCTGAGCTATAGAGAGTGTTTAGTCTAAGAGAGAGATGGAGAGTGTGTTTAGTCTGAGAGAGAGAGAGTGTGTGTTTAGTCTGAGAGAGAGAGAGAGAGAGAGTGCTTAGTCTGAGAGAGAGAGAGAGTGTGCTTAGTCTGAGAGAGAGTGAGAGTGCTTAGTCTGAGAGAGAGAGAGTGCATAGTCTGAGAGAGTGCTTATTCTGAGAGTGGTTCTCCCTTTTGCCGCTCTGCCCTCACCGACCCACAACTATGGACGGTATTTTTTTAAGAAAAGGTGGCAACCCTAGCGCCGAAACGGGGGAGCTGGGTCCGGGTCGGAGGATTGGCAGCAGGGGGGAGGGTCATCAAAATGCACCTTCGCCTGTGTAGACAAAAATCCTTGCACCGGCCCTGTCTCCAGGGCCCAAATACTATGAAGATTAATTAGATCTGCTTTTATTATGAAACATTACTATTCCTTTAAGTTTACCTGCAACAACAGTTATTGCTATACCAGTATCTATGAATGCTGCTGAGAGACAAGAAATGCTGGTGGATATATTTTAGACTTGAGCAGTAAATGCAGCTAGGAGATGCTGCACTCAGCTGGCCAGACAATAAACAGAAGAAAATCTGACATTTTTCATCAAATTTTCAGAATGGTGTATTTAGCAGAACAACTCCATGAGTCATTTTTTCCATCCAGCAAAATACATCTACATCAGCTAAAATGTTTTCTGAATTTGCCTCATTCTTCTGTATTCTACATGACCTTGATTGATGTGCAGACTATTCCATGATCTACTGAGATTCAGAACTATTCATCAATGTTGCCTTTCATAATTGCCTTATAGTGGAATAAAACTACAAAAATGACATTTACGCATCAAAGAAGTTCACCAAAATCTGTATATTTTAGTTTCACAAGTCACAGTGAATGTATATTTGCACCAAGTGGACTATAGCATTTCAAGTTGTCTTGAACCGCTATCTAGACCTGTAAAATACATTTGTCGCACAATCGAGAAGACATCCCTGTGAAAGAAGCAGATTATTATTTTACTTAAGAAATAAATTCTAGCACAAACACGTTACACATATTTAGCCACTTGGGTGCTCGATAGGTGTTCATTGCATTGTGAATTAATTCACTGGGATCCTCTCTATTATCCAAGGGGTAAGAAGGGTTAATAAGACAATTTATAAAGGCAGTGCTGGTGTTATAAGGGTCAAGACTGAGTTTTACAGTACTAGCAAAACATAAGGGCCTAATGCAACAAAAGAAAACATTCACTTCCCATTTAATTCATTCTTTGAGTGCCAGAGAGGTATCCAACGATACCTCTCTGACACTAAAAGGGTTAATTAAATGGGTATTTTACTACTTGAATGCTAGAGGAGTGTCCAACACATTGAGATGCAAAACACTGCAGATCCCACTTGCGTACCAGGAGTTAAAAGCCCCATTTATATAAATGTGCATTTGGGGAGCTTTTTTTGTCTCCTATTGGGGGAGTTGGTTTATGCCAGAATTGTTGCACTCCTTAACCCTTAGAAATGTGTTGTGTACTCCCTCTGGCACTCTAATGGTTAATACATCAGCCTCTGTATGTCCCCTTATCCTGTTTTGGATTTAAGATCTAGAGCAGGGACCCCACTCCCACTGTCGATGTGCAATTGTGTTACCGTGTTTTGTCTGAGCCCTAAAATTATAAATTGATGCTTGCACCTCTAGCACTATGTAAATATAAATATATCTTTTTTTGTTGTGAAAGTATTTTACCAGGAAGAATACATTGAGATTGACTCTTGTTTTTAAGTATGTCCTGGACTCATTTTATCTACCTCAGAAGGGTGAAAGGCTAAACTGACCTTGCCAGGACTAGAACCTGCAACCTTGTACAGATTCTACAGTTGGTGCTTTAACCAGCTGAGCCATCTCACCAGCTCAACTGACAGTTGTTAATTCATTCATGGGTTCTTTTTATTCAGGTCATGCCACTATAAAGACCTGGTCCTTCTTATAGCTGGTAACTTCTTATAGCAATATACCATTGAATGCAACCAACAGAGCAATACACATTACAGAAAGAAGTTGCCTGGTACCTTTCCTATTAGACAATTGGCCCTGCATTCATTCATTTAGTCATTCATTTATCCATTCATTCATATGGAACTGTAACTTTTCATGCAATAACACAAAACATGAAAGACAAAAGCACAGAACGAATATTATATTTCTAAACACACAGTAACAGTGTGAATGTGAATTGATTCAGTGAAATGCAAGAAGTGGGTGTAAGATATTGTAGAAGCTTTAAAGTGTTTGTGTTACAGGAACCATTAAAATAAGTGTTTCTGTGAGGTGATGACCCTGCACAAAGTAACTTATCAGTATGTAAAGGTCAAGACTGCCTTATCCCCAGGTCCCTATCTACAAACTGTTCATCTTCTGTACCAAGGGCTCCTTTCCATCTGTAGTTCAAGGTTAATAAATAGCTCTATGGTACACAAGTTTAAGCTCATTAAATAACAGTATAACAAGCCAGAGCTGCCACTGGCCCCATCGTAATTGGGGCTGTCCTACTCTGAATCATCATGTTTGCTTTGCAATAATATTTACCATTTCCAGTACTGAGGGAATGTTTGTACAAGCAGCTGCAGACTGGCTGTTTCTACCTGCGAGTGACAGCAGTTAAACCATTCTAGGGAAAAGGGATTTAAACTAAAAAAAATGATTTGTCCAAATGCAGCTACATGAAGTGGTAGTAGTAATATTGTAGTAGTAGTAGTAGTAGTAGTAGTGATATTGGTCTAGCACACTGTGCCACCAATAAGTAAAGTACCATTTCCCCAAAAGTATTTATATTACAAACAAATGTCTAGCACAACATAGAGGAATTCTTGGGAATTTTGCTACTCTTTCATTTGTAGATATAGCCGTAAGATGCTCTAAGGATATGTCCTTCCACTAATTCAACGTAAAGGAGAAATGAAAACTTTGAGTTAGTTTAAAATATGTTAATATACTTACTTAGGGCTTTGTCCAAATCTGCAGTGACATCTTTAATGTTATACTGACACTTGTAATTTTAGCTGTTTTACTGACTGTCCATGCATGTAATGATGACCGACAACTCTGTAGCGCTTGTATAATTATAACACAAAATTCAATATAAATACAGTCAGATAAATTGTGAAAAATTATTGGGGGCCGTGTCTATTCCCTTTAGATTTCTCATTAACCCCTTAAGGACCGGCCGCGCGCACGCGGCCAGCACTTAAGGACCACGGACTTTTTTTTTTTTTCTGTTTCCGGGCTCCCCAAACGGAGTGCAGCCGTACGCGGAGCCCTGAATTCCATGACGTACATGTCCTTGGTCCTTTAGGGAAATCCACCCTGTGACGTACATGTACGTCATGGGTCGTTAAAGGGTTAAAAGGGAAATAAGATTAGTAAACAAAGCCAGATTGTCCAATAAGATGCCATTTGCCATCATGTTATATGATTTTATGTAGCACCCCCCCCCAAAATAAGAACTATATGTGTAAAACGGGAGCAGTACAGTTCTGGGTAAGACTAACAGCACTGTAAGAGACACATAAAAATGAATTTTCCAAATGTGAGAGGCTCTGAGGATGAACAAACAGCATAATGGCTTGTTCTATGGCTAATCATCGCTCAGAAGCATCCCATTTGAGCTCTCTAGTGCCATTACAGAGGAGAAATTTCCACGTACACATTAATCTAATCCCACCCATTTAAATCAATGGACATTTGAATTCTCCCTGTGGTGGAGCTGGTTTTCTCCAGAATTGTATCTCTTTAGTTGATGAATAAGGAAGGCTCTGTGTGGCACATGTATGAGTGTGCCAGTTCAACTGCATGTCATTAGACTCTTAACGCCAGAATGTACTACATTATATGAGACAGACTGTGCCAGCATTGGACTTTAACCCTTTGAGTGCCAGAGGGGTACAGAACACATTGCTTTGCAGTGTTTAGCACTCAGAGGGTTAATACCAGCAAGAGCAGTACGCTAGCTTTATAGTTTATGAAAGGAATTTCACTGTGATAGTGACAAAGCTGTCCATGCTGTGTTAAAACAAAGTTTAGATTTTGGTGCTGAGGAATGACCTGAAACACCCACAGACTGCCCCATTGCCTTGGCACAGGGAGGAGGCTCTTTAGGGTACATAGCTTAGTAAACTGTTGTCTGGTTGGAATTGGGACTTATCAGAGATTCCAACACCTGATTTAGAGTGGAATTGGCATGGTACATTCATCTCATTGTGAAAAAGCATTTTTTTTTCTGTTTACACTGGCACTACTGGGCCCAGCCATTGTAGTTAGCCAAATGTTGTTCCCATTGTAGGAACTATGGCTCAGTGGTCAGATCTCCAAGGGTGAGCTATTGCCAGTAGTAACCAAGATGAAGAGGAGGCATGGGGGCACAATCGGAGGTGGATCAGCTATCGTATTTGTCTCCTTGGTTGTGTTTTGAGGTAGCCACAACTGGAGGGCTCATGGGCATGGTACCAGTGCCTGACAAGTTATCATGCAGACCCTTGGTGGCATGTGGCAGCTCTGTGGTTACGGGTCTGGATCACCACATGTGGGAGCTGTGGGAGGTTTCTCAAGGG
Source organism: Rhinophrynus dorsalis (assembly GCA_037306005.1). NCBI lineage: Eukaryota > Metazoa > Chordata > Amphibia > Anura > Rhinophrynidae > Rhinophrynus > Rhinophrynus dorsalis. Next base: position 220,735,353 of record CM074722.1, read on the forward strand.
TCCCCTCAAATTGGTCACACCCCTTTAAAAAAGCTGTGTCCTCTTCATGTGCCACCTATCTCAGTGCCATTATTTTTGGGGTGTGTTATTTTGTTCAGGTTCATGCATCTTCTGTTATATGGGGTTTGGGGGAGGTGGCTGCTGGGAAGGTGGATAGTTGCAGTCTTTGGTACCTTAAAAATTGTGGAGGGCTAGCAGTGAGCCTGAATCCATAATAAGGGACCAGGCCTAGTCTTTGTCTTTCTGCTGTGGGAGGGCAAACCCACCTGAGAGAGCAATGGAGAGGAGCTCTCCCTACTCCTGGTGGAGAAAAGAGGGCAGGTAGAGTAGGGGTAGAGGAATTAACCCTATAAAGGAGGTTGTTGAATAAGGTTATTCAGTATTTACCTTTTGTATTTCCCACCCACCCTAACCTTTTCATTTTTCTTCTCTTCTTTATAGTTAGATCTGCAACAGGAGTAGCTACAGAGGTAACACTTAGTCCAAGTTGTCTTACTGGCAGGTAGACTCCAACTAGGGACGTCATGTAGCCACTGTGGCTAGCCAAATGTTGTTTCCAGTACAGGAACTCTAGCCCAGTGGTCAGATCTCCTAGGGCAGGCTATTGCCAGTATGTACTGAAGTGAAGGGGAGGCATAGGCAGGTAAGCATCAGTTCAATGTATTCTATTTATCTTCTGGCTGCATTTTGAAGTAGCCACCACTGGGGGTCTCATGTGTGTGGGGTGGCAACAATGCCTGAGAAGTTCTTATGCCCACCGTTGGCAGCATGCTGCAGGGTTGTGCCATGCTGCGGCTACTGGTCCAGGTACCACATGCAGGGCCTGGAGGAGGGTTTTCCATGGATCCCCTTAAATAAGTTAAACCCCTTTAATAAAAGCTGTGATCTCTTTATTTGGTACTATCTCAGTGTCTCTGAGTTTTTATTTTTGTGTGTGTTATTGTGTTCAGGTGTTTTTCTGTTACAGGTATTTGGGGGGGGTGTCTGCTGCAGACTATGCCACCTTATTATCCCTTATTACAGATGGAAATTGTCCATAGAATTATTCAAGTTTCAATCCTTTGGAATTCATGTTTCATGGTGCAGAGATTAAAATCCCAAACGTATCCTTAAACCCTTATGGACTGGCCAATCTTTTGCAATCCCAGTTCAAGGCTCCCCAAATGGCATGCAGCTGCGAGGGGAGCCCTGAAACCCATGACAGTCCTGGAATGTCGTGGGTCTTTATGGCTCACCAACCCATGATGTGCCAGGACCGTCATGGGTCCTTAAGGGGTTAAACACCATGTACAGGCCACAAGTGAATGAGATTGATAACAAACATTAAAATCATAGACTGCTGTTGGTAAGTGAGGACAGATTTTGGTACGTTGATATATGTTCACTGAGGCCTGGATTCCACTGCAACTATTATAACTGGCTTTATCTTGCACATAGAGATGGGTGAAAACTTTCGCCTCAAACCAAAATCAGGGAAAAATGTCACTTCCTAGTTGGTGAATAATTTCCTGTGAAAAGTGCCATTTTCCTGCTTTTTCACCTAGCCCATTGCATTGAAATCAATGGAAAGAAATTTTTCCCCCCACCACATGAAAGTTTTCTCTGCTTTTCTACAGCCATATAAAAGGCTGTCAGGCTCTCCCAGCATGCCATTCTGTGTTTGTGAGAGGAGAAAGCAGTGTGTTTTAAGTAACAGAAGATAGGCAAATAAAGGGGAATCAAAGCTTAGTTTAGAGAGTCTTTTAGGTAGGATATTTGTACTCTGTATTAGGGGAGACTGAGGGCAATCTGTGGGAGAAGGAGGGAGGAAGGAGGTTGACCCCAAAATTTGGTGTGTCTGACTGGAAAGACACTGGCAGCTGGGGTCCAAATTGCTTGGTGATTTTGCTTTTATTGTCTCTGTGCAGGGGAAGTCTGGGGAAAGAAGTTGTTGATTTTGTTTTTTAGTTTTTTTTTTTTTTTTTTGGACGGACTGTGATAAGATAGGGTGAACAACTTTATAAAAAATAAAAATAAATTTTATTTTTAAAATTAATAGATAAATAATTAAACAAATATATTGGTTGACAGACAGTTGACTGGGAGCCTGATGTAAGCTCTGGCTGAGGCAGATATAATAGACAGCAGATAACATTGAGAATTTTGTTGAGGGCTAAGGCAAGACATCACACTCCATCAGTTGTGTACTGAAGAGAGTAAAAACACACACAGCAGTTGAGTAATGTCTAGCAAACACACAAGGGGCAGGGGCAGGGGTAAAGATGGAGCAGTGCAAAGATGTGGAAGTAAAGTGGTAGTTCAAAAACTGACTCAGCGATGGTTGCTGCAGCATGTCCAGTAAATGATGATGATCCTTCTCCTCCCAGAGTGGACGCAGTTTGTCAAGATCCCACCAATCACACCACGCCAGTACCCCACTACCATACACATCTGCTACAGTGTAGGTTGTACTTTATTTTTTTCATTACTTGAACACATCATGAATATGTGCCAGTGTAACTTAACCCTCTGAATGCCAGAGTTGTATACAATGCATTGAAAAGCAATGCGTTTTGTACTCTTCTGGCACTCAAAAGGTTAAAGGGATAGTAATGTTTCACAAAAGCAGCAGCTGCAATTAATCTTCATAGTATATGAGCCATAGAGAGTGTTATTTCATTACTATCAGAGATGTAGTTCAAGAGTAATTGAATGATAAAGTTTCCCTTTCCTGCCCTTTTTACCTAGTGTAAGCCATCTCCCCTCAGATGTGGGATATGGTCCATAGACCAGAGAGCACACAGCAAGGAACAATCTTCTTACTGTGAGAACAATGAGAACCCTGCCCCCCTTGACAGGTTTTTCAGGTTTTTCCCTTATCTTAATTGAAGATTGTCTTTCTCTGCAATCCGCTTGGACTCAACCTGCTGCTTTGAGCTGAGCAGTGTTACATCAGTAAAAGGGGCGGGAGGGGGATATTTTATAATTCAATTACTCTTGAACTACAACTCTGACAGAATTGATAGAAAACACTCTAATATCCCAAATACTATGATGATTAATTAGAGATGCTTTTATTATTATACATTACTGTCCCTTTAAGCAGGAAGTTAGTGCTGTGGGCAAAGGACAAGTGCACTCTGCATGCTAACAAAGTTTTCAGGACTCACAACTTTGACTTTCAGCTACTTATTTCTCCACTACAACCCTCACAAGAAGTAATATTGTGCTGGAAAATGTTGCAGCAATGAAAACATAGGTGAAAAACGTGTTGAATAGGAGAAAATGTGTTAGAATAGGAGAAAATAAATACACTTTTGGAGGAAAATTTTAAGGTGGACCATTGGTACACAGCCTCAAATGAGACATGGCACCAGTGACGCAAGCTGTGAAATTTCAAACTGTAAAACTGGAAATGTGCATGTTCCAATTTGGGCCCCATAGCTCCCCCAAACCCTGAGAAACCTATGCATATGGGTTGCTGCCATACTCAGAAGTAGCTCAACACTAAACAATGCATTTTTAACAATCTTCACTTTTCCTGTGCTTGAAATTCAAATCAACATTGAAATCTTAGTGTGAAAATTGCTGATTTTTTTACTTACATCAATATTTACAAGGGATTGCTGGTAAAATGGCCGCATAAAAAATGTTAAAACATGCCTAAAATTAAAGCCTAGGGTGTCTAATTTCCGAAAATATACAATTTTGGGGGAAATTTTAAAGTGGAGCACTGGAACACAGCCCCAAATGGGACATGGCACCAGTGACGCAAGCTGTGAATATTCAAAGTGTGAAACTGGAAACGTGCATGTTCCAATTTGGGCCCTGTAGCTCCCCCAAACCCTGAGAAACCTATGCATATGGGTAATTAGCATACTCAGGAGAAGGAGCTGAACACTAAAAATGCATTTTTAAAGATCGTCACCTATGCTTGAAATTCACATCAACATTGAAATCTAAGTGTGAAAAACGCTGAATTTTTTTACTTACATCACATTTTATGAGGGATTGGTGGTAAAATGGCTTGCGTAAAAAATGTAAAAGCATGCCTAAAATTAAATCCTGCGGTGTCTAATTTCCAAACATATACACTTTTGGAGGGAAATTTTAAAGTGGACCACTGGTACACAGCCTCAAATGAGAGAATTCACCAGTGACGTAAACTGTGAAAATTCAAAGTGTGAAACTGGAAATGCGCATGTTCCAATTTGGGCCCGGTACCTCCCCCCAGACCCTGAGGAACCTATGCATATGGGCTATTGCCATACTCAGAAGAAGGAGCTGAACACTAAACAATGCATTTTTAAAAAATTTCACCTATCCTGTGCTTGAAATTCACATCAACATTGAGGTCCAAGTGTGAAAAATGCTGAATTTTTTACTTACATCAAGATTTACAAGGGGTTGGTGGTAACATGGCTGTGTAAATAAATGTGAAAACATGCCTAGTATGAAAGCCTGGGGTGTCTACTTTCCAAAAATATACACTTTTGGGGGGATATTTTAAAGTGCTTCACTGGTACACAGCCCCAAATGAGACATGTCACCAGTGACGCAAGTTGTGAAAATTCAAAGTGTGAAACTGGAAATGCACATGTTCCAGTTTGGGCCCTGTAGTACCACCAGACCTTGAGAAACCTATACATATGAATGATGCATTTTTAAAAATCTTCACCTATCCTGTGCTTGAAATTCACATCAACATTGAAATCTAAGTGTGAAAAATGCACTGGTGGAGCACTGGTACACAGCCCAAAATGAGACATGGCACCAGTGACGCAAGCTGTGAAAATTCAAAGTGTGAAACTAGAAAAGTGAAATACAGCTCAGACTTTCCCGGTCCTTAAGGGGTTATAAAGAAGCTACCTATGACAATTCCTCTTAGACTTGAGCATGGTACACTTATGTGCATTGCATTACAGGGTTAAAAAAAAAAAGCATGAGCTGGAACTATGGAGATTATGTGCATAATGATATATACTATATTCAGAAAAGATTGCCTTTATGTTGCCCCAGCTCCACATCATTGAGCTCTGGCACCATCTGACTAGTGAAAGAGGTCTTTGCTTTTAGTTCCAAACCTTGTTGTGCACAGAGGGGATGAGTTGTTACTTTCTGCTTTCCAATTTCTCAACTGACTGATTCATGTTCTTTGCTACTTCCTGTTACACGTTTTCTTCCCTAGCACTAGACCTGTGACTCCCTGTTCCTTAACTTTCGGTGGTCCCCCATCTCTTTTCCTTATTTCTCTCTAGTCTTTTTCACATCTCCCTTTGTCTTCCTCTGTTGTCTTCCTTTTTACCTACCCTACTCATCCTCTGCCTTTCCTTTATTTCATCGCTGCCCTCTTTTCCCTACCTTGCCCCTTCTGTCTCCATGTCAGTCTCTGTCTCCCCTTCTTTCTCCCCATGCCCTTGCTCTCTTTTGTTTTTTCAGTGTGATCATGTGTTCTGTTCTCCTTCTCTTTGCCCCCACCTGTTCTCCTACCACTGCACACCTCCCTTCCTTTTACAGAACCTCACAGTTTTATGTTTAAAGAAATTTATTAAGCGATTCAAAACATAGAATGATCCAGCGATCAATAGGTACAAGAAAATACAGTATAACAAAGTGTCATGTAGAATGCGTGTATATCTAAACAATCATAGAATTCAAAGACTTATATGTGCATACATTACAGTAGTCAAATCAAATAAAACTGTAATCACAGATATCATATCCATGCAATTTTCTTGGAATAATACCCAAACAGTAGCAAGAAAACCGAGACTAGTGTTGTAGACAAAGCCAGGAGGTAAGAAAAGAGGAAGAGAAAGAAATGAAGAAGAAATAGAGAATAGAAAGAAAAGTAGAAAATTTGTATCCGACAATCACCCGACCTTACCGCTTATATATATGTAATAATATAGGGGAGGCAGGAGGACTTCCCAACTAGCATGTCAGCAAGCGAAAAACATCAACCCTTGAGGGGCACCAGGCTCTCGCCCACGGGAGACTACCGAACAGCCCCGCAGGTTACTCACTCATCAGCACTCCGTCTGACAACAAAAGGTGCCACTCGACCAACCCGAGGGTCCATAACCTAGTTACAGGTCACCCATACCAGTGGGCATAAACCAATAGTCGCCAGAGGGGAGCCATCTATCATTAATGTAAGATCCATCTTACAGCAGTATCAGCACTAGCCCAGGAGACCCACTAAGATTCTCGATTCTCCCAAAAAGATCTCCATGGAGCCCACTCCAAGGTAAAGGAGTCAATAGAACCCAAAGAAAGGGCATGCATCCGTTCCATGTCATAAATTTTTTTCACCCCCTCCCTCCAATTTGCAATCGAAGGAGGTGTTGCCGATTTCCAAAGTTATGGAATTTGATGTCAACTAGAAGTAGCAGGATCCGCAGCAGATTTCCTTTTGTTGAGACCACCAAAGGAGGAGATGGAATAACAAGAAATAGACACATTAGAGGGTCTAACTTGAGGCAAAGCTGAAAAATAAGATTAAGATTCGAAAGAACCTCCTTCCAAAAACCCTGTATGACCAGACAAGACCACCAGAGATGATACATTGTACCATCAGCCGCCATGCACCTCCAACGCAGAGAAGATACCTCTGGATATATTTTATGAATGAGTACAGGAGTGTAGTACCACCTAGTAAAGAACTTATATGTGGATTCTTTCAGTGTAATATTAGGAGTGCACCTAAGCACCTGACGCAAAATCTGCAACCAACGAGTAAGGGGGAATATGACATTCAAATTGTCCTCCCACCTGAAGATATACTGGGGTTTTACAGAAGTAGTGGAACTAGGCAGCAGAAGAAAGCGGTATATCACAGACAGAGCTTTTGGGTAGGGAGTACCAGAAAAACAAGAAATTTCAAAAGCAGTTTTCCCTCGGAGCGGACAACCTGCTGGGAACAGTGAATGTAGGTAGTGGAGAACCTGTTGGTATCCCCAACCATGCGATCTTGGAAGAGAATAAGTGGACAAGAAATCTTCAAAGGTGAGCACTCCCGACTTTGGGAGCAAAGACTCCAGCGTGTGGATCCCTAGCCTCTGCCACGTAAGAAAATGGAGCCCACCAAAACCAGGTTGAAATCCTGGGTTTCCCACTGTTGAAAGTAACGGGGAGGGGTACGGCGCAGCCGATACAGAAGTGTTAAAGAAGTCCCATCTCTCCAGAAGATGGAGCAAAACCGGGTGTGAATGACACTCAGGAAAACGAGCCTGGGGAGATATCCACATGAAATTAGGTGTAGCTCTGGGGGGAAGGTGTATGCAACCTGCCTGAACCCAATCCTTGGAGGGATGAGTAACTAGGTCTATAAGTAGTGAGACAGCTGCCGCCGTGTAGTAATGAATGACATTTGGAAGCGACACCCCCCCATCCGTTGGGAGATACAAGCAGCTAGCTGGTGCCCTGGGTCTTTTATATGCGCTCACAAATGTAGTAAGATAGGATTGCAATTTAAGCAACTGAGGTTTAGTTAGAGCTAGAGATAACGTTTTGAAGAAATACAATAGTTTGGGTAGCGTAATCATCTTAACCAGATTTACTCTCCCAAACCAAGAGACGAAGAGTTTGTCCCATCTCTGGAGCTCCGTTGATAGAGAATGACACAAGTTGTCATAGTTAAGTGTCAAGGTAGAGCGGACATCCGAAGCTAAAAATATCCCTAAGTACTTAATTTTATCAGAAGGCCATCAGAAAGGTATTGCACTTTTATGGCCCGGCATTGAGCAGGGGACAGTGACACATTAAGAATTTCAGATTTACCTTTACCTTAATGTCCGAAACAACACTAAAATCTGCGAAAAGATCTACAAGTGCCTGTAGAGGTTCTTCAGGTTTAGATACAAAAAGCAAGACATCATCTGCAAAAGCTGATAGCTTAGACATACCCCCGATGATGGGATTCCAAAGATCTTAGGATGTGCTCGGATCCTCTGTAGCAAAGGTTCCTCGTCCCATTCGAGATGGAGAAAGGGGATGACAAATACCCATTGACCTTTATACGTGCCATAGGGACATAATACTGTGTTTTCCCCGAGCCCTAATACCCAACCGGTCAAGAAGCACCTCGATGTATAACCATCTTACCCTATCGAAAGCCTTCTCTGCGTCCACCGTGAGAAGCAGAGAGAATTTTCTGTGTCAGTGCAGTATGTAATAGGGCCAATTCTTTAGTAGTATTGTCCCGTGTCTCCCTCCCAGGCACAAACCCCGATTGATTTGGATGAATAACCTCAGGGAGGCAGGGCCTCAGTCTCTCTGCAATCAATTTGTCAAAGAATTTGGTGTCATTATTCAATAATGAAATGGGACGGTAGTTGCCACAGTCGGAAGGGTCTCTGTCTGGTTTGGAAATGAGGGTGATATGAGCCTCTGGAGCAGAAGGTACAAAATGAGCACCTCCCACTATAGCATTAAATGAACGCAACATATAGGGCACCAGAATAGAGGAGAAACATTTGTAGTATACCACCGGAAAACCATCTGGACCCGGACTTTTACCAGTCGGAGCTTTACTAATAACATTCTCCAATTCTTGCCTAGTAAATGGTGTTTCCAGAATATGTAGCACCTCAGTTGGTAGCACCCCAATATTAGCCTCTCCTAGGAAAGACTCAACCTTATTTCTTAGGTCCGCCCTTACTGGATGCAGTCTGAGGTGTTCCAAGATTGTACAGATCTTCAAAGAAGGTCCGAAATGCCTCAGAAAATCTCTGGGAAAGTATAACATAGCCTACCTGAAGAATCCTTCACCTTTGTGAAATAATTCTCCCTACGCTTGATTTTCACCTCAGCTAAAGCTTTGCAATCCCTAGGAGTGCGAGAGTGTTTATGTTGGGTGGACAATGCTGTTAATCGAGAATACAAAGTATTCAAATAAGTCAATTGCTGTCTTTTAATACACGTCCCCATAGCCATAAACTTACCTCTAAGTACGCACTTATGAGCTACCCACAATGAGACATCAGAAGACACAGAACTGTCATTCAAGTCAAAGTACTCTGAGAGCCATTGTGAGATCTGAGCTTCCGATGTCTCACCCTGAAGTAGACGCTCATTCAATCGCCATGCGGTAGCTCCCCATGAGCCCTCTTTTAATCGAAAAGTTAGGCCAATTGGAGCATGATCCGACTATGTAATTTGACCAATATAAGCATCAGTCAAATCGTGTAGTTTATGCTGCTCCATCCAAATGTGTGAGTATCTGCCATGACACGGGGAAAAGTATGTATAATCCCTAGATGTCGGATACAGCAGTCTCCATGTGTCAAAAAGATGTGATTCATGGAGCAATTTCTTACATTTGTTTATAGTGGAAGCAGGGGTCCCTGACCTACCCTCAGAGCAATCCCGTGTGGGGTCCAGCGGCACATTCAGGTCACCCCCCAGTATCACCTGACCATGGCGAAAGTCCTCTAGTTGACACAACACGTTGGCCAAAAAAGCAGCTTGCCTAGTGTTAGGAGCATATAAACTAGCTATAGTAAAAGGAACCCCAAACAGTAAGCCTCTTATACACAGAAATCTGCCATCAGGATCCGATAAGGAATCATGATGAACCCAAGCGAGGTGTTTATGCATGAGGATGGATACACTTCTTGTTTTACTATTGTCATGGCAACAAGCATGCCAGCTGTGGGGATAGATTTTGGACCCAAAATGCGGCTCCCTGGAGCGAAAAAAATGAGTCTTCTGGACCATAACCACATCTGCCTTTAACCTATTGAAATCCCTTAGCGCAGTAGACCTTTTCTCTGGTATATTAAGACCCCTCACGTTGATCGACAGCACCTTAATCAGCGCTTGAATCGTAGCCATAATAGAATGCTGGAGTATGGTAATGGAAGCCCCTCTACCAACAGTATAATGCCCCCAAACCCCCCCCCCCCGGTCCAGGCCATCATCGGATACAAGAAAGGAGAAAAGATGAAGAAAGAAGGAGGTCACCAAGAGAGGTAGCCTAAGAAAAGAGAAACAAACGTTCGGAAATCATCACTCCCTAACAGGAGAGGATAACTATCCTGAAAATGTTAGGAACCTCATCGTTCCCAGGGGGTTGATGTTGTGAACTGCAATGACCACCCCGACCACATGGCGGGATCCCACCTCTCTTCGACATAGCTACAAATTGTACACCCAATCGTAACAAATATAAAATTAAACAAACGTAAAACGAAATAAAAACCCCAAACCAGACTAGATACTGCCTGAGGGAGAGCAGTCCACTTAGAAACTGCAGGAATTATAGTAATAAAGGAGTCATCAGGTCCAGAGGAGGCCCCAGCGAACCAGTACCTCCTCGAACCTAGCGAGTCCACGACCTCCTCCCCCCGAGTCCACTGTCAATATGCCCAGTATAGTGATCCCTACCCATTCTAAAATCTCAAAAATTACGTCCTATGTAAGGAACCCCCCAGCAACTTCCGTACCCTTCCGGGAATCCCCCCTCCACCCCACCATCTCTTCAAACAATACATACTGCCTCCCCCGCTCCAGCCCACCAGTGCCACCCGAATACCTTTCCCTCAAAACAAAATCCCCACCTTCCCGGAATATACAAGAGTATAATAGTGTATAACATATACATCATTATAGTATAACAGCAAAACAGTCACTAACAGCGAGTAAAGTAAGAAAAATGATACATGCTCTTCAAACCCTGATCAGTCCACTGGTGCCCCAGAATCTTCCAAGTCCCTGGGCCTCTTCTGGTGCGGTCCCGGGACCACCGACCACCTGGTCCGATCCTTTCTCTGGGGCAACGCAATCACTGGGTCCCTGGGTGCCCCAACATCCTCTGGTGGTGTCTTCGGAGGAGCGGGAATACCCAGTTCAATGCAGAAAAAGGGTATGGCATCAGGGGAGCGTATCACTAGCTGCAAACCTTTGGGCATTACAATTAAAGAGAAAGGGTACCCCCATCTATACCGGACTTCCAGGTGCCTCAGATGATCCGTGAGCAGTTTCAGTGATCGCCTCTGTTGTAGCGTCAGCACCAAAATGTCCTGGAACAGGACCACTGTAGAGTCCATGAATCGAATGTCTCCAATTTCTCTGCCTTTCCGGTAAACTTTCTCTCTGTCCTTAAAGTTCAGAAAACGACAAATAATGTCTCTCGGTGGGTCATTTGTTGATCTTTTTGGCCGTAGAGCCCTGTGAACCCTTTCAAAAATTATAGGAGGATCATCCGAGAGTCCCATTGCATCCGTTATTAGGGAGCGTAGAGTCGTTTCTAACTCATTGGGTTCAATAGACTCCTGCAGTCCACGAAAGCGCAAATTGTTATGCCGTGACCTGTTATCAAAATCATCCAGTTTGGCAGTAAGGAGGTTAATAGTGTCATCCTGTTGCTCAATTAGTTGCGCTAAGTTAGTTTGCTCCTGGTACACCAACTCCTTGTCTTGCTCCAGTAGATCCACCCGTTGTCCCAGAGAGGTAAGTTCTTTCCGCAGTCCAGAAATCTCCTATTTGACTGTCAGCTTGATGTCTGAGGCCAATGCTTTAAGATCGTTTTTCGTTGGGAAGCACTCCAGATCGTCCCTGGTGAGATATCTCGGGCCCTTCGGTGTAGCCATAGCGACAGCTTTTAGGTCAGGCAGTCCCGTTAACCCAGAGAGAGACAAGGCCTCACAGTCTGGTGTTTGAGAGATGATCTCACCATCTGTATCCTCCAAAGCATACGCTGTTGGGCCTTTCAGCCGTTCCTCCGCGGGCCTGTGACGCACAGGGAGATAGGAGGTAATCTTCGACCCAGGCTTCAGTTTTTTCTGACGTCTGGTGCCCTGAGGCATTTGCAAAGGGGTAGAGCAAAAAATGGAAGCTAATGTAGGTGTAAATCAGAGAAATAAGTAGGTTTAGATCCACGTCATGCGGAGCAAACAAATTAGGCGGCCATCTTGATCCAGTGTAGCTCCACCCCCCTCCTAGAACCTCACAGTTTTAGTACATTTTTACTGACTGTTGACAACTGTGAATAGAAATCAACAAAAGTCTGGACACAAAGAACCAAGATATATTACAATTGTCCTACACAGATTTTATTCTCATTAAATGTATATATTTAAAATGTCTTTACCTGACATGTGCTTTCTACTTTTCAATCTGTTTAATAATTTTAAAGAATTCTTAATAGACAGGTAATCTGATCTCAGCAGAGCTTTGTTCTCCACCTTCTAATAAAGCCTGTATAATTAATTACTCACATGGTCAGAAAAAACACCTCACTTCTCCTTCTTAAGTTGATAGGTCTTATCCATTTCCACATGTGGGGGTATCCAACACATTGTTCTGTCATCCAAAGGGTTAATTTTATCTTAATTGAGAGAATCCTATGCCCTCAGTGGCCACTAACAGGCCAGGACTTAGGAATTTCCCTGCTTGAACACAAGTGTGTTGATCAGAGGCTCAGTCATATTGATTAACTCACCCGTGCTCTTAAAGGGAAATTCTCAAATCCTGGCCTGTTAATAGCCACTGAGGGCATGGGTTGAGAACCACTGCTATATAAGAACTGTAGACTAGAATTCTGTTGATCAGCCTGGACTGCTGTGGACCATGAAAACAAGATGACAAATATTGAGACAACTCACAATGGAAAGATGAAGGCTTTATACATTGTTCTGAAGTATAGAGAGGTGGACAGGGGGTCTGGGCATATGCATTTTGTAAATATGAATAAAAGTCAATAATGTAGCCAGCAATTGCAAAGTACCTGTAAACAAGCAATTATACCTATAGCTCTGCAAATCAAATACTAAGGGTGGGTTTTGCTGTCATGCATATCATTGGGAGGACTGGATTGAGGGAACTTACAAATAAATGCTTTAAACCCATGGATGCAATGCAATTTGCTGAAGACAATTTTAGCATGGAATGTGACACAAATTCCATTCCACACAAACTTTACTAGCTCTTTGCCTAAGGCGAGTTTAAATCACCTGTGTTATATATGTGTCAGTAGAGCTATGAAAAATTGTATTTTCTGTATACAAATAAATTCCACTCAAAGTGTCACTCACTGGCTGTACAATTCCACATATACAGCAATTGAAGAGCTGGGACTTGTGTAAAATGAACTGTATTGACAACAGACCAGTACATCTCAGATTCTGTTGTGTAATTTACAGATCGAGATAAGGTTGCCTATCTCTCAGATATATCATTTCTTATCTTATCTTCATGTATAGCCGTATGTCTTTAGATAGATAAGTATAGATATGGAAGTGAATTGCACTGCATATACTGGTCATCTTACATTTTTTTATTTTATTTTCAATTTTTTTTCTTCTCAACAGTAAAGAATTCTGGTCTTAAATGTCGACAACCCAACTAATCTGGATACATTTGCATTGTCAAAATAGTTTTGAGATGAATCAAGAGAAAATGTTACAAGCTGTGCCAGATCAATGACATGTAAATATTTTGGTGACTCCAATGGAATGCTCCCTTATGAAAAGATGTTCATATATAACACAAGACATTTTTTTATAGAACCAGTACAGTAGATCCAAAGCTTAAAACTCACAAATTCATTTTAATAGATCAAAAAAAGGACTTTTAGAATTACACAGTAAAGTAAAATATTAGTCCAGATGTTTACATAAAAGAAACTGGTGCTAAGTAAAATCCATATATCACCTTCTATCTTGGGGTGCTTACACACAAAACACCAATGGGAACTCTTTTAGTCACCATCTAATATAAGCCTACCAACTTACCAATAGCCAAACTCCAACATTTTCACCCTACAAGTGTCAAATAATGTCAACCTGTTGGTTGAGACTGGTAGTATGATATATGTCCAAAGACAATACCACATATCCACTCCCTATGTATGCTGTATGCCTGTGTATCATCCCTCATGATCTCAAAGACAGAGGAGGGAAAGCACATTCGACCCCAGCTAACATTGCACACTAAATAACACAATTACAATACCATATTTATAAATTCATTTGTATACAGAGAAAGAATAAATATATAGGAATACCCTCCCCCCATTTAAATAAGCATTTTAAATTTCTGTAATGAGGGGTGGGGGTTGTCTTGGATCAAGGATAGTAAGCAGGAATAGGAAAAGTGTTGAACGTGATAGACGCAAGTCTTTTTTTTTCAACCTAAACTACTATGTAACTATATATATCACCTTCTCACTGGGAAAGAATCGCAATACACACTAAAGGCAAAAAGTAAACCGATGTGGACAATGGCTGGACATAATTTCACCACCCTGCAACAAGCTATAACACCCCTATCCTCCAAGTGTTGTATGCCAATAGCCCATTGACTGAGACTGACAGTGTTATACACCTCCAAACCACTACCAACTGTTCACTCCCCATCATTGATGGTATGCAAAATTGCTAAGAATAATGGAATTCAGTCAGAATGCACAAAACAATAAAATCATTTCAGTAAGTATATATCATTTAAGACATATCCCATAAATGCACATAGAAGATAATAAAGTGTGCCCCATGGGGAAGAGAGAACCCCAAGATACACCCCTGCAGCTATGAAAATAACTGACTGAGCACACAGGTAATGGAACTAGACATGTGCGAATTCATTCGGAGACATTCGGATTTCGTCGAAAATGGGGTCATTCGGAGACATTCGGCCAATCCGAAACTCAAGGGTCATTCGGAAAAAATGATCCGACTCCGAACAGCCCAGGTCCGAAATTCGTCAAAACTTTCGGAAGTTTCGGCAATCGACACATTTCCAAAAGTTTTGACTACTTTTGACCAGGACTTTTTTGTACTTCCTGTGCGCGCTCAATTACTTTCCCTCCATAATTTTCCCTCCATGTCTCTAGTCCAATTCCATTCTCCGTTTCATGCACTACTTCCCTCTTTTGTCTGTATTCGAATAGCCTTCTTCGTTTCATGATGGGGGTTGGACTAATGACACAGTCACACAGACAGACAGCCTGCATTTCCTCATTGGGTTGTTGGAGCTCAGAGAGAGAAGAGATTAGAGAGTGTACAGTTGTTGTGTAGGCAGGCAGGTAGCATTAGGCTAGGCATAGGTAGGCAGCCAGCATTAGTTCCAGTTATTGCCACTGCAAGAGCAAGTAATATTTGTTCCTGTGCAAAATATAAAAAAATATTAGGTATTTGTTCGAATACAGGGCCGGCCCTTACATGGGTCCCAGTGGGTCCATGGACCCATGCGGCACTTTGACAGGGGCGGCAATTTACCGTCCCATAGCATGTTTATTTTGTGCTCTTCCGCCATTTCTGTGTTGCAGGGTGTCCCATCCCATCAGTGTGACTGTCAGCAGCCGGGCAGCCCTATGCTCACTCAGTGGCGATGCCTGCTGGCTGCTTCAGTGACGTGAATTATGTGATAGTGAAACATTATGCCTATTTTATATTGTTTATCGCCCACCTAAAGTCAAGACTTGAGTAAATAGGTCTACCGTCCCAGATTTGCTAGAGAGGTTTTACAAATACAGGAGGGTGCCCCCTGTACGAAATGAGTCTAAACATTTGGGATCCCTAGTATGAGTGCACAACAGTGCATGATGTGTCCTGAACAGGATTGCTGTGAGGTGTCTCCACCCAGAAGGTGCTGGCTTCAACATTGCAACAAGTGACCAACTAAGAGCACCGTGCCGTGCAGCCATAGCATCACCCCCTCCTACTCTCCGGGTCCCGCTGACTGGCAATAACAGGTGAGTCACTAAGAGATCTGAAGCCTTTCTGGAAGTCCTTTCACTTGGAAAGGGGCTAGGTATTACTTGGGGGAGTTGCCTCGTGTGTAAATAATTTCTAGATGGGAGATGAATGTGCATCACTTATGTGTTTCCTAACAGTAGTTAGAATACAACTCCCATCATCCCCTGATTATGACGTTGGGAAATGCCCAGCAATTACCGTAGAGCCCTGTATTGCACACTCACGGAAAACGGTGATATTGCTATACTAAGACAATGCTATGGACCCCTCTTCAGTATAGATGTCAAGCATTTTTTTTTATTTCTCTCCTGTGTTGCAGTTTGTTCACAACAGAATGTCTCAATTTTTCTTTTTAACCCTTTGAATGCCAGAGTGGTATGCAACGCATTGCTTTGCAATGCATTGCGTACCACTCTGGCACTCAAAGGGTTAACACATTACATCTATCACATTACAATCATTGATGTTTATTCTTGATGTAGTATGAAACTCTACAATGTATATACACATAGAGTTATCTGATATGAGGGGAAATCAGGATGGGAAAACGAGAGAGAGGAATTTGGGTACTAAAGAGGGACAGTAGGGTAGGAGGCTGGTACCAGAAAATGAAACCTTAATCTTTACCCATGTACTAACATAGAATGTGACATGTAGTTTGTCCATGTTCGAGTCGACCACTTATGTTGAGTAGGATGTGACAGGCATGGGTTTTCGATGTCGAACATATGCTAAATTGAATGACAGGCATGAGGTTTCGATGTTCAAACATATGCTAGATTGAAGGACAGGCATGGGGTTTCGATGTTAGAACATGCTAAATTGAATGACAGGCATGGGTTTTCGATGTTCGACGTTTGCATTGTGACTGGCATCCCATGCTAGAGTAGAGGTGACATGCACAGACTTTCAATGTACGACAATGTCCGTTTTTGGGATGGATCTTTTTCTAAATGCACACCCTGTCTGCAAATAATGATAGCAGCGTGCACGGAGGCGCACTGCTATAATTTAACCCATGTTAAATTCGGCCGAATAATTCGGAATGGATCAGAATTTCGTCCGAATCGAATAGGCCCGGTCCGAAATTAAGATCATCCGAATTAGAAAAAAAAAAATTTGTCCGAATTCGAATTTTACCGAAAATTTTGCCCGTGCACAAGTCTAAATGGAAATGATAATACAAACCCAGACTTAATCAGTAAAATACAATACATAAATATATATATATATATATATATATATATATATATATATATATATATATATATACACTACCATAAAAAACTATAGAACAAATCAAGTTCCTTCAAATTTCACCTTTGTCAAATGAGTTCCTATCTCAAATATAACCAGCTGGTATCCCAACATATTAGACACATGATCACTCAATTGAATATTTCTGGTTGGTGCTAAATCAAAGTTTTAAAGGTGGCATCATTAACTTATATCACAAACACCATTGGATCTGTTGAGTATGTTCATTGAATAGTCCATTTATCAGATTAGGCTTGAGAATAGCGTCATTTGTTCCAGCTTCCCTCTTCTTATTCAAAATCTCCATGGAACATACAGGTCCCATATTTCTTCCAGTGTACGTATCAATGTCTCTCTAGTTGATACAAAACACGTTGGCAGTTCTTTATAGAGTATATTGTGATCTCTTAAACACTTGTATTTCAAAGTTCCCTGCTGTTTGTCAGCTATAGGATTTTGTAAAGAGAAAGACATCAATCACACAATCAATTCTGTTGCAAATGTCACCTTTACATATTGTCCAGCAAATATGCTAGTTGACAGGAGTAGGGCAAATGGAGTAGTAGCAGTGCAGGGATGTGTTAGTAAACTGGTAGTCTAAGAACAGATTGCAGCTATGGTTGCTACAACATGTGCAATAAACGGTGATGATCCTTCTCCTCCTCAGAAGGCAGTTTGTTAAACTCCCATAAAAACTTCCACCACTACCAGAAATATAAAAAAAAAATGTAAGAAAAAGCTGAAAAACCTGTCAAGGGGGCAGGGCTTTCATTGTTCTCACAGTAAGAATTTTGACCCTTGATGTGAGCTGTCTGGTCTATGGACTGGATTCCACATCTGACAAGTGGGGGCTTACACCAGGTAAAAGGGGCGGGAGGGGGAAACTTTATCATTCAATTACTCTTGAACTATAATGCTCACAGTAATGAAATAACACTCTCTATGGCTCAAATACTATGAAGATTAATTGGAGCAGCTGTTTTTATGAAACATTACTATCACTTTAATTGGAAATGGCTTTAATGGGTTTTTTCCCCTTTCTTTGGCCCATCTGTAAACAATGATTTTATTTGTCTGTTCATAAATTTTTTTCTCATAAATAGTGTCTTTTTTAAATTAGCAAATTAATTGCTTATATTATGTCATGCCATATTTAATTTGCGGGTACTTCAAACATATTAATATGTGCCTGTTTTTGTATATTTCTTTTGTTGATAAGAATAGGAAGGAGTAAAACAAAAAGGAGTGTTTTGTTGTTTTATACGTATGATAGTTGTGACTGTGATTTATACACTTTGTTATCTTGCTTAACTCACAGTTGCCAAAAAATTACCCTACAAAAATTAAGGCTAAATATAAGTTTTGTTTATAGAATGTCCTATACAATGCTAAGCCATGAAAAATTATTTGGAGGTGGGAAACTTCAAGAAACATGCATGTATAAAATATATACAAAAAAAGACTCGGCTTGTCAACATCCACATTTTCACAATTATTAATTAGTTAGAAAAAAATGGAACAAAAAAAAATCTTTAAAAAATTATTTACCTTCCCCACTAGAAGGCTCTCATATTCTGCAGGATGCATGGTTCTTAGGTGTTCTGTTATGACCTACATCCTGTTTATCTCCACAACATTACCATGTGTTGTCATTGCACCTCATAGAGTACAATGTCCAGACACAACTTGCCCTATTTGTGCCTACACATAATTGCTGTCTAGAGGGGGTAATGGCATAGGTGCAAGAATGTGGCACTGAGTGGAAACACTTTGGATGAGTGTGTAAGTTGGAAGGGGAGCCGCTGGTGGTGGTAGCTGCAAAAACTGATGAGGGATTGCTTATGGCTGATGGAGGGTCTCTTCAGCTAATTTGGTCTTTGGGGAAGTAGAAGAATTAGAAGGGTCAGTAGCAGTAGAAGCAATGGCATGGGAGTTGGACATTTTATTTTTAAGTTTTTTGGCATACACATCAGCAAGTCTATGCTGCATATGCTGTTTTAATGCAGATGTGCCAAAGTGGGATCCCTCTTTTGCCCTCTTTCCTGTGCATTCACACAGGATGCATAAAGCATTTGTAGTTTCCTACACTGTTCCAGACCCCAGTGAGAAAAATTCCCACACCCAGAACATCAGTGCATTTGCTGCAGAGCCTGAGTCTGACCCAACATGTGATGGTATGTGGGCTCTGCATCTCTGATTCTTCTGCTCAGCCTTCACAGCTGATGTCACCAGTCCCACCACCTTATCTTCAGGCTCTGTCACAAGAACCTGGCCCTCTTCCTGCCCACTCACAAGATCCTGCCCCTCTTCTTCCCCATTCACAGGAACCTAGCCCTCTTCCTCCTGACTACTAGCAGGATCCTGCCCCTCTTCTTGCCCACTCACAGCCAGAACATGACCCTTCACAGGAACCTGCACATCTTCTTCCATCCCTCTCACAGGATCTTCCATTATATCCTACTACTCACAAGAGGATCTCTGTCAACTAGTACACTTGATTCCAATCCACTATCTCTTCCAAATCCGATTGCTCACTCCCTCATTCTTTTTCCTCTCTGTGCCTCTCCGTACTTGCCTGGTGAAAAAAAAGCTGTGGATCGCACTGAATCATCACTGCTGTCTACCAGATTGCTTTGTGACAAGCCTGGTGCACCCAGTGTCACCACCATTGTTGTTGGCAGTGGCTGCAGTGCAGTGCTGCTGCTTGTGGTGCCAGGGTGGCAGTAGCAATGGCACTGTTAACAATTGTGCTGCTTCTTCCACCTTAACATGTGACAAAGCACCTTGATTTAGCTGTGGCCTACTCCTTCCTGATAAGGATGATTCTCCTCCAGTTCCTCCCCATCCCTTCCAAGTCTGTCATGTAGAAATGATTGAGAATGTCTTTTATTATGGAAAAAATATTATAAAGAAAGATACTTTTTAGAAAACATTATCATTATAAAAAATATTAAACATAAAAAAAATTATGAAAAAGTCACACTGCACACTTCACTCATTAAAATTGTATTACCCTCACTACACTAACACTAACTGAATATGAATGCCCCTCACTGCCCTAACCATAGCTTGCATAATTAGAATGTCCCTCATTGCCTTAACACTAAATCTCACTTGCTTGACCTCACTAACCTAATCCTAAATCAGTCACACTTCACACAGTACCGAAATTACAAATGTATTTTTTTGGATCTCTCTCCTCTCCTGGAAACACCTCTCTACTAATAAAATCCACACTGTAGTGCAGGAAATTCTTGGCTTTTATAGTGTAGGCTAGAGAGAAATTAGGAGATGTTTTTCTATGAGGCGGGAAAATCCTACCTCAAATCAATAGTATAGAGCAGTGGAAAATTCCAAGTTGTGGGGAATTTCTAAAACAAAAGATAGGGAAGAAATCCAGTGGCAAATGTTTTCCAGTGGGAAAAAAAAAAATCATTTATTTCTGGTGAAATTTCTCACAGGAAAACAATGGGAATTTTCGCCCATCAATATGTACAGTCCTTTAACTAACAGGAGCGAAAAATAGTAATTTTTATATATTTACACCCTTTCAAGTATGACCTGGGCCTCCAGCAAGTTGTGTCAAAAATAAAGTAAAAAAAAACTACCCAACACCACCATCCCTCCACTTCTACAAAGGATAATCCTTACTCAATCCTGCTTGGGCTGTTGCCCGAGCCAGAAACAAGAAAAATTGAACATGGATTGGCTTTTATATGGTCATTCCTGTTCAAATGAATATCCACCCTAGCTGGATATCATAGGCTAGCGGGAGGGGTGACGTTACGTGTATCCATGACCCATGCATGTAGAAGCTGATTGGCTGGGAGGTGAGGTTATTGCAGAGCATGTTTCTTGCTGTGAGTAACCCATAATCCCAGCCAAAGGGAGAGTGGAACTCTTTTGAACAGGATGGACATATAAAAGCCAATCCATATTCAATTTTTACTCATTCTACATTGTCCAACGGTCTAAGCAAGATTACATCTTTTTTGTTTTGTTTTTATTTACTTTTTAAAGGAGGAGAGGATGGTGACAGTAGGGTTTCGTGTTTTTTATTCTCTTTTAACTTTCTTTATTTTTTAATAGAAGATGCAGGAGCCTCAGGGACTTGAAGACACTGTAGGGCCTCTGACATCAAAGTAAGTGTAATATGTTTTAAGAATGGTGTAGTATGTGTTTAAGTGTGTATGGATGATGAATAAATGAAACAAACAAATTGATAAAAAAGACCTTTTGAATGTGATTTTAGTGTTTCTGGAATTGAATGTTCCATGCCATTCATCTGAATCATTTCTTGTTTAAATCCAAATGTCACACAATTTTCATTGTATTTTAGAGGGGTCTTCCTTTTAGATTAAAGGGACAATAATGTCCCATCATTTTTTGTTTTATTTTTTATTTTTGTAGAGCTTAAAAAATAAGCTAAATGCCACAAATCTTATCTCTCAAACCACTATGGTTTGAGAGATATCATCTCCTAAAGTTCCTCTTCTCCTTCTGTCAGCTGTAAAGCTGGCAGAAGGAGATCTGTGTAGGCTACACGAGGAGGCTCTTCAGCAAAGCCGCAATAGTGCAATTTAAAAAGAATTACTTCTTTGGAATGGTCTAAAAAGTGTGCTTGCAAACCAGGCACACTTTGAAGACTGTTCCAAAGAAGTAATTCTTTTTAAATTGCGCTATTGCGGCTCTGCTGAAGAGCCGCTTGTTGGTCCCCGGCTCAGGAACTCCTGCTGTCAGCTTACAGCTGACGTAAGGAGAAGAGGGGGTAGAGGGGAACTTTAGTGGATGATATCTCTCAAACCATAGCGGTTTGAGAGATAAGATTTGTGGCATTTAGCTTATTTTTTTAAGCTCTACAAAACTCTAAAAAATTTTATGGGACATTACTGTCCCTTTAATTATCTCAGACACCCCAATTCCTGTAATGACAGAAGTGCGTTGATGGAAAGGGGAGATTCTTCCAAGAACTGCAGGCATGAAGAGGTTAATACCAGGTGATCATGTGATTAAAATAAGAAATTCTGTCCCAGTCTTTATGCAGTATGTAGTTTTGAGATCTTGGCCCCTGTTTTGGAAAATAAACCTATAATAGTAAGGTTTATTTTTCTGAGGCTAACAGATGGTACTAACTAAAATAGGAGATTGCATGATTTTAAAAGATTTTCATATATTATAATTGGTAAAGATAGAAAAAATGTCCCCATAGTGCCATCTTCTAGAAATATTTGTGTACACTAGCATAGGTGTAGAAAGAAAAGCAACCTTCTATTTTGATGTGTCTACTTTCGAAAACTGTATGCCTTATCTTCATTTTCTGTACAGCTGAAATTTTTATGACCATTTTAGCACAGATGGGCAACTTCACAGAAAGAAAGAAATGTGGTAGGTAGTCTATTTATTTTGTTAGTATTTTAATGTATAGAGAGGATGTATGATGGTTATTAGGGGATGGAATGTGGTTGGTGGCCACATACTCATATAGAGCTAAAAATGTTTTCCTAATTTTCTTAGTACAGTCACACTACTTCCGTACTATTGATAATTTTGAGGTTAGGTGGAGCAAACCTTCCTGTCTGCCGCACACTTGTTTTTCTTTTCTTTTTTCTCTTATTTTTTTAGATGGTTGTCACAGTTACCTTAATTCCAGCGATGCCTCCGACCTTGACGCAGGGCTAGGATGACATGAAATGTTGCTTCAGCATCATCCCATGCATCATGTCTGGGATTGGGTCTAGGCGAGCTGGGCGTCTCTGGCGGTTGCCCGTGTCCTCTGTCGAAATGACGAGGCGGTCCGAATTGTCAGTCGTTCTGATATAGGGTCAACCAAATCTCTCCTCGTTGCGACATTTCCGGGCGCAAGGCTGTAGTTTGTTGCAGGCCTCAGCTTTATGCAGGTGGGGCTGGTAGCTCCACCCAACTACTGGTTTTGGGTATTTAAGAGAAATGGATCTCTCTCCAATTACCCTTACATTGTTGTTCTGTGCAGTAGTATCTTATTTGTTCCTGATATCCTGTGTATGACCTTGGCATGTCTGACCATCCATCTTGGTGCTGGCCTGTGGCTCTGTCTGACTACTCTCTGTGTGCTCCCTACATAGTGGACATCCTGTGGCTCTGGCTGGCTACCCGTTCCGTGTATGACCCTGGCTTGTCTGACTATCCAACCTGGTGCTGGCCTGGGGCTCTGTCCAGCTACTCTCGGTGTTGCCTACTTGTTAGTGGACATCCTAGCTGGTGCAGACCTGTGGCTCTGGCTGACTACCTGTTCCGTTTATGACCCTGGCTTGTCTGACTATCCACCTGGTGCTGACCTAGGGCTCTGTCCAGCTACCCTCTGTGTTCATCCTGTCTAGTGGAACCCTATCTGGTGCAGACCTGTCGCTCTAGTAGACTATCCTTACTGACTGCAGGCGTGAGTCAGTGTCTCCTTGTTGCCTTCCTTTTCAGGAGACTGCCTTCTCCTTCTGACTGCAGGCATGAGTCAATGTCTCCTTGTTGCCGTCCTTTTCAGGAGACTGCCTTGTCCTTCTGACTGCAGGCGTGAGTAGTCTTCTCCCCAATTACCATCCTTAGGGGAAACTGTTTGGGTCCACGCTCGTCCTATCTAACATTGAGACTACCATTGGCCTTGACCTAGTCTCTGCAGTCTGAGGACCTGATGGTATACTTCTATTTATGATAGATTCTCTGCCTCTTGGGTTACTCTCTGCTATTCCCTGTGATTATCTGCTTGCTGTATTGCTATTCATTTCAATAAAGTTGATTTTACTATACCGTCTGACTCCTAGTCTTGTCTTGCACACCGTGACAATGGTGCAGTTTCTTTCCTTTTATGTTTTTATTATAGGTAAAGATTAGTGCAATTAGCAGTCCCTACAGTATATCAGCCTATACCAGTGTGGTACCGTTTTTCTTTGGTTTGCAATATTTGGGGAATGTCTTAGGAAATTCCCTTGTTTTTGACTAGTTTAGTGCTTTTGAAGTGGCTGAAGTATAAATATATAGAGTTCCCACATTTGATGCAGTGGGTAATTTTGTTTCCAAGATGGAATGCTTTGTCTTCCTTCTAATCATGCCTGTAATTGTTAAAGGTTGGTCATATTTGAAGAATGTAAAAAAAATGACAAAACTTGGTATAGGTAGTTTTGTACTTCTGGCACTCCCATGGTATATAAGCTCTTAACAAATGGGTGTTGTGGGGATGGTAATTGATACAGAAGGAAATTCCCCATTTTTCAAATTCTTCAATATCTTTTAAGAGCTAAAAAGATAAAAATTAACAACACTTTCTTATTCCTTTAGCACCATCTTTTGGAAAGATTTTTGCATAGTAGGCTAGCTGTAGAAAGACAAGTGACCCTTAATTTGATTCAGTGGGTTATTTTCTTTCCAAAATGATATATCTCATTTACCTTTTCTACATCAAAGCATACTTTAAGTGCTTTTTTCATTGTACTGTCACATGATTGTCCTATATTTGCACATTCTGACCTTCTTCTCATGATATTGAAATTAAAACCCAAGTTTCGTTGTTCCATCAGCATCAGACAGATATTCCCTTGGGTGCTTTGGCTCAGTTCCATTTAGTTCAGTTCCATGCAATTATATATCTTTAACATATATTTCCTTATTAATCAAGAAATGTGCAATGAGCCCTCTCACACTTTATGTATCAATTGGCTAAACAGTTTGTTCTGGAATGTCATTACTTCTCATTTAGATGAATTTGCTTTCTCTAGCGCGACAGCAATCTGCTTGTAAGCTAGGGTCTCCCGCAGGCGAAACAGGTTTGGATGGACTGGTTTGGTGAGTGTGTCGCTGACTGAGGAAATCAGTTGTTTCTCACTGAACTATAGGGATGTTTTTTGTGCTTCATTATTTCAGGGTGTGGTAAACTGAGGAATGAAAAGGCATAAAGTGTTATGATTAACAGGTGTATTCTGCTGCTGATACACGTTTCAGGCTTGGTCCTACTGATATACACAGCATACGAGTATAGTCAATTTTAATAAATGGAAGCTCAGAACCAATTATAGATTAAGCAGCCTACTAAGGGGAAAATAACCCACTCAGCAGAATTTAACTAAAGTGTATATTTAACCCTTGGCATGCCACGAAGGTATCCAATGCATTGCAGTGAGAGGTATCCTACACAGCATTGCAATGCATTGGACACCTTTCTGGCACTCAAAGGGTTAACCCTTAGACGCTATGATGCTGATGTACTTATAAGAACTGGAGAAATGATGTAGTATTGTAACTGCCCCACAGGAGACAAGTACATATTCCCATTTATTTATTTATTTATTTATTTATTTATTTATTTTATTTATTTATTTTTCATCTATTGTTGGCATTCTCTCTAGTAATCAAGGGGTTAAAATCAATTTAAATCAGTGGGATGTTTTTCTCTCCTGTGATGCCGTTTGCTTGCATTACTCTAGTTCTACTTAGTACAACAGCCTCTTTTTCTGACCAAATTTTGTATAATCCTGAAAGTATCAGATGTCCCATTGAGGTGGATCAGTGATGTAAGTAGGCATTGGAGAGCTCCAGCACAAACATATTTTGGGGCCCATTAATACTAAACTATTTTCCAATGGTTGTAACAAGAATCTATTGGGCCCTGCTCACAATGGGCCTCCTTGGATGCTGGGTTCTATCATAAGTGCACCTTCTGCAACCCCTGTAGTTATGCCTTTGGGCGGGATCTTTCTTTCACTCATAAAAACCTTCTTGTAAGAAGTGGTACACAACATCAGTAATATCCTATATCTTCTCATCTCCCATGAATTCTGTATACTTGGATTGACTGATAAAATCCCCCCATTTAAATAAACTATTAGACCAAGCTCATACGGGCATGTTAAATCAGTGGGATGTTTTTCTCTCCTGTGATGCAGTTTGCTTGCATTACTCTAGTTCTACTTAGTACAACAGCCTCTTTTTCTGACCAAATTTTGTATAATCCTGAAAGTATCAGATGTCCCATTGAGGTGGATCAGTGATGTAAGTAGGCATTGGAGAGCTCCAGCACAAACATATTTTGGGGCCCATTAATACTAAACTATTTTCCAATGGTTGTAACAAGAATCTATTGGGCCCTGCTCACAATGGGCCTCCTTGGATGCTGGGTTCTATCATAAGTGCACCTTCTGCAACCCCTGTAGTTATGCCTTAGGGCGGGATCTTTCTTTCACTCATAAAAACCTTCTTGTAAGAAGTGGTACACAACATCAGTAATATCCTATATCTTCTCATCTCCCATGAATTCTGTATACTTGGATTGACTGATAAAATCCCCCCATTTAAATAAACTATTAGACCAAGCTCATATGGGCAACTTTGTTGCAGGTACAACAAATTTCTTTGGACATATTTGTTTTCAATGGGCAAGTGTACATCAATAACATTTGTCAGTAACAAGATTGCTTTGTTTTGTTGGAGGAGAGAAGAGAGAGAGGGGATATGATAGAAACATTCAGATAATGAAGGGATTAAACAAGAGGGCATAGTCTAAAACTAGAGGTAAAGAGGTCTAGGTGTAATTTAAGAAAGATTTTCTTAAATGAAAGGGTGGTAGATAAGTGGAATAACCTACCAGTAGAAGTGGTAGAAGTTAATACAGTGACAGAATGTAAGCATGCATGGGATGGGCATAAGGCATAAGGTCAAGGATCAAATAAGGTAGGAAAAATGGTCAGACTAGATGGGCCGAATGGTTCTTCTCTGCAGTCAGATTCTATTTTTCTATGTTGCAACAAATTTGACTATGTTAACTAGGGTCTTAAAGTGATAGTAATACATGGAATTAAATAAATTTAATTTGGTAGATATTAAAAAAATTAATTAATTGAGCCATTTCCAATCTCCCAAATCTTTATGGTTTGAGAGATGTTAGTTTGCAAAGTTCCCCCTTCCCTCCCCTTGCACTGACGTCAGCTTTCTAACTTACAGGCGGAGATCCTGGTCCGCAGACTGTCCTGCAGCTATTAAGGAGTGCCGAAATCTCACTAGTTACAAAGAAGTACTTCATTTGAACGGTCTACAACATGTGCCTGGTTTGCAAAAAAAAATGAACCTAATAATCCAGACTAAATTTTTTTTGTACTAAGTCTAATAAAAAAAATATTAAAAAGTGTCTGCGTTCCCACTTGACATATACTGCCTAAGTAGGAAAGATATGATATTCTTGTGACCAGGTGGGTGTCACTGTGGTGCTTGTATGGAGGTGTACTCAGAAACTTAACTTATTTGTGATGTACAAAGCTTTGTTTGTGCATGTGTGCATGTGTGCACGTGAGCGGGGGGGGGGCGTGTTGTTCCTGGTATCTTGACCTTTGGCCTTCCTTCTGACCCTTTTTCTTCTGGATTGCCTCTTTTTGATAATCTCCCATGTCTGAAACTCTTATTTACACCTAGTGGTATTCCAGATACATTTTAAAATTGGAACCCATAAATAAAATCCATTCTTTGTAATGGTAGATGTGTTATGAATCCAATGGTTTTTGTCAGTTATGTGTGACAGATGGCTCAATGCTTTATTTTACTGAAAATAAGTGAGACTAGTTTGATCTGTGTACATCCAGCAACTCAGTCCTGTATTACCTCTTTTATATCTGCTCCTTCTTCATATTCCCCTCCTAAAGAGCTTTATTCAGGAAACTAAAGATGGGTTACTCTGGAATAGTGCAATAGAATACAGATGGATACATACTCAAGAAGTTAAAAACACTTTACTTAATAATAATTATTATTATTATAATTAGACTCATGCAATTGTTTCAGAACGAACGCAAAATGTTATGAAAATTGCATTTTTTGTGACATTTGGATTAAAAAGACAAATGAGTGGCAAGGAACACGCAATTTCAGAAACACAAATGGCACATTCAGTTAATACATTCAAATCCATTTGTTCACTCATGTTCATCCAAATGGGTAAAAAAATGCTCCTAATAATCCAGACTAATTTTTTTTTGTTGTATACAAGTCTAATAATAAAAAAAATATTAAAAAGTGTCTGCGTTCCTACTTGACATATACTGCCTAAGTAGGAAAGATATGATATTCTTGTGACCATGTGGGTGTCATTGTTGTGCTTGCATGGAGGTGTACTCAGAAACATAACTTATATGTGATGTACAGAGCTTTGTTAGTGCACGTGAGCGAGGTTGTGTGTTCCTAGTATCTTGACCTTTGGCCTTCCCTCTGACCCTTTTTCTTCTTGATTGCCCCATTGGATTTTATTGCAATTGTTTCTGCTCCAGTAAGACTCATTTCTGGATCTCTCCTGCCTCTGGATTCTTGCCATCAGTAAGCCTTGGTACAATTGCGTCAGAACTGTATCCTCTCTTCATTTATCACCTGTGTTCTGTTGCATATATATACATAGGTATGCATGAGTATAGGACCCCTGATATTCAGCCATTTTTCTCTCATCCTGTGCCTAGCCTGTACATCCACCCGTTCTCTTATCTCTGCCTATATTGCTTCATTGCCTTTCCTACTGAGGATCAGCTGTACTCCTTTTGTGAACACATCATGATTTAATTTCTTAATTTACACAGATATTTTTTATATGTGTAATTGGGTGGGGATTCATGTATTTGAACTCCTAGATTTCCAGCTGGCATGCCTATGGCTAAGGAATATGGGTCTGAAACACATAAAGTGATTGATTTGGGGCAGTTAGCCTTTTTCCACAGTGTTTCCTGTTTTTGAGATGTACTAGTAAAGTTTCCTTTTATTCGTCTTCTTCCTTGACTGGCTGTTTTAGGGCATCTGTGTTCTAGCAAATGAAAATCATAAGAAAACAATAATTTTCAGACAATGGGTTGGATTAATTTTACAGCTCTGTTCTATTTACTCCAAGAATTAAGTAACAAGCCTCTCATAACTAACATGAAGTGTTTAGTGGGAAACCTCATTACAAAGGAATTGTTTTCCTAGTACATAGCTTCAACAAAACTCAGACATCTTAATGCTTTATATAGAAATGCCACTGGAAACGCTTTAGTGACAAACATTTCCATTTATCATTACATTATTGTTTGACCTCAGAAAGCAAACCCATTCTCACTCTTTCATTTCATTGTTTATTTTGATATTCATTCATCATTTACAGTGCACACATTCACCAGATGGTAAAATGATTCCAGTGTAGGGTCCCAGCCAGGGTTAAGATTGTATTCTAGCAAACCTCTTTATGTGTAAAAATTGGGTGTGTTTGTGTGCAGAAAGGGTGGACAAATGTATTTTTTTTCTTTCCCTCAATTTTTATCTTACAAACAAATCAGTGGAAAAAGCTTTTCTACACAATATAAGGAATTTCAATAAATTATCAGGTCCTGATTCAGTTTTATTGGCTTGAAGAACAGGTTTAGTTTGCTTGTCTAGACCACAGTAAAAAGTTTTCGTCTTTACAAATCTGAAAGAGGTCATTATTAAAGAAACCTGTGATCATTTTTACATTCATATCCAGATGCCTTTATAGACTGTATTTGTACACACCAAACTGAACATTGTCTTGTCTGGGAGTCTACTTGTCCACCACAGTGGTCAATATCCTGAAAAGGTATGCTCTACTTCAGTAGAAACTGTGTTCCTTTGAACCCCAGGGTTCCCTGAAGCAGGAAAGACAGGGGAACAAACCAGGAGTAACAAACAGTGTTTGAGTCTGAGACATCCTGTGGGTGTGTGGAACAATGACCATTTCAATGTTGTTTTCTTTTAGATTTCTCCTATAATAAACACTATAAACTAGCTCATTGATATGATTGGGTTCAATTATCTGGTCTCTAATACCCAATATATTTTAGCCAAATAATGTAGTCTTCAGTTACTGATACCAATTAGTATTCTAATAAACGTGATATGGATACAAATTTAATTTAATTTGATGCTAAAGAGCTCTCCAACACATAGTCAAGCCATGCATTGGAGACTACTCTAGCTTTCAAGGGGTTAAATATATGATCACTAGGGCTGCACAGAGATTTCTTTTGAAACTAAAGTTTTGAGGAAGCCAATCTCCAAAATGTGCATAGCAGTAAGAAACAGAGCAGAGATTGTCAGGAATTCTGACCCATGTGTCACCAGAATTAATATCTGTTATCATTCAATGTATTCATACCAGTAGTTCAGATGATATGATCCTTCCCAAGTAAGAAATGAAGGTATTAGAAAAGAGATCATTCTATGAAGCTGGTAGTAGGTAGTAGAAATCTGAGTATAGACAACTAATTTGTACTTTTCTTGAGAAAAACCAAAGGATAATTCAGAATAGTCATTCACTTTAAGATATCACAGCAAATCATCTAAGACTATACCATACCATTACACACTATACTGGCTTTCCCAGGTCCTTACTAGGTGGGTGAATTTAAAAGGACTGTGTAAACATGTACGGGGATAGACCCAACACATGCTGTGTGTAGACATACCTTTTGCCATTCAGTGCATTTCCAACATAAGAAATTACATAATACCAAAATACAGACTAAAAAATGGAGGCACTGACTCAGTAATAGTTCAAGCAAGCTTCTTTTTAATCATGCGTATTCACTCCATGTCCATAACAGTGTTTACAATTGACAGAGCAGTTTGAACCAACTGTTTCATATGAATTCACTCAAAGCAGAAATACATATTTATGCCTTCATGTAGTGTGTAGTAAGGCATGAAATAGCTGTTGGAGTGAAGCTATAGCTTGTACAAACTCCTCTCTCACTGGTGAATGTTGTTGGACCTGGACCAAATGCATGTGATTAAAAAGAAGCTTGTTTGAACCTTTATATCTCCATTCTTTGTTATATCTTTTATTGTCATCACTTTATATCACCTAGTTTTTATCTTGACATAAATTTGGAATCCTCCAAAGTGCACCAATCCTTTTGCATGCATTCAGACATATTTCATAAAATAGCGGTTTCACTAATAGAATAACAAAAATGGCAGGCCATCCAAGCCTCACATAAGATAGAATAAAGGACTATACCTAATGTCACACATGTTATGATACATTCCAGCTCTGATGTTTGCCATGCACTCATTTTATTATTCTTTGTGTTGGTGGCATGATGTTGAATCAACATTGTGATACGGTGCATGAAGAAGAAAGGATTAGATGTGGTTTGAACACTTTATGTTGGATTAGCTATCTTGCCAGGTATTTATTTACCCAGTGAAAGTCTGTACTTTATTTGGTGAGAACCTTTTAAAGCAGCCCTGGGAATTTCAATTAAGATCTGTACAGCTGAGAGTAACATATATTGGGTTGGGCATTCCAGTGGTCTGACTATCCCAGAGGTAGCACTAGAGTTCCTTGATGACTTTGGCATTTTATGTTGCTCTTAAAGAGGTCCTGAAGTTCATCACTTTTATCTTTGTCCAAGAAATCTTTCTCAGTTATGTTATTAATGGTTATTATTTGGGCTTACACATAATTTATTATTAATATTAGAAGTTTACTTTTAAAAATCCTAATTCTGTTATCACTTCACCAATAAATATCTCATGGATCAATACAGGTTGCAAGTTCTACAATGTTGTCAGAAACAAACAATTATTTGGTTTGAATTCTGAGACATTAGTCCACATCTCCAAGAAGACCAGAGGGGTGCACAACGAATTGTGAAGCAATGTGATACACTTTCGTCTGCACTTCAATCAAAAGGATATAAAATATGTTGGGGGTTATACATTAAGGTGTGTTAAATGAAGAGATAACGTCTCCAGTGTTACTCCAATTCTTATGCTATTCTATGGATCCAATGTACTAAGATATCTAAAGATGGAGAAATATTATACTTTTGGATCCATAGAATAACAGGAACTGGAGAAGAGATATCACTGGAGAAGTCATCTCCTCTTTAGCATACCTTAATGCATAACCCCCATTGTATCTTTCTGGTAAAAGGGAAGAAGCCTTAAAATGTATTTGTGCTTTACTCATCTGCATATGTTACTTCGGTTCTAATACATTACAGAATATGAACATGTTCATTGTAATAATATGTACTGAAAAAGAGGCCTCCTTGGAAAATGTACCGGAAAAAAACCCTCTCCAAACTACAGTCATTGTTTAGAAATAATAATATCAGTAGTACAGACTTCTTAAAGTTATATTTTTAGTCTGTTCTAAACCGGCTACAATAGAGGCAGACTATGCATTTTCACAGCAGCTGTGTGTGTGCCCACAAAAAAGGCTTTTGGAAAAGTTTACACAATGACTCCCAAGGCAATTTACAGAAGGGTAAGGATGAAACTGTGCAACATGATCATCATGTGTACTCAGTAGTGCCTCTGCTCTAGTGAGATTGCATCCCCTTGTCCTCAATAGAATGTGTTTGTGTGTTATAGTTATGTGTGTGTGTGTCTGTGTGTGTGTCTGTGTGTGTGAGCGCATGCATGCGTGTATGTGTCTCCAGATGTGAGGGCTGATTTGATGTCTATTGGATGGGAACCTTCACTCTTTCCTAGTGTGCCTTCTGTCTAATATCCTTCCCTCCTGATGCCTCAGCTATCTCCAAGGCTTTTCACTTTTATTCAACCTCCCTTCTTGCATTCATACAATTTAACTTGCATTCTCTTCTGACCATTATTTTTGCTATTTCCTTGCCTTATTTATACCAAAAGCCCTTCTTCTTTATCCCAAACCTCCTCTTACTTTTTTTCTGCCTCCCTACACTATCCAGTCTCCTGTACACAACCACATCAATCATTCTGTCTGCCTTCACACCCACTTCACGTATCAGCACTACCCCAAAACAAAACCTCTGTTTTTTTTACTCTCTTTCCTCCACATCCCTATATCTCTCTCCTACTTGCCACCTTTTAATTACATTTATTCTAGGACTTTTTAGTACCAGGCCCTGCAAACTTATGGAAAACCTGGTAGTGATCAGGGGATCAACTGTAATTTCCCTGAACAGAAGTATATTTCTGCATATTAAAAAAAAAACTAACACCTCCAAATTATAACCTCACACATACGTTACTATGGTCATAAAATCCTAATAGTCCTCATGAATTTTGCTTTTGTGCATTTGTTTAATAAATAACATCTACAATCAGTCCTGGCTGAAGACATGACATTGCTAGCAGTTTTTAACACTAATTCAGGCAGAGTGCATGAATATCAATAAGATTATCATGTGCAGTGAGCTGAGTTTGAGGTCCTGTCCTCTCATCTCTGCCTCCATGGACATAACATCCAGGTCTAATTGAAGGTGTTGCGCAAAGGTGCGCAGTCACAATTCATATTGTATGGCCATAGTAATGAAAGTGTTGGTGAGGTGATTCTTAGGTGTTCCCCTTAAAAATCAGACAGCGGTTGACTGGCAAATTAAGTACGAATTTCTATTTGTATCTATTATTGCTTCTCTACTAAAAGAGGGCTTTGTCAGTAAGCATTTTATAGCCCTTTAACAATGTGGAGGTGTGGCACACTGTTACCTAGACACTGAACACACAACTTAGAGGAAATGTTTGATCTGGAACACATCCTGCAGAAGAGAAGAATTACTTGTTAGACTATCAAAGAATTGAGTGTGTTCCACACTGATTAACCTGTACAACATTTTGTAATACCTGTGAGAGAAGATTACTGGGAAGTGGAGATGGGCAAAGACGTCTGTAATCCCCAGGAATATCAATCACACTGGTACTTTGGAAGGAAAGGAATGCCATGATTGGGGATACACAAGAAACCTCAGTGAAACATTCACTGCATATTTTTTTTTCTCAACTTCCAATTAATGATAAAATTCATATCCATATTCTTTCAGTCATATGTGTCAAGTCGAAAGCTTGGTAAATCAGGAAACAAACATCTGCATTTTATCGATTAGAGAAAATATGTAATGAATGAAAATCATAAAGCTGTAGGAAAAGCAGCATATCAAATTTACTGTTCTTCGGTAGCTATTTGCCACATTTATTGTTGGACACTTTCAGGTACTCACCAATGATCAGTTGTATTTGCCTTCCTTGGGTATACGAGACAGGGAAATACAGTGGAAAATGGTTTAACTGTTTCTATCCCAGCGATGTATGCACATACAGCTTAAGTGTATTTATGCGTTTATCCCCATTGACTACAATGGGATCTGCCAGCTTGACGCTGGTGGAGGGAATCTGCAAATCTATTTGGCTCTTGCTCTTTGATGAATAAGTCATGCCCAGATACAACCCGGCCATAGCTGATTGGCAATGCACATTAGAATCCTCTAAATTCCTTACATATTTTGCCATTTGCTGCTTTTTGAATTTCAGCCTACAGTTGATGTAAAGTGAAATATTTCTGGGTAAAGCTAACTTCCCCAAAGACGATACATAACAATACCCTCTAGACTGTAAGATCTCACGAGCAGGGCCCTCTGATCCTCCTGTTCTCCACATCTGATTGTACTATTTAATACCTCTGTATGTCTATTCCCCAATTGTACAGCGCTGCGGAATTAGTTGGCGCTATATAAATAAAGAATAATAATAATAATAATACCATCTATTTAAATGGGGATTACAACCCAATCAATGCTAGATAGGTTTCCAACGTATTGTTTTATGAAGCAATGCATTGGACACCTCTTTATCTTTGAAAGAGATAGAATCCCCATTTAAATCAATGGGAAGTATGTGAATTTTTATTTGTCCCTATTTTCTTACTATATAAGCCTCCTTATTGATTTCAGGTGGATCTTTTCTTTGATACATATGGTGAAATTGCTTTAATATAGATTTACTTGACTTTTCCTGGATTTGTATGCCCCTTTTAACATTGCATGAATAAAACTATTTAACATTGTAGCAATGTTACACATCTTTCATTGTGTAATGAATCCCTACCTCATGTAGCTTAAATAAATAACACACACACACACACACACACACACACACACACACATACTGTAAATGGAAGAGCTCAATGTAAGTCCCCTGAAACTGAACTCTGTGGTGGAGCACTTCAGAGAGAAATAGCGGATTGCTAGTTATTATAAGACCAGGGATACCAAAGCACAACAGATGGTCGATAAAGTCGAACTGATGATGGAAACAAACAGGAAAGTTAGATGGTCATGCTAGCAGGGTCGGTAACAGACAACAAATTACAAGGCAGGAGAATAGTCGAATAGGGAATCTAGGGTAAGGAACAGAGACTCAATCACACAAGACATGGTACCAAGTCAGAGAGCAAAAGAGAGGAGTCAGAAAACAAAGCCAAGGTCAATACACTCAAATCTTGCACAGAATACTTTGACTGCGATCCAGCACTGAAGCACTTGATAAAGGCCTAGGACTGAGCACAAAACAAGGCAAGGAACAAGGATCCAGAAAAAAAAGAAGAAAAAGGGAAAAACAATCAAAGATGAGAAAAAAAGGCAGAACATGACACACACACATACAGCCATATTATTAAGGAAGCAGACAAGTGAACATTACATTCTAAAAATTGTCAATGACATAATGCTAATTAACAAGGCAAGGAGACCCCATATTACATACATATTGCAAAGCAATATTGGTCAAACCCGACGAAACAAACCTGAATCATTTGAACTGTGCCCATGCCAGCTGAGAACCACCCCAGCTCAACCCAAATGTTATTCACAAATTAATACCATGACCTGTTTCTAAAATGTGACTTTCCCCAGCCAGGCCACAACTGTGATAATTAATTATACAAGCAAGAAGCTCCATACCTAAAAGGGAACACTGCACACTGTTAATATAGCCCTAAACTCATTTTCCTACCCTCCAGCCCTCAAGCTCAAAACTCATCTCAACTACCAATCCCTATAGATTATCTCCTCCCCTTTCCAATTAAGTCCCATTAATGCCCCCTGCTGTGTCTCCTACTGGAGAGTCTTCCTATTACAAAACAAATGTCCACACTGGTGTAGGGTCAATGGGGTGGCAACCGGCCAGCCCCATTTATTGAGATAGTTAATGGTGTGTTCGGCAGCACTTTGATGCTGGCAGGCCACCAGGAGATTAGCTGTGAGCCGGATAGCAAAATGGCAGCTGCTTACAGGTGCGGGTACTCAAGCCAGCTAACTTACTGAGCATGCCACATGGTCACATAACATGCAGATGACTTGTGATGTCATCCTCTGGTGCCCGCAGCCCCCCAGTGCTGGATATCACACCATGCTGTGTGGTCACATAACATCCAGATGACATGTGATGTCATCCTCTGGTGCCAGCAGCCTCCCAACTCTGGATATCACACCTCTCCCTTTCCTAAAATGAGAGAACACAAGAAACACAAAATAAAGGACAATTAAGCAGGGGAGAGAGAATAGGAACAGTTCAGGGTTGCCTCCAACTGCAAAGGACTTCATCGGGCTCCCATCTGTCAGGAGGGTGGGATGCCCTAACAGGTCTGGTACTTGGTCCAGGGTCTGGTGTCTCTTGCATCGGTGAAGAAGGCAGCCTTACTGGTACTAATTGTGGAGTTGTAGTGGTTGTCTGAGGTTCTCATCCTCCCTCCGACACAGGCCAGTGGCAGGGGGGGCACCCATGGCCATGTGTCATCATTGTCTGACCTGAGGGGGTAACTACCAGCAGAGATGCCTGGTGAGGAACCAGGATGAAGTTACTCTATGTGTCACTTCCATCTGATCCCCTGATCTGTCAGGACTATATAGATACGGGTCCCCAGCACTTCAGTAATGTGTCCGTCAGCCCATCTTTGGGGGCCTTGATAACTGAGATCCCAAATCCTGTCTCCTCTTTTAAAAAACGGTCACATGCATGCACAGGAACATGCCTCTGGTGGTTGAGTTGTGTCCATTCATCCGGCTTCAAAATATCTAGCTTGGTTCTCAGAGGGCGGCCAAACAGCAGGTCTGCCGGGGGCCACCCCAGTAGTGGCATGAGGGGTTGTCCTGTAGGCAGTGAGGAACTCCAACATAGCAGATGTGAGGTTGCTAGAAGATGTAGCCAAGAGTGCAGACATCAGCGTCTGGACAAAACGTTCAGCCTGTCCGTTGGTGGCCTGTAAGGTAAGGTAAGGAGCTGACGTGTGGTGAGAGACACCAATAGATTCGAGGAAAGATTTCAATAAATGTGAGGTGAATTGGGAGCCATTATCCATAAACCACATGGCATGGAAGGCCAAACATAGCAAAAATCTTATGTAAGACTTGGATGGTGGCGTCTGCAGTAGTGGTGGACATAGGCCAAACTTTGGGCCACTTCGAATGCGCATCCCCCAAACCAGGAACTATGTGCCATGAATGGGGCCAGTGAAATCTAAATACAGTTGCTACCATGGAAGGGAAGGCCATTCCCACGGTACCACTGGAGGTGGGGGCCATTGATTATGTGTCTGAGCACAACCAGGGCAAGCTTGTACCCACTTTGTGATATTTTCATCAGTTGTCAGCCACCAAACTGAGGAGCAGGCTTTCATGTCCCTCATGTAAGATGCAAAGGGTAGTCTGCTGCAATGAAGGAGGGATGCGGACCCTGGAGCCCCACAGAATGCAACCCTCAATGACACAAAGTTCCAACCATCAGTTCCAGTAAGGGCGGTATGCCGGTGAGACTGCAGAGGGTCAGCAGTGGAGGATAAAGTGATTAACCGGGGTCAAGGTCTCATCCAGGAGAATTTCTTGTGCAATCTGGCAGGAAGTACAAGTGGTGGTATAGCATATCTGGTGATGGTCAGAAGTGAACGAGGGTTTAGTGGCAGGTTCAGGAGAGACAGAGATAGACTGTTGTAGTGGAAACTGAGAGAGCGCATCCACATTTGTGTGTTGCGCATTAGGTCTGTAGCGGATAGAATATGTGGAAACTCCCAAATACAGAGCATAGCGTTGTAAACGAGCAGCAGCTGTAGGAGAAATGCCCTTTTGAGGGTTGAAAATTGCCAAAAATGGTTTGTGGTCAGTGATCATTGAGAAGTGCCAGGCATACAATTACAATGTAAACAGACTATCACCAGTGCCTCCTTGTCGATCTGTGCATAATTCCAGCAGGTGTCAAGGTTCGGGATGCAAAAGCCATCGTTGTTCAGACCTGTCGGGCATGACGTGAGACAGCACTGCACCTAACCTATAAAGAGAAACATCACAAGCAACAGTAACAGGCTTTTGCAGATTATAGTGGACTAGGACTCGAGAAGTCAAAATCAGATATTTTTTCTCTTGGAAAGCCTCCTGGTATTTTCAAGACCACTTCCCAGAGTCTTCGCCTCCAACAGCCGGTGAAGGGGATGAAGCACTTTAACCAAGTTCGGCAGAAAACGATGGTAATAATTAAAGCTTTCAGGCCATGTTCCTGCATCTGCTGCATAACTGCTTCTACATTCGCTTTATGAGCTTCTGCCATTGGGCCTGCAATAATCATATCGTCCAGCAAACACTTGGTGTGAGGTATGCCTTCCAATATCATATCCATTGTCCTCTGCCATATAGCTGTGGTGGATGCACCCCAAACACCATCCGATTATATTGGTATAACCCTCTATGAGTGTTAAAGCGGAACTTTCACCCTCTGTATAAAGTCATCCTCCAATAATTAGGCATATGGTGACTAGCTTCATAAGTACACGGTTCTGAAGTAATTCTTATTTTATGGAGACTGACGGTCAGGCTTCTTGCTTAAGAGCTGAGCTTAAGGGTGAGGCCCAGTCACTGGTAGATACCTTGGATATGATTCCTTAACTCCAAGCAAGATAACTCATTTTCCACTTTCGTCCGGAGGGCAAAAGGAACAGACGGGGCCTTCCAAAACCTGGGAGAAGCACCTGGCTTCATTTGCAGCTGGGCTTGTATTCCTTTAACGTTTCCTAAGTCTGAAGAGAACACTTCTTTATATTTTCTTTGCAGGTCAGCCACCCAGTTCTGGTGAGAGGTAGCTTGTAAGGTCAATATTGGAGGCCGTGTTGTGTCAGACATCCCCATAACTCTTAACCATAGGCCAAATAAAGGCAGACCAACATCTTGCACCACAAATAGTTGAACATGATGTGTCGAACCCTTGTAAGTCACAGCCACCATTGCACAGCCTAGAGGCTTGATGACATAGCCACTGTAGGTTCGAAGTTGCATGGTAGTCGGCTGCAGTGTCAACTTTATCTTGGCAGAAATCAGCAGTCTTTGTGTCATCACTGAGAGAGCAGACCCAGTATCCAAATCTAAATCAATATCCTTGCCGTTTATCTTCACTCTGACATGCACATCATCTTGTTCCTGCAGGTTGTGGACAGTCAAATAAGAAATCCACTCCCCTTCATCAAAAGGGCCATCCGTATCCAGGTGCTGATGCAGAAAGTTGGTTGAGGGTCATATTCAATGAATGTTGCAATGTAAACTCGCTCTTTTGCTGAACAGTATAATATATATATTGCATACAGGTGAAGCAGACACTTCCTCTGTCCCTTTGAACAGCCACAAGTCTGGAAATTTTAACTGGTGTGGGCCACAGATCCAGTTTCTCTGTCTCTTAAGGATAATTGCACTGTGTGGAATATAGGTTGTATTCATCTGCTGTATACCTCGTCGCCACTGTTGTGTCTCCTACTGGAGGGTCTTCCTATTGCAAAACGAATGTCCACACTGGTGCAGGGTCAATGGGGTGGCAACTGGCCAGCACCGTTTATTGAGATAGTTAATGGTATGATCTGCAGCAGTTCAATCCTGGCAGGCCACCAGGAGATCAGCTAAGAGCCAGAAAGCAAAAAGACAGCTGCTTACAGGTGTGTGTACATGCACCAACTGACTTGCTGAGTGAGCAGCATGATCACATAACATCTGCATGATGAGTGACATCATCTGTTGGCGCCTGCAGCCTCCCAGCTCTGGATACCAACCCCCCCTTTCACTCAATGGTTACATTTTTATATCAGTACTTCCCTATCCATAGTAAAATAAATATTGAGGCACATTTATCTCAGGTCAGGTCTAGACCAAAAAAACTCGTATGTATGAAAAAACCTTCCAGTTATTTCAATAGTGCCTTCTCTTTGGTACATAAGATGAAAGTATTTTGCACCTGAAATACCAAGATCCTTATGTTTAAGATGGATGAATTTAGAGGCAACCCAACTGTGCCATAGGCACAGCTAAACATTCCCATTCATTTGAATACAATTTTTACATTTCCCTGAATGAATGCTAATAAAATATTAGGAGACTAGCAGAGTAGAAATTATATCTTTATGGGCTAACTGAGTGCCTCTAGGACGCAACGTTTCAAGACAACTAGGGGTTCGATACTATTAGTAGTGGTTTTGACAGCACAGTTTACAATTCTATAAACTGTGCTGTCAACACCAAAAACAGTGCAAAAATATTCAACGGATGCGCAGTTTTCACCCATTGCACATCAATTAAAAATAGTCGCCTTTGCTATACTATTCCATGCTGTGGCTTCACTGTATGTTTAGTACTGCATTTTTCACTGCACAAGTCCTGTACCATGAGAAGGCAGGCGCTGATCCCAAAACAGGCTGTGAAAACCACCGGTATGTGTTGGAAAACTGGTTTCCAACACATTCTTGTGGTTGAAACAAAAATTAACCCTATGAATGCCAGTGGGGTATGCAACGCATTATACAGTGTTCCATACCTCACTGGCACTCATAGAGTTAATCCAGAAACAGTTCATACATGTCCCGTCATAAAAAAAAGCTTTCCAGTAGTCCTGATGTCCAGAGGCGTCACGGCCGGCTTCTTTTCTTTCTTTTGATCTTCTTTCTTGCTTTAAAATAAAAAATAAATCCATTATTACTCGTTCAATTTTGATAAAATAATCCCCCAAAGATGCCACTGTTAACCCTTTGAGTACCAGAGTGGTAGCCCTCCGGCGCTCAAAGGGTTACTGTAGGTGGCATCTGAAAGTCCATTAAATAGAATTTTTTTTTTTTAATTTTCCATATTTGTTAAAATTTTAAAGTCATGTACCACCATGCCTTCCGCTGCCAGCAGAGACGGCAGCGGAAGGCATTTTCATCAGCACAGAGGGAATCTTGTGACCTCGCGGGCCGTTGCCCAAGTCAGACTGCCAGAGTTTTTAACCTAGACTGGCTTTTATATGTCAGTCTCGATTCCAAATAAATTGGAAGTCTCCTATTTGCTGGGAAGTGCTTATGCACCTCCCAGCCAATCAGCTTCTAGCAGGATTCGTCATCCCCCATGCTAGAAGCTGATTAGCTGGAGGGTGATTTTGACACTTGCTGTTGATACACTTCTCCATAGCACTCCACCCCAGCATTAGCATTGTCATCTCTAATGTCAAGTTCAGAGGACCTGCTACAGAAAAGTAAACCACCAAAGATTCCCTTGCCTGATCACGTTTAAGAGAATACCGCTGCATGAAAGAGGAGTTCTTGAGCCAGTATCGTCTTCATTTCACAACTTTAGTTCCCACTCTGCCTTTATTAACTACTTCTGAAAGGAGAGGCCTTTAATTGGGCTTCCTAATAGGTAAGAATTGTGCCTCTCTCTTGGAAGACACTGACACCTGTGTTTGATGCCCCTGGGCATGAGACTTCTGCAGATGCTGGCCTCCTCAAGATTTATAAAGACACTCATCCTCTAGGGCAATACACTGCTGAGTTTTGGACATTAGCCTATAAAAGTGACTTGAACATTGATGTTCTTAACTTGCCTAAATTAGGGGCCTAATTGAAAGAATAAAGTCTGCCTTAACCTGCAGAGATCTTCCAGATAATCTGGAGGAGCTTATTTCACTGTGTATTGACCTGGTCCTGCTCATAAAAAAATGTTAAGCGGAGTGTGATCAAGTTTGAACATCCAGGCTGCCATCTCTTTGCCCTTCACTTGATAAAATCATTAATCTAGAAACTGTTTGTAGCTGAAAATGGGATGGAAAGTATATGGCCACACAAGCTTTTGCTGACTCTATGACTGCTGGAATATTCATTGACCCATCCAGTCTGGTATTCCTCTGCAACCAAAGATGGCTAATTTGGTCTCTTCAGTGAATGGTAGGACCTTGTTACAGCTTACCTTGACTTCAGCATCTTCTGCAGGAGTGAGGCTTCAAGCATGCTGCAGGCCTCTGTTTTATCTGTTTGCTTCCTGTAGTCTCCTCCTACCAACTTCCTACTTCCTCCCTCTGAGCTGCTCCTCCTACTTCCTGTGGAGGGGTTTAAAGGGCAGACTGAGACCTGACTCAGATGCCCTTGCGTTGTTGTTCATAGCAATTCTGTTACCTTGGGCTCCGTGTATGACCTGGCTAGTCTTCCATCCATTCTAGTGCTGACCTGTGGCTCTGACTATTCTTTTGCCTAACCCCTAATAGTGGACATCCAA
This sequence comes from Rhinophrynus dorsalis, assembly GCA_037306005.1. Lineage (NCBI taxonomy): Eukaryota > Metazoa > Chordata > Amphibia > Anura > Rhinophrynidae > Rhinophrynus > Rhinophrynus dorsalis. The sequence continues at coordinate 220,777,582 of CM074722.1, forward strand.
TCTGGTGCAGACTTGTGGCTCTGGCTGACTACCTGAATTGTGTATGACCCGGCTTGTCTAACTATACCCTCTGGTGCTGACTTGTGGCTCTGTCTGACAACTCTTATGTTTGTTCCTTCTACCTAGCAGACACCCACCCTCGTGCGGATCGGTGGCTCTGGTAGACTAAGCTCCATACTGACTGCAGATGTGAGTCAGTTTGCTCCCTACTGACTGCAAGTGTGAGTCAGTTCTCTCGTTACGTCGGATCAAGATCCTGAGTTCCGGTTCCTGCTCCTGCTCCTGGTTCTTGTTGAGACTACCAGTGGCTAAGGCCTAATCTCCCCCAAGGTGTGCCCAGTAGCAGCCATCATAGACTCTGCAGCTAAAGACCCAGAAAGATTTGTTTCTGAGGTTCACTGGGATTTCTTGGATGCTTTTTCTAAGAAACAAGCAGATACCCTTCCTCCAATATGGTTTTTGATTGCTCCATTGAGCTGCTTCATGTGCCCCCACAGTTTGTACCTTCTAACTATCTGAACTAGAAGACAAAGCCTTTGCCAATTACATAAAATAAATTATGGATAGAAGTTGATTCATCCCTTCTCTTCTTTTGGAGCTGGCTTCTTTATTTTTTACTAGCAAGGATTGCTCCCTACGCCCTTGTATTCATTGTCATGGTCTAAACATAATTACTGTATGAAACAGGTAGCTATTGCCTCAGCTATTCAGTCTTCTCAAGGTTGCTAAAATTGTTACCAAGCTGGACTTCAGTGGGGGGTATAATTTGACACAGATGGAAAAAAAACCCTTTAAGACCAGGTTCAGCTCTTATGAATATTTGGTCATACCATTTGAGCGCTGTAACGCAACTGCTGTTTTTCAAGCCTTCCCTAACAATGTATTTAAACCAACTTTTATTGTGTACTTGGATGATATCATAGTTTACTTTACTAACCACCTAAAACATCAAGATCTTCAGCGGGAATTCACACTAAAAGTGCAGTTTTCTATTTTTTTTTCTGCTCTGACTCCAGCCTTGTTCCACTCCACTGGTAGCCATAGAACCATGCATACTGCTATGTCTCAAGGAAGCCATAAAACCAAACATACTCAACCCCAGCCTTGTCCTACTGAAATGGTATGCAAGATAGAGTCTTTGATACTAACTTCCTGGGCCTTGTGCCACATTAGCCATAGAAACACATAAAGTCACCTCCTGGTCTTGCCCATGGTAGCCATAGAACCCCACATACTGACCACCCAGTCATGTCCCACTATATGGTAGGTGGCATGGAAAACCTGCCATCCTCCATCTGCTGACAGACTATACTTGCCATCATTCCCCACCAGCCAGCTGCTGTCAGGAACTGATGGAAGTTGTAGTCTGGCAGCAGCAGGAGGGATTCACCTTGCCTTGTAATCACCACTCTCAGTACAAATATAAATAGTCCTTGCACTCAGGATGGCGGAGGGTCTGAGAGAGTGGATGGGGAGGCTGAAAGAGAGGATAGAGGTCTGGGAGAGGATGGGGCTAAGACTGGTAAACTGGATTGAGAAGATTAAAGGATGAAAGAAAGGATGGGAGCCTGAAAATATGGATGGGGCTGAGATAAAGGATGGGATACAGAGAGAAAGAATAGTGGAGGAAGAGGAGCAAAGAGATAAGATGGGGCAGAGAGAGGAGATGGGGCTGTGGATGGTGGGGCTAAGAAGCCTCAACACTTTGTTCTTGAAGTGGAGGCTGTCAGACCAACAGAGGCACACCAGTGGGAGGGAGGTATTAGTGCAGGCATACAGCTGAACCATGCATGGAGAAGGTCTATTTCATTTTTTTATATGTGTTGACCGAAGTCCCACTTTTTTTATGGAAAAAATATTGAGAGATTTATATTTCCAGAGTTATTACAGTTTAAACCTGTGTTTTTTTTACATTAGCAGTGTCCTCTAGTGGTCAAATTCTAATTAGTTTTTCTGTTAGATTCTAAAGTAGAGGAAAGTCAGGAAAGTCAGGGGCATACAGTTCTCCATAGAATGTGATAGATACTGTCTGTCACTTCCTGTCAGTTAGAACTATCAGGAAGTAAAGCACAGTAAATTCACTTCCTGATTATTTGAACTTCTACAAATTTTGAATAAAACATTTGACAGCGGTGGGAGTGACCTTGTTTTATTCATCAGGAAACCTTCTATAAAATATGTGTTTTCATAAAAATTAAGTTTACTGCTCCTTTAAGTAATGTATACTGGGTTCCTTCCCTAACCCTGGCTACCTACACAGTATATAAAAAGAAACAAGTGCCAGTACAACCACCAGAGATGTAAAGCGCTTGAACTATTGGATCATATAAAATTTACAAATCACAGAATAAGTAGCACTGGTGATTCGATCATACATCGTTGTTTGAAATCGCATGCAGGGATTTGAATATACTGCTCATCCCTGCACAAGCATTGCTCCCTGATGGGAGTGTAGATCCAGTATCTGCTTTTAGATCCAAAAACTGATTCACCAAGAGATGCGTGCTAGGCAATAGCGTCAAATCTATTTACAAGTATGTATAAAAACATGTCCAATGACACTAAAAAAAAGATATTACATTACATTTGGTGTGTTAGTATGTAACAAATTTTGTGGTGATTCGGTGGGGCACTTTGTGGAGCACTGATAGTACCCAGATGAGCAGCTGAACTATCCAAGTCAAAAAGAATACCAAAGTGGAAGTGGGGCATTGAAAATTTCTTCCATCCACAAGTTTAGTCTAACTTGCACATACGTGCCTGGTAGACCATCTTTAAATGTGAGTACCCCCTTGGCAGGGGTTAAAATAAGTGGGCATACTGTCACGTTTATAGTATCAACATACTACTCTATGAGACGCCCCTTTTGTGGGCACAGGCATTCAAAGGGTTATCCAATCCCTATTTCTTTCAGTTGATTAGCTGATGGCCCAGCCCTGACCATTACCATGTACACAGTTGCCTCTGCCTCAACCAGGTTCCACTGGGGATGAGTCCAACTCCAAAAAAGGAAAAGTAAGTGGGAGCTCTTCTAACTTATAGCTTCACCAAGTGTCCAACTCATTCCTCCCTCCCATATGTGCACATGTGCCAGGAAGAGCCCTGACACATGCGTACTAAGTGGTCTGCTTTCAGACAAGAGTTAATCATGGGCATGTAATGTTACACAGCATTTCATCTGCTGCTATTGGCATTCTTGTGCTGGAGCTGGAGGGTGGAGTTCTCCGTTGCGACCTCTCAACTTGACTGGGCCCTAGGCAGGCTCCTAGGGTGCCTTGCCTCTGCTTCCAGCTAACTGAGTGGTCTCCCTCCTCAAGATCTGGCCTAGCTTATCTCACAAGCCTTGGATGTTAGAGAAGTCTATGGAATGCATTGAGGGTCTCTATAGCATCCTGTGGGTTAAATGGACAGTCACTAACAAGTCGAAATTACTTCCTGGGAAACTTCACCAGCCCTTAAAATAAGCAGTTTAGTTATCTGCACACTACTAGAATGTAATGTGTTCTCATGAGGCAGGTCTGCATTGGAGACTTCTCTAGCATTCAAGTGGTTAAAAGTACCTTTAAATGAAGAGGAATTTTTGGAATTTTTATCTGCCCCTTTCCATGCAGACGGTTTGTCCCAGAATTACTCCAGTTGCCCACAGTGCATCAGCCTCAATCTTTTAGAAAACAATCTGTTCTGTGATTATGAATGGCAGATTCGTTAAATTTAGATTCCATTGTACTTAAGCTCCAATAGGTTAAGGACATTATCACCTCCATTGTGTGCATTCCTGTCTTATCTTAACATGGCATCTTTCTGGCCAGACCTGACTGACCCCTGGCTGTGTACAGAGGAGGGAGGGAAAAGAGAAAAGCTCAGGAGGAGTGTGGCTATATTACAGGTTATCTTATCCTGGTCAAGTTTCATGTCAACAATAGCACTACCAAGAAAAAGGGCTACCTACAAATCTCTCTTCACTCCTTACCTTTTCTTTTTGACATTAGTACCTTATAAGAGGTTTCAAAGTGTTACACCTGGTAATTCACTTATTAGGTTCAGCCATATTTCAGTTCTAGTTCACTCAAAATTTTTTTTTTCATAAAAGAAGGGAAATGAGGCCTTACAAACTATCCATGTCTGATGACTTCAGACTAGGAAGGAGATAAGGGTGGATTTAAATGAAAAAGAGACAGAAGAAGAAAGAGGCTCACTGAAAAAAGAAAAGAAGAGCAACAAGTTAGTGAAATTAAAAGAAGCAAGATGACTTGGTGAAAGAAAGAGAAGTAGGATGAAGAAGAAAGTAAAGAGTAGGAGGGTAGAAACAGGTACAAGAAAAGAGTGATTGTGGTGAAGATAGTAAAAAAATTGGCCCTGGATAGCAGAAGGCTTGAAGATGTCTCTGGAATGGCAAGGAGTAAGGACTAAATACCAGTGGCATTGTCTTACCTGGCCACAGGTCTCTGCAGTAGTCTTCTTGTACTTGGCTGTATATGCATGAAAAATAGGTATGCTCCCAGGACAATGGTCCATGCAGATGGCACACCAACTGCATCATAAAGGGCAAATAACAACTCCCCAAATTTCCATTGATTTAAACTAAGCTTTTTAAATCCTTGAATGCTTGAGAAGCCTCCCTTGCATTATTTAGCAATGCACTAGATACCTTGCTAGCATTTAGGGGGTTAAGAGCCTTTTTTCAAGTTGGTTTGGTACTTAGCATTTTACATGTTACATTTCGTATAGAAGGGGTACAATAAGTGCAGTAATTAACTGGTTATATAGACAATCATAAGGGGAAAAGCAGGTGAGCATAAATTAGGATAGAAGGTCCCTTCCCCATTGAGCTTATGGTACAGTTGGTTTTCTCTGGAATTGCTCCACTTTAGTACATTAGTGTCGTTGAGCTACTGTTGAGGTCTACCACATATAACACATCATATATCACCTTATACAGAAAAACAAAGATGGGCAGTTCCACATTATACCAACTGCACTATATGGAACAAATACAAATTCCCCAATTTTCCATTGATTTAATAGGCTATTGACTCTTAAATGACCTCTCTAGAATCTAGAGTTAAAAGCCACATCAAATAAATGGAAATTATCATTTATTCCCTATAGTGCATTTGGTTATATCCATTAATTACACTTGTATAGGTTTGAGCTCACTCTTGCAAATTTGTCCACAAACTGTTTTTAGGTCGTACAAGACTTATTTTTACTTTGGTGAAACTGTTTTGTGAATTTGAAACCAATGCTCAAGAGTGAGAATCTCTTCTACTGATTGGTCGCTAGATCAGTGGGAATTTCAGTAAACCTGTTCTAGGAATTCTATTATTTTAAAGACAGTTTCGAGGGCACAGTTATTTCAGACCAGCGTTTCCTCCCATACCTCTACCAAATAATGCACCGGGCCATCCTGACTATAAAGAAAACCTATGATTAAAGTAGGAGCTCCAGGGAGGTAAGTGATGGGGGCATTGTGAAGATTGAGGGGCATTGTGGAGGGGGTCAATGTGGTCGAGGGGGGCCAATGTGGTGGTGGGTGGGGGGACCCGTGGCACTTCTTGCACCAGGGCCCGGAGGCTTCTAGTTACGCCTCTGAAGGAGGTGTTGCTGTTCAGTGAAAGAGGGCAGCAAACAATGCTGAGAATCCCTTCAATAAGCTATTCTTGTGCCTCCAGCCTTACATTGGCACCATGAAATTACATGATCAGGGGCCCAGGGTGCATCATGGAAGGGCAATGCTGCTCAGACGCCTCATGGTTTGACCAGTAGCAAACAACATAAGGAGGTGGAGGCAATGAGTAGAGGTTGCCAAATTACTATAGTGGGGAGCATTGAACTTGGTGCTATAGAAAAAACAAAACTGCTGTGTAAAAGTTATCACTTGCTGGAAGTGATAACAACCCCATACACCTAACACTAACCTATGCCATATTTCATACTTACCTTGGTATCATAGCTCCAGCAGTGTCCTTGATGCCCTGGTCCTCCTGCATATTATCACAAAATAAAATGAACATCCCATGGGGTATTGGTTAGTGTTAGGACTAGTGAGAGGGATTCATTTGTTTTTGATGGTAATGTTTTGCGTAATGGGGTAGTTAGAGAACATTTGTTTATTTTAGATTTTTTTTTTACATTTTTATGACTTGATTCATATGTGGGTTAATGCAGTGGTTTTCAACCTTTTTTTGCTCATTTCACCCCTGACACACAATCTGGAACTTTCCGGATACCTCTAGCATGTTTAATGTAATTTATCAAGAGCATAATAAAGGGTACATTTCATAAATATACATATATTATTAGGTCTCACAATCATATGCATAGAAATAAACATTTTGTGCTTAACAATTTCCATATTTCTACATTTAAAAGACAATATTCACATATTTGTCAGTCTTCAAAGAAAACATGGGGCACCCTAATTTGATCTACAGCACTCTGGTTGAGAATCACTGGGTTAGTGGGTTGCCTAATTGTTTGCTTTTCTATTGTTCAGTGGTGGTTTTTAACATGCATTAGGGACTCAGTGCCTGAGTTTGGTAAGTGCTGAATTACCAGCCAAAAATGCACCCCCTTACCATGTGTTAACACCCATACATATAATAGAATGGCAAATAGATATGCTGTTAAACTGATTTCAGTGGGCACTAATCAAGCAGTTGTGGTGTATTTTAACTGGAGGTAGCAGAGGAGCATTATGGTCACCTCTCATACAGCATGTTCTTTATAAATTAACTAGTCTAAAAGCCCGTGTACACGGGCCAAGATCCGGGTAATCTTAAGAGGCCGCTACCTCACTGTTCCATGCAATGCAGTCTTCAGTCGACTCACTCACACGATGCAATCATGCGCAGTACAGACTGTCCGAACGCAGGTAGTCTCTACTGAGCATGACTGCATGGTGACAAACATCCTAGCGAATTATTATATAGGATGATCATGAATTGCACATGTAAATATATGGGATTTGTTATTTTTTATAACAAATGTTTGTTCTTCTGCTCCTATTTTTCAATCTGTTTCTGGGACTGAAGATTATCTGTATCAGTCTTCTTCATTATTCAGCAGTCAAATGACATTTAAGAAATTAGCGATGCTCTGGAAATACCGACCATGTGGAGAGGTTGGGAACTGCTCTGAACTAATGTTAATGTCGTCTACTTATGATTTAAAATACTTGCAATAACTGATTCTTTAAAATATAATTTTACTAAGAATGTTCATGTTTAATATTGGCTCTCTGAACTGTATCACCATGATTCTGAAGTATCTACTAAAGCCATAGTTCAGTGGCATTAGAGCTAGAAATCCCCATGTGGCTCTATCATGAAGTTGATACAAAACAATCTGGTCTTATAAATATTTAGAATGTTTGCTCTGTGAGAATCAGAGCTACTAGAAACTGTGCTTTACCCAATAGCACAAGAAACCAAATAATAAAAACTAAAGCTCAATATAAAAATTACTCCTAAAATCATTTGTATTCTGATAATTTGTTGCATGCTAGACTATTCCATCGTATTGAGGGTGATGTACTAAGAGGAAATGGAGCAATCCTGTTCTCCTTAGATTGTAAGCAATCCTGGAGCAATCCTGTTCTGTTTAGATTGTTACAATCTCTTTAGATTGTAAGCTTTCAGGCAGGGGCCTCCCACCCAATGTTCCACTCTACAAAGCACCTGTAACCCTGCATTGTTTAAACCCTTAAATTGTAAAGCGCTGCGTACACTTGTGCCGTTATATAAATAAACATATTCATTCATTCAAACCAAAGGCACCATTAAGGAAAAATTCTCAAATTCCCTTTGCTTTAAATGGGCTTTTTAACCCCTTCATATCTCCTAACATTTCAAATGGCCAAAGATGGAAACTTGTGTTTTAGGGGTGTGTGACTGGCGGCGTGGCTGGTGGGTGGGACATTACCAGGAATTTGTATTACATGACCTATTGACATCTCTTTGTGTAACTGAATAAATGATTAGAGCACAGCCAAAGTATTTATGTAGACTAATTTATAAACACAATTTTTGATGTTTTATTGCTGTGGAGCAATGTGCTTCACTTATATACACACCACACAGTCTTATCTCCTATAAAGGGGGATACCAGGGTGGGAAAGAGGGACTGAGGGATTTGGGTCTCAAAGAGGGACTGTTCCTCCTAAATAGGGACACTTGGGAGGTATGCCCCTTGAATGCCATTTTGGTCTCCAGTGCATTGCTTCTCTCTAGTATTCAAGGGATTAAATCAGTGATTCTCAACCAGGGTGCTGGTGCCCCATGTTTTCTATAAAGACTTTTGATAAAAATGTGAATATTAACTTTTATATGTAGATTTATGGACAATATGTTTATTATTATTATTATTATTGTAAAATTTAATAATAGCTGTATATTTATGTACTGTACCCTTCATTATGCCCTTGATAAGTTACATTAAATATGTTAGGGGTGCCAGCTTGTGTGTCAGGGATGCCTCAAGCAAAAAAGATTGAGAACCACTGGATTAAAAGCTGCTTTAACCCTGTGAATGCCAGAGGGGTACACAACACATAGTGTTGTGTATCCCCCTGGCACTCAAAGGGTTAAACCAATAGACATTTTACTATGTCCTCAACGACGGAGCTGGCTTCTTCTGAAAGTTATCCAGTTCTGTAGCTTCATAGATGTATCTATTATTATTATTTACTTACAAATGTATGTAATAAAACATTGCAAATCATTTGCTATAACTGTATGATTATTATTATTATTATTATTATTATCTACAATAATTAAAAGTAACAACAGCAGGAAGGTTGACACATTAAGGGAACTATACTATTCTATGAGAACTAGATACTCTATGTGGGTTTAAACACAGGGTTAGTTAGAAAAGATTGAAGCAGAAGTTTGTAACCTATGACTCTTCAGCTGTTGAGAACTACAAATCCCATCAACCTCAACAAGCTATTAACTGGTTGGGAATAATGGGAGTTGTAGTTGCTAATGGCTGGACAGTCAAAGGTTGCCTAACCCTGCTCTGAATTTTTAGGAAACAAATAATTTGAGCTAAATAAATGCAATTACATTCTGTATAATTTCAGGAATGAAAGATTTTTTTAAATAAACAGCTATGTACTATATTCTGAAAGATGCACTGGCGTTTTACCAATGCACATGTAAAATTGCTGGGAATGTAATTCCTTGAGCACAGATGGGAAATTAGAGGTTGCAGTTTTGGTGTGGCTGGGTCTACCTGTCCCATCCTCAGGTGAGGAGGATATAAAAGGAAAACCTCCTGCGGAGAAGCCCACTGGCTCTGTGTTTAGTCCCCTGCGGCTTGCACCAGGCAGGCCAAAGGCTAAGGCTGGTCTGTGATTCTAAGCCCTGCTGGGCAGAGTAAATAGCTGCCCTCCTCTAACTGCTGTGAGTGGCTAAATAGAGGCGGACTACAGCAGGCCCACAATAGGCTCCCTGGGGAAGTGAATGAAGGCTGGGACAAAGAGAATGGCAGGTAGTAATGGCAGAAAAAAGGTCTGTCATGTTTCAAAGGAGGAGACGACTCCACTTTCTGCTTTCCTACACTGGCTGTCAAACACCTTGCCAATGATGGATTCTATTCCTGTAGTACACAGAATCTTCCACACTGGACCTTCTCACAGCTGGGATATCTCTTATTAGCCATCCTGATTAAGTCAATATATCGCATTTACTTATGGAACCCACAAAGGAGGAAGCTGATTCATACAAGAGAGGACAATAATATAATCCATGTGTTACTGGGTGCTGTAAAGCAGTTGACTCCAAGGACCACTTCAGGTCAGCTGTGGGATGTCTGAAAAGTGTTCTGGATTTGCTTTGATTTTGGCTCTGTGGATCCAGTGTTGGTGGCCTAATGGAAAATCTTATACATACAGACTAGATGATACACTTGGTTCTTATCTTCTGTGTGTCAGTTCAACAGCTGTACAAATATACTATACTCGAGTATTGCTTCAGTATTAGCCAGTGTTAGTTTAACATGCATGTTGAATTTTGTAAGACACACCTTCAGGATGTTATATGCTCAAATATATATGTTTACTTTCTTTAGTTAATTTGTTTTACTAAAGTAAAAACTTTATATTTATATCAAGATGTGAAGAATTTAAGTTCTGGATTGATGCACATAGAAGGGCAGAAGGCTATGATTTTATTCCAGTTGTGCTTCTGTAAAATTCAGTGTCCGCTGGGCTGGAATCACAATAACTAGTTGAGTCTGTGACTAAAATATCTTGTCCACCTGCTATAAAGACTGATGAGGTTTAGACAGAGCAGACTGAGTAAATACCATTATATTCACTAAGGTGGGGATTAACAACAGCTTAATCTAGGACCTGTTGAGAAGGACACTTCCTTTCCACATTCTGGAGAAACTGAACAAGATGTTTGCAGCCTAGCTGATGCCTCAGGTGTTGACTAGATTTCAGGTTCACTTGATATATATACACTAAAAAACAAATTGGCAGTGGCACACTCCTAACAAAATAACATGAAGACAACAAAGGTGATGTTTAATGTAGCAATGCTTCAACAAACAAGTGTTTTTGGCCCCCCAACTGACATTTTCCCTGATGAAGGTCCATTGAGGGACAGAAATGCTTGGTAGTTGAAGCATTTCTACATTAAACATCATTCTTCAGACATCCCTTTTGTGCTGTCTCTCAATAGAAGCCCAGGCTGAGTATACCTTATTCGTTTCATATGGACATGCACATTTGATGTCTTCATGTAATTTTGTTTGTTTTGTTTGTTATATACACACCAGGTGGTGCTGTAATCTGTAAAAATAACACTGATCAACATGGCGAAGGAATTGTCTTTTTAGATTACAGCATCTCCCAATGTCTTGTGACAGCAGACTACCTAAAGTAGGGTGCCCGTTGAGTAAAGGAATATTTGGAGTTGCTGTGCTTTTGTGAGATAGAGATTCTCCACCTCTGTCTGTTTTATTATCATTTTATGGACATGTGGTAGAATATTAAAAATGTGCAAGACCATAAAGAATTGCATAAAAGAAGAAGCACCCAATTTCAATGTTGACCTCATTAAAAAGGATACTGAAAGAAAATACACACTCACACACACACACACACATTTATACAGAGAGAGACTCAAAACTGTTGGAGTACCTCAACTATCAACTATCAGTTCTGGGAACAATTTGTTTTGATTTATTATTTCAGGAAGTTGCTACAGAACAAATCTATGCAACATTATGCATACAGAGCATTATGCTTTGTTCTCTGCAGTGAAATTGACAGACAAAATGTCAGATGATGTTTAATATAGATAGATGTAAGATTATGTATTTGGCTTGCAGAAAGAAGCATGTCTCATTTGAGCAGGGCCGGCTCTTAATTGGGTCCCGGTGGGTCCATGGACCCAGGCGGAACTCTGACAATTCATGCTATTGCGTGCACGGCATCTCCCCACTGCCCCTCACTGATGACACGCCGAGACACAGTGTAGAGCATGCCGGGGTTTTCTTCCTCTGTTTCAAAGGCCAGTGCAATTTTACAACTGGTGCCCAGACTGATGAAGAAAATCCCAGCATGCATCACACAGCGTCTACACATGTGACACGGTCCCGGCTGTCATCAGTGTGGGGCAGTGGGGAGACTGAGTAAAAAGCAAGAGGAAGAGGCAGAAGGAGAAGAGAGAGAGCGATGGAGAAGAGAAACAAGGGGGGAGGAAGAGCCAGTCAAGCGGAGGAGAGAGAGTCAGGGAGAAGAGTGAGAGAGAAGGAGAAGAGAAACAGGCAAGGGGGGGAGAAAGAGGAACAAGGGGAGAAAAGAGGAGAAAAAAGAGGCACAAAGGGTGAAAAGAGAGGAAAACCGCACAAGGGGTGAAAAGAGGGGAAAAAGAGGCACAAGGGGTGAAAAAAGAGGCACAAGGGGTGAAAAGAGGGGAAAAAGGCACAAGGGGTAAAAGAGGGGGGAAAAAGAGGCACAAGGGGTGAAAAAGAGGCACTATATCACTGTGACCCGTGATTGCCTGTGACTGACATTGCCCTGGAGCAACATTGTTTACTATCTAGTTGTCACTCTTGCTGAGTCGCTATTCTTATAGGGCACCACGCTGATGAGGTCATTGCTCCACCTACCCGTCAGGGTTTTTAAACCTAGGCCTGTGTCACTCCCAGTGCCCTTTTGTGGTGTACCTGAGCTTATTACTGTGTTAGTGCATTACTGTTCCTGTGTATTACCTGGCTACGTCTGACTACCCGTTCCGGTTCTGACTCCTGGCTCGTCTGACTACCCGTTCCGGTTCTGACTCCTGGCTCGTCTGACTACCTGTTCCGGCTCTGACTTCTGGCTTGACTGACTACCCGTTCCGGGTTACGACCATTGGCGACGTCTGACTATCCGATCCGGTTTTGACCTTTGGCTGCATCCTGGTTTACCCTCTGTGTTGCTCTCCGTGATCATTCCGTTTTTCAGTTTGGTTCCCGTGCTGCCCTGTGTCTTCTGCTTTGCGCTCGCTTCTGTTAAGCGGCGCTTGTCAGTCACTCCGTGTGTCTGACCTCCCGTGGCCGTACCGGTCTGTGCTTCCTAGCCTATCTCCATCTGGCTACTGCCTAGTGTATCCCCTGTTGGGATACTGGTCTACTCCACTTATTTGCTGACTTTGTGTTTGGGAGTGCTCTTCACTGCCCTCACATTTACCGTGTAGTCCCAGGGCCATTCCGTTCTGACCACCTGTCCTGTGAAGGGTAAGGAAAGTGCCTACACTGTTCCTCTCTGGTCTCGTGAAGGTGTGCCATCCTATCCAGGTACAGGAGTGCTCTGCACTGTGCCCACATCTACCGTGTAGTCCAAGGGCCATTCTGTTTCTGACCACCTGCCCTGTGAAGGGTGAGGAAAGGGCCTGCATTGTTCCTCTTTGGTCTTGTGAAGGTGTGCCATTCCATATGTGTATGGGAGTGCTCTGCACTGCCCTCACATCTACCGTGTAGTCCCAGGGCCATTCCGTTCTGACCATCTGTCCTGTGAAGGGTGAGGAAAGTGCCTACACTGTTCCTCTCTGGTCTCATGAAGGTGTGCCATCCTATCCAGGTACAGGAGTGCTCTGCACTGTGCCCACATCTACCGTGTAGTCCAAGGGCCATTCCGTTTCTGACCACCTGCCCTGTGAAGGGTGAGGAAAGGGCCTACACTGTTCCTCTCTGGTCTTGTGAAGGTGTGCCATTCCATATGTGTATGGGAGTGCTCTGCACTGCCCTCACATCTACCATGTAGTCCCAGGGCCATTCTTTTTCTGACCACCTGTCCTGTGAAGGGTAAGGAAGTGCCTACATTGTTCCTACCTGGTCTCGTGAAGGTGTGCCACTATCCACTGCCACTTGTGTCATCATCATTACTACTGTGTGTCATTTATTGCCATTTGCCTGTTGCCTTATCTCTTGCCTTTCATATTACTTAATAAAGTTTTATATTAAGTTAATTTGTACTTGTCAGTGTGTTCAATTCCTAGTCACTCCATGACACACTAGGGGTGAAAAGAGGGGGAAAAAAGAGGCACAAGGGGTAAAAAAAGAGGCACAGGGGGAGAAAGAGGTACAAGGGGTGTAAAAAGGTAAGGGGGGAGAAAGAGGTACAAGGGGTATAAAAAAGTATGGGGGAGAAATAGGCACAAGGGGTGTAAACAAAAAACATTACAGTTCTATGTGGAGTTAGGGGCAGGAGAGGGGTTAATATAATTAAGCATGTGGTGTGTTTTGGTGGGCATGGTTTTGGTGTGTGGAGGGGGGTCAGCATTTCATCCTAGACCCAGGCAGCACAACGTCTTGGGTCGGCCCTGCATGTGAGCTAAGTAGGACTCTTCTTGTGCTTGTTAAAGATAGAAGACATTGTAGACCACCCATTCCACAACAGTATGCAATAACAATCAGCTGCTGCAAGAGCCAATAAGATACTATGATGTAAAACAAGAGTTGTGGGTGCACAAGATGAAATTATACTTCAGGTTAGGGATGGATGGGAAAAACTTTTCATCTCAAAAGCAAATCATGTGAAAAAATGGCATTCCCTGCTTTCCATTTGAATTCTTGCAAAATATGTCATTTTTCAAAATTTTCTAGTTTCGCATTGAGTTGAAGTCAATAATAATAATGTAATGCCCCCCCCCAGATGAAGGGTTTCCCCAAGTGTTATCCAATGCTAAGTCACCAGTATAAAAAGTGGATATCAGATCACTGAATGTTGTAGGTCTGTGCTTGGGAGAAACAACTCAGCAGAATTGTTGTTGCTTGCTAATGTAGAGGCAGTGTCACTGTTTTATTGGACACTGAGACAATTGGGTAGGATAAAATAGAAAAGCTTTATTAGGCAAAATAAAGTGCAACAAGGGCCCTCACGGGTCCAAACTCTACAAACAGCAGTAAGAAAGTTTAACAAAGCACAGGGCATACAAATAGCAATACAATAGGAAGGCTCTACGGGCCTTACCGAATACCGGGTAAGGCAGCCTGATATCTAGTGCAACAAGGAACTGAGGAAGCTCTACCGGCCTTACCGAATACCGGGTAAGGCAGCCTGATATCTGGTGCAACAAGGAACTGAGGAGGCTCTACCGGCCTTACCGAATACCGGGTAAGGCAGCCTGATATCTGGTGCAACAAGGAACTGAGGAGGCTCTACCGGGTCACAGGCTGAGTGAGTGAAATGAGCTGACAACGTAACCGCTAGTGACCTGACAGCACAGACTGGGAGAACTTAACGGAGGCCACAGAGAGTCACAGGCTGAGATAGTGTAATGAGCTGGTAACGGTAACCGCTAGACCGGACAGCACAGACTGACTGTACGTAACGGAAGCCACAGGGAATCACAGGCTGCGTGTAGGTAATGAACTGGCAACGGTAACCGCTTAGTGACCGGATAGCACTGACTGGGTGTACTTAATGGAAGCCACAGGGAATCACAGGCTGCATGTATGTAATGAACTGGCAACGGTAACCACTTAGTGACAGGATAGCACTGACTGGTTGTACTTAACGGAGGCCACAGATAGTCACAGGCTGAGGGTATAGTGGGTAGGCAACGGTAACTGCTAGTGACTGGATAGTACAGGCTGGGTGTACGTAACGGAAGCCACACTGATACACATGCAGAGAGTAGCGCAACCGGAGGTAACAAATCTGAGAGGACTGACAATAATAGCGAGGGCAACACAAATAGCGTAAGTCAGTCAATGCCTGGATCAGTATCAGAGAGCGGAAGTCCGCCACAGCCTGGATCGGTACACAGAGAGCTGTAGTCAGCCAAAGCCTGGATCGGTACACAGAGAGCAGTAGCCAACCAAAGCCTGGGTCGGTAGACAGAGAGTGGTAGTCAGCCAAAGCCTGGATCAGTACACAGACAGCGATAGTCAGACAAAGCCTGAATCGGTGCAGAGGAGCAGAACAGGAGCAAGGTCAGATGGAAACCAGATCAACACGGAACAGGAGCACAGAATAACGTAAGGTCAGGAACACCACGAAAGGGCACCGGCCTAGTGACAGGAGGGTGTATATAAAGGCTAGCCCTGGGAGGGGCTAGCCAGCTAGCACCAATAAGAGACAGCCAAACACAAACCCGGAAGTAAGAATGTCGCACATAGAATCACGGGCACCATGATAGGCAGAGACGCAAAGAGAGGGGGCTGGAGTGTCTTAATAAGAGTACCATGTTCTCTTAAAGGGATAGAAATACTTCATTTTATCTTTATTTTATTTTGTAGGCATTAAAAAAACATGAAGAACGATATAGGTCTTATCACTGAAACCTTTATGGTTTGAGAGATATTCACAAGCAAAGATTCCCCTCCAGCCCCTTTTACCTAGTGTAAGCCATCTCTTCTCAGATGTGGAATGCAGTCCATAGACCAGACAGATAACAGAAGGGGGCAATCTTCTTCCTATGAGAACAATGAAGGCCCTGCCCCCCTTGACAAGTTTTTCAGGTTTTTCCCTTATCTTAATTGAAGATTGTCCCTCTCTGCAGTCTACCTGGACACCTCTCTTCTGATCTGACTGAGCAGTATTACATCAGTAAAAGGGGCGTGAGGGGGATACTTTGTCATTGAATTACTCTTGAACTACAACTCTGACAAAATTGAAATAACACTCTCCAAAATCCAAATACTATGATGATTAATTAGAGCTGCTTTTATTATAAAACATTACTATCACTTTAACAGGTGGAGTATGTGGAGTGTGGGTGAAAAGGGAGAAAAGACAGTTAAAAAACATTTTTGACTGTTAGGTGACACTTTCAGTGACAGTCAGACAAGCATGTGATCGTCATACCTGAGCTTGACTGACAGATACTACATAGATAGACATAATATTGTATATTCTAGACAAGAGAAACAGGCAATAGGTATAACTTTACATGCTGCCTTTCTTACACAAATACAAGTATATTTTGTGGAGTGGTTCTGCTAACAACGTTTGATTGTAGCTATGGATTTCTCCACTTCATCACTCAGCAGTAGTATTGAAGCAGGAACAGGCCAAAATTGGGCAGAAATTGGCAAAGTTCTTATGGGAATATCATTAGCAGTAGGGAAAATGTGAACATTTTAAGATTTTTTTTTTATAACTGAATGAAATTTCATAAAATAATTCCTCTCTACAAGAAAACAGAACTTTCTCACACCCCTAATTCTACCTTTTTAGGAATCATTGGTAAGTCCTCACCTTGAATTGGGAGTATGGTTTTGACATTATTCAACTGGAAAGAGTACAGAGATGTTCAGTAAAGTAAACTAAAGCAAATGGAGGATATATTGGTTATAAAGAAATACTAGTCATATTGAGTTTGTTTACATCAGAAAATGAAAGTACATGATTTTTGGGAGGATATAATTATATAAATAAATTCAAAATAAATGCAAAAAATATATCTTTATTCAAAAAACTGAGAAATGAAATTGGGGCATCTAACAGAGGACAGGCTCTACAAACTACAGTAAAGGTAAATGTATTTTTACAATACAGTCAATAAGGATGTTAAATTCCTTGCCCCAGGACACAGATATTTTAGATACAGATATGTTAAACAAAAAGTTTAACCTCTGATGAGGTTTCTGCTTGTGGAGCTGTCATTGGAGTGCCGCAGCTGAGAAAACATAGTTGAATAGGCGGCTGATGATTGATTGCATCATCGGCTGGGGACGGCTCCAGTGCACGCTGTGAGAGAGCGTGGCGAGACAAGACTCTGACGGCTCCAGTGCACGCTGTGAGAGAGCGTGGTGAGACAAACACATTCGGAGAACGGTGACGGAAGTTGGGAGATTGGATACCTGGGGGAGATTTCTTTTTTATGCACATTACTGAGAATCCTGTAAGTGTTTTTATGAAGATTGCGTGTTGGTGAATAAAATGATGCTTTGCTTTTAGATGGTGCTCTTTGCGCTTTTTTGTAGATGTTCATGTTTTTAGAAGTTATATGGAGGAAGACCATATGAGGCTGCATGAGAACCTACGTCAAAAGTGAAAGATTGTGGATTATTTGTTTGTCTCCATTCCATTTCATCCATTTCATCTATTTCATCATCTGTTCCATTTGCTGAACTGTATGTAAGACTGAATGGGCAATTGGGGAATCTGATTTAAGTTGGTATTTGTTGTATCTTGTAAATTGATATTGTTACAAATATATATCCCATATATTGATAAGATATATTTGATCCCCTTATATCTTGGATGAGGTTGTGAGCGCGATCTAGAATAAGTGTTTTACAGTAGGACATTAATCCAGGGAGAAAATGGTTTTAGTGGGATGTTTGTTTGACTTCCTCTGGATTAACAATGGAGATACAGCAAAGGTTGAACTTGATGGATTCCTGTGTTTTTCAACTTCATCAACTATGTAACTACAAAAGGCACTCATACAAAGTTAAGTCCTTTTGTTAAACAATTTAAGAGAAACATTTATCCAGGTTTAATTTCCTTTCAATACCATGGTGTAAGGTTTGTGTGTATATAAGCCCTACATGATGGACAAAGTGCATGGATAAACATTATGATGTGTTCCTATTTGTGTGATATATTCTACATAATACAATTGTATTGCAGGTTGCCTGACCATATTTTTATACATATTTAAAGAGCATTTGTAAAAATGAACATTCCAGAAGCAAACTGTTTGCAGAGACACTGGGTTGAATGTATAAAATTGCCAGAGCAGTTCCCCTGGAGTTAAACTTTAAAATCACTAGCTATACCCCAGGGTATGCTCTGTAGCATATGAACACTATACTGCATAGAGACAACAATCCACTTTCACCTACGCCATAGCTCCTGCTGGAAAACTGCATACATTTACACTGTTTTCTCTATGCTTTGTTTTATACATGACATCAAACAATAATATCAGAGAGGAAAACCATAGACTGCAAAAAGCATCAATGGGAGAATTTTGGGGCATAAATAGCTTAGTAAACTGGCGTTAGAAGAGTGTAGGACAGGAAAATTGATTCCAGCTCCGGTTGTTGTAAAGAATTGTATTGTACATTCTCCCTACTATATCATGTTTGCCTTTAACCCCTTAATGGCCAGAGAGATGTGAAAAGCATTGCTATGCAATGTGTTTCATACCCCTCTGGCCCTTAAAGGTTAAGAAAGTCATTTTGTGCTTACAATATGTAGACAAATATGTAAAAAACATGTAAACCATGGACAATGTATGTTTTGATTTCTAAATACTGTATTAAGCATACTGCTATATTCAAGATGTTTGTGTTCCAAACTTTGTTTTGGCCAGGAAATGTTTGTCATGTTCTGTTTAGTAACCAGGAAATTTCATGACATTTTTTAAACACACTGAGGTGTTGTGTACATATAGCTTGAGAAAGCACTGGGGTAGGAGCAAAACATTGCAGTGTGTTAAAGTCCATGTTGTGGGTTTAATAGAATCACCATTATTCAACTGTGTGCTGTGAATAATTGTGCAGTCGAACTTGCCTGGAACGTGCCAGAGACCCATACCAGGAGCAATAGTCACCATAATGGTGAATGGAGGGTAAGAACCAAAACAGCGACCATTCTGGTGGTGCTGCCCTGATCTGATCCCAGTTCTACAGCACCTTGCAATATCAAAAAAAGGTTAAATTTAAGATGTAAGGTGATATGTCCAACCTTCAGAAGCAATCATCTAACTTCCTACCTTACTTTGCCCTCACAGCAGGATGTGCCTCTTTTATCCCAGCAGGAATGGGGAATTCCCTGATTGTCAATCTGTTGACAGGAAAGTGGTAGCTGCAATTAGCTGATATGTCTGTCCAAGTTCCATCTGTCTATCATTTTCCAAGAACTGCACTGCTACATGTTCCTGCTACTTGTTTGTTGGGGATTTGGGACTGATGGAAGAAGGTACTGTGGTTCTCAAACTTTTTGGCTCAAGACACAATCTGGAATCCTCAGGGCAAACTCAATTTATAAAGGCCAAAATACAGTACAAATACATAATATATATAGACCATGTTAGGTCTCCCAAAAAGAAGGACAATGGCAAACAGCCATGTTTATCAAAGACTTAAAAAGAAAACTGTGGCACTCTAACCTAGTGCCTGTGGAATACCAAAGTGCCATGGCACTGTGGTTGAGACCCGCTGCTTTATACCCTTGTGGATGCTAAGTCTTTATCGCATTATGAAGCAATATGTTGCAGACCTCTGTAAGACCCAAGGGCTTTGTCAGTTATTTAATATGCACATTACATTTATTACAGTTGTTTTGGGCAGAATAAGGTTCTCGGCAGAAAGCACAATTACATTTCTGTCCTAAATTAAGTGATGCAAAATGCATAGCAAACAAATCTGAAATGCATCTAATACCATCGTTTTCTTTAATTTTTAGCATAGGCTTTTGTTATAAGCAGTCAATATATTCCACGTTACTGTGCCTTTGAGCCATTCGCAAAAAATCCCCTAAAGCATAGGAGCAAACAGGGCCGGATTTGTATCCTAGGCTGCCCTAGGTAAAGTACTCTACATGCCCTTAGCTCCACCCATGGTCACACCTCCATTTCTTTCATGGCCCTACCCTCTATCCCATCCACTGTTTCCTGCCTATAACAAGCAAGATTGTAAAAAGCTTTAACCTCTTGGTTGATAGGGAGATCTCTTGTAAAAGCAGATATTTACATTTGGCTACCACTAGAACTCAGAATGCTGCATAAAATCATGGGAAAAAGAACAAAACTCATCTCATCATCAAATGACAGGTTTTACTACATAAATAATAAAATCAGCTCGGGATGATTGTCTTAGCTGTGCCTGGTAAAATGAATGGGACAAAATTTTGCAAAAAGTTACTTAACTTTGTATGTAGAGAGGATAATGTACTAATAAGCAATGAAGCAATTGTGGGGCAAACAAACAGCACCATTGGGGACAAATACAAATTCATCAAATTCTTACTGATCTAAGTAAGAATTTATATTTGTCCTCTACTGTACTTCGTGTTTGCCCCAGAACTTTTTCAGTTGTTGTTGGTACATCAGTCTCAATGTCTCCATTTATACTGGATTTTTTTTTTAAAAACATATCAAAGGTTACAATGGGGTTATGTGCCAAGCAGAGATGTTAGCAAAATCAACAACAGTGTATCTTACTGAGCACATTAAATAGCACAATTTTGCAAAAAAGCAGTGATGTTGATTTCTAAACCAGTGAATGGCAGACACAAAGGGAATTCTCTTGTTATTTTCTGGTATGGTTCATTCATAGGTTTATCAATAGATTTTTACTCAGTTATAAATTAGTGAGCGAATACAATTATCGACCATTCTGGTATGCAAATCTCATATGCCCGGTGCTGGCTGATGCATGCCAGTGACAATGGGGATCAATACTATTTGGTTGCTATAACAGCACAGTTTACTATTCTATTAATTTTGCTGTCAACAACCACTGCCGAACAAAAAATGTTCAACGGGTGCAAAATATGCGCCTATTGTACATCATGTAAAAAAAAGTAGAATTATCTATCCTATTCCACACGGTAGCTTTACTGCATACTAAGGACTGTACTTTTCATGACAAAAAATCTGCCTCATGAAATGGAGGTGCAGAGTCTGTAACACATGGTGGTAAAAAAAAAAAAAAAGATTGACCCTAATAGTGCCAGTGGTATATGCAACGCATTGTGCAGCGTTGCATACCCCGCTGGCAATCATAGGGTTAATCTACCAAGCCCTAACACATGTTCTGAAAAATAAAAACTTACCAGTAATCCTGATGTCCAGCGGGATCCCTGTCATCTTCTTCTTTAATCTTCTTTCTTCCCTTCTTCTTCTTCTCGTCTTTACAATATTGTTATTTAGCGTCAGTTGTGGGAACAAAAAACAACAAAGTGAGTTTTGGTCACCAAAGCTGCTTGTTCCATATACCAGGCCAGCAATAGAATAGCTGAGGTACATAGGTGGGTTTATCTCTCTGTCTTTTTTTATTCACTTACCGGCTGTTTTACTGGTGGTAATAGTATTGAGAAAACTTAGACATAGATGGTTTTATGCATATGCACATCCATGAGTAAGACGTACTTATACTGTTTGGTATACCATTTCCCTGCCTAGTGTATGTTAGTCTCAGAAATAAAACTGATCATTTAGAAATACACAAAGGTATTTATGAATGACTGCTGCACTGTAACAGTGAAAGGAGGTGGAGATCAGAAAATCTGCAGTGATTGAGACACATCACTGAAAGGTTAATGACAAGCCAGGTAAGAGGTAAATTACCAATGTACATTAGGTTTGCTTGAGATCTGTAAAATGCAAAGGGAGTTGATGCCTAACATGGTGCAACTGTAAAAAGAAATGGTGAAACGTGCTTTGAAGCGCCAAATTATGCTAATGAACTATATATTTCTTACATGAAAATGATCTAAAGGATGATCAAAGGTGTGCATGTATCAGAATGGTATATTAATGCATTGCATGTACACATTTGCAGATATTAGTATATTTGCTCATGAAAATCCTGACAACCTGTTGCATGAAATATAATTGCACCATGTGACGCTACATATTTATGCAGAGTTTATTTAGCAAAAAAATATTAATAAAATATGGTTAGTTTGCATACAAAATAATCCCCACAAACATCATCCATTATTTAATGACTAACGTGATATGAATCCCTCCACATTGTTACATTACTGATGTTCTTTCTGAATGTCAGATGCAATAGGCAGCAAAATATCATGCATCTAGTAAAATGCACACTGTGTACTTTATGTGCTTTTGGTTTGTGCCAAAAACACAGTTTGAATGGGGAGGAGAAGAAATTCTTTTCAGACAGGTTTATTACAGTGTACTAATTCTTAGCGATTGCACAACTCACAATATGAGAGGCACATTAGCTGATCCAAGTCTCTCTCTATAAACAGGTTAACTCAGGGGATAAATCACTTCTTAAATAGGGTGCTTAACAAGTGCAGACTATTGGGTATATGTACAACTTAGCAATAAAAACCACCAGTGGCAGTGTGGTATGCTAAAATCCGTCCCTGACAGGGTAGATGGATTTATAGACTGTTTTGTCTACAGATCAGTTGACTTAACCTTGTAAATGCTAGAGAGGTATCCAATGTATTTCAAACAATTAACTGGAGACCTGTTTTACAACCAAGAAGTAAAGGGATAGATATATAGCTGCTTTTGTTTATGTTTTTCAATGGAAATGATTGAGAGAGTGATTATGATAGCAAGATGGCTGAATCATATATGAGGTCACTTTTCCAGTGTAAATTCTGAGGGAGACTTCCATGAGACCTGGCTAGCTAGTGCCTCCAAATTCAGATAGATTTCTTTAACAATAAAACCCAGAACTACCTGCCATGCAGCATATTGTCGAGTAGACAGGTAGAAGAAAGGAAGCAGAGAGACAGAGAAAGAAGGAGAGAAAAATAAAAAAAAGAAAACTAAAGTTGTTTAGTGTGCTGGCTAGCACAAAATGAGTAGTAGGAGAAGCTAAAGGCTTACTGCTGCCACTGCTGAATCAGAGGTGGAGGAATCCAGATTAATAGCACTGAAAGGAGACCATTTCACTCTGCCAACATGACCCCTAGTACACCAGAATCTTTCCTAAGGATCTGGGGAAGGATTATAAAAATTGGATCACTGAATAGCAGTATCAGCAGCAGCATGGATCAGCTGCCTGTGCATGCTGCTATTGATGTCAGTGTGCCTTGTAAGGTGATGGCAAGTGTGAGAGAAGGGCACCCTCTGTTACATTTGTCATCACAAACCAGTCCTAGAGAGATGCAAGAACCTGGTGGTGGTGAGAATGAGGGTCGTGGAGCAAATTGTTTAGAGAATTCTTGGCAGAAAGCGATAAGGAATGGGAGAAGATATGCAATTGGGAATGAGCATCAATCGCTGACACTCTGGCTTTTGATGTTACAGTAATTCCTGCTGTTGAATCATCAGACACAGACATTCATCTTTCCCAGAGGCGGGCCGATAATCAGGATAATGTGATACAGATCACTGTGGCCACCATGGGAATGGGTTCAAACAGCAGTGATATGGCACTAGGACACATAGTTGTGGTTCCATTTGCCACTACTCCGGGTCCTAATACTATTGCTGACTCTGACAGCAGCAGCAGCACCTGCCCCAACCATTGCAGCTGAATTTGAAAAAGAAGAAAGCCATTCTTCTCCATTTCCCCACCTCACTAAAATCATGGATGTGTGACTATTTTTCCTTGGGCAGTCAACATGGAATCATCAGCAACTGCACTGTTCACTATCCTATATTATAATTTGCTAGGATGTTTGTCAGAAGCCGTCATGCACAGTAGAGACAGCTGCACGTTCTGCAGTCATGCGCAGTAGAGACTGCCTGCGCTGCGGCTGGTGCAGAGCGGGGCATTCCAAATTCAGACCGGAGTCCTCTCTGCACACCTTTTTGGGACCTAGGAAAGTGCACAGAGAGGACCACTGTCTGAATTTGGAGCACCCCGTTCAGTATCAGCCGTGGTGCATTTGGGCAGTCAGTACTGCGCATGACTGCAGCACTACCACTGTTAGCCCATGTATATGGGCTTTAAAACTAATGTGCAGTAATATAGTGAAGAGGGGAAAGAGGGGATGCACCTTGACATATCTGCCCTTGTTAAGCACATGCAACATAAACACCCTAATATGTTTAAGTGTGTGAAACTCTCAAACAAAAAAGGAAATTGAGTGCTGCTGTTGTGGAACCCCTCGTCCGTTGCCAAGAGGACAAAGAACAATGGAGAAAATTCCAGAGAAAGACAGGGGAAATCCCCACCAGCCTGTAATTTTTGTGATGGTGGTAACACCTGCAATGTCATTGTTTTCTTGTACAAGGCTTTGAGTGCTGGAAAATATCCCCATTGTCCACACTCAGGATCCTCTTCCTCCTTGGCACTACCACCATTGCCTTTGATACCACCAACAACAGCTGATAACAAGTCTGTAGATGTGAGAATATGGCAGTATCACAGTGCCTGTGATTCCTGTCACTCTCAGTTGTGGCTGTCACTGATTTGCTGACTGAGTTTGACCCGCCTCTTGATGACCTTTTTATACCTGGCTATCACATCTGTCAGATGCCCTTTCGTGGTGTTCCTGAGCCAGTAGTGCTGTTGCTGTGTTCCTGTATTCTGAGTTCCTGTGTACCGATTCGGCTTGTCCTGACCATTCTCCAGTGTACCTGCTTGTGTATGACCTGGCTCGTCTGCGTACCACCCTTGGATCCTGACCTGGCTAGACTGACATTCCTGCTTGTGTATGACCCGGCTTGTATGACTGCCTCCTACGTGCTCCGACCCGGCCCGGCTGACTTCCTGCTCTGAAGATCGACTTCCAGCTTGTTCCAGTGACCTGTGTTCCAGTTGTCGCCGCCGCGACATTTCCAGTCTCTGCTGCCCGCGTCAGTGTGACTGCCTTGCCTGGTGCTTCTCTCGATTAAGTGCTGTGCCTCGTTACTTGTGCAGAGCTGTGTGTATTCTGTGGGCCTTCCTCTCCGTGCAGAGCCTTGCAGTAGCGCTGAAGTCTCGAGTAAAGGTGCATTTTAACTCTTGCAGTGCTGCCTCGAATTCACTCTCTCTATCTCCTGTACGAGCCTCGTTACCCGTGATACTGCTGCTGAGTTGGCCGCTCTCTGTCGGCAACTCTAGTCTACCATTGCAGAGTGTTCACATAGTTTGGGCCGTTTGGGCGCTTAAGGCTCTCCGGTATTGGTTACCGACAATTTCATTGACACAGAGTGTTGGCAGAAAGGCTTCAGTGTTGGCTTATCCGGTACTATGCCCGAGGGGGCTAGTGGCTCTTGCTTTATTATTACTGCATTCGATTACACCTGAGGAGACTGTTAGCTCTTGCATTGCCAGCCGGTTTCCGTTACGCCCGGAGGGGCTATTTGCACTTGCACAAACAAAAGCAGTTCCTGTAACTACGCCCGTGGGGGCTAAGTTGTTTCCCATTCTGCTTAATATCCAACACCTTGGCAAGGCAGCTTGATCCTCAGCACTTGATGAATATTGCCTTTACAGCACAGCCTTTTTAACATCCAGGGCGTGTCAAACCTCCACATCTGAGACAGACTGTTATTTGGACATTAACCCCTTGGGGGTCAATATCATCCTAGTGCAGACTGTTTTGCATTTATGTCTATTGTGCTATTACCCTTGTATTATCTCAGTTTACTTTATCTGTATATTACCTACCACCTCTAGAGGGCGTACTTGTGCATTATCCACTTTAATAAAGTGTGTTTTATTTTCACTTATTGGTCTGAGAGTCCTAAAAAACCGTAACAGGCAGTTTGTCTCTACCCACTGCAACTTGTGTGGTGCACTGACCACACATTGCAATGTGGTGGAGAGCCACCAAATGAGGGGAATCAGGGATCAGGTATAGACATTCCACCACACTGAATTTGCCAAGCTGGTGGCAGGAAGGATTCATTATTTTTATTATTTCTTCTTTTGACACCCCCATCACCAACATAAACATCAAAGTGGTGGTTATATTTGTGCTAGTTGCTTAATATGAGAGCCGATGTGTCATGTATGATTCTCATAGTTCGCCCCCTCTTGCAAAATGTTTCTACACAGTGTGCACATTACAATTGTTGATGATAACTGCACAGTTCCTTCCTGCTTTCAGGGGAAATAATAATATTCCAACAAACCCAGAGGAGGTGTAGGATGAGAAGCATAATTGGCCATCTTCTTTTAACCAGATGCACTCGAAATGTGGGGGCTTGTTGTAGTGATGCTCCTGCTTCAGCAGCACTAGGGCTAGAAGCAAATGGAACCATCATCATACCACCACCTGTCTCATGTCACTGATGATCTCATTCCCATGCAGAAGCCTAATCCTCTTGATGCTTAGACAATGAAGCAGCAAGAAATGTATCGGAAATAAATGCCAAAGTGTCACTAGTTGGGACCACTCTGAAGAGCAATATGGTATTTCTGTGTATCAGTTACCAACCCATTCTCTGGGGGTAAGTTACACAGAAATGTGCCCCCACCACCACAAAAAGATTGTGATGATGATAACGTGTTCAGAAAAATTTTGGGATGGTATAACCCCTTTGGTAACTTATTTTTCACTATGCTTTCAACAAAATTTTTAGTTCTACGTTTCTCTATCATCCTCCACATTGCAACCTTCCATTCAATCTATAAGCATATCATTATATATTTTCACAGAATCCAAATCCTCAGAGAAATGCTGCTCATGCCTTAGCACAAATTCAGAAATGGGGGCCCAGCTTTATCAGTATGCACAACGTGGTAGGCCAGTGGTCTGGGCTACCTTGCTGCTGTACTTTAATAATACTGAGAACCAGAGGCAAGATTACCTGCGACCTGATGTTGCATGATGTTGCTGCCCACTGGTAGGAGCAAAACCAAGGGAGGAATGACAGTCTGTACTGTGCTTTGGCCATTTGTCCTCATATCCGTTGTTAGGTGAATTTTCTTGCCATATGATGTTTACCTCCATTTTTCCACAACATTAACCATCTGTTTATACAATTCTGGTATAGCTGTTCTTGAACAATAACTCCAGCTTGCGATGTACCAAAAGGATGCAAAAAATGCCCTCAGTTAATCATTACTGCTTCAACAACATGACTTGTGGAGGTGGCAGTGGTGAGGGTGGAAGAGGCATGTATGACTCTTGTAATCTCCTACAACAAACTCGGAGTCATGCTCCTCTGTGTTTTTTATGTGAAGGACAGCAGCAGGAGCCATACATGCTACTGCAAATGATGAAAATCTTGGCACACTCTGACACATCTACAGCACTACTACTTGGTGCCCCAGAGCTTAAGGAACTTTTAGACGTCCTCCAATACTGATAGTCATGGCACCTCTGACATGTTGATAGTGTGTCTCTAAATCAGACCTCTGCATGTACTTCAACTGAGATCACAATTAGGATGTGTCTGTGTGTGATCCTGCTTTCTCCCTGCTCACATACTTCTTACACATACAACAGATGGCAACATGTTTAGCTTTTGGTTAGTGAGCAACGTATCTCCATAATGTAGAATTTACAGACTCAGGGGTTTCTGAGTGGTTGCTACTACTACTGGGGCTAGATGTTATAATTTACTACTAGTAAGTGTCAAAGGTGCTGCATGTTGAACAGCAGCAGAAGCGTTCATCATAGCTAGGGTTATGGATGTTGATGACCATTGTTGCAGATTTCTCAACATTAATACATGTGACTTGGTGGGTGTTGGACTTGGCAGCGGTGATGATGCTGATGACTGAAAGGATGATTGTGTATTTTTAGGCATTTTACTTGACCAGAGCCAGACTTGACAATTGATTTCTCAAACAGTTTGTAAACAGGCATAGTGCTCAATTTCAGTGGTCAAAGGTGGAGCCTTTTTCTTTCAGCTAATTTTCTGGCCATAACATCATCATCTCTCTCACTCAAACAGTTTCTTTTTTACTTAGAGGGATTTTCAGAATACTCACTACTATTTTCAGCACAGGTGTTGTACTTGCCACACCCTCATCCACTATATAATCAGCACTAGAATTCAACTTTTGTCACCTTCATTGTTCTTTAATGGTTTATTAAATTGCTGGTGATGGTGGAACTTTTTATGTCACTTTCACAAACAGTCTACTCAAGAAGAGGCTGCGGTCAGTTTTTGAACTACCATTACTACTACTAACACACCGAAGCTGACTGAATGAACTTTGCTACTGAAAGGCAGCAGAATGCCCGCGATCAGCAAACTGACACCCAGCTTCAGTGAGTGGCCCTGTTACATAGTTATTCCTTATTATAACAGGCAAATAAGAGGTCTCTGGGATGTGGGAATATGGCAGATTGTGTAGGGTGGTACAGGTTATTACCGCATATGCCCAGAGGCCCTGCTGCTTTCGTACGCTGTTAACCCCTTAAATGTATTACAATGCAACACACCCGTCATGTGGTGGGGGTTATACTGTATAATGGTTTGAATGGGGACTGTGAGATGGGAGGGGAGGATGTGAGAGTTACTGTACAATGATTGGATGTATACATTATAGGATGTAGTAGGACTTTATTGTACAATGGGGGGTGGCTGTTGCAGGATGTGATGCTGTGACATATTAATGCTGAAGTCGGAGGTTTCATGTAATGGAGCAGGCTGTATTGTAATGAAGCAGTTCCACAGCGCAACATTTAACCCTGAGATATCAGAATGTTGCCCTTTTTATTCGGGCAACATTCTGATCTCACTGTTTTTAACCAGGCTGCATTTTTAAAGCACCTTTCTGTTGGTCGCCCAATAGAGGGCAACATTTCAATAAGGAACTTCTCTCAGTCACATAGGCCAGCTCAGGAAGGAATTTGCATCACCTGTCTGTTTCAGTCAAACAGGAATTCTGGGTCTTCTGGGCAAATCTTCTATCTCACTTCACACTCCACCCAGTCACCAAACTCCCCTAACACAGAGAACACATTTCCTGCTTTCTCTCTCTCTCTCTCACACACACACACACACACACACACACACATACACACACACAAACACAGACTAACAGAATCTGACACCCTTTTTATACTACCCAGGAAGGGTGTGTGTATGTGTTTGGGGGGGGGGGGTAGAGATTCATTCTTACCAGTTATTGCTGTGGAATGACAAGGTGGAAAAAAGCAGAAAATTTGAACTTTTTCTTAGAAATATTCTGCACACAGGAAGAGACATTTCTCATATGTTTTGCTTTTGAGGAAAACTGTTGTGTCCATCCCTATTCACTATTTCAGTTCTATTTCCATCTCTGTCAATAAGCTCCTCAATGCTCTCAGAGAGAAGGGGCATGGGGTGGGGATTGGGAGACAGATCATAATCAATGGGAACCAGCCAGCCAGCAGTTTTGCTCAGCAAATGTCAGCTGTGTTTTGTACTACTCCCAGACACTGCTGTCCACTATTCCTAATAGGAGTGGTGGAATGGGAAGCTGATGCTTTACTTTTCTGTCTGAGATATTCTGAACAAGGCAGATAAATGCACCTGACAGCAGTACCATAGTAAGATAAATGTAACCCTTCCCTATCTTAACTTCTGCATCCTTTTATAACATAAAGTAATATTTATATACCCTTACATGACTGCTTTATGAAAGACACTTACCTAGACAAATCCTAGTCTTAGACTTAGTAATTATGTAGATATACATGGCTGCTGTGCGATGGACTCCTACCTAGGCAAGTCCTTCTGTCACACACAGTAATTATACAGATACACCTGGCTGTTGTGTGATAGACTCCTATCTAGGTAAGTCCTTCTGCTACACAAATATATAGATAAACCTTATTGCTGCATGAATGACTCCTACCAAGATAAATCCTCCTGTTAACTAATTATACAGATATATCTGACTGATCCTACCTAGGTAAGTCTTTCTTACATAAAATAATTATATAGATATTCCTAATGGATTTATATAGCACTTATACCTAGGTAAGTCATTCTGTTACACACAGTAATTATATAGATACACCTGACTGATGTATGAAGTACGCCTACATATGTAAGTCTAGCTTTTATACGCAGTAATAATAATAATGATAGTCCTAGCTGCTGTATCGTGGACGCCAACCTAGGTAATTCCTTCAATGACACACAGTAATTATATAGATATACCTGTCATGTTTATCTGTATGATTTCTGTGTATAACAGGAAGACTTGCCTACATAGATAGGTTTCATACCGCAATCAGATATATCCATATAATACATTTAATTTTAACACCTAATGTTCAAATAACATAGTATGCAACTTAATGCCAGTGTATTTCACTTTTCTCATGTGTAGTAACTGCATTCACCTGGAGTCAGGTGTGGCAGAGTTGAATTGCATATGTGTGCCAGGATGGATGGGTTCTCAAAGTGGTACCCTCCCTAGGATCTTATACAGTCTTAACCTGAATCTGACTACTGCAATTCCCTGTATATAGGACTTCTAACTGATATGTAATGCTGTCACCAGGTTATTAACAAACAATTCATATTCCTGTCATGGAACCCCTGCCCTCCATGATCTACACTTGCTCCCTGTGAAGCACCATATGCACTTCAAGCTTGATTTGCTGTCATACAAATCTCTGAATGATCATGACTTCAGCTATCTTAAGGAATTCCTCATTTTGCAAAATGCATAGAAATCTGCAGGTGACAGCTTGTTGGCAGTCCCCTAAGTAGCCTTATCTACTTTTAGGGCAAAAGCTTTCATATATGCAGCAACAACATCCTGAAACTCTCTGCCAGACACAAAATCAGAGACTCTCCACCACCTTGTCCATTTCCAGAAAGATAGAAGGGACAATCCTGTCTATGAAAGTATTTGATTAAAAAATAATAACTCCTTTGGGTGCCTGGGGTGATGTGAAATCTAGTCCTGAACAGTTGGAGGGTCTCAGGTTGCACAATCCATTCCTAGAACTCCTCTGCCGATTATCATAGTCATTTTCTCCTCTACTAATCTTAAACTGTTCAACTCAATACTGTTAGATTGTTGGTCCATATTTATAAAGTCAAACAGGACTAAACTATCTGCACCATAAGGGACAAATAAAAATTCCTGTGAAATGAAACTGGGCCTTTAATCCCTTGAATGCTAGAGGCAATGCACTGGAGACATCTCTGGCATTTATGGGTTTAAAAAGCTCAATTCAAGTGCATGAGAATTTAGTAATTTATAGTTGTCCCCTATAGTGCAGTTAGTGTACTCCAAAATAGTCAAGTCTGATTTAATAATTATGGGCCTTTGAATCCCATTTGGGAAAAAGCACTATATAAGTTAATTATTATTATTAATAATAACCAAGTATCTGGATAACCAGGTTTGTTAAATACCTCCTACACATACGCAACTTCAAATGCACACTGCACATCTGCAGTACTTGCAAATCCAAGGGGCTGTAAGTTTCAGAAGCTGCAGTGAGAGACATGGTCCTCAATGCTTAACAATGTCATGTAGTGTTCCTGGTAAAAAAGTGCCATGTGACCCTGACCATAAGGGTTATTTTACTAGTGACGTTAATGCAGATGCCAGGAATTCTGAAATTATATATATATATATATATATATATATATATACTCTAAGATAAGCAGAAGCACACTCAGGACTTTGAGGGTTTTAATTTAATAAAGAATTTTATTCAGTCAACGTTTCGGATGTCTACGTGGTTCCCTTCGTCAAGTCCTGCGTGTGCTTCTGCTTATCCTGGAGTATACATTATTTGCTGCTGCACTAACACCCAGGCACCGGTAAGACGAGTGACAGTCAACCTCCTATTTGACTTGATGCAACTGAATAATATTATGTAAGTTAATAGTTTGTAAAGTCAAATTGTCTATACTTTTAATTTTGTCATCTTCACGTATTTTTTTTTTCAGTTTAATATGTCTCTGACTTTAGGATCCCTGAATACCTGCTTCAAGAGAGCTTTAGGTATAATGATTCAATGCAATACTATTCCTGAATGCAGAATTTAACCGTTTGGGTGGTAGATGGGGTACTCCACGCATTGCTTTGCAATGCATTACATACTCTTCTACCACTCAAATGGTTAATAGACTGGATGATTTTCTGCTGCAGGGATAGTGCTTTTACTTTTCTTGATTCCACAGTCCCTGGCAGAAAGAAAAGAGAGCACCTGTGATTCACTTATCCTGATGTGTGCCTCTTAAACAGGATTATTGTAGGGGATCTTAAGCCCATCTTTAATTAATAATGCTCCCTGTAAGCAGTTCTTAATGGAGATCATTGTCACAGACTTAAAACTGTAGTGATACAATGTAAAAAAAAATATAATATACGATAGTTAGCATTCAGGATACAGAGCTATAATTGCTGCAGAGACCTGGGGAGCTCACTGTCTGGGCCATACATGTAAAAAATAGGTGTCAGGGGCCTAAATGTTGAAAACAACAATAATTAAAAATGTAGGCATTGCAGATTATGCACATTTAAAATTAAATGTCCAGAATTCCGTCCCTGTACTCTTCTATATCAGAACGGAGAGAATGCTTTACAAATATTAGCTCCTGTTGTATATAGGATTCTCCAGCAGCGGGCAATCTGCTGCCCTCTAGCTGTTGATGGACTGTGATTCTCATCTATTTCAGATGACCACTGGCCAGCTGAGAATGGCTGTAACTGTAGCTCATCTACAATGGAGAAAAGCCACAGATTCCATACCACTGGCTTATGTAGAGACCACAGCTATCAGTTGCAGTGTAATCTAGGCATTTGACAGATATAAGTGAAGGATATATTAACAAATAGGAGATTAACTGATCCTTTCTTCCAATGAACAAGGGGTGGTCAATCTTTGGATCTTCAGAAGTTGGGGACTACAACGCATATCATCCCCAGTCGACATAACTGGGAACTTTGACTTATGGACTTCCTCGAGGGCAGTCCTGTGGTGCCGCTGGGGGGGAGATAAATTATGTGATCTGTGTAAAAAAATGGGCGAGTTTAATTGTGAATGGGGCAGGACTTAATATACAAGGACAAAGTTTGAGGAATAGGCTTGGGATGGGCTGGGAGTGGGAGGAACAGATTGGGAAGAAGCAGAAGTGGGCAGAGTTTGTTTGAAAACTCACCACATCCAGAGAATCAGCCTCTGCCCTGGAGCAGCAAAAACCGGAGTCTCTGGGGGAAATCCAGAGAGTTCCCAGCTATACCAATCAAATAACAACTGGTTGGGGATGATGGAACTTGTAGTCCCCAACAGCTAGAGGTCCAATAATTGACTAACATTTCACTAAACCCCTTGTGCAGTACAGTGGATAGGTAGACAAGATTCTCATTTCAATACACCTAGCGCAGTGAATGCTAGCACTGTAGCTTTGTTATGACGCAAACCATGTTAAAAATGTGTAGACGTCAATAATTGTTCCCCTGCCTGACAAATCTCAGCTTGTGAGTGCGTATCTCTGAGCTGCAAGGTGTTTGACAGCCAGTGTAGGAAAGCAGAAAGTGGAGCCGTCTCCTCCTTTGAAACATGACAGACCTTTTTTTCTGCAAT
Source organism: Rhinophrynus dorsalis (assembly GCA_037306005.1). Taxonomy (NCBI): domain Eukaryota; kingdom Metazoa; phylum Chordata; class Amphibia; order Anura; family Rhinophrynidae; genus Rhinophrynus; species Rhinophrynus dorsalis. Next base: position 220,811,126 of record CM074722.1, read on the forward strand.
TACTACCTGCCATTCTCTTTGTCCCAGCCTTCATTCACTTCCCCAGGGAGCCTATTGTGGGCCTGCTGTAGGCCGCCTCTATTTAGCCATTCACAGCAGTTAGAGGAGGGCAGCTATTTACTCTGCCCAGCAGGGCTTAGAATCACAGACCAGCCTTAGCCTTTGGCCTGCCTGGTGCAAGCAGCAGGGGACTAAGCACAGAGCCAGTGGGCTTCTCCGCAGGAGATGTTCCTTTTATATCCTCCTCACCTGAGGATGGAACAGGTAGACCCAGCCACACCAAAACTGCAACCTCTAATTTCATTTCTGTGCCCAAGGAATTAAATTCCCAGCAATTTTAAATTTGCTGCGGTAAGATTCCTCTTTGGCTTGAAAGGAAAAGAGATTATTTATGGGGGAAGTTAATCAGTGTTAATGTGGGTAGGGCACCCACCATAATAGGGTTGGTCAGTGGAAAACTGATAGCAGTATGACCATTCCTTTAGTCAGCGACATGGTAATAAAATAGATAGATAGACAGACAGATAGATAGACAGATAGATACATTGTGAATAAGGATCATCACTCATAATCCTAATTTAAAAATGTCCGTGTATTGCTTATTCAGATCACTTCATCCATGGCGATAATACACACTGTAACTCATAAGAACAAAGAAAAAGCACACCTCATACTGCATCTTATCTTCAATAGGCTATTTACAAAACATAAAAATAACAATTCAGTGTAAAATTCCTTTATGGAAATTTGTCCGTCTTCCTCAAAAATGGTCCATTTTTGACTGCTTCTCTCCTGTTATGTTTTTAGACCGGCTTTAGCATTAGTGGCTCCAAAAATGTAAGGCTTTACAAGTTTCACAGGTCCCATGCTAGTTTCCTCAGGAGATAATCTATTGGGTTATTGTCCTGTTCAGCTTTATAAACCAATCGGTCCAATTCAGTTGGTGTGGAGCGTACATAAACCCAACAAGGGTACAGCCAGCTATACAAAAAACACATATAAAAAACATACAGAAAATATCCATAAAAGGTAATAAAACAGAATTCTCTTGAAATACCAGAAAAGAAAATGTTGAGGTGTGAATGTAACATAATTCCAATGTGTTTAAAAGAGAAATACACCATTTTGTTTATATATATATATATATATATATATATATATATATATATATGGTATTGTGAATAAACCTAAAAATAGATGGAATGTAGTGCTAAAAATATACATATGTCACTGGAGAAAGGACCAAATCAACCTCCAATTAAAGATGAAATATTTTTTGGAGGAGAATTTTACACAAGGAAAGGGGAACAATCCACCCATTTGGTCCAAAACATTGAGCAACCATCTGACAAGCCCCAGGTTACATGTTTGAATCCGTATACACAAGCTTCTTCTTCTTCTTCTTCTTACAGAGCTGCAGAATAAGTTGGTGCTATACAAATAAAGAATAATAATAATGTGAAATATAAATATAAATGACCTGGTGATACTTATTATCCTGACAATTACTCTAAATTAACACACCAATAAAAATCCATTTAGGGGCATACACACACACACATCGATATGGAAATATATATTCATACACACCCACACACACACTAAATAAAATGACAGGAAGAATCAGAAGTGGTCCAGGAAATGTTGATCCAGGAGGGAACAATCAAGAACCAAATGTGGCCAGGTCATGATCTATATTCAGTCTTATTCTGTGGATCCAAATTGTTTCCCTTTGCCTTAGTGTCTTCAAATGAGGGGGCACATTAGCTGAAATCAAATCAATGCCATGATCTCCAAACACTAAACCCTTTAAGTGGTATCCACTGTGCCACGCTGCAATGCATTAGATACCTCTCTGGCACTTGAAGGGTTAAACTTGGCCCTATGGGCCTGAAAAAAATGCCTTGTCACTGTATGGATTCTGACTTTATTCTTGATGGTTCTTAACCCCTTAACGACCCATGACGTGCCAGGACCGTCATGGGTAGATTTGACTTATGGACCCATGACAGGCCTGGAATGTCATGGGTTAAATGATAACAGCGCACTTCTGTGCACGCTGCTATCATTAATTCCTGGCTGAGACTGAGCGCTCCGGGAGCGGAGCATTAGGTCTCAGCCGCTTCCACAAGTGCTGTGTCACGGAATCGCTTCAGCAGCAATCCCATGTACCGGCATTGTGAAAGAATGAATGAGGCAGTGTTCTACACTGCCTCTAGTGTCTCTTCTCAGCCGTCTGTCCCTTGCCATCAAAGTAAGGGACAGAGAAGCAGAGAGGAGACACCTAGTTGACAAATAAAATGCAGCAGCTGGGGCTAATTGCAGGTCCATTTTTGACCTGCTAAAATTAACTTTTTGTTTGTTTTTTTTTAAAGACAAAACACTTTTTTTTTAACAAAAATTTTATTGACACAGATTGCTAGATAGCGTTGCTACCCAGCCGGTATTTTACCAGCAGGCCAGTAAAAAATTGGCTTCTGTTCAATATTAAGTCTATGGAGGGTATGCCATGGCCGGTATTTTTTTGAAGAGAAGGTGGCAACCCTAGTGCCAGAGGGGAACGCAACGCAATGCTAAGCAATGCGTTGCATACCCCTCTAGCACTCAGAGGGTTAATGCATGTTTGCTAGCCAAAGCTTTGCTGCCAGTGGAGTGTTGAACACATTTCTATGATTTTCTTTTTCACATTATAAAATTATAACATATAACAGAGACATTTTAACTGAAGAACACTTGAATTGCCTGGTCTTGCACTAGAATACATAGAAACCGGTGCATGATCCCCCTTCCAAGGGTAACTATGAAGAAGAGTCCGTGGTGACAACGAGAGTTACTCATTTTTTTGTTTGGTTTGCAACAAACTAAACTTCCAATCAATTTAAATGGGCCATTTAACCCCCATTAATGCTAGAAAGGTGTCCAGTGCATTCCTTAGCATTGCATCAGATACCTCTCTAGCATTCAGGGGGTTAAAAAACCATATTCAACTCTTTGAGTGTCAAAGGGTTATCCAATACCTTTCTGGAACTCAAAGGGTTAAATTATTGGAAACTTTGGGAATGTTTATTTGTTCCCTAGAATGCATATGATTTGCCCCTGATTTGTACATTTTTATTAGTATATAAGCTTCAGTATTTATTTGAAAGCACTCTATTTACTTATTTTCCCTTAGCGGCCATTACACAGATAGCTTATATGCTAACACAAAGCAGCCATGAACCGTTTTAGCACAATAGCCCTTTATTTCATATTAGCATGTTCACAGAGGGGGGAAGTCAGTTATATTGTTACTGAAAGTGCTTGAAACAATGTACCATTTTGCACATTCATTTAGCTCCTCTGCTCCATTTATCTCATGTCAAAATCTCACGAAATATCATTGGATCTCACAAAGAGTTTGGATTCTTGTTAATAATAACATCCTTAAAGGGATAGTAATACCTAAAATGTAAAAAAAAATATGTTGTAGGGTTTATCCCCCTGAGTAAAACAAGAGTACTCCCACTGCTGAAAGGTGTTTCATTCAAAAGTTATTAATTTTCAAAGTTGAATTTTTTAGGTGCAATATCACAGTGGCCTGAAATTGTACAGTGGCGCTGTTGCTACACGATCCTATGGACAGCTCTGGTCTCAGGACCATAAATCTCCATAGGATGGTGTAGCAACAGCACCACTGTACAATTTCAGGCCACTGTGATATTGCACCTAAAAATTCAACTTTGAAAATTAATAACTTTTGAATGAAACACCTTTCAGCAGTACTCTTGTTTTACTCAGGGGGATAAACCCTACAACATATTTTTTTTTACATTTTAGGTATTACTATCCCTTTAAAATCAGTGCATTGGAGATATATATCCTTTCCCCAATCACATATTTATATTTTGAGTGCTACATTCCATTTATTTTTAGGTTAATTCATAAAACTATAACACATACACACTGAAGATTTTAATATTATTATTAATATTATTATTTAACTGCTAAACTATTGAAACTATGGCTGCCTATGGAAAAATTCTCAGCCTGTCATACTCTTGAGAACAAGTAAAAATTACTTACTGAAATCTAGGTCAGCTAAAATGTTATATCATTAAAAACAAGTTTACCCTTTGAATTCCAGAGGTATGTGAGTAATGCACTGATATGCATTAAGGATCACCCCTGTAACTGATGTGATCTATAATGTGTGTCATTCTTTTCAAGCACTCAGCCATGAAACATTGTTATATGGGCCTAAACGGCAAGCACCTACTGACTGGCATTGCTGTAATTAAACAGTGTATACATAAAGTTTGCTTGGGTGGGTCCTTGGTGTTGCAGAAGATTATGGGGTTAGGGTAGATGATACATTGAAATAAGTACGTTTTCTGCTTTGTAACTGGACAGAACTAAAGACCTCAGTGTTCATGCTGTTAATGTTTATTGATTTAGACCTTTCCTCTCTCATGGTACCTGGCAGGGGGTAGGTTCTCTGTGTAACTGTGGTACAGGCAGCTGCAGGCTAAGGCAGGTCTGTGAAGTTTCACCTGAGCACCTGCAATTTCCAGTGACAGGAAAGGAAACTTACAACCACCCCCTGTATAAAATGACAGCAATAACATCCCACATTAGACTGTGGACTGAGCTAAGGAATCCTGACTGCTGAAGGCAAGATGGCCCCTGCTGAGGATATGATTTTATGCTCATTACATAATGATGGAGATGGTGCAGTACAAGGCAAGGCGTAGGCTCTGATGGGTCAAATCAAACCAGAAGAAGCCGGTCTAAACTATGCAATAATCCTCACAGTAATTGTGTCAGCCATTTTACTTTATATCTAAACTATGCACAGTATACGACATACAAACTACCAAGCAGCTTTTGTGAAGAGGTGCATTTCTGAAGCAAACAAACTGCACTATAAAGTTGAAATAAAAATTCTGGAAATCTCCATTGAATTTAATGTGACTTTTAATCTCTTAAATGCTAGAAAGGTGCTCCAGAATTGCACAACTTGGTGAATGCAGCTCAATATATTTTTTCTTTTGTTCATGTAAACTCTGCATACAAACTGGAATTTCCAGGACACCATGAAATTCTTATAGGTCATTTAACAGCAGAGTAATGAAGAGAACATATAGAAATAGTGACTCATAGGTTCCACAATCTGAATGACAAGCATGAGCAGAACAAACATTAATTATAGTGCATAACAAAGCATAAATTTATGTTTGAAACGCAACACACATTATAAAGTGGTTGTCAGAGTCTCTGTGTAATAAAGTGTGGCACCCTTGGTTGGTGTCCATTTTACCTCAAAGTGTCACATCAGCCTGGTTAAGAGCCTCTTAAAATAGATTTTAGGGAGGCAGAAAAGGGGTCCTATTGGTCAAGGGACTTGCAAGGTTCCAAGAAGAGCTGTCTCATGCATTTTTAACCCTTTCAGAGTCACAGGGGTGCACGAAGGGCTGATTTTTAACTGTTCCCATACACTACAGGCATTTTAACCTCTCGTCTATAATACCATTGCAGAATTTATTAACCCCTTGAGGACTTGATGGATGTGCAACGCATTATCCTCAAGGGGTTAAACAAGTTTATCCTATATAATAATTTGCTAATGTATGTTTGTCAGAAGCCGTCATGCTCAGTAGAAACGGCTGCGCACGCCGCAGTCATGCACAGTACTGACTGCCCGCGCCCCAGCTGATACGGAGCGGGGCCCTCCAAATTCAGACCGGAGTTCTCTCTGTGCACCTTGCTCAGAAAGGACTACTGAATTTGGAGCGCCTCATTCTGTATCAGCCATGGCGCGGGTAGTCTCTACTGTGCATGACTGCAGCGTGCACAGCCATTTCTACTGCGCATGATGGCTTAATGGAGTGACGTCAGTGACAAGAGGATCCGGCCACCAGCCGAGATAGCTGGGTGGCACTTTGGCCCGTGTACACGGGCTTTTCAATTAGTTTAATATAAACAAGAAGAGTCTGACTGAATGAGCAGGAAGCAACCACTATTTAGCTCTGTAGTTTAGATGATGCAGGAAGAATGGCTGTCTGCATCTGTATATTTAACCATTTGAGTGCCAGAGGGGCATCTAATGCATTGCAAGGTGTTGGCTTAGTAGTGGCTTATAGTAGACTGGTGTAATACTACAAAGGTCTCTAACAAATTGGTTCCATTGCTTTGAAGCCCTCTCTAGCAATAAAAGGTTAAAACACAAATTCACTGAATGGGAATGTAGAGAATTTGTATTATGATTATACCAGGGAACGTCTTCTCTTTGATCCCCTGGAGAGGGCTCATGTGCTGCCAGACAGGTGATGCCAATGACGCATTCGTATCATAAAAGGGGCATGGCTTAATTAGATGGGCATGGCTTGCTCAGCTGTGTGTCATAAAGTGGGCAAAGCAGGGTGGAAAGGAGGAGAAGTGGGTGGAAAGTGGGAGGAACAGGGTGGGAAGGAGAAGAAGCTCACCAATGCTGGAGAATCTGCCTCTGTCCTCGGAGACCCAGTAATGAGTTCCCAGGTATGATTATGATGCAGTTGGTTTGCTCCAAAAATCAGTCTATTTCTGCTTAGCGCATCGGCCTCAATATGTATAGCTTATAGATTAGTGTGGGGAGGGCCAGATGATTGAAACTTTCATCTACAGTAAGATGTCTAGCTGTAAAGTAGTGTTCAGCTGGAAAGCATTTTCATAAACATAAAATCACAGAAATATAGAATTTGACAGCAGATAAGAACCGTTCGGCCCATCTAGTCTGCCCCCTTTAACTACTGCAAAAACCTCCAACCTTACGTTGTTCTTTGAGATTTTTACAGTACTTAAAATGGAATGACTAGATGGGCCAAATGGTTCTAATCTTCCATCAAATTCTATATTTGTACGTTTATGAAAAATGCTTTCCAGAAAATTCCTTAACCTTTGAGTGCCAGAGGGGTACGCAACGAATTGCTAAGCAGAAATGGACTAATTTTGGAGCACACCAACTGCATCATAAACATATATGGGACAGAGGCTGATTCTCCAGCTGTGGGGAGTTTCTTCTCCTTCCCTTGCACTTCCCCTCCTTCCCGCCCTATTCTTCCCACCCACTTCCTGCCTACTTTGTGACACTCAGATGAGCATATTGAGGCAGATGTGCTAAGAAGAAAATATAATGAGAAATTAAACTTTATGTTTTAGTGGCACAGTGCATGTCAATTACCTGCACAGTATGCTAACTACTTGTGTTTGGATGCTAGAGAGCTCCCCATCCATTTAAAGCAATGAATCGTTGGCATCCAAGGGGTTAACACTAAAAGGTTCCACCATAGTAAAAGGTATGAAAACCACTGTTCTGGATAACGCGTGATACTGTAGTCACCCTACATACTCATTTATGATACATTTTAGAACTCCTGTACCAAATAAAACATTTTCTGAAACATTAGACATATATATACATGATATTAGAAGGTATATGAACTATTTTTATTTTACAATGAATACTATCCCTTCAAGTCTGCAGACTTCTAACTCCCCTAGCACAAATTCCACAAGATTATTACTTATTACTTTTGAGGTTTGTGACTTGCATTTTAGTCAGACATAAATATGTATGAAAGTCCAGATGCAAAAGAAAAAAATCAACCCTCAGACCTTACCATATTTAGCAAATCAGTATTCTTTATTATTATTCTTTATTTATATAGCACCAACGTATTCCGCTGCGCTGATAATAATCATCATGATCGGGCAGTATTGAGGATGGTAAAGAAGTGCAGTTCTGGAGTAAACTAGCTGCACCATAGGGAACAAATGGCAATTCCCCAAAATTCTAATAGGTTTAAATGGGGCTTTTAAATGCAAAGTAATACATTGAAGACCTCTCTATCATTCATGGGGTTAAAATCCCCATTTAAATCAATGGGAAACTGGGTCATTTTATTTTTGTCCCCTGTGGTGCATTTGCCTCTGAATTGCTCTTTTTTCGCTTCCTGAAAATGCCTATTATGTGATCCTGTTACAGAAAGTCAGCAATAGAATGACCCCAGAGCATACTGGGAATTCTTAGATCTCAGGGTCTCAGGGTGACGGGCCAAATTATCAGGGTGAGAGAATCCAGTACTACCTATTATATATTCTGTTCCAATTAATTGCTTCTTTAGTCTCTAAAATAATGCTGCTTGTACCAGGAAGGTTGAGGAAGTCCTGCTTGTCTTGTGTGTGTTCATGCAGTGATATGTTGTTGTATATTAATGGCTCTGTAAGGACTGACTGAACCATCTCTCGATTAGTGATCAGACATATCACAGAGAGTCTGTATTCATACCTGGAGGGGAGTCCTGTGATGCCGCTGGGGGAGAAAAATGAAGAGAGTTGCATCAAAAAAAGGGTGGGGCTTAACCATGAGTGGGGGCAGGGCTTAACGGGGTGAAAAAAGTGGTAAAAATAGGCTAGGGAAAGAGGAACAGAATGGGAGTAAAAATTCTCCACATCCAGAGACTCAGCCTCTGCCCCAGAGACCCGGTAAAACAGTGTTAAAACTTGAGTCTGCAGGACAAATCCAGAGAGTTCCCAACAATCTCTATATTATGGGAACTTTAAGGGTTAATTTATACAATATCTCATCTTCAGCTCTTTTTGAAAGTTCCCAGATATGCCTTAGAGCAACTCACTGCATACCCCCTCTTGCACTCAAAATGTTAAATTCTATTTATACATTGCTTTTCCAAATATTGTTGGTCTAACAATGCAGCCTATGGCTCCTCAGCTTTTGTTGGGCAACAATTCCCATCATCCACTACAGGGGCACAACTACAGCGGGTGCAGTTGGGACAGGGGCCTGTCAGCCCCAGGGTCAAAATTGGTTCTTCTTATGCCCTTGGGAATGTTTTTATGTTCTTATTTACAGATTAGTAATGCCATTGATCATCTATGACGAGCATGATGGGTGAATGGGTGAATGCTAGTTGACCCTGGTGGTAACTACATTTAGCAATTCCTTTTTTTCTTAGTTTAGGCTAATTTATTTTGCTTATAACAAGGGAAATCTTACACAAAATCTTCTTTCAGTCTTCAAATGTCCTCTGGTAGTCCCAGAACCAAGCATGCACTGAGGCAAATAAATTAACCCTTTGAGTGAAAATGCGTTGCGTACCTCTCTGGCACTCAAAGGGTTAAGAACTGGAGCAATTCTGGAGCAAATCAACTGCACAACAGGGCACAAAGTTAATGTCCCCAAATTCACATTGCTTTATGTGGGGTTTTAGACCCGCTTGAATACTAAAGAGGTCTCCAATGCATTTTGATTTGTTTTGGCAACTTCTTTCTTATACAAGGGGTTACAAGCCCATTTAAATCAATTGATATTTTTATTTGTCCCCTGTTGTGCAGTGTTGGTTTGCCCCCCAGAATTTCTTCTATTGCTATAAAAGGAGTAATAAAACCTTCTAATAATAACCGCCACATACGTTACAATGGACCGAAAATCCTAATGGCTTCTATGAATTTTGCCGTTTTGACTTTGTTAAAAAGATTCAATCTTCAATCAGTCCTGGGTGTCATATCCATGAAGGCAGACATGACAGTTGCTACCAGAGTCACAGGATACACACTCTGCTCACTGCACACCGTAATGCTAATCCTTTAACCACTTAAAGCGGAACTTACAGCTATTACTAAATCGCCATGCATTCATTAAGCGCATGGCGACTAGCTTGGAAATCCATGTCTTACCTTTAAAAAATAGCAGATTCTAATGAAATCTTTGCCATTTGGAGACTGACAGGCAGGTTAGTGTGGTCTGCGCGCCCGCGCCGGCAGTCCCTTCCAGTTACCATGTGGTATGCTGCAATGCTACTCAGTGGAAACCGGGACTGACAGCACAGGCGCACAGACAAGATGTCTGTGCTGTAGCCTGGGTTCCAGTCTCCAAATGGCAAAGATTTCTTTAGAACCTGCAATTTTTTTAAAGGTAAGAAATGGATTTCCAAGCTAATCTCCATGCGCTTAATGAATGCATGGCAACTTAGTAACGGAGGCAGCCGTTAAGGACCACAGACCTTTTTGTTTTTCTCAATTTGAATTCTGGGATGGTGCACTATTATCCCAGAATGCAATGACATGCCAGGACAGGCGTGAAAGTTCTGGCAGGTCAGGTGTCCTTAAGGGGTTAAGGACCATAAGTGCCTGCAACACATTGCTTCACTATGTGTGATAATAACACTTTATAATATGGGTTATATGTACCCCATATTAATTTATTTAATTGTAATTTGAATTGGAGGTGAATGCACTCCATTTTTTGTTTAATGTTGGTAAGGGAGGGAACAAAATTCAGGACCTGGTAATTTTTTGGAGTCTTTCCATCCTGATATCATCTGGATAAAGAGAGGGGGATGAGATAACCCCTTCCAAAATACAGGCAAGGACATTTAAATAACAAAATGTAATATCGCCAGCTGAGATGGCTGGAATACATTGATTGCAATGGACTCAATGGTGGGCCCAGTTAGGCTAGTGCAGTTAACCCCTCCTTTGCTGGCGCAGCCTGGCATCAGCAAGGTTAAAGGAGACTTGGGTGAGTGTAGGGAAAGTAGTTGGGTGCAGTTGGGGACACTGGGGGCTGTGCACCCAAGGAGGCCATTATACAAGCTTTGGTAACACTGAGCTTCCAAGGCTGGGAAGGACACAGTACAAAGGTCATTCTGCTCCAATATAAGAGCAGGAGATTGGCAGTGTGCAGTTCTATTTTTGACTGTTTTTCCATGTATAACAAACTGCCAAATTTTGGATATATAACTGGAATGAGATGGCAAGAGCTGGAATAAGGATCAGACTCTTTTGCCAGCCAAAGTTTCAGTAGTTCAGAATGGATTATCGACCAAAATGATCTGCACTGGCGGATCCATACATTGCCCCTATTGTCTACCATTCCAGCCTTGTTCTCCTGACCACCATTACTCACATTAGTTCTGTGGAACCTTTTGTACTTCTTCAGGGAACCCAGAACTGATTTGAATGACCCCTTAATTGACTCAAGGGAAAGATAGAGATCAAACCCTGTTTTTGTCAGCCCTCTTGTTTCAGCTGTTTGCAAAGGATAGAATTAAAAACATAATAATCTCTGCCTGTATGACGACTGGAGTTGCAAACCTATTTTCAGAGACTTTTTTGTTTAAGAGCACAGAATATCATTGGGTAATATGGTTTGATTATGATTGGGAAAATAGAGAAAAATCAGGAAAATAGACAAGCTTTGAAGGATAGAGACACAATGTGCATATGAATAGAGAAGTGCTATACAAAAGACATAATTCACTGAATCAGCTGATCTTATCTGTCTTTTATTTGCAGCCTTACATGTTTCCTGTTATCACAAAATAATGGCAATCCAAATGTATTCTGTGGGAATGTGTAGAAGAGAGAATTGCACAGGGCTAATGGTAGAAAGGAAATAATGCCCCAGGATCGTGTAGGCTGCTGTGTAGCAGCATATCACAGGTGCTTAAGTAGCTGATTAATTTTCTGCTGTGTGTCCTGTTTACAGAGTGAATGGACAGTGAAGAGGACTTGCAGTGCTGCATGATATATATATATATATATATATATATACACAGATATAAGTCTGGATTATTAATTATTACAACGTCATGTACTGTTAACCCATTAATGACCACAGGGCCGGCAATAATATGCAAAGTAATGCACAACGCTTTGCAAAACATTGCCTGCCCCCTGGTCCTTAAAGGATTAAGGTTACTTTTGAACTAAGACTGTAGCATCAACTTGTTATTAACCCCTTGGTTGTAAGAAATGTCTTGCAATGTGTTGGGGACCCCTCTGACATCCAAATGGTTAATGGTGATAGCCTAAATTGTAACATTAACATATTTTCACTACCAGAAGGGACAGAATACTTGCAACAAAGGGGAAGAGTTAAGAATTATTGTTGCATTAACCACTGAATTGCCATGTTAGTTGCTAGGTTCCCAGGAGACCTGGGAGAGTTAAGTCCATACGCATTGGCCCACCCAATGGCTTATTAATAAACCATACAACCAAGTTTCACCTTTATCATTAGGGAGACCAGAAAAGTATTACATTAGTTTTATTAGTATGGGGACATATTTCTGGGGTTTAAACTGTTGAGTGGCAGAGGGGTGAGCAACACATTGGTAGATTTTGGTAGCTAATGAAGACCAGGGTTGGCTACCCCTGTAGTAGATAGCAAAAGAATAGCAAACCTTACAAAATGGAGGGCTTGAAAGTATACTACACTCTATGCAAACTGGCGCAAACATGAAACACAAACTACTCTATAATATACAAGGTATAGTGATGAACACTCTAACTGCCATCATCCTCAACCAAAGGAGTCACTAGTGTAGCCTTGCCCTTAGATGCACTAAGATTTGCTCATTTTAAAATTTCCTCTATTGTATTTTGTATGAGTCATAAATCAAGTCGTGCTCTTTTGTACTTATTGTGTAACACATACAATTAAAGAACAGCAATACTGATAAATGTGATTTCCCACCAAAAACTGATTCAACCCTGCTAGAGAGATATTCTACACATTGCAACACAATGCACTGGATACTTCTCTGGAGCATAGAGGGTTAAATTGATCAGAGCATTTCGGTGGATCAGAAATATTTTCTGAAGAAAAAATATGTATGAAATGCATGGAGCCATATAGATTGCATGGTTTTTTTTTTTGGGCACATGTAAATCTTAATTTGAGGTAAAAAAAAATACTTTAATCCTGTGTATTTCCTGCTGTATTGAACTACAACTCCCATCATTCCAAACCAGCCAATGGCTGGCTGGGTGCATGATGCAAATTGTAGCCTCCAACGTCTGGAGAGCAGAAGGCTGTCAATCTATCATTTAACCCCATGAATGCTTTACAGATTTCTCTAGGATCCAATGAGTTAATCCCTTATGGGACGGAGGTGAAATGCATTGTGAATCAGTGCATTGCACACTTCTTTGGTACTTAAGGGGTTAAGTAAAATCATTTTAAGTGTCCTGAATTACATTTATTACTTTCAGTGTTTCATTTAAAGAATTTACTATATTCTCTAAATACAACAAATAGGGCATTGGTATGCTCTAAACACATAAAGCTCTTAAAATATAAAGGACAAAAAAGGCTACATTTTTGCCTAAGCTCACACCTGCAATTTGTTTGAAGCTCTGAAACTGCATTAAAAAATTTGATGTGTATGTGATTATCGTGAGTTTTTCAATGCAATTTAATTCTCACAAATCTAGTTTCCACCCATAATGCTTTTCTTCAGATTCAAATCACAGCTTCAACACTGCACAGTAATCATGTTAACATATAATATTTGGTGTGATACCACTGGAGTCAATATGAATTGCATATACATGCGATAACACAGCAGGACCAAAAATTGCTGTGTGACATGCACTGTGTTTTTCAGAAGTGTGAACAGCATATATGTCACAATGATGCCAAATTCATGCTTTTTTTCATGAGTTGAGATTCAGTCACCAGCATGAACTTAGCCTTAATAGAATTAAATCTGTTTTCTCCTTCAAAGCATGATCACCGTTCCAGTCATTCGCTTCCAGTGGAACACAGAGTCTGAAGTACTAAAAAGGACCGTAATGATACTAGGGTAAACCAGCTGTACAATACAGGACAAATAATAATAATTCTCCAAATTCCGGCTGATTTAAATTGTGATTTTAACCCCTCGAATGCTAGCCATGTCCCCAACACATTGTTTTACAATGTACTGGAGACCTCTCTAGCATTCAAATGGTTAAAAGCCTCATTCAAGTGAACTGGAATTTGTATTTGTTCTGAATGGATCAGTTGGTTTGCCGCATAATTACTCCTGTACATCAGCCTCAAAAATATGAATTATTTATCTCATGAGCAGTAATAGGTTGTTGTGCTGCACAACTCCCATTTATACCAATAGGGTATAAGGACTGATAACTTTATTGACTTTTCCCATTAATAATAATAGAAAAGAATAATAAAAATGTTCCTTTCACAAATTCATATACACATATTTACCACTATGTGCTAGCACTGTATAGTCTGAGGTTTGCTCAGTAGATTCCAAAACAGAGGTTTGAGTTATGAGGAGAATTAAATCTTGTAGTCCAATCAGATCAGAGAATGCATGTGTCTGCTTAGCTTACTGTATGATAAGTACACTAATCCAGTGGGTCTAAAAGGGGATCCTGTGTTTTCTCTGCTGAGTGTACTATTTGTTTTGCTAACCCAGTTGTTTTACAGAGAGCTCCTGTGTCTGTTCTACTTAATGTGATCAAATCTCTAATGCAGTTTTTCTACAGGGAGCTCTAATGACCTTTGTCTACTATCAGTTGCACTATTAATGCACTAACCCAGTTGTTTTATAGAGAGCTCCTATACCTGCCCAGGTCAGTGAACTATAAGGACACTAGCCCATTTATTCTGTAAAGAGCTCCCTTAGATATATATGCATCAGTGATAGAAGGGGAGGAGTGACAATGTTTTTAGTGCAGCATGCCCAGTTGTTGGACTGGATATCTGGTATCAAATATCCTACCAGCAGAAATGGTGGCTATAGTATGTAACATCCCCTCATAACCTACTCAGCAGCTAACAGCTAACACAGCTACAACTCACTTCCCTCCCCACTCTTAGTCTATATTGCTTTGTGGCTGGAATTCACTGAACCCTTATATTACTCCTACACTGTGACAAACTGTTTTACTTGATCCTATTGCATTCCAATCACACTCTTTCTCTCACTCCTCATAATTCCTCCATGATATTATTACTTGAATATTCCTCCCCTACACTATATAAATGGTCACTCGATCATTTATATAGTGTTCTGGTGTCTTGTAACATTATCGTAGAGAATTGTGGAAAATGATAATGATGATAAAATAAAAGTATAATAACAACAGTACAGTAAGGTAACCTAAGTGTGACTGGGATAGATATATTTTATATAAGAAAAAATAGTTTAAACCTTTGAGTGCCAGAGGGGTACGCAACGCATTGCAAAGCAATGTGTTGCGTACCCCTCTGGCACTCAAAGGGTTAAAGGAAAACAGTGTTACACTAAGTATTCTCATAGAGAAGCAGAATTCCTTCTGTGCAGCCCCAGAGAAGCTCCTGTCAGTTCCTATAAGCCACTAGGGGTCAGAAAACTGACCCACATGGCTGGAGTGTGTGTTGCTAAACAAGTTAGGTTGGTGGCTTAAAGGGATAGTAATGTTTCACAATAAAAGCAGCTCCAATTGCAGCTGCTGTTTTTGTGAAACATTACTATACCTTTAAGTTACAGACTTTGCCTCAAATGCATTTCCATAGACAGAAGTTGTCTATAGGATATGTGTATGCAGCCTTGGGAACCTGAACTGCAAGGTTTCAACATCCCAAAAGTTCAGTTTCATTGTAGGATCAGACAGACAACTGTGAGAGGTCTGTTCTCTAAACCCTTAATCAATTATCTTGAGGTCATGTAGGATATGCAATGCACATCAGTCTAGCATGGAAGGTGTATTTGCACTGGTGCAAACCTGTGAAGGGAACTTCTCAGGAGATAGTTGCAATTTAATAGGCAAAAGGTGTAGACAAGATGGGACAGTTGGTTCTTACTGTCGTCAAAATTTATGTTTCTGTGTTTATATGAAAGAAAACTAAAACAAGCATTTTCTCTCTTAAACACACACATTGAACATTTCTTGAGGAGTCTTATTTTAGATCAAAAGAAACGCAAATTTTGACTACTGACTCATATTTACATTGTAATACAATATGAAAATAAACTGCTTGATCTGATGTTCTCCCAGTATAGAGTGATAGTCATGGGGAAACACACAGCTCTCCAGCTGTTGTTGGATTACCACTCTTGTCCTTCTCAACTTGCCCTTTGCCACCTGAAGATGACAAGAGAAGCAGTTCAACAACAGCTTGAGAGGCATATTGCACACACATCTCCTTGAGGAAGATAATAATTCCACTAGTAACCCCTTGGATAGTGATATCTCTATGGTACAAGTAGTAAGTAGTTGGTTACTGTGAATTGCAATAAACCTATAACAATCTGAAAGTAGAGAAAAGGAATAGGCAACATGATGAAATTTATGGGACCATCTAAAGCTGAAATTGCAAGCTTTGTAACATCATAGGCTTTCTCTTCTTCTGGTAGAAGATACAGCCTTCATTATCAATAAACCTGTAAGGAAAAAGATACAGATCTTTATATGTAGGTCATACAAAGCAGAAAACTTGAATTGTTCTGTGCAGTTCTAATTCTTAACACTAGAGGGAGTAAAACACAATTCTCAACTAAACCACCAGAGCAATTTACTTACTTAAGTTTTACTTTGGTTTTAACTTTTTATTATTATTATTATTATTATTATTATTATTATTATTATTATTATTATTAATAATAATAATAATAATAATAATAAAGTATTTAATAAAATAATAGTTTTCAAATCCATTATTACCCTTGCAGTATGTTTCAATTAAAAAAGTATTTTTTTATAATTTAAAAATTTAGATTGCTTAAATTGTAAACGTCCATCATATCTGCAGTCTTTAAAGATGTATTTTTACAAACAGTACAGTTATGTCAACCCCCAAAGACTGAAATGAATGAAACTTAAAGATCTTGGCTTAGACATGTCATTTCAATGAAAACTGCTGACTTCTCAAAAGAAACAGAATTTGACAGCTGATAAGAAAAGAGCCCAACCCGTCTGATTTGCACTAATCCTGTAAAACTGAAATACCAGTCCTGATCCTTGGCCTAATTTTAAAAATATTATAATTCTTTATACAATATTGCTATCTTTGCTTTTTTATTTTGAAACGTTTTTTTATGTCGATTATATTAACCTAAAAGAACTGGCTGGTATGTGGTCCAATAACCCTAGCACATTTGCAGTGAATAAAGGGAGAGGATCATAATAATAAATAAAAAAATAAAAAATAACAAAAGCTTATTTAACCCAATCTGTTGCTCTCCTGGTGGTACTTGAAGGGTTAAATAAGCTTCTGTTATGATTGTGGAATGCCTTTACCCTGTCTTCCACAGAACCCTTCAGGCAGTCTTGTGCGTGACTGAGGGACTGAGTGTCTGGGTGATTTCTGCTGCTCTAAGTGAAGAAGTTTCATTTTTCTAAAGAACTTGTTTCACTTACATGACACAGCAGAGAACTATACAATAACAGTTTATTCATCTGACACACAAAGGGTTACCCAGTACCGCACATAAACCTTTGAGTGCCAGAGGGGTACGCAACACATTGAAGAGCAATGAGTTGCTTACCTATTTGGCACTCAAAGGGTTAACACAGCGCTTTACTATGAAGCTGATGTATTAAGAAGAAGTGCCGCAATTCTGGAGCAAGCCAACTGCACTATACATAGGGGAGGACTGACAACTTTTGGCATGGGGGAAGTTAACCCTTTGAGTGCCAGAGGGGTACGCAATGCATTGCGTAGCCCTCTGGCACTCAAAGGGTTAAATCAATCGGCCCATTTCTACTATCACTCCAGTTAAAATATCCCAGATCACCCCCTTTTGTTAATGTTTTAGCTGCCATTAATGTTATGAGGTAGGGCAAGTGATACTACAGAGTTTTTAATTGAAATATTAGTACATTAGTTATATCACAAGATTAAACTCTGGTTAGTCCATTTACAGCAGCAAGTGGGAAACTGAGTAAGGCAGTGGCCCACTGGCCCAGACTTATGAGCAGCCCAGGAGGCAATTTTCCCACTGCCCCCCAGGCTAGCCCCTCCCTCGATTATAGCGAACACATAAACATTTCCCCAAATTCCCATGGATTTAAATGGACATTTTGGTCCCTTGAATGATACAGAGGTTTCCAACTCATTGCGGAGAAAAGCATTGGAGGCTTTTCTAGCATTCATTGTGTGTAAAGTCCAGTGTAAATCAATAGGACATTTTATTTTCCCCCTATTGCCTACTTGGTTTACCACAAAATTGCTCTAATTCCTCTTAGTACATCAATGGCACCGCCTTAACCCTTTGTGTGCCAAACGGTCAGGGTTCACTTTGAAAATGCAGCGAGTGTAGTGAATCTTGCACCAGTCAATTGGCATGATGGCACACAAAGGGTTAAAGATGTGCCAATGATTTAAATTCTCACTAACACTGTTTCAGTCTATTAATGGAAGCAGAAACATATGGCCTTATTTATCAAGCTTGAGAAGAGCTGGAGGGCCTCCTGTTTGCACTCGCGGGTTGAATCAACGTTTAATGTATGCAGGGAACTAAAAGATATTATGGATGCAGTCTATTAAGGGGAGCAGAAACGTATGGCCTTATTCCAGAAGGATTTGCAGACTGGTAACAAAAGGATTGCACACCATCATCTGTACTATGTATTGTTATGTCCATGTGGCATATTGTGAGTGTGCTTTATAGGGAATCAAAAACCTTTTACAATGCAAACCAGTTCCAGTGCTTAAACCTTTGAGTGACAGAAAGGTATTGTTGGATACATCTCTGGAACTCATAGTAATGTATTCTAATGAAAAATATGATGTAGTGTTAGAGAGTATGTTAGAGTGACGTTTAAGGAGGCAGGGCAAGATTCTTATGCCACCCTTTTCATCACGGCGACATGGTGAATGCACTATTTACTTGCATGCTGTTTTCTATACAACATTTTCAAAGGACACCAAGAGATCTGAGGTGCTATCTGCGCAACACTTAAGTCTGCAACATCAGAATGTCACCCTTTTAATGCAGGTGACATTTTTAAAATGCTGTTTGTTGGTTGCCAAATAGTGGGTGACATTTCATTAGGATACCATACTTAAAAACAAGAGAAATCTCAATGTACTTTTCCTGGTAAAACATTTTCTAAATAAATAAATACCATGTAAAACAACTAGTACTTAAGAAAAATACTTGTTACTCACAGCAACAGAACACTGGCAACAGAGTTCCTATGGAGCAAAGCATGTGCCGTCCCAGATCAGGGTGCTCCTGCGCTGTCATTTGTCTTTGGTCATAGACTTGCATCACCAACATTATCCACTTTTACTTTATACACAAACCCTAGATAAGAACATTTGTAATTGGCCACAGGTAAATCTAGCCCTGGAGAAAGGTCTGTTATAATTGCCATCTCTTGGATGCTACCATAGTCCATGTTTGCCAGTGCGCAGTTACTCAGGTTGCTGGATATAAAGAAATATTGGAGGCATTCAATAAATGTTATGTATTCCTGTAAATAATACTTTTTCACACTATAAATTACATGTTTGCAGACATGAAAAGTCCTCCTCTGCCCCATTTGTGAAAATTATGCTTTATAATATCATCACTGTGCCTGGCTATGGTAAGAAATTTATCACAAGATACATATATATACATGTCCAGGTGGGAAGCACTCTCACTAACATGGTGAATGCCCAGGTGCCAGTGCCTCATGGGAGTCCATACAATATCAATATGAAAAGAAAAGAGCCAGCACATTCAAAACTTATCTCAAGGTGCAATTTTACTTAGTTTCATTAAGGACATTTTTTATATATATATATATATATATATATATATATATATATATATATATATATAGTACTGTGCAAAGTCTTAGGCAGGTGTGAAAAAAATGCTGTAAAGTAAGAATGCGTTAAAAAATAGAAATGTTAAAGGGGAACTATCACCACAAATAAAGTCTCCCCCCAACAATTAGCTATCTAGCGATAAGCTTAACAATAGTACTATTACCACGTTACTGAGAAATCCTACTTCTGCAGAGACTGATGGCCAGGCAACAGTGCAACAGGCAACCTACTACATCACACACTTAGACAGTACCGATGGGAGACTGGCGGAGTGGCTACATGATAAGCGGTACAAATATGAAGGTCAACGCATTTCACATCTTAGAGGTGCTTAATCTTGCATACCTTCATATTTTCACTGCTTGTCATCTAGACACTCCGTCAGTCTCCCATCGGTTATGTCTGTGAGTGTGATGTAGTAGGTATGATTTAACTTTGTTACTTATTAAAGTCTGATTTTACCACTGTGGAATCTCTTTGTTAGACCACTATTCACCTGTGCTATACATTTTTGTTTGCAAGAGCCATGTACAAACTGTGGTAATTTTCTGTAGGGGTGGAAGAATTTGGCTCTGAGTGTGTGTGTTTTTGTGTATGTGTGTGTGTATGTTTACTTCACATCAAAAACACTGCAATGTATGAGTGTTACCCTGTAAATCTGTTATTTTTAATGATGATTCCCCTTTCTTCTGCCACTCATCTCCATTTTTTGTAATAGAAATCTTTCTGAGATTCAGTAATAGTACAACATAGCTGAATACAGTAAATAAATAAGGCTACAATTAGAATATGAACTGTCATAGAAAATTACAATTACAGATAGTGGGAGGAAAAAAGCGGCACGGGGGAAGGAGAGAGCAAAAAGGAATGGTAAGAGAAATGGAAAGAAGGGCAGAGAACGGATCATTGAGGAGAGGAAAATCTCAAGATAGATTATAACTGGCGTCCTTCCCGCGGATGCCATGCTTGTCACAATTTTTTAGTTTGGTCATTCAAGATGGCACTGACCTAATCCATTCAATAAATATTGCTTAGTCAATCATGTCAGCCTATTTCACTGTACATTTTAACTAATTTGAGGCTATTGTTAATCATGCAGCTGCACTGCTATAAGTGCTAAGTTGCATTTTTAACAGCTTAACCCTTTGAGTGCCAGAGAGGTAGCCAAAGCATTGCGTTGCAATGCGGTAACTACCTCTCTGGCACTCAAATGATTAATCCTGCAATAGGCCTGAGAAGAAGTGCAGAACAACGGAGTACAGAGAAGTGGGACATTTGGAACAACTCTATGATGAGTTTTTCCAAGTTTCCCCAATGGTCTGAGGTGATGTGTCAGTCCCACCAGATGTGGAAGAAGCTACTACCTCCTCAGCAGTAACAAAAGAAAGTGTCAGGATTGTTAGGATTAATTTGCTACATTTTTGGAGGACTAAATAGGCTGTGTGTAGCTTCTTAGATGATTGTTCCAGAAGACTAAAGCTGAGATACCTCTGCTGTACCTCTCTCTACATTTTTGATCGCCTGCGGTATGTCCAATGTATTGCTTTGGAGATGACTCTAGCATCCAAGGAGTTAACTGAAATTTCATGTAAGGCTATAGAACTTAATGTTCTATTAAACTAGCCATTAAACTAGTTCAATGTAAATAAGGGCATTATAGCATCCAAGGAGTTAACTGAAATTTCATGTAAGGCTACAGAACCTTAATTTTCTATTAAACTAGCCATTAAACTAGTTCAGTGTAAATCAGGACATTATATAATGACAAGTCACTCACTTCAAAACACATTTTTAGCTTCATTTTCCCTGCTACTAACTAAATAAAATGAGTGTATGAACACGTTCATTAGTTATTTAGAGTTGTGTTGCATGAGCCACTATTTCTGGATTTTTTGTTTTATTATTAAAAGCTATTTAAAGGGCCAGTATCACATGCAAAGTGGTCCAGGACACCAGCCACAGATTTTGACATAATAGGGAAAGGAAAGTGACAGATACTATACGAACTCATAGAGTGGAACATTCAACTGATAGGATCACTGAGGAATTCCGAGGAGTAAGAGTGGAAGATTTTGATAGGGTTGGTAATTAGAGATTAGAAAAGGCATAGCTCATAGCCAGTGTGGAGGGAATAGTTGAGGATATATCTTGAGACAAGGCAAGAAATATAGTGAGCTCTAATTTTGTTTAGTGCTTTTGTAAGTTACAACCATTATTTTAAATTTGATTCTAGATGGAGCAGTCAATCAGTTGAGGTATTGACAGTGGGGAGCTGTGTTAGTAGAGTGATAAGTGAGGGCAATTAACCTTGCAGGAGTATTCAAAACAGATTGAAGAGGGGACAGCTGGCAAAGAGGAAGAACAGTTAGTAGAGAGATGCAATAATAGGAAAGGAGACGATGAAGGCATAAATTAGGATTTCGGTTGTATTTTGTGTGAGAGAGTGACAGATGAGTGAGATGTTCTTCAGATGATTGCAGTAGGATTTGACAAGGGCTTGGATGTGGAAACTGAAATATTGGGCAGAGTCAAAGATGACTCCAAGGCAGCGAGCTTGGGGGGTTTATAGAGGATATGAGTGATGATAACTTCAGGAGGGGATCCGTTGGATGGGGAAAAGAGGAGAAGCTCTTTTTTTTCTTCAGGATCTAACAGGAAGCAGTGGAAATTGGTGTTAATGGGATAGTAATGTTTCACAAAAACAGCAGCTCCAATTAATCTTCATAGTATTTGGGCCATGGAGAGTATTATTTCAATACTGTCAGAGCTGTAGTTCAAGAGTAATTGAATGATAAAGTTTCCCCCTCCCGCCCATTTTACCTAGTGTAAGCCATCACTTCTCAGTTGTGGAATCTGGTTGTAAGACCAGACAGATAACAGCAGGGGACAGTCTTCTACCTATGAGATCAATGAAAGCCCTGCCCCCCTTGACAAGTTTTTCAGGTTTTTCCCTTATCTTAATTGAAGATTGTCCCTCTCTGCAGTCTACCTGGGCACCTCCCTTCTGCTCTGGCTGAACAGTGTTACATCAGTAAAAGGGGCGGGAGTGGGATACTTTGTCATTGAATTACTCTTGAATTACAACTCTGACAGAATTGAAAAAAATACTATGATGATTAATTAGAGCTGTTTTTATTATGAAACATTACTATACCTTTAAATTGCTCAATTTCCCTATGTATGCTATAGGGTTGAGGTTTGGCACATTATTTAATCAAAGTCTTAATGATGGCAGAGTGTGCGTTGGTATGCAATAAAGCTAGGGTGGTCAATTGCTGAACCTCCGCTGTTGGGGACCAGCAAACCCCTATTTCTAGTACATGACCCAAAGTGCAACCGTCTGATATCTGTGCTTATGTCCAAGCACAGAAAGTGAGCTGCACTGGCAGATTTGTACATACTCCCCAGAGTAAGGTTCAGAAGAAGAACTGAAAAGGGATTTTTAAATCCTTGGATTCTGGTACAGGCTCCAACACATTGCGGAGAAATATGTTAAATACCTCTGTGGCACTCAAGGGGTTAAAACACCATCTACACAAATGATAATTTTTATTTTCCCCTATGGTATAGTTGGTTAACTCCAGAATTACTCCAGTACTTCTTATTAAAATAGCCTCTATGAGTGGATCCCACAGGGGTTTCAATTTGAAGTAAACAGATACAAAGGGAAATTCTAAAAAGAAAATGGTATTTCATGCTAGCAGAATGTGACTTGATTTTTTAAAAATGTAGAAGAAATAGATGAACAAGTGAGAGTGAGGGCTCTGTGTACAAGCTGTCATAAAGACTTACAACATGCTTCAGGGGCAGCAATGACAAGGTAAAGTGACACCTACATGTTATACTCGGCTTCAGACAAATTACTCTACTCAACAAGGCCAGGTATTTTTTAGAGGTCAAAGTTGAGAGCTAACGAGTGACCTTCACCCTTGGCATATCAATTCAGGCAGGAAAGACAAAGGAACAGAGAAAGGAGAGTGAAAAAGACTGGTAGTGGTCATTTATCAAGGTGCCAGGATTGCCCCACAAGACACCACTTATGTCAGTACCCATTGTCTGCTATATAAATGCCCCATCTATATACTGACTTCTATAAGCACTTGGTTTTCTTTGACAGAATTGTGAAATTTGACAGATGATGGAAAAAAATATGAGGCATATGAATAAAAGGGAGCTACCGAGCCCCAGTACAAAATTTTAAGACTGCCATCATCACACACACTCACCATTTGAATGCCAGAAGTATGGGCAGCATATTTAATTGCTCATCACTTTCGCACTCAAAGGGTTAATTTTGTTTATATTTATACATCAATAAACTGGCCTGCCTGGTCATTTAAGTAATATATTGGAATGGCAAAGAAATAGCTCATTCCCTCATAAGTCTCAGCACTCAATCTGCTCGAACCCAGAAATTAGCACTACTAGGGCACTTAGCAAGCTGCCCACCCCGAACCAAATAAGTACAGAAATATTTGCATAAAGTATTAAAACATACCTCCCAACATTTCAAATGGCTAAAGAGGGACACTTGTGGTGGGGGGAGCACTACAGAGAAATTTTTAGGTTTTTTCATGACCTACTGACACCTCTTTTTGTAATTGAATAAATGATTAAGAGTAAGACCAAAGTATTTTATTTATACAGACTTGTTTATAAACACAGATACTGAATTTAAACAAACATTAACCCCTTAAGGACCATTGACGTACCCGGACCGTCACGCTGGTCCGGCACTTAAGGACCAGTGATGGTCCTGGTACATCACGTACTTTTACTCACCGCGCTCCTGCAGGAGCGTGGTGAGTAATACCGGGGACTGAAGTTGATCGCTCCAAGACCGGAGCGATCTCTTTCAGTCCCTCGTTCGGCGCACTGGCACAAGTGATCAGTCGTATGGGGTGGCACATCGAACTTCCCTATCTGGTCCTTAAAGGGCCACACACCCCGGGACCACTGGTCTTTAAGGAGTTAATGTGAGTTTTATTGCTATGGACGATGTGATGCACTTATATACACACAATACAGTCTGATCTCTTAACAAGGGTGGGAAAGATGGACAGATGGATGTGGGTCTCAAAAAGGGACTGTCCCTCCTAAAGAGGGACACCTGGATGGTATGTTAAAATAACTCTGTCTGAGTGTGGACTCAGAGCTCCTGTCTGCTCTCTTCGAAATACGCTGCTCTCTCACACAACAATGTCGTATCCTGTGAGAGAGTTAGCAGAGATGTTACAAGCCAAGGCCCCTTCCGCCTGCACCCGCCCTCCCACACACACACACATCCAATTGGTTTACTAGTCAGCAGCAATAGCAAACACACAGAATCACCAGAAGAGTGTCACGGTTGGCAAGCAAGACAAGAGTCAGACAGTATAGTAAAAATCACCTTTATTAGAATAATATGCAGTAATGAATAATAATAATAATAATAATAAGCAGAGGGTGCCTAGAGAAGCTAGAGACTCTGTAAGAAACAGGTCCACCACAATGCTAGAGACTAGGCCGGAGCCAACTGGTAGTCTCAATCTCCCCGAGAGGAACACAGACTGTCTCCCAATAGGATGGTAACAAAGGAGACTACTGACTCACACCTGCAGTCAGTATGGCCAGAGTCAGCCAGAGCCACAGGTCTGAACCAGATAGGATGTCCACTAGTCAGGAGGCAACACAGAGAGGGTAGCTGGACAGAGCCCCGGGTCAGCACCAGATTGGATAGTCAGACAAGCCAGGGTCATACACGGAGCGGGTAGTCAGTCAGAGCCCCAGATCTGCACCAGATTGGATGTCCACACAGTTAGGGAGCGCACAGAGGACAGTCAGACAGAGCCACAGGTCAGCACCAGGATGGATGGTCAGACAAGCCAGGGTCGTACACAGGAAATCAGGATACAAACTAAATACAACTGCACAGGACAACAATGTAAGGGTAACTGGATAGGAATCCAGTTCCCTTAAATACTAAGAACCAGGAAGTAGTAGTAAAGGAGGAGACAGACCAGACCTTCCAGTATAAAGTTGAGGCCTGTGTCAATAAGCAGCCTCGCGCCCGTAATTGACACATCTTGCCGAGATGCATCAAACTCCTGCACCTATCTTGCATCATCTAGAACCGCGGAACCGCCTGCCCAGAGGACATGGGTGGCCACTACAGATGCCAAGCGTGCCCAATGCCCACAACGATGCGAGGGATGACGTTGAAGCATAATTTTGGGCCATACTGTCCCAGTGTCAGCTGAAGTGGTGGTGCTGGATATAAGGTAAGCTGTTACAAAGAGGTACTACTGCCCAGATAGGGCTTTATGTATATACTAGTATGAAAGCCCATGTACACGGGCTAAAGTGCCACCCAGCGGCCTCAGCTACTGCCCAGGAGCCAGGAGAAGACAGGTGGTGAGCCATTTGGAGTGCTCCGCTCCGGATCAGCATGTTCGGCCAGTCTCTGCTGCTCATGACTGCATTGTTCCGGCAGTCTCTACTGCACATATGCTGTTACACACGCAGGGAGCTTCGCAGCCTAGCAATTTATATTATACAATTATAATAGCAGAATAGAAGGTCTACTTGTCACACAACAAATATTTAAAAGGAAGGGTCCTGCATTAAGGTTTAGAGGCAGAACAGCCCCCCTGGAATGCCTGGCCTGGGCACAGCTGCAACCTCTGGATCCACTGTAGTTATGCCACTGAATGCTACACCATAAGGAACATATAAAAATAACCATTAAATTAACTGGGGCTTTAAACCCCTTGATTCTAGGGAGATTTATATTGCTTTGAAAAACTTCCAAAGTGTTTGAGATTCGTTTCTTGATATAATCCATTGTAACCTTAAATTATACACACTACAACACATTGCAAAGCAAACACTGAAATTCTCTCGGTTGTCCAAAGGGTCATATTGTATGAGTCCTTTTATTTCTGTACCACTAGGAAAGCCGTAGCTAGGTCTTTATGGGACTGCATGATATATTTATTAAATATCTGATTAATTATGTGAAAGCCCATGCATGAATACTAAGAGAGACCCTCTGTGTACGAACATTAGAGTTGCTTTATTAGAGTAAAATAGAGGGATTTCTAATACCACCCTGTACTATCACTGCATTTTGCTGTTTGCGTGCCTGCATGGCCTTGTGTATGACTCATGTGTATACAGTCATATGTGTTTGCATTGTACCAATTAAAATACAATTCTATTTTAGAGCTGAAACACAAATCAAGCACTGACCGGTTGCTAGATCTTAAGCATTGATATATTAGTATTCCACATCCTTTATCTACACTATAAACTGTTTACTAGGGAAGGTATGTGACACACATCCAGGGTAGAGTCACTGATTCTGATGTACTAAGAAGAGTTGAATCAATTTTGTTGCAAACCAACTGCACCATAAATACCAATTAAATTTGTCATTTATTTAAATAAAGCTTTTAAGCTCTTGAACGCTAGAGTAATCTCCAACACATTGAGAAGCCATGCACTGGAGATCTCGCTAGTATTCAAAGGCTTCAAGTCTCCACCTAAATCAACTGGCATTTTTGGTAGTTTTCATTTGTTCCCTTTGTTACAATTGGTTCAACCCAGTACACCAACTTCAGTGAATCTAGTGTACTAGGAAAATTAGAGACCAACTGCACTAAAAGGAATAAATACAACTGCACAGTTAACCGTTTCAGTGCCAGATGGGTATGCAATGAGAATATGGGGAATTTTTATGTCCCCTATTGAGCAGTTGTTTTTCCCAAGAATTGCTCCTCTTGGTACTTGAGCATACAGCTCACTGATCAGTAAATGTACATACCAGGGAGCCGGAGCTCTCCGTTCCTAAGCAATTGCATGGAACCTATTGAACACAGTGTTAAAACTTTAGAATGTTTTCAAAAAGTAACATAAATAATGAGGCTGAAAATAGAAATGCGTCCATCAAGTTCAGCAATTCCAAATCATTCCTGTTGATCCAGAGGAAGTAAAAACAAACAAAAAAAGCCCTCTGAAGCCATTTCCAATTAATCCCCAAGTGGGTAAAAAAATTCCTTTGTGCCTTGAAACGGTAACCAGAAAGTTCCCTGGATCAACAACCTATCTGCATTGAAGCCAACTGTCATCATTCTCAATATTGTTCTGTGCTAGATAGGTATCCATTACGTCTAAGTGAATCTGTTCAAATATGTAGTATGTCCACCCACAGCTAAACCTATAAATGCCAGAGATGTTCCAATGTAAAAATGTAGAAAAAAGAGAAAATTATAACACAATTTGACAAAGTTTAACAGCTATATAACTAGGATACAATGGATGGGAGAACATTTTGCTCGGAATTAATACAGATAAATCATGAGTTTTAATCTTTTGAGTGCCAGATGGGTACACCAAGCTTCACAATGTGTTACACATACCTCTGACACAAATGTATTTTAAAGGGAAACATCATTAAAAAAAATATGCTAAAACTACATGGTTAAACTTTCAGCTCTGATTGTAAAGGTATGCCCAAACATCCTATCCCATATCCTGTTAGAGGTGAAGCTCTCAGTGGCAGCCATATTTCTATTGGCTTGCAAGTTGGTGTGGGATCACAGCAGCCACAAAGAATCACTAAATGCCTCTCCAAAGCTCAAAGCCCCATCTCTGGGGAGGGATATAAATTTATAATCCTGCTGCTCCCAGTGATGAAAAAGACTGAGCTATAGCATATATTTATTTTTATTTTCTTGTGTTAGATGTCCTTTGATGTAAACTAGAGAATGCCTTGGTCTTCTTCACAGTGGTCAGTTGACAGCAAGGCAAAATACCCATATTTATAAGAGCAAACTGGTGTTATCCTGGAATAAACCATCTGCACCATAGGGATCAAATAAAAAGTCCTAAATTGATAGAGCTTCTTAACTCCTTGAATTCCATGGAGGTCTCTAGTGGATTTATTTGCAATGCACTGGAGAGCTCTCTAGCATTCATGGTGTTAAAAGTAGGGATAGGGTAAAATTTTCACTTCAAACCAAAACGGAACTTCCAATCTACAGGAAATTTTCCTGCCAAAAGTGCAGTTTTTCCACTTTTTTCGCCTAGCTCATTGCATTGAAATCAATGGGAAGTCTGAATTTCTCCCTACCACATGGATGTTTTCTCTTCTTTTCCTGCAGGAATATAAAAGGGTGGCAGGCCCTCACAGCATGCCATTTTGTATTTGTGAGTGGAAAAGGGAGCAGCACATTTTGAGCTTGAGAAGATAAGCAAATAAAGAAGAGTTGAAGCTTAGTTTAGGGACTCTTTTAGGTAGGACTTTTTTTTTTGTATTAGGGGAGTGTGGGGCATTCTGGGGGAAAGCAGGGATAAAGGCGGTTTACCCCAAATACTCCAAAATTCAGTGTGACTGACTGGCAAGACACAAGCAGTTGTAATCCAAGCTCCTTCTGTATCAGGTTGTTATTATCTCTGTGCTGGGCGAGTCTGGGGGTCTGCGAATGGAGCAAAGGAGGTCGACCCCAAATACCCCAACATTCTGTCTGACTGATTTGATTTGAAAGACACAGGCAACTGCGGTCCAAGCAATTTCCTTACTGACCTTGCTGTTATTATGTCTGTGTTGGACATGTCTTGGCTTGTGAGAAGGGAGCAAAGGAAGTTGACCCCCAAATACCCCAATTTTCTGTCTGACTGATTGTGATTTGAAACACATAGACAGATGCAGTCCAAGCAATTTCCTTGCTTGTCTTGCTACTGTTATCTCTGTGTTGAAAGTGTCATGGGGTGTGAGAAGGGAGCAAAGAAGGTTGACCCCAAATACCTCAACATTCTTTCTGACTGATTTGATTTGATTTGAAAGACACAGGCAGCTGTGGTCCAAGCAATTTCCTTTCTGATCTTGCTGTTATTATCTCTGTGTTGGACATGTCTGGGGTGTGAGAAAGGAGCAAAGGAGGTTGACCCAATTACCCCAACATTCTGTCTGACTGATTTGATTTTAAAGACACAGACAGCTGCAGTCCAAGCAATTTCTTTACTGATCTTGCTGTTATTGTCTCTGTGCTGGGGAAGTCTGGGAAAGAAGTTGTTGATTTTGTCTTTTTGGACAGACTGTAATAAGACAGGGTGGACAACTTTAAAAAAATAAGTAAATAAATATATTAGGTGACAGACAGCTGACTGGGACCCTGAAGTGAACTGCCAGACTTAATAGCTAGCAGACAAGATTGAGAATTTTGTTGAGGGCCAAGGTAAGACATCACACTCCATCAGTTGTGTTGGTACTTTAGAGTAAAAAACACACAGTAGTTGAGTAATGTCCAGCAAATGCACAAGGGGCGGGGAGAGGGGGAAAGGTGGAGCAGTGAAGGGATGTGGGAGTAAAGTGGTAGTTCAAAATGTGACTGCAGCAATAGTTGCTGCAGCGTGTGCAATAAATTATGTTGATCCCTTTCCTCCCGGGAATGATGAAGTTTGTCAGGGTCCCACCAAAAGTTCCACTACCACCACCAGTACTATAAAAAAAAACATAAGAAGAAGTCTGAGGGTGACAATGATTTGCATTCTAGTGTTCATGATGGCATAATGGAGGAAGGTATAGCAGTTGAACCAACTTCTGCATCTGACAGTAAGACAAACAAGCACCAAAATACCTGTCCTCAAAGTAGTAGCGAAGTAGCGTAAAAAGAAATTGTTTGACATCCTTAAAAAAGGAATGATGATGTAGATCTAGAACATATCACTCCAGCATCCTCCTCTTGTCCAGATACAGATGAAGCTGAGAGTGAGAGAGATAATAACATGGCCAGAAAGTTAGCAGAAAGGCAAAGGCTCAATCTTCCACCACTAAAAAGGAGCTCTGGGCCTGTATTTAAACTTATAGAGAAAACCACTGGAAACTCAGACCCTGGACAAGCAAAGATGGCAAAAATACACAATCATCCTTTCAGTCATCATCAGCATCATTGCCACTTCAAAGTTCAAGTCCCACTCAGCCACACACATGTGTTGAGTAACCAGAAGAAACAACAACAGTATCGCAGGTTATAAGCATCCACAACATTAGATATGATGAGTGCCTCTGCTGCTGCTGGAAGTGCTGCACCTTTGACACCTAGTATTAGTAGCAGTAGAATTGCATCAATATCTAGCCTCGGCAGAAGTAGTAGTAGTAGCAGTCCCTCAGGCCCCTCAGTCCATGAAGTCCACAATATGGAGATACTTCACTCAGGATCCAAAAGCTAATCATTTTGCCATCTGTTGTCTGTGCATGTATGCAGGGGGAAAGCAGGCTCACACCTAGGCATCTCCTTTATAAGATCCCTCCTGAAGCACAACCACAGGTCTGAATGGGAGACACATTATCAGCAGGTCAGAGGTGCCAAAACTAGCAGCAGCAGCACTCCAAAAGTTCCCAGGGCTCTGGGGCAGATAATAGAAGACGTGATGTTATTGATGGGTCAGAGGGTATGCCACTGACATCAATTAATTCCAGATAACTATGGCTCCTGCTGCAGAGGAGTATGATGAGTCTGGGTTTGCTGTAGGAAATGCCAAGACTCATAGACTGCCCTCACATGCTGCCTCTACCTCCATCACCTCCTCTAGTCATGTTGTTAAATCAATAAAGTTATAGGGTTCTTCTGCCATGTCGAGCCAACCCACACTGATTGAGTTCCTTGGAAGTAGTCAAAAACTTCACAAAAACAATCCAAAGTGCGCCAATGTTGGCAGTGGACATGCTGCCATATTCTTTTGTAGAAAACCAAGGTTTCAGAGAACTGATGTGATGTGTAGCTCCACTCTGGAATATCCCAAGCCGCAGGTATTTTTCCAGGATGTCTATGCCAGAATTGTACAAGCAGGTGGTTAGTGTGGTGGTCAAAGGGCTTGAAAGTGTGTATGGCAAGAAAATCCACCTGAGAACACATATATTGACAAGTGGGCAGTGCACAGACTATATGATTGTGACTGTCACTGGGTTTCCCTCCCACCACCACCAGTGCGCAATACTAGCTAACAGCATCAGGTGAGAGCAAGTAATCATGCCTCTGGTTCTGGCACTGTGATTAAAAGGCAGCAGTAGGATAGCCCATACCATCGACACACCACCTTGTGCATGCAGAGTTTTGAGAGACAGTCCCACAATGCCATAGATGTTTTAAGTAAACTAGAGCAGGTGATAGGAAGAATGGTTTGTACCCCGCTCCTTAAAATTGCTGCCTTGAGAATATGTCATATAGTGCATGTGCCCTGCTTTGCCCATGTGCTAAATTTAGTTGTGACCAGATTACTTGCAGAATCCGAAACCCTCAGAGAGATGTTTAATATTGGCAGCAAAATCTGTGCCCATTTTAGTCACTCCTACAGTGCACGAATGCTGTATACTCCATATAAGAGTGTAACAACCTGCCCCATCACCAGCCTAAAATGAAAGGCCCTACCAGGTGGAATTCCACACAGTAAATGCTAGAACATTTATACAAGCAGAATAAGGCCATTAGCAAGTAAACCATGCAAAACTGAAGGCTTTGGAGTGAGTCTCTTTGTCACCTGGTCAATGGCAACTAATATGTGATACCTGTGAACTGATGAAACCCTTTGAGGAGGGAACCAGGCTGGAGAGTCACATGGGGCAGGAATTAGTGAAATTCTACCACTGATATATTTATTGCAGAAAAAATGAGGAGCATGGCTGAGGAATGTTACCATAATGACAACACATACATGCATGTGCTGGTAAAGGACATGTTTTGAACAAGATCCTAACATAGTGTGCATTAAAAGCAATGAGGACTATATTCTTGTCACTTTGCTGGACCCCTGCTTTAAGTACAAAAGTTCTGCCAAAGTGCCATCAGCAGTCTGTCACAACAAGGAGTCATGAGTGACAATCAGCAGGATCTTTCTGAGGCATCAGATTCTGTCAATGAATTTAGAAATATGCTTATGATCGAGTGGATGGTTGCATTGTGGAGGATGAGAGGGAGAAATTTAGGGCACAAAAAAATCTAGACAGTATAGCTGAAAAGAAGGCAGCAAAGTATTTCAACCAGCAGAAACAGTGACATCATCAATCAGAATATCTCATTCTGAACACAGGGTAATTCATGGGTCTCAGCTGGCATGGAAAAATCCAATGTTGGTGGTAGCGGTGGCACTGGTGGCAGCACATATCTTTGGGACTTGCTCCCTGAATATGGGTTGGTAACTGACATACAGGAACACCTTGTAGCTCCTAGGAGTGGTCCCACTGCATGTGAGGTGGTTTCTGCAGTGATTTTCCCCTGTGGCCACTCCTACCAAAATACCCCCACTCAGTTGAAGTTCATGCAGAGACTTTGACAGGATTGGGCTTGGGGGCTTCATCCACATGGTTGAAGATAGTTCTTAATGACTTTGGCTGTATGTTTGGCGTCATGCATGCTGCAGACTAAATTTGGGGCCAATCAGATGCATTGAGCAGACCATTATTTCTGACCAAATCCCCAACTCCATTTGCAGAAATGCAGCCCCAGACTTGCAAGGAACCTTCACAATGCTTTACATTTGCCTGCAGACACTCATTATTGTACTGCTCACCTGCCCTTTGGCAAACAAACTGCCTTCTGCTACAGTCAATTATGTAAAATTTTGACTCATCAGTCCAGAGCACCTGTTTTCTGCAAATTCTTAGCTGATGGCACTGCTAAACATCTTCAGATTGTGAAGCGAAGTAATCATAATGTGTCTTTCATCTTCTGCACTAACTTTCCTTGGTCGAACACTGCGTCTACGGTCCTCAACATTGCCCGTTTCTTTGTGCATCTTCAAAAGAGCTTGGACAGCACATCTGGAAATCCCTGTCTGCCTTGAAATTTCTGCCTGGGAAAGACCTTGTTGATGCAGTATAACTATCTTGTGTCTTGTTGCTGTGCTCAGTCTTGCCATGTTGTATGACTTTTTACATTAAACTATCTTCAACAACCTCACCTTGTTAGCTGAGTTTGACTGTTCCTCAGTTTTATTCCTCCTACACAGCTGTTTCTGTTTAAGTTAATTATTCTGTTTCAAACCACATATTACACCCATGATCATTAGCACGTGTTTGGTATAATTGTTTAATCATACACCTGACTAAATGACAACAACATCCCTGACTTTGTGCAAGTGTACCTAGAAAAACTGATGCTGTTTTGAAGGCAAAGGGTGGTCACACCAAATATTTATTTGATTTAGATTTTTCTTGTGCTCAATCATTATGCTTTTTGTTAACTGACAAAAATAAACTATTAACATGTCTATTGATAGAATAATTAAGCACTTTTTTATTCATCTACAAGATCTGTGAGTGCATTTTTTTCCACTGGTTTATCTACATACTCCTGAGATTGGCACCCAGGCAAGTCTGCAAACAAATTATCAGTGAGTGCTCTACAACAAGACTTTGTTTATATATATATATATATATATATATATATATATATATATATATATATATATATAAAAATACATTTTGTTAACTAAAAAGAAAATTTTCTTTAAATGCATTTTGTCAGATATAAAATATCATGTGCTCAAAATTAGTCATACGTACATTGTCTTGCTGATTTCCTGAGAAATGCATCTCAGTGGTATAGAGGTTTAGCCATATACAAGAAGCAGGGGGTTGGTAACCTTTTTCTCCCCAGCTGTTGTGGACTACAATCCTCAAACATCCAATGGCTGGTTAGAGATGAGAGTAGTTGTAGTCTCCAACAGCTGGGGAGCCAAAGGTTGCTCATCCCTGCATTAGACCAATAAACTCATCTGGTATATTTGTTTTGCTTGTCTTTATAAATTCCTAATGCCAAGATAGTAGTCTATCTATAAAAGTCTAACCATTCAGCTACTAGAAGTGCCTACCTTATAAACCAAATAAAGAGCTTGGTATCTGATTTCAGCTGCAGGGTTTTATACATATCAGCTCTTTTACTGGCTATTAATGCTAAGTTGAGTTGATATTGCTCAGAGATTAAAAAAAAAAAAAGAATTGGACAAAGTACAGCAAACAGTTCCATGGTGTGCATTTCCTTCAGGCTCACCACTTGAAAAGAGCTTCAATCAAGGTGGCATTTCAATCTGCATAGAAATTTCAAAGGAGCATACCAGGCCAGGCAACAATGTCTTCCAGCTATTGTTGGTCTATAACTCCCATCATCCTCAGCTGGCCAAAGGCAGACTGAGGGTGATGGGCGTTTTAGTCCAACAACAGCTGAAGGACACTTTTGCCTACGTGTGTACTAAAGAGAGAGGCAAAATATATAATGAAAGATGTCTGTTTAATTAAAGATTTTCTATGGAGCCTGTTTTACAAGTTGAAGATATTTAGGGATTAAGCACCACAGAATAAGACAGGAATTTGACATATTTCTTTCTCTGAGACTCTGAATACTATAGGGCAGTGGTTTCCAAAAGGAGTGTACCAACACATTTATGAGTAACCGGTGAGAGGATTTTACACAATTAAAAGTGTCGGGTCACTTAATTTTGTAATGGAATATAGCCCTGCTAGTGACATGTAATGGCATACTGCTCTGCTGCTGTCATATAATGGAGTATAGCCCTGCTGGTGCCATGTAATGTTTAGGTGCTCTGCTGGAGTATACCATACTATTACCATGTAATGGTGTAGTTCTCTACTGGTGCCAAGTAATGGAGTAGTCCTCTGCTGGTACCATGTATTGGAATTTAGCCCTGTAAGTACCATATAATAGTGTGGTTCTCTACTGGTGCCATGTAATGGACTATAGCTCTGCTGATGCCATGTAATGGTGTAATTCTCTTCTGGTTCCATGTAATGGAATATAGCTCTGCTGGTGCCATGTAATGGTGTAGTTCTCTTCTGGTTCCATGTAATGGAATATAGCTCTGTTGGTGCCATGTAATGGTGTAGTTTTCTACTGGTACCATGTAATGAAGTATAGCCTGGCTGGTGCCGCATAATGATTTAGTGTTCTACTGGTGTCATGTGATGGCTTAGTGCCCTGCCCTGCTGGTGCCATTTAATGGAGTCGTCCCTATGTAATGGCCATGTGTCCTGCTGGTGCCATGTAATGGAGTATAGACCTACTAGTACAATGTAATGGCATAGTTTTCTGTGGGTGCAATGTAATGGCGTAGTGCTCTCTTGGTGCCATATAATGGTGAAGTTTCCTGCTGGGGCCATGTAATGGTGTAGTGTTCTCCTGATGCCATATAATGGTGTAATGTCCTGCTGCTGTCATATAATGGAATAGCTCTGCTGGTGTCATGTGATGGTGTAGTTCTCTACTGGTGCTATGTAATGGAGTGTAACCTTGCTGGTGACACATAATGATGTAGTGCTCTACTGGTGCCATGTGATGGACTAAATATCTGCTTTGCAATGTAAAGGTGTAGTGCTCTCCTGGTGCTATATAATGCTGTAGTGCCCTGCTGCTGCCATATAATGGAATAGTTCTGCTGGTGCCATGTGATGGTGTAGTTTTCTACTGGTGCCATGTAATTGTGTAGTGGTCTGTTGGTGCAGTGTAATGATGTATAACCCTGCTTGTGCCATGTAAATGTGTAGTGCTCTGCTGGTGCCATGCAATGGTGTGTAACTCTGCTGGTGCCATGTAGTGTGTAGTGCTCTGCTAGTGCCACGTAATGGTGTATAGCCCTGCTGTTGCAATGTAATCGAGTATAGCCCTGCTGGTTCCATGTAATGTGTAGTGTTCTGGTGGCACCATGTAATGATGATGTTACATATTATGTCAGATGAAAATGTTACCTGGTGATCGACCTGGCATGACCAAGCAGAAAATCAGCTTTACACAGCACCAAGGTTAATATGTCACA
The DNA here is from genome assembly GCA_037306005.1 of Rhinophrynus dorsalis. NCBI lineage: Eukaryota > Metazoa > Chordata > Amphibia > Anura > Rhinophrynidae > Rhinophrynus > Rhinophrynus dorsalis. Next base: position 220,847,505 of record CM074722.1, read on the forward strand.
TATTTCCAAATATATGCATTGAGCTATACTGTGTTTTCTGCATATGTGTCACATAGTGCATACATGTCATAATTAAATTGAGTTGTATAATATTAAATGTCATGTATTTCCAGATAACAAATGTAAAAATATATTATTTTATTATAGATCCCTAAAATCTAATCATAAATGTGCATCTTAAGGAACAATGCCATTATACAGATCATGTTGGATCATTTATTTGTGCAGTTTGAAATGAAAGACAAAAACTATAGAAGTTAATTTCAGATTGGGGGTTATGCACTAAGGTGTGATAAAGCGGTGATAACTTGGAGATAACTTCTCCAATTATATCATTACTCCAGTTCCAGTGTTATTCTATGGAGCCAATGCAATAAGATTTCCCCAGCTTTAGACATCTTAGTGCATAGGCTCCATAGAATAACAGGAACTGGAGAAGCGATATCACTGGAGACATAATCTCCGCGTTATCACCTCTTTATCATGCCTTAGTGCATAACCCCCAAAGAGTCATCACTCTTCAGTGAGGCTGTCACCTCATAATTTGTAGACAATCCTGAAAAATAACTTCACTATTTCAGAGGACAAATAAGAATAGATTTTAGGCCTCAGAAATCAAATATATCATTTTTAAAGACAGTAGCATGGATGACAGTGCATATATATATATATATATATATATATATATATATATATATATATATATACTTTTGTGCTCAAAAGTTTGCATACCCTTGGAAAATTGGTAATAAATGTACCATTTTTAAAAAAAACATGAGTGAGCAGGCAAAACACATTTATTTTATTTCTTATGGGATTCATATTCAACTGTAGGTTATAATAGAATGGCACAATCATAAAACGAAACATGGCAACAAATAAAAAAAATGAAATTATCCCTGTTCAAAAGTCTTCATATCCTTAGTTCTTAATACTGTGTATTGCCCCCTTTAGCATCAGTGACAGCAGGCAGTCTTTTGTAATAGTTGTCTATGAGGCCCCGAATTCTTGCAGGTGGTATAGCTACCCATTCGTCTTTGCAAAATGCCTCCAGGTCATGCAAAGGCTTTGGTCGTCTTGCATGAACTGCACGTTTGAGATCTCCCCAGAGTGGCTCAATGATATTAAGGTCAGGAGACTGTGATGGCCACTCCAGAACCTTCACCTTTTTCTGCTGTAGCCACAGGAGGGTCAACTTGGCCTTGTGCTTAGGGTCATTGTAGTGCTGGAAAGTCCAAGAGCATCCCATGTGCAGCTTTCGTGCAGAAGAATGCAAATTGTCTGCCAGTATTTTCTAATAACATGCTGCATTCATTTTGCCATCAATTTTCACAGGATTCCTCGTGCCTTTAGAGCTCCCACCACCACAAAACATCAGTTAGTCACCACCATGCTTCACACTGGGGATGGTATTCTTTTTGCTATAGGCCTTGTTGACCCCTCTCCAAACATAGTGCTTATGTTAAGGTGTTGTTGGGCATATTGTAACTGGGCTTTTTTGTAGCATGGTGCAGTAAAGGCTTCTTTCTGGCAACTCGACCATGCAGTTCATTTTTGTTCAAGTATCGTTGTATTGTGCTCCTTGAACCAACCACACCATCTTTTTCCAGAGCAGCCTATATTTCTCCTGAGGTTACCTGTGGGTTTTTCTTTGTATCCTGAACAATTCTTCTGGCAGTTGTGGCTGAAATCTTTCTTGGTCTACCTGACCTTGGCTTGGTATCAAGAGCTTCCTAAATTTTCCACTTCTTAATAATTGATTGAACGGTGCTAACTGGCATATTCAAGGTGTTGGATATCTTTTTATATCCTTTTCCATCTTTATAAAGCTCAATTACCTTGTTACGCATATCTTTTTGACAGTTCTTTTCTGCTTCCCGTGGCTCAGTATCTAGCCTGCTCAATGCATCCACGTGAGAGCTAACAAACTCATTGACAAGTTATACACAGACACTAATTGCAATTTAAAAAGCCACAGGTGTGGGAAATTAACCTTTAATTGCCATTTTAACCTGTGTCTGTCACCTTGTGTGTCTGTAACAAGGCCAAACATTCAAGGGTATGTAAACTTTTGATCAGGGCCGTTTGGGTGATTTCTGTTATCATTATGATTTAAAAAGGAGCCAAACAACTATTTGATAATAAATGGCTTCATATGATCACTATCCTTAACCCCTTCGCATCCTGTGATGTACCCGGACCATCACGCTGGTCCGGCACTTAAGGACCAGTGACGGTCCTTGTACGTCACGTACTTTTACTCACCGTGCTCCTGCAGGAGCGTGGTAATACCGTGGACTGAAGTTGATCGCTCCAAGACCAGAGCGATCTCTTTCAGTCCTTCTTTCAACGCGCTACCCCACGTGATCAGTCACATGGGACGGCACGTCAAACTCATCTATCTGGTCCTTAAAGGACCAGACACCCCGGAATCGCTGGATCTTAAGGGGTTAAATAAAAGATAGTTTTTTGCATGATCAGTCATATTTTCAAAATCAATGCCAAAAGTTCACAATTTCTGTCAGGGTATGCAAACTTTTGAGCACAACTATATATATATATATATATATATATATATATATATATATATATATATATGACAAAAAGCAGGCACTGGCACTCAAATCGTCCCATATACAATGTACAAATGCAATCAGCCTGGGCTTACCAAGACAAAACAGCACACGGCAAGAAGAATTTTCAAAATTTTGTAAATTGTGAAGCATTTTTCTACTTACTACATTTTGAAAATTTATCTTGCTGTGTCCTGTCTCATCTTGGTAACCCTAGGCTGATTGCATTTCTATATATATATATATATATATATATATATATATATATATATATATATATATATATATATATATATATATATATATATATATAAAACCAAAGATGTGAGTGTTCCTTTACTCTTTGAAGTGTTACTGTACATTTTGCAGCTATATGTGTCATGACTGTAAAACATGTGTGATAGTGATTCTTTCTTAGAAAAAATGTTATGCTGATTATATTAATAAGTAAAACTGTGTGCAATAAACAATGATATCGGCTTCTTTATGTCCATCAGGGTTTTGAGGCTCGCTGATTAGCAGATTTAAGTAATCCGCCTTATCCTCTACTAATTATCTAACCCAAGATCTTGCAGCTTATTAAAACAACTGAAAGCACAACAATCTCAGAGAAAGGTCTGTGGTTTAACTGGACATTATAACCAAAAACAGTCATATAAGCTCAGGCTTAGGATTTCAGCTTCTGTATAGCGGAATACGAACCCTATGAGCTACAAGTGTTATGGAACTGCAACATGGGTAATCACTTGTTAGTTCTGCTGTTGGGGATGATGGAAGCTATAGTTCTCAACAGCTGCAGGTCCAAAGAATGACTGCCTTGGTCTACAGCTCCATTGTTTGGCTGAGGATGGGAGTTGTAATTCTGACAAAGGATGGAAGGCCACAGGCAAAACAAGTGCACCATAATTATACTTAACTCCTGGGATGCTAGAAAGCAAATGTAGTGGAGGCCTTATTTTTATTTGTTAGTTAAGTTGCAGTTGCCTTGCTCTAGAATTTTTCTCTTCAAACATGTCCCTATGTGTCTGTTAACCTTTCAGTTTTGATTCTTACATCAAGATTGTAGGTCCACGTTAACCTCTTGAAAACACAGAATGCAAGGGATTAAACAAATTAACCCTTTAAGGATCAGAATATGTGCAATGCATTGCAAGGCAAAGCTTTAAACACCCCTCTGGTCCTTAATGGGTTAAGAGCCACTTCTTACACTTGGTTTTGCTTGCTCCCCTCTAATAATAAATTCCTTTATTTGTTTTGTCTCATTTTATAAGGACAGACATAATTTTATGATTACTGTTAATTATTTAAGTATTGCTTTGCTATGTGGTTTTGTATTCTGTCTGTCTGTCTATCTATCTGTCCATAATCTATCTGAATGAATTAATATTTTTATTTATGTAGCTCCACAAGTTTATGCAGCTCTTTACAATGTCAGGGTTTGGCTAGTACAGGGTATAAGTGCTTAGAAAAATGAAACACTGGAAATGGGGTCCCTGTTCAAAAGCTTACAATCTAAATTTATCTATCTATCTATCTATCTATCTATCTATCTATCTATCTATCTATCTATCTATCTATCTATCTATCTATCTCTATCTGTCTATCTAGCTACATATATAGAATGATATAGTATATGAATATATATATATATATATATATATATATATATATATATGTATATAATAGGAGGCAGCACCAGTGGGTCTTATAATAAATGTCTTTTATTTGGCAAATAAGTACATACAAGGTCAACGTTTCGATCCCATAAAAGGACCTTTATCAAGACCGTCTTGATAAAGGTCCTTTTATGGGACTGAAACGTTGACCTTGTATGTACTTATTTGCCAAATAAAAGACATTTATTATAAGACCCACTGGTGCTGCCTCCTATTTTATTTATGAATATTCATCTTTAGAGGATTGTGCACCTGGGCATTTAATGTATTCAGTGAGTGTCTCCATCCCATTCTCAGTTATATATATATATATATATATTTTTTTTTTTTTATTATTTTTTTTTGTCTCCTGATGAGTATGGGGACATTTAGACTTTTTATTGTAGTAAACTGCAACTTTCTGTTGTGGTCACTAGGTAGTGTTGTTTCTGTCACTCTCTTTTGAGCCTTTAAACCTAAGAATCAAGAGTGCAGTAGAAAAAAATGACTTCCAGACACCAGCTGGTGTTCTAACCCTTTGAATTAACCCATTGAGTGCCAGAGGGGTACGTAACATGTATGCAACAATGTGTTCCATACCCCTCTGACGCTCAAAGGGTTAAAGGAAACAAAATAAAAAAAAAAAAGTTTGAGCTTTAATGACATTTGAAATAGGCATTGGAATGAAGCCTTGTTTTATTTCACATGCAAAAACCTCCAATATATACTTTTTATAATAAAACTTTACTGCTCCTTTACATAAGCCCCTGCTTACAGAACAACACTCTTGGGAAGGGTCGTGCTATAGTGTTATGTCCCCTCTACTCTTCTGTCTTCATCTTCCTCAACTCCTTTGTCCTGCAGAAGTTAGTCAGATACAGTTACCAGTTGTTGCTTCAGCAGTCACCTAGTACTACAATAGCAGAGGCCCCAGAAACTGACCCACATCCCACTGAAAGCAGATCCAATTTCCAACTTGTGAATACAGCTCACAACTTTGACTGTCTCATGGGGCCAGGGTGATATCCCCAATTTAATAGCCGAAAATGACACAGACCAACAAAAGGCCAGTAAGAATGGCAAAGGGAAGGGGGGAGCTTTGTTAAATCACCCCAGGGTGAAAATTAACCAGATTGTAAAATCTCCTGCTTGGATATAGATTTTCTTTATGCTTCCTATAGAAAGAAAGAAAGAAAAGTGGGAGAGGATAACATTGCATTAGCCCATAGAACAGATGTAAGAGTAAAACAGAGTTGTGAAAAATAATAATAAAACAAAGTAATATAAAGGTGATACCTTAATGATTGAAGAGAGGAGCTGTATGTGCCCTGGGCACTAATGAACATTCTTCAGGTTAATTTACCTGAGGACAGAAAGCTCCCATTAGAGGTATCATCTTCATATAACTTTCCAGTTTTCTTTATTAATTAAACTAGGGTAAATGCCCATGTACACGGGCCAAGGTCCGGGTAATGTTAACCCTTTGAGTACCAGAGGGGTACGCAACATATTGCTTTGCAATGCATTGCATACCCCTCTGGCACGCAAATGGTTAAGTGGCCGCTACCTCACTGTTCCACACGATGCAGTCACCAGTTGCCTCACTCACGCGATGCAATCATGTGTAGTAGAGACTGTACAAACGCATGACTGCATCGTGACAAACATCCTAGCAAATTATTATATAAGATATAACTTATTTTTACAGACTGTTAGATACACAGAGGCACAAATCAGCTTAATTAAATTGCACAGAGTAAAATAAAAAAATGGTTTCAGCACTTATTTTAGCTCCAATTACTTACTAATATGTGAATAAGACATTTTGCATGCATATTAGTGCACACAAAAATAAATTCTAGAACTGACATTAATGGCTCAGTACCTACAATGCTGTTTTTTGAGCATATTTCGTCTATTTATGCAAGGCTTGTTGTCAGATTCTTCCCATTGAAAAGCTATAGTACTTTGTAATACTTTGGCTATGTTCATCTAACAGTATCACTGTCTGCAAGATGTTATCCATTCAAAAGATAGAATGGAATTCATATCAGGTGGTTCACATGGTAGATATTACTAATGCACAAAGAAGAGTTTTGCAGCTTGCTGCAATTTCTCTGCATTTAGTGCAGAAGCAGGCAAGGTGCAGCAGGGATAATTTGTGTGGAGGTCTATGAGTCAAATTCACACTAATAACTCATCAAAAACTCCAATGAAAAAACAATTGTAGTGGGTTTCGGCCAATCCTCTTGACATTGATGTGAACAACAGAATGCCTTCACAAATGCACCTGAGCACTCTCCAGCATTCAAAGGGTTTAAACCCCATGTATATCAATAAGAATTAAAATTTTCCCTCTCTGGTGCTGTTGGTTTGCCTCAGAATTATTTTAACTTGCAGAATAAGGCCCATGGCATGTAGAGAAGCTTGGTGTTTTAGTGACATATCTAGGGGTTGCACTGTACTCTATATATTATATTCTAGTTCATGGAGAGCTTTGGAGATGGATAGCCTAATTAGACAGACAGAATAGTAATAATTATATGTCCACATGACCAGGCAGCTCGGTGAGTGTAAATGCCAAATAGCTATATCATATATTTAGACTTGGTTTCCAGGCTTACATTTCACTTGAATGTTTTGTCATGGGCAGTATATAACATTCTTCTCACCTGTTCTTAGTACCCTATGTTCAAGAGAAAACTGGTGCATTTCTCGAATAAACCAACTGTACCATATGGCATGAATGCTCAAACCAGTTCTCAGATCCTCTCAATGGCGCAGGTTTCCAGGATCTTTTCCCATGAATACAGGTGGCTCAATTAGTGGTCCATTCATTCTGAAGGATCTACATGACGTAACGATATCCACTTTTTAATAGTTATTGTTTTTTATTGAAAACATGCACTGTGTATGTGTGTGTGTGTGTGTGTGGGGGGGGGGGGGGTGGTTCTGAGGACAGGTTTGAGCTCCCCTGCCATCGGGGACAAATACAAATTTCCCAAATGTTCATTGATCTACATGTGAAAATTAACCCATTGAATGATAGGTTTTACAATGTAGCAGTGTAGCTTTCAAAGGGGCTTATGCACTAAGGCAGGATAAAGTGGTGATAACTTCTCCAGTGATATCACTTCTCCAGTTCCTATGTTATTCTATGGAGCCAATACACTAAGGTCTCTTAAACTTCATGGATTTTATTGCATAGACTCCATAGAATAACATAGAAACCTGAAAAGTTATATCGCTGGAGAAGTTATCTCCACTTTATCACCTCTTTATCACACCCCAGGAATTAAAAACTGCATTTAAAGAAAATGGAATTTTATTGGTCCTTTCAGACACAGTTGGTTTGCACAGAGTTTCTCCACATTTCTTTGGAACACAGGGCCCTAAGTCTGCAATGACATTAGAAGCTACAGGAAGTGTCATTAACCCTTTGAGTGGCAGAGCGGTACGCAAAACATTGCAAGCAATGATTTGCACACCCTTCTGGCACTCAAAGAGTTAATGAAGTAAAAAAAAATGTTCACTTATTAATTTGTACATAGATCCATCTAGTATCAACAATCTCCTTTCTTTTTCCAGGCTCTGGGGGAGGAGGGGTGTTAACCCAAATATTACAGGTCTTCTCCAACATCATCATATTTACCATAGTTTTTCTAACCTTTTCAACTTTGCTGTTTATGAGCAGTAACATTTTTTTGTCTCCTCCCTATTCTATATGAGGATTATTAGACATCTTTTTCTCTTTGTGTTTTTTAATGTATTAGCCTCTGAACTAGCACATCCCAATTTATAATATTTTCTGTACAAACCTGATTTGTTATATATGGATAGATCCTTTCTAATGAGTGCAATTAGCCAATGCCCCATTCTAATTTAAACCCTACCTCTTTTACACAAGGTGCATTAGCTGCCAGTATTGAAGTGGGACAATATCTTAAAAGAATCAGAAAAGAGTCTTTCATCGCTAAACTGTTCTGATTCCCATGACGTGAGTTGCCCAAGGTCATTAGTTGTTTTCATTAAAGCAAACCATTGCTTGCAGGTGAGATCAATTTGTAGGGGTGAATTATATTCATTTATTATGCCTCTGAGTTTGGGGGGATTGCCAGACAAATGTCTCTCTCCCACGCTCTGTGTCCTAGGACCATTTGCATACAAGAAGGGTCAGTGTTGCCCAAACAGGTTTAGCAATCCATCCATTGTCATTCAATTCCCAGAAGAGGGTCTTTTCAATAGGAGGTTTCAGTGGAGAGCACTTTCTCCAGGTGATGTTCTCTGCTGGTCCTGAGGTGAGAAGGGTAGACCACTATTTGTAGTCCTTGGCTCCTGACCCCTGCTATGAAAAGTGTAAGGAGCAGACAGCATCATTAGTATTCATTAAAATCCTTCTCTCCATCTCCCAGACAAGGCACAGAAGAATGCATGTTTCAAGAAAGTTTACTTAAGGAAAAATGAATACTCAGTGAGGTTGATGTACTAAGAAAGTGGAACAATTCTGGAGCAAACAAACAGCAATCCCCATTACTTTAACCCTTTGAGTGCCAGAAAGATATCCAATGCAGTGTTAAATGGAGCTTTACACTTGTGGAACTATAGAAAGCTCTCTAACTTACTGTACTGAAATGAACATGTAGTTAGTTCTGTTTTAAAGAGATAGTAATACTTCAAAATTACTATCCCTTATATTGAAGCCCTTTAAAAACTGAATTAAATGCCACCAGCGGCATCTATCAAGCCTTTATGGTTTGTGAGATAGTCGCTTTTATACTTCGCTCTCCCCTGACATTTTCGTTCTTGCTGCAGCAGGGAAATCCGGTCCCGGGACCGGCGGAGGCTCTTCAGCAGAGCCGAGATCTCATTATGGAAGACAAGATCCTTCACCAAAACGGTCTTCTACATGTGCTTGGTTACCAAGACAGTTTTAGTGAAGGATCATTTCTTCTATAATGAGATCTGGCTCTGCTGAACAGCCTCCGCTTGATTCAATGAACGGATTCCCCTGCTGCAGCAAGAACGCTGACATAAGTGGAGAGGCAGGGGGGAGTGAAGTTTAAAAGCGCTATCTCTCAAACCATAAAGGTTTGATAGATGCCGCTGGTGGCATTTAATTCAGTTTTTTAAGAGCTTCAATATAAGGGATAGTAATTTTGAAGTATTACTATACCTTTAAATATTTTTAGGGCCTTGTTCATCATGCTGAATTAATGCATTTTTGGAGCAAGCCAAATGCACCGTAGGGGAGAGATAAACATTCTACAAATTTTTACCTGAGGCTTTTAACCCCCTGACTGCTAGAGAGATATCCAACACATTTCAAATCTAAACACTGGAGAGCTATCTAGCATTTAAGAGTTTAAAAATATTACCTAAATCTATGTCACAGTTGGTTGGCTGCACCCCTTACGCTTGATGAATAAGACAGAATGCAGGAAAGTGGAGAGATTAGCCATTTTTTTAAATACATGCATTTATGCGCTACTTGTAATTGTTCTCATTTTGATGCAAGAAACATATCGACACTATTGATGCTGAATAGCACATGCTCTAAAGTAACTGCACAGTTAGAGCATGCTCCTAAATAAACAGCAACGTTAGCCAGACATATGGAAATGTGTGGCAACTGCTTTGCTGAATTATGCATGATCACTAATCCTCTCACAAAATGGTGGACAATTTAGCCACACCCAATTTTTGAAGTGCATGCTCTAAAAAAAGCACGTTTGTTAATTTATGAAAAGAATGAACAATTCAGTAACATTTTGCCACTAATCATTTTTCCATCAAAAGCATATAGTTAATTGCATTTTCACACTTTTCTTGCATTCAACCCTTAATATCCTTAAATTAAGGACATTTTATATTCAGTTTTGGCCAGTGATGATGGCTAGTAATGATAGTGTTGAGTCATGATTAATAATGAATGCCTTTGTATCTTTAGCCATGACAGTAAGAAGCACATGTATAGAGTCTGTGCTGTAGTGTTACCAGCTACAGCTCAGCTGGTCACAGGTTCTAGCCCCAGTAGGGCTGACTTAGCTTTTCTTCTTTCCTGGCTCGATGATATGGGCATGATTTAGTTGTGGAGGACAGTTCTATATAACAATAGATTATTATTATAGTTATAGTTAAAGTACTCTCCTTAACTACGGTATTATGAAAATAAGCTTTATGTTTGTGCCAGCGCATTTTGTTGAGCAAATTAATGAAGCATTAAAAAAATATATTTTTTTTGTTAAGCATTTTTTCCTGTTGAGTAAAATAAGGGTGCTCCCACTGCTGAGAGATACATATTTCCAGAGTTACTACAATTTAGACTGGTGTTTTTTTCACATTAAGAAAGCCCTCTAGTGGTTAGATTCCAATTAGATATTCTGTTACATTCTATTTGAGTAGAAAGTCAATGGCAAACAGTTCTTCCTAGAATGTGATAGAAAAAACTGTTGAGTCATGCTGTTAGTTAGAACTATCAGGAAGTAAACATGCTGTAAAATCACTTCATGATTATTTGAACTGTCAGTGGGAGTGTCTTTGTTTTACTTAGCAAGAAAAGCTCTCTAACATATAGGATTTCTTAAAAATAGTTTAAAGCTAATATAAAACATTTTACTATATATGATGTAGGGAAAAGGTACAAATCAAAAATCTTCTTTGTGTTTCTTTCTTTTGTTGAGAAAGAAACACAAATGGCCCCTCTCTCTGTTTGGAATTCTGTGTACTTTTCCAAAAATATACGGAATTCATGTTCTGTTTCTTTCCCAACTTGTTTTCTGCTCGAAATAAAGATTGTGCAAATTGCAAAAATAAATATTGTTTTCTATTATATATAAGACCTACATGTAGAACAATGATTTTGTGCTTTGGAGATGTGCAAAAATACCAGCTGCAGAGCCACATGCATTTGCTAGCAGTATGTAGAAAAAGCACACTTCCACATCGCTGTTTGTCATTCACTTTGTTATAATTCTATTGTAATTCTAGGTAGAGTTTCTCTGACATAATAGGGAGCAATATCAAACAACTGGTATGTTCTAGAAGTGCAGACACAAATGCTGTATATGTTTCTGTTTTATAAAGAAATAAAACCAAAATTGATGTTTAACTATAAACAGTAACAACTGAGTGAAAATATATGTAGCACAGGGAGTTTTTATAATGCAGCAATGAAGGCGTTAAAGGTCCTTTTTAGGTCTACTGCATTTTGTAACACAGTAACATAGTAAATTAGGTAGAAAAAAGACACAAGTCCATCAAGTTCAACCTTTGCCTCATAACAGAGGCATGAGGATTATATAGCTTTCCTGCTGCCAAATAAGTTCGTTTTTATCAGACCTTCCTGTTTTGCTCACTAATGCACAGTATAACCCTGTATGTTCCTTTTGAAATACATGTATCTAATCTTCTCTCAAATGTATCCATTGTATCTGCCATAACCACATCATTGGGCAAAGAATTCCATAATTTAACAGACCTTACTGTAAAAAAACATTTCCTCTGCTGAAGTCGAAACCTCCTTTGCGCTAATCTCAAGGGGTGTCCCCTGGTTATTTGATCAGGCCTTGGAATGAATAGCTCACCAGAGAGATCCTTGTATTGACTTCTCATATACTTATACAATGTGGTAAGATCTCCTCTTAGTTGTCTTTTCTCGAGAGTAAATACCAGGTTTGTCTAGTCGTTCCTCCTATGTCAACTCTTCCATTCCCCTAATTAATTTTGTGGAATATTTATGTTTCCCCTCTGGTGCAGTTGGTGTTCCCCAGAATGGCTTTGGTTCTTCTTAGTACATCAGTCTCCATATCTTAAACCAGGGTAGTTAATCTTTGGTCAACCAGTTGTTGGGGACTACAATTCAACTCATCCACAATTAGCCAATGGCTGAATCTTTGGTCAACCAGTTGTTGGGGACTACAATTCAACTCATCCACAATTAGCCAATGGCTGAATGTCCAAAGATTGACTACCTGTGTCTAAACCATTAACACGTTTGGTGTCTGCTTACTAATAGCTTATTAGTAAGTTTGTGAGAAAATGTCTTCCATAGGAAGAGTTTAATTGTAAACAGAAACAGAACACTAATGCTACGCATCATGGATGCAAAAACATATAAAAATCTCTGGTTCATATATATATATGAAAAGGGCTCACCAAACTTGGCTTCAGGGTGCTCAGTCCGCACGAATCCTCCTAAACGATTCCAAATCAGCAATCAATAAAGTAAAGCGGGAGCACACCCGGTTCGGGTGATGAAATGAAAAAACATCCACCTGATGTTGCTCGGTCTATGAGTAAGAGATACACACTCAAAACTCGTCAGACACCTCTGTAGCCGACTCTCATGTCATGTCATCGCTCCATGTTTTTAACTTTGTTTGAATAAAAGGAAACTTTTTTACCAGCTTGCAACATCAGGTGGCAGTTTTTTCATTTCATCCCCCGAGTCGGGTGTGCTCCCGCTTTACTTTATTCGTTGTAAACAGTAAGTAAATGAGTGTGTGTGTGTGTGTATGAATTTGGCACTGAAACAGTTTAAATGCATTGAGAGAACATCAGAGGGAGATGTACTAAGGTGTGATAAAGCAGAGATAACATCTCCAGTAATAGTAATAGTGCATAGGCTCCATAGAATAACATAGGCACTGGAGAAGTAATATCACTGAAGAAGTTATCTCTGGTTTAGCACATCTTAGTGCATCTCCCCCAGGAGTCACAGCAGGAATATAGAACTCAGCGAAAGAACACATTTGGGGTTTATGCACTATGGAGTGATAAAGAGGTTGTAAAGTGAAGGTAACTTCTCCAGTGATATCACTTCTCCAGTTTCTATGTTATTCTATGGAGCCTATGCATTAAGATCTCTCCCGCATGAAAAATCTTAGTGCATAGGCTCCATAGAATAACATAGGATGGGGACATGATATCACTCGAGAAGTTATCTCCACTTTATCACCCCTTCATCACACTTTAATGCATCTCCCCCATTGTGAGGATGTTTCTCTTTCCAGAGGTAAATTATGCCTACATTTCCTCCACATGGAAATTTCAGTTGAAGGGAGGACTATAGTTTCCACAAGGAGGAAATACACATTTTCAAACAACCCTATTATTTTTTTTGTAAATGTTTCTGTGTGGCACCATAGTCATTTTTATACCTATTTGCATACCTGGGAACTTCTTATTCTGGTATCCCCTGAGGGGAGCCCTGTGGTGCCGCGTAGTGGGGAGAAATTATGTGATAAAAGGGGTGGGGCTTAATCGAGTGGTGGGGACCGGGGAAAAATCCCAAAAAAACAAAAAAATTGCTAGAATACACCGGAGAAGGAGGATAAGAGGGCGGGAACAGGGTGGGAAGGAGCACAAGTTGGCAGAGTTTCATTAGAAACTCCCCACATCTGGATAATCAAACCCGGTAATTCAGAGTCAAAACCGGAGTCTCCGGAGCAAAACCGGAGAGTTCCCAGCTATGCCTATTTGCACATTTAACTCCTACATATAGGCATGGATATAGCTCTCATGCTGACCAATCCTGTCCAAGACTGAATCAAGAGTGAAATGTAATTCATAAGATTTTTGTTCTGTAGGATCTTATTTATTTTTATTTTGACAGTCATCAAATATGCCATTTTATGTGACTAAATATAAAAGTTGAATTTTTAATAAACTTATCAATTAAAGCAAACGGTAAGCTTGCAGCTTTGTGATACACAGAGGGCTGAACAGTGTGTGTGTGATCTTCTTACTATCCCATCTGTCATCTCAAATCAGCAACTCTACTGATTGCTATCAAAAACCCTTTATGTGGCAGAGACCAAAGGAATCCAGTCATTTTGCCTTGACTGGAATTTATGAAGGAACATCTTCATCAGCATATACTTTAGTGCTGTCCAGCTCTTTTTATACGGGGGAGGGCAACATAATTTAGATCTACATAGTAACTGTAATGAAAATGATATATCTAGTGTACTACTTATAGAAGCAGTAAAAGTTTTCATTAAAAATATATTTTATACACTTTTCCTGATGAGTAAAAAAGGATACTTACACTTGTTGGGAGTGGATTAATTAAAACAATATTAAAGATGATTTTTTTAAACTAAACTGTTCTGTTCTGACTTTCGAGCGGTGGTTTTCCTATCATTTATTATGGAGAGCTGTATACAGTGACTCAAGCTGTCCCATAAGACTTCATTATTAAAAAACGCCTTTTGCACACTAGTTGGTGTTGTTGTTTAAACCCGTGTTTTACTAAGCATGAACCCTACAACATACTGTGTATATTCATAGTAGTTTACTCCTTTATCTGAAAGAGACTAGTTTAATAAACCAAATAAATAAATAAAACTCAGATTGATTTTCTTGAGTCTTATGACCAGTTGAATGCAAAACATTTGTGACCTCTTGCATTTAAGGTTTTAAATGTCTCACATAAATCTATGGGAATTTGGGGAATCTTTATTTGCTTGCCACAGAATTGCTCTAGTTCTTCTTATTAATCCAGCCTTTATGAGTCTAACCTGCAGGTCACGAGCTATCAAAGGGCCACTTTGGGTCAGATCCAGCCCTTGGGCCTCCAGTTTGACAACTCTGATATACTAAGTCCTTTTTGTTTTATCAAGTGTAAGCTAACTGGAAAGTGTTTATCAGTTAAATAAATCTTTATTACCTTCTATTCCTTTTGGGAATGTACACTGGGAAGGAAGTGTATTGTAAAGTATTCAGAAACATACCCATACGTGCAGATCTATTGTTTGGTGACCCCTTTGGAGTGGATGGATTGTGTTATGTCCACATGGTATCAGATCATTGATTTATTTAACCTTTTGAGTGCTGGAGGGGTATCAAATGCATTGCCCCTCTGCCACTCAAAGGGTTAAAATGTGGTCAATTATCAGTTTGCAGATGTATAAGTAAGACAAAGAAACTGAACTACTTTTGCTGAATAAATAAAAACCAAAACATCTGAAAGGAGTAGGATTTTCTGTATACACAAATCTAACTGTATTTAGCACTGACATGCTAAGAAGAGTTCTTGTGCAATCTACATATACCACAGGGGAATTAAAAACCCACTACCATTGGTTTAAATGGTTCTTTTAACCCAATGGATGCTAGAGGACAACGTGTTGGGCATCGGTCTAGCACTGAAAAGTGTTAAGCTATTTTTCTGTCTGACATTTATCGTACAAACGTTAACCCTTTGAGTACCAGAGAGGTATCCAACAAATTGGGGGTTATTCACTAAGGTGTGATAAAGAGGTGATGAAGTGGAGATGATTTCTCCAGTGATATCACTTCTCCAGTTCTTTTGTTATTCTACGGAGCCAATACACTTCAGCTTTGGAGATCTTATTGCATAGGCTTCTATAGAAGAACATAGGAACTGGAAAAGTGATATCCATGGAGAAGTCATCTCTACTTTATCACCTCTTTATCACACCTTTAGTGAATCTCCCCCATTGCATTTCAATGCGTTGGATACCTCGCCTGCACTCAGAGTTAAAGTGGATCTATCGCTTTGTAGCAAACAGTTGAGTTTGAATGAGCACGCATTTATATTTATATTAACCATGTTATATAAAAACAATAGTTTATGAGATTTTTGGCTGTGTTTATATGTCAGTTTATGCAAGTTAGACATGATTCGTTGACTTGCCAGTCAGGTATTCCCGTTCCCTGCCGGGCAGTACTATAATTACCAGTTTAATAAGTTTTCGTTCTTTGAGTCAAGGAAGGGTCTGCAATACAGAAACTACACACCTCTATGACATGCAAATGGCTAAAGAGTGTTCAGTACACCAAACAGCTGCCCTTCATGTAGAACAGTCATTTTAAAGCCTAATCAGCTTCACAGCTCGTGCACAAATGTATTAACACACTCAATAAATCAGCAATAGAAGATTCCATTATTACTCAGCAGTAATCACAATGCTGAGTAGCGCTGGGCACCAAGATATTAAACAACGATCATTAGCATACTGGCATTTACAACACACTGTTACAAATAATAAACTGTTAGCACTTAACAGCTCTTTAACTAAACAATGGTTGCACACAGGATAGGAAGTAAAAACATCTTATTCTCCACTCATTAGCAGTGTTAAACACATAACTAGAGTGTACTGATGCATCAGTGTCTCTCATTCATGTATTTAGCATATGTAAATACACAATAACCCTGGCTGGGACTGAGTGCTTAACTCTTGGATGGTAGAAAACAAAATCTTTGAAGAATACTTTAACATTCATAGAGACAGATTCATCTGAATGCAAGAGGTTGAGTAAAGTATTGCTCAGCAAAGCACTGCACACCCCTCTGATACTCAATAGCTTAAACTGAACCCATCACCCATAAATAATTCTGTGTCATATTTATCTATATTAAAGGGCAATTAACATGAAAAAGTAAGAAAATATGTGCTAAACGTCAGATTTTTACCCATCACAGTCATCACCAGTACTGCAAAATATAACCCTCAGTGTACAGTTCCTTCTTGGGCTTCTCCTTGCCAAAGTTGATACTGTGAACTCCAGAGAAGCAACTGATGATCCCTATTTGCTGTTGTTATGTCACACATACCTGCACAACCAATAGTAATGAGTCTGCCACTGACCTCATCAGCTATTGCAGAAGACTGGACAAAAAGCTTGAGGTGAACCTGTACAATTAAGGTTGAAAGTTTATATGCTACTACTCCCACTGTTTCTTGCCTTAGCAATAGTAGTACAACACTCACTTGTATTCTTCTAAATAAAAGCAGCATTGTCCAACTAAAACATTTGTTGACACACTTGGAAAAATTTACATAACGTAAGCACAATCCAAAAGTATTATAAATGCTTACAATCTAAAAGAGCCTTGTGGAAAAAAGTAATAAATGTTAGTTTTAATTCTGCTATATTCATCAAGTGTGGCCTCTAATGATGGACAAGTGCACATCATATTTAAAAGGCAACTAAAAATGTTAAAACATAAGGGGAGGTGCACTAAGGTGTGATAAAGTGGCAATAACTTCTCCAGTAATATCACTTCCCCAGTTCCTATGTTATTCTATGAAGCAAATGCACTAAGATTTCTCCAACTTCGTATATCTTAGTGCACAGCTTCTATAGAATAATGCAGGAACTGGATAAGTGATATCACTGGAGAAGTCATCTCCCCTTTATCACCTCTTTATCACTCCTTAGTGCATAACGCCCAAGAAGTGGCAGCCTTCTAAATTGACAGACCTCGGAGTACAGGCCTCCACTTTCATCTCCCCTTGGGTGAGGCCTAGAGAGGAAGCTGATTCCTATTCACTGATGGGATATTACACTCACCTTCACCAACTTCTTGAAGGTGGTAAGATAAAAAGAAGCGAGGATCTGTACAGTTACGACTGTACATGTATAATGCTGCTATTTCCAGAGAAGGGAGGAGACGCAATAAAATGACTGCTCTTTGAATTTTTTTTTCATACAGAAGTAGGTTGCATTACATACTAAAATATAACATTTATATGATTGCATAACTAAAGATTTATTTTGGAAAAACAAAAATGTTCTTTTTCAGATATATGAGGAAGTTATTTTTTACACCAAATCAAACTACATGTATATTTTTCTTTTAAGCTAAAATGTATAATTGCATCTCTTCCTCTAAGGTTTTCTAATTGCTTATCAAATAATTTATTCTGACAATGATGATATACTTTCCTAAAGTTTACCCAATAAAATATTTTAAAGCAAACCTGTGCAAATCAACTTCACTATAGGGGTCAAATAAATATTCCAACAATTTTAACTGATTTTTAAGCCACTTTATTAACCCTTTGAGTGCCAGAGGGGTACGCAATGCATTGCTTTGCAATGCGTTGCGTACCCCTCTGTCACTCAAAGGATGAAAGCATTACATACAAGATACAGTGTTGCTTACAAAAAAAAGGTCTGTGTACAAACTGATGTAATAATGTCATTACTAAGGCTAAGCTAAGGCTTTTCTTTCATTCATTTATTTTTTTTACTTAACCCCATAAGGACCGGGAAAATCTGAGGTGGGTTTCACTTAAGGACCGGAGTAATTCTGACCTTTTTGGCTATATCTTTTTTCAACAGTGTTTTCCCTCAAAGTACTTTATTTTACCCAAGAAAATTATATACCGTTTTTTTTACACACAAATAGGGCTTTCTTTTGATACCACACTTATATGGATAGCCCAGCATTTATTTAGTAAAATTAAAGAAAACAGTAAAAAAAATGTACACAAAAAAAAAAAAAACGCCATTTTTTTCTCTTCGGATCATTTGGGGGCAATGGGTTAAATTTTTATGGAGACTGCATGAAAGGTATGATCGGTCAGTCATACCTACAAAATGGGCAGTTTTAAGTGGGCACTGTCCCCCTGGGTGAAAATCCCCATGTCCCTTTTTCCCACCCTATTTTCCCACTTTTATTATTGATTACATTTGGCGGTATGTATAAATATATTACATGGCTCCACACAATCACATTTCCACTTTTGGTAACTGACATATTGTTTTTTTTTAAATACATTTTTTTTGCAAAAAAAAAAATTGTGTTGTCTTTTTAAAAAAAACAAAAACAAAAAACAAAAGTTGATTTTAGCAGGTCAAAAATTGACCTGCTAGCAGCCAGCCTCCAGCACAGCAGTGAATGGGTTAATACCCCCAGCTGCTGATTTTTTTAGACCAGTAGGTGTCTCCTCTCTACTTCTCTGTCCCTTACTTTGCTGGTAAGGGACAGACGGGTAGAGGAGAGACTCAGAGACAGTGTGTGAATCACACTGTCTCATTCTCTGAGAATGCCGGAAGATGTGATTGCTGCTTCAGCGATCACATGACCTGGCACAACTGAGAAGGGCTGAGACTGAACGCTCCGGTACCAGAGCGTTCAGTCTCAGCCTGGAATAAATGATAGAAGCGAGCACGGAAGCACGCTGCTATCATTTATCCCATAACGGTCCAGGACCGTCATGGGTCCTTAACGGGATAATAAATCAGAGGGGTTGGGGGAAGAAAGAAGAGCAAAGGAAAAGGGCAAATAATGTAGAAAGGAAAACACAGCAGAAGAGGGAAGGGGTCAAACATACAAAAACTCCCGCTATGGACCAAAAGCCTCTGAGAACAGCGTTACAAAACACCAGGTAGATGCCAAAACATAATACAGGCTGCTCTCTGAATTACAGTCATGCTCATCAGAGAAAACATTCTGCTGCCACGGGAATACCTAGTCCTGCAAGACGAGTTTTCTACAGGAAATTTCCAAATGGTTCCACTAGTCTCACAGTTATGCCTTTACAGATACTGTAACTACTTTCAAAAAAGTAATATAGTACAGAACAATATTGAGAATTATGACAGTTGGCTTCAATGCAGATAGGTTGTTGACCCAGGGGAATATTTTCCCCACTTGGGGATTAATTGGAAATGTTTTTTTCTTTGCCTTCCTCTGGAGCAAAGGGGTGATTTGGTATGGGCTGGACTTGATGGACGCATGTCTTTTTTCAGCCTCATCATCTATGTTACTATGTTTAATATTTGTGGTTGTAACCTTTAGAGTGCCCGAGAGGTATCCAATACACTGCAGTACAATGCATTGGATACCTCTCTGCCATTAAAAGGGGCTTTTAACCACATTGAATGCTAGAGAGGTATCCAATGTATTGCTCTGCAATGCACTGGAAACCTGTCTATCATTCAAGGGGTTAAAAGACAATCTGAAGTGTTGCAATTTGCTGCACGCAGGTGCTGTGCAGAGGGTGCAGTTTCCAACAGATATCCACTCCACAGTTTAATTACAAATGTCGCAATTAGCAAAGAGGAAAACACTTCAAGATGTTTAAAAACTGAAAAAATGTATTTTTCATCACTAAAATCTTGGCACTATGGTAAAACAGTATACAAGAACTCAAGATGGAATCTTTTCCATTTTGTGCTTAAGTCGGTTCTTATGTATTTTATTACAATGATGCCAAAATTTTAATGAAGAAAACTATTTGGGTTTTTATACCATAGTGTAAGACTTTTTCCAGTGATAAAGTGGTTGTGACAAGTCACAGAGTATAGACTGGCTACTTGCTCCCTCTTACGTGGTTAGCTGCAAGAACAGCTATCACTGACCACAGTCATTTGCTGAAGCAGCGTCTTACATCACTGGTGAACATGTGTCTGCTATTAAGACTCTATGGCATTATAATGTTGTATTTCTCATTCTAATGATCAGTCTCATGGAGGTCAGCCATAATATATGGCTGCCATGAACCAGGAATTTACCTTACAATTAGTCTAGAATCAGTTGATAATTACCCCTGTGGATACAGCATGGAGAAAGGCTGCAAACAAAACTCCCTTATTCCATAAGAAGCACTTGATGCTGTGCCTTAAACAATTATTTTGTGGTAAATAGCCAACATTTAGTCACAATTAAACATGTACACATGTATAATGTTTGAAGAAAGTACAAACAAAAGATTTTGGCTTTTAGATGCAGCACACTACACAAGGAAAAATATACCGTAAAGAGATATTCATATGTGGAAATTTTATATTTTGTTGGGATTTATCTCCTGAGAAAGATTCGTACTGCTGTTACGCGATGTTTCATTGAAAGTTATTACACAGCAAATTAGCATTTTTGCTGAAGGCCTTTCCATTAAATGGTGGTATGCCATCCATTCAGAGCTCTGATCATTAGCCTGAATTCTTCATAGACTCAAGTAGCAGCATTATACAATGAAATGGCTATAGAAATACTGTCACCATCCTCTACCACAAAATGCAGTTCTGTGCTTCAATTACTTTTGAATTAGCTATTTTACTGGCAGTGTCAGTCTCGTTTTTATGCAGAGACAACCCTACAAAGTATAACTTTTTCATAATATTCACTATTCATTTAACTCTTTAAGGCCCACAGAGAAGCAAAGTGTTGCACAACACTCTGGTCCATAAAGTGTTAATCTATGAATGTAATACACTTTACAAGGTGTTTATTGTTGTTGGGAATGCATTCCTAGTTTATCACCGATAGAACCACATCATTATTGCAGTATACATTTTATTCATGTTACTGTTTAGTGTAACTATGTCAGTATAGAGAAATAGCATTCAATGGCAACGTCCCTATTAATATACTCTGCCCATTGTATATATGTTTATATATACATAAATGGGTTGATATTTCTGAAGACATTTATATTCACAGTCTTTGAAGTGATCTGTAGCCATACAAATGTCTCATTAAGTGTCAAGTATCAGGGTCTTTCTATAGAACCTTCAAAATTCAATTGTTTTCTATATAATGATAATTAAATACAGGCAACATATTATTGTATTATGAGTGATCAAGGGCAACAAAATGTGCATTACCATGAACTATAATGAATTTCATGCTATCTACATTACACTCAGTCTATAAATGACTGTGCTTATTTTACTTCTTAACTGGAGACAGGTTCTCTCTTACTAAGACATGTAGATCATGGAATTTGAATGGAAACCAATTATGGTAGCATTGTTTGTTTTCATGAATAATCCCCCCCTTCTCTTGGTCTCAGACAAGACTCCGCATATGAAGTGGGGATTGGCGAATGACTGGAGTGTGACTACAGGACAGGAAGAAAAATCATTAGTCTTATTACTAAGGTATATGAAATTGGAGTGGAATGTAGTGAAACTATTTGACAACAACATGCTCAATATTTATTATTTATGGTACATTTTATAAATTTGAAGAATACACAAACATATAACTGTCATTGTGGACATCCATTTGATGACATAAAGGTCAAATTGGGGGCAAGGTCACTGAAGAGTCATTGAATCACCCATTGTTGCATCTGAACTTGATAACTTTGATCAGCCTGAGTGCCTGGCTTTGGGTCCTCATATTTTGCTGACATCACTGTGGTTACATCCATTTGTAGTTGTGTGGGTATTCTTATTTGCTTACATTTGTAGAACAATTTAAATCAATTTAATTTATTACAGATCCAGATCCATAGATTAGTACCAATAGCTGAACAAAAACTTAAATTATTATAAATGTTAATTATAGAGACCATTATGCACATATTGATCTAAACAAGAAATATGTTCAAGAAAACCATTTTATCAGATGAAAATGGACACAATACATTAAATTGAGCAAAATGTCTCAGCTGAAATTGCTCCTCCTCCCAAAAGTGTGGTCCAACCATTCATTGACCTATTTAATAAATGTCACGTGAATGTAGCCATCAAAGAAAACAAGCTGCACTCATGGTAAAGGGGAATGATGTGCACTAGTGTAAACCTGAATATACTGGGGCAGAATTTTGTATCGCAAAGATGTTTATGGTCATTATTTACTCCATCCCAATAACTTCCTGTTACTTGCCTCCAAATGTCTTGAGAGGTTATGACATAATCTCTTCTAAGACATCCTCCAATACAAACATTTGGTTTTACTTTTTCAGAGTGACCGGTATACATAGTTAAACAACTGGCTAAAAACAAAGTGAACTCAATATATACAAAGAAAACTTACAGTCTAATTCAGGATGCGGTAAGAAGGAAACTGCTTTACTGTTTGACAATTCTCTTTAGTATTACAGTTTTGAGGACTGCAGCACCATATCATCAGTTCTAGAAAAATATGGATTATACCCATCTTTAAAAAAGTAAATGTATTGAGAATGCACATTAAAATCCAAAACAAGATTCATATGTGAACTATACTTATGCAATATACAGTCAAAGACAATATTCATCCCAGAGAGGTGCTTCATCATTAGTAATAATAAAACCTAGTTAAAAAAAGAAAAAGAAAACAATTCTAGTGTCCCATTTTGACCAAAAGGGAAACTGTGTTTAATCCTTTGAGTGCCAGAGAGGTATCCAACATTGGCAATAGGGCAACTTAAACAAAATGAAGCAGTAAGTTGGTGAGATAGTTCAGTTGGTTAATTCAGCAGCTGAAGAATCTGCTAAAAACTCAGGGTCACAGGTTCTAGTCCCACAAATGTCATCTCAAGCTTTTATTTTTCTCAGATAGATAAAGTGAGTATCAAGGACTTACTTGAAAACAAGAGACAATTTCAAAATATGCTTACTGGTAAAACGCTTTTGTTAAAAAATAAATAAATAACTGTTATTTTAAAGGCTTAAATATTTGGGAGTCAGGGATATTCCTGCTTAGTTACATAGTTGAATGTCCCCCTGTATAACACCCTTGTTAATTTAGCCTGCTCATGAAGGTTTTTGGCAATGAAAATAAATATTCCTTGTGCTCGTAGTTTGATTGAGCAGAATTTGAATAAGTAATTTGTGCATATAACATGTTAACTCCTCTTGGTCCAATGATTTTGCAGTGTGTACCTATAGTAGGAGTCTTCATTATAGAATCCATGTGTGATTTTAACCTGGCACAAAATGCTTTGGGCATTTAAATAGGTACACAAAATGGGCATTTAAATAGGTACACAAAAATGCTTTGGGCATTTAAATAGGTACCAACCATACAAAAAATTAAATTTTTCTCCAGTTTCAATAAGTAGTATTTTCAAAAGGTTTAAAGGGCCTTCGTTACTGACACCAATGTACAAAAACACAGAGGCATAGACTACGGCACACTACTTTATTTCTTGGACCTTAAAAATGACACCTAGCCGGACCAAGCATGGTCTTGCCTAGTGAGATCCATACAAAGGAGTGGGTGAGGAGTCTCTGACAGGTTATTGTGCTAACAGCAGTGGCCACAAAATGATTATGGCAAGCCAGATATCCACCCTTATCCAGATTGAGCAAGCAATCCTGGGAGCTAATGCCACCATCTAGGACTAAGGGTGGAAAACAGCTTATCTGAGAGCAATGTCAGAGTAGTAATATATTCTACTGAGTGGCAATAGATGCCCAAAACACAAGAATGTATTATTTCCAGAACTTTGAAAGAACAGGGTTTGGAGAAGATGATGGTTCATACAAGAAGATACCTACTGCATTGTCATGAACAGTTATAACATAACAGGATATCCCATTGAGACTGTGTGAAGTACCTTGTGCCCATATTAGAAAGTGGAACCTGTGGAGGTGTATCAAATTATTCTAATTAGACAAAGCAAATAAATCAGGAAAGTTACGTGAGTATTACTTCATGACTGTGCAGTTACCTCAAAATGTTCATTACATGATATAGGGATATAGGGATATCCTGCCTGTTCTGGACCAATAAGATGCCCAGCAACTGATCCACTTGATGCTGTTCTTCTGAAGCTGAAGGTCACGCACACAAGATTAGGAGACCGAACCTCAGTGTATTTTATTAAGTTCCCTGCTCTGCAGAATCCAAGCTGCCTCCAGACTGAAATAAATGAATTCATGCTCACTTAACTGGTAAGGAAAAAGGACCCACAGGAGATATGAGAAATACAATGCATCAACCAGTGAACCTGGGGACAGAATCTCAGAGTCCCATGATGGCATCTAATGATGTAGCATGAGTTTGATGAGTGGTTTATAGGAAACAGGATTAGAATACTGCTCTGACTGGAAGCAAACAGAGACATTAGGAGCCACTACTTACAAGCCAGAAGGACATGGCAGAAGAAAAGCTAGAGAATGTATATAGTATAGACATTTACAGAGGATACTAGCAGGGAGAATTATGATCAGATGACAGTTTTGGAGTATCTAGCAAGTCAAGTGGTTTAATGTGGTCGTAAAAGAGAGAAATGAAGTAAGCGAGAGCCTGCTAATTGCAGAATGAGTAAGAAGTGCTTGGGAACTGAAGGCTAGTTGAAAGTGGTTCGGGAGCATAGCTGACCTTGAGAGGTTGAATAATCCTATTTAATAATTCACTAGGATGTTTGTCACGATGCAGTCATGCGCAGTAGAGACTGGCCACATTCAGGCAGTCTCTACTGCGCATGATTGCATCTCATAAGTGAGGCGCAAGACTGCATCGTGTGGAGCAGTGAGGTAGCAGCCTCTTATCCCATAGCAATGCGTTGCATACCCCTCTGGCGCTCAAAGGGTTAACATTACCCGGACCTTGTCCCATGTATACGGGTTTTTACACTAGTAGAAAATAAATGAATAGCTGTAGTACAGTCAAATATCATGAAGGTGTCATAGAGGCAGGTCACAGAAAGCAGTGGTGACCAAATAACAGGCAGTAACAAAATATGCACAAAAAACAGTTGTGCTTCAGAGACCTCTAGGAATGGAACTAATATGCACAACACCAAAAAGTATATATCTATATGTCCATTGTATTGATATATATAACAGAAAAAATATGCATGTGTATATATATATATATATATATATATATATATATATATATATATACATAGAACAAACTCCACTTATCTCAGTCCACACCAAGTCCAATAAGCAAAATTAGCAGTGCTGATGAAGTATGAATATGAGATGATACTTTATGAAATGAGGATGAAACAGTCTTTAGATTAAGTCCACCACACTGCTGTCAGTCTTCTTCTATGCAGCTTATCATATGGCCTTATCCAAACACTTTAGCAATCTACACAGAAAAAAGGAGTCCAAAATCCTCTTCAGGATATACGCTTATCTCTCTCCCGGTAAGACAGAGCCTCTCTGTTTTGACATCAGCGCCTTCTATGTTCACCATCCGTCTGCAGTAGAGAACGGTCCACACGCTCCACAAGCAGATCAGCTGTTGTTATACACAGGCTCTAATATGTTTTCAGTCAAGGCTGCTATCAGAGTTACGTTTACTTCTTATCTGCTTGGCGTAACTACTTATCACTTCCACTGCTCGTTCTCATGCACTCAACTGTCACCAACGGCATACACTGAGAGGCACCAAGTGTCCTAAAGGGCTATACATCAACCCAACGCTTCCTCAGGGATTACAGATTCTCTTGAAAGCTGTGCTTATATACCCCTCCCCATTATGGAACAGACATCATATCAAAAATGACCTATTTCAGTGCTTATACAAAGCCCTATATACCCTATTCTTCACAATCTTTTCTCTCATAACACTATATCAACTTAAATCCATTAACATATCAAAAAATACATATATATATATATATATATATATATATATATATATATATATATAAAAGTACATAAATATATAAAAAATATATATTTTTTCTTTTATGCACAATTACTACACTACCTAAAACCAAAATACACATTCCAGAACATATATACTTAAAATCATAAAAATGTAAAAACATAGATATATATTAGATTCCACACCTGGAACTCCAATGTTATAAACCCCCAATCCCAATCAAAACTGGACCATAATTTTAATTTTAAAGAAACGCTGTCAGGTCCAGATCCAAATTCAACCTCAGGGGGTACAAAGTTTTGAGTTTATGGATACAAAACGTTTCTTTCCATCTTAACTTTTAACACCATATTACCACCTATGCCCTTGGATCTGATCAATAGCTAAAAAAGTAACATTCTTGATGCTCTATAAAGTGTTTTGAAACACTATGGGTCTCCAATTTATTTTTAATAAATTATCAGCAGTGGCGCGGGCAGTCTCTGCTGCGCGTGACTGTCCCGCGATCGGCTGCCAGAGGCACTGTGGCCCGTGTAACGGGCTGTTCAACTAGTTTTACTATATTTTACATGTGAATATCTCCCAAACCATAAAGGTTAGGGAGATAAGACTTATATCATTTTTCATGTTTTTTTAAGGGCTACAATATAAAATAAACTTATTTTCAAGTATTACTATCCCTTTAAGCAATAAAACAATAAAAGGGTGACAAATCATGATAGCAATCAATGACAGCATATCAAAGGATATGCCACAAAATATCTACAATGAAATCAGCTTCCCAAAAGTACTATTTCAAAGGGCAAGTTAACAATATATGAAAAGTGGGCTAATACCCCTTCAAATACTTACTAAAAGTAATGACGGACTCTAATCTGGATTTAATAGTTTTCAAGTTAGACATTTTTATATTGATTTCTGTGAAAGCATTTGCCAATAATATATGAAGATGCAATACAAGACTAACTAGAAATTATCAAATTCATTGAATGACAATGAGTATCTATTAATATATATTTACTATGGTAATGATTTACTGTATAATAAAATGACTGCTAATGGCTTGTATTTTATATAGGGGAAGCCTTTCTGTGTTTATATGTGGTAAAATAATTGCTCAATTAAAAGTGAGCAAATAGGATTTTTGGTATTGCTGTAACTGATTTTTATGCTCAATTTTTTTTCTAAACCAACTTGGATTATATGCAGATGGTTTTTCTCTATATAAATGTTTAGTGTAATCAGTACTCCAAGTGTACTTACCTCTTTAAAAAACATGGTGCTTTTTAGCCTTTGCTTTGTTGGCTTTATTGTCACCAATTTTCATGCCCAAAACAATTTGGTTGAGGCTAAACTAACTTTGATTGTAAACAGGAGGACTCCCTCTGTGTATTGATGCAGTGAAATCAAGCCCATATAGCCTTTTGAAAATATCTGTTGATTAATCAAATTATGAAAACTGTACTTTCTGCAAGGTTGATTTTCATACCTAAACTAACTTTGGGCGAGGCAAAACACATTATTTACTGAAATCAGTGACCCAAGCACATAAAACCATCAGTTATTTGTTCAAATGTTAAAAAATAAGACTGTTGGTTCCAATATTCATGGTAAATATGATTTCGGGCAATGGAAAACACACTTGAGTTGTACACTGGTGGACTCCATCTTTATTTTACAATGAAATAAGTCTTTCAAAACTAATTTAAACCATAAACATAATTTTTCTTTCAAATTATAACCAAATGCACGGTTGGCATGGTTAATGCTCAATATTTATTTTGGCCAGGCTGAATACACTTGGACTTTATGTAGAGGAACTGTCAGAGACATTGCCATGATGAGAAGGAAATGGTTAATTTTTCTTTTAAACCAAATTCTCTGAAAGTCTGTTTTTAAGATGCCTGTAATGATAAATAAAAATGAAAAATAGCTGAGTTAATTTTATGATTAAATATGACTATCCTGGAGACAGCAGGCCTGATAAGGGATTCTACCATGTGGGAAAGTCTAGTAGGGTGACATATTTATGTCAAGTCCAATGACCTTGTGGCCATTCTTATCTGTTGATATAAGACAGATATTGGTATCATATGTAAAATTTTAATGTGGAGTAAGAGCGCCATCATGAGAGTGCATAGAGTTATTACTAGTGCTTTGGAATTTTTTACATAAAAATATGCATGATGTCATAGGGAAATTAGGGATTAGGAGTATCCAATCAGATAATACTGATGATGTCACTGCATAATGAGATGGATCTCTATCCAATCAGAGGAGATTCTGATAAGGGTAATTTTATATTATAAATATGTAGGTTCTGAGAGAGAGGGGGCTTTTTCGACTTGGTCTCCTGGCTTTTCAATTCCTGCTCTGTTTTCCTGAAAAGTATTCTGGGCTGACTGATAAAGAAATCCTAAGAAACACTTGGACTGGTAGCTATATCTTTCCTTATTTTAATTCTTCAAAATTCAGAATCAAATATATATTTCTTCTATATTGGAAGAAACATAATTTTTCTTATAATTTGTCTTAATTGGACTGGCCACCCAATTGTGACCAATTATAATAAGCTATATTGGCTCTAGTATTTCTGAATTAAGCAGAATTCATTAATTAATTGGTAAAGTGTTATATTTTGCCAGATAAATGTAAAATATGATAACAGTGAGATCTATTTATCCTTGTTTATAAATTAGTTAAAATCGTTGATATTTCTAGAATATATTGTGTTTCTAGATAGGTTATTATAGCTAATATTTGATCTGGGGGAATTCTTTGAATTCATTTATTAACCCTTCGACTGCTATTTGTCTATTTATTTTGAGGTGTTTCTTTGGATTTCTTTGTGTATGTTTTTTGGGTTTAAACTTTTGTACAGTGAGAAGTTTATTTAAACCTCACAGCAGACAAAAGAAGTCGCCATCTTGGGTGTGGCATCCTATCTATATAAGTGGATTAACCCTTGGAGTACCATACAGATTTTACATAGGATTGCTATGGTCATGTGTATGATCCATGTTGCATGAAGTTTGGTATGCTGTCTATGCATATATTATTAGATTGATTCTGAGTATATTCTTAGTATAATCTATTACTGACTATATTAAGCGCAATTTCTATGTCATATTCAGAAGGTATGCATTATTTTAAATCGGTAGATAATTAAATTATAGTGATCTAAACTGGGATTTTATTCCAGTTAGTTTCTCTAAATTTGGTTATTATATATGGTACAAGGAAATTGTCAGAAGACCTGGCTTAATATTAAAACTGACTCACCTGACAATATACCTTAAACCTCAATTAGCATAGTTTACACAGTTTCTGGGGCAGAGGTATTTATATATGCTGCTGTCAATTGTATTTTAATTAATTGTAAGGATCAATTGTCATTTTCTATCTGCTTAGTTCAATTATTGTTATTTAATATCTCTGAATTTACCTATGTGTGGTTAACCCTTTAATTGCTGTTAATGCTAATGGTGATAATTGAAAACAGTTACGGATTAAAGTTGTCCAATTGTGGCAAAACTGGCACTAATTTTGGACCAGGCTAAATAGACTTGAATTATACACAGGAGGGCTCCATCTATGTTTTAACCATTTGAGTGCCAGTGGGTTACACAATGCATTGCGTACCCATCTGGCACTCAAAGGGTTAAATCAGTGAAACTAGCATCACAAACTTGCTTAAACCTTTGAAAATATCATTTACTTATTCTTATTGTGAAAATGAATTTTTGGCAAGGTTGGCACCCCATTCCATTGTGCAGGATATACTTGCTTGGATTTTGTATAGGGGGACTCCCTCTGTTTAGTAATTCAGTAAAATCAGGGGTCTAAGCTCAGTTAACCCTTAAAATATGAGTTGCTTACTCAAATTATGAAAAAAAAGTACGCTTGTCCGTGCAATGACTGGACCAAGCCTTTAACATCAGTCACCTATTCAGTGTGGGAGAAAAATCACACTTGCACTAATTTTCATGCCCACAATGTCCTTGGGTCAGGGAAACTCACTTGTATGCAAGTATTCTTTTGAAAACACAAGTTATTTATTCAAATTATTAAAAATAGAAATAGAACTTTTGGCAAAGTTGGCCCAGAATGGCCAAAGTTAATTTGTGCCAGGCTAAACTTGGATTATATGCAAGGAGAGTCCCTTTGTGTAATTGGGTAGTGAAATCACTGGCCCAAGCACATTTAAACCTTTGAAAACATTAGTTACTTATTCAAATTGTGCACAAAAGACAAAGGCATTGTTGGCTAGGCTGGCACTGGTTTTCATTGCACAGAATTCTTTTGATCAGGCTAAACAAACTAGGATTTTATTCAAAGGAGATCTCTGTATATTTATACAGAGAAATCAGTGGACCAAGCTCATTTAACACTTTGGATACATCAGTTACTTATTCAAATTTTTAAATATGCACTCTTGGCATTTTTGCCACTGATTTACATGTCCAAAATGCCCCTAGGCCAGGTTAAACTCACTTGTATGCAAAGGGAATCCTTTTGTTACTTGTAAAGTCAATTCACTTGCCCAAGCTCATTTAACCCTTTGGAAACATCAGTTACTTATTCAAATTGTGAAAAAACAATATTCGTGGCATGGTAGACACTGATTTCTGTTGTCTTTGGACCAGGCTAAATGCACTTGGATTTTAATCAGGGGAATTACCTCTGTCTATCTATGTAGATAAATTACTAGACTAAGCTCATGAACCCTTTAAAACACCAATTTCATATCCAAAGTTTGAAAATGTCACCTTTGGCATAGTTAGCATTGATTTCCAAGCCTAAAATGCCACTGGGCCAAGCTTGCATTGTATGCAGGAGGATTCACCAGACCAGCTTCACATAGCCCTTTGATAATATCACTTACTTGTTGAATTAGTGAAAATAGCACTTTTGGTAATATTTTCATGGATGTTCAAGTCCACAGTTACTATGGACAAGGCTAAACACATATAGATTGTATGAATGGGGTACCATCTGTATATTTGTGCACTGGAATCAGTGGCACTTTGAAACACCAGTTATTTATTTTCATTGTGAAAATGCACTTTTGGCAAGGTTGGCACTGGTTTTCTTTTCCGACATTACTTTTAGCCACTATAAACTCACTTGGTTTGTTTGCAGTGGGGCTCCATATGTTTTCCTAGCTGTTAATTCACTGTCTCAAGCTCATTTATTCATGTGAAAATATCACTTATTCAAATTGTGAAAAATGCCATTTGGGCCAGGCTAGACTCACTTGGAGTATATGCAGGGGGACTCTCTCTGTGTACTTCTGTAATGATATCACTGTGCCAAAGCATCAGTTACTTATTCCACATGTGAAAAATGCACTTTTGGTAAAATAACTCTGGGCCACGCTAGGAGTATATACAGCGGGACTCCCTGAGTGTATTTTTGCAGAGAAATCACTGCCCCAAGCCCATTTATTCCTTACAAAACATCAGTTACTTATGCAAATTTTGAACAAAATATGACTGTTGGCATGGCTGGCACATATTTTCATGGCCAAAATGTCCCTAGGCCAGGACTGCATTCAGGAGAACTCCTTCTTTGTATCTATTTAGTGAAGTAAGTGGCTCAATCTCATTTAACCCTTTTCAAATTCTTATTATTATTCAAATTCCAAATAAGAAGCCAACTTCGGTATCCTATCATAGCCACAATAGTTATAGAATCTATTTATACTGAGTTATGAAGTATTGTATATGGATCATGTATAATCTTCTCTACAAATGCAGTTTTAAATCTGATTTTCTTGCTTGAAAATGTCATACCCCCATTCCCCCACCAAATTAGATGGAAACATGTGTTGTATGTGTGTGTAGACAGATAGGCGAAAAGATAGATAGATAGATAGATAGATAGATAGATAGATAGATAGATAGATATACATACACATACACATGAATGGGATCTTTAAGTAGTTCACTAATCATGTTCATTATCCACTCCCCCAAAACTGAATTAAAACAGACTGGAGTCTGATAGAGTAAAGGTGATGCCTTATTGGCTAACTGAGTAGCTTTAGAATGCAAGGTTTCATGTCAACTTAGGTCTCTTCATCAGATATCACAATTACACTACCAGTCTTCTGCTTTTTCTACAGCTAACACAGTACCAACTTTGATCTATATTAAATTAGACTGGGAGACTGGGTCATAAAACAACAATGACAAAGGGAACACTCTTTATAGATATCTGAAGAGGTCATTATGTTTACCAGACCTCCCTTCCACTGCAGTACATTACTCCCTTAAGAACCAGAGGGATGTGAAATGTATTGCTTTGCAGTGTGTTGCATACCCCTCTGTTCATTAACCCTCTGAGTGCCAGTGAGGTACACAACACATTGCTTTGCAGAGAAATCACTGCCCCCAGCCTTTGCAATGTGTTGAGTACCCTTCTGTCACTCAAAGGGTTAAGGAGTTATTAGACATATATTCTGCAGAGCTTGACTGGTTACTATGCAGCCCTGCAAAAGGACTCTTCCATAACAGAGAGATCTGGTGGAAGATTCACTAAGATGTGATAAAGAGGTGATAAAGTGGGGATGACCTCCAGTTTATCCCTTCCCCAATTCCTATGTTATTCCATGAAGCCTATGCACTAAGATTTGTTCATCTTTGGAGATCTTAGCGCATAGGCTCTATAGAATAACATAGGAACTGGAGAAGTGAAGTGATAAACTGGAGAAGTCTTCTCCACTTTATCACCTCTTTAATTTATAACTTAGTGAATCTCCCCCATGGTTACTTTTGTAGCACATTTCATTATGCTCATTGATAGGAGTGTGGTGACTATATATATATATATATATATATATATCTGTCAGGCAAGATTCTGAATGGAAACAGGACAAGGCTTAGCAACACATACTATAGCATATTACTATTACAGGATATAAGCTTATGTTATGTTAGTACACAAGATAACTTTAAACAGCTTAACAACCCCTAACAACACTGGTTTAAGTAAATCTACAGACATGGGATTTTATAGCATGATATACAGATAGGATATAAAGATAGCAATGATTATTCCCTCACAACAAAGGCTACAGAGGCAGACCTTCTGATTAAGGCTTGTAGACCTTTTTGCTCTAATCACAAAGGTATTTATTCCCAGCTTAAGGCCTGCATAGTCCCAGGTGTTTAAAACAGGCCCTAGGCCTTCACTAGAATTGGTAGTTACTTGGAAGAACCTGCTATTAACCTGTCCATTTGTGTCTTATAATTAGAGGAGATAAGGGAAACAAATGAACTAGTTTTTTTTAAAGAAAAGAGTTAATCTTCTTAGTCTACAATTTGTGTAAAGATGTATAAAAGCAAAATGGTGAATTTATATGGCAAACCATTTGCACCATAGTGAAAATATAAAATTGTAATATTACTATATCCTATGTGCGCGAAACAACCAAAAACCTATGTGTCTACAAATATGTATACATAAGCAGTTAAAAGGTATACAACACCTCCATTTAGTGTATAAAATAAAAATATGTATAAAAAAATACCCTATGAAAAAAAGGCTATAGTCTGTATATATAAATATATTGTTTTATTAAAACTTTGTTTATGCACAATAAAAAGAGCACTAAGGTATGGTGTCACTCATCCACAACTGCACCCAGCCTGGAGCAAACACGCCACACTGCAATCATGCCAACATATGTGCGATCACCATCCAGCTGACATTAACAACTAAATGCCCCTCATGAAAAAGATTTCACTAAGTGTGGCCACCTGGCCGTAATGCCGTTTACACCACCTACTGGGGGGATTCTTATATATTGTGCATGTACTAAGTTTTAATAAAACAATATATTTTTTATATATAGTCTGGAGCCTTATTTCATATTTAATTAGTACTAGGGTATTTTTTCATACATAAAAATAAAATTACCATGAATTTAAATGGTTTTTTAACCCCAAGAATGCTAGAAAACTTACCACCAATCCAGCATGTGAGATTTGTCATTCATAAGTTATTACAGCTCAATCTGATTTTTGCTCAATCTGTTTTTTTAAATATGTAATTAAAATGCAGATTTCTATTCATGTGGCTAATGTCTCATAGTGACTAGGCACAGGATTTTTGTGGGGATGGATTAAGGAGTGGAGAGGGCTTAGACATAAGGAAGCACACACGGCCCAAGTTGATGCATATACCCAAGCAACTCAGATAAGTTCCCTGATGGATTCCCACAGAGCTGTAAGTTTAGGGCAATATCACCAGTAGTACAGGTAGGTGCTAATCTGGTTGCCCCACTTCCATCATAAATTGGTAGTACACATTTTCATGTAAATACTATCTGCTTCTTGTGTGTGACACAGACAGATTATTCGGATGGTGCCTCCTACATCTCCATCCATGATGTCCAACTCCCAGTCAAAGGCTTTGATATATGGGAGTGTCCAGTTTGCTGGTGAGGTGAGTCTCAGATATACGTCCCTCTGAGCCAGAGTATTTTAAATAAACATGTTCAAAGTATGTTGGGGAGGACGGAGGTGGAAGTTACAATAAAGGTCTTATGTTATGTTGCTTCTGCAATAAAATTGAGGTTTAAACAAAAGGCTAGTACGACTGATCAGCAATAATTGATAATTAATTATTCTAGTAATGCACTGACCAGTGATAATTTGACCTACAGTAAGTAACCGGCACAGAAACAGGCAGGTGTATTAATTAAATAAGTTAGGGTAGGGAAAGTTAATTTGGTAGAGTTCATCAGTTTATTCCAGTATATCAATTAACACAGTTTATAAAGGTTGACTTATTGGGAGTGAGTAAAATTACTGAGATGCTGGGTATTTTTTCAACCCACTGGAGATCTCATTAGCTTTATATGATTCACATTTGTGGTCAGGGCCTACGGGATGTAATGATGAAGAGTATAAATTAAGGAAATGCATAAGGAACGGAGTGGCATAACCTGGGTCCTAGCGACCCAGTACAGATGACGATACAGCCAGCCTGATTGGAGGGCCGGCCGAGTGAGTGAAGAGTAAAGAGAGGGTGGGAAGAGGTGGGGACAAACGGTAGGCGTCGCTCTGTAGGAGAGGCTGCCGGGCTTAAGAACCCTACAGCCCCTCCCACAAATACGGGCTCAGCCCGTACACTTGTGGTCAGGGCCTACGGGATGTAATGATGAGGAGTATAAATTAAGGAAATGCATAAGGAACGGAGTGGCATAACCTGGGTCCTAGCGACCCAGTACAGATGACGATACAGCCGGCCTGATTGGAGGCCAAAAAATACCAAGGAGACTATAGACAAGATAAATCATTTATTGATTGACATCCTTAGCGAGAGAGGAGAGGGCTAAGTGAATCTCATCCTTAGGGTCTGGAATATACCTGGAAAAACAGTGAGATTTCCATCTGCCTAGTTTCTGAATTATGTGCGTGGGAACTTTATTTCGGGATGCTGCGGAGGCGGCACCTATTCTAAAGGAGTGGCCAGAAAAAGAGTTCGGATTGACACCAAAATTGGCTAATATGGGTCTTATGTAGTTGATGAATTCGGTTGTAGACAAAGGGCCATGTGGAGTGGGCAGGAGTGGGCTATTGTCTGGTTGGTTTCATATCAGGATAGATAGATGGGTGAGAGCTTTAAAGGGGCACCAACGGTCTTGAGTAGGATAGAATGGAATGTTTGCACCGATTCCTCTCTGATCGGTTTTTGATTTTGGAAGGTGAAGAATGATATGATCATCGTGGACATGCAAGTCTGATTTCTTTGGAAATTCAGGGGATGAATGGGAGACCAAAAATTCACCTGGTCTTGAAAATCCAAAGAAACCTAGATTGATAGCTGCCAGAAGGACACAATTTAAAGGGGAATTCGAAAGCGGTGCTGAAAGTGTGTCATACAAATGTCTGAAAATTGGTCAGGTGATGGGTAAGCGAGTTCTGGATAGTTGATTGGAGATTTTGGAGAGGCCTTTTAAAAATAGTTTGACCTGATAGCTAGATATTATGGAAGGCCTAGAGGGCTGTAGAAAGGCTAGATGGTGCCGGATACTAAAGATGAGCGAGCACCCCGATGCTCGGGTGCTCGGGTGCTCTGACCGAGCACCCCCTGATGCTCGAGTGCTCGGCCGAGCACCCGAGCCCCATTCAAATGAATGGGAGCACTCGAGCATTAAACCAGGCACCCCCTGCTCTGATGAGCGGAGGGTGCCTGGTCAATGTCCCCCTTCATCTCCGCTATGCCCCTCTTCCACAATGTCCCCCTTCATCTCCTATGCCATAGCGGAGATGAAGGGGGACATTGTGGAAGAGGGGCATAGCGGAGATGAAGGGGGACATTGTGGAAGAGGGGCATAGACTCTATGCCCCTATTCCACAATGTCCCCCTTCATCTCCGCTATGCCCCTCTTCCACAATGTCCCCCTTCATCTCCTCTATGGCATAGGAGATGAAGGGGGACATTGTGGAAGAGGGGCATAGCGGAGATGAAGGGGCACATTGTGGAAGACGGGCATAGCGGAGATGAAGGGGGACATTGTGGAAGAGGGGCATAGAGTCTATGCCCCTCTTCCATAATGTCCCCCTTCATCTCCGCAATGCCCCCTTCATCTCCGCAATGCCCCCGTACCTCCATTCCCTGGTGGTCCAGCGGAGCGTCTTCGGATCTGTGCCTCTTCCGGCACAGATCCTCTTCACCCGAGCATGTCGGGCGAGCACATGGCGGTACTCGTACGAGTACCGCCATGTGCAGAGCAGAGCGATGCTCGAGCCGATCCGAGCATCGGCCGAGCACGCTCGCTCAACACTACCGGATACCTGCCAGATGTAGTTTGATAGTGGGGAGGGAGTATTTCAGAGACATGTGGCAGTGTGTTGCATAGGCTAAGATGGCTTCGATTGAATAGTTGGATGGAGAATGAGATAATGCAAGAAATCGGGAAAAGGAGGACCAAGCTTTGGTGTAAGCTCGCTTGGTGTTAGGAGCGAGTGCGAGATCCAAGATGGCTGCTGTGTGTGAATTGATAGGTATCATGCCATGGTCAATTCTTGGAAGGCAGGAGCCAAGAACTGATGCTGACTGGCGTGAGGGCACAGACTGAAAAATTCCTGAAATTGGAAATGAGACAAGGCATTAGTGGCTTGATTGGAGTGAGGAGGGATGAGGGAACCGAGGAAATGAATTTATGGTAGAGAGATAGCCAGGTGAGCTTGCGGAGAAAAAGCATATTGGTAGAGGAAGGGGATCTTCCTTTTGTGAGGACCTGATGAGTGGAAGGGTTGGTGGTACAGAAAGTGACTGTTTGGTCTGTCCACAGATGACCCCAACGGACTGCTGCAGATACGATGGGGTATAGATTTGCTGGTGTGGAATGATGGAAGAAGTGGGGAAAATTAAGAACTTGGGGGGGCCAATGGTCTGCTATCCACTCGGAATTAAAGATGGCTGAGTATCTGAAATCTGGGTATGAGTCAGAAAAGATGACTGGCGAGTCAGGGGAAATTGGATGGGGAAAGAGAGACCTACCGTTCCAATATTGGAAAAAGGTAGACCACATGTTTAGGTCAGACTTGGCTGCGGGGCTTAATGATATAGATGTCACGGTTTTTGAAAACTCTCAGACGTAAGTTTTGGTAAAAACTTAACTTTATTGAAAAGTTAAGGCAATCCCCATAGGGTAAACATACATAACAATACAACAATAATAATCCATATAATAGGTTCTACCGGCCTTGCCTAATATACCGGGCAAGGCAACCCAAGTGACAGTAGCAATGACAGGCTCTACCGGCCTTACCAATACCGGGCAAGGCAGCCCTAAGGAGTACTGAGTGTAGGCTCTACCGGCCCTGCCAATACCAGGTAAGGCAACCTTAAAGATGGTACTGTACAAGGTTCTATCGGCCTTACCAATACCGGGCAGGGCAGCCCGCGGAACACTGTAGTAGGCTCTACCGGCCCGGCCAATAACGGGTAAGGCAACCTAAAGGATGGTAACGTACAAAGGTTCTACCAGCCTTACCAATACCGGGCAGGGCAGCCTGAGCGAGTAGACCAGCTGTCAGATGACTATGACAGCAGAGAGGAATGGAAACTATGGTCTTACTCAGCAGAAGTCTATTGCCAGGGAAAATCAGACGACTGCATAGGAGTGGACAGCGACCTGGCCTCAGTACTGGATAGTTCTGGAGCAAACCAACGTCCGCACGTTGGGACCAATGGTAGATGTCGCCACCAGGTTAATGGAGTAAACTAGCGTCCGCACGCTGGAACCAACAGTGTAAATCGCAACCAGGTTTAATGGAGTAAACCAGCGTCCGCACGCTGGAACCAACTAGGTATATCGCAACCAGGTTAATGGAGTAAACCAGCTTCCTCACGCTGGGACCAACAGTAAATGTCGCCACCAGGTTTAATGGAGTAAACCAACGTCCGCACACTGGAACCAACAGGGTATATAGCAACCAGGTTTAATGGAGTAAACCAGCGTCCTCACGCTGGGACCAACAGTAAATGTCGCCACCAGGTTTAATGGAGTAAACCAGCGTCCGCACGCTGGAACCAACAGGGTATATCGCAACCAGGTTTACTGGAGTAAACCAGCGTCCGCACGCTGGAACCAACAGTGTATATCGCAACCAGGTTGAATGGAGTAAACCAGCGTCCTCACGCTGGGACCAACAATGTATATCACAACCAGGTTTAATGGAGTAAACCAGCGTCCGCACGCTGGAACCAACAATGTATATCGCAACCAGGTTTAATGGAGTAAACCAGCATCCGCACACTGGAACCAACAGTGTATAAGCAGCAGCGAGAAGAACAATGTCGCCGGAGCGACGGGACTAGAGCAGGAGCCCTACACTCCAACGGGGAGTCCACCGGGGTGAGACTGATGCACTGACAGATGACCGGAACCATCAGAACCGCCGGTGGTGAGCGAACCGGCGGGAGAGGTGGGCAGGCAGGAGACTCAGGAACTCAGTAAGATTAACCCGATAGGTGCTGGAACGCAGGAACACCGGAACACTAGCATACAGGAACATAGGAACACTGGAACACCGGAACGCAGGATCAGCAGGAACAGCAGGAACAGCAGGCCCAGAAGCCTGACAAGCAGGTCAGGCCAAGTGAAGTCAGAAACACCACGAAAGGGCAACCTGGAAGTGCTCAACCTGGGTTTAAAAAGGCTGTGTGAGGAGGGCTGATAGCAGATAGCCAATCAGGAATACTCAGCAAGTGACAGACACAGAACAGCACGAATCACGGGCACAGTGATAATAGGGGCAGATGAGTCTTGAGGGGCGGAAAGGAGAGCTAAAAGGTAGGAGATAAGGTAGGAGATAAAGGATTTACCTTGGGGAATGATCCGGGTGGCAAAGTTCAGATAACCCAGGAGGGACTGTAGTTCTGTTCTTGTACATGAATCTCGGGAGGAAAAGTCGAGGACTGTGGAGTGAATACGGCTGACTTTGTCGGGAGGAAGCCAGGCTTCCATTGACTGAGAGTCTAAGATGATCCCTAAGAACTCGAGTGTAGTGGTGGGGCCAATCGTTTTATGGGAGGCTACTGGGACCCTTAGGTCTTGAAATAATTTCAAAATTTTGGAGACACTGGAAGGGGAGCTACCTGGTGGTTCAATTAAAAGAAAGTCGTCCAAGTAGTGCAATACTCGAGGGCAGTGACAATTATTAAGCAGTAACCATGCTAAGGTATCTGCAAAAAGTTCAAAAATCTTGGGACTACTTTTACAGCCAAAAGATAAACGGGTAGCAAAATAACACTTGTCCCTCCATTTAACCCCCTGGATGTGCCATAGTGAGGGGTGCACGGGGAGCAATTTGAAGGAGTTCTTGAGGGAAAACTTCCTGGTGGCTACACCTAGAGGATTGGTACGCCAGATGGGGAAGGGGGAGACTCAAAGGGGCCTATGAGATGATTTTTGCTGAGTTCTGCGGCTAACAATGAATCTACGACCAAGGGTTCGGCCTGGGCAGTGAGCAAATTGGGACACTCTGTGGATTGGCATGGACTATCCGGATGAGAAGAGAGCAGTAATTGAAACAGACTATGGTTGAAGTTGCCTAGTCATTTATTGTGAGCTGGATTATGTGGACAGATAGGACGTGCATGAGACTTACGGCATAATGTGCAAACATGTAACATTGTGCATGGGTTAAAGAAACAACCTCTTCCGTTATAATTGTTGCATATAGGTGTGGAACCCATGTAGTGAATTGTACGTCCTAGTTTATCCTTGGTAGGTCGTGAGCTGGATGTAGTAAGAGGGTTATCTGGAAGGGATAAAGGGGCTGGAGAGCTGGCGCTATCTGAAGTACTAGGAGAGGAGATGGGGCAAAAGTTGAGTGTGTAACTGGCCGATTGGCAGGATGGACAGACTGGAGCCTTTAGACCTGCAAAATGGCGGCAAAATAGTTCTTGGTCCAATAGGCTCCAGTCAGTGACAAACTGGAATTGTTCTAATGCTGCCGCTGCCTTGGCCGAAAAATCTCTATGATAGTCATAGAAGGTAAATCCTCCATAACGATACCCTAAGTCAACTAGAGTATACAAATACTGGTCAAGTTCCTGCCTTCTGGATGGGAAGGAGGAGCAAAGGATGTCTCTAAAGATACTGAAGGCCAGGACAAACTCAGGAATGTTCAGTTTCTTTGAGAGCCTAGGATCTCTGGATTTGAGGGTGACCGAAACGTCTCCATAATTAATGGTTCGGTTTTCGGTCATGTCCTGGGTTGCTATAAGTAGTGACACCAAATTGACATCCTTCCCCTCCAGAATTTCTTTGCGTAAATGAGCAGGTACCATGTGTGCGGGAGTAATGCGAGGGGCAGGAACTGAGATAGCATTACCTGGAGCTGATTGAATAGAGGAACTGGGAGCTGCTTGCATAGGAGGCCTGGTGATGTGTTCTAATGAGGTCAGTCTGGACTGCATGTCTGTCATGGCAGATGATACATTGGTGAGTAGCTGAGTAAGATGTTGAAGTTGAGAAGATTGATCGGTCTGAAGAGTGGTCTGATGAGAGGGGCGGGAGGGGGTGACCTGGGGGGGGGGGAGCAGGTGAAAAAGTTCTGGCTTTCGAGCGGAAGCAGGGAACGGGATATGCCTGCGCAGCAATTCTGCAGTGATCTTAGGAATAGTCCATTCCTTGTAGGACTGATTGCTGTTTCTGGGGGTGGCTGGAGGTTCTTCTGCTGGCTCCTCGTGGTCGGATGCAGCTGGGACGGAGTTGAGTTCCAAGTTGGGGCTTGAAGAGAGCACAAGAGAATGATAAGGGGGGGGGAGCTGGAAAGGGGAGGGATTGTGAGAGGAAGGTGAGAGCCGTCAACCTTACTAGCAAGGAAACCGGAGCGCAGCTTGCTTGATTCCTGGCCCCCTTCTAGGGCCAGATGTCACCGTGCAAAGCTGCTTGCTTGAGGTCAGCTGCTGCATGGTTGCTGTGCGTAGGGGGCTCCCTGCAGGTCTATATCCGGGCTGGACTGTACACCTTCAGGACAGCCATGAATATTTTAAGACCGTGGAGAGACTAGGAGTGAAGAATGCGGGGGGGGGGGGGTGAAGGGGAACAAGGTGGTAAAAAATGGGGGGGGGATTGAAAGGGGAAGGGGGGGCAGGAAGGATGGAGCTGAGGAACTAAATCTCCTGATCCTCTGACGGGAGGAATGGAGAAAAAAAAAAGGGGGGGGGACCTTGCCTCTGACGGGAGGCAAGGTGTGCTGGAAAAGATGGGGAAGAGACCAAGCTCTGGTTCACGTGACGATGTGAGAGACTTGGAGTCTTATACTAAGGTTGTGAAGGAGTGAGGAAGGACTTAAATGAGGAAAAGAAAGGTATATTGCGGGGGGGGGGGGGAGGAGGGTTGGGTAGATATATGCCTTACCTAAGAAGATCTGACATGACTAAGGCTGCAGGAGAAAAACCGAATATGAGCTAGAAAGACAGTGAAATGATTAGACTCTTTAGGAAAAGGAAGGTCACTGTACCTTGAAGAACGACAGATCAGGAGCAGGAAAACTGGAATTACTGGATTCTGAGGCGACAGGAGACAGCAGCTGAAGGCAGGATATGGCCGTGAGAAAATAAAATAAGAAATCAGAAATAGCTAACCGGGAGTATATATACGTATGAAATATGCAGATCCTTACATCGGTTGCCCAAACTGCTAAGGCTGATTGAATAGAATGCTGATGACTTGCTGACGGAAAATTCTGTAACTGCGTGGGTGAATGCTATCAAAATCCACCCTGGAGAAAAATAGAATTGCTGAAATAAAATAAGTCTATTGAGCGCTCTTAATCAGAAGAAATGCATGATGTTAAAATAACAGGGGGGGAGTAGGGAGGATAGATCGCATAAAGTAGGTAAGAAAAAGGGGGTAAATAGAGCGTAGCTTCGGTATAAGTGTTCTGGATGAAGCAGCCTACGAAGCACATTGGGATTAAGAAGTTCTATCCCACTTTGTTATACAAGCAATGGGGCATGGAAACTGACTTTTTTTTTTTTCAAAATTTATTAAACTCTGGTGATGGACTAGTTAAACTAAGTATGCCTCAAAGGGGTGGCCTTAGTGTATACCTGAGTAACCTAAAGGTTGAAGGGGGGGGGGGGGATGAGGTAATGCAGACTTGACAGTTGCTAGGTCAGGGAGCTGGAAGAGAGAGAAAACAGTTTAGAAAAGACACGCACATATCTCTAAACATGCTCCCAGTAGAGGTGATGACATGATGTAGGAAGGAGGTCAGTGGGCACTGACTGAGAGGATCCTGATCAACTTAACGGTAAAAACAAGTGAAAAAAGGGGGGGGAGCGTGGAGAAGGATACCTGTAATGCTGAGCGATCAGGGGGAGACCTGGGCAAGCGCCGACGGGCGTGGATGGATGTCGTCACGGGAAGTGACGCAGGAGAAGGCTGGGTGAGACGGAGTAGTGAACATGCGCGGGCGCCGGGAAGAACGACGTGAGACGTCCAAAGAAAAGACTGGCACCTCGAAGACTCACAAGAGGACAAGCGGTAGGCGTCACTCTGTAGGAGAGGCTGCCGGGCTTAAGAACCCTACAGCCCCTCCCACAAATACGGGCTCAGCCCGTACACTTATAACTTTATACAACGGCACACATTTTTCTGCACTTTAATGCGTCAGAAGTAAAGGAAATATTTGACAAATGTAAAAAGTAAAACATACAATTCAATCTACTTTGAAAGATCATGTTGCAACATTTACACTAACATTATCACTCTGTTACAACCTCACTCTCTAA
Source organism: Rhinophrynus dorsalis (assembly GCA_037306005.1). Classification (NCBI taxonomy): domain Eukaryota; kingdom Metazoa; phylum Chordata; class Amphibia; order Anura; family Rhinophrynidae; genus Rhinophrynus; species Rhinophrynus dorsalis. The sequence continues at coordinate 220,891,049 of CM074722.1, forward strand.
CATTCTCAGCATAAAACGTTCCACCATGTAACAGTCATACTGTGCAACATTCTATTCATGAACTGTGTAACATTCTACTGCTAAACTTTCTCACTGTGTATCTCTCTCTCTGTGAACTGTTTAACCTTTTGTTAACATTCACACTATGTAACATTCTCTGTAACATTCTCACTGTGTACTGTGTAACACTCCCACTGTACAACATGAAGACTATGTAACTTTCTCACTGTGTAATATTCACACCATGGAGTATTTTCACTGTGTAACCCTGTCACTGTTACATTCACATTGTGAATGTTACGGGGTATGTATGTTACACAATGTGTCACAATATTACTGTATAATATTCACACCATATAACATTCTCACTGTGCAACATGCCCACTGTGTAGTGTTCACACTATAACATTCACACTGTATAGCATTCACACTATAATATTAACACTGTGTAGCATTCACACAGCATAACATTCCCACTGTGTAACATTCTCACTGTGTAACATTCCCACTGTGTAACATTCACATTGAGTAACATTCTCACTGTGCAACATTCACACTGTGCAACATTCACACTGTGCAACATTCACACTGTTTAACATTCTCACTGTTTAACATTCACACTATAACATTCACACTTTGTTGCATTCACACTGTAACATTCTTACTGTAAAAATTCACACAGTATAACATTCTCACTGTATAACATTCTCAGTGCGTAACATTCCCACTGTGTAACATTCCCACTGTGTAACATTCACATTGAGTAACACTCTCACTGTGTAACATTCTCACTGTGTAACATTCCCACTGTGTAACATTCACATTGAGTAACATTCTCACTGTGCAACATTCCCACTGTGTAGCAGTCACACTAAAACATTCACACTGTGTAGCAGTTCCCCTACCCTTTTGAAAAAAATATATATCAGTAGTTTTATTATGATAAGGAAAGTTTTACACATATTATCTGTGAATGCTTCTACATGGTTGTGTTTTTATTGTTCTAAAAATGGAACTAGTATAGATGATTATATATGCAACATGTTGCAAACTGAGAAAAAAAGAAAATAAAACAGAGGCTGATGTACTATTAAGAAACTGAATATTCTGGGACAAGCCAAGTGCTCCATAGGGAATAAATAAAAAGTATATTGCGATGCATTGTGATCTCTCTAGCATCTAATGGATTAAAAGCCACATTTAAGTCAACGGAGATTTGTGGAATTTTAATTTGTATTTTTATTTTTCCCCTACAGTGCAGTTGGTTTGTTTCAAAATTACTCCAGTTCATAAATGCTCTAGGTATGTTGGGCTCCTTTTTACATTTGAGAGCCAGAAGGGTGAACAGCATTACTTTGCATTGCATTTCTCACACCTATGGCTTTTAAAGGGTTAAAATACAATAACAGTCAAACAGACAATGTAAGATCAAGGCAAGCAGCAGCAGCAGTTGTGATAAAGGAATGATTCGCAAAGTCGGGTTGGTGTGGATAAGGAGTAGTACAGTGGTACTAAGTGCTGAGAACTGTTTTGATGCAGCAGACTGTGAGAGAAGAGATGTGCCTGCACATTTACTGCTCAACAGGATGATAAACAGCAGTGTGCTCTGTACTGATAGTGTGGGACGTGTAGGCTCAGCAGCCTCTTATCACTTACCTCTCATAGAATGCTGAACAGAGATGCTTTCTCAGCTCTCCTGCACTGAAATTACCCTTAGAGACTCTAGCCAAACATGACAGGACTAGGCTTATATTTAAATTGCAGAAAAACCTAAACTGTGTACTCTTTTATTAAAGGGTAATGAACACCTCCTAATATAACACCCCCATTCACCTTAATACGGCTAGAAAATCCTAATGGCTCCTATGAATGTTGTCCTTATGGCATTAATAAAGAGGTAACAAATTCAATACATCCTGCATATCATGCCAATAGGGGCAGACATGCAGTGGCATAACTAGAAGCCACCAAGCCCTGGTGCAGAAATTGCCATGGGCCTGACCCAGCCTGCCCCCCCCGACCACATTGCCTCCACATTGCCCCCCCCCCCCAAATCTTCACATTGCCCTGTGTCCATCTCCTACCCACTCCTGCAGGGTTCTCAGTAAAGCAGAGAGCTGGGAGATGATGTCATCTCCCAGCGCTCTGCATTGCTAGAGAGCCGGGAGATCAGCTGTTACATAGACTGAGTTGCTGCAGGCACGTGGAAATGGGGTCGCAGGGGGCGGCCGGGCCCCTGGAGTGACGGGCCCGGTTTCCGGTGTGACCTATTGTTACGCCACTGCAGACATAACAGTTGCTGGCAATTTTATTTTTGCACATCCCTTTGGTTTTTAACCCACTGAGTACCAGAGGTGGGCACATGCACTGTGAACCATTCAAAGGATTACAGGGTTAAGAATACCATGAGCAATGAGCAGAGTCTGATGTCCTGTGGCCCTTCTAGCAACAGCCATGTCCACTTCAGTTGGCATGACATTCAAGTCTGACTGACAATGTTATCTTTTGAACCAAGAAGGATATTCTGGCCAAACTAATCTGAATGAGGGAGTTATTACTAGGAGGTATCACTTCTTTAACCCTTTGAGTGCCAAAACAGAACACAACGCCTTCCTCTGCAATCTGCTGTGTACTCCTCTGGCACTCAGAGGCTTAAACCATAAATTATGCTTTCGGTTAACGAAATGCAACCTGTGATGTTGTTGGAATCCAAATCCAGTCAGCCTCAGATAGCCAATGGGAGCTGTTTTGTTGTACAACAGACAGAGAGCCATGGGTTGGCTGTCCCTTTACTATTTGCCACCATGCCATTTGGCAGTAAATAACACATTAGGAAAGCATATTATTCTTGTCATAATTTAGATATGCTTATTTAAAAGAGGAGAAAAGACAATGATGTATGCTGTATACATTTTTATATAAATAATTAAACTGGAATAAATGCTAAAACTGGACCTGCCATGTTATGATACATTTAGTTTTTTTACAGTCAATAAAAATCTGTCTGCTTGTTGTTCTGGCCATTTTTCTATAAAGTAAATTGTTTTTGAGAAACTAAGCTTTTGGAGGCAAAGTGTGGTTCTGTGGTTATGTTAATTCTCTGCACACTATGCAAACTAGGCCAAACTTATCACTTGCTGTCAGAAATGACTTAGCATGTGGGCTCTGTCTAGATTCATTCAAGAGCTACAAACAATACTGCGCACCAATGGCAGATTAAAAAAATATATATATATTCCCAGTACCTCCGCTCATCTCCTATAAACACCCACACCAACCTAGAACAACTGGAGGTCAAGAGTTCCCTTAACAATGAGTAAACAATGGGACTTCTCTCTGTCTAAAAAAGACATGTGGAACCTGTGCTCACACATATATACTACAGATAAGGTGCCATACAACATTCCCATCAAAACCATAACATCAAAGGCAAACTGCTACCTCATCATGTGTGTGAAACGTTGCAACACAGGAGTAAATATATTGCGATATGACAAACCCTAAGAAAACAGACAAATTCTCTTAGGTCCAGTGTGAACAACAAAAGCGACACCCCACTGGCTCAACATTTTTGAAAAACTGATCACAGCATTAAAGATCTGAAGGTCATTTTAGGACACAGAGAGAGAAAGATCTGGGGGTATAAATTGATGACCAAGTTTAACACTCTGAACTGTGGCCTGAATCATGACAAGGAAATTGTGTCACATTATCTAACACAATAAACATATTTCGATCCATTTGGGTGCCAGAGGGGTACGCCATGCATTGCAAGGGATGGGTTCTGCACCCATTTGGTGATCAGGGGGTTAAACCATACAGTCCACAGACTACGTTTACTGGAGCAGCGAAAAGGGAAATAAATCATAAACACACACACACACACACACACACACACTTTTAACTTTATTTTTATGAAACACACATACACTGTACACACACACACTGTACACACTATACACCCCGTACACACAAACTGTACACACACACTCACACTCTACACACAAACACACTCTGTACACTCTAAACACACACTCAGGGGCGGGCTGGCCCGGGGGGCAGGGGGGCAATTGCCCCCCGGGCCGCAGGGCCAGCGCGTGTAGCGGGCCGCAATGTTAGACATGTGACTGACTGTCTGTCAGTCTTAGCGTGCAGGGCCGCAGCGGAGGGGGAATTGTTACTTTTTTATGTTCTCTTCTCCCCACTCCGCAACGATGACAGCCGGGACAGTGTCATAAGCGGAGACGCCGCTTGGTGCAAGCTGGTGTTTTCTTTTCTCTGTTCTGAGGCCAGTGCAAGTTTAAAACTGGCGCCCAGACTGAGGAAGAAAACCCCAGCATGCACCACGCAGCGTCTCAGCGTGACTCGGTCTTGACTGTCATCGGTGCGGGCAGTGTGGAGAAGAAGACAACGAGGCATAAGGAGGTACTGGGGGTGGGAGAGAAAGAAGTATACAAGGGGAAGAAAGAGAGGTACAGAGGAGAGAAAGAGGCACAATGGGGAAGGGGGGAAGAAAGAAGTACATGGGGGAAGAAAGAGAGGTACAAGAAGGGGGAAGAGGTACAGAGGGGAGAAAGAGGCACAATGGGGAAGGGGGGAAGAAAGAAGTACATGGGGGAAGAAAGAGAGGTACAAGAAGGGGGAAGAGGTACAGAGGGGAGAAAGAGGCACAATGGGGAAGGGGGGAAGAAAGAAGTACATGGGGGAAGAAAGAGAGGTACAAGAAGGGGGAAGAGGTACAGAGGGGAGAAAGAGGCACAATGGGGAAGGGGGGAAGAAAGAAGTACATGGGGGAAGAAAGAGAGGTACAAGGAGGGGGAAGAGGTACAGAGGGGGTAAAGAGGCACAAGATGGGGGAGAAAGAAGTACATGGGGGAAGAAAGAGAGGTACAAGGAGGGGGAAGAGGTACAAGGGGGAAAGAGGTACGGGGGGGAAGGTGCAAGGGGGAGGAAGAGGTACAAGGAGAGGAGAGGTACAGAGGGGAGAAAGAGAGGTGCAAGGGGGTGAAATAAGTACATGGGGTGAAAGACGTACATGGGGGAGAAAGAGAGGTGCGGGGGGGAGAGGTACAGAGGTGAGAAAGAGGCACAATGGGGAACGGGGGGGAGAAAGAAGTACATGGGGGAAGAAGAAAGAGGTACAGAGGGGGGGAAGAGGTACAGAGGGGGGAAAGAGGCACAAGATGGGGGAGAAAAGTACATGGGGGAAGAAAGAGGTACAAGGAGGGGAAAGAGGTACAAGGGGGAGAGGTACAGAGTGTAGAAAGAGGTACAAGGGGAGAAAGAGGTGCAAGGGGGAGAAGGCACAAGGGGGTGAAATAAGTACATGGGGTGAAAGACGTACATAAGGGAGAAAGAGGTGCAAGGGGGGAGAGGTACAGAGGGGAGAAAGAATTGCAAGGGGGAGAAGGCACAAGGGGGTGAAAGAAGTACATGGGGCGAGAAAGAGAGGTGCAAGGGGTGAAAGAGGCACAAAGGGGTGAAACTGGCACAAATAGTGGAAATGGGCCACTTGATTAAATTTGCCCCCCAGGCCAAATGTTGCCAGTCCTCCCCTGCACACACTCTACACACACATACACAGTACACAAGACATACACAACACTAAATGCAAAATGCCACAGTAAACAAGACACACACTCTATACACACACACACACACTACACATGACACACAGTACCCATGACACAGTGTACACAAGACGCACACTCTATACACACTCACACACACTACACAAGACACACTGTACACTATACTCACAACACTATATGCAAATCACTATACGCAAAACTGTATATTCCAAATGCTATACACCAAACACAATACGGCAAATGCAATATGCTACATTCCACATGCAAAACACAAAATGTTATACACAATACGCAAAATGATATGCGCAATAAGTCACACACCAAATGCTATAAGCCAAACACAGTACTCAAGATACAATAGCCAACCACTATACGCCAAACGCTAAATGCTAAATGCAATACACAAAACACTATACGACGAACACAATATGCAAAACTCAATACACCTAACACAAAACACAACATGCAAAACATCAAAGGAAAAACGCAATTCACCAGACGTTATTTATGCCAAAATCACAACACTACATGCTATACACCAAGCGCAATATGAAAAACTCAAAAATGAGAAAAGAAAAACATGATATGCAAAATGCGAAATGCCAAATGCAATTCGCCAAACGTTATATACACCAGATGCACTAGGTCATCCGCACAACACAATATGCCAAACACTATTCTCAAAACATTGTATGCAAAACATTATACGCTATATGTCAAACACCATATGACAAACGTTATACGCAATTTGCAAAAAGCAATTCGCCAAATGTCATATATGGAAACTTTATATATGCCAAAGGCTCAGTGCTATATGCAAAATGGCCCACACAACAATGCAAAAGCTACATGAACAATACAATACATACATCACTAGACACCAAATGCCATGCACAATACACTATGTGCAAACAGCAACACACAAAACACCGTATTTCAAACACCATGCACCATCACCATACACCAAAGGAACAACGCTATATGCAAAAGCCAAACGCAATATGCCAAATGCTACATGCAATATACAATACTCCAAACACCAGGCGCCATACACCAAAAGTTATATGCCAAATGCTATAAGTAGTACGCCAAACACATTATGAAAAACGCATTATGCAAAACGCCAAAAGATACCTCAAACTCAATACAACAAATATAAGCTATACGCACAATGCTATAAACAATACTCTATGTGCAAAACGTCAAACTCTATATACACAACGCTACACGCAAAATACTGTACACTATACGCAAAATGCTATATACAAAATGCTATGCACAAAACACAATACATACTCTTACTCACACACACACATACGCTCACATGCACTCAAACACACAATCTTACAAACTCATGCTCACACATTCTGATGAACAGTTGTGTAATTCAATGCATTTTTGGAGCTGAAACAACTAAGCACTGAAAATTCAACAATCCAGTCATTGTTTCATTAATTGCATGGGCAAAGTCATGCCAATATTGCTAATATCATACTATAGTACCCTTATATACCCTATCTACGACCCCAGCCAGGAAAAGTGCCCAAACCGGCAAATCTCTAATTGTATAATGCAAACAGCACAAACACCATAAGGATTTCCTGATCGTGTATACAGTTAAAAACATATATGTCAGTGATACCCATAAAAACATATGAACAAAGATGAAGAAGTCCCTGACATTTGTATGACATGTATAATGATTATGGAAGAATCGCATATGTTATGTTATACATGATAAAAATGGATATAACCACACAATCAAAAATGATGTGTTAATGATAACAGACTATGGTGTAGCATATAAGGGAAATCCAATAAAAATCAAAATAATCGGTTGAGGACATAAAATTGTGAGACTGAAGGAGAATTATATGGTCACATAGATCAACCCTCAGTCAGCATCGCTAATTCCATCGTGTTCAAAGTACCGCAACAAAGTTTCCAGCATATTGCACAGCAATAAAATTACTTGTAAATGCTGGAAAAATAAACTCTAGCAAATCTTAATCCGTATTGAAGGTATACTTTGCGAAGTGTATGACTTAATGTGATCACATATATTGAATAGTTAACTTATACGAATTCCCTACCAACATAAGATGAAGGGAAACCCGGCAAAACAAATAAGCAACTGTAGGTATATACAGTATTTGAACCAGGCTAAACAAAGAGGAAATGGAAAATGCTAGAGACACTCTAGTACAAGTTAATTAATACCCTGAGTGGATTTTCCATCAATACTGAATTATGAAATATACACTATACAGGGGACAACACTCTGTTGTAATGGTCAATGTTGATATTAAGCTCCTGGTTAATATAACAGGTATATCTGTTCTATGATATATACCTATATGTGTAAAGAATATGTAAAATGCTATGAACATATCATGTTAAATGCCATGAAAACCAAAGCCTTGACCGTACATAACGGGGATATACAGATGTGAACAGAAAATTTTTTACATACATCAGTATATACTGATCTCAAAATTAGGAGACTCACATCCATTGTTGATAATATTAATAAAGTCAAATGTACCATAGTTCAGATCCACCCCACTGTTAGAAAATATCCATGTGGAAGAATGTGAAAATAACTGATCCCTATAATATCCCCATAGAGACATATTGCTGTCCCCTGTATAATTTATATTTCAATAGATCTTAACACTTGTTGACTTGATCATTTTCTTTCTTTCTTTATTGGAGTCAATTCTGATTTTTGCTCTCAATAGACAATGAACACTCCAGTGTTAAAAGATTTAGGACTGAGCAGTCAGTGAATATCGTTTTATTATTTGCAAGCATGAAGTATTACCATTAGGACTTTTCCATGTCATTGTCTCTGGGCCTTTATCCTGTACAAATTTTGTGCTGTTAATTCGATCAGTTGGTTGCCTCTATCATCTCTTTCACTGGTTCCAAGTGGTCCGATAGATTTTTCACCATTGTAGATCTTATCAATTCCCGCATTGAAAACTCCCATTATAAATTTGTAGTCGTAATTGTCCTGTTTGTAGAGGCATAATAAATAATAAAAAAAATTCAGTTTCATCATCACTGTGGCTACTTGTAAGGACATAAACCTGAATGATTTGAAAAAAATAGCGTTTAATAGCATGGGAAACAAATATTTCAGAAATAAGTTTATGAGTGAGTCTCTCATTCTTAGGTTAATCAAGAATCCAGTTCCGCCACATCATCCATCATTGGTTCCTTTATAGTATAACCAGTGTCTATCTTATAGTTTGACTAAATCTTCATATTTTTTATGAGTTTTATAAACAACAGATAATGTCCCAAATGATGTTATTCAGATCTTTTACTAGTTCCTTGAAGCGTGAAACTATAGTCATAGATCAGAAGTTATGAATTCCAACGTCTAAAGAGCTAAGGCAGCCTGATAAAACCTAGTGATTCTTAGCACCCTCTAGCACTGAGATGGTCTTCCCGCTGCCATAGCTAGTAGCTCTCAAGTCTCTAGGAACTGAGGGCCATTTTTTTTGCTCTAAAGCCATCCTGAGGGAATGGGTCATAATCTGTACTTACTGTGAAACAAGAAGAAAACAAACCAAAAAATCAAAAAGAAACAGTTGTCATGATGAAAAAGCAATGGGAAATGAAGCAAAAGGTAATATTAGAAACAGTTTACAATATGTAGAAATGTGCCATAAGGAAGTTCATAAAACAAGCTAAATGTTGAGCTCATCAAAAGGACACTGGAAGAAAATCCAGGGCTAAAAAGTAAAACAAAAGATGACCACACACACACAAACAGCAGCTCCAATTAATCTTCATAGTGTTTGGGCCATGGAGAATGTTATTTCGATACAGTCTGAGTCATAGTTCAAGAGTAACTGAATGATAAATTATCCCCCTTCCACCCCTTTTACCTAGTGTAAGCCACCTCCCCTCAGATGTGGAATCTGGTCTCTTGACCAGACAGGTAGCAGCGAGGGACAATCTTCTTACTGTGAGCATAAAGACAACCCTGCCCCCCTTGACAGGTTTTTCCTTACGCTTACTGAAGATTGTCCCTCTCTGCAATCCCTCTGGACAGTCTTGCTGTTCTGAGGTGAGTAGTGTTACATCAGTAAAAGGGGAGGGAGGGGGATACATTATCATTCAATTACTCTTGAACGACAACTCGGACAGTATTGAAATAACACTCTCTATGGCCCAAATACTATGAAGATTAAATGGAGCTGCTTTTATTGTGAATCATTACTATCACTTTAAAGCTTGCTGAGGGAACAACAGCAAGAACTCAACAACAAGTGGAAGAATTTTAGTTGAATCTTTATAAGGATGAAGGACAACAACTGAAGCTGAAGCTGTACCAGAAGTTCTGGTAGAAGAAATAGAAGCTGCAATAAAATCAATGACAAAGTAGTTGGACCTGATAAAGTCACTATTAAAATGTTGAAAGCTGGAAGTCAACCCTTAGCCAAAGCCCTAGACAAACTATTTTCAAAATACCCACTACTCGACAAAATGTTTAAAACACTGAAAGGTGCATAAGTCATCCTACTGCACAAAAAAGGTGATAAGGCAGATCTAAAAAACAATAATAACCATCTGCAAGGTTTTCACAAAGGTACTGTCAAGACGAATGGACACAATACTTAATGCTGCACAACCTAAACAACAAGCAGGCGTCAGAAGTGGTTTCAGTCCAGTGGACCATATCCTAAGGAGGCCTTCATCCAGCTGAATGAGATAGACAGAGAGAGAGTACCACATGTATCTGTAACATTGTAACTGTAAACTTTTTATGCAAGCCTATATACTGAGTAAGACTTCCGCCACTGTTAACTGTTTTACTCAAAAAGTCATAATAGTTCAAAACTGTGATACTCTCTGGAAATAGAGATCCAGCTAGCTTACTTTCTAGAAGATAAAACTCTCAAAAAAGTGATAAAGCTGTTACAGTATATATATATATATATATATATATATATATATATATATATATATATATGAACTTTTTTATGAAAACCTATATGCTGAGTTTTAAGACTTCCACCACTGTTAATTGTTTTATTCAAAAGTCATAACAGTTAAAAACTGTTATACTCTCTGGAAACAGTGATCCATAAGGCCTATGCAGTATAAAAAGCCATACTATATATATATATTTTGATAGATAGATAGATAGATAGATAGATAGATATTCATAAATGTTAACTTCTCCATTAAGCGAGGTTTTGACAAACAGACAAAATAAACATATTTATACTCTTTCTACTAAAAAAGGAAAAGGTTCATCACTGTGTCGGTTATGTCAACAAACAAAAGGTGGCCAAAATGCGTGGAAATGTTATTAGATCACAATGGAACATATACGTCAAAAACATGAGTTAAGCTAATATTTATCATTTTTTTTCTTTTGTAAATATTTTGTCATTTAAGGTTACCATGTTTCAGTACAACAGTAAACCTATATAATGGTAGAAACCAATGAAGTATCTTTATAAAGACAAAAGTAGAGCAATTTTGGTGCAAAACAATTGCTTCGTGTTTAGAAAATGAACTCTTTAGCTACTACAGAGATTCCTTGACAACACATTGGAAACTTCTCTAGTGGTTAAAACATACCTCCCAAGTGTCTCTCTTTAGGAGGGACAGTCCCTCCTTTAGACCAAAATCCCTCTGTCCCTCTTTCCCACCCTGATGTTCCTCTTTTTAGGAGATAAGACTGTGTGGTGTGCATATAAGTGTATCACATTGCTCTACAGTAATAAACTCACATTAATGCTTGTTTAAACGTCAGTATATGTGTTTATAAATTAGTCTGTGTAAATAAAATACTGTGGTCTTGTTATAAGTCATTTATTCAGTTACACAAAGAGGTGTCAATAGGTCATGAAATAGCCTAAACATTATCGGTAATGCCCCGCCCACCAGCCACGCCTCCAGCAACACCCCTTAATTCACAGGTGTCCCTCTTTGGCATTTGAAATGTTGGGAGGTATGGTTAAAACCCTAATTTCAAACAACTAGCACTAGTGTTTGCTAACAGTGTCTATATTCCATGAGCATGCCAAGCTTGTTATAAACTAGTACTGCTTCACATTTCCTAAAACAAAGGGTCGCAGGGCCATAATAACCCTTTGAGTGCCAAAAGGGTATGCCACTCATTAAGAAGCAATGCATTGCGTATCCCTCTGGCACTCAAAGGGTTAAGAGCTTCTCATTCCTTTGTTGAATTTATAAAAGCCTGCCCCAATACAGGATTTTATTTCAAACTCCTTTTAAGTTGAGAGAGATACTTTCTTTGGACCAATTGGGCCTCCTGCAAAAACAATATAATTTCTATTAACCCTTTGAGTGCCAGAAAGGTGACCAATGTATTGATCTGCAATGCACTGGCCAGCACGGTTGGTGTCGGCCCCACGGTATTTAACCGCTTGATTGAGGTAAGCCGACTGTGCACCGCCGCTGGGGCCTGGGTATGAACGGGTTACTGGGTGTCCATAATTGCCAATGCCATGTTTGTGTGGAAATAAATAAATCACCTTCTCTAACTCCAATCCCAGTACATTTCCATTTTAAAATTCAGACGACATTTTAAGTGGCTCAGTCATTTGGTCGCACAGTGTGCGTGCGACCAAATAACTGTCTGAGTGAGCCACTTGAGACAAGAAGATCACTTTAACATGTCAAAACTTTTTGCAATTTTTTTTTTGTTTGAGGGGGGCGCTTCAGATTTCTGTGCCTACAGGCTCCTGAGATATAAATCCGGCCCTCATTACAACATCCCTACTTAATGGACTAGATGCTGCAGTCATACTAGCAGTAGACTGCTGTGTCACTGCATAACATACAACAACAGAAGCACTCATATCTAGGGTTGACATTGACTGCTGCTTAGATAATAATAGTGTGACTGTGTGGTGATTGGACTTCAAAGCAGTGACAGTTAGGGATGAGAGACAGGTCCTGTATTTTTTCCTATGGATATTCTCACAGAAATCTTGTAATTTGCCTCCTGTTGCACAGTACTTCCAGCGCATACAAACCCCATAAAACCTCCACCTTTTCTCTAACCCCTAGACATTTCCATTGAGAAATTTGCTGGTTTCCACCTATGCATAAGAATTCCTGCTGGGGGTGTTAGTCTTTCTATGAGTGGTTCTATGACTTTCAGAGCAGTGGTACAAGTCTGAGGGTCAGTATGTGCAGTAAGATAAGGCTGAAGGCTTCTAGAGCTACAGAGGAACAAGACTGGAATCTGCATGTGTGGTTTGGTTGCTACCATTGCGGTGGGACAAGGCTGGGGGTCAGTATGTGCATGGTAGAAACAAGTAGAAAACAGCTCTTTATCTGGAATTTCAGCAGATGGTGAAAAATACTGTTTTCAATTCAGACACAACTTTTTCTGTTTTTCTTTTTTTTTTTTTTTTTTGTCATATCATCATTGTTCTCTACTTTCTACTTGATCTGTATAAGAAGAATGGGGAGAATGTGGAGGGTCATATTCTAAATCAACATCAACAAGCATCAGGAGAATCATGCAATACTACCAAATGTGCTTTCTCCCCACTGCAACATATATTTTTACTTTTCTCCTTAGGAGAGGGTATAGAAAGTAAATTACTAGTTTATGATGGGGTGCCACTGTCACTCTCTGATGAACTAGTTGATCTCACTACTGCTAAATCCTCCTCCACAATTAAAACAACACTACCATGCAACTCATTGTCATCTTTCTTAATAATGCTGGTGCAAGTTTTCGTATCACTTTTAATAGCAGCCTGCTCAGGATGAGTAGAATCATCAACATTTACTGCATTAATTTTAGCAACCATCGCTGCAGTCAGTTTTTTTAGCATGACTTACTACCAACAGGTCTATGATCTGCTTTAAGTCTTTTCCCTTTATCCCTACCACATGTGGTGGACATAATTATACTAGTGTTGAATTTTACTGTAAGGCACATGACAGAGCTGTTAGACTGAACATGTTTGCAGTTTCCAGTTAGTTATACAAGGCATGTGTCTTGTCTGTTGTCTGTCTGAAAATAAAATATGATGTATGTCTCTCTCTGTATTATCTGTCACTGTCAATCTGTCTCTGCTCAGGATCTGCTACCTGTCTGTCACCAGTCAAAGGTTTTGATTTTTTTGTTTTTTTTAAACTGCCACTATCAGTGTCACTGTCTACAAACCACACCCACACTCCCTGCAACTATACAGAGAATAGGCTACCACCAATTCTCCTTAAATGAAGCAACTCCAGATCCAGATCCCCATCTTGCCTGTCTGCCTCTACACTAACATAAAAATGACAACCAAATGATCTCTCTCCCAGTCCCAAGCACCGCAGCATTCATTTTTACAATACAGTTGAAATTAATGATAATGAACATCAGCAAGTATAGCACCAGATTCAACCACAACACATCATATGTTTGTCCCTCTTGTTCTTGTCTGTATTGATGTATGAGTTAGTGATTATGTGTAAAAAAAGTATGTAAAGTTGTATCTGTGGTCTTTCTATATTGTGTTGAATGCATGATGTATTATATATGTCTCTTGTGTAGACATTCTCAGTTAAGTCTCAGCTCAGGTAGGAGCACCTGCCTGTCTGACTGTCACTGTCACCTAACAGTCAAAAAGTTTTCTGAGTGTTTTTCCTTTTGACTCTCTTTTCTCCTTTCACACCTGAGCTCCCCACATCCCACCTATCAACAGAACGCTGGCTACCAATACTCCTTAAATGACGCAACTCCAGATTCCTTTCTTTACTATCTGCCTACAAGCTCCTTTCTCTCCCAAGCACACACTGACAACATGAAGTAAACTGACAGCTCCTTTTATACTGGTGAGTTAGCAGTGCAGAAATACAGGAGTGGAAGCTGTACATGTGAGGGAAAATTATATTATCATTACTGATCTCAATGCAATGCAAAAAGCAGGAAAAACTGAAAACTGTCCTTTTCATGGGAATTCTCACAGAAGGTAGGAAGTCCTGTTTTTCACATGTTTCGCTTATGTGGAGAAAACTTTTGTCATTTCTTCAAAGAAAATTTGCACCCCAATATCCTTAACCTCTTAAATGCCAAGAATCTCTCCACTGTTATTTAAAATCATTTTTATTGTAGATATCCACATAAAAAAAAACATGTATCTTCTTAGCATCATAAACAAATTAATCAGAGGTAATACCAGCAGATTTGGGAATACTAGCAGGTCTGTAACTCCTCCGATCTACACGTTTTGCACCTTGTGGCACTTAATCATGATCAAAGATGGAAAAAACAAAGAAACATTTTGCCTATCCCTATTTTGCCCAACCCTAAAACAGAGCAATAAACTGTAATCTTGTGATGTTTTCTGGAAGAGTTTTTCCTAGAGAACCCCATTGTCCCTAACTGTCAATGGATATCAACTATTCTATTGTGTACATAATTGTAGAAAGATGATGCCTAGAGTTCTGGGTAACAGATTAAGAAAGACAATAATAATACACAAAAGAAAATTAAGTAATAATACAGAAAACTTGGCATTTTATGTAAACTGGCATATCTATGAAATAGGAAATTACATAGGATTATATAAAATAAATGATGTGTAACCCCTCTAGGATCACAGTGATTTCTGCTGCCACTGACTATCCTGCAGTTGCCATGGAGTGGCCAGCAGATGGCCAGCTCCTGTGCACATGGATGGATATTCAGGGCTCCATTTTAGTTTTGAGTTGGTTGTAGAGCTGGATTGAAGTGAGTGAAGGAGCCTTTTCTAAGCAGGGAATTCTGACCTGGCTGATCCAGTGCTGGAGGATCCTGGAAGAGGCATTTCAGCGGATAGCTGTAACCAGACCAAGGCACATAACTGTTCCTGGCAGAGGATGCTGTGAAGAGTGCAGGAATTCCACCAGCAGTTAAAAGAGCAGGCACTCCCCTTCCTGAACTGACCTGACTGCAGACAGTGGAGCGGTAAGCTTGAAACCTCTCCCCCTGTTTCACCACAGGGCACCCTGAATTTGGTTACACAATTAAAGAGAACTTGCTCTATAGTTTCACTGACCATCGGAAGATTACAGCATAACACAAACCATAATGTGGATTGCAATTACTCTGGGCCCCAACTATGTGCACCAACTAATGGTACCCAACTGCCACTAGGGTGAAGCCTAGGGTGGGCCGCAGTACTTGTTGTGGGTGGGTGAATACCGTATTGACTATTGTATTCTTGAACTGTTTTACTGTATTATATTCATGTATCTGTTATATTCCTGCATATCTGTTATATTCCTGCATAGGGTTTTCTTTCTGTGTAATACAAATTTCTATTTAAGATAGTTCTGTGTCAGTTTTATTGCTCACTTAAATATGTTCCCAACTGGGCCCCACATCCATACCCTGGATGCCCAGCTGGGTGGAGGCATTGCCGTAGTCATGTACCCCAACTTCCAGGTAGCAGAGGCTCAGGGTCAGCCTGCAGAGCACAAGGAAGTTTCTGGGGTAAAAGACCACAGGGGTGTCTGTGGGCCTATGAAAAACCCTGTTACTAGGGTTGCCACTAGTGATGAGCGAGCATGCTCGGCCGAAGCTCGGTTCGGCTCGAGCATCGCTCTGCTCGGCACATGGCGGTACTCGTACGAGTACCGCATGTGCTCACCCGCCATGTTCGGGTCTCCTCCCCGCACGTTTCGCAGCTGCTGCGCAGCCAATAAACGTGCGGGGAGGCTCTGACATCAGTGTAATGCCAGCAGCCATGTTGGCTGCTGGCATTACACTGATTGGCTGGCCAGAACCCGTGATCGGGTGCTGTATAGCACCCGACGCGCGAGTTCGGCTCATTCTTAGCCAGGGAGAGATGCGCTTAGGCAGGGAAAGTCAGTGTAGGGAGAATAAAATTGTTGAAACTCTTTCAAGACCCAAAAGTCCTTTTTAGGACTGTTGTGTGTGGGGGCAGCATTTATATTTTGTTTGGGGGGGCACAATTTCCTTTTTTTGTGGGGGGGATATTTGTAAGGTGACATATAATACTAGATGCACAGGAAGTCAGTGTAGGGAGAATAAAATTGTTGAAACTCTTTCAAGACCCAAAAGTCCTTTTTAGGACTGTTGTGTGTGGGGGCAGCATTTATATTTTGTTTGGGGGGGCACAATTTCCTTTTTTTGTGGGGGGGATATTTGTAAGGTGACATATAATACTAGATGCACAGGAAGTCAGTGTAGGGAGAATAAAATTGTTGAAACTCTTTCAAGACCCAAAAGTCCTTTTTAGGACTGTTGTGTGTGGGGGCAGCATTTAATTTTTTTTGGGGGTGGCAGAATTTCATTTTTTTGTGGTGGGGAACATGTTCTAAGGTGACATTGTACTAGGTGCACAGGGACAAATATTTCACAGTGCAGTGACAAGCTGACATATTCTGTTAGGTGCACAGGGCCAATGACTTTACAACGCAGCGACAAAAAGGGCCATTTTAAACGTGTGCCTAGCCATAGATTATTGTCACATTCTGTTTAGTGTGCAAATTCACAAATTAACGTCACATATTCCGTTCACTGTGCCTAGCCGCAGATTAGCGTCACATTCTGTTTCGTGTGCCTAGCCGCAGATTAGCGTCACA
The DNA here is from genome assembly GCA_037306005.1 of Rhinophrynus dorsalis. Classification (NCBI taxonomy): domain Eukaryota; kingdom Metazoa; phylum Chordata; class Amphibia; order Anura; family Rhinophrynidae; genus Rhinophrynus; species Rhinophrynus dorsalis. Next base: position 220,908,229 of record CM074722.1, read on the forward strand.
TTCTGTTTCGTGTGCCTAGCCGCAGATTAGCGTCACATATTGTTTAGCGTGCCTAGCCGCAGATTAACGTCACATATTGTTTAGTGTGCCTAGCCGCAGATTAGCGTCACATATTGTTTAGTGTGCCTAGCCGCAGATTAGCGTCACATTCTGTTTCGTGTGCCTAGCCGCAGATTACCGGCATATATTCCGTTTAATATGAAGAAGGCGGGTAAAAAGGGACGGGGAAGTGGACGTGATCCTGATAGTTCAGGGCGCGGGTCAGGACGCGTAGAAACTGTGCCTGGTGCCAGAGCACAAGAAAGAAAGACATCCACCATACCTAGCTTCATGTCTCAGTTTACAGGGCGTCGCAGGACATCACTCTCGAGGTCCGACCACTGCGAACAGGTGGTCGGTTGGATGTCAGCTGATACTGCTTCCAGTCGGTTAAGCACCACCCTGTCTTCCACCAAGTCCACTCTCAGTAGCCAAGAGTCTGGTCAACATAATCCTCACTCTGATCATCCTTCCTCCCACCATAGACGGTCTGGTCAAAGAAGTGATCCCACACTGGGATATAGTGAGGAGCTCGTCTCATCACCAATCCTTGATTTGAACCTCTCTCCAAGCACGCTTGCAGAGGAACATGAGATCTTGTGCCCTGATTCACAACCTCTAGAGGGTACCCAATCACAAGAAGATGACAGAGGGGAACGGCATTTAAGGTCAAAGGAAGTGGATGATGATGATGAGACACAGTTGCCATCAAATCAACCACAATTACTGTCTCAAGACCTTGATGAGGAGGATGATACACAGTTGTCAATGACTGAGGATGTGGTGGGATCAAGAAATGAGGAGGATGATCAGAGTGAGGAAGTGGAGGAGGACTTGGTGGACGATGAGGTCACTGACCCCACCTGGGAAGGTGGAAAGCCGAGCGATGACAGCAGTCCTGAGGGTGAGCCATCTGCAGCACCGCAACAGGCTGGAAGAGGCAGTGGTGTGGCTAAAGAAAGAAGGCGGACCGCACCAAACCGGCCCGCAAATGTTCCACGGAGCACCCCCTTGCGTAAATCTCCCTTGCCAAGGGCTAGGTGTTCCGCGGTATGGCGTTTTTTTAAGGAAAGTGCGGACATCAAAAGAATTGTAGTTTGCAACCTGTGCCACACCAGAATGAGCCGAGGCATGAACACTAGCAACCTCACCACCACCAGCATGATCCGACACATGGCATCCAAGCACCGTAATAAGTGGGAGGAACGCCCGGATCGCCAATCTGTGTCTGCAGGCCACACCACTGCCTCCTCTTCCCCTGTTTTCGGTGCCGGCCAATCGCCTGTCGAAGGCGCAGGACCGCATACCTCCCGACCTGCACCTGTACCATCTGAAGCACCATCAGCGACCACATCCACTTCCCTGTCCCAGCGCAGCGTCCAAATGTCGTTACCCCAGGCATTTGAGCGCAAGCGAAAATACCCAGCCACCCACCTACAGGCCATAGCACTAACCTCACACCTTTCCAAATTACTGGCCATCGAAATGCTGCCATTTAGGCTTGTGGACACTGAGTCCTTCCGCAGCCTGATGGCAGCAGCTGTCCCTCGGTACGCAGTCCCCAGCCGCCACTACTTTTCCCGGTGTGCCGTCCCCGCCTTACACCACCATGTGTCCCTTAACATCACCCGTGCCCTGACCAACGCAGTTACTGGGAAGGTCCACTTAACGACTGACACATGGACAAGTGCTTGTGGCCAGGGACGCTACATTTCCCTGACGGCACACTGGGTGAATGTCGTGGAGGCTGGGAGCGACTCGGACCCTGGGATGGCACAGGTGCTACCCACGCCGAGGATTGCGGGCCCTACCTCCATCAGGGTTTCCGCCAGCACCTACGTTATTGGCTCCTCCTCCTCCTCCTCCGTTTCCACCTCCGAATTCTCTGCGCGCAGCGCCACTCACCCATCAGCCGGTAGCTGGAAGCAGTGTAGCACTGCAGTGGGGAAGCGTCAACAGGCCGTGCTGAAGCTGATCTGCCTTGGGGACAAACAGCACACGGCCTCAGAGCTGTTGCAGGGGATTAGTCACCAGACCGAGCAGTGGCTCTCGCCACTCAACCTGCAACCAGGCATGGTTGTGTGTGATAATGGGCGTAACTTGGTGGCGGCTTTGGAGCTCGGCAAGCTCACACACGTACCATGCCTAGTGCATGTATTTAATTTAGTGGTTCAGCGATTTCTAAAAACCTACCCCAATTTGCATGATCTCTTGACGAAGGTGCGCCGCGTGTGTGTGCACATTTCCGTAAGTCATCTACAGCTTCAGCCGGCCTGTTGACGCTGCAGCAGCGCTTACAATTGCCAGCTCACCGGCTGCTGTGTGACGTGAGCACGCGCTGGAACTCCACCTTCCACATGTGAGCAGCAGAGGGCAGTAGTGGAGTACCAGCTGTTACACGGTCGTCGCCTCTCCGTTCAACTTCCTCTAATCAGAAGTGAGGAGTGGGAATGGATGTCAGACCTCTGTGAGGTTTTACGCAATTTTGAGGAATCGACACAGATGGTGAGCGGCGATAACGCTATTATCAGTGTAACCATCCCACTTCTGTGTCTACTGAAACGCTCGCTGCTCACAATTAAAACCGACGCTTTGCATGTGGAAGAGGTGGAAATGGGGGAGGAAGAGCTTACACAAGGTGATAGCCAGAGCACCCTCACTTCGTCTTCTCAGCGACAATTGGAGGAGGCGGAGGAGGAGGAGGAGGAGGAAGACACGGTTGCCTCCGCTACAGAGGGTAGCCATGGAACTTTATTTCCATCTCTTCAGCGTGGGTGGGCAGAAGAGGAGGAAGAGGATGAGGAGATTGAGAGTCATCCTCCTGGTGAGGACAGCGAAATCTTGCCTGTTGGTACTCTGGCACACATGGCTGACTTTATGTTAGGCTGCCTTTCCCGTGACCCACGCGTTATACGCATTTTAGACAACACGGATTACTGGGTGTTCACCCTTCTGGACCCCCGCTACAAAGAGAATTTCTCATCTCTCATTCCTCCGGTGGAGAGGACAAGCAAAATGGTGCAATACCAGAAGGTTCTTGTCGAAAAATTGCTCCAAAATTTTCCATCTGACAACGCTGGCGGCAGAGTACGTGCTACCTTGGCCAACTGAGAAGGGGAGAAAAGGGGAGCACACAGCAGTTCCGACAAAGGCAGGGCAACACTCTCCAAGGCGTGGGACACCTTCATGACACCCCGCCAGCACCCTCACCCTGATGCGCAGCCTAGTGTCACAAGGAGGGAAAAGTTTTGGAAGATGGTGAAGGAGTACGTAGCAGACCGTGTCAGCGTCCTCACTGATCCCTCTGTGCCTTACAACTACTGGGTGTCCAAGCTGGACACGTGGTATGAACTGGCACTCTACGCCTTGGAGGTGCTGGCCTGCCCTGCCGCCAGCGTTCTGTCTGAGCGGGTATTTAGTGCTGCTGGTGGCATCATAACAGATAAGCGTATCCGCCTTTCCACCGAAAATGCTGATAGGTTGACACTTATAAAAATGAACAAGGCCTGGATTTCCCCTGACTTCTCCACTCCACTGGAGGAAAGCCCCGGGTGAACATAAAGTCACTTTAGATATGTTATTTACAATGATGGGAATACTCTGTATTCCCATTCACCCCTTCCACCCAAAAAACGGGTATATGGTTGACTCTTAATCTTCTCATCCTCCTCCTCCTCTTCCATATGCCCTGTGATATAATTTTTATATAGGGCCAGCTCACCAGCGGGCCCTGTGATATAATTTTTATATAGGGCCAGCTCACCAGCGGGCCCTGTTTGACAATTTTTGTATAGGTCAGCTCACCAGCGGGCCTTCTCATATAATGTTTTATTGGGTCAGCTCTCTAGCGGGCCCTCTCATATAATGTTTTATAGCGTCAGCTCACTAGCGGGCCTTCGCATATAATGTTTAGGATGGTCAGCTCCGCAGCAGACCCTCACCCATAATGTTTTAGATGGTCGGCTCAGCAGCAGACCCTCATTCCTAATGTTTTAGATGGTCAGCTTAGCGGCATGCCCTCGCCCCTAATGTTTTAGAGGGTCACCAGCAGGCCATTAATCCTAATTTTTCAAGGGTGTGTATGATGCCCTCCTTTATGTGTAATAAAGGGTGTATTGGAGTGACATTTCAGTCTAATTTTTGGCAGCCCTTTCACTTAGTGCATAGTCTTTATGAGTGTTGGACCACTACCTGAACTATTGTACCACAATGTGAATGAGGCCCTCCATTTTGTGATATACAGGTTGTATCGGAGTGCCTCAGGTCCTCCCATTGAATTAAATAGGGCTGGGGTGTTCGACAGAGCAGAAGGTAGTTCTTGGCTTCATCCACTAAGTCACTTCGTTACTTTTACTCAATGGATCAGACCCCACTGTTCCGACTATAAATTTTGGACTTAACAAGGGCAAACGGACATGTTGTAAAACCTGTGGTAGCTGCGGCCTCCGTTCCTGAATGCTGTACCTTACCCGGGCCATAACCACGTTGAACACCTGCTTTACGCTGCGCACGTTTCCCTCTTAATCATGGCCCCAGTTCCGAAAAATCAATGAAATTTTTTGCAGAATTTGCAGATGATATACAGCAAATACTGTTTGGTAACAATTTTTCGCCTAAAATCGTTTTTATGTTCCTTTTTGTGTGTTTTAGGGTCAGTCTGTAAAAATGGCGTACTACGGGCGAAACATCGTTCCCAGCAGCGACGTTGGAGTCCAAGATGCATCCAGACATCCTCCCTATGCTGTCCCTGAACCATTTCTGTGGTGTTTCCATCATTTTCTGACCTTTTCCTATGAACCAGGCACCCTCCCCTCATCAGAGCAGGGGGTGCCTGGTGTAATGGTCGAGTCCTCCCATTGACTTCAATGGGGCTCGGGTGCTCGGCCGAGCACTCGAGCCTCCGGGGGCGCTCGGCCAGAGCACCCGAACACCCGAGCATCGGGGTGCTCGATCATCACTAGTTGCCACCTTTCCTTAAAATAAATACCGGCCATGGCATTCTCTCCATAGACTTAAAGGGATAGTAATACTTCGTTTTAACTTTATTTTATTTTGTAGGCATTAAAAAAACATGAAGAATGATATACGTCTTATCTCTGAAACCTTTATGGTTTAAGAGATATTCACAAACAAAGTATCCCTTCCCTGTTCAACCAGATCAGAAGGGAGATGCCCAGGTAGACTGCAGAGAGGGACAATCTTCAATTAAGATAATGGAAAAAGCTGAAAAACTTGTCAAGGGGGGAAGGGCTTTCATTGTTTTCATACAAAGAAAATTGTCCCCTTCTGTTATCTGTCCTGTTATACAACCAGACTCACATTTGAGAAGAGATAGCTTACACTAGGAAAAAGGGGCGGGGAGGGGAACTTTGCTTGTGAATATCTCATAAACCATAAAGGTTTGAGAGATAAGACTTATATCATTCTTCATGTTTTTTTAATGCCTACAAAATAAAATAAAGTTAAAATGACGTATTACTATCCCTTTAACATTAGGCAGAAGCCACTTTTTTACCAGCCTGCCAGTAAAATACCGGCTGGGTGGCAACCCTACCTGTTACAGATGGTTTATAGAAACTGCTGCTTGGGGGTTTTCTACCTGGTAGCACCAGCTGCTTTCTAGATACTAAATGCCATCACATTTGAATACTTAAGAAAAGTCATGTAAACAGAGGCATGGCCAAAGTTGGGCCATTGCTTTGCAATATGTTGGAAATATATTTTTCATTTAAGTGGTTAAAAAAATAATTTAAATTAATGGAAATTTTGAGAAACTTTGTCATTTGGTATGCTCCAAAACTATTCATCTTTTGTTCACTGTACAGGCCCTGCGGTCTTCTTAAAGGGATAGTAATACTTCATTTTATCTTTATTTTATTTTGTAGGCATTAAAAAAACATGAAGAACAATATAAGTCTTATCTCTCAAACCTTTATGGTTTGAGAAATATTCACAAGCAAAGTTTCCCCTCCTGCCCCTTTTACCTAGTGTAAGCCATCTCTTCTCAGATGTGGAATCTGGTCCACAAACCAGACAGCTCACAGCAAGGGACAATCTTCTTACTGTGAGAACAATGAAAGCCCTGCCCCCCTTGACAAGTTTTTCAGGTTTTCCCCTTATCTTAATTGAAGATTGTCCCTCTCTGCAATCTACCTGGGCACCTCCCTTCTGCTCTGGCTGAGCAGTGTTACATCAGTAAAAGGGGCGGGAGGGGGACACTTTGTCATTGAATTACTCTTGAACTATAACTCTGACAGTATTGAAATAACACTCTCCAAAGTCCAAATACTGTGATGATTAATTAGAGCTGCTTTTATTATGAAACATTACTATCCCTTTAACCTAGCAAATGAACAGAAATCATCCATAGTGTTCTGAACTCCTCTAACTAGCCACAACATGTCTCTTGCTGGTAATGAGAAGTTATTCAATAAGCTGAAGAGGCACAATTCTGGAGAAAACCCACTGCAACATAGGCAATAAGCAAAATGGGGATTTTAACCCTTTGAAATAGGCTACCAAGACATTGAGAAACACTGCATTGCAGACCTCTCTAGCATTTAAGGAGCTAACAGCCCTCTTTACTTCAATGGGAATTTGGAACATTTGTATTTGTTTCCGATGGTGCAGTTGGTGTGCTTCAGGATTGCAACTCTTTAGCTGACTGAACTGCACCTATAGTGAATTAAAGTACAGTAAAAAAAATAAAAAAAAATATGGTAGGGAATTTTCATGCTGGCAAAAACAAGGGTACCCCCACTGCTGGCAGACGCATCATTCCAGTGTCCAGTCTTTCGGAGGTGTGAGTCACTGACAGCAGTTCTCAATAAAATGTGATTGTAACTTCCCGTCAGTTTGAACTTTAAGGAAGTAAGCTTCTGGATCCTCTGTCCAGAGGGAATAACAGTTTTGAACCATTATAACTTTTAAAGAAAAAAACTGCCAAAAGTATGAGCACCCTTCTTTTACTTAGCAATATTATTTTGTGATTAAGAAAAGGCTTATTATTTTAACGTCCTTGGGGACAGTGGCCCAGAATGCATTGAGAGGGTGGGAGAATGCTGTCCCTGTTTGAACCCAGATGACCAATGTTCTACCATCTTCTATTTTGCATCCCTTTATTTTCTGAGCCTCAGGTGGGTTCATTGTTACATCTGCTTATGATGTAGTCCTCACTACACTGATCCTTTGATTACATCTGAAGTAAGCTCTATTTATGCTGAGCCTTTTATATTTAATTCTATTATTATTGCTTTTGAACATTAAATCAAGACTGGATCTGAACAGCACCTTGATATTGTAAAATCATTCTAAATTATCATTGCCTTAAGTAGCAGCTCAGAGAAATAGGCTTTGTTTTGCTGTTTTATTTATCATGTTTTGATTTTTAATAGAGTTCTACCGACCAACACCCTGGTTTTAATAACTACCTCTTTCCTCCCCACGTCAAACAGAGAAGACATCGTTTTTGTTCTTTCTTTTTTACTTCCAAGTCTACGAGCATCATTGCCATATCCAGCTCTCTTCCTGCTTCACGTAGCCTCTTGGAAAAGGTGAGCAATGAATTCCATTCGGACATCTCATTGTGCTCAGCCACTTCATATAGTAATCACTTTGCACTTAACGTGGCAGCCGTCATCACACTCAACAAGTAATTAATCTACTGTATCTCACATCTCATGCCCTGAGTGGTGCTTCAGCAAGTCATTTCACACCTGGGTTCATACTGAAGCATATGTATGCAGGTCCTTCTGTAAGATTACATGAAGCTGTGTATTGAACAGGATTTCTGTGACATTCATTAAAGTAGAACTATCACTTTGTAACAAATATGTGCTTTTGATATCTATCACCGATCTATATCTTACATTTTTTTATTTAAAAAAATAATATATTTAGTTTTATTTGTCAGTAATGAAGATATGATAGATATACCTCCCAGATTCAACCATTCCGCACTGCTCTACATTACCAACTGCCATTTCCAGCTGGGTACTTCTCTAAAGTAACTTCTAGTTAGTTCCATATTAAGGGTGAGCCATTAGCATTCATATAAAACTGCTTGTTTCGCAGGACCCCAAAACAGGTTTTACAAAACAGACATCTATTTCTTTTAATTTCATTTGCCATTTTCCCAATCAAAAAATAAAAAGCAAATGTTTACTACCCTCAACATGATCAACAAAGAGGACTTGTCCAGGTTACTACTCCTCTGAACCAGGCAGAACTGCTTGAGCTCAAGGACAAAGCAAGAAGATGTTTCCAGTTGCCCAGAAACCCCTCTTACACTCTACTGTCCCCTCTCAGACCAGACAGAGACAAAGATTTGGCACCCTAATAAAGAGCAATTATTGTTGCAGTTGTGTTTGCCTATTCCAGGTGTCAACAGCATTTTTCTGATGAGGATGAGGGGAATTAAAGTACAACACCAGGTCAGAGAGTCACAGGTTGTCTACTCTTACTTACATTCAAGTAGAGGTAATCGTATTTGGATGTAGAATTACACAATACATTCTAAGTATGGTTATTTTATACTTATTTTTCTGGAAACCCCTCACTGGAATTCCTGTGTCTGTCTATGGACTGGTTTCCTATAATATGATAATGTGGGTTACTATAAATTATACTGTGATGAATTTGGTTACTATAACATACTATGCCCACACAGGTTACTACTTACTGCTACTTTTACTGTGACCAATCTGGTTTCTACAAATGATCAGATGGGTGTATGACAGCTTTGTGCATACCACAAGATGGATTTGGGTCCAGTTCCCCACCATATTGACAAACTGGACTTTCACTGAAATGTAGTGCATCTCCCTGTGAGGTTCACCATCTTTGGTTTAACCCTTTGACTGCCAGAGAGGTATCTAACGCATGTCTGGAGGTGGGAGGCCCTAGAAACCAAGGAACTTTGATTTTCACTGATGCATTTTGTGATGGCAGTGCTGCGTGCAGAATTCCATGACACGCCAGGACCATCACCAGTCCTTAACATCCAGACCGGTGTGACAGTCCTGGCACATCACAGGTCATTAAAGTGTTAATTTATTATTAATAATTAAGAACAAAGGTGTTTACAATCAAGATAAAAAATGGAGAAAAATGGATATGTGGGCCCTGCTCAACAGAGTTTGCAATCTACAGCAAAGTTCAACAATCTCCAGCTGTTGCAGACTATACGTCGACAGTCTGTTGCCTGCCTCTTTATCCAAAGGAGAATTTGAGCTATTTTCTGCCCATTGTTATAACAAAGCTATGTGTTGGCGACCTCTCTAGCAGCATTTCAAAGCCCCATTTAAATCAATTGAAATGTTAGGACTTTTCTGTACTAAAATGCAATTGGTTTACCCCAGAACTGCACCTGTTGTCATTTTTGCACATGAATCTTAAAATGCCTTACATTAACACTTTGGCCCTTTGAATGCCAGAGGGGTACTCAAAGCATTGTAAATCATTGTGTTGTGTACCTTCTGGCTCACAAAGGGTTAAAGGGCACCATAACAAATGGTGTCTTTGTGCCACATTAAGTTAAATTAAATCTCTTTGGGTTCATACAGAGCACACAAGAACTTATCTGCGAGGCATCAATCTTATTGAATCAAAATAACATGGAAAAACTGGAAGGGTTCAGATATGCATCAGGGTATGCAGATCAGCATGTTGTGTTGGCACAGTAAAAAGGAGAGTAGTCCCAGAGAGCTGTCCCAGAGATGGAGGAGCGATCTGATAACACTGCCCCTCTAGCAGGAGTACAAAGGAATGGAAGACTTTGAAGGCTTCTGCAGCCAATCATAGCAAAGTCATTGCAGTATTGATCAGAATAAAGTCTTTATGGAGGTCTTCAATGAAGCAGACCCTTTTGTTAATCACAGACTGATAACACGACTGATGAAATGCCATCCAGGGTTTGTAAAGTGCAGGTAGCTATTGTTGCCCCAAAGCTGTTTTTTTTGTCTTTGTCTATTTTCATTAGCGCTCACTAAAAATGAGGGGTTTCACCTAGAGAATGGATAATTGTTTATGGAGGGGCTATTAACAATGGTAATAGTATTCTGTTTGTTATACTGCATATACTGAGAACATAACCTCCCTCCCATTAATGTTGGTTTTTAGGATCTACTCTCATGAACACAGGTACAGTCATTCTGAAGGATCTGCAAGTGTTAAAGCAACAGTAACCTTTTTTAATGAAAATGTGTAAAATATTTTTATTTGTTTCATTCATTCATACGTGATTACAGCTTTTTTATTTAACCCTTTGAGTACCAGAGGTATCCATCTGAGGGGCAGCGAGGACACCAGTCAACACTGTTGATAAAAATTTGATCGAAAAATATGTTTGAGCTATAATAACATTTGAATAAAAAAAAATAAGGCCCAAAAAAGGCCCAAAGTGGGGTGGATACATTGATACAATAAATTTTCACCTCTTTTATCTACAAGAAGTCCTGTGAGTGCAGTTCATCTTCCAGGAAATCATGTATATATTTTGCTCCGTTGAGTTTGTTGGGGTTTATTAAGGACAAAGCAGCGATATTATCCAGAATTTGAAAATGTCCACTGTATGAGACAAGGGAGCCCATTATGGAAGTGACTTTGTACAACAGCTCTGGCAACAAGTAGAGCTCCAGCTGTTGATAAACTACAGCTTCCATCATTTTTTTTTCTTTAACTTTTAATTGACTAAAAAAATAAATACATTAAAATAAATATAAGTTTACAAAAAGACCCATCCTGTGGGTAAACAGACACTAGGCTTGAAAATTCAGTCATAGTTTATGTTCAATTAAGAGCTGCATTCAGGAAGATAAAGATGAGCAATTATGGAGCAAACCAGCTGCACTGTAGGTGACAAAAATTCCACAAATGTCCATTGAATTAATGGGGTATTTAACCCCTTGAATGCTAGAGGTCTCCAACAGATTGCTTATTGATGAGTTGGAGACCACTAGCATTTAAGGGGATATAAATTTAATTTAAATGAAAGGAAAATGTAATTTGTCCCCTGTGGTACAGCTGGTTTGCTCCAGAATTGCACCTCTAAATCTTCCTGAATATGGCTCTTAGAGTGTTCATCAGTTTCTTGTGGTATTCATGAATAATGTTACCGCCCAACAATTCATATCTACCCTCTGCACCACTGTACTATAGCTGCCAATATGAGGCCATGTAAAGAGAAATGTTGACATTTATCTAGGTTTGTGTATCAGACAACATAGAAACAGAGAATAGCAAAAAGTGTTTTTCACTTGATTATGGCACGAACATGGTGTAATGTTTGATGCAGTAATACTGATGCCACTATTGTTCTGCTATATAGTTGGCATGGATCACATCTACTGAAAATTGTGCAAACATTGATTGGCACACGTTATGTTCTAGTTTCTGATAGTGAAATGATATCATATCTCATGAGCTCTCAGGTCCATAAAAGATTAGTGTAAATATGCAGTGTTGTTCATGTGAAGCATACATTCACTAGATATCACGCCACCATGATGTATAGCAGATTATCATCTAACCTCGAGGTCCAGGACTGGATTTCCCTAATAAGCAGGGTAGACAATTATGCAGGTCATTCTGAGTCGTGGGTACAGCATGAGGAACCCCAGTTCTCTTGCACCAGAAACCTGCTCTTGGTTCATGATAGCTAATTTAGGCCTGGATTGCCTTGCAGTTGATAATTTTAACACAGGTTTTATCCACAACTTTCTCTATCAGCTGCAATGTAATCTAGGCCATATTTGGCTCTTTACTGGCCATTACTCAACCTCATGCATGCAAGAGAGGTATAGAATATAATGCTTTGCAATGTGTTGTAGATGTCTCAAACAAGGGCTTAAGAGCTTTTTTGTGATGTATATTGCAGGCTAGGTGCTTTTTTCTGCCAGTGGATGGGGCTACTATGTGAAGACAAACAATATTATTAGTATTGGCCAGCATGGTTTTATGGAGAATAGATCATGTCAGACATTTTGTGATAGGGTAAGTAGTAATATGGACAAGGGAATTGCTGTTGATTTAGTATACTTGAATTTTGTAAAAGCCTTTGATACAGTGTCTCACAACAGGTTACTGCCTAAATTTAAAGGCTTCGGTTAGGGAGGTGATATCTGAACATTTATAGAGAACTGGTTAAATGATAGATGGCAGAGAGTTGTTGTAAACAGAACCTTTTCAAATTGGTCTAAAGTTGTAAGTGGGGTGCCACAGGGTTCAGTCCTGGGCCCAATGCTTTTTAATTTGTTTATAAATTATCTAGAATTGGGAATTAAAAGTAGCATCTCAATCTTTGCTGTTGATACTAAGCTGTAAAAGGAAATGCATACATGTTTTTTTCTCTGCAGAACAGGCACGTGCACACATAGACACAAAGGGGGGCTTGAGCACCTGTCCTTTTTGTCCAAAGTGCCCTCGTGCCCTTTTAACAAAATAAATAAATAAATAAATAATTATGAGAAGTGCCCTTTTTTCATTTGAGCCCCGGCCCCCCAAAATGTCTGTGCACGTCCCTGCTGCAGAAGGATGAATTTAGATAAACTGAGTGAATGGGAAGGAAAGTGGCAGATGACAATTAATGTAGAAAAGTATACGTTTATGCATCTGGGCTGTAGAAACAAACATGCTACATATATACTAAATGAGAAACAACTTGGGAAATCCTCATTAGAGAAAGATTTATGAATACTAATAGACACTAGACTTCACAGCAGTGTGCAGAGTCACTCAGCTGCTGCAAGAGCAAATAGGGTACTATTCTGTATTAAAAGAAGTGTAGATGCACACAGGGCTGGATTTACATCTCAGGCGCCCCTAGGCACAACACCCTCCGGCACCCCTAGCCACGCCTTTGCCCCACCCCAACCACTCCGTTCACTTAGCTACACCCCTCAATTAACCACACCGTCTTGTGGTCACATCCATTTTTAGTTTTGTTTCATTCTTCACAGTACTGTTAATCAAAATCATATCTCCACTGAGAGTTTAGAATATCCCACCCAAAGGATTTTTTTGCATGAAAAGAGGATCTGTTCATTATATTCACAGCAGGTGACTCACTGAGGGATGAGATAGAATACATACACTACATTGCACTACAAGTGATTGTACAGACGAGTCGACATACACCAAATTAAAATGCAGGGAAGGCTATTATACACAGGCCATATATTCATCACCTTTTCATACTGTCAGTGATTGGACACAGCAGAGGGCACATATACTGCATTACACTACAGTGGGATTGTGCAGAGGGAACATTTGCAGTAATGCCACATTACAGTGTATTTTGATTGTACAAACAACAAACACACCATACACTGCAGGAAGACTGAATAATGGTCAGTGGACACATACACCACATGAAACAATACAGTTGATTGTATAGAGAAATTAAATATGAATGGTATCATCATCATTATGGTCCATGAAGATGATACCATTCATATTTAATTCCTCTATACAATCACCTGTATTTATTCATGTGGTGTATGTGTCCACTGACCACTATACAATCTTCCTTCAGTGTATGGTATGTGTTATTTGTACAATCAAAATGCCATGTAATGTGGCATTACTCGTATTATGGCTTTTGTTCACTCTGTGTACAATGACACCCAATTACCCGTGATCATCAGATTTAGTTTTATCCCATGTAGAGTTATGTATGTGAATTATTTGGCCACATAGATAGTGCATCTATCTGGGGTATACTCACTCATGAAATCCTTTTGTAGGCCGATTTATATTTTATTAAAAAAAAACCCACAATGTTGTTTAACGTAGGCAACTAGCATATTTCTCACTAAAAGTGAATCACATTTGAAATAATTACGTCCAAAATATGGAAAAAGGCTAAAGAGAAGCCACTCTTCCACAAAATAGGTCTCTACAAATGAGGCACCCAAACTCAGAAGTAACTGAATCTACAAAATCATTTTATTGGTAGGTAGTCAAAATATCAAGAATGGGTAAAATGAAAAACATGTAAAAACACTAATAGAGAGGGATGCTGCAGGAACCTAGAAATACTGTGGATATATCAACCCATATGACATGCAAATGTAATTCATCCAACAATAAATGTACATAAATTGGATGTTAGTGTTCCCATATGCTAATCCCAATCCAGTGACTGGGGCAATGTGGAGCTACATGAATGATACCACAGATCAGCAGTCACAGAATTGCAGTTTCTGTGGAATCATGTTTGTATCTAATTCAATTGCTAGTTCTGTGGTATCACTAGTGTAGCCTCATTTCACTTGCTAGCTCTGTGGTATCACTAGTCTAGCCCCATTTCAGTTGCAAACTATGTGGTGTCACTGATGTATCCAATTTCAATTGTAAGTTCTGTGGTGTCGGTAGTTTAGCACCACTTCAACTGTAAGCTATGTGGTGTCAGTATTTAAGCCCCATTTCAAGTCTAAGCTCTGTGGAGTCACTAATGTTATGTAGTCCACTTCAGTTTCTAGCTCCGTCTTGTCACAAATGTATTTCCATTTCATTTAAAAAAAAATAAAAAATAAAAAAATTTATATATATATATATATATATATATATATATATTTAACCCCTTGAATGCCGGATAGGTATCTAATGCAATGCATTGCTTTGCAATGCCTTGGTGACCTCTCTGGGTTACAAGGGGTTGAAGCATAATTTTTGTCTTTAATTATGTTGGTACTAGTAGAAATGTTTGTGGCAAATGGGAGGGGGAAAACTGGCACAGGGGGGCCCAATTTGGGATCCTGCCTAGGGCCCTATGGAGTCTTAATCCGGCTCTGCAGGCCACTTCTCACTCTTTTAACCCTCTGAGTTCCAGATGGGTACGGAAAGCATTGCAAAGTAATGCGTTCCATACCCCTCTGGTACTCAAAGGGGTTAAGCTTATCTTTAGTATGGGCAAATTCAGGGCATCTTTTCATTATAATTTGTGCGATGCTAGGGGCCCCAAGTCTATAAGGGCTTCCATTAGAACATAATGGGGTCAAAACTTTCTGGGGCCCTTGAGACCAGCAGGCTCCCTCCCGCACTAAGGGGTCTGCGGGGGCTTCTGCTACAGCTCTGTATGCGAGTGCGACCAAGTAGGCGACATGACAATGGCGATTGATGACTTAGTGAATTACTTAAGGTTAGGATACCCGCTCATCCTATACCTCCTAGTAACAGGGAGTGGGGTCACGGTGTCTCATACCAGCGCTAGCTTACCTCAACAGGGCTTAAATAAAACGTCCTTGTAGGCGTGTAGCTTCTAGACTGTACAGGAAGCAGCTACTCTGTGTGTTGGCAGTGGCTGTGTTTTTGGTCGTGTGACTCCAGCTCTTGTCTTCCTTCAAATTCTGTGTCACAGTCACATCCGGCCACGGAGCGCAGGTGCAGCAGACAGCTGGAATCGATATGTGCACCTCCGCGGCACTTCAGCCTTCCCCCTCCAGACATGAATCGATGATTCATCATAAGGAAAAGGCTCGCTAATTTGTAAGAAATTAAAAAGAAAATAAAAATGATCCCAATGACAGGCGCCTCTCTGTGGGGTGCGCCTGTAGGCAGATGCCTAATCTGCCTTATTATAAATCTGGCTCTGGATGCACAGGATGCTAATATATTTCTACCTCTATATAAATCCTTGTTAAGGCCTCATCTAGAATATGGAGTACAGTTTTGGCCACCAGTCCTTAAAAAAGATTATTGGACTGGAGAAAGTGTGGACACATACAACAAAACTGATAAAGGGATTGGAGGATCTGAGTTATAAAGAGAGACCAGCCAAACTGGGTTTGTTTTCATTAGAGAAGAGACATCTAAGGGGTGATATGATTACCATTTACAAATAAATTCAAGGTCAATACAAAGAACTCTCCAATTAATTATTTACTCAAAGAGCTGAGCTAAGAACGAGAGGTCATCCATTAACCCCTTAACGACCACTGCCGTGCCAGGACCGTCACGGCTGGCCAGCACTTAAGGACCAGTGATGGTCCTGGCACATCAACAGGAACTAAAAAAAAATGCCCCATGGGGCTCAAGTGCTGGCCGCGAGCGCGTGCCGGTCCTTAAGGGGCTAAGACTAGAGGAAAGGCACTTTTGACTAAAACAAAGGCAGGGTTTTTTACAGAAAGCTATGGAATGCTGTACTTGCTGATACTGTAACTGCTTTCAAAAAAGTAACGGATGCCTATCTAGCACAGAACAATACTGGGAATTATGACAGATGGCTCCAGTGCAGACAGACCGTTGATCCAGGGAACTATATGGCTGCCATTTGTAGTCAGGAAGGATTTTTTTTTTATTGAAACTAGTCTAAAAGCACAGGCCAAGGTCTGGGTAATGTTAACGCTTTGATTGCTAGAGGGCGTGGCGTACCCCCTCTGGCACTCAAAGGGTTAAGAGGCCGCTACCTCATTGCTCCACGTGATGCAGTCTTGTGTCGCCTCACTCACACTATGCAATCATGTGCAGTAGAGACTGCCCAAACGAGGGCAATCTCTACTGAGCATGCCTGCATCATGACAAACATCATAGCGAATTATTATATAGGATGGCTTCATTGGGTTTTTTTTTCTTCCTCATGATCAGCGGGGTGATTTGGCATGTGCTGGACTTGATGGACACGTCTTTTTTTTCAGCATCATCAACTATGTTACTATGTTATGCACACACGATCAATTCTCCCTATCATTAGTTAATACCCCACATCTCCAACAGTTCTCTCCTGTCTTTCACATTCCTCTTTCTTATTATTCTATCATTATTCTCTTGTGGTTATCTCTCTCTATCTTTCTCCCTCTCTCTCTCTTTCTTCATGTTCCAAATTCTCTCTTCCCCTACTTCCTTTTTTCTCTCCCTCTCTCTGTTTCCCATTTCTCTACCATTGCCTGCTTTCTTCCTCGGTTCTTTCTTAGTTGATTTTCCAGTTTTCAGTGTTGCTGTTCTTATTTCCTCCCTTTCACTTCACCCCCTTTTCTCTCAGTCGCTCTCTTCCTCTCCATCCCAGTTTAACATCTATCTCCACCAGTCTCCTCCCATTAACCACCTACTCATCAACTCTAGTTTTCTCCCTTGTCCTTTTCTCACTTATCACTCTATTTCTAAGTTCTCAGCCTCTCACATAGTTCCCCTTACTCTTGGTTCTCTCTTATTCACACTACCAGTTATTTCTAACTCTTATTTCACTTCTCCCTTAAACCCTGAATCCTTAATCCCAGCAGCAGACAGGAAGCAAGTGAAAATGCTGTTGAAGCCAGTGGCTAGGGACCCACAGTCAGAGATATAACTACAGAGTTTGTAGAGATTGCAGATGTAACGGGATGCAGAATACAAAGGAACCCATTGGTTTTGCGCTGTCCATAGCCCAATATAATGTGACCAGTTTCTTGTGGAATTATAAATTCCATGGGATGCAGGTATTCTGATGGAGATTAAAATGGGCCCAGTGCAATCACTGATATATATATATATATATATATATAGGGCTTATAATTTTAAGTCCTTTGCTAGTAGCCAGACCTGAAAAGTTACTCACCACTGCAAGCCAAAACAGGGCTGAATTTCTACTCGCCAGGGCTACATTTTCACTCACCATTGAGAGAGAGAGAGATAGAGATATATATGTATAGAGAGAGAGAGAGATAAAAAGTTGGCTAGACATAAATCTGATGTTATTCTCACATTAGTATTGTCTACAGCATGCAAATTAATTGAAATGAAACACAAAGAAAAACAGTGCACCAGAATATTTCAGTGTAGTAGTCGGATGTACTAAAAATAGTACAAATATATACAGTGGGCTAATGTGAACTATATATATATATATATTACAGTGACAGAATTTAAACATGCATGGGATAGACATAAGGCTGTCCTTAACATAAAAAAGACAAGGACCAAACAAGGTTTGAGGTTTCTACAGTAGGAAAATGGGCAGACTAGATGTGCCGAATGGTTCTTATCTGCCGTCAGATTATATATATATATATATATATATATATATATATATATATATATATATATATATATATATATTGCACTAAAGTGAAACTATATATTTCTCCTAAGAGTGATAGAAGATACAAAAAATGGACTATAAGTAAAGATGAGCGAGCACCCCGATGCTCGGGTGCTCGGGTGCTCTGACCGAGCACCCCCTGATGCTCGAGTGCTCGGCCGAGCACCCGAGCCCCATTCAAATGAATGGGAGCACTCGAGCATTAAACCAGGCACCCCCTGCTCTGATGAGCGGAGGGTGCCTGGTCAATGTCCCCCTTCATCTCCGCTATGCCCCTCTTCCACAATGTCCCCCTTCATCTCCTATGCCATAGCGGAGATGAAGGGGGACATTGTGGAAGAGGGGCATAGCGGAGATGAAGGGGGACATTGTGGAAGAGGGGCATAGACTCTATGCCCCTCTTCCACAATGTCCCCCTTCATCTCCGCTATGCCCCTCTTCCACAATGTCCCCCTTCATCTCCTCTATGGCATAGGAGATGAAGGGGGACATTGTGGAAGAGGGGCATAGCGGAGATGAAGGGGCACATTGTGGAAGACGGGCATAGCGGAGATGAAGGGGGACATTGTGGAAGAGGGGCATAGAGTCTATGCCCCTCTTCCATAATGTCCCCCTTCATCTCCGCAATGCCCCCTTCATCTCCGCAATGCCCCCGTACCTCCATTCCCTGGTGGTCCAGCGGAGCGTCTTCGGATCTGTGCCTCTTCCGGCACAGATCCTCTTCACCCGAGCATGTCGGGCGAGCACATGGCGGTACTCGTACGAGTACCGCCATGTGCAGAGCAGAGCGATGCTCGAGCCGATCCGAGCATCGGCCGAGCACGCTCGCTCAACACTAACTATAAGATTAGAAGGACTATAGAGCAACACTATAGCATCTAAGACAAACTAACCACTTAGGGTGATGTGAACGGATTGGCGTGATTTTAACAGGAAAAAGGCCCCCTGGCCACTCCTGTCAAAATCTCTGCAAGGCTTACACCTCCTTCCAATGTCCATAGTTCACAATATTATTGCAGCAGCACAGAAAAAACATGGCTGACTGTCGCCGCATATCTATGTTCTATCCTCCCGCACCACCGTCACTCTCCACTCCTCACCAAGGAAGCCTCTCTTACCCTCTATCACACTCAAAGAGCTGCCCTCCATGGACAAAGGCTCACTTACATCCAAATCTCCTAGTCTGCCTCACTGATACCAACCCAGAGAGGTGAAGGTTTGGTTGAGGCAAGAAAAATACAATCACCTACAATATCACAACGCTTCTTTCACAAGACAATGTCCCAGAGCTGTTAAGCAGAGCTATGCTGTCCAGGTGCAAGGAGGGGCCTCTGTGTATCCTGCTGCTGTATGGGGCCTGGATACACATAAAGATGCCTCTTCACATTCTACTTCTGTACAATACAAGTGGCACATTAGAGAAAGACTGAGTGAGGCACACTGGTTAAATGTACATACACGGTTCCAAATAGAAAAATCTGTGTAATGGGATCACCCATCTGTTGTGAAAAATGTGTCCATTATTACTACCTCACAATTTCCATTATTTGTTTTCATGAGGTGATGATGGGGCTAGAAGAAAAAAAATGCAGCTTTAACTTTTTCTATGCCAGAGTTGCGTCCAACTCATTTGGATTCCCCTCTGACATTCAAAAGGTTATTGTTGCTCTATGTTTCTCTTAGTATGGGATGTGGGAGGTGCTTTTACTGGAGGGGACGAAATGGCCTGTGGGAACGGTATATCTCAACAAAGCATACACAAAATAAATTAGGAACTGACAAGTGAGACAGATCAGTGCCAGTGGTGGAGAGGTGTGTATGTACAAGTGGAGCGGGAGGGGAGGAGGTACAGTACACAATGATGTTTGAGGAGAGAAGCCACAAATCTATCTTCAGTTCAAGACGTCCTACAAGGAGGAGGAACAGTCACGGAGAAAACAGCAGGAAATGCTTTGGATATCCCTCTAGCACTCAAGGGGTTAAGCATGTTGGCTGCTGCCTCGGGCGTTGGGGTCGTGGTGGTAGCAGGTGAACCTCCTTCAAGTCCTGAACATCTCACAAGATCTCTCTTTTTTTTCCTACAATGTTGTCACTCTATTAGTACGTTTACAGGGATAGTAATGTTTAATTTTAAGTTAATTTAATATTGTAGGCATTAAAAATGAATTACATTGATGTAAGTCTTATCTCTCAAACCTTTATGGTTTGAGAGCTATAACTGGCCACAGTTCCCCCCTCCAGGCTGTTTCAGAGAAATCAGCTCAATAGCTGCCAGCAGCAGATTCCGATCCCTGGACCGGCCATTGGCTCTTCAGCAGAGCTGAAATCGCACTATTTAGAAATAAATACTTCATTGGAACAGTCTACAAAGTGTGCTTGGTCAAATTACCGCAATCTGGTGCTGTCAGCAAGAGAGCTGACTTCTCTGAAACAGCCTGGAGGGGGGAACTTTGGCCAGTTACAGCTCTCAAACCATAAAGGTTTGAGAGATAAGACTTACATCAATGTAATTCTTTTTTAATGCCTACAATATTAAAGAAACTTAAAACAAAACATTACTATCCCTTTAACTCTTTGAATGTCAATGTACACATCTCAGCAACCCCCTGAAGGCACACACACATGGAAGAGAAGAGAAAGATCAATATGGGAATTATAATACAAACAAAACAGACAGCCCCTAATTACCTGCTCCAACACTATTGCCCTCCATATAAAGTGTGATATCCCACTTTTGGAGGAGGCAAGTAGAGGGGCTGTCTGTTGTCTTTGTCTTATTGTCCCTATAGTGATATCTCCCTTCTCTTCCATGTATGTCTCCTTTCATGTCTCTCCCCAATATCCACCCCTCTCGCCACTCTTCATCTTTCCCCATTTACATCCATACTGTCGCACTCATTCCCAGCTTCATTGGTACCCCAATTACAACCTATACCCTCACTGACATCCTTGCTACCTCCCTCAAGTACCAGCCTTGTTGAACTGCAATTCATATCCTTGCTTGCCCCACCACCAATTCACTTTTGCTGGCCTGCCATTAACAGCCTTGCCCCACACAGAAAGTGTGTGACTCTCTGTGTAAGACAATGTGTGTGTCTGTGACACTGATTGTTACCGGCAACGCTGTGCCAGCCACTGCACAGTGCATTGTTTCTGAATGCACTGGATACCCCTTTGACACTCAAAATGGTTAACCCTTTGAGTGACAGAGAGTAATGCTACGCATTCAGATACAATGTGTTCTGCATACACATTTCAGATACAATGCGTTCTGCATACACATTTTAACCCTTTCTGTGCCAGGCAGTGCACAATGCATTCTTTATAAATGCACTGCATACCACTCTGCCATTAAAAAGGTTAACCCTTTGAGTGACAGAGCCCAATGCAACCCTTTCACAAACAATGCATTCCACACTGCCTGCCATTCAAATGGTTACATTACATGCCAGCATCTATCTGTTTACCATTACAACTTTACAACAAGACTGTGCTGCCAATAGCAATAAGAAGAATGAAAACAAAACAAAAATAAACACAACAAAAATCATGCATTTCAACACTATATTCAAGAATGAAAAAAAGACGGGCAAATCCATCCCACACTGCTAGTGCAGATATATGTATATGTCATGAGTATTGCAGTATGCAATAATACCTTTTTTATTGGACTAACTTTCAGTTATATGTAGACAAAATTTCAAGAATGATGCTCCATCGTGCTTAATTCCCTTCACAATCAGAAGATGTCCAGCAGTGCCATCAGCTCAGAGTTGGCAGAAAACAGTGGGACCTTGGTATACCCATCTACTGCCCTGAAAGGTCTGGTCAGAAGTGGTCTTCATGGAAGACTTGCGGCCAAAAAGCCATACTTCCAACGTAGAAACAAGGCCAAACGAATCAACTATGCTCAAAAACACAGGAACTGGGGTGCAGAAAAATGGCAGCTGATTAGTCAAAATTTTAAATATTTGGCTGTAGCATAAGGTAGTTTTTTCAACAAAGGGCTGGAGAGAACAGTACACGAATGAATGACTGCAGGCAACTGTGAAGCATGGTGGAGATTTCTTGAAAGTTTGGGCCTGCATTTCTGCAAATGGAGTTGAGCATTTAGTCAGAATTAATGGTCTCCTCAATGCCGAGAAGTACAGGCAGATACTTATCCATCATGCAGTATCATCAGGAAGGCCCCAAATTTATTCTGCAGCATCACAACAACCCCAAACATACAGCCAATGTCATTAACAACTATCTTCAGCGTAATGAAGAAGAGTCCTCAAAGTGATAGTATGACCCCCACAGAGCCCTGATCTAAACGTCATCAAGTCTATCTGAGATTACATAAAGAAAGAGAGAAGCAACTGAGGCTGCCTAAATCTACAGCAGAACTGTGGTTAGTTCTCCAAGATGTTTGGAACAACCCACCTACATGCCGACTGTGTGCAAACTGTGTGCAAATGCACCTAGGATAATTGATACAGTTTCGAAGGCAAAGGGTGGTCACACCAAATATTGATTTGAATTAAATTTTTCCAGTTAGATGTTCCCTCACTATGCATTTTGCCAGGCTTTGGCTGACTACCGCTCTCTGTGTACCGACTCAGGCTTTGGCTGACTACCGCTCTCTGTGTACCGATCCAGGCTTTGGCTGACTACCGCTCTCTGTGTACCGATCCAGGCTGTGGCTGACTTCCGCTCTCTGATACTGATCCAGGCATTGACTGACTTACGCTATTTGTGTTGCCCTCGCTATTATTGTCAGTCCTCTCCGATTTGTTGCCTCCGGTTGCACTACTCTCTGCATTTGTATCAGTGTGGCTTCCGTTACGTACACCCAGTCTGTACTATCCAGTCACTAGCGGTTACCGTTGCCTACCCACTATATGCTCAGCTTGTGACTATCTGTGGCCTCCGTTAAGTACACCCAGTCAGTGCTATCCGGTCACTAAGCAGCTACCATTGCCAGTTCATTACCTACACGCAGCCTGTGATTCCCTGTGGCCTCCGTTAAGCACACCCAGTCAGTGCTATCCGGTCACTAAGCGGTTACCGTTGCCAGTTCATTACCTCACGTAGCCTGTGATTCCCTGTGGTCTCCGTTACGTACACTCAGTCTTGCTGTCCGGTCTAGCAGTTACCGTTACCAGCTCATTACATTATCTCAGCCTGTGACTCTCTGTGGCCTTCGGTACGTCTCCCAGTCTGTGTTGTCAGGTCACTAGCTGTTACGTTGTCAGCTCATTTCACCGACTCAGCCTGTAACCTGGTAGAGCCTCCTCAGTTCCTTGTTGCTCCAGATGTCAGACTGCCTTACCCGATATTCGGTAAGGCCGGTAGAGCCTCCTCAGTTCCTTGTTGCACCAGATATCAGGCTGCCTTACCCGGTATTCGGTAAGGCCGGTAGAACCTCCTCAGTTCCTTGTTGCACCAGATATCAGGCTGCCTTACCCAGTATTCGGTAAGGCCAGTAGAGCCTCCTCAGTTCCTTGTTGCACCAGATATCAGGCTGCCTTACACGGTATTCTGTAAGGCCGGTAGAGCCTCCTCAGTTCCTTGTTGCACTAGATATTAGGCTGCCTTACCCGGTATTTGGTAAGGCCGGTAGAGCCTCCCTATTGCATTGCTATTTGTATGCCCTGTCCTGTGTCAAACTTTCTTACTGCTGTTTGTAGAGTTTGGACCCGTGAGGGGCCTTGTTGCGCTTTATTTTGCCTAATAAAGCTTTTCTATTTTATCCTACCCAATTGTCTGAGTGTTCAATAAAACAGTGACAACATGTTGATTCTTTGATCATAGTCCTAGACAGTAGTTCCTTTGATTTATTGGCGTGGACCTGGACTATGCTATTCTTCACAGTTGCTGTTAAAAAATTTCATTCATGGACTATTTTTGTTCTATTGTTTAGGCTATGTACATTATATCCACGCAATCTGGCTATTTTTTCCACACATTAGCTTTATTCAGTTCTGATATGTATATGATAGCTTGGTTTGACTCGACAAATATATCTCGTTTTATATGATTTATGGGGATATCCACTAGGGGGATTCCGTGTTACTATACAATGTATCCATTTTTTCATGAGTAGTATTATTGGCCAGGGCTCCTTCGGCTCTGTGCGTGTCACCGGTGACACAACGGTCTCTCGTGCTACGTATAGTTCCGTGCATGTTATGCATTACTCCTGCCGAGCATACTTTAGTACATCTATCTGCTCTGTTGTATAATTCGAATTGTTCATTCATTCTCACAGGGTGTTGAGTTTTATCCCTGTGGATATCACCATTATGTTTCAATATATCATGGCAGCATGACGACGTTCATACTGTACTTGCGGCCCGGCGGTGACGTCACCACTCCCCCTCAGGCCACGTGGATATCGCAGCATTGTCTATATAAACCCACCGCCATCTTGGAGTAGTTGTCTTGAGAAAGGTCCGCTATTAGGACCAAAACGTCGACCGATTCTTTTGATTTATTGCCCATTAAATTGTCTTCAAGAGATTCCCACTGGTGCTGCCTCTTTCTTTTATATATCACCTTAGAGCACTATATATATTTGTACTATTCTTTTTACATCCGATTACTACACTTAGGATATCAAGTACAGACTTTCTGTTTGCTTGATAAACGTTCAAATTTGAGGACCGAAACGATGCATATACTATACCAGTAAATTAGTTATTTTTGCTTGAAATCTGTGAGTGCGCAGCTAATTTCATGCATATTGTGTTGTTCTGGTGCACCTGGTAATGATGACCAGTGATGACCAAGTAAACATGTATCCCTGTGAACTGTATATATATATTTGTACTATTCTTATTACATTCTATTACTACACTTAGATATTCCGGTGCAATGTTTTTCTTTTGTGTTTTTTTAAGCAGTTTGACCTGAGGGGTACTGACAGTTACAAGGATATCAAGTATAGACTTTCTGCAATCTGAATACCAATCTTAGAAAAGGGTGTTTAAATCCCACTGGACTTCTATACCATCAACATCAATTTGTTTGGAATTGTGACTTTCTCCTACTTTCATGTATTTGCACATCACACAAGTACAGACTTTTGAACTTTCTCTATAGAAGGTGACCACATGAGGTTTGTGTAATCCTTTGTGACTATTCGGTTTTTGTATATTGACACCTGTATCTGAGCAGAAGATACTGATTTGATCTCTGTTGATCTCTCCTGCTTATAGATTTGTGTTTTGTGTTTCCCCAGAGAGAGGGGATTGTTAGTCAGCATTCCACAATGCAAATTAATCCTCTGCTACAAATATATTTCAGTACATTTTTAGTAGGACCGGGAGTATAGCAATAATTTTGTCATTGTCAATGTATACAAATTGTCGCATTAACCTAATTAATCTGCCAAAAATCACCTTAAATTAATCACACACGTTTCAGTGTATGTTAAAGATGTATAAAAAGTGTAGGGACAAAAAGGTGCTGAAAAGTCATAAGGCCAAATTTGAGACCTTTTTATTATGATCAGTATACATGTGTAAAACAAGCAAACATTTATAAACATATTCCCTAGAGCACACAGAAAAACATCATACAACAACCCATTATTGGGTTCCTTAAATAATGTATTTGTACATTTGTCCCATTGTTTCAGATGTAATCATTACCAGCCTCTGGAGCAATCACATTGAAAACTATCAGAACCCACTATGACTTCCAAGCTTAGGATAATGTGAGTTGTAGTTTAACACCTGCTGTAAAGCCACAGTTTTCCCACCCATCAGTTAGGTCATATTGTCCCTTGCACTTGTCTTTTTATATATCTTCCTTATTAGCACTGTATTATATTTGCTTGAATTATTTGTGATGATTTGGGGTAAATTTGCATTTATTGGCAGTACATTGTTGGTTTCATTGGCATTGACGTTAACATTATTTGCATTGATTTACTGAAGCTTAAATGAATCTATAATTGTCTTATTTCTGCTCATGTGAACTGTATTGGTTTTTGAACCTTACTCCATTGGACTTCTCTGGTCTGTGTGTGTTGGAGAGAAGAAACCTCTCTTACATGCATATATTACTATTTCATTCTAAACATGCATTTTTTATTTGTCATTTGTTTGTGATCCTTGAGAACAATAAGTATTTGTGTGTGGTGTGTGTGTGTGTGTTTATGGTGATGGCCAATGCCTCTGCTTCTCTGTGTTCGACCCAGCCTATACAACTACTCTGTTGCTTCTCTGTTTTCGATCTGGCCTGTACGATTACCCCACTGCTTCCTTGTGGACAATCTGGCCTGTACAACTACTCCATTGCTTCTCTGTGTTTTTACCCAGCCTGTACAACTACCCCACTGCTTCTCTGTGTTTGACCCTACCCGTACGACTATTCCATTGCTTTTATGTGTTTGACCCGGCCTATGCGACTACTCCGCTGCCTTCTCTGTGTTCAACCCAGCCTGTAAGTCTATTTCTACATTCCAGTCCCTGGTAGGTACTTCTTGTCATTCTGCTTCCTACCTACCCTGCTCCCATAGTAGAGTATTGGGCTAGCTGTATTCTTCTTTGTCCTCTAGCAGCCACCTGTGGTGTTGCATACTATAACTTCAGGAGAGTTAGTCTACATTCAGAGGTGGACCCTGCTTGCTAGCCTCACTCTCCAGAGTTGTACCCTAGCCTGCACTTTCCCTTACAGGAGAGCTGTTGATCATTCTGAACATTCACCAGCTTCTCTGATGAGTGTTATCCAGCTTAGCGGCTGGCAACTTTATACAGCCGAGTCTGCAGCATGGTCAATCAGTTGTAACCTACAATTACCTGCAGGATCCTGCCTTACCGTTACAGTCTGCACATCAGATCCTACCTTTACACAGGGCTGGATTTACATCTCAAGAGCCTGTAGGCACAGAAATTTGAAGCCCCCCCCCCCAGTGGGCCATCTGCACTGGACACCTCCACAATGCTCCTAATCTCCACGTTGCCCCCTCCATCATCATCTCCAACTTGCCCCCCATTAGCTCCACATTGCCAACCACCATCTCCATGTTCTCTCATATTGCCCCCCTTCTGCTCCAACTTGCTCACATAGGTGAGACAGAGAGGGAAGTGTAACACTGAAAGACATTATACATTCATGTATAGGTCACTTTTTACCCCATAATAAATCTCCAATTACCTTAATATGAGCAGACAATCCTATTGGCCAATATGAATCAATTCTTTTAAGACTGCATGTACAAAATGAATCCTTATTGAGCACTGCATATCATGTCCATGATGCTGGATTCCAGGGGGTAGATTCACTAAGGTGAGATAAATGTAAGATGCATACTTCAGTTCCTATGCTTTACAATGGTGTCTATACACTAACACCTTACCAGCTTCAAAGGACATCTCAATATAATGAGGGTTTATCTCACTTTTATCTCACCTTACTATATAACCCACCCAGGATCTCAAACTCTTCCCACTGAAAATCTATTAGGAAGCATTCAGTGGGACAAATATGGTCTTGAGGTACTGCAGCAAAGGAGTGTATTTAATGTCAGCACTTTGACACAGCTGCACAAATTCATGTTTCCACTTTACTAAAGATGGCATTTGTGGCAGTGCTTCTAAAACACCTAAATTTCATTAGAGAGTCTTTCCACCTACATCATCTAAAGAGATCTGAACAGTGGCTTATTCATACTCAATCAGTAAAACATTGCACTGTTTGACACAGAACCAGGTGGAAGAAGCCATTATCCATATCATTGCAATGCGTTGGATACCTCTGACTCTTGAAGGGTTAAGGGCCATATGAACATAGAAAAAGTGAAGTAAACCAACTGCACTATAGTGGACAAATAAAAGCTCCTATTTATTGAAATCCAGCTTCTAACACCTTGGAGGTTATGCACTAAGGCATGCTAAAGAGGTGATAGTGGAGATGACTTGTCCAGTGATATCACTTCTCTATTTCCTATGTTATTTTATGGAGCCAATGCACTAAGATTTCTCCAAGTCTGGAGATCTTATTGCATAGGCTCTATAGAATAACACAGGAGCAGCCATCTCCAACTTATCACCTCTTTAGCATGCTTTGGTACATAACCCCCTTGAATGTTATCGAGGTCTCCAAAACGATGTGTTGAGGTTCTTTCTAGCATTCCATGGGTAAAAAGCCCCATTAAATGGGAGTTCTTATTTTTTCCCCATGGCGGAATAAGTTTTCTCCAGTAATGCTCCTCTTCTTTATGCATAAGGTCCTAATTAGTTTCTCATTAAGACATATATAGTCAACTATATTTAATAAATGATAAATATTGAGTGTAGGGGGTATTTTTGACATTCACAATTTTAGTTGCAGGGATGATATGAGTTATTAGCTTCCTCTCTGATTTATTAATGACTAGGATTGCGATTGAAGCATAGCATCCCATTGTGACTTGGTGCCTTATTAATTTTTAATCATAGTAATGATTTGTTAAGGCTTCAGTCTGCTCAATGATTAGAAATGTAAGCATGTGACTCATCTAGTTATTTAATGTTCATTATCCCCCTGCCTTCACCTCTTTGTGACATTAGCCCTTTCTCATTGGAAGGGTCTGATCGGTCACCCAACTGAAGGAGTTGTTATTGCTAATAGCAACCCTACATGGAGATCTGCTGAATGATACACTTCCCACTATTATAAATGAGTCCTGAGCACATACTGTATTGTAGTTAGTTCTCATGATTGGTTTATGATACTATAAACTATAACATGTCTAAATTGTAGATTTTTGTGTAGTGTTACCATTGGCAACCCCTGCCCAGCATTCCTTCGTCCGGATCAGCCTCATCCATGAAAAAGAGATGCTGTCTCAAAAAGAGGTGGAAGGTGGGGGTAATAATCATTAAGCTGTAGGAGAGTGTTTGGGCTCCAGTGATCATCATTCTGTGTGGTTTAATATAAAAACAGAGGCTGAGTTGCACCACACAAAAACAAAGGTTCTAGACTTTAGAAAGGCTGATTTTTCTAAAATGGAAACATTTTTATGTCAGTCTTTAACAACTTGGAGATCTTTAGATGGAGTCCAGGAGAAATGGGATTATCTGAAATGTGTTTTACTAAACGCAACAGAGCATTGCATTAGACATGTCAGCAAGGGTAAAAGAAAGAGAAAACCACTGTGGTACTCAGCAGAAGTGGCAAATATAGTAAAAGAGAAAAAAGAAGCATTTAAGAAATATAAGCAGACGCAGAAGGAAGAAGATAGGTATCGGTACAAAACTAGGTTGAAGGAGGCCAAATGTATTATTAGATGTGCCAAAGCACACACAGAGGAAAAAATTGCCCAGTCAATAAAAAAGGGGGATAAAACATTTTTTAGATATATAAGTGAAAGGAGGAAAACGAAACAAGGAATAGTTAGACTAAAAACAAAAGATGGAAACTATGTAAATGAGAACAAAGGGCTAGCTGACTGTCTCAATGAATATTTCTGTTCAGTTTTTACACAGGAAGATGAAGGGAAGGGACCGCTGTTAGAAAAAAGAAATGGCAAGACACGGGAAACATGCATGTTTACAGAAGAAGAAGTTCTAATTCAACTTTCTAATGTAAAAACAGATAAATCAATGGGTCCAGATGGGATACACCCAAAGTTATTAAAAGAACTTAAGTGTGTTCTGGCAAAACCTTTAACAGATTTATTCAATCAGTCACTAGCAACAGGAATTGTTCCAGAAGATTGGAAGGTAGCAAATGTAGTACCGCTTCACAAAAAAGGTAGCAGGGAAGAGTCTGGTAACTACAGACCAGTAAGTCTTACATCAGTAGTGGGAAAATTAATGGAGACTATGTTAAAGGAAAGAATTGTTGAATATCTGAATATAAATAGCTTGCAAGATACCAAACAGCATGGGTTTACAGCAGGGAGATCTTGTCAAACTAACCTCATAGATTTTTTTGACTGGGTAACTAAAATAATAGATCAAGGGGGAGCAGTAGATATAGCTTATCTAGATTTCAGTAAAGCATTTGACACTGTCCCTCATAGAAGACTCATAAATAAATTGCAGTGTTTGGGTCTAGATGTAAAAATAGTGAAATGGATAAGGCAATGGCTGAGTGACAGGAGACAGAAGGTGGTAGTCAATGGAGAATATTCGGACGAAAGGAGTGTTACTAGTGGAGTACCTCAGGGATCTGTACTGGGGCCCATTCTTTTTAATATTTTTATTAGTGATATTGCAAAAGGTCTTCAAGGAAAGGTATGCCTTTTTGCAGATGATGCAAAGATCTGCAATAGGGTAGACATTCCAGGGGGAAAAAGCCAAATGGCGAATGATTTAGGTAAATTAGAAGAATGGTCAAGAGTGTGGCAGATGCACTTTAACGTTGATAAATGTAAAATAATGCACTTGGGACATAAAAATCCAAAGGAAAAATATACCATTAAGGGTACTGTGCTGTCAGAGACAACAGAGGAAAGGGATTTGGGAGTAATTATTTCTAATGACTTAAAGGTAAGCAGGCAATGTAATAAAGCGATGGGGAATGCAAGCAGGGCACTGGGTTGTATAGCTAGGGGCATTAGTAGCAGAAAAAGGGAAGTAGTCATGCCACTGTACAGATCTCTAGTTAGACCTCACCTAGAATATTGTGTACAGTACTGGAGACCCCATCTCCAGAAGGATATTGATACTCTAGAGAAAATTCAAAGAAGGGCTACTAAAATGGTGACTGGTCTACAGGAAAAGAAATATCAGGATAGACTAAAGGATCTGAACATGTATAGCTTGGAGGAGAGAAGAGAGAGAGGGGATATGATAGAAACATTCAAATACATGAAGGGATTCAACAAAGTACAGGATGGAAGTATATTTCGAAAGAGTAAAAACATTAGGACAAGAGGCCATAGTCTAAAACTAGAGGGACACAGGTTTAGATGTAATGTAAGAAAGTTTTACTTCACTGAGAGGGTAGTAGACAAGTGGAATAGCCTACCAGCAGAAGTGGTAGATGTCAATACAGTGACAGAATTTAAGCATGCATGGGATAGGCATAAGGCGGTCCTTAACATAAGAAAAGACCAAGGACCAAAAAAGGTTTGAGGTTTGTTTTTTAACACAGTAGGAAATTGGGCAGACTAGATGGGCCGATTGGTTCTTATCTGCCGTCAAATTCTATGTTTCTATGTTTCAAATTCTATTAAATACAGTCACACTTAAACTGAGAACTAGTGAATTAACTAATGTTTTAAAGGGATAGTAACACTTCGTTTTAACTTTATTTTATTTTGTAGGCATTAAAAAAACATGAAGAATGATATAAGTCTTATCTCTCAAACCTTTATGGTTTATGAGATATTCACAAGCAAAGTTCCCCTCCCCGCCCCTTTTTCCTAGTGTAAGACATCTCTTCTCAGATGTGGATCAGGTTGTATGACAGTACAGATAACAGAAGGGGACAATTTTCTTTGTATGAAAACAATGAAAGCCCTTCCCCCCTTGAAAAGTTTTTCAGCTTTTTCCATTATCTTAATTGAAGATTGTCCCTCTCTGCAGTCTACCTGGGCATCTCCCTTCTTATCTGGTTGAACAGGGGGGGGATACTTTGTTTGTGAATATCTCTTAAACCATAAAGGTTTCAGAGATAAGACTTATATCATTCTTCATGTTTTTTTAATGCCTACAAAATAAAATAAAGTTAAAATGAAGTATTACTATCCCTTTAAAGAAACTCTATCATCTAAGTACAGCTTTGGTGATGTTGAAAGAGCTTTCAAGATCACCTGTATTTTGCATTAGCCATTTTTTTTTAATTAGAAAACTTGTTTTGTTGGGATTTAGATTTATAGATTTTGTTAATTAAGGCATGACATGTGGACACTTCTTAACTTAGCTATACATTATCTACATAACAATTGCTAATACAACATACAGGTGATTTGAAAGCTCTGCCAAACTCACAAGTTGTTTTTTTGTGATAATGTACTTTCAAGGAAGAATTACTAAATCTCTTTAATGGATAAAGTTGTTTTTTAAAGAAAAACAGTAAAAATGAAGCCTCATTATAGGTAAACCAAATTACATCTTGGATTTAAAGATTTAAATATGTCTATTAAGTGTACAGCAGAGCTTTTTTCCACAACTTCTAACTATGACCTGCATTAACTGAGTCACAGAAGCTGATTATTGCATCATATCCATGCTTTCACAGTACTTGCCAGAAAGCTCCCTGGAAACAGATATTTAGGAAGCCCAGTGTCAGGTACATAAATGTATAAAATAAACACATGAAACATTGTATATAAAATGTATAGTCAAATTAACTTAAACAATATGTAAATTCAAACATGAGGTTGACTGTCACTTAAATATTATATTAATATAGTCATATATGATTTTGTATAATCAGTAAAGTGTTTAAAAGTCTTGTTAAGATATATAGGATATCTTACTATATTACTCCATAGGGCACATTCATTAAATACAGAAGTATTTTGGATATAACCACATCTTTATACACCGAATAAAAGAGTGTATCAAAGTACTAACTACATTATGGCAGTGAAAAACGAGTATGTAAAACATATATATATCAGTAAGTAAAGTTGTATTAAACAGAAAAGGCCCTTATGTACCTAAAATATCAAATATATGCCAGCTTCCCACATCCAGATTGGGATGAGTTTTACTCCCAAGGTACATTCCCAAGAAGGACCCATGAATTCATCAGATATATGTTTCTCAGCCTATTGGGTTGACTATATGGGTCTGTAATGTATTACATAAGAAGCTAGAACTGATTTACTAGCCCTACTGCTGCTTAATGCTAAGTTACTAGGCTACTTATACCAAGAACTCTATAACACCTTCTAATAATAACCTCTTTACCTTACTTTGGCCATAAAATCCTAAAGGCCAATGTGAATTTTGATAACATCTTCAAACAGTCCTGGGTATCATGTCCATCAAGGTAATCATGGCAGTTGCTGGATTTTTTTATTTTAAATGTAAGCATGCAGAGTATTACAAGGGATTTGCTGCACACCCTTCTGGCCCTTAAAGGGTTAAGACTACTACTTTTAGTGGATGGAGTTTATGTCCTCTGGTCTTGCTAGCCACCATTGACATGACATCCACAACCGACTGAAGATGTTGGAGGGTTATGCACTAAGGAGTGATAAAGACACTATAATTCGGAGAAGACTCCTCCAGTGATGTCACTTCTGTTATTCTGTAGAGCATATGCACTAAGATCTCCATAGTTGGTGAAAAACCTAATTTTGCCGACCCTTGGCTCCACCCCTTGTGCCCTACTCATTTATTCCCCGCCTCTGTATGTGTTTAAGTGTCAGTGTGTTCCCTATATGTGTCAGTTTGTGTGTCTGTTCTCTATATGTGTATGTGTGTGTCTGTATGTGTTCCCTGTATGTATATGTGTGCCAGTGTGTGTTCTCTATATGTATATGTGTGTCACTGTGTGTGAGTCTCTGTAAGGATATCAGTGTTTAAGTATGTGTGTGTGCTTCTCTATATGTGTATCAGTGTGACAGAGTATATGTTCTCTATATGTGACTCTCCCCCCTTTGACTCTGTCTCCCTCTTGACTGTTGATCCCCCCCTTTGACTCTCTCTCTTTCCCCGCCTGACTCTTGATCTCCCTCTTGGCTGGTGATCCCCCTCTTGACTCTCTCTCCCTGTCTGCCTTTTGATCCCTCTTTTGACTGCTGATCCCCCTTTCACTCTCTCTCTCCCCATCTGACTCTTGATCCCCCTCTTGACTGCTGATCCCCCCTTTGACTCTCTCTCCCCCATCTGACTCTTGATCCCCCTTTCACTCTCTCTCCCCATCTGACTCTTGATCCCCCTCTTGACTGCTGATCCCCCCTTTCACTCTCTATCTCCCAGTCTGACTCTTGATCCCCCTCTTGACTGCTGATCCCCCCTTTGACTCTCTCTCTCCCCTTCTGACTCTTGATCCCCCCTTTTGACTGCTGATCCCCCCTTTGACTCTGTCTCTCCCCATCTGACTATTTATCCCCTCTTGACCCCCCTTCCATTTACTCTTCCCGGTCCACGTCTCTCTCTCTTCCAGCGAGTACGTTTCAGTGCCCTCCCTTGGCTGGCTATTTTTTTAATGTAGCACAGCGATGCCCATTTCTCTCTCCCCCTCTGCTTCTTCAATCCTGGTCCAGGATTGAAGAAGTGGAGGGGGAGAGAGAAACAGGTATCGCTGTGCTACATTAAAAAAATAGCCAGCCAAGGGAGGGCACTGAAACATACGTTTTTTTTTTACTTCCGCAATAAGTGGTGAGCGGCGGGGGGGCCCCGATGCGCCCTAGGCGAGGCAGGTGCCGACCCTGATCTTATTGCATTGGCTCCATAGAATAATACAGTAAACTGGAGAAGTCACCTCCCCGTTATTACCTCTTTATTATGCCTTAGTGCATAATGTCCGTTGTCTTTTAAACAAAGGCACAATGTAAAAATTAAATTTTCTGACAATAATAAGGTAAGGGGAAGGTTATTAGTTAGGAGTTACTTCCCCTTTAATGAAACTTGTGCAAAAACGAGGGGAATTAATCAACCTATGGGTGTTCTTGGACTTAGTTTTCCTTTATGCCTTAGCTTAAGTTATGCACTAAGTAAAGAGTAGAGGAAGTGGTATAACTTAATTCCATTTTCCTTTACATGATATCGGGCAGGTGTAATGATCCTGATGGCATTATCTTAATAATGTACTAGAGCGAGCATACTTTGTAGTTTGTCCACTGAAGTGTAGCCAATGGCATTGGCGGCTAATAAGAGTGAAGGCGCACTTGCAGATATGTACATTTACCCAATTGCATCAAGGAAAAAGAAGTACATATATCACAGGTCTCACAGTTGAAGTTTGAGGGCACACAGATAATACTACATTTTCTTCACTAGAAAAATATAATATTAGCAATATACTACTTTGTCAGCTTATTTGTCCTTAAAGGAAATCTGTCAGTGAAAATGATACTGCTTATTCTGAAACAGGAACTACACTATTTTTCATAACTTATATTACCTATATTTATAAAATATTTTTTTTGTGGTGACACCATGTTGGCATTACTACTCCCTCCTATACATAACCACCAACTCTCTATCAAATTAGTCCAGCAAGTGACAACCTCAGTTGCCCTTTAAGTGAATACATTATGCCCAATGGATCTTCCACTGATTCTCCATGTGTCACAGTATGACTCATAGATTCCAATGTATTTACATGAGGATGTGATCATATTTTCAAATCACACAGAATCATGATTTCAGGTCCTAGATACAAATATTGTAGATGAAAAAAATACAGGGGGTAGAGAGACCCTGGTATGGTGTTTGTCTGCAACTAGGAAAGT
Source organism: Rhinophrynus dorsalis (assembly GCA_037306005.1). NCBI lineage: Eukaryota > Metazoa > Chordata > Amphibia > Anura > Rhinophrynidae > Rhinophrynus > Rhinophrynus dorsalis. The sequence continues at coordinate 220,943,616 of CM074722.1, forward strand.
AAACTGCATTTTATAAAATGAGGCAAAATAAGTACAACTTAGCTCAACCAGGAGATATGAGTACAGACCAGATATATGAAAGTGTTGCAATTGTAGAACATTTACTGAGACACTGATTGGCCTGTTCATACTGCAAGGTGTCATGTCACATGAGCATAACCCAGTACCACTTTCACTCAGTGCAGAACATAGTCACGTTTCAGCAGGGATAATACGCATAGAGGCCTATGTCACTTCTGTACAGATTGTTCACACAAATAACACTGAAGGTTGAAATGAGTTTGCAGCTTCCAGTGATGACTCACCCACAAGGGCACCAGCCAAGCATAAACTGCTGATACTAATATGAGCTGACTAAAAATTGTGCCTATTAATTATGAAATATTAGGGCAGGCACATAGGTAACATGGGCATCATTGCAGTGGTCCAATCTCCTCTGTGACCCAAGCTTTAAATTAGGGAGAGTCGAGAGTCAATATCTGGAACTCCAGCTACTGATAACTTCAAATCCCATCATCCCAAACCTCGTGAGTTATAGTCCCCAAAAGTTGGAGTTCCACAAATTGCTTACCCATGCCCCCCTATCCTCTGAAACATTTAGTGAAACAAGGTTTGGTCTGTTTCAAAATCAGTGTAATTGGGTTTTTCATAATGATTGTTACTCTTGAAACTTCAATGAGCAGACCTAATTTCCTATCTTTATTAGTGTAACCTTTTAATATTGTTTGTACAATAATGGAACACTAGCTAATAAAAAAACATTTGGAAGCTTATCAAGACATTTTTAAGTGGACTCACAAACCTTAAAAATTATTTTTTTTTTCAATGTTCAACCTTTTTTAATGTGTTCATCTGGATCAGATTAATATGATAAAAACACAAACAGGAGGGCGCCCAATCGTGCCTATTATCACAAGATGACGAATACAAGCATATATATAAAGTTATACTCACAAAAGTGAAGGTTACTTGGGGGCTTATACCCTCCAGTAACTGATCAAGCTTGCAGAGAAAATTAGCCTGACTCTGCTCAGGTCTCCTCAGGTGTCAAAGAAATCCAAAGGTTGTGCTGCAGTCGGTTTCAAATTGTGTTTAATAAAAATATGACATCCAGATAAAATTGCTCTAAAAGAGCTAACAAAAATTAAAACAAAATAACAGTTGTAAAAGAAAAGGTTCAGCAAAACGTTTCGTGGCTTGTTTGCCACTTCTTCAGATGCAAAAAGAACCTCTTACTTCAAAGAACAAACTGGGATTTCAGTAACTCCCCCACTACCACAGCAACACAAGAAGCTTAGTAAAGCGATTTTAATATTTTATGAGAATAAGTGATGTGAGGACAAGAATAAAAAAAAAATGTATTTTCTTCCCTTAACATGTTGCTCCACTTATAAAGTTGTCCTGGTAGACACTATCTCTTTAGTAATGCAACAGAAGCATGAAAGCAATGCTCTCTTATCCTTCTGTTTGAATGATTTTTAAACTCAGTTTGTAGACAAAATATGCATTGTCTAACTGGATATTGTACTTATGGTTTGTCATACACTTGTATTGTGCTTTTGATTTTTTAGGTGTTTATAAATAATAATCACTTAAAAATAATAGACAGGAAAAACACTCTAAGACTGCATCATCCATCATCCCTATTTTTGAGTGAGGTGTTTCAAGAACAAGGGATTGCTCTGTACTAATAAGAGGACCTGACGCTATGTATGCAGTGTGGAATTTTCTGTTCCAGGATGCACAGTAATCTTACTTTAAGCCCTTGCTCTATGATCTCTATCACTGACATCCTCTGAAGTTCACAAATTTACATAAACATTTATAGGTCTTTCCATTAGGCTTCAAACTATAGAACAAAGGCTACAACAATATTGTATTATATTATGTACTGGTGGCCTGCCTAACAAACCAGGTACGTAACCCTAAGTCAAGGGGTCCTCATGTTCTTTCTGTCAACAGTCTATGGGTGGTCCCCAAGTAAGAGTCAATATATTGGCTGTGCTGAATTTGATATCCTGACAGGCAGTATCAGTCTGGCATGACTGCCTTCTCCAAACACTGCAGGAAGGGGCATAACTACAGGGAGTGCAGAAACTGCAGTTGGCCCTGGGCCTAGTATTCAAAGGGACCCCATCTGCCCCAAAGACCAAGAGGTTCTATGTATGCTTCTGTGAAAATATTTATGTGAAAAGTAGCCCAAACAAATGTTTGCACCAAGGTCCAACTAGGTATGCCACTGACCGCAGTATAGCAGAAGATTTTTCTTTTTGGTGGTCTGGTGAACCCAAACTCAGACCCACAAACAAATATCAAATTTACAATAATTCTGAAAAGTTATTATAAAGGGGTGATGTTATATTCTACATTTGAACCCCAAAATACTGCACTCACATCTGTAGCATAGACACCCATTAAACTGGGTACCCATTGAGAGTTAATGTATGCTAGGATCTGGAGTGAAAAGTGTAAATCCGCATTCCTTATGCTTATATATGCCTTAAACGATGATAAACTTATACTGTTTAACCTACATGATATGCAGAAACTAATAGGGCACAAAAGAAATCAGTTAAAAATTCTTACTTTGACTTATGTCTCTTTGAGAAGTGCCATTAAAGGCTTGTAGACAATAACGTTGTGTGCTGGTGTAGTTGCATGTATTAAAGCTGTCTTTACATAAACACATATACAGGAACTGGACTAGCACCCTTTTCCAGTTAATATTGTCTAATCTTATATCTCCTATAGCAAGAATAGCAACATGATACGACACAATAATGAATAGTATTAGAGTAGTGCGAGAGAGAAAATGTTGGATTCTTAATTTTTTTGGCTGTTATAGAGGTTTTCATTGTTTTATGAAGAAGCATCTTAGGGTAACCCTCTCTTTTGTATGCACAAGACTACAACAGGCATTGCTCATAAGCATCACTTCTTTCATTAACTGAAATTGTTATCCTGGGGTGAACAATCTGTGACTCTCCAGCCATATGAAGAACACTATGTTGCCTAACATAAAAGGTTCACCTTTAACATAGAGGCTTAATCCTGTTACTGAATTCAACTGGATCCTCTAAACTAATGAATATATGGCAGTATTTTTGTACAGGTTTTACCCAAATTCTTCAGCTGAGATACTTTGATACATGACACTCCAGTTGTCACTTACTATAATACTTAGAGCAGTGATAGGCAATCACTGTCACTTCAAGGGGCCATAAGCAGAAAAAGGATTATACTTTTCAGTGGCAGTTGAAGAAGGTGAATGGAGGTGGAATAGAGAGAATGTGAATTTTATGGAGGGGGGTGGGGAAGAAGGTGTACATTGCTGGATAGCTAAATACTCTACTGCTCCACAGGAGACAATAGGGTTGAACTACACGTTACCAATCACAGAACTTAGTTGCAATTTATATGTATTCTGATTAACAATATTTTGCAGAATATTATTTCATAATTAACATTTCAGTAGCGTTCAGAACACCTGCATAGGGAAATGCCTCAGTTATACCTGGGACAATCTGCAGGATCCACCAGACTGTAAGCCTACATGGGTAGGCAATATCTGGAAACCTAACTGTTAGAGATTACAACTTCATTCACCCTCCAGCAGCTGTTACTTTCTATGGAGAGCTCTTATAACACTGTGCTGTGGAAACAACTCTTAGCATGGCTTAGTTCTCAGCTTCATTGACACACACAAACACTTCTGCCACGATAAGGCATCGACCCATGATAGATGAACAAAACCAACTTTGTAATGGATTCCACTCGATACTACAGGATAAAGAATAAGACCAAAGACAAGATGGGTAGCGGAAATTACCAAATTTGTTAGTACACAGTGGCAAAAAAAGACACAGGACCAGTTGGTCTGCTCCAGAATGAATCCAATTGTTCAGGGTTCATCAGCCTCAGAATCTCTCCTGTGTCCCCCTTATCCATTGTATGATTAACTCCAAACATAGAAGGAATGCATACTCACATAAAGTGGTTATGTATATGCAGATCAAAATAAGCAGCACTCATCGGGGCTTTTCAAAGTGATCCAATTTAACACATTTATTGTATATTAATGACGTAAGAGAGGCACCAGTAGTTTGCTGAAACAATTACTATACAATAAATGTGTTACTTTCTGATCACTTTGAGAAGTCCTGACGAGTGCTGCTTCTTTTTACCTGCTTATATATAACACACATATACACTGTATATGAGTATGCATTCCTTCCATGTTTGAAAGAGTTAATCATACAATGGACAAGGGGGATACAGGAGAGATTCTGAGGCTGATGCACTCTGAACAATTGGATTCATTCTGGAGCAGACCAAATGTATCTTATGGGACTTTTCCAAAATCTTCACTAATTTAACTGGGTCTTTTAACCCTTTGAATGAAAACAGTATCTAATGCATAGTGAATCAATGCTTTGAAGACCACATTAGTCATCAAGGGTTTAAATGCCCCATTCAAATCAATGGAAATGCTTTCTCCTCTATGGTGCAGCTAGTTTGCCCCATAATTGTTTCAGTTCTTCATAGCATATCATAGTATAAAGCGCAAAGTAAATCTGTAAGCTTTCACATGCTACTTCAAATGTTAACCCTTTAATGACCAGAGGGGTGTGCACTGCAAACCCATTGTTTCACAATGTGTTGCACAATCCTCTTGTCCTTAAGGAATTAATTAACATAGGCATACATGTCAATTAGCATGAGAAGAATGATATATTTGCTTTTCTCCAAGTAAATTCAGTAGAACTGAGGTACTGGGGAGAATGTATGAATTATCCAATGCAGCCCCAAGGTCTTATTCTCTAATGCCAGCGGCTGAACGTCAGGGTATACGCTAGAGTATATGACGGCCAGTGGAAACATCTATCATCGTTAGCACTTTAACCCTTTGAGTGCCAGAAGGGTATGCAATGCATTGCAAAACAATTCCCATACACCAGCTCCATGGCCTGCGCGAAGAGGCATAACATCCCAACAATTACTCTACAACTTTATTAATACATTGCCTTTAGGGTTGCCATCTTTTCTTAAAAAAAAATACCGGCCATGGCATTCTCTCCGTAGACTTAACATTGGACACAAGCCAATTTTTTACCAGCCTGCCGGTAAAATACCGGCTGGGTGGCAACCCTAGTTGCCTTAAACAAGGCAAGGAACAACCCTAAAATCTCATACACTGCCCCACTGTCTTTACCATTCGCGCAAGCGGCATTAAAGGGTGGAATTTTACACTGTATGGTAAATTGTTGCCAAGCAAGTGAAGGGTGTAAAAATGAATGCCAGTGTCTGATTTAGATCAGAATTATTTTCTTACATTCACTCCATAGACTAAGGTGAGGGAAAGATTAAAAGAGCCAGTCTTATTTTAGCCTGATGGATATTATAGACTTCTACATTTTGTGTCTTTGGAACGTTCAAGCACCAAAGCAGTTAATATTTAAAAAGCTGCAGCTTTCAACTTATCCACCTTTTTTAGTTTAAATTTACAGAGCAGGGTCCTTAGCCTGCACCATTTATATTTTCATCCCTGCTGCATATTGCTTGTCACTAAATAGAACTGAGAGTTTTTTATGATAAATTCCCTTAAGTGGGAACAAAGAAAAACAAAAACAGATAGTGATCTACCTGTGAAAGTGCCGAGTGACCTGGCCCTGTGCACTTTTCACCTTCTTTTTAAGCGTCTCTCACAGATGGGGGTGGGCTTTACCTGACCTTAGGATTGACTAAATTAACCCAAAATGCATATATCTGTCCCCCCTAGCAAATAAGTTAAAACCGAATGTTCTGCCTGGATAAAATCATATATCTTCAAAGTGTTAACCCTTTGAGTGCCAGGAAGGTGCCGCTATTGTGTTTCAAAGCAATGGTTACATCTCTGACCATGAAAGGGTGGCCTGTCCAGTTTACACACCATTTAGTTAATTTTGTGTGTGTTGTTTGTAATGAAACACCACAGCTAAGGAAATAAATGTATTGAGATTATGACCATTGCTATTTTATTCAAAATGGCTGTTACCTTATTTCAAGACATTTATAGACAATATTATGCACTATTATTTGTGAAACTCCTTTGATTGTAATGGTAATGGGAGCCAGGAAACCCCTCATAAGACAGCCATGGCTGCCTACATAGAGCATATGAAAGATTAGATTTTAGGCCTCAGAAAACAGGTAAAGCAGTTTTGCCAGCATGATGTACAGTGTTTTTACATTTATTTAAACCAAGATAAGTGGTTCCTTTAATGTTCCTTTAAGAGACATTTCTCAAGAAAAAAGTGAATAATGTTCACATGATGAACCCATGATGTCATTTACTTCAATTCTCCCATGTGTTTATTTACTTTCCTCTGTGTTTTCCCAATGATCTTGTGTCTGATATTTGGCCCGTTCCATCGTCATTCATATTTAACTGACTCACGCCCAAATGAGCCTGTCATTCTTTGTAAGATGCAATAAACAACTGCGAACATTGCCCATTTGAATGAGCTGTATGGAGATCCCATAGGTTGCCTTGCAGATCCGGGTGGCTAAAATGTCCTTAAGGATTATGCATTAAGGTGTGATATACAAGTGATAAAAAGGAGATACCTTCTCCAGTGATCTCACTTCACCAGTTCCTATGTTATTCTATGGAGCCTATGCACTAAGATTTCTTCCACTTAAAGGGATAATAATGTTTCATAATAAAAGCAGCTCTAATTAATCATCATAGTATTTGGACTCTGGAGAGTGTTATTTCAATTCTGTCAGAGTTGTAGTTCAAGAGTAATTCAATGATAAAGTATCCCCCTTCTGCCCCTTTTACTGATGTAACACTGCTCAGCCAGAGCAGAAGGGAGTGTCCAGGTAGATTGCAGAGATGGACAATCTTCAATTAAGATAAGGGAAAAACCCGAAAAACTTGTCAAGGGGGTCAGGGCTTTCATTGTTTTCATAGGAAGAAGATTGTTCCCTGCTGTTATCTGTCTGGTCTATGGACTGCATTCCACATCTAAGAAGAGATTGCTTACACTAGGTAAAAGGGGCGGGAGGGGAAACTTTGCTTCTGAATATCTCTCAAACCATAAAGGTTTGGGAGATAAGACTTATATCGTTCTTCATGTTTTTTAAATGCCTACAAAATAAAATAAAGGTAAAATGAAGTATTACTATCCCTTTAAGAAATCTTAGTGCATAGGCTCCATAGAATAACACAGAAACTGGAGAAACAATGCCCCCCTTGCATCTCCCCCTTGAGTTCTGTGCTAAATGCAGGAATGTTGTAGCATGTTGTAACAGGCTGCGTTAATACACCTCCATAGTAACATAGTAACAGCTGAAGAGGCTGAAAAAAAACATGCGTCCATCAAGTCCAGCCCATGCCAAAAATACCCCTATTGATCCAGAGGAAGGCAAAAATATATCCTTCCTGACTTCAAATGACAGATAGTTCTCTGGATCAACAACCTATCTGCATTGAAGCCATCTATCATAATTTTAAATCTTGTTCTGTGCTATATAGGCATCCATTACTTTTTTGAATGCAGTTGCATTATATGCAAGTACAACATCCCAAGGCAAATAATTCCATAGTTTTACCACCCTTACTGTAAAAAATCCCTGCCTTTGTTTTAGTCGAAAGTGCCTTTCCACTAGTCTTAATGGATGACCTCTTGTTCTTAGCTCAGCTTTTTGCATAAATAATTCATTTACGCAAGTGTACCTCTTTAGGAGGAGAGTCCTTTTTTGAAACCCAGATCCTTCTGTACCTCATTCTTATGCTGATGTCCCTCTATTTAGGAGTAGAGAGTATGTAAACCTATCACATTGGTCCACTGAGATAAAACTCCCATTAATGTTTGTAGAAGTAGTCTAGTGTTAATAAAATAATTTGTTCTTATTCTAAATTATTTATTCAGTTACATAAAGAGCTGTGAATAAGTCATGAACTAACATAAAAATTATCAGTAAAGCCCCACCAACCAGTCGCTCCCCCAGCAACACCAGCTAAATCAAAAAGTGTCCCTTTTTGGCCATTTGAAATGTTTGGAGGTACGCAAGATGGTAGTTACCTACGTGAATATATTGCTGGACATATTTTTGGAACCTAGGGCCACATTTAATAGGTTAAAGATGTGCAGTTTGGGAATAAACCGATTGAACAATAGGGAGGAAATGAAAATTTGCAGTTATTTAACCCCTTGAGTGCTAATCAGGTCATCAACAAGAGATCTCTTTAGCATTCAATGAATTAAAAGCCCCATTTAAATCAAATAGATTTTTGGCAATTTTTCTTTGTCTCTTGTAGTACAACTGTCTTGCTCAGTAATTGCACCTTGTTAGCATCCTGAATATGGCCCATTATGATAAAATTGCTGCTCTAATGCCGCTGGTGTGAACGATCCTAGTTGTCATAAAAGTGCAGTAATTTCTTATCCTGGTGAAACAGATGCCATATTACTACCTATTTCTTTTTCTACTTTTATCCTGAAACAAAATGATCATAACAGAAACACATGTTTTCCTGTGGACAACAGAACATGACATAAGATGTTTTACTAGAGTACTGCCGCAAGCTACGTCACGTGTTCTTATGTGTTTGAACATTTTACTATAGGTGCTTTAATGGCCTCCTAACCTCCCTGAAACCAATTCTGCTAATTAGATTAGTCACTCAGAGGTCAGTTGATGGTCCAGTGGCTCTGTAAAGTAGAGACATGAAACCACTGCAATGAGAAAGCAGGTTATATAGAATGGCACGGCAGTGGTGCTCAGCAGAACAAACTTCAAATATTTGCAGAGGCTTAATTAGATGGGGCTAAGTTGTGTCGTTTGTCATGGAAAGATTCTCCTGCTCCAGAAAGACTCATACTGGAGAGTTAGAGACACAGGAGATGGCTTGACTATTGTTCATGGGAACTCTTGTGTTGTTTAAAGCGATGCTTACCTGTGCGGCAGTATGTCTGGCTGCTAATTAAAGGTAAATACCAAGTAGTCTGTGTTCGTCTCCATCCAGGCTTGAGTGAATATGGCCAGTCTATGTAGGTCATCAAACTGGTATATTTAAGCACTTTCTGCTATTCAAAGGGACATTATCAATAGCCTAATGGCTTCACAATTGGTGCCATACTGGTGGAAGTGATATCAGATCTGTCATACAAATGACTGATAATCTTATGCCAATATACCACTGGTCTGCAACAGTGAGATTTCTTTCTCCCCTTGCATCCTAAAGATGACTACAGTGAACCACTTTACAAGGCACTGGAGATGTCTCTAGCACCCAAGGGGTTAAAGGGATAGTAATACTTAAAATGTAAAAAAAATATGTTGTAGGGTTTATCCCCCTGAGTAAAACAACGGTACTCCCACTGCAGAAAGGTGTTTTATTCGTAAGTTATTAGAGCTCAAAGTTGAAATTTTTAGGTGCAATATCACAGTGGCCTGAAATTGTACAGTGGCGCTGTTGCTACACCATCCTATGAAAACTTATGGCCTATGGACCAGAGCTGTCTATAGGATGGTGTAACTACAGCGCCACTGTACAATTGTACCTAAAAAAATCAACTTTTGAATTGTAATAACTTTTGAATAAAACACCTTTCAGCAGTAAGAGTACCCTTTTTTAATCAGGGGGATAATCACTGCAATATATATTTTTTTTTACATATTAAGTATTACTATCCCTTTAAACAACCACTAAATATGTCATGAATTAAAAAGGGATGTAGTACGCTTTAGATTTTCCTCTGGATTAAAAATAAAACACTTTTTAGCAATGTATGTTAAACACACACATTTCAGTGAAAGACATTTCAGGTAGATATACCATTTTAATTTAAAGACAGTTAGTAGTGAGTTGGAAATGATTATGATCCACGGGCTTAATAAAACAAAGTGTTGTGTACTATATTTTTCAAGCTTCTAGGTGTCTTCTTCAAGTGCTAAACTCAAAGTGTTAAAGGGATAGTAATACTTCGTTTTATCTTTATTTTATTTTGTAGGCATTAAAAAAAACATGAAGAATCATATACATCTTATCTGTCAAACCTTTATGGTTTGAGAGATATTCACAAGCAAAGTTTCCTCTCCTGCCCCTTTCACCTAGTGTAAGCCATATCTTCTCAGATGTGGAATGCAGTCCATAGACCAGACAGATAACAGCAGGGGACAATCTTCTTCCTATGAGAACAATGAAAGCCCTGCCCCACCCTTGACCAGTTTTTCAGGTTTTTCCCTTATCTTAATTGAAGATTGTCCCTCTCTGCAGTCTACCTGGGCACCTCCCTTCTGCACTGGCTGAGCAGTGTTACATCAGTAAAAGGGGCGGGAGGGGGATACTTTATCATTGAATTACTCTTGAACTACAACTCTGACAGAATTGAAATAACACTTTCCAAAGTCCAAATACTATGCTGATTAATTAGAGCTGATTTTATTATGAAACATTACTATCCATTTAAGCACAATGCCAATCTTCCTAAGCCCCATTAAAAAGCCTGTGTTAGATTAATTAATACTACTACTATTTTTATTGATAAAGCATCAACATTTTCCTTGACACTGCACAAAAGAGCCGATATGCAAGCACAATGATATGACATACATGAACAGACAAGGGTAAGTCGGCATGACAGCTTACAATCTAGAGGAAGTAAGGCAGTGACGGGCAACAGGAGGCCCCGAGTCTTCATGCAGCCGTCATAGTCATCTCCAGTGACCCACAGTCTGTTCTCTTCTCACATTTCCTTTATTTTGCCACAAAGCATACCTCCCTATGCACTGTCTACCTTAACTCCTTGGATGCTTGAGAAGTCGCTAACGTATTGTGAAGTAAAGTGTTGTAGACCTTTGTACCTTCCAAGGGGTTAATATTTTTTTTTTACTATTTCTGTACCATACTCTATTCTTTCAATTTCTGGCTGTGGGCCTCTGGAGGGACTGCTTCTCTACTGAGCTTATACTTATCAGTTTATACATTTTCCTTCTTTTTCTTATGTTGATATAACTTCCAGATCAAGGTGTCTGCACACTGAGACTTGATAACATTCCTAACACCAAAGAAGTGTAGTGGTTTAACCCTTTTAGTGCCAAAGGGTTATGCAACGCGTTGCAGAATAATGCATTGCATACCCTCTGGTACTCAAATGTTTAGGAGACAGAATTATTTTGCAGTTTGAACCATTGTTACTATGTTTAATGTGACATGAATGTTTCTTTGGCAGCAGTATTGTTATAAGGCATGGTAGTTATCAGTGTGCTAGTTATCAGTGTATCTAGAAATACCAGCCATAAAGCAAGATTAAAAATGGCAAAAAAAAAACAACAAGAAAAGTTACAGAGGTGTACAGGTTCCTTTGCTTTTGCCACTCTGGAAGAACCGCATGGAATATGCAGAATGTTCTCCACAATCTATTCACATTGTTTGATAGAGGAAACCAGACCTATGGATGATACTTCAGATGCTTGTGAATGGATAAAGGATGACGTTGGATGTGAGATGATGGATGCAAGTTATGTTTAAAAGCAGTTTAAGAAAGAGATAATAGTGTACAGGAAATATAAAAGAGATTGAATTAGTAGGGTGAATAATGTTTTGGTTTTGTTTGCTTGTAAGGGATTGGGGAACAGCATGTGGTTTTAGGACGTGTTTTCATCAATACATTTTTAGACAAATGGAAAAACATTGCTTAGAAAACTGCAGATTTTAATTCTATATGAAGCTATTTTCAAACCGAATGTACCAGAGGGGAACAACTAAATACATTCAGTGATTTAAACTGGGCTCTTAATCACTTCAATGTTAAAGAGGAGTCCAAAAGCATAAAGAAGCAATGAGATGGAGTCTCTCTATCATTCAAAGGCTCAAAAGCCAGTTTTAAAACAATGGAAATGTGCGGATACCAACATTTTATTCCCCAATCTGTAGAGGGTTACCCCACAATTACTTTACATTTCTTTTGTGCACAAGGCCTTTAGAGTCTAATCTGTTTTATTAATCAACCAATCAGGCTAACACATACACACACACATGCACTCACATACATACACACATACACATACTGTAAATATAAATGGGTCATTTGTCAAGCCAGTAAGACAAAGAACAGTGCTCCATCAGGATAGGAAGTGAGAAAGATGATCCGGAAGCCCAGTAACATCAGATGTCATTGGATGACATCACCCATAGAATAAATGTACAACCAGACCCCCATAAATTAAACTTATATACTGATTTTAAATAACAAAAATGTAGAAACACAAACTAAAAGTATAAACATACATAACAAAATAAATAATCAGTGTAGAAATGCATATATGTAGTCCACAGGAGTCTGCATCCAGTGATGCATCAGACAGCATTATATAAATGGACTCATTTACTTTGCAGACACATAATTTCAGTGGAAGAGGAAGACAACACATACCAAGATAAGCAATAGGGCCAAAGAAAGTTCACCTTACATTCTCACAACAACGCTCCATCTTTACCAGATAGTGATAGTGGAGACAAACCAAGTGAAAAGAAGCAAAAACTGCAAATTGTATTTCCATGAGCCTAGCACAATCCCTGAAACATATGCACAGAAAAAGGGGAGTAAACAATTGCACCCGTTAAATTTGGCTTGTAACCCCTTAAATGTGAGGGAGATTTTCAATGCATTGTGAAATAATACATTGGAGATCTCTCTGGCATTCAAGGTATTAAAAGCCCAGTTGAAGGAAGCAGTACATTTTTATTATGAATAATAATATGTTATAGGTCTATTACTGAAGAGTAAATGGATACTCCCAGCAGCACATGGAGACCTGGGGCTTTATACTATTACCACTGGTAAAACTGGCAGAATAGTAAAAACAAGCACCGAGTGATATACCAACATGTGCTTTGCTGGTATTCTATTGCAGAACCAAGAAATAGAACAATTGGCGTAAGACGCACAGATCGCCGTAATGTCAAAACTGGCACTGTCTGTTTTAAATACAATACGTGTTAAACTTCCACATAAAACAACATGGAGAAACTCAGTGAAAGGAAATTTGGGAACATTTGATGACAGTAAGATCACATTAAACCTTGGAAAGGCCAAATCCAAGCCCCAGCCAATCCCAGCCAGAAAAGTATCAATATTAGTCCCAAAATGTATAAAAACTCCCCAAAAACTGCCAAACACTGCCTGTGTTTTGCGGTTCTTTGAGCTAGAGCACAGGGCCCCAGGAGCAGAGGAGAGCGTTAGAGAGAGAGAGAGAGGAGCAGTCACTGGAAACAGGTAGAGTCGCAGTGGGTGGAGGAGCAGATTGCACATTAAAAAACACATATTATACCTTTGAACATATTGCACACATTTCATCCACAAACAATCACAAACACACATTTTTTTTATTAACACTACACAAATTTATCTTTTTTTTCTACAGTGTGACTGAGTTAGTACAAGGGAGTGCTAGAGGGTGATTGTGATCGAGTGCGTGAGTGAGTGCCGGTGTAAGAGATTGTGTGTGAGTGGATTTGAGGGAAATGGAGAGGAGAGACGGCAGAGAGAGGAGTGGAGGCTGGAGGGAGGGGGAAAGATGGCAGGGATAGGAGTGGAGGCTGGAGGGATGGAGAGGGGAGAGATGGCAGGGAGAGGAGTGGAGGCTGGAGGGACAGAGAGAGGAGATGGAGAGAAGAAAAGTGTTCAGGGCATTCTGGGCAGGGAAGGAGAGGGAGAGCAGGTGGGAGGAGAGATACCTGCTAATTGACAGGCACACGTTAGGCAGGGAGAGTGCTGGCAGTGGGATGGGGTGTGGGTGTTGAGGAGGGACACACACAGCCAGGGCCAGAGTAGGTTGTGGCTTCAACATCCAAACAATTTGAGTCTCCACTGGAAGGTGAATGGTTCAGAGAGCCCATGTTCACATTTGAAGAGACTATGGCCTTAGTGTGTGGGATCCTGGACCAGGAGAACATTCTATTGGACACAGAGAAGAGCAGGGGCATTGGTGCCTGTAGGAGGCAGACATGGCGTGAGGTCCTTGATATGATGAATGCAGTCTCAGAGTATAGGCGAATGGTGGAAGGTATCAAGAAGAGGTGGAGTAAAGAAGAAGCTGGGGGATTTTCAAAAGAGAAAACCATAGGTTTATTAGAAAAATAAATTACATTTTAAGCTGTAATAACAACTCAGCCAAAAAACATTCTCTAGAACACGTATTAAAAAAAAAAAAAAAAAAGACAAATGCTACTTTAACATTTTGAGTGCCAGAGGGGGATACAACGCATTGCTCCACAATGCATTGAAAATCCCATCTGCAACTCAAAGGGTTAACCATTTGAGTGACAGATGAGTGTCTGATACATCGCGGAGCAATGGGTTGGATACCCCTCCTGCACTCGAAGGGTTAAATCAGTAGGAATTTCTGAGGATTTAAATTTTTCCTCTGTGGTGCAGTTGGATTGCCCCAGAATTGCTCCTTTTTTTGTGCATATGACCCATTGCCTTGCTTTGTTTTTACTGTCCTTATACCCACATACTCTATCTAATGAATGTGGATTATTTACACTGTGGACCGCCAGAGGGATAAATCCCTAATATCTGCTCCTGCAATTCCCATGCCTTAGCCCAGAACAGAAATCATACAGGAGCCTAACGTTTAAAATAAAATATCCCCATTAGGGTTTATTGATAGAGATAGGAGAGCTTAAATTCATTCAAGTCACCTCAAACCAGCTTTGGCTATTTTTAAAAAGGATTTCAAAATCACCTATTTGTCATTTTAGCCATTTTGTATTTATTAACTTCCCTATCTTTTATATAGCTCTCCAAGTGTTTATTACATTTTATTGCATTTCTTATTTATTTTAGTATGTAGCATTTACAACAAAAATACCCATTAACATGCAATGTGGACCCTTGACGTGCTAGGACCGTCATGGATTTCAGGGGTCCCGTGTAGCTGCCAGCTGTTTTGGGAGCCCTGAATCAGAAAAAAAATGCTTTGTGGTCCTTAAGTGCCGGCCGTGTGCGAGCATCCAATCCTTAAGGGGTAAAGGTAGGGTTCACACGGGTGATTTTTTTGTAGAAGCTATTTTGAATTTTCTGAGTCTGAAAATAATATGTGATTACATGCGTTTTTAATGGAAAAAAATCACGTAATCCCAGTTTGAATTTGAGTTTGAGGCGGCTAAGGATGGGAAAAGCAATGCTTTGCATACCCTTCTGGCACTCAAAGGGTTAAATTACTCTTGAACTACAAATCGTATACTATTGACTTACCTCTCTACATGCTGAAAAAACTATGTAGAGCAATTGGAGCTCTGTTCATTTTCACATATTACTATCCCTTTAAAACTCATGCACATAATTTTAACATCTAACCCCTTGAGTGCCAGAGATGCACCTGACATATTGCAACACAATGTATTTTGCATTCACACTTCATTCTTATTAAGCCTGAAGATGAGACCTAGGGCTCGATTCAATTCCCATCACTAAAAAAAAAAAACAGAAAAACCCAACAGTAGTTATGCAAGCTCGGTAAGCCATCCAATAACCCGTGCTGTCAACCTCTAAAGTGAGTTAAAAATGATGATGGCCGGTAATATTTTGCCCATTGAGACCAATGGAACAGCTCTACCCATTTGCAATAGCAAGTATTTCCACTCCATCAGTGCACAGATGGTGTGTGATGACAACATGAGAATCGCCCAGTATGTGCTTCCTATCCTGGCAGTTGTCAAGATTCCTACATCCTCAGGCACTCTGTCTACCGGGACTTTGAGAATGGGATCTATATAGGAGGATGGCTGTTGGATGAGTCACCAATCTACACAACTTTGCATGTTCATGATACACAAGTATGTCCCCATTATGCAAAATCATCCATATAACCATGTGGTCCATGTGTCACTTCTTTTCCACAGGGAATTCTGGATATGGATACAGACCATGGCTCCTCATACCTGTCCAAAATCCACAAACACCTGAACAGGACCACTACAATGAGGATCATATCATGACCAAGAATGCAATTGAACACACCTTTGGACTCCGCAAAACCGGATTTCATTGCCTGGATAACTCATGGGAGCTCTTGAATATGTACCAGGGAAAGTCTTCAGTATGATACCAGTGTGCCATGCGCCACAATATCGCAGTCGTCAAATGTGTATGAATGTATGACCATAATTAGGCATGGGGAATGTGTGAAAACATACTCACACAAGACATAATGATATGTTTCACTCCAGTCTGAGATTCAGAAGAGCCACCAGCCTTGAAATTGCCTGCTTCTACATCACAATTACATAACTTGTACTGTAATGGACACATGCAGCTGACATGCCATGTTTGGGTCTAATGGAGGCTATGCATTCAACAGACATCTGGAATTCCGTTTGGGCACAATGACATTGCCACTTCAGGGATATCAACTATCCCCCTGTGAACACTGGTACGCCAATTGCTTATGTCCATCATATTCCTGAGGTTAACTAACAGCAAATAATCAGAGTTCAAGCTGAACATATTCATATTAAGCAAATAAACTTTGGAGAGTTAGATGGGCGTCCAATGCATTGGATACCCCCTGGAATTCCAGGTTTTAAAGGGGTATTAGAGTTATTATGAAAACAATAGATTTGTGATGCCTATTATAGCTAAATAGGGATAGATATTCTGTTAGAATGATTCATATACTAGGTTATGTATTGCCATAATGTCCTGTTCACATATATTCATATGACTGGTTAGCATCCCCTCATTCTTAACCCTATGAGTTACAGAAGGTTATACAACCCATTGCTAAGTCAGTCAGTGTTGCTCTTACACCTGGACACCATGTTCACTGAGTTCTGAACCTGATGCCAGACAAGCTTCTTCCAAGCACCAATCCCACTGGCCTTTTCTATGATGAACAGGGTGTTCTCACTTTCTATGATGCTCTGTACCGGGGCCATGTTCTCCTTGTGGGAGTAAATCAGATCTACAACCCTTCCTCCTCTGAACCTGGATGTGTGTGTTGCTGCTGCATATCCCCTCTGGGTCCCACTGGAGTGTCGGTCCCTGTCCTCTGTGTACCTGGCCGTTGGTGGCCACCCCTCCGCCCACCTGGTCTTCCTCTCTCCCTCCTACCCTGGCTGGGGATCCCTGGTCTCTTTCCTCCTCTCTTGCACCTCACTCAACCCCTCCAGCCTACATACCTCTCCCTGCCATCTTCCTATCACTCTCCTAGCTTCCTCACACACAGTCACTCACATAGGCACTCAGTCATAATTACTCTCTTGCAATCACTGAATCACACTGTTTGAAATAAAAATAAAATTGTGTTGTGTGTCCAAAAACAAAATGTGTGTGTGTGTGTGTGTGTGTATGGGATGTGTACTATTTGTGCCAAAGTGTATTATGTGTATATGTTAAATGCCATGTTCTCCGTTCCCCACTCTAAGTCTAAGTGTGTTTGTTTGGCCTATGCTCGTTGACCATTCTGGTAGATGGATTATTGCATAGCTGTGCTACACAGACATGGTGTCACCACTTACCTGGTCCCCCGCGTATCCCTGGCCACTTCTCCCTGCCTCCAGGTGTCGGCTCGGTCGGGCCACGCATGCGCAGAACATTGCTGTCTTCTGCTTGACGGCTGTGCATGTGCCTGGTTCTATGCGTGATTGGACTGGCTTCCCCTATTCCGCACGGCTCCCAGGCGAGCCCCCCCCGCCCCATCCATTGGCTGCCTTCCCTATTTAAACGTGCTACCCCAGGCATAGGGTGCCCATTCCACAAGCTTCTATTGTGCTCATTCTTAAGTCAGCTCTGCTTTAATTACTGACCTTTGGCTCTGTTCCTGTCCTCCGGCTTGTCTCCAGTCCCTGGCTTGACCTACAGCTCTGTTCCTGACCCCCGGCTTGTGTCCAGTCCCTGGCATGACCTCTGTCTTATCTCCAGTCCCTGGCTTGACCTTCGGCTCTGTTCCTGACATACGGCTTGTCTCCAGTCCCTGGCTTGACCTTTGGCTCTGTTCTTGACTACGCTAGTGCCTCCCGTCCAGATTCCAGCTTGTCTAGTCGGCCTGGTTCCTAACGGTACCCAGGGCACTCCCATCCTGGTTGCACCCTGGCTCAACTGGGGTGGAACAATCTGGTTTCGCAACCAGCACATTTACTCAGCTTCAGCAGTTTTACCATGCTTTATTGCAGGGCTGTCCAAGTTCAGTCCTCAAGGGCCACCAACAGGCCAGAATTTAAGTATTTCCCAGACTAAGCACAGGTGTTAATCAGTAGCTCCTTAATTTTCACTTACTCACCTGTGCTTAATCAGAAAAATCCTTAAATCCTGGCCTGTTGGTGGCCCTTGAGGACTGAACTGGGACAGCCCTGCTGTATTGAATCAAGCCCTTAGTTGTTTTTAAAGCTTGCATCCTAGAGCCACTAAGTTAGCCAACAAAGGAATCATTTTTACTCTACTAGTCTCCTACAAATCAAAGTGGATGAGAGCAGTGTTTGATGTAAAAGTGGCAGTTGCATCGCCTACAAACACCACAAATGTGCACAAATTAACATAAAATGGCATGTAAATGAATCACTAAGCAAGAAAGTTTCCATGTTCCAAGCTGTAGCTCCGCTGTACTTACATGCCTACAATTCTAATCATCCTTAGCTGCACCCCCAATGGCCATCTGTGACTCTCCTCAGCTGTTGTTGGATTACAAGTCCCCTCATCCTCAACAAGCTGTAGATAAGGGTTGTAGTTCTGCAACAGCTAGAGAGCTACATGCTGATATGTGGTTATCCTGCAGCTTCCTCCTTTTCTAGTTTACAACATTGTCCAGATGAGGATGGTGGGAGCTGAAGTGCAGCATCAGCAGGAGAACCACAGGTTACCTACTTATTCTAGAGGAAGTGGGAAAACAAATTAAATATAAGACATTAATACGTTACAATACTGGAAAGTTGATAGGGGGCCCAAAAATGTTTGCCCCGGGGCCATCCAATTACTAGTTGCCTCACTGCATTTGTATCATAGGGGAAAAATACAAATCTCCAATTATTTAACCCTTTGGGTGCCAGATGGGTCTATAAGCATAGCTCTGCAATGTGTTGCACTCCGCTCTGGCACTCAAAGGTTTAACCCTTTTTAATCCTTTAAAGACAAAGATTCCCATTGCATCACATTGCATTTGAGATCTCATTAACCTTCTTGGTCCATTTAAATCAGTAGGAAGTTTGGAAAATTGTATTTCTCCACTATGGTGCAGTTGGTTCATTCTAAAATTACTCCAATTTTTTATGACTGTGGGGAACTTGTTGGGGTTTACTACTAATTTTCAATGAGTGTCATTTCACAGCTCTCTTATTTTTCATTATTAATTGAAATTATAAAATAAAATCATATAATTTATTTTCTTTCATCATTAAAAATTGTTTAGGCTGATGGTGATGTAATACAGCTGTTGAGCTATAGGTTGAACACACCTGGTCTTACTGACTCAGTGCAGCACTAACACTCCCCTCTGCACACACAAATCTCAGGGACATTTACATACATCATGTGATTTACAGTTACAAAAAAAACAGAATCCTGGGTGCAATGTGATGAGGTGGACATTGGGGGCAATGTGGAGGCAATCTGCAGATGGCCAATGGAGGCAATGTGGAGGTGGCCAATGAGGCAATGTGGAGGTGACCACTGGGGGCAATGTAGAGATACCCAATGGGGGCTATGTAGTCGGGGGGGGGGGGGGCATGGCAAAGTTTGCACCAGGGCCCAGTGACTTCTAGTTACGCCTCTGAATTCTGGGAAGGCAGAGTGGCATGCAGCCAGGACCGGTGTTAAACTTCAGTATAAGTGTATATATATATTACTGTAAATAAAATAATTTGGTCATTTATTCAGTTACATGAAGAGATGTAAATAGGTCATAAAATAACCAAACATTCTCAGAAATTCCTCACCCTCCAGCCACGCTCCCAGCCACACCACCTGAAATAAATGTGGCCCTTTTTAGGCTATTTAAAATGTTGAGCGGTATGGGAATGTAGCTAATTGCCTGGAATCCAATGTCTTAAAATATTTTGCATGTTTTGAATTATGTTTTCTATTATTCCTAAAATTCTATTTTTAACCAGTTTTTTTTTCTCTTCACTGGTGGAGGGGATAGTTAACCAATTTTACATCATCCCAAGCAGAGACATAATGGTTTATGACAAATGAGAAACAATGCACTTGTTTGCTTATAAATACATTTAATCTCATAATCCAGTCTCCTACAAAAGCATTTTTAGACACGCCTCTCCCATAGCAGTGGTAGAAGGAACAAAAAACTTTATGGACATGTCAACATTTTGACAGTCACTTGGCAAATTTCCTGTTGCTACAAGCTTGCTAACTATAAAACACATTAGAGAAAAAGCCCTGGCACTTAGTGTTGTTATTGTTTGGTCTCGTCTAAAGAAATCTAAGAGCCACATGTATAAAGACAAATGTAGAATAGTAATGAGACAAACTAATTGTTTCATAGTGAACACACAAATTCACATTTATTTAAATGGGATTTTAACCCCGTGAATGCTAGAGAGGTCTCAGCTCACTGATTCACAAATCCAGTTAAATCAATGTGAATTATCATTTACCCTACGGTGCAATTAGTATGCTATACTTTCCAGAACAATTACTCATATTTATGAAAGCAAACCTGAATTATTCTGGAGTAAACCAATTGCACCATGAGGGAGAAATAGAAATTACTGGTAAGTTAAATTGGGCTTTGAACTCGTTGACTTCCAGAAAGGTCTTTACTACATTGTAAAGCAATGTATTGTAGACCTCTCAAGCATTCAAGGGGTTAAAAAACTCTATTCAAGTGCATTGAAATATAGGATTTTTTTTGTCACCTGTGGTGCAGTTGTTTACTCCAGATTCACTCCAGTTTACTTTTATAACTATGGGGGAGATTTATAAAAGTGGTGTTAATGGAAAAGTTTATTAGGACATAACGCCATGTAGTAAATTTTTTTAACCACTTAAGGACCGGCCACGTGTCCACACGGCTGGCACTTAAGGACCACGGACGTTTTTTTGCAATCTCGGCTCAGGGCTCCCCAAATGGCATGCAGCCACATAGGGAGCCCTGAAATCCATGACGGTGCTGGTACGTCATGGGTCCTTATGACTCGCCAACCCATGATGTGGCAGGACTGTCACGGGTCATTAAGGGGTTAAAAAATGGAGTAAGGAAGTTTGTAAAAAATGGTGAAGCATATTCATAAAGAAATGTCGCTGTTTGCGATAACTTAGAGACATAATCTTCTATAAATATTTAAGGCCATGTCTCACCTGTTCTTATTCTTTACAGTCACCACATTTATAAATGTACATAGAATCCTATATAATAGTTTGCTAGGATGTTTGTCACCGCGTTCGGGCAGTCTCTACTGCGCATGATTGCATCGCATGACTGAGGCGACGCAAGAATGCATCACGTGGAGCAGTGATGTAGCGGCCTCTTAACCCTTTGAGTGCCAGAGTGGTATGTAACGCATTGCAAAGCAATGTGTTGTGTATCCCACTGGCACTCAAAGGGTTAACATTACACGGACCATGCCCTGTGTACACGGGCTTTTACACTAGTACATTATAAATACCAACACCCATTTTAAGGATCCGTTCACAAACACAAGAACACTTTTTATAAATCTCCCCCAATGCCCTTTGTATTGGAAACTGTCCAGCATTCAAGTGGATAGAATTCCAATTTAAACCAACTGGAACTTGTATTTTATCCTATGGTATTGCTGGTCTGTTCAAATAACGTTTCACATTTGTATTTCTGCACGTATGTCCATGAAAAGCTTTCTGAAAAATCAGCATCTAATTTCACTTGTGTTGCTTGGCACCTTTCTTCCTATGGGATCTTTTGTAAGATGCACATTTTATATCATACTTTAGCATGCTGTGTCTGCTCCACTACCGATAAAACATGCCTTATCTACTGTGGTTCCACAGTTGAGCACAGTCCTGGCAGCCTGTGCAAACCAGGGCTGAGCAACCTGCAGCTCATTCGTTGTGAAACAACAACGTACCTCATCACACTTCAGTGGTAAATCAGTCAGCAGCTAAAATTCCAGTCATAGTCAGGTCCTCTTACAGACTGGGGCTACAGGTCCTGCTTTCTTAAATGCCAAGGTACAGAGGATCTGTCACCTTAGGAGAACTTTAGTTTGTTTGCTGTTTGCTTATTTGCTGTACTGGTCATTTTACTGTAAAATAAATACTCTCTTTAGGAAATTAAGATTTATATTTTGATGGCACAGTGTGGCATTTTTTACTAATTCCCTGACCAGTTTGCTAATTAGTATTGTTTGAGACCAAATTATCACTCATTGTGCACTGCCTAGACTTATTCATAGCACAGTGTGTGGCAGTAACAACCCAGCACAGAAACCAGTTTGCATAAATTGCTATACTGTCCACCAGAAAATAAATATTAATTTCTACCAAACTGTTTATATTACAAATAAACTGAAAACATTATATATATATATATATATATATATATATATATATATATATATATATATACATACACACACACAAATCTGGGGTCGTTTTCACTTAAGGACTGGAGCAATTCTGACCTTTTTGACTATGTCTTTTGTTCAACAGTGTTTTCCCTCTAAGTCTTTTATTCCACCCCCATAAATTATATACTGTTTTTTTTACGCACAAAAAGGGCTTTCTTTTGATACCCCACTTATATGGATAACCCACTATTTACTTTATTAAAATTTTTAAAAAATGTAAAAAAAAACCCACCATTATTGTTTTTTCTCTTGGGATCAATTGTGCACAAAGGATTACATTTTTATGGAGACTGCATGAAAGGTATGACCGGTCAGTCATACCTACAAAATGCACAGCTTAAAGTGGCCACTGTCCCCCCAGGTGAAAATCCCCATGTCCTTTTTTCCCACCCTATTTTCCCACTTTCTTAGCTATGACATTTGGCAGTGTGTATAAGTGTATTACATGGCTCCACAACAATTACACTCCCAATTTTGTTTATTGAGATTTTTTTTTTTTTAAATAAATATTTTTTTGTAAAAAAAAAAAAAAAAATGTGTTGTGTTTTAAAAAAAATAAAAATAAAAAAAAGAAGTGTATCATTGCAGGTCGGAAATTGACCTGCAGTTAGCCAGCCTCCAGCACCAGCAGTAAAGGTGTTAATACCCCTATCTGCTGTATTTTCTTTTTCCACTAGGTGTCTCCTCTCTGCTTTTCTCTCCCTTACTCTGATAGATAGGCAGAGGTGAGACATAGAGGCAGTATGCTTTGCATACTGCCTTTATCACTCAGAATGCCAGTACATGTGATCGCTGCTACGGCGATCACGTGACCCAGCACAAGCAAGAAAGGCTGAGACTGAACTCATCGGTCTCGGAGCATTCAGTCTCAGCCTGGAATTAATGATAGCAGCGTGCACGGAGGCACGTTGCTATCATTTAAGCCATGACAGTCCAGGACCGTCATGGGTCCTTAAGGGGTTAAAGGGACAGTAATCTCCCAAAACTACTTTTACAGTTATGTAGAGCTTAAAATAGTAATCAAATATCTCCAAACCCTATTTCTTTAACCCATAGCGGTTTAAGAAATAGGGTTTGGAGCGATTTGATTAATATTTTAAGCTCTACATAACTGTAAAACTTTTTTGGGGACATTACTGTCCCTTTAATATGAGTCAACATACTTTTTACAGTGAGGTATCCTTTTCAAATATCGCCTTCTTGTTGGTGACAATCAAAACCACAAGATCAAAATGTCGCCTGCATGAAAAGGCCAACATTCTGATCTCGCCCAAGAAAATAGAGTGAAGGTGTTATGTCACACAACAAAATAGCGTGATGGGATGCAGGTCATTATTGGAGCTGATGGACGGCAGGGAGGAAGGTCATTAGTTATAGTTTTCCAAGCCTGGTATCCATACAGCAGCATTGTGGTCCTGGTATTGCAACTGGAGAGTTGTTACTCTTTTCTGTCCTAAGCCTTTATATAGAGAACATCTCTTACATATAAGGACATATCGTTTGTAGCTAAGATTTCACCATCTGCTCTCTTATTTAGGTTCACCCCAGATAAATCCCAAGTGAGTGTGTTTTTTATGCCTGTCCTTAGGAGTTAATGCTGAAAAAAATGGATATTGCATTTCATTTAACCCCCTTGGATGCTTAACAATATGATGGAGACATTTCTATCATCCAAGAGGTTAACTATGAACTGAAGGGTGGTAAGAGGTAGAGTTGTTAAAATAATGAAAATGTTCCTTGAACGAATGGTTATCCGCTTATCAGCTGCTGCCTTGTCTCTGGTTTTCCTATTATATCCTTCAGTTATGCATTTTTTAATGTATATTCATAAACATTGTTCCCCTCTAAATGCGTTGGTGCTAGCGGAACACAGCCGCAGTGTGGGAAAAGAGTGGATACTCAGCAATGCCAGACTCTGGGAAAGTGATGGCATGGAAGGGAGGGGTGACAAAAGGGAGGGTTATGGCAGGAAGGGATTCAGTGATTAATGACCTGCCTCCCAAGGCATCGCTGAGTATCCATCTCTTTTCCTGCACTGGGGCTGTGTGCCACTAGCACCAACGCATTTAGAGGGGTGGGAGGGATATCAGCCAGAGTAGAGGAGATTAAGAGCAACAACTCTCCAGTTGCAATAACAGCACCACAACTCTGCTGTATGGATACCAGGCTTGGAAAACTATAACTAATGAACTGCCTCCCTGCCATCCTTCAGCTCCAATAATAACCTTCCTCCCATCACTCTGTTTTGTTGTGAGACATAACACCTTCACGCTATTATCTTGGGTGAGATCAGATTGTTGCCCTTTTCATGCAGGAGACATTCTGATCGGGTGGTTTTGATTGTAGCCAACAAGAGGGCGATCTTCCTATAGTAAACCTACAGTGAGTGCATATGTAAAGTCAAATAGCCTATACTTAATATTTCTTTTACATCTTCACTTGTTTTTTTACATTTATATGTCCCTAACAGGGAGCTCACTTAATTCTGTTTCTAGAGAGGTTTCTGACAGGAAATGTGACTGCAGAAACAGTGATTCAGTGTTGCATTATCCCTGCAACTCCGAGTGCTCTATATACCATAGTAGAGGCAGGTTTTCAGGCTGCAGGGCTAGTACAATACTGTAACTTTGCTTTCACAGTCCCTGACAGAAAGCTTGCTGGAAACAGAAATTCAGAGAACTCCCTGTCAGTGACATAAAAGTAAATAATGATGGGTACAGAGATTTGTACCTGTTTTCTCCCCAGATGCAGCCATGGGTGTCCACAGGAAGGGGGGCAAATACCTGACCTCTCTCAAATAAACATAGGATCTGGGTAGGCTGACTTGAGGGGCATATCTTGGCTTTGCCCCCGGAAAAATGTCTGCAGACACCATGGATGCATTGCACACATTCAGTGTAGCATAAAGTAACCAGATATCACTTTAATTCCAGGACATTTATGATACTTTCATTATGCAGAACTATACAGGAATCAGTACAATCCTGCAGTTTGCTTTTCATAAGTTTTCTCCACTTAAAGGAATATCTGATTGCCTTATTGTAGCATGACCCTAGCTTTCACCATAAGATAGACCTTAAAAGGGAAATCAGTTTGTAAAACAAGTGCAATATACATCAAATGTTCAGATTTTTCTTGAAACTGATGTCAAAATTTTTAAAACTCTATGGACCAGATCTGTATTTAAATCAGTTATCTTTTTCTCAGTGCACATCCTTTTGAGTTTGATTTGTAAATGCATGCAAACTGTTTGATTTCTAGATTGTCATGCGTTGAAAGGCTTTTGCATGGTATATGCAAGGTAAAAACTACAGTACTACAGACCAGCACGGCCAGTTATATATGTATTTCCTGTAGTGATCTCACAATGGGCTTTCAATGTCTCTGGCAAAATTCAAGTGCCAAGATGACTTGTTGCAACCTGTGGGCCAAGCCTTTCATCTGTGCTAAATACGTTAGAAGGTGCCAACAATTTGTGGTGTGAGATCAAAAGGCTTATGAGATGGCAATCATGAAAAACAAGTACTCTTGTTCCTCCCACGTGTGTGCCAGAGAGCGTGTGTCACCTCTCTGATCTTCATTGGCTAGTGGATGGGAGTGGCACTGGCAGACCCAAAAACATTGTCTTTGATGCTGTCTGTCACAGACACAGCAGTGTCATATGAAAAAGGCACTTCAACAACACGTGCTGCTTGATACTGATGTCACTAAGTGCTCTTTTGCCTGGGGGACTTATTAACCAAGCTTTGCTGTGGGGGCAACCAACCCTGACAAAGTAGCTTGTATCATTATTCAGCTGAATTCAAGCCACACCCAGTTATGCTGGTCTACTTGATGAGAGGAGACCAATGAAACAACCTGTACCCCGTTTCCATTTAACACAAACAAAACAACTGTAAAGTTTCCTGAAGTGAGTGTTACAAGTTTAATTTTGTTTTCTTCCTGTCAAAAAAACTGAAATGAAAATAAAGCATACATAAAAACAAAGTAATAAAGAGAATTGGTTTAAAAGGAATTAATTAGATATTTTGGAATCTTAATTTGATGCGATGGAATATCAGAACGGACATTAACTTGTTTTACTTTGATGATCTACTCATATGCTTTTCACCCCTTAAAGGAATAGTAATACTTAAAATGTAAAAAAAAATATGTTGTAGGGTTTATCCCCCCTGAGTAAAACAAGGGAACTCCCACTGCTGAAAGGCATTTTATTCAAAAGTGATTACAGCTCAAAGTTGAATTTTTTAGGTGCAATATCACAGTGGTCTGAAATTGTACAGTGGCACTGTTGCTACACCATCCTATGGAGATTTATGGTCTACTATCACAGTCTCCCTTTGAGGCCTAAAGCGAGCCTGTGCTCTTAAATCTGTATGGCCGCCAGCCGGCATGGCCTCCGGCCACTTCCTCATTGTTATAGTCATGTTTCAGGCACTGGCACGGACGCCTATGGGCCTATTCTGTTGGGCCTAATTGGGTCCTGCCTCCTTCTGCTGCTTTATAAACCTCATTGAGGCTAGGACTTGCCCTTTCGTGGTGTTCCTGTGTGCATCTAGTTTGCTCCTCTGACCCTTGCGTGGCTTACATTGTCTCCTGGTGTTCGATCCTTGGCTTGTCTGACTACTCATTTCAGTTGTGACCTTAGCTGTGGCAGACTTCCTGATCCGTGTATGACTCTGGCTTGTCCAACTACCCGCTCCGTTTGTGCCTCGCTCCTGTCTGACTACCACTAGGCCGATCCAGGGCACGCTCCTTTACCTAGTAGCTCAGCCACCAGCTGGTCGCTTTCAGGTTGCCTCCGCTTGGTGCCTTCCGTTTGCCTCCGGGCAGCTAGTGCAACTTAGTCTCGCTCCTGGGCACTCGCCTCTTACGCTTACCTGTTGCCTGGCTTAGCACTTGCGGTGCTACCTACACTCTGTGCCTCCTAGTTGCCTTTGGTAAGATAGAGGGCAGCTTGTCTCGCTACTTGCCTCAGTAGTGCTCTCGTATCTGGCTACATCTATCTAAACACCAACTATGCTGCCTCGAGTGGTGCTACCAGTTACACTATTGGTATCGATGGTCTATTCACTCTGTGCCTCCGCGGGGTACACTCCTGTACTAGTCTTATCTTTCCTTCCTGTTGTGGCAGAGCCAAGTCTGGTTCTAAGACTCAGTACCATAGACCTACAGTGTTTCAGTGTCAGCTCCTGGGTAGTGGACTAGACACTGTCCTCACGTCTATCTCCTCTCAGACTGAGGAAGTGTTCATTACTACTACTAGTATTCTTATTATCTGTTGCTCAATAAACTGGTTTACATTCACTTGTACTGTTTTATGTGTTTCTTCACTGAGAGTCCTTGACACCTACGGACCAGAGCTGTCCATATGATATGTAACAACAGCACCACTGTACAATTTCAGTCCACTGTGATATTGCACCTAAAAAATTCAGCTTTGAGCTGTAATAACTTTTGAATAAACATCTTTCAGCATTGAGAGTACCCTTTTTTTACTCAGGGGGATAGACACTACAATATATATTTTTTTACATATTAAGTATTACTATCCCTTTAAATATGTCTCCAAAGCATCATGATCCTTTACTGTTTCAGTCGAGGTTTATTATTAACATTGTTCACATCTATCTTTAGCATCTTATGTAGCAACATTTCTCTGTAGTCTGAATATAGTAAAATTATTTTCCTATATTTTTAAAATATTGTTGAATACATTATAAATTATCAATACCATTTCTAAGTTGTTTTTTTCCTCTATTAGGGCTTGTTCACATGGGTGACTATGGTACTGCTGCAGCATGCATAGCTGCACAAAAATATGCTACACTGTATCCTATGGGGACAGTCACATAAGCATCTGCGGCAGTTGATAGCTGTCATGGATGCAACCTGATGCAACTTCCAAGAAAGTCTTGATGGACGCCAAGGAGTTGCAGTAGTTGAAGGTCTGCAGGCAATACTGCATTCAAAGAATACTTCTTTCTGTCATTTTATGACAAAATGGTGCCAGCATCATTGAATTCTTAATAAGGACATTATCCTTTTGAATAGTCTGCATTTTCAAATACCATTTATCTCGGTGTGCCTGTCCTTTACAATTTTCTTGTCAACCTTTATTTGCAAAGTGCCAACATATTCTATTGTGTTGTGCAATGTAGACACTCTGGTTTAACACTTTCAACTCTTGCCATCCCAAATCATTATGATCACACTATCTGGCCAGGCAATTAACCCCTGAGATCCTTGAATCTTGTTAACACTTGGATGCCACATGGATCTCCAGTGCAATGTGAAAGATTCATTGGGGACCTCTCTTAACATCAAGGCATTAATTACAGAGCAAGTACATGCAAACAAGCTGTTAGCACATGCAGCTTATGTATAAATGGCACCGTGGGACCCACGTGTGTTTACTGCTCTCTGACTTTATTTGGGAATGGGAAGAGTGGGCTTGTCTCTCTGACTAAGCCTTTTACTCTATAAGAAATTAAATATTACTTCCTTCCCAATCTGGTCCAGTCACTTTCTAATCATAGAGCCTAAAAAAGCTGCTGGCCTCTCCCTTGGCTATGTGCCCAATAAGTTCCACATACATTTTTATTTTTTTTTTCATTTCGAGTGCTTTTTTTTGTGCGGGTGAAGTCTCATGAATCCAAGACACATGGAGAAGGTTACAGGATGCATCTTATACTTGACCTACAACACCCTTTCCTTGCACAGCATCCCTACAGCTGTGTAAATGCACTCAGCTGTGACCTTGTTGACCTATGGTACATGGGTGGGATGATCAGCAATGAACCAGTATGAGCCAACCCACTGACACTTCAGCAAATATCTCTGCTGTTAAATTCAGCAAACGACGTAGCAAAACAAGACTAATCTGCCAAATACTGAAATAATCTCAGTGTCCTATTTGCTTTTGAAGTTATAAATCTGGTGTAATTAACAGCAGCATTCTTATACCCTAAACACTAATTAACAGGCCCCATACTCCACGTGCAAGTTGTGGCAAAAACATTATGGAAGAAAGAGCCAAATGCAAATGTTTGCTTTCCGTTAACGGGGTTTTGGATCACTTATTGATTATTATTATTATTATTATATAAAGAGCCAGCGTATTCTACAGCACAGAAAACAGGGATAACATCAGGATTTTAACAGTGGCGTTTCCAAAAAAATAAAATTAAATGTAAATTAATTAAATGTAGTATAATTTTGCATCAAAATGCTATTTAACTCCTTGAAGACCATTGAGAGTTATATATCCATATGGTCATCAAAGGGTTGAGATACTTATGCAATGGCTATGATTTGATAGTCTGCAGCCTTTCAGCTGTTATTTGACTACAAATCCTATGGCCAATGGCCAGCTGAGGGTAGCAGGTTGTCTGAGTTCTGTCATAGATATATGGTCAGTTGCAGCAAATATGCTTCATTTTTGCTAGAGCTTTGCATCTCTGATCAAATAAAGGCAAAATAGTGCAATTGGGGTCTCTGACAACTGGGGACTCCCTGTCAATTTGTTCTTGGAACAAGCGGTGACAAGGCCTAAACAACCCCACAACTGGGTGACAATGCATACAAAGATTGTTGACAATGGAAATTGAAAGGGGGAACATCTGTCTTTGATCCATTCAAATCTGTGGCTTTGAAGCTTCCTAGTTCAAGTTGCAGAAACCTCATGTGCACCTTCATAAGGCAGAAGCAACTGTTTTTTTCTGTGCCCTGTTAATGCATAGCATGCATATTAGTGCAGAGAGAAGGCAATCCCTGAAATGCCCATGCCTTCTACATTACCCTCCCCTTGGTGCATGTGGCACAAAGTGACCATTTTGTCACGATAAAGCTCCAATCTCCCTGTCACCAGCAGGGGTCAGATTTCAATTGGTTGATAATAGATATCAGGAATTACTAGGTATTGAGTGAAGACTAAATTATACTTAAATTTTGTTGTCAGGAGGGCTGATACTGAAGAGCCCAAAAGGTGAATTCTAACAGCAGTGACCTGGGCAAGATGACTGCTCACCACCAGGGGTTGAACCCCCACTGGCAAGTTCAAAAGTGTCTGAAGCTGAATCACTGAGCAGAAGTGTAGTCAAACAAGCCGGGATTGGGGCAAGCAGCAGAACAGCAGAATCTGTAGATGTCACGGCCACTAGCAAAAGAAGATGAGATCCAAAAGGTAAGTTGAAGTCACAATCACAGGAGACCACTAATAGAATCTAAAATCAAGCCAAAGGTCAAGATCAGAAAAGTCAATCAAAGGACCACCAGGTAACAAGCAGTAAACCAAGACAACTGGAAGATGGAGTATAAGTAGAACATTGCCTCCCAGGTGCAAGCAAACGACAGCAAGACTCGAGAATGCTGCCAGCAGGTAATCATGTAATCATGTTAGTCTCTCTGCTTGAGATCTCTTCAGTCCATTGTGGAGCAATGCATTGAATTGATCTCTAGCAGCCAAGGAAATAGAAGTTTAAGAGTGGCCTGCTTACAAACCCTTACATTACAGCCTTTATCAACATAATGAAAGTACAAATAAGAGATCAAAAATACATTTATTTGAATGCAAATATTACATTTATTTTTTGACTGAAGTGGTGAAAGATTTATTTCATTTCAGGCCACATTTGTTAATTTTATAACAAAAGAGCAACTATGGGGGGAGGGCGGGGGCAGAGGGTGAAGTTGTACCAGGACCTAGCATCCAAAGGGCCCAATCTGGCCCTGGGTACATTAGGTTGCACTTATGTCTTTGTGAAAATGTTTTTATGCTAGGGTCCCAAACAAACATTTGAACCAGAGCTAACCAGTAACTAATCAATTCACAGATTATTAGATATGTATAAAGCACTACTACAGGATTTCTCAATAGAGAAGTGATTTTGAAAGTAATTTCAAAAGCTTCTATGTTTTTACAGAGTTACAATCTTATTTAGAGTATATTCTGTGTATATGGGTAAAGCATGATACTCTGTTCGCCACAGAAAAATCAGTGGACTGAGTAAAAATTATATCTTTATTGGCTAATTGAGTCACTCTAGAATGCAAGCTTTCAAGACAACTTTGATCTCTTCTTCAGGCATAATAAATAAAAAGGCTGAATACACAACACATGACAGATAATCATGAAAATTATTTTAACATTTAAATTCCACTGGCAGTGAAACTTCTTATCAGTATAGTCTGTAATTCATTCCCATGGCTCCAGCAGAATCTCTTTGTAGTGGATTAAAAATACAAACAAGATTTATAGAATGTATGGGTTAACCCTATTGTTCGCTCTGTACCGATGAGAATTCATAATTTTTCTTAAGGTTTGTTCTGTCTCACCTACATATAGTCCTGTTTGTGTGCATTTCACACACATGAGTAGTTAAACAGCATTAGATGAGCCTCATGAGAATTTGTCATTGATATTGTGGTATTGGTGGGAATGTTCTATGAGCACTTTATCTGTCGGACATATGTGTGCACACTAGTGTTGAGCGAGCATGCTCGGCCGATGCTCGGATCGGCTCGAGCATCGCTCTGCTCGGCACATGGCGGTACTCGTACGAGTACCGCATGTGCTCGCCCGCCATGTTCGGGTCTCCTCCCCGCACGTTTCGCGGCTGCTGCGCAGCCAATAAACGTGCAGGGAGGCTCTGACATCAGTGTAATGCCAGCAGCCACGTTCGCTGCTGGCATTACACTGATTGGCTGGCCAGAACCCGTGGTCGGGTGCTGTATAGCACCTGACCAGCGAGTTCGGCTCAGTCTTAGCCAGGGAGAGATGAGGATAGGAAGGGAAAGTCAGTGTAGGGAGAAGACAAGCAAATTTGTAAAAAAAAAGACCCAAAAGTCCTTTTTAGGACTACTGTGTGTGGGGGCAGCAGTTTATTTTGTGTGTGGGGAAAAAAAACAAAAAAAAAAAAAATTCATATATTCTGTTTAGTGTGCAAAGTTGCAGATTAGAGCACATTCTGTTTAGTGTGCAAAGTTGCAGATTAGAGCACATTCTGTTTAGTGTGCAAAGTTGCAGATTAGAGCACATTCTGTTTAGTGTGCAAAGTTGCAGATTAGAGCACATTCTGTTAAGTGTTCAAACTGTAAAATATCAAAGTCACATATTCCATTCAGTGTGCGTCGCCGCAGTTTAGCAGCACATTCTGTGTACTGTGCACAGTTGCAGAATAGGAAGAAATACTGTTAAGTCTTCAAACTGTAAAATATCAAAGTCACATATTCCATTCAGTGTGCGTCTCCGCAGTTTAGCAGCACATTCTGTGTACTGTGCACAGTTGCAGAATAGGAAGAAATACTGTTAAGTCTTCAAACTGTAAAATATCAAAGTCACATATTCCATTCAGTGTGCGTCGCCGCAGTTTAGCAGCACATTCTGTGTACTGTGCACAGTTGCAGAATAGGAAGAAATACTGTTAAGTCTTCAAACTGTAAAATATCAAAGTCACATATTCCATTCAGTGTGCGTCGCCGCAGTTTAGCAGCACATTCTGTGTACTGTGCACAGTTGCAGAATAGGAAGAAATACTGTTAAGTGTTCAAACTGTAAAATATCAAAGTCACATATTCCATTCAGTGTGCGTCGCCGCAGTTTAGCAGCACATTCTGTGTACTGTGCACAGTTGCAGGATAGGAAGAAATACTGTTAAGTGTTCAAACTGTAAAATATCAAAGTCACATATTCCATTCAGTGTGCGTCGCCGCAGTTTAGCAGCACATTCTGTGTACTGTGCACAGTTGCAGAATAGGAAGAAATACTGTTAAGTGTTCAAACTGTAAAATATCAAAGTCACATATTCCATTCAGTGTGCGTCGCCGCAGTTTAGCAGCACATTCTGTGTACTGTGCACAGTTGCAGAATAGGAAGAAATACTGTTAAGTCTTCAAACTGTAAAATATCAAAGTCACATATTCCATTCAGTGTGCGTCGCCGCAGTTTAGCAGCACATTCTGTGTACTGTGCACAGTTGCAGAATAGGAAGAAATACTGTTAAGTCTTCAAACTGTAAAATATCAAAGTCACATATTCCATTCAGTGTGCGTCGCCGCAGTTTAGCAGCACATTCTGTGTACTGTGCACAGTTGCAGAATAGGAAGAAATACTGTTAAGTCTTCAAACTGTAAAATATCAAAGTCACATATTCCATTCAGTGTGCGTCGCCGCAGTTTAGCAGCACATTCTGTGTACTGTGCACAGTTGCAGATTTGCAGCACATATTCCGTGTAATATGAAGAAGGCGGGTAAAAAGGGACGGGGAAGTGGACGTGATCCTGATAGTTCAGGGCGCGGGTCAGGACGCGTAGAAACTGTGCCTGGTGCCAGAGCACAAGAAAGAAAGACATCCACCATACCTAGCTTCATGTCTCATTTTACAGGGCGTCGCAGGACATCACTCTCGAGGTCCGACCACTGCGAACAGGTGGTCGGTTGGATGTCAGCTGATACTGCTTCCAGTCGGTTAAGCACCACCCTGTCTTCCACCAAGTCCACTCTCAGTAGCCAAGAGTCTGGTCAACATAATCCTCACTCTGATCATCCTTCCTCCCACCATAGACGGTCTGGTCAAAGAAGTGATCCCACACTGGGATATAGTGAGGAGCTCGTCTCATCACCAATCCTTCATTTGACCCTCTCTCCAAGCACGCTTGCAGAGGAACATGACATCTTGTGCCCTGATTCACAACCTCTAGAGGGTACCCAATCACAAGAAGATGACAGATGTGAACGGCATTTAAGGTCAAAGGAAGTAGTGGATGATGATGATGATGAGACACAGTTGCCATTAAATCAACCACTATTACTGTCTCAAGACCTTGTTGAGGAGGATGATATACAGTTGTCAATGACTGAGTATGTGGTGGGATCAAGACATGAGGAGGATGATCAGAGTGAGGAAGTGGAGGAGGACTTGGTGGACGATGAGGTGACTGACCCCACCTGGGAAGGTGTAGAGCCGAGCGATGACAGCAGTCCTGAGGGTGAGCCATCTGCAGCACCGCAACAGGCTGGAAGAGGCAGTGGTGTGGCTACAGAAAGAAGGCGGACCGCACCAAACCGGCCCGCAAATGTTCCACGGAGCACCCCCTTGCGTAAATCTACCTTGCCAAGGGGTAGGTGTTCCGTGGTATGGCGTTTTTTTAAGGAAAGTGCGGACGACAAAAGAATTGTAGTTTGCAACCTGTGCCACACCAGAATGAGCCGAGGCATGAACACTAGAAACCTCACCACCACCAGCATGATCCGACACATGGCATCCAAGCACCGTAATAAGTGGGAGGAACGCCTGGATCGCCCATCTGTGTCTGCAGGCCACACCACTGCCTCCTCTTCCCCTGTTTTCGGTGCCGGCCAATCGCCTGTCGAAGGCGCAGGCCCGCATACCTCCCGCCCTGCACCTGTACCATCTGAAGCACCATCAGCGACCACATCCACTTCCCTGTCCCAGCGCAGCGTCCAAATGTCGTTACCCCAGGCATTTGAGCGCAAGCGAAAATACCCAGCCAACCACCCACAGGCCATAGCACTAACCTCACACCTTTCCAAATTACTGGCCATCGAAATGCTGCCATTTAGGCTTGTGGAGACTGAGTCCTTCCGCAGCCTGATGGCAGCAGCTGTCCCTCGGTACGCGGTCCCCAGCCGCCACTACTTTTCCCGGTGTGCCATCCCCGCATTACACCACCATGTGTCCCGTAACATCACCCGTGCCCTGACCAACGCAGTTACTGGGAAGGTCCACTTAACGACTGACACATGGACAAGTGCTTGTGGCCAGGGACGCTACATTTCCCTGACGGCACACTGGGTGAATGTCGTGGAGGCTGGGAGCGACTCGGACCCTGGGATGGCACGGGTGCTACCCACGCCGAGGATTGCGGGCCCTACCTCCATCAGGGTTTCCGCCAGCACCTACGTTATTGGCTCCTCCTCCTCCGTTTCCACCTCCGAATTCTCTGCACGCAGCGCCACTCACCCATCAGCCGGTAGCTGGAAGCAGTGTAGCACTGCAGTGGGGAAGCGTCAACAGGCCGTGCTGAAGCTGATCTGCCTTGGGGACAAACAGCACACGGCCTCAGAGCTGTTGCAGGGGATTAGTCACCAGACCGAGCAGTGGCTCTCGCCACTCAACCTGCAACCAGGCATGGTTGTGTGTGATAAAGGGCGTAACTTGGTGGCGGCTTTGGAGCTCGGCAAGCTCACACACGTACCATGCCTAGCGCATGTATTTAATTTAGTGGTTCAGCGATTTCTAAAAACCTACCCCAATGTGCATGATCTCTTGACCAAGGTGCGCCGCGTGTGTGCACATTTCTGTAAGTCATCTACAGCTTCAGCCGGCCTGTTGAAGCTGCAGCAGCGCTTACAATTGCCAGCTCACCGGCTGCTGTGTGACGTGAGCACGCGCTGAAACTCCACCTTCCACATGTTGGCCCGGCTTTGTGAGCAGCAGAGGGCAGTAGTGGAGTACCAGCTGTTACACGGTCGTCGCCTCTCTGTTCAACTTCCTGTAATCAGAAGTGAGGAGTGGGAATGGATGTCAGACCTCTGTGAGGTTTTACGCAATTTTGAGGAATCGACACAGATGGTGAGCGGCGATAACACTATTATCAGTGTAACCATCCCACTTCTGTGTCTACTGAAACGCTCGCTGCTCACAATTAAAACTGACGCTTTGCATGTGGAAGAGGTGGAAATGCGGGAGGAAGAGCTTACACAAGGTGATAGCCAGAGCACCCTCACTTCGTCTTCTCAGCGACAATTGGAGGAGGCGGAGGAGGAGGAGGAAGACACGGTTGCCTCCGCTACAGAGGGTAGCCATGGAACTTTAGTTCCATCTCTTCAGCGTGGGTGGGCAGAAGAGGAGGAAGAGGATGAGGAGATTGAGAGTCATCCTCCTGGTGAGGACAGCGAAATCTTGCCTGTTGGTACTCTGGCACACATGGCTGACTTTATGTTAGGCTGCCTTTCCCGTGACCCACGCGTTATACGCATTTTAGACAACACGGATTACTGGGTGTTCACCCTTCTGGATCCCCGCTACAAAGAGAATTTCTCATCTCTCATTCCTCCGGTGGAGAGGACAAGCAAAATGGTGCAATACCAGAAGGTTCTTGTCGAAAAATTGCTCCAAAATTTTCCATCTGACAACGCTGGCGGCAGAGTACGTGCTACCTTGGCCAACCGAGAAGGGGAGAAAAGGGGAGCACACAGCAGTTCCGACAAAGGCAGGGCAACACTCTCCAAGGCGTGGGACACCTTCATGACACCCCGCCAGCACCCTCACCCTGATGCGCAGCCTAGTGTCACAAGGAGGGAAAAGTTTTGGAAGATGGTGAAGGAGTACGTAGCAGACCGTGTCAGCGTCCTCAATGATCCCTCTGTGCCTTACAACTACTGGGTGTCCAAGCTGGACACGTGGTATGAACTGGCACTCTACGCCTTGGAGGTGCTGGCCTGCCCTGCCGCCAGCGTTCTGTCTGAGCGGGTATTTAGTGCTGCTGGTGGCATCATAACAGATAAGCGTATCCGCCTTTCCACCGACAATGCTGATAGGTTGACACTTATAAAAATGAACAAGGCCTGGATTTCCCCTGACTTCTCCACTCCACTGGAGGAAAGCCCTGGGGGAACATAAACTCACTTTATATATGTTATTTACAATGATGGGAATACTCTGTATTCCCATTCACCCCTTCCACCCAAAAAATGGGTATATGGTTGACTCTCTTCCATATACCCTGGGATATAATTTTTATATAGGGCCAGCTCACCAGCGGGCCCAGTGATATAATTTTTATATAGGGCCAGCTCACCAGCGGGCCCTGTGATATAATTTTTATCTAGGGCCAGCTCACCAGCGGGCGCAGTTTGACAATTTTTGTATAGGTCAGCTCACCAGCGGGCCTTCTCATATAATGTTTTATTGGGTCAGCTCTCTAGCGGGCCCTCTCATATAATGTTTTATAGCGTCAGCTCACTAGCGGGCCTTCGCATATAATGTTTAGGATGGTCAGCTCCGCAGCAGACCCTCACCCATAATGTTTTAGATGGTCGGCTCAGCGCACGTTTCCCTCTTAATCATGGCCTCAGTTCAGAAAAATCAAGGAAATTTTTGGGAGAATTTGCCTCTGCGCACGTTTCCCTCTTAATCATGGCCTCAGTTCAGAAAAATCGAGGAAATTTTTGGGAGAATTTGCAGATGATATACAAGTAAATATACAGCAAATACTGTTTGGTAACAATTTTTCGCCTAAAGTCGTTTTTATCTGCCTTTTTGTGTGTTTTACGGTCAGTCTGTAAAAATGGCGTACTACGGGCGAAAGATCGTTCCCAGCAGCGATGTTGGAGTCCAAGATGCATCCAGACATCCTCCCTATGCTGTCCCTGAACCATTTCTGTGGTGTTTCCATCTTTTTCTGCCCTTTTCCTATGGACCAGGCACCCTCCCCTCATCAGAGCAGGGGGTGCCTGGTGTAATGCTCGAGTCCTCCCATTGACTTCAATGGGGCTCGGGTGCTCGGCCGAGCACTC
This sequence comes from Rhinophrynus dorsalis, assembly GCA_037306005.1. NCBI lineage: Eukaryota > Metazoa > Chordata > Amphibia > Anura > Rhinophrynidae > Rhinophrynus > Rhinophrynus dorsalis. The sequence goes on from CM074722.1 coordinate 220,981,712, forward strand.
GAGCCTCCGGGGGTGCTCAGTCAGAGCTCCCGAACACCCGAGCATTGGGGTGCTCGCTCATCACTAGTGCACACATTACACGTGTCTTTTGTAGACCTCCTCATATGTGTTTAATGTCCCTAAACAGGACTATATGTAGGTGAGACGATGAATTCTCATAGGTCCAGTGTGAACAAGAAAAGAGACATTGCAGTGGGTCAATATTTTTGCAAAACTGATCAGAGCATTAAAGATCTCAGTGACTTCTGATGGAAAATTTTAGGATACAGAAAGATCTGGAAGTATAAATTGATAACCAGGTTTAACATTCTGAACTGTAGCCTGGAGTGTAACGAGGAACTTAGGTCACATTATCTCACTCAATAAACATATTTTGGGCCTTTTGGTTATGCACCCATCTGGTGCTTGGTGGGTTAACCCATACATTCTATAGATTTAGCCATCTCTGACTAAAGACTAAAATCCATCAGAGCATCAAAAAGGTAATAAATCTTGTTTGTAATTTTAATCCACTACAAAGAGACTCTACTGTAACCTAGAGAGCAAATTATAGACAATACTAATAAGAATATTCACGGCCAGTGGAATTTAAATGTTAACATAATTTGCATGAATGCTTAACCTGTCATGTATTCTGTATTCAGCCTTCATTCTTATTATGCCTGAAGAGACCCAAGTTGTCTTGAAAGCTTGCACCCTACAGCCACCCACTTAACCAATAAAGGTATCATTCTTACTCTACTATTCTGTCTAAGGCAGTGGTTCTCATCTCAGCCAGGGTGCCATGGGTGTGCCATGGGCACCAGTAAAGAAAGTCACATTTTCTATGAAGACTTTGTCAAAAATGTTAATGTTTGAGTTTCACGTGCATAATTATGGAAATTATTATACCCAATATACTTAATTGTCATTATTTTGGTAACATATAAGAATAACTATATATTATGCATTTGCACCTCACATTACACCGTTGACAAAAGATCTACAAAATGTTGAGGTTGCCCTAATTCCAGATTGCTTATTAGTGGTGCCTTGAGAAAAAGAAAGATAGAGAGAGAACCTCTGGTAAATGGCAAAAGTGAATATGGATGGGGAAGTGGGTTTATGGGAAGCGTATGGGTGTGAAAATGGGTTGGACTTGGAGCGCCAAGTTTTTCTTACCTAGGGGCAACACTGATGTAACGATGGACCTCACCATCTTCTACTGTAATGCTGCACATTAGGGGATTAACACATATAAACATTATGTCAGAGAATACATATCATCTGCTTGTACAATTTATAATTTTAATCACAGCCAGGGGCAGACTGACCATACGCTGCTCAGCAGCTCTCCAACAACGGCCGCCAGCGCGCCGTCCTAGTAATACAGAGTGCTGGGAGATTACATCATCTCCCAGCCTCTGCATTACTAGAGGTGTGTGGGACTTCGCACAGTATTAAGCCACGCCGCTAGACCCCCAGGGACTGGAGGCAGGGGCAGTGTGAAGATGAAGGGGCAGGGTGGAAGGGGCGATGTGGAGATGGGGGCATTGTGGAGATGAAGGGGGCATTGTGGAGATGAAGGGGCAATGTGGAGATGGGGGCATTGTGGAAGGTGCATTGTGGAGATGAAGGGGGCATTGTGGAAGGGGCATTGTGGAGATGAAGGGGGCATTGTGGAGATGAAGGGGGCAATGTGGAGATAGGGGCATTGTGGAGATGAAGGGGGCAATGTGGAGATAGGGGCATTGTGGAGATGAAGGGGGCATTGTGGAAGGGGCATTGTGGAGATGAAGGGGGCATTGTGGAGATGAAGGGGCAATGTGGAGATAGGGGCATTGTGGAGATGGAGATGAAGGGGCAATGTGGAGATTTCTGCAGGGGGCCCAGACCTCTTTTTGGACCAGGGGCCCTGGGTCCTGTCAGTCTGCCCCTGATCACAGCTTTTACATATTTTACAGTTTATTTTACAGTTTGTTTCAGTTAGAAACGTTGTGTTATGCTTTTCTTTTTTCAGTAAAACATTACTTTTCTGTAACCTACTTCTTAGACCCTATAAACTGAACAAATTCTTCAACAAGATCAACAGGGGCTAGTTATATTGTGTCAAGGTCTTAGGGTGGTTCTGCATCTATATGTGATTTCCCAAAAGAACTGTTCTGTTTTACATAAAATGAAGGTTTATTTTAGATATGATTTTGTTCAGCGTTCTTCTCCCCCACTGAGCAAAATGAATTGTTAACCCTTTGGGTGCCATGATGGTATCCAAAGCATTAGATACCTCACTTGCACCCAAAGGATTAAGGGCCTTATGGGCAATAGAAATGAGTAACAAACCAACTGTACTGTAAGGGACAACTAAATAACACCTTTGATTTAAATAGGGCCTTCAACCTCTCTAGCATTCAAGAAGGCAAAAGCCATATGTAAATCAACTGGAATTCTAGAGATGTTATTTTCCCCTCTGGTGCAGTTGGTTTGGTCCATAATTGAGCCTTTGCTTTGCCTAACACTCCAGTGGGGCCTTATTCACAAAAGAACAGAGAAGCAATTCTGAAACTGACCAAATGCACAATAGGGGACACATAATTCCTAAAACTGCATTTGTTCTAAATGGAGATTTTACCCCTTGAATGCTAGAGAGGTCTGCAACACATTGTGGCGCAATGCAGCATTCAAGAGGTTAAAGCACCACTTAAATCAATGAGAAGTTTTATTTTTCTCCGTTGATTTGCCCCTAAATTGCTATTTTCTTTTGTGAATAAGGTCTTTGTCTTTTCATATTACACCCATGTAAACAATGGAATTCCTTATTCTTCCTCATAGAGATCCATTAACCCTTCGAGTGCCAAAGGGGTAAGCAACGCATTGCTTAGCAATGCGTGGCGTACCCCTCTGGCACCCGATGGGTTAACTGTGAGTATCTATTGGACAGTTGAAAGCACTGAATAAAACATCATCAGATTCCTGCTTTTCAAACAGGTTGAAACAGAGACAAGCACATCGATTATCTAAAATATTGATCTGCAATCAATCTGAAAAATAGCAGTCTTCTGAATGAAAACGAAACACTCTTTACTAGAACAAACAAAAACTATTCTGAAGACACTTTCTCTTTAAAATGCACAAGCATCCATATAAAGTACTGTATTACTGCATGCCAGGGTTAGTCGGTCTTTGGACTTCAAGCTGTTGGGGAACAACAGCTGGTTCAGGATGATGGGTGTTGTAGTATCCAAAAGCTGGTGGTGCAAAGATTCACTAACCATTGCTATATAGTAGTACAGGGGTAGTCAACAGTGAGAAAACCAGCCATTGGGAACTATCCAACTGACTATCCCTGTACTATAGTACACTGCAAAGCAATGGTGCTTAAGCATTAAGCACCATTGCTTTGCAATGTGGTGCTTACCCCTCTGGTCCTTAAAGGGTTAAGAAGGTCAGTGGCACATTTTACTACAAATGTAACTGTGCTAACAAAGTCCCCCAGAGCTGCTGTTAGTCCTCAGTGTATTTATTATGACAGCTCTATTCTTACTAGTATTATCATTATTTCATTAAAAGTTGTGGGGTTGCTCTTAGGAGTTTCCCAGTCACATGTGATTTTGAAGCTCACCTCACCTATCCTCTGCTACTTGTCTGAGACAACGGATTTCCTTAAACTTTTCAGGTGCATCTATATTAACTCTGAGTCTGAAAAGGACATGATTCACTGAGGGCTTGACCTGTAATGAAGGTGGAGTGCCATAAACACTGATTATTATAATTATTTAGCTCTGAACTTTCAATTTCTTGTCAATTAGATTGAAAATGAAAATGTGTCCTACCATGATTTATTGCCAGCTTACCATTTTATAGGTTAAAGTGAACATCTCACCTTACTAATTCCTCCCATTTACTTCTGATTTATATACAAGTATAAGTGCTAACAGATATAGCATAACACTATCTATAGAGTAAAAAGGAAACTTTTTTATTACTGTTGCAATACAGCTGCCATTAATGTATTAAAAAACTCCCCTTGTATTTGCCTCTCCTACCCACACCTCCAACTGTAATGAATACAGCACAACTCTCACAATTTGGGGGACTGTCCCACTGTCCTGGATTACCTACTCTTTGTCCTGGCTTCTATTCATTCAGTGAAACAGACCCATTGCAGAGTTATGGTCATGATTAAGCATGCATAATGCGAAACGCATAGATCGACACACTAGTGTGTACTGTATTTATCTGAACTATGTGAGTAATAGAAGTTTGATGTCCTGTTTGATTTTATGAAGACTTTGAATAAATGTTGGTATTTTATGAATGCTTTTGTTTGATGTGGAGTTAAAGGGATAGTAATGTTTCACAAAAACTGCAGCTCCAATTAATCTTCATAGTATTTGAGCCATATAGAGTGTTATATCAATACTGTCAGAGTTGTAGTTCAAGAGTAATTGAATGCTAAAGTATCCCCCTCCCACCCCTTTTACCCAGTGTAACACTGCTCACCTCAGGTGTGGAATCTGGTTGCTTTAACAGACAGATAACAGCAAGGGACAATCTTCTTACTGTGAGAACAATGAAAACACTGCCCCCTTGACAAGTTTTTCAGGTTTTTCCCTTATCTTAATTGAAGATTGTCCCTCTCTTTATCATTCAATTACTCCTGAACTACAACTCTGACAGAACTGAAATAACACTTTCCAAGGCCCAAATACTATGATGATTAATTAGAGCTGCTTTTATTATGAAACATTACTATCCCTTTAACCAGTGCTACCCTTTCTTTTGATTGTTGCAGAGACAGCCCAGAGAAAACAATGAAAAAACATAGTGGGATTCAGGGGTAGAAAAAATCTGAATATGCCTAGATAATGCTGACGTGAGCAGTGAAACAGCTGTCAACTTATGTTTTTCATGTATCCTCTGCTATAATTATATAAAAATATGGAACAGTACCCTGCATTGTATCAGCTGGAATAAAACATGTTATATTATCTGTGTCCACTGTGTTTTTTCTAACTTATACTGACTTGATCTTTGTGAGCTATTGCTTAACAAAAGGTAGAAAAAGGCAACAGGATGGTCCAGCTGTTACATGAGTGGTAAAGCTAGTAATAAAATAAGCACAGTAAGAGTGTGCAATGGAATATCATTATAAGTTGATGCATTGGCCAGTGGAGAGTCTCCAGGGGATATATGAGTTTTGAGTAGTAGTGTATTTGTTCCACTTTCTCTTTTGGTTTAGCTGCTGCAGATGTGGGAAAATGCAAACACTGATTGGATTTGGCTGACAACTGTAAGACAGCATGGTATCTGCATTTTAGCTGAGGTAAGTTCACTATTGATGCAGTGTCTTACAATCAATAGTGAAACTGACAAACAAAGCTCTCAGTCTTATGAGATCTGTCCCAGTGGATTTACACTGTAAATTCTGTGGGTCCTACTCTTACAACTTGTAAGCCCTGTTGGCTAGGTTCTACTAGTTTCTACTGATTGCAAGCTCTGTGATTCAGTCCATCTTTCTTTTACTATGTCGATCATGTCTTTAATAGATTGCAGTTTGTGTTAGACAGTTTCCTTGTTGACCATAAAGAATGCAATCAACAAGAAAATTGGACCACCAGAGCTAGCAATCTATAGAACTCACTCAGATAGTATACAAAAAAATAGACTGAATCAATGTTGCAATCAACATGTAAACAGGATCATAAGAGCTTGCAATCTATAGAATAGACCATAATATAATAAAGATACCCACTAAATGCTGTAGTCTATTCCATATCTGTACTGTAATCTTCATTGGTCAGTTCTACAGTGGATTACAAATTCTGAAGGCTCAACACACCAGTTTATTGTAACCTATGTGATGAAGTCTGTATTGTACTACTATCTCAGTAGGTCATTTACTCTGCAGTTTGCATGCTCTGGGGGTTCTGCTTACTCTTGGCTGTAAGTTACATGGTAAACAGGGAAACTGATCCCCTGTTGGAGAAGTTACCAACACTGCATAAGGTAGATATACTGAATCATTCAGTTCAGTATTTTCATTGTATTCATGTAGTCTAGTCCATAAATTGCAGGCTTTGATTTACAGTGCTGTGATTCAGTCTATATCTGTACTCTAACCTCTGTGTGTCAGTTCTTATGTAGACTGTAAGTTCTAAGTGTTAGTTTGCCTGTTGATTTCAAGATATGTTAGCAATAAACAACACGTACACTAATAGCAATAGTATGTTGAGTGACTTCATAAACTTGATTCTCTTGGTGCACTACTTAAATGAGTAGTAATCCTTTATTTTGAATTTACATATATACAGTCACATTTCCTATACTTTTATTTATTTATTTTTTTACACTTGATTGTCCCTGACAGTAAGGTACCTGGATCTCAGTTTCCTCTGAGTGTTCTGGTCCACAAAGCAGGATGTAATACAATGTTACAGTCTGCCTGCAGCTCTGCAGTATTTTGATTACTTACATACTTTAATCAAATCTCCATTTAAGCATTGGTGTTCTGTGTAAACATCTGCATGTATGCATTTACAGTCAACCTCTCTCTCTTTGGGTCTGCAAGATTGATTGGGAGTTATATGTATACTAGTTGAAGAGCCCGTGTACACAGGCCACAGTGCCACCCAGCAACGGCCACGGTACGGTCATGCACAGTAGAGAATGCCCGCTCCTGATAACGGCGCTCTGCACTTTGTATTTGGAGCCCCACTCCTTTATCAGCCGCGGTACTGCGCATGACTGCAGTGCACGCAGCCGTCTCTACTGCACGTGACAGCTTCTGACAAACACAAACTTAGCAAATTTTTATCATTGATAACTGTACATGGTGCAGGGTTATTTTAGCATGGGCCATCTCATATTTGCCAAGAGCAACTAAATGATGAATTACAGCTTTAATAATCTGTGTGAATGAAATGGGAGGAAATTCAGATGTGGAGGTAATGTTGGCAGAGAATCAACATGAAGGACAGGTTAACGTGTTAAAGCACCTCACTCATGAAATCCACTGCTGGCATGGAACTCTTTTATTGGGAACAGTCAGGGACAGATAGCAGCAAATGCTTGGATCAAGCTCCTTTAATCCTTTACAAGTATTAATTTAGTGTGTGGGTGAATACTAACCAAGCAGCAATAACAGGTTTAATTGACATCTTCAATATTAATGATGCAACATGTTTTCCTAGCCTGTCAACAAGCATTAAATATTACCCTCTATTGGGGACACTGTAAGGGAGGGGCTGAAAGCTATAGTAAATAGGACATGTACAAAAATGCATAAGGAGCTTTCAATCTGCTCCTCTCATTACATTCAAGCTCATGGTTCATTGTTTTGCAATGAAGAACAATACAGCTGCCGTAAGTGTGATCCTGGAATCTAATCACTGGACATATGATAGAATAACAGATATAGGATGCTTGGCCAGTCTACTTTTCCATCCTTTCTCTCCATCACTGTATATGTTAATTTTATAGACAATTTAAGCACTTACATTTTTTTGCCAGTAAAAGCCAAAACATATTTATTTGATGCTCCTATATTAACTGTAATTGGTCTAGCTGAACATTGTCTAGTCCAACCCTGTTATTTATTCTGCTGTATTAAACTAACACCTTTACTTCATGTTTAATTGCCCCACTACTTCTTCTAGACCAGAACATGATGTAAAAAGAACAGCCAACAAGGGCAAACAGACAGAGTTCTAGGAAAAGCAAGAGTCCAATTGGGATCAAACGTAGATTTATTGATCTCTTAGGCATAAATACAAACATGCAGTCATGAGTACAGTAGGAGTTGTCCCCTCCATTGCATTATGGACTTTTTGTCGCACTGGGAGACTTCATCAGAAGCCCTCCAGCTACCGGCTGGTATGGATAATGGATCTTGTTGTCCAGCAACAACATATTTTTCACCCTTGCATAGATTGTAATCTCTCACAAGCAGGTCACTCTCCCCTCTTGTATCAGTCTGTACATGTCTGTAATGTTTTTGACTTCCCCCACCACCATTTGTGCAGTGCCAAATAATATATTTACATTTTATAAAAAAAGATAATAACATTAATAATACATCTAGAGGGGGAAGCACTGTTGCAAACAAAGGCCAAGACAGCTGCACTTTTATTAGCACAGCCTTTGAGATAGAAAAAGGGTTCAGATTGCTGAATGAAGATACCCAAAATTGTTGTTAGAAGTCACAGTGAGACTGTGCAATGCAGGTGTGGGCTTCTTTAACCATATAAGTGACAGGGAGGTATCCATTGTAATGCATTAGATACATCTCTGGCACTCAAAGGATTAAGATACACTTATTTAATTAAAATAATTGCCTTTTAAGCAATAGTTATTCACAAAACTCACTTCAATTTTATTTATCTGCTGCTTCCTACATATCATGCAAATCTGCAAATTGTGTCTTAGTTTCTACATTTCTTTATTCTAATGTCTTTTCTCACCTTACACTTTTTTGTAAATAAAATTAAATAATAAATAAAATGATCTCTGATGTGATTCCTCAGGGCTTGTGACACTAACAAGTCTAAGTGATAAAAATATACTCTAATTTGATTCCTCAGGGCTTATGACTTTAACAAGCCTGAGTGATAAAAATTTTCTCTGATGTGATTCCTGAGGGCTTGTGACTCTAACAAGCCTGAGTAATAAAAATGATCTCTGATGTAATTCCGCAGAGCTTGTGACGCTAACACTCCAAAAGTGCTACAAATCAAATTTTCCTCAGGGATTGGGCCTCTAACAAGTCTAAGTCCTACACATCAATGTTTCCTCATGGCTTGGGGCTCTAACAACAAGTCTAAGTCCTACAAAATACTCTATCTTGTCAAGTATCAGTCTGCCCCAGTCACAACTTATGTCAGGGGATTCTTGTCTCTTATCACATTATGTACCAATTTTTGTGTTTTATTTTTAAATGTAATTTTTTTTTTATTAACTGTCCCCCCCAGTCCCAGTCAACAGACCCCCCCCCTAAAATTTGCTTTGTGTTGTATGTAAATTCAATGTTCCCATTGATTTCAGTGCAATGAGCTAGTAAATAAAGTGGAAAAACTGCACTTTTTGCAAAAAATTATTCATCAAGCGGGAAGTACCATTATTCAATAATTTTGGTTTGAGACCAAAAATATCACTTATCCCTACATATGAAAACAAGAAATGCCTTCCTTGATCTGGAACTTGGTGGGTAAAGAGTGGGTGTACCTAACAGGCCCAGACTGCTTAACATTTTATCCAGTTCATGTATTCTTATAGATTGAGTGGAAGGTTGAATTGTGGAGTATGAGATAGAGAAAGTGAGGGTCAAAAAACTAGTAGAAATCATTGTGAAAAAGAAGTCAGCAAAAGGTTTATTCCAGCAGCAGTAACAACATTAACGTCATCACAAAAATCATCTTAAGTGGTTCAGTGGCTGCAATTTAACATTTGTGGTGGTGGAGGTAGTGGTGGTGGCACAGTTCTATGGGGCTTGCTCTCAAAGTATGGGTTGGTAACTGATACACACACAACCATTGTGGAGCTCCTAAGAGTGGTACCACTACATGTGAGATGGTTATGCATATTTGCAGGACAGCTACGTAGTAGGCTGAAATGATGACCCCATTGACTACTGGTAAACAAAACAGTGAGTGTGGCCAGCATTGATGCTTACTGCCATGGACATCCACCAGCAAGTGTGAGCAGGTTTTTAGTGCAGCTTGTTATATTGTTAATGATCATAGGATTCAGCTAACAAGCAGCAGTGTTGGAAGACTTACTTTTTGTTATTCTATAGAGGCTATACACTAAGACCTGCAAAGTTGGAGAAATCATAGTTCATTGACTCCAGAGCATAACATGGGAACTGGAGAAGTGATATCTCTGGAGAAGTTAGTTCCACTTTATCACCTTCCTATCACATCTTAGTGCATCTACCCCCTTGAGTCAAATTATGGCTCTCCACAGTAAATGATAGGAAGAGCACCATCTGGTGACCAGAGTAGCAAAAATGAGTTTAATATATGGAAGATAATTCTGAGCTGTAATAAAGTTTGAATTAAAGGTCTCTACGCAGTGGAAGTTTCTTTGTTCCTCAAAACATATTTTTCATTAAAACAGCTTAATGCTCCTGTTCATTTTATATTTGTTCACTGTAAAGTAGTACATGATTATGCAATGACATTCCTTGCTATGAGACAATGAAATGCTAAGGATCCCCTTTGGTAAAGTTGATATAAGGATCAGAGGGGTATATGATTCAGTGGCAGATTTCACTGTTCTTTGCATATGGGGAGATCATGCAAAAAGGTGTGATAAAGAGGTTATAAAGCAGAGATAACTTATCTAATGATAGCACTTCTCTGGCTCTTATGTTATTCTATGTAGCCTATGCACTAATATCTCCATTTGGAAGAATCTTAGTGCATTGGCTCTATAGAATAACACAGGACTTGGAGAAGTGATATCACTGCAGAAGTCATCTCCACACTATCACCTCATTATCAAATCTTAGTGCATCTCCCCAGAATGTTTTGTTTACTAAAATGTGTATAAGAAACTGAGTATATTGGCATGTATCAAAGGATGTGGGTCATCCAGTATGAATGATGACAATACACACGAAAATCTAGTTTCCTCACCTAAACTACCAATTCTTTCCATGACTGTGTAAACATATTCCAGTCACAATAACAGGATTATTTCTCAAGTTGAGCTGAAAAGGAAAACAATTAAATGCAATCCTATTACAAGAGAAAAAGCAAAATAGAAAATTAGAACATTTTTTCTTCCACCACGTTCAGTTTTAAAGTGGAAGGTTGTTCCTTAGTAAATAGGGACTATTTTGGGTAAAATATTCTTAGTCATAAGTAGAGGTTTAACCGCTTTGAAGCTACAGAGGCCTCCATGAATTGCCTTGCAATATGTTGGAGAAGTCTCTAAAGGCCATGGGATAGAATTGGCAATAAAGAGATGCCAGGAGTTTGCATTACTAACAAGGGTACATTATAGCACTTTATTGCCTAATTAAAAACTTTGCCTTAACCCGCCTTAAAAAACTAAAAGTTGAATAACCCTTTGAGTGTCAGAGAAGTATGGATACCTCTCTGTCACTCAAAGAGTTAAAACATTTCAATACAATTCCTCACACAGTTCATCACAGGTATTTGCTGCAGATGAGAATTGTCTCAGAGGAGATGTATAAACTAAACCTGCACATTGATGCCTGATTCCTATTAAATTCCAGCATGTGAGACCCAGCCCTACGTGTGTAAATTAGAACATTTTTTTCTTTTCCTTCTATAACAAAACATGACTAATAGGTTTATGAGGCATTAGCAGAGAAAGGTGCTTTGTGTCAACTATCAAAGGCAATATTTCTATGTGCTTATTACTCCACCAGCTTATGCAATATAGAGAAAAATATAACAAACAATGGGGGAGATTTATAAAAGTGGAGTTAATCAAAAAGAAACGTTAAAATGGCTGTAAGATTGCATCTGGTACTTATAAAAATGTTAACGACAGTTTAGGAGGACATAATGCTGGATGGTTTTTAAAAAATGGTGTAAGGAAGTTTGTAAAATGTGGTGCAGCAAATTTATAAGGGAATGTTGCTATTTGCTATTTTCGCCCAATATTTCAGGCCATGTTTGACCTGTGACCTTTTTCTATACGGTCACATTATTTATGTGCATTCAAGGGGTTACAAAGCTCTATGCAAATGCATGGGTAGTCAGGAATTTTTTTTGCACCCAATGATGCAGTTGGTTTATTCCAGATTTACTCCAGTTTGTTTGATAAATATGGACCAGTGAGCCTTAAAGGGGAAGTGACGCCTCTTAATAATTACCCCCCATTTAAGTTACTATGGCCAGAAAAACCTACTAGCCCTTATGAGTTTTTTCCTCATTATGTGGATAACATCATAAATCAGTCCTGCATGCCATGTCCAGGACTTGGACATAACTGTTATCAGCAGGACCACAGGACACGCACTGTAAATGGTAATAATAACCCTTTAAGGACTGGATTGGTATATAACACATTGCACATGCATTCTGCCTGTTCATGTTGAAAACCTGTCAGCAACTGTCATGTCCACCTCAATGGATCTGACCTCCATGAATGAATGAAGATATTATCTCTTGAACAACAACACAAGAGCAAAATTCATAGGGGCCAGTAGGATTTTCTTGCCATAGTAAACTACTATTAGGAGTTGTTGCTTTACCTTTAAAAACAAACTGGAGTAATTCTTATAGAAACCATTGGTATCATATTGGACAGATAAGAATTTTGCACTGTTGACACCTTTAACATTCAAGGGACCACAGTCCCATTTAAAAGCTTAGTAATGCGCAAAATAAAGTTGATTCTATATGTTAGATTTTACAAAAATAAAGTATTTGGAAAAAGTCCTATCTCGCAAACCTTTATGGTTTGAGAGATATCTGTTAAAGTTCCCCTCTCCCTCCACCTCTCCAGACTTCAGCTGTAAGTCTGGAGAGTATTAAAAAGAAATACTTCTTTGGAATGGTGTACAAAGTGTGCCTGGTTTGCAAGTACTCTTTTTAGACCGTTCCAAAGAAGTATTTCTTTTTAAATCGCGGTACTGCAGCTCTGCTGAAGAGCCTCCTCAACTCGGCCGACACGGATCTCCTTCTGTCAGCTTTACAGCTGACATCAGGAGGAACTTTAGCGGAGGATCTCTTTCAAACCATAAAGGACTTTTTCCAAATAATTTATGTTTGTAAAATCTAACATATAGACTCAACTTTATTTTGGGCATTACTAGCCCTTTAATAAAAAATAAAGTTATGTCTGTCCTCTGTGGTACAGTTCATTTTCCCCAGACTTTTGCCTTTTTACATAAAGCTGAGTGTGATTGTCTGATTTAGACTTGCTACAAGGAGCAACTAGAATCTCCATCTCGGCACTGACTGCTGCATAGCAACCAAACAAAGACAAACATTGCTACTTATCTAAGCTGAGAAGGAGATCCCATGGTTGACAAATGGTATGGTCAGATTATCTATGGAACTACAGGAAATAAAGGGATATTTAAAGTGTGTTAGGGGTGATACATTGAACCAAGGTGTGTGTAATTTGTGGTATGACCATGCATTCTTGTATAGGCATAACTTGTTCTTCAATGATTAATCCAATTGTTCTCTCTTTTTGGCACGATAACCTGTTTTTTCTACATGGTTATTTTTCGAATAAGATTTTATTTACAAAAGCTATTTTCTAGAAATAGCCGCCTACTACAGTGCATACATGATAACCATTGTACATTACTATGTGTTCATTACACTGCAGTATATACTTAACCAATGTTTCCACTTAATGGAATGCATAAATCATTTTCCATTCACAGTCTTGATAGAAGTACTGGAGGAATTGCTGTATGGGTTTTCTAATGCTCTGTAACTGATACATGAAGACTGATTATGTGTATTGACTGTAAGGTCTCCAGATTATATCCAGTTCAAGGATTTGTCTCTCAGTTTACTTAGTCCACTGTACAATTACAATTTCCCTCCTTGTAGGCTGTATATATATCTCAAGGATATGCAACATTTGTCACTACAGCTGTTGCAAACTACAACTCCCATTATCCCCAATGAGCCAGCCAAAGGCTTACCGCTTATATACAAGTTGAAAGTGGATCTGTCAACAATAAAATTGCCTGTATGTTGTGCTTGTCATTTATTTTTAACCCTTTGAGTGGCAGAGAGGTATCCAAGGCTTTGCACTGTAATGCGTTGGATGCCTCTCTGGTAGTCAAAGGGTTAATAATATATAGTTTTTGATAAATTAACATTTTTTTATGGAACTTTATTCTAATTAGTCTATGTGCTGGACCAATATTACCACACACTGTGCTATGAATGAATCTAGGCAGAGCCCAAATACTGCTGGAATTTCTAATAGCAGTGTAAGGGATATATTTGGCCTCAGAGCTAAAGAGCATGCAGTGCCGACAAATTGCATAAATCTCTCACAAATCCCTCACAAAAGATTTACTTTACATAAAATTGGTAAGTACAACATATAGGAAAATTACAATGCTCTGTAAAACATGTTAAATACCTTAAGGTGACAGGTTCACTTTAAAGGTAAATTAACATATTATCTCTCCTAACCCCCAAATGACAAGCAAATGCATTTCTTGCAAAATTAAATCCGATCATTAGAGTCTCTGTTATGTCTCTGATGTTAATGTAATGCAAGACAGGGTTGGATTTACATTTCAAGGCTGCCTGGGTTACCTTAGCCCCACCCATGACCACGCCCCCACTTTTCACACAACTCCATGCTCAGACCTATCCCTTACACACAACATAGCATTATCCTATAACATACAAGCTCTATAACAGCCAGTAAGGTACAGTATATGTTGTATATTTGGCCTGCAAAAGACAGTATTGTGTTAAAGGGATAGTAATACTTTGTTTTATCTTTATTTTATTTTGTAGGCATTAAAAAAACATGAAGAACGATATAAGTCTTATCTCTCGAGCCTTTGTGGTTTGAGAGATATTCACAAGCAAAGTTTCCCCTCCCGCCCCTTTTACCTGCTGTAAAGCCATCTCTTCTCAGATGTGGAATCCAGTCCATAGACCAGACAGATAACAGAAGGGGACAATCTTCTTCCTATGAGAACAAAGAAAGCCCTTCCCCCTTGACAAGCTTTTCAGGTTTTTCCCTTATCTTAATTAAAGATTGTCCATCTCTGCAGTCTACCTGGGCACCTCCCTTCTGCTGTGGCTATGCAGTGTTACATCAGTAAAAGGGGTGGGAGGGGGATACTTTGTCATTGAATTACTCTTGAACTACAAATCTGACAGAATTGAAATAACATTCTCCAAAGTCCAAATACTATGATGATTAATTAGAGCTGCTTTTATTATGAAACATTAGTATCCTTTAAGAGGCAGTAGATTTGTCCTAGCAGCTCAGAATATGGATGTGACCAGAACAGCTAAGGCACCAGTAAAAATCTAATGAGAAATCCAGCCCTGAAGGAAGGCTTTCCACAAGGCAGTATCTGCTTATTTATCTATATATGTTAATAGCTTGGAACTCTCCGGATTTGCCCCAGAGACTCTGGATTTTGCTGGTAATTACCGTGTCTCTGAGGCACAGGCTGATTTGCCTGATGTGGGGAGTTTCTAATGAATCTCTGCCCACTTCTGCTCCTTTCCCAGCCTATTCCTCAAAGTTATTTTACATTTTCTAAGTCCTGCCCCCCACTCGCGATTAAGCCCTCCCCCTTGACACAAATTGCTTAATTTATCTCCTCCAGCACCTTCAATTAAACAAAATCAATGAATGTGCCACCTTTGTTCATGTGAGGAGATCCTGAATACATGCACTGTTGAGGGGTCCTCACACGAGGTTTGAGAGCCCCTATCTTATAGTATACAATACAAACTATCTTCCGATCAGCTGATTCATGTAAACAGAAGACTCTGTTACACTCCAAAAGGTATGTATCCAATATCATGAAAATTATTCAGTCTGAAAAAGATTTATTTAGTTCCACACTAACCTACGTATGCAGGGAGGTATTTTGACATTAGTAAATAGAATGATAACTGTATGCACTTTATAAATCAGGATGCTAATGGGCAATATGAGGAGAAGACTTTGAGGCTTCAGCAGGAGTGATGTTTCAATACCTTTTAGAAGAGTTTGTAACTGAAATACCTCACAAAGAGTGACGGTATCCATAAAATGACAAAAAAATGTATGTGTCCTGATGAGGAAACCAGAATTTGAATGATGTAAACATGCAGTGAAACAGATATACTGAGTTTCTAGAATGTATTGTTCTCATAGCGTGCCAAAGGGTATGTTTCAATGTATGATGCATAGAACATTGTGGCTGGAAAGATGCCCACTGGCTGGGGAAGAGAACAAAGTTTACTTCCAGCTGAGTCTAAGGAAGTCAGTTTCAGTTATGTACAGCAACTCACATGTCAGTGCAGGTGAGGGCCCCCATCCCCAGTATCTCCTCAGGGCTTGCACTGTGCAGAATGGCTTTGAGTCACCCCACCACCAATCTGATTCTCAGGCTGTTTTCTCTTGATCTGAGAAATGTGGAGATGTTGTAACAGGTTAAAATATAATACTTTGTTTGCAGAGCCAAGAAATGAATTATCCCTGGTGAATGCACCAGAAAAGCATTATAATAATGTGTTTCTGATACCCGTTATGCTTCGCCCAGAAGTATTTCATACTACGGTATATCCAGGAGAGGACTGGCAACTTGTGGCCTGGGGGGCAAATACAATCAAGTGGCTCATTTCTACTATCGTTTCAGCCCACTGTCCCATTGCATCCCACTTTGTTGATTTTAAAATTGGCATTCATGTTGTGAAGTAAGGCAAATGATACCACTCAGCTAACAACTGGTGTACACTAGTGATACTATAGAGAGGGATAGTATTGTTTCACAAAAACAGGAGCTCCAGAGTCAGATTTCTAGTTCAAGAATAATTGAATGATAAAGTATCCCTTTCCCGCCCCTTTTACCTAGTGTAAGCCACCTCCCCTCAGATGTGGAATCTGGTCTCTTGACCGAACAGGTTGCAGCAAGGGACAGTCTTCTTACTGTGAGCATAAGGAAAACTCTGCCCCCCTTGACAGGTTTTTCAGGTTTTTCTTTATGCTCACTGAAGATTGTCCCTCTCTGTGATACATCCGGACAGTCTTGCTGCTCTGAGGTGAGCAGTGTTACATCAATGAAAGGGGCTTGAACTACAACTCCAAATGTTTTGAAATAACACTCTCCATGGCCCAAATACTATGAAGATTAATTGGAGCTGCTTTTATTGTGAAACAGTAATATCCCTTTTAAAGGGAAATGGGTTGTGCTAGTAGTGTAGCTTCATATGTATTGTAGCTATGAGGTATCACTAGTGTAGCTCCATTTACAGCAGCAAAAGGGGGATTGAGTGAGCTGGTGGTCCACTGGCCCAGGCACATGACCAGCCCAGGGGACAATTTCCCCTTTGACCCCCATGCCAGCCCTCCCCCGAGTAAATATCTTAATAAAATATCTTTATACTGATTCCCCAATGATTCCTCTGTGTCTGAAACCTACCATCCATACCCTGTGAGAGTCATGCCGCTATAAATGCATAACTGAAATGGTGTAACAGGTATTGTAACCTGTATTCATATTGTTCATATTAGTAATGAATCCATATTTAATCCATATTAAAAACTATAAGTAAATGTTGCTAGTTTATTGTGCTAGTTCATAATAATATAGGTTTCATTCACCTCATATTATTTTGGGAATATTTTAAAAGAAACTAAAATAATGAATATGTGGTCCAGACACCCCATATAATAATAAAGTGTCCAAGGAAAGGGTGGAGGAAGCGTTAAAAAAATATTAATACAATTAATACACATGTGCCAAAGTACTGGTTTGGGGCTCCTTTCTCTACCCTCCTTTATGGGAGAGGAAGTTTGTAAATAAATTAATATGTGGTCTAGAGCCCTCATATTAATGTTAACATACTAAGCAAGGGGTACTGGGACCACTTCCTCTATACCCTAAGATAAATTATCATAAGATAGATTATTATCATTAAAGGGGATGTTTCACCCCTTTACAACTTTGCCTAAATCGTTTCATTATATATTATAAATAATGAAAAGTGTATGCATTTAGAAAAAAAAAATACACTTGTTTGGAGAAATTAAAAGAGTACATGCAGCTCTGTACCTACTTCTGGGCAGACTGGGTTTAACGGATCTGTACCGAAGTCTGACGCTTCTGTCCAGCCTCCTCTGATGACAGAGGCTGTCTGTAAGCTGGAGCGCTCTCATCGGCAGAGATTGATTAGGGCCCTAATAGAACCTGCAACAGACGACAACACAATCATATTAGAGTGTAAACATAAAAAAAGTAAACAAAAAAATTATAATTTCTTTTCCTCTTCTCTCTCCAATTTCCAAGCCACACATATCACTTATATGCCACAAAGTGCCATCTACCCAGCTGCTTAATTGCATCTTCAGACTGTCCCCTTTTTCGCTGCCTCTGTTGCTGCCGATATCCCAAAGTTGTGCATTCCATAAGCTGATAGATCTACACCCACAGCTGTTAGCTCCTTCTTAAACACTGCCTTAAACTGAAACATGGACAGGGAGAAGCCATCCTGATGCTTCAAGAATGCTGCAGCCACTGGGGGCCTTACGGCCATATATTGTTCTACTGCTTGCAGTGGGCATGTGCTACTCTCAGATGCCTTCAATACCACCCACTGACCCTTTGCCTCCTGATCAGTTTTTGACTTGGCCAGCCAACACCTAACCACTTCCTGGCTACACTCCACTTAGGACACCTGCATTCTTGACTCCTTAGCTGTTTTAGATGCTGCCACTAGCTCCCCCACTCAGAATGCCCCATGGAAAGCCGTGGAGACTGCTGCTGAAAATAGCTTCTCCTCATATATGCTAAACCTGTGGCAAGGCTTTTAACCATGCCTACAGCCTACTGTTGTCTACTGGGTGGCGCCTATCTTTAGGCAGTGCCTCCTGCCTACAACAACCTTTCAAGATCATCCTGACCGTGAACCTGGCTGTAAGGTCCTCCACCCCTGTAATCCTGAAATGGAAAGACAATGGAGCCAGCCTTGCCACCACAGATGCTTTAGACACTCCTGCTACTTTTAAATCCTGCAAGAACTCTAATAGCTGCATATTTAGCACTAACCTCTTTACCAGTGGCTGGAGCACAAACTCACCCTATTGCCTCCAAGCACTGGAGTATGATGCCCAAGTTTTAGGCTCTAGATCATATAGACGCTGGACCCCAACTGCCAGAACTTAGATGGACAAACAACACCAATAAACTTGAGCATGCAGGGCCAGCCTAAAAAATGTCTCCCACCTCTTTCTAGAGAGGGCATAAGCTATACAATTGTCCACCCCTGGTACATGTCTTGCTCTAAACTGTGTGTTACAGTTGCAAATATAGCAGTACCAAATATCGTAGCAGTCCCACAACTGGTGGAGATGTGGAGGACAGCTGAATAATTGATTAAACCGCACTCATGTTATCCATCCAAAAAAACACGGCCTTATTTGCCAGCTCCTCATGGCACAGTTCTAGGGCAACTACAATAGGTAAAAGCTCCAGAAATGCCAGGTTGCATATCAAGCCAGTGGCCACCCAAGAAGGCGGCCAACTGCCCGAAAACCATCTGCCCTTCAGATAAGCCCCAAATCCAATCCCTCCAGCAGCATCTGTATACAATTGTACCATGTGATTGGACTGTCTGCTCCATCCATAGCCGAGTCCCAGTAAACTCTTGTACCCAAACCATCAAATCTTCCCTTGAATAATCCAATATCCTGATCTTAAAATGTTCCTTCCTAACTCCTGCTGTCGACATCTGCAATCTGCTGATAAACACCTGACCCATAGGTATCACCCTGCAAGTGAAATTAAGCAAACCCTACAGCGACTGCAGCACCCTCAATGTGACCTTGATTTTGCTGAGTGTGCCTGTGATCTGCTCCCATGCCCTAATCACCTTGTCATAGGGCAGCCTTACCATCGGGGTAGCCATGTCTATCTCTATGCCTAAGAATGTTAAACAGGTGGTGGGCCACACTGTTTTATCAGCTGCTATGGGTATCACTAAGTCCCCACAGACTTGGTAAGCTGCCTCATGAGCTTCTGGTACCTGGACGAGGAGGGGGTCCAATGAACAAAAAGTCATAAACATAATGCGCTATATCTGTTGGACCTGCCGCCTTGGCTACTGCCCAACGCAAAAACAAACTGAATGCCTCACAGTAGGAAAAAAAGTTAGCACAACCCATTGGCAGACACTTGTCTACATACTGGTGCCCTTCCCACCTCAGCCCCATGAGCCTGAAGCTGCTTGGATGTATAGGTAAAAGACAAATGGGGGATTCCACATCTAACTTTGCTATGAGAAAGCCTGGGTCTCGACACTTAAACTATACTCATAGCCTGAGAAAATGTTCGATGTTGCACACTACAGTTATTTTTGGCAACTGCGTCATTGACCGAGGCCCACCTGCTTCTTAGGAACCACCCCCATTGGTGAAATGAATAACTCTGGGATTGGTGCATCCACCTCCTTTTACAACTTCTCTCTCACCACACCTGGGTATGCATAAGCCGAATGTAAATTTCTAACTTGCTGACTAGGACCTGACTAGGAACTGCTTATTAACCAGTATCGGGAAACCAAGTGAAAACCCCCTCAAAAAAACGCAGCCCCCCCTTTTTTCTGGATAATCAGCTAGCCAATCACTTAGGCTGCTGAGTTGTATGGGGGAATTTGCCTTTTTCATCCACACCACGAAAGGAAACGCCTTTGGGTGCCAAACCTTTTTGTTTGCAACAGTATGAGGTAGGGTAAGCAGATGTGCTTGAATTTGCAAGCAAATCCCTGCAAGCATTTACTTTCATTGTAGGCAAAATATGCCCCTCAGTTACCACCCCGCCACCCACCAACCTTAGCTAGATAAGGGCCTCTGTACCGGGTGTGCCCCTCTCATGAGTGACTAACCTAGCCTATGTGTCCATTTTCCCATGACCAAACGTTAGATGCTTGTTTTTCACCAGATTT
The DNA here is from genome assembly GCA_037306005.1 of Rhinophrynus dorsalis. Classification (NCBI taxonomy): domain Eukaryota; kingdom Metazoa; phylum Chordata; class Amphibia; order Anura; family Rhinophrynidae; genus Rhinophrynus; species Rhinophrynus dorsalis. The sequence goes on from CM074722.1 coordinate 221,002,318, forward strand.
TTTCCAAGCACGCGATCATAGTCTACCCAGGCTGACCCCCTCATAGTTTGACGGTGTATCCACTATGAGATCCATGTACCACAAGATGTTAGCGCACTGTGCAGGGAATTGGTCAATGAAGAAACTGGCATAGACCAGGAAACCCTTAAATCATTCTGTCAATGACCATGGTCTAGCCAGTACCTCCTTTTCATTGCCCTTGCATCCTTCCTCCTTTGCCTCAATTCCCTCACTGGACAGTGCAAACACATCCACAAATTTCCTTGCCTTTATGCACTTGTACATTTTTGACCCCAGGTGATCATAAGGGGCAGAAATGAAACAGTGGAAACTGCCTTTTTCCCTTGTCTCCCTAACAAACTCTAGCTGTGCGTGTGTGGTGTATGCCTAACTCTTAAAACATGTATTCCCCCTTTCCTTGCTCCTACTGCACCTTTCAATACTTTTTAACAATTTTAAACAACCTCTCCTTCCCTTAATCAGAAGTGGACACATCAGTATCACTCTCAGATGAAAAGGACTCACCCGTGGACAATGTCTCCAATGGCCTCTATTCCTGGCATCAATTTAAGTCTACAGAGCCAGCTCCGGCTGTACTGGAACAGAAACAGGGTGAGTACTTGAAGCCAATACTGCTTGCATAGTTCCTGGCATGCGCATATGGCTGGGGGCAGCATGTGGTGTGAGTGATGGGAGGTGTGTTGACTGCATCATAGGTGCTGTTGTGCTTCCTGAGGTGACCGTGTGGGGTAGCAGAGATGTTTAGGACTCTGGGGTTCCCATAGCATCTCATGAAAAAGATTGCATGCCTCCTGTGGGGTACAAGACCCGGGTCCCATTGATACTTATCCCCCATGCCCACCCCTGTGGTAAAGGTCCATTTACTCATCCCAATGGGGCCTGCATGCTTGCCCCCATAGGCCCCTGAATGGTAGTGGAAAGGGGAGTGCCTGGCCCTGTGGACACCAAAGAGGAACCGGGAAGCATGGGTGCAAACTGGGCTGACATATCTTGATCTGGGGCCTATCCTTCAGTGCCGGCCAGGGAAGGAAACATGTGATCCGGAGCCTGCAACCCCCCTCTATTGTGGTAGACCACTTGGCAGGGAGCTGCAGGAATGTTGCCGGTATCTTGCACTGATGCCGATAACATTCCCACATGGCGGTGGTTGGCTTCTGAGGTCTTGAGCCAGGGGTGGCTGTGCGAGATCTGGCCTGTTGTACATGAGAGAAGGGACAGCAAGACCTGGATAGTTTGTCTCTGCCACAGAGGGGTTAGAGGATGCTGGCCTGGGCAGTGTGGACTGGGAGGGCAGGACAATAGATTAAGGTACGTTGTCCAGGGCTGGAACGACTAGTGGGAGCAGAGGTAGCAGAGGAGAAAGAGTGAGAGAAACAGTGAAAGGAGAAGAATGTACATGGGAAAGCAAGCTACGTATCTCAGAAGGAAGTTTTCTTGCTCCTGCTCTCTTGCGCAGTTGTCTCTCCTATCTTCTTTGCAGGTCGGTCAGGAAGAGCTACTGATATCTGCCTTCTTGACTCCATGGTGATGATTCGGTGACCTAAATTATAAAATTACATTGATCTTGGACCACTTTTATACTAATAACCCCTCCCCTTACCTGCCCCCTATTGGGGAAGGTGTGAGGAACCGCCTCTCACCTCCCCCAGGTTTTCCCACCAAACTGCGACAGCCAGCCCTTTTTCTTTGTCCAGGGACTGACCATAGCAGTGAGAAGGGTAGCTCACCTTATTTGGTTTTAGGGGGACAAGCCACCCACCACCATTATTTCTGTTACTTACACTCTCTGTCACCAACAGAACAAATACTGCACATCAGGACTCACCCCTGTGCACCAAAGCTTTCAGAAATTGGGGCTTGTAATGTGCAAGTGCAAAACTTTGAAAAGAGTCAAAACAATGTTGGAAAAATAGGTATAAAAGCTAAAAAAAAAAGGAATGTACCTTTTAAAAAGGTACAGTTGGAGCATATGACATTTAAAATGACACAATAAAATTCCAACAAACAGCCCATCATTGTGTTGCACATTTGCAGTGTTGCAAATAAGCCGTCTGAGCAATGCGTTGTTCACCCCTCTAGCACTCAAAGGATTAAAAGGCCCTTTGTGTAATTGTGAAATAAGGACCATAAATCAGATTCCCTTCAATCTCTCCAACAGTGGTGTAACAATAGGGGTTGCGACCCCCTCCCCTGCCCGGCATCCACAACAAGCAGCTGAGCTTCATCTGTCTTCAGCATTCTAGTAATGCAGAGCGCTGGGAGATGATGTCATCTCCCAGCTTTCTGCAGTACTAGAGAGAGGTCCACGCAGGAGCTACAGTTGCTAATAGAGGTCTATGCCGAAGGAGGCACAGACTTCTCCTGCCACACCGCTGGACCACCAGGGAAGTAGGAGATGGACACTGGGGGGTCAATAGGGGCATTGTGGAGGTGGGCAAATGATTGGGGGCAATGTGGAGGTGGACACTGGGATGGCCAATGGGACCAATGTGGAGGTGGCCAATAGGGGCAGTGTGGATGTGGCCAATAGGGGCAATGTGAAGGTGGCCAGTGGGGGCAATGTGGAGGTGGCCAATGGTGGTGGGGAAATGTGGAGATGGTCAATAGGGGCAATGTGGAGGTGGCCAATGGTGGGGGGGCAATGTGGTCGGGGAAGACCCATGGCAATTTTTACACCAGGGTCCAGTGGCTTCTAGTTATGCATCTGCTCTCCAATAAGAGTTGATGGCAGAGTTAATTAGTCATTTGATTGTTTGAAAGTAAAGAAGTGACATGGTACACTATGCACCCAGAAAAGCATCACTAGTCAAAACATACTTTCCTACAGAAATATAATTGGCTTCTTGGATTGCTTCTGTAAAATAAAAATTGTTTGATTGCTGAGAATCTGAAAGCCCAATATCAGGTAATCTACAAAAGCAAAATATGCCCATGCTCTGATGTTCAGGCCTTAGTCATTTGACTGCCAGTGGCAATGTGTTGTTCAACCATCCAGCACTCAATGGGTCAAAGGTGTTTGCCTTCCAGATCATGTTTGTCTTTGTAAATACATCAGATCACACTTTTCTTGGGAAGCAGAACTATTAAACACTAGTCTGTATTATATACTTAACTAGTGTAAAAGCCCGTGTACATGTGCCAAGGTCCGGGAGATGTTAACTCTTTGAGTGCCAGAGCTGGTCCTACTCTGCACCCTGCCACCGATGCAGTCATGCACTGTAGAGACTACCCAAAAGCATAGAATGCTCCCAGCACAGAACTCCCAGCATTCCTACACCTCCCAGCATTCTGTGCTCCCAGCATTCCATGCATTCGGGCAGTCTCTACTGTGCATGACTTATGACAAACATTCTAGCAACTTATTATATAGGATGGAACCCAACCTGCAATGCATTGGAGCCCTTTCTAGCATCTATTGGGTTAAACTGAAGCTTTTCTGATCCATACTTAAAATATTTAATCATATTATGTAACCAGACAAATATCCTCATATTGGATTAAGCTAAAAATAGGGTCAAAATAATTACAGTAAAACCAAACTGGAACACTAGGCGTAACATTACTGGTTTATTATGTAACAGCCTGGACTGTCTAATGTCATAGATGGATTGACCTAATGCTTCAGTTTATTGTTTATACTGGGACAGCTACAACAGAAATACTTTTCTATTTCATGACGTGAACTGCTATACCAGATTCCATTTGAACACTCTGGCCTATTTGAGTAAATTAACCATTTAAGAGCCACATGGGTGTTGCTTTGCTCTGCAATGCATTACGCAGCCCGCTGGCAATAAAAGTGTTTAGCATAACCATTTGGGTGCCAGAGAGGTATTGATATATCTCTAGTATTCAAAGGGTTAATCAGAGAGGCAACCATAGATCTGTTAATTATACTTGTATAATTAAGATGATATGGGACTCAGTGACTTCAATGACTTCAGTTTTCCTGAAGATGATGCTTGTCTGACTGCAAATTCTACATTTCATTGCTTCCACTGGCTCTATACAATCAGTAGAGGGGGGAAACAGAAATTCCCTAAATTCCTGATTATTTATATTGAGTTTTTACCTTTATGAATGCCCCAACAAAATACTTTGGAGACCTTTCTGGAACTCAAGTTAAAAAACCCTATTTAAATCGACTGAAATGTTATATGCCCCTCTATTGAAGTTGGTTTGCCCTAGAATTGCTCTGTTTTTGTTTTGTGCATATTGCCCCAACTCAATAAACTTGAAAAGCAATTTGAGGTTTTGTTGTCAGAATAAACAACTAACAGGGGGTGTACTAATGGGATCCTGCACTAGAACAGGCAATACAGCCATGTTTTTGTTCTGTTTCTACCCATTGTCTATATACATCGGTGTCTGTGCTAACATTTTGCCAATTTATGCTACTTGTGCCAATGGGAGACCAATAGGACAGGGAATGGGAGTCTCACATCATTCCATTCCTCAACACCATATACTAACAAGAAGCAGAGCATGTCGTTGACTTGGTACACATGGGTTTGCATGCACTGAAGTGTTAATGATTGAGGATTTGTATACCAGTAAGCACTGAAGAGTTCATATGTTGTATTACATAAACCTAGTGCAAGTGCATGAGTTCTATGACAATGTCTTATAGCAGAAAATAAGCTGTGCTGGCAGATTCATACATTCCTCTATGAGTTTAAGTGTCACAAAAAGTACCTTTAAAAGTGTAATTCATTCTCTCACCTACCATATATATGAATAGAATTATGTGCAAAAATAAGCACAAATAACACCTACATACAAATCTCTTCGCAAGTTTTATTCATTGTTTTCACCATATGCACAAAAGTGGAGTTAGTGGAGCTGATTTTTTTTTTGGGGGGGGGGGGGGTTCCATTCCTCTGCACCAAGGGGCAGGCAATGTATGAATGTGCACTGAGAAAATCAAAGCAAAATTATTTTTTTGCCATTTAAAAATTGTATAATGGAGAAGGTGTAAACCAAAATGTAAAGGTGCGTCTGTACATAAGCATAGGTGCTAGTATCGTGATCATTTAATCATTTGAGTGCCAGGAAAGTATGTAACACATTGCAAAGCAATGGATACCTCACTGACACTCACACACATGGTTAATATAAGTGCAGGTTATAAGCTTTTGTTCCTCGTCTACATTCCCCTTAATATGTGTATGTTAAAGCAACAGCAAACTGTACAGCATATGTGAGCAACCTGATGCCTTTCCACCATTGGATTACTGAAATGATGGAAGTTACAGTCCAGGAATAGTTAGAGGGCCATATGTTCATATTCAAGAGTGCATAGCCTACTCTGAAAGCAAACCATTTGTAATTAATTATCTATCGCAATAATCCAACACCTAAAATTAAATGGGCTTCTACATATTTAAATATCACATACCGTACTCCAAGTGAATATTTGTAAAACATAATTATTTGATTCTAGACACCTACAATTCTCATCATAAACTTGCTTTTCTAGTACCCATATACAAAGTTTTTCTCCTTTTCTATCTAACCATAGCTGGTTTATCTTTGCATAAGATTGTAGTGTGTTTATAGCCGTTAATTGACATTATCAGACACTGATCGTCTGTTCACACAGTTTACAGACCAGTGGCATAACAAACTATGTTGGGCCTCCCCTGCAAACTTTGCTGAGGAGGCCTCCACACTATGAACTAGTGTCAGACTGAAGGGCCCACTGGTAGTCTCAGTATCATACAATCTGCCATTCCAGCCTTCTTCTACTGGTAGTCACAGAGCCACAACTACACCTTTCAGCTTCAGCCTTGTTCTTCTGTACAGTGGTAGTCATAGAGCCATACACATACTCTCTGATACCCAAGGCTATTTCCACTGTCCACTGGTAGTCACACAGTCAAAAGAGGTAGTATGAGCCTCCTAGTGTAATATTGTGATCACAAACATATATACAAAATAGATATGGATATACACAAATATTTAAAAGTAGTTGACATCTCTGTTTGAAGAATATCTGATTGAGTACAGGCTGATTAACCCCGCTTGCACATTTGCTGGATTGTAATATATGCCATCCCTACTGAAATGTGAGTGCCTGACCATTATTGGGGGATTTTGGTTTTGGTCTTACACCATTGTATTCCCTTATTTTGCCTTTTCTTTACACATACATTCATACACACTAGCCTTGTTCCACTGTTCACTTGTAATTTTACTCACAGAGCTACACATATAGTGTCAGACACCTCGGATTTGTTCCGCTGTTCCTCTGGTAGCCGCAGAACCATACATACATACATACAATGTCTGGTACCTCAACTTTGTTACACTGTTGCATTGTAGCTAAAGAACCACACAGATACACAGTCTGACACCTCCAGCCTTGTTCCACTGTCCACTGGCAGTTGCAGACACACATGCAATGTCTGACACCCCAGTCTTGTCCGATTGTCCTGCTGGAAGAAATAGAACCACACACATATACTGTCTGACTCCCCATCTTCCTTCCATTGGTAAATATCACTGTGTACATTGTAATGGGGCAATCGTGCTGAACAGTACATTAATAATAGTGTAGTTTGTGGCCCTATTTCACAATTACACTGTGCTGCCCTATTGCACCATTATTTGTAGGGAGATTAGCATCATTAGATGTCACTACACTGTTAACAAGACCTGATATTTTTAATCCCTTAAGGACCAGAGTAAGGTGAATCATATTGCTGTGCAATGTCACCCACCTGTGTCACGGTTTTTGGATGATCACTCAGACCAGAACGGTAAGGTAAAAATGACTTTATTAGAATAAAGTGCATACACGAATATAGGCCCTTAGACCCACAGTACAAACATAAATATATATATATATAATTGGGTACAACAATAGCAACCAGTATAGGTAATCTGGACAAACTGGAAACAATACTGGCAATGAAGGTTCTGGCTAGAACCAAAGAGACTGAAGGCACACAGTCCAGGAGCTGACAGCAGGACTTCGGTGACAGGTGGTCCAATTATGGAGGACTGGCACAACCCAGATGCCTGGGCACAGAACCAACCAGAGCGGGGCAACACTGACCCCGGCCCTAGGCCACAGATAACAAGGCAACCGCGTAGTGGGCAGCACTGACCCTAGGTAAAGGGTCACCAGGAGACCAAGGCAACTGCTATGGAGGCAAAACCCTAGAACACTAGGGGTGGATCGAGATAACGGTATATAGATGGAACGCAACCAGTGTCCCCTCAACCTGAGGGATGGTATAATGCAATGCTGGCTCTTGAGCCCCAAGGCTTCTGCAGTGAGGAACAGTAATCACCCTCACAGGGTTAATAGGTAACGCCCAGAGAATAACTGCAACTCCCAAAGGGAGTGAGCCCAGCGCTGATATGGAGGTGGACACAGAGAGTGATCAGAGTAACACAGTCAGTGCTAGAACACTGTACCAGTGCTTTGCTTGTGCACACCGCCAGAGGCGGTTCAGAGAGCAGCTTAAGCACGGATGGTCAGCCTTTGATAGACAAAGTAATAGCGCCACACGGTGCACACCGACAATAGTATTGCAACAGCGCAGCACTTATCCGTGACCTCACGGGGCAACCAAGCAGTACAACTGGACACGGTAAAATGTGGAGTAGATTCTCGGCCGATGCAGCTAGTCACGAAGCGGTACACAACCGGATACGGTCAGCTACGGAGCAGGTTCTCAGCCAGATACAGTCAGCAACGGAGCGGGTTCTCAGCCAGATACAGTCAGCAACATAGCGGGTCCTCATCCAGATATGGTCAGCAACGGAGCGGGTTCTCAGCCAAATGCAGTCCGCAACGGAACGGCAGCACACAGGAACGTCGTCAGGCAGGCCAGGTCATACACGATAAACGATAAGCACAAATACACATCAGGAACTCGTACACCACGAAAGGGCACCATAGGTAGACATGACAGGGTATTTAAAGGCCATCACTGGGCGGTGACAAAGGTGCCTAGCCAATCAGCATGCAGTAATGCAAAACAGAAGTCATAATGTCGCCGCCTGTAGCCCAGAGCACGGGCACCGTGATAACCTGGTCTTTATGGGGTTTAGTATGATACCTGGGGCTTCAGCCCTGTATAACCCTACTCCTGCCTTTTATATTAATTTTCTATACAGTTATGCAGTTGAATGTAAAAAAGGGTGGAGCTAATAATCCTCTGGTTACACACTGCCTCCTCTGGTAGTTCCTGGTGCACTGAAGTCTCAGTGCTTCCAGCCGTTCAAAGGTTGGAATCTGAAGATATGTTAACATGGGTGTAAACAGAGGAAAGGTCAGAGGGGGCGCTTGCCCCTTCCCTACACTTTCTCCCCCGTGGATAAACATAGTGAATGGGCATGCTGGCCTGGGGGGACATATTATGGCTTTGCCTCTGCCTGGAAACATTTCCACGGACACCCATTTATGTTACACTCAGGAGGTCACAGAGCAGAATGCAGCATAACTACATACAGAAAATAAAAAACGAAGCTTGGATGTAATAAGAAGCCCATCAGGAGATCTCCGGGTCGGCCAGTTCAACAGATGTGTAAAACTTGTTGAATTTGTAAATCACAGGTTTGGAGGTGGGTTATGGGAGTATTATGATTTTACAACTATTACATTTAATCTTTGGTTGATTGATGACTTTTTCAATGATGACATCATAATGATAACACTAAATTAAAGCATACAGAGGAGGTTATTGAAAATATTCCTGGCGATTTCAGGTCACTGTTTGCTAAATATATTTGATGATGGAGTGGAGCAAGATAACCAATGGCTTTAAATAGCAATAGCGTATGCATCTATGACAAATATATTGGCAGCTAATGTGGTATTTAGAAATATACAGTACAGGTCAAAAGTCTTAGGCAGGTGTGAAAAAATGCTGTAAATTAAGAATTCTTTCAAAAATAGACATGTTAATAGTTTATTTTTATCAATTAACAAATTCAAAGTGATTGAGAAGAATCTAAATCAAATCAATATTTGGCATGACAACGCTTTGCCTTCAAAACAGAATCAATTCTTCAAGGTACACTTGCACAAAGTCAGTGGGTTTGTAAGCATATAGTGGTAGATTTAAAGGCAGGCATTAGACAAAAAAACACTAACGGGTGCATTAAAGTGTTGAAAGCCATTTAAAGGTTCGTCTACAGAACAGCTAACAGCAGCTCACAGATCATTACGGCCGATAGACTTACATGCATTGAGACTCATGGAACAAGATTCCCCAGAGCCATGTAAAGGAGTGCGGTACTGCTAATGGCTGAAAAAGAGATACAGTTAACGGGCAAACCCAGCCATTAGACACTTTACGGTCAAAAAAAAAACCCCATTACATAGTAAAACAGACAAAGCGCTTACCACACAAGCATGCAAATAGGAAAATTAACCCGTGCAATGCCAAAATAACACAAAAAACATGGACAGACATCACAAATCACCTTCACACACAACACAAAACCAAGCAACACCACAGGGACAAGGACTTTAAAAAAAACACCAACATAACATGGCACAGAAAAATGGGGGATATCACACAACACGGACACCTGCCAATACACAACAAGCTCACCTGTTAAACATCACCAGATGATCCAGACACAACCTGTACCCCACAACTTCACACCTGCAACTGACACAGACACACCAATCAGAACACACCACTTTTTAAAACACAGACACACTTGCAAACACTTAACTGGACCACAAACACCTTTCCATTGGTCATCACTCACCTCATCACCACACCTACTCAATACCCTACCACATACTTAAAGGGACAACGCACCACACTCGTGGCTTGTTTTCCACTCAGGGAGAGAGAGAGGGAGAGAGAGATAGATAAAGAGAGAGAGAGAGAAATAAGTATGTTGGGTTACTTATTGATGCGAAGACTGCAGAGAAGGCATGCAAGTGCGAGAGCTAGGGAACACCAGCAATCCCCAGGCACACCCGATCAACAGCCTTCACCTGTTGCAAGTGAGGAGTTTCTGGCTCAAGAGCCACACAGGAGCCCATCCCCACCTGAAGGACAGTACCTGCCTGCAGATGCACAGCTGCAGCAACAGGATGCTCCCCAGCAACAGGATGCTCCCCAGCTGCCACAGGGACCTCTGGAGCACCAAGGCCCAGGGTACACCATCCAAGGGTCACTCTCCTTGGAATGACAGATGATGAGGTGATTGATCGCTACAGGTTGAGGCCGCACAGCATCATTGCCCTGTATGAGGTCATCAAGGATCAGGTGGATCCAATTTACATCCACAACCATGCTCTGTCTGGCCTGCAAAAACTCCTGTGTGCCATACACTTCATGGCAAGTGGCGCCTTCCAGTCGACAGAAGGTTACTCACCTGGCATGTCACAGGCCACATTCTCCAGGGTGCTGGCCCAGGTCTTGCCAGCCCTCAAAAGCAAAGCCAGTAGCTATATAAATTTCCCCACCACCGACATGGAGTTGACACATATGAAGCAGGGCTTTTATGCAAGGGGAGGTATGCCTAGGGTCATGGGTGCAATAGATTGCACCCATGTCCGTATCAAAGCACCAGCACGTCAGGGACATATCTTCATCAACCGCAAAAACTTCCACTCCATGAACATGCACATGGTGTGTGACAGCAACTTTGAAAATGGAACCTATACAGGGGGATGGCTTCTGGGTGAGTTAACAATACTAAATCACACCACATGCACACACAACACTGCTCAGCAAGCTCTCCCCTCACAGCTAGTACTTTCACCTCATAAAACATCATTCACACAACATGTGCTCCCTGTCTCACCATGTCACTCACTTTCCACAGGTGATTTGGGCTATGGCTGCAAATCCTGGCTACTGACCCCAGTCGCAAATCCACAAATGGATGCCCAGGAGCGCTACAATCAGGCTTATTCCAGAACTCGGAATGCCATTGAGTGGACTTTTGGGCTCCTAAAATCATGATTCTGATGTGTGGATCACTCAGGGGAGCACTACAGTATGCCCCGGGCAAAGTCTGTGATATCACAATGACGTGCAATATTGCACAACATAGCAGTGGGCACCAGACTTGTGGACAACATCCAGCCTCCACCCATACCTGACCCTGTGGATATTGTCCAGGGTGAGGAAACCCTAACAGGGACGCAGATAAGAGACAGATTGATCAGGGATCACTTCAGCTGTGAGTATAATACATGTATGCACACAATCCATGCATACACACTCACCACAACACACATGTTCTGTTTTTCCCCACAGGATCAGTGACACAGCACTGGCTGCAGTATGGACCACCAACATCAACCATTCCATGGACGAGTCATGTTGGGGCTAGGGATTCCAATAACATCTGACACGCTGTCATCCATGTTGATACTGCTACCTCAAAGATATCATGCATGCCCCCCCGGAAACCAAGGTACAACACTGTAACCATGTTCAGCATATCCCAGGGCTCCATAGGCACCAATTAAAGTGTTTTGCTATGATCAGACCCATAGCAACCATGGTACCCCTGTAGCAAGAGAGTCTCATCCAGTATAATGCATCAGATAACACTCAGGGGTTAAGGGCAAATTCGAGTGAACATGGGACCTGTAGTTTGATAAAGCTGAAAAGAGCAGCAGAGGGATGGATCTACAGTGGTAGTGTGTTACACAATATAGGGGTCATGTAATGTGGATCAGATCTCCAGGGATAGCATGCTGACCTGCGTGTGTGCAGTGATATGTGCCCCTGACAGAAATACACATATCAACAAATATGTCCTAATAGCTCCATGAAACAAATATATTTGGGTTGCCTCTGACAGTGGCAGCCTAAATATATTTGCTTCATGGAGCTATTAGGACATATTTGTTGATGTGTGTATTCATGTCAGGGGCACATATCCCTAGGGCTGGTTGGCATCCCCTAAGTTCCCCCCATAATGGGTTACAGACGAGTACACAACACATTCCAAAGCAATGGTTTGTGTCCCCCCTCTGTAACAGAAAAGATTAAGAGGGTAATGATGTTGAAGCTGTTGCATGCTGATCAGTTCAAGGCTGCTGTTCCAAATCCTGTCCTCTTGTCCCACAGGCATCCATAGCATGATCCATCCTTGAACAGAGTAGTTTCCGTGTGACAGGACTGAAATCTTGACAACACTTCCATAAAGCTCACCCCTCGGTGTTTCAAGTGATTGTGTTGGTGATGCATTGTTTGACCTGATGTTCACAGCAACCTCTACTGGAACATTCTCACACAGACACAGAAGACACAAATTTATGTGTGTACTAACATCCAGGTATCAAACCTGTACCACAAGAATGCTCATCTACAGAGTTTACAAACCTTGTGGAAAACACATGAGCAGTTCAGTAGTGTTTCTAAAGTATTCACATCTAGTTTAAATGTACCTTTTGGGTGCTCATACAAGTGTTTAATGAATATAGGCAATATATCCAGAAAACAAATGTATGTTTTAATGTAGTTTGAGACACAATAAAGGAGAACCATCACCATGCAATCTGTGTCTGTATGAATGAATGTTGGATTAGCCATCTGTCAATATGGAACCATACCCAAGGCTAGAGTATCCCTCATACATAGGAAGGTATGACCTACTTCACAGGAGTCCACTAGTTGTTTGACCATGAGTGGACTTTGTGATGTATTCATGCAGTGAGATGATGGCAGTGATACACCAATGTGTGTTGTGAGTGATAAAGAGGTGATACAGGGGACAGCACTTGCACAGTGATGTCATGGCCACGGTTTACATGTTGATCAATATAACCAATGTTCTGAGATTGCTTTGATTTGACATATCTCAGTACATGGGCTACATTACCAAACAAACAGACCAAGTGGACATGTGATATCACTGGTGATGTCTGTTACAACCTTGGTAAAACATCAACACAACTTACAAGATAACACAATGCTCATCCTAAGGTTTCAATGTGTGTGTGCTACACATTGCAATCTCAGGACGATCACTGGGTTGTCCAGGGAGTCAGGCTTGATTCTAACTCTTATTGGGAAACAGACTTACAGGAGAACCCAATGCCTCCCCTAGTATTCCAATGTGTAGCACACACATTGAAATCCTAGGGTGACCATTGGGTCCACCAGTAAGTCAGTTTCACAGTAAGAGTTATAATCACATATATTTGGCTCCATGATCTATCATGTATCCCGCTTCTTAGTTCTCATCTAAGTCAAATAGCTGTTTGGTTAACCCCTTAAACCACAACAACTGATGCAGATGAATGTTCACAGTGTTGCACCAGTTGTTCTGCAAAGGGATGGGTATCTGTTGTTCATATTCAACCCACATCATGGCCATATAACACTGTCATGTTATATGGCTCCAGGGATGGATTGCCAGTTGAATTTGTACAACGGTGTGTGTGTGTGTGTGTGTGTGTGTGTGTGTGTGTGTGTGTGTGTGTGTGTGTGTGTGTGTGTGTGTGTGTGTGTGAACCCATGTTGTTACATCCCACAAACATATTACCTAGGCAGAAGTTATGTTCACTGCATTGCTTGCCAGTGCATTGGAGACAACTCTACCACCCAGTCTATCACTAAACACAAAGCATATCAGACAGGATTTCAAAGCACAGTTATTTTATTTAGAAGGAAAACAACTTGGGCTGTTTATTTCTTTTTCTTGGGGGGACCTTTGACTGGGTGCGATATGTTGATGCCCTGACTGACTGCTTGGTCACCCTTTGCCCCCTAGGTGTAGCTTCAGGGGTCACACTGGAGGGAGTGGTGGGTGCAGTGGACCCCTCTGTTGACCTCAGCTCTCTCTCCACATGCAGGTTCTCCCTGTGGTTGTGGTCTCTCAACTCCACCAGCACCTGCCCAATCATGTCCATCATCCCTGTGTGGTACTGATGGAGTTGTAAGTTGAGTCTAGTCTTCTCCAACTCCAGGGCATGTATCCTTGCCTCTAATCATGAGGTGTTCCTCCGGGATTCCCTTCTGCTCCTTGTTATGTTGTGGTTGGTCCTGTGGAATGCCCGGAGTAGCCTCCTCTGTAGCACCAGGCATTCCGCCTCCATCCCTGTGATGCGTGCAGTGCTGGAGGTGGAAGTGCCTGGTGACTCTGCTGCTGAGTCTTCTGCTGCTGCTGAGTCTCCTGCTGCTGATGACACTTCTGCTGCTGCTGGGGCTGCGGCTGACTCTTCTGCTGCTGCTGGGGGTGCTGGCATGCTGTGTCTGCTGGTGGACTGGCTGCTGCAGATGATGGGTGTGTGCCCACCACATCTAGGGACTCGAGCTGCCCAGTGATGTCTGTGGTGGTGGTAGGGTAAAGTGTTCCCTCAGTAGAGGGCACTGGGGCTCCCCAACCAGGCCCAGGTGTTGGTAGTTCAGTGGCCATACCTTGGCCACTGGGGGGTGCTTGGTCCCCACCTGGCATCATACCTGGGTCCATGCTGGGGAGACATCCAGGAGGGTAGGTCCATCAGGTGAGAATATGGCACACATTGGGTGGTGGCCACTGTCCCGGGCAGCCATTACCTCCCTAGTGGTGGTGGTCCTGCTGCTGCTGGAGGGTAGTAGCTCATGGAGGTGGTGGGATGCATCCACCTCTCCTTCTGTTGCATCCAGGCACTGTATTGGGGTGGAGCAGTCTGTGGTGGAGGAGGTGTGGATGGTGAGTACGGTCACCACCGACTGGGCCCTCCTCTGTATACTGCTCACTGGGTACTGATTCCATCTCCTCCGTTGGCTCCTGCTGTGCTGGAGGCCCCTAAACTGTGTGGATAAATGAGATGGTGTGATTAGTAAACGTAGCAATGATAGGATTAACGGGATAGCAATGGTTAATTTCAACTGGATGCAATATGTAGGCATTCTAAGAGGACATGGATCGATGTAAATCCTATCCCTCAAACCTTGATGGTTTGACAGATATTGCTCTATGGGACAGCTGCAGATTCCAGTCATTTGACCAGATGGAGGCTCTTCAGCAGAGCCCAAATTGTGCTACTTAGAGATAAATACTTAATTGAAATGGTCTACAGTGTGTGCTTGCAAACCAGGCACAATTTGTAGACCATTCAAAAGACCTATTTTTCTCCAAGTGGTGCAATTCTGCCTCTGCTGAGGAGCCTCCGTCTGGTCAAATGACTGGAATCTGCAGCTGCCCCATAGAGCAATATCTATCATACCAACAAAGTTTGTGGGATAGGACTTACATTGATCCACATCCTCTTAGAATGCCTACAATATTACATCTAGTTGAAATTAACCATTACTATCCCGTACAATGTACACAGAAAGAAGAATGGTCTAATATCTATGTGGATATGTACCTTTCATATGGGTACAAATATATCCTACCAAGATATGAACCCAGAGATCAGTTCAGTACCTGTGATAGCCTTACTGCCTATATATGTGCAACCATCAAAACCTAACTTCTATTCATATCATGAATAGGAACATGCCTAGTATGTCCCATCTAAGTAAGGTGGGATATACTAGATAGGTTTTGATGGTTGCACATATATAAGCAGTAAGGCAATCACACGTACTGAACTGATCTCTGGGTTCGTATCTTGGTAGGATATATTTGTACTCATATGAAAGCTGAAAACATAACACCCCACATGTAGAAGCCGTAGATGTGGTATGTTCCCTGTCTCCCTAGCCACCCTAGAGGCACTTTTCAGCTTGTTCTCACTCTCCTCGTGTCATCACTGGGCTTGGGATAGGATGCAGGACTCCACGCTGGAGGTTCTCTATTTTGCAGTACCGGAGCTGTACTTTTCCACTCAACTATTGGTCCTCACAGCCTCGGTATTGAAGGTGCTCTCTATACCCCCAGATGGTCATATGCAGTACCTCGCAGCCGTACAGCTTGCTTAGCTGCTCCATGATCCACTCTTCCAGCACCAGCCTCTTCTTCAGCTCTTTCCTATCGTACTTTACAGTCACTTTTCCCTGGTTCTGCCTCCTCTGCTGCTGGTGCTTAGGTGGGTATGCCTCCTATATTTGTGTGTGGAGCCAGGTTCCCCAGTGGGAGCATTTTGCTTTGTAAGTGATGGCAATCCATTGAGTAGGTGGTGAGATTGTCCCAAGGCAGGGAGAATTGTACAAAGGCTGCAACAGATAGAGCAAGTGACAAAGAGGTGGAGGGGAGAGGTAGATAGTACAACATAAAGTTGGAAATTAAATGGCAACAGACAGCACAGAGGGCAGCTGAACTGATAGCGGCCCATAGCGGGGCAGGTCCTTGGCAGAAGTGTGGTGTTAGGTGAACACCAATGAGTTTGCCATGTTGTAGATTTAAAGATACAATACTGATAGCGGACCAAGTCTTTGCAGACTTGTTTTCACAGGAGTGAGCATGGAGCCGACACCCCGCTGTAAAGTCCTAGCACAGAAGTGAATAGATATCAGTGTGACTCGCTGCACAGATTTTCACAGGAGTGCACAGGTGAATGGTGGAGACGTGTTAGCTCTTCCTCCTGACTGCCCCGTAGTATGTGTGGCACATCTGGTGAAATGCTGGTCACTGTCACGGGGACTTGCAAATAACGACTCAGATAGGTACATATAAAATCAATTCCACTTTATTAAGGATCAAAGACAAGAAAACTGAATATAGACACTTCCCCAACCCTCCCGGGTCAGGTGTGGGGACAGTGCGCAGTCCACTACCAGGAGCTGACACTGAACCTAGCCAGACTGATAAACAAACTAGGAGCAAACCAGCAGGGTGAGCAGAACCATAGAGGTAGCGATAATGGTAAGCGTGCTCTACAGCGGAGAGGATATTGGAGGTCCACAACCTAGAACGCTAGGTTTTACAGAAACTACCACACACCCTAGAACTCTAGGGGCACAAGCCCCAGTAGGACTAGGCACTGCTGAACTACGGAGAGGAGCTACCCGACTAAGGACTGAGCCTGAGAGCCTGCAAGGAGGGTGCCAGGTCCCAGGGAGCGAGAGTGTAAACAGACTAGCCAATGGTCAAAACGGTTCAGGTAGTCAGACAAGCCAAAGTACTAGCACTGAGTGGGAAGTTAGACAAAGCCACAGTACTTATCACGGAGCAGGTAGCCAGCCAGGCCAAAGGTCATACACAGAGCTGTTAGTTGGACAAAGCCAAAGTCGACACGGAGTGGACAGTCAGCCAGGCCAGAGGTTCAGGCACAAATCGGGTAGTCAGATGGAGCCAGGGTCATACACAGAACAGATTCAGCAGGCAGGAACGGATCACAACGGGAGACTCAGAAAGTGCTCAGGTACATCACAAAAGGGCACTGACAGGATGCAGCATATAAGGTCTCTCTGGGAGGCGGAGTCCGGATAGGTCAATCAGGGTGTAACTATAAAATATCAAGCGATCAGAATGACGCGCGAGTAACCAGGAAGTAGTCATCCTTCATGCTACCGCCAAGCGAACAGGTAAAGCAAAGCACCAGAATCACAGGCACCGTGATAGTCACAGCGTCTCCTTTATAGTATAGATATTAGCAATGTGGGACAGTGTTGCCTGTCATGTTATGTAGGGAATGTATAAACACACAGATACATGAGAAGGATCATAACAGACACACAGCAATGAGAAGAGGTGGTGCTGACTTAGAGGCACAATCACACACATACGGGCAGGAGAAGGGGTTCATGAGACACACACAGAGCAACACACATAGTTGCAGATAAACAGAGAGACACACACATACTCAGTATGAAGAAAGAGACAGCAATGAGAAGAGGGGTCATGAGTCACACCCATAGACACACATATACAGCCACTCACAGGCAGAAGAGGGGTAATGAGAGACACACAGCAACATACATAGTTGCAGAGAAACAGAGAGGCTATTTCCAAAGAAAATGAAGACATGGATCTTGAACTGCTGAAGTATGATGGGCATAATCTTGCTGATGTTCCAGTCTGTGTTATTAAAATTAACATTATCGTGAGCTACGTGGGTAAGGATGATAGGAGTTGCAGGGCAAAACGGAAGACAGTGACCCATCAGGTGTTAACTCATTGAGTGGCAGAGGGATACAAAAATCATTGTTCAGCAATGCGTTGCATATCCCTCTGGCACTGAAAGGTTTAAGAAATGGCATAAATATGTAATTAATTAATTAATTGTAGTGCGCAGGAAAGCAGTGAGGGAGAATCGTAGAAAGTTATACCTTGTGACATGTGTGGTTTGCCTGCCTCAGAACAGCTCAGTACCGAACGTCTGTCAATCACCTCCCGTCTTTCTCCCCTGTTGTGCCTCCTTCCTTTGTCCTTGTCAGATGCACAAATGTTGATGTTACCTGGTATTGCTCCACCAACACATACTCCCCCACTGGCTCACCCCTATCAGGTATTCTACTGAAAATAAATTAAAAATCTATTTTTTTGCTTGCCAAGATTAACCCTTTGAGTAGGAGACTGCAGAATCCATTGCTGAGTAATGTGATGATTAACTCTTTCACACTGAAAAGGTTAACCCATGCCCCCATGAAAATACACTACCCAGTGGGAAACACAGCAATTCATCGTCTGTGTGTTTATGTGTATGCGTCAGGACCCCCTGTATCTCCAGGACTGGCATTGTGGAGGACATTTCAATATCTCCTCAATACTGCCATCCCAGGGTGTGTGTGGAGATGCAGGTTTTCTCTTTTATATATACAGATAGATAGATATTTATATTTCGTAAAAAAAAAAATACAACATTTTCACCAATAAAAGTAAAAAATATGTTTTTAATACATAGTGAAATTCAAAAATTGTCAATATTTGGTATGACCGCCATTTGTCTGAATGACTGCTTTAACTCTATCTGGCATAAATACTTAAAGTTTGTGCAGAATTTTACAATTCACCTTATTCCAGCACTCCTTTAGAGCATCCCACAGAGTGTCTAGAGATGTCACAGTGTGTTTTGCCTTTTCACTTTTCAAATGTTCCCAGAGAAGTTCAATGAGGTTGAGGTCTGGTGATTACTGGCCTTCTGATGGTGTGGTCACTTTAGGTCTGCTTGGTCTTGCTTTGGATGAAAATTATTTGGTTTCAGAATCTCTCTTCAGTGTGCATTGTACTGCACCCTTAGAAATATTCCACCTGCAATTTGGAGCTTGGAACGTTTTTCAGCACAACTTGTTCTCGAATTGCTTCACTAAGTTCCACTGACATGATTACAAAACGTATTTCAACTTTTTTCAAAGGCCCTAAAAGGCACACTTGTAGAAGCACTTGTAGAAGAACTAGCAGGACCACACCAATATAATTTATTTCAGATGTTAATCTATAAAAGACAAATATAACTGATTTGCTCCATATATAAAGATTAATAAAACATTTATAACTGTACTTAACAATAAGCATCTCATTTTCACTCTTCATAATTCTATCTACAGACACTTGCAACCCCATATATATTGATATTTTATATTGACTAATCTATTCCAACATGCCCTGTGTTTCACCCAGTAACCTGGGCTTTCCCACTCAAATCATGGAAATACCCAAACTGCCATTGACATTCCTATATCTTAATGTTGATCCCAATATAAAAATCTTTATTATGTCTCCCTTGGCATTGAAGGGGCATATTGTCCGCTAATCTCGCTGCTGACTCTTTTTGGATAGCCCTCAGCCATCAAGGTGTACATCAAGATCCTGAAGAAGTATCTATTGATACGAAATGCGTGGATCTATATTCTATGACTACCATTTACATTTTATTAGCAGTGTTTTTTATCAGATTATTGTATCCTGTATCCTTTAATTATATATTTTTTTTTCATTTAGAAGAGCATAAAAAGCTGATCTAAATGCAAAAAACCATATCTCTCAAACCGCTATGGTTTAAGAGATACGGGCATTAAAGGTTTGATTTCTCCTACTGACAGCTGTAAAGCTGTCAGCAGGAGATCCGTGTCGGTCGACACGGAGGCGATTGAGAAGTGCCGAGATCTCGTTACTTACACGGAATCCCTTCATTGGAATGGTCTAAAACGTGTGCCTGAACACTAGACACATGTTTTAAACCATTCCAATGAAGGGATTCCGTGTAAGTAACGAGATCTCGGCACTTCTCAAGCGCCTCCGTGGCAATAGACACGGATCTCCTGCTGACAGCTTTACAGCTGTCAGTAGGAGAAATCAAACCTTAAATGCCCGTATCTCTTAAACCATAGCGGTTTGAGAGATATGTTTTTTTGCATTTAGATCAGCTTTTTAAGCTCTTCTAAATGCAAAAAAGTTTTTTAGACATTACTAACACTTTAAGGATGGGAGGTGTTGAAGGTGTTTCTGCCCCAGTGGTGTATCTTGGCCTAGGCCAACTAGGTCTAGTACTAGGGCAGCACTTTACAGGGAGCGGCAGTGGCACACAGTATCACACATACAGCTTCCCATGCTTTTGCCCTGCGCTTGCTTGTTGCCTCATCTTTCAGCCAATCAGGATTCCTTCACTTCCTTCCCTTGAGCACTCAGACGTGTTGCTCACCTGGTGGCCTCTTGGTCACATGCACACGACACATCATAAGATACGCACCACGGCACGCACACTGTAATTCATCTTTGCCCTCCTCAGTACGAGCAGCAGTGAGTGAGCACGCTGTGCTGAGATGTCAATTGAGTCAGAGCAGGAGCTTAGTAACACCATCAGGGACTGGCAGAATCTCTTACCAGTTACTCTTTACCTCATTGCTTATGTTACTGGCTTGTACCCTAATTGAACTTGTACTTTAAGAGCTTTAAGAAGAAACAAAAGGACACAGAGGGTAGTTCATCCCTTCTGCTTCTGTATAAACAGTAAGTTGCTTTCCAATTTGTACACAGGGTGAGAAGGTTCCTTTCAGTATAAAAGTGCTGTCCATTTACATATTTAATCAGTGTAGTGCTACAAGTGTTCAACATTCTACATTAGGAACAGTCAAGTATATTCAGAAATGGAAAAAGCCCAAGTCAGGCTAGAACTACATTGCCTCAGTTTGTATTACAATAAAAGAATGGACACCTAACTGAGGCAAGATTTGGCATTTACTAGTACACTACAACTGGTGAAATAAAACATTAATTGGCCCTCATGTGTACAGTAAATGTCACCCACTTTCATGGTGTTATTTTATCACAGAAAAAAAAGGAAAACAAAAAAAACTGTCTCTATGACATCTTTCCCCCTCAGCAGGTACTCTTGATTTAATTTTCAATGGGTTGAGAGATGTTGACTTGGGGTGCTTAGATACACATGAGCATTGCAGTGACATCGACCCTGGTATTAGATCAGCTGTTGAGGACTACATTCATCATGCACAACCAACCGTTCAGCTGGATCACTGCCTGGCTGGGCATTGTGACATGATCTTCATATTATTAAGAGAACTAATTACCCGAACAACAGGGAAACAGTTCACAGTGTCCACTACTAAAACACTACAACGGAGCAAAAAATAGGATTTTAGTCTTACCTGTTAAATCCTTTTCACTTAGTCCACACAGGTTACTGGTACACTGGAAGGCGATCCGCCCCTTTAAGTAGGCAGGAACATTCATCTAAATGTATGCAGGGGACGGAGCCTCCCCTCCCTCTTAGGCTGCGCCTCAGTCAGAACAAGCCAGAATGATTTGAGACACTAACCTGACCAGAGATAGAAGAGAAGAAGAAGACCCCTGTGAGCATGCCCCAGGGACTCCCACAGCGTGCCACAGGAGAGCCAAGCATGGTCCCTTGACAGGGTGGGAGGCCAGTAACCTGTATGGACTAAGTGAAAAGGATTTAACAGGTAAGACTAAAATCCTATTTTCACTGTCGTCCAATACAGGTTACTGGTACACTGGGATGTCCAAACATTGAGTTTTCCCAGAGGCGGGAAGGAGGCAAGGACCAGGCGCAAGGCCACTAGAGTCACAGAACCTCTATGAGCCAACCGGTCACAGATCCCAACTAGCAGAAGTGTCAACGGACACCAACTAGGGGTAAGAACAAACCCCAAGAACAAAACACAGCACACTGAACTGAGCCAACAGGGCTCAACAGTAAGGAAGCACTGAGAATCTCAGAAGAAGAAGATCCTAGACAGGCAAAACTGCCTCCAGGACCTTCCTCCCAAAGCTGGCATCAGCCGAAGCCAGCACATCCACGCGGTAGTGCTTTGAGAAGGTGTGCACAGAGGACCAAGTGGCCGTCCGGCACAGCTGATCAGCAGACGCTTTATTTTTATAGGCCCAAGAGGCCCCAATTGATCTGGTGGAATGAGCAGTGACCAGAAAGGGCACATGTTTATTCCGCAATTCGTAAGCCTTACGAATAGTAGATTTTATCCAAGATGCAATGGTCACCTTGGAGGCAGGTCTCCCTGCCCTAGGCCCCTCAGGAATGACAAACAGAGCGTCAGACTTCCTGATAGACTCAGTGCGATGAACATAAAATTTGAGACAACACACTACATCCAACAAATGAAGATCCCTCTCCTTGTCAGAGGAAGGGTTATGGCAGAAAGAGGGCACCACAATCTTCTGATTCGGAGACAACCTTAGGTAAAAATGCCTTGGAAGTGCGAAGCACAGCCTTATCCTTGTGGAATACCAGATAAGGAGGTTTACAAGACAAGGCTTGTAACTCTGCCACCCGGCGAACTGATACAATAGCCAAAAGGAAGGACATCTTCCAGGTCAAAAGGCGTAAAGGAATAGTAGCTAAGGACTCAAATGGGGGACGTTGGAGAACCCCCAAAACCAGATTGAGGTCCCACTGAGGAGCTGGACTCCTGAAAGCGGACCGAACATGAGCCACACCCTGGAAGAAAACTTTGACATCAGGGAGGATGGCAATGCGCTCCTGAAAAAAAGACAGACAGAGCAGACGTCTGAACCTTGAGAGAACTTAGGCTGAGCCCTTTCTCTACCCCGTCCTGTAAAAAGGCCAGGACAGTAGGAAGATGGAAATCAAGTGATAGATCCCTATCAGCACACCATGCAACAAAGGTTGACCAGACTCAAAGATAAATCTTGGAAGACACAGGCTTGCGAGCTTTAAGCATCGTAGACACTACAGAAGAGGAAAAACCCTTTTTCTTCAGAATTGAGGATTCAACCTCCAGGCCATCAAATGAAGACGATGAACATCCTCCTTCCACAGGTACCCTTGTAACAGGAGATCTGGACGAGCAGGAAGCGGAAAGGGTTCCGCTACAGACATTTCCATCAGATCCGGATACCAGGACTGAGGAGGCCAGATCGGAGCGATTAGGATGACCGGACAATTCTCCACCTTCAGCTTCTGGATGACTCTGATCAGCAGAGGAAGAGGAGGAAAGATGTAGGCTAGGGGGAAGTCCCAAGGTATGGACAAGGCGTCCACTGCCAGGGCCAGTGAATCCCTCCACCAGGAGCAGAACACTGACACCTTCCTGTTGTGCCTGGTTGCCATCAGATCCACTGCAGGAACCCCCCACATCTGGGTTAGAAGGTGAAACACCTCTGGATGAAGAGCCCACTCTCCGCTGTCGACTGTGTGACGACTGAGGAAGTCTGCCATAACGTTGTCTACGCCTGGAATGTGTACCGCTGAAATAACGGGAACATGTGCCTCTGCCCAAGATAAAATGTCCTTGACCTCTAACCAAGCGGCGAGACTTCTTGTTCCGCCTTGTCTGTTGATGTAGGCCACTGCGGTGGCATTGTCGGACTCCACTCTGACTGGACAACCCTCCAGTTGAGACTCCCAATGTCTCAGGGCAAGGAAGATGGCACATAGCTCCAGAACATTGATAGAGAGGAGAGATTCCTCCAATCCCCATTTCCCCTGAGCACTGAAATGACCCAACACTGCCCCCCATCCCAGGAGGCTGGCATCCGTCGTGACTGTGGTCCAATATGGAATCTGGAAGGATTTCCCTTTCAGGAGATGAGACAGATCCAACCACCACTCCAAGCTCAACTCGACGTGAGGAGGCAGAGAGACTGACAGGTGCAGATGGTCTGGATGATTCCTGCACGTCTGGATCACAAAACTTTGAAGTTCCCTGGTGTGTGCCATGGCAAATGGCACCGCCTCTATGATGAAAATGAACTTCCCCACCAGAGATGTTAACTTCGGAACTGGAATCCGCTCGAGAGCCAAAATCTTTGATACTCGGAGAGCAATCTGATGAGCTACCTCTTCTGGGAGAAACACCATGCACTTCCGAGTGTCGAACAGGAGACCCAGGAAGAGTATCTGCTGAGATGGGACCAAGTCTGACTTGTCCAGATTCACAATCCACCCGTGTCGAGTGAGTGTCTGAATGCAAGCCTGAACCTGCTGGTGAAGGATCGCCGCAGATGAAGCTTTCAAGAGTAAATCGTCCATGTAGGGAGTCACCTTGATGCCATCTTGATGGATCACCGCTATCAAAGCACCCAGGACTCTCTGAAAAACCTGCGGGGCTGTAGTCAGTCCAAAGGGAAGAGCCGAAAATTGAAAGTGACCTTTGTGGCAGGCAAACCTGAGATACCGCCTGCTCTCTAGATGGATAGGGATGTGCAGATAAGCATCCTGAAGATCCAGAGAGGCAAGGAACTCCCCCGGAGACATAGCAGCTATCACAGAGCGCAGGGATTCCTGACGATAGTGGTTACTCACAACAAAGGAATTGAGATCTTTGAGGTCCAAAATAGGACGAGCGCCACCGTCCTTTTTGGCCACCACGAACAGGTTGGAATAGAATCCTGAACCTGTGGCCTCTGTAGAAACTGGTTCCAGGACTTCTTTGTCCAAAAGATCCTGAATAGCGTCGTCGAACAGACGCCTTTTTGTAGGTTCCTGAGAAGGACGAGTAAAATGGAACCGAAAAGGAGGGAGAGAGGAGAAAGGGATCCTGTATCTCTCTGACACCACCTGAAGAACCCAAGGGTCCGCCACTGACTCCTCCCAAGTCCGGCGAAAGATGTGAAGGCGCCCACCTACAGCCGGACCCGGGTTCGGCGAGTCATGCCGAAGCAGTCTTGGAGGTCTTGGCCTTAGGGGCAACTTTGGGCTTCCAGGACTGTTTGGGCTTGGAGGAGGAGCGCGAAGCAGGCGGAACCGTCTGGGACGCAGAGCGTGTCTCAATTTGGAAGGAACGAAAGGACCGATTGCGTTTGGCTGGAAACTTCTTTTTAAAGACTGAGGGTAGAAGAGTACTTTTACCTCCAGTAGCCTCGCTAATCAACTCCTTTAATTCAGATCCAAATAGGGAAGTCCCTTGAAAGGGCAAAGAAAGCAAAACTTTCATGGAAGCGGTGTCAGCAGACCAAATTTTCAGCCAAAGGGCGCGTCTAGCCACCACCGAAGAAGTGGAGGCCCTCGCCATCATGCGAACTGCATCAAAAGCAGCGTCAGAAACATAATTCTGAGCTTCAGAAATGTTAGCAAGGAATTGTAACTGCTCTGACACTGGCGCATCTTGGCGAACTGCCACAGTAAGCTGTTCAGTCCAGACCGCAATGGCCCGGTTAACCCACGCCACAGCAAAGGCTGGATGCATGGCAGTACCAATAGAGGCAATAATAGACTTAAGGCAAGTTTCTAACTTTTTGTCCGTCCAATCCTGTAAAGCAGAAGCATCAGATACAGCCAAAGCAGTAGATTTAGACAATCTAGAAACTGGAGCATCCACCTTAGGAGGATGAACCCATTTAGCCAGTTCAGTCTCAGGAAAAGGATAAAGTTTGGCAAACTTTTTTGAGACTGAAGAGGACTTATCAGGATTTTTCCACGCGTCAGAGACTAAGCGTTCAAGAGTAGGATTAGTAGGAAAACATGTAACAGCTTTAGAAGGTTTCTGAAACACGTCCGTTGGGTCAAGAGTAGATTCCTGACGCAAGGGAAGATTGAGGGTGGTCAAAACAGCACTGATCAAACCCTCCGCAGAGAGTTCAGGGTCACATTCATAAGGGTCCCCAATGGATCTGGTGGACTCAATAACAGTACCATCCTCAACATCAGAATCCTGCAACAATTCTTCCTCAGAAGAATCAGAGACGTCAGGAGCTCCCTGTGGCTTGGGCAGGGAGGTCCTGACAGTGGAGGGGGTCTGCCATACTTGAAGAGCCCCCTGAACCTGAGAGGGAAAGAGCTGAAGAGTGGATCTGACATCCCTAGTTGCAGCCTTGAACTCTTTCACCCATGTTGGCTCAATAGTGTGACTGGAAGGCCCTTGGTTGCTGCCATGACCTTCCACACAAGTTGGGCACAGATGACCAGAAAATTCTCTAGGTAGCCCTGCATGACAGGAGGAGCGAAACGCAATGGGAGAGACAGATACCCCAGCCTCCTTCATCTTAGATCTAGTCCCAGGCTCAAGTGGAGTAGACATGCTCACAGCGTCAGATATACCCCACTGATAGAAATCACCCGATTAAAGTATGAAAGATTAAATATTCACCCCAGAAACGTTTAAAACTAAACTTATCTGGCAAGCGAAGGGTTAATCAGCAGAGGAGAGAGAGAAGGTCCGGTCCCTGCGTAGTATACTCGATGAGAAGAACTCACAAAATGGCTGCCGTGATGGGAGTCAATCAGAAAGAGAGCACGAACCAAGCGCTCATGGGAAAAGTAGTTTTCCTCACAGAGTACCCCAAAACAGTGACCGAAGTCCCCCCAGTCCCTCAACACACTCAAACATACAACCGGATGATAGAGCAAGGGAAGACAATTAAAATGAGCCCTCTCTGAAGTCGCTATGTGAAGCGGTTCCAGAGATACGTCCCACAGAGTGTAAGTCCATAGAGAGTAAAGGAGCAATGGCGTCTATGCGGGAAAAGCGCGCTTAAAGGCGCGGAACATTATTTCCAATAAATTTTACCCTTAAAGTAAAAGTTCCATAACACATAGCAAACAGATATGTTATAACAGTAAACATTACCCAACTGCAAATGCCCATAAAATAGACAAACCCAGCAGAGAGAGGGTTAAATCCCACATAAACTGCTCCAAAACTCAGACATACACAAATACATAGCATAGCAAAGTATATAAAAACAGCCAATGAGCGCTGGAGTGCACAATGAGAACTCCCAAACACAATCCCAATGAAGGAACACTGGGGGATAAGTGGACCTTCGGCGCTCAAAGGGTGGCTCACCTTTCCTGCAGGACTTCTGTCTTCAGGTTACCAAGATCAGAAAGGAATCATCACAGAGGATAATTCCCCCAGGGAAATTACTTGAAATCAATTATTCCCTCTTCAGGGCAAAAGATTCACCAGAAGTACCCTGGAAGCTGTGCTATCCACTTTAAATAGGGCATTTGACAGCCTTGGTAGCCCGCCTAATGGTGGTATTCCATATTTGTAAAAATAACAAAGAAACTAAAACTTGAAGAGAGCTGTTCTCTGCCTGGTGTGAACACACCGAGGAACAAATCATTCTGGCTTGTTCTGACTGAGGTGCAGCCTAAGAGGGAGGGGAGGCTCCGCCCCCTGCATACATTTAGATGAATGTTCCTGCCTACTTAAAGGGGCTGATCGCCTCCCAGTGTACCAGTAACCTGTATTGGACGACAGTGAAACAGCAATTGCAGTGGGAAGCCATTTAATCCAAGAGGACGGGAGAGTAAGCATATCTATTACACTTGCCCGCTACATGTTTTGTAACAGAACTATTGTGTTACACAGGAACTATTGCGAGATTCATTTTATTCTAATAGGGATTATTTATCCGATATATACTGCTTTTTATTATATTTTTTGTTCCATAAGTGACGTCACACATATTTATATAACGGAACGATTCATGTTTTGTATATTGATGTATGGTATGTCTAATTTTAGGTTTTAATACTCTATTCCATATCTGAATAAATATATATATATATTTTTTTTTTTCAATAGAACGTAGAGCGCGTTTCTTCATATTGTATTCTGTTTTTGTTTTCGTGTCCTTCCACTATAGGACATAGAAGAACATAGCGAACCGTGGTTCATAATTTGTTTATAGTGTTTGGTTGACGTTTCAATATCTTAATGTTGATCCCAATATAAAAATCTTTATTACGTTTCCCTTGGCATTGAAGGGCCATATTGTCCGCTAATCTCGCTGCTGACTCTTTTTGGATCCCCCTCAGCCATCAAGTTGTACATCAAGGTGATAAGTACAGTTATAAATGCTTTATTCATCTTTATATATGCCACAAATCAGAGACATATGGATGCATTACACATGTCTGTCCTATTTAATCAGATGATAGTAGGGCATTTCATATAGAGGGCAAACATCTGTTTTATATTTTAGGACTGAGATGTTTGATTGTAGATATTTGTACTTACTGGGATGTATTCACATACTCATTTACCCACATTTACGGGATTTAATTAATTTGGTTATAAAATCTCTCCCTTTTTTTAAATTATATAGGTTTTAGTTGCATAAATGATGTAACTAAATGTGTAATGGATTCCACTAAACACCAAAGAAGAAGACCAAAGACAAGATGAGTAGATTAAATTACCAAATTTGTTGGTACATAGTGACAACAAAAAGCATAAGACTGAAGTTGTTGGAAACTTGCTGAGGAGGCCTTCATCCTGCATACCATGAAAATATTCAAGAAAACTACAAGGTTTTGCACAATGTTCACAATCACACTTAACACCTTGCATACAAGAAGTGTCTCCAAAGTATCGTCAAACAATGCATTAGATACATCTCTAGCTTTCAACGAGTTAAAGAGACACTGTATGTATAGGAATAACTGGCTTTTAATTTAACAGAAGATTTTTTCCACTGCAGGAAACGTTCATTCATCAGACTGCTATATTGATATGTTTTTGCACTGAAAGTTGACTGTTGAAAGAAATTACAGATCTCCTTTGACATTTAACTTTAATGCACACCTCCACATGACGTACAATAGACATAAACACTCTGAATGGGTAAACTATGGCAAAAATAATTCTGGCTTCATCACATTGTTCTGTGCAAGAGGAGGATCAGATTGTGAAATGGAAGTTTTCAGTAGACTTTCAGTATAAAGTAAAATATACACATATGACTGCTGCATTAAGGCATTGTACCCATGTAGATACTCTCTTGGTATAGATTCGATATTGTGAAATGTGAGCAAGCTATTTTAGGGGAAATCAAAATTGTATATTACTTCCCTTTATTCATACTTCAAGAGCATGATGTTGTGGAGAACCCGCTGATAATATGACTCATCCTAATTTTACTTAATCCAATTGCAAGAAGCCCTTGAGGGTTTATTACCTACCAGTCATTCACATATTTCCCCACAATTGATAGGGAAGTAAAGAAAAGGAAAATTCAGCTTAACATATAGTGATATGCACTGAGGATGAGGCATTTTCTGGAAAATGTTATCATCGTCATAAAGAGAAAGGCAGCCTTGTTTTATATTTTACATGTTCCGCTGGTGTGTAATATGTAGTATACTAGCCAATACTTTTTCCCAATCTTCACCTATTTTATTCTCTTTCCTGTTCTTCTTATTTAATTAACCTGCATAAGGTTGATTTAATGACAAAATATTGAGCAATTTTAGAGCAAACCAACTGTGCGTTAGGTGGCAAATAATGTGAATCAATAACTTGGGGAAATTATGTCTAATACATTATAGTTGGTATGCCCCAGAATAGCTACACTTTGCACCATATTGTTCTTTATTCATCAAGCTATACTGGTGCAATTCTTGAGCATATGAAATTCACAATAGGTAAAAATGGTAACTCCCACAATTCTCATTGATTTTTCCCCGTTTCATGCACTGGAGACTTCTGTAGCATTCATGGGACTAAAATACTTATACAAATAAGTGAAGATTTTCACTGCTGTTGTTCAGTTGGTTTGTTCCAGAATTGCACCTCTATCGCTTGATGGATAAGAGCCATCATTACCACCTAATAATGAATATGGTTCATGCCCTTTTCAATATACTGTCCTCTGGGTTAGCACTTTAAATTAAGGGGATTTCTTAGATGCATAAACCCCAAAATATGGGAAACATGCTTTTCAAAATTATACAGTGGTAGCCATGCATGACTGTTAGACCTCTTTTTATAGCATAATTAGTGATAACTGCAATGTAAGCCTTACTTAAGGGCATAGTAATACTTAAGATGTAAAAAAATATATGTTGTAGGGGTTTATGTCCCAGAATACAAAAGGGTACTCCCTCTTCTGAGAAATATTTTATTAAAAAATAGCTCAAACTTGAATTTTTTAGGAGCAATATCACAGTGACCTGAAAATTTATGGTGGCACTGTTGATACACCATCCTATGGAGATGTATGGTCTACTGACCAGAGCAGTCCATAGGATGGTGTAACAACAGTGCCACTGTAAACTTTCAGGCCACTGTGATATTGCACCTAAAAAAATCAAGTTTGAGCTGTTATAATTTTGTAATAAAATATCTCTCAGCAGTGGGAGTACCCTTGTTTTACTCAGGGGGATAAACCCTACAACATATTTTTATTTACATTTTAAGTATTACTATCTTTTTAAGATAAACAAACAAATAGGCAGAAAGTGTCTCAAATCAGTTATCTCTGTTTAAGGATTTTAGCAGGTTTTTATTTTTCTTATAAACTGAAGCATCTAGCAAGAAGAGGAGGGGTGGACAATTATTTTAACCTGAGGTCCATGTCTTTGCAGATGGATACACCCTCACTGTGTGCACAAGGATGTGTTTGTGTCTGACAGACACACACACATATAAGTACACATAAATGCATACATAGATACTCAACCACTACCTAACACCACTGCTCAACTAGTAATTCAACTTCCTAGATGTGATGTGACAGAAAATGTCAGTGGGTTAAGTCTGGCTTTTTCTTTGTGCTTCTGATCACACTGATGCCCAGACAATGTATCATTTCTGGCTTTCTCTGCATTATTAAAATGATAAATTGCAGAAAACAAACATTGTGTTGAATTGTATCTTTCTAATCTTTGCAGAGAAAGACAGAAGTGATATTTTCTCATTATAGAACAGTGGTTCTCAGAGGATTTTTTCTGGTGGCTGCCAGAGCGGCTACAACAATGCTCTGGTGGCCACCAGTGCGGACACAGCCATATTGTGGTGGCCGCACTATGACATTACATGCACAAATGGTATAAATAGATTAAGACATACAAAAATTGCATTCAAATATGTGCCACAACAATAACATCATATTACAATTCCAGAAACCACATTGGATTAAAAACTACCCAATAAAAGGTTCTTACAACTTACTAGTTACTGGAGAAATGTATTTTAGAGACAGTTATTTTTTCTTCCAGTCCTAAAGATTACTGCTTCACAATTAGCAGCTCACAAATAAAAACAACCTTCATATAAAGAGGTCTAATATCAGACACCTTTATATGAAGATTGGTTTTATTTGTGAGTACTGCACATTTATATTATATTTTTTTTTTTAGGAAGGGTAGAGGTATTTTCACTTTAAGGCAATATATGATTGTGGGCTATGTGATGTACACAGTTTAGATATTTACATATCATTACAGTATAAGCCCACAGGTGAACATGTTATTTTTATCATTTTACATATTTGTCTACTTGTGAACCTGGTGTTTGTTGTCCTTTAACTGCAGATAATAGTCATCTTTTATATTCAACTCATTATTATGGTGATCCACACTTTGTACATTTCTGTGTAAATTAGTTTATATAATTTATTATTCATGGATTAGCCTAGCGCTCACCTTTTTTGTTTTTTGTCCTACAGTCTTTACAGATATACCCTAACCCCCACTACATGACACAAGTACCTGTTCGTCCAGAGCAGCCTTGTCTCCACAGCAAACTCTTGGCTTGGCCATTGTTGTTGTGGCTAGCTAGAGGTAGTACTACCAATTCAATAAAAGACAAAAATGAACACACATATAGCCCTGATATACATATATATATATAATGTACAGAAGGGCTTATCATTGAAATGGCAATGAATGCATGCTTGAACAGGTGATGCAAAAGCTATACACAATAAAAAAAATGGTAAATGGATCAGGTTTGGAATCACTATACAATAAAGTATAGAAATAATTCCAGGGGTACAGATACAAAATCCGTAATAGGTACAAATTAAAAAAAAGTGACATAAATGGCGTCCGATATGAGTGCTGAATATCAAATATCCCAGATGGGAACACAGTGTTGTCCAGCACTGCGTTTCGCACTATCAGCGAATGCTGTTTCAAGCAATTGAGAACTACAATTCAGCATCCAATGGCTATACAATGTATCAGACCATTAATCCACTGAGAGCCACAAAACCTCCCTCTTGCGCCAAATGTAAATAGTACAGCAAAATTTCTACTCTCAAGGGGGCAACATTCCCCAATCAACTTGTATCTTGGAATATGAATATGTTGGTAAATAGGAGACACTACAGCATGCAGATTCTGATTAGCTAATTAATCCATATGGGAAACTATTTCATATAACCGATAGTATGGAATCTGGATGCTGGATTGTCCATTGACAATTAAACACACTTTATTACTTATTTTTGAAGTCCTCTTGAGTGCTAGACTACCTTCTGATAGTTTGCCATGTTTACACACATATATATATATATATATATATACGTACGTACAATTTAAGACTGAGCAGTCAGTGAATATCGTTCTATACTTGCAAATAATAAGGTGATATTCACTCAGTCTTAAATCGTTTTAACTCTGGAAGTGGCCATCATCTATCTAGTGAGGGAAGAAATTAAAACTGGCTGCAAGAAAGAAAATGAATATGCCAACAAATGCGAAGATCGACACTAGTCAGCTAGTGAAAAATCATAAGAATTTTGAATTAACAATGCTTAATTACTTCAGTGTGCTGCAAAAACCTTCCAGATATAGACGTTTCAACTCACAACAAAAAAGCTATTGAGACTATCAAAGACACAGCCCCTGCCCTTGCACCTACTGAGAAACAAGAAAAACCAACCCGAATACCAATAGAAAAGTTGTCATGATGAAAAAGAGACAAGAAATTAAGCAAAACAGTAATATCAGAAACAGGGTAGAATATGTAGAAATAAGAAGATACATGCAAGTTGAGGTCATCAAAAAGACACTAGAAGAAAATCAAGGGCTAAAGAAAGCAAAACGAAACATGGCCACACATAAAAGCCAGATGTTTGCATTAAAGTTTATGATGGTACAACAGCAAAAACTCAACAACAAATAGTAAAATGAGAGAAATCTTTACAAGGATGAAGGCGAACAACCGAATGCAGTGCTAGGGCCTGAACCGTGCCAGTTTTGGTAGAAGAAGCTTCATAAAACCAAAGAAAAATGGCAAAGCAGTTGGACCTGGTAAAGTCACCTATTGAAATGTTGAAAGCCAGAGGTCAACTCTTATTCAAAGCCCTAGCTAAACTATTTTCAAAATAACTACTACTTAACAAAGTTCCTGAAACATGAAAAAATGCAGAAGTCATCCTACTGCACAAAAAAGGTGATAAGGCGGATCTAAAAAACTACTGACTAATAAGTCTATTGCCAGCTGTCTGCAAGGATTTCACAAATGTACTTTCAAAAAGAATGGACACAATACTTAAAGCGGAACAACCTAAAGCAGGCTTAAAGGGATAGTAGTACTTCGTTTTAACTTTATTTTATTTTGTAGGCATTAAAAAAACATGAAGAATGATATAAGTCTTATCTCTCAGACCTTTATGGTTTAAGAGATATTCACAAGCAAAGTTTCCCCTCCCGCCCCTTTTACCTAGTGTAAGCCATCTCTTCTCAGATGTGAATCTGGTTGTAAGACCAGACAGATAACAGCAGGGGACAATTTTCTTTGTTTGAAAATAATGAAAGCCCTTCCCCCCCTTGACAAGTTTTTTGGCTTTTTCCCTTATCTTAATTGAAGATCGTCCCTCTCTGCAGTCTACCTGGGCACCTCCCTTCTGATGTGGCTGAACACGGGGAGGATACTTTGCTTGTGAATATCTCTTAAACCATAAGGGTTTGAGAGATAAGACTTATATCGTTCTTCATGTTTTTTTAATGCCTACAAAATAAAATAAAGATAAAACAAAGTATTACTATCCCTTTAAGGAAAGGTTTCAGTATAATGAACTATATCAAGACAGTGCAACAAGTTATAGAGTGGCATAATGAATACAAACTTCCATTATGCATAGCCTTCATTGACTCAGTGCAAAAGCAAGCAATATATATTGACCTGTTCAACAAAGAACACAAAAGGACTTAAGATCAATGGAGTCTACCTACATCATTTATCATACTCTTTGCCAGTAGAAGAACTGCAAGAATGTACTGAAGAGCTACACAAGGAAAACAACAATTTTGTTCTGAAGTTGAAGATCAACAAAATGCAAGTCATGTTTAACAAGTTTACCATACCAAGGAAAATCACAGTACATGGACAAGAACTAGAAGAGGTGGACAAATATGGATAAGATATGTTAACAGATGTAAACACCATGCTGGAAATTGAGCGACAGAATTGGGATGGCAAGCATTTGGAAAACTTAGTAGTACTGTCTTTAAGACAAATTTACCACTGCTTCAAGCGAAAGGTTGTTGACCAATGTGTCCTCCCAGTCCTTATGTAAGGACATGGATATGTGGACACAGACTGCCAAAGCCATACAAAAGCGTAAGGTTACACAAGGAAGTATGGACTGTCATATTCTGAACATAACAAAAAGAGACCGGAAAATGTAGGCATGGATTCGTCAGCAATCAAAGTTCTATGCCATCACTGAAAGAGTAAAGCAACTAAAGTGGAAATGGGCAAGCTACATACAAAGAAGACCTGAAGGTAGATGGACCAAATTACTTTTGGAATGGTTTCCATTCAATACTAAATGCCCAAGAAAAAGACCACAGACAAGATAGGTGGATGAAATTACTAAATTTGTTGGTACACAGTTGAAACAAAGAGCACAGCACATAAGTTGTTGGAGGCCTGCTGAGGAGGCCTTCATCCTGCAGTGTATTGATAATGGCTGAATATGATGTGTACACATATTATATATATATATACACACACACACAGCACTGTGCAAAAGTTTTAGGTAGGTGTGAAAAATGCTGTAAAGTAAGAATACTTTAAAAAATAGACATATTAATAGTTTATTTTTATAAATTAACAAAATGCAAAGTGAATGAACAGAAGAAAAATCTACCGTAAAATCTCGGGTATAATACGCACAATTTTACCCCTCTTCACCTTATGTGAAGTGGGGGGTGAGTATTATACCCGAGAGATTTTTGCCTAATAAAAAAAAAAATCTATATTAGAGCTGCCAGCTACCCTCCTCCGTCCCCCGGCGCAATCCGACATTAAAATAAGACTTACTTGGTGATATAGCTCAAGCCATTCAAGTGCTACACGTGAAAAAGCTCCCTCATCTTCCTTGCGGGCGGCATTCTTGCATTTGCCGCCCACTTCCTTTAATGGGTTTTCAGGACCTTCCGCCTCCAGCCAATGGTAATGCCCTGTGAGGATCTCAAGGTCCTCACAGGACAATACCGCAGGAGGAAAGTCTTGGTAGTCCATTGAAGGAAGCGGGTGGCAAATGCAAGAATGCCGCCCGCAAGGAAGATGAGAGGGAGCTTTTTCACATGTAGCACTTGAATGGCTTGAGCTATATCACCAAGTAAGTCTTATTTTAATGTCGGATTGCACCGGGGGACGGAGGAGGGTAGCTGGCAGCTTTAATATTTTTTTTTTAGTAAGGGGGAAAACAAGGGTGCGTATTACACATAGGCACTCTTGTTTTCCCCTAAAATCTTGGGTACAATATACACCTGCGTATTATACACAGGTGCGTATTATACCTGAGATTTTACGGTAAATCAAATCAATATTTGATGTGACCACCCTTTCCCTTCAAAACAGTATCAATTTTTCTAAGTACACTTGCACACAGTTTTTTTAAATAATTCTGCAGGCAGCTTGTTCCAAACATTTTGGAGAACTACAGTTCTTCTGTGGATTTAGGCAGCCTCAGTTGCTTCTTTCTCTTCATATAATCCGTCTGGGATACTCTATGATGTTAAAATGAGGGCTCTGTGGGGGCCATACCATCACTTCCAGGACTCCTTGTTCTTCTTTACGCTGATAAGTTACTTCTTAAACACCTTGGCTGTATGTCTGGGGTCATTGTTATGCTGCAGATTGCATTTGGAGCCAATCAGTTGCCTACCTGATGGTATTGCATGATGGATAAGTATCTGCCTGTACTTCTCAGCATTGAGGAGGCCATTAATTCTGACCAAACCCCCAACTCCATTTGCAGAAATGCAGCCCCAGACTTGCAAGGAACCTTTACCATGATTCACTGTTGCCTGCAGACACTCATTCTTCTATCACGCTCCAGCCGTTCGGGCAAACAAATTGCCTTCTGCTACAGCTTGGCCTTGTTTCCACATCAGAGGTATGGCTTTTTGGCTGCAAGTCTTCCATGAAGACCACTTCTGACCAGACTTCTGTGAAGGGAAGTAAGCATGATGTGTCTTTCATCTGCTCTACTAAGTTTCCTTGACCAACCTGTGCATCTACGGTCTTCAACATAGTACAATTATTATTTATTATTATATATTATATATATTTTTACACATTTTTTATTTTTTGCATCATCATTGTTCTTTATTTTTTTAATTCACCCTTCACAGTCCTCCATGGACTCCCAACGTTCTCATAGCATCCCAATAAGTCCAATGCCTGAACACAGATCAATACTGTATGGTGTTCACATACTAAGGGAAGTATCATTTTCCACTCGTCAATCACTATACCAATGGACGGTGAGTCTGGCATCCAAGCCATGGGCTCATATATGGATGGATACAGACACACTGTCCATATTAGGTTTGGTTTGCTTTTTAGATCTCGTTCATCACTCACATCATACAGCGCACTTGTATACGCCTGCACTATTCTTATTATTTGCACATATTGACTTAAAATAGGCTTCATTATCATAAATTGTTCACATATCACATCCAATGTCTCATTTGGTCCCGTTTTTTATACACTTTTGTTTTTAAAACGGGATTATGAAACTGTCATTTTATCAGTTCTAAAGCAATGCCCTTCACACTTCCATCGCTTTCACACAAACTCTCACTTCCAATCCCCATTTCACACACAGTATCTCACATAACCACCTTAGCACTCAAACCATCATTAGAATCAAGTCATCACTGGGTTTTAATTGTATTTTTTTAATTGTCATTCATATTTGAACATTATCAAGTTCCAATAACAAAATATACACACTTCCGATTTCAATGTGGATTTATTGCACTTTTATATTTTTGCAATGTTATTAAATCAATGTGTACAGTGTGTTACAATGTATCAGAAAAGTATAAATAGATGGATCCATTCACAATTGTAACTCTTACCATACTCCTGAGGAAGTGGAGTTGTAGCTCCACGATACGTGTTGGGTTTCACCTCTGTACCCACTTAGTGATGGGTCCCTCCCACGCTGTCACGGTTTGTTAAGACTCTCAGACGCAAAGTTAGGTAAAAACACAACTTTATTGAAAAGTTTAAGACAACCCCATAGGGTATCATACACATTCATATATATATCTTTATTGACAGGAAAAGCCATAATAACAATAGCGATACAGGCTCTACCGGCCTTGCCAATATACCGGGCAAGACAGTCTGGAGACTAGTACACGGAGGGATAGCTGGCTCTACCGACCCTGCCAATATACCGAGCAAGGCACCAAGAGACTGGTACTCAAGAATAGAGGCTCTACCGGCCTTGCCAATATACCGGGCAAGGCAGCCAATAGACAGACAGCGATATACAGGCTCTACCGGCCTTGCCAATACCGGGTAAGGCAACCCAAGATGATAATAGAATTAGGTTCTACCGGCCTTACCAATATACCGGGCAAGGCAGCCTGGTAAGGAGTGAATGGCAACCACTGAAGCCTCAGTGACTGTAAAGGTGGCAACAGCAGTCACAACGATGACATAAGAGGCTAAGTCAGCATAAGTGGCAAGCCAAGGAATACCAGGGTACCACCCGTACCTGCGTACTGGGAAGACAGTAATGCACAATACGATAATAGACTCAAGGGTGGTGGAGCAAACCAGTACCTAGTACTGGGAGCAAGTCAACAAGGTGCAACTGAAGCCGGGAGGCTAAGGAGCGAACCAGTACCCGTGTACTGGGAAACCTGAACACATGAGTTGCAATAACAGCCAGAAGGCTAAGGAGCGAACCAGTGTCCACACACTGGGAACGCTAATCGTATCTTGCAATAACAGCCGGGTGGCTGTGGAGCGAACCAGTACCCACACACTGGGAACGCTATTAGTATCGTGCAATAACAGCCGGGTGGCAATGGAGCGAACCAGTGCCCACACACTGGGAACGCTATACGTCTCATACAATAACAGCCGGATGGCTATGGAGCGAACCAGTACCCTGTACTGGGAACGCTAATCGTATCCTGCAATAACAGCCGGGTGGCTATGGAGAGAACCAGTACCCTGTACTTGGAATGGAATCGTATCCTGCAATAACAGCCGGGTGGCTGTGGAGCGAATCAGTACCCAGTACTGGGAACGCTAATTGATCCAGCAATGACAGCCGGGTGGCTATGGAGCGAACCAGTACCCTGTCCTGGGAATGCAATCGTATCCTGCAATAACAGCCGAGCGGCTGTGGAGCGAACCAGTACCCGTGTACTGGATAAACCGGCAGAGAGCAGAAATGTCGCCAAGGCGACTCGGGAACGTCAGCTGACTACAGGCAAACTGGATAGGAACCAGCAGGTGGAAACAGGAACCAGCACTCAGACGATCAACCGGATCAGGAACGGCATCGGGGACTGGCAGCAGGAAACGGTGACCAAACGGCGACTCCAACCGGACCAGGAACGGAAGCAGGAACCACTGGACAGGTAACTACAGGAAATGGACGATTTCTGGTAGCAGGAACACAGCAAAGGGCCCAGGAAGCTCAGGAACATAATGGAGATACAAGCACGAAAGGGCAACCAAAGGGTGCCCAGGCTCAGTCTAAATAGGCAATGCAGGGAGGGCTGAAAGCAGACAGCCAATGGAGAGCCCCCTATAGGTAATTGACACAAAATGAGAGCAATCACGGGCACCGTGATACACGCCCCCTGTGAGAACCCGCCTCCAGCTCCCGGTCACCGATTTCATCATTCTGCCAACAGCGTCGGCCTATACATCTGTCTCCTGGGACTGCCATACTCTCATTTGGAGGAATATACATCACTGTTGGGCAGCAGTTTTGTGTGCTAAAACACTGGATTAAAGATTTCAACACGGGGACAAAGTGACTGTTCCAATACTGGCAGTAGCAGGAGAAGAACAGACACAGTACGTTGGCTATAGGGGTAGGGACCCCAGATATGCTTACAGCCCAAGATGGGCTCCATGTGAATGCATTTTGATTATTGTTTTTAATATTTGTTTTAATAAATTTACTGCACTTAGATAATTTTCACTTTTCTTCTGTTTATGTTTTGCACTCAGAAATGCTAAGGATCTTCCTTTTAATTTCCTTCCATGGGTTTGTCTTTGATGTCAAGAGTGGGAGATTTAAATGAGGAGGCCAGCTGAATTTACTGGCCCCAGAGAAGCACAGAGAAAGAGCAAAACATCAAAAATGAATTGTACATTATTACCAAATGTGGAGTATCAAGAATAAGGTCATTTATACAGTATTTATTAATGAATACAGGAATGCTCAAGTTCAATTCTCAAGGTCCACCAACAAGCCAAGATTTAAGGATTTCTATGGTAAAGCATAGGTGAGACAGTCAAAATGAATGAGCCACTGATTAACTCACCTGAATGTATATCTATCCTATAATATAAAAGGACAGAATGTTTGTCCCATGCAGCCATTTGCAGTAGAGACTGCCCAAATGCACAGAATGGGAGCATTCTGTGCATTCGGGGAGTTTCTACTACACATGACTGCATCTCGTGCACCGCCAGTGAGGCGGTGGCAGTACGCAGAATAGGACCGGCCTCTTTACATCACTGGACCTTGGCCTGTGTACATGGCTTTTACATTAGTATATATATAAAAGGCCAGATGTATGTTTGTCCAATGCAGTCATGCGAGTAGAGACTGCCCGATGCAGACATGCGCAGTAGAGATTGACCGAATGCAGGACGGATGTATTGTACTTTTGTCCAATGCAGTTATGCTCAGTAGAGAATGCCCGAACGCGGGCCAGATGTATGTTTGTCCGATGCAGTCATGCGCAGTAGACATTGCCCGAATCCTTGGCCTGTGTACACGGGCTTTTACACTAGTATTAATATAAAAGACATTGCACCTTTAATAATAGTGTTTTATTGTAATACATATGTTGGGCATCAAGCTAAAGAGCTACTATTCTGGAACAAACCAACCGAATTTTATGGGAGGGGAATTAAAATTCCCTTTGATTTAAATGGGGCTTTTAACTCCTTGAAATTTAGAGAGTTCTCCAAATGCATTGCTCCTCAAATGCATAGGAGACATCTCTAGCATTCAAGTTGTTAAAGGTAGATTTAAATCAACAGAAATTAGCAACATTTCCATTTCCCCTCCATGACACAGGTAGTTTGTTCTAAAGCACCTCTTTAGCTCAACCCCTTAAGGACCTGAGAGGTGAGCAATGCACTAAGAAGCAATGAATTGCACGCATCTCTAGTCCTCAAGCGGTTAATGGATAAAGCCTGTGATGTTCTGTTTAACCCTTGAGCCCCAGGAGAGCTCAGTACTTCCTTCTGCAATGCTTTGAGAAACCCTATGGCATTCACATTTCTAAGTTATTATTTTAATTATTCTAGCATTGTAGCCATTTCTAAAACTGATGAATATCCCTTGGAATGCCTTGTTTATGCCAGTCTTAAAATGCCACTGCACTGCCAAGCATTAGAGATTCCAAGTCTTACACGTTCCTGTGGGGTATGGTGCCCGCACCTGCTCTAAAGAATCCAAGCCAAGGAATTATTCTGTGTTCAGCTTAACAGCTCCTACTGAACACCTGTCCAAAGCTTGTTCACCTGGTCTGGCTCAGTTCCATTGTGCTTGCAGTCTAGAAATGCTATTTACAGTTCCATACAAAGAATCTGTTTGGATGAGTGGGGCGCATTCTGTGCCAACACCCAGAAGGCCATTGCTTCTGCTTTCACATGAATGGGAAATGTTGAACCCTATGTATAAAAGCA
Source organism: Rhinophrynus dorsalis (assembly GCA_037306005.1). Classification (NCBI taxonomy): domain Eukaryota; kingdom Metazoa; phylum Chordata; class Amphibia; order Anura; family Rhinophrynidae; genus Rhinophrynus; species Rhinophrynus dorsalis. The sequence goes on from CM074722.1 coordinate 221,043,486, forward strand.
AATTGCAGCAGTACTGGGGCAAACCAAAAACACCATTAGGGCACAAAAAATATCTCCAACATTTCCATTGTGTTAAATGGGATTTTTAAGCCCTTAAATGCTAGAGGGGTTTCCAATGCATTGTTTGTCAGTGTGTTGCGGATTTCTAGCATTCAAGTCATTAAATACCTAATTTAAGAGTTTGTCTCTTATGATGGAGTTCATTGCTACCATCAGGAAGTAAAACCAGTAACAGTGTATGGGGCCCAGCCAAGCAAGGAGGCCTGCCTTTATTAGCTAAATTAGCACATCCATATAAGCATACCAGGGTACAGATATTAGGGTGAATCCATTACTGCATGACTGACACATTTTGTGCTGATCTTGGAAATTCATCAGAGCTCTCTCCATTTACCTATTACAGTGGCTCCAAATTAATTTTGTGCACTTCTGATGTTTCTGGGGAAATATGTATTTAGTCTAACTGGAGTCCTTGATTTGGTACTACACCTCAGGAATTGCACCGCTATTACACATCAGAGTATTAAAGCCCTCCATCAGTTATTGCAGTGATCTAATTCTTAAATACCGTTATAAGCCTACATAGCTATAGAGCATAAAACACTAATTTAGATGTTATATGTTAGAGTTAAATATTACAGCTGCCACATAATATATATGAAAGCTTGCAGTATCACGGGGATTCTACAATATAATATGGGTCTCCAAAAATATTCATACTCAAGCATGCTACATTAAGTGCCTTTCACAGACAGCCAAGGCACAACTGGACCCACTGCACTAGGAACAAGGTAAAATTAAAGGGATAGTAATACTTAAATATTACTAATCCCCATATTGTAGCTATGATACAAAGAACTGAATTGCCCCAGGTTCATTTCTCAAACCTTTATGGTTTGAGAGATAACCGAACACAAAGTTACCCCCCTCCATCCCCCTTCCCTGAAGTCAGCATTGTACTGACTGCACGGGAAGTCTGTCGTACAACAGGCTTGTGGCTCTGCAGCAGAGCCGAGATCGTGTTAGTGAAAAAGAATTATTTCACTGAAACGGTCTTCTACGTGTGCTTGGTTTGCAAGCACACGTAGAAGACGGTTTCACTGAAATAATTCTTTTTTACTAACGCGATCTTGGCTCTGCTTGCCGCCTAATGAAAATAAGACCAGATATCCCTGCAGTCAGTACAACGTTGACTTCAGGGTAGGGGGAGGGAGGGGGAACTTTGCATTCGGTTATCTCTCAAACCATAAAGGTTTGAGAGATGAACCTGGGGACAATTCAGTTCTTTGTACCATAGCTACAATATGGGGATTAGTAATATTAAAGTATTACTATCCCTTTAAGTGTAAATGTTTCCTTCTTTTGCATCATGATGCAGTGTGAGACATCACCAAGCATTCTCATGCACTTTATCTCAAAATACCTTAAAATTATTATATGCATATCCCCTGCCTTGGTAAGTCAATGTATTAAACAAACAATGAGACACTTTTTCCTAGGGCATATTTCCCCTTAAAGTAAATAGACTTGGCTGTTTTAATTAAATAAATATGACATTCAAGGGGAAGTGATAAAGACCACTTCCCTTGCATATACAACACTTAAAGGGACAGTGATACTTCATTTTATCTTTATTTTATTTTGTAGGCATTAAAAAAAACACGAAGAACTATATAAGTCTTATCTCTCAAACCTTTATGGTTTGAGAGATATTCACAAGTAAAGCTTCCCCTCCCGCCCCTTTTACCTAGTGTAAGCCATCTCTTCTCAGATATGGAACGCAGTCCACAGACCAGACAGATAAGCGAAGGGGACAATCTTCTTCCTATGAGAACAATGAAAGCCCTGCCCCCTTGACAAGTTTTTCAGGTTTTTCCCTTATCTTAACTGAAGATTGTCCCTCTCTGCAGTCTACTTGGGCACCTCCCTTCTGCTCTGGCTGAGCATTGTTACATCAGTAAAAGGGGCGGGAGGGGGATACTTTGTCAATGAATTACTCTTGAACTACAACGCTGACAGAATTGAAATAACGCTCTCCAAAGTACAAATACTATGATGATTAATTGGAGCTGCTTTTATTATGAAACATTACTATCCCTTTAATATGCAATGAAGGTTATTGCCAGCCACATTTTAAGATGTTGTCTTAAAGAGAATAATGCATGACTCCAGAATCAAGTTGCATGAAAAAAAAGATTACAATTCTGAAAATCAGAAAATATTTACAAAAATGATTATAAATTAATTTAATTAAAATCCTTCCCAAATTCTTTTACAAGTATACTTTCCCTTTAACGGAATACGGAGAAAAAAATGCTAGACACTTATCACAGAATGTCAGTTGTTTTACTTTCAGTTGCTTTATCTTGAAACATCTGGTGTCATGTTTACTCCAGAATCCCATTTCAATAAAACCTCTTAAACTTTATTCAGTCTTCAATGTAAATTGAAACTGTATGAAATTAACAATGACAGTCACACTGCTACAAACATTCCGAGCATAGCGAGTGCAGGTAAAAGCTATCTGTAATGAGGAGGGGAGTTGCTAGGTTCACAAAAGTCCAGGGCTTTTCCCAGCAGATCCAGAGCTTGGGACAACCTAGTGCATTATTAGGGTGCAGTGCAGCCCCATTGCACCATTACTAGTACTGAGAATTTAATCAATACAATCCACAAGCTGGAAACAGGACTTGGGACTTTAAGAATGACACCTGGGGTTGTAGCCTCCTCAGTCAGTAAGTAACAATGCCCCTGCTGGTAAGATTTAAAGGGGAACTACCACCCCGCAATAACTTAAGCTTCACTGATTGCTCACCTGGCGACTAGCTGCTTAGTAGCGCTAGTCGCCAGAAATATTACCCGGTTCTGCAGATATCGGCGTTTTACCGATGGTGACAGGAGCAGGAAGCACGGACGTCTCTTCACAGTGACGTCCATGCGCCTGCGCTGTCAGTCCCTTTTGAACCGCGCGGTTCAAAAGGGACTGACAGCGCAGGCGCACGGACGTCACTGTGAAGAGACGTCCGTGCTTCCTGCTCCTGTCACCATCGGTAAAACTCCGATATCTGCAGAACCGGGTAATATTTCTGGCGACTAGCGCTACTAAGCAGCTAGTCGCCAGGTGAGCAATCAGTGAAGCTTAAGTTATTGCGGGGTGGTAGTTCCCCTTTAAATGGATTCAGATGTGCACATAAAATCAGTTAAAATCCTTGGATGCTAGAGATGTCTCTAACACACTGAGAAGCAATGGTTTGGAGTAATCTTTAAAGGATGAGTAAACTTTTGGTATGAAAAATATATATTGTAGGTATTTTCCTGTTGTATTAAAAAAAAAAGTGATTTTTTTAATTACTATTTTTGAATGTGGCATCATTGTAATTCTGTATTCTATTCCTTGGGGTTCTGATGAAGAAGTTTTTATACTTAGAAACACGTAAACCCATACTGAATTATTGAAAATACCAAAATACAATAGCAGTGGATTTGTTACTTTGAGTGCAGCCCGAACAGGGCGTATTATAAATCCCCGTTTGCTATAACTGGTTTTATGTTGTAAACCGGTATCCATTGGGAGCTGTGAGTATCTATCCATTATCTATTCTACAGAAAGTGTATTGTGGCTTTGCGCCCTCTCTGGTGTTTTTTTTTATCTCGTTTAAGGGTGTCCAACACCTTTAATCTTTTAGAGGAGCTGCATAAAACCTCCAACGGAGGAACGACAGAGTGGGGGCTGTCTTGAATCCCTCACATGCACAAATGTTTTGATCTCTTGTAAGTAAGGTGTTGTAGCAGTGGTGGTTCCAGTACTCTACTGTATTTCACTAGGAGCACCCCTTTTTGTCCTTTTATATCTTCCAGCTTGACCTTGACTAAATTGTCTGGCTGAGTTGCTCTATAAGAGTTAGAGTGATGCAGATTACCCACTCACATCATATGCAAAAGTTAGAGATGGCTAGATTGTCCAATATAACACCAACATCCTCACTTCCAACGTTAGCAGTAAGTATGCATGTTTAGGGGAAACATAACAGTATAATTAAAGAAACAATAAGCCAATATGGTACTTGGACAGATGGAGGGAGATGCCTTCCAGTAGGTAACACTGAGGTCTGATACAGAGAGAGATGCTTATGAAAGGGATAGTAATACTTCGTTTTATCTTTATTTTATTTTGTAGGCATTAAAGAAACATGAAGAATAAGTCTTACTTCTCAAACCTTTATGGTTTAAGAGATATTTACAAGCAAAGTTTCCCCCTCTCGCCCCTTTTACCTAGTGTAAGCAATCTCTTCTCAGATGTGGAATGCAGTCCATAGACCAGACAGATAACAGAAGGGGACACTCTTATTCCTATGAAAACAATGAAATCCCTGCCCCCCTTGACAAGCTTTTCAGGTTTTTCTTAATTGAAGATTGTCCCTCTCTGCAATGTACCTGGCCACTTCCCTTCTGCTCTGGCTGAACAGTGTTACATCAGTAAAAGGGACGGGAAGGGGAAACTTTGTCATTGAAATACTCTATAACTACAACTCTGACAGAATTGAAATAACACTCTCCAAAGTCTAAATACTATGATGATTAATTAGAGCTGTTTTATTATGAAACATTACTATCCCTTTAAGAATGCATTTCATATTCTCATCTAGGAATTTGATTAGGCAACTATACCACGGGTGAGTAACATAAGGCTCTCAAGCTATGGCTGGTTGAGGAAGTTGGTTGTTAGGCTTACCAGATTTTCTACAACATGTCTTCTTTTGGGGCCTTACATCTGTCATCCTTGAATTTTTAAGTATGCTATAAATGTCCTGGAGTTCCTTCTAGTGGGGGCAGATAAATTGTATTTCAGCTCTTACTATTTCACACTATGTAGTGAGTGCAAAAAGCTTTGCCACAACTATGTCTCTATATCTACATGTGCATGTGAGTACTGTGACTGTGTGATGGTGACTTATCAGATGCACTTTCACACAGTGAGCTCTTCAGATCAGAGAGTCACTTCCCTGGAATTAGTGTCATTGTCACTTCCTGCCTTTCTGTTTTGCTGTGCCAATGATTGTACCACTACTAGTGAGTAACTCACTAATCGGTATTGTAGTCCAAAGGTATATACATTGATACCCAGCTTGCCCAACCTGAGCTGTACAAAAGGTTACACACAGTTCATTGAGCAAATTACTAGGAATGAAAGTGAAAGCAGCGCTACTGCTTCATTAAGGTAACTGGAAGCTAAAATAAATTATTTGTAGAGACGTGGATTTAGGTCTGTTTTTTGGTGTAAAATAATGCAAATATTCAAAATCAAGATGATCATATTGCATCAGAAGTACCGTATAAAAGTAAAAAAACTTTTTATTGAAATGTTCTGCAAAGAATGCATTCCTAGGCATGGGAAATTGCTACCTCTATGTATCAGTGTCAATGAATATAAAGCCTCAGGTTTACATTTTCTATGAAAAAGCAAAAATGATTTAGTGACTCTTCTTACAAAGAAGCAGATACTTACAGAAGGGAGAGTTACCTAATCAATAGAAATGGTTATATAACTTCCAGTAGCTGATACAAAAACTGGTTTAAATAAGGTATTCCAGGTTGTCTATGTCACAGAAATAACTTATCAGTCCTTTAACTCATATAGAAATATAACATTGGGAAGGAGCAATCTAAAGAGCAGGTTAAGACCAGGGATAATTAATTGTTGGATCCCCAACTACTTTGTTTTCATATAGAAACTAGAGAAAGGATGCATCAAGCAGTGATCAGATATGCTGCTCTTTGCCAAGTCTTAGTCAAGATCATGCAATGCTTATGCAAGGCAATGAAATACAATGAAAAATTACATAAATATTCCGGCAACACACATATATGGATACTGTGTATGTGTGTTTGTGCCTACAGAATTGTATAAGATCTGTCACCCTGAAGCTGACGGATGGAATTGTTTGTCCGATGCAGTCATGCGCAGTAGAGACTGCCTGAACGCAGGCCAGATGTATGTTTGCCTGATGTAGTCATGCTCCGTAGAGACTGGCCGATGCAGTCATACACAGTAGAGACTGCCCGAACGCAGGCCAAATGTATGTTTGTCCTATGCAGTCTTGCGCAGTAGAGACTGCCTGATGCAGCCATGTGTAGTAGAGACTGACCTATGCAGTCATGTGCAGTAGAGACTGCCCTAACACAGGCCAGATGTATTTTACGTTTGTCCGATGCAGTCATGCTCAGTAGAGACTGCCTGAACGCAGGTCAGATGTATTGTATGTTTGTCCGATGAAGTCATACACCGTAGAGATTGCCCGAACGCAGGCCAGATGTATGTTTTCTCCTATGTAGTCATGCGCCGTAGAGACTGGCCAATGCAGTCATATGCAGTAGAGACTGCCCTAACGCAGGCCACATGTATTGTATGTTTGTCCGATGCAGTCATGCACAGTAGAGACTGCCCGATGCAGTCATGCACAGTAGAGACTGCCCTAAGGCAGGCCAGATGTATGTTTGTCCGATGCAGTCATGCGCAGTAGAGACAGCCCAAACGCAGGCCAGATGTATTGTGCATTTGCCCGATGCAGACATGCACAGTAGAGACAGTCCAAATGCAGGTCGCATGCATGTTTGTCTGATGCAGTCATGTGCAGTAGACACTGCCCGAACGCTTAGCCTTTGTGCATGGGCTTTTACACTAGTTAATTAGTAATTGATAGCCAGAGACGCCCCAGCCATTAAATAATATAGAAAATGGCTATTGCACTAGGAAATACTCTTGATGAATCCACTTGATGAATGAAGTTTTCAATGAACTAGATCAGTGGATTACATGAAAAATTTAGAGTGTCACAAACAGAACAGGAAAATATGTGTGATGGAATATAAAAAAAATCCACCAATATAACTGTCACCTGTGCCCTAAGAAATACTGTAGATGAATAACAACTTAACCATACGACCTATTGGGCTTCTATAGTGTATATAAAATGTGGCTTGTTGGTGGCATTGAGCACGTGAGCCTTCCACCAAAAAATTAGATGCTGCTAATCCTAACCTATTAAACTCTGGACTATCTGCAGAGGACATAGGGCTGTATGTTCAAAAGAAAAGTGGAGGCATTCTGGTGAAAAACCATTTGCACTATAAGGGAGAACGAAAAATTCCAAATTGATTTAAATGGGGATTTTAACCCTTTGAATGCTATAGAGATCTCCAACGCATTGCTTTGCAATGCACTGGAGACTTCTCTATCATTCATGGGCTTAAAATCCCCATTTAAATCAAAAAGATTTTTTTTAATGTTTAGGTCTCCCCTATAGTGCAAATGATTTTCCCCAGAACTGCTCCACTTTTATTTTGAACATTCAGCTCTAAATCTGAACAAAACTAAAGTCCCAAACATTATTGTACAAATGATTTTAGTCTCTGCTAAACTATACACTGTGGAAGACAGACAGCCTCCATTGAAGCAGTGCACTGGAGATCTCACTAGCATCAAAAGGGTTAAAAATTATTTTAGGAGAATATAATTTATTGTTTCCCTACTGTATTTTTTCTTGGTAAATTGCACCAATGATTTTGATCAATTTGTTTAAATACCGTAATAATCTCTATGCACATAAAAAAACTAAATAAAGAAAAAAAAATAAAGCTGGTTGGCAATATTAACCCTTTGTGTGCCAGAGGCATACGCAACGCATTGCTTTGCAATGTGTTGCATACCCCTCTGGCACTCAAAGGGTTAATAATATTTTCCTTCAGCAAAGAGGAGAAGTTTCAGTCAAAAGACTTAATTTGCCTAATCCAGCTCCTGACTCATATTTAATAAGTCATGAAATTGTTCTGTGTGATACATTTCCCAGCTGATTAGAAATGAGTTGTCGGTGACTAGAATGTAATCAAGGTTTCTGTGATGCAAAACCAAACGAATGGTGCACTGTGATCAGCATCATTGTACTAATTGTGAACACTGCTGCTGGATTTGTATTCTGATGAGGTAATAATATTAATAAAAATACTTAATAATCATAACCTGTACAGTTCCTTTCTCCTAATGGTGTTCAATGAAGCTGATGTACTAAAAATAACTGAAGTAATTCTGGGACAAACCAATTGCACCATTAGGGATAAATAAAAATGAACTTTAAAGTGGCCCTATTACCACATAACAAGACTAGTTTGTTTTAAAGAGAGGCGAAATATGTCTATATGTTATGCTTGCCATTTATCTGTAAAATAAATGTTTTTTTGCGGAATTAACATTTATGTTCTGGTGATAAAGTATGGCACTTTATGCTAATTGCTGCGCTGTAAGATAATTAATTGTATTTCATGCCAAACTTGCAACCCAAAGTACTTGGTAAGGAGGGAGCCCTTGAAAATGTTCATGAGGGCAAATTGATAGCATTGCTCTCCACCACTACCTACAGAAAATATGAGGTAAGAGGAAGAGGAGATATGTCAGACATTGCATGTAGAGTTCTGAGACTACCCCAGTAGGCAGTGGAACAAGGCTGGGGGGTCAGGAAGTGTATGTGGAGATCTTAGTCTACCATGGGCAGTGACACCGTAATGGGAGAATCTCTGACAATGTATATTTGGATCTATGACTACTGGTGGGCAGTGGAATCAGGCTAGAGGTAAAATAGTGTAACCACTGGGCAGTGGTACCAGACAGGAGTATCAGACAATGCATGTGTTGTTGAAAGGGTACCAGTGGACAGTAGGACAAAGGTGTCATACAGTGTTTGTATAGTTCTGTGACTACCAGTGGGGTTGTGGGGGGTGTCAGACGGTGTATATGGGATCTGTGACCCCAAGTTGCAGTGGGACCAAAATGGAGGTTAGACAGTGTATGTGGGGAGGTCTGACTACCAGAAGGCAGTGGAACCAGGCTGGAGGGTCAGAAAGTGTATGCGGCGATTTGTGACTACCAGTGAGCAGTGGAACCAGACTGGAAGGTCAGAGTATGTGGGAACTGTGACTACCACTGGGAAGTGGAACCAGGCTGAGTAGGGTGTGTCAAGCAGTGTGTGCTGGGATCTGGGACTACCAGTGGGTAGTAAAACAACTCTGTGGGGTCAGACAGTGTATGTAGAGATCTCTGACTGCCAGTGGGCAGTGGTACCAAACAGGGGTGTCAGACAATGCATGTGTGGTTCTGAGGTTACCAGTGGACAGTGGAACAATGCTGGGGTGTCAGACAGTGTTTAGGTAGTTCTGTGAGTACCAGCTGAACAAGGCTGGGGTATCAGACACTGTATGCCTGGTTCTGTGATTGCATAAATTGAGGTATCTTAGAAGCATACATGGATGCAATATTGTTGCAATAATTACGCAAATTGGGTGCAATATTGGTGCAATAATGACGCAAATTGGGTGCAATATGGGTGCAATATGGAAGCAATATGGGTGTAATATGGGTGCAATACTAGTGCAATAATGGTGCAAAATGGATGCAGTATGGGTGCAATAAGGACACATTAAGGATGCAATATGGGTGCAATATTGATGCAATATTGGTTCAATATGGATGCAATATAGGTGCATATTTGGAACGACACGAAATGTAGAATTTGCGACACTTTAAGACGCATAACTTTAATTGCAACATTTTAATTGACACGGCCGAATACATGCGTCATTTTATGACACAAAACTTTACATGTGTCACTTCAAATGGATACTGTGCTGAATATGCACTATAAACATTTTTAGCAAAAAACTAAAAATTCCAGCGTTGGAGTCAGTGACAACATTACTTTAGGACCTTGTGGGGAAGAAATGTACTCTTAGTTATCGCTGGTTCCTTATATTCTCTGCCCAAAGTGTCCCTGTTCCATTCAGCACCACCTCCTGGACAGCCTATTAGCTCAGCAAGGTTGACTTGCTCCAGTGCAGATATAGGTCCCACTCCCATGCCCCCTACTTTGGCATGGACTGAATTTGACTGACACATGTCATTTTTCAGCCTCATCAACTATGTTACTATGTAGATTGTTAGCTTAGGTGCAATACTGCTGTTATCTGGCTCGTGCCAGGGATGTTGTGCTTTGGTATGAATTGGGGATATAAAAGGGGGGTCTTCCAGGGGATTCACTCTCACCTACTCCTAGTGCTGACCACTGCCAGATTTCCCCACCCTACCACACTATTATTAAAAAAATAAATAACTAAATAAAAAATAAATAAATATATATATTAAAAAATGCAGAAAAAGAAATATGGGGGAGGAGTTTGATAATTTGTTTTTGTTTTTAAAGTTACAGCAAGGATTATTGAATTACAAATTAGGTAAGCATTTTTATAAAGGTGCCATATTTATCTCTCTCAGGCTGTATGGCCAAGAGAAAAGAAGATTTTGTTTATTTCATTTAAATAATACTTTATAATTTAATATTGTTATTTGATATAAATTGTGCTCCATCCCTACCACCACCTTATCTAAATCTCATGTTAGTGTCAGTGTCATATTTATATTTATATATTATTATTATCCTTTATTTATATATAGCTGCAACTTATTTTGCACCGCTGTACAATCGGGAATAAACAAAGATATTAAACAGTACAAACGGAACATAGAAAACAAACAAAAAGGATAAGAGAACCCTGCTCGTGTAAGCTTACAGACTAGAGAAAGGTAGGTGAAGCACAGAAGGAGTAAGTGCTATGGGTGTAAATACCTTCTTCAACATGAACGGACAGTCATCGGTTGGTAGAAAGAAATGCTTTTGAGAGCAGTGGTCGTGTCAAGCAATGGACCTGTTTGGGAGAACAAGACTTTGTTAAAAATGAGGCTGTAATGGGGTTGTAGATGGGAGAGTGATTTTAGAAGGGTAGGAGCGTTAGCAGAAGTTGGACATGCTGTTGATCTGTCCTTGCTCATATCGGTGTCACAGCTTACCTTGGTTCCAGCATGCCACTTCAGGGGACGCTTGAAATGACACTTTGGTGTCAGTGGCCGTCCATGTCGCACGGATTGACACAGGATTATGGCAGCGGTTGGAGGCATCAGAGCAAGATGCGTCATCTGCAGGCGCGAGGCTTCTGAATGAAGCAGGCCTCTGTTTTATGTGTTTGCTTCCTGTAGTCTCCTCCTACCGACTTCTTCCCTCTGAGCTGCTCCTCCTACCTACTTCCTGAAGAGGGGTTTAAAGGGCAGACTGAGTCCTGACTCAGTTGCCCTTTCGTTGTTGTACAAAGCAGTTCGGTGTTCTTGGGCTCTGTGTATGACCTGGCTTGTCTGACCATCCATTCTGGTGCTGACCTGTGTCTCTTTCTGACTATTCTTCTGCCTGATCCCTTATAGTGAGCAACCAATCTGGTGCAGACCTGTGGCTCTGGTTGACTACCTGAACTGTGTATGACCTGGCTTGTCCGACTACCCTCTCTGGTGCTGACCTGTGGCTCTGTCTGACTATTCGGTTGATGTTCCCCTTATTTAGCAGACACCCAAACTGGCGCGGACCTGGGGCTCTGGTGGACTAGCTATACTGACTGCAGGCGTGAGACAGGTATCCTCATTCACTGTACTGACTGCAGGCGTGAGTCAGGTATCCTCATTCACTGTACTGACTGCAGGCGTGAGTCAGGAATCTGCCTTCGTTATACTGACTGCAAGCGTGAGTCAAGTATCCGCTTTTGCTATACTGACTGCAGGCGTGAGTCAGGAGTATTCCTCGCTCATCGGATCAAGATTTTGTGTTCCGGTTCCTGCTCCTGTTCCGTTCCTGTTCCAGCTCCTGGTTCCATCTGAGACTACCAGTGGCTTCGGCCTAGTCTCCAGCAGTGTGGTCAATCTTGGCAGTTCACTATTCCTGATAGTAGCGCTTGCTGGCTAGGACCATCTGCTTGTGTCTGTCTTATTACCATTGTATGTTATCTTTATTATTATTTAATAAACTGAATTTTGCTATACCGTACTGACTCCTGAATATCTCTGGGAAACAGTGACAATTGGTTATGGGGCAGGTGATAGGCTTCCCTGAAGAGGGGAGTTTTCAGGGAGTGTCTGAAGATCTGAGGGGTGGGGGGAGAGTCTTTTAGGATGAGGTAGGGAATTTTAAAACACAGGTGTACCATGGGAGAAGTCCTTTAGGTGGAAATGGGAGGAGGCATTAAGAGCTGCAGAGAGAAGAAGGTCCTGTTCAGAATGAAGATGGCGAATGGGAGTGTATTTGGAAACAATTGATAAAATGTAGGGGGTTGCAGTGTAAATTAGGACTCTGTAAGTTAGCATCAGAATTTTGAATTTAATTCTATATGCTAATAGGAGCCAGTGTTTATTATAGACTGTAGTTGGGTTAGAAGAAAGCCAACTTAGGAGTGAGTAACAGTAGTCGAGATGGGCAATGATGAGTGTTTCAATTAGAATTTTGTTAGTTTCTTGGGTGAGAAAAGGTGGAATTCTAGAGATGTTACATAGATGGAGGTAGCATTAGTTGGAGATTGACTGAACGTGGGGAATGAAGCAGATAGCATAATCGAAGGCTACCCGGAGGCAGCGTGGTGTGGAGGTTGGTGTGATGGTGGTGTTCTTAACAGTGAGTTAAATATCTGGGGTAAGGCTGGTTGAATAGGGAGGGAAAATTATAAAGTTGTTTTGATTAGATTATGTTTTAGATGATGAGAGGACATCCAAAAAGACACAGCAGAGAGACAGTTAGATACATGGGACAGGAGAGAAGGGAAGAGGTTTTGGGAGGAAAGACAGATTGGGTATCATCAACGTAGAGATGATGGTGAAATCCAAATGAGTTTATTAGTTTGCCAATGGAAGAGGTATAGATTAAAAAGAGTAAGGGGTCCAGGACTGAACCTTGTGGTACTTCAACAGAAAGTGGGAGGAGTGAAGAAGTGGAGCCAGAGTACGAAACAATGAAGAAGTGGTTGGAGAGGTGTCATAAGAACCAAGAGGGGGGTGGTGTTACAGAGGCCTAGAAGAGGATAGGGTTATCCACTGTGTAAAATGCAGCAGAGAGATCCAAAAGAATGAACAGAGTAGCAACCTTTTGACTTAGCAGAGAGTAAGTCATTGAAAACTTTAGTGAGGACAGTTTCAGTGGAGTGATGGAGGAGAAATTCATATTGCAGGGGATCTAGTGGAGAATGAAAGTACAGATCCTAGCGAATGCTGCACAGCTTTGCCTGTGGGATTCAGAGCTCCATCTTGATGGTGTGGTGGACATCAGGAAAACACTGTAAGTCAATGGCAGTGAATCTCACTGCAGCTGTTTTGACAGGAGTGAGCCATGGGGGGCTTCTGCCCCTGAAAAGTTCTGTCAAAATCTCTGCCCCTGTGAATCTCACTGTAGCGCAGTGATTTGATGGTCACCAAAATCACTGCACGTGGAAATTCATTGGTTGGAGAAACCTCTAGAATCCAAGAGAATTCAAATCAAATCAGACTTTATTATTTAACGTTTTGTTATGGTCTTAACTAACACCATGTAGTTCTAGCAAAATCTGACCCAACTCACGAATCAATTTTTGGAGACACCAATTTAATATTAAAGGGGAAAAAACAGTATTTTAAAACATAAATACATTTAAGAAAAAACATTAAAAGCAAGTATTCAGTTCATGGGAATCTGCTAAGTCTCTTCCAGCAGTTACTTTGTAAGTGGTCACCTTAATTAGAATGAATGGGACTGGGATATTCCCACACATGGGTATGAAATCATTGCAAAATACTGACTAACAACCAGAACTTTATACTTGAGATCTTTTCCCTTGCATGTTAGTGGGTGTAGCCCACTATTGAATCCTGCCACACACACAACTGGCCAATATCTAATTAATTAAGCCATACCCAGCACTAATTAGCCTCCTTTTCCTGAGTGTGCATGTGATATATACAGCTGCATTGTTTTGCTCATTTCTGTAATACTCATGGAAAGTTCTTCTGTATGCCAGCATTGAAATGCAATGGAATCAGATGTGACTGAACTGGACATGTGAGGAAAAAATCACAAACTCTGTTTTGTTGGAAAGATTCACTCTCTCACGTTGTGCTGAAGGGGAAGTTCTTCTGTTATTTACTTTTCCATGGTCTAAAAGCTAATTGGTTTAAGTGCTCCCCTGGGACCATGTTCTCTTTCATGCATCCACATAACCCTCTCCTATGTAAGCAACATTTTTTCCATCACACAAATGTTGATCTAAAGTGAGTGGTAGAGTTGGAGTGTGGAAAATACCCGAGTATAGATTCAGGTAGAGCCTTGATACAGTCACCTGGGGTCATATTCAGTAAGTTAAAGGGAGCAATTCTGCACCATAAGGGGTAAAATTCCCTGCCTATCTAAAGTACCATTTGAATCAATGGAGATTTTATAATTTCGTTGCCCCTAGACTGCAGTTGGTTTTCTCCAGCATTGAACCTCTTTAGCTTGACCCTTTGCATGGTGGAGGGATATCCAACACATTACTATGCAGAGAGTTAGATACCTCTCTGGTGCTCAAAACTTTAAATGCTAATGCTTGAAGGGGTAAAACAACATGTTTTTGTTTATTTGTTCCCTAAGATGCAATAAGGTTGCCCCAAAATTGTACCACATTCCTTTAGTGTCATCACATTAGCTTCTGTATTTTGGCCTCCACACTGTGTGCAGAACCACTGAGTACAGGAGCTGGCAACCTTTGGCATTCCAGCTGTTGGAGACTACAACTCCCAGCATCACCAACCAGCCTTTGGATAGGAGTCTGAACAGCTGAAGTATCAAAGGTTGCCAGCTCCTGACCTAGTAAATAATAAGGACTTTAGTGCCAGTTCCACACCCAGGCTTAGGAAATTATTGTGCAAGGAAATTCTCCTGTGCATGGGCTGTGCAATGTGCAATAAATTGCTGATTCTCTCTGAAAGGAAGTGGTTAAAGCCCTCAGCAGTTGATTAACCCATTGAGAGCCAGAGAGAGCTGATATGAATTGAAACGGTATGTGATAGAGATCTATGTGGCTCCTAAGAGGTTGGGAACTCAGACAGCAGAGTTATCAGTCATAGATCCATAGGCAAATTACAAGCAGGTTGATAAATGACCCTGTCCACACTGAGCATTCTAGAGTAGGGGTAGCCAACCCTGGTCCTCAAGAGTTACCAGCAGGGCATGTTTTCACGATATCCCAGCTAGAGCATAGATGGACTGATTAGTGGATCAATCACCTTCGTTGGTCTATTTGTGCTCATTCAGGGATATCAACAAAATATGCACTGTTGACGGCTCTTGAGGACCAGGGTTTGCTACTCCTGTTCTAGAGACTTCCTTATCTAATGTGAGATCTTCTGATAGAATCAGGGCCGGATTTATCAATAGGCAGACGAGGCATTTGCCCAGGGCGCCAGATTTTCAGGGGCGCCTGGCAATGCCCAGTCATGCCCACCAGCCTGCCCAATTTGGATGCCAAATTGTCATAAAATTTTAATACAAATGTTGCACGGCGTCACTTTACTGTGAGGGCGCTGTTTAGCAAATTAAGAATGCTGCTGGTGCCTGTGTGGCTGAGCCGTCCTGCCTGGGCCACCCCCTGAGACTCACTGCTTGTGCTTCTTTGCTCAGAGGTTCCCAGCCTCTCATGATCTCTTGCGCCTGTGCCGTGATCGTCATTACATTGGCTCTTTTGCTACTTGCCTGTTAGTTGTGGTGCACACATTGCGCAAGTTTGACAGCCACAACTCCCATAATCCCTTCTGCAAAGAGTTGGCTGGCTCTGTCTCCCGCTGCGCTCGGTTACAAATCATACAGTGCTGGATAAGGTGATCATCCTTGTGATAGAGGCAAGGAAAGGATTATGGGAGTTGTGGCTGTCAAACTTGCATGCAGCTCGTAATTGGTTGAAGTGGAGCCATCCAGTGCTGCATACCTTATTTTACTTGGCTGTCAAGGAAAGGATCATGGCAGTTGTGGCTGTCAAACTTGCATGCTGCTCGAAATTAATTTGAGCGGGTCCATCCAGTCATCCTTGTGCAAGGAAAGGGCAGTTGTGGTGTACACTGCTCATATCCTCATTTTTGTACAGTTTAACATTCAATAGATATTAAAAAATATATATTGATAACTTTATTCATGAAAATCCCCTGTGCACCCAAATATACACACACACACATATATATATATATTTATATTAGATCTGATTATACTTGCTATTCCTCACTAAATTCCTCACCTACAAGAACAAAACAAAACAAATTGTAAATAAATGTGTGAAGCACCAAACAGTATATTATTATATAAGAATTGGATGACACATATCTGGCTTGCAGTTATTTATTAAAAAAATATAAAAATGAGGAAATCTATCCTCTACTACCTAAATTCTCTATATAATAGATCACCAATCGATTATATCAATAATAATACAAAGTATAGCACACTCTTAAAGGTATATATATTATTTATCAATGGCAGTCAGTCCGCAGCTTGACCTGCCCAAACATCAGTGTATTGGTCAAATAAAACCTAAACATGAATCGAAAAAAAAAAAAAAATATTTGTTTTATTTGACCAATACACTGATGCTCGGGTGAGCCAAGCCATTGATTAATCATATATATACCTTTAAGAGTGTGCTATAAATTGTATTATTATTGATATAATCCATTGGTGATATAAATTATACAGAAAACTTAGGTAGTAGAGGATAGATTTCCTCATTTTTATATTGTTTTTATATTTTTTAATAAATAATAGCAAGCCAGATATTATGTGACCGTGTCATCCAATTATTATATAATAACAGTATACTGTTTGGAGCTCCACACAACA
Organism: Rhinophrynus dorsalis; assembly: GCA_037306005.1. Taxonomy (NCBI): domain Eukaryota; kingdom Metazoa; phylum Chordata; class Amphibia; order Anura; family Rhinophrynidae; genus Rhinophrynus; species Rhinophrynus dorsalis. The sequence continues at coordinate 221,060,231 of CM074722.1, forward strand.
TTTACTTAACAAAAAATATATATATACAACTTGCAAATAATTGCATGCCTTGTTCCAACCAACAAATAGATGGGGGGCTCCTTAATGTAAATGCTGAGAAACCACCAGATGCCATCATACTCACAATGAATACGACCACTAAACAGAGTCAATCACCGTATAAAACACCACATATATATTGGGTTGATCTTTGGTACCTGTGCCTTCCCATTACTTGGGTCTTAAACATGAAGAAAGGCAGACTATATCACTAGTAAAGGTCATTTATGCCATCTGTATATAGCCCATCCCTATCTATAACATTTTCATCTATCTCTGGAAAATTGCCACAATACTGTGAAAAATAAATCTAAAAGTGGGTTTGGCCACAAGAGTGTGTGGCTAAGTGAGGGGTTTGGTTATGGGTGGGGCAAAGGTGGGGCTAGGGGCACCAGAGGGTGTTGTGCCTAGGGGCGCCTGAGATGTAAATCCAGCCCTAGATAGAATGTTATCAAACCAAGTGACACAGAGCCTAAGGGAAAGTGGTACATTCTATACTTACAATGTAGATTTGATGGAAAATGTATTAGTACCAAAGTGCTACGGAATTGCATCTGCATTTTTTTAAAATTAATAGCAAACTAATTTAATAAAAAAAGAGGACATCGTTAAAATGTCTGCCATTTTTGGGAGGATTAATGATTGCTCCAAAATCAGCAAAAGCAATTAGCGTCTGGCTAAAGTTAACATTAGTTTTGCAGCATGTTCTATTCAAGATCAAGGTGCCAGTATGTTTGTTGTATCTAGACATGAGCATTCTCTAATATTCATAGCTGGGTACTCTCCAGATTTGCCCCGGAGACTCCAGTTTTGACTGTGAATTACCAGGTCTCTGGGGGAGAGTCTGATTCTTCCCCAGTCTATTCTAGGTATTTTTTAGTTTTTTTTGGTCTTTTTGTCCCACCCCCACTCATGATTAAGCCCCGCCCCTTTTAATGACATGAATCGTGTTGTTTTTCTGCCTTCAGAAGTATCACAGGGCTCCTCTCCGGGGGCCAGGCAAAGAAGTTCCCAGGTTTGCTAATATTGCATATATTTATTGTAATAAAAAAATCTAATGCTCCACTTTCTTGCACATCACCCTAAGGACCTTATTTATCAAGATAAAGAGGTGTAATTCTGGAACAAACCAACTCCACCGTAAGGGGGGGGACAATTTACATTGATTTAAATATGGCTTTTAACCGCCTTGAGTGAGGTCTCCAGTGCATTGATCTCAACATACTGGCAACTTGTCCAGCAGTCTCATTTAACCCTTTCAGTGCCAGATGATTGGGAATTTTTTTGTACCCTACTGGCTGGACATATTTGCAGCATTTTTGCTATCCAACTGTTTAGATGTGATTCCCATCAGTAACTTTGTAGTTAGTTTTATATATATATATATATATATATATATATATATATATATATATATATATATATATATATATATTATATATATATATATAAAAGAAGACTTTGTGCCTGCCAAAACACACCCAGGGGAGGCATAAAGCAGGAGTTACTATTCCTATTGGGTGATTCAATCATGCAGGGAGTTGGCCCGCCCCCACTATGCAGCCCGCCCACCACTATCAAAGTCAGAAAAAAACAATATGGCCGCCACTTGCTCCTACACCACAGACAAACACACATGCCCCACTCACACACACAGACCACCACACACACATGCCCCACTCACACAGCACCACACACACACACACATGCCCCACTTACACAGCACCAAACAGACATGCCCCCACTCACACACACAGCACCACATACACACACAAAGCCAGAAATACATATGGCTGATACACACACACAGTCACTCACCCTGACTCCCAGAGGCCTCAGCAGGACCTGTACTGCAGCACCAGAGGAACAAAATTGCACTCAAAGGGTTAAGGTAGGTCCTCATTGCTCAATTATTTCTTCACTGTCATCATTTGCCATGCAAGACACAGGACAGACAGCCATCAGATTCACACTTAACCCACTAACTGCCACAGGGTTGTGTATCAAGTTTTACCCCTCAGGGAGTGTGTTCAAACCCCTCACACTGTAAACTTGCATTTCTCTCCCACTTCTCCTCCTTCCCCAGCCTATTACTAACACTTTTCCATATTTATGTTAAGCCCCGCCCCTACTCGTGATTAAGCCCCGCCCCCTTTTAACCCAGATTGCCCCATTGCTCTCTCCACATCAGCACCACATGAGGGACTCCACAAGTAAAAGTTCACAGGTATTACACACTCATGCCCCACTCACACAACACCAAACACCCATACACACACACACAAAGCCAGAAAGAAAGATGGCTGACACACAGTCACTCACCCTGACTCCCAGTGGCCTCAGCAGGACCTGTAGTATAGCCACTGAAGGGTGTGACAGCACCAGGGGAACAAAATGGGACTCAAAGGGTTAAGGTAGGCCCTCATTGCTGAATTACTTCTTCACTGGCACCATTTGCCATGCAAGACACAGGACAGACAGCCATCAGATTCACACTTAACCCACTGACTGCCACAGGGTTCTGTATCAAGTTTTACCCCTCATGGAGTGTGTTAAAACCCCTCACACTGTAAACTTGCATTCTCCTCCCACTTCTCCTCCTTCCCCAGCCTATTACTAACACTTTTTCACATTTATGTTAAGCCCCGCCCCCTACTCGCGATTAAGCCCCACCCACTTTTAACCCAGATTGCCCCATTTGTCTCTCCATATCAGCACCACATCAGTCCCCTCTAGGGACTTCACAAATCAGTGTTCCCAGCTATGAACACACTTCCCACTGCTATGTAACTCTCACATGCCTCTCTGTACCTTAACCCTTTGAGTGCCAGAGGGGTACACAACTCATGAGCACATGTGTTTCTGCTCATATATGTTGCGTGTCTGTGTGTGTACATCTCTGTTACATATGTGTGTCCATGTGTGCATCTCCAGTGTGTCTGTGTGTACATGTGTTTTGCATGTCTCTGCCGCTCACTGTGTGTATGTGCATACCTCCCAACATTTCACAGGGCCAAAGAGGGACACGTTAGTTTTAGGTGATATTATTGGGGGTGTGGCTGGTGGGCGGGGCATTAGTAAGAATTTTTAGGTTATTTCATGACCTATTACTGGCTATTTATGTAACTGAATAAATGATTTAGTTCAAGACCAAAGTATTTAATTTGCACAGACTAATGTATAAACACATATACTGAAGTTTATTGCTTTATTGCTGTACAGCAAAGTAGTACACACCACACAGTCAGGGCTGGTGCAAGGATTTTTGCCACCCTAGGCAAAACCTAATTTTGCCGCCCATTTCGCTCCGCCCCTTGTGTCCCACCCCTTTATACCCCGCCTACTTATACCCAACCTCTTTTCATGATTGTCCTCTCTCTGCCCCCTGAGCCACTCTGCCCCTGTTCTGGAGATGCCTGTAAGAGATGCCCCCCACCAGCTCCAACTTGCCCCTTATCAGCTTCACTTTGGCCCACCAGTTCCACTTTGCCCCTATCAACTCCAACTTGCCCCCATCAGCTCCAACGTGCCCCCACCAGCTCCATTTTGCCCCCTCAGCTTCACTTTGCCCCCTCAGCTCCACTTTGCCCCCTCAGCTCCAACTTACCCCCATCAACTCCACTTTGCCCCCCATCCTCTCCAACTTACCCCCATCAGCTCCACTTTGCCCCCCATCCGCTCCAACTTGCCCCCACCAGCTCCACTATGCCCTCTCAGCTCCAACTTTCCACTATCAGCTCCACTATGCCCCCAGCAGCTCCAACTTGCCCCCATCCGCTCCAACTTGCCCCCCCATCCGCTCCAACTTGCCCCACCAGCTCCACTTTGCCCCCCCTCAGCTCCACTTGCCCCCCCTCAGCTCCAGATTGCCCCCCCTCAGCTCCACTTTGACCCTCATCAGCTCCACTTTGACCCTCATCAGCTCCAACTTGCCCCCATCATCTCCAACTTGCCCCCACCAGCTCCACTATGCCCTCTCAGCTCCAGCTTTCCCCTAACAGCTCCAACTTGCCCCCATCATCTCCACTTTGCCCCACATCTGCTCCAACTTGCCCCCTCAGCTCCACTATGCCCCCTCAGCTCCAACTTGCCCTCCATCACATACCTGTATCTCCCGCAAGGTCTTCTCTTCAGTAATGGAGAGCGCGGCGGGAGATCATGACTCCCAGCGCGCTCTGCATTACTAAAGATCCGACCAGATGAGGGAGCGCTGTAGCAACACAGACCTGACTGTGTTGTGGTTCCTGGCATGGTGTGTGTGGGCGCACCTCTTCTCCGCTGCATGCCCGCGCCCCCAGTACGTGTGCGCCCTAGGCCGGCGCCTACCTCGCCTATAGGTGGAGCCGGCCCTGCACACAGTCTGACCTCCTAAAAAGAGGGACAACAGGGTGGGAAAGAGGGACAGAGGGATTTGGCCCTCAAAGAGGGACTGTCCCTCCTAAAGAGGGACACTTGGGATGTATGGTATGTGTCTGCCTGTATGCTGCATATGTCTGTGTTTATCAGTGTGTCTGCATTTCAAACACGTGCGCCCAATGGTCATAACATGACGGGCAACGCCGTCCCATGTTGCTAGTATATATATATATATATAAAACTATCTATAGTTTTTCAGAACAAATTTAGCTTTTTTTGTGGCTCCTCACAAAAAACAAACTTTCATTGTGTGACAAGCTATGACGTCATAAATACAAAAACATTTTTTTAAAAAAGTAATGATTTTTCCATTATCATAAACTATATATCACAAATGTTTCTGTTGGTAATGAAAATTGCAATAATTGTAAAAGCCTTGAACCCCCTGAGTACAAAAATGCCAAAGTATAATTTTACTTACAGGCATGGCCTGCAAAGACCCCTAAATCACAGGAGCGTAAATATGCTCATTCAATTGGTTACATGGTAAAACTACCCTAAAACAGCTCAATAACCATATAAAGGTATTCCCTGAAAGTAGATATATCACTGCCTTTCTACCCCAAGCCTGGTATGCACAAATGTTTCTAGAATGTGGTGCTAAAAGAAAAAATAGGCATACTGTAATCATTAGCTTCTTCTCTATGAAGAAAATTGCACCTAATTGGTATGAACTGACATTGTAGGGAGTACCGGAAGCACAAAACTATGAAAACTACAAGTTCTAATTTTTTTTTACATTTTTCAGATATGATTTGCCTGTAATAAAATAGTTGTCCCAACTACAGAAATGAAGAAAAGGTAGACAGATCATTTTGGAAAGAAGACAACCCACCACATCAAATGAGGGATCACTTGCCTTTCTACCCCTAACCTGGTGTGTACAAATGTTTCCAGAAATTGTCACTACTAGAACAAACAGGCATTTTTTTACATTTCCATCCCTTCATATGAACTAAAATATTTGACAACTACATATAGTGCACACAACTACTACTCCAAGAAAAATGTACCCCATTGGTGTGGCTTGACAAACCATACAGGGAGCTAGAAGCAAAAAATGATACCTGTTTTCTTTTTTTAAATAGGTTGCCGGCACTAATATGGTAATATCTATTAGAGATATGAAAGAAAGGTATGTAATTCATACCATTTTGGAAAGCAGACATTCACTTGTGTCAAATGAGGGATTGTTTACCTTTCTACCCCTAGGTTAGTGTGCACTATATGGATTTTGTAGATTTCCATCACTTCAAAATACTAAAATCTTTCATTACTTTCTACCAGCCCAAGAAAAATGGTACCAGGAACACTAACCTATACCTGCCACTTTTCTTTTGTGGACTGTCCTGTCTGCTCTAAAATGGTTTTAACCATTACAGATATGAAGAAAAGGTCAGTAAGGCATACAGTTTTTGAAAGTAGACAAAAGTGTGTGCAACTCTTTCCAGAAAATGGTGCTACAGGAAAAAATTCATACTTTTTTATACTCCAAAGATACCAAATCTTTTCAATGCCATGGGATTTCGTAATCTAGCCAGCACCTAGTGCCAGCCTGGAAAAAATTGCACTCCATTGGTATGTGATGGCATAATGTAGTGGGTACAAGGAGCATGGCTACTGGGGGAGCAGGCAGCATATTTGCAATTCCATGACTACCAGTGGAACAAGGCTGGAGGGGGGTCAGATTGTGCATTAAGAGGTCTGTGACTAATATTGGGCAGCAGAACCATGCTTGGGGAGGTCAGGCAGTGTATATGAGGATCTGTGACTTCCAGTGGGCAGTAGAACAAGGCTTCGGGATCTGTATCGGTCCCAGGCTGGGAGTCTGATATGGGGGAGTGAACAGTGTATCAGAGAGATGCGGAGAAGTGGGGGGTGTATAAACTTCAAAGAGGTGTCCATTGCATTGCAATGCAATGTGTTGGACACCCCTCAAGCACAGTTTTTTTAATTATTATATTTTTTACATTGCTATTGTTTAATTTTGGATGTATGTTAACCCTTTGAGTGCCGAAGTGGTATGCAATGCATTGTATAACCCTCTAGCAATCAAAGGGTTAAATTCAGACCCCTGTGGTGTCCCCCAGCTGTGATTCTTCCAGAGGATTTGGCTATGAGATCAGCAGAGGTGACGCAGGGAAGTAGAGTGGTTCCCCAACTTCCATCCTACCCGAAATACTGCATAGGAGTGTTCAGGATTGGGGAAAGCCGTCCACATCACCGGTGACATGATATGACATGGAAGTGTTTCTCCAGTCCTGCCCACTTCTACCCTAAAGTTCAGGTAGGGTTGCAGCACGGGAGCGACGCTACTCACCAGCATCACCATTATTGATCTCCCAGCCAAATTGTTTGGAAGATCAATAACTGGAAGGGTATCAGAAAGGGTCCTGCTCTCCCTTTATGAGGATTGAAATGTATTTATTTTTTTTTATTTTGGCCACCACAAGCCAATAATACTGGCTTATGAGGAAATCATATTAGGATGTGCGCTATACAGGCTTGGGACAGCGAGAACAGTTGGCCCATACATCATACTGCCTTGGCACTCTGGGGGTTAAATGAAAGGAATTTTAAGAATGTTTATTTGTCCCTTATGGTGCAGTTGGTTGGTTTCCTCTTTTGTATTTTTTCTTTTTAAATATTGGTCCTAACTCTACACCATCATCTGGCAGAGAGACAAACTCTAGAGATGGTATTATCCTTATCATCAGTTTATCAGATTTAATTTATTTAGAAGCTAGCAGTTACCAAATGACAAACAATAATGTTCTGCAAACAGGCCTCCCATACATGGACATTCTTCCTAAGCAAAGGCAATGGAAATAATCAGGGCTACTCCAAACCTGTGGTATTCCAGGTCAGCTTGGATGTTGGCACAGGTCTTGCACAGGCTCATCTAAACACCTCTATACCCACATGAGACCTGTCTGAGGCATCTTGATGCAGTACTTGATCTTGGCATGGGTGCCAGGCCAGTGCCAAAATGCAGCTTTTGATACCATGATAAAGGACAACTGAATGCCCATGGAATGTAGGAAGACATCTGAAGTTATGTAAATCTATGTCTTTAAGGACAGCAATTGTGATGGTTTGTTTTCACAAACCAGTGCTGCTATTTTCAAGGACTTCATCCTGTGATAGGGTTCTAATACACACTGAATAGCAAAAATTAAATGTGAAGACCAATATTACACTGTATGGACTGAAATATGAAAATTAAGTGTTAAATTGGGTTTGTTCTGTATTATTAAGGGTTAAAACCATATGGAGAGGTCTCCATTGCATTGTTTCACAATGCATCAAATAGAATACAAAAGGTTTAAAGGCCCAATGAATTTTGGGAAAATCCACACTTGGTACTCTTCCATAAGTGTTTTCAAATGTTAAAGGGATAGTAATGTTTAATAATAAATGCAGCTGTAATTAATCTTCATAGTATTTGGGCCTTGGAGGTGTTATTTCAATTCTGTCAGAGTTGTAGTTCAAGAGTAATTGAATGATAAAGTATCTCCCTCCCACCCATTTTACTGATGTAAAACTACTCACCTCAGAACAGCTGGGAGGTGCCCAGGTAGACTGCAGAGAGGGACAATCTTCAATTAAGATAAGGGAAAAAGCTGAAAAACCTGTCAAGGGGGCAGGGTTTTCATTGTTCTCGGAGTAAGAAGATTGTCCCTTGCTGTTATCTGTCTGGTCTTACAACCAGATTCCACATCTGAGAAGAGCAGTGTTACACTAGGTAAAAGGGGCGGGAGGGGAATACTTTATCATTCAAATACTTTTGAACTACAACTCTGACAGTACTGAAATTACACTCTCTGTGGCTCAAATATTATGAAGAGTAATTAGAGCTGCTTTTTTGTGAAACATTACTATCCCTTTAACGGTTTCAAATTTGTATATTAAAAAAAGGTAAGAATCAATTAGTAACTAGGTTACCAGAGATCTATTTAATGTTTTAAGAAAGGGGTGTCCACATTCGGTGCTCAAGAGCTACCAGTTGTCCAGGATGTAAGGATTTCCCTGTTTGAGCACAGGTGAGCCAATCAAATTGAATGAGCCACTGATTAACTCACCTGTACTTATTCAGGGAAATCCTTACATCCTGGCCTGTTGTTGGCCCTTAAGGATCCAACTTGGACACCTCTGTATTAATGCACTGTCAAAATCAGTGCTCCCCAACAATGAAGGCTTCCCTGATATTCTCACATGAGCACAGGTGAGTCAATCACCTGATGAGTTATTTTGACAGATCCACCTACACTAAAGATAGATCCATCTGTGTTCCTATGGGGAGAAAAGCATCTATTAAACCTGTAGATGTTAGAGTTTTCCAATGCATTGCTTTGCATTACGTTGGAGACTGTTCTACCATCCAAGAGGATAAAAGGTTAAATGCGTGGGGAATTGCACACACAATGTGTGTTTGCATAAGGCTTGTATTGTTTAATTACATTCAGTGCTGCACGTAATGATTGCGCTTAACTATTATCATCATTATCGATATATATTTGAACATTGCAAAGGCCAAAAAGTAAAATGCAGATAACTCGCACAGAACCACTATGTGTGCCAACACATCCTAGTTTGCACAAAGACTCATAGTTAACAAAGTTCTAATTTATGGACTCAAACCTTGACTTTAATATTCACAAAGGCATCAAAAGCATTCCAGAACAGGAATCTGGAATTTCTAGTTTGATTGTAGCCTGGAAAATACAGGACAATCCAACAGCCCCTGCTTCATATTCTAATTACATATACACACTATAATAGTGCTAAAGACATATATATTAAAAGATGCTTATCAGACAGTTAGTCAGCTCCTGCTGAGCTTGGAAGCTATGAAAGTCCCTGTTTCAGATGAGAATTGTCTGTGGCTGAAATTTACCTGCCTGAAGGCTTGTAGGTCATTTACATAATGATCTCATGACAAAACAGGGGTAAATGAGCTAAACAGCGGCTTTTGTCAGGACCCTCGTCTGCTGCAAACAGCGGCACCAGCAGAGGTTTAATGTCACCCAATAAAATGTAAAATACAGAGCCCTATTAAAGGATCATGATAATACTCTGCCTCAAGGAAGCTCACTACTGATATACATACTTAGTACTGTAAGCATTCCACACTGATTTACAGAAAACAAGAGAATCAGTCTGACAAAAACAACTAACAAACTGGGCTGTAGGAATTATCCCTTTATGAGCTAACAAATGTATATGAATGAATACCGAAGGTGCCAAGTAGGTCTTGACACTTTAGACATTGCTGATCAATAAGGATTCAATGAGAGATATTTAGTATGGTACAAAATCACCTTGGTGGCTAATTTCACACTATTACAGAGCTAAACGCATAGGCAGAGAAGAATAGTGGACTAACAGGACCATACTAATTGCCCACTCAGATCTAATGTTCCTTCTAATCCAGAAGTCTGGAAAATGTAGTCACAAGCTGTTGATGGACTACAACTCACAGCTGGAGTCCTGTAGGTTGTCTTCTTCTGCTCTAAGCGGTTTCATGTTTGTTAATGATATAATTACCTATTCTATCATCTATTTGTATTATGTTAACACTGAATGTAAGAATTAATCAAATAAAAATGTAAACTTAAAGTAAAGTAATCATTGGTGGTAAAAGCTGGGTTATCTGGTGGTTGCTTAGTTTGTTTTCCATCCCCCACCACAAACACCACCACTCAACCAAATAATTGTTGTTTGTTCTCTGTTTCAACATACAATATATAATGTGTTTTCCTGATAAGACAGATAAGAAAAGATATGACAAGGACTAAACAAGGATAAAGATACCATCAGTGCTATAAGGGCCAGAAACCTAAAATGAGTCCTAAATATATGATTTCAGGTGTTACATCATCTTGATAGTAGTGATCCAGCTCATACACCACCATAGTGATAAGATAACCAGACATAACAGATATGGAGATTTGGACACGTGATTAAGCTTGCCCGGTATATACTGAACAGGCTGTCACTTATTTATGCATGTGTTTTGGGGATTTACAGTTAACCATTTCTAATACTTTCTTCTGCTTTGGATACATTTGAGAGTACTTAGATGTGGAATTGTGATCTTAACCTTTTGAGTGCTATAAAGGTTTCCAGCACATTGTGTTGCAATGCTTTTGACACCTCTCTGACACTCAGAGAGTTTAATGTATTAAATATGCTCAGCTTAAGAAGCCTTTTTAAAGTTGAGATTTGGCTACATTGTGGCATTTATGATCCAAATGCAATATGATATTTTCTTTAGATAGTTACATAGTAAATTATGTTGAAAAAAAAGACACAAGTCCATCAAGTACAACCTTCAAAGTAAAAATAGGAAAAATTAGAATTATATAAACCTTGTCATCTCCTAAATGGGGATTACTCTGTTTACCAGAACAACATGTTTTACTTACTACTACACAGTAGAACCCTATATGTGGCCTTCTGCGAGAAATCACCTAATCATCTATTAAATGTATCCATTTTATCTGCCATTACCACATGCTTGGACAAGGAATGCTTCAGTTTAACAGATCTTACTGTAAAAAATCCTTTCCTCTGCTGAAGTTGAAACTTCCTTTCCTCTAATCCTAAGAGGTGGCCCCTAGTTATTTAAACAGGCCTTGGAATGAAAAGCTCACCAGAGAGATCTTTGTATTTACCTTGCATATACATATACAGTGTTACAAATTATCCTCGTAGTCTTCTTTTCTCTAGAGTAAATAAACCAGTTTTGTATAGACTTTCCTCATACTTCAAGTTCTCCATTCCCTTAATTAATTTTAATACTCTATCCAGCTCTAGAATATCCTTTTTCATAACTGGTGCCCAAAACTGCACAGCATATTTGAATGTTGTTATCCCCCCTTGTTTTGATAAACCCTTTTTTATGCAAGACAGTATTTTGTTTGCTTTTGCTACTGCTGTATGACACTGGACACTGTTTCAAAGTTTGTAGTTTATAAGGACTCCCAGATCTTTCTATACCAATAAGTCTCTTAAAATTATTCCATTAAGTTCAAAAGTAGCACTGAGTTTTTTTCTTCCCAAATGCATAACATTATATTTTCCAACTCTAAACTTCAAATTCCACCTATTTGAACAATGTACCATTTTATGTAAATCCTCTGTAAAGAACATCCTGATCTGAATGTATTACCCTGCATAATTTAGTATTATCTGCAACTGTTTACATTTTGCTTTCTATCCCTACTTCAGGATAATTTATAAGCATGTTACAAAGCAGTGGGCCAAATAATGAACCCTAAGGTACCGCACCCTTAACTTTTACTGTATTAAAGAATTTTCTATTTACAGCACAATCTTCCCTATTCTTCAACCAATTTTCTATTCAGTTGCAAAGATTATATCCTAGCTACAATTTCTGTGTTGCACTATATCAATGCCTTTGCAAACTACATCTACTGTTTTGCCATTATTTAGGTTGCTACTTACTTCTTCATAGAAGCTCCATAAAAAGATGCTATAATTTATGAAAAGATAATATTATCTCCATGAAAAGATTATATCATGTATATCTTTGGTATTGTTTTTCTCTATATTATTCCAACAGATCAAACTATGTGTTTTTATTTATTTTTATTTCTATGAACTACATAAGGGGATCATCATTCCACTGTTGTCTATTTCATCACATGCTACATCATTATTGTTATTCATGATCATTATTTTAGATTTCCATGGATCATTAAATACTCTGTTTATGTATTTTTAACACATTGTTATTTACATACCTGGGAACTTTTTATTATTGTCTCCCCGGAGGGAAGTCCTCTGCTGCCATGGGTAGTGTGAAGAATGATGCGTATCATGTCAAAAAAGGGGCGGGGCTTAACGTGAGTGACGGGTGGAGGGCTTAAAAGAAGGTTGGGGGAAGGAGCAACACGGGGAGAAAGAGTGGAAGTGGGTAGAGTTTCAATAGAAACTCCCCATACCTGGAGGACTCAGCCTCTGCCCCGGATACCTGGTAAAGCAATGTCAAAACCGGAGTCTCCGGGGCAAATCCGGAGTTCCCAGGTATGGTTATTTACCATATGCACTTTTTTATCACACATATTTTATTTGATATTCACATGCCAAATAATGGTTGTGTAGCATACTTCCTACTGGTAAAAGAAAAATAGCACCCCTGTGTTTGCACTTTTTACATAGAAACATAGAATTGACTGCAGAGAAGAACCATTTTGCCCATCTAGTCTGCCCATTTTCCTACTGTAAAAACTTCAAACCTTTTTTGGTCCTTGGTCTTTTCTTATGTTAAAAATAGCTTTATGTCTATATCACGCATCAGTCACTGTATTAACGTCTACCACTTCTGCTTATCTACTATCCTCTCAGTGAAGTTATGTTTTTTAGTTTTCATTTATGGTGATAAGATTTATTGTGGTGAGCCGTTTAAAATATTGTAGCCAGAATAGTTCACAAATTACAGGGTTTTTTTTCCCTCTCACTTCACTTTTTTAGCATCAACAAATATATTTTTCTTATTATTACTATACATACTTCCAGGTTATATGAAACTGTACATCAAATTTTCTTTAATGGATTAAAAAGCTTCTAGGGAATAACATGGGCTGAGATGCTGTTATCTCAGAAAGGGAAGGTGTTAAAGGATATGCTACACAGACTCATAAGCAGATTATTGATCTACAGAGAGATCTGATATACTAAATCCAGGAAAGACCCTGGTGCAATTAGGCACGTTCTGGCACCAGAACACATTTAGGTGGATTTGCACTGGAAAGTGCATTAAATGTACAAGTTAAATCCAAAGTAAGGGCTATATCCCCAAAGTAATAGTGGAGCAATTATTGGGCATACGAACTGTACCAAAGGGAACAAATAAAAGTCCTCATTGTTTTAAAGGTATTGTTTAACCTCCTGAATGCCAGAAAGGTCTTCATTGCATTGTGAAGTAATGTGCTGGTGACCGTTCTATCACTCAAGGGATTAACCCTTTGAGTGCCAGTGAGGTACCCAACGCATTGCAACGCAATGCGTTGGGTACCTCTCTGGCACTAAAAAGGTTAAAAGTTCTGGGTTTTTTTTTTAATGTCTACAATATGAAGCAAACTTCAAACAAACTATTCCAATCCCTTTAAACCCCTGATAATGTTTCCAGCTTGGGCCATGCAATAATGCTAACCTTTCTACTAGTAATGGAGCAACTGGGCATCATAGACCCAATTCCTGAGACATTTGGGAGGCTATCCACACCACTTGTTGCTGAAAAAAATTATTAGGACCTGTCTATTTGAATACAGTTGTTTGATTTGCATTTACTGCAGCAAGACCCTCCAGCAAAGCAAGTTTTTAAGAGGTCCTTATTGGAGCAAAGGTGGCTTAAAGCCTGTACTGTTGGAGAGTCGTTGGGACTAATAGTTGGATGACGTGAACGGAACAGCTTCATCATTCCATACAAGCCACACGTGTTTACTTATCTTCTTCTGAGGAGTGCGACTAGTGGCTGGCACTTTTTGGCACACAAAGAAGGAGATTCTGTGCTCAGAGCAATACCAAACAGAAGGAGGTTCAAAAAATGTAAAGAAAATAATTATAACTATATTATGCAAATATTTGCAGCCAAAAAATATAGAAAAAAATTAAGCTGAAAGAACATGACAATATTGTTTTGATCTTTCACCTTTTATTGTGCTTGTGTTACTTGGTTGCATATGTTTCTAATATTTCTATAATAAATAATGTTTAACTTTTTCAAGCCACCTCCTCTTTGATTTTGGCTATGAGTGGCATCTCCTACTTTGTTATCACTTCAACTGTTGGGCACAATTTTTTTAGGATCCTTGCACACAGCAGACTAACATTTCTTATTTCATATAAGGGAATTATACTATTATATTTTTGTGTTTTTATATGCCTCAGCTGAGCAATTTTTTCTACAGATTGTGAACGCTGTATTATATTTTCAGGCAGCAACTGCTCATTGTGAATCAGTGCATGTTGGTGTCAGCCTTATTTATATTATATATATATAAAATTGGCTGGAAATCACCTGGGTTTAACAGTCACTGGAAGCTGTGAAGAGTAATGCAATCTAGGATGTGTTTTGTGCAAATGATCAGCAAACAGTCCACATGCCTCCTTTTAGATCAAGAATGCTGAAACTTCTCAAGGTGTTGCACTAAATACAGGGAAGTTGCAGCATACTGCCACAGCCTGTGTTCAAAAGAGGCCATAGCCATCCCTGTTAACAGCCTGATTCAAGGCATTTTGTTCAATTTTGGCACATTAGCACAGATATAATAATGCTGTTCTACTGTTGCCTATATGAAAAAGTCCATATTGTTAAACTCTAGGTCATATCATATTTATAAACTCTTGGATGCTAGAGATGCCCCATCATCTTTCCTCACAATGTGCTGCAGTTCTTACAAATCCCACAGCAGCACCAAAACATGTAATTATGTTGGAATGTTAATAGGTTTGCTCCAAATGTTGTAAGAGCTTCATACTGGAGAAAAACAGATGCAATAGGTTTATATAGAATTTATGAAAGCAAAACACCCACTTAATCAAAACTTATTTAACTTGCCTTTCTTTACTATATAGCAGGTACTGGAAAACTGAGACTTTCCAGCTGTTGTTGGAGCTTATGATAGGAATGTTAGTGCCACAATAGCTGAAGGGCCACAGTGCTACATTGGAACTACTAGTTGCCAAATTGTGCAGCTATGGAACATTAGGAAAGCTAAATGTATTAAATGAATTGTGCAACTTGAATGCATTAAATTGATTGTGCAATTTTATATCCAACCTTAACATTTCTACATTTCATTAACTTAGCTATTGCAATTATTTTAATTGTGTTTTTTGCTATTGCTTTAACCCTCAATAGAGCACTAACCACGTGTGTACAACCTTTTTGGGGGGGAGCTTAACATTTTCTCTGTGTAATTCTCAATATAATGGATATTCCTCAATTGCATTCTTGTAGTGCTTTAATCAGAGTGTTGATAATTTAGATATACATTGATATTCTCTTTGAAACATTGGGTAACCCTTACATTTTTTTTTAATTTCTCTGTGTGTATGCATGTAGCTTCCAGTGTCTAAGGTATTTATTAATAAAGGGCCATATTTAATAAGAAAAACAGGTGCACCTATAGAGCAACAACTGAACTGCTCCATATGAGCAAATATAAAATCCTCACATTCCCATTGATTTAAAAGTGGCATTTGCTAAAACATAAGTGTTAGTAGAATCAATTCATATCCTTGGTCGGAATATGAGGCTGGCCCCAACCCCAAATTTGAATCATAAAATGAAACAGACCCATGGTGCAATTCCTCACAGGAGGATCTCCGAAGGTTTTCACTTGACAGGGAAAGACAGAGTGGAAAATGAAATTTGTAGCATCAGAAATCTACTGCATCATCTTTAATGACCCACATGCAGACAGTTAAAAAGTTTAGAGCCAGAGGGGCATTCAGTGTGTGGCTTTGCAATGTGCTGACACCTTTCTGCTGAGCATATGGTTAAGAAAAAGGAAGGGGTTTGTTAATAATGTTCTTATCTTATTGGCTTGCTGTGGTCATATGTGGTGATGTCATCAGCCACCCCTGTTCCGATTGAAGGGGATTCTGGACAATGCAGAGTAGTTGGGCCCCAAGGAAGGCTGGGCCCTGTCATTTCTTCACCCTCTACACCCCCTGCAGTTACACCCTTGCCCTTGAATGCTAGAGATATTTTTAGAGCATTGAGAAGCAATTTTATGTGGACATCTTTATCATTCAAGGGGTTAAAAAAATAAAATATTTAAATCAATGGGAATTTTTAAATATGCAAACTCTGTTGAGACCTAAAAGGAGATACAATGTGCTCAGGGATGGCAACTCTATTCCTCAAGTACTGCAAACAGTTCAGGTTTTCAGGATATTTCCTTACAGGTCAGTGGCATTTCAATACATGTGTGTACCCTAACTTTTGTCTGAAGCATTCTGTTTCAGGGGGCCTCACCTTGGGTTCCAAACTGTATCAGTTTTATAGGAATGAATCAATTTAATCGTTTGGCCAGATGGACAGGGTGAAGGAAGCTGTGTGGATGCACAAAACATAAATGTGGCCACTTTTTCCAAATATAAGAAGGGAAAAAAAGAAGGTTACCATTAAACTTAATAGGATGCTAAATGTTTCACTGTATTTGGGCATCTCCAGTCACAGTTTTGCTATTGGCTTCAGGGGTTCTTAAAACTTCCCCGACACAGGTGAATCAATCAGTTGTTCAGTCATTTTAGCTGATAAACCTGTAATCAAGCATTGATGACTGGAAAACATGCACTGTTAGTGACATGGGAGAACAAACATTGTCTACCACTGCACTTACATAAAGTAAATATCTCTATTTCCTCTTTTATTCAATTGGGGCTTTCTTTTCAAGTTGCGGAGATCTTTGTGTCCAGCAACTGTCTTATTTAAGGGCAGGTAAAAAAATATGTGTAACCTTTTTTTCTGCACCACCTCCCCACCTAATAAGTTGAAAGACTGAATCTGCTGAGAATATCTTGGGAAGCTGAGGTAGAAATCATCATATTGCCTCAATATTGCTCAGCATAGAATTGTATAAATCTAGAGACTGCTTCCCGATATGTTCTCCTACCGTTGCAGGCTTTGGTATACAAGACTCTGTGGTGCACAAGAGACAAGGTAATCCAGATGACTAAAGCAATGGTTTACACTCCCCTTTGGTCCTCAAAGGATGAAAATACAAATATGTGCATATCCCACCACATGAAAATCAGGCCTGGATGCTCCTGCACATAGTGAAGAAAATATTATTTCCACTCAGAAAGCATAGCATCCTATCATATAGCAGAGCCTTTAGAGCATCAGAGTGGAGTGGGATGTTCGATGTGATGTTCTTCTACCATTTGTAACGATAGATAGCATTTATGAAGAATACTAGAAACAAGAATGAACAAAACTCCTTATTAACCCTTTGAGAGCTACAGAGGGATCCAATGCATTGAGTTACATTGGGTTGGCTACCTCTCTGGCACTCAAAGGATTAAGGCAGTGGGAGTCTTGTTTCTGGGCCAAATTCTCACATTATGCAGCAAGTGTCCTTTCACTTGGTGTAATGCATTAACACAGTATCCTTAAAGGGATAGTAATACTTAATTATTACTAATCCCTAGATTAAAGGCATATTAAAAATACATGTATTGCCCCCAGTGTCATCTCTCAAAGGTTTGAGAGATAATTGCTCCTAAAGTTGCCCTCTCCCTCCCCCTTCCCCAAAGTCAGCGTTGTAGTTGACTGAAAGAAAATCTGGTCTTACGATCATCAGGCGACTCTGCAGCAGAGCCGCAATTGCGTGAATAAAAAAAAAAAATTCACTAAAACGATCTCCTACATGTGCTTGCAAACCAAGCACACGTAGAAGACCATTTCAGTGAAAGATTTCTTTTTTATTAATGCGATCTTGGCTGTGCTGCAGAGCCGCCTGACGGTTGTACGACAGGCTTCACTGCAGTCAGCTAGAACGCTGACTACAGGGAAGGGGGAGGGAGAGGGCAACTTTAGGAGCAATTATCTCTCAAACCATAAAGGTTTGAGTGATTACACTGGGGGCAATACATTTATTTTTAATATGTCTTTAATATAGGGATTAGTAATAATTAAGTATTACTATCCCTTTAAAGCACCAGAAAGTATAGTATGCTATAGAGTGAGGGACTAGCGTGGCTTTTATAGCATATGCAGTAACCATACATTACAAAATGTATGCAGTCTGCAGGGCTGGATTTCCCAATAGACAGAGCAGGCAACTGCCTAGAGCTCCAGCTGTGCTGGCCACACCCATATGCTGAATTTAGTGTGTGGCCAGGGCAAAACCAGTTTTATTCCCATTTACAGAATTTTATTTAACTCCTTGGATATTAGAGATATCTACAATGCATTGTGAAGTAATGTGTTGGAGATCTCTCTATAGCAATCATGGGGTTAAAGTTTTTTTTTTTATCTTTACTTGAATAGGCAAGGATATTTTCTGTGCCAGTAATAAGTGGATGGGGTGGGGAGAATGCAAGGAATGGGGTGTTTGTGGCTAAGGGCTTCTAGAATTCCTTGACTAGGACCTTGGGATTTAAATTCTGCCCTGGTTATCTGCATATATTTGTAGAATACAATGCAGTCCCATAGAGTTATCTATACAGTACCATGCAGTTCAAGTGGGCTATATAACTGTTACTATCTAGGCAGACGAGCTAATGTAACAATAGGAATAAATGAATCTAAAGGTGATTACCACAAGGAATTAACGCTCTGAGTGCCAGAGGGGTATGCAACACCCCTCTGACACTCAAAGGGTTAACGAAGTAGGATTCCTTAACACAGTACATTTAATCTTTTTGCATTGCGCCTGCAATTGCCTGTTTTTTCTAGGTTCTATGAGTCTGATTTCTGTTTAAGCCTATTGTGGGTAAACAGTCTGAATGAAGTACTTTCAGATACTGAAATGACTATGTCCAAGTATAGACTCCATAAATTCCCAGCACAGATATGCCTGATTGGTGTATGAAGGACACATACTTAGGTAAGTCCTTCTGTTAGACAAACTAAGAGTCACTTATTCCTATATGTATCGTCTCCTTTAAAAGAGTAAGTGCATGTGCAAATAGGGGATTTAGTGTGCTTGGATGTTATTGTAAGAGCATCTGCAAGAAGAACTTGTAAAAGCAAAAGGAAACAAAAGCCTGCTATGTGTTTACATTAGACCCTTTTGTAAGAATTGCATTGACCTGCATGTTTCCTTTAGTTTAAAAAAGAAAAACAAAGACACATAAAACAATGAGAATCATGTCTCTCCTATTTAGGCCATTGGCCCAGACGTGCATGCTGCTCAACCTGAGCAATGAGGCTGGTGTACTAAAGAAAGTCATGCAAATTCCCACTTATTCAAGTGGAATTTCATCCCCTTAAGTGTGTAGGAGTAGTAGTGTGAAAACATATATATTGTAGGCCTTGACTTGTTTAGTAAAACAACTATGCTCCCACTGTGGGCATGCTTCATTCAAAAGTTATTAAAGCTCAAAAAGTATACTGTAGTAACGGGGTTACCTGGTGTCCAGACACCAAGTTTTGTTTCTTGCATTCTGTGGGAGAGAGTGAGCTGTAGGCTTCTTCTCTCGTCATAGTAACAATTTCACCTTGTTATAATGGTTTGAGTTGAAATAACTAAAGTATTTTACAGTAGTGGGAGTACCACTGATTTTTTTTATCGGTAGAAATATCTCTACAGTATATTTTATAATATCGCCTTTCCGCTCCTTCAAAAGTCCCATTTAAAATGTGATTGACTTTGTATTTGCTCCCCAAATTGTGCCACTTTTTTTTGTATGTCAGCCTCACTGACCTTATGCAAAAAGTTAAAGATATGCAGTTCTTGGGCAATAAACTGCATCAAAGGGGACAGGATACAAATTCCTATTGATTTGAATGAGACATTTAATCCCTTGAAAGCACTGGTTTTACAATTATATCAGGGAACTTTGAAAATGAACTGACCATAAGATATTTAAAATATTAACTTTTTAAACTCTCAAGAACTTAGATGCTAGATGATATGCCCTTGGTTGTGCTAACCCAAAGGTGGACCAATAAATCCTCAAGGAACCTTCAACATGCTACAATTTAGAGATATCATTGCTTGAACACACACAGAAAGCAAGCAGGACATTTCCCTGTGTCTTTCTGGTAGACTTTGCAGCAAATTATAGACTAATGAAGCAGTTAATTAGTGAAGATATAGACCCTCTCACCTTTAAAATCTGGCCTTTTCCCGAGACCCTAAAATTTGGGTCAAAACCTTGAACCTCATGGTTAACCCTGAGAGTTCCCAATTATGTTTGCATAGGATTGAAGATGTCTCTACATTAAGGAGGGTTAAATTCATAATTTAAGTCAAGTGGACATTTTGGGTACGGTACAAGCTGGTCTGCATATTTTCTGGCCCAGTGAGGTCACCGTTTGACCACTGCTACTCAAAGCTTGCTGGACCAGGTGGGGCCAGTAGTCACATTCAGAAACCTAAAGACGTATGATTCTGGAGCAAACCAACTATACCATAGGAGAAAATCACATTTCCTACTGATGTAAAATGAGGATCCTTACCTATGCGCATGGAGACCACTATATCATTCAGTGGGTCAAAAGTGCAATTTAAATAAATGGGAATTTCAGGACTTTTGAGTTGTCACCTATGGTGCAGTTGGTTTTCTGCACCATAGCACCCCATTAGCTTTCTGCATAAGGCCAAGTGACTTTTGAGTTTGACTGCTGCTGCACATAGCCTGCTGGTTCAGATGCGCACACACACACACGGTCTCCATGAGTCAGGCAGTGAGGCACTTCTAAAGAATGTATGGAGCCGCTTGACACAAAACTGGTATCGCTTTGCAGAAAAGCTACTCCACCCTTCAGGACATATGCACAAAATTCAAGCTCAACAGAAACTCACATTTGCATGGTGGCTTTTCCAGCTTTCCCTGAGACATCATCATTTGTCTCCCTAAGGGATATCAGTCTGCCTGTGCATGCCAAAGCTAGTCCACACTTACAAGTCCAAAAGAAATATTTATATTGCCACCTACACTGGCTTTGCCTTAATCATATAGATAAAGATGATGTACTTGGCTGTGACATTCAGATTTCTGTTCTACTAAAGCACAAGATATTTTACACGCAAAAGTGCACCCGCCGTGCCAGTGTCTCACACTTAGGGCCACATGCACAAATGGAAGAAGTGTATGTGTAATGAAAAAGCATAATAAAATGGGAATATCTTTAACCCCTTAAGGACCAGAGGGGTGGGTAACACCAGGGCCAGATTTACATTCCAGGCTCCCCTAGGCAAGGCACTCTGGGCACCCTTAGCTCCACCCATGGTCACACCCCACTCCTCACATGACAAAGCCACCAGTCTCATCCACTGTTTCCTGGCACAGAATATACCTTTGGCCTACAACAAGCAAGGGTATAAAAGCTTTAACCCTTTGGTTGCTAGAGAGATCTCCGCAATGCGTAGCAAGTGGTTAAATAATAGCCTGTAAAGGGGTGTATAAGCTACTGCATGGATACAGAGATTGCTCTGGCCCCACCCACAATTCAGAATGTGGGTGTGGAGAGCACAGCTGAGGCGCCCTTCAAATTTTGGAGCTCTAGGCAGGTGCTTAGACTGCCTATTGGGAAATCCTGGACTGGGTAATGCACTGCTGAGTCCCTTTGATCCTTATGGGGTTAAAGGCAAAACTGGAGCAATTTTGGGGCAAACTGACTTCACCATAGGGAACAATTTAAAATACCCATCAATTAAAATGGACCTTTTAACCCCTCGAATGCTAGATTTCAAATGTTTTGCTTTGGTTAATGACCCCCCCCCCCTTTCAAATCAATTGGATTTTTGGGGATTTTTATTAACTCCACTAAGGTACAGCTGGTTTGTCGCAGAAGACCTCTCTAACACTAAGTGGGTTAAATGCCCGATTTAAATCATTGATGCCTTGGGGAATCCTATATAATAATTCGCTAGGATGTTTGTGACGATGCATTCAGTCAGTCTGTACTGCGCATGATTGCATCATCTTAGTGAGGCGACGCAAGACTGCATTGCGTGGAGCAGTGTGGTAGTGGCCGCTTAACATTATCCAGATCTTGGCCCTTGTACATGGGCTTTTACACTAGTGTTTAATAATTCCCTATTGTGTGTGTGTTGGTTTGTCCCAGATTTGCTCCCCTCTACTTTGTGCATATGGACCTTGGTCTTCCTATTGCCTTAAAGGACAGGCTGCAGTCACTAACCCTTGAAGTCAGACGGCTCTAGCATCCAAGGTTTTAAAAGATTAGTATTTAAATAAATACATATTAAAGGCTTACATGGCCTCAGTGAACACTAGCATTTTCCTAAGCCTCTGTGTTCAGGTGTTTCCATACATGTTGCAGGTGTTGTTTCTCAGCAAGTTGGGGAAGCAATTGCACAGGAGACCTAGCATTCAAAGGGTTAAAATATAAATTTAAATCAATGGGGATGTTTATTTGTCCCCTACAGTCCAGTTTATTTGCCCCAGTACAGTTCTAGTTCCTACTATTAAGGGATGAATTCCACTTCAGGGGATATATGTTACCACTGGTTTATTTCATGGGTTTCTATGGAGAAATCTGAAGATGAAGTGTTAAGGTAAGTGTGTGTCTCAGTGTATTGCACACCCCATGATCCTTAAAGCAGGGGTAGCCAACATTGGCCCTCAAGAGCTACTAACAGTGCATGTATTCATGTTATCCCTGAATGAGAACAGGTGGGTCAATTAAAGTGACTGAGGCACTAACTGGTCCATCTGTGCTGCTGTTGGGATACCCTGAAAACATGCACTGTTGGAGGTGCTTGATTACCAGGGCTGACTACCCCATTATTATCTGCAATGGGATCCAGACCTAAATGAGGCTCTATCACTTTCTGACGAGGAACACAGGAGTGTGAAGGGCAACTGCATAACCCAGTTTACTGAGAAACTGCACCTGTAATTTCAAATTGTTTATGTTTTATCAATGTATGGAAACATTTACATATAGTTATGATATATATCTATTAATGCTTCAAAATGTTATTTTCATAAAATAGCAACTTGTATTTTAGCATTAAAGCTGAGGTGTGATAAAGAGGTAAGAAAAAGGAGAAGACTTGTCAGTGATAGCACTTCTCCAGTTCCTTTGTTATTCTATATAGCCTATGCACTAAAATGTCTTCAGGTTTGGAGATCTTAGTGCATAGGCTCCATAGAATAACACAGGAACTGGAGAAGTGCTATCATTTAAGAAGTCTTCTCCATTTTATTATGCCCCTGCTATTTTTTCTGATGATTTGCAGCAAAAAAAAATGGATAATGGAAAAAAACATTATCCTCTCACCCCATCACTGTCCATTTAGCCAGGAAGTAAGGAAAGGAAAGTAAGGAAAACAAATTAAATTTGTCCCCTCACCCCAGACTACTGAAAAATAGAACATACAGTTTGAAATATTGTAAAATTCCATTAAGCTGTGGACCCTTTCACATACGATCTTGAAAAGTTACAAAATGCCCTTTCATAGAAGAGGAACTTATGTTTTAGCATTAGTGTTGAAGGGGGTTTGGTGACATTATATGAGGCAGAAATGCATAGCAAATAAATTGTCATGCTGTCTGAGAACAAAGGTGTAAAGACGTGTTTTCAGTATGTCATGGGATTTTAAAGGGGGTATTATGTATGTAATAACAATAATTTTAAGAAGTAGGTAGCCTGGAAGGTTGTTTTTTTTTCGCTTTCAATATATTGTTTACTAATCCATCAACGGATGTGACACATGCCAACTGTCATTGGGCTGTCAAGAGTGTGACATCCGATATTAGCTAAAAGGTGTCTGAACTTTTTTTTATTTTTTTTTTGTTTAAAAAAGCTTTATTGAGACATCATCAAAACAGAAAAATGTGATGCACATCCATACACACATATATACATGGAAGAATCTGATTATACTTTTAATAAAACCCCTAAAGTAACTAGACTGATACTTTAACCCTTTGAGGGCCAGAAGGGTATGCAACGCATTGCTTTGCAATGCGTTGTATACACCTCTGGCACTCAAAGGGTTATTTGTTTACCACCACCACCACCAAAAATGAAAAACAATAAATTCACTAATTAGTACTTAACTTATTGCAATATAGTTTACAAGGGGTTAACTATAGATTATTTTAATTTTAAAGTTTAAAAGGATACTATTCATATACAATTACTGGCTCTTAATTTGTTTGTGTAGGAACTCTTTTGTAGTTTATAGATGGGCAGTGCCAGTTCACTATCTGGAAATGCTGAAGATGTGTTACAGAACCAAAAGGGTGTTTTTTTTTGCTAATTGGTTCTTTCATTCAGACTGTTTACACTTCCCAACAATAAGGCTTATACAAGATACAGACTAAATATAATAAATACCTGACAGCTGTATGGATGGCACCAACTTACACAAGTCTCTTTTTGAAATGTGAGAGCTACTTATTTCTATAGATATGGTTCTGCTTTAATGTAATGTATTCACCACTTTTCTCAAGGAGTGCTCAATGCATTGCACAACCTTTTGGTCCTTAGGGTTTAAAGCAGGAGCAATTCAGGGGAATGGGGCTATTAAAGGGATAGTAATACTTAAAATGTAAAAAAAAATATGTTGTAGGGTTTATCCCCCTGAGTAAAACAAGAGTACTCCCACTGCTGAGAGGTGTTTTATTCAAAAGTTATTAATTTTCAAAGTTGAATTTTTTAGGTGCAAAATCACAGTGGCCTGAAATTGTACAGTGGCGCTGTTGCTACACGATCCTATGGACAACTCTGGTCAGTTGACCATAAATCTCCATAGGATGGTGTAGCAACAGCGCCACTGTACAATTTCAGGCCACTGTGATATTGCACCTAAAAAAATTCAACTTTGAAAATTAATAACTTTTGAATGAAAGACCTCTCAGCAGTGGGAGTACTCTTGTTTTACTCAGGGGGATAAACCCTACAACATATTTTTTTTTACATTTTAAGTATTACTATCCCTTTAACCTTTTAATAATAACATCTATTATTTCAGCTGCTGAGTCGGTTAATTCTGAGAGCGTGCGCTGAAAGCACTTTGAGTCCCACTGGGAGAAAGGCGCTATATAAATACTAGTTATTATTATTATTATTATTTTTATAACCTCATCAATGATGTAGAGGTTTTCAATGCTTTGAGCAGCTATCTGTTGAAGACCTCTAACGTCCAAGGTCTTAAAAGTGCCATTCCAATTAATGAGAATTTTTATTTCTCCCCCTGTGATGCCCCATTGGATCAACTCAGAATTGCTCCACATTTGACTTTATTCATATGCCACAGAGAGTGCCCCCAAGTCCACGGCGATGCCTTTCACCACCAAGCCGAGCTGCCATTATACCAGGGGGGTTACACACTAATGCGTGATAAAGAGGTGATAAAGTGAAGATGACTTCTCCAGTTATATCACTTCTCCAGTTCCTATGTTATTCTATAGCGCTTATGCACTAGGGTGACCACATGTCCCGGAATATCCGGGACAGTCCCTTAATTGAAGTCTGGGTCCCGCGTCCCGTCTAACCCCCTGCCGGGACAATAAACAGTCCCGGAATGAAGCCAGTCTTCCAGCAGTGCCACCCACACAATAGGTCAGCCAGCCCCTGCTCTATACCTGTGCTGGCACTAACATGGCAGATAATGTAAGCAGTTCTCTGCTGCCCCACTTTTAGAGGCACTGGCAGCAGAGAATTGCACTTGCCTGTTACCACACTGGAACCGGACTCTGAAGCTGTCCGGACTCACTCCTGTGTGTATTTCTGACATGGACCACCAGCCAATGAGAGAGAAGATTATTGTCTGGTGCTCCTCTCTCATTGGCTGACTGGTGTGCAGAGTGAGATGGCAGGGGCTGGAACTCTGCAGCTTGTCTATGTATGTGAGTGGCAGTGAGACACAACGAACACGAACCAGGCAACTAAACCAGCAAGGTAAAATAACACTAGAAATACAAGTACATCCTAGTGCACACACTGAACCCACAAATAATTACTAGAAAGGGAAGTTTAATCTTGCAAAAGGAGGTGCTTACAGACACATTATGAGTGGGGATTCAGTTAAAATTGAGATACTAGTAAGAGCTACAGTTTTATTGCTTCTATCTCCCCTGTATATGCTGTGATCAGTCCTCACAATGTAATAGTTTGTCCTTGCACCTTTTATTTAACCCCCTGGATGCCAGAGAGGCTGCCAATGCACTACTTTGCAATGCATTGTTGATCAGTCTGGCATCCAAGAGGTTAACCAGTGCAGGATGGTGCAGAGCCAGTGCTGATACCTACTTACAGAGCAGGGCGATTGTATATTGTTGAGTATGCTGTCAGAGTGCTAAACTCACTATAAAGAAAGGAGAAATATAGAGAAATATGGTTAATATTACTGACTGGTGTTTTATCTTACTTACACATCCAAACCTCACTTTCCACCAAGCAGTAATAACACTCTTTCTCTAAATTTCTCCTTTTTTATAGTGTATATATATATATATATATATATATATATATATATATATATATATATTTATTTCAGACATGCAGCACAACTATGCTACATATCTTCTTAGAGTGCTAAACTCAGTCTTACTGTGATCAGTCAGCCCTGCAATGCTTCTCAATGAGGTAAAGATGTCTCTAGAATTCATGGGGTTAAATCAGTAGAGTTTTGATTGTTATCTATAGTGCAGTTGATATGCCCCAGTTTAGCCTTTGTTCTGGTGGTCCACTATGGAGTTCAGTGGGCCCCAACTTCATCAACAGTGCAGGTTTTCAGGATCTCTTCACGAGCACAGTGCTGACAGAGGTGGATCAGTCACAGTGACTCATTCATTCACTAATCCGCCTGTGCTCATGTGAGGGAATCCTGGAAACTTACACAGCCAATGAGTCTGAAAGGACTGAGTAGAGAACCACTGTGTAGTATACAGTATATTCATTGTGGTAACTAGTCATTGGAGGCCACAGTACAAACATTTTTGAGCCCCTTATCACACAGCCATAACTAGAACCTACTAGACCCTGGGGAAGATGGGGCCCCTTGGATGCTGGGCCCAGTTAGAATTGCACCCTTTTTAGTTATTCCCCTGAGTCTATGACAAGGAGTGTAATGCTGCGCTCAGAATACAGTCTATAATAGTGTTTGCATTCCTCTAAAGTTTATAACTCTGGTGCTTAACCCTTTGAGTGCCAGAGGGGTACATAGTGCATTTCTCTGCGATGAGTTGCATACCCCCACTGGCACCCAATGGGTTAAGGGCTACCTCATCCCTTTAAAACTGAACTCATATGAAGAATGCACTCTGCAGGACTGCATGGAGGCCATTGCATGCCTAAGGTAATCACTGCAGCCCTTCAGCAGGCATTTTCCTTATGTTTTCAGCTCTGAAGAGATGAAGATGCAGCCTTTGTGGTGCTCCCAGGAAAGCACAATTTGCAGTCTGATGTCCAGTGACATCGGAGAGGGGTCACATGATGTTATGTGACCTTTTTCACAAAGTCACAGTAGAGCTGAGAAGTGCTCTGTAGCTTTCATGTCGTCAGTGTCCCTGATTGGCATAAAGGATATGTGGTCACCCTATTATGCACTATGATCTCCAACGCTGGAAAAATCTTAGCCATTGGCTCCATAGAAAAACATAGGAACTGCAGAAGTGATATCACTGGAGAAGTTATCTCTGCATTTCACCTCTTTGTCTCTATTTAGTGATCCAGTGAAGCGCACCATCTACCATCATTTGTTCCTTCCTGGCTAGAGCTGAATATTTAGCTTTACTGATTTCTGAAACCAACATCACCTTCCTTTTGGATTTTATGTTTCATTGTTTGATTATCATAGATAAATGAAAATGGTTGGGTTTAAATTACAGGATATTTCACTCAAGTTTTACAAATATAACAGTTTTTTGGGATAGTAACTTTTTTTTGTTTACCATATATCTTGCTCTATGAAAATTAATTAATTAAATTCAATAATTAAGGAAAAAAGTAAAAATAATAAAAATTCTTGTCGTTTACTCATTTATCTGATATTTTGATGAATGTATTGGTCCCTTAACTGTATGACTTTCCAATGAAAATATAATAATTTATCGAGCCAATCACAAGGGATTTAGCTACAATTTGGGTCCTGTATGAAACCTGTGTTTGAAGTTCCATACAAGAACTGAAATGCAGCTCAACAGCTAGTGGCTGGCACAATAAATCAAGTATATTTCTAACTTGAAAGTCTGTTGAGTACTTCTTACTCTAGATCAGGTGCTGGGCGATTAAACTTGTGAGTGCCAGTGGGGTATGCAAAGCTCTGCAATGCACTGCATACTCTCCTGGCACTCATAGGGTTAGTATTCTTTTCACTTACATTTTTAGTTACTTGGATGTATTGATATGAGGCTTAGGGCCCCATGCATGTGTTTGTGTTAGAAATCACTGTTCTTCTACACGAGTGGTTTTTAACGCACCTCATGTAATAGAATGCCAAATTCAAATACATTTTCACTGTGTCCAATGGTTGCAAATTTTTAACCCTTTGAGCATTTTTACATGACGGTAGTTTGTCATAGTAGAATACCAAACTGTGTCTTCAAAACCACCTTTGTCACTTTTTTTTTTACCGATGCGAATAGTATCGAGCCCTTAATGACCTATATTTATCCTCAACTGTGATTCATCCATCCATTTACTCAGATTACCGTAAAATCTCAGGTATAATACGTAGTGTTGAGCGAGCATGCTCGGCCGATGCTCGGATCGGCTCGAGCATCGCTCTGCTCGGCACATGGCGGTACTCGTACGGGTACCGCCATGTGCTCGCCCGGCATGTTCGGGTGGCGGGGATCTGTGCCGAAGGAGGCACAGATCTGAAGACGCTCCGCTGGACCACCAGGGACTGGAGGTAGGGGGCATTGCGGAGATGAATGGGGCATTGCGGAGATGAAGGGGGCATAGCGGAGATGAAGGGGGACATTGTGGAAGACGGGCATAGCGGAGATGAAGGGGGACATTGTGGAAGAGGGGCATAGCGGAGATGAAGGGGGACATTGTGGAAGAGGGGCATAGAGGAGATGAAGGGGGACATTGTGGAAGAGGGGCATAGCGGAGATGAAGGGGGACATTGTGGAAGACGGGCATAGCGGAGATGAAGGGGGACATTGTGGAAGACGGGCATAGCGGAGATGAAGGGGGACATTGTGGAAGAGGGGCATAGAGGAGATGAAGGGGGACATTGTGGAAGACGGGCATAGCGGAGATGAAGGGGGACATTGTGGAAAAGGGGCATAGCGGAGATGAAGGGGGACATTGTGGAAGACAGGCATAGCGGAGATGAAGGGGGACATTGTGGAAGAGGGGCATAGCGGAGATGAAGGGGGACATTGTGGAAGAGGGGCATAGAGGAGATGAAGGGGGACATTGTGGAAGAGGGGCATAGCGGAGATGAAGGGGGACATTGTGGAAGAGGGGCATAGCGGAGATGAAGGGGGACATTGTGGAAGACGGGCATAGCGGAGATGAAGGGGGACATTGTGGAAGACGGGCATAGCGGAGATGAAGGGGGACATTGTGGAAGACGGGCATAGCGGAGATGAAGGGGGACATTGTGGAAGAGGGGCATAGAGGAGATGAAGGGGGACATTGTGGAAGACAGGCATAGCGGAGATGAAGGGGGACATTGTGGAAGAGGGGCATAGCGGAGATGAAGGGGGACATTGTGGAAGACGGGCATAGCGGAGATGAAGGGGGACATTGTGGAAGACGGGCATAGCGGAGATGAAGGGGGACATTGTGGAAGACGGGCATAGCAGAGATGAAGGGGGACATTGTGGAAGAGGGGCATAGAGGAGATGAAGGGGGACATTGTGGAAGACGGGCATAGCGGAGATGAAGGGGGACATTGTGGAAGAGGGGCATAGCGGAGATGAAGGGGGACATTGTGGAAGACGGGCATAGAGGAGATGAAGGGGGACATTGTGGAAGACGGGCATAGCGGAGATGAAGGGGGACATTGCGGAGATGAAGGGGGACATTGCGGAGATGAAGGGGGGCATTGACCAGGCACCCTCCCCTCATCAGAGCAGGGGGTGCCTGGTGTAATGCTCGTGTCGCCCCATTCAATGCAATGGGGCTCGGGTGCTCGGCCGAGCACTCGAGCCTCAGGGGGTGCTCGGTCAGAGCACCCGAGCATCGGGGTGCTCGCTCAACACTAATAATACGCACCTGTGTATAATACGCAGGTGTAAATGTAACCCAATATTTAAGGTAAAAGAAAAATGACTATGTATAATATGCACCCTTGTTTTCCATCTCTCTACCAACAAAAAAACATTATTAGATTCAATGCATAGATCTCTGCACACTTAAACTACAGTAGTGCCCTGTGAGTACCTTCAGGTCCTCAAAGGACACTTCCATTATATTGAATTAACACAGGTCCTCACAGGAGGACACAAGAAGAGGGCTGCAAATGCAAGCACACTGCCTGCTGCGCAGACATCCCAAATGCCTCTGGAGGGAGTGAGTAGAAGAAGGGGAAGGTGGCAGTGTATTGAGGTGGGTGAGGTGTAAAAAGGGCAAAATTGTGAGTATTATACGTGAAATTTTAGAGTATTCAAATTTCTCAGTTCTGTGTGTTTCCTTACATAGCTCATGCAAGTGGGCCCCCTTACATTCCCATTGGAAAATACATAAATAAACAAACAAACAAATAAATATAATTATGCCATAGCCTTGTTCCACTGGACAGGGCACCCTTTGTAACTCAGGCATGAGGTGTTCCAGATCATGGCTGTTTGGAAAGTCCGCATCAGTTGTTTGCCTAGCAACTACCTGACATTCACCCTCCAGCATTTACCACAGCCAAAAGGAAGCTCTGACCTGAGTAGCTGTTTCCTGTGTTTGGTGGCTGAGTTACACAGCAGAATGTATGTGGTGTCCTGGAAGCACTCAGTCCAATAAAGTTAAGTGGCAGCTGGCATGCTGCCAGACTGCCATGTTGCTATCCTCTATCTTTCCCCTGCCTTCTTTAAGTGAAGGAACTAAAAAGAAAATTGACCAGCACTCACCTATTTGCTGGATTCTATACCAATAATATTCACTGATCTAAGCACGAATAATATCAATCACATTGACAGTATTAACAGTCAAATTCCACTTTAAGAGAATATATAACTATCGTCCTCCTTTAGGATAAACAATGTCCATTTATAACAATGATTCTTATATTGCGAATTATCAATACTGTACCTAAAGTCATAGGATTGCACCAGATGCCTTCCCGCACTATAGTGGATAATGGTAATAGTAAATCTTTGATGTATATTGTTCTTATGAGGATTTTGTGATTCTCAAATTGTTCTCCTTCAAAGTGTACGTCTAGTCTCTTGAAAGATTATGTACTAGTGTATAAGACAATGTTCCTTGCTGCCATCTGGACCTGTGGATAGCTCAGACATGATATATGTGGAAACAAGAAAGAGAAAAGACAACGCACCGGAACTACTAAGTGTACATGGTATATAACACTTATGAAATATTCCCAACACCCGTGTGTCACATGAGAACAAGCAAAAATAAGGAAATAAAAATAACATTGATGTAATTAAAAAAGTGGAAAGAGCTAAGGGATTTAGGTGGTGGAATACATATAATAAACAATAGCTAAGAAGTGCAATGTGGGATGGACTTGAGGGTCAGGGTGAATGGAGTGATAACAGAATGAGCTGGGTTCTAGGAGGGGATTATGGAGTATTGGAGTCTAAGTGCTGGATCAGATACCAAGACCACATTTTATTATCGATAGGAATGGATTTTATATAAGACAAATCACCACGTTAAGTAAATAATATAAATGTGAATGTTACATATATACAATTGACAGCACTCTTGTGCACTTACCAGGCCATTTCTTGATAATGAAGCCTTGTATAAGTGTTCTTTGATATGATCTTGTCACGGTTACCCACAGACGTTCAGGAGTTAGTACGGTACAGTAAATGCAATTTATTAACAATTAGATAGAAAGAACAATACATATACAGGAAAAAGCAGAGGGTTACCAGCCAGCAAGCACTATTTTCAGTAATAATAGGCTGCAAAGCTAGACCACCCTGCTGGAGACTAGGCCTTAGCCACTGGTAGTCTCAACAGGAACCAGGAGCAGGAACCAGAACCCAGGATCTTGATCCGACGTAACGAGCGAACTGACTCAAGCCTGCAGTCAGTAGGGAGCGAACTGACTCACGCCTGCAGTCAGTAGGGGGCGAACTGACTCACGCCTGCAGTCAGTAGGGGGCGAACTGACTCACGCCTGCAGTCAGTAGGGGGCGAACTGACTCACGCCTGCAGTCAGTAGGGGGCGAACTGACTCACGCCTGCAGTCAGTAGGGGGCGAACTGACTCACGCCTGCAGTCAGTAGGGGGCGAACTGACTCACGCCTGCAGTCAGTAGGGGCGAACTGACTCACGCCTGCAGTCAGTATGGAGCGAACTGACTCACACCTGCAGTTAGTATGGAGCGAACTGACTCTCACCTGCAGTCAGTACGGAGTGAACTGACTCATACCTGCAGTCAGTATGGAGTGAACTGACTCATGCCTGCAGTCAGTATGGAGCAAACTGACTCACATCTGCAGTCAGTAGGGAGCTTAGTCTACCAGAGCCACAGGTCCGCATTAAGTTGGGTGTCTGCTAGGTAGAAGGAACAAACATAAGAGTAGTGAGACAGATTCAAGTCAGCACCAGAGGGGGTAGGCAGACAAGCCGGGTCATACACAGTTCAGGTAGTCAGCCAGAGCCACAAGTCTGAACCAGATTGGATGTCCACTATTTAGGGGTTAGGCAAAAGAATAGTCAGACAAAGCCACAGGTCAGCACTAGAATGGATGGAAGACTAGCGTGGTCATACACAGAGCCCAAGGTAACAGAACTGCTATGAACAACAACGCAAGGACATCTGAGTCAGGACTCAGTCTACCTTTTAAACCCCTCCACAGGAAGTAAGAGGAGTAGCTCAGAGGGAGGAAGTAGGTAGAAGGAGACTACAGGAAGCAAACACATAACACAGAGGCCTGCTGCATGTTTGAAGCCTTGCGCCTGTAGATGATGCTGAAAGCAAGGTAAGCTGTAACAGATCTCAGTGGTCCTTTGATCTCCCTTCCTCTCTCCTCATTGATCTCAACTTGCGAGTCGCATCCTTCTCATGATATCCGTAATCACTCTTTCTGATCCCTCCGATCTGTTCCGCTGTTTGTCTGGATATCCACCTCTGTCTCCTTCTGCTATTGTCTAATTTGTATCAATTTGACCATAGATAGATTGTTTTTCAACAGCTATTTTTTTTATTTATTTTTGTATTTAAATATATTTTTTATCCTGAAGAAGGTGTTTTTTATCCCGAAACACGTAGATTATTTTTTTTAATGTGATTATTTAATCACCATGTATATTATGAACCTTCTTTATTTTATTTTTAAAATAAATTATATTTATATATTCTCTAACTTGGTTTGATCGCTCCTTTTTTCTGTACTGATGGAATACGACCTTACATCTGTTCAATTTTATACGAAGGCCATATAACAATCTGTCTGTGGTCAAACTGATACAAGTTAAACAATAGCAGAAGGAGACAGAGGCGAACATCCAGCCAAAGAGAGTAACTGATCGGAGGGATCAGAGAGAGTGATTACGGGTATCGTGAGAAGGATGAGACTCGTAATAGGAGACCAACAGAGAGAGATGAAGGGAGATCAAAGGAGCGACTGAGATCGTACCAAAGGACACTTATACAAGGCTTCATTATCAAGAAATGGCCCAGTAAGAGCACAAGAGTGCCGCCAATTGTATATATGTAGCATTCACGTATATATTATTTACTTAACTTGGTGATTTGTCTTATATAAAATCCATTCCTATCGATAATGAAATGTGGTCTTGGTATCTGATCCAGCACTTAGACTCCAATACTCCATAATCCCCTCCTAGAACCCAGCTCATTCCATTATAACTCCATTCACTCTGACCCTCAAGTCCATCCCACTTTGCACTTCTTAGCTATTGTTTATTATATGTAATCCACCACCTATATCCCTTACCTCTTTCCACTTTTTTTAGTTACATCAATATTAGTTTTTTTTTTCCTTATTTTTGCTTGTCTCACGTGACACATGGGTGTTGGGAATATTTCATAAGAGTTATATACCATCTACACTTCGTTGTTCCTGTGCGCTGTCTTTTCTCTTTCTCTTTTAAGTGAAGGAAGCCAGCATCAGCAAGTTCCCCTGCTCCTCCGCATGATCCAACAGGTCAGTGAGTTAGAAGAAACATGCCCTGTGGGGCCTCCACTTCACCACTGCCTGTTTCTGCCCCTGGTTGCTACCCCCATGTGTAACAATGGTGGGCTCTGGGCAAATGCCAGGCCAATGCTGTCCTCTTAGCTCAGCAGTCCAGCTATCAGAGGATCAGACATGCCAAGGAGAAACTGTCATGTTATAGTATCTGTTTAAGGATTTTCTTGTTTAAGCATAGGTAGGTTCTTGGTCACTCTGTATGATGTCTGGCTTTTATCACATTTGATAGTTTTAGTAAACGGACACAACACTTGCTGCATTTGCACCACTGTCCCAAAGTAATAGCCATCGAAGTTTGGTTTGTGGCCCCTGCCAGAGGGCCAAAGCACCCTGTTGACAGCTTCTATTAGTATAGGGGATATGATTTAATTATTTTCTGCAGTGAGCGATCTGCCTGCACAATGTTCTAGAAGCATGCCTGCTGCGTGGTGCGGAGAGGCTGCTGTTGATCTTGGCACACAATGCCTGACACACCTGTTGTTCAAACTACAGTAAGGGATACAGCACAAAAATGGATATTTATTGTGTTTGTAATAGCAAATGCACACAGAGAAACAAAAGGAAATATATGTTACAGGGCATCGACAGCACAATAATAAAATACATTCACACACATAGACAAAAAGAGAAAACACAGAGACGCACACTCTCTTGTATATGTGTATTTTTTTCAACAATATGGACAATTATACCTACAACCACATTTCTCTACTGACCCATTTACACCATCATAATAGTCCGCCAGCAGTTCCTTTAATGTAACAAAAAAAAAAAAAGGTAAAAGATGAAAAATACATTACATTTGCTTTATTTTTCAGTATTTTTATGGACATCCAATTTTAGCATACTTTTTACTGACTGTCAGTAAAATTGGCAACAATGAATCATGGCCAAAAGTAATGAATATAGCTTGATAATAAGTGAATCACATGTGAAGAGAACCACAATCAAACTGTGCTGTAACCAACATATATAAACACTGAGGCCAATGTACTAAGTAGAAATAAAGTCATCCTGGAGTAAACTAAATACACCATAGAGAACAGATAAAGATTTCCCAAATCCTTCCTTGATTTAAATGGGGTTTAACCCATGAAATGCTAGAGAGGTCTAGTCCTGTCTAGCATTCCAGGGTTAAATGTCCCATTTACAATGTTTGGAATTTTTATTTTATCCTCAGTGATGATGTTGGTTTTTCCCAGAATAGCTCTAGTTCCTAGTACGTTTGCCTCAATGCTTGACACGTACTAACACAATTAATGACTCAGTCACATTTTCTCCTGTGAATAAATAATTGCACAATATCACATTTCCATAATTGAGATTTATGATACTTTGGAACTAAATAGCACACAATTTGTATTTCTGGTGAACAATATAGTCAGAAAACATACCTTTAACTGTTGTATAGTTACATCATCTTTCCAAGTCTCAGTTCCACAAGGCAAGGCAGTTAGCCACTTTTTGTTTGGTGGTTTACTATGCCAGAAGCCAAATTAATCCACCCCCAATCTCTTTGGGGTGCCTTTCATCAATCTTCAATGTTGTCCACAAAATTACTGGAAAAAATTAAGGGTTTTACTCATCCACCTAAAGAGAGGTAATTCTAGAAAAAAACAACTGCACCATAGGGTTGAAATGAAAAATATGCAAATTTAATTGGATTAAATGGGGCTTTTAACCTCTTGAATGCTAGTAACATTGGAGACATAGGTATAGTTCAAGGGGTTAAAAGCACCATAAAAGAAAACTCTATGGGAATGTTTATTTCTGCCCTACAGTTTAGTTGGCTTGCTCCAGGACTGCACCTTTTATCTTGTTAAATATGGCCCATAGGCTTTAAAACATTATTAACCCTTTGAGTCCCAGAGGGGTACGCAACGCACTGCTTTGAAATGCATTGCCAATCCCTCTGGCACTCAAAGGGTTAAAACAACTTGACAAAGTTGACATAAGTGTTTTCTGTTTTGCTTTCATTCCACTATGTGTTAATGCATTTTCATTTCATTGATCACTGAAGGTTTTTGTAAAACTCTGTGTACATATAATTTTGTTACTCCATTTTGTGTTTTATTTATTTAAATTAAGTACACAATGTCACATTGTACTCCTTGAATGCAGTTTATTGCAGTTTTTATGAAAATCCATATATGCATGCACTTGACAGTTAAAATATATGCTTCTGATGAAGGGGCTTATTTGCCCAAAACATAGTGTTTTGCATCAGTTTTCTCACAGAAAGTCACTGCTTAAATAAGTCTGTGTGCAGTCTCCATTACTCTTTCTAAAACAGAGGTAGGCCAGTCTTTCAGTCGGAGGGCCTCATTTTGAGTTAGAATTTATGTGGAGGGCTAGAGCTGCCATTTTGAGACCAAGAGCATACATGCACACTGTTATACCTTACATTCATTCTCACATACAAACACTCACACACTGACAGTGAATCCATATGCTCACTCTCTCTCTCCCTCTCTCTCAGACACAATTATTTTAAGCTCATACATTTTTGCTTTTGAAAGTGAAGCAAGTGGGTCACCCACTTCCCTATCCAGCGTATCTATTCATCATTGTACGTTTTTGACCTCAGCATGGTGAGAGCAGTGCAAAAAGGTAACTGTGGGAAGCTCACAACATGGCAATGGTGAATACAAAGCCAGGTCAGGAAATGAGGGACCTGCTGGCTTCATTTGTAAAAGTAAAACCTTTGTAGAATAAAAAAAAAAAAAGTCTGAGTAATTCTGCAGGTAATGCGTGGTACTGTGTTAGCCACTGAAAAAGCAGGCGACTAGTAGGGTGAAAATTATACCTTTATTGGCCGAGTGGCTCTAGGATGCAAGTTTTAAAGACTTAAAGAATCTTATCATGCCTGATGAAGAGACTTAGTGGTCTTGAAAGGTTCCATCTTAGAGCCACTCAGCTGGCCAATAACATGTGCAGGGGCATCCACAGAAATTTTTCCAGGGGGCAAAGCAATAATATGACCCTCAGACCACCTGCCCAGCCCCATGTTTATATAAAGGTGCAAGTGCCCCTCGTTGCCACCCCCTCAGGATGCACATGAACATGTGGCTGCATTAGAAACAGCATAATAATACAAATACTATGACTTATCTATGTGAGGAACAGTATTTTTATTATTTATTATGATAGCTTTTGGTTTAGCAGCTCACTTATATTATTTTTCTTTTTATGTTTAGAGATTTTATTTGAAGTTGTTTCTATCAGGAATTAGTCTATCAGTAGACTGGCTTTCTTTCCAGTCTACTGGCTTATCCATTTGGTCTCATATTAGTTATTCTTTTTTCATTCACATATCATTTGTTCATACAGTTATCCACTCGGTCTCATTTAAAATGAGCGATATAGAGCTATTTCATGGGTCGGTTCTTATTGTAATTGACCAGTGGATTAGATAATTTCCTCTTTAAGAATACTTTATCAATATAATTTTTTACTCTAGTTTAAATCCCAGTAATTGATCATTTAGTTGTAATTTATGCAAACATTAGATCCTAACTATACATCTGGCACCTCACAGGTTAATACCCTTGTGGTTTATATTACGTATGATCTAATTGTGTACAATATGTATGTTTAACAGCTTTTGAATACACTAGTCTGTAATATGTTCACACACGCAGAGTACGGTCTATTGATGTTTTGAATTATAATTGAGTGGATTGTTGATAGATTCATTCAAATTAACATCAACCAATCCAGCCATTGTTTTTGATTGGCTGGAGGCAGTCATAATATCCCCCACAAGCTTCATCCACTACTATATAATTCTAGTAGCCATGTCAGAACATGAGGAATATTCTTCTGATTTGTTGACATTAGCAAACAGAGTTCAAATATATTACACTATGATACTCTCCCCCTTGCTCATTTTCCTTGTGAAAAATAATATTGAGGCATTATTTCAAATGCAGATTTCCCTGCTGCGTATTTACACAGATCCACAACACAACCAGTGTACAAATATCTATTTTGAAATTGTTTCCATGGCAGTTCAGGCTAAAGGGGACTTTGCCTAATAGTCAGACCCAACTGCTCATCCTTAGCAGTCAGACCAAGTATCCTGGTCACTGATGAGTACAGGAAGGAGCTGCAATCACTCAATCCTTTTACAAATTGCTAAGGGATTAGGGGAGGATTGCAAGAAATTTGCACATTCACTATTTACAATGTACTTTTGACGGAAAAATTATTTATGCCAAATTTTTTATGAATTAGTGGATGCTTGCACTTTTTGTGCCAATGCACTTTAAAAAAGGGGATGTGGTAAAAGCAGTTACCATTTCATACGTTTGGCTAACTTTGCCATTAATTTAGGGACATGTGCTATTCAGCAATAAGGCATCAGCATGTTTTTTGCATCAAAACATGAGCAATTGCAAATAGCACATAACTGTAAGGCTTTCAGGACTCTCTTGCATTTCAACCTATGTGAGCATCTGGAAAACTATATAGCTCTTGTAAAGTCATCATTAATAAATAGAGGGCATCATGCACTTTAAGAAATATAGGGGCATATATATCAATATTTAACTAAAAGATCACAAAGTATTAGAATGAAAAGTTCTTTAATAGCAGCTGTGTGGCATGCATATGTAGAATTCCTATAAGAAAATGTTAATAACTAGTTGTAATTTGCAAATAAAACCCCATTTGGGATTGTAAAATATACAGGGCAATATGAATCAATATGCCAGCAAAAAGTTGCTATTCCGTATATTACAGTGAATACGACTGTCTTGACAGTCTTTCATTTTTAGATGCTAATTCTTTTTGTATGTTCTTCATTTTTTCTCCATTTCTTGAACTACATTTGATATATTTGTATCTATGGGTCACTATTACATTTTCTTGGAGTTAGTTTGCTTTTGCTTTTTTCATCTTTTTCCTGAGTAACTACATTTTTGTCTCTATTTTGATTAATATTTAGTTGTAGATCAACTACATTTGTAACATATTTTTATTTAATGGCATATTGATACACTAACCCCACAGGACATTCATCACAAAACAAAAAATATATAATTTCTGAGGCAAACAACTGGAAAATTGCAAACTGACTTAAGCAAAAACATCAGAGAACTACCGGTCTATATCTATACACATGTATTCTTCATAGTAAAAGGTAACACTGTAATCAAAGAAAATGTGCTTGACAAGGAACTCCCAGAGAGTCATGTAGAGTTCCTAATTAGGCCTTTGCATATACTTTTGGGGGAAAAAAAATATTTCAGTTAATAACATCATGTTAAACAGATTAAAGGAAATTCAATAAGGGTTAATGTAGTTCCCACATCTGCTAATATGTACATGGTATCCTTTGAAGAAGACTTAATCTACAACAATAATCTTTACTCCATGCAGATTATGCAATGGATAAGGTATATAAATAATTGCTTTATACTCTGGGCTGAGGACACAGACTCTTTCCTTGCTTTTGTAGTTTTTCTGAATACACATACAAAAAAAATATCCATTTTTCAGGAGGTTAATTTTCTAGATGTAACAGTGAATAGAGAGAGTACCCACCTAGTAACAAACATATATACTAAACCAACCGTCTCAAATAGTTGCAGACAAATACTTGTCACCCACATAAACAGAAGATAGCACTTCCATATTGCTGCAAGACTGGATGAAACGCATTGTAAATTTGACCATAAAGGTTATGACAAGGGCATTAAAATATAAGATGGGAATTGTCAAGAGGGAAACGCTGTTACAGAATGCATTCTAAAAGAAACAGAACGGAGTTCCATTTGTACGTTATCAAAACAAGTACAGCAAGTAATATAGAAGCACTGGAGCATACTGCAGAGTAATCTTGACGTGGGACTGTTCTTTAAAGATCATTCTCATTTTACATGAGCCTATCTACTCACATAGTATACGACCTGTGTTCATCTGGCCTATGCTATGTGAGAAAAACAACACAACTAGTGAGAGACTGCATTGTCCAACACAAGATGGATATTAGAAGTAAGATCACTGACACGCCAGTCACGACACATTTCAGAAAAACTGTCTATAATGCATCTCAGTTACACTATCAGTTATCAATGTAGCTCCATTGTATAGAGGTAGGGACAGGGATTGCTTGTTGCTACAGAAGGAAGCTAGATTGGCCTGTTAAATACTGTTACAATGGAACTGGTTTCTGCAGTGAGATATTTATTTTTATTAAATCATTCATTTGATTATGTTGGGTCCATCAGCTAATAAGTATAATTTGGCTCTTGTTGTAAAAGAATAGCCTGATATTGTAGCCTGTTATTTATTGTCTAACGCAACGTACACAGAGGTTTCTTTTTCTTAAATTCTATAAAGTTTATTAGATTGAAGCAGAATGTTATATATGAGGGCTCAGTAACCTAAGAAAACTGGAGTGCGAGGCATTACCAGAAAATTTTAGGTTATTTCATGACCTACTGACACCTCTTTTTGTAACTGAAATATGATTTAGAACAAGACTAAAACATTTTGTTTACACAGACAAATTTATACACATATACACACATATACTGAAGTTTAAACAAAGATTAATGTGAGTTTTATTGCTGTGGAGCAATATGATACACTTATATATCTACACCACACATTTATCTCCTAAAAAGAGGGACACCGGGGGGATATTCACTAAGCGGTGATAAAAAGGTGATAAAGTGAAGATAACTTCTCCAGTTTATCACTTCTCCAGTTCCAGTGTTATTCTATGGAGCCTATTCACCAAGATCTCCAGAGCTGAAGAAATCTTAGTGCATAGGCTCCATAGAATACCATGGGAACTGGTGAAGTGATAAACTGGAGAAGTTATCTCCACTTTATCACCTCTTACTGAATCTCCCTCAATGATGGGAAAGAGAGATTTGGGTCTCAAAGAGGGACTGTCCCTCCTAAAGAGGGACACTTGGGAGATTTGTATCTGCCACTCAATAAATACATGGTCGTGATAGTGCACGGTTTCTTAGGATCCTTTTGAGTGCTGTATCAGTCTTTTGTTGAAGCATTTAGCAATCAGGATGGTAAAAGCCTTATTTAATTCAATGAGAGTTTTGATAATGTTTATCTTCTCTTGTGCAGTTGGTTTGCTATTGATTTCATCCTTTTTTCTATTGTACACAAGGCCCATCATCTTATTTCCAAAATTTACCAGTCCTTTAGGGTATATTAAATGGCCTAACAGCAGACTTGGAGAACAATTCTACCTGCAGTTGTTTCCGTTCCCTCAGTGGCAAACTGGAGAACAGCAATGTGTTTGCCAAAAAGAATTCAACTTATTTCTCTGAACCAGCATAATGAGATTATAGTGTGAATTTAACAAAGGGGTCTGATTAACCCTTTGAGTGATAGAGAGGTGTACACAACATTGCAAAGCAATATATTGCGTATCCCTCTGGCACGCAAAGGGTTAATAAAATTGTGCTTTAAAGCACAGAGCAAAACAAATAACAATTATGACAGTCATATTTAGTAATTATATTTTCACCTGAATAATATATTCTCTAAGAAAATTTGGCAATGCTAGTAAAATGTTTCAGGGCATCAAAAATAAGCATATACATTTCTAAGCAATTTTTTTAGACTCAATCTGAATGTTTTTTTAGCTCACCAACAAAAACCACTGCTGGCTTTACATGCCTTTATACATTAAGCACCTTACCTATCTGCCCTGAAATTTTCATGTGCAGTTTTATTAAATAGACTTCATGGCCTTTCCAATATGAGCAAGTTGCACTTTTTTTTAAACAAGTGATAAACTTGTTACTAAACTTTGTGTTCTCAGTTTGAAAAAGCGCAGTTGGATAAAACGGTCATGAAACCTTGCTTAAAATAGCACTTGTTACATTAATTTATCTTAAATTTGATGAAAAAATACAGATACTTTTACATAGACAATCCTTGCATGTAACATAACACTGTCTTATAAAAGCAAGTTCTTTTACGTATTAGTGCCATTTACCCTCAAAAATGTAACATTTGATCAAGGTATAAGAAATGGAAACATTTGTGTTTGTGTGTGTGTG
Source organism: Rhinophrynus dorsalis (assembly GCA_037306005.1). Classification (NCBI taxonomy): domain Eukaryota; kingdom Metazoa; phylum Chordata; class Amphibia; order Anura; family Rhinophrynidae; genus Rhinophrynus; species Rhinophrynus dorsalis. The sequence goes on from CM074722.1 coordinate 221,102,719, forward strand.
TGTGTGTGTTGGTCATCTGAGGATGACTGGAATTGTAGTCCAAAAGTTGCTTTCTTATGGTCTAAGCACAAGCAGTTGCATTGACTATTGCATACAGAAGTACAGAAAAAAAATCTAGGTATTATTATCAATGTTTTATTTGTTTTTGGAAATTCCTCTCAAAAATCCTGGGATTGCCCCAGAGTGAGATGTTCAAGACCCCCTTTAAATAAACTCCACCTGACAAGTCTTTGGAAGCCAAGATAGAAATTGCACTTAAGAGATAGCTCAGTCTCCATGCCCATTCACCATGGCCATACTAGCTGCTAATTCCACTACATCTGCTAATCTCTATTTTCCTGTAGCAGTGAAAGTAAGAGGAAATGAGAAAAAAAATAGATTGTACTAGCAAGATAGAAAGGAAGAAAGGCCAACATGTCCAAAGGTTTATTTTATGTATTATTTCATTTTTTTTGTCTTGTTCAGGAAATTTACCCCATCTCCTCTTCCCGTTTGGCTGGGCCGCTTGCTCATTCCGGATCTGGATTTGCGTAGGCAGAGTTAAAAATAGAAGAGGTATATAAAGAGAAAGCAGGAGAGCCCCACAGACCATAACACAGTGTAAGGCTTCCAGATAACAAGGGATTCGCTAACACCACAAAATCCTTCAACACAGCTCAGTCTAAACACAGACAAGAAACATTACTTATTGGGTACAGGGCAATCTGATGTCATGTGTGTCTATATGCCTATTGCACAGACATGTGCATATAAACACAAATGCAAAACACATTAATATTGCATTGTTTCTAAAGGATTTGGTGGAAGACATGGTAGGGATAATCACTATTTATGCCTTTTAGAAAATCAGTAAAAAGGGCAAATAAGCATCTTATGCAGAGACAAATAGATGAGCCATTCTAGAGCAAACCAATGGCACCATATGGGGAAATAAAAATTATCATTGATTAAAATTAGGCTTTTAACCCCTTGAATGTGAGAGGCCTCCAGTATATTGCTTCCCAATGTGTTGGAGAATTCTCTAGCATTCAAATGGTTAAAAGCCCAATTTAAATCAATCAGCATTTGGGACATTTTTCTTTGTCCCTTATGGTACAATTAATTTCCTTCAGAATTGCTTATCTTTTGCTTTCTGTACATCGACTATATATATATATATACATACATACATACATACATACATACACACACACACACACATTATTTTGCCTCTCTGATAAGAATTGCACCTCATCCCTTCTGTGTGTAAGATAAATATTGCAGTGAATACAATTGCAGCTCTAGAACTGGGGCTTTCAACTTTCCTCTTTCCAGCCGTCACCCTCAGTTGCTCAGCTTAAAATATTGACACTGTAGTCCAACAGCAGCTGAAGGTTGACTGAGAGCAATGGGAATTGTAGTCCAACAGCTGGACAGATAAAAGTTACTCATTACAAGTATTCAGTGGTTCATACATGCAATGTGCATCTTCTCTAAGTGGGCTTATAAAAGGTTAGGCTTTCCGATACAGTATTTTCGTACCTGTTGGAAGTGGTCCTAAAAATACAGTAGTATTATACAAACACTGAATGCCAGTGACACTCAGATATCAACATGGAATCAATATAATAAGCTATGGTGCACATCCATATTAGTAACATGCTTCTTTCCACTCCTAGAATGCTGCATAGGTATTGAGACTTCTCTAGGATTCAATGGATTAACAGCCCGTTTAACCCTTTGAGTGCCAGGGGGTATTCAACACATTACTTTGCAATACGTTGCATACTCCTCTGGCACTCTAAAGATTAAATTAATAGGAGTCTGGGAAATTTTTATTTCTCCGCCATGATTCATTTGGTTTGCCCCACAATTGCATATCTTTAACTTACTGCATTGCACTTTCATAGCCTTATGGTCAGATAAAAAGTAGGAACGATTCTATTGAGCTTTTAAACTATTTAATGCTAGAAATGTATCCAATCCAACACATTGTTCTGCCATGTGCTGGCAATCTCTCTGGCATTCAAGGGGTTAAAATTCCCATTTCAGTCAATGGGGATTTTAATTTTCCCACTCAAAGAGTTAAGGGGTTAATGCCATATATAAATCAATGAAAACACTGAGAATGTTTATTTGATCCAAATAGGGCAGTTGGGAGGCTCCAAAATTACACCACTTTACCTTTGCCCATGAGCTTCATTGATCATAGAGGAGAAATAGTAGTGCATCCATTCTATAGCACATTGTGCAGGACAGCAGCCAGAGAGAAGGATGGACTGTATTCAGTCAGAGGAGATCACCAAGGCAGAAATGGATTAATGGGAGAATGGCACATATGAAAGGGAATGTGCTAGTATTTCCATTAGGCTTTTTATACATATCTTTGTTCTCATTTATACATTTTAAAACTACACTGTGTCCTTCACCAGTTTTCTATTCAACTGCAAATGCTAGTTATAGAAGGATTGATACCATATATATATATATATATATATATATATATATATATATATATATACATACATACACATTCTAGATAAAGAGTAGCCAGTTGTCAGACCAGGAATTGACTGCTATTGTTTTAGACCTACATTTTACACATTTACACTTCCCACCAACATGCTAGCTGTTTCTGTACAGCAGAAGTGCAGCCAATAGGAAGAACGGAACAATGGGCTGGTAAGCTCAGAGGTTTTTATACACAGACAGTTTCTAAAATGATTTCACAAGGCTTACTAAAGAGGTTCTCATGTCCAATACAGGTATTAGCCCCTCAGGTGCTAAAAAAGAGATCTCTGTTATATTTATGGGATACCTTTCTAGCATACAAATGGTACAGAATATTTTCACATTAACATAGGTGACTTGTTATCACTGGTGAAAAGGGCCGCTGCCAGAGGATTACCCACCGGAAAGTCTACTTGCAAATTTACTTCACGTGCTTTCAATTAACTTAACCCTTTGAGTGTCAGAGTGGTACGGAATGCATTGCAAAGCAGTCTGACACTCAAAGTGTTAAAATATTCATATTGTTCATTTGGGTTAGCAGAAAAATTCTATATTACAAAATAAAGATTTTGTAAGCAGAGAGTAGCTCAATAAAGTGAATAAAGCCCAAGACAATTTAGTTTATAATAAAGAAAATTAAAAACTTCCAATAGATTATAAAAAAGAATATATATGTGATGACAAGGCTAAAATTACCACCCACTGTGCTTTGAAAAAAACAGTGTGTGGTCTCTGTCTAAATGCATCATAGCAAAGTGGGGAGTCATTTTGTTACAATGTAGGCATCAATTAGAAAAAATGTGCAACGTATTAGCATGAATGCCATTAAAAATAAAGGCTCATTTGTGGAAATCTCTTTAAATTAAACTAAATTTATCTTAAGGGTGACAGGTCCACCTTAATAAAATTATATTATTCTGAAAATCATAATTCCCCCTTCCAATTAAAGCGCTAGCCTTAGTCTTCCTAATTTGTCAAATGCTATGTTAAATACTTAAGGACCGATGACGGTCATAGTATGTCACGTACTTTTTACTTACAGCGCTCCACTGGGAGCGCTGTAAGGAAAAATGAGGCCTAAAATTGAGCATTCTAAGACTGGAGTGATCTCTTTCAGGCCCCAAAGCGGCACACCGATACACGCAACAGGTCACGTGTACCAGCGCGTCGGCAAAGATCGAAGAGGTACAAATGGGACAGAAACGTCCCAGGACTGCTGGTCCTTAAGGGGTTAAAGGAGAACGAACACTTTCCACTTCTAGAAATCCTAACTGCCTTATGAATGTTTAACTTTTACTATATAGATTACATTCTAAGGAATTATATGATTTCCATTTACAAATATATTCAAAGAACTCTCTAATTCATTATCTGAGCAAAGAATGAGAGGCCATCCGTTAAGATTAGATGAGTAGAGCTTTCAACTAAAAACAACGGCAGGGATTTTTTTACAATTAGGGTGGTAAAGCTATGGATGCAGATACTATAACTGCTTTCAAAAAAGGTAATGGATACCTATCTAGCACAGAACAATATTGAGAATTATGACAGTTGGCTCCAATGCAGATAGGTTATTGATCCAGGGAATTATATGATTGCCATTTGAACTTGAATGGAATTGTTTACCCACTTTGGGCTTATTGGATATATCTTCAATGTTTTTTTTCTGTTTTCCTCTGGGTCAGGAGGGGTGATTTGGCATGGACTGGACTTGATGGATGCATACCTTTTTTCAGCCTCATGTTACTGTGTTACTATGTAAGATATTATCTACAGGCCATCTTAGATGTCATGTCCATGAAGGCTGACATAACAGCATGAGCCCACTTCCCTCTTTAAAGACCAGAGGGGTGTGCAATGTATTGTGAATCAAGGCATTGCACATCCTTCTGAACCTTAAAGGGTTAGGATTACCATGGGCAGTGAGCAGAATCTGAGGTCCTGTGGTCGGGATAGCAGTTGTCAGGTCTGCCTCCATGAAAATAATATCCAGGACTGACCGAAGATATTGGTATGAATGTACACTGGTGATACTGTGCTAAATCAGGTGCAGAAATTGCTGTTAATTTCATATGCCAGGGTGCTAATCTACATATGCCAAAAAGCCTCCAGTTAATGCCAATTATGCCAAGGGGAGAAAAATAAGATCTAATCCATGTTTTAACACTGAAACCTTGGCCACCAACACTGTCAGTTTCCCTGTGTATGTTATGCACTACAGCAACCATACACTGTAGTACCTTTACTTTGGTGCAGCAGCTGATGTTAGAAGCCAACACCATATGGCTCCACTGGCACATTTCTTTTAATTTAATATTTATTAAATTTTCAGCAAAATGAGAACAGAAATGAAGAAGGGAAAACAAACTGGGGTCAAGAATAACATCAAAATGAAGAAAACACAATCAAAAGAAATGCAGAGTGATTTCAGTAAGTATGATGCATTATAGAGGAAGCCGCACCTGGATACTGTTAGGGAGGAAAGGGGGGAAAGAAGAGAGAGAAAGAGAGAGGGGATAAAAAAGGGAAGGATATCAATGGCCAACAACAACCCAGAACACTTAATGGATCAGTGAGTCACGGTGAAACTCGGGGGGATCCACCACATCAACCCACGGTGACCAAATCTTGAGGTAAGTGGAGGAAGAATTGCAAATATACGCAGTCAGTTTCTCCATTCTGATCAAATCCCAGATACTGCCATCTAGCATGGCATGGCCAGGTGGCAACGATTTCCAGTGATGAGCAATGTGACAATGGGTCATAGCACAAACCCTAAAAACCAGCTTGTTAGCACAACTGGAGAGGGGTGAAGTATGGGACGACCTGTTAAGCAGGGCAGTCCAAGGGTCAGGGATCAATTCAACACCCACTGGCACATTCTTACATACTCCCCATTATCTCTTAAACCAAGGAGCATTTGAAGATTCATAGGGGTCATTAGGATTTTATGCCCATAGTGAGGAGTTAGGTGAGGACCTCTGAAGTCCATGATGTGACAGGACTATCACTGGTCATTAAGTGCCAAGCCGTTGTGATGGTCCTGGCATGTCATTGGTCCTTAAGGGGTGAAATAGGAGCACACTATGAAAAAGTAACTCTATAAGGATTTACCTGCGTACGTACCCTTCATACAGCCAACGGTTATTGCTACAGACTATTTAATTATTTGATTTCTGTTGTAGTCAACTTCAGTTTACAATCTTTTAAAGACTATTGATAGACACGAGACATTCAGGAATATTGAAACATAATGTTTGTCACAGTAAGGTGTGAACTAAAGGCTGACTTTAACAGAGATCATTCTAAACAGGCAACTATAGGTATATCAACACTCAAACATATGGGATGACTTTTGCTCATGAGTAGGATATTTAGGAGGAAAAATGGGCAGGCATACAAGAAAAACAGGTGAATTAAGAGAAATTCAGATAATGTGAACATACCAAAAACACTCTGTACGTTTTAGGGTTTGTGAGGGCACTAGGGAGTGTCAGGAATAGGCCATCCAGAGCTGTATTTATTAAACAATGTTTTATCCCCATCTTGGAAGCACTGCCACTTTACAGCATTCATTGTTAAAGGGATCAAAGATCACCAACCAATTAACAATGCACAGCAAAGCTTATAGAATAATGCAACATTCAGAATGTGTGACATAAATCTTGAACCCCCTTAGATGCCAAAGCATTGCTTCAAATTTATCAGAGAATTCTTCATCATCCAGGGAGTTAAAGCGCAAGCTCTGGCATTATGAATTCAGATACCTTGAGAAAGATGTGGATTACATTGTTGAAGTAAACCAGCAGGTTGGTTTACTAATCCGCTATGTATATATGCAGCGTGTATTTATCTGCGTAAGGAAGCATGTTTCAGCAGGAAAGAAACATTGTGACCTAAATCCCCTGCCCAGGAAGGCCCTGGTTACATTACAGAAACAATAAACAAAATCAGAAATGTCTGTAATTCTGCCTACATGTCTTAATGCACAGGCAGACTGGCATCTTTTTGATGAGTAACCTTAAATCTCAGAGACCAGTGGGCCCTGCTTCTGACCATACCCCCACTTCCAACATGATCTTGCTCAAAACCAGATCCACTGATGCCTAGCACCGAAAAAAATCCTTATGGCCCTAGGGGCCTTGTGTATAAATGTAAAACAGATTTATTATGGGCATACCAACTGCACCATATTGGTCAATTAAAAATCTCCATTGATTTAAATTGCTCCTTCATCCCCTTTGAATGCTAGAGAGCTCCTCGATGCTTTGCTTCACCATGCAATAGAGACCTCTGTAGCATTTAAAGGGTCACCCGACCCATGCAAATAATAGAATTATGTTTGTTCTCTATAATATAAATGGTTTCCCCTATAATTTATCCACTTTATCCTTCATATATATGCCCCAAGTAGGGGGAATAGCTCTGCTGTAAACTCGCATATGGAGGATATTGATCAGCATCCACACAGATACCTCTCGCTTAATAAACACTTTAGGTATAATCACCACTTAAAATAAGGAGAAGACAAATCAGAACCACAAGAAAACATCCAAAAACGGAGGTGCTCTCATCTTATATGTAACTTTCCAACACCATAGTACCATCAGTAAAAAATACTCACAGTGATTGTTGGCTGGTTTGTATGGAACCAAACCGACATACAAACCCCTGTTCAGGCAGCTTCAACAGCAAACATCAATGGAGAATACACTGGGATAGAAAAATATACATATAAAAATGTTGGCAACACAACAACACATTTCAGAAAGTTATATGCTCTTACCTCAGAAATAAAGGCCAATTATTCATGAGGAAAGAGCATATATCATACTCTGAAATGTGTCTTTGTATGGCCAACCTGTTTATATGTATATTTTTGTATTTTAATAAATCTGTTTTGGATATATTCCCCATCGACCTTATCTTTTGAGAAGCTGCCCGAACTGAGGTGGGATAGGAATTCCCTTGTTGCTGTATGTCGTTTGTGTCAATACAAAATGTCCAGCAATCATTGTGAATATCTTTAGCTGATTATACTGTGGTGTTGGAGAGTTAAGAGCGCCCCCATTTTCAGATGTTTTCTTGTTGATTTCAATGGGGATTTTAAACCCTTGAATGATAAGAAAAACTCTCCAAGACATTGTGAAACAATGCATTGAGGAACGTTCTAGTATTCAAGGCAATAAAATCCCATTTAAAATCAATGGGAATTTTTATCTGTCCCTTCTGTGCTGTTGCTTTGCTCCAGAATTCCTCCTCTTTTCTTTTGTGCATAAGTCCACCCTTTTAGGTATGGACCGAGGCCTTGAAATCAAATTCTCATGGATGCTGGAGAGATGCTAAACAATACATTAATTACCTGTCTACCATACAACAGGTTAATAATGATCACTATGTAAGGACTAAGCAATATCTCACTAGGCCTTATGGCAGTGAAAGGGCTAAAAACATGGAAAGGAGATTTTGTCTACAACAGCAGAAGGAATTCTTTATGGTAAGGACAATAAAAAGGTATGGAAGTCACTGCCTGAAGAGGTGGTGCTATCGAATACATTAGATGACTTTATAAAGGGCCTGGATGTTTTTTTTAAAAGAGCAGAACATAGAGGGCTATGTATGTTAGTATTGGGATTAATATTTATTTAATGCTTGTTGATCCAAGGAGAAATCTGATTGCCATTTGGAGTCACAAAGGATTTTCCCCCCAATGAAAATAGAATTTGAAATTGCTGAATAAAAGGTGTTTTGCCTTCTTTTGGATCAACAGCAGTAAACAAGAATAGGAAAAGGGTTGAACTTGATGGACACAAGTCTTTTTCATCCTAAACTACTATGTAACATGTGTAACTATGTAATTATTGTTATTCTTTATTTCTGTAGCACCAATGTATTCTGCATTGCTGTACAACAGGGAATGGACATACAGAGATATTAAATAGTACAGACGGACCATGGAAAACAAAATGATCAGAGGGCCCTGCTTACAGTCTAGAGGAAGGTAGGTGGGACACAGAAGGACTCTAGTAACCTTTACACGTGATGGTGCAAAGTGAAACATTCTAAGGATTATTAAAGAAAGCAAAACAAAGCTGAAGGTTGTATATTCAGAGTTGTATTTCGGGAATGTGTGACATTTCACTGTAGAAGAAGACAATAAAAACAAGTCTGTCTTTTCTTTTTCTTGTCCTCACTTCGTTTTCACATGGAAATATTAGAAAGCTGCTCACTAACGGCCTTATTCAGGAATCTAGTGTGGAGTAATAGCAGAACAAATCAACTGCACTATAGGGGGACAAATAAACACCCCACAAACATGGGCGTCCGGAGAGGGGGGCAAGGGGGGCACTTGCCCCCCCCACACACACAATTACCCTCCTCCATATAAATAAAGGGGCTAGATGGGCTGGCCTGGGGGTCATATTATGGTTTTGCCCCCCCCCCCGGAAAAATGTCTACGGACACCACTGCCCACAAATCCCCATTACATTTATATGGGGCTTTCACCCCTTGAATGCTAGAGAGGTACTCATAGCATTTCCAAGCAATGTATCAGAGATCTCCCTCATGTTTAGTGGGTTAAAAAAGCTATTCAAAACCAGTGGGGCATTTAATTTGTCCCCTGTGGTGCAGATGGTCTGCTCCAGAATTGCACTTCCTGAATAAAGCCCTCAGCTTCTGATCTTGCTCTTAACCCTTTGAATGCCTGGGTGGTATCCAATGCATTGCCTGCCATTCAAAAGGTTAGAAGTGGGTGTGACCTAACAATGGCAAAACATATCATATTTTTCAAATATTAAATTATTAAGTAGTGCTTCTAAATAAGCCTCAAAATAAAAGTGATTCTGAGACCAACCAAAGGCATTACTGGGGATAAATAAAAATTATCCACATTTCTATTGATTCATATGGGATCTTAACCCACTGAATGTTGGACAGGTCTTCAGTGCATTGCTTCATAATGTGTAGGTGAGCTCTCTAGCAGGGCAGTTTTAAGACCCCCTGAGATTCCTGGTGGAGTTGTGAAAGAAGCCTCCAAATATGGTTTTACATTTCGATCCTTAAGTTGGAACCTTCCTCTTCCGTTCTTCCTATTTGTGGGAAAGTCATCCACATTTACAGACATTGAAATTTGGCATTCATTTCCATGCGTTAGCCTTAAGATACGTTAAGGGACCCACTTAAACTTGTTGCAGATTTTCACCTGTTATGCTGGGTGCAGAGTCCCTTAACCCATCTAATAAGTGCTGACACAGGAATTGAACATGAAAAAATCTTCACCCCATATCAATGAATTCAAAACAATCCTAAAATGTGTGATTTGTTGCTAGAATTAATTCACAGGTTTAGTCCAAATAAGTTAAAAAATAACACTTGACAAGAAACACTTACCAGTAATCCTGGTGTCCAGCAGAGTCTTCAGCACCCTGGTCAGCTATCCGTCTCTTCTTCAATCTTCTCTCTTCTGTAATCTTCCTTCTTCTTATATTCTTTCTTCTTTCCAATCTGTAGTTGAAAAGTAAATCTAAATAAATGCAAGATGTTTTAAAAAACAAAAAATGCCTGTCAACCCTTTGAGTGCTGGAGTGGTACCCCTCCAACACTCAAAAGGTTAAATGAAGTCTGGCATATCAGTGATAAATAATATGCAGACATTCTTGTAAAAAACAAAAAAAAACAAAAAAGAAAAAGTGTAAGGCGTTAGTTTAGTAAAAAAAAAATCCAAGGAATCACAAGGGTTAATCACTCACTGCTGCCGGCAGCAAGAATTCACAGTAAAACAGAATTCCCTTCATAACTATCGGGTCATTGTGAGAGTCAGAACGTGGACATTTTGAACAGAGACTGGCTTTTTATATGGCCAGTCTCTGTTCAAAATGGATTCCAGCCTATAATTGACTGGGATGTGTCTTATGCACCTCACAGCCAATCAACTTCTAGGGGATTTCATCATCCCCCCAACCCACGCACCAGCAATGCAAGGTTTTTCAGAGTTTTTGTCAAGATCCCATGTGGATCAATCAGTGGCTCAGTCATTCTGACAGATCCTCCTGTGCTAATGACAGTACCACCTGTGCCCAACTGAAGGTATCCTAAAAGCATGCACTACTAGGGAGGCTTATGCAGGGATTCTCACTCTTTTTTTGTCAAGGCACCCTTACCATGCAATTTGGTATTTTCAGAGCACCCCTAAACTATTATGTCTCATTTTTCAAGTGTGTAATAAAGGATACAAGTATATAGTTATTCTAAACTCTCACAATCAGAATAATTAAAAATCAAAACATATTGTACATATCAATATCCATAAATATACATTTTAAGACGACATTCACATTTTATTGAAAGTCATTATGGAAAAAACAGGGTACCCTAAGTGAATGTCTGTGGTGCAACAAAATGTCATGGCACTCTGGCTGAGAATCACTGTTGGCTTAACCCTTTGAGTTCCAGAGGGTACGCAACGCATTGCAAAGCAATGCATTGAGTACCCCTCTGGCATTCAAAGGGTTAAGGACAGGTTGGAAAACAACTAATTAAAATTTACATATTAGACATGTTAATGTGAATATGAATATTTTGCAGCATAAAACCAGGATTCAGTAGTGATACAGATCGAGTGAGGAATGGGTGTTGCTAGGGAATAACAGAGGAGGATAAAGCCCGATATTGTAAACAGCTCAGTGTATGAGGTGGTGTTACTCTCACTACTAGTAAAGGTGCAATTGGACTGCATTGCGCACAGAGAATGCATTAGGCTGGCCCATAGTAACTCCCCTGGGGTGAGGCAATACATGAAATGGAAATTGCTATATCCTGTATCATTCCTGGAGACTAAAAGAGTGAAAATGATACCTTTATTGGCTCACTTGAGTATCTCTAGGATGCAAGCTTTCAAGACAACTAGGGGCTGGATTCAAATGCAGGAGATAAATGTTACCTCCCATTTTATCAAAAATGTTCCTATTACATAGTTACATAGTTACATAGTAATTTAGGTTGAAAAAAGACTTGCGTCCATCCAGTTCAACCCTTTTCCTATTCCTGTTTACCATCGCTGACCCAAAAGAAGGCATCCGACTCCAAATGGCAATCAGATTTCTCCCTGGATCAACAAGCCCTAACTAAATATTAATCCCAATACTAACGTGCATAGCCCTCTATATTATGCTCTTTTAAATAAGTATCCAGGCCCCTTTTAAAGGCATCTAATGTATTTGATAGCACCACCTCCTCCGGAAGTGCATTCCATACCTTTATTGTCCTTACTGTAAAGAAACCCTTCCGCTGTTGTAGACTAAATCTCCTTTCCTCAAGTCTAAGCGGGTGGCCCCTTGTCCTGTGTACTGTTCTGTTAATGAACAGGTCTTTTGAAAGCCCTTTATATGGGCCTTGAACATATTTATATAGTGTTATCATATCCCCTCTAAGACGCCGTTTCTCTAGTGTGTACAAGTTTAACTTTTCTAGCCTCTCTTCATAACTAAAACATTCCATTCCCCTTACTAGTTTTGTAGCCCTCCTCTGCACTCTCTCTAGTTCCATAATGTCCTTCTTCAGAAAGGGCGCCCAGAATTGAACAGCATATTCTAGGTGGGGTCTTACCATGGACCTGTAAAGAGGCATAATTATATCTTCCTCCCTTGAGTCAATACCCCTTTTAATACATGCCAATATCTTATTGGCCTTTGCAGCTGCCAGCTGGCACTGCATGCTACTGCAAAGTCTATTGTCTACCATTACTCCTAAATCCTATTGACGTCTGTGGGGATACCTGGAGATAAAAGCAGAGATAAAATTAGCACCTGCATTTGAATCCAGCCCTAGGTCTCTTCTTCAGGCATAATAAGAATGAACTTCAACTTAATTTGTATGTGGTAAATTGTAGTTTCCTCCATTGTAATATGGGTAAAGTGTGGTACCGTGTCAGCTTCATTTGTGTACAGTACATTGTGGTATCTTCCATTGTAATATGGGTAAAGCATGGTACCAAGTTGTTTTGAAAGCTTGCATCCTAGAGCTACTCAGCCAATAAAATTTATAATTTTTACTTTACTAGTCTCCTGCATTTTTTATGGCTAACACGGTACCATGCTTTACCCATGTATCATTCCTGGTACAGTCAAACTAACTTACTGAAATATTATACAGAATCCTCCACTCCATATTGATTCCTGGTTGAAGGTAAATCAGCAGCTGCATTTTTGCTTGGGAATAGGTCTAATTTAGTGTAGGTCATTGAAAACTGTGAATTTAAAAACAAATGCATATAAATGAGACGTGCATCAGTATGCGCATTTGCTTTCGTGAATAGAAATGTATGCTACACTTTCCCTTTTATTTCTGTGATACAAAAGTAGACTAAGTCAATTAGTACAGTGCTGAATAAAGGTGTTTTGTTTTCTTACGGTCTTATTATAAAGGCATAGTGGAACCATTCTGGGACAAGCCAACTGCACTACAGGGGTCAAATAAAAATCCCAAATTCTTATTAATTTATATGGAGATTTTTTTAACCCATTGAATGTTACAGAGGTCTCAATTGACCTTTCTTGCATTCACAGAGCTAAAATCTCCATTTTAGTCAATGCAATTTTTTTATTTTTTTTAAATTCTCCACTATAGTGTAGTTGCTTTCTCTGGAGTAACTTCACTTTGCCTTTATACATAAGGAACATCGGGCAGACTATAAGAAACATTCCCAATCACTATATGCAGTGTATTTTTGATGGCAAAATGATTAGTACTGAAATAATACTGAATACCACATGTTTTTTTCTGAATTAGTGAACATTTACTAATTTTTTAGCAAATGCGCTTCCAAAAGTGGGCGTGGCTAAAATACTGCCATTGTGTGTGAGGATTAGTAATTGTGCCTACTTCAGCAAAGCAGTTATCACACGTGTTCCTACATCTGGCTAACTTTGCAGTTTATTTAGGCACATGTGCTATTATTCAACATCAGGGCTTTAGTATGTACATTATATCAAAATTTACATTGATTTAACCCTTTGAGTGCCAGAGGGGTGTCCAATGCATTGAAACACAATGCGTTGAATACCTCTCTGGTACTCAAAGGTTTAAATGGGACTTTTAACCCACTGAATATTAGAGAGGTTTCCAATGCATTTCATTTCAATGCACTGGAGATCTCTCAAGCATTCAAAGGGTTTGAAATCTCATTTAAAGCAACAGGGATTTCATTTGTCCTGTATAGTGCTATTGGTTTGTTCCAGTATGCTTTATAATAACGTCCATTGACATTTCTCTTCTCTTGGTCACTATTAATGGATATGGATAGTGAAAGCCCTGATCTTCTGTCCCAGCCTGAACACAGGCGAATCATTATGAGTCACTCTCCTTTATTCACACAGGGAGATACATAACTTCTTGGAAATGTGTTTAACCCTTTGAGCTCCATAGAGGTAGCCAACTCATTGTAAAGCTATGTGTTTATACCTGACACTCAAAGGGTTATGGTAATGTTACCAGACCTCACCTTTAAGAAAGATGAAAGATTACGCTGGTTCTTGGACAGTCCTGCAGATTTATATTTTCAAAAGTATCCTGCAATAGAGGTTGAGAGGGGTTTGGTCTAGGCTGACCAGACCTCACCTTTAACCGGGGACGCATAGGAGAAATGCATACTGCAGGACTGCTTTGATTTCAGTGAAGTACTGAAAAATGGCTATTTCCTATGTGCCCCCGGTTAAAGGTGAGATCTAGTCAGTCTAGTTTGGTCATCATCACATATTAGTTCATAATGGGTAATTTTAAATGGAGAAATGCTGAAAAATACTGTCAGAAGTGTTTGCTCTAAGCTAAACAACCCAGCTCTGAAAATGTTAAAGGAGTATTTAAAACTGGGGTGTGTAGTGCATCTGTTATCCTCATGCAACCGACATAAAAAAGTCATATTTAAACTGACAGTCAGCCATCTCTTTGACTTTCATATTCTGCAGGTGTATGATATATAAAGTCAAGTTATCTAAACCTTTTAGTTTTTTATTTACTTTAATACTTATGTTCTGTGAGGGACCTCCCTGAATATCAGTTTCCAGACAGCTTCCAGTTAGAGATTGTGATACAATGTAACAATCCTGCTACAATCAAGCCTGTCTCCAATCTATTAACTGCAGTATAAGGAGCACTGAGTGTGGCAGGGATAGTGTTACATTGTACCACTATGCCTGCTTTCACAAAAGTTAAAAGAGCTCACCGCTCACTTTCAGGAATGTAAATGTTTAAAAAAAATAAGTGAAGATAAAAAGTATAGACATTTGACTTTATACTTTCAGAAAATAGAAGGTAAAAAAACACTTTACTGTCACGTTAACTCTTTCAATGCTTAGTTACTCACCTTAGAGGAGACACTAACTATAAGCAAGCAGTACAAATATTTCCTAAGTATCCCCCATAAAATGTATGCTTCAAATTGCAATTGGAGGCTGATATTACGGTCTGTTAATGGTTCACAAGTATAGGACTGGGAACCACTAGCTAGAAATTCATCCTCTGAGCACCCGATGGAAATGAAGTGCATTGTTCACCCTACTGCACTTGAAGCATGACAGATTTCCTTACCTGGCAATATGTGAGTTCATCAGAAAGACTGAGCCACTGATTAAATCACCTGTTCTCAATCGAATAGAGAATTCCTGGGTGTTCCCCATTGTTATTCACTTACATGATACGTGAGAAAGTAAACAAATACATCATGTTTACCTGAAATAAGGACCCTCATACAAGCAAAAAGTATGACTTAAAAAGGTTTGTTTGTTTGTTTTTAAACTATATCAGCGCCCCACAAGGTTTTCAGGCATTTGTCATGTTAATGTTCTTAATGGTCCTTAAACCCCTAGCATCTAGCATCCAGTGATCTAAAGTGGCAATATAGGGTCAATAAAAAAAAAACTTTTAAACTGCTGGCTGAACCCTCGTGTCTATTGCAACAAAGTTCCCATAACTCAGAGTTCACTGTTATCTCCCAGTTTGCTGTTCATATCACAGAAATTTGCACATCTAAGTGACATCAGCATCTTCTTGGTGCTCAAGGGAATTCTCCTTGTCTGTAAACACGACACTACTTTCTGCAGAACATAATATACAGGGTATACTCAACCAATTGACTTATATGTTTGTGGATTCCTAAATATACACTCTGTTAAAGGGATAGCAACACTTAATATGCAGAAAATATATATTGTCCTGAGTAGAACAAGGGTACTCCCATTGCTGAGATAGCTTTTACTCCAGGTTATTGCAGTTCAAACTTGAAATTTTAGGTGCAGTATCTCAGTGGCCTGTAATTTTACAGTGGCTACACCATCCTATGGACAGCTCTGGTCAGTTGACCATAAATCTCCATGGGACGGTATAGCAACAGTGCACTGTACAATTTCAGGCCACTGAGATGCTACAAATAAATCAAGTTAGAGCTACAATAACTTTTGAATAAACATCTCTCAGCAGTGAAAGGTCCCTCATTTTAATCAGAAGGATAAACCCAAAGCACCTAAACATCTCCCTTGTTTCTCTCCCTCTCTCTTGTGAGTGTTAGGTGACATGTTGTGCTGGGCTTCCACCCTCTCCACTCCTTGTTACCACTCCATGTGTTTTCTTTCCATTCTCTGCCAGCCAATGTTTGGGTAACGCATATTACATCCTGTCGCTCCATTCCCGGGAGTGAGATCACCAGAAGAAGTCATTAAATGCCCCATGCCCGGAGAATCTTTCATTTCCCTAAAACCCATTGTTAATCCCTTGAGTGCCAGTGAGGTATCCAGTGCATGAACTGGATTCTTCCCTGGAACTATAAAGGTTAAAACACAAACAAATATGTTGTTAGTTTAAACATAATTTGTTTATGTTTCTCCCTTACAAAAAAATATGTGGGTTCATTATTAAAAAATTAATAAATAACCCCTGAAATTATGGAAATAAGAATGGGTGCGTAGGTGTGGTGAAGGTAGCCTTTCCAAATGGGTATGCCCAGTTCACTGCAATGAACTGTGGGAGAGATTGAGATGGGGCTAATCTAGGAAGTATGGCAGGTGTAGCACTGAAATGAAGAGCTGATGTCACCAGAAAGTGGTTGGATCATTAAAATGCTTACCCCCTAGCACTCAAAGGGTTAAAAAAAAATATGCATGCATTTCTTAATCTGTGCATTCTAGAGAGAATCGTTAACACAAGTATGTGTAAAATGTAATTATTTTTCAAATGATATAATCATTATTCTGTACAGAAGGGGTTATCTTTAACCCCTTAAGGACCAGTGATGTGTCAGTACCATCACTGCTGTCCTTGTTTAAAGGACTGATGATGGTCCTGGCACATCACCTATTTTTACTCAGAGCTCCTGCAGAGCACCATGAGCAGCAGCAGATCTGAAATTGACCACTCCAAGACCGGAGAGGTCACTACCAGACCCCCATTCGGCACACAAGATCAGTTAAGTGTGCCGGTACGCCGAACGTCCTCTGTCTGGTCCTTAACAGGACTTCCCCCCAGGACTGCTGGTATTTAACCCCTTAATGGCAGTTAAGGACCACAAAACTTTTTTTATCAATTCGGATTCAGGGGTCCCCGAGCAGAGTGCAGCAACGTGGGGACGCCTGAATTACATGAATTGGAATAGAATGTCAAGGGTCCTTAACCCCTTAAGAACCGGTTGAGCACGCACGCGGCCATCACTTAAGGGCCAAAGACCTTTTTTTTTTTAGAATCTGATTCCGGATTCCCCAAACGGCGTGCAGCCATGCGGGGAGCCTGGAATTCCATGACTATCCTGGACCATCATGGGTCCTTAAGGGGTTAACCTAAAGACAATATTTGTCAAAATGAGTCCTCAGAACACACAAACAGGTCAGGTGCTCAAGCTATCACTAGTAAGCACAGGTGGGTAATCAGTGGATCAGCCAATTGTGAAAGGTTAACACATCCTAATAATAACCCATCCCCCATAGGTTACTGTGGCCATAAAATATTATCTCTTAAAATTTTAACCCTTTGATTGCGAGAGGGGTACACAGTGCATTGAAAAGCAATATGTAGGGTACCCCTCTGGCAATGAGAGGGTTAATGGCCACTAGGAAGTGTGCCTGTCATGCCCATGGTTGGATGTTCAGTTTGCTGGCTGTTTTTATTTTCTTAATTGAAGCAGGCAGAGTGCATGATCCTATTTAACCCTTCAAGTACCAGAGGGGTGTGCAACACACTGACGTGATGTGATGCACACCCCTCTGGTTCTTAAAGAGATAGTAATGTTTCACAAAAACAGTAGCTCCAATTAATCTTCATAGTATTTGAACCATAGAGAGTGCTATTTCAGTACTGTCAGAGTTGTTGTTCAAGAGTAATTGAATGAAAAAGTATCTCCCTACCACCCCTTTTACCTAGTGTAAGCCCCCTCTCCTCAGATGTGGAATCTGGTCCACAGACCAGACAGCTCACAGCAAGGGACAATCTTCTTACTGTGAGAACAATGAAAACCCTGCCCCCATGGACAGGTATTTCAGCTTTTTCCATTATCTTAATTGAAGATTGTCCCTCTCTGCAATCTACCTGGACGCTCCCTGCTACTCTGAGCTGAACAGTGTTATGTCAGTAAAAGGGGCTGGAGGGGGATATTTTATCATTCAGTTACTCTTCAACTACAACTCTGACAGAATTGAAATAACACTCTCCAAGGCCCAAATACTATGATGATTAATTAGAGCTGCTTTTATTATGACACATTACTATCCCTTTAAATGGTTGAGATTACCATGTTTAGTGAGCAGTCTGTGTCCTGTCTAAAGTGACCACATATCCCTTTAAATCAGGGAAGCTTATATAAAACACACATTGCAGGGTTGCATTGAACAATGTGCTATCCTGCAGAATTAAGTGTCCATAACTGTCCCTGATTTAAAGGGATATATGGTAATTTTACCTGTGACCCCGCTAGCAACTGTCATGTCTGCCTCCATGGAATGCTATTGAGGACTGATTGAAGATGATATATCTTGAACAATGGTAAAATGTAACATCCATAGGTGCCATTAAGATTTTCTGGCAGGCATAAGCTATGTGGGGGTTATTTTAGGATGTAGTATCATTGGGGGTTATGCACCAAGGTGTGATAGAGAAGTGATAAAGTGGAGATAACTCCTCTATTGATATCACTTATCCAGTCCCTATGTTATTCTATGGAGCCATTGCACTAAAAGCTCTAAAGATGACAAAATATTAGTGTATTGGCTCCATAGAATAACATATGACTGGGAGAGTTTAGAACACTGGAGAAGACATCTCCCCTTTAGAATCCCTTTATTACACCTTAGTACATTTCCCCCAATGTTTACTAAGGGTTAGTTGCATGGGTTGATGCAGCAAAGTCAGTCATGTGAACTGGGCCTTAGTCATTCTATGTTCTGGATAAAGCTGTTTCCACTGATAAATATATAAAATTATGCAGGGAGGTGGGGAAATTCGGTGATCATGTGTTAATAACTGTTATGTGATTCAGTTGCCTGAAAGGTGTTGAATAATGAGACAGTGTTTCTCTTTTTTTTAATAGTTTGCCTATTAATTAATTGGGGAACATTTCAGCTGTAAGCAGTAGTAAACAAACTAATGTTGGCTTAAAAAGTAATTACTCTTCCTAGTTCAAATACCACAAGATTTACTATGGACCACGCCCTAAAATAATGGGGAAACAAAGTCTGCCATTATTGTAAGTTAATGAAGCCAAACATGTATATGTGTATACTCTGATAAAGCAGTCAGCTATACCAACAAGCCATTAGTGACCAGAACACCAATAGAAAACACTGCTACAGGTTTGTAGTAAAACTTATGCTGACCTTCAGAATTTACCTTTTCTGTGTCCCGCTTTAAAGAGGGAGGCCGGGTTCCCCTAAAATGACAGTGAGGTGTTAAACATTTTTGTATGTTTATATAAAAAGCATTGGATAACTTTACTCACTGGCCAAAAACAAATATATATATAGATATTATTTAATGTTTTTTTCCAAACACCTTCAAATTCTGTAAAAGTTCAGGCAAATTTTGAATTATTCACATGCTTACAATTCCAATAGATTTTCATACCCCGCTTGTTGCAAACCGTTTGTTTAACCCTTCTGAATGCCAGAGAGGTGTGCAACTCAGATATGTACCGGTTGGTACCGGTTGGTAGAAGGGGTGGGGTACCGGTTGGTAGAAGGGGTGGGGGCTAAAACCTCGGAACTTAAAGCCCTTGGTCTTGATGCCAGCTTTGGATATGCAATGGTGCAAAATCTCCCTGCTTGGACCAATTGTTCTGCTGAGTGCAATGACAGGGACTTAAGCAGAACGTAAAACCATTAGTAATTCTGAAGCATACTAGATGCACCATTGTGAGGGGATAAACATTGCCCAAAAACCAGTTGGTTTAACTATTTGCGTTGCCTACCCCTCTGGCACTCAAAGGGTTAAATGGGTCTCCAACGCATTGCGAGAAATTCAAGTCGTTAAAAGATCAATTTACAATCAAGGGATATTTGTATGTCCCTCCTATTGTGCTGCTGATTTGCTTCATAATTGTTAATATTTTGCATGAGGCCAATAATGAATCCTTTAAAGACTAGACACTTGGACAATGCGTTGCACGCCCATTTAACCCTTTGAGTGCCAGATGAGTGTGCAAAGCTTTGAAAGCAATGGCAATTAAAGGGCTAATTTGGTTCGACAAAGCCGATTCTATTTTCTGTGCAGTGAGTTGCACACCAGTTTGGCATTCACAAGGTTAAAACTTCCTGGAACGTTTACATGTAAGTATGGCCGTATTTAGTCCTTTGAGTGCCAGGGGGTAAGCAATGCGTTGCTTACCCCTCTGGCATTCAAATGGTTAAGAAGAAATTCCAATGCATCTTCTCCTCCCTTTATATTTCCACACAGATCTCCCTGGATACATTTGCTCAGGTCTCTGCAAGCGTCCTTCAGTTCTTCAAACACGACCTGTTTACTTACAGCTAGGATATAAACAGAAGTTAATAGGGAAGCCTCGGCTCTTCCTTCCTCTGCTGTCTAGAAGCTTTTGGATCCACCAAAGTCAAGTTTTCAGGTGCTCTGATAAGATAGCTTATCTCTCCAAAGTACATACCATATGCACTACAGCACAGCGCTGCAGGCTTCCCTGCAATTTCCTACCTGCCAAAGATACACCAATAGAATCATAAACACAAAAAAATTAGCCTTAAACAAATATTAAGAGGCAAGAGTTAAACGCGTGTACAATCAGCCTGCAATAAAATGTACTGTTATTTGCACTGGAATACATTCATATATGTCCTGTTTTCATCTCTAGTAAATATTTAACCCTTTGAGTGCAGGAGAGTGTGCAACGCATTGCAAAGCAATGTGTTTCATACCCCTCTGGCATTCGACAGGTTATATCAGCGGTTCTCATCCAGGGTACCTTGGATCTTTTGTTTGCCGAACAACTACTTATGGTGCCCTCATTTTTCTATAAACAATTTAACATAAATGTTTAGAACGTGTATGTAGGGAAATTATTAACCCTATGCCTCGCGTATCCCTTTGGCACGCAAAGAGTTAAGCACAGGTGATTTGCTATCATTCAGACTGTGAGACCTAAGAATAACTATGTATTGAATCCTTCACTGAAAATCGATTTATAAAATATTAGGCGTGCACTGCCAATTCCAGATTACATGTTAGGGGCACCTTGTGATTGATAAAAGAGAACCCCTGATTTAAAGGAACACTAACAAGGAAGCCGGTTGCCATACCTTAAGCCTTTAAGCAATGCATTGAGCATCCCTTTGGCGCTCAGATAGTTAAATACCCCTTCCTTAGAGCTAGCTAGCATATGTAAAAATAATTATTTATATTACATCCCTAAATTAAAATCATAAACTTGCTTTTTAAAGGGTGTGTAAACTTTCCTATTCTTAGAGGATTTAATTAGTTTTGATTGTGCAGTTTGTAAGGAGAGCTAATAAGGTCAATTAACTCATTGTGATGAGTGCATACTGCTCTCTAATTCGGAAAGACAACTACTATCTTACATCAGCCCATTTACAGGAAATGCTGTGGTACTTGGGGCCCTGAAAAAGCAGTAATAGCTGCTCCCCAGAGCATGTGTAAGATTAAGCAATGCGTTGCGTACCCCTCTGGCACTCAAAGAGTTAATGCAGGACACTTATGAAACACACACAGTGCTCTTAAGAAGGAGAGCGTCCTGCTTCATAATGGACAGATGTTCATCGTAACCCTTTAAGAACCAGATGGGTTAATTATTAGCATTGATTAATAACCCTGCCAACGAATTCCATAGCATGGCACGTGTTTATTACAGCAGACAGTATATACACTACTGTCAATACAGTAGAAAGCAAATCATATGTTCCAATACAATCCAGCAGAATTCTGGTTGAGGGTCGTCAACAGGTGTGGAGATTAACCTTTTGCCTGCCATCCATCAGGTGGCATAAGATCACACTTGCACAATCCTGCCCTCTATACATATGAAAGCCAGAGCTGAACAAGATAAGGTCATGATTATCCACTCCATGCACCAAGCTTGCACACAGCTGGGGTCCTATAGGACTGCCACATTGGTAGTAAAATATAACAGCTGGAAGTCCCACTGCTTCTATCTAGGCCTTCACAGGATTTACACAATGACCGTGCATCATAATAGCAAGCACAACAAACAGATTGTCCTTTTCACTTTTTAATACATATGCAGATAATATGTTGTTTCATAAACGAGTATTGGCCACATTATGACAAAATAACAATAGTTGGTTCTCATGCACTGTTTACCTCTGAGTGTCAGAGTGGTCCATTGCATCAGTCTCTCCCAACCCACCAACTGTGCATAGGTTTCACTATAAGTGGTGTGGTTTGATTGTCCCAATTTGAAGGCCCCGTGTCCCCACCAACTCTAAAGACCATGTGACCTTTAAAGGATTAATACAACATCATCCTATAATATGAGCAGACGCCGCCTTTGATGCAAGACAAATAAAGACTCACGCTGTAGGATTGCCCTGACTCGTGTGCAGTCCTGCAGAATTACAGTTTTAAAAGTGACCTTGTATTAAACATTCGAGTGCCAGAAATGTATCCAACGCATTCTCTGGCACTTGAAGGGATAAAATGAGGTCTGGTCTCTTAGATCAGCCCTTGGGACATATCTATCAACCAATCATATTTCTAGGATATCCTTACTTAACCCTTTGAGTGTCAGAGGGGTATGCTTTGCAATGCGTTTTGTTACCCCTTGCGCCCAAAGGGTTAACCATGACCGGGTACCCAATGCTGTGCACATTTATCTGGTCTTCAAAGAGTTAACCACAGGTAGAGCAATTAAAATGGCTGATTTATAAAACATACACACGTCAAACCCAAAAAATGAGAACAACTACAATGTCCAGACATTTAAATGGACCATTAACCAGTTGTGTTAGAGAAGTCTCAATTGCTTCGTAATTCGTTGGAGACTTATTTAAAGTGAAAATAGTTAAAACATAGATAAATGGGAAGTTGTATTTGTTCCTATATGCTACGGTTGGTTTGTCACAGAAATGCTACACTTTAGATAGTGCATGGAGCCCAATGTGTTAATCTGCCCCGGGATCAGATGTATGCTGGTGAAACAGAATAAACCGATTGGAAATGTATTAATATGGACTTAACTCTTCACTTAGGAACACATTCACTGAATTACTGTAAATGAATTTGTCTTAACACAATTCGACTTATTGGCTTATCAGGTCAGTATGAAGTAATACGCTGACTTACAATACATTACCCTATTCATTCAGAAGTCTGCTAATTAAATGATCTTTCAGTTATTGATCACAGTCCCCAGACTAGGGAAGCTACCTGGTGCCATTGCTTGTAAGCATAGAACCAGATCAAAGCAAACTGCTCTGCCCTTCAAAGTACTACCTTTGAACCAGCTCCAGGATGACATTTGCATACAATAGGGAGCTTTCTGCAGCAAGTCTATAGAGTCTAATCCCCCTGTCCACTTTCATATTTTGGTTTTCATGTCGTGTTGCTCACATTTATCCTCCATTCTTTTCATTCTCGTTGCATAGTTTCTCTTAACCCTTTGAGTGCCAGGGGGTAGGGAACACATTGCAATGCGTTGCGTACCCATCTGGCACTCAAAGGGTTAACCCTTTTAGTAATTGCTATGGCCATGCACACACAACGTATATACAAAATGTGGTAATTTTATATATATATATATATATATATATATATATATATATATATATATTTATATATATGTGAGAGAGAAAGAGATGCAAGATAACCAGCGCTCTCGCTTAACCCTTTGAGTGCAATGCATTGCGTTGGATACTTCTCCGGAACTCAAAGGGTTTTGAATTCAAAATGGTGCACAGGTAAAGGAGCACTGCTGTGTATTATTATTATTACCTTATTTATTATCACTGTGGCAGCATCTATGCCTCGGTTCTTCCACTGGGACATAATTAAACGTCTTAGAACGTTAAGACCCATGAGTGCCTCTTTAACCCTGTGAGTGTCAGGGAAGTAGCCAACGCATTGCAGCGCAATGCTTTAGATACCCCTGGCACACAAAAGGTTACACTGAGTGAAAGAGATCCAACTAAATTACATTTCCCTTTAACCCTGTTAACCCTTTCAGTGCCAGAGTTCCGTCCGCTCTAGCACTCATATGCTAATTACCATATGTCCTGTCCAGTAACCTTCCTTGTATCTCTCCCCTATCATTAATCTGTCTGCTTTCGTTATAGTCGCTATTTCCTCACTCAAGTAGACATTGATATGACTAATAAACTATATCTGCAAACAAACTAAGCTAAAATAAAATGCTATTGTTAGCAGTCCAGGTGTATAAATACATATATATATATAGAGAGAGAGAGATGTGCCCTTTGAAATAGAAGTAAGGGTTGAAACCCAAGATCATTAACTATTATGCGAGAATCACTGAGGCTGATGTTGGTAGACGTAATGTTTAAGTTCTGGGACAAATCAACTGCACTGGAAACCGTAAAAGAGAATAGGTTTAAACGGGGATTTTAACTCGCTCAGCGCTGGATGTATCTGTAATTGAATTAAATGGAAACGTGGGGAGTTAATGTGTAGCTTAATGCAGCTCTTTTGCTACAGAACTTACTGCCTCTACATCTGTAGTCAGTCTTTTCGGCTAGTTCCACCTGTGCTTAGGTTGGGATTGGGTAGGAGGGCTTGAAGATATCAGCTTAACCCCTCTGGTCCTTAAGGGTTAAAAAACACTATGGAGATATTATTATTAATAAAAAATAAACATGCATACACACCCATTAACCCGTTAAGGAACAGAGACAATCGCAAAGTAATGATAAGCAAAGCCTTGCAAACGACTCTGGCCCTTAAAAGGTTTAAAAGTAGTGATATACTATAATATATACAGACACAACTGTTTGCTTTTCCTTGCAATTAATGTCACCATAAATGTACTTACTGATACCGCTTGTATTCCAGGTAAACTGACTGGGCCGTCTCTAACTGAGGACATATATGAAAAAGTACATTACTATTGATTTTGATGGGCTAATTTCTACTTGAAGTCCCATATAATCAATGGTGAATGTATGAAAAATACATGCTGAAGGGGTTTATTATTCACTGTAATTGTTCCCATGTATCCATGTAGCAGGCATTTTCATATGCGTCCACTTTTAACCCATTTGAGTGCCAGAGGGGTAGGGAACGCATTGCAAAGCAAAAGCTTGGTCCACCCCTCTTGTAGTGAAAGGGTTAAATGAATGATCTGGACATTCTGTTTGCATTCCAGTTTATCACTGCCTCAAAGCCTGTGATATGGATTGAATACTTTGGCGCTGCAGCTTCAACCAATCCATATAATCAACCCCAAGTCTATTATCTCTCAGTCAATAAACAGGGATTATTTATACAAAAGCAATAGCATGGGAGTTGTATTATGTTATCTAAAATTAACCACAAAAGGTGCAGACGCATTACATCGCAAAGTGTTGCAGGCACCTCTGTTCCTTAACGGGTTAAAAGATACCAAAGGAAATTTAAAAAGTATAGGGAATGTTATCTATATGTAGCTAACGTTAACACGCGTCCTTTTAACCCTTTGAGTGCCAGAGGGTTACGCACGTACCCCTCCGGCACTCAAAGGGTTAACTCAGGGACGCATTTGAAAATAACTCTGCTTGACTGCACGGAAATCAGTATCTGTTAACCCTTTGAGTACCAGATGGGTACGGAACGCATTGCTTTGCAATGCGTTCCGTACCCCTCTGGCACTCAAAGGGTTAATAAACCAACAACAAAAAAAGCACAAGCCTTGATTTAACCCTTTGAGTGTCAGATTGGCACACAATGCATTGCCTACCCCTCTGGCACTCAGATGGTTAAAAGGAAACGTGAACACCTTAGATGGTTCTCAACCGGTTAACCACTCCCGATTCATTGCCACAGTCAATATATGCGTTGAGCTCTGAATGTAAAAACCAAACAATTGATTCGATTGGAGATTTGTGCATTGGATCTTTATCACTTGGAATTACATCGACCAGACTTTTAACCCCCTGAGTACCAAAAGCAATGCGTTTGCTACCCCTCTGGCACTCAAAGGGTTAAAAGGGGAACCATATGAAATAGACATATGAGGCTACGCCGAAGTCAAAGTAGCAGAGAGTTATATATTCCTTATGGCGCAGGTGATTTGCCCTAGAATTGCACCTCTTGTATTTGATACATATGTCCTATTGAGCCAGGTATAAAATGGACCGTTAAGACGCAATTGTATCACAGGGGTAACTGCAAATTACCCACTAATCAACCATATTCGTTAGCATAGTTAACGACAGTAACAATACTAAAATGCAATAGACAGCTTTGATGTTGAACACTTCTTTAATGAACTTTAATTCCATAGGGCACTGCCATTAACCCTTCGAGTGTCAGATAGCTGGGAAATGGTAACGTTTGACTGTGTACTGATTAAAGTAACCATAACCTCAAAGGCATTTACATATTAGCTAGATTGATTTTTGTACCTTGGGCAGCGTCGTTTTATTATACAATCACAAAGAAATCTTAACGTTTTCAGGACCAGATAGGCACACTGCGTTCCGCAATCTTCTGGTCTTCAAAAGGGTTAACCAAGGAAAACAAAAGGGACAATCAGCCCTAAGTAGTACAATTGAAACCTCAAGTCGTGTTTATTATTATATATGTGGAAGTTATGTGCATATTTATATATACATCCGCTTGGTGCTCAATATATGATCTTTGTTTGTGTTGAGGAACAGTCTAGAATAACAATGTGCATATTAATTTTCCATATCATGTGCTGATACAGTAATTGAACAAGTTCACCTTAAGAGAGACACACCCAGTGTTGTGTGAGTGATTTGCTGAATTAATTTACTTTTTTTTATTTAATCACGTTTTAAAGGAGTAGTTTCTTTATGGGACAAAAATATGTTATAGGGAGTTTCTTGCGGAGTAAAATAAACGCCCAGTACTGGGAGATTTTCAATTTAAAAGTGGTTACAACGCAAACTTTTTTTTTTTTTTTTTACATTAAACGACAATTTTCTCCTGTGGCCACCAGGTGGTGCTGTTCCTGACGCTT
The DNA here is from genome assembly GCA_037306005.1 of Rhinophrynus dorsalis. Lineage (NCBI taxonomy): Eukaryota > Metazoa > Chordata > Amphibia > Anura > Rhinophrynidae > Rhinophrynus > Rhinophrynus dorsalis. The sequence goes on from CM074722.1 coordinate 221,129,861, forward strand.
ACAATGGGTAGTAGTAGTCCGTGAATTATGCTCTCCCATGCAGTCCATTGTAAATAAAACAATGGGGGTTATGAACTAAGGTGTGATGATGTGGTCTAAATTACTTCTACTGTGGTATCACTTCTCCAATTTCTATGTTAGTCAATAGAGCCTATGCACTAATATCTCTAAAGCTGGAGAAATCATAGTGAATTGGCTCCATAGAATAAAATAGGAACAGGAGAAGTGATATCACTGGAGAAGTCATCTCCACTTTATTACCACTTTATCACAACTTCCATAATCCTCAGTCAGCCAAAGGCAGACTCAGGGATATGGGTTTTGTAGTTCAACAGCTGGAGAGCCATATGTTGACCAAACTTTGTGAAAACTGTATGAAGGACCGACTAGACATAGCTGATGAGCCACTGGCTTCCCAACCTGAATAAACTGTGTGCAATGGTGCAAATGGGAGCCAGGGGTTGCTCAGCCCCCCCCTCCTTTACAGAAAAAATGATGATATATAAGTTGTGTGAAGATAAAACCAAGACGAGGGACAGCTTCTTCTTAGAAAGAGAGGGGTCTATATGTCAGCAGCATCCAGGATAAGCCTTATCAGTCCCTCACAAACCGAACGGTCTGAATGAACACGCATTCTCAGTATCTGTTGAATGTGAGCCAAATTGCATTTTCACTCCAGGGGGTAGTATGTTTAACTATTTGAATCACAGGATGTCAGCAACGAAACATGTTTATCACATTCTTTTTTGTGATTATTATATACATGTGTCCTTTTTATTTAAAATGGAGCAATTCTGCGGCAAACCATCTACACAATATGCGTTAAATAGTCCCAAATTTCTGATTAATGTAAATGGGTCTTTTAACCCCTTGAATGTTAGAGATACTTTGCAATGCCTTTGAGACCTATCCAGGATTCAGTGGGTTAACAAGGCTAACTCTCCATTGAATCAATGAGAATGTGTATGTGTCCATCATAGTGCAGGTGGCTTGCCCCAGAATTACTCCACTGTGTTTACACATAGAGGTCATTGAACCAAAGATCCACCAGAGCTCAGACAATCCAATGGCATGGTGTTCAGCCCTGCATTGCTTTACACGAGTCAGGCAAAGGGTCAGTCCTTTGAGTACCAGAGAGGTACGCAGCAATGCGTTGAGTACCCCTCTGGCACTCAAGGGGTTAAGTGATGCAGCCAGCAGATACACTGATTACATTTTTAACCCTTTGAGTGCCAGAGGGGTGTGCAACGCGTTGCATACCCATCTGGCCCTCAAAGAATTAACCTTTCTACTGCCAGAGTGATATCCAACGCATTGCAATGCACTGGATATCCATCTGTCACGCAACAGGTTAATCTGGTGTCAGGGAACAATTACTAGAGTGTGGAGGAGATATTTTTTGCTAATATAGGAAAGCCCCAAAATGTGACTAGTGAAGATGCACAACCGCAGCACGTTAATCTTTTCTTAACGGAAACTGAACAGTGCTTGAGGTGTTTCGTCTCTTTTTGCAGGCGTAATAATATATGTGTTATATAAAGTGAAGAGTGATTAACACATATTGACACAAGTATGTGACCGTTTAGTTCTAGAGAGGTGCACAGTACATTGCACAGCAATGCGTTGCATCCTCATACTGGTACCCAAATGTTTAAAATAAACGGAAATCTGCATGGCAACACAGGAATCAGTGGAACCCTGCAGTGTGCATGATTTTATAAGCGTGCCTAACTTAAAAGGAAGGTCAATTTACTTGAGCAATTCTGGGGAGAATAAAGAGGAAATAAAAACAATTTTCGAATAATACACAAGGGGGCTTTTAACCCATGGATAGAGAATTGGAGACTATCTTGCATTTAGTGCGTTAAAACACCGTTTAAGTCAATATAAAAGTGGGGAATTGTGTTAAATGCACCTGCCTCCTATCTCCAAACCCAGCCACACGCTGATATCCGTGTAGATTACCATGCGCAGCATTTAGAGGAAATGGAATCATAAGTTCCAACTCCGGCTTCAGCCTATAAACAACTGGACACAAGGGTCAGCATTCACAAAGCAAGAATGAGACAAACCCACTGCGCTACTTATTCTAAGTTACATTTCATATTAATCTAAATCGGTCTTTTAACCCCTTGAACCCCATTGTTCCCCGGTGTTGGTGACCCCTCAAGGTGTGAAAAGACTCATTTGAATCAATAGACTTCTGTAGCATTTAAGAGGTTAAATACCTAGTTAAAACCATTTGAGTACCAGAGAGGTATCCAAGAGAGGTGGCACTCAAAGGGTTAATTCAATGAGACTTTAGAGAATGTTAAATTGTTTCCTGCGTTTCAATTGGTTTACCACAGCACTATTCCAGCGTTGGTATGATCTTGATATTATTGAACCAAACGCTAATCAATAAAAACAGCCCCCCCCCAAGCTCCAGTATAGATGGTAGAAACTAGAATGTCAGATCCTGGTTTCATTTGAATTTTGGAGATGAGCCAGAGCCCATCCCTGATTAATAAAAGAGTAATTCTGATGGATAGAAGACAAATGTTAATTAAATGCTATTCCTCCCACGTATAACACATTTCTACCCCTCCCCCTTGCCAACCTGCATCAACCCAAACTTTACTCTTGAAGTTCTGCCAACGTCTCACTAATTGTTTGTTTTGGACGAAATGTATATCGTTTTTCAGTTATATTTTTCCTTCTATTCATTTTTGAAGTGGCACGTATCAATATAGCGTCCCCTTTAATGTGGATCTTCAAGGAGAATATGGACACAGTTTATAAAAGCCGCTTCTGCAAAACGATGACACATTATCCATCAGAAAAAGTACGTTTTTAATCAATGAACCAACTTTCATTTATACACGTGAACAATTGCGCCTCAGTTGTTGCTGATCATATTATGATTTAAAGATGTCAGCCAATGTGCTTCTTAATCCTTTGAATATCAATGTATTGCTGTGCAATCAAACGGTTAATGGACAGCTGACAGGTCTATTTTCCAAGAAGTTCTGCATCAGCTGTAGCTTTTTCTGCAAGATACCTAACATGGTACTCAACTCACTGAAATCACAACAGAGTGTTCCAAGTCTGTCTTTGGTACAGATTGTACCTCCAGGAGACTGAAGAATATGCCTATTAACCTCTTGAACACCAGCTGTGTGTGCAACGCATTAAACCACTGGTACTCAAGGGTTAAATCATATTCAAGTAATCCATCAAGTCAAAACGTGTTGGAACTCTGGGACAAACTATAATTATCATAAGAACGGGTCACTTTTTAAATATATAAAGTAATGCAGTCATTTTATTTTACCTGATTTAATATAACACATTTCGAAATTACATGTAGTGGAGATAGTTACTGAATTGCATTAATGGGTTTTCTAAATTAATCAGATTGAAAGGTGATATTGGTTTCGTTTTAATAGAACTTTTTTCCCAGTTTGTAAATGGCTTTGCATTCATGTGACATTAATCAAACTGTTGATCTCCTTTAGACAGCACATTCTGCAAGTGCATACCATTTGAATGGATAGTAACACTTGGGATGAAAAAAAAAAGTTTTATCAAAAAGTTATTGCAGCTCAAACGTGATTTTTTTTTTAGGTGTAGTATCTCAATGGACTGAAATTGTACAGTGGCGCTGTTGCTACACCATCCTATGTAGATTTATGGTCTACTGAGCAGAGCAGTCCATAGGATGGTGTAGAAACAACACCACTGTAACATTTCAGGTCATTGAGATGATGCACCTAAAAATTAAAGTTTGAGCTGCAAAGAGGAGTTCTCAGTTGGTGACTGTAAAATGCGCGGATAGTTATACAATGTTCCCTGCATCACCGAGTGATCACTATGCTGCCTCTCAGGGTTGGGCAATGTGAGGCCCTCCAGCTGCTCCCTAACTAGTCCCATCACCCACAGCCTCCATTACCCACCCCTGATGTTGTGCCAGGTTTTCTACATTGTTTTACTATATTTTCTACATTATTTTACTATCTTTTCTACACTTTCTCGGCATTCACATAGCCACACAGAAAGATATCTGGAAACAAATTCAGATAGCTCATTGTCTGGGACATGAACAAAAAATAAAACAATACAAAGTATAGGCAATTTGGCTTTACATACTGGACACTTGCAGAATATCAAAGTCCAAAAAGGAGACTGGTACTCAAGAGGTTAATAAATACCTCCCTATATGCACTTTCTCCATGTTTAAATGACACATACTTAGTATATGCGTGTGTCAAGTGTCTCATTAGCTAAGTGTCAATATATAAAACTGTACTATTCAGACTGTTGTACACCACGCTTGTGAATGATGTTATGAAATACGGACGTATATACACTGAAGTATATGTCTTGGATGTGTAACGTCATCAAAATATGGGGTGTTTTTATTTATCTATTTTACAGTGTGTTGTATACCCTTCTGGTTAAGCCTTAGAAACCTATCTGGCATTCAAAGGGTTAAAGATGAGCAATTCTGCAGCAAACTACATCATAAGGGTGCATAAAAATTCCCATTGACTAATATGCTGATTTTTAACTCTTTGAATGGTAGCTTGGTCTCCAACATTCAAGGAGTTAAAAACACGCGCTAAACCTATTTGGTCTAACCCTTTGAGTGACTCTTTGGCAGTCAAAGGGTTAAAGACTTGTATTTGTTTATTTGTCCCCCATGGTGGAATTTCCTCAGAATTGCGCATTTTCTTTCTGTATTTAACGCCCTTGGTGTATCTTAATGTTTTCATACAATAATACCCCCTTTCCCGTATTCCTCCACATTACTGCTTCTCTTCAGGCATATAAATATCCACTGTTAGCTCAGGTTAGCTGTCGCTTCTCCAGCCACTTAGTCCATGTTCCTATACGTGTTAATAATATACCCACATGCTGACATGCCTGCCTGGGGCTGTGGGCGTGGCCAGGGAGGGGGATTGCTCGTCTAATACACAGTATGTGTACAAACACATCCAGCAATATAGCCAATCATCTAAGACGCCTCTCATTAGTATTCAAGCCAATCATGGCCTGGCAAGGACCTTAACAAGAGACGAGAAGGAGCGACCCAGGATAGTTGAAGTTTGTGGACTTGTTTGCTGCACTACTAAGCCTGGCTCTCTGCTCCCCAGTCACTCGCACACCTGGTTTATCCCGGTGAGCAGTGTTGTCTCAGGATGAGTGTGGCTTTTTCTAATCTTCAACCAGTGGAAGACAAGCCGCTTGGGATGGTTTCAGTAAGTTAAACTTCCTACAAAACTTGGGAATACTTTCACCTAGGTAGAAATCTAAGGATTCTGGAGCAAAATGATCGCACCTTATTGATTATAATAGTCTGGTGTAATCGCTCTGCTCCTTAATGAACATGTCTGTTTGCGTTACCTGTTTAATCATTTTAGCGTACGAGGAGTGCGATGCAGTGCAAATCGGTTAATCCCCATCAAGTGTAGGGTTTGCATACCCCTCTGATCTTTAGGGATTATTGATGGATATATAACTTGTCTTCACGATGTGATATTAGATTAAGCCTCTTCCTCTATAAAATGATTAAACCCTTCAATACGTATCAGAATAGAAACTTCTAATTCAGATCATATCTGCTTAATTTTGGTTTGATGCATTTGTGCTTTAACTACTTGACATGATGGATGTGTTAACCATTTATTTAAAGCACTCAATCTGCAGTATGTATTTTACTGCAACAGTCTTATTCAGTTTACTTTAGATCTCTCTGGTATCTTGTTACAAACCTTTTTTTTTTTTTTTCTGAGAAGTCCTTTTTAATGAGCTGCTTGTTTGTATAAAAGGGTTTCTTTCTTCCCCCCTCTATGAAAAAACGTTTATAATATGTATTGATAGTCTGAGAAACTCTCAGAATTTTTTGAGAAAAAAAAGTAAAGACAAACTATTGAAAGGATTTAGTTATTTGAACAGCAGCCGGCACTGTTTGTTATATGCTCCAATCCTTGACTATTAGTCTGTAGGTGAGCAACTAGTTATACAGGTTTCACAGTAATAATATGGTTTTCCACTGAGCTAATGTTTAGTAATTAGACAGCTTTGGAATGGGTTGTGTGTGTGGTGGTTCTTTTCTTTTTTTTTTTTTTTTTTTAAGTTCTCCACTCCCGCACTACAAATCCTATTCATGGTTGGAGGATGTGAGTTGTAGTCCAACAACTGCAGAAAGTTTCCCAACTGTATTGAGCCTCGCTTTTATATCCTCCCGTGTTAGGTCAGACACGAAGCTTTAACGTTTACAATAAGTAATGCATATTCATGTTGTGCTTGTCTGAAATCGGCGTTCCTCCAGCTGTTGAACTACAGTTCCATCATCACCCGTGGGTGATGATGGAACTTGTAGTGCAACAACTGCAGGTATGCGAGTTACATGCAAACGCTCTATACAAGGGTAATCCGTTTAACCAGCCTCTTCCTGGCACCTGTTCTAACAGTCTGTCCTTTTTTGTGTCCCATAGGAGATGACCATGGATGATCTGAGACCACTGTCTGACATGGGATATGCCATGATCGAATCTTGCATCAAGAAGGAAGAAGATGACTTGGGGAAATTTGTGGACTTGGACTTTATTTTGGCTCACACCAGCAGCTCTCAGAATGGTGGAACCACCACAAACCACGGTGGCACCTACCCGCTGCCTGAGACTCCTGAGAGCTGCAACACTACCTATGACAGTGATGGATCATACACCGCTAATCAGAAATATGGAGGTGGGAGCTTTGCGGGGAGCCCACATCACAGCTATGTGGCTGAGCTCCTGACCCCCGATGTGCACTGTTTGGATGTTCCACCTGACTTTGGACTTAAGGGCCCCATACATAATAGGAAGTATACTGAACTGAGAGTATCCAACATGGACACACCGGTGCATCTGACAGTGGAACAGCTACAACATTTAGGACACAAAATCAAAAAGGAGCGACCTGAGCAGTCCTGTATGTTGGGTGCCACATCTCCCACCTCTCCTGATTGCATGGGCCCCATGATGGAGCAGAAGTCCAGCCTGATGCAGATTCATGGACAGTTACACCAGAATCCTGCTTTTTCCCAGCACAGAGTGAGCCCCCCTGTGTCCACAGAGGACTTGTCCCCCAATGACTGCCATATGATATCTGACATGCACTGCCTTCCTATTATGCCAATGACACAGCACTACCAAATAGCAACCCCTTACCCACCTCACTTTCACAACCAACCTCCGGCACAGTTTCATGGACAGTTTGGCGTATACAGAGATCCTATGAAGGTTCATCCAGCTATGCATGGCATGATCGTCACCCCTCCCTCCTCGCCTCTCTTAGAATATTACCCTGCCATGAATGCCCCAGATGACTGCAAACCAAAGAGGGGCCGTAGGTCATGGGCAAGAAAAAGAACTGCAACCCACAACTGCGAGTACCCCGGATGTGGCAAAACCTACACAAAGAGTTCCCATCTCAAGGCTCACATGCGAACCCATACAGGTAAGAAGTTTCCTACAAATCTACCAGTAGGGTGGCGCTCTAGAGTTGGGTGATGCTACATGTCTTCTCTCGCTACCACTTTGTGCTGGAGCCGTCTCCCTAACAAAGTGATGAACTGGTTTATTGTGCAATCTACAATACATCTAGTTCCTGGTTAACTCAGTTTGAGACTTATAAGATCTAGAGCATTCTTGGCCCGGAAAGTTTAATCCATTCGAGCGTTTAGATGTGAGGTGTATTGGGTTTAAACACCTGGAACTGTAATTGGTAGAAATTATGCAGTGTGTATAATCCGAAATCGTCCGCCTGTTGTGGACTCCAAATCCCATCATCCCCCGCCAGCCGTTAACTGGCGACGGATGATGGGATTTGTAGTGCACAACAGCTGATATGCCTTGGGTTGCCTGTCGCAGAACTTTGCGCTACTGGGGGCGGCAATGCAGAGAAATACGTTGCTCATCCTTCTGGCTCTTTAAAGGTCTAGCAAATGAATTCAATTTTTTTTTCTTATGACTTAACCCATTCTTCTCTTTCTGCAGGCGAAAAGCCATATCACTGTAACTGGGAGGGCTGCGGCTGGAAGTTTGCCAGGTCTGATGAGCTCACTCGCCACTTCCGCAAGCACACTGGTCACCGACCGTTCCAGTGCCACCTGTGTGAGAGGGCGTTCTCCAGGTCCGATCACCTGGCCCTGCACATGAAGAGACACATGTAAAGACGAACTGTACAAAACCACAGTAATATATTTGAGAGACTATTTATAGAAATCTCGTATTTTCTTATGGAAAGGGAGAGATGTTTCTGTACATAAAGGCCTGTAAAAAAGATTAGTATTTAAGAATCAAACCTGATCAATCGGGTAAATCTGCGGTAACCAGAATATAAATAAATATTATTTAAAGAGGATCGCTGTATGTAAAGGATACTCTTATGCTCCCAATTTGTACAATATTTGTAATTTAGCTACTTGCGTTTTTGTAAGGTGAATTGAAGTTCTTGGCTGACCTGGAATGTTACAGCTATTTTATAACATACTTATTTTTTTATATATATATTTTTTTTTCTCCTAAAATTAAATTGAAGTATTCCAGAACAGGCCCATGCTCTTAAACGTGCAATTTAATTCCATATAAGACTTAACCCGTTGAGTGCCAGATGTATCAAACGTAATGCGTTTGATACTTCTGACATTCAAATGGTTAAGGACCAGAGCAGTGTGCAAAGCATTGCCTTGCAATTTTTTTTTTTTTTTTCTTCCCTCCCCAAACACAACTGACCGAGGAAACGGCGACATCTAATGGACACTTGATGCACTGTATAATAGACGCCATGTAACTTCTTTGTATAACATTTATAGAGGCCATTTTGCAAGGTCAATTGTTTTTATACTTTACAAAACTTTGTATATTTTTTTAAAACCTTATCTGCTATTTCCCTTTAAAAGGGAGAGAAGACTACTTGGTACTGTGGAACTGCCTTGCTAAAGCTGTAAATAGTTGTATAATAAATCAGAGTATGTCAAGAATTGAATCTGGATATTTGTGCACACTTATTTCACACCATTTTAAATATTGAAATGTAGAGTTAGGTTTTGAAACGTGGCCATTTTCAATAATACTCTGACTGCTGTTTTCCTTATTTGCAACTATATCTGATTGCTATCTAGGCTAAATGCATCACAAAGGCAGCTTTTTCATACTATACTGAACCAAATAAAAGCCTGCATAGGTCTCTCCCAACGACTTTAATTGACTGTGAGGGACAAAAATGCTGAATGGAACACCAAAACACATCTGTTTACAAATAAGTGTGAGGTTGGCTGTGTTGGGGGCTAGACTGGCCATCTGACTATTTTATAGACAAAATCAACAACCTGTATCTGTTTAATTGAAAATGTAACAAAGTTGGGAGGGGAATGTACAGTGCATCCTGCAATGTTTCAGACTTCTGCTTTGAGGCTTAAAACAAAGTATTGCTATCCCTTTATAATATATATGTTTTTTTTTTTTTGTTTGTTTTTTTGTTTAGGCATTAAAAAAAAAAAAAAAAAACTATATAAGTCTTATCTCTCAAACCTTTATGGTTTGAGAGATATTCACAAGCAAAGTTTCCCCTCCCGCCCCTTCTACCTAGTGTAAGCCATCTCTTCTCGGATGTGGAATCCAGTCCATAGACCAGACAGATAACAACAGAAGGGGACACTCTTCTTCCTATGAGAACAATGAAAGCCCTGCCCCCCCTTGACAAGCTTTTCAGGTTTTTCCCCTTATCTTAAATGAAGATTGTCCCTCTCTGCAATCTACCTGGTCACCTCCCTTCTGCTCTGGCTGAACAGTATTACATCGGTAAAAGGGGCGGGAGGGGGACACTTTATCATTCAATTACTCTTGAACTACAACTCTGACAGAATTGAAATAACACTCAAGTCCAAATACTATGAAGATTAAATTAGAGGTGCTTTTATTATGAAACATTACTATCCCTTTAATGTAGTCTTCCGTATGCTGGAGTAGATTTTTTTTTTTAACCCCTTGAGGGGTGCAAAATGAATTGCAAACACCTGGTCATCAGTGTTAAATGGGCAGCTGTAACAGCTTTACTGAATATAAGAGCAATGGCTGCTTCTAATTTCAAGCACTTAACCAACTTCTTTATAGCTTCTCTCAATGCCAACATTAAACAGAGGCTGCTCTCTGACTAGGACAACTTACATCAGCTTACCCTTTGAGTGCCAGAGGTATGTAATGTGGTGCATACTTCTGCTGGCATTTAAAATATTACAGCCAGTTTAGGGATGTACCACACACACTCCCCTCTAAATGAAACTTCTTTCTGCAGTATAGTGCACAAATATACAGCCTAAAAGGGGTACATACATAATAGCAGTAGCTTTTGAATGCAAATAATGGAGCTTTCCACTTTATCTTGAAGCACAGCTCGACCCCTTGTATTTAAGTCTCTGAGTGCCAGATGTATTGAATGCATTGATTAACTCTAGCACTCAAAGGGTTAAGGGTTTTAAAAGCCCAGTTCAAACTTAATGGGAATTTGGGATTTTAGTTATTCTCTATAGTGCTGTGGGTTTTCTCTCAGATCACACTAATATTTATTTATTTTGGACAGAAGATACTTAACAAGTGTTTAAGGAAAACCTGATCTGCAGAAAGCTGTATTTCTGCTCAGAGGCAAACCTAGTAGTTGCTCAGAATAACTGGAAACATTGAGGAAAATGGGCATCATCAGTAATTGGTCCAGTGTATTGTTTGAGCTAGATCAGATGTATAAAGATTTGCATGTGTTTTACAGATGCTTGGTCTTGGCCTGCATCTTCTTCCAGCACTGACACTTGCTACATATCTTTGATGCGTAGATTGTGTAGTCAATTTACTGCCAAAGTGATCAAAATACTTGCTCTGAGACCATTCTATACCTATGCCAACAAATTAGGCTTTTAAATTATTTTGACACAAATAAGGGCCTTTTCAAATTTTGGGTGATAAGTATAGTGTCTTCCCTCTTCATTGATGCAATTATGGGTCAAGCCAGCTCCACCACAGGAAGAGAAAGGGGGTGGGGGCTATTGCTTGTTGCCTTATCATTGATTGTAATCACATACTGTCAGTCTGTATAAAAGATCCTATATAATAATTCCCTAAGGTTTGTCTGAAGCAGTCATGCGCAGTAGAGACTGCTGTGAGTGTGCTTTAGTCATATGCAGTAAAGACTGCCCATGCCGTGGCTATTATGGAGTGGGGCTCACCGAATTCAGACCGGAGTCGCACAGAGATGACTCCGGTCTGAATTCGGAGTGTTTTGCTCTGTATCAGGTGTGGCCACTCTCTACTGCTCATGCCTGCAGAGGTGGAACTGTGGCCTGTTTAAACAGGCCTTTCAACTTCTATGTAAAGAGTGTCCCAATGCTGGGGAAAGAAGTCACACAAAAATCATGAAATGAGATCTGTTTATGGAGATTAGTATGCATAAAACACATGTGGACATCCCCCTGCATCTCATCTAGGGCCGAAAGAACACTACCACTTTTGCTTTAGATCTTTGTTTTTAAAATTCTCTCAGGATGAGGATGCTGTATTACGAAACTGAGTAATTCAAGAGCAATTTAACTGCACCATCAGCAACAAGTAAAAATTAGTGCAGTTGATTGTTGATAATGCACTTGGATGTAAAAATCTAAAGGCAGAAAGAGGGGATATGATAAAAACATTCAAATACATAAATGGATTCAACAAAGCGCAGGAGGGAAGTACATTTCAGGACACAAGACTAAAATTAGAAGGGACACTGGTTTATATGTAGAGTAAAAGTTTTATTTCACTGAGAGGGTAGTAGACATACCTGGTAACTTTCAAAAATCAATCACCCTGAGATTTAACCTCTTAGTGATTGGCCGCAAGCACATGCAACCTTTTTTTTTTTTAAACTATTTCCGGGACGTTCATGTGCATCCTCTGTCCACCTGGGACATCCACTCAGGATGTACATGTACGTCCTCGGCCAGTAAGGGGTTTAAAAAAAAAAATCCACACCTTTACTACTGTGTTTAGATCAGTAATTTGCTTCACATATGATGTTAATCAGTTAGCGCACAGATTGGCAAATGCAGGGTACCAAGACTTCTGTGCCAGTCTTATTCTTTAACCCTTTGAGTGCCAGAGAGGTTCACAACACATTGCTCTGCAATGCGTTGCATACCCCTCTGGCACTCAAGGGTTAAAGAAATCCACATTCTCTTTAAGTCAGTGGCGACTCAAGGATTTCTACTGGGGGGGGCACACATGGGGCCATAAGAAAAAATGTGTGGGGGGGGCAACTTAATGAGCAGTGACAAAGTCTTTACACCTATAATAATAACAACATTTAGGCCAGTGGGTATGTATGTACGCGCATTATATCAACGGAAAACTTTGGTAGACTGGTAAAATACTGATATATTTTCCTAGCAAGTATTAAAGCTCTAGCACGATGCATCTCATCACAGGTCCATTTGTATTCCTGTCTTAATCAGCTTCACATATGCCACCACCAAAGCAATACAGAGTTATATGGCAGCACTAGAGCAATACAGTTATATGTCACCAAAGCAATATACCACCACCAGAGCACTACAGTTAGATGCCACCACCAGAGAAATACAGATTTATATGCTTAAATACCACCACTAGAGCAATAAAGAGTTATGTCACCACCGATGCTATACACCACCACCAGAGCACTACAGTTAGATTCCACCACCAGAGCAATAGTTATATGTTACCAGCACAGCAAAATGCCACCACTAGACGTCTCTTGCCTCTTGGGGTTTGTATAAAAAAGTGTAATTTTGCATTTTAACACTATCCAGTAGACTGGCATGCTGAACAAGTTGAAGACATTTCCAGCATTCAATGAGTTAAAGAAACAACATCTAAACATGAATATGGGGTCATATACACTTAACCGCTTGAATGCCAGAGGGGTAAGCAATGCACCGAGAAGCATTGTGTTGCTCAATCCTCTGCCACTGAAACCTGGACCCTTTTGAATGCCAGAGTACTTGCCCAACACATTGCTTTTCAATGCGCTGGACACTCCTGTGGAGCTCAAAAGGTTAAATAGCTCCATGCTAAATTCCATATCTTTTCTGAGCCCTAAAATTCAGTCATACACATGGGACCAGTGCCGGACTTGGAATAACAACCAGCCCTGGATACCAGTCCCACATTTCATCACGTGGCCCATTTCTACCATTACTCTGGCCCACTGACCCAACCCAACCCATTTTGTTGAAATGAGAAGGGGAGGAAGCGGCAAGAGTGGGATAAAGAGAGGCAAGAAGGGATAAAAAGGAAAGAATGAACAAAAGAGAAGCAAAATGAGGAGAAAAATAAAGGGGTAAGAGGGAAAAGGAGTTAGATATGGAATAAAGGGAAAAAGGCAAGGGGGTGAAGTCTTTCTCCACTCTTGATCCCCACTCATCCATTTTTCTTCCAGTCTTGCCTCATTCTCCCCATTCTGTCTCTTGATCCCTTCTTCTGCCTCTTCCCTCCTGTTGACTCTCTCCATACTTGCATCCCCTTTTGCCTCTTTCTCCTCCTTTTCACTCTTGAACCTCCCCTTTTGCCTCTTTCTCCCTTTTGACTCTTGAGCCCCCCCTTTTGCCTCTTTTTCTCCCTTTTGACTCTTGAATCCCCCTCCCCTTTTGCTGCTTTCACGTCCACTTGGCTCTTGTCTTCTCCTCATCTAGTCTTGACCCATCCCCCTTTGCCCCATTTTCCCCCTCTTGCCTCTTTCTGTGAGGAGGGAGAGAGCTGGTGAAGTCCTCCTTAAGTCCTGTAGTGCCTCCCTGTGATGTGGTGTCCTTTCAGGCAGGGCCATGCTGACGCAACCGTCTCAGAGTTCTCCTCCTTAGGTGCATGGATGACAATGCAGGACTCCATCTCCCTCCGATTCCTCACCCCTTGGACCAGCACAAGACCTCCGTGGTGGGCAGCATGAAAAATTATGGCGGACTGGTTACTGGCTTGCGTGCCAAGCCTGCCTATTTGATCAGACTCATCATCACACGCCCCTGCGGGCCATGATGACATCACTGCGCATAGGCATGAGCAGTTCACACATAGCTTCCCTTCACTGAATCAATAGACTCAATGAAGGGAATAAGCTGTAGTCGCCGCTTCCGTCATCTGGATAAGGCACTAGGGTAACAACAGTAAGTCTGGGCGAGGGGGTACAAGGGGGGGCAACGGAAACCCATTGTTAAAAGTGTGTGGGTGTTATACACAGAATTCCCAGTTAAATTAAGAACGTGAATAATTGCGGTACAATTTTGAGAGGGTGGAATGGCTGGATCAAATACCATCCAGGCGGGAAAAATTGGAAAAAAAAGTACGCTGGAGAAAAGACCGTGGTTTGGAATGGCGAGAACAGGTGATCATATATACCAAAACCGTGAGTTACCAGTTGAATACCGGAGTATAAAGTAACCAACCCGAAAGGAATGGGGAAATAGCTTTAAATACCAATATCCACAAGTGAATGAGGTTGGCAAATATAGAAAAATAAACAGTGGTGTTATAGTTCCTGATAGATCTGGGACAGAGAAAACCTTGTCTGTGATTGGTGTGAAACCTAGAACTATAAAATTAGAACTACAAGAAACAACTTTTACTGTGATAGAAACATTATTTATGTGGATCACATGGAAGCGATACACGTAGTATACATGTGATAAAACCGTGTCACAACACACACAATATATTGTATTGTATTGTATATTTTTATTTATATAGCGCCAACTGGTGTACTTGGTACTTTACAGATTACAGTTAATATAGAAGGGGTACAATAAGTGCGGTGATTAAGTGCTTATATAGGCAGTCATAAGGGGAACAACAGGTGAGTATACATTAGGATAAGAGGTCCCTGCCCCGTAGAGCTTACAATCTAAGTATAGGATGGGTGACATACAGATACAAGCTGGTCAAGGAGGAAGTGCAGTGTTTGGCTTATGATGATAATGTTTGATAATGTTTCCATATTACGCTGTTGCTAGAGATAAAAGGTGCTCTTTTAGCTTTGATTTAAAGTTGTTGAGGGTTGATGCTTGGCAAATACTGGGTGGTAGGGAGTTCCAGAGGTAGGGGGCAGCAAGTGAGAAAGATTTAAATCGTGAAACAGCGATAGTGGTTAAAGGGGCAGAGAGTCGTCCACCATGTGTGCTGCGTAATGGACGTGCAGGATTATGGCGGAATATCAAAGATTAAATATAAGTAGGTGACAAGTGATGGAGAGTCTTGAAGGTAATGAGGAGGATTTTGAATGTGATACACTGCTTTATGGGAAGCCATGACAGTGATTTTAAGAGTGATGGGGTGAGTACTGTTCTGGAGGAGAGGAAGAGTATTCTGGTGCTGAATTAAGAACTGATTGAAGAGGAGCAAAGTGGTTAGTGGGAAGACCAATAAATAAAGAGTTGCAGTAGTCCAGGGGAGAAAGTATAAGAGCATGCATGAGGGTTTCTGTTTTAGAGTGTGAGAGGAATGGCCGGATTTTTGCTATATTCCGAAGAAAGAAGCGACAGGTTTTGGTAACGTTGTTAATGTGGGTGGAGAAGGAAAGGAAGAGTCCAAAGCTACCCCGAGGCAGCTGGCCTTGTTTACAGGGTAAATTGTGGAGCCTTCGACAGTTATAGAAATATATAGAATATATAAACTGGAGAATATTATAACCTATGTTGAATTCAACGTTTTGTTATAAAAGAAGATAACTGGGACTCATTTGCACTTTACTCTTTGTATTTTTGGATTTTTTTATTTTTATATTTATGTTTATTTTTGTTTTTTATGGTCGATCATTTTTTATATATAATTTTTTTAGCAATAGGAATTGGGTTGGATTTTTGATCCGGTGTGCACCCCATGGGGAAACAGAATACATTTGTGTTTCAACAGGTGGATGCTTACGCCGAACGAAGGCAATGTTGTAAAATATTTGTTTTTATTTTATTTTTTCAATCTATCATCTATCGCTGCCCGGGAAGAGTTTGGTTTATCTGTGTCACATTGTATCCAACCGGCGGGGGTGTGAGTTAAGGGGTTAACTCAGATCCTAGCTTAGTTCTGAGAAGAGACACGGATGTTGTTACAATGGGCAGTTTTTTGAGCAGAGTTGGGAATTAGGTAGTGACCCTTGCCGATTTAACCTCATCTGGTCTGGTGCAAATTAGGCACTGATATATATTGTATAGGACAATTGGTCCCAGGCGACAATTACATGAGGGATAAGATAGATTTTTATGCTGTATGTAGATATGATATGTTTATCTTTTAAAATCTCTTATTATATATATACAATTGGGTGAGATCTTTGTGGTGTTTGGGTATTACCATTACAAAGTATATATTGGAGAAGTGATTTTCACTACTATTTATAAGAGATTTGATGAAGTCACATTGAATTCCAACATTTACAGAATTTATATGTGTTGTGGAATTTAACTGCTGTTGGGATAATTTTTAGATTACGTATATTTTATTGATCTTTACCGCTATTAAAATCAGTGGGAATATATGATTTATAAGTTTCAATAAAAGATACATTGTTTTAATAAAAGATACATTATTTTAACCAAGAGAATTAATTGGTCATAAGTGATTCTGTCCATAAACTTACTGGAGGAAGCGCCAGAACATATTGGTATACAGTTTTTTGGGGGGCGGCCTGGGGCCCCCCACTGGTGACGCCACTGCTGTAAGTAGCTCTGTTAATGTGATGGGGCATTGAACAATTAACTCCTTGAGTTCCAGAATGGTATGCAAAATAGTGTTCTAATGCTTTGCATAGCCTTCTGACACTCAGAGGGTCGCATCAAGACTCCTCCAATATCTATCCCAGGCCACTGAGAACTGCAGGCTTCACCTGGAGACCCACAGACACTGCCCAAAATCCAGAGTATCTGGGTGAAACCTGGAAAGTTCCCAGGTATGGTACTAGTAGATAAGTGGAATATGCTCCCAGCAGAAGTGGTAAAAGTTAAAACAGTGATGGAATTTAAGCATGCATGGGATAGGCATAAGGCTGTCCTTAACATAAGAAAAGACCAAGGACCAAATAAAGTTTGAGGTTTTTACAGTAGGAAAAATGGGAGACTGGATGGGCCAAATGGTTTTTATCTGCCGTCAGATTCTATGTTTCTATTACCAAAATTCCCATTGATTTAACCCCTTAGTGACAGCTGCGTTCGTACATGGCTGTCACCTTAACGCCCGAGGAACATTTTTTTTTTTTTTTTTCTTTCAAACAAGTCCGGAGTCTCCGAGCGGCGTGCAGCCGCACGGAGACCCGGACTTCCGTGACTTACCAGGTACGTCCTCTGTCACTAAGTGTACCTGGTAAGTCATCCGTCGTTAAGGGGTTAATGGGGATTTTAATGGATGCTAAAGAGGTCTTCGATGCATTGTGAAGCAGTGCATGTGATACCTTTAGCATTCAAGGGGTTAAATGTCCCATATAAATCAAATGGAATTTTTGTCCCTTGTGAATTTTATTTGCCCCAAAATGACTACAGGGGGGGGGGGAGGTATGCACTAAGGTGTGATAAAGAAGAGAGGACTTCTCCAGTGAAATCAGTTCTCAGATTCCTGTGTTATTCCATTGAGACTATGTACTAAGATTTCTCAAGTGAGAGATATCTTAGTGCATAGGCTCCATAGAATAACACAGGGATTGGAGAAGTTATCTTCTCTTCATCACTTTTTTATCTCACCATAGTTCATAAACCAACCCCCCACCCATATGGAGTCATTTTGGTCAGACTCTGTTTCTAGCTGTATCTCTCTCTCTCTTTATTATGTGAGTAGTTGCCATCTGCAGATATTTATAAGTAGTCATTAGTGTAAGGTAGGTAGTTTGGCTTTATGTTGGGAGGGTCAATTACGTTCTTTGCTAAAGTCAGTTAATTTAATATTAATACCAGATTGTTCACCAATTACTGTTCAAACACAATTTTAAAGAACCTGGATAATCATGGAGATACAGTATATTAGAGCACTTTACAAGCAACTGTATCCTACAGCAAGATAAAGAGCTTTATGCACAAATTAAGAGGAACGATTCTGGAGTAAATTCTACTGTACCATATGTGTCAAACAACTCCCTAAATTCACATTGCTTTAGGCCTTGAGACCCGTAATAATAAATCTGAAATGTATTGTGAAGCAATCAATGTGTTAAATCTTCTACTTTAACCAAAGGGGATTTGTATTTGTCACCTCCAATGTCTTGCTTCTATTTTGCACATAAGACCCCTAGTTTGTTTGTGTTTTTATTTATTTTTTTGTTAGTTTGTTTATTTTGGGTTTTTTTTTTACAGTATTGAGATTTTTTAGGAAGTGATAAAGTTTTTTCTGTATGATCATTTAACACAGGGGTGTACAGTTATCTTTGTCCAATCGACACATCTATTTAATTTTTTGAGTAGGGTTGGACACCCCCTTGGCACTATTGTTAGGAGTTTGGGAGTGTCATAGTTTTATTGCACCTCCAAACACACTGCATGGTTTTTGTTCAGTTTCATACTTAGATGCATACATACAACCTCTGCTACCCTTTTCCCACTAGCATACCTGGAAATGTTCAAAATGAGCTGACCCTGAGATCTTTAGAATATTAACCCTTAGAAATGCCCATAATATTAATTATAGTCAATATGTCCCTGCTTGCCCTAACCCAGTGGCATTTCAATCATTCCTCAGTTGCCCTTTAAGATAATATAACTTTGAGATACACACACACACACACACACACACACACACACACACACACACACACACACACACACACACACACACACACACACACACACACACACACACACACACCAAACTGGACTTCTCCCCTTGTTTTTCTGGTAGCACCAGTTTAGAAATTAGAGAAGTAGTTAACTGGTGCAGACCATGTAGTAGGTACTATTCTGAGGATATGGCCCTTCACTCTGAGATTTGGGTCCAAACTCTGAGTCTTAGGGTCAAACCCTGAGAGTTCCAGGTATGCCCACTAGCAATACCTTTCCTGACTTGTAATAGTGAGTGAGATGTGTGTGTGAGTGAGAGGCAGGGAGAGACGTGAGTGAAAAATGACTGAGTTCTACGTGGCTGTTTGGTCATAAACTGTCAGTTGATACTTTCAGTCTTTCACAGAGAATGTATCAATTTTATGTCTCTTTCCTGTTGTACAGTGAAAACATAGACCCCACATGTATAAAGTGGCACAGTTATGGGGAAAACCAACTACACCATAGGGGATATATGAAAATTCACATTAATGTTAATTAGGCTTTTAACTCCTTGACCCATAGAGAGGTCGCCAATGCATTGTATCACCTTTCTTAAAGGGATAATAATGTTTCAAAATAAAAGCAGCTACAATTAATCTTCATAGTCTTTGGACTTTGGAGAGTGTTATTTCAATTCTGTCAGAATTGTAGTTGAAGAATAATTCAATGACAAAGTATCCCCTTGCACCCCTTTTACTGATGTAACACTGTTCAGCCAGAGCAGAAGGGAGGTGCCCAGGTAGATTGCAGAGAGGGACAATCTTCAATTAAGATAAGGGAGAAACCTGAAAAACTTGTCAAAGGGGGCAGGGCTTTCATTGTTCTCATAGGAAGAAGATTGTCCCCTTCTGTTATCTGTCTGGTCTATGGACTGCATTCCACATCTGAGAAGAGATGGCTTACACTAGGTAAAAGGGGCAGGAGGGGAAACTTTGCTTGTGAATATCTCTCAAACCATAAAGGTTTGAGAGATAAGATTTATCTCGTTCTTCATGTTTTTTTAATACCTACAAATTAAAATAAAGATAAAATAAAGTATTACTATCCCTTTAAGTCAGACTGTAGCTATTTATGTATTCTATGAGTTCCCACTAGGGGCTTAGCATGGCCACTGTTCCAGGAGGAGGTTGAGGAAGCTGGGGTGAAAATAAAGATAGCCTGATGATCTGGACTGGCCTCAGGAGAGAAGGTAAAACCTAAAATTCAGAGGCTAAATTACTGTTGGTGCAACAAGTTCAAGGCACCCGGCCCAGAAAATGATAGGGGTCGAGTATTTAGGATTTTTAGTAGTGTGCAGTGAATTGGGGACCCAAAATTGTTATGCATCAGGGCCCCCAATCAATAAGGTTTCCAGCTGTCAGTTTTTGACCAGGACAGTGCCCTTTTTGGTGTTGTCAGCACTCTCAGGGTTTCAGAAGAACTGCAGCAGGTCTCACACAGACTAGAGTCACTGAGAAGCTTGAAACTACAGCATGTCTCACACAGATTATATCCACTAACCAATCTAGAACTACGGCAGGTCTCACACAGACCACAGCAACTGAGAAGCCTGGAACTATAGAATGTGTCACACAGATTACTGCCATTGAGAACACTGAAACTACAGCGTGTCACACAGATTACAGCCACCTAATAGCCTAGAACTTCAGCAGGTCTCACACAGGCTATAGCCACTGAGTGACCTGAAATTACAGCATGTCTCACACAGATTACAGCAGCAGAACAGCCTGACACTACAGTATGTCTACAGTATGTCTCACACAGATAATAGCTATAAAAATGTTTTCCCTGGGGTCCTCCACTATCTAGCTATGCCACTGATACAAAAGATACTGACACATAAGACTGCAATAGAAAACATCCACTTAAAACAAGACATTCTTTCAACTGCAAAACAAGGAGTTTAAAAGACTAAGGGTTTGATACTATTAGCGCTCTTATTATTTTAAACCAGCGGTGGTGGTTTTGACAGCACAGTCAGTTCTATTAACTATGCTGTCAACAACCACCGCCGCAAAAAATGATCCAATGGGCACAAAATATGCGCCCCTTGGACATTATGTAAAACTGGTAGAATTTGCTATCCTATTCCATGTGGTGGCTTCACCGCATGTTAAGGAATGCACTTTCATGGTGAAAAACCAGTACAATGAAAAAAAGGTGCAGTCCCTAACACATGGTGAAAACCACCAGTACGTGTTAGAAAACTGGTTTCCAACACATACTTCTGATTGGGGGTGGGGGGGAGAAAAATATTAACACAATGAGTGCCAATGGGGTATGCAACACATTGTACAGAGTTGCATACCCCACAGGCACTCATAGGGTTAATCTACTGAGCGTTAACATGTCCCGATAAAAACTTATCAGTAATCCTGATATCCAGCAGGGTCCTGGCCATCTTCTTCTTCAATCTTCTTTCTTCTCTTCTTTCTGCTTTTTTTTCACTTCAATCTTGTTGAAAAAAAAAATCAGTTGGTTCTGTATTGTAATAAAAAAATAAAGCCCCCCCAAAGATGCCAAAGTTAACCCTTTGAGCACCTGAAGGGAATTCGTCCAGCGCTTAAAGGGTTTGAAAGGTGTGTCATCTGTACTTCCTCTTTTCCTTTCAAAATATAATGTACGGTAATGTCCTTTTTGTTATAAAAACTAAATGAGGGTCAATGTGCCCCTTGCCTTCACCTCCGCTGTCTCCCTTGGCGGTGGCAGGCATTTGCAGTGGTAGACCCACCCTTCCCTACTTCTAGGGCCATTGCCCGAGTCATACTGCCAGAATTTTTAACAGATGCTGGCTTTTATATGCCAGTCTTGGTTCAAAATAATTGGTGGTCTCTAACTGGCTGGGATGTGTGCTTATGCACCTCCCAGCCAATCAGCTTCTAGACACCCACGCACAACAGTCACAAACACACACATAACACACCACAACACACATAATACACACAAACACATGTACAACACACCACAACACACAAGCAATACACACATTCTTATACCTGGATTTACCAGTGTGTCAGGGGAAAATAGCCCTATATGTAAATCCACTTAATTTTTTCAACCCTATTACTACCAGACATGTATCAAATTTTGTGTTTATTTAGTCATGCATTCAACAGCATGGGACCTTTTTGTCTTGTTTTAGTGGGGTTATTTATTTTATTAATTGCGTGGGCAAATCCGTGCCAATATCACTAGTGTATACATATCTTTAAAATTCCTTAAAAAAATGGAATGTTGCAAGGCCTACTTTTTGTACAATGAGTGATGATGTTCTTGGCTAGAATATGTAGGTCAAGTACTCATTAAAAATCGTTAGGCTTTGATCTTAATAACATTTGTGCCTTATTACATGCTCCATATTCACTGCACTATGACATCAGTTTCAAGATATCCATTTACCTAGATGCTTTCTGGCAGAAGTACAGAGATGTGAAAAACACTGCAGATCAGAAGGACTTTGAGGCTACAGTGAAAATCAGTATCTACGAGTGTTGTGGTTGACCATTAATCCATTCCAGTGGAGAACATATTGTTCTGGCTAAAAAGCCAATGTGTCGTTCTAAATGGTCCCAAGAAAATGTTAAATGGTGAATTCCGGAATGTAGGCTGTTTGATATTTTACTGACAACTCAGAACAATGCTGTAACAAATTTTGTTTACATTGGAAGTGGGATTGGACAGTGTTATTTTTGTGTGCAGCCTAATTGCTGTTTTAAAAGTGGTTATTGAGAACGTTTTTCATCAACATGTGATAAGGCCATATATATTTTGTTTAAGAAAGTTGAACATCATCATTGTCTTAGTGTCTGCAACAACACCATCATGTGCAATTTCTGCTTTAAGCCTAACACACTAGGGGGTTACTTGCTGGAGAACACCAGCAGCAGGTAGTTCAACACAATAGGGGGTAACAGGCTTGAGAACACAGGCAGCATGAAGTCAGGGATGAAAAGGTATGAGAGAGCATTTCGCAGCATTGGATATATAAATGTCTTCCTCTATTTCGTGACACTTGAGCTTGCAATATCGGAATGTCGCCCTTTTAATGCGGGCAACATTCTGATGTCACCTGCATGATTTGGGTGACATTATGATCTCTCCCTTCTGATGGTTTCCAGATATAGGGGAAACATTTCATTAGGATTAGGGATGGGCGAAAATTTCCGCCTCAAACTGAAATCGGCGAAAAATGGCACTTTCCACTTGGCGAAAAATTTCCCACGAAAAGTGCCAATTTTCCTCTTTTTTCACCTACCTTATTCCATTGAAATCAATGGGAACATAGAAGTTATACACAGCACATAGCAAATATTATTTTATTTCCCAAAGGCATAGTATAAAAGGGGCATGAGGGTGCCTACGTTGGTGGGGTGTGGGGAAAGAATCAGCTGAACAGGGGATACTTTTTTGGGGAGTTGTTTACTGGGATTGGGGGGCAGTTGATAAAAAATAAATCCTAAATAAAATAAAAACCATATGACATGGTATAAAAGGGGTCTGAGTTGGTGAAACAAAATCCCATCCTGCATTAAAAAGGGCATTGAAGCAATAGTTGATAAAATCACTTTGCCACTGTACAAATCATTGGTAAGACCTCACCTTGAGTATGCAGTACAGTTTTGGGTACCAGTTCTGAAAAAAATATATTCTAGAACTGAAGAGTGTAAAGCGAAATGCAACAAAATGAATTAAGGGAATGGAAGACTTGATGTATGAGGACCATCTAGACAAACTTGGTTTGTTTAAAGAAAACAGACTAAGAGAAGATCATATCACAGTATATGAGAAGTCAATACAAGGATCTCTCTGGTGAGACTGATCAATTAACCGAGGGCCACCCTATCATGGTGCCTGTGATTGCCCTCCGGGAGCACTGTTGCGATGTACTGTCGACATTGTACTATCACTTCCTGAGTGTCGCGCTTATGCGCAGTCACTATTCTTATAGGCCTATGGTAATTGCCAGAGTGAGTCTCCGCCTACTTGCTAGGCCTTTGCCCTACTCCTTTGACCATTCGTGGTGTACCTGTGCCCTAGCTCTTGCAATTATTTCTGATGCTCTGATCTGTGTATGACTTCTGGCTAAGTTTGACTCCGGCTACGTGTGATCCCTGACTTGTTGCCTTCTACTCCGGTCTGACCCTTGGCTCCGTCTGACTACCTGCTCTGTGTTGACCCCTGTTCAGGCTGACTATCCAATACGATACTGACCCTGGTTTGGCTGACTAACTGCTCTGTGTTGACCCCGGCTCCAGCTGACTATCCGATACGGCACTGACCTTGGCTTGGCTGACTAACCACTCTGTGCTGACTCCGGCTCCGGTTGACTATCCGATACGTTTCCGACCCTTGGCCTGACTGACTCTGCTCTTACGCTAGACCGTGCTCTAGCTGTTCTCTCTGGTACATGTTGTGCTCAGTACCCTCCCGCTGTGCCGGACATTGTCTCTGGCCATCCTATACTGCTTGTTACGACGGTTAGTGTCTTTGGGTGCACCCTAGCGTTCTAGGGATTTGAGTCACCATTGTCTGTAGCTATCCTAGCTTTCTGGGGAGACCTTAAGTCACCATTGCCTGTAGGTTTACCCTAGTGTTCTAGGGGAGCATCTCTCATCTTGTTTGGGCTTTTTCTCTTCACCTGCACTAGTATCTACTGCTATCCTTGCTACCTTTGCATTCCATAGTCAAACTGGGATCAGCTTCTATTCAGTCAGTGGATCATGTGCTGTCTCCATACCTGGCTAGTGAGGGTTGGGGTACTGCTTGTGCACTGTCTCCACACCTGGTCCTGTGAGGGTTGGGGAAGTGCTTTTCCATTATTATTTCTGATTTTGTTAAAATAAAGAAATTGATTTTACTGTATCTGTACTTGTCAGTGTCGTTATTCCATAGTCATTCTGTGACACACCCCTTGAGATTAGAAGAAAGGGGGTGTGACAAAGTGTATGGGAGGATTGTAGAGGGAAAAATCCTACATAGCCTCTACCCCTCCACCTGTCCCAATTAGCAGGTTCAGCAACCTGTAAAACTCCAGGCTGCAGAGTTTGTAAGAGCAAGAAGTGCAGAGCAGTGCAGTGCAACAAAGCAGGTCTTGAAAAGGCTGGTTAACCATGTGCTATTTTTATTAGTTTAGTACCTTGAAGTAGAAAGGGAAACTGCTACAAGTAAGGTTAGTTCACAGACTGAGCTAGTTTTTTGTTTGTAGTGCTGTTTTCATTTTGTTTTGTAAATCACTGCCTGCTGATTGTGTTTGATGTGAAGTCAAAATAAACCTGCACATCTTTTTAACTGTGGACTGAATTGATAATTATATCTAGAAGAATGGGCCCCACCATAGTAAAAATATAACATGACCAGAAGACTAGGAAGAATGGGCTTCCCAGACATAGCTCTTTATCACCTTGCCACCCTCTTGAAAAGGCTGTGAGATTGACTGAAACATTCAGGCAAACTTAGTATTCAGATTGAACAGGGGCAGATGGACTTTATTTCCTTTGCTTCTCTTCCCTGGATTAGAAAACATTATCCTCCTAAGTCCATCCATCACATGTCATCCCACAACTGGTCCTCTTCTGATATTATGCAGCACTACTTTCTCTGAGTACAACCGCTCTTCTCCCTACTTTCTCTTTACCATTATAGCAGGTAAGGTTTGCCTTTTTGCAGATGATACAAAGATCTGCAATAGGGTAGACATTCCAGGGGGAATAAGACAAATTATTTAAGTAAATTAGAAGAATGAGTGTGGCAGCTGCAGTTTAATGTTGATAAATGTAAAATAATGCACTCGGGACATAAAAATCCAAAGGAAAAATATACTATTAAGGATACTGTGCTGTCAGAAACAACAGAGGAAAGGGATTTGGGAGTCATTATTTCTAATGACTTAAAGGTAGTCAGGCAATGTAATAAAGTGGTGGGGAATTAAGCAGGTTGCTGGGCTGTATAGTTATGGGCATTAGTAGCAGAAAAAGGGAAGTGGTCATGCCACTCTACAGATCTCTAGTTAGACCTCATCTAGAGTATTGTGTATAGTACTCGAGACCCCATCTTCAGAAGGATATAGATACTCTAGAGAAAATCCAGAGAAGGGCTACTAAAATGGTGACTACAGGAAAAGAAATATCATGATAGACTAAAAGATCTGAACATGTGTAGCTTGGAGAAGAGAAGAGATAGAGAGGGGATATGATAGAAACATTCAAATACATGAAGGGATTCAACAAAGTGCAGGAGGGAAGTACATTTCAAAGGAGTAAAAATGTGAGGACCAGAGGCCATAGTCTAAAACTAGAAGGACATAGGTTTAGACGTAATATAAGAGTTTTACTTCACTGAGAGGGTGGTAGAAAAGTGGAATAGCCTACCAGCAGCAGTGGTAGAAGTTAATGCAGTGACAGAATTTAAGCATGCATGGGACAGGCATAAGGCTGTTCTTAAAGGGATAGTAATACCTAAAATGTAAAAAAAATGTGTTGTAGGGTTTATCCCCCTGAGTAAAACAAAGGTACTCCCACTGCTGAAAGGTGTTTTATTCAGAAGTTATTACAGCTCAAAGCTGAATTTTTTAGGATGGTGTAGCAAAAGCGCCACTGTACAAATTCAGGCCACTGTGATATTGCACCAAAAAAATTCAACTTTGAGCTGTAATAACTTTTGAATTACCAGGTTACCAGGAACTGTGAAGCTGGTTTAACCGATTAACCCTGGAGAAGGATAGCAAGGTACCAGTAGTAATAATGCTGGAGTAGCAGGGTACAATCTAGAGCAATATAGCAGGTTTTGGGGCTGTGTGCTGTGAAAAGCACAGTACCCATGAAAAGCAGCCACTTACCTCAGTGGGTTGAGCCTCCAGGTTTGTGCTGCAGTGAACATGATACAGGGAAGTTGAAAATGCTGTACAAAATCAAAATACAAAGGTAAGGTTGGGCAATCCAAGTCAGGACAGGTTCCAGAGCAATGCAACAGTCCAGGGGTCAGGGGCAAAGTATCACGGTGCCCGTGCTATTTGGCGACATTCTGTCAGTTTCCACTCCTGCCTACGCCTATTGGCTGCACTGTCATTGTCCCGCCCAGTATTTGTCCTTAAATACTGGGCTCTGGCACTTCTCCAGTGCCCTTTCGTGGTGTTTCCATACCTGTGCTTGTTCCTGTTATTCGTGTGATCTCAGTGTACTGACCCGGCCTGCCTGACGACTCTGCATCTCGTTCGTGCCTGTATACCGACCTGTATTGGCTGACGTTCCTGCTCCGTGTATCGACCCGGCCTGGCTGACGTTCCTTCTCTGTGTACTGACTCGGATTGGCTGAAGTTCCTGCTCTGTGTACCGACCCGGCCCGGCTGACGTTCCTGCTTGGTGTACCGACTCGGAATGGCTGACATTCCAGCTCTGTGTGTGGTTCCGGCCCGGCTTGGCTACTGTGGTTGCATACCACTCCTGCATGCCTTATCCGGTCTCCGATTAGGGTGGTGTCAGGATCCTCTCTGTCTCCGGACAGTTCGCTGCAGTCTGGTCTCCATTGCCTCGGTGTCGCCCAGGCAACATTTCTGTGCGTCCTCACTTCCGTGCAGTCCCCGGTTGGGTGCCTCTCAGGGCAAGCTGCTCAGTTCCGTTACTGCTACAGCAGTCCAAGTTGCTCATTCTCAGTTACTGCTACGGCAGTACCCAAGTTGCTCAGTCTCCGTTACTGCTACGGCAGTTCACAAGCTGCTCAGTCTCCGTCATTGCTACGGCAATCCACAAGCTGCTCAGTTCCGTTACTGCTACGGCAGTCCAAGTTGCTTAGTCTCCGTTACTGCTACGGCAGTACCTAAGTTGCTCAGTCTCCGTTACTGCTACGGCAGTTCACAAGTTGCTCAGTCTCCGTTACTGCTACGGCAACCCACAAGTTGCTTAGTCTCCGTTTCTGCTATGGCAGTTCACAAGTTGCTCAGTCTCCGTTACTGCTACGGCAGTCCACAAGTTGCTCTGGTATCCATTACTTTTGGGCCTTACTCGATTTTGTGCTCTGTCTTTTTGATTGAGCTTCTTAAAAGGCCTTGCACTATTAGGGCCTGTCAGTACTCTCGACCTAATAGTAACCCATTCAGTGCTGTCCAACTGTGAATCACACGAGAACTGCCTGACCTGTGTCAGTATATTGAACTCTGGATTACCTGCATATACTGGACCCGTGTGGGCCTTCCTCATTATAACCTGTCTTGTGTCTGTACTATATTGTATATATATTACAGGACCCATGAGGGTTATTGTTATTATCATTGTTCAATAAAATTGTGTTTTATCCAAAACCTACTGTGTCTGTGTGTCAAACAAACCGTTACACAAAGCCAGGGTTCACAAAGGTTCACAAGCTTAGGAAAGCAAGGTCAAGAACAAGGCGATCAAGCAGGAAAATAGCAAACTGATTCCAGACCACTAGGCCATGCCAACTAAGCAAAGAGTGTTCAGGGAAGCAGGTTTAAATAGCTTAGAAAGGAGAGACATCTGGAGGCAATTAACCATTCAGAGGTGACAGCCAGGTCCAGGAGGCAGGTGAACATATATACATATATTTTTATTTATATAGCACCGTACATGTACACAGCGCTTTACAGAAACAGTATTAGTACAATACAAAAATGCAGGAGAGGGATAAAAACATAAGGCTAAAGTCCGATCATTGCATTATTAGCTGGGGATAAGTGCGAAAAAGTGAATCATACATTGGGACAGGAACAATGCCCCAAAATGCTTACAGTCTAACTAGTAATCGTGACAACATACAGAGACAGAAGGAGAAGGATAATAAGTTCATGTACAAGGCTTTGGTAAGGGAAATGCAGAATGAAACTGAAGAATGACCATTTCAGTTTAAAATGTTTCCTCTAATACTTAGTGGTCTTTTTTCTCTCCAGAAACAATTTATATGTTTGACACCAATAGTGACTGTTTTCTAGGGGTGGGAGAAAGGTCCCGTCATGTTCCCGTGAAAAAATCCATGAAAACCATGTTGTTGTCTGCTTTTTCATGGGAAAATCCACTTTAAAAACAGAGAGTAAAATCTTCTAATTTTTCACCCATTGACAAAAATTATTCTACATTTTTCCAATGGCTACAACATTTTCACCCATTGATTAACATGTTTTCTCCTTTTTTGCTATAAAAACGTGACGTTTTCCAGGAAGTGAAACACAATAGAAGCAGCTACAGAGTGAGATAGATGTGCTTTGCTGTTCTGCTGTGATCTTTTTAGCAAAATTGAGACAGGAGAGGCTCACAGTGACTGTTATCACTATGAGAAAGTTTAAAAATAATAAACTGATGAGCTGGAAGGACCCTTATGTGTCCACTGAGGAGGAAGAGGAGGAGGAAGTAACCACTAGAGACACAATGCTAGCCAGTCCCCCCTAAATCACCCCTAGGGATCTTGGGGGAATTAAAGGGATAGTAATACTTTGTTTTATCTTTATTTTATTTTGTAGGCATTAAAAAAACATGAAGAACGATATAAGTCTTATCTCTCAAACCTTTATGGTTTAAGAGATACTTTATTTTTAAAATAAAATAAAGTTAAAATGAAGTATTACTATCCCTTTAATATCAAGGGAGGAAGAAGAGGGTAGTAGTGAGAGCAGGACAGATCAGCTGTCTGTGTCTGCTGCCAGACATGGTGTCCCTGCTGCAAACAGTGCTGTGCCTGCTGTCAGATGTGCTACCCCTGCTGCCACCAGTGCTGTGCCTGATGCCAGTGCTGAACCTGCTGCCAGTGTGTCTTGTAATTCTCAGGAGGAGAGGGGGAGGCCAAGCAGCTTGCTAGTGTTAGGAGTGAAGGAAGGGTGATCATCATATTCATACCTGGGAACTCTCCAGATTTGCCTCGGAGACTCCAGTTTTGATACTGCTATACTGGGTCTCCGGGGCAGAGGCTGATTCCTCTGGATGTGGGGAGGGGGAGTTTACTTGAAACTCTGCCCACTTCTGCTCTTTCCCTCTGTGTTCCTCCTTCCCTCAGCCTTCTTTGAATAGCTTTGTCACACTTTTGAGCCCTACTCCCCAAGTCACATCAAGCCCCACCCCTTTTTTATGCGATTCACGTAATTTTTCACACCCCCTACTGCACCAGTGGACACCCCTCTGGGAGAGAACAATTGAAAGTTCCCAGGTATGATCATATTATTTGTGACTGTGAGGAGGAAGACTCAGGGGCAGAAATTAGATTGCCAAACAAGTCTAAGTCCTACAAATTAATGTTTCCTCAGGGCTTGGGCACTAGGCCAGTAGGGTTTTTTTTTCCTCAGGGCTTGTGCTTTAAAAAAAAAAAAGTACAGGGCTACAAAAAAATAAAAAAAAATTGGGGCTTATTTCTAACAAGCCTAAGTCCTACAAATCAATGTTTCCTTAGGGCTTGTGGCAAACAAGTCTAAGTCCTACAAATCAGTGTTTCATACCCTTAGCGCTTCTGTCAAACAAGTCTAAGCCATGCAAATCAATGTTCCCTTAATGTTCCCTCCCTGTATCTATAACATTACATACAAATTTCTTATTTAGAGTATTTATTTTTTTATTAACTGTACCCCCAATACCAGTCAACAAACCCCCCCAAAATAAATTCCCTGTTCAACTGATTCTTTCCCCAGACTCCACCCACCAACACAGGCACCCTTCTCAGACCCCTTTTTTACCATGTTTTATGGGGGTTAATTTTATTCAGTATTTATTTTTGTTTAACTGCCCCCCCAACCCCAGTAAGCAAACCCTCCCAAAAATACATTCCCTGCTCAACTGAGTCTTTCCCCACACTCCACCCACACAGGCACCCTCATGCCCTTTTAATACTATGTCTTTGGGAAATAAAATAACATTTGCTATGTGTTGTGTGTAAATTCAATATTCCCATTTATTTTAATGGAATAAGCTAGGTGAAAAAAGAGGATAAACAGCACTTTTCGCTGGAAAATTTTCAGCAAGCAGAAAGTGCCATTATTCGCCAATTTTGGTTTGAGGTGAAAATTTTCACCCATCTCTACTGTTCTTATCACTGTTTCAGGGGATTTATTTACATTTGTAACATGGCTTGGCTTTTTTCCACATTCACTTTATGGGTTGGCTGTGTTTTCTTAATGTGTTTCTTCACAAATCAGATGACTTTATTATTGTTTTGCTGGTTGCTTTGTTAGTGTGACATGCCTTACATGCTGAATGTTGGTTTGTGAAGTCATCTGTGTGGGCCAGTCTGGAGATGTTTTAAACAGAGGAATTTCCCACACAAGCTCCTTTGTCAATGATGAAAGTGCCAATTTAGCAGCTCAAATGTTGGATAAAATGTTATTTTTCATGTTGTTTTAAAAATGTTTTGATACTATAATGTCATGTGTACCAGAGAGCTTTTTATTATACAGATACAGGCTAGTGCAAGTAAGTTACATGGGTGACTTTTAACAGTGAAATAGTCACTAGGTTGGCTATTCACTAAGGTGTAATAAAGAGGTGATAAAGTGGAGATGACCTATCCAGTGATATCACTTCTCCACTTCCTATGTAATTCTATGGAGCTTATGCACCAAAGGTGTAACTTGCCAAGGCTCCCACCTCCAACCTCATTGACCCCCTCGACCACATTGGCCCCCACATTGGCCATCTCCACTGGCCACCTTCACATTGCCTCCAATCTCCACATTGGCCCCAATCTCCACATTTCCCCCACATTGTTTCCAATCTCCATATTGCCCCCACATTTCCCCTAGTCTCCACATTGCCTCCACGTTGCCCCCAATCTCCACATTGCCTCCACAGACATTTCTCCCAATCTCCACCTCCACATTGCCCCTGTTGACCCCCAGAGCCCATCTCCTACCTTCCTGGTGGTCCAGCAGCGTGGCACGAGAGGTCTGTGCCTCCTTCTGCAAAGACCTCTATACAGCTGGAGCTGCCGTGCGGTCTTCTCTTCAGTAATGTAGAGCACTTGAGATTGTGTCTTCTCCCAGTGCTCTGCATTACTAGAGTGCTGAAGAGGGAGCTCAGCATGTTGCGGGCGCCAGGCAGGGGGGACACAGGGTGCGGCTAGGCCCCTGGAGTGGCAGGTTCCAATCGCAGGTGTGACCCCCAGCGATCCCTATTGTTACGCTACTGCTATGTACTAAGATTTCTCCAGCTTTGGAGATCATAGTGCATAAGCTCCAGAGAATAACTTAGGAAATGGAGAAGTGATATCACTGAAAAAGTCATGTCTGTTTTATCACCTCTTATCATGCATTAGTGCGTATCACCATGGTCTCCTTAAACTAACAGTGCAGGTTTTTCATGATAACTAGGCTTGAGAACAGGTGGATAGTTCAGTAGTTAAGTCATTTTAGCCCCTTGGATGCTACAGACTTCACCAGTGTGCAATGCATTCGAGATATCTCTAGTATCCGATAGGTTAACTGATCTATTAAATTAAACAGGGATATCCTGTAACCTGCACTTTTAATGGCTTTGGCTTTACCTACCCCTGCCCCATTGAAACTGATTGGAATTCATTCCTAATCAACGTGAGAAAGTATTTTGCATTAGTTTCACCCCAGATTTACAGCCAACCTCCATAAACTCCCAAGCTTCTTGTTATCTCAGTGCTTGACAGCTTGCAGATCTTTCTGGAAAATCATTTATTTGCTGCCAAGAAGATGCCCTACTATTTCTGTAGGTTTATTTATCACTGTCTTGGCAGACACTAAGGCTTTTTTTCCTCTGAGGGGAGGGAGGGACCAAAAGATTAAAAAAAGCAATAACAAACATTCATAAAAACAAACTAATCCCATGAGTCACGGTAATTAGCACATGAAGCTGGTTGTTTTTTCTTTCAACTTGATGCATATTTATGTAAGCGTGTGCTTTATATGGACATCCGGATCCTGTGCACAACCAGTGCTGGGTGAAAGCTTCCATGTGACTGACACAAAAGGGCAGGCAAATTTGTTTTGATTGGTGGGAGGCCTTACAGGTAAAGGTAATAGACGGCAAGTAAGTCTATGAGCACCAGAAGGGGGGGGGGAGCAATGCATTGCATACCCTTCTGGCACTCAGAGGGTTACACTTAGGGACATTATTACCTGAAAACAACTTTGTGATTTGTAACATCCTGTGATTCCCTGCGACAATCGCAGATCATGTTGACTTTGTGAAATATCCCATAGGACGCAATAATTCACAACTCGATTTTCTGTCACTGTGACAATGTTGTCCTTATGAAAGGGGCCTAAAACAGGAAGGGTCTTCATGGTATGCCTTAATTACTATACTATATATATCCATTTTCCATATGAAAATGGCTGAAACAACATATAAGTGATTTTGAAAACTGTTTCAAAACAGGAACATTCTTAGGTGATGACATCCCTTTGATTATAAATATACTAGTGTAAAAGCCTGTGTACATGGGCCAAGGTCCGGGTGATGTTAAGAGGTCGGTCCTGCTCTGCGTCCTGCCGCCGATGCAGTTGTGCACTGTAGAGACTGCCCAAAAGCACAGAATGCTCCCAGCACAGAACTCCCAGCATTCCTATACCTCCCAGCATTCTGCGTGTTCGGGCAGTCTCTACTGCGCATGATGGTTTCTGACAAACATCTTAGCGAATTATTATATAGGATATGGGTTTGGAACATCTGATTAGTACATCTGGCCAGGATGATTTGTTAAATGGAATTACCTCACCTGTTGCAAGGTGATTACATACTTTCTTTAGCAGAACATTGATTGACATATCTGTCTCCAAAGAGAAGGATGTCCAAGGGTTTATGCACCATGGAGAGATAAACTATCCAGTGTCATAAACATCAATTCCTATGTCATTCTATAGAGCCTAATCACAAATATATCACAAGTTGGAGAGATGTTCATGCATAGGCTCCATAGAATTTCATGGGAATAATAGCATTTACCTAACTGGAGAGTTTGTCACCTTAGTGTATAACCCCCAAGATCTCCATTTGATTGTAAGATGCTTGTACAAATGTCATTCTGCAGGACTGTAAAGGCATTAGTGCAACCCTGCAGTGCCTCTTTCTCATAAGCATTATATTATTTATCAGTTTTTGCTTTGCTTTAGAATGGCTTTTAATACACATGTTGCATTTTTTTTTTAAAGCAGTATGCTAAGATTTGAAAAAGGGAGCGGCGCTCTCAAAAGCTTGCCTATATAATTGAATATTAATCCAATAAAAAGGTTATATTACTTACTGCAATACTCATTCATTTGGCATATATGTGTGTGTGTGTACAGAAGTAATCCAATAGAAAAAAGCACTCTTGATAAAGGTTACTGATGGATAACTGAAACACGGATTTGTAAATAAATATTTTTCTACTATTCTCACACTTCATAAAGTCATCAGAGTGCTTTTTTTGTATTGTATTACACATACATATTTATTTATTTTTTGTGTGTGTGTGAGAATTGTTTATATCTTCATAGAATGCAACATAAATTAAATAGTGTTAGTTTTAAATTAAGAGTGTTAATTTGCAAGATGTTAGTCACTCCTCTGGCACTCAAAGTGTTACAATACAATTTTATGGCAAGACAGGAGGCTCATATTTGCATAACATCCTTTACTGATCCTCACAGCAGCAGGAAGAAAACATAGGAAAACTGAACAACCAATCACAGGTAACCACCATGTCTATATAAGTGCAGTCCTGTACTACAGCTTACTCTTCCTTGCTGCTCCTCACACAGGTCAGTTGCCCACTGGGCTTACGTTTATCCTATAATTGTCTGCTTTGTCCTATTTTGGTGTGCTTTGGCCTACCCTGGTTGTTTGAGGCCTGGCTTGCCTGTGTTCTTTCTTGTTCAAGTCTTATATATTTGTTGTGGAGCTCTCTCTTCTTTGGTTCCATTCCTCGTTTTTCTTCTCCTCTGAGCCATTCGTGCTACAGGCATTTCTTCCCCTAGCTGTGCTTAGCGTGATCTTACGAGATTCGGGCGGCCATCTTGGATCTTGCGTTGGTTCCCCAAGTCTCGCAGGATCTCGGCGGCCATTTTGTTTCTTTCGTTTCCCCAGTGTCCCTGTCTAATCTGGTACTCTGGGCTGGCGATCCGTCCCCTACCTGCCTACTTTTTTAGGTTGTATACTCCTAGCGAATCCAGTCTCTACCTTGACATTTCACTACATTTTGATTCCCTTAGCAGGTGAGCACTGCCATTTACTTTCCGTTATTGGGTGAGCCCCACGTTGATATACATTACTGAATTGCTCAGTTCTAGTGGGTGAGCCTCACTGTACATTCCCTGCAATTTTTTCACCAGTCTAGTGAGTGAGCCCCACTATTGACCAACATACTTTACTTCACGCTAGTGGGTGAGCCCCAATGCATATATACTTTGTTTGGGTGAATCCCTGCCCCCCCCCCTTTTTCTACTACTAAGGCTGACCAAGCCCCTGATTCTGTTCCCTCTACCTAATATCCAAGCTTGGATTCAGAAGACTATTAGGGAGGGTCTGGCATCTCTACCTCCTGTCCCCCAGGGACCTCCCACCCCTCAGGTTCCAATTACTTCTCTCTCTGGCTCTGATTCGGAGGGTTCTACAGGTTCTCCTCCTGCCAAAAGACCCTGGAAAGGGTCAAGTTCCAAGGGCAAAGTTCCCGCTAAGGTTTTTAACCGCTCCACCTCTGCACCCTCTGGCCGTACTGGCTCCCTTCGGGGACCGTCCCTATATCGACTGCACCTCTTTCGGGAGATGCCCCTGACTACTCTTCAGCTGAAGAGTCCGATTCCCATAATATCCTAGAATCTGGAGCAGGTGTACCCCGTTCTCTCTCTGAACCCCTTCTTCAATGTTCTGACCCCTACGGACTAAATCTTCCCCATCTTCAGTTTCTTATACTTTTTTCCCTTCAGAACAGCTTTTGTGCGTTGTTTGTTGCCTTCAAACTTATCTTGCTCGTACTGCTTCTCTCCACTCCTCTCCTCAATTGCTCCTTTCTTACTCCACTCCTTTTCCCCCGGTCTCCCCCCCCTCGCTCGGTGGGTCCGCTGGGTTTTGTCTTTGGCGGGTGTGGATTCTTCTTTCGGCGTTCACTCCGTTAGGGGTGCTGCGGCTTCTCAGGCGTTTCGCGCTGGTGGCTCTCTTCAGGACATCATGCGTCAGCTGATTGGTCCAGGGAATCTACTTTTCTCAGCTTTTATTGTCACCCGCTAGCTCATGCAGCCGAATCTCTAGTGCCACAGCGTTAAAACTGCAAATATGAGCCTCCTGTTTTGCCATAAAATTCAGATTATTTGGCCACAAAGCTAGAATAATCCTCAATTTTCTCTTATTTAAAACATGTTTGCAGTCTCAATGACAGAACAGAGTAGAACAAATGTTACTGAATGTGAATGTTACAACATGCTCTTTCAAATAAGAACAATATTTAGTTTTTTAACAAGAGGGGTACATGTTTCTGTAATGCAAGTTTGGTGGAGTTCTGACCGTCTGTCAACAAAGGTCTAAGCTCACACAGGTGACTTTGCTGCACTCTATTGTAGCCCAGACCAAGTTGCCCAGGTTTACTTACATCCATTCTCATGTGTGTGGGAGATACCATCTCATAGAGGGGAGTGGAGGAGGTGCAGAAGATGGTTGGACCTCATTGGCATCAGTCATTTATGACTGGCTAACATCCACATGGGTCAGCCAGTTATTGGAGATTACAATGAGTATCGCAACCTCCAATATTGCATGTATGGATAATCTCTATGGGAGCCAGTAAACTACCAAACAGATCAGGAATGCAGCAGATTGGATTTGCACATTGCAGAACACATCCGAGTTGCAACATTATGTTTCCATTTATCTCTGAAAGGCAAAAATTGCCCGTATGAATGACACCACTGGAGGCAAGCTGTTTGATTTTTGGATGAATAGCGCAGTGTTCAACAAGCTGCACTAGTGAACTTACAGTAAGCTGAAGATGGGCTACCATTCTTATTATACCCAGACAGCTGTTGGTTTGCTAGGGATTATGGGAGTTGGTAGTCCAACAACAGCTTGAGTGCCTAAAGATGCCTACAGCACCATTACCTCTGTAGACAATGAAAATGCCTTTAGGTGTAGCAGAGGGACCCGGATGTGAGAGGGCAGCATCATACCAATGTATCTATCAAGGTGGACCAAAACCAAAGAAGCCTGAATTGCAAAGCCCAGAATCCTGTCTGTGGAGAGAATGCAGTAGGTCTGGCCATTTGTAATGTTGAGAGGTATGTTAATATAGTTAATTAGGCTTAAAAAAGACATGTGTCCATCAAGTTCGGACCATGCCAAATCACCCCTGTTGATCCAGAGGAAACCCTATGGAAAGGATTTCCAATTAAACCTCAAGTGGGTAAAAAAATTTTGTGGTTTTATTTAGTTCTGAACAAATCCCACAGCTCACATCTGATAGGCTCCTGTACCAAGCCCTGTATAATTAGTACATTGTACTAGACATGGCAGGTGCCTTTCAATCATTTGAGTTCCAGAGGGGTATGCAATTCATTGCATACCTCTCTGGCATTAAAAGGTTTAACCCAATGGTGACGTTGGGAATTTGTATTTATACCCCATGGTGCACTGGGTTTGTCCCCAGAATTGCTCTACATTTTTTGGTTAACAACTGTTAGGATTGATTGGGGGAAGATAAAAGACAGTTGGGACCATATGCAGAAAAGTGAAAGTAGAACAATTTTGAGGCAAACCAACTGCACCATAGGAGAGAGAAAAAAACATTTATGTATTAAATGGATCACAATGCACTGGAGACATCTTAAGCATTCAAGAGGTTAAAAACCTCATTTATATCCATGACTATTTTGGGAACATGTATTTATGTGTATCTATTGTACTTTTGCTTTGCCATGGAATTGCTTATTCTGGTTCTGTATGTATCACCTTTAGTGTGTGTTAGGATTAGGTAAGGTGTGGAAACACAGTGACAATATAGACTGACAGTAGTGGGGACTTTTAGTGCCAGTTAGCAGGGCTGGATTTAAATCCCAGGTTCCCCTAAACAAGGCACTCTAGATGCCTTTAGCTCCACCCACCCATGATAATACCCCCTTCCCTCACATGACCCCGCCCCCTAGTCCCATCCACTGTTACCTGGCCATAGTATGCTAAGTAGGGGATTATTATTAAGAGGTGCTAGTGTTCCTTTAAGAAAGGATGAAAACACAACATATATATTTTTTATGTTTATTAATACTAATACTACTAATAATAACTTATACTAATACTAATTCTACTAATAATACTAATTCTACTAATAATAATAATATAAAAGTTGATGGAGGTGTGACAGTTCCATGGTATTGATGTTGGTTCCATTCCCAGTCACAAATCTGAGCCCAGAAAGGAAAATCCACGGAACAGCTGCTGGTTCTCTGAAGCGATGCGCGGCTCCAGTGCGTCCGTGGATGAAAACGGGCTTTCCTCTGCCACATAAAATTTGTTCTTCTCCATCAGCTGCAGAAAGAAGATGCCCACATTTCAGTATCATCTCATCCACTTTCATATAAACAATGGCCAATTCACACAAGGGGAGCATGGACTAATACAATTACATTGTAATACAGGAGATGGAACAAGTTTATTGGTGCTTTTCCTATCTAACACTAATTTACTAAGCAGCTTCCCATCTATATGCCTTTTGTGCTGAGGAGAACTGTATGAGTGATCTGGAGCTTTCCTTCCCTTTGTGCAGGACACAGAGGAAACTGTCAGAACATTCCTTTTCCTTAACATGCTATATCGGACGGTTCCGGATTTGATCACATTAAACTAAGAATGATGATAGAGTGTGTGCACTGGCCTGCACTAAAGCCTTCATACACGTGTTTTAAGTAAATACCCCAGAGTGCAGACGTATGCGTTGGAGGCTAAGGTGAAAAGAGTTGTGCTGGTGGATACATACAAATCAGCTGTACAACAGGGAACGAATAAACATTCCCAAAATTCCTAATGAGCTAAACGGTTCTTTTAACACCGTAAATGCTACAGAGGTCTCCAATGCAATGTACTGGAAACCCCTATTTAAATCAATGGGAATGATTTTTGTCTCCTATGGTACAGCTGGTTTGCTCAGAATTGCTCAATCTGTACACTATTTCTGTAAGTCATGTCCTGGCAGATGGAGTCCATTTAAGTAAACAGAGAGGATAAATCTAAGCATTTCTCATACAGAAAATTTAAAGTGGATCTATCACCACTTTACAAGTTATGTTCATTAGATAGATTACTTAGCGAATAAGTTTAAAACATTATTAAAAAAAAATACGTTATTTGTGCAAAAATTAAGGTTTAAAGTGTGCCCTACATCCTACTTCCGGGTAAACTGCTCTTGCCACAGTTTGCCTCTCTGCCTCTGCTCCCGTCACTCTACCCAGCATCCTCCGATGACGGAGGCGTTCTGTTAGTAAGCTGGAGCAATCTCATTGGCAGAGATTGATGTCTAGCCAATGAGATCGCTCCAGCTTACTAACAGAACACCTCCGTCATTGGAGGATGCTGGGTAGAGTGACGGGAGCAGAGGCAGAGCGGCAAACTGCAGCAAGAGCAGTTTACCCGGAAGTAGGATGTAGGGCACACTTTAAACCTTAATTTTTGCACAAATAACTTTTTTTTTTTTAAATAATAACATTTTAAACTTATTCGCTAAAAAATCTTCCTAATGAACACAACTTGTAAAGTGGTGATAGATCCACATAAAATAATTACTATGGTTTTAATGCTGTGCCTTATCTGCCCACAGTCCTACTGTCTGCTGTCCGACATGCAGGTATGGCAGCATATTAGGTTAATGTACTTACTTTTGGGAATGGTGGCTGTATTCGGCCTTGCTGTAGATCCTCCCAGTTGACATTGCAAAAGAATGGGTGGCTGAAGATGGTGTCAGCGATCTGCTGGCGTCGAACTGGGTCTTTCACTAGGAGCTGTGGAAAGAAGTAAGATCATTTGGTATCTTACTATCTATTTGTAATTCTAGGGATCAGTCATGTCTGCAATGCTTTAATACTGCAGCTAGGTTTACACCTTAGGCAACCCTAAGCACCACTCATAACCACACCCCATTTGTTTACCTAAACACCGGTCCCCAACACTATCCTCTTTTTTCCTTGCACAGAAAATCCCCTCAGCCTATTATAGACTTCACCAACTTTCACAGTGCATAGAAACAGCTCAAGCATCCAAGTTGTTAAATAAACACCATTAAATTAATGGTTATGCAAACTGGAAATTGTTTAGACAGCAAAAACCAGGTGCAAGTATCTGGTACAGGGGACTTGGGAATGTCTTGACCACACCCACAATTTGTATTGTGGGTGTGGCCGTCAGAGCTGAGGAGCTACTGAACATTTGGAGAAGTAAGAGATTCAGTACCAGATATACGTTGGAGGTCTTGTCGATTTATATGTGTTGTATGTCCCACTTCTGTTCTGTGAAATGCCATGCCATTTTTAAAAGAGCAAGAATAAAGCTATGAATATTAAATAATGTTTCATTCCAGAGTGCCATCAATCTTTTGGTAAGCTGTAAGAGATTCTCTACTCCAGTCCTGTATAACACATTATAAAGGCAGACTAAGTCCAGAGAGGACTGTGGCAGATCGGATTTGTCACCATCACTACTAGGGTTAATGGTATATTAGGGGCCTCTGGATCCAGTCTGGATCATGATTACACCATGCACGTGTGAAGTACAATCCACAGGCCATATACTTAAAGGACGAGGAGCAATTCTGGGGCAAACCAAGTGTATCATAGAGAATAAATTAAATTTCTATTGATTTAAATGGGTATTCTAATACTGTAAATGCTAGAGGTGTGCAAAACAGTGTATCAGAGATCCCTCTAGCATTCAAGGGGGAATGTTTATTTCTCCCTATGATACAGCTGTCCATCCCAAAATCATTCCACTTTTTTGTGTATGTGGCCTCTGTGTGCAGGTGTGGACTGGAAGACCAGCAGGACTATAGTTATCCCTTTAATGACTCTTTAATGATTAGGGTGTGTGCAATGCACTTCTTTGCAATACACACACCCTGGTCCTTATCAGGTGAAGGGCCTTTGTACACTGACTCTTCATTTATACCTCCAATAAATAGACCAATGGTCTCCATATGAGGCTGGAAATAATAATTAGTGATCTTAGTGTATTGGATCTGCATGGCGGCCTGTATAACCCTGCTCATTCCTACCTTCCTGATCAAGTCCTTGGTGTGACTGCTGACTGATGATGGAAATCTCAGCTTTTGGCTGGACGGGGATTGAGCTGGAAATTTCCCCGTCACCATATTATACAAAATAACTCCAAAGGAGTACCAGTCCACAGTCGTGTTGTAACTTTTCCCATTCTGTATCTGTCAGAAGAACAGGGAGAGAAAGAGATTATTTCCCAATCTACTCACATGCCCAAAGCCACAGTAACCTACCCATACACCGGCACAAATCCATAGTAACCTACACATACATAGGCTAAAGCCACAATAACCTACCCATGAACAGGCACAAGGCCACACTAACCTACCAATACACCTGCACAAAGCCACAATAACCTATCCATACACAAGCACAAAGCCACACTAACCTACCCATATACAGGCACAAAGCCACAGTAACCTACCCATACACAGGTACAAAGCCACAGTAACCTATCCATACACATGCACAAAGCCACAGTAACCTAGCCATACAAAGGCACAAAGCTACAGTAACCTATCCATGCACAGGTAAAAAACAACAGTAACCTACCCATATACAGGCACAAAGCTATAGTAACATACCCATACACAGGTACAAAGCCACAATAACCTACCCATAAACAGAAACAAAGCCACACTAACCTACCCATACACAGGCACAAAGCCACAGTAACCTACCCATACACAGGCACAAAGCCACAGTAACCTACACATAAACATAAACAAAGCCACAGTAACCTACCCATACACAGGCACAAAGCCACAGTAACCTACCCATATACAGGCACAAAGCTATAGTAACCTACCCATACACAGGTACAAAGCCACAATAACCTACCCATAAATAGAAACAAAGCCACAGTAACCTACCCATACACAGGCACAAAGCCACAGTAACCTACCCATACATCGGCACAAACCCACAGTAACCTACCCATACACAGACACAAAGCCACAGTAACCTGCTCATACACTGGTACAAAGCCACAATAACCTACCCATACACAAGCACAAAGCCACAGTAACCTACCCATACACCGGCACAAACCCACGGTAACCTATCCATACATACGCAAAAGCCACAGTAACCTACCCATACACAGACACAAAGCCACACTAACCTACCCATACACAGGCTCAAAGCCACAGTAACCTACCCATACACAGACACAAAGCCACAGTAACCTACCCATACACAGGCTCAAAGCCACAGTAACCTACCCATACACAAGCACAAAGCTACAGTAACCTACCAATACACAGGCACAAAGCCACAGTAACCTAGCCATACAAAGTCACAAAGCTACAGTAACCTATCCATGCACAGGTACAAAGCCACAGTAACCTACCCATACACAGGCACAAAGCCACAGTAACCTACCCATATACAGGCACAAAGCTATAGTAACCTACCCATACACAGGTACAAAGCCACAATAACCTACCTATAAACAGAAACAAAGCCACAGTAACCTACCCATACACAGGCACAAAACCACAGTAACCTACCCATACACCGGCACAAACCCACGGTAACCTACCCATACATACGCAAAACCCACAGTAACCTACCCATACTCAGACACAAAGCCACAGTAACCTGTACATACACTGGCACAAAGCCACAGTAACCTACCCATTTACAGGCATAAAGCCACGGCAACTTACCCATTCATAGGCAAAAGCCACGGCAACTTACCCATTCATAGGAAAAAGTCACAGTAACCTACCCATACACAGACACAAAGCCACAGTAGCCTACCCATTCACAGGCACAAAACCACAGAAACCTAACCATACACAGGCACAAAGCCACAGTAACCTAACCATACACAGGCACAAAACCACTATAACCTACAAACTCACAGGTAAAATGCTACAGGAACCAACCCACACAGACACAAAGCCACAGAAACCAATCCGCACACATGCACAAAACCACAGTAACCAATCCACAGACAGATACAAAAGCCAAGCAACCAATCTACAGACAGGCACAAAGCCAGGATAACTAATCTATACACTAGCAAATCAACTGCACCACAGGGGGCAGATGCAACTTCCCCACATGACTATTGGTTTTAATGGGATTTTTAACCCATTGAATACTAAGAAGGTGTCAAACTCATTGACTTAAAAGTCCCATTTAAATCAACAGCCCTTTTTATGCATCTCTCATGGTGCAGTTAGTTTGCACTAGAATTGATCCAATTTTGTTGTGTGCATGTGGCTCCAAGTATATAGAGTAAACAAATAATACAGATGTGGTCCTTTTGACCATGGCAT
The DNA here is from genome assembly GCA_037306005.1 of Rhinophrynus dorsalis. Lineage (NCBI taxonomy): Eukaryota > Metazoa > Chordata > Amphibia > Anura > Rhinophrynidae > Rhinophrynus > Rhinophrynus dorsalis. The sequence continues at coordinate 221,173,140 of CM074722.1, forward strand.
AAATGACTTGACAGTAGATGGTGATACGAGTGTTCACCACAGCCTTCCTCTCCACTGAAATAGTCTGTTCCTTTCCTTACCTCTGGGGCAATGTAGCCTTCTGTTCCTGCATAGCCAGTTGCCTTTTGGCCGCAGGTCTTGGTGTCCAGCGCAAGCCCGAAGTCACCTATTTTAGCGTGACCATCGCTGTCTAGGAGTATGTTCTCGGGCTTGAGGTCTCTGTAAAGAGGTGGAATGTGAGCACCATTTGTCAGTGAGTTATAGAATACAGGTGGCACAGCAAAATCCACTGTGCAGAGATGTGGAAGAACAGAAATGATAGTACAGAGAGAGCAAAGCTCTGATTGGACAGAATGGAAAGTGCGATGCTCTGATAGGATAGATTGGAGGATGTGGAGAGAACAGAGCTGTGATAGAACAGAGGAGAGAGCAGTGCTCCAATAGGATAGAGAGGAGAGCACAGAGATAGTGACAGAGAGAACACAGAGAGAAATAGGAGAGATATTTAGTATAGAAAGGAGAATGCGAAGAGAGCAGAACTGATAGGACAGAGCAGACCTCAGAGAAAGCAGAGCTCTGATAGGACAGATGAGAGCTCAGGGAGAGAGAAAAGCTGTGATAAGACAGATGAGAGCTGAGGAAGAGAGTAGAGCTGTGACAGGACAGATAAGAGCTCAGGGAGAGAGCAGAGCTGTGATATGACAGATGAGAGCTCAGGGAGAGAGCAGAGCTGTGACAGGACAGAGGAGAGCTCAGGGAGAGAGCAGAGCTGTAATAGGACAGAAGAGAGCTCAGGGAGAGAGCAGAGCTGTGACAGGACAGATAAGAGCTCAGGGAGAGAGCAGAGCTGTGACAGGACAGAGGAGAGCTCAGGGAGAGCAGAACTGTAATAGGACAGAGAGGACAGAACAGAGCTGTGATAGGACAGAATGATTATACAGATAATAAGGGAACAGTATTATTTACCGGTGGATGATGCCTCTGTTGTGCAAGTATTTTATTCCATATGCAATTTCTGCTGCATAGAATCTGATGAACAGAAGAAAAAACAAGGATTTAACAGGTTGAAATTGGATATTCAGCCAAAAGAGTAAAAACGCATTAACCATATTGTTGTGATGACAAGGGCGACATAAGAATATCACCCTGCATGAAAAGAGCAAGATTCTCATGTCACCTGCTAAAACGTCGCTGTATACATCTGCTGCTTGTTTAGAGTAATTGTGCCTTCAAATAAATAGATTTGGATTACTGAAGATGTATTGGCAACAACATACCTTAGGAATATCTTTGATCTGTGCTCTAATGTTCTGGATCCGTATGTTACTCAGGTGCTGGGGTTCTGTTTACATTTGCATTAAGATTTGTCATTTAGAGTCACATGATTTAGAGTCACAAAACAAATACGGAACCAGGTACCTGAGTAACATACTAAATGTCAAATCCAGAGCATTGGAGCACAGATCAAAGCTCTACTAAGGTATGTTGTGGCCACTACATCTTCGGTAATCCAAATCTATTTATTTGAAGGCTCAAGTAATCTAAACAAGCAGTAGATGTATACAGCGACATTTTAGCTGGTGACATGAGAATCTTGATCTTTTCATGCAGGGAGAGATTCCCATTTCACCCTTGTCATCACAGCGATTTGGGTAATGCGCTTTTAGGTCGCACGTTATTTTGTCTGCGGCATTTTAAAAGGATACCGTAAATTGTCAGATCAGTCGACAATTATGTTCTCTGAGCCTCCTCCGTTCAGGACATTTTTTAATATTGAATGTAACAGAAATTAGTCCAAATGTTTGATATTTCAGTGTTTTTAAGGGCCTTATAAACAACACAGTGCTGGAGTCATTCTGAGGCAAACTAACTGCACCACAGGGAAGATATAAAGATTCTCTTAAAGGGATAGTAATACTTCGTTTTATCTTTATTTTATTTTGTAGGCATTAAAAAAACATGAAGAACGATATAAGTCTTATCTCTCAAACCTTTATGGTTTAAGAGATATTCACAAGCAAAGTATCCCCCCCCGTTCAGCCAAAGCAGAAGAGAGGTGCCCAGGTAGACTGCAGAGAGGGACAATCTTCAATTAAGATAAGGGAAAAAGCTGAAAAGCTTGTCAAGGGGGGAAGGGCTTTCATTGTTTTCATGTAAAGAAGATTGTCCCCTTCTGTTATCTGTCCTGTCATACAACCAAATTCACATCTGAGAAGAGATGGCTTACACTAGGAAAAAGGGGCGGGAGGGGAAACTTTGCTTGTGAATATCTCTTAAGCCATAAAGGTTTGAGAGATAAGACTTATATCATTCTTCATGTTTTTTTAATGCCTACAAAATAAAATAAAGATAAAATAAAGTATTACTATTCCTTTAAGTCCCTTTGGGTTAACTGGGGTTTTAACCCCTTGAATGGTAGTAATGTCTCCAACATATTGAGGAGAAATGTTTTGAAGACCTCTTTAACAATCAATAGGTCAGAAACCCAATTTAAACCAGTAGAAAGTGTTATTTGTACCCCTATGGTATGTTTTGCTCCAGAATTACTCCTCTGTTATTTAGAGTAGATGGCCATTAACCCTTTGAGTACCAGAGGGGTACACAACACATTTCAAAGCATGTGTTGCATACCTCTCTGGCACTCAAAAGGTTAACATTTTTGCTTCCTCCTCCTTGTGGTGATGTCGGTTCCACTCTGCTTGGAATTCTATGCATTCTGGGGAACTTCATCCTATTGAACCCCTTGAGAGGGCTCATGTGCTGTGGCCAGGGGTATGTAAATTATACGATATTGCATCATAAAGGAGAAGCTTAATTGGCTGGGTGGGAGTTATCGGCACTGTAACTGTGACATGGGCAGGAAGTGGGAAGAACAAGGCGGGAAGGAGAAGTGAGTGGGAAGTGGGAAGAATGGGGCAGGAAGGAGGAGAACTGGGCGGGAATTGGGAAGAACAGGAACAGGGTGGGAAGGAGTAGAAGTGGACAAAGTTTCACAGAAAACTTACCACGGCCAGAGAAACAGTCTCTAACCCCAGAGACCCAGTACTTAACTTGGGGCAGATCTGGAGAGTTCCCAGGTATGACTCTATGTAAATAAGCTAATTTGCTTTCAGTGCCAGACGCAGTGGGAAAATGATATAAGGATGCTGGAAACTTGGTGCAGTGGGCATGGCTTTCACCCCTGATCCTCCCCATTCAAGCAGTGGGCACTTGAAGCTTCCCTACTGTCCCTAAATACTCTGACTAGGCTCCCTACACCCCTCTTTCTATTTGTATCATTATCTACAGCATTTTTTGGCCTTACTTTGTGGTTTCTGGATCCAGTGGGCCAGTCTCTTGAAGCAGCTGGAACAGGTCCCCTTGGGAAAGATATTCCATGACAAAGAAGATGTTGTCCTGTTCCGAAAGAGACAGTGGGACAAAGGTTACAATGAAGAACTTGCTAAGAGCAGGATAAACATAAAATATTCTCTATCCACATATAAGTGTTCATGTTTCTTCATTACTATAGGCCCTGTCCTGTCTATCAGACCTAATGCAATATGATTTATATAAGCACTGATGTCTCTGCTCTTACTATACACATCACTGTGTGACCTGTCCTATGTATCAGACACGTTCATGTCTCTGTCCTTACCATATAGATCACTGTGTGTCCAGTCCTGTTTATCAGACCTAGTACAATATATTATACATATGTTCTCATGTCTCTGTCCTTACCATATATATCACTGTGTGTCCAGTCCTGTTTATCAGATCTAGTACAATATGTTATACATATGTTCTCATGTCTCTGTCTTTACAATATATATATACTAGTGTAAAAGCCCATGTACACGGGCCAAGGTCCTGGTAATGTTAACCCTTTGAGTGCCAGAGTGGTACAAAACGCATTGCTTTGCAATGCATTGCGTACCCTCTGGCACTCAAAGTGTTAAGAGGCCACTACCTTACTGCTCCACGCGATGCAGTCTTGTGTCGCCTCACTCACGCGATGCAATCATGCGCAGTAGAGACTGCCTGAACGAGGGCAGTCTCTACTGCTCATGACTGCATTGTGACAAACATCCTAGTGAATTATTCTATAGAATATATATATATATATATATATATATATATATATATATATATATATATATCTGTGTGACTTGTCCTCTGCATAAGGCCTAATACAATATATTGAACGTAAGTGCTCAAGTTTCTGCCCTTACCACACATATTATTGTGTCCTGTCGTGTGTATTAGACATACAATATATTGTACATATACACTCTTGTATTTGTCTTTACCATACACATCACTGTGTGATCTGTCTTGTGTGTCAGACATAATATAATATATTGCTCACTTATCTGTCCTGACTATGCACATTACCTGTCCTGTGTATCAGTCCAGTTACAATATTTTGTATTTAAGTGTTTGTGTCTCCTATACAATGTATAAAGGATTAGTGTAGGAAATAATGTTTTTACCTGGGTCTGGAATGCTGCATACATCTGGGTGAGAAATGGGCAGTCGCCAGCAGCCTCCATCACCCGGCGTTCCACTAATGTGGAGTCTTTGTCTTCCTCGAGGAGAACCCGCTTCTTGATTGCTTTCACAGCTACCCACTTGGAATTGATGGACCACCTTGCCAGCATGACCTGAAGGAGACAGGGGAAGAGGCCAGAGGGTTAGTCCCACATGGGAGATCCTATAACCATAGGAATATGTTTAATCCCTCAGATGATAGAGCTCATATGGCCGTACAATGAGATGGAAATATCTCTACCATCCCAGGGTTTAAGAGTGCCAGAGGGGTGCTAGGGGTAAAGAGACACAAATGGTAAAATTCAAGTTGGCTTCAGATTGTGTTTAACGATCAGAGGATCAGAGGAGTGTGTAAAGCACTGCTTCACAATGAATTGCATAACCCATTGTCTTCAAAGGGCTAACCTATTGGTAGAATCTCAGGTGGTAAAAACATGGGTGGGACTAGGGATGGAGCAAATCTAAATGGGAGATAATTTGTGGTATTTTTTCTCTGTATGTAGAACAATTTTTCAACAAATGCAGAAACATTCAATGTATCATAAGTTCCAGACTGTTAGTAGAATTTCCACAGATCAAAGCAGGTGTGGTCAACCCATGGCTCTCCAGCTGCTGTTAGACTGCAACTCCCATCGACTCAGCTGATCATTTTTTTTTTTATTATGATGATGATGATACGAAACAGCTGGACAACCACATGTTTCTCACTCCTGTTCCTCAGGCTCAGATATCATAGTGAACAGGGCAGGACAGGAGTCAGGACAGTGAGTCAGGGAAGAGTAATGGATGATTGGGGATACTAGAGCATTGCCCAGAACTGGGGCTGGATGGAGACAGGTTCAAGGACTGGGTTGAAAAACAGAAAATTTTTAATCTGGAAGTCACAAGATCAGGATGCGATAGAGCAGAGGTCAAATAATTAATGGAAACAGAAGAATAGGTCAGGTGGAGTCACAGGAATAGAGCTGGATAGAAGGGTTCACTTTTAAAACATTGCATTTAAAACATTGTGTGGCTCCGCTCCGCATTAAGCATGTCGCCATGATGAAAAGGGTGACATGAGACTCTCGCCCTGCATAAAAGTGCAAGATTCTCATGTCGCGTCCTTAAACGGCGCTTCAACTCAACCCGCAGCATTGCCGGCATACATAAGGAACGAGAAGCGCCATTGGACATTACAATTGTAGCATGGTTAACCCTGTCATTGCCAGGGAGGTCCCCAGTCGTTGGAAACCTCTCTGGCACTCAAAGGGTTAAGCTACATATCGAACAAAAGACTAAAAATCATAGATATGTTTGTTCGATATGTGGCTTAACCCTTTGAGCGTGAGAGAGGTTCCCAAGAGAGAGAGGGTTGGGGGAGTCACATGAATGGGCTGGATGGAAGGGAACTCAAGGAATAAGCTAGGAACAGAAGAGAAAGGCTGGGGGAGTCACAGGAATAGTACTGGGAAATGGAGAGGTATTAATCGCACTTGGAAAAAATAAGGGGTGTGAAGGGGAGACTCGAGTAATTAAAGTGGATCTATGACCACCTTACAAGTTTTGTTCAATAGTTAGAGAATAAATATAAAACATTATTATTTTTTAAAAAAAACAAAAAACCTTATTTGTGAGAAAATTACACATTAAAGTATGCCCAGTAGCCTACTTCCGGGTACACTGCTCTTGCCTGTCTGCCTCTGCTCCTTTCAGTCTCCCCAGCATCCTCCGATGACGGAGGCATTCTGTTAGTAAGCTGAAGCGATCTCATTGGCAGGGATCGATATCTAGCCAATGAGATCGCTCCCGCTTACTAACAGAAGGCCTACATCATCGGAGGATGCTGGGGGAAGTGACAGGAGCAGAGGCTGTGCAGCAAACTACGGTAATAGCAGTTTAGCCGTTAGTAGGCTGCTGGGCATACTTTAAAATGTAGTTTTCTCACAAATAAGGTTTTCTTTAAAAAAAAATAATAACATTTTATATTTATTCGGTAACTATTCTACATATTGAGCAAAACTTGTAAAGTGGTGATAGAACCACTTTAACAAATTGGTGTTTACGGGTAGAAGGAGCACAAAAAACATATAGGGGGGATTTAAGAGGAAAGATTGGGGTAACAGGAATGGACAACACAGTTATTTTTCTACTGTGGTTAACTAATGAATGATAATACCCTATAACTGATCTGGAGAGGACATCACTTACCTTTCCGTAGCTGCCTTCCCCGAGTTCTCGATAAAATATAAAGTCATTAAGACTTAGCGATGTCCCAATGCTCAGTTGGGATTTTGTCAGTGGAGCAGAAATTTCACCTTGTGGGATGAACAAATAAGATATTAATCACTAATAAAAACAGCCATTGGATTTCTAATCAATGAGACCTTCTCAATACTACAACACTGAGTGCAGCAGTCAATGATCAGGGGCGTTTGTGTGGAGATGTATTAGATGTGGGGCAGTTTACACCTTTTATTACCCAGTGAGCCTACAAGGGTTTATACTTTCTCACTCTGCTGTAATTGGGGTTAGGACTCAACTGGCTGTCACTAAAGCTGTTCCTGGACTACACTTATCATCATCATCAGTAAGCGTCCAACAGAGGCCAAAGGGAAGCAAACTGACCTCCACATCAGTATTTTCAGCAGATTAACCCTTTAAGGACCAGGGAGGTATGCCCCACATAATGCACTGCACATCCCATTGGTCCTTAACCCTTTGAGTGCCAGAGGGGTACAGAACCTGTACCCCTCTGGCACTCAAGGGTTAAAGGATTAATCCTTTGCGTGCCAGAGGGTTTCCCAGTGCATTACTCTACAATGCGTTCAATGCCCCCCTGGCACTCGAAGGGTTGAATAATCAAATTAAAGATGCTATTTACTAAGTCGTGAGATAAGGTATGCAACTGACTTAATGGCTGATTTCAGATACGGCAGGGCAGAGTTATTTACCAAGTTGTGAATAAGCTGCTTTTTTCCTGGGAGGTTCTTCTTCATCCCAGTTACTGTTGGAACTCCTCTTTGTAGCACAGCTAGATGATGTTTGAGGAGCTGCCCTTCTCTTTTTCTTCTTTTGATGGTACCCTTCTTTTCCAGAGTGAGGGCGCTTGGTACCCTTTGCACCGATCACTGTCATGATGGAAGTCATCTTGGTGGTCCCACCAAGACCTTTCTCTTCCTGTTCAGCTCTCCAAAAACTCCTCCGTCTGCCTTTTCCCACCTCTCTCTCCTTCTTGAGATTTATCTCACTTTCTCTCTTACTGCTAGTATAGATTTGTATAGCGCAAGGAAATATCAAAGTGCTCTAATAGTCTCACCCAATGGAGGTAGCCTATTAGCTCTGAAAATCTAGTGTAGGTTCTGACAGTTTAAACCTACAGTTGGGTGATGTCACAGTGTTTGAAGAATCCTCTGTTTAGCATGATGAAGGCCCAGCATGGTAGATCTAGCTATGAAAACAAGTTCAGTTATCTGGCTTGCTACCATGTCTAGCCTTTACAGCCTAACTTATAGAAATCAACTGCATGTACCCATATGTGGATATGCTATAGAGATATGCAAGTCCTTATTACCAACTCCAAAGAAGTGCAATTCTGGGTAACCCAACGACACCATAGGAGAGAAAAGAATATCCCATTGAATTAACACTTTGAGTATCAGAGGGGTATGCAATGTGTTGCATACCCCTCTGGCACTCATATGGTTAAATGGGACATTTGTCACTTTGTATGCTACAGAGGTTTACAGTGCATTGCTTCACACTGTGTTGATACCTTCCTAAGCAATTCAATGGATTAAAAGCCCCATTTAAATTAATGGGAATCTGTAGATTTTTCATCTGCCCCCCCCCCCCCATGTGGTGTAGTTGGTTTATCCAAAATTGCACCTCTTTAACTTGATGAATATGGCCTATAATGTATTTTTACCAATGAGTGGAAGGATGGGCGGTGAGTTACAGTGGAGCCAACTGCAGTCCAACCAGTCACTGAGTAAAGAACATTTAATGGCCCATAGTTATAAAAGCAAATTAGAGTTATTCTGGAGTAAACCAACTGCACCATAGGGGACTGAACAACAGTTACTTTTAAATGAAGTCAGGCTTTTAACCCCTTGATTGCTAGAGATGTCTCCAATACATTGTGAAGCAATGCACTGGAGAGCTCTCTGGCATTCAGGAGGTTGAAAAGCTCTATTCAACTGCATGGTAATTAGGCATTTTTATTTGTCCCCTAGGGTGCAGTTGGTTTAATCCAGAATAACTCACGTTTTGCTCTTCCTCCTAGTGGGAGCAGATATTTCCCTCAAGTCATACAATGATGTCCTAGCTTGTAATTGACAGAGAATCACATATCACAATGCCGTGACCATTGGCCAGACACAGTTCACTAATTGTGCTCTGTGATTAGCTGTCCTTCTCTTCCTGTATGCTGGCTTTACAGGAAAGGTGCATGCAGTAAAGGCAAAGAGTTCTATACCTGTGTAGGGTTCTCATGACACTTGATCCCGGAGCAAAGTTTGCCTTGAACTGACACCTCTTGGACAAGGTTATTTGGGATTGACTATGTCTCCATTTTCATAATCAGCACAAGTTTGACTAAAGAGAAGGCTAAATCCTTTTAACCGTTTGAGTACAAGAGGGGTACACAATGCTTTTCAGCGCTATCTGGTGCTCAAAGGGTTACATTCTTTCAAGAGAGGGCTGTTGCTCTGGTAACCAATGCATTAAAATGTTGACAACATTTTATTCTATTACATTATTTAGTAAAGTAATATTTGACAGATTCGTGCTGCACACCCTGCTCTGGCACACAAAAAGGTCAATTGTTCATATTAGTTTTAACCCTTTGAGTGCCAGATAGGTATGCAATGCATTGCTTTGTAATGCATTGTGTACCCCTCTGGCATTCAAAGTGTTAAAGGGATAGTAATACTTTATTATTACTATCCCCCATATCGTCGATATTTGTAAAATAATTTATTAGCCCCCAAGTTCATCTCTCAAATCTTTTTGGTTTGAGAGATAACCGAAGGCAAAGTTCCCCCCTCCCTCCCCCTTCCCTGAAAAAAATAATTATTTGTCATCAACGCGATCACGGCTCTGCTGCAGAGCCGCATGATGAAAGTCAGACCAGATATCCCTGCAGTCAGCACAACTTTGAATTCAGGGAAGGGGGAGGGAGGGGGGAACTTTGCCTTCGACTATTAAATTATTTTACAAATATGTACAATATGGGGAATAGTAATAATTAAGTATTATTATCCCTGTAAGAGCAGTAAATAATGTCACGTCCCAAATATCACTCTTTAGGAGCAACAGTCCCTCTTTGAGACCCAAATCCCTCTGTACATCTTTCCCCCTCTGGTGTCCCTCTTTTTTAGGCTATCAGACTGTGTGGTCAAGCAGGGGTAGACAACCGTGGTACTCAAGAGTTAGCAACAGTGCATGTTTTTCAGATATCTCTGCTTAGTCACTTTAATGAAGCAACCTCTGCTGATTCAGGGATATCCTGTGATTCGAGGTGGCTCTTCAGCAGAGCCGAAATAGCGATATCTAAAAAGAAATACTCAATTGAAACGGTCTATACACTGTGCCTGGTTTGAAAGTATTTCTTTTCTAGATAGTGCTATTTCGGCTCTGCTGAAGAGCTGCCAGCTGGTCCCGGGACCATGATCTCCTTCTGTCAGCTAGAGGCTGATATCAGTGAAAGGAGAGGGAGGTTGGAACTTTAAAACCTTATATCTTTCAAACTATAAATGTTTGAGAGACGGGACTTGCTCCAGTTAATTCATTTTTTTTAATATCGACACTATAACATGTTATCATAATTTGACATTACAAACCCTTTAAGGAGGCTTCCAAGAGGCCTACTGCAACATTAAAGGAACTGCAGGAATTTCTGGCAAATACTGGCTATGTGCTACATGTGACAACAATCTCCCGTATTCTTCATATGAATGGGCTATGGGGTAGGGTGGCAAGACGGAAACCTTTTCTTACAAAGAAAAACATCCAAGCCTGGCTGAAGTTTGCAATAAAACATCAAGTCCCCCAAAAGCACGTGGGAAAATGTGTTATGATTTGATTAAACCAAGGGTGAACTTTTTGGCCATAATTCCAAAAGGTATGTTTGGTGCAAAAACAACACTGCAAATCACCCAACGAACACCATATCCACAGTGAAGCGTGGTGGTGACAGCATCATGCTTTGGGGCTGTTTTTCCTCAGCTGGAACTGGGGCCTTAGTCAGGGTGGAGGAGATTATGAACAGTTCCAAATACCAGGCAATTTTGAAACAAAACCTCCAGGCGTCCATTAGAAAGCTGAAGATGAAGAGGAAGTTCACAATTCAGCACGACAACGACCCAAAGCACACATCCACATCCACAAAAGCATGGCTTCACCTGAAGAAGATAAATGTTTTGGAATGGCCCAGCCAGAGCCCAGATCTGAATCCAATTGAACATCTGTGGGGTGATCTGGAGAGGGCTGTGCACAAGATGTCCTCTTAATCTGACCGATTTGGAGCGCTTTTGTAAAGAGTGGACAAATATTACCACGTCAAGATGTGCCATGCTAATAAACTCCTACCCAAAAAGACTGATTGCTGTAATAAAATCAAAAGGTGCTTCAACAAATTATTAGTTTATGGGTGTGCACACCTATGCAATCAGGGTATTGTGAGTTTTTTATTTTTTACTTTTCACCCTCAACGATTTCAGTTTGTTTTGTAATTGAATTGTTCACGTTATAGGTCACATTAAAGGTGGAAAAAGTTCTGACATGATTTATCTTTGTCTCATTCTTTAACATCACAAGAACCTGGTATTTTAACAGGGGTGTGTAGACTTTTTATATTCACTATAGTTTAAACTTTATTTATTATTATAGGCATTAAAAAATATTACTAACTATGTAAGTCTTAGCTCTCAGACCTTTATGGTTTGAGATATATTCAAAACTAAAGTTCCCTCTTCCTGTCTGTTTTAGTCAAATCTGCCATCTAGCTGACAGACTTGGATTCTGGTCAGCAGAACAAAGGTTAGAGAGATAAGACTTACATGGTTCTTAATATTTTTTAATGCCTATAAATAATAAATAAAGTTTAGGTATTACTATCCCTTTAATGCTAGGTAACCTGTTCTCAGTGGAAGTATATAGTGACCACTATGGGTATCCTTTTAAGATGCAGCATTTAAAACATTGTGTGGCTGCACTCCGCGTTCAGCATGTTGCCATGATGAAAAGGGTGACATGAGAATCTTGCCCTGCATATAAGCTCAATATTCTCATGTTGCCTCCTTAAACGGAGCTTCAACCCAACCCGCAGCATCAGTATGATTCATATGTTATAACTTTGTGTTTTAGCATTGTATTATTAGAAGAAAAATAAAATGGTTAGAACTCTAAAATTGTCCTTAATATGTTTAGAAAATATGGTACAGATTACAGTCTCACATGAAGCTGGCAACTTTTGTTAACCCTTTGAGTGCCAGAGGGGTACGCAACACATTTCTTTGCCTCTGACACTCAAAGGGTTTACGAAAAGTTGCCAGCTTCATGATATACTGTAATTTCTACCATATATGCTAAACAAACTATGGACAATTTTAGAGTTTAAAGTATGTTATTTTTCTTCTAAACATCCAATGCTTAAAACACAAAGTTATAACATATGAATCATCCTGATGCTTCGGGATGGGTTGAAGTGCCATTTAAGGAGGCGACTCCTTTTCATCACTGCCACATGGTGAATGTAGCGTTTAGCTGCACAATGTTTTAAATGCAACGTTTTAAAAGTGAACCACAGCTATGTATGCAAAAAAATATTCTGATTAGTGAAATTTCTGCACGTTTTCTCAGAATATTCTCAAATAGACATATTTATAAACTTTACTTCTTTATAAATATGACCCCTTGTTACAAATTGTAGCAACAGTTCTTAAACATACACTGAGAATGGTGTTATACATCTCCCCCAGTCGGCCTTAACCCCTTGAGCGTTAGAGAGGTATGCAATGCATTGCAGAGCAATACGTTACATACTTCTCTGGCACTCAAGCGGTTAAGTATAAAGGCAAGTGCTGCAATTCTGGGGCAAACCAAATCTATCATAGGGGACTAATAAAATATGTTATTGAGGTTAATGGGATTTTTAACTCTTTGAGTGCCAGAGGGGTTCTCTATGCATTGTAGAGCAATGCGTTACATACCCCTCTTGCACTCAAAGGATTAACCCTTTAAGTGCTAAAGAGGTCTCCAGTGAATCATGAATCAATGCATTGGCAAAACCACTAATAGTCATTGTTAGTTAGGAGCTAGGATTGTTCCGCTGGAATTTTAAAGTGATAGTACTGCCAATTTTTAAGAAACGTGAATCTTGTAGGCATTAAAAAATTAAACAAAATGCCCCCAGACCCATCTCTCAAACCTTTATGGTTCAAGAGATATTCTACACTAAAGTTCCCACCTCCCTCCCCTTTCCCTGACATCAGCGCTCAAGCTGACTGCAGGGGAATCCGGTCCCGGGACCATCGGAGGCTCTTCACAAGATCGCATTATTAAGAGAGAAATCCTTCAATGGAATGGCTTAAAAAGTGTGTTTAGTTAGCAAGCACACTTTGTAGGCCATTCCAGTGAAGAATTCTTTCTCAATAATGCAATCTCAGCTCTGCTGAAGAGCCTCCGCTTGTCCAGGGACCGGATTCCCCTACATTCAGCTTGATTGCTAACGTCAGGGAAAGAGGAGTGAGGGGGAAACTTTAGTGCAGAATAACTCCCAAATCATAAAGGTTTGAGAAATGGGACAGGGGGCATTTAGTTTAATTTTTTAATGCCTACAAGATTCACTTTTCTTAAAAGTTGGTAATACTCTCCCTTTAAAGGGATAGTAATACTTCTTTTAACTTTATTTTATTTTGTAGGCATTAGAAAAACATGAAGAATGATATAAGTCTTATCTCTCAAACCTTTATGGTTTAAGAGATATTCACAAGCAAAGCTTCCCCTCCCGCCCCTTTTACCTAGTGTAAGCAATCTCTTCTCAGATGTGGAATGCAGTCCATAGACCAGACAGATAACAGAAGGGGACACTCTTATTCCTATGAAAACAATGAAATCCCTGCCCCCCTCAGGTTTTTCCCTTATCTTAATTGAAGATTGTCCCTCTCTGCAATCTACCTGGGCACTTCCCTTCTGCTTTGGCTGAGCAGTGTTACATCAGTAAAAGGGGCAGGAGGGGGACACTTTGTCATTTAATTACTCTTGAACTACAACTCTGACAGAATTGAAATAACACTTTCCAAAGTCCAAATACTATGATGATTAATTAGAGCTGCTTTTATTATGAAATATTACTATCCCTTTAAGAGACAGAAGTTTGGTTTGTTTTGGCTATTTCTACTATGCGTAGTGTTTTTTAAAAAAAATTGTGCTCTGAATGGTGGTCATTTTTGAGAAATGTCTGCCATCTGGAATAATACCAGATTTAAAAAAAATTATTCATGCACAATATAGGGTTGTTATATATCATTTTATATGTTTTCAGACATGTTAAGTTCAAAAATAGCAATGGATGTGCTCCAAATGTGATACAAAGTGGTGCTTTAAACCTTTTTTATATGAAATTCTCAAATAAACAATTTGCTATTCCATTTCAATGACAACAGAAAAGTAAAACACAACACTGTATAACAACTTCTTTTAATTTAACTTTTATTTAAACATAGATTCTTCTCTTTACATTTTCAAAGTGGATAGCAAGATATCTTTTCAACTCTGCAAGGGCAAATATTAGCTCTTGTACATTTCTGGCAGGTGCAGGGAGACACAAATTCAAGCCAAACATATCCACCAGGGATGAATTTCTACTAGCCAGGGCTAAATTTTCACTCACCATTGGCTATTGGTGAGTGGAAATTTTGAGCCCTGCTGGAATAATTTATTTTCCCTTGAGTACCAGAAACATACACTGCCACCATACACCTCAATGATCATGAACTTCATTTCTCTGTTTGATGTTGTATGGGTTGGATTTTGCTTCATAAATTCATAATGAAGATCACATAGTGCATAACCATTTGTCTGAAAATTCACACTCTCTACAACATTTTTTGATCAGCTTGATCTTTGTTTTGATCGAGAACACTTTCCTTCGAGTTTGACGTTTTGAATTTGTTAATATATGTTTTCATAAAATTACTATGGTACATAATATCTGATGCGAACACACTTTGTTTCAGAAATGTCATCTTTAAAAAACTTTGTTGCATCAAGAAATTCCTGTGCTTTTCCAGGTTCGCAGATGTGGAAAAGATGTGTATCTGTCTTACATTTGGACTGGTTGCAAATAACACATATTGTTGACTGTGGTTTTTCTCCACTTAATCTGGGCACATTTTCTTTTTTGTGGATTTTCGGTGTCTTTTGACATACCTTGTGATGATTCTTGGTCTGAAGTTTTGGTTGTTCTCTTTGATCTTAGAATGTAAGTTCTATAACATGTCATGCAGTAGAAAAAAATAGTCTCTGTTTCTAAAATGACACCATCATTTAACAGAGCACTAGTTTCTTTCACTTGCTGTTGGCCAGAGTCTGTCCCATACGGCTTTTCTCTCTCCATCAATTTGCACAAAACACAAAAAGTAGTTTCACCAGAGTCTTTTATCTACTGCTTTGGGGGAGATCATTGGTTGCAATACCACGGTGTCCCTTTTTATGTTATTCCATAACAAATAAAACATTTACCTAAAACAGAAAAAAACAAGATTTAATGCATTTTTTCTATGTTTGCAAAACCACAAAACTTGATGGTTCCGTACTACCAATTATTAACTATTTTCTCATGGATTTTTATGAAATTCATACTTCTTTCACTTTTAGCAAATTTCTTATGATGTTACGGAACTCAGCATACCCGAAAACATCTAAAATGATATACAGCAACCTTACATTAAACATCAATAATTTTTCAAAAACAAGTCCTGGGAAAATCAAGATGGCGGCAATTTTTCAAAAATCACCACTAGCCAGAACATGTGACCAACTTTTTTTTAAACACTATACATAGTACAACTCGTCAAAACTTCTGGCTTTCAAAAATACAGCAGAACTCTCCTAGCTGCTACATTAAGTGTTAAAGGCCTCATTTAATTATTTGAGTGTTAGGCACTCAAAGGGTTAAATTAGTGGGGATTTGAACACATTTTTATTTGCTCCATGTTGGTTTACCCAAGTATTTTTCTGGTACACTGAGAAACTGGAGGAGATGCACTAAGGTGTGATAAAGAGGAGATCATTTTTCCGGTTCCTTTGTATTTTATGGAGCCTATTCACTAAGCTCTTTCAGTTTTTCAATGTTGCCCCTCAAAACACAAGAACAGATACCATTTTTACTATATCCCTTCTTGATCACAGGCCGGTAATCAGTAGCACAGACATTTTGATTGACCCCCATGTGCTTAATTATGGAAATCCTTAAAATCTGACCTGATGTTGTGTCCTAAGGACTGGAGATGAGAATCACTGCTCTATAGAGTAACGCTAAACTCATTACTTCTGGGCACACCTACAGGGGAGGTTTTCAGGATAGCGTTAATTAAGCATAATTTGATTAATCACAAATACTGATCTATTTATTACCTACTTGTCATCAAACAGCGATACCTTAAAAATATGCACCTTAGGGGTTCCCTGAAGACTATCATTGAGAAGCAATGGAGAATTGGAGCGTTTATATCACTGGAGATACTTAGTACATCTCCCCCTGTAGTCTATAACTAAACCTCTCCCATAGCATAACATAGGAACTGGAGAGTTTATATCCCTGGAGAAGTTAGCTCCTCATTATTACACCTTATTACATCTCCCCCTGTAGTCTATAACTAAAGCTTTCCCATAGAATAACAAAGGAACTGGATAGTATATCTTACTGGAGAAGTTACCTCATCTTTAACACATCTTGGTACATCTCCCCCTGTAGTCTATAACTAAACATCTCCCATATAATAAAATAGGGACTGGAGAGTTTATATCACTGAGAACTTATCTCCTCTTTATCACATCTTGGTACATCTCCCCCTGTAGTCTATAACTAAACATCTCCCATATAATAACATAGGGACTGGAGAGTTTATATCACTGATAAGTTATCTCCTCTTTATCACACCTTAGTACATCTCCCCTGTAGTCTTTAACTAAACCTTTCCCGCAGAATAACATAGGAACTGGAGAGTTTATATAGGTGAGATGTTATCTCCTCTTTATCACACCTTAGTACATCTCCCCTGTGGTCTATAACTAAAACTCTCCCATAGAATAACATAGGGACTGGATAGTTTATCTCACTAGAGAAATTATCTCCTCTTTATCACACCTTAGTACATCTCCCCTGTAGTCTATAACTAAACCTCTCCCATAGAATAACATAGGAACTGGAGAGTTTATATAAGTGAGAAGTTATATCCTCTTTATCACACCTTAGTACATCTTCCCTCTAGTCTAAAACTAAACCTCTCACATAGAATAACATGGGAAGTGGAGAGTTTATATCACTGGGAAGTTATCTCCTCTTTATCACACCTCAGTACATCTCCCCTGTAGTCTATAACTACAACTCTCCCATAGAATAACATAGGGACTGGATAAATGATATAGAGCAAGTCCAAAGTATTTTATTAATGAAGACTAATGTATAAACATATATACTGGCATTTATACAAACATCAATGTGAGTTTTATTGCTGTGGAGCAATGTGATGCACTTATGTACACACCACACTGTCTGATCTCCAAAACACAGGGACACCTGGGGGTGGGGGCAGAGGGATTTGGGTCTCTCTGAAGGACTGTCCCTAATAAAGTGGCGGACATGGAAAGTGTGGCCACAGTTGGAGCTAACGACACCTAGAATGCCTTGCCTGGGGTGCCTGGGGTGTAGATCCAGCCCTGCATGATTGACTACTGTATGAAGGACATATTCCCAGGCAAGTTCTTCAAAACAGCTGAAAAACTAAAGAGGTGACTGGAAATTAATAAAATGAAATACTTTATTCTTGGAGATGGTGCCCCCTTCAGGTGCTGCTCAGTCTCATTTTCTGCTCTTATATGCCATTACAGGAAATAAATGTCCATATTTGTATCAATCTGGTCCCGCTCACAGATGGTCCAGAGCAGATATGTCATGCTGTGTGCAGCACCCATCTAGTCCTTAAAGGGTTAAAGAAAGTAAGAGATGCTTATGTCAAGAGTACGGTTCCTGATTAAAGTGTCACCCTTTAAGAACCCATGATGTGCCAGTATTGTCAAGGGTAAAACGTGAAGTAAGGACCCATGATGGTCCTGGCATGCCATGGATTTCAGGGATGCCCTCACCCGGCACGCCATTCGTGGAGCCCTGAAAAAAAAAAAAAAAAAAAGCTCAGTGGTCCTTAAGTGCCGGCCACATGCACGACCGGTCCTTAAGGGGTTAAGATAAATTTAGTAAAAGTTAAACCTTTGAGTGCCAGAGAGGTGCAATTTGTTGGCTACCTCTCTGGCACTCAAAGGGTTAAAGATCATGAAAAACTTCCTCTGTGTTGCACTAACCATTTATTTGTAACATAGACTGGTTTTGAGAAATTAATCTGGTGGCACAGAGTGGCCACCAGATTAATTGCTAATTAGTTCATGTGCTAGACCCTACACTGGCACACTGTGCTATCAATGAATCAACACACTGGGGGAATTTATAATCACATAGTGAGTGGTTTTATCTTGATCATAACTAATTAGAATATTGTCTAGGGAATTAACATAAACTGCCGCACACTATGGCACATATAGGACTGTTCAAGAAGTCACAGTAACAGAAGTTGTCGGTAATTAATCTGGAAAAGTATTTACTCCATAGTCAATCACTTCTCATACATATTACTATAATTTTTTTGTATTTGTGTCCGCTGTTTCAATCAAAAGGGAAAAGGCAGCCTTAAAGGGATAGTAATGGTTAATTTTAAATTGATTTAATATTGTAGACATTAAAAAAAGATTAACATCAATGTAAGTCTTATCTCTCAAACCTTTATGGTTTGAGAGATATAACTTGCTAAACTTACTTTTCCTGGCTGCTTTACTCAAGTCTGCCATCTAGCTGACAGCTGCAGATTCCAGTCATTTGACCAGACAGAGGCTCTTCAGCAGTGCTGAAATCACTCTATTTAGAAATAAATACTTCATTGGAACGGTCTATAAAGTGTGCTTGCAAGCCAGACGCACTTTGTAGACCGTTCCAAATTAACTATTTATCTTTAGATATCATTATATCGGTGCTGCTGAAGAGCCACATCTGGTCAAGTGACCAGAATCTGCTTCTGACAGCTTTACAGCTGGTCAAGCAGAAAGGGGAGGGACCAGAGAACTTCATTTTCCTATAACTCTCAAACCATAATGGTTTAAGAGATACGAATAAGTGCAAGTACTCTCTCTTTAAATTATATATACCATATAGTTAATACTATTTTTCTGACATTACTATCCCTTTAACCCTTTGAGTGCAAAGCAATGAGTTGCCTACCCCTCTGGCACTCAAAGAGTTAAAAGTGGTTTAATGTACCGTCTTATTATAAGGTTTCATTTTTTAATTAAATCTAGTCGACACCTTTTTTTTTTAGCATTTCCTTCTAATTTTTTTCAGACAAAATAAAAATGGTCTTAACTTGTAGAAGACACTTTAAAGGAATATTAGCTGAAAGAAAGGTAATTACACAGCCATTTTTTTCTTTTGTGAAAAGAAGAATACATTGACATTGTCCCTCATTTTCAAGTATGTCCTGGACTCATTTTTATCTACTTCAGAAGGGTGAAAGGTTGAGTTGACCTTGCAGGACTAGAACCTGTTTGCCATTTTCAATACTTTATGAAACATTTTCAAACTTTACAGATTTATTCTGAAAATTATCATCCTCCTTTTACTACCAAACACTGATCTGATATTTGGTCATTATAACAACTTTTTTGAACATCTTTCCTAAAAGATAATTTCTTCACAACTATGTATTGTACAGAAAAAATGGCTACAACAACAAATGGGCAGATTTCAGATTAAACTTATTTTATGGATGGGTCCAGTTTAAATTTCTCTTTTTATTTTAGGTGATACTGTACCTTTAACTATGAACCAGTCTTTGTGTCTATTTCCTGGGATACTGAAATATATCAACATATCACTTAGAGTGCAACTGTGAGTCACATACCTCCCAAGTGTCTCTCTTTTGGAGATATTAGGGATCCACACCTCCCAAGTGTGCCTCTTTAGAAGATATTAGGGGTCCATACCTCCCAAATGTCCCTATTTAGAAGATATTAGGGGTCCATACTTGAAAATATATTAGGAAAAGGCTTGAAATATGCTCCCACTAGAAGGTTAAATACATTTGAAACATTTATAGATGTACATAAATTTATGAGTCAGTTATCTTTGAAGAAATACTTTATGAACCAGGTTTCACCATAAATGAGAACAACCGTTGAACTACCCCATTCAGAGTTAAAGAATGCATCAGTTTTTAACACTGCTTCCCATAACTTTATATGGAAACATTTAAAAAGGCAGTATTAGAGGATATAGAACAGTGGGAAAGTAAATCAGGAAAAGAAAAGGGGAATTTGTCTAGGGGATAAAGAGAAGCATTAAGAGAACCGCAGGAGAATATGGACATAGTAATAAAGGCCGCAGATAAGGGGGGGTATAGTTATTATGGACAAAGATAAGTATTGTCAGGAAGTTAATAGATTATTAGAAGATAAAAAACATACACGTTAAGGAAAGACTCTACTGTAACGATGAGGGAATCCCTACAAAAATTGTTACAGAAGGGGAGACAAAGCAGTATTTTAGATGAGAAAGAATATGAATATTTAAATATTTTGAATCCAATTATTTCAGTTTTCTATATACTTCTTAAAGTCCATAAATCTATAACAGACCCCCAGGGAGACCAATAGTCTCTGGGATTGGGACTTTGCCTTCTAGATTATCAGAATATATAGATATTTGCCTACAACCAGTGGTACAGAATCTCCCTTCATATCTAAAAGATTCTGGTGATGTGATCAAGGTTTTATCAAATTTTAACTGGAAGGAGAACTTCCAAGTAGCAACATGTGATGTACAATCATTTTTTGGATTGAATTTGATCAATTACCAATGAAAAATATCAAATATATTGTTGACAGGATGAATTTATCTTAAATAACAACTATTTATGGGTGGAAAGTAATTTCTACATACAAACCCTTGGGATAGCGATGGGTACGCTATACGTACCCAGTTATGCAAATCTGCTAATGGGTTTGTGGGAGAAGGGAGTGATAGATCCACTTTTAAGAACGCAAAGTCAGCTAAAAATATGGAAAAGATATATAGATGATTGCCTGTTAGTGTGGGAAGAAGATCAGGACTCTTTAATGAGTTTTTTAGGAAAATTAGATAATAACAGTTATAATTTAAACTTAACCAGCACAATTAGTGCAAGTAGTGTGGATTTTTTAGAACTCACCATATATGTGAATGATGGACATTTGGAAACTAAAATATTCCACAAGCAGACTGATTGTAACACTTACATACCTCCCAGTAGCTGTCATCATAAACCGTGGTTGTTGAATGTTCCCAAGAGTCAATTTATTAGAGCAAAAAGAAACTGCTCACAACAGCAGACATATGAAGAACAAGTAGGAATAATTAATAAAAAAAATCCTGACTAAAAAATATCTTGAACACAGGGCTCAAAATTTCCACTCGCCACTAGCCAATTGCGAGTGAAAATTTAGCCCTGGCAAGTAGAAAATCTGCCCTGGTGGATATGTTATGGGTTGCAGTGGCAAGTAACTTTTCAGGTCTGGCTAGTAGCAAAGGACTTTAAATTTTAAGCCCTGTTGAACATATACTGAAGAAAAATCTGGAGACAGTTAATTCAATAGAAAGTGATTGTCTGATTAATAAAGTTGAGGATAAGCATGTTGAATACAAAAAAAAATCCCTTTGTAACAAAATATTGTGTTGATCATCCAGTATATCACGGTCCCCGTGTCTTTCTGTCAATCTGACATGATTTGCCTGTGCATTGGTGGAGACTGATTGGCCCGCCCAGGATGTGCCGTTATATGCTGGAGCTTGGGCACTTGTCAGTTGCCCTTTCGTGGTGTTCCTGTTGCTGCGCCTTGTTGCCATATTCCTGTGCCTCCTATGTACCGACCCGGGTAGTCTGACTCTTCTCCTGCTTCTGCTCCGTGATTTTGACCCGGTTCTGGCTGATGACCCTGCTCCGTGATTTGACCTGGCTCTGGCTGACGACCCTGCTCCGTGAATTGACCTGGCTCTGGATGACGACCATGCTCCGTGACTTGACCCGGTTCTGGCTGACGACCCTGCTCTGTGATTCATTCCGGCCTGTCTGCTGTTCCGGTACTGTTCCGGTCCTGCCTGCTGTTCCGGTTGCTATTCCGGCCTGTCTGCTGTTCCAGTACTGTTCCGGTCCTGCCTGCTGTTCCGGTTGCTATTCCGGCCTGTCTGCTGTTCCAGTTACTGTTCCAGTTCTGCCTGCTGTTCCGGTTGTTATTCCGGCCTGTCTACTGTTCCAGTTACCGTTCCGGTTCTGCCTGCTGTTCCAGATGCCATTCCAGCCTGCCTGTAGTTCCAGTCACCGTTCCGGTTCTGCCTGCTGTTCCGGTGTTCCTGCATCTTTCCGGTCGCCTCGGCGACATTCTGAACTGTTTAAGCGACTCACTGTTCCTCTCACTTGTCAGTAGCTGTAGCCTGAGGTTGCTTTGCCTTCTGCTGGTTGCCAAGGTACTCTCTCCTGTGCAGAACCACTTAACCCTTGCAGTGCCTGTAGTCTCTGGTCTAGTGCCTCCGATATATCTTGCCAAGCATACGTTTTCTGACGTGAGCCTTTCCTCTGAGTGCTTCTGTGTGTCTCTCATTCACCATCAGAGCCTTGTCCGTTCCGTGCTCATATTCTGGCTCAGGGCCACAGACTCTGAAGGTACATTCCCATTGCACTCCAGAGGGCGCCGGCTCTACTACAGCTTGTGCAGCCACCATCAGTACAGCACCCAAGGGGTGTCAGGGCACAATCCAAGTGGCACACGCAGGGTTACTACTTTTCCAGTTAAGGGCGATTTTGGTTCTGATCACTACAGCGTGGCAATAGCATTCCTCTGTAGCCCACGGTGGTGGTACCGGCTCAGCTCTGGACTTTGTTGCGCTACTATACCAACTTGAGAGTGTATTCAGTGCAGTTACTTCTCTATCCAGCTATTGAGAGACTGTGTTCCAGAGACTGCTATTTATCCCGGGCGTTGGCCAATCTTGTTATATCTCACCCATTTCATTTGTTAACCCTTTGGGTGAATACTCCCTATCCATTCATAGCACCTATCACTATCATTGTGTGCATTTACTTTGTCATTATTGCCATTATTGCTATTTCTGTACTGGCCTCTAGGGGCATTGTTTTATTTTCAATAAAACTGTGTTTTTACTTCATACCCTGGTCTGAGTGTCAGAAAACCGTAACACAGTATTAATAGAAATATTAAATAAATATTGGCCTATTTTATTTAAGGATGACAATATGAAGAACTTTTTACCAGAGAAACCCCAGCTGGTATTTAGGAGGGCACCAAATTTAAGGGATAGAATTGTACAAAATGTTATAAGAGAAGAGCCTAGAAAAAGGGATTTTTTTTAGGTGTGGAAGATGTAAACCCTATAGACTAAGCCTGAATAAGAAAACAATCAGAAAAATAATTTGTCTAATGTGACAGGAAAAACATTCAAAATTCAGAATTTTATTACATGTAATGTAATATATCTATTAGAATGTCCGTGTGCAAGGCAATATGTAGGACAGACCACACGGCCATTACATGTTAGAATTAATGAACATTTTTGGAATGTGAAAACACAGACAAAACAGCATAGTGTGTCCAGTCATTTCAGGAAATGTCAGGAATGATGTATTCCTGAAAAAATATAATTTATGGCAATAATATGGTAGTAGAAAAAAACTGGAGAGGAGGAGACATTATAAAAAAGTATCACAGTGAGAAACTGAATGGATATTTAAATTAAAAACTCTGCAACCTTTATGAATGAATATAGCAATTGATTTAAATTGTTTTCTGTCATAGCTTACCTTGTTTCCAGCGCAAATTTTGTTTGGATGAGCATATTTCTGCATAAGTGTATAAGATTTTTTATGTTATTTTTTTATAACAGTTTTTATTAGTATCCTTTAGATTAATTTTTATATATTGTGCTGACTCCTTTTTGAATAAACAAGATTTTTTTGAAGATAAACTACTCCCATCTTTTTGGCCTTTGCTGTTATCATCACAAATCACCAGTATTTGGTGGCTTGTATATCTGAGAAAAGTAAAGTTCCTTGTGGTACACTTGAGAGTGGCCGTTTTGCACAACTTTCCATTATTTATGTAAGTCATAGGCGTGCGCACGGGGTGTGCCGGGTGTGCCCAGGCACACCCTAATCAGCCTCGTACGCACCGGCCAGGGAAGCTGGGAATTTTTTTTTTTTTTTTAAATATATCTGCCGCAAGGGAGCGCTGATTTACACTACCAAGCACTCCCTCGCTGCGTCTATGTGACCCTGACACCGCAGAGAGACCCAGGCTCTGTATTAATACAGAGCGCTGGGAGATGACATCATCTCCCAGCACTCTGCATTACTGAGAGCAGCGCGGAGGAGCTTCAGCTTTGTGCCGAAGGAGGCACAGAGCTCCCTTATGACACGCCGCTAGACCACCAGGGACTGAAGTTAATATATGGAGATGAATGGGGCATTGTGGAGATGAAGGGGCATTATGGAAGGGGGCAATGTGAAGATTATGGGGGCAAGTTGGAGCTGATGGGGGCAATGTGAGGGCAAGTTGGAGCTGATGAGGGCAATATGAGGGCAAGTTGGAGCTGATGGGGACAAGATGGAGCTGATGGGGCAAGTCGGAGCTGAGGGCAATGTGGAGATTATGGGGGCAATGTTAGGGCAAGTTGGAGCTGATGGGGGCAGGTTGGAGCTGATGGGGGCAATGTGAGGGCAATATGGATTTGATGGGGGATAAGTTGGAGCTGATGGGGGCAATATGGAGCAGATGGGGGGCAATCATTTATTTAGCACACACACACACATATATATATATATATATATATATATATATATACGTGCGTTCGCGTATGTAATCTATATATATATATATATATATATATATATATATATATATGTATTACATACGCGAACGCACGTGTGTGTTTGTGCTTTTGGGTGCACACCCTAATGCAATTGGCTGCGCACGCCTATGATGTAAGTTGTGACATTGGAGAGGAACAGCATTGCTTAAAGAAGAAAAGAAGGTGCTTTATCAGAAGCCTGTGGGGTGAGAACCTACCCAGAGAGAATTCTAAAAAGGTGAAGGCGATATATACTGGGAGGTAGTTGTAACCTCCAATATAAGTGAGTGCATATATAGAGGGAGAGCATAAGAGGGGTCGTTAAACATATATCCACTACTACACTTAGAGAGTCTGCGCTGTCTCTTTTTATTTTTCTATCTATACAGAATAATGTGGTTGGGATTCCGTTTGGTGATGTCCTTGTGAGAACTGCTGCGACTCCGTGCAAGGAAGAGACGAAGTAGTGAAAAGAGACTTTTTATCTTTGTTTTTTTCATCTTTCCTTAATGTTTCCTTTTTTGCCAAAGATATTATTGGAATGGTAATCTAAGAGAGCGCTGATATTTGTATTTTCGACTATTTTTGTGTTTTATCTGTGTAATAGATAATTAAGTGTACTATTGTATATTCACTAGCAGCTTTTGATTTCCATTGTTTTAAGCTACTGTTTTCCACTGAAAGAGGATCCTATTGGTTTGCGCTGTTTTTTCATTCCTTTTTTTGCTTTTGGACTCACATACCTCCCAAGTACCCCTCCTTAGGAGATATTAAGGGTACACACCTCTCAAGTGTCCATCTTTAGGAGATACTAGTGGTACATACCTCTTAAGTGTCCTTAGGAAATAGGGGTCCACACCTCCCAAATGTCTCTCTATAAAGTAGATATTGGGGGTCCATACCTTCCCAGTGTGTCTCTTTAGGAGATATTATGGGTCCATACCTCCCAAGTGTTTCTCTTTAGGAGATATTAATGGTACATACCTCCCCAGTGTCCCTCTTTGGGAGATATTAGGGGTACATCCCTCCCAAGTGTCCCTCTTTTGGAGATATTAGGGGTGACCATACCTCCCAAGTGTCCCTCTTTAGGAGATATTAGGGGTGACCATACCTCCGAACTGTCCCTCTTTTGGAGATTTAAAGGCTAGATACCTCCCAAGTATCCCTCTTTAGGAGAGAAAGTCCCTCTTTGAGATCCATATCCCACTGTCCCTCTTTCCCACCTGGTGTACCTGTGTTTGATGATCACCTGATCTAGCGCATGGGTGGCTGTTATAGACCAAATCTCTTTTTTTTCACAATGAATTCTGGGATGACAGATCAGTGTGCAGCTCTGCTGTCATCCCAGAATTCCATGAAGTGCCATGTCTTATGCATGGGGTATATTTACAAGAAAAGACACCACACATATTTTGGATTTTAAAACAGGCCACAGCTTTATTTAGTTTATTAAAATATCTGTTAATATTAACCCAGTCTTTTAGGCCCTTGCCAATCTTACAGTGTGATAGGCCCCAACTTGCCTATCCTTCTCTCCTTGAGCCTTGAGCTCATACCAATTCTTTTCCTTACCACACCCCATTAGCTGGTCAATGCAGCTCAATGGGTCCGGTGTCTAAACCCGCAACATCCTCTGGGTGTCCATTACCCTTAGGCTGCTGGCCTACAAATTTTCTTGTTCTTATCCACATGTATTTACATTCTCCTACTGGCAAGGGCCCAAAGCACCAACAAGCTGTGACAGACTGATTATTAATTACAATAACAATGTCCTGAAAAACTAACAAAACAATATGTTGTCAGATTTAACATTGGGAGGGAGGATGGGATGCTGTGAGGTAATTTTTCAACAGGAAGTACCCTTACCTTCACCTTCTATTTATAACTTTATGTCTTACCCTCTTCCTGTTCTTAACACTCTACTTCTGTTCTTAAAGCAACATTTCTTTTCTTGTATCCCCCAGCTCAGACATGTCTTCCCTCTTTATTATACGAGAGTTCTTGTCTTATGCATGGAGTATATTTACAAGAAAAGACACCACACATATTTTGGATTTTAAAACAGGCCACCGTTTTATTTAGTTTATTAAAATATCTATTAATATTAACCCAGCCTTTTAAGCCCTTGCCAATCTTACAATGTAAGAAGCCCCAACTTGCCTATACTTCTTTCCTTGAGCCTTGAGCTCATACCAATTATTTTCGTTACCGCACCCCATTAGCTGGTTAATGCAGCTCAATGGGGCCGGGTGTCCATTTACCCTTTGGCCGCTGGCCTACCAATTTTCTTGTTCTTATCCACATTTATTTACCTTCTCCTATTGGCGAGGGCCCAAAAGCACCACAGGGCCCAGAGCGTTAGCCTACTCTCTGGGCCCTTCCCCCAACATAGCTAAGGCCTGTTCCAAAGCATCAGAAATTTCAAGGTTCAAAAAGTCTAATCATAAATCGTCTAGATGGACTCCATCTGGTCTGAACAGATCAAGAGCCGGATCTTCAAAAATTGTATGACAAATGGCAATCCCCCACCATCTCCACTACAAATTTGGACACTCGTATGTTTAATGTAATCCTACTCTTGTCTGCCGACTTGTGGTCTCTAGCTATTGACCACGATCTTCTAGGTATGATTTCTGACCATATTATTTTAAGACCTGGAAACCATTGAATTAGCTTCATAAAATTGTCTATACTATATTAGCTAATAACCACCCAGGTATAAACCCCAAGTCATTTCCCCCTAAATGAACAATCAGGACATCTGGGGCTGACCCCAATGATGATTCTAATCTTAATATCCCCGTTAACAGCTGTGGCCAACACATTCCTCTATTACCAAACCACATTAACTGACATCTATTGATATCTATAGATAACTGCCTCTCCCGATCCCGAATTGCAGTTCTCCCACTTGCCCAGAAAATGTAGGAGTGTCCAACTATCCAAGCTTGTCACCTGGAACCTGTAAAGATAAAAAAAAACAAATGACAGGATCATTTAATTAACAGCAACTCTACTCCTCTAAAAGACCCTCAGGCCTGACATAAAATTTAAACCTGCTAGATTCCCAGCGACCTATCCATTTTATAGACTCCCAGACCCAACCTAGCTGCCTCAGTAGTAGCCCCAATCTGAAAGGAATGACCACCAAAATCCCCAATTGGAAACGACAAGTTAGCCAAGCTCTTCTTAAATACGCTCAAAAATTGATAACGACTCAACATGGTTCCATCACCATGAATCAATAACAGACCGACTACTGATGGGCGAACTTCCAAAAACCGATGTATACCTGACACAGGACACCCTAATGAACCTGGCAATGAATATAAACAGGGCCGGATTTGCCATTAGGCAAAGTAGGCACCTGCCTACAGGCGCACGCCACGAGGGGCGCCTGCCATTGGGATTTTTTATTTTTTTATTTTTTATTTTTTTTTTTTAATTAAAAAAAAAAAAAAAAAGTAGCCACCTCGCTGGCGCGGTGCTGCCCGCCCCCCGCTCCCTATTTCCTACCTCCCCGGCGGCAGGACATGTCTGTGCCTCCTTGGCACAGTCCTGTAGGTGGTGAGCTCCCTCGTCGCATCTTTAGGAAAGCAGAGCGCTGGGAGATGACATCATCTCCCAGCGCTCTGCATTCCTGAATAGGAGACCGCGCGGGAGCTCAATCAGCTACAGGACTGTGCCAAGGAGGCACAGATGACAGATCTCCTAGCAGGGAGGTAGGAAACGGAGCTAATGGGGGGGCAAGTTGGAGCTTATGGGGTTGGGGCAATTTGAGGGGATATGGAGATGATGGGGCAATGTGAGGGGCAATTTTGAGATGATGGGGGCAAAGTGAGGGGCAATATGGAGATGATGGGGGGCAAGTTGGAGCTGATGGGGTTGGGGCAATTTGAGGGGATATGGAGATGATGGGGCAAAGTGAGGGGCAATATGGAGATGATGGGGGGCAAGTTGGAGCTGATGGGGTTGGGGCAATTTGAGGGGATATGGAGATGATGGGGCAAAGTGAGGGGCAATATGGAGATGATGGGGGACAAGTTGGAGCTGATGGGGGGCAATATGGAGCTGATGAGCATTGTGGAGGTGTCCAGTGGAGTTGGCAAATGGGGGGGGGGCGCTTCACAGTTCTGTGCCTACAGGCTCCTGAGATGTAAATCCGGCCCTGAATATAAAGATACCCATACTCCATAATCCATAACATCTGTTTTGACCGACGAATTTGAAATTCAAGAGAGTCTCTCTGAACCCTAATGTCCTCAAACATAATTCCTCCTGGTTGAAGTTTACTCCCACTCACTAGTTCCCCAATACGTAATGCACCAAAAAAGGCTAGCAAATATGCCGCAGAAAAAAGTGTTGTTTCATAACTGAAACTGATCTAATGATACTGAACCACGCTTAAAACCTCTTAGTGCCATACGGACTAGAAAATCCTTTGTACCATCTGGCAAACCCCTTAACCCTTTGAGCGCCAGAGGGGTACGCAACGCATTGCAAATCAAACCAAATGATAAACATGCCATTTTTCCTGCTACAGCAGATGTGGACTTCCCTGCTATATGCCCATCACATATAAACCATAGTAACCTATCTCTTCGTTCTTCTTGTGTCATCAACGGACCAACCAGATGCTCCAAAATTCTCATTCCAAGCAGCGGTATACCGCGCCATGTAGCGAGTCAAACAGAGTCTTTCACCCAAGTGGAGACATCACTCCTCCAATCTCCCACAAGAATTTGGGACAAGGAGTTCCCTTCACCTTTGCCCTGGGACATGCATGTCGAAATGTCGCCATGTGAAAATGAGACAGAACATCAGCTGCAACATTCATTACTCTAGGCACATGGCAAGCACAAAAAGTTACATTCAACCATAAACAACAAACAACTAATTGACGTAACAGAGCAATTACTGGTGAAGATGATGCAGATAAATTGTTAATAGCCTGAACAACACCCATGTTATCGGAATGGAAAACTACCCTACCATCCCTCATTCTGTCTCCCCACAAGGTCACTGCTACTAATACGGGGAACAATTCTAAGAACAGTATGTTCTTAGTTAAACCCGCAGAAGGCCAGGCCACCGGCCATCGCTCACACACCAATCTGTAAAAAAAATGCCCAGAAGCTTGATGAGCCCGCAGCATCTGTGTGCAATTCTAACTCTACATTCGTCTGTACTGGTGATTGCCAATAGGAACAGCCATTATAATCAGCTAAGAAAATCGACCAGACTCTCAAATTTTCCTTCAAAGGAGTTGTGATTCGAATGTGATGATGAGGAAACAAACCCAGCCCCCAGTAACTTGAGCTAAATGCCGATTAAATACCCGTCCCATTGGCATAATGCGACAAGCAAAGTTAAGTTTTCCCAATAATTATTGCAGAACTCGAAGGGTTACCTTCCGAGCTCGTAAACAAGACTCAACTTCTGCCCTTAAATCTTCAACTTTATTTAACAGCAACCGACATTCTATAGTTACTGAGTCTAATTCGATCCCAAAAAAGGACAGATATGTTGTCGGTCCTTCCATCAGAAGTACACCGAAATTGCTGCATACCTGCTGTAATGTGAACAGTAACCTTCTACAAACATCAAGACCACCTGGACACACGCATAAAAAAATCATCCAAGTAGTGAAGGATGGAGGAAAAACCGGATTCTTTGCAAACAACCCATTCAATGAATGTACTAAATTTTTAAAACAGAGCACAGGAAAGGGAGCATCCCATGGGCAGGCAAAGGTCAACGTAATAATCCTCCTCCACCCTGCACCCCAATAAATGATGACAATCAGGATGAACCAGTATAAGACAGAAGGCCGACTCAATGTCCGCCTTTGCGAACTAGGCCCCTTTTCCAGCTTTTAAAGCTAACATCACTGCCTTGTCAAAGGAAATATAAGATACACTGCATAAAGATGGCTCAATTGCATCGTTAAGTGAAACACAACAAGTTCATGCACAACCACTAGTTAGATCAGTCAAAGCTCATAATAAAAGCAACATTCTTTATTTTAGTCATGTAAAAATACCTTCAAATAATTCAGACTGGATATTCAAAGGAGAAAGTGCAGCTTTAAACAACAGCTAGATCCAAGGACACTTTACATGTCAGATGCATGAGTTTCGCGTACAGGACACTTACTCACTGGGACTGACAGTGCAGGCACGCGAACATCACTATGGCAAGATGTCCACTCTCCATGTTGCTGTCAGCCCGGTAAGAATGCATATTTCTTTTAAATAAGGTAATAATTCTGGCGACTAGCGCTACTAAGCTGCTAGTCGCCAGATGGGGCGTTATTGAAGTTAAATTGTTTAAGAGGTGGTAGTTCCGCTTTAAGTGCCAGAACTGGCATGACAGTCCTGGAACATCATATGTCACTAAGGGGTTAAATCTCAGTATATGTGCATGTAAACTAGTCTGTGTAACTAAAATACTTTGGTCTTGTTCTAAATCATTTATTCAGTTATGTAAAGAGATGTGACTAGTTCATGAAATAACCTAAAAATCTCAGTATGCACTGCTCACCAGCCACTTCCCCGCAACATCACCGAAAACAATAGTGTTCCTCTTTGGTAAGGTGACCTGATTTTGAAAATGAAATCCGGAGACATTTTTTTTCTCCACACTCTTTCCTCCTCCACACTCTGTCCACACACTGCCCACACTGTGTCCACCCTCACACCCTGTCCACACACTGCCTACACTCTATCCACCTTCACAACCTGCTCACACTGTGTCCACCCTCACACCCTGTCCACACACTGCCTACACTCTATCCACCTTCACACCCTGCCCGCACTCTGTCCACCTTCACACCCTTCCCACACTCTGTCCATCCTCACAACCTGTCTACACACTGCCCACACTCTGCCCACCCTCACATCCTGTCCACCCTCAACTACAACACTGCCCACACTCAGTCCACCCTGACACCCTGTCCACCCTCACCACAACACTGCCAACACACTGTCCACCTTCACCATACTCTGTCCACCCTCACACCCTGCTGCACACTGCTCACCCTCACACCCTGTTCACCCTGCCCACCTCCACACTGCCCATACTTCCCGCTTCCACACACTGCCCTCCTCCACACTACCTACACTATCCACCTCCATATTGTCCACCTCAACACTTCCCCGTACACACTGTCCACCCCCACATTGCCTACACTGTCCAACTCCACATAGTCCACCTCCACACTGCCCAGCTGAACACTGTCCACCCCCACACACCACACTGTCCAACTCCACACTGCCCACCCTGTCCTCCTCCACACCCTATCCACCCTGTCCTCCTCCCCACACTATCCACCTCCACATTGTCCACACTGCCCACCTCCACATACACTATCTACACTGCACACCTCCACACTGCTCACCCCATCCTCCTCCACAAACTGTCCACCCTGTCCTCCTCCACACACTACTATCTTCTACCGGGGCTTTTTCCGGCTTGCCTGCTATCTAATCGAAAGACCAGGATTTTCACATATATTAGTATACTGAATTGACATGCCATCTGCATTTATAGTAGTCCACAGTATAGGAATCTAAATTTCAATCGAGGTGATATTTGAAAAGATTCACTTCGTAATTCTGGATATTTTATCAGTCCAAGTTTAAGGCTGATTCCCCTGATTCGGGACAAACTCATTATTGGTCATCATTCAGTGAGACCTGAGTTGCATGAGGTTTCAGATTAACCCATTCTTTGCTGAAAGAAACAATTCCTCAATGTAATATCAATCCAGGATATTAATATATGTGAAAATCCTGATCTTTCGATTAGATAGCAGGCAAGCCGGAAACAGCCCCGGTAGAGGATCATTTCTTATTGCAAGAGTTTGTTCTTTTCTAACAATAGCAAGTCGGTTAATGCCCTGGCAGTACAGTTACTTACATATTAGGAACATATCTCCACTCACAAATTCACGCTTGCTTTTTATCATATGGTTCTTCTAATTTTATTATGTATATATATTAAAAGTGAGTTTTAAGCTCCCAATCGTGATGCAATAATTAACCCATTTCCTGCCAGAAGCACTAGTAATGGTTCTGAGTGCTAGTACAGTAGGGCTATCTGTTTTTTCTAATTTTCTGCTGTCCACCTCCACACTGCTCACCTCCACACTGCCCACCTCCACACACTGTCCACATTGCCCACCCCACACTGCCCACCCCAAACAGTCACTCATTTCAGGTTTGACAAGTCTGCTGGACAGGTGCCCTGCTGCTGCCTGCATTCCTGCTCCACTTGATCTGAGTGCCGCTCTGCCGTAGTACATACTACAGCCAATGAGTGAGGAGTATCCTGGCAAAACTCTCCTCTCTCATTAGCTGCCATTTCAACTTGTTGGAAAGGTACTAGATGGCAGATACAGTTTAGCTAATGCCGTCCATGCCTTCCAATTGATGCGGCTGCATTAGTTAGATCCAGGGACAGATCCAGGGACACATTCTAGCCGGAGACAGTGCCCTCAATCTGGGGACTGTCCCTGGAAACCTTTGACGCGCAGAGAGGACTAAAGTCTGAATTTGGAGCCCTGCTCCGTTATCAGCCGCTGCGCAGGCAGTCTGCAGTGCACATGACTGCGGCGTGCGCAACCATCTCTACTGGCTTCTGACAAACACATTTAGCAAATTACTATATAGGATTAGTGGTCAGTGGTTATTCTTGCTTTTCAGAAGAAGGTAAAAAGATCTATTTATAGATAAAAATACACACACGTGCACACACAAGCATGTGAGCACAAACACTCACACCACCAAATCGCAAATTCTTAGGATGCTCAAAAACGATACAGTAAATCAAGTTATTCTTAACATGTATTTATATAGCATCAACAGATTCCAAATATAACTACTGCAGCTGTACTACTATGAAAAGTGGTGCAACTTTTATTATTATTCTTTACTTATATAAGGTCAACTTATTCTGTAGTGCTGTACAATAGGGAATAGACACACAGAGATAATAAATAGTATAGATGGACCATGGAAAACAAAAGGATCAAAGGGCCCTGCTTGTGAGAGCTTACAGTCTAGAGAAAGGTAGTTTGGACACAGAAGAGTTAGTGCCATTGGGGTATAAATGCCTCCTGCCACATGAACTGACGGTCAGTGGGTGGGAGAAAGAATTGCTTTGAGTGCAGAGATCCAGTGAAGTTGTGATTCTGTTTGGGTGAAAAAGACTATGCGAACAATGAGGTCGTGATGAAGTTGTAGGTGGAAGAGTGATTTTAGAAGAGAATAAGAGTAAGCAGAAGCAGACAGGCTGTTGGTCTGGCCTTGCCCATAATGGTTGTGAAGGTAGTTGATAGGCTTTCCTGAAGAGATGCATTTTCAGGGAGCATCTGAAGATCTGAAGGCCGAGGGAGAGTCTGATCAAAGGCTTAACAGAGGATCCAGCAGCCCCTGTGGTGTGGGGGGCCCTGCCAGACTTGGGGCCCCCAGAGAGTGTGGGCCATTATGTCTCTTTGATTAACGGCTGTGTATGGAGGAGGAGGAAGTCTCTCTTACTGTAGACAGGAGTTGTGTCTTTAGCTATCATGTGGCTTGGGCTGCGCAGGCTGCTTCAATTGTGCAAGCAGTAGCTACAGTGTGTTTCTGGGGTAATGCATTGTACTGTACTGTTTGCTGTGCCGGTTCAGTACGCAAAGGCTTATACCTCTTGCTTGGTGATTCAAGCATCGGGAGGAAATTGTGCAGCACTGCTCTCCTTGATGTAAGGGTCCTGCAACAAGAGCAGTGGGAGTAAGCTTACATGCTGCCACTCAGATTCCTTTTTGTCAGAGAAGGATATGCTTTGATGAGGCAGTTTGTGCAAAAGAAGTAAAGCACAGGGAACAGCTAAAGTAAGAAAATGAGCTGAACAGGCACTTTCCTGAGGTGAGATTTAATTGAAATGGGAGCAAGCACCATGAGGACACATCACTTTGAGGGAATGATGTTCCTTAGAGAAAACGAGGTAATTATATATTTCTGTTAGGGCTCTCAGTGTGTTTCAGAAGAGCATTCCACAGCTTTTGTGAGCAAAGTAGAGGGGGATTTTTAAAAAGATAACACTATAAGAAATATTAACCCTCTTGCTGCCAGTGGTGTCCATATTCCTACCTTCTTCCCTCCTCACTCTCATTGCTACTTTCTTCTCTGTTTACTTTTTTACTTTTTCATTTTCCCCATTTTTGCCATTAGAACTAAGGGTCTGTAAAGAGATACAAAACAATAGATAAGAGAGCAAACAGGAGGGACATGGTTGTATGGGAACAGCCAAGAGTTCGAAGAAGGTATGACATGGACCCAAAGAGACATTAGCAATTTAAATGCCAGAGGTGTATCCAACATTTTGCCTTGCAATGTGTTGATACCTCTCTGGCACAAAAATAGGTTATGTCTGAAGGCCAGAGGGAAGCTCTAAGTGAACAACACCTTGCTGTGCATGCACTCTCAACCCCACCAGCACTAAAAGGGTCATGCGGCTGCACATTTTTTTGGTATGTTTTTTGGTTTATTGGTTAAACACAAAGACTGAGAGACACTTATTGATAGGCAGGAGGAGAGCAGAAAGCGGCTGAACAGCATTTACACAATTAACCTATTCAGTGCAAGACTGATGAGAATGAGAACACATTGTGGAGCAATGTGTTGCTTACTCCTCCTGCATTGAAAAGGGTTAATATCAGCCCTCAGGGTCTTGCCCAGAGTTGGGGAGGTAAGTAAGGAAGAGAAGACTCTCCCACACCCCATGACTATCTCTACCCAGCCATCCTTCTTCATGTCTCCCTTCCCCTTTCTTCTTCCATTCCTCCCCCCCATGTATCTTTCCCTAATCATTCTCCAGATATCCTTATGACTCTTTCTACAATTCCTCTTTCATGCCTGTCTTCCCCCTTCATAGGTGGAACAATGCAGAGATGTCAGAGTCTGAAGAACCTAAGTGAACAGAGATGAACTTAACATCTGTCTTTGGGGCAAGTAACGCGTGTGTTTGTGTATGTGTGCGTACAGGTTATCTATATAATTAATGTGTGTAACAGAAGTATTTACCTAGGTACTCCCTTGATGCAGCCAAAGCTGGGTAAAGGTGCTGGTCACGAAACCAGATTGTTCCACCCCAGTTGAGCCTGGGTTCAACCAGGATGGGAGTAGCTGGGAACCGTGCGAACCAGAACCAGAAGGTTATGGAGTGGTCAGGACAGGTAAAAGTCCATCTGACCCCCTGGTCATTCTAATTTGTTTGTCTTGCATTAACCGCTGGCACTCAAAAGGTTAACATTAAACACAACAGTCAATTCCAAAGTTGTCTTTTGCCACAGTATAACCCTTAAGCATTGTGCACCCCACTGATCCTCAAGACGTTAATGTAACGGACTGTAGGCCGTTACTATGGGGCTCTTGTAAAAACCAGGGAAGGGATCTCTGAAGACTGGAGGCCACGTATTGAAAAAACAGCTACTGGCAGCTGGGCAGTGGCAGAAATGCAACAGAGCATGTTGAATTCTCCATCCGCGTTTGAACATGGGCAGCCTCCTGATTGGCCGCCTACCGGGTGGTAGAATGTAGGTGGCTGTCTGGTTGCTCTCCTACCATTCCGTGAGGAAACTATGTCAATGTATGCCTCTGTAGCACTCATATGTAATTCTGTGTTGGACCAGCAGGTGTCTCCCTGCATAGTATATAATGTTAATAGATTTCTGTGTGTTATGCATTGGACAGGTAGGCGTCCTCCTGATTGGTCGCCACCTGTCCATCTAGTCTGTAGCTCTGGTTTCTATTGGTTGAGGAGCCAGAGTGACATAATTGAGTTAAGTTGTTGTCAGACTCCAGTAATTGCATCGCCTGTGGAGAACAATGGCCCGGGTAATGGGCTGCTGGGTTGCTGCTTGTCACTCCAATTCCTATTTTTTAGGAATTGCAGCGGCAAGATTAAATTATATCCACATTGTTCCAAATGTTTACTGTACCATTGTCCCCATGTCCCTGGCCCATTGTATGCACCTAAAATGTTTAACCAACCATTCTTCCCTGCCTCTGGCCGCATTGTTCCATTGTATGATGTTTTATTATAAAATAACCCTGTGTGCCACAGTAAAGTTGAGTTTGTTCTGGAACTAGAGGTACATCCAGTCTTTGTGTTACAGAATGGTCTAAAGAGTCTCCTTTAGACCCCCATTCCTGGATGAATATCTGCAGAGTTACCGGCACAGCTACCCCTTTGTAGCTGCACTCAGGAGGGAGAAACCTGGCATAACATCATGGCATCTTGGGTTCCCGTTACAGTTAATCAAGCATAAGGCTGAGCATCCTGCTTGATAACCATACCTGGGAACTCTCCGGATTTGCCCCGGAGACTCCG
The DNA here is from genome assembly GCA_037306005.1 of Rhinophrynus dorsalis. NCBI lineage: Eukaryota > Metazoa > Chordata > Amphibia > Anura > Rhinophrynidae > Rhinophrynus > Rhinophrynus dorsalis. The sequence continues at coordinate 221,210,248 of CM074722.1, forward strand.
GTTCTGACAGAACTTTACCGGGTCTCCGGGGCAGAGGCTGATTCCTCCGGATGTGGAGAGTTTCTATTGAAACTCTGCCACATCTGCTTTTTCTCCTGCTGATACTCAGTCCCCAGCCCTCTGAGTGCCAGAGTGGTAAGGAATGCATTGCTTTGCAATGCATTCTGTACCACTCTGGCACTCAAAGGGTTAAGCCCCCCCCCCCACTCGCGGCAAGCCCCGCCCCTTTTTGACGCGATTAGCGTCATTTTTGTCACCCCCTGGTGAACAGAGGACTACCCTCCGGGTAGCCCTCGACTGGAAGTTCCCAGGTATGTTGATAACCCTCTTGAGGATCACATTAGTGCACAATGCCTTGCAAAGCCATGTACACTGTACACACATTTGGTCTTCAACGGCTTAACTTGTGGTGAAACATGACATTACTTGGTTAAGATTTAACCCTTTGAGTGCTAGAGGGGGATACAACCCATTGTTTAAAGCTGGCCAGGGATGAGCCAGGGATGAGCAATCGTAATATGACTGTACATTCCTGGCCAGCTTTACACCAGCCAGTAATGTGATTTCCCATCCCTGACTGGATTTAAATGCACACAGTAGTGAATATTGTTTTTTGTCATAAGAAGTTAAACCCTTAAAGACCAAATGAGTGTACAGTGTTCATTGCTTTGCAATGCATTGTACACAGCCTCATGGTTGATTAACCTCTTGAGGATCTGAGTGGTGCACAATGCCTTGAAAAGCAATGCACACCATACACTAATTTGGCCTTCAAGGGGTTCATGTATGATGTTTCCTGGATGTTTCTAGAATCCAAAGGGTTAATTAAAGAGAAGTATAATTATGTCAGTATTTTGGTTAATCTCTTGAGGACTGCTCTCTTAGAGCATATGTAAGACTGGACTAAAGTCCAAAGAGAACAAATGGAGAATGTTTCAGTGTCTAGGACAGTGTTCTTAACCAGGGTGAAATGACACTTTGGTGTGCCTTGGGCATCAGCTCTAAGTGCCCCACTTTTTTATGAAGAGTTTGAAAAAATGTTAAAGTTGAATTCCTAATGTCTGGTTAGGGAAAGTATTATGCACAATATGCTCTTTATTGTCATTCTATGAGACTGATGAAAAACAATATAGTTATATGCATATCTTTCCTTTCATTAAGTCCTTGAGTATCCAAAGTATAAAATGTGAGGGATACTTGGAAAATTCCAGAAAACATGTGGAGAAATGATTGAGACACACTGGTCTAGCATGAAGTTTATGATATTTAAGTGTATATGACCCCAGGCATTTTTAGATGTCGTCTCTTTTAACATCTTTAATGCTGTGAATCTCTTCAGATAGTAAGACACTAGTCTAAAATAAATAAATGCACAAGTTTTCTCTAGTGTTTAAAAATCTGAACTGCCCTTGACTTAAAACTGTAGCTTTTAGTGTTGAAGGGGGAGGCACACTAGCAAATGTAATAGTGCTTCAGAGTCTGACATGCTTAAAAACTACAATATATATAATATTAGTGTGCATAGTTATTTAATGTTTTTTATTATCCATCCTCTCTCCACTTACATTACTTCAGCACCTTCTCCTTTGGAGGTACTGGACAATCAATTGAGCAATGTAGCTAGGGTTGCCTTTGCAAACTAAACAGAACATAATTGCGGGTGTTCTTGAAGTGGGGGCATGCTTGGGGTGGGGCTTAGTGTTTGCAGGGGGGCTGCATTTTGTGTTACTCTTCTGAACGGTCTAAAGGGTCTCCTTTAGACCCCTATTCCTGGATGAATATCCACAGAGTTAACGGCACGGCTACCCCCTTGTAGCTGCACTCAAAATATGTGCCCATTGGCACCTGCATTTTGTGTAATCTTCTGAGTGTGATGGGATGGGGGAGAGAATTCCAGATCTCAGGTGCAGCATGGGAGAAGTCCTGTAGGTGGGAGTGGTAGGATGTAATAAGAGCTGTAAAGAGAAGAAGGTCCTGTACAGAGCGAAAATGGCAAGTGGGAGTGTATTTGGTAATGAGAGATAAAATATAGGGGCATGCAGTGTTATTAAAGGCTCTGTAAGTTAGCATCAGAATTTTGAATTTAATTCTAAATACTAATAGGAGCCAGTGTATGGATTGACAAAGAGGAGTGGTGTTAAGCAGTGATGTGTGAGGTAGATTAATCTTGCAGCAGTGTTCATTATGGACTGTAGTGGGGATAGTCGGGTGAGAGGAAAGCCAATTAGTAAAGAGTTACAGTAGTCAAGAAGGGACATGATAAGTGTTTGGATTAGAATTTTAGTAGTATCTTGGATGAGAAAAGGTCGGACTCTGGAGATGTTATGGAGGAGGAGGAGGCATGAGTTGGAGATTGACTGAATGTAGCGAATGAAGGATAGGGTGGAGTCAAAGGTGAACCCAAGGCACCATGATGTAGAGGTTGGTGTGATGGTTGAGCTGTTAACCATGAGTGCAATATCTGGGGTAAGGCTGGTTGGAGAGGTAGGGAAAATTATGAGTTCAGTTTTGCTAAGGTTAAGTTTGAGATGATGGGAGGACATCCTGGAAGACACAACAGAGAGACAATTAGATACATAGGACAGAAAGGAAGGGGAGAGGACTGGGGAGGAAAGATACATTTGAGAGTCGTCAGCATAGAGATGATTGTGAAACCCAAAGGAGTTTATTAATTTGCCAAAGGACGAGGTGCAGATTGAAAAGAGCAAGGGGCCTAGGACTGAACCTTGTGGCAGTCCAACAGACAGTGGGAGGAGATGTGATGATAACCAAGAGAGGGAGGTATCACAGAAACCTAGGGCTCGATTCTATTAACCCCATTTTTTTTTTTTTTTTTAAACCAACAGTGGTTGTTTTGACAGCACAGTTTGCTATTCTATTAACTGTAATTTCAACAACCATCGCTGAACAAAAATGGCCAACGGGTGCAAAATATGCGCCCATTGGACAGCACTTATAAAAAGAAGAATTTTCTATCCTACTCCATGCGGTGGCTTTGACACATGTTAAGAACCGTAATTTTCATGGCAAAAAGTCCCTAACACGCAGAGAAAACAACCGGTATGTGTTGGAAAACTGATTTCCAACACATAGTTGTGGTTGAAAAAAAGAAAAATATTAACCCTATAATTGTCTTTTGTACAGTGTTGCATACCCACTGGCACTCATAGGGTTAATATACCAAGAGTTAACATGTCCCGTCAAATAAAAACTTACCTGTAATCTCTTCATCCTCTTTCTTCTTTTCTGTGTTGTAAAAATAAAAAACATAATTTAGTTGTGAATTTGATAAAAAATAAAGAAATAAATAAAGCCCCGCAAAGATGCCACATTTATCCCTTGGAGTGCCAGAGGGGTACCTCTCTGCCACTCAACGGGTTTAAAATGTGTGGCATCTGTATTTCCTCTTTCTTTTAAAAATATAATACACGGTAATGCCCATTTTGTTATAAAAATCTAAATGTAAGTCAATGTTCCCCCTTGCCTCCACCACCGCTGTCACCGCTGGAGGCGGCAGGCATTTGCACTGGCAAAAACCCCCTTCTCTACCTCTCATGCTGTTGCTGAGTCAGACTCCCAGAATTTTGAACCAAGACTGGCTTTTATATGCTAATCTTGGTGCAAAATAATTGACAGCCTCCAGTCAGCTGGGATGTGCATAAGTAGTCTGACTCAGGCAACGGCCCAAGAGGCAGGGAAGGGTGCCACTGCAAATGCCTGCCACCACCAGCGGAGGCAGTGGCAATGGAGGCAAGGGGGCACATTTACTCGCTTTTATTTTTATAAAAAAAGGACATTACTGGACATTATATTTTAAAAAAGATGAAATACAGATCCCACACATTTTAACCCCTTTGTGCGCCAGAGGGGTACTATGCACTAAGATTTCTTCATCTTTGGATGAAGTGCATAGGCTCTATTGACTAACATAGGAATTGGAGAAGTGATAAACTAGAGAAGTCATCACTACTTTATCACCTTTTTATCACCGCTTAGTGACACTCCCTCAAGGTCTTCATAAATAGTCCTTATGTAAGAGTTTTGCCTTATTTGCAATGGTATGAGCTTTGAAGAGTTTAAAACTCAGTGAAGACTGAGTTACCATGAACCTCTGGAATAATTTGATTGAATAGTAATGAGATTAGCAAATTCAGGGTTAGACAAACTAAGGTGTAATAAGGAAGTAATGAAGAGGAGAACATTTTTCCAGTGAGATTAGGGGAGTTATGCACTAACGAGTGATAAAGAGGTGATAAAGCAAAGATGACTTCTCCAGTGATATCACTTCTCCAACTCACATGTTATTCTATGGAGTCTATGCACTAAGATCTCCAAAGGCCGAGAAATGTTAGTGCATTGGCTCCATAGAATAACACAGGAATTGGAGAAGTGATATCATTAGAGAAGTCATCTCTGCTTTATCACCTCTTTATCACACCTTAGTGCATCTCCACCCCCACTTCTCCCATCCCTATGTTATTCTATGAAGTGTATGCTCTAAGAGTTTTCGAGTGGGATATATCTTAGTACATCGGCTCCACAGGAATTGGATAAGTGATCTTTCTGGAGAAGTTATCTCCGCTTTATCACCTTTTTATTACATACTACATAACCCTCCAGGTCTATATATTTGCCATAAATGAGAGTGGATTCAGCCAAATTCATATCTAGAAGCTCCTATGAATCACTTATGTCTATTTCACAGTAATCTTATAGACTGAGTGGTGAAACATCTACATTAATTAAAACATACACAGATTACTATGCTTAAAGACATCTAATAAAGTGCAATTACACTTTCACTTAGTTTAAGTAGTGCAATTTCACGTTAGGTGTCTGTTGTACTGGAAACTATGTATGCACTAGGCATGGACAGGAAAAGAGAAATCTCAATGGGACATTGCCCTGAATTATAAAGGAGTGGCACATTCAGTGACATTGTTCCCCAGCTGCTCCACCTAAAGCCTATGCAGCACATAAAAAACTTTAATTGTTATAAAGAAAGGCTTATAAACATATTGCACAGCTCTTGTAGATCTGCCACTTCCTGCCTTAAATCAGAAGATAAATACATGTAGGCCTCATAAAGCTGTCTAATTTACAATAATAACCAGCTGACACTACCTTAGATGCTTTATACATGTGAGACTGATTGCCCCCATTTGTTGTGGTTAATACACACCTTTGGATTGGTTTACTGAGCTGGGGGCTTTCTGAGCATGTGTAGAGCAGTGGAGTCTCTGGGGAGTCCGAACTGAAGATCTCACCGCATGCCAGGACTGAAGGAATATATTTTTTTTATTATACAGACTAGTTGAAGAGCCTGTGTACACGGGCCCAGTGCCACCCAGCAACAGCCGCGGTGCAGTCATGCACAGTAGACTGCCCGCATCGCAGCTGGTAAGGAGCAGGGCGCTCCGAATTCAGACCATAGTCAAGGACTACAGTCTGAATTCGGAGCCCCGCTCCATTATCAGCTGCTGCGCGGGCAGTCTGTAGTGCTCATGACGTCTTCTGACAAACAATTTAGCTAATTATTATGTAGGATGTTATCTTTTTGGCATATACATGCCGCAGCTAGTCTGACATTTGTGTATTTATGAGCACACTTTCATATCTGTAATGGAAAGCTTTGCAAATCTGCATATTGATTACCTCTTCCATAGAGTTCCCTCAGGATGAGCCATCAGAAGGTTAGCTCTTGCATGTTTAAGAGGCCTTCAACAGATCAATCCGATGACCTCTGTGGAACGCAAAGGGTTAAACAAGTAATCAGAGAGGCTGATGTCATAAGAAGAACCAGAGCAATTCTGGGGAAGACCAGCTGTATCATTGGGTATGAATTCCCCAAATTCCCTTTCATTTAAAAGGTGATTTTAACCCCTTGAATGCTAGAGGTCTCCAATGCATTGCTTTACATCGCTAACATTCAGTTAAATTCCCCATGTAACTCATTAAGTACCCATGACATGCCAGGACCATCATGGGAAAACTTCCCTAAAGGACCAGTGATTGTCCTGGCATTCAGGGCTCCCCGCACGGTTGCATGCCATTCAGGGAGCCCTGAATCCAACCGTGAAAAAAAAATAATGCCCCAGCCACGCAGCGGGTCCTCAAAGGGTTAAAGAAGCAGTAAACTGTTTGTATGGAAAACATATATGGTAGTGCTTTTCCTGCTGAATAAATCAAGGCTCTCCCACTGCTTATAGATGCTTCATTCAAACATTATTACAGTTCAACCTGTTGTTGATTTTACTATTATTTATATTACCCTTTGAGTGCCAGAAGGATAACCAATGCATTGCGAAGCACTAAGAGTCAATGCCATTGCGAAGTGTGTCTTGTGATTTGTGGCAATCACTTTGCCATGGATAGTTCTACTCACCATATGCATTAATATGTATCTATGTAAGGGGAGGAGGGGACAACTTATCCATTGGCATATGAGGTTGGCTTAATGCTGGCATTGTGTAAGGAGGATAAGTGAGGAAGAAGTGATGATGAACTGACAAGTCAGCATCAAGAATGCCACAGCCTATCCTTAACCCCTTGAGTGCCAGAGGCACTCAATGAGTTAACCTTTTGGGTACCATAGGGATGTGCAATGCATTGCTCTGAGATGCAGACCACAGTGGCACTGAAAGGGTATAACATATACAGTACTTAACAAAGCCATTTCCAATTTTCCTAAAACAAGGAGCATTATTGGTTTATTTTAGTAGCCCACTATTTCTGTAATAGTCACTTGTTTATGATGTTCAAGCACCATTAATACCTAGGGTTGCCACCTTTTCTTCAAAAAAATACTGGCTATGGCATTCCCTCCGTAGACTTAACATTGGACAGAAGCCAATTTTTTACCGGTCTGCTGGTAAAATACCGGCTGGGTGGCAATCCTACTAATACCATTGCAAATATTGTGCCTTATGTATAAAGTGGAGCAATTATGGGGGGGGGGACTAAGTGCATAGTGGTAAACAAATATTCCTATTGATTTAAATTGGACTTTTAACCCTTTGAATGCTAGAGAGATCACCAATACATTGTGTAGCAATGCATTGGAGACCTCTCTAGCATTCATGGAATTAATATCCCTATTTAACATATGTGGATTTGAGGAATTTTTATTGTCCTTTATGATGAAATTGGTTTGTCCCAAAATGTCTCCACTTTGCCTTTATACATAAGGCCCTTTGTGTCAAGGAAGCCTAGACATCATAACTGTCTAGTTTGACTGTCAGAGGAAGGGATATCCCTCTTTACTCAAGGATAAAAAAAAAACATCAATTGCATTAATTACGCAGACAGGAAATGGTAATGTATAAAGCATTTCATTGTGTAAAGGGAGCTGATCACTTACCAATACAAATTCTCAGATGTTATTGATGGCATTGTGGTATTGTGTTATTGAGGACAGATATATTGGACATGTTCCAAAACCTATTTCTATGTGACTGTAGATTTTCATTTTTAAAGTTCTCAAAATCTTTTGTTGGAAGGAAACACATAAACGTATACACAACACAAATGTTGCCTACTTATATGGAAAATTATTTAATTGTTATTGAGTTTGTTGCTGTCATTTGCAACAGACCAATACTGTGACTGCTGACTACCCCCCCCCCCATTTAAGTCACGTCTGTTCTAAAAGAGGCAGGGCAAGCAGTTCTGGTTTAACTCCCTCACATTTTGAGGATGTATACATTGCATTGCAAGAGAATGGATTGTAGATGCATTTAGCATCCACAGGGTTGACTGACTACAAAAGAAAATGCAAGACTAGAATCATCCCGGAAGCATTTTGATTTGAGGCAAATCATTTTAGTAGATTTAACCAGGAATAACCACTCAGACAGACAACAATGGCCACACTTAGCTGCCTACAAAATAAATTCTCCCCACTCTAAGAATAAAAGGATTAAACATGAAACATATGAACTTCAAGCTGCCATGTGTCCATAGAGAAATACAATTACTTAATAGACATTTTAATATACAATGTTAAAAATAATTTAAATTAAAAATACAACCATTATAATATACCTCAAATGTACAAATAAAAGACTTTAAATGTAACAAGCCCACATATATATATACTAGCAATGTGGGACGGCGTTGCCCGTCATGTTATGACCGTTGGGCGCACGTGTGTGAAATGCAGACACACTGATAAACACAGACATATACAACACACAGGCAGACACATACCATACATCCCAAGTGTCCCTCTTTAGGAGGGACAGTCCCTCTTTGAGGGCAAAATCCCTCTGTCCCTCTTTCCCACCCTGTTGTCCCTCTTTTTAGGAGGTCAGACTGTGTGCAGGGCAGCTCCACCTATAGGCGACGTAGGCGCCGGCCCAGGGTGCACACGTACTGGGGGCGCGGGCATGCAGCGGAGAAGAGCTGCGCCCGCACACACCACTCCGGGAACCACAACACAGTCAGGTCTGTGTCGCTACAGCGCTCCCTCATCTGGTCGGATCTTTAGTAATGCAGAGCGCGCTGGGAGTCATGATCTCCCGCTGCGCTCTGCATTACTGAAGAGAAGACTGCGCGGGAGCTACAGGTATGTGATGGGGGGCAAGTTGGAGCTGAGGGGGCATAGTGGAGCTGAGGGGGCAAGTTGAAGCGGATGTGGGGCAAAGTGGAGATGATGGGGGCAAGTTGGAGCTGTTAGGGGAAAGCTGGAGCTGAGGGGGCATAGTGGAGCTGGTGGGGGCAAGTTGGAGCTGATGGGGGCAAAGTGGAGCGGATGAGGGTCAAAGTGGAGCTGAGGGGGGGCAAGTTGGAGCTGAGGGGGGGCAAAGTGGAGCGGATGGGGGGCAAGTTGGAGCGGATGGGGGGCAAAGTGGAGCAGATGGGGGGCAAGTTGGAGCGGATGGGGGCATAGTGGAGCTGGTGGGGGCAAGTTGGAGCTGGTGGGGGCAAGTTGGAGCGGATGGGGGGCAAGTTGGAGCGGATGGGGGGCAAAGTGGAGCTGATGGGGGTAAGTTGGAGAGGATGGGGGTCAAAGTGGAGCTGATGGGGGCAAAGTGGAGCTGAGGGGCCAAAGTGGAGCTGGTGGGGGCACGTTGGAGCGGATGGGGGGGCAAAGTGGAGCTGATGGGGGCAAGTTGGAGTGGATGGGGGGCAAAGTGGAGCTGATGGTGGCAAGTTGGAGCTGATGGTGGCAAAGTGGAGCTGGTGGGCCAAAGTGAAGCTGATAAGGGGCAAGTTGGAGCTGGTAGGGGGCATCTCTTACAGGCATCTCCAGACCAGGGGCAGACTGGCCCAGGGGGCAGAGAGAGGACAATCATGAAAAGAGGTGGGGTATAAGTAGGCAGGGTATAAAGGGGTGGGACACAAGGGGCGGAGCGAAATGGGCGGCAAAATTAGGTTTTGCCTAGGGTGGCAAAAATCCTTGCACCAGCCCTGACTGTGTGGCGTGTTTTACTTTGCTCTCCAGCAATAAAGCAATAAACTTCAGTATATGTGCTTATACATTAGTCTGTGCAAAGAAAATACTTTGGTCTTGCACTAAATCATTTATTCAGTTACATAAATAGCCAGTAATAGGTCATGAAATAACCTAAAAATTCTTACTAATGCCCTGCCCACCAGCCACTCCCCAACAATATCACCTAAAACTACAGTGTCCCTCTTTGGCCATGTGAAATGTTGGGAGGTATGCACATACACACAGTGAGCGGCAGAGACATGCAAAAGACACGCACACACACAGACTCACTGGAGATGCACACATATGTAACAGATGTACACAAACAGACACACTGGAGATGCACACATGGACACATATATGGAACAGAGATGGACACAAACACACATGCAACATATATAAGCAGAAACACATGCGTGCATGAGTTGTGCACCCCTCTGGCAGTCAAAGGGTTAAGATATACAGAGGCATGTCAGAGTTAAATAGCAGTGGGAAGTGTGTTCATACCTGGGAACTTTGACTTGTGTAGTCCCTAGAGGGGACTGATGTGGTGCTGATGTGGAGAGACAAATGGGGCAATCTGGGTTAAAAGGGGGCGGGGCTTAATCGCGAGTGGGGGCGGGGCTTAACATAAATATGGAAAAGTGTTAGTAATAGGCTGGGGAAGGAGGAGAAGTGGGAGGGAAATGCAAGTTTACAATGTGAGGGGTTTGAACACACTCCCTGAGGGCTAAAACTTGATACACAACCCTGTGGCAGTCAGTGGGTTAAGTGTGAATCTGATGGCTGTCTGTCCTGTGTCTTGCATGGCAAATGATGACAGTGAAGAAATAATTGAGCAATGAGGGCCTACCTTAACCCTTTGAGTGCCATTTTGTTCTTCTGGTGCTGCACTACAGGTCCTGCTGAGGCCACTGGGAGTCAGGGTGAGTGAGTGTGTGTGTGTGTCAGCCATATTTATTTCTGGCTTTGTGTGTGTATGTGGTGCTGTGTGTGTGAGTGGGGGCATGTGTGTTTGGTGCTGTGTGAGTGGGGCATTGTGTGTGGTGGTCTGTGTGTGTGAATGGGGCATGTGTGTGTGTTTGTGTGGTGCTGTGTGAGTGAGGCATGTGTGTGAGTTTGGTGCTGTATGAGTGAGGCATGTGTGTTTGTCTGTGGTGTAGGAGCAAGTGGCGGCCATGTTGTTTTTTTCTGACTTTGATGGTGGTGGGCGGGCTGCATAGTGGGGGTGGGCCAACTCCCTGCATGACTGAATCACCCAATAGGAATAGTAACTCCTGCTTTCTGCCTCCCCTGGGTGTGTTTTGGCAGGCACAAAGTCTTCTTTTATATATATAGATTTGGTCCACTTGGCACATAACTATATCAGCCCCACACAATGAGAGAGTTTCTGAATTTATTATATATGAAAACCTCCCTTAACTGTAATGGTTCTAACTGTATGCATAAAAATAATAAAAAAGGAGATTATGTTCTGACATGCATATAGCTGTATTAAGCAACTCAGATACTAAGGGCCAAATGTTCAAATGAAAAGTGGAGGAGTTCTGGGGCAAACCATTTGAACTATAGGGGAGATGTTAAAATTCCCATTGATTTAAATATGGTTTAAACTGCTTGAATGCTAAAATGGTTTCCAATGGATAGTGAAGCAATGTGTTGATAACCTCTAGCATTCAAGGTGCTAAAATCCCCATTTTAATCAATGGGAATTTTCAGTTCCCCTCTATAGTGCAAATGGTTTGCTCTTGTTCTTTTGAACATATGTCCCTTAGTCTTAGAACATGGAAAAAAGTTTTTAGTTACAAATGGCATATATGGAGATGAGATGGAATAATATATACATATGATATTAAAGGGATAGTAATACTTCTATCTTTATTTTATTTTTTAGGCATTAAAAAACATGAAGAACGATATAAGTCTTATCTCTCAAACCTTTATGGTTTGAGAGATATTCACAAGCAAAGTTTCCCCTCCCGCCCCTTTTACCTAGTGTAAGCCATCTCTTCTCAGATGTGGAATCTGGTTGTAAGACCAGACAGATAACAGAAGGGGACAATCTTCTTTATAAGAAAATAAAGAAATCCCTGCCCCCCCTTGACAAGTTTTTCATGTTTTTCCCTTATCTTAATAGACTCTCTGCAGTCTACCTGGGCACCTCCCTTCTGATCTGGCTGAACACTGTTACATCAGTAAAAGGGGCGTGAGGGGGATACTTTATCATTGAATTACTCTTGAACTACAACTCTGACAGAATAGAAATAACACTCTCCAAAGTCCAAATACTATGATGATTAATTAGAGATGCTTTTATTATGAAACATTACTATCCCTTTAAATAATGTATACAGATGACAATAAATAACTGCTGTTGCGGTAAGCATTCCATGGGGGAGATGCACTAACATGGGATAAAGAGGTAATAAAATGGAGATAACTTCTCCACTGATAGCACTTCTCCAATTCCTATGTTATTCTATGGAATCTATGCATTAAGATTTCTAGAACTTTGGAGATGTTAGTACATAGGCTCTATAGAATAGTTTAAGAAATGGAGAAGTGATATCACTGGAGAAGTCATCTCTGCTATCACCTCTTAATCACGCTTTAGTGCATAACCCCCCAGATATCCCATTAGGAACCACGGCTACAACAATATGCCTCATATTTATAAACGCAAACTGGAGTTATTCTGAAGTGAACCATCTGCACCATAGGCATACCTGGGAACTCTCCGGATTTGGCCTGGAGACTCCGGTTCTGTCAGCGCTTTACCGGGTCTCCGGGGCAGAGGCTGATTCCTCCGGATGTGGGGAGTTTCTATTGAAACTCCGCCACATCTGCTCTTTCTCCCGCTGTTCCTCCGTCCCCAGCCTTCTGTATGCCAACTTTTAACCCTTTGAGTGCCAGAGTGGTACTGAATGCATTGCTTTGCAATGCATTCTGTACCACTCTGACACTCAAAGGGTTAAGCACCCACCCCAACTCGCGTCAAGCCCCTCCCCTTTTTGACGCGATTAGCATAATTTCTGTCACCCCCTGCTGAACAGAGGACTCCCCTCCGGGAAGCCCTCACCTGGAAGTTCCCAGGTATGACCATAGGGGACAAAAAATTCCTGTTAAATTAAATCTGGCTTTTAACCCTTGAAACGCTAGGGAGATCTCCAATGCATTGCGATCTCACTTACAATTGAAGAGTTAAAAACCCAATTTAATTTAAGGCGATTTTGTTAAATTCTGGTTTACTTCAGAATACCCCCAGTTTGCTCTTGTAGATATGGTCCTATGTGCTTACACAGGTGAGATATTTTGAATGGTGTCCACAATATGTCTAATTTGTTAATGTCAGTTTGATACCAGTAAAATTAATTCATCAATTTGAGACAATGTTTTCAAAATGCATTGATGGAAATGTAGTGAATATTGTTGACATAAACTTACCATTAGTATCATATCTGGGAACTTCTTGGTTGAGGCTGCCCGGAGGAGAGCCCTGTGGTACAGATGAGGAGGGAGAAATTACACGATTTGTGTTATAAAAGGGACGGGATGTAACAACGAGTGGGGGGGGGGCGGGACTTCTAAAACACCAAAACTAGTTAGAATAGACTGGGGTAGGAGGAGAAGAGGACTGGATGTGGGAGGAACAGGGTGGGATTGAGCACAAGTGGGCAGAGTTTCATCGGAAACTCCCCAAACCCGGAGAATCAGCCTCTGCCCCCGAGACCCGGTAATGCAGTGTCAAAACCAGAGTCTCCGGGGCAAAACCGGAGAGTTTCCAGGTATGGAGATAATTATACCTAACTTATTTTAGGAATATTTCCTTTTTAAGTCTAAGATCCTTAACCTCACTTTTATTCAGTATTTTAAAGTAGAGCTGTCACATAAAATAATTTTTCTATAACATAAAGGTTTTTTGAGAAATTAACCTTCATATTTTGGTGCAGTAGTATAATACAGTATGCTAATTCCCTGTGGAGTTTGCTAATTGTATCTGTTCAAGACCGTACTGATCTCTCCCTATCTTATTTTGCTATGTGTGAACTCTCAAGCTTTAACCCTAAGAACCAGGTTTTGTCTTAAATCTCTGGGCATGGGGCCAAATTCTCAGGGTAAGACAGTAGTCCAGCATTACCTACTATGTGATTTGCACCAATTAGCTGTTCCTTTAGTCTCTAAATTGGTGTATTTCTACTAGAAGGGTAGATTAGAAGTCCTGCTTGTGTTCTGTGTCTTCAAGCAGAGAGATATCTCAAAGTTGTAGGAAGTTAAGCATTCCACCTGGACCAACTTGAAAAACCTCTGAGTTAGAGAAAGCAGGGTCATTTTACTTTGAAACTAAGTTCTGGAGAACTTTTAAGGGATAGTAATACTTCGTTTTATCTTTATTTTATTTTGTAGGCATTAAAAAAACATGAAGAACAATGTAAGTCTTATCTCTCAAACCTTTATGGTTTATGAGCTATTCACAAGCAAAGTTTCCCCCTCCCGCCCCTTTTTCCTAGTGTAAGTCATCTCTTCTCAGATGTGAATCTGGTTGTAAGACCAGACAGATAACAGAAGGGGACAATCTTCTTTGTATGAAAACAATGAAAGTCCTTCCCCCCTTGACAAGTTTTTCAGCTTTTTCCCTTATCTTAATTGAAGATTGTCCCTCTCTGCAGTCTACCTGGGCACCTCCCTTCTGATCTGGGTGAATGGGGGGATACTTTGCTTGTGAATATCTCTTAAACCATAAAGGTTTGAGAGATAAGACTTATATCGTTCTTCATGTTTTTTTAATGCCTACAAAATAAAATAAGGATAAATGAAGTATTACTATCCCTTTAAGAGTAAAAATGGAATAATCCCAGGGAATGCCCACAATGTTTGAGCTCTGTCAAGATTCATTTATAGCATAGTGTGTATGGTGATATTGTTCAAATGCAGAAATTAATTGCTACACTGTGCCATCAACAAATACAGGTTAATTTATCAAAAACTATTTATAGTACAAAAATGACTAGGACAAACTATAGGCAGTTTTTAATTCCCTTTAAAATTAACTAAGCTTATCTAAATGTGACAGGTCCACTTTAGGGCTTCCCAAAGCATTTCCTTTCTGTTATTGAATTGCCTGTAATACCAATATTGAAGGGGTATTCTATGAATCTACCATTCCCAACTTTAAAGGGATAGTAATACTTTATTACTATCCCCCATATTGTAGATATTTGCAAAATGGTTTGAGAGATAAGCGAAGGCAAAGTTCCCCCCTCCCTCCCCCTTCCCTGAAGTCAGCGTTGTACTGACTGCAGGGATATCCGGTCTGACTTTCATCAGGCGGCTCTGCAGCTGAGCCGCGATCGCGTTAGTGAAAAATAATTATTTCACTGAAACGGTCTTCTACGTGTGCTTGCAGTCAGTACAACGCTGACTTCAGGGAAGGGGGATGGAGAGGGGAACTTTGCCTTCAGTTATCTCTCAATCCATAAAGGTTTGAGAGATGAACCTGGGGGCTATTAAATTATTTTGCAAATACCTACCATATTAGGGATAGTAATAATAAAGTATTACTATCACTTTAAGGGCAACAACTTTTGTTCAAACTGTTTATTTAAAATAAATGTTCTTTCCTGTAATTTATTGAATCACCCCATCTCCTCTCCATTTTTCCTCAAAGATGATATTACTAAGTCCTTCTGCCAACATGAAATCACAGAGATGATGTATGTGTGCCAGAGTATGTTTATGTATGTGTGAGATGTGTTTTTATGCCTACCCTGTGTTTGTGTATATGTAATCTGCAGCTCTTGATTTCACAGCACAATGGGCTGTCACACACATCCGGTGGCACTAGAAAAGCTGGCTTTGTGAGGAAGACTGATGCAATCTCAATCCAACCTGACTAATTAATGACAGCAGCTCTATATTATTGTGGAGATCAAAGACGAGCTACAACTTGTCCTGCATAAATCAGTCACTTTTTGATAACTCTGTCAGGTTCTTGTCTCTTCCAAATGATTCCATGATTAGAACATGGGCCCACAGTGATATGAACTTCACTTTTTCACAATAAACCTTCATAACATGAAAAAAGAGAGAGCTTAAAAGATAGTATCTGAATATTTTTATTTTGAATGTGATTAGGGTGACTAGACCTTCCTTTCAGTTCAGGGCATTTATGAAATGTTAATTTTGCAGGGCTGCATAGTAAAAGGTACAACTTTGTAAGCACTCCAATATTAAGGGGGGAGTTCAGTCATTTTAAAATGAGTGCCAGAGGGGTTAAAGCAAAGCTATCACCCCAAATAAAGTCCCCCCAATAATCATTCATATAGTGATAATGGTAGTATTATTCAGTGTTATTAAGAAATACTACTTAATCTGAGACTGACGGGCAGGTTTCTTGCTTTAGAGGCATCAGCGCGCCTGTGCAGTCAGTCCCTTCCTGTTACCTTAAGGTACATTGCAATGCCTCCTAGAGGAGATCTGGATGGATAACGCAGGCATGCCGATGTCCCTAAGGCAAGATGTCTGCACTGGTGCCTGCCTGTTTGTCTCAGATGAAGTAGGATTTCTTAATAATGTTGTACTTATGCTGGATAATACTACTATTTCTATGCTTATCACTATATTAATAACTAGTGTAAAAGCCCGTGTACACAGGCCAAGGTCCGGTCCTGCCGCCAACGCAGTCATGCACTGTAGAGACTGCCTGAAAGCACAGAATGCTCCCAGCACAGAACTCCCAGCATTCTGTGCATTCAGGCAGTCTCTACTGAGCATGACGGCTTCTGACAAACATCCTAGCGAATTATTATATAGGATTATTGGGGGGGGGGCTTTAATTGGGGTGATAGTTCCACTTTAAACATACTGGCTATGGATCCCAAAAGTCACAGGTCATTCTGAAAGTCAAGGATTCAATAACAAGTGCACCCTCTCTCCTCTATATACATCGAAACTTCACATTTGCCAGGGAAAGATATATTTCAAAGTAAAGCATTTTGTTTGTTTGTTTTGGCACTATGCTACATTATAAACCCTACCTAATAAAAAGTGATAACTTATATCCAAAAAAGTGGCAGCCTCAAAGTATGCAACTCAGTGAGGATGATGTATTAAAAAAAAAATGGAGCGACTCTGGAGTGAACCAACTGCACCATAGAGGACATACAAACACTCTCCAAATTCCTGTTGATTTAAATGGGGTTTTTTAACCCCTTGAATGTTGGAGAGGTCTCCAATGCATTTCTTCACAAATAGTTGGGGGCCTCTATAGCATTCAGGTTAACCCTTTGAGTGCTAGAAGGGTCTGGTACTCAAAAGATTAAAAGTCCCATTTCAATCAATTGTAACTTTTATTTTGAAAAGTAAAAATATTTGAAGCACCTAAATTTCCCTATTGTCTATGCTGTTACTGTTCTATACACATCTGTGATAATTCCCTATCAATGAATGACCTCAAATATATTTATTAACAATAAAAAACAAAGCAAAACAACTAAAATCTGTGGCTGCAGGTATAAAAATATAAAAAAATTACATCTATGAGTACAAACATAATAGAAACAAAATAATATAACAGTAAAACTTCACTCTGAATATATAACTATTGTAATAAGTATAAATGAATGGCAAAATATGGTGCATCAGATAAAAATCATGATAGTGATTCCTAGTTTCCTAGTGAGCCAGTTAGTTTTTTTAGCTTCAGTCGGAGTTTATATGAAATATCTGGTTGCATTAGAAGATCCCTGAGAGCTTTTCCTTTCTTAAAGGCAACAATGGGAGGCAGTATTTCATTAATGGGAAGAGTGGGGTCTGATGATAGGCTGGTCCAGTATTTCCTTATACTGCAGGCTAGGGTCTTGCTGCCAGAAAAGTACCGTGTAGAGAAAACTATTCTGTCAGAATGTTTCCTATTGGATGACTTAGTCAATAGGTCATGTTATGGGAATTGCTGGCTTCTCTGAAGTTTTCTCCTTAGAAGGTTTTGCTTGTGTCCTCTTTCTACAATTTTTTTCTTAGTATTTTCAAGTTGTGCTGCTGTTCTAGTGTGGTCATTGTTGTTGCAGATTACCCTAACACACTGTGAGTAAGGTATGTTGTTTTTAGTGAAGGAGAGTGACAACTGCTTGCATGTAGTATAGATTGTGATCTGTGGGTTTGGTGAATAAAATGGTATCTAAGGTCATGTGATGTTTGTAGATATTAACATCCAGAAAATCAATGGATACTGAGCTGCAGGTATGCTTGAATCAAATGGTTGTTGGTAGAGTGTTGAGATTAGAAATCCAGTCAGTGAGTTCAGTTAAGTCGCCCCGCCATATAAGGAATAGATCATCTATGTAACATTTATAAAACAGTATTCTGGGATGTATTATATGACAGAGTTCATATGGCCACATAAATAGGTTAGCGTATGCTGAGGCAACATTGGACCCGATTGATGTTCCAGATATTTGAAGATAAAAGTTGTGCTCAAATCTGAAAAAAATCTTAGTTAATGTCAAGTGCAGGAAATCAAAGCGAACTCTAGGAAAGTCAAGGATTATTTGTGAAGAGATGATGGAGTGGCAAACATCCCATTTACCCTCATCGTTTGGGATGACTGTATACAGACTGTCCACATCTATAGTGACCAATAAATTGTTGAAATTGATGTTTTGGAGAGTTTTAATGGCGCAAAGAAAATTGGTCGTCTTTCAGATATGAAGGCATGCTTTTATCCAGTGGCTGTAATACTGAATCCAAGAGGGTAGCAATTGACTGTAACAAAGAACCTGTGGCAAAGATTATAGGTCAGCCAGGTGGTTTGATAGAATCCTTGTGTATTTTGGGGAGAGAGTAAATAACAGGACAAAAGGGAAACTGAACAAACGAGTGCTGTTTTAGTGATTCTGTTATCCAGCCTGTGATCAAAGCATGGTCCAGGATAGTATCTATGTGTTTTTTGAAACATATAGTGGGGTCATTAGCAAGGGCTTTATATGTATGTTCATTTGACAAGTGTTTTAGAATTTCATTCCTATAAGCACCTTTGTCTATAACTACCATGGCTCTGTCCTTGTCAGCAGATCTGATTATCAAACTGGTATCAGCATCCACATTTTTCAAAACCTCTCATTCAGCTATAGATAGATTGTGATGTTTATTAGTGAATTCAGATTTTTGTTCATCAAGAAGAACTTTACAAGAAAATACTTTGATTGCTGGATCCATATTAGGAGGGTTAAACCTACTTTCTGGACAGAGTAGATATCTGATCACTTGGGTGATCTTTGAAGTGATTTTTGAGGTTAAGTTTGCATTCGAATTTGTGCTCATACACAGTAAAGTCAAAGGAATTAGGCTTAGTAGTAGGAATGAAGGATAGGCCCTTGCTAAGGACATATATTTCTGATGGTGTTAGTGCCCTGTTACTAAGGTTGAAGACAACACTTTGGGTATAGCTGGAAGTTTTCCTATGCCTCTGGAGTTTATCACCCCTCCTTGGGTGTGGTCTTTGGTGCAGTGGTTTCATTGTTCAATCTTGTTTGAACACCTAAAAAAGGGTGCTCAACCACAGAGGCTAAGGCAATGTCAGTACTGTGCTGTTGCCTTGAAGCAGAGGGTTTCTCGGAATCAGGAATTACCTGAACTGTTGTCAACAGTAGTAAGGTCTTTAAGTTTAGTTATACACTCTGGCCCTCTTCTGAAAGGTAGAGTGTTCTTTTTGGCCTGATAGCCAATGGTAAACCCTGTTGTCTTTATGATCATCCTGTACTTTTGTAGCTTACTATTCTTAAAGTTAACAAGTTCTTGCTTATATTTATTGATGGTAGCATTGAGCTTATTGTACCAGTCAGAAGAGGAATCAATTTCCAGCGATTGTTTGTGTAAGGTTTCAAAATTGAGTAATTCAAGTCTTAATTGCTTTAAAATCCTGCCCACTTCTTCTACAAGTATCAATAGATCGAATGAGCACTTATTTGAAATACCGCACCAATGTCTGCAGAAGTTAGGAATAGAAACTTCTGGGAAGTTGGCTGCTACAGTGGTAATTGGAAAGATACAATACATGCAAGTAAAGGTTAGTTTCACGTTTCTTCAACTTTAACAGCTGATAGTATACATTTAAAGGAGACTCACCAATGTTGGTTTCATCAGGGGAAGGTGCAAAAAGATGTATGCGGTTGTCTTCTGCGATAGTTTGTGAACGTGTGGTGAATCCTTCTTCCATAACCGTGCAAAATTCTGTGCGAGTGAAAGTGTCTGGTATATGATAGATCCTGCAGGACTTCAATAGGATGCGAGTGCAATCCAAAAAGTCTAGCCAGACAGAAAATAGCTATGGTAAATATCCCCCTAATGTACTCTAGGTGCTGGAACGGTGCCCAAATCCAGCATCCTCGTTGCAGCGTGAGATCACCCAACAGTGTAATTTATTTTGCATGCATAATTACAGTAAATGATGGTCCTGCAGAAAGAATCAAGTGAACATTAAGCGCAGAAGAAACAAGCACTAAATACAGTAACTGCATGTTAGCATAATCTAAGAAATATTGAAACAATGTAATCAGAGTGTGTTATGCAGATCAGAATGTATATGTAAGTGATACATAGTGCAGTGGAACCCACACAGAAGTATCCACAAGGCCAAGAGAGTGTTCAGTACATATTTTGTGCCGTACATTCACACCGTAAGCTTCGTAGTGTGGGAAATGTCATATAGAGGTCTACTGACATTTAATGTTTCGATTCTTATTGCTGCAATAACTCCCAGAGTACACTGTAGCTAGGCATAAGTGAAGAAATCTAAATGTCCCTATAAATCATCTGTAGCGGTAAGAGTCTCCCTCTCTCATCCGCATCACACCGCTGTGGAAGATTTGCGGGAAAACTACTACCCCATTTAGGACAGTCCAGTACAGTCATCTTAACAACACAGTGTGCCCCTGATAGTTGCAAACATGAGTGTATTGGGCTCCTTACTTTAATAAAGTGATAGGAAAAAGAGGCCTTCAGTGGCACTTCATCCTATTTCAAAATACTGGACAGGTAGCCAAGTTTGATTGCCTTAATCTCCTTATATGATTCAAACAAGCTCTGGTTCTAGTGAAGTTATATCTTTATTCAAATAGCCAGTTCATGTCATGTTCATGTCACCGCTAGTTGTAGCGGTGAGGTACTGCATTAAGGTCTCAATGAGAAGCTTATATGAGGACCCTTCCTGATCAATGGAGGTGATGCAGGGGAGCAATAGGACTCCCGTACTTCCATCCTCCGTGAACTACCGGGTAGGAGTGGGTGGGATTGGGAAACCCTCTCATGTCAACATCGATCCCACCTACTCCTGTCTGGTACTTCGGGTAGGATGGAAGCTGGGGGGGCATCAGGAGAGGTCCTAATGCCCCAACAGCGGGTCTGATTTTTTGGCATTCTATAATGCCATGATGTAGATGAGGAGCAATGCTGTTTGCCATGACAAAGAGGAGGGCAATCTTGTTCCTCCTGGTAATGGAGGTAACATGGCAGAGATCAAAACTATAGGCTTTTACTGAATGAGATTATTTTTGCTGCCAGCATCCATGAAACCGATCCACTTTTATGAACCCTTTTATAGCAGGGGTAGTCAATTTGACTGTTGAGGGATATACACCCCATCATCCCCAACCAGTCATTGGTCATTGGGAACATTATAACCTTTCTGCTATTATCATTCTCTTGATAATGCTGCTTTTCGGTTTTCAAATTAAAATGCAATGTTAAATTCTTAGCACCTAGTGGTGCTGTTCCATGTGGGACCATAGTGATTGACTCAAACTCTCGCTATATAAAAAAACGTCTTTTATACAGTAGGTGGCGATGTTGATAATAAAAATGTTTTTGACTTTAATAGCTATATATATATATATATATATATATAGTCTTGACTGAGTGTTTTTTGTAGTATCTGATGTCAGACAGTTGTCTGTTCCCCTCTTTTATATAGTCCTGAGTCTTCATGATCCCCACTGCTCCTTTTTTATCTGCTGGTTGAATGGTGATTTTGTGGTTGGTGCTCAGATCCCCCTATTACATGTCTCTTTAGTGGTGATAGGTTGTATGTGGTATTTTTGTGTTGTGTTGTTCTGGAGCATGCAGTTCTAATACAGGCTCTTTTAATTAAGCAAACCCTTACCTTTATATAAATTGTTGTGTTTTGTTTTAGAATACAGATCTGCAATCTGAGCCCTAGGGTATTTTCTCCCACACCCTCTTCATTTTAAATGATGAGTGTATAGTTTAGAGGTAACTGGAAGTTTGGTGGCATTGAGCAGTGACTGATTAGCATAGAGCTGCCATTTGTACCGTGACTCTGTTACAACTTAGGTTTTTTTTTACCCCAGTACCTTCCATAACTTTCTGCTACCATTCATGACACTCCATCATCCTAAACTGACAGGGTTAGAGAAAGCTTTTAATTAATAGAATTTATTTAAAATTGAAAAAAGTTATGTCCCTTTAAAAGCTAGATGGGCATCCAGTGCATTGTTCTGCATACACATTATGTTTTTCTGCGTATGTTTAGTATATAACATTCATATGTATGTGAGTGTAGCTGCATGTAACTGAGTGTAACTGTATGCATCTGTGTATAATGTACACTATTGTATTTACTTAGGGTTGTGTTGTGTTGCCACGGTGTGACTGTAAAATAATTTAATTAATTTATTTTTGATTTTGCAGGTTTTACAGTTACTTTAGTTATCAGTGGGATGTCATGCCTGTTCTAGGCCAGTTTTTTATTTTTATAAAAATCTTGGTCAAGAGAATTATCAATTGAAATGAAAAGAAGCATTCTAGTAGCACTGGCCAATAATGTTCCAAGTGGTTCTAAATCTTCTTTTGTTCAAGAAAACCCTAACAGGCAGTATGTAATGCCAGTGTACTCCTAACAATTTATAGCTTATTTGCCAAGGAAGTAATGCAGGGTAGAAATACAAAAATCTACAGTCATGCCTAGGTCTCTCAGTCAGAATGACAAAAAGAGCATATTGAGCGTAATAATTTCCATAAATCTAGATGTGAAACTCAGTATTAACATTTTGACAAAAGTCTTAACCCTCGCATTGCGTACCCATCTGACACTGAAAGGGATAAGAGAAAAACATGATGATATAAACTGGCACCACGCCTGCCCTTCTAATTCAGAACTTCATAAAGAAATTTAGTCAGTAGTTTTGGAGAGCAGGACTGCAAAATCAGCCCCAGAATAATGTGTGTGTGTTTGTGTATGAATGTAGTTGTTGCAGAATTCTGGCTCATTATCTGTTTAAATTAAAAAAAAAAAAAAAAAAAAAAAAACATAATTTACTGTGCTTTTAGATAGAATAGACTCCAAAGCATGTACAACCAGCTATTCCTGGAAGAGATCCCTCACTTAATATTGGGTTGGCTGTATTCCCAGTACAGAAGTATATCATTAATTTCTCTTCAATTTTTTATATTTATGCATTAATTAAAAAATGTCTACACTGCTCATTGCTGAACTGGGGATCAGAGAATACCGCACAGCCAAGCTACATCCTGTCTGCAGACAGCAATGGCACTGCAGAGAGAGCCACAAATCAGGAATAATAATAATAATAATATCAAAGTATTTTACCAGGATGGATACATTGAGGTTGTCTTTCTTTTTCAAGTATGTCCTGGGGTATATATGTTATTATTACCCAAATTAATGGAACATATTTTATCTACTCAGAAGGATATACAGCTGAGTTGACCCTGCTGGGGACTTGAAATTGCAACCCCGGGATTTGAACAGATTCTACAGGTGGTACATTAACCAACTGAGCTATCTTACCAGCATAGCAGTTTAATTTAGGGGTGGGCAACCTCCAGCCCCCCAACTTTTGTTGGGTCACAACTACTATTATCTTTAGCCATCAAACAGTTTATAATGTAACTGAAAATATATGATACCATATTAGCAGAGCTATTAAGCTTAGAAGTTGATTATAAAGAAGTTGATTATAAAGCCTAGGAAACCGAATACATGCATTATGGGAGCAGACATGGTAACTATTCTGAGGCTGCACAGTGTTTGAGCAGAACAGCTCCTATCAGATATTTTGATGGCCAAAAAATTGACCCCTGATGTAGGTCAGTGGTGGATCAGATCAGCTAATGCCAGAGTGGCTGATGTCCTAATTAAAGTGAAGCACATCTGGAGCAAAAATGATTTGTCCCCTATGCACTTGGTTATCTCCACTTTACATCAGGTTCAGAGACTTCAATTGAAACTTCTGTTCCAATAGACAGGAATGGTCAAGATTGTTCTAACTTTCAAATACCATCATGGAGGCTGTGCTCACAATCTTTTCAAGTGAAATCTAAGACTTCAAAGTTTGAACTTTATTTACACATACTCAACAACAGAGAAAGCATCAGGGAATGTTTTTGAACTCCCTATTGACTGTTCAGCTGGACAACCTGTTGTAGACCCCAGTAGTCCAGTTTATGTGCTTCTAAGGGAGCAGACATGTAAAAGGCAAACTATCTGATGATCACTCCACTTTACCTGAAAGATTGTGTTGTAAGACATAACAAACCATTTATGTTGTTAGTTTCTTGTGAATGTCTTTGGAAGTCAGCTGATGTCTGGAAAATGAAATTAACCCTTTGAGTGCCAGGGGGGTACAGAATGAATTGCAAAGTGCATGTTGTTGTTTTTATTGATACATTGATTTTGTAAATTGTTCTTGGAACAATAAATTGAAAGTTGTTTTTGTCGATACTTTTTTTGTATTGTTCTCATAAAATATGTGACCATGTTAACGTTAAATATAGTTCTCTTACATTAAACAAATCAGCATGCAATCTATGTTTAAAGATTCAAACTGCTCACTACTATACTGCTAGAGCCACAGGGCCCTGAACTTTAAGACCCATAACATTAACCATCTGAGTGCCGAAGAAGAGTATATGCATTGGTTAAAGGTAAAGGGTTATATGCAAAATGATAAAAAAACAATTTTGTGGAAAAACAAATACAAAAAAGATGAAAAATATAAATTGACATTGCTTTTAGAGGTCTCCAATGTATTTCTTCAAAATTGAGTCCTGTCAGTATTCTGGGAGGTAAAAGCCCTATTTAAATCAATGGAAATTTGGGGTATTTGAAACATAGAAACATAGAAACATAGAAGATTGACGGCAGAAAAAGACCACCTGGTCCATCTAGTCTGCCCTTTAGTATTCCTTTATTGTTATCTTAGGATAGATACATGTTTATCCCAGGCATGTTTAAACTGTGTTACTGTGGATTTATCAACCACCTCTGCTGGAAGTTTGTTCCAAGTTTCTACTACTCTTTCAGTGAAATAATATTTTCTAATGTTTTTCTTGATTTTTCCTCCAACTAGCCTCAGATTGTGCCCCCTTGTTCTTGTATTCAGATTCTTATTAATCACACTTCCCTCCTGAACCTTGTTCAGTCCTTTAACATATTTAAAGGTTTCAATCATGTCCCCCCTTTCTCTTCTTTCCTCCAGACTATACATATTTAGATCTCTGAGTCGTTCTTGATAAGTTCTATGCTTTAGACCTTCCACCATTTTTGTAGCTCTTCTTTGAACCCGCTCAATTTTAGTTATATCCTTTTGCAGATGAGGCCTCCAGAACTGTACACAGTATTCTAGATGTGGTCTCACTAGAGCTCTATACAGAGGGATCACAATCTCCCTCTTCCTGCTTGTTATACCTCTAGCTATGCAGCCAAGCATACGATTTGCTTTCCCCACCGCCTGGTTGCATTGGTTACTCATCTTGAGGCTGTCAGAGATGACCACCCCCAAATCCTTCTCTTCTGAAGTCTTTGCTACCACAGAACTGCCAATACGATAGTCAGATTGAGGGTTGCACTTGTCTCTGTGGCACCCCTGATTTATCCCAGAAATGCACCAGTTTGTCTTAGAGCATATGGCCCTAAGCCTTCTGTTTATTGGATGGCAGGTACATCTCTATCAACATAGAGGCTAATTTGTGGATCTGTGCTGAAAAGGAAAGGTTATAGATGTTGTCTGGGAGCATATAAAATTTAAAAGTAAATGAACCATCTTGAACCATTTTGGTTTTAAAGGACAACAAACACCTTAAATGATTTATGGTTATACATGCTTAAATACCCTGGACTCTATGCTAGCCTCTGTATAAAAAAGTGGGCTAAAATCCATTCATATATACACCCTTAGAGGATCTAATTTCTGCTTTATCCAGGATTCCCATTACAAACTCCATCTTGATAAGTATCTCAGAAGTGAGATTTTTATATGTCTGCCTTTTTGACCAGAAGAGTGAGTGATATTTTCAATACATTAATAACATTAACTCAGAACAAATGTGTAAAACAATTCGTGAAGAAGAAAAACAGAGAGAATGCAGACTCTAAGGTAATACCATTTGGACTAAAAGAATAGTCCTGCCATGCAGACAGGTAACATAGAAACATAGAATTAGACGGTCGATAAGAACCACTCAGCCAAATTAGTTTGCACATTTTTCCTACTGTAAAAACCTCAGACTTTTGGTAATGTATTTTGTTCAAGATAACCTTATGCCTATCCCACACATGCTTAAATTCCCCCATTTTATTAACCCCTACCACTGCCACAGGTAGGCTATTACACTTTTCTACCACCCTCTCAGGAAAGTAAACATTTCTTGTTAATTCTAAGCCTCTGAACCTGTAGTTTAGGTTATGAACTCTTGTCCTAACATTTCTACTCCTTTTGAAATATACTTCCCTCATGTACTTTGTTGAATTCCTTTATGTATTTGAATTTTTCTAGCATATCCTATTTCTCTATCTTCTCTCCTCCAAGCTATGTATATTCCGATCCTTTAGTCTAGCCAGATCATTTTTATTCAGTAAACTATTCACATTTTAGTAGCCCTTCTCTGAATTCTCTCCAGGATGAAGAGACTTTATCCTACTGACCCTTAATGAAGAGGCTATATCCTGCCTCCAAGAGCAATGCCTTTACTAGTGCAAGTCCTAGTATTGCTTCTCTATATGTGTTGGTACTCTCCTTAATTGCTTCTCCGCACTCCAATAGAAAGTTCAGCCACATAATAATGCATATAAAAATTCTCTTTATTAGAGCCAAAATAGAAACCATTATTCATACCCAGCACATTTCATGTAAACACACATTTCATGTAAATAGCAAATTTGGACATTTTACTATTTAAATAGCCCTACATAGAAAACATTCATCCAATCTACTGCTTCCAATACACTCTTCTTTTCCCTCAAGGCAGTCTGGGATCCACATTAAACTGCATAACCAAGCCACCATGTGATTATCCTATCACTGAAAGGCTTATGGCCCATCTCCATGACTAGCTTATTTAAACTGTACTATTATTATCTGATCAATGAGGACATCACTTCCCCTAGAGGCAGAATCCATGTAAGGACCCGCAATTACTTTATAAGACCAAGCCACTCTTTAATCATCAAATGAAAAGTAGGCTGGTGTGCCATTACTGTAACACTTCACTATCGGGGACTATTCCCTAGATCTTAATGTTATTAATCACTTATATACTGCACCATTTGATCTAAAAGAACAATATAGTAGAGATGAAAATTAGTGATTTAAGGACTTTTTAGAACCACAGAAAACCCTATCCAGACTGTTATTGTGCATTGTTCTTGCCATGGTGGGAATCCGATATAAATCACCTCTTCTAATGCTAATCATAATAGAGAGCTGTCAATCATTGCATATTAAAATAATAATGAAGCATAAATCGATGCATGTGCCCATGGATCACGTTACTTAGTGATGAAATCTCAGACACTACTCCATAGAAAAAAAAGGAGATTAAAAGAAAAAACAAATGGAAAAAATAAGGTGAAATGGGTAGGGGAAGAAATGGAAAGGAAAAAGGTGGGAAGGGAGTGGGAGGTAAGAAATAGACACCCAACTCTCCATTTATAAGAATATGTAAACAACCTTTTTTGATTGTGATATCCAAAGTAATACACAGTTAAGCAGTTTATTAAACAATAAGATATGTTGTTTATTTTATCATTTGTCAGTGTGGCATCCTTTATATTCATAGGACAATCCTAACATTGAAATAGATAGTGGCAACACAGAAAGACGACTGTTAATGGGTGTGTAGATCACGGGGTCCACCATAATTTCTCAGCTGCCTGCCTGGTGGAATACACAGCTTTTGAGTATTGGGCATAAAGTCCAACAATGCCAGTTACGCCAATTGATTCACCATCTCCCGCAAACAGGAACTCAGATGGAAATACACTTTGGGATCTTTAAGCCCCATGGGGCAGGATCTTGGTTATGTGGTTTCCATCTGACATCATGGAAGTGTTTTTCCACCAAATATATATCAAAAGATCACAACAGATTGACAGACCTGTGTACAAAGTAATTTTTCCCATTTGTTTCTGCTTTTATTGTCCTTTTTATTCTATTCTATGGAGTTATGTGTGAGGTTTCATCTGTAACTCGTGATCCATGAACACAAGCACTTATTTATGTTTCATTATTGTTTTAATATGTAGTCATTTCATTTTTTGGTATTAAGGGAATTGATCATGTTTTACTAAGTCTGCTCTGTTGACAGTTGACATGGGCCCAGATTTCATTACAGGTAATAAATGTCATCATTGATTTTATGTCAAAAATTCCTATTGCAGCCTGTAGATAAAACAAGGGGTAAAGGTATCAGATGCAATAGGATCCAGACTATGGCCAGAAGCAAGTGGATATGTTGAGCAGCCACAAAATGGCTTCAATATTGCCATTTTTTAAGGGTAAAAATAGCTGACCTTAATAGATGGCAGGAGGCTATGCTTCTTATGGTAAACCTGTGCCTAAGCAGCATACTTCATTGGTCGTAATGTCATCTTTATGTGCATACTGCCAGGCCTCAGCAGTCCTCATTGTTACCATGGGAGGCTGCACATAGGCCCTGAATCTTGAACTCCAATACTTCCAAGTCTTATGGCCATATGTACAAAGATAAGTGGAATAAATCTGTGGGAAAACAACTGCAATATCTGTGACAAATAAGCATTTACCATTGATTGGAATGGGTCTTTTAACCCCGTGAAACCTAGCAAGGTCTCCCACACATTGCAAAGCAATGAGTTGGGCACCTCTTTAGTATACAGGGTACTAAAAACCCTGTTTGTATCAATGGGAAATTTTATACCCCTATGGTGCAGTTGGTTTGCTCCAGGATTCCTCCAGTTTCCTAGCTATTTTTTAAATAAGTTCCCATACACATACTTAAGCTCAAGTGGTTACACCACACATAGTAGTTAGCAGTGATATTAATTACCTCCTTTGCTGTTTATGTGTTTAGAATTCCTTCTTCAATCATACTCACTTTCCCATATTACAGCTCTTAGTTTCTACCATTCACACCCTGCTCTTTACAAACTGCGCACCAGCTGTGTGCACCGAGTTGTGGTTTTATAAGCCTCCTATTAATGCCACTTATCAGCTGTTAAACAGTGACTATGTTTGCTCTCATGCTATGCTCTGGTAACTTTGGAGTGTACGAGACCTGGAGCCATCCCAATAACTCTAGCATGAGCCACAGATGTGAAAATGACAACAGTATAAAATGTACACAGTAAAGTTGTAGCTATACCCACTTCCCAAAAGGTTTGGTACGTGCCACTCTCATTTATATGTGTCTGTCTTGTGTGTGTCTCCCTTTCCTTTATTTTCATTGGTAAGTGAGTGCATCCCCAGTGTTAAATATGGGAATAGCTGTCCCCAGTTTACTTACTGCACTGTGTTTTGACAAAAAAATAAAGGAAAAGTAAAAAATATTTATGCACATCCATATGAACTCAATATTAACTCTTTATACTGTGGCATACTGCATGCATCTAATTACTGTATTAAAGTGATAGTAATGTCTTTATTAAATGAAAAATAATATTATAGTGCAGAAAATAAGAAATCCATCGGTGCTATTCCTATCTCTCAAACCTTTATGGTTTGAGAGATAGAGTGTTCTAAAGTTTCCCCCTCCTTGATGTCAGCTGTAAAGCTGACAGATGGAGATCCGAGTCGGCTCTTCAGCAGAGCCGAAATAGCACGAATGAAAAATAATACTTCTTTGGAAAGGTCTACAATGTGTGCCTGGTTTGCAATTAAGCCCGTTCCAATTAAGTATTTATTTTTCATTCCCACTATTTCGACTCTGCTGAAGAGCCGCATGTCGGTCCCTGGACCAGGATCTCCTGCTGTCAGCTTACAGGGAGGGTGCAATGTTTATTTTCTTTAGGTAAAAGGTGGTACCGTTGTAGCATAGGAAAGCAGGAGACTGGTAGAGTAAAAGTGATATCTTTATTGGCTAACAAAGACATAGTTACTAAGACTTAGTTAGCCAATAAAGGTGTCACTTTTACACTACTAGTCTCTTGCATTTTCTTTAGAACACTATAAAATGTTAGTCAGAGAGTCTCTCTCCATTATAAAGAATGCAGCAGGAGAGCTTCACCTTCCTGGCTTTATATGTGCCTACTATTCTCAGCAACTAACATAATTATGATTGTCCTCCACTCATGGGTCTTCCAAGCACATTGCTTGATCAGTCTTTCTAAGTGGGAGCAAAGAAGCAGAGAAGTGCATTCAATGGCTACCCCATTATCAGACATGATTCTAAAGGCAGGTATTAAAATCAGACATAGATGGATATTCTGAATTATGCTGACTAGGTACACTGTCATACATATATCTACAAAGACATTAGGTTAAGATATAAAGTTCAAAAAGAATAAAAGTGGAATGTCAGTCTGTGTCAGGGGTAACTGCATAGTGAGAACAACAAGAAATTCTCTCCCCTTGTATCTGGAAAAGCACAAATTATTTGAATACAATCCTGGCTGCATAGTTCTCCATATCTACTTACATGTTAACATTAAAGGTGTAATGCAGGGTGAAATTATAGCTCATGGTGACATCAGCATACCTCCCAACATTTCAAATGGCCAAAGATGGACACTTTTGTTTTAGCTGGTGTTTATGGGTGTGTGGCTGGTGGGTGGGGCATTACCGAGAAGTTTTAGGATATTTCATGATCTATTGGCTCCTCTTTGTTTAACTGAATAAATTATTTAGAGCAATACCAAAGTATTTTATTTGCACAGATTCATTTATAAACACATATATTAAAGATTAATTACACATGTATGTGAGGTTTATTGCTGTGGAGCAAAGTAGTACACAATACTCATTCTGATATCCTGAAAAGAGGGACAAAAGGGTAGAAAAGAGGGACAGAGGGATTTGGGTCTCAAAGAGGGGCTGTCCCTCCTAAAGAGGGACAGTTGGGAGGTATGCATCAGCAATGACTTAATAATCATTGCTCTATCTAAATTACTTTAGCAGGTTTACTGTTTCTAAAATCACTTTATATCTTCAAGCAGGGTGATTTCTCTGACTGCTTTGGTGCTCAAGAGATATCCCAATACCCAATGTAATCCTGTGTCAGAGACTATCAGCTTTTCACAGGCTGTAATAGCAACAGTGCCACCTGACTGTAAAATATCTTAATTCAAGCTATCAGAATATACCAAGTTATCATTTTTATTAACTTTTTAATGAAACCTCTCCAAGCACTGGGAGTAACCTTATTTTTACTTTATAGGGAAAACGCTACATCATAGTTAAAAAAATAATACGTAAACCGGGTATACTGCCCTGGCAAAGCCTCTGCTGGGTGGGCGCAGCTGTATGCAGGCATTGATCCCAATTACAACAGCTCTGGTAGTGCAACTCCTTGTAACATGACTAGGAGGCAAAGCTTTGCATCAGCCAGATGTTGTGGTGGCTTCCAACCAATAACAAGCCTGTAGAAGGGGCAGACGCTCAGACCTTTAAATCTGAATGCAGAGTGCATTCACATGACAAAAGGCAACATAGAGTGTAATTTTTCAGTAATTTATATTAGGGGCAAGGCAACTAATAGACTGCAGGCAGTATGGATCACATTAGCTGACTGCAAATATTATAGTTCAGCCAATCCTTACAGTACACTCTGTGTCAGTTCCTCAATGGATTGGTTGAACACTGTATACGTTTATGTTAAACTGTGTCTCTCAGTCTCTCTCTTGGTAGCATAAACCTGGGTGTCATCTCCTCTAAAGTTTTTCTATAGATCCAAGATATAGATACACGGTAGAATGCAAGACCTGTGATTTTAACACTATGGATTGAAAAAAAAACTGGGGTTCACTATCTATTTACCTTCCAAAACCTGTACAAACACATTTGAGGAAACATGATTATTTTTCCAAGTCCTCTCCAAAAATAGTTTATTTATTGCTCTGGCAGTGACAGGGTTAATAGTAAATCCAGATGCAGCCTTTTTACATCAAGGGCACATAATAAATGAAATAAAATGGTTATTTATAAGTCTAATTATTAAACTACTCTTCTTGTGAACAGGTGTAATTAGAGTAAAAGATAACTCATTTTAAGTAATGATTAGTGCAACTTATTGGAGATCAAGAATCATCAAAGGATGCTATAATTTAGCACCACATAATTTATATGCAAATTAAAGTGTTTAGGTGAACAGAGCCCATAAGGGAAACTCTACGGGAATAAATGGTTAAGCATATCCAGTGGTCAATTGATCAATAAGCAATCAGGTATATCTATAAGCCTAAACCTTTTCTACAATTGAACTCTGAAGTCTACTAGCAGGTTACTGTTTCAGTTTACAGCCTAATACTGGGTGTGGCTTCTCACTATAGAATTTCTCACTTAGGGTATTGAAGTCTATTGTAAGGAGGTATGAACTAATGGTAAATTTCAGTGGATATTATTATATTATGGCGCTGCAGATATAATGAAAATACAAAAACCAATATAAATAGATGATTAGACAGAGACACAGAAATATATATCTAATTAAATTGATAATGGCTAAATACACAAGGAAATAAGCATATTTCCATGTGTGTTCTCCAATTTAATGTTTATCAATAACCATAACATATTTTGTGAGTGCAATGTAAATATGCTATTTCTAAGGCGGACTCCATGGTAGCCTCTGAATGGGCCATATACTGACTAGTTTGTAAACCTACCAAATATAGTTGACGAGTAACATAGCTGACGAGGCTGAAAAAGACGCGTCCATCAAGTCCAGCCCAAATATATATGGCTGATCGTCAATAAGTACCCAAAGGTATATGTCAGTAAATATTGGTGAAGAGCGTTCTTCTCTGACCTTTATGATTTCCAGTCTGAATAATTGGCAGTAATGTAAAAACAGAATTTTATAGATTAATCTCCAACACTTTTGTAATGTTTCCTATCCTGCTTATAAAATTGTAAAGCACTGCATACACTTGTGGTGCTATATAGTGAAACATTTTCATTCATACTTATTATTCAAATCTATTTCTGTGACAATGCCATCTGTGTGGTGGGTCCCGAGAAATGGAATTGAAAAACTCGACTCCAGAACTACATATAATTACTTTCTGACATATGGTAAACAAATATGGCATAAAACATGAATATGTTGATTCTAATACTAAGCAAGGTACACAATGCAGCTCTTAGAATGCAGTGATTAGATCTGCTCATGTGACTGTAGATCACCTGTCTTAACCTGCATTAATGGAGGACCAAGACAATGCTTATTACTTGAATATCCCTGATTTTAACAACTGTGCACAAAATAGCAAAATCTTTAAAACCCACAATGTTTGAAGAAACAAACTCAGTTCATTAAAATAAAGTGACCAGACCTCCCCTTAATTGCAGACCTCACTATGTGTTTTCCATCATGTTCTGGCAGATTTGCTTTAGCTATGTAATGAGTGCATTTTGCCTTGACAAATACGATTCACTTATGCACTAAGAATTAGATATGCACAAAGCAAGATTTCCAAGTAGCTTAGAGCTCCAAAATGTGAGGGGCGGGAGCCTCAGCTGTGCTGACCACACTCGGAATTGGGGGTGTGATCAGAGTACTCACCTTGCACCAGATTTACACAATTTTGCAGGCTATTATTTAACTCCTTGGATGCTAAAGAGATGTCCAACACATTGCAGAGCAATGCAGCAGAGACCTCTTTATTATGCTATTGCTTGTCATTGGCCAAGGGTATTTTTTGTGCCAGGAAATAGTGGATGGGACTGGGGTCAGGTTCGTGGGAGGATTTGGTGTGTGGTCAAAGGAGTTGCTAAGGTCCCCTAGAGTGCTTTGCCTAGGCATGCCTGAGAAGTAAATTCAGCCCTGGGTATGAAGGAAGAGAAAATAGTTTATTGGCATATGCTGTTAGAGTAAAACTGCTGATGATTTCTACGGTATGTCTGCATAGATAACTGATAACTGAGAAAACAAGTAATAACATAGTGAGAACACTATTTTACATTCAGGAGAATACATAAAATAGCAACAGGTGAGAAGAGAGAGTATGGCAAATTGGTAAGGCTGGAGAAGTTGATGGCAAAGGGAGATCAGAGAAATGTGTTGCTCATCCCTTTAGACTCAAGGGGTTAAGCAAGGGCTGCTACTGTTCTTTGTGCTGAATTTTCTATGATGTCTGTGGGTGAATATAGTGTAACTGCCACTGCTTTACACTAAGCCTGTTGTCAGAGTCAAACATACTCCATGTCAGTGTTTTGACATGAGCATATCTGAAACACAGATGCTGAAAACATGCTCCATGTAAATCCCCGGCAGTCAACTATGTAATGTGAGAACTGTAACATATGGTAAACTGGATGCTATATGTGTAATCTGCAGCTGCTAAGAAAGCTATGGCAAGAGCCACAATTCACCAGTGTAAGGGGCGTAAATTTGTTTATTTGCGCTATGACAGCATCAACAGCTATTGGAGCTTAGTGCATGGGGTAAATAGCATTAACATAAAAGTGGAAATTAACTACCCAAAATGCCCATACACCTTCACACTATCCTTGCCTTGTTAAAGGGAGAATTATATGAAAAATAGCAAAGTAATTTGGTGTTAGGCAGACGTAGGACTAGGCAATCAAATCCAGAGTCTGGTCTACAGCGAAGAGGTATTAGTACACCCCTCCTTAATGTCTCCACTTCATTTGACCACAAATATGCTCATTGTCAAGAACTGTTCTCTGTTATCTCCTTCAGAATATATATTGTACTTCTGTGTATTACATCACTTTATTTCTGGGCTGCAATGATATTTAACAGAAAACTGTGAAAACTTAGAAACCCTGGGGGAGATTTATAAAAAGTGTGCATTTTTGAGAACGGATCCTTAAAATGTCCTTATCCCTTATTATGAGTGTTGGTATTTAAAACATATTCTAGGTACATTTATAAATGTGGTGACTGCAAAAATAAACACAGGTCAAACGTGGTGTGAAATATTTGGCAAACATTCTGTCGCTAAATTGTCGCAAATAGTGACATTTCTTTATAAATTCACTGCACCACTTTTTACAGACTTCCTTACCCCATTTTATAAAAAAAGTACTACATGGTCTTATGTCCTAATAAACTGTTGTTAATACTTTTGTAACTACCAGCGACAATCTGACAGACATTTTTAACAATTAACGCCACCTTAATAAATCTCCCACCATGTACTTAGTCTATGAAGAACAACTTTATTGGATCATTTAACCTCATGGAGGTTAGTGGCATTTTGAAGACAGTTGTTGAAGATATTGCTAGCATCCAAAAGGTTTAAATCCATTCCAGATTCCCATCTCAGGTACCTCTAGTCAAGGGCATCCTAGGACCCTAAATCTTACACATGACCATACCTACAAATATATATTTACACCAATAGCCCCATCTACTCTTTCGTGGCACAGAAAATACCCTTAGCCTATAGAGTGAAAACACAAAAACGCCCTTGACCCATTGGTTGCTTTGCAATTCATTTTAGACCTCTCCAGTATCCACATTGTTAACTGATAACCAGTAAAGGGGTGTATAAACTGGCCACATAAAACAAAAGTCGGTGTCTAGATTAGGGGCACTGGCCACACCTGTAAGTCAGAATTTTCAGGACACACCTAGCATTTTATAGGACATTTGTTAGTGATGTAATGAGGGGTGCAGGTACATAAGTATACAATTATTTTTAGACCTTAAAATTGTACAAACACAAACATTGTTCATAACACCTACAATTATTCATTTGAAAGTCAACAGTCACAATTCTCAATCTTTATAAGTGGATGTCTGTGACACACTAAAGTGCCACAAACCCTGGTGGAGAACCACTGACCTAACAGGAAATGTATCACCACCAGAAAACTACTTTCAGTCCACAAAGCTACCTATTAATAGTGTTCATGCCATATGGCATGCTTAACCCTTTGAGTGCCAGAGGGGAAAGCAATGCATTGTGAAGCACACATAAATAAACAATTGCATTTTAATTTTGTATTGTTGTACTGTAAAATATCACAAATGTAATGGTTACCAGTGTAGCTTTTTCCACATTTACAACAAACTAATTCACAGGCACAAGATTTATTGACTATTTCCAAATCATAGTGATATTTGTTACATTCAGCAGCAGATTTTGCTTGCTGGAAACTTCTAGAGCCAGATCCATCATTACGCAGTGGGCAGCTCGGTCAGTATGATGCCAGATCGGTGTCATGGAATAATCACCAGTCACTGCACCATAACCTTTTGTCCTGCTTGATGTAAGTTTCCTGCCACCTGCTCTGTTGTTCTGGTGACTCAGGATTCTCTCTCCGTGGGACAGTGGGTCACAAGTATTTCCAGCTTCACTGATCACAATGTGTGCCATGAACTCATCAGTCCCTTAAATCATTACCCAGGGACAATGATGTGTCAGCCCCAGGCACCTCTAAGGAAAACAAAGATTAAATACCTGGGTGCCAGAGGGGCTTCCAGTTGTCACCAAAGGAATCATAACTCTTAGAAATAAAACTGTTATACACATTTAATTATTATGCATTTCAAACTAATATCTGTAAAAAAATAACAATTCAGTCTGTATTTCACTCTATCTTGCAGGTTTAGACAGCTCTCTACAGCAGGAGTGGCCAATCTGAAGCCCTCCAGATAGTCAGGACTACAATTTCCAGTCATTGGCAGGCTGAGGATGATGGGAATTGACCCCCACCCCTGCTCTGCTATCACTGGGGAAATATACATCTTATCCAGCGCAGCTCATTATTTTGGGCATACAACACATGTGTGTACTCCACGGTACATATTACAGCATATGATCACTTTAGTGCTTACCGGTGGACACACTCCACTACCATTAACCCTTTGAGTGTCAGAGGGGTATCCAACACATTGCAACACAATGGCACTCCAGAAGTTTAAGGTTCAAAAGAAAAGTAGAGGGGCTTTGGGGCAAACCAGTCACTTTAGGGGAGTACTCAATATTCCTAATGATTTAAATAAGGATTTAGAATGTTAGAAAGGTCTTCAATGCATTGAAAAGCAATGCGTTGGAAAAGCCACTAGCATTAAAGGGGTTAAATTTCCCATGAAAATCAATGGGAATGTTTCTTTTGCTTTTGTTTGCTACATAATTATTTAATGTTGATCTTTCACCTCTAATGTTAATGCTTGAACGTGATTCAGCAAGGCAAATCAAGTACAGTGTAGTTATTAAAAAAAAAAATCAAACAAACAAAAAAAAAACACATTGTTTAACCCCTTAAGGACTGGAGGACCAAGGCCATTTTTTGTGTGTATTTGGAGAGCCGGTACTTGTGAGCGATTACACTGGAATAGCTGTGAGAGAGGCTGAAACTGACTGCTCCAGTCTTGTAGCAATCAGTTTTAGATCCCCCGTCCCCCATCATAACAGCACTCCTGCAGGCACGTTTGATCAAAAAAATTAATGACGTGCCAGTGCCATCACTGGTCTAGGCATATGTCTGGTCATTAAGGCGTTAATTTAAAAAAGTACTTACAAATTGGGCAGTGTTATGTCGTCGGGAAGGCTGTCTGAGGTACAAGCTGCGCCGCAGGCATATGCTGGCGGTCCCCTCTAACTATGTATACCAGCCTCCCAACTACAAATCAGCATCTAATGTTAGTGCGCACTGAGGTCCACCCCTCAGAGAAGAGGACAGACGGGGATTAGGGAGGGAGAGTGCTGTCAGTCATGCTGTACTTAGTTAAAGGGATAGTAATACTTCATTTTATCTTTATTTTATTTTGTAGGCATTAATAAAACATGTAGAACGATAAAAGTCTTATCTTTCTATGGTTTGAGAGATATTCACCAGCAAATTTTCCCCTCCTGCCCCTTTTACCTAGTGTAAGGCATCTCTTCTCAGATGTGGAATACAGTCCATAGACCAGACAGATAACAGCAGGGGACAATCTTCTTCCTATGAGAACAATGAAAGCCCTGCCCCCCTTGACAAGTTTTTCAGGTTTTTCCCTTATCTTAATTGAAGATTGTCCCTCTCTGCAGTCTACCTGGGCACCTCCTTTCTGCTCTGGCTGAACAGTGTTACATCAGTAAAAGGGGCAGGAGGGGGATACTTTGTCATTGAATTACTCTTGAACTGCAACTCTGACAGAATTGAAATAACACTCTCCAAAGTCCAAATACTATGATTAATTAGAGATGCTTTTATTATAAAACATTACTATCCCTTTAAGATGATGGAGCTCTCCCTCACAAATGTGACTCAAAATCAGAGCACATTTAAACAACTGGGAGAAGTAATGCAGATAATACAGGCCGTTTTGGACTCATATGGATGTTTCTGTATATATGGGGAGGGGTTTAAGATAGGTGAAATATCCACTTTAATGTTTGTTTCAGGATTTTTATACATTTTATACTAAAAAAATAAGGATAAGAAGGCTCACACAGGGCGTTCAACTATGTTGAAAAGAGGATTTCCTTTTGTAAACTGCCAACATTAGTCATTAGCTACTTATTAGATTCCCAGGCAGAAAAATGTACTAGTAGTACCCTTTTTATGTGATTTCACATAATTATTACTGTGATCCTATTTTTTTTTTAAATTATAAAACTTGGTGGGGGTAGTCATTCACTTTAACCATTTGAGGACCAGAGGGGTCTTCACCACATTGCAAAAGGCTTAAGAAAGTCTTACACCTAAAACTAAAATCACCCTATCCCTAAAACTCTATCACCCTAAGGTGTGATTAATTTGTATTAAAGAGAATTTACCCTTTGAGTGACAGAGGGGAATGCAACGCATTGTTTTGCTACGCATTGCATACTCCTCTGGCATTCAAAGGGTTAAAAGCTTTCAATATGTTGTGGTATCCATTTGTTTGTAATGTAAAAAAAAGCTTTGATAAATTAACCTTTACTTCTTGGGGCCCAATCTGGCACTTTATGCTAATTTGTTTTTGTGCAAAGCCAATATTAGTTCACACTGTGCTGTGAATTAATCTAGGTGGTGTCCACAACTGGGGTCATTTTCAATAGCACAGTGAGTAATAAGTTAGGCTTCAAACATAAATAATTAGCATGCTGTGCAGGGAATTATCATAAAGGCCATACTGTGCCATCAAAACATACAGTTTAATTTGTCAAAAATATATTTTCAGAAAGATGTAAATGTTCCTTAATCTCAAAGTCTTCATTATGTAAAGCATAACACATTGCTCTATGTGTAATAACTTACATTGCTATAGTTTTAAAGATATGCCATGTAAAAGGACCCCCTCACCCTTTTTGGCCACCTCCCCTTGGAGCTGCAATCCAGTCATGGGCCCAGATGGACGGGGCGAGGGACAAACTTAAGACAGTAAGTATAAGGAAAACCTTGCCCCCCTTGACAAAGGACAGCAGGATTTTCCTTTGCTTACTGCAGTTTGTCCTTCTCTGCTCTCCATCCGGACCAAGCAAGGATGAGCGTGACATGGCCAGAAGGGGTGGGAGGAGAATAATTTTACACGGCATATCTTTAAAACTATTGCATTGTAAGTTATTACACAAAGAGCAATGTGTTATGCTAAACATTATGAAGACTCGCAATCTAGTTTATTTTAGCCATTACTATCCCTTTAAACTAATATATTGATATTTCATCTTATAAACCCAGTGAACAAAGGGTTAATCTCCCACACCATCACCAGCCATATTAAAATATGATCGCTTATAATAATCTAACAACTCCCTTTAGTTTTTACCTAGAAGTCTGTTCTATACCCTACTCTGCCTGGATGTAATTGAGCAAGTCTGGACTCTATATTTAGAAACATACTCAAGGACGGTGTCCTTTTAAAAGGTCATATGCGAAAGAGCATGCAACCAGATGCCACATTAACCCTGTTGCCATAATAAAAATGGCGACATGAGAATCTCTCACTGCATTACAGCTCAAGATTCTCATGTCATCTACTGAAAGGTCACATCCCAGTCTTTTAAATTAGTATATACCAGCTATGTGTATTTAATTCCTATTCCACTATGATTAGCCGGCAGCATTAAGCCGACATGAAAGAGATGTATAGTGCATCAACTGTTTATGTATTTGTTTATTATGGGGAATTAGGTTAGCAGACAAAAAAGGCAAAAAAAGATTAAGGAGCTCACAATAGGTGTGGCCACCCACAACCATCTCCCAGTCTACACCATTGGTAACCCCAGTTTACACCCTTGTCTGCTAGAAACTACATGGGAATATTTACATTAACTCTCGCTATATTTGTGGATTGGAGCTAATAAAGTGCATAACAGCCAGCAAAACAGCTGATTCAGGGTCACTAACTGCTGTTTGTATATATTTCAGACTTGCTGTGCACTTACAAATTTAAACCCGATTAATATATGAGCAGAGAAGGGGAGATAGAGCCGGTGCAGCACTCTGCAAGACTGGGATGCAACGTTTCAGTAGGCAACATGAGAATCTCGCATTGTCATGTCATTTTTATTATGGAGACATGGTTACTGTGTCATGTGGTCGCACGCTCTTTTGTGTGCGACTTTTAAAATGAAATCCTCAAGTCCAGACCGCCTAGAGTACCAAGATTTGAAGGGAACCTCAATTCTTCTGGCTACACCCACACCCACATGATTGTATTTGAATAGCGGTTCTCCACTGGTGATCATCATTTTAGATTTCAAGATGAAAGTGGAGTCACTCTGAGACAGGTCAACAACACTATCGGGACAAATCAACATTACCAAAATTCCAAATTAAGCTGTTAACCCCTTGAATTCCAGAGAGGTCTTCAATGCATTGCAAGACCTCTGTAGCATCTGAGGTATTAAATGCCCCATTTAATTCAATGGAAAACCGTATTCATCCCCTATGGTACAATTGGCTTTTCCCAGGACTACCCCACATTTTTTTGTGAACATAAGTCCCCCTGATGTTAATACCTAAATGCCCAGATTCAGAGAGCCAGTTTCTCCTGCAATATGTGTAGTAACAGCGATTCTCAACTCCAGCCTTCAAGGCACATCAATAGGTCGGGTTTTTAGCATATTCCTACTTAAGCACAGGCAGATTAATCACAATCACTAAACTACTGAATTAAGCACCCGTCATCAAGCAGAAATATATTAAAAACATGCATTGTTAGTGTGCCCTTGGGACTGACATTGAGAATCGCTTGATTAGCACTTTCACGTTTTGCTTGCCTATTTTCATTGCTACTTGTCTGACTGGGTTAGGCCCCATAGTATGATAGGACATCAGAAGAACTACAGGAAAATGTGTAGGCCCTTTTCAGCAAGCCAAGAAGCCCTGGCAGTTCATATTTTGTCCTCTGGTGGTACCAACCATGTTTAGTTGGCACTCAGTGGCCCAGGTGACATCAGCAATTAAGAGGCAGACTACAAAGATATGAGAAGTACAAGTGTGTGCTGGCTTGCTCTGCACTGTGGAAGGAACAACATTACATCCAGTAACAAGCCAAAAAATTAAAAATACAAAACAGAATTTCCATATTTTTTTCTGTATTTGCAATTCATCCTTTTATTAAGTAAAATGCCTTAATGTTTATCTTGATTCCACATCCCACGTGTGGTAATATAATTTCCCATCAGTACCTAACAATGTATGCAAAGTAATTTATACAAAGTGCCAGGCAGAGTGGGTAGGTGACATCACCTCACATGGGTGCGGAATCAAAATAAAACATTAAAGGTGCAATTCAAAAAGCTATGTAGGTGTTATTCTGAAGCAAACCGACTACAATGTACCAATATTACCCAAATTCCCATTGACTTCAATAGTGCTGTTAACCCCTTGAATGCTAGAAAGGTCTTCAACACATTGAGGAGGAATGTGTTGGAGACCTTTGTAGCATTCAAGGGGTTGTTAAAAGCCCCATTTAAATCCATGGAAAATGTTATTTCTCCCATGTGGTGCTTCTGGTTTGCTCCAGAACTGCACGTATTTAGATTACTGAGTTGCTAATTTTCTACCTTAAAAAATAAACATTTGCTAGCATTTTGGCTTGAGTAAAGTGCAGACAGCTTTTATTGCTGGTTACAAATATGTTAGCTTTTTTGAGAGACTGGTCCACTTTAAAGGCCAAGCAAACACCATTGGATCTTGCCTTTAGACTAGCATATTTGGACCTACCAGCATTCCCTTGAATGCGGCAGGACCTAAAACATTTACACCCCAATCACAATGTCACCTGGGAATGCCTCCATATTCTAGATGACCTTCAGCTATGACATTCATGCATAGAATAAAATTAACCATAATGTATTTGGACCTATCCACTAGACTCATCTTGCCTGTATCTAAACACTATCAGACCTCATATCAAGAGGCCTACCAAGCCATACTTACTGATCAGTAAAGCTGAAAACCATATGCACAAGTTACAAGAAGATGATGGTTTTCACAAAATTTGTTGCAATCTGACAAAAACAATACCAAGTGTTTAAATGTATTCCACCTGTTTCCATCACAAGCCACATACATATTTAAATGGTTACAAACATGAATCTCAGAACAGAGAAATATGTTACATATTCTTTTAGCTTCTGAAGGGTTACATGAGAAGCTTTAGGTTAAGTATACAGTTGGATAGCAGCTACAGGTGGCGTTCTGACCAGTCGCTAATCACCCTTCGCTGCTAGAGATGTCTCCAAAGCAATGAAGAATTGGAGCGATTCTGGAGCAAGCTTATTGCACCAAAGGGAGAAAATAAAAATGTCCATAAATTTAAATGGTGCTTTTAACTCCTTAAATGCTAGAGAGAGGTCCCCAACGAACTGCTTCTCAATGAGTTCAGGACCTTTCGAGCATTCATGGGTTTTAACCCTTTGAGTACCAGAGAGGTATGCCACCCATTGCTTTGCAATGTGTTGCGTACCCCTCTGGCACTCAAAGGGTTAATGTCCCGTACACATTACAATGGTCATTTGGGGAATTTGTATTTGTTCCCATTGGTGAAGGTGGGTTACTGCAGAATTGCTACTGATCTTCTTAGTACATTAGCCTCAATGTGTTAGGGACATCTCTAGCACATAAGAAATTCAGTAGTGATATTGACCCATGTCTAAGCTGGCACTACCAGTCTTCATCCTTCTGTATCTTGTGTAACTATTATACAAAGTTTATGAGCAAATCATAAAAGTCACGACAATTGTACCACTCCCATCTAATATTTAGTAGTAACAAACAAACTAAAAAAATGAACAGAAAAGAAAAAACAACACACGGTGGGAAACACAAGCCATATAAAATAGTCACATAGAGATGGAGAATGTGGTGCATTATGGGAAAAGCCACTTAGGGATTTATGAGGAATTGTCACTGCCAACTTCTTATATGTATAGTGCAGATATTTAATCAGAACAATTTAGGATTAGTTCTACACTTATCTCCTAATATTTGATGTACTAACTTTGACAATATTTGTATAAGACTTGTCATGCCAGAAAAAAAAATCTCCACCTACTTGTGAATAGTTCTGTGAAAGTTCATGTTCATTACAAAACCTGGCTGGAGGTACAGTAGGAATACAATGTAATTTACCATAATGTGATATATGTAGTCACAGAACAGGTAAATTGTTAAAGTATTTGTTTTATGCATGAACGCATGTGGTGGGAAATATACAGATGAACTCTGCTTCTTTTGATTTTAACCCTTTTAGGAGCAGAGGAGTATGCAACTCTCTTTGAGTGCCAAAGAGGTATCCAAAACATTGCAATGTATTGTGTATTTCTCTGCCCCCGCTTTGATGTGGCGGAAGTAAAAGTTGAGGAGGAGAAGGGCAGGCGATGATGCAAAGGTTTAGCTTCGACCCCTGCCTCCTCCTGAGCCAATCACCATTTGCATTGTCACTCTTAGCCACATCCCATTGGCTGCACAAAGGGGAACTCTGCATACCTCAGTCTTTGCAACACCTGAAACACTTAGATTTATATATATATATATATATATATATATATATATATATATATATATAATTTGATAGAATGCGTTGCTCCCTGTGTGTGTAACATGCACAAGCGCAGTAGAGACTGACCGAACAATGCAGTCATGCGCAGTAGAGATTGGCCGAACGATGCAGTAATGCGCAGTAGAGACTGCCCGAACGATGCAGACATGCGCAGTAGAGACTCCCCGAACGATGCAGTCATACACAGTAGAGACTCCCCGAACGATGCAGACATGCGCAGTAGAGACTGTCTGAACAATGCAGACATACACAGTAGAGACTCCCCGAACGATGCAGTCATACACAGTAGAGACTCCCCGAACGATGCAGTCATACACAGTAGAGACTGTCTGAACAATGCAGACATACACAGCAGAGACTGCCCGAACGATGCAGACATGCGCAGTAGAGACTGCCCGAACGATGCAGTCATGCACAGTAGAGACTCCCCGAACGATGCAGTCATGCACAGTAGAGACTCCCCGAACGATGCAGTCATGCACAGTAGAGACTCCCCGAACGATGCAGTCATGCACAGTAGAGACTCCCCGAACGATGCAGTCATGCGCAGTAGAGACTGGCCGAACACACCGGCCTCCATCCGGAGAGGGACACTTCAAAACGGCCCATGGCCTTTGTCCGCTCCCGGCTCTGGGGCAGCAGTGATCACTGGGTGGCACTTTGGCCCGTGTACACTTGCATTTATGCTAGTATATATAACAAGTTGTATCATAAGTGTATGATATCCTTAGCAGGCACTCACTGGTTTTATTATTATATAATACAAATCTTATCAAAGAAAAAAATTTAGACATTTCAACCCTAAAATGGGCCTTTATAAAACATTGTGACAGTGAGAACGGGGTGACTGGGTACATTTCTTTTTAGAAGACCCCCACCCAGAGCACAGTGGGCCATCTGAACA
Source organism: Rhinophrynus dorsalis (assembly GCA_037306005.1). Taxonomy (NCBI): domain Eukaryota; kingdom Metazoa; phylum Chordata; class Amphibia; order Anura; family Rhinophrynidae; genus Rhinophrynus; species Rhinophrynus dorsalis. The sequence continues at coordinate 221,254,983 of CM074722.1, forward strand.
AAACAGAAGAGTACCAGTTCTGATGCTAACACACTGCGCAATAGTGAAGAAGAAATCTAATTAATTTAAATAGGGTCTTAAACCTATTAAATGCTAGAGAAGTCTCCAAAACATTGTTTTAGAAGGCATGGAGACATCGCTAGCATTCAAAGGGTTAAAAGCCCCATTGGCAATCTGGAGAATTTGTATTTGTCCCCCATGGTGCAGTTGATTTGCCCCAGAAATGCTCCCCTTGCTTGCATTTGGTACAGTGAGTATGTGTAATAGTCTTCCTCCTCTTTTTATTTTTAAATAAAGAAAGTATATCTAGAAAATATGTTATCGCTCCTAACTCATATCAGTTCACTTGGGCTTATAAAAAAACACCATTAACCACTTGAGGTCCATAGGGAAGTGCAATACATTGAGAAGCACAGGTTTCAGGTACATATCCTAAGAATTTAATAAAACCACTAGCAGAAAGACCTATAAAATATTAACCCTTTAAGTGCCAGAGGGGTTCGCAAAGAACTGCAAAGGAATGCTTTGCGCACCCCCTGGCACTCAAAGGGTTAAGCATCTCAAAAATCCACAAAGCTATACCATAAAGAGGTATATTTGAAAAAATAAAAATAATTTAAAAAATCAATGACTAAAAAACTAAAAGAACAATTATAATTCCACCTAGGAGGTCACTTGTGTACCTGGTCGGTTCCAGACTCTATGTACAATAATGTGCCAAAAACCTTCTGTACACTAAGTATGTTCAAAAGAAAAGAGGAGGAGTTCTGGGGCAAACCATTTGCACTCGAGGGGAGGATAAAAAAAATTCCCATTGATTTAAATGGAGATTTTAACCCCTTGAAAGCTAGAGGTCTCCAATTCATTGCTTTCTAATGCATTGGAGACCTCGATAGCATTAAAGGGGATAAAATCCCCACTTAAAACAAATGGGAATTTCTGGGATTTTCAGTTCTCCCCTATAGTGCAAATGGTTTTCAGAACTCCTCCACTTTTCTTTTGAACATACAACCCTAAGGGACCAGATACCAAGGGCCGCTTACTCTAATATAAGGTAAATACATACAGTAAATAATGGCAGGGCCTATGGGAACATAGAGGACCTGAAAGGAGTTAAAAATAGAAAACAATTAAAAGGAGGAAGAAAAGAGGGAGATATTGGGCTTCATATATAATACTCCAAGGTTAATGTCAATATTAACCCTTTAAGCACTGTACAATCTGGAGGGTGGGGTTCTCTGGAGGACCACTTTTTTCCCTGAAGTGATCTGTGTTTATAGTGCACAATGCTGATGTGCTGCGATCACAAACTTCCATGATGTGCCAGAACCGTCACCGGTCCACAACACCCTGGCAGCCATAACGGTCCTGACAAGTCATCGGGCATTAAAAGGTTATCATCTCCCATGTCCCAAAGAACTGTAGGAAAATGGGCAGGTTTTTACTGTAGGAAAATGGGCAGACTAGATGGGCCGTATGGTTCTTATCTGCCGTCACATTCTATGTTTCTATGTTACAAATTCTATGACTATATTCTGCAGTAAACCAGCTGCACCATAGGGGACAAATAAAAATTCCTATTAAATTACATTTGACTTTTAAGCCTTGATTGCTGTCATTCAGGGGTTAAAAAGCTCTATTCAAGTGCATGGGCATTTAGGAATTTTTATTTGTCCCCTATGGTGCAGGTGGTTTATTCCATAATAACTCCAGTTTGCTTTTAAATATACGGGCCATTTTCCTAATTCCTAATTCCCTTATTCATTTAGATTCCAACTTCAAATCAAAGCTAATAATCTATCTCTTCCCCTACTATGAACTTTAAACTGATCTATAGCTAATATCTCGAATCCCTTAAAGTGAGTTTCATGTTTATCCTTAAAGCATTTGGGGACACTATGCTTCTCAAGTCCAGAACTAAAATATAATATAATCCTTTTAAGTTTTCTTCATAGTCTACCCCACAAGTACAGGCCATCAGAGGTGGACAACCTGTGCCTTGACACTGTAGTTGGGCTGCAATTCATGTCATTCTCACTCAATGAAGAGCCAGCCAAAAGTGATGGGAGTTGCAGACTTATAATAGCTGGAGAGATACCTGTTTCTCCCTGGTGAACAAGGAAGACTAATGAATGTGAATTCCCATAGGGAATGTGAGCCCTTTCAGCAGACTCATATTAATGAGGCAGGTTGCCTTTGTGTAACTCACACACACTTTGCAAACCTGATAAGATAATGGATTGCAGTATAAGGAAACTGTCATGATAACATGGTCACTGATATCATTAAAAAGTAATTGGTGCCACCTCACCTTCTACAAACGTTTGTTTTCAAACACCTGGGTTCACTTACATTCCATGAGATAATTATTTCTGTACTAGTCATTTTTACCTGCATTTATTAGAGGTTAGTCACTCTTGGATTGAGCCAGCCGTTGTGGGTCTTACATTCACAGGTCACCATGCAGATAAGGTTAACTCCATAATGACCACAAGATCTATAGCTTCTGTGGTTAAGGGGAATGAACACATCCTTGTAATAATCCCCACTTACCTCACTATGTCCAGAAAGTCCTAACTGCCCATATGAATTTTGCCCCTGCACCTTGACTTAAAACATTTTCAATCATTCTTGGATATCATGTCCATGAAGGTGGACATGACTCTGTCAGGCAGGACTCTTGGACTCCAAACTCCACTCAGTTTATTTTTTTTTTTTCTAAACAGAAGTAGGCATTGTCCATGAGCCCCGGATGATGCCAATACAGCAGTGAACAGAGTCTGGAGTCCGGGTCTGACACCATTGAGATTGCACCCCTTGTTCTTTCAATGGTTTTGTCTTGAACCACCAGACTCTGCCACATCTCCCCCCATCCACCAGGTGGTACAGAGCAGATGGACACTTAGTATAAGCTGATTAAACAACTGCTTTAGATTGTTTAAAGGGATAGTATTGTTTCAAAACAAAAGCAACTCCAATTAATCTTCATAGTATTTGGGCCATGGAGAGTATTATTTCAATTCTGTCAGAGTTCTAGTTCAAGAATAATTGAATGATAAAGTATCCCTCTCCAGTCCCTTTTACTGATGTAACACTGCTCACCTCAGAGCAGAAAGGTGGTGTCCATATGGCTTGTAGAGAGGGACAATCTTCAATTAGCATAAGAGAAAAATCTGCAAAAACTATCAAGAGGGCAGGGTTTTCATTGTTCAGTAAGAAGACTGTCCCTTGCTGTGAGCTGTCTGGTCATAAGACCAGATTCCACATCTGAGGAGAGGTGGCTTAAACTAGGTAAAATGGGCAGGAGGGGGATACGTTATCATTCAATTACTCTTGAACTACAAGTCTGACAGTATTGAAACAACACTCTCCATGGAACAAATACTATGAAGATTACTTGGAGCTGCTTTTATTTTGGAACATTACTATCCCTTTAAGTTTGACCAAGCCTTAAGGGACATTATCAACCTAAAATGAATAGGGCTCATACCCATTTAACCCTCTGAATGCCCGAGAAATATGCCCACTGCTCTGGTACCCAAAGCATTAAATGTCATGTCTTTCTTTTGCAAAAATGTATTTTTTTTTGTACATAAACCCCATTATAATTTGTAAACATGCTTTTCCTGTTCATCTGGAGGCAGCTGTGCATAACCATTTAAACTCTCTTTGTTCAAGTAATAAGGGCAATGGACAAATAAAAAAAGAGTTTCAGAATTTACTTAGGTGAGGTTTAATCTCAAAATAATCTGTTTTTTTAACAGGCCAGAAAATATAATATTTTAATGGCTTTGGGCTCTTTTACATTTTTAATGTTAAAGTCCCTTTAACCTACCAAAGGGGTAGTAAATTAGTTTGCTCTAGTATGCTCACAGCTTCTTGTACCATTTGATGTACTTGATGACATAGGAGGATGGGTGGTGCACAACAGCCTTCCCAAGTGAAACTCTCGATAACCAAGCCAGAGGTTACAATCATGGTTCAATCAGTATTACTTTTATTATTACTAAAATAGCTACATGTTCTATAGGTGTAGTATTGAAGCACATACATTGTGACTCTCCAGGTGATTAGATCATCAATGCAATCACCGTGTTAATGTCATTCATATGAATTAGGTCACTGACTGAGACAGACACAAAAAAGACTGAGACAGGCAACAACAGAAAGACACACAAGAGAGGAAACACAGACAGACAGACAGACAGACAGACAAAGGAACATTCAGTGATGGTGAAGACAAGCACAGGGAAACAAGTACATTCAGACATAGGCATACCTGGGAACTCTCAGGGTTTGACCCTGAGACTCAGGGTTTTGACCTAAATCTCAGGGTCTCAGGGTGATAGAGTCCAGTGGTTCATCTTATATGATTTATACCAATTTACTGCTTATGTAATATCCATATTAGTGACATTTGTACCAGAAAGGCAGAGGGAGAAGTCTTGTTTGTGTTGTGAGTGTGTAAGAAGTGATATCTCAAAAGTGTAACATGATAAAGGTTCCATGAGGACTGATTGGATCATCTCTGGGTTAGACCACACATCGACATAGCACTGAGAATCTACTTTCTTGGGAGTTTTAAAGGTTAATAATTCAAAGATCTCAGGGTGAGCTCATATAAAAAGTTCCCAGGTATGGACATAGGAAGAGAAACAAAGTCAAAGGAATAGACACAAAGAAAAGATGCAGACAGAGGCACACACTGAGACTGAAAGACACAATGAAACATAATATGAAAGACTGGAGTTATTTTGGTGTGAATCAATTGCAAGCAAATGAGAATTTGGGGAATTGTATTTGTCCCCTATGGTGTGGTTGGTTGCTGCAGAATTTTTCCAGTTCTTCTAATTACATTAGTCTCAGAGGGAGTGAGGGACCAGAGAGAAGAAGTGTACAAAAATGAATGACAAAGAAAGAAAGCATGAGACAGAGACAACAAGACTGCTAAAGAGATAAAGACACAGCATAAAGCAGGAAAGAGAGATTGAGAGAGGGAGACTGAGACATTAAGACAGACGGCAAGAGTGAGACTGTGTGTGTGAAACAAAGAGCGTTATAGATGTGAGAGAAACAGAAAGACAGTGTGAGAGACAATAAGACACTGTAGGATGTTTTGTAAAATATTGTGTATGCTGCATTTCCTGGACAACACCAGGTCAGTTATGCTAGTTACTAGAATATAACATTTTAGTGAGTAGTGTGCCCCTTTAATAGATCACACACTGTGTGAGAAATCATTGAGATCCTTTATCCGCATTTTGCTTATTTGAGGAGATGGAAGGTAAGGGGACATACTGAAGGACACTGTCACGGATACCCAGAGGACTCAGGAGTCAGAACGTAAATATAAAATCACCTTTATTAAGGCACACAATGTAAAGAATGAGACAACAGGAACAGGCAGAAGGTCAGCAGATAAGCACACACTACCATCAGGAATAGTAGACCACCTAGACTGGACCAAACTGCTGAGACTAGGCCGGAGCCACTGGAAGTCTCTACAGGAGCTAAGGCTGGAGCAGGAACAGGAACAGGAACCCCTCAGATCTTCTACCACTGGAACTCGAACTGAAACAGGAACCAGATCCGCCACGGAGGGTCTTCTACTGGAACACGGACTGAAACTAGAACAGGAGACTCCGACCAGTGATAACAGAAAACACTGACACTCGCCTGCTGTCAGTCTAGCTGGTAGAAAAGCTGACTCACGCCTGCAGTCAGGACCACTGAGGTCTAATACTGGACTCATGCCTGCAGTCGGTATAGAAGAGAGTCTACCAGGGCCCCAGGTCTGTGTCAGATGGATATCCGCAGGAGGGAGGCAATACTGAGACAAGCCAGACAGAGCCACAGTACAGCACCAGATAGGATGGTCAGACAAGCCTGGTCATACACAGAGAGATTAGTCAGCCAGAGCTGCAGGTTTACATCAGATTGGATGTCAGACAATCCAAGGGTCATACACGAAGCAGATAGTCAGACAGAGCCACAGGTCAACACCAGATCAGTTAGTCAGACAAGCCTAAGGTCATACATGGAGTGGTTAGTCAGCCAGAGCCGCAGGTTTGCACCAGATTGGATGTCGGACAAGCCAAGGGTCATACACGGAGCAGATAGTCAGACAGAGCCACAGGTCAACACCAGATTTGGTAGTCAGACAAACCAGGTAATACACAGAGCACAGTGGAACACAACTGCACTGGAACACCACGAAAGGGCAACTTAAGTGGTGTCCAGGCGGTTTATCTACTAATTGCTCCACCCCCAAGAGGTGGATCAAATAATGTAATGTCCCTTAAAAGAACCAGGTCACGACGTCCCCAGGGAATCCCTGTGACGAGTGCCTGAGCTAGATGTGGCTGGAGCCGCCAGGGGGAGCAGAAAGGAGGCCGGTCACCCGGACAAACACCAGAGCGCACCGGTACTCCCAACAGACATGGCTAACCCGCGAGGAGGCTGAGACCAGCCGACTCCAAGGTCAGCGAACACTTACAGACACACACATCTGGAAGTTATTCTTTGACCAAGGTCACCTCCCAGACTGGTGCACCAACTACAAGCACGTATTTCTATTCCTTTGTTCAAATACATGAAATAAGCCAAGAAAAAAAGTGAGACACAAACCTTTTTGGAAAACAAGCACACATATACAGTACTGTTCAAAGGTCTTAGGCAGGTATGAAAAAATGCTGTAAAGTAAGAATGCTTTCAAAAATAGACATGTTAATAGTTTATTCTTTATCAGTTAACAAAATGCATAGTGAGTGAACAGAAGAAAAATGTAAATCAAATCAGTATTTGGTATGACCACCCTTTGCCTTCAAAACAGCATCAATTCTTCTAGGTACACTTCCACAAAGTCAGGGATTTTGTAGGTATATAGCCAGGTCTATGATTAAACATAAGGTAGCTATACTGCATCAGCAAGGTCTTTCCCAGGCCGAAATTTCAAGGCAGACAGGGGTTTCCAGATGTGCTGTCCAAGTTCTTTTGAAGAAGCAAAAATGCAAAAAGAAACAGGCAACGATGAGGACTGTAGATGCAGTGGTTGGCCAAGGACACTTAGTACAGCAGATGAAAGACACATCATGCTTACTTGCCTTTGCAATCAGAAGATGTACAGCAGTGCCATCAGCTCAGAATTGCCAGAAAACAGTGGGTCCCAGGCACACCCATCTACTGTATGGAGAAATCTGGTCAGAAGTGGCATAAATGGAAGACTTGCAGCCAAAAAGCCATACCTCTGACATGGAAACAAGGCCAAGCAACTCAACTATGCAAAAAAACACAGAATCTGGGGTGCAGAAAAATGGCAGCAGGATGCTCTGGACTGATGAGTCAAAATTTGAAATAATTGGCTGTAGCAGAGGACAGTTTGTTTGCCAAAGGGCCGGAGAGTGATTCAAGGATGAATGTCTGCAGGCAATAGTGAAGCATGGTGGAGGTTCCTTTCAAGTTTGGGGCTGCATTACTGCAGATGGAGTTGGGGATTTGGTCACAATTGAATGATGGATAAGTATCTGCTGAGAAATACAGGCAGATACTTATCCATCATGCAGTACCATCAGGGAGCATCTGATTGGCCACAAATTTATTCTGCTGCATGACAACGACCCCAAACATACAGCCAAAGTCATTCAGAACTATCTTCAATGTAAAGAAAAACAAGGAGTCCTGGAAGTGATGGTATGGCCCCCACAGAGCCCTGATCTCAACATCATCGAGTCTGTCTGGGATTACATGAAGAGAAAGAAGCAACTGAGGCTGCCTAAATCCACAGAAGAACTGTCATTAGTTCTCTAAGATGTTTGGAACAACCTGCCTTCTGAGTTCCTTAAAAAACTGTGTGTAAGTGTACCTAGAAGAATTGATGCTGTTTTGAAGGCAAAAAGTAGTCACAGCAAATACTGATTTGATTTAGATTTTTCTTTTGTTCACTCACTATGCATTTTGTGAACTGATAAAAAATAAATTATTAACATGTCTATTTTTGAAAGCATTCTTACTTTACAGCATTTTTTCACATCTGCCTTAAACCTTTGCAGAGTATTGTACATATAAAATAAAAGATCCTTCCTGGGCTCTTGCCCAGGAAACACTAAGAATAACTCTGATTGTTTTATTTATAAACCAATCAGAGTTTGATTCACACCAAACAGACCAGTAGCTCTGAGTAAGAGGTCACATATAGTATAATGCATGCCCTTGCGTAACTTCTTCCTTACAATGAAATGTGTTTGAAATCTATCGCACATTGAAGGGGATATAAGGCCCACTTTATTCAACGGGAATATTTATTTGTCCACCATAGCGCTGTTGGTTTATCAAAGAATTGACTCATTTTGCTTTTATACATTTGGCAGAATAATCTCTCCTTTTTTATAAATGCTTAAGGCCTTTTTCATTTTTGGGGCATGAAGTGGCATTTCAAGAACCTTTGGGGCTTCTGGAGAAACTCAAAATGGGGGCCTCCAAATATAGGAATAGATTAAGGCTCCCTTTAAGTTTTGTGGTTGCCCATTAATATTTGTATAAAAAAACAACCATGTTGGTGTGTTGTGAACCCAGGAAATCATCTCTCCCCTCTCAACCTCTCTCCTTACAAATCATATATTAACTAGGCTCCTTACTGAGAATCTGAGACCTTTGGGTACTCACAGTGAGGACTCCTGAAACTGGATGGCCCCCGGGTATGAATGCCAGGTACATCCATGAATTAAACTGCTCCTAGGGATACAAAATAATGGAAAATACATTATGGAGCTAATAAAGATTTTAAAGAAAGGCAAGAACATTAATAGAAGATACCTGGAAATTGTATTTATAAGAAAAGGTTAATCAAATTTAGTTAAAACAATAAAGAGAAGATTTCAGTACAAGAACTTTACAAATTACACGGGTCCGGGAGAGATTCACTAAGCGGAGATAAAGTGGAGATGACTTCTCCAGTTTCAGTGTTATTCTATACAGCCTATGCACTAAGTTCTCCAAAGCTGAAGATATCTTAGTGCATAGGCTCCATTGAATAACACAGGAGTTGGAGAAGTGATAAACTGGAGAAGTCATCTCCACCTTATCACCTCTTTGTCACTGTTTCGTGAATCTCCCCCAATGTTTCCATATGAGAATATAGGTAGTCAGTAAGGGTAGTCAATATGTGAAAGTGAAATATGCCAGAAAACACTTCACCAATGCAGAATGCATATGTATACCATGTAAGGAAGTCAGACAGGTGTTTAAAATGTTCATAAGTTCAGTAAAGTTGATGTCCTGAATTAGCTCCATCAAGTTTTGGTCAGCTTGTATTATTTACTCTGCTTTTTGTGATCTGATATTGAACCCTCTACACTTTTACACAAGGGAATACATATAATATAGAACCTTACCTTAATAAGCTGACATGGATTGTGAGATCTCCTTAAAGAAATAACTAACCAGAGTGTGGGAATGAGGTCAAAATACATCTGGGACATGCTGGAGGCATCTAACATGACATCAGATAGTCAGACATCAGTTCTAGCAAAACAAGTGGTACTCAGTATCATGTTAGCAAGGTGTCAGAAACAGGATCCTTTCTAGCACCTAATCAATGTAAAGAGAGCTTTCAAACTCAGTGTGCAGGAAAAAAATAGTTTCTGTTCAGGATGCATGAATGATCCTGATTTCAAGTGTCATATTGCAGGAGGGTGCCAGTATAAAGCTTTGATCCAGAGGAGGAAATGACAGAAACAAAGAAAAAAAAGTCTGTGTTAATAAAAAATCACAGTCATGTTATAGAGATAGCAAATTGGGCTGTATTTATAAATGCAACTGGAGCAATTCTGGGTTCACTTTTAAAACGCTGCATTCAAAACAGGGTGGGGCTGTTTGGTGCATTAACCCTTTTAGTGCCAGAGGTGTACGCAAGACATTGCAAAGAAATGCGTTGTGCACCCCTCTGGCACTCAAAGGGTTACGCATGTCGCAGTGATTAAAAGGGATAATGAGAATCTCGCCCTGTATCAAAGCGCAAAATTCTCATATCGCATACTTAAACGGCGCCAGTGCTTCAACCCAACCAGAAGCATTTTCTCCCCATTCACTAGCTCAGACAAACACCGAACCAAGAAACAAGGCAACTTCTGTCCTCACATTGCAATCCAAAAAATAGGAGGGAGCTATCCAGAGCTACCCGAGCAGGCTCAGCTTAATCACCACTAACCCCAAGGTTCACCGCTTCACCGGCACTTCAGTCCCCTCAATCTCTGTTTTGAATGCGCCATTTGTTCGGTTTGTTAGGTGGTATGCTGGCTGCTCGTCTGCATCCTCGAAACTGATAACTGTTCAGCTCTGGATAGTACCATCCTGGGTTAACCAGGTTTTGAATCGCAATGTGAGGACAGAAGTTGCCTTGTAGCTTGGTTTGGTGTTAATTTGAGCTAATGAGCTGGGAGAAAATGCTGTGGGTTGGATTGAAGTCCGGCGCTGTTTAAGGATACGACATGAGCATCTTGCTCTTTGATGCAGGGCGAGATTCTCATGTTGCCCTTTTAATCACAGCGACATGCTTAATGTGCCAAACAGCCCCACTCTGTTTTGAATGTGCCAAACAGCCCCACTCTGTTTTGAATGCGGCGTTTTAAAAAGGATACCATTCTGGATGAACCAACTGCGCAACAGCACAAATACAAATTCTCTATCTCCACACTGATTTATATGGTGCAGGGCTTTTAGGACTCCTGAATACTAGAGAGGTCTTCAGTGTACTGTGACCTTTCTAACATTTAACATTTTGTCCTTTATTTATAAAAGCAACCTGGATTTATTCTGGACTCTCTGGAGTAAACCAATTTCACCACAGGGGACAAATAAAAATTCCTGTTAAATTAAATTGGGCTTTTTAATCCCTGGGGAATGCGTTGGAGACTTCAAGGGGTTAAAAAGCTCTGTTCCAGTGCATGGGAATGTAGGAATGTTTATTTGTCCTCTATGGTGCAGATGGTTCACTACAGAAAAACTCCACTTTGCCTTTATAAATATCAGATTTTGTCCTATGGTAAAGTTGGTTTTCCCCACAACTGGTCCACTTTTTCTTTATAAATAAAGTTCTTAACTATTAAAGAGATAGTAATTGTTAATATGGAAATAATTATATAAATTCTAACCTGGAAGGTACCCTAACCTTTACAGGGGCAGTACATGGCTAATAAAAGAACATATTTACCACTGGCAGCCAGCGCTGGATTTACATCCTAGGTGCTCCAAGGCAAGGCACTCTTAGCCCTGCCCATGGCCACACTCCCAGCCCCATCGACTGTATTCTGGCAGAGAAAACGTTTTTTAGAGACTTGGCTGCTACAGAGATCTCCAACACATTTCAAAGAAACACATTGGAAATCTCTGTAGCATCCAAGGGGTTAAATAATAGCCTTTAAAGGGATATATAATCTGTTGCAGAGACATTGAGATAGGCAGAGTAGGCAACTGCCTGTAGATCCAAATTTTAAGGGGCACCTCACCTGTTCTGGCCACACCTACATTCTGAATTGTGGGTGTGGCCAGAACAGTTGAGGTGCCCCTTAAAATTTGGCACTCTAGGCAGTTGCCTAATCTACCTATTGTGAAACCCTGCCTTGCTGGCAGCACCCTCAGAGCCATGGGAACAGAGCTCCCCCAACCCACAATGCAACCGTTTCCTCACCCCGTAGATCGCAGAGACCCGAACAGCTGGGCAATGTCAGCCCCTGACTCTGCTCCCATTCATAGAAGCCAAGTAACTGAATTCACTGCCACATGGCTTCCACAGAGAGAAGAGAAAGCACCCATGGGTGCCGGGCAAGCCTCTGATATCATTTAGCTGTGTAGATCACCGCGATCTATGCAGCAATCAAGGAGTGAACAGGTGAGCCACAAGTCTAGGCAACTATTCCCATAGCTCCCATGGCACCTACAATAGTTTAAAAGCCCCCCTATGACCTTATAATGCCATTTTAATAATCTCTAAAGATAAAAATCAAAGTGATTCTGGTTCACCGTCGGGGGCGTGGCTGGAAAAAGCTGATTGGTAGCCCCCTGCCTACTCAACCATCCACTATTTCCACTCTGTTAAAAGAAAACAAAAACTGTTACCCTCTGGCTTTGCGCCCTGCCTCCTCAACCAACCATTTACAAAAAAAATCAGACCTCGTGGTGGAGCATCAGAACCCCTCCTGATGCCCCCCAGTTTGGCTGGGAAATAAATAGAGGTGACGCAGGGGAGAAAGAGAGATGCCCTGCTTCCAGCCTACCTAGACTACTGGGTGGAGTGGGCGGGATCGGGAAACCCTTTTCACATTAGTTAGGGAAAGCCTCCCTCATTGACGTGAAAGGGTTTCCCATTACCTCCCACTACTACCCGGTTGTCCGGGTAGGCTGGAAGCAGGGGAGCTCTTTTGCTACCCTGCGTCACCATTATTAATCTCCCAGATGAATCCACTGGGAGATCAGTAGCTGGAGGGCATCAGGAGGGGTCCTGATGTCCCACCACAAGGTCTGACTTTTAATACAATTTATCACTTTCAATGCCACAGAGGTACCTCTCTGGCAAAGGGTTAAAAAAAAAAAAAAAAAAAGAAATCTTCACTGCATGTGCAAAGCTGTGACACACACCTGCTAGTCTAACCATATAGAAGTAAACATGTTTTTTCACAGCCATCTAAGAAAGCTTTGGGAAAATCAAAATCTGAGCCGGTGTCATGTACCCATGGACATCAGAATGCTTGAAATTCCAGTTCATTTCTTCTAAGCTGGAAAAGTTTGGTGTGGTGAAAGTCAGAATGTAAGAATCAGTATATACATATTTAGATGCACCGCCTACAGGGGACACAGAGCCTTTAAGGTGGCCAAGGTTCAGATTGAAAGACTGCCAGCTCCTTAATGTCTGCTGAATGTCTTTGACTCTGTCTCCCCACTGCCCACATTGATGACAGTGGAGACCTTGTGACACATGGTGGTGTACGCTGGGGTTTTCTTCATCTGTTCTGAGGACAATGCAAATTTAAAAGTGGCGCCCAAACTGAGGAAAAAAACACCAGCATGCACAAAGCATACTGCCATCAATGCGAGCACTACAGTGACAGAGTCAAAAACATCCGGCAGGTATTAAGGAGCTTGCAGCCTTTCATTCTGGACAAGTGTCCAAGAGGGGGATCAAGAAGCAAGAGGGGGGAGAAGGAGGCAAGAGGGGGGATTAGGAGATAAGTGGGGTGGCAAGAGGCAAGGGGGAGAAAGAGGAAAGGGTGGGCAAGAGGGAGAGAAATATATTATTCCTTGCCTCTTTATCCCCCTTTCCTCTTTCTCTTTATTCCATTCTTAACTCTTTCTCTTCCTTGCCCATTTATCTTTCTTCGCCACTTTTCTCTTTAACACCTGGCCTCTCTCTTTATTCCACTCTTGCCTCTTGCATCTTTATCCCCCTCTTGCCTCTCTCTTTCTCCCCCTCTTGCTTCTTTCCCCCATGCCCGTTTTCCCCCCTCTTTCATCCTTCTCTTTATCCCTCCTCTTGTATCCTTCTCTTTCTTTACCATCTTGTCTTTCTCCTTCCTCTTGCATCCTTCTCTTTCTACCTCTCTTGTCTCTCTCTTTCTCTCCCTCTTGCCTCTTTATCCCCCTCTTTCTTCTTTATCCCTCCTCTTGCATCCTTCTCTTTCTCCCTCCTCTTGCAGCCGTCTTTCTCCTCTTTTGTCTCTCCTTTTTCCCCTCTTGCCTCTTTCTCCCTCTTTTGCCTCTCTCTTTCTCCCCCTCATGCTTCTTCCCCTCTTGCCTCTTTATGACACATCTTGCCCCTTTCTCTTTATCCCTCCTCTTGCCTCTGTATCCCTCCTGTTGCATCCTTCTCTTTCTCCCCTTCTTGTCTCTTTCTCCCCCTCTTGCCTTTTTCTCTTTCTCCCCCTCTTGACTCTCTTTCTCCCCATCTTGCCTTTCTCCTCCATTTGCCTTTCTCTCTCTCTCTATCTCTCCCTTCTTGCCTCTCTCCCTCCCCTTCTTGCATCTTTCTCCTCCTCTTGCCACACTCTTTCTCCCCCTCTTGCCTCTCTCCCCCTTGTCTCTCTTTTTGCCCTTCTTGCCTCTCTTTTCTCCTCTTGCCTCTCTCTCTACCCCTTTTTACCTCCTTCTCCTCCTCATGCCCCTCTCTCTTTCTCCCCTTCTTGCCTCTTTCTCCTCCTCTTGCCTCACTCTCTCTCCTTTTCTTGCCTTTCTCCTTCACTTTCCTCTATCTCCCCTTCTTGTCTCTCTATCGTCTTCTTGCCTCTTTCTCCTCTTCTTGCCTCTCTCTTTCTCCTCCTCTTGTCTCTCTCTCTGTCTCCCCCTCTTGCCTCTCTCTTTCTCCTCCTCTTTCCTCCCTCTATCATGGTGCCCGTGATTGCCTCCAGCGTCTGTGTGCGCAAGTGACATTCTTTACTTCCTGGTTGTCGCACTGTTACACATTCGCTATTCTTATAGGCTATTGCTTGTTGCCAGAGTCAGTCTCCGCCTACTTGCTAGGCCTTAAAGGGATAGTAATACTTAAAATGTAAAAAAAATATGTTGTAGGGTTTATCCCCCTGAGTAAAACAAGAGTACTCCCACTGCTGAAAGGTGTTTCATTCAAAGTTTATTAATTTTCAAAGTTGATTTTTTTAGGTGCAATATCACAGTGGCCTGAAATTGTACAGTGGCACTGCTGCTACACGATCCTATGGACAGCTCTGGTCCCGGGACCATAAATCTCCATAGGATGGTGTAGCAACAGCGCCACTGTACAATTTTAGGCCACTGTGATATTGCACCTAAAAAATTCAACTTAATTGAATTAATAACATTTGAATGAAACACCTTTCAGCAGTGGGAGTGCTCTTGTTTTACTCAGGGGGATAAACCCTACAACATATTTTTTTTACATTTTAAGTATTACTATCCCTTTAAAGGCCTCAGCCTGCCACTACTACCTTGCCCTTTCGTGGTGTACCTGTGCCCTATAGCTCTTGTGATTCCGATACTTGATTCCCGTGCATGACTCCTGGTTTAGTCTGACTTTGGCTCCACTTGATCCCTGACTGCTCTCCATTTCGGTTTGACTCCTGGCTCTGGCTGACTATCCATTCCGATTTGACTCCTGGCTCTGGATGACTACCCGTTCCGGTTTGACTCCTGGCTCTGTCTGATTACTCGCTCCGAACTGACTCCTGGCTCTGGCTGACTAACCGCTCCAATCTACTCCTGGCATTGGCCTACCACCTCCACTACCACTCTCGGTGCCTAGGCGATTCCTCCATCTAGTGGTGCTCAGTTGTGTCAGTCTGTGTCACTGACTTTCCGTTACCATCATCCTGTACTGTGCCAGTTACCCTAGCGTTCTAGGGAGAGTCTGTCTCGGTTGCCTGTCTAGTCACCCTAGCATTCTAGGGCGAGTCTACCTCTGTTGCCTGTCTAGTCACCTAGCGTCCTAGGGCGAGTCTACTTCTGTTGCCTGTCCAGTCACCCTAGCGTTATAGGACAAGTCTACCTCTGTTGCCTACCCAGTCACCCTAGCATTCCAGGGAGAGTCAGTCTCGGTTGCCTGTCTAGTCACCCTTGCGTCCTAGGATGAGTCTGTCTCTGTTGCCTATCCAGTCACCCTAGCATTCTAGGGGAAGATACCTCGGTTTCCAGGGGCTTTACAGCTGCTCCTGCACTAGTACCTACTACCTTACTCGCTACTTGTATTTAATGGCAGTCAGAATGGTACTCTATCTGCCTCCAGTCTGGTGATCCTGTCCTTATCCTAACCTGCCCTGTGAAGGTTGAGGAAGTGTCCAGTCACTGTTCTTATATCTGGCCCTGTGAAGGTGAGGGAAGTGCTATTCATTTTATTGTGCTATTGTAAATAAAGATCAATTGTTTTACCATATTTGTACTTGTCAGAGTTGTTATTTCACAGTCACTCCGTGACACCCTCTTTATCCCCCTCTTCTTCTTTATCTTTCCTCTTACATCCTTCTCCTTATCCCTCCTCTTGCATCCTTCTCTTTCTCCCCTTCTTGCCTCTTTGCTTTTTCTCTGCTTCTTGCCTCTTTCTCTTTTCTCCCCCTCTTGCCTCATTAGGAAATGTGGAGGGCAATGTGGAGGTTTGCGAGGAAGAGAGCAGGTGGCAAAGTGGAGGCCTGTGAGGGAGAGAGGAGGCAATGAGAGGTGGCCGAGAGAAAATCCCTCTTTCTTTAGATTTCGCTGTGACTTTGACATCCCTGTGACATCACATAGGAATCAATAGCTTCAGTTTTCGGCAGCCGTTACACACTTAGTGATCATGGAGGAAGAAGATGAGAGCAATACCAGCAGGAAAGTCAACACATACATATTGTATTTATGTGAATAGAGGGCAGATTATTACATTGCTTAGCTTTCTGAGACACAGTCTTTCAGCAATGGGCAACCTGAAGCACTGCAGTTGTTCATGACTACAATTCCCATAATCTATTCTACAGCCAACTAATGACCGGCTGCAGATGATGGGAGTTGTGGTCCTGAACAGCAAGAGAGCCGCAGGTTGCCCACCACAGTTGTACATGCATACAAGTTACCAGCCCAGCAGTAGTGGTTCCCACTTTCTATTTGCACTTCACACTGCCCTTGCCAGTGACAAATGTTTGCTTCTCTTGCAACAGTAGGTGCTTCTCATCAGGGCATTGTGTCCAGTGGGCCAGTGGAGGGGATGTGTGCTTCTAAGACCTACAGGTTCAATTGTAGAGGCATAATTGGTAGTCATAGAATTGTAAGTGCTGTGGTATCACTAGTGTAGCTTCATTTAAGCAGTAACACAAGTTTAGCTTTATTTTAATTGTAGGTTATTTAGTATCACTGATGTACCTTCATTTCAGTTGTAAACTCTGTGGTATTGTCTGTAGCTCCATTAATATTGTAAGCTATGTGGTATCACTAGTGTAGCTCAATTTCAGTGTTAAGCTCTGTGGTACCACTAGTGTAGCACCATCTCAATTTTAAACTATGTGGTATCACTAGGGTAGCAGCATGTAAACTGTGAGCTATGTGGTATTACTAGTGTATCTCCATGTCAGCCATAAGCTCTGTGACTGATAAAACAGAGTAGATTTATACTCTGCAATTAGGAAGAACTGTATACCCACTACTGGGGGGGGGAGGTTCACTAAACACTGATAAAGAGATTATAAAGTGGACAGGACTTCTCCAGTTTATCACTTCTCCGGTTCGTATATTATTCTATAGAGCCTATGCACTAAGATCCCCAAAGATGAAGAAATCTTAGTGCATAGTACACTTGTGCACGGGCAAAATTTTTGGTAAAATTCGAATTCGGACAAATTTTTTTTTTCTAATTCGGATGATCCTAATTTTGGACCGTGCCTATTCGATTCGGACGAAATTCTGATCCATTCCGAATTATTCGGCTGAATTTAACATGGGTTAAATTATAGCAGTGCGCCTCCGTGCACGCTGCTATCATTCTTTGCAGACAGGGTGTGCATTTAGAAAAAGATCCATCCCAAAAACGGACATTGTCGTACATTGCCAGTCTGTGCATGTCACCTCTACTCCAGCATGGGATGCCAGTCACAATGCAAACGTCGAACATCGAGAACCCATGCCTGTCATTCAATTTAGCATGTTCGAACATCGAAACCCCATGCCTGTCCTTCAATATAGCATATGTTCGAACATCGAAACCCCATGCCTGTCCTTCAATATAGCATATGCTCGAACATCGAAAACCCATGCCTGTCACATCCTACTCAACATAAGTGGTCGACTCGAACATGGACAAACTACATGTCACATTCTATGTTAGTACATGGGTAAAGATTAAGGTTTCATTTTCTGGTACCAGCCTCCTACCCTACTGTCCCTCTTTAGTACCCAAATTCCTCTCTCTCGTTTTCCTATCCTGATTTCCCCTCATATCAGATAACTCTATGTGTATATACATTGTAGTGTTTCATACTACATCAAGAATAAACATCAATGATTGTAATGTGATAGATGTAATGTGTTAAAAAGAAAAATTGAGACATTCTGTTGTGAACAAACTGCAACACAGGAGAGAAATAAAAAAAAAATGCTTGACATCTATTCTGAAGAGGGGTCCACAGCATTGTCTTAGTACAGCAATATCACCGTTTTCCGTGAGTGTGCAATACAGGGCTCTACGGTAATTGCTGGGCATTTCCCAACGTCATAATCAGGGGATGATGGGAGTTGTATTCTAACTACTGTTAGGAAACACATAAGTGATGCACATTCATCTCCCACCTAGAAATTATTTACACACGAGGCAACTCCCCCAAGTAATACCTAGCCCCTTTCCAAGTGAAAGGACTTCCAGAAAGGCTTCAGAACTCTTAGTGACTTACCTGTTATTGCCAGTCAGCGGGACCCGGAGAGTAGGAGGGGGTGATGCTATGGCTGCAGATTAAGTCTGGCACGGTGCTCTTAGTTGGTCACTCGTCACAATGTTGAAGCTCAGCCCGGACAGCACCTTCTGGGTGGAGACACCTCACAGCAATCCTGTTCAGGACACATCATGCACTGTTGTGCACTCATACTAGGGATCCCAAATGTTTAGACTCATTTCGTACAGGGGGCACCCTCCTGTATTTGTAAAACCTCTCTAGCAAATCTGGGACAGTAGACCTATTTACTCAAGTCTTGACTTTAGGTGGGCGATAAACAATACAAAATAGGCATAATGTTTCACTATCACATAATTCACGTCACTGAAGCAGCCAGCAGGCATCGCCACTGAGTAAGCATAGGGCTGCCCGGCTGCTGACAGTCACATTGATGGGACACCCTGCAACACAGAACTGGCGGAAGAGCACAAAATAAACATGCTATGGGACGGCAAATTGCCGCCCCTGTCAAAGTGCCGCCTGGGTCCATGGACCCACTGGGACCCGTGTAAGGGCCGGCCCTGTATTCGAACAAATACCTAATATTTTTTTATATTTTGCACAGGAACAAATATTACTTGCTCTTGCAGTGGCAATAACTGGAACTAATGCTGGCTGCTTACCTAAGCCTAGCCTAATGCTACCTGCCTGCCTACACAACAACTGTACACTCTCTAATCTCTTCTCTCTCTGAGCTCCAACAACGCAATGAGGAAATGCAGGCTGTCTGTCTGTGTGACTGTGTCATTAGTCCAACCCCCATCATGAAACGAAGAAGGCTATTCAAATACAGACAAAAAAGGGAAGTAGTGCATGAAACAAGGAATGGAATTGGACTAGAGACATGGAGGGAAAATTATGGAGGGAAAGTAATTGAGCGCGCACAGGAAGTACAAAAAAGTCCTGGTCAAAAGTAGTCAAAACTTTTGGAAATATGTCGATTGCCGAAACTTCCGAAAGTTTCGACGAATTTCGGACCTGGGCTATTCGGAGTCGGATCATTTTTTCCGAATGACCCTCGAGTTTCGGATTGGCCGAATGTCTCCGAATGACCCCATTTTCGACGAAATCCGAATGTCTCCGAATGAATTCGCACATGTCTAGTGCATAGGCTCCATAGAATAACAGAGGAATTGGAGAAGTCATCTCCACTTTATAACCTCTTTATCACCACTTAGTGAATCTCCGCCCCCCTGGTGTTGGATAAATGTAAGTTAAAAGGTAATTGGAGACCTGTGCAAAGCCATAACAAAGCAGTTATGCTTACAAATATTTGAGAAGTACCATGTACACCTGGGTATGTTCTGTACTTAGAATCAAATTCAGGAACATTCCATTTCTGAAGCATGACCATCCTCCTATATACTAATTCGCTGTCACGGTTTTTGTAAAGAACACTCAAGACAGTCAGGCAAGGTTAAAAAGCTTTATAGAGAAATAATAAGCAAGTACCCCACTCAGGTCCAGATGAGGTCCGTACCAAGTACCTTCCACATCTGACACAGGTCAGGGTGAGAAAAACACACAGAGAAATAATATGTCAGAACTGTAATAGCTAGGGCTAGCAGGCAGGAACAACAGCAAGCAGGAACCAGGAACTCCTCAACAGCCCCACTCCACAATAGGTGGCATCAGTGAAGGGCAGCTGCAGGGCAAACCCATAGTGGGCTAGGGGAGTATAGGCAACAAAGACTCTGGCAGAGAACTGACCCAGATAGGGTTAACGGAGGGAACACGGGCAGGACTCTGCCACGAGAGGACCCTAGCACGCTAGGGTTAACGAGGTAACACCGATCAGGCTAGGCAGAGGTACAACCCTAGAACGCTAGGGTTAAGGAGGCAACACCGAGATGGCTAGGCAGCAGACAACCCTATCACGCTAGGGTTAATGAGGCAACACCGATAAGGCTAGGCAGCGGTACAACCCTAGAACACTAGGGTTAAGGAGGCAACACCGAGATGGCTAGGCAGCGGACAACCCTAGCCTAGGGGATACTGAGGCAACACGGAGGCAAATCTGGCAGTGGCCTGACCCTAGAATGCTAGGGTTAACAGAGGCAACAGAGATCGAGAGCTGGCAGCGACTTGGCCCTAGCACGATAGGGTTAACTGAGGCAACTGAAACCAGACACTGGCCGTAACAGGCCCTAGATCACTAGGGTAGGTATAGGCAACTCGGGCAGAAGTCTGGCTTAGACTGGACCCTATAGCACAGGGTCACCGAAGGCAACACAGACACTGGTGAGTGATTGGCCCAAGCAAGTTCCAGATGGCTAAAGGAGCTATGGGACGACCGGCGCTATGGTAAGTGCACACGTAACGTAGGCGGACAGTAATCTGTAGCCCTAATGGACCAGTGGGACTAACGGCAAGTCCCGTAAGTGGCAAGTACAGCAACTCAACCAGGTCGGCACACACGGAGGATACAACCAGTCTAAATGGACGGCCAGAACTAGCCCAGCTAGGTCGGAATACACAGAGTAGTCAGCCAGTACCAGTAGGTAATGGAATCAGATACTCAGCCACGCCAGTTCGGTACACAAGGAGTTAGTCAGCCAGTCCTAGGTCAGCAACGGAATCGGTTACTCAGCCAAGCCGGTTCAGTACACACGGGGATAGTCAGTCAGTCGTAGTCGGTAATGGAATCAGATACTCAGCCAAGCTGGTTCGGTACACAAGGAGTTAGTCAGCCAGTCCTAGGTCAGCAACAGAAACTAAATCAGTAACGTCAGGAACAAAACATAGTCAGGCGAGCCGGGTCATACACGGAAAACAGGAACAAGAGCTTCAGAACTCTAGATACGGGTACACCACGAAAGGGCACCAGTGTAGTGACAGGAGGGTGTATTTGAAAGCAAACTCTGGGAGGAGCAACAGCCCTGAGACAATAAGAATGCAGCCAGTGTAAACCAGGAAGTAAGAATGTCGCTCAAGGATCAAGGGCACCGTGATAGTACCCCCTCTCAATGACCTCCCCCATATCTTGAGGGAGGTCTGGGCTTAGCTGGGAATTTAGCATGGAATCTGCGCAACAATAGTGGAGCATGGATGTCAGAATGGTTTATCCATGAGCGTTCCTCTGGGCCATATCCCTTCCAGTGTACCAGGTATTGGATCTGTCCACGGTGTCTGCATGAATCTAGAATGCTCTGTACTTCATATTCATCGTGGTCCTCAATACGCACTGGAGCAGGAACTGCCTGGGTGGTGGTACAGTGGTTACACACCAGGAGCTTGAGAAGGGATACGTGGAAAATGTTATGGATTCTCATAGAGGCAGGCAACTCTAAGGCATAGGCAACAGGGTTCACCCTACGAAGCACCCGGAAGGACCCACAAACCGAGGAGCCAACTTGCCACATGGAACATGTAACTTTAGATTCTTGGAGGACAACCACATTCAGTCCCCCACTTGGAACACAGGTGCTGGCAGCCATCTGTTATTGGCATGGTGCTGAACTCATTGAAAAGCATCACTGAGAGAATTCTGGACTTGTGCCCAAGTGGCATGGAGTTGCCTAATGCGCTCATCCAGAGCCGGAATCCGCTGTGCTTGAAATGTGTCTGGGAGCAAGCATGGTTGGAACCTATAATTGATGAGAAAGGATGAGCTCCCGGAGGAAGAGCAAACATCATAGTTTCTAGCGAACTCAGCCCATGGTAACAAGTCAGCCCAATTATCATGATGGTTGGAGATAAAACATTGTAAAAACTGCTCCAAACCCTGGTTGGAGCATTCAGCGGCCCCATTGGTCTGTGGGTGACCATTTGGTCACAGAATGCCCTCCAGAACCTGGATACAAATTGGCTCCCACGATCAGAAACAAGGACCTTGGGTACCCCATGGAGCCGAAACACTTCTCTAGCAAAAACCGTGGCCAAAGTCTTAGCTGAGAGTAGGCCAGGGAGTGGCACAAAGTGGGCCATTTTCGAGAATCTGTCGACCACCATAAGAATGACTGTATAACCGTTAGAAGCCGGCAGTTCTCCCATAAAATCAATTGACACATGGGACCATGGACGATCGCCATTAGGAACAGCTTGCAAGAGCCCCACAGGAAGATGCCTTGGGGACTTGGATCGAGCAAAAACTGTACAAGCTGCTACCAGAACATTCGGGACAACGACCATATAAGCTGATTCTTGCCTACATGCCCAGCAGCACAGGATGCGTGATAAGTCTCCATGAGCTTAGCCCGAAAGGGTTCGGTCATGTAGCACTTCCCCATGGGCTTTTCTGGAGGGGCATTGGCCTGGGCTGCCAAGATCTCTTGACCCAACGGGGAAGTGATACTGGTGCGTAAAGTGGCAAGGATGCGATCCGGAGGTATGATGGGCACAGGTGCAGACTCAAGGGTCTGTACCAAATTGTCTGGATAGGGTGTCTGCCTTAGTATTTTAGTGCCTGGTAAGTATGACACAATGAAGTTGAAGCGTGACAGGAACAAGGCCCACCTGGTTTGTCTAGGGGATAGCCTTTTAGCCTCTGAAAGGTAGGTAAGATTTTTGTGGTCTGTGAGAATCAGAATTGGCGTCCTAGTACCCTCTAGCAGATGCCACCATTCACGAAGTGCCAAAATGATTGCCAACAATTTGCGATCCTCAATATCATAGACACTCTGGGCTTTTGTCAATTTCTTAGAAAAAAAATCCACATAGCATCAAGGTCTTCCCAGGACCTGGTCTTTGTGACAGTACTGCTCCTACACTAGTCTCGGAGGCGTCCACTTCCAGAGTGAATGCCACGGCAGGTATGGGATGCGACAGAACTGGTGCAGAGGAAAATGCAGACTTTAAGGATTCAAACGCTTTTATAGCTTCAGGGGACCACACAGAAGCATTAGCACCCTTGAGCGTCATATCCGTCAAAGGTTTTACAATCATGGAGTAGTCACAAATAAATTTCCTATAATAATTGGCAAAGCCCAAGAACCGCTGCAAGGGCTTAAGACCAATGGGACGAGGCCACTGCAACACAGCAGAGAGTTTGTCTTTGTCCATGGCAATGCCATCTTTGCCAATCACATAGCCCAGGAACTTTGTAGTACTGCTTTAACATGTACCCGGTGCGTCTCCAGGTCAGCGGAATAAATCAAAATATCGTCCAGGTAGACCACTACGCAGGACTGTAACATATCTCTAAGGATGTCATTGATGAATTCTTGAAATACCGCCGGGGCATTACATAACCCAAAAGGCATCACTAGATACTCGTAATGCTCTGTCCGAGTATTGAAGGCGGATTTCCACTCGTCACCCTCTTTTATTCTGACTAAATTGTAAGCCGCCCTTAAGTCGAGTTTAGTAAAAATGGAAGCGCCCTTGAGCCGATCAAACAATTCAGTTATGAGTGGAATGGGGTAGGCGTTCTTGATCATTATCTTATTCAGACCCCTATAGTCGAAACAGGGTCTGAGCTCCCCATTACTCTTTTTCACAATGGATAGGTTCTACCCTTGGGTGGCATAGAACCGGGCACAATATTAATAGCGCAGTCATAAGGACGGTGCTGCGGCAAAGCGCTAGCCTCTCTCTTACTCAATACATCGCTGAATGATTGGTATTCTAGCAGTAGGGAGGGAGAGGTACACAAAATCTTGGTACTTTGGTGCAAACAATGTGATTCACAGAACTTAGACCAGGGCCAGAATCTCGCAGGATCTCCAATCCAATTTGGGGTTGTGTAATTGCAGCCTTGGGAAGCCCAGAATAATGTCATAGTGCGGAGACTGAATGATGTGTAAGCTTTTTCTGTCTTTGAGATATATATATATATATATATATATATATATATATATATATATATATATCAAAGACAGAAAAAGCTTACAGCACTAAACTAACCACAGTGAATACATGTAGTGTATAAATTAGAAAAGATAGATAAAAATTCACATAAATGGCAGCAAGGAAAGAAAGACAGGGTTCTCCATAACCCCCAATTATCAGGCCGAAATCCAAAGTGCAAGTGCAAAGAAAAAGATCAATCCTGCGCTGTATATCAATATGTGAATGTGTGCCCTAGCTTAGGCATATATAATAATCATTGCTAAATCTGAAAATAAACATGATTTTGTCCCCATTTTGGCCAAAGTTGTATAAGCTTGCCACCAATGTCAAGGTACCTCATAATTTGGCAAGTACCTACTCTAACATGCTCCATACAAGTCTGTCTAAAATAAAAACAATAACTTGAGAAAGTTTGGAAACACGTAGATTGGAGTAAGGCCCCTTTAAGATGAAATGAATGTATATTCAACTGATGGGTCCCAGTGTGTATGCTATTAAAAACATCTATCTAACACTAAAAAATCTTTTAGTTCTTGAGAAAGGAAGGAGTCCCCTATAGAAACGAGCATTGGGACCTTTGAATATACCATAAATGCTACTTTGGAGGTCCCAATATTTTCACAATTAAAAACCCGGACAAAACTTAGGGTGACTACATGTCCCGGAATGCCTGGGACAGTCCCTTAATTTCTGTCTCTGTCCTGCCTTCCGGCCTACCCGCCACTGGGACAATTAATAGTCCTAGAATGAAGCCACAGCAGCTTGCCACTCTGAGTAACACAAAGCTGACCTTCTGAACATATGTCTGTGCTGCGAATGCAACACTGGCTGCTGCTACCTCATTCTGCTCAGAGGCCCACAGACACTGAGGTAGCAGACTCCAGACGAACACCGGTCCCTGAACTGTGGAGACTGCACAAACTGTACTGCCAACCCAGCCAATGAGAGATGCGTAATGTTGATGCTCCTCTCTCATTGGCTGGCTGTTGAATGACTGAGAGACAGCGGTGGAGTCTGGGAGTGGGACTCGGAGTGGCCGCACAGGCAGTCACAGTACATGAACTGGACAGGACCAGCGGAGTGGCTACTGGGTCAAACTGTGAATGACTTCTGGTCTAAACTGACTGAGACCGTTCAGCAACTGGGTAAGACACTTAGCATCCCTAAGCCACCAGGAAAAAACATTACAATACTAAATGAGATGCCTCAGGTGATATAGCCCACTGCTGCTGAACTATACCACATTGTGCAATGCGCTACCACTTTACTGATGCATTATTTCCTTTTAATGTTGGTACTTAGACATTATAAGGAAATAATGCATCAGTTAGAACCAACAGCTCACTGCACGCTGGTATATTTCAGTAACAATGGGCAATATTACTGAGAGTCAGACTTAACTGCTGGAGAGCCACAAGTGGTTGTCCAACTTAAAAATTACAAATTTAAATTTGCAGCTCTGGTTCACAATGCTGCTTGACACCATTGCTCAGTTTTAACCCTTTGAGTGCTAGAGGGGTACGGAATGCATTGCAAAGCAATGCATTCTGTGTCCCTCTGGCACACAAAGGGTTAAATTACAGAATAATTGAACCTGAGAGCTTGCTTACTGTGTGCCCAGGAAGTGCCCTCAGGAAGTTTACAGTCAACTGATGCTGTTCCATAGAGCAGGGATAGGAATTCTGGCTCTGCATTCTGTTGGACACTAAAACTTCTATCATTCTAGTTCAGCAGCTGGATGGAGGGTTTTTGTCTCAACAGCTTGTAGTCATATATACACTGAACTTAACCTGTTTGCATTCACTGAAACAGATTGAGTCTGATGCATCATCATCCACCCAATAAAAAACAAAAACACAAACAAAATGGTAGATCACTGTTGTAATATACCACAGTGAGCAAATTGTTTTTTGGTTCTAACTGGTGCATTATTTCCTTGTAATGTATGACTTAGTACCTACATTACAAGGAAATAGTGCATTAGTTAAACCCAATAGCCGATTTGCACATTATTTTTTTTTCTGCTAAGAAAAAAAAATGATACTCTCTCCCACTGCTGAGAGCTGTTTTATAAAAATGTATTGCGGCTCAAATCTGCATTATTTACATGTAGCATTTCCATGGGGAGGTGTCTCAGCATAGGCAGCTTAATATATAGACGAAAGACAGGTGCAGCACCATTATATTGAGTTTAGCTCCTATTTTAGAGAGAAGAATTGCATTTGTATACCCCCTTGTATAGGTCTTGACTTAACCGTGACTTGTTCATAAAATGTGTGTCCCTGAATGGCAGAAAGTAAATGTGGTCACGGTAACAAAACTGTATTGTAAAGGCATAAGAGAGAGAGAGGCTTGCCTTAAGAACCTCCATGGCCTGCAGTGAGTGCAAACTGGCACAAGAGGACTGCAAACCTTTCAGAACCTCTTATAAGCCAGACAATATCACCCCCACAGGCCACTAGAGGAACGGCACTAGATACCATGCCTGGTGTATGCAAGAACAAATAGGCCAAAAACCACCACTTTAAGAATCTTTAAAAAAAGAGTAATGATATATATATAGTGTTGAAATAACCTAGTGGAATAAAAGTAAAGCAGCTCGAATAAGCAGAAGGAGATTTTGGAGAAGCAATAGCAAAAGACGGAAAAAGCTTACAGTGCTAAACTAACCACAGTGAATACATGTAGTGTATAAATTAGAAAAGAGAGATTAATTGACATAAATGGCAGCAAGGAAAGAAAGAGAGGGTACTCCACAACCCTCAATTATATATATATATATATATATATATATATATATATATATATATATATATATATATGTATATATACATACCATATAATCTAAGGTATAATACGCATCTGTGTATAATATGCTGGTGCAAATCATGCCCAAGATTTTTGCTAAAAAAGTTAGTTCCTATGTATAGTACACACACCCCTACTTGCCTGCCCCCCTTTCTGAAATCAGACCCCCTGAAGTTCAGCAGCCCCCATCTGGAAGCAGCGGGCGGCATTCCTGCGCTCACCGCCTGCTTCCTCTGTACTGCAATATTGCAAAAGCTTTAAATCCCACCTTAGTAACCAGGATCCCCCCCTTTGGAGTTCAGGCTGTGAAAAAAGGGGCAGCGGGTGGCATTTTCTGCATTCACCACCCACTTCTTTCGCTCCTGGAATGTATCTGCCTATCTGGGTTACCCTGTCAGGACCTACCATAGATTCAATACGCAAAGGAATGCAAGAATGCCACCTGCTGCCCAGACTCCAGAGGGGGTATCCTGGTTACCAAGGTGGGATTTAAAGTTTTTGCAGTATTGCAGCACAGAGGAAGCGGGTGGGGAGCGCAGGAATGCAGCTCTCTGCCTCCAGATGGGGGTGCTGAACTTCAGGGGGGACAGGCAAGTATTGATATTCAGGTGGGGGGTATTTTTTTTTTTTGGAGTTTGTTTTCTTTAACTCGTGTATAATACGCACCCCCCATTTCACATAAGGTGAAATTGGGTAAAATGTGCGTATTATACCTGAGATTTTATGGTGTCAGATCGCTGTCCTCCTTCTCAGATTATTGCCACACATTACTTATCGGTCATAGCAGTGGTCCCAAGTGGGGTAGATGGTCTCCCAACACTGCTGCTTTATAGCCGCATCCTACTGTCATTGACAATGTAACCAGCCTCACTGAAAACCTGCTCAGACTCAACGCTTGCTGGAAGACAACTAAGGGTTTCCACTGCAGTATGTGTCAATGCTGGCCATACACTCTGCTTTGTTTGCCAGTAGTCCATAGAGTCATTGTTTCTGACTAGAACGTAGCTATCCTGCAAGTATGCAGAAATCATCTCACATGGTGTACTCGTTAATGGTCTTATTCTGCTCATACAAACGCTCTAGCATGTACATTGTGGAATTCCACCGGGTAGCGACCTCCATTTTCAGCTGGTGATGGGGCAGGTTGTTATGCTCTTGTCTGGAGTATAGAGCAGTGTGTGCACTGTAGGAGTGACTAAAATGGGCACAGATTTTGCGGGCAATAGTAATGATCTCTCTGAGATCTGGTCACAACTAAATTTAGCACATGGGCAAAGCAGGGCATATGCAATATATCACCTATTCTCAAAGCAGCGATTATGTTGGAGCCTTTATCAGCAGAGACAAAAACAGCTTTTAAGGAGTGGGGTACAAGCCATTTCTCTATCATTTGCTCTGGCTTACTTAAAACATCTATGGCTTTGTGGGACAGTCTCTCAAAACTCTGCATGTGGTGGTGCGACAATGGTATGGGCTATCCTGCTGCTGCCACCTTTTATTTACACTTCTAGAACCAGAAGCACAATTACTGGCTGTCACCTGTTGCTGTGAGCTAGTGTTGTCCACTGTTGGTGCTGGGAGGGAAATCCAGTGAGCAGGCACAGTCATATAGTCTGTGTTCTGCCCACTTGTCCACATATCTGTTGTCAGGTGGATTTTCTTGCCATACTCACTTCTCAGCCCTTTGTCAACCACACTAACCACCTGTCTGTATAATTCAGGCACAGCCGTCCTGGAAAAATAATTGCGGCTTGAGATATGCCAGCATGGAGCTACACATGAAATCAGTTCTCTGAAACGTCAGTTTTCTACAAAAGAATACAGCAGCATGTCCACTACCAACATAATGGCAACCTTGCCATTCCACAGGCGTACTCTGGGATTGTTTTTGTGAAGTTTTGACTCCTTCCCAGGAACTCAGACAGTGTGGGTCAGCAGGACATGGCAGAAGAACCCTGGAACTTATTTGCTTTAACAACATGACTAGAGGAGGTGGTGGAGGTAGAGGCAGCATGTGTGGGCAGTCTATGACTCTATTGCCATCTCATACAGTAAAGCCAAAGTCATCATACTCCTCTGCAGCAGGAGCCATAGTTGTTATTTGGAGTGAACTAACAGTTGGCACTAGCACACGCTCTGACACATAAATAGCTTCACTAATTCTTTTTTCTGCCCCAGAGCCCTGGGCACTTTTTAGAGTGTTTCTGTTGCTGCCAGTTGCAGCACCTTTGACCTGCTGATAGTGTGTCTCCCAGGCAGACCTGTGGTTGTGCTTCAGGTGGGATCTCATATACGAGGTGCCTAGGTGTAAACCTGCTCACGTGCTTTTTGCACAGACAACAGACAGCAACATTCTAAGCTTTAGGATCCTGAGTGAAGTATCTCCATACTCAGGACTTCATGGACTGAGGGGTTCCCGAGGTACTACTACTACTACTACTGGGGCTAGATGTTGATGCAGTTCTACTGCTACTACTACTAGGTGGCAAAGGTGCAGCACTTCCAGCATCAGCAGAGGTGTGTGTGGCTGAGTGAGACTTGGACTTTGAAGAGGCAATGATGCTGATGACTGATAGAGTGGCTGTGTATTTTTTGACATCTTTGCTTGTCTATGGTCAGACTCTCCAATGGTTTTCTCAAAAAGTTTATAGACAGGCACAGTGCTCCTTTTTAGTGGTGATAGATTCAGCCTTTGCCTTTCTGCTAACTTTATGGCCATGTCATCATCCTCACTCTCAACTTCATCTGTATCTGAGCAAGAGAAGGATGTTGGAGGGATATATTCTAGATCAGCATCATCATCAGTCATCATTGGTCATCTTCAGCAGCAGAATCACCTGCCACTTCTTGCCCACTACCCTTATATTCATCTAAGCTTTTAGAGGTCTCAGACAATTTCTTTTTACTTTTACTGTTACTGTAACAAAGTTCGCTGCTACTTTCAGGAAAGGTGTTTTGGTGCTTGTTTGTCTCACTATCTGATGCAGCAGAAGGTTCAGCTGCTACAACTTTTATGCTATTGCCATCATCAACAGTTGAATGTATCTTGTCGTCTTCAGTGTTCTTCTTCTTATATGATTCTTTTTTTGTACTGGCACTAGTGGTGCTGGAAATTTTGCTGGGACCTTGACAGACTGCATCCTTCCTTGGAGGAGAGGCATCATCATCATTTATTGCACACACTGCAGCAACCATTGCTGCAGTCAGTTTTAGAACTACTACTTTACTCTCACGTCCCTGCATTGCTCCACTCTTCCCCCTCCCCTGCCCCTTGTGCTTTTGTTGGACATTACTCAAATACTGTGTTTGTCAGCTGTCACCTAATATATTTAGTTGTTTGTTTATTTCTTTATTATTTTTTATATTTTTTTTTTATTAATTTTATTATTATTTTTAAGCTGTCCACCCTGTCTTATCACAGTCTGTCCAAAAAAAAAATGTAACTGAAAAACAAAGTCAACAACTTTTTTCCCCAGACTTCCCCTGCGCAGAGACAATAAAAGCAAGATCAGCAAGCAAATGGGTCCCTAGTAGGGGTGGGCAAAAGGTCTTGCCGTGCTCCTGTGAGAAATTCCGCAAAAACAGTGTTGTTCACGGGAAAATCCGATTTAAAATCAGTGATTAAAATCTTTGCATTTTTCTCCTACTGGCCAAAATTCTTCACCATTTTTTCAGTGGCTAGAAAGTTTCCACCCATTGATTTACGTGTTTTTAGCCTTTTCACTATAAAAACATGAGGTATTCCAGGAAGTGCTGTACTGTTCTGCTGTGATTTGTTTGTAAAATTGATGCAGGAGAGGCTCATAGTGACTGCTATCACTAAGAGAAAGTTTAAAAATGATAAAAGGAGGAACTGGAAGGACCCTTATGTGTCCACTGAGTCTGAGGAGGAGGAAGTCAGCACTACAGAACCAATGCTATCCAGTCCCCCTAAATCACCCCTAGGGATCTTGGGGAAATGAATGCCAAGGTCGGAAGAAAAGGGTAGTAGTGAGATAAGGACAGGTCAGCTGCCTGTGCCTGCTGCCAGACGTGCTGCCTCTGCTGCACCCATTGCTGTAGCTGCTGCCAGATATGCTGACCCTACTGCCACTAGTGCTGTGCCTGCTGTCAGATATGCTGCCCCTGCTGCCACCAGTGCTGTGCCTGATGCCAGTGCTGCCCCTACTGCTACCAGTACTGTGCCTGCTGCCAGTGCTGAACCTGCTGCCACCAGTACTGTGCATTCTGTCAGCAACCAGTGCTGTGCCTGCTGCCTCATATTACTAGTAGTAACAATAATGGTGAAACAGCCAGTGGGACTAGTGTTAGGGGAGTGGTAGGGATAGCATTTGAGAGTGTCCAGACTAGCAGACAATGAAGTCCACACCATTTCTCTGGCCCTGGGAGTCCCCTTCCCTTCACAATAGTGTCCAGGTGCAACATGATCCTGAAGAAGCCAGAACTGGTGGTGGATAGCAGACACAGCAATAATACCACCGCCACCTGGAGCACAGATCAGCTGCCTGTGCCTACTGCTACTGCTGCCAGTCTGCCTACTTCACGTCACCAAGAAAGGGCAAGGGTGACATTAAGGGACCCTCTGTCACATTGCTCTGTCACTTCCTCCAACCAGCAGTGAGATATATGTAATAGAGCAGCAGCAGCACGTAGGGTCTAGTGGTGGTGGTGATGATGATGGTGGAGAAGCTGGAGTGGAAGAGACATTGATGGCCTTTTTAGCCCAAACTGAGAAGGAGTGGGAGACAGGGATGATAATGGGCATCACCTCTACCACCAGTAGTGAGCTTTTGGAATTTGCAACTGCTCTAATTCCGGTTGCTGAGTTGCAACAATAGCAGGATGCTGAGGAGCAGGCTAGTGTGCCACAGACCATTGTGGACACAGTGGGAATGGGGTCAACAAGTGATGCGGGACTAGGACAGGTTCCACTTGCCAGCAGCAATACTCCTGATCCTAGTTGCCTGATTACACACATGAAACACAGACACCATGACATTTATATCAAACACGTTAAAGTCAAACACAAACCACAGAAATCAAACACCACTGTTGCTGTATCCCCTGACTCTCCAGAAAGGCAACAAGAGGCAAGGCAGAGATCAAAGAGGAGGAAGAATAAAGAAACCCAGGCAGAGACTGGAAGTTCTATGACCAGCAAAACGACTAGCTCGACATCACCTTCTTCCTCTAGAGTAACTACATCTTCTGCCAATCCACCTCATTCATCATTACCTCCCCCGCCAAATGATAGCCACTCTGTAAATGTTAGGAGATGACAGTTTATGTCCTCCCATTGCACACTGTGTGATGCACTGACCACACATGGCAATGTGGTGGAGGAAAATTGCAAGTAGAGCATCAAGCAGCATCTGAGGAGATTCAGTCCTGCAGAATGTGCTAACATGGTGGCAGGGAGGGTTCATCATTATTATTGAACTGTCAGCAAGTTGTCGTGTGTCCTTAACATGTAGTAGACAAGGAGTATAGTGATAGCAGCAGTATTTGGGTTCTGGTGTCATGGTGTTTGGATACAGCTGTGCCCCACGATGTTATTTACTACACACACTGTGCACATTGCAGTTGCTGTTGAAAGGCACAGTTCCTGCTCTCAAGGGAAAAAATTCTATTCTAGTAACAACATACCCATGATTTTGGAGGAGGGGCAGGTGGAGAAGAATTATTGGCTAACTTCTTCTTTTCTCCACATATACTGGGCGCTAATTATTGTGTTGCTAATGCCTCAGGCACATCACTGGATCTAGTCATGGCAAGTGGAACCTTCATCATCCATCACCCACGTTACTACTGTTGTTGATCCCATTGAGCTGCCTAATCATCCTGTTGCTTAAACAACTCAGCAGCAGCAGCAGCAGCACAAAAGGCAGTCACAAATTCTGCATCTACATCAGGGCATTTGACAATGGCCAGTGGCATTGTTTTTTCTCAGGGCTTGTGCTTTAAAAAAAATACAAAAAAGAACCCATAGTCCTACAAAAAAATAAACAATTTTTGGGGGTTTGTTTCTAACAACTCTAAGTCCTACAAATCAATGTTTCCTTAGGGCTTGTGTCAAACAAGCCTAAGTCCTACAAACCAATGTTTCCTCAGGGCTTGGGCCTCTAACAACAAATCTAACAAAACATCCACTACAAAATACTATATCATGTCAGGTATCAGTTTAACCCAGTGGTAGCCTATGCCATGGGGGTCCTGTCTCTATCACTTTACTTACAAATTTCTTATTTTATTTTATTTATTTTGTTATTAACTGTCCTCCCAATACCAGTCAGGAAACCCCCCATAACAAATTCCCTGTTCAACTGATTCATTCCCCAGACTCCACCCACCAACATAGACACCCTCCTCAGACCCATTTTATACCATGTCTTATGGGGGGATTAATTGTATTTAGGATTTATGTTTTTTATTAACTGCCCCCAATCCCAGTAACCCCTCCCCAAAAAAAAAATTCCCTTTTCAACTTTCTCCACACCCCACCAACATAGGCACCCTCATGCCCCTTTTATACTATGCCTTTGGGAAATAAAATAATATTTGCTATGTGTTGTATGTAAATTCAATGTTCCCATTGATTTCAATGGAATGAGCTAGGCAAAAAAAAGGAAAAATGTCACTTTTCGCAGGAAATTATCCACCAAGAGGGAAGTGCCATTATTCGCCGACTTCAGCTTGTGGCAAAATTTTTTGCCCATCACTAGTCCCCAGTTGCCTGTGTCTTGCCAGTCAGTCATATTGAATTTTGGGGTATTTGGGATCACCCTCCTTCCTCCTTTCTTCTCCCCAGAGTGCCCCCAGACTCCTCTAATACAGAAAACAAATGTCCTAACTAAAAGACTCCCTAAATTAAGCTTCAATTCCCCTTTATTTGCCTATCTCCTCTAGCTCAAAAAACATGCTGCTCTCTCCTCTCACAAACACAGAATGGCATGCTGGGAGAGCCTGACACCCTTGTATACGGCTGTAGAAAAGTAGAAAACTTCATGTGGTGGGGAAACAAATTTCATCCCTTTGATTTCAATGCAATGAGCTAGGCGAAAAAAGCTGAAAAACAGCAATTTTTTATTATTATGAAATCGGCAAACATTTTTGATCATCCCTAGTTCTAGTCCCAGTCAGACTTTCATCCTTCTAAAGTCAATACGATGAGTATCACTGAGCTGAGTAATAGTAATAAGGTATAATGTAAAATCATCGTCTAAACCTAGAGGGACAGTCTTAGACGTAATGTTAGAAAGTTTTATTTCACACAGAGGGTAGTAGATAAGTTGAGTAGCCTGCCAGCTGGAGTGGTAGAGGTTAATCCAGTGAAGGAATTTATGCATACAAGACCAAGGACCAAATAAGGTTTACAATATGATAAATGGGCAGTCTAGATAAGCTGAATGGTCCTTATTTGCTGTCAAATTTTATGCTCCATATTTGTATTGCAGAGTTTATCCTGCAGGGTAAAACAAGGGTACTCCCACCCATGAGAGAGGTTTTCTTCACAGGTTACTGCAGATCAAACTTGCATTTTTTGGGGTGCAATCTTTCCATGACCTGAAACTTTGTGATGGTGCTGTTGCTACAGCAGTCTATAGGCTGCTATGAATAGTTGACAATAAACCTCCATAGAGTGCTGTAACAACAGTGTCACCTGGAAATTTCAGTACATGGAGATACTGCATCAACAGATGCAAGTCTGAGCTGGAATAACTTTTTAATAATACATATTCCAGTATGAAGAGTAACATTGGATTACTCAGCAGGATAAACCCTGCAATTATTTATATTCTATGCATAGAATTGAACTTCAGGGGCAATCCAAGAGCACCATATTGGCAAATGAAAATGTAAGTTGATTTAAATGGGTCTTTGTAGATCTTGAAAGCAAGTGCAAGACTACCAGTGGTGCAAGGCAAAGGGGCCAGAAAAGAATGGGGAGGGGGGGGGCAATTAATAAGAGTGCTTGTGAAACCCTGCAGAATTCAAGAGGACCACATACCACTTAACTGCAGGACCTCTTTCCCCCTGGGCTCTTGCCATTTAGTCAAATTTCAGACTTGCTGCCCTGTGGGATCAGATCATTGCCTTCCCCAAAACAACAGGAGAGCAAGTTTGAATTTGCCTCCCCAACATGTTTCTATGTGGGCATCAAGTACAACCTTTGCCGTATCAACCATGTTTTTTTTGCTGATCCAGAGGTAAGTGAAAAAGAAAAAAAACAGTTACAATTAAGCACTAAGCGAGTAAAAATATCCTTCCTGACCTCAAAATTCTATTAACACTGTAATAAAGGGTCGTAATTCTTTATACTGTCCTGAACTAAAAAGATGTCCAATACGGTTTTGAAAATATGAACAATATCTGAAAATAAAAGGTTAACACGAGAATGCATCTCAGTCAATACATTTGTTATTGCTAGCAAGAGGCTTCAGAGTGTGCAGTCAGCTTGTACATCTGCTAGTGCTTTAAGGGAGAGCTTATATTAGTGAGAATATTTTTCTTTGGCCACTAGAGGGCACCTCTGCTACTGAGAATATAGTTTTCCTATGAAACTACCAAAAACAGTAGAGCAAGCATGTCAGACTCAAAACTAGTCACAAGTCACATCAACACCCTTTCCCTCTAAGGACGGCTGCTTTTATTTAACATAAATGTATTTGAACTAAATAGATTAAAACATTTGTTGCAAAGCTAAATGGTGAAAAGAACAAAGGATGGCAGGACAGGGAGGAAAGGAAATATCTGCCACTTAATAGGTTTCATTAGATATGGAATTTCTGACCTCTGGCATTGCAGAAAATAATATGTTGTTAGGCTCAGTCTGTTATGTGACTGTTATGTGAATATTATCTCCTACCTGCCATCAAAGAGATTGCAAGAGAGGGTAGTAAGGGGGCAGCAAATGGAAGCAACAACGGTGCATATGAAGAACAGAGGTGCAACAGAGAAGCACAGGAGGGGCTGGGCAAAGAGGAAGCACCCTAGTCATGCAACTGAATCCCAGACAATCCCCTTACCTCTTGTCCTTGTGAAGATTGTTAGGGTTTTGGTGGAGGAAAGCTAGATGGTGGGAGAAACTGCCCAATCTTTATACACCGCCGGATTTCATAAATAGCAGAGTAGACCACTGCCTAGAGCTCCAAATTTTGAGGGGTGCTTTACCTGTGCTGGCCACGCCCATATTCTGAATTGGAAGTTTTGGAAAGCAGCCAAATGACAGCATCAAATGAGGGGTCACTTGCACTTTTACCCCAAAGCTATTGTGCATCAATTTTTCCATATATGGTGCCATATAAAAAATATACAGTTTTACATTTCTACCATGTTAGAAATATTAACTGCAATATTATCTCTTCATCTTCTAACATTTCTGTAACCAAACCCTTTCTAAAAAAAATAACATCTGGAATGCAAGAGTGAGGAACAGTTGTGTCCTGCTACACACCCTTTCATGAATCATTGGTATATGTAATGCCATATATGTTGAAGGTCTAGCTGACACATGCATTGTACAAATCTTGTTCTTCTGAGTGTGCATGTGCTCTCATAAAAACCACACTATATACCTAAGTATGCCAATGCATGAGATATATAAAGAGAGAGTGAGCTATACCATCAAATAGCATGCTTCCATCTGCTTTTCAAGACAAGACATTCATTCCATTCCATCTGTAAAGTGAAACTACATGTACATCCAAGCCTGTAGTAATGAATGCTTCAACGTTTGCAGCATAGTGTGTTTTTCTAGTTAATTGGAGGAGACTCAATGTGAGTGGTAACAAAGGTCTAAGGCAATACATTGAGGAATGGGATATATATAAATACAAACCACTTGCAAGATACTAAAACATTTGAAGACTATGGGATTTCCTACTGTGTTCCATAGATACTATATTTATGTGAATGATGGCACCCCACTGTTATGAGTTGACATTCTTCAATGGGACCCAAAAGCACCAAACTTCACATACCACAGCCTATTTGTTTCTTTTTTTTATTATTATTACATTCCTGACTTAAAATAGTTAAAATCATTTCAGGTACAACAAAACAGTAGAAATTCTGGAAACTACACAAGCAGCTGCTTCTAATGAGGGGTCAATTGGTCCTTTGACTAATGTGCAGAAAAGTTTGGCACTATCTTTTTAAAAAAACTATTTATATATATATAGCATTATGACACATCACGTACCATCAACAGACTTTATGATACATTGTCTTTATATGCATTTTTTCTAAAAAAAAAAAAATATATATATATATATATATATATATATATATATATATATATATATATATATATATCAGGGCTCAAACTTTCCACTCGCCACTAGCCAAAGGCGAGTGAAAATTTAGCCCGGGCGAGTAGAAATTTAGCCCTGGTGGGTATGTTATGGCTTGCAGTGGCGAGTAACTTTTCAGGTCTGGCTAGTAGCAAAGGACTTCCAATTTTAAGCCATATATATATATATATTTCAGAAAAAATGCATATAAAGACAATGTATCATAAAGTCTGTTGATGGTACATGATGTGTCATAATGCTATACAGATATAACATACCTTGCTAATGAGAAACAAGACACATTAAGGGCATGTGCACATTGTCTATGAAATAGTGGGAATGCCCCAGAACATATAGGAAGTCAGAACTTGGAATAGAAACAAAAAGGAGAGGGGGGACTGGGGAATGGGTCTGCCATCCCTAGACTACCTGCATGCCAAGAAAGAGGAGTTAAGATCATCAAGAGACATGTTAGGAAGCAGCCACTTGTTGAGACTAATCTCTTAGATTTTCAGCCAGTGCCCATGTGGTATTTTGAAAAGCAAGTTTATATTTAGAGGCCAGCGGGCAGGGCACTAGCTATAAATGGTTTCCAAATATTCCAAAAGGTCAGACCCCTAAACCTTTACATCCTGCAAGGAGTGTATCCATTTTGCCTGAGTGATATTTAGTAAAATATTCAGCCATGGTAGAAGGGTGGGCAGTATCCAGCTTTGTAGTACTGCCTTCAGTGCAGTAGTTAATAAAATGTCACACAATTGCGTCTGTTTACACGTTAAACAATGCATTTGGTATGGAACGCCTAACCAAAGCCTCTTGTGGGACACCCTCAAAGTCATACCAAAGATCTCTGTGATGCACTGAAATACCCACTCCCAAAAGCTATACATTGTATCACAGTAGAGCAATGTATTAGGTCTACCCCTCCCAGAGGAGTACCTGGGGCACACATTGGTGGGGCCATTTTCATCTGTTTAGCTCTTTTTGGCTCAGTGTATGAATGAAGTCAGCTTGTAGATAGTAATGTGCAAAAAAAAAATGCTGGTGAGTTAGCCTTAATCCTTCTATGAAAGCTATTTAATATATCATACAGTGTTAACTCCGGAAACTGCTTCATTCAAGTGCATATGAGCAATGTGTTTGTCAGGGTGCCCCGATGCCTCTCAGCCATGGCCAGGTGATAAATTTGCAACGTTGAACATCTGTGATTGACTATTGAGTTAACATATCTAGTAAAAGCATTATCAATGTCTCCAATCGCCAATCCCCCAGGGATTCTGGAAGCATAATGTTTAGCCTGTTAGTAGATGATTGTTGGGGAAAGGGAAGTTTCACTTTAAAGTCTGAAAATTCCACATTAATATGTGGTATGGGTCCATAAGGTCAGCATTAAGTTCCAATCAATAAAGTGTGCATGAGCTGTGCCATGTTAGAAATCCAGATTGCCCATGAAAGGTAAATAAAGAGATGCATGTTTAGAATTGTGAATTGTATGATGGAAAAATTGCTGTGCTCAACATAATCACAAAACAACATGTTGTTTCTAATGTGTGTGTGTGGGAGGGGGAAGGCTTACAGATGGGAGCATGTAATATGTATCATAAATTAAGGGAAAGCTGTGGAGGTGAATATGTTTGTATCTTGAATCCAATCTATTGCTATCCTCAGAAGGTTCACTACATTATAACATTTTATATTAGGAAGTTTATTCTTCCGCATGTGAGGGTTTGAAACAACATCTGCAGACTTAATATCGGTATCCTGTTATTCCATATAAATCATTGGAAAGATTTATTTAGCAGCAGTAGGTCAGATACGTTGAGCAGGAAAGGAAGCATACAGCAGTTTGGGAAAGCTAATCAGTTTAATTATGTTGCATTTGCCAATGAAAGAGAGAGGGAGAGTAGACCACCTATCGATGTCTCCCAATATATGGGCTTTGATGGGGATGTTATTAGCACTATAGATCTGGGAGGGGGTCTCTCTGCAAAGTAACCCTGAGAAACTTTAGCTGGCCCACCGGAACGGGAAATCAATATAGTCCAAAGTGTGTGTCACATGTTAGGTTCAATGCTTGCTTACTAGTGGGAAACTCCTAATATATAGTGTGACCAGTCTGGGACATACAGATATTATACATCTCTTAATCCCTTAATTTGCCGCTAGTTGAGGAACTCTTAAATCATGGTACCTCATATAAGTGCGCTCATAGTGTACAAAATAAAAAAAAAGTATAAATGATTAAAAATGCGAAAACAAAAATATAAAAAAGCACACTTTGTAAAAAATGGTGGGTAAACCTGACAGTTAATGAGAGATACCAAATATAAAAACATATAAACCAAAACAATGCCGATGAAGAGAGCAGGTTGTCTAAGTGTGAAAGACAACTTTAAATGAAGAAAGTCGGCAATGTCAAACAACTCCAAAACACTTCAGAGGAAAGAAGATCAGCATGAGGACAATTTCTTACATAGAAATTAGAAACACAACACAAATTGCAAATCTGTGAGCACAATGAGATTGTCAGTGATGTGGTAGTGGACACAGCTGTTAGAAAACCTTAAAGGCAGATGATAAGTTTGGAGAGACAGCATCAATATCCTTAAAGGGATAGTAATGTCTTTATTAAAATGCAGCTCCGAGTCTTCTATATGATTTTTATAACACATAGCACTATGTTTAATAGTTATATAGTTAAAAAATATTCAAGCTGAAAGGGTCCATCCTCCCGCCCCCTCTGGCCACCTCCCATTGAATCTGGAATCCAATCATGAGTCCGGACGGCTGCAGAGAGGGACAATCTTCACACAGTATGTATAAGGTAAACCCTGCCCATCTTGACAAAGGAGGGCAGGATTTTCCTTTTGCTTACAGCAGATTGTCATTCGGCTCTCTCTATCCGGAACACATTTAGAGGAAGTCTAACACAGGGAATGGGGCAGGAGGGTGATCCTTTCAGCTTGAATAGCTTTGGAACTACAGAACTGTAAGTAATTAAACATAGCGTTAACTGTTATAAAAACATATAGACGACTCAGTAGCTGTGTGATCACAGCAAACTCCACCAAGTCCTTCAAACTGCACATGTGAGGGACAAGGGGGGTTATGCATAGGCGTGCGCACGGGGTGTGCCGCGTATGCCTAGGCACACCCAAATCCAGGGCTGTACTGACCTACCGGGATAATTCCCAGTAGGTCGCCAGCACTGTGCTTCCCCGGGGGCCGTCCGGGGCTGCTTAAATAAACCTGCCAGCCCC
Organism: Rhinophrynus dorsalis; assembly: GCA_037306005.1. Classification (NCBI taxonomy): domain Eukaryota; kingdom Metazoa; phylum Chordata; class Amphibia; order Anura; family Rhinophrynidae; genus Rhinophrynus; species Rhinophrynus dorsalis. The sequence goes on from CM074722.1 coordinate 221,295,537, forward strand.
TGCTAGTTACCCTGTTAGCTCTCCCACTTTGCATACTCTAGTTACCCCAGAGCACACGCTGTCACAGTTGTCATTCACTAGTCCATTTGTGCCCCATGGGAGGAAAGCAGAGTTCGGCTTCCCGCTCTCGGCCCCCATTCACCGGGGTTTCCTCGGATGACACAGCAGTGCCTCCTTCTTCCCACTTTGGACATTACCGTCCAGGTGGTGCAATAGGCCTGCAAAGCCGCTCTGTCAGTTCGGTATGCGGCTTGGACCCTCCCGCTGCCGGCCTGCCGTTTGGCCTGCATTGACCCGGTTCTGGGTCGGAGAGAGAAGGCAGCTCTGGTTCCGAGAAGTCCCGGGGCAGCCTCTACCTTGGTCCACAGGCCTGACAGACACACTGCAACTGGCACCAAGGTGGATCGGGGCTCACAGTGGTGAGTAAGCTGGGCACGATGAGCATCAGTTTTGGGACGTTTGACTAAAAACAAATCAAGGGCAGACTGACTGCACCATGGGGAAAAAATTGTCAATCCACATCTGGCTATTGATTTAAATTGGTGTTTAACCCGATTAATTCTATAGGTCAGTGGGGATTGCAAACAACCTTCAGTGCAGTAAGTTTGAGCCACGATTCGCCCACTTTGTGTTTATACCTAAGAAAGTATATGGTCTTCCTGTGTATTCATATTGATGCTTGTGTACTGTGAAAAGGGGTTCAGTTCTGATGCAAAGCTACTGTACCACAGAATAACTTAAAAAAAAAAAAAATCCCAGCTGATATCTATAGGTTTTAAACAGCTGAGTGGTAGAGAGGCCTCTAACGCATTGCTTCACAATTCATTTAGAGAGCTATCTTTCAAGGGGTTAAAAGCTCCATTTGTATTGGTAATGGAATTTAATGGATCTCTGCAGTGTAGTTGGTGCCCCATATTTGCACCACCTTTTCCTAGTACATCAGCTTCATCGGGACACTTACCCTTATCAATGTCTAGCCATTTCAGACACTATCATTACCCCATACATGTGGCATTCTCATCAGGGCTATTTTACTGTGGCAAAATGTACTGGTATTGTATGATTTGTTACTGTGTATGAGAACGTATTTGATTTTGTGAAGAAAAAAAAAAAAGTACTGCTGCTGAGGAGCATCATGTAAAACAGCCTTAATTCCTATTATAATAAACCAAAACACCAGGTCTCTGTTTATGAGCTTTTATAATTGAGCTGTGCCAACTTTGCCAAGCCAATCATACGCGGTCGCCTGTTAGCTTGAGATTTGAAGAACCGCCGGCCGCGTCTAGTGAGTGGAGGCAGGCCGGGCCTAGACCCAGTGACGTCAGAATCAGCGTGAAAAGCACTGCATCTGCGCACTGGGTAGGCCGGCCGCTCCTACCTTAAGCACTGGTGTGGTCTGCGGAGACAGAGAGAGCTGAGCGGGAGGCCGGGAGCAGAGACAGAGTCAGAGTCAGCAGACGCCAGACACGGTCACAGGCAAGAGGTGGAGATCAAGACAGGGAGAAAGGCAAAAGGGGGATCAAGATGGTTTATATAGAGGTAAGAGGGGGAGAAAGGCAAAAGGGGGATCAAGATGGTTTATATAGAGGTAAGAGGGGGAGAAAGGCAAAAGGGGGGTCAGGAGCGGGTGAAAGAGGCAAAAGGTTGGGATCAAGATTCAAGAAGGGGAGAGAGGCAAAAGGGGGATCAAGAGTCCATGAGGGCAGTGTGTGGAGGTGGGCAGTATGGAGATAGACAGGGTGGGCAGTCTTTTTATTGTTTTCTGTCTGTAAAATGCAGTTTGAAACAGTGGCATTAAAATTTATGTGCAGTGGCTAACTGTTCTTCCTCCCATAAAAGCATCTAAATGACAATATATGCCGAAGTGGAGAGTTTTGAGCTCATAAGGGTAAATTTGGCAACATCTGTTGGTCACATTGCATTACTAATTTGCTATTATATTTGTATGTTGTGTGCCCATTTGGTTCCCGGTCCAGATTAATACATTTATTCATTTATTTAGCACACACACACATATATATATTATATAAACTAGTTGAAGAGCCCATTACATGGGCCACAGTGCCACTGCCAGCCGGTCGCTGGTAGTCATGTGCAGTAGAGACTGCCCACGTTGTGGCTATACAGAGGGCAGTCTCTACTGCACATGACTGCAGCACTATCACAGTCCCCGTGATTCTGTGTGTCACTCTCATCTGTGCTGCTCCCGGATTGGTTGAGCTGTGTTGGCCCGCCCCTGGTTACCTGTTTTATTCTGGCCACTGGCACCTGTCAGGTGCCCTTTCGTGGTGTTTCTGAGCCAGCGTTGCTGTTGCAGTATTCCAGTATCCTGATCTACCGTGTACCGACTAGGCCTGTTCCGACGACGTTCCTGTGTTCCTGTTCCGTGATTGACCCGGCCTGGCTGACTTCCTGCGTGTTCCTGATCCGGCTTGTCTGCGAATCTCCTACGGCATCCGACCCGGCCTGGCTGACGATCCTTCTCCATTACTGATCCAGCTTGTCTGCGAATCTCCTGATTGTCCTGATCCAGCCTGGCTGACGACTGACTCCTGAGATTGCCTCTGTTCCTGCCACTCTGACGGACGGTTCCCGTTGTCGCCTCGGCAACATTCCGATACTGCAGTGTGTGACGGAGCCTCTGCTTCTCCGTTGCTGAGCCGTTGCTGAGCCTTCCATTGTTTGTCTTACGTGTGCTGAGTCCAGACCCTTACTGTGCTGTGTCGTTTTCTGTACATAGACGCTGGTGTTGTCTCATCCGATTACTGCTACTCTTCCACCTATTGCCTCAGCCTGTTACGCTGTCTTTGTGAGCCGGCCGCTTGTGGGCCTCGGTAGTCGGCGGCTCTACCTTAACAGAGCAGTGGTTCCGTTATGCCCGTTGGCTGTTGGCAAGCAGTACTGAACCCAGTGGTCTCCGTTACGCCCGTGGGGGGCTATCGACACAAGCAATCCCGATACTAGTAATCTCCGGTTACGCCAGTGGGGGCTATTGGCTCAAGCAATCACGGTACTAGTAGTCTCCGGTTACTCCCGTGGGGGCTATTGGATCAAGCAATCATGATACTAGTAGTCTCCGGTTACGCCCGTGGGGGCTATTGGCTCAAGCAATCACGATACTAGTAGTCTCCGGTTACGCCCGTGGGGGCTATTGGCTCAAGTATCACGGTACTCTTGGTCTCCGTTACGCCCGTGGGGGCTACCACCTTTTCACCTGCAGTTCCCTTCAGTCGCAGCTATATGCTACAGCTTCACACAGTGAATGGACTTGGGTGCTATCATTCAGCACATATCGCTATATGCAGCACCAAGGGCGTGCCTAACACCACATTTGAGACTGATTACCAATACTATTAACCTCTTGTTCCCTGTTTTGTGCTTCTGTACTTAGTGATTTATTACCTGTTGCAACAGGTATCTCTGCCTATATTCTGCCTATGCCAGTACTGCCCCAGTGGCGACCTTGTCATTTATTTTGCTTTAATAAAACTCTATTTAATAAAACCGTAACAAGCACGCGCAGCAGTCTCTACTGCGCATGACTTTGTCGTTACACACGTTTTAGCGAATTATTATATAGGATACACACGCGCGCGCACGTGTGTGTTTGTGCTTTTGGGTGCACACCCTAATGCAGTTGGCTGCACACGCCTATGGGGTTATGCTTTATGGCATAATAAAGAGGTGATAAAGTGAGGATGACTTCTCCATTGATATCACTTCTCCAGTTTGTTATTCTATACATCCTATTCACTAAGATCTCCAAAGCTGGAGAATAACATAGGAATTGGAGAAGTGATATCACTGGAGAAGTCATTGCTGCTTCATTACCTCTTTATAATATACTAAGATTTCTCCAACTGGATATCTTATTACATAGACTCTATAGAATAACATATGAACTAGAGAAGTGATATCACTGGAGAAGTTATCTCCGCTTTATCACCTCTTTATCACACCTTAGTGAATAACCCTTCTTGAATGTGTATGATAATCATTGATACAGTATATAAAGTGCCAAGGTTTGCAAAAAATCTGTAAAACTATACACCACGGCTACTTAAAAGGTAAAAACCAATTCTAAATAAGTGGAAATATAAAAACATTTGACCATCTTAAACACTTTAGTGCCTTTTAAACCTTTGAATGACAGAGGGGTACGCAAAGCATTTCAAAGCAATGTGTTGCAATCCCTTCTGGCACTCGCAGGGTTAAATTGAGTGGAAAAGGCAACAGCTCATTTATAAAAAAAAATAAATAAATAAAAAAAATAAAATCAATTAGACATTTATTCACACTAAAATAAAATAAAAATGCAAAAGGCAACAGGAAGGTATAAAAATTAGGAACTCCTGTGCACCAACTATTCAGAAATGCAACTAGCTGCTGCTGCCACCAGAGAATCAAACATTGAAAGTGCATAATATCTACATAGCAACAATACAAGAATACTGCAGTATTATACAAAAAGTATTATGTGGCCACATTCTGATATGTACCAAAACAAATCCTCTAGTCAATAAAAAAGGGGAATAAACATTTTTTAGATATATAAGCGAAAGGAGGAAAATGAAACAAGGAATAGTTAGACTGAAAACAAAATATGGAAACTATGTAAATCAGAATAAAGGGCTAGCTGACTGTCTCAATGAATATTTTTGTTTAGTTTTTACAGAGGAAGATGAAGGGAAGGGACCTCTGTTAGAAAACAGAAATGGTAAGACATGGGAAACATGCATGTTTACAGAGGAAGAAGGTAAAAACTAATAAATCAATGGGACCAGATGGGATACACCCAAAGTTATTAAAAGAACTTAAGTGTATTCTGGTAAAACCTTTAACAGAATTATTCAATCAGTCACTATCGACAGGGGTAGTTCTAGAAGATTGGAAGGTAGCAAATGTAGTACTGCTTTACAAAAAAGGTAGCAGGGAAGGATCTGATAACTACTGACCAGTAAGTCTTACATCAGTAGGTGGGAAAATTAATGGAGACTATGCTAAAGGAAAGAATTGTTGAATATCTGAATTTGAATGGCATGCAACCAAACAGCATGGGTTTATAGCAGGGAGATCTTGTCAAACTAACCTCATATATTTTTTTGACTAGGTAACTAAAATAATAGACCAAGGGGGAGCAGTAGATATAGCTTATCTAGATTTTAGTAAAGCATCTGACACTGTCCCTCATAGAAGACTCATTAATAAATTGCAGTGTTTGGGTATGGATACAAAAATAGTTAAAAGGATAAGGCAATGGCTGAGTGACAGGACGCAGAGGGTGGTAGTCAATGGAGAATATTCAGATGAAAGGAGTGTTACTAGTGAGGTACATCAGGGATCTGTACTGGGGCCCATTCTTTTTAATATTTTTATTAGTGATATTGCAAAAGGTCTTCAGGGTAAGGTTTGCCTTTTTGCAGATGATACAAAGATCTGCAATAGGGTAGACATTCCAGGGGGAATAAGGGTACTGTGCTGTCAGAGACAACAGAGGAAAGGGATTTGGGAGTAATTATTTCTAATGACTTAAAGGTAGGCAGGCAATGTAATAAAGCAGTGGGGAATGCAAGCAGGGTGCTGGGTTTTATAGCTGGGTTTTTTAGTAGCAGAAAAAGGGAAGTGGTCATGCCACTCTACAGATCTCTATTTAGACCTCACCTAGAGTAATGTGTACAATACTGGAGACCCCGTCTTCAGAAGGATATGGATACTCTAAAGAAAATTCAGAGAAGGGCAACTAAAATGGTGACTGGTTTACAAGAAAAGAAATATCAGGATAGACTAAAGGATCTTAACATGTATAGCTTGGAGGAGAGAAGAGAGAGAGGGGTATGATAGAAGCATTCAAATACATGAAGGGATTCAACAAAGTGCAGGATGAAAGTACATTTCAAAGGATTAAAAATGTTAGGACAGGAGGCCATAGTCTAAAACTAGAGGGACACAGGTTTAGACGTAATGTAAGAAAGTTTTACTTCACTGAGAGGGTAGTAGATAAGTTAATACGGTGACAGAATTTAAGCATACATGGGATAGGCATAAAGCTGTCCTTAACATAAGAAAAGACCAAGGACCAAAAAAAGGCTTGTGGTTTTTACAGTAGAAAAATGGGCAGACTAGATGGACTGAATGGTTATCTACCATCAAATTCTATGTTTCTATGTTTCTTGTTCAGGACAAAACTGGCAATGAGATGTAGATGTATTACAGCATCATTTCAATTTACATTCGTAGCTCAGCAAAATACAAGATGGCATCCATTAAGACTAGAGAAAAGGTGCTTTCAACTAAAACAGGCATGGATTTTTTACAGTAAGGGTAGTAAAGTTAGGGAATTCTTTTCCTCAGGATGCTGTGCTTGGAGGTACCGTAATTGCTTTACAAATGTAATAGATAACTTTCTAGCTCAGAACAACATTGAGAATTATGACAGTTGGTTCCACAGCAGATAGGACATTGATCCAGGGAAATATGTGACTGCCATTTGGAGTCAGGAAGGAATTTTTGTAACCACTTGGGGCTTATTTGAAAATGGTGTTAATGGGTTTGTTTGTTTTCTTGCCTTCCTCTGGATCAACAAGGGTGATATGGCATGGGCTGATCTACTTGACCATGTCTTTTTCATCAACTATGTTCCAATGTTACTATGAGTGATATGTTTGGCCTCAAACAAAAGTAATTAGTATACTGTGTAGAAAATTGCCACAACATAAAGGTGAATTTCTCAGAAGCTATTCGATTTTCAGAAAAATGACTAGCACAACCTAAAGGCAGATTTTAATTCTCTCTAAACATTTCTTGGGGTGACAGGTCCACTTTAATATGTGTGCTAGAGAGAGAAATAATGTTTATCAGATTATTTAATAGCAAATTTTATCACTAAAATATTGTTGGGTGTGTCAAAAAGGGTGGTGTAAAGAAAAGTGCCAAATTCATTATAAACTTGTCTTTCTGGCTAGGACGTAGTATGAACAGCCAGGCTGTCCTCTCCTGTCATGCAGAATAGCAGGCTTCTTCACTAATAGCTTATGACTTAATACATTCACAGAGAGATGCTTAGATGGCAGTTTGATTGTCCTTGGCAAGTAAAACGAGCAGAAATTAACATGTCCTTTTAATTATGTGGTGAACAATGAATTGAAAGGGTAAGTTCTTCCTTCAAGCAGGTTGCCAATACTGACTGGATAAAGTTAACTCTTAATGCACAAATCCATCAGTCTCGCTCAAATCTCTTCCGGAAAAAAACACTTCTTTATTAGAGAATCAAGCAGTACACACCAAGAAGTATGGTCTTTTGTGTTTTGCATTGAAGGTATTAATCATAGATTACGTATATTTACTGTGAAAAAGCCATACTTCTCGTTGTACTGCACGGTTCTTTAATAAAAGAGTGTTTTTATCGGGATAGATTTGAGTGCAACTGATTTATTCCTTCCTTTATGTTTCTACAATGACTTTGGCCGGTCGTCTTAGTCAGCACTTCATCTACACTGGAGACTTACTTTGGCGAGCTGGACTTTTGATACATTTCGAGTGACTAATACCGCTTTATTTCCCTCTTTTTTGCTTCAGATCTGCCAGTGCAGCCATATGGCATTAGTCTCTAACTCCAGTGGCTGCACGCAATGGTAAGCCTTATAGCTATCATTAGTCTCTAACTCCAGTGTCTGCGCACAATGGTAAGCCCTATAGCGTATGATCAATGTAGTGCATACCGGACTTACACACTCCACCAGCAATAGACTTTAACTCCGGCAAGCCCCATACGGCTGCCCCATAGCATGCACAAGGAAACTGACAATGACAGTGACCAAGTTGTCTACTTCATGTTAATGAATAGGGTAGATCTGAGTGCTAACTAAATGAAAAACCAGAAAAGCCCACAGACTGCTCCATTGCCCTCCTCTTGGTGCAAGTGGCATTAAGGGTAGGCTTTTTGGTGTAGATAGATTAGTAAGTGGGAGTAAGGCAGGAGCAGGGAGTTCATGACAATTCTAGAGCCTGATTTAGAGTGGAATCACCATCCTACATTCACACCAGTTGCTCATATATCCCATATTCGTCAGGATTTAGTGTGAAATTGTCACACAACTTTAACATTAGCTAATGTACTCTCAGATTATATAACAGTTGATAACATTATCGTGTTTTATCCTAACATTTCTCCATAGGCTTCAACGGGAATTTGTGAGGTAAAACCAGTGATAACACTTATTAACTGCAACATACAGTACAACACAGGGGACAGAACATAAAACAACATATAGAACCCAATTGAAACAAATGGTAGTAAGGACTCTGCTCAGTTTTCCTTTATACATATACTGCTTTGAATTTTGCATGCTAATGTAAACAGTTTGACTATGTTAGTGATATGTGACATTTGCCTTACACCTATAACTTTAAAAGCTATCATATCCATTTTGAGCTTAATGTAATTTGCCAAGCACCAAGTATATGTAGTCTACATAATGTAGAACAAATGAAGAAATTCTGGGTCAAATCAGCATTGCAAAGCAATAATTTGGAAAATCTCTAGCATAAATTATAATAATGGGCATTTTTTAATTTATTGCACTGTAAAGTATAATTGTAACTGATGTCAGGCACAATAGTTTCAGGGTTATTATTTTTTAAAATGCTCCTTTCCACGACTTCAGCCTTTTCCATTCTTAAATGTGCCAGTTGACATGATCAAGCTGTTGCTATGACCACTCACCCAGTGACATTTGTCTCTGTGTCAGTAATTGTAATGTGTCCATTGTGCTAACTGAGCTTTAGTCATAGCTCAGGATGCATTATAAATACTCATAAAGAGACAGATATCTCCAAGTAAACCATCAAGTGGATTGTCATGGCAACAACTATATCATGGCAGCCAGCACACTTACTAGGGAGAAAAACTGACACAGGGATAGAAAAGGGGGACAGAAAAGCAATATGGCTCTGACACATCAGTCATGCTCTTTACAGTGCATTGCAATAAAGGAAAAATTAATTATTACAATCTCCTTAAAATTCCCTTTCAATCAATGTAAATTTAATCTGTCCTCTGTGGCAGGGGGGCTCAAACCTGTCCTCAGGTACCCCCCAACAGCGCAGGTTTTCAGGAGTTCCTCATCTGAACACAGCTGTGAATCAGCTTTGTTCAGATGAGGAACTCCTGAAAACCTGCACTATTGGTACATTAATTCTAAAGTATCTGAGTTAACTAAATCCACTTGTCTTTTGCTGATGAGATTCTGAAAATCTGCACTGTTGGGGAGGCTTGATGACAGGTTTGAGCACCCATCCTGTGGTGCAGTTGGTTTGCCCCAGACATTTCCAGTTTTCCTTAGTGCTTCAATAGCACTGTGAAATAAATGTTAAATGTAGGTAATTGTTTTACTTATATATATATATTTTCACAAGAGTGCAGTCATCTCATACTGAAGGAGCAATCTATTCTTTTAGATCCTGATGAAGGCATTATAAGGCACTGAAAATTAGAAATTTACTTTACGATATTCTGTGTCCTCCCACGGCTATGATAATGGGCATTGTCTCTGCCCATCAGCTGGGGTAGGACCAATCAAATGTAACAATATAAGGGAGCCCTTTCACCTGCACCATCAGTCTCTTTTGACCAAGCTAAAAAAAATATAATACAATAGGTTAAGGGTAGGACGAGCCCTGGAAGGACACGGAAGCAAGGGAAATATCAGTAAGTAAATTTCTAATTTTCTTCTGTGTCCTATCCCCGGCTATGATAACGGGATATACCAAAGCAGACACCCAATATAAATGGGTGAGATACTAACACCTAAGAACACAAATATTACAGATGTGAAAAAAGGGGTCCCCAAATGAAACAAGAATTTCCTACCAGGTCAGTCGGGGATGATCGCCTGCAGAACTTGTCTCCCAACTTGGCATCCACTGAGGCATGGACATTGATCTTATAGTGCTGGATAAAGGTGGTCAATGAAGACCAAGTTGCTGCTTTGCATATCTCTTCTGGTGAAGCTAGTGCTTTACATGCCCAGGAGGTAGACATAGATCTAGTTGAGTGAGCCTTATTTTTGAGAGGGGGAGACACTTTGGCTTCTAGGAAGGCAAGCTTAATACACTGCGCTATCCACTTAGCTATAGAAGATTTTGAAGCTGAGGTACCTTTGAATTTACAAAAAAATGGACAAATAATGAGTTTGTCTTCCTGAACTATTTTGTCCTATCCAGATAGCAGGAAATACACCTTACCAAATCTAGGTTGTGAAATTTCCGATCTTTGTCATTTTGAGGATTGTGACAAATCGAAGAGAGAATTATTTCCTGGTTCAAATGGAACTCAGAAATGACTTTAGATCTAAATGATGGTTTAAACCTAAGAACTACCTTGTCCTGATGTAATATAAGGTAGGGAGATATGCAGGACAAAGCCTGTAGCTCAGATACCCTCTTAGCTGAGGTTATGGCAGTGAGGAAAATCGTTTTGTAAGTTAGAGCTTTGATGGGAATAGAATCCAAAGGCTCAAATACTGACTAACTAGCCAATTCTTCTAAAACAAGATTGAGGTCCCATAGGGGCAAAATGTTCTTAATAAGAGGTCTGGCTTTATCAAATGTATTTCCTAACTAAGAGATCATCAGCAAATTTTTTACACAATAACGCTGAGAGGGCTGATAGTTGAACTTTGATAGATGATGGTTTTAATCCTGATTCAAACCCCTTATGGAGAAAATCTAAAATCCTCACTGAATTGATGTCTGCCAATTTTAGGTTCCTCTGTTTATACCAGTTTCTGAACATGTTCCATACTCTGCAGTATACTGCTGAGGTAGATGCCTTTCGGCCTGTTGTAAGAGTAATGGCTACTGGAACAGACAGCCCTCTCTGTAAAAGCATCTGCCGCTCAACCTCCAGGCCTTCATTTTGAAGAAGGCTGGATTTGAATGGAACAGGGGACCTTGGTATAGAAGGTTCTGAGAGACAGGGAGAGTTATCGGCTGTTTCGTGGATAGCTTGATTAGAGAGGCAAATCAAGTCCTCCTTGGACTTGATTTGCCTCACTTCTGCTTTGTCTGCGATAATTTTCTTCAGTACCTGATGGATCAAGGGTACTGGCGGGAACACATAAGCTAGGTTGAATGACCAAGTCCAGGCCAGAGCATTTTGTCCTAGGGCTGCTGGATCATGCCATCTGGAAAAGAACTTGTTGCACTTCTTGTTCTGGTTGGTTGCCATCAGATCTATGTCGGGCATGCCCCACTTGCTCGTGATCTAGATGAAAACTCTTGATTCAGTGACCATTCTCCTTAATCCAGATGTGTTCTGCTCAGAAAATCCACCTGTTGATTTATTCTCCCAGCGATGTGAATAGCCGTGATGGATTTTAGATTCCTTTCGGCCCAAAGGAATATCTATTTTTGCTTCTGGTTCCCCCTTGGTTCTTTATGTATAGGACTGCTGCTGTATTGTCCAATCGGACTAGAACTGCTTTTTGGTGTATTAGAGGCTTGAAACTTATGAGGCAGTTTTTAACCGCCTTTAATTCTAGCACATTGATGTGCATTCTTGCTTCTCCTGGTGACCATAGCCCCTGTGCTGAGTGATTCCTGCACGTGCCTCCCCAGCCTGTGGGACTGGAATCTGTAGTTACAATTTCCCAGGTAGGTTCCTGGAGAAGAATTTCCTTCTTTAGATTTTTCTTGTCCATAGACTAAGAGAGACTTTTCCTTATGTGCAGGGGATAATGGAATTCTCTGTGCTTTTCTCTTGGCCTCTCTGTTCCATTTGCTGAGAAAGAAGTTTTGTAGGCATCTCAGATGTGTCACGGTTTTATTGAAGACTCATACAATTTGGTAAGATAAAACAATGAAGCTTTATTAAACAAAATAAAGAACAAAGAGGCCCTACACGGGTCCAGACTTCACACAGAGGAAAGTGATATAATCTGACACAGGTCAGGGCACAAACAGGAAACAAAATATGCAAATAATAACTGGAACAGAGACAGGAACGAAACCTCAGCAGTACTGGTCCGGAGAGGCTCTAAGAGGGAACTATACTGCAGGGCAGGCACCACAATATAGGGAGGTGAATAGGCTCTACCGGCCTTACCTATAACCGGGTAAGGCAGCCCAGGAAATGGTACCAACAACGATATTGAGGAGGCTCTACCGGCCTTACCTATAACCGGGTAAGGCAGCCCAGGAATAGCATAAATGGTAATAGAGGAAGTGCCCTGAGGCACACAGGGGAGGCACCTACTGCAAGGGGCGCAACCGGTGTAAATAGGCAGACTGCTCAGAATAGCGCAACCGGAGATAGCGGGCCGTGTGGTCTGACAGGAGGTAGAACCGCTAGAGGCCATAGCACACAGACTGGATAGTATGCAAACGGAGACTGCAAGGACGCCCAGACTGAGAGACAGCGCAACCAGAGGCAGTGAAAAGGAGCAAACTGACAGGTGGTAGCACCGCTAGTGACCGGAGATCACAGGCGTATAGTATACAAACAGAGACTGCCAAGAGGCACAGGCTGAGATGTAGCACAACCAGAGGCAACAGGTAGGAGCAGACTGACAAGTGGTAGCACCGCTAGTGACCGGAGGGCACAGGCTGTATAGCACGTAATGGAGGCTGCAGTGAGGCACAGGCTGAGAGGTAGCACCACCGGAGGCAACGGGTGAGAGCAGACTGATAAGAGGTAGCACCGCTAGTGACCGGAGATCACAGGCTGTATAGCGTGTAACGGAGGCTGCACTGAGGCACAGGCTGAGAGGTAGCACAACCGGAGGCAATGGGAAGCACCGACTGGCAAGCAACTGTTAAGGCAAAGGCAGAGGGCACAAGACAGGGACAACAGAAGCACTAGCAACAATCGGACGCTAGGCGGAATAGCCAGAGCCTGGAAAGATACACAGAGAGCGGTAGTCAGCCAAAGCCTGGATCAGTACACAGAGAGCGGTAGTCAGCCAAAGCCTGGATCAGTACACAGAGAGCGGTAGTCAGCCAAAGCCTGGATCAGTACACAGAGAGCGGTAGTCAGCCAAATCGGTAACGGGTTGTCGTCAGGCAAGCTGGGTCCAGTAAACAGGCAGTGGAGACAGGAGCAAGGTCAGACGAAACCAGATCATACACGGAACAGGAACACAGCTACAAGCGTCAGGTCAGGTACACCACGAAAGGGCACCGGCATAGTGACAGGAGGGCGTATATAAAGGCAAGTCCTGGGAGGGGCTAGTAACCCAGAACCAATAAGACGCAGCCAAAGCAAACCCGGAAGTAGGAATGTCGCACAGTCAGAATCACGGACACCGTGATAAGATGAACCTTTGCCCAAGGTATAATCTGGGCTGAAGAATTTAGCACTCCTAAGAACCTCATTTAGTCCTGAGATGTTAGTGTCATTTCTTTTTTGAAATTCCTTACTGCTTGCAATCCTGTCTTCTTTCAGAAATCTCATTTCCACTGAAGAATCTATGACCATGCCCAGGAAGGTAATTTTCTGAGATGGTTCCAGTTGGCTTTTTTGATAGTTTATCATCCATCCCTGATCCTGTAGATGATTTAGGGTCTGGAACGTATGGTCCAGGGCTTGTGGTCCGGATCCAGCGAAGATCAGTAGATCGTCCATGTAGGGGATTACTGAAATCCCCCTCAACCTGAGGGTCTGTAGGGTTACTGCCAGAACCTTGGTAAAGACCCTTGGTGCTGCTGATAACCTGAATAGCAGAACTCTGAACTGGTAATGGAGATCTCCTAGATGGAACCTTAGGAATTTCCTGTGTGAGACTTTTACAAGACTATGATGATAGGCATCCTTCAGGTCCACCATTGTCATGAATGCATTTTCTGGGATTGCTGTTAGGACTGAAGACACTGACTCCATCTTGAAGTGACAGTTCTTGATGAAAGAATTCAGGAACTTTAGGTCTAAAATTGCCCTGTAACCTTGGTAATCAAGAATAAAATAGAATAAATTCCCAATCTCTCCTGGCACGGTGGAACAGGTTCTATAACTTTCTTTGATAACATGTCTTCTACTACTATCCTGAGTTCCCTCATCTTGTGGAGATTCCTAGGAGTATTTGAATTTCCAAATAAATTCCCACGTGGAATGGGATCCATTTCCAGCGCGTACCATGTCTCCAAAATTTGCTGTACCCATCAGTCTGGGATTGGGTCCGATGGCCAGCAATGAAGAAAAACCCCCAGTCGACTCCCACTGGGACTGGAGACAGGGCCCCCTCCTCTTCATTGTGTGTCTTTCTTAAAATTGAATCTTTGGGATGAATCTTTTTTGAAACCTCCACTGGTTGGGAAGCTGACTCTCTTCTTTGGTCATATCTTCCAGACTGGTATCTCTTGGAGTCACGAAAATTATACTTCCTTGATCTAAATCCCATAGATCTTGAAGGAGGAGATCTTGATTTCTTTTCTTATGGGAGAAAAGAGCTTTTCCCCCTGTGACTTTCTTGATGATTTCCTCCAGATGTTGTCCAAAAAACATTTGTCCAGTAAAGGGAAGAGTTACCAGCTTGTTCTTGGAAGATGTGTCTGCTCCCCAAGATTGGAGCCATAATGCACTCCTAGCCGTAACCGATAAGGCAGACGATCTGGCCGCTGATCTAATAATATCTAAGGAAGCATCAAAAGAAAAGCTAACTGCTTCTTTGATTGCAGCAACTTCCTTAATGAGTTTGGAACGAGAGACAGATGAGTCAATCTTCTTCTCCAACTCATTTAACCATATCCTAATGGTACGAGTAACACAGGCTAATGCTGTAGCAGATCTTAGGTCCTGTCCAGTGATGGAGAACTGCTTTTTTAATGCTGACTCAGTTTTCCTATCCATCACGTCTTTTAAGGATGATCCATCCTCCATAGGGATAATAGTTTTTCTGGCCAAATGCGCTATTGCTGAATCAATTTTGGGAGGAGAGTACCAGGACTTAATATCTTCTTTGTTAAATGGATACATTTTACAAAATCTTTTAGTGAGTCCAATTCTTTAGTCACCTTTTTCCCACTCAGATTTAATAAGGTCAGTGACAGTATGGTATACTGGGAACACAGGGGGTGTTTTCTTATTTCCCATGAAAGCCGTATCTAGGCCCCCAATTTCTGTTGGGTCTCAGTAACTCCCAATGTTTTTCGCATATTCTTTAGCAGGGTGTCTATGTGATCCAAGTTAAAAGATCCTGAATCATCAGGGATTTCCCCTTCCTCATTAGAGAAATATTCAGGTATAATATCCTGTATACTGTCTCCATCTTCCGTGCATTCTAATCTGGATGATGGACCTTTCTAGGCGAGGGCGTTTTCTGGGAACTGCAGCCTCTCAGATGGCCGAAAAAGTGTCCTGCATTGACGACTTCATCCAGACTAAAAAGTCTTGGAATTGCATAGGCATGTCTTGTTCTGCAGCTTTTTTGAGAGAATCCTGACATAATTTGGAATTTTCAGAGACAGACACTTTCGTATCACAGGAAATACATGATTTAGGTTTTGAAACTGATTTATCCTCCTCACCAGATACCTCAGAAGGGGGTTTGTCCTTGTTGGAAGGCTGCTTAATATAAACTTTAATATAAATATTTAAAACTTTCAATGCTACACTCTCTCCCCCTGCCTAACAAGGATAAATACTGAAGGAAGGCAACATAAGGCAGAATAAATAGTCCCTTAAGATCCTCCCTTTCCTGTGGAAAATAAGGATAAAAAGAGATTCACCTACCTTTCTCCTGTGATAGCCATTCGTTATGTTCGGGATGATACGTTTCACAGTGAAACGCAGGGTCCTCCGACACGCGATGACGTCATCCACCAAACTTCCAGTTCCTGCAGAGGCTCTGGCTTCAGCGTGCAGGATGCTGTAAGAAAAATTCCCCTTGCCAATTATACTCAATAGAGGTGGACGCGGGGCACTTCAGGGAATCTGTACATCTTCCCTGGTTCGGTGGCACTGAACTGCGGCCAGTTAAAAAAAAAAGCCCTACACCCAGCTTTGTAGGACAGAAGAGACTGATGGTGCAGGTGAAAGGGCTCCCTTATATCGTTACATTTGATTGTTCCTACCCCAGCTGATGGGTTGGGACAACGCCAATTATCATAGCTGGGGATAGGACACAGAAGAAACACTGAATACAAGCACACTGTATATTTAAGAATAACCTAGTGTCAGTTGGTATCAACAAACTACATTGCATTAGAGGCTGGCAGACCTTCTTTTGATAACACCCAGCAATTATTTAAACAAGTTATACAGAGGAAATCTACTTGAGCAAACAGCAATATAATTAAGACATAACCAATGCCCCTGCATGTAGGTATTGGAGAGTCAATATTAGCGCAGTATGCACTACACTCAGTGACACATTTGTCACCAGGGCAGGTGTAATAATTAGGCAATCTAGGCATTCTCCAGCAGAGGCACAACTTAAGGGATTGATGAAGACTTTTCTATATGAGAGCTGAATATAGAAGGAAATGGAGACAGAAGAAAGGAGGCTGCATGTACCCAAAATTCTATGCAGGCAATTTCCCTAGGAACATATCTGGGCTTTAAAAATTAGCTGACCCTGAGATGATTGAAATGGCAACTCTTAAAGTTCCTCAGTATATAGATTCTAAGCCAAGTGTAGGTAAGCTTTGGATCTCTAGGTGATCCATCAGTTTTCAAGTCACACTTAACATGCTATGAATTAGATATCTCACAGCTTGAAGAGTCTCAGGCTTAAATCCTGATAATTACCTGGTATGACCCAAATGGATGAAGCTACACTAGTTACCTGCTTCTTGTTTAGTGGCTCATTCCCTCTACTTCTTAATGATAGGAAAATTAATTGAAAGATGAAAAAAAACAAGGGAGAAAACTTAACAGAATGAAAGGATGAAAAAACATAACATTAGGAAGAATTTGGGGAGGGTGAAGGCAAGACTGAAATTTTGCCTAGTCTGACAAACACCCCTGATGCAGGCTCCTCTATCGTAGAAAGGGATTTGACCCCTGAATGTGCACAGTTCACAAATCCATTTTTAAATAGTTTCCATTAACATTTTATTCTTAGCATTTCTACTTTCTAATTAGTGTTTGTGGGCTGTCTAAGGCTGATGTACTAAGAAACTAGAATTATTTTGTGAAAACCAGCAGCACATGGAGATCAAATAAAAAGTCCTTTAAGCCCATGAATGTTAGAGAGGTCTTCTACTTGTGGTAAAGGTATTTGTTGGAGACTCCTCTTACATTCAAGGGATTAAAAACCCAATTTAAATCAATGGACGTTTGGGGGATTTTTGTTTCTACTGGTGTAGTTGGGTTGCTTCAAAATTAATCCACTTTTTCTCTGAACACAGAGCTCCTAGTGAACCTAAAACAGATACATGGAACAAATGTACAAAAATGTAGCTTCTAGTCTCCCTATCAATGTTTTTGACAAATTCTACAACTTTCGAACAACAGAAAAGCATTTCATAAATCTTGGATAAAATTATGAATTTACATGGATTTGTAACATTTTTATTTTTAAGGAACGATACAGCTGAAGTACTAAGGAAAACAGATGCAGTTCTGGGGCAAATCATCTGTACCATAGGGGACATATAAAAATCACCATAGATTGAATTGGAACTTTAAACCCCAAGAATGCTAGAAAGGTCAATAGCCCAGGTTTGTTCCTCTGGGAATTTCCGTGAAAAATGCACAATTTGCTACTTTTTCTATGGGCACAAAGACAAGGGTGAAAAAAATCCCAAGAAAGGCAAGTGAAACCCCCATCAGCCTAGAATGTTGATTATAATAATAACACGTGTTGTCATCTTCTTGTACTAGGAACAAGGTGCAGAGAAATATCCTCTTTGTCCCCACCAGCACCCTCGGGGTCCTCCTCCTCAGCACTGTCACACTTGTCACCAGTACTACCACACAGGCAGTGAGTCTGCAGATGTGAGGATCTGGCAGTATATCTCCACCCATTGCACCTTGTGTGGTACACTGATCACAAATGGTAACGTGGTGGAAACCAGATGAATGCAGGGAATCAAGAAGCATCGGCAGACAGTCCATGCCAAGCAGATGACATGGAGGGTTCATTATTTTTGAGTCTTTTAACTTGTAAGCCATGGGGACAGTCACCCACCACTACCACCACCTAATGACATTTATTTATTGGAGCAGACAAAGTGACTTACACAGCAGCACCTAATTTCTTTTGGGATGATCTAACATTGTTGACATAAATATCATGATGGTTGTTACAGGTTGTGGTGTAGCAGATGTACTAAGTGTGATTTCCAGTCCTTCCCCTCTTTCACAATGTTTTCACATACTGTGCGTACAGTCACTGATAACTGCACAGTTCCTTCCTGCTCTCAAAGATAAATATTCCAACACCCATAATTTTAGAGGACGTGTAACATAGAAACATTTTTGATGAGGCTGAAAAAAGACATGCGTCCATCAAGTCCAGCCTATGCTAAATCACCCCTATTGATCCAGAGGAAGACAAAAAAAACAATTGAAGCCATTTCCATTAAGACCCAAGTGGGTAAAACATTCCTTCCTGACTCTAAATAGCAGTCAGATAGTTCTCTGGATCAACAACCTATCTGCATTGAAGCCTTTGTCATAATGCTCAATATGGTTTTGTGCTAGATAGGTATCAATTGCTTTTTGAAAGCAATTATAGTATCTGCAAGCACAACATCCTGAGGCAAAGAATTCCATAGTTTTTCCTCCCTTACTGAAAAATATCTCTGCCTTTGTATTAGTCAAAAGCACCATTTCTCTAGTATTAATACATGACTTCTCATTCTTAGCTCAGCTATTTCTGAAAATAATTCATTGGATAGTTCTCTGTATTGACATTGACATGCAATGGGACCCTCCTTGGAGCCAGTTGGTGTTTTTTGTGCTCCAGGTACCCATATTCTGGGATCAAGTCTCATTGAACTGTGCCACCTCCACAACCATGAATGTTAGATTCCCATTCCTGAAACACACTAATTGCTCTCTTTGATGATGATAAAATGACAATTGAAATCTGCTGGGATGTTGTTGTCATTGATGCCGTTGCTTACTTCTTTTTTACTAATTTTTGGCCCTACTTTTCTCTCTCATCCTCCACAATGCAACTCTCAATATTTTATTTATAAAGAGTTCTTTATATTCTTTCACAGAATACAAATCCTCAGAGTGCTACTGCTGCTCATGTCTTGACACAAATTAATTTAGTCCTGCAATGTATCAGAAAATTATTCCTCATTGCTTTTAATGGACAATATGTAAGGATCCTGCTTAAAGCTTAATAATATGTCATACACTAGCTGGTTAATGTATTTGTTGTCTTTATAGTTAGATTCATTAACCATGATCTACAGATTTTTCTTCATGAAATATATATTAGTGGAAGTATCTCATCAATTCTGCCCCAGCCTGACTAAGCAGCAAGGTAGCTTCCTCAAAAGGTTTTATCAACTCACATACTTCGCATATTACCTGCCATTGACCAAGTGACAAAAATACCTCATCTACAGACTTCCAATTATGCATACTCTAAAGCTTCCCTGTAATGTATACTAGCTAATAGCCTTATTCTTCTCGCACAAGCACTCCAGCATGTGCAATGTGGAGTTGTACCAGGTAGAGATCTTCATTTTAAGCTGGTGATGTGGTAGGTGGTTACACTTTTGCATGGAATACAATGAATTCTGATCGATGTGACTAAAATGTACACAGATTTTGCAGGAAATATTTTGCATTTCTTTGAATGGTTTCGAATTTAAAAAGAACTGAGTAAAAACTACATTTACATCATCAGTAGATATGGGTCTGTGCACCATATCACCTGTTCTCAAGGCAGCTATTATGTTGGAGCCATTATCTGGAGAAAGTCAACGCTCAAGGAACAGGTTAGAAGTCTATCACCTACTGTACCTTATTTAACATATCTGCAACTTTGCAGGATTGTCTCTCAAAGTTCTGCATGCACAAAGCTGCATGCAGATTGCATGGTCTACCCTGCTGCTTCCCTTTAATAATAGTGCCAGAGCCACGGGAAAGATTAGTGTTTTCCTGATGTTACATGCTGTTGCTGCCCACTGATAGGAAGGAAACCCAGTGATCAATTTTTGGTGTGGCCACCATTTGCCTTCAAAACAGCATCAATTCATCTAGGTACACTTGCACTAAGTCAGGAATTTTGTAGGCATATAGACAGGTGCATGATTAAACAGTTGTACCAAACAGGTGTTAATTATCAATTAAATATGTGTGTTGAAAGACAATCATTAACTGAAACAGAAACAGCTGTGTAGGAGGAATAGAACCGGGCGAGGAACAGCCAAACTCAGCTAACAAGGTGAGGTTGCTGAAGACAGATTCATTTCAAAAGTCATACACCATGGCAAGACTTAGCACAGAAACACGACACCAGGTAGTTATACTGCATCAACAAGGTCTCTCCCAGGCAGATATTTCAAGGCAGATGTGCTGTCCAAGCTCTTTAGAAGAAGCACAAGGAAACAGGCAAAGTTGAGGACCGTAGACGCAGTGGTCGGCCAAGGAAAGTTAGTACAGCAGATTAAACACACATCATGCTTACTTCCCTTCGCAATTGGAAGATATCCACTAGTGCCATCAGCTCAGAATTGGCAAAAACAATGGGATCATGGTACACCCATCTACTGTCTGTAGAAGTCTGGTCATAAGTGGTCTTCATTGAAGACTTGTGGCCAAAAAGCCATACCTCTGATGTGGAAACAAGGCCAAGCAACTCAACTATGCATGAAAATACAGAAACTGCGGTG
Source organism: Rhinophrynus dorsalis (assembly GCA_037306005.1). Lineage (NCBI taxonomy): Eukaryota > Metazoa > Chordata > Amphibia > Anura > Rhinophrynidae > Rhinophrynus > Rhinophrynus dorsalis. The sequence continues at coordinate 221,316,330 of CM074722.1, forward strand.
CAGAAAAATGGCAGCAGGTGCTCTGGACTGTTGAGTCAAAATTTGGAATATTTGGCTGTAGCAGATGGCAGTTTGTTTCGCTGAAGGCTGGAGAGCCAGTACAAGAATGAGTGTCTGCAGCCAACAGTGAAGCATGGTGGAGGTTCCTTGCAAGTATGGGCCTGAATTTCTGCAAATAAAGTTGGGGATTTGGTCTCCTCAATGCTGAGAAGTACAGGTAGATACTTATCCTTCATGCTATACTATCAGGGAGGCATGTGATTGGCCCCAAATTTACTCTGCAGCATGACAATGAACCCAAATATACAGCCAAAGTCATTAAAAACTATATTCAGCGTAAAGAAGCCCTGGAAGTGATGGTATGACCCTCACAAAGCCCTGATCTCATCATCAAGTCTGTCTGGGATTACATGAAAAGAGAGAAGCAACTAAGGCTGCCTACATCCACAGAAAAACTGTGGTTAGTTCTCCAAGATGTTTGGAACAGTCAAGTTCCTTAAGAAACTGTGTGCAATTGTACCTAGAAGAATTGATGCTGTTTTGAAGGCGAAGGGTGGTCACACCAAATATTGTTTTGATTTAGATTTTTCTTCTGTTCATTCACTATTCATTTTGTAAATTGATAAAAATAAACTCTCAACATGTCTATTTTTTCACATCTGCCTAAGATTTTTGCACAATACTATTGATTCTCACAGACCATAAAAATCTGACTTATCTTTCAGAAGCTAAAAGATTGTCTTCTCGCCAGGCCAGATGGGCATTGTTCCTGTCCCGATTTAATTTTATTGTATCTTACTTGTCGGGTTCCAAGAACATTAGGGCTGATGCCCTGTTTAGAAAATTTGAGCCTGAGACCGACAGGGGCGAGGTCCCAGCACCGATCATACAGCCTGATCGTATATTGGCCACGTTAAGCACTAGTATCACTTCGCCACTGGGGGAAGAGATTCTGGCCACCCAGGGTACTGCTCCCCCAGAAACCCCAGTGGGCAAGTGTTTTGTCGATGAGCCATTCCGCACTAGACTACTTGAAACCTACCATTCTTCTAAGGCTGCTGGACACCTTGGTAGGAATCAATTAATATGGTCACTCTCACAAGTTTTCTGGTGGCCCTCCTTGAGGGCAGATTGTGTTGCATTTACCAATGCCTGTGCCACCTGTGCTCGTGCCAAGGCCCCTAGACACCTCCCTGTGGGCCTACTTCAACCAGTGCCTAATGGCGAACGTCCCTCACATTTCTATTGGTTTTATGGGAGGATTGCCGGTGTCTAGGGGATATTCCTTCATACTTATGGTGGTGGACAGGTTTTCTAAAATGACTCATTTTGTACCTCTCCGTGGCCTTCCCTCTGCCAAAGAATTAGCGGTAGTTTTCACTAAGGAAGTATTCCGGTTGCACGGGGTACCCAGAGTTTTGGTGTCCAACTGGGGGAGCCAGTTCGTGTCTAGATTTTGGAGAGCCTTTTGTAAACAGATGGGCATCAATTGTACTTTTCCTCCGCATACCACCCCCAGACCAATGGGGCTGCTGAGCGTGCCAATCAGGGACTAGAATAGTTCCTGTGCTGTTTTGTTACTGAACATCATGATAACTGGGCCGACCTGTTGCCGAAGGCAGAGTTCGCCAGGAACTGTGCAGAAACTCTCCGTTTCTTATCAACTACGGGTTCCAGCCGTGCTTGCTCCCGGATTCATTTCAGTCTCAACAGATTCCAGCTCTGGATGAGCATATTAAGCAGCTCCGCTCCACATGGGCACAGGTTCAAAGGGCACTCAGTCAGTCTTTTCAGCGTCATCAGCGCCATGCTAATCGTAGACAGCTGCCAGCAGTCTCTTTCCAGGTTGGGGACAGGGTATGGCTATCCTCCAGAAACCTCAAGCTACAAGTCCCATCTAATAAATTGGCTCCTCGGTTTATTGGTCCCTTTAGGGTGATCCGTAAAATTAACCCTGTTTCGTATGCCTTGGATATCCCTGCGTCCATGCGCATTCACAATGTGTTCCACGTATCTCTCCTCAAACCTCTTATATGCAACAGTTATACTACTAGCCCTGTGGTGCCAGGGCCTATAGAGGTAGAGGGCCAGGAGGAGTACGAAGTTCAGAGTATCATTGATTCTCACAGATTTAGAGGAAAATTGCAGTATTTGGTACATTGGAAGGGTTATGGTCCTGAGGATCGATCCTGGGTGGATAGTAAGGACCTTTATGCTTCCAAATTACTGCAAATTTTTCATTCCAAGTACCCCCAGAAACCAGGTCCCTCTTCCTAAAGGGGGGGGTCTTTGAGAGGGGGGTACTATCACGGTGCCCGTGATTGCTGAATTCTGCTGTCAGTCAGGTGTGTGTACTCTCCATTGGCCGCCTGTCTTTTGCCCACCCAGTGTTGCCTTTATAGACTGGGCTGAGGCACCCTTTGGTTGCCCTTTCGTGGTGTCTCTATGTCAGCAGTCACCTGCCTTGTACCTGTATCCTTGGGCCTGTTTTGCTTCGTTACCAGTGTCAGCGTTTCTCCAGTAGTCAATGCCTCTCCTGAGTGGTTCCTGCCTCCGTTCCAGATCCGGCTGGGCTGTCGTTCCTGCTTCCTTTCCTGATCCCGTGCTGCCGTTGTTCCTGCTCCGTTCCTGACCTGGTTGGCAGTCCTGCCGTTCCTGTGGTTGTCCTGGCTTGTCTGCTGTTCCTGCTGCTGTATCCTGATAGTCATCCGTCTGGCTGCTGGGTCGCCTGAGAGACATTCTGATCACTGGTTTACTCCACATTCACCGGTTGCTGAACCCGCTAGTATAGAACCGGTTGGGCGTTACTGTTGTCCAGTACGCGGTACTGGTTTACTCCACATTCACCGGTTGCTGATCCCGCTAGTGTAGAACCGGTTGGGCGTTACTGTTGTCCAGTACGCGGTACTGGTTTACTCCACATTCACCAGTTGCTGATCCCGCTAGTATAGAACCGGTTGGGTGTTACTACTGGCCAGTACGCGGTACTGGTTTACTCCACATTCACCGGTTGCTGATCCATCTATTATAGAACCGGTTGGGCGATCTGATTGTCCAGTACGCGATACTGGTTTACTCCACATTCACCAGTTGCTGATCCATCATTAGAGTATCAGTTGGGCGTTACGATTGTCCAGTAAACGGTACTGGTTTACTTCACATTCACCGGTTGCTGATCCATCCATTATAGAACCGGTTGGGTGATATGATTGTCTAGTACACGGTTCTGGTTTACTCCATATTCACCGGTTGCTGATTCCTCCGTTATAGAACCGGTTGGGCGTTACGGTTGTCCAGTACGCGGTACTGGTTTACTCCATATTCACCGGTTGCTGTATCCTCTATTATAGAACCGGTTTGCTATACTGTTGTCCAGTGCATGGTACTGGTTAACCCTTCATTCACCGGTTGCTGCTGCCTCCATTATTGCACCAGTTTGGTCTCCCTGGTTGTGATACTGGTTTGCTCCACTTTTCCGTCTTATGCTGCTGCTCCATCTATACAGCATTAGTGGAGCTGTCCTTCTGACCTCCTGGCTGCCTTGCCCGGTATATTGGCAAGGCCAGTAGAGCCACATTCAGACTGTCGTGCTACCCTCCAGGCTGCCTTGCCCGGTATATTGGCAAGGCCGGTAGAGCCTGTTTCCATTCCATAGTGTCATCTGCTAGGCTGCCTTGCCTGGTATATTGGCAAGGCCGGTAAAGCCACATTCAGATTCTCGTGTTACCCTCCTGGCTGCCTTGCCCGGTATATTGGCAAGGCCAGTACAGCCTGTTTCCATTCCATAGTGTCATCTTTCAGGTTGCCTTGCCCGGTATATTGGCAAGGCCGGTAAAGCCTACCATACTGTATCTTGTAAAGCTACTGTTTGAACCCATTATGTACATGTGATATATGTGTATGTTCAGGACCCGTGAGGGTTCCCATTAAACTTTTCAATAAAGTTTGATTTTTATCTTACTCTGTGTCTGAGAGTCAAAACAAACCGTGACATGTATCTTCATTGTGTCCGTGACGGGGATGCCCCCTTTCTCCTCTGATCTTCATCCTAACAATTGAGGTCCTGGCCAACTTGATTCGCCTAAAACCCTTAATAGTGGGAACCCATATGAGATCCTTGGAGTATAAGTTATCTCTTTTTGTGGATGATTTGCTACTAACTGTAACTAATCCCTTGCAGTCTCTACCAGCATGCATAGAGGCGCTTACTGAGTTTGGAGGTCCCTTTAACGTCAAGCCTAACTTATCGAAATCAGAGCTCTTAAATGTTAATCTGCATCCGCTCCACCCCTCTGAGGCACTCTACTCCCTTTCGATGGGTGACATCAAATTTGAAATACTGAGGCACTTTTACTTAATCTTCTACTACTGACTTGTTTGCCAACATTTATATCCCCCTGCTTCAGGGTGTAAAAATGGGATCTCCAGGGGTGGACTCACAAATCATTTTCATTGATTGGAGGTGTAAACCTGATCAAGATGGTGATCCTTCTCAAAATTCTATACGTGTTACTGACAATACCCATACCTCTGCCCAATTCTTATCTCAAACATTTATAACATTTAATCACTGCCTTTGTCTGGTGGGGTGGCCCTGTGCGACTGGGTTAGAATGTATTGGCATTGAAGAGGATGGAGGGAGGACTGGGTCTACCCCTGGTACGTAAATACTACCAGGCAGTACATCTATTTATGCTATGCCACTGGCTCCACTCATTCTCCTCAAAACTTTGGGTGACATTGCTATCTCTATCTTTGTCTCATGCTCTGTTGTACCTATGGTACGGGACGCCTGATGTTCTCCATTCCAATTACCCCTCTGTATCGGATGGCTGTGGAGATGCAGACAAGATGCACTTATATCCATGTATGGTGTATGTCCAATCTTATTCTTCCTTGTTGGACTTCGGTCTTCCGAATAATTTCTACTGTACTGCAATGCCTGTCCCCACCATCTGAGAACTGCTCTAGATTCAGCTGCTTCTGGACTCCCACCCTATATGACACGCTTTGGGCTATGGGACGAGACTATGTGATGGAATGAGTATATGCCCCTGCTTAGCCATCCCATTAATATCATTATCCTTATATTACTTTATCTGGAGAAGGCCACTTAGCCATTCCTAGCATACTTTGCCTAAGCCCTACATTACCTTCTCCCCCACCATTTTTTTTTCTTTTCTCCCCTTGTTCTCCCATCATCTACTTCCCCACCCCTTTACATGCCCGTACTAATCGTTTCACTTTCCTTCTCTACCTTCCTACATTTTCTCACCCTACCCCTTGTACTTCTTCTTGTATATCCGCAAGCACATATCCCTCTGTATATGGGTGGACCCATGGACACTGCACAGTCTCTCTGAGCAGAGTACTGTGGGCCATGAAACCTGCTAAACTTCAAACTAGGGCATTGTACATAAACTGATCACCAACATTATTCCTTCAGTTATCTTTATACTTAACGTTTTGATGCATTTGTATACTGTGAGCTTTACAATGATGTATATGACTATTGTCGTCTGTTTTACTCTTGTATTGTGAAAAACTCTATTTAATAAAGCTTTTTGAAACTGAAAAAAGCCACATCAGTGGGAAGTTTGGGAGACTGTATTTGTTTCCCTATGATGAAGAACTGTCCCACTTTTTCGTAATACATCAGCCTCACTGTCCCTTTACATGACTGAGATGTTATCAGGTAATATGCAGCAGACAGGGGGTTGCTAGGTCCTGGCTGAGGGGGCTAACACTCCAGGTCTCATGATAGAGCCCTGCGTCTTGTTGCCAGTTTGGGGCTAGAAATAGTGCTACTCCTCCTGCTAGTAATGATAAAACTGTACTATAAAAATGCATTACAGCTTACCCAAGCAACTCGCCTGGTTGGATATGTCTCTGTCATTTAAAGGGTTAAAAACTCATTGGCCAACAAACTGGAGAATAGGGAACCTATAGGTCTCATTGGCACAAGGTGGCTGTCAGTAATGTTGAAACTCCATAAATAATGTATAATAAAGCAAGATAAAACATGTGTGCATATGCTGCTCCTTATGACCCAGAGCTATTTGCTTCACTGTGAAAAACTTATCTAGCAGACACATTCTTGGAAGATTCTTGCAGAAAGCTTTCTGTCTACTTGCCAAGTGACCCAGATACAAAATCTCAACTTCATTCCCAACTCTCCATGCTTAGTGTAGCATTAGGCGGATTAGTAGACCTAAATGGTTCTTATCTGCTATTAATTTCTCTGTTTAGTCACTGGTGTGTTCCATGCGAAGTATAAACTGGGGGACCAATTTTCTGTTTTCAGGCATCTCCTTCCTCTGGAGATCAGCAGCTACATGTTCATGCTGTCCTAAAAGGAGCACCAATGGCCTTATTTACCAAGCTAAAGCCTTATTTACCAAGCCAATTCAAGATTAAACCAACTGCATCACAGGTTTGAAATGAAAATCTTACAAATTCCCCTTCATTTAAATGGGGTTTTTAAACCCCTTGAATGCTAGAGAGGTTTCCAACACATTGCTAGGCAGTGCATTGGATACCTCTCTATCAATCAGTTATTATAGCTTTGAGACCCTGATTAAAGGAGTGCAACTTCAGAAATGCGTTGGCCAATCCTTGTTTTAAGATTAACATTATTTTAACCAGCTTATTTTATTTAAATAACAATACACCCCATTTATTATTTATTAGTATTGTTTATTAATTTTAATTAGGTCATTGATCCTTTTAAGATTACTGTTCTGGTTAAGACTAGAGTTTCTAAACAGGGGCAAGTTAACCTCTGACACTGTACACCGGTTGAGTTCAAGACAACTGGTCAATCAATAACTGTGAGTATATTTATCTCCTCTATTGGAGTTAATTGATTCTTATCGTTATGAACATCCAAAAGCTCCCCTCATCCTCTACCTTTTCTCGCTTCCAAATGAACTAAAAATGATGGTCTTAAAAGGCAAACCACAGAAAATCCTGATGATCTGCATGGATGGCAATATGCAGATAAGCATCCTTTATGTCAAGGGAAGACAAACATTCACCTGGACACAAGGACTCCATCTTGAGCCTGGGTGCAAGAGCAAAACTGTTGAAAGCTTGAAGTCCATAATAGGGTAGCATCTGCTATCTTTTTTTGGAACTATGAAAAGTTTAGAATAGAATCCTGTGAACCTTCCTTGCATATCTACCACTGAATCACGAGAAACTCTACGTGTGAAGAAACAAGGTGGAAGGTTCTTGATATACCAGCCCTGTAGCTGACAGACTGATATTCTGGTCATTTGAATGGCCGGCGGCTCTTCAGCAGAGCCAGGATAGCACTATGTAGAAAGAAATACTTCATTGGAACGGTCTACAAAGGGTGCTTGCAAACCAGGCACACTTTGTAGACCGTCCAATGAAGTATTTCTTTCTACATAACGCTATCTCGGCTCTGCTGAAGAGCCGCTGCCTGATCAAATGACCAGAATCTCTTTGTATTAACCTTGAATATATTTGTAAATGGTAATCATATCACACTTTAGACTTCTCTTCTCTAATGTAAACAACCCCAGCTTGGCTAGTCTCTCTTTATAACTCAGAACCTCCAATCCCTTTATCAGTTTTGTTGCATATCTCTGCACTTTTTACAGTTCAATAATATATATTTATGAGAACTTGTGTCAAAGCTGTACTTCATATTCTAGATGAGGCCTTACCAAGGATTTATATAAAGGTAGAATTTATTAGCATGCTGTACATCTATACCTTTTTTATGCAGAATAGTACCCTATTTGCTCTTGCAACAAACTGAGTGACAATGCACAATGCTGTGAAGTCTATTGTCTATCAGTAATCCTAAATCTTTCTCTAATTAGGACTCCCCAAGTAGTTTCCCATTTAGTGTATATGTAGCATGTTTGTTTCTACAACTCAAATGCATACTCTTACATTTATCAACATTAAACCTCATCTGACACTTTTCTGCCCATTCACTCAGTTTATCTAAACCTTTCTGCAGAGAAAAACATCCTGCTCTGTATGTATTTCTTACACAGTTTAGTGTCATCAGCAAAGATTGATACATTACTTTCAATTCCCACTTCTAGATCATTAATAAACACATTAAAAAGCACTGGGCCCAGGACTGAACCCTGGCTCAGTAAGCCATGTACTTGATGGAAGAAATTATGTGATTTTGTCTGTTTGCCATTTATCATTTAACCAGTTCTTTATCCATGCACAGATATCACCTTCCATACTAACGCCTTTTAATTTATGCAGCAAACTTTTGTGAGCCACAGTATCAAAGGCTTTTGCAATATCCAAGTATACTACATCAACAGCAATTCCCTTGTCCAAATTACAACTTACCCTCATAAAATGCAAGTAAATTAGTTTGACATGAAATATAATGATATTGTTGGTCTTTAATAGTCATGAATACTGTCATTTAGTAACCCTTATGATATCTTATCCACTGTCAATCTCACAGGTCTATAATTCTCTTGTTTATATCTTGCTCCCTTTTTGAACAATGGTACTCCATCAGCTTTCCTCCATTTATAGGGCACTATGGCTGATGAAAGAGAATCAATAAATATTAAGTATAATGTTTTGCTATTATTGAACTACGTTCCTTAAGTACCCTTGGGTGTATGCCATCAGGTCCAGGTGCGTTATACATCCTAACTTTTTTACAGTCTCTTTTGGACTTTTTCCTCAGTAAGCCATGTAATTGATGGAACAAATTCTGTGATTTTGTCTGTTTGCCCATGGCCTGCCATTGTTGCTTCTTTTGTACACACAGAAGAAAAGGATGTGTTTAAAGGGATAGTAATGTTTCACAATAAAAGCAGCTCTAATTAATCTTCATAGTATTTGGGCCACGGAGAGTGTTATTTCAATACTGCCCGAATTGTAGTACAAAAGTAAATGAATGATAAAGTATCCCCCTCCCGCCCCTTATACCTTGTGTAAGCTGCCTCCCTTCAGATGTGGAATCTGGTCCTGGGACCAGACAGCTCACAGCACGGGACAATCTTCTTACTGTGAACATAAGGAAAACCCTGCCCCCCTTGACAGGTTTGTCAGGTTTTTCCTTATGATCACTGAATATTCTCCCTCTCTGAGATCCATCCAGACAGCCTTGCTGCTCTGAGGTGAGCAGTGTTACATCAGTAAAAGGGGCGGGAGGGGGATACTTTATCATTCAATTACTCTTGAACTACAGCTCTGACAGTATTGAAATAACACTCTCCATAGCCCAAATACTATGAAGATTAATTGGAGCTGCTTTTATTGTGAGGTGTCAGTCATAGCCTAATCCTCACTAATCAGTTCACACATGTCAGCCTTACGAGGACCAATGTCAACCTTGAAGGGATAGTAATGTTTCATTATAAAAGCAGCTCTAATTAATCATCACAGTATTTGGACTTTGGAGAGTGTTATTTCAATTATGTCAGAGTTGTAGTTCAAGAGTAATTCAATGACAAAGTCTCCCCCTCCCGCCCCTTTTACTGATGTAACACTGTTCAGCCAGATCAGAAGGGAGGTGCCCAGATAGAATGCAGAGAGGGACAATCTTCAATTAAGATAAGGGAAAAACCTGAAAAACTTGTCAAGGGGGGCAGGGTTTTCATTGTTTTCTAGAAAGAAGATTGTCCCCTTCTGTTATCTGTCTGGTCTTACAACCAGATTCCACATCTGAGAAGAGATGGCTTACACTAGGTAAAAGGGGCGGGAGGGGAAACTTTGCTTGTGAATATCTCTCAAACCATAAAACTTTGAGAAATAAGACTTATATCGTTCTTCATGTTTTTTTAATGCCTACAAAATAAAATAAAGATAAAACGAAGTATTACTATCCCTTTAATATTTTTTTTATTTATATACTTGTAGAAATGCTTAGTATTTTTTGCTCTTTTTGCAATACTTTCTCATTTTCAATTTTAGCAAGCTTGATTGCTTGTTTGCATATTTTATTACATTCTTTATATTTTTTTTAATGATGCATCTGACCTTTCTGACTTAAACATTTTAAAAGCCTGCTTCATATTTCCCTGTAAACCTGTTCATTAAGCTACATTGGTTTGAATCTGCTCCTCTTGTACTTATTCTCCCAGTGGAATAGTGACAAATATTTTTATGTAAGAGCGTTTTAAACATATTCCATGTTTCTTGTGCATATTTATCTTTGAAGGATTAATGTCCTTTAATACTGCTTGTAGAATTGAGGAAGGTGTAGAATAAGGGTCATGACCCATGCAGGCTCCTGTTCAGAAGAAGAGGGCCCTGGAAGCTGTGAATGGGCCACAGAGCAAGAAGAACATAAAGTGCCAGATAAATCCATAGGAAGACTAATCTGGAATGAGGAGTAAAGGCTTAAAGGGGGGACCCCTAAAGGCCTGGTGTTGTCTTCTTTGTGTTCAGACATAGTGACTCACACAATGCAATATGATCCTCAAGCCAAAATAACTGCCCACCCATGCTCTTAAAATCTCCCAACCTGGAGACATCTTAATGTATATACTCCATAGTGTAGCATAGGAACTGGAGAGTTTTGCACACTGGAGAATGTACCTTAGTACATTACCCCCACTGAGCTATTCTGTAGCAAACCAATGGCACCACAGGGGACATCTGTATACGTGTCATAGATCTGAATGGGGCTTTTATCCCCCTGAAAGGGGATAGGACTCCAAAGCATTGTTTTGTTTACTCCAGAATTACCACCAGAGGACTATATATGAACTGTCAGGGCCCCCAGGCTTGCTGAAAAAGGCCCTGCATATTTTTCTGTAGTTTTTCTGGAGTCCTATCATATTATGGGGCCTATGCCAGCCAGACAGGAAGCAATGAAAATAGGCAAGCAAATCTTGGAAGTGCTAAGTAAGTGATTCTCAATATTAGCTCAGAGGGCACGCAAACAATGCATATTTTCAAGATATTCTGATGACAGGTAGGTAAGTCAGTAGCTCAGTAATTGTGATTCATCTACCTGTGCTTAAGCAGGAATATGCTGAAAACCTGACCTATTAATGTGCCTCGAAAGTTGGCGTTGAGAATCACTAAACTAAATATATTGCTGGAGAAATTGCCTCTCTGGATCCGGGCATTTCGATAATAGCTTCAGGGGGCCTTATGTTCACAAAAAACGTGGGGGAGCTCTGGGAAAAACTAAATGCACCATAGGGGATAAATGCAGTTTTCCACTGAATTAAATGAGGCATTTAATACCTCGAATATTAGAGAGGTCTTGCAATGCATTGAAGACCTCTCTGGAATTCAAGGGCATGGACGGCACTTAACCCCTTAACGCCTGAGGACGTACATGTATGTCCCGAGCGGATGTCCCAGGTGGACAGAGGATGTACATATACGTCCCGGAAGTAATTCAGTAGAATGAAAAAAAAAAAAATGTTCGGAGGGTGTTAAGTGTCGGCTGCATGCGCGTGAGGCTGGCCACTAAGGGGTGAAGGACCACTGTGCAGTTTTTTGGGGTTTTTTTGCTTACTGGAATCAGAGGTCCCAGAATGAGGTGCAGCCACGCAGGGACCCCGGAATTCCAGGACGTACATGTACATCATGGGTCCTTTATGCATGTTCTACCCATGACGTACATGTACGTCCTTAGCCCTTAAGGTGTTAATTGGAATTTTGGCAATGTTGTGAGATTATCGTTAGCAATTAAGCTGGTGATATGGCTCAGTTGGTTAAGGCACCAGCTGTACAATCTGTTCAAACTGCAAGGTCACAGGTTCTAGCCCCAGGCGACTCGGCCTTTCATCCTTCCGAGGTAGATAAAATGAGCACCATTAAATTGGGTAATAATATCTATACCACCAAGCCTTGATAAAGGTCTGGTTTGTGGACCGAAATGTTGACCATTTTTTGTGCCTAAATTGCTTTAAATAAATCTTTTTAATAAGACCCACGGATGCTGCCCCCTCTTCTCTCTTTTATATATATAAAATTAATTAAAAAAAAATCCTAACTAGGATTACATGATACAATATCTAGCTAAAGGAGCTATATCTTTCTTCATTTTAGTTGAAGAGTGCATGATGTACTAAGAAAAGTGGTGTAATTCTAGGACAAAGCAATTTTAAAGGAGCAGTAAATGTTTTTAATGAAAAAAAAAAATATTGTAGGGATATAAATGTGGAAAAAAAAAACAACCGACAACAGTGGGAGTCCCATTGTTTTACTCAGCAGGAAAAGTTCTATAGTTTTTTTTTTTTAAAAAAGTTTACTGCTCCTTTAAAGGGAATCAATACAGTCCCAATCATTTTAGTGGGGTGTTTAACCCCTTCAATGCTAGAGAGATCTCCAACGGATTCCAAACCAATCCACTGAAGTCCACTCTGGTATTCAAGGGGTTAAAAACCCTATTAAAATTAATGGGGATTTTTATTTGTCCTCTAGTTGGTTTGCCCCAGATTTGTGTCACTTTTGTTTATGTGCATATGATCCCAAGTTTAGTTACTGACTTGTCAATGCTCAAATATAAAGTGACAGACCAATGCAGGAATATTGGAGCTGCCAGTGACAAGCTCTAGCATGTTAAGGTACATAGAAGAACAGATAACTTGGGTTGCTTACTGTATATTATGAGTTGGCACTGGTCCTCTATGATTGCGTAGAAGTTATTATTAAAATAATTGCAGTAAATATAATAATAATAATCACCATCATAATCACACAACACATAAGAGGGTGAGTCAGCTGGGCCCTACACTGGTTTGTACAGTAACAGAAGAGTGACATCAGGTGCACATGAAGACAACTACAACTGACATTCTATTGAATGAATTGGAGTGTGCTCTGTGCTGTTTTAAAGCCACAGCTGGGCCCTGGGCAAAGTGGTGGGCCTTCTTAAAGGGACAGTAATGTCCCATAACAAATGTTTAGAGTTTTGTAGAGATTAAAAAAGTACGCTAAATGCCACAAATCCTATCTCTCAAACTGCTATGGTTTAAGAGATATCCTCCGCCAAAGATCCCCTTTTCCTGATGTTATCTGTAAAGCTGACAGAAGGAGATCCATGTTGGCCAACACGAGGAGGCTCTTCAGCAGAGCCGCGATAGAGCGATTTAAAAAGAATTACTTCTTTGGAATGGTCTAAATAGTGTGTTTGCAAACCAGGCTTTGTAGACAGTTCCTAAGAAATATTTATATTACTATTGCGGCTCTGCTGAAGAGCCGCTTGTCGGTCCCCAGACCAGGAACACATTCTGTTAGCTTACAGCTGATGTCAGGAGAAGGGGAGGGAGAGGGGAACTTTAATGGAGGATATCTCTCAAACCATAGCAGTTTGAAAGATAGGATTTGTGGCATTTAGCTTATTTTTTATCTCTACAAAACTCTAAAAAAAGTATGGGACATTATTGTCCCTTTAACCCCTTGGCTGCTAGAGAGATCTCCCACTCGTTGCAGAACAATGTGTTAGAGATCTCTCTAGCATTCACTGGGTTCTAGCTTATAACATCTGAGACTACATAACTTTCAAAGAATTTGCATGAGGACATCGATACAACACACAATACTAAGAGCTTATATCTAGAGTAGTCTCACAAAATATTGCTTTTCACATCCATACAACCATACAATGAGGCTGATATACTAAGAAGAACTGGAGAGGCTCCAGAGCAAAGCAACTGCACCATAGGGGACAAAAAGAAACACTGGTCAATGTAAACTGAGGTTTTAACTCTTTGAGTGCATGAGGGGTACACAACGCACTCAAATGGTTAACTCCTTGAACGTTAAGATAGGACTACAATGCATTGCTTTGGGAACCTCTGAAGCAATCACGTAGTTAAAACCCCATTTAAATCAGTGGAGATTTTGGTAGTGTTGTTTGTCCTTATATATCAATTAATGTGCCCCAATGTTACTCCAGTTCTTCTTGTACATTATCCTCAATGCAAAGTTTTCCCTCTTTAAACAGAATACATTGTGTGCACCAGATCCAAAGGGTCCCAAACTGTACTTTAAAGAGGCAATGTTACTCCTTAATTTTGGGAGGCCCCTTCCACCAGTGGGCCATAGCTCCTTCCCACTTTGCCCTAATGTTAAAATATCTGTGTGTGTGCTTATGACATATGTTCATTGCAGATTGCATAAAGAAAACCTTTTTTCAATAAAACTCATTTTACAGCAGTGAGTTTTCCAATGTGATTTTAGATTTCTCTTATTAAAAAAAAAATCATTAGAACATGTGACTAAAATTGCTTAACCCTTTGAATGCCAGAGAGGTCTTCATTGCATTGCACTCAAAGGGTTAACCAAGATGGGAATGAGTCATATTGCAAATGTAAATTCTTGTCTTGATGGCTATATCTTAGCATTACCACATTAAGCCAAATCTATGGATGGTGCAGTAATTTTAATATGCAATATACTAGTGTAAAAGCCTGTGTACACGGGCAAAGGTCCGGGTGATGTTAAGCCTTTGAGTGCCAGAGGGGTACGCATCAAAGGGTTAAGATGCTGGTCCTGTTCTGCGTCCTGCCGCCGACGCAGTCATGCACTGTAGAGTCTGGCCGAAAGCACAGAATGCTCCCAGCATTCCTACACCTCCCAGCATTCTGTGCATTCGGACAGTCTCTACTGCGCATGATGGCTTCTGACAAACATCCTAGCAAATTATTATATAGGATACTGTAGAACAATGGTTCCCTAACATGTCCTCAAACCTCCCCAGCAGTCTGAGTGCAGGTACACCTCCCTTATCACAGAAGGATGTCAGAATGACTGATCCATTGATTGATCAACCTGTCATCATGAGAACCTGCACTGTCAGGGTGACTCAAGGACAAGATTGTGAAACACTGTTGTAGGGCTTTCCCTGTTATATAAAAAAGATACTCTGCTGCTGGGAGATGACTAAAAATGACTGCAGTTTAAACTTTTTTTCAAATGAAACTGCAGTTTTCTATTGTGTCACCAGGAGGCATTGTTGCTATCCCTTTTAAAAGCACAGTATATTTTCATTATATTTTACAAGCAGTGTGAGACGGCGTTGCCCGTCTGTTGAGCCAAAGATATATACATAGACACACACACAAATATTATCATGCATACATACATAGACATGCAGAGATTCATGCATACATATATACATAGACACACACATACAGACATTCATACATACAACCACATACATAGAGAGGCACCGCCACATACATGCATACACATAGAGATATTATTATGCATAGACAAGTGCACACATATACATACATAGACACACACACACACACAGCAATTACACACATATACATACACTGGGGGGCTGATATGAATGAGGAAGGTGGGAGGAGAGAAAGGAGAGTTGAAGCATAAGGGCTTTATCCTTTTGAGTGACAGAGGGGTAGTGAAGGCATTACATAGGAATGTGTTGCATAGTCGTCTACCACTGAAAGGGTTAAGCAGCTGTCCCAGCCTGTACTTCCACTTCTGAAGTCCAGTACAAGAGTGAAAAGGGTTAATGTGAGAAGCATGGCGGTGCAGCATAAAAACTTAGCAGAGCATACTTTGCCACTGTAAGACTCTGTGTTCTTTGTCAGAAGACTGTCCCTCCCCCTTTGTGTTTCACATACTTTTTTTTTTTAAATGAAGCTTTTATTGATTGGAAAAAAAACAGTGTACAGGATATAGGATATACAAACAAAGTACATATCTGTACCAATAAGACACAATAAGAAATCTGGAAGCATTGAAGACTGCAGTAAAATGACATGCAAATTCAAAGCATCAAAAAAAAAAGAAAGAAGAAAGATTCTAAGAGTAAAGAGGAAAAGAAAGGAGAACAAGAAGTGAAGTAGAGGAAGAATCGGAGCACAGGTAGAGAAAGGTAGAGATATGGGAGTCAAAGACAATTGAAAAAGGGGGAGGTAAGGACAGGAAAAGGGCACAGGTATGGGTAAGGGTATGAGTATGGGTGCGGGTACGGGTATGGGGCCCTGCAAAACATACAAATCCAGCCCAATAAGAATATAGGGACAATCCGCGTCATTAAGACACAGGCCATCACAACAATACAAGTTATTACAAAGGCATATGAAAATAAATGTTCCAGAGTCGCCAGTCAACATCAAAGGTCCCACGAGTGCCAAGAGTAGTAGCATGATATTTTTCCAAGAGAAAATAGTCTCTAAGCCTGCCTCTCCACTCTTCCACAGATGGTGGGTCCACAGATTTCTAATGAAGTGGGATACAAGCTCGCGCCACTGTCAGCGCAAGCAGTAATTGATAACCAAAGGACTTAAGGGGACTGTGAAGAGGAGGGAAGTCATTTAAAAGTGCCAAATGCGGAGTGAAAGGCAGGGGAGTCAGACAAATCTGTTTGAGTTCTGCAAAGACCGCCCTCCAGAATGGAGCAACAATAGGGCAAGCCCACCAGATATGGAGCATATCCCCGGCCTGCTGCAGACACCTCCAACAGAGGTCAGATGTACCAGGAAAGATTCTGGCCAATCTAACTGGTGTAAGATACCATCTGGTTAACACCTTGTAATTCGTCTCTCTAAGGGATACATTGGTGAGTACTGTCATGGCTCGTCTGAAAGAAGATTTCTAGAAGACCTCCGCGAGACCCTGTCCCAGATCCCTCTCCCAAGCCAACTGAAAGGCCCATTTAAGATCTGGAGGATCATGGGTCAATAGACGATAGAAACGAGAGATAGATTTAGAGGAAAAGCTCCCTTTATCCAGTAAACGTTCAAAAGTAGTACGAGGGTCTCGAGATGGGAGTCTAGAATAACGGGACATTAAGAAATGGTGTAGCTGTCTGTATCTCCACCATTCAGAGGCCGGCAAGGAGTAATCCTGTTGGAGTTGTTGAAAAGATATTAAGCCTGTATCCGTCAGTAGTGATGAGAATGTGCACAGACCCGCCAAAGTCCATCAAGAGAACGCACCCATCGCTAGACCAGGGGGAAAACTAGGATTCCCAACAAAAGGAAGACAGAGGGGTGGAAAGGGGGCCCACGAATATTTCAGATTCAAAGAGTACCACAGGTAAAGCAAGTGACCCAAAATCGGGTGGGCAAGACAAGGGGGAGGAGCATCAGTTTTAGAAGACAGCAGAAGTTGCCGAACATCCCATTGTGGGAACAACAACTGCAATATCAAAATCCAGCCCCCTGTCATGTGGGGCAAGACCAGACATTGCGAGCAAAATAGACAAATGACATGCATGGTAGTATGTACGGACGCAGGGGACACCCATGCCACCCTGAGATGGCGGAAGGTAGAGCAGCTTCCTAGGTAAACGCGGGTGTTTGTTGTGCAAATAAAGTCAAGCAATAAGTTTTGAAGACCCTGAACAAGAGACAAAGGAAGAGCTAGAGGAATAGTCTGAAAAAGGAACAGAATTTTAGGTAAAGCTATCATCTTCACTAATTGAACACGGCCTAGCCAGGAGACATAAAGCGAGGACCAGTGCAAAAAATCAGACTTAAGAGATGATAGAAGATGATCATAATTAAGTTGAAGGACGTCAGGCAGTGCAGCTGTTAGAAAAATACCTAGATACTTGAGCTTCCGAGGGTCCCAGCAAAACGGAAAGACTCTTTCCAAATGCCTTTGAGCCTCAACCGACACATGAACCCCAAGCAGTTCAGATTTAGAAAGATTTACCTTAAATCCTGAAAATACAGAGAAAAGTGAAAGCAAATGAAGCAGAGCTGTTAAAGAGTTGAAAGGGTCAGTGAGAGATAGCAAAATATCATCAGCGAAGGCAGCCAGGCGAAAATCACAATTCCCAATCCGGATACCCTGAATCCCGGTAGATCCCCGAATCATAGCCAACAAGGGTTCCAGAGTTAAAACAAAAATGAGAGGCGAGAGCGGGCAGCCCTGCCGTGTTCCGTTCGAGATGGCAAAACTAGTAGAAAGCGATCCATTAGCCTTGATCCGGGCCGTCGGGGCAGAGTAAAGAGACAAAATGGAAGCATAAAAACGAGGTCCAAGGCCAATCCATTTAAGAACCGCCTCCATATACGGCCATTGCACTCTATCAAAGGCCTTTTCAGCATCCAGCGAAAGAAAGATAGTAGGCGTAACATGAATTTGAGCATGATGTAGGAGAGATAAGGCTTTGACAGTGTTATCACGAACCAGTCTCCCTGCGACGAAGCCAACCTGGTCAGAGTGGATCAGGGAGGGAAGATGACACTGTAACCGGGTCGCTAAAAGTTTAGCAAACAATTTCAAGTCAACATTCAATAAAGATATGGGCCGATAGCTACCACATTGCAGAGGATCCTTACCCGGTTTAGGAAGAACAGAGATATGAGATTCTAACGATTCGGACGGCCATGCACTCCCTAATAGGATCGCATTGAAAGTATCTAGCATATATGGAAGCAGGGTACTCCGAAAAGATTTGTAATAAGCTACTGTAAATCCATCAGGACCAGGGCTCTTGCCACTAGGAGTCAAACCCAAGGAATGTTCCAATTCCCTCATAGTAAAGGGCTGGTCTAAAGATAAAGCATCAGAGTCTGACAGCTTTGGGATATTAGCCTTAGTAAGAAAATCCGTGATAGCAGAATGCACTGAGGTATGTGTAGCGGGAGGGTCATGTGCCAAGTTATATAACGAGGAATAGAACGTACGGAAAGCTTCGAGGATATCCTTGGGCCCAGTTACCAAGCCACCAGCAGGATCATGAATTTTCGGAATATACATCTGGTCCCTCTTTAATTTAACTAACTTCGCCAGGACCTTTCCTGATTTATTGCCACAAATGTAATTGTGGTATTTATACCACATATGTGTTCTAAGACACTGGGATTGTAAAAGCATATGAAGCTCTTTGCGAGCATCTAAAAGTTCCCCATAGACGGTATCTGAGGCTCCAAGCTTATGATGGGTTTCCAAATCCGCAATAGAAAGCAGCAATTGCTGCAAGCGAAGGGCCCGTTCTCGCTTCTTGCGAGAACCTTCCTTAATGAAGAGTCCCCTAATTACACGCTTATGCGATTCCCAAATAGTCGGAAGGGACACATCAGAAGTCATGTTTTCATCAAAGAAGTGTGAAAGGGCCTGGGAAATGTGTTGCGTCACCAAATCATCTTGCAGAAGAGACTCATTAAGCCTCCAAGAAGGAGAAGATGATGAGAGTGTACGGATAGCTACCGTTAAGGAGACCGGAGCATGATCTGATAAGGTTTGCAAACCAATAGAGGGATGTAGTAACTGGTCCAAATGATAGTGGTCAATAAAGATATAATCAATTCTGGAGTATGATTTGTGAACAGAAGAGTAAAATGAGAAGTCTCTATCAGTAGAATCCAGTAAATGTCGTGATGTGAGAAGAGAATTGATTGCCCTCAGAATAGAATAGCGGAGAGAAGACCGCCCAATGGAGCAGTCCAGTCGTGGGTCAAGAGGCAGATTGAAATCACCCCCTAAGACAAGGGTACCACTCTGAAAAGAGTCTAGGCGGTTCAGGGTCTCACGGAGGAAGGGAAGCTGGCCAGAATTAGGACAGTACACATTAGCTATAGTAAAAGGCTTAGTACCAAAAAAAACCCTTAATGAAAATATAACGCCCCTCTGGGTCGGCTAAAAGATCAACATGAGTCCAAGAAACAGACTTGTAAATCAATATAGCTACACCTTTAGTTTTGGTAGGTGTTTCAAATACTTTACATGTTACAGACTGACACTTATAGCCTTAACCCTTTGATGCCTCAGACATATTACACATTTATTATTCAGCATCGGCTAAGGAGAAAGTGTGATGGAAGTTACAGTCCAGTGATATATTGAGGGCACCCGGAGTACTGGAGAGTTACAGGTCGAGGTGTTTCAAATGTGAGATCCACTTTTTGTCACTCCTCGTCTGTTGTCCCCAGCACGGGGGGGGGGGGGGGTGTGCCAGCATCAAACATCTCTATCAGAGACAATACATTGTGCTCCTCTCACGATCACATTTGCCTGTTGATCGCCGCTCCGGAGTCTCTCTCTCTCCCCTCTCCATGCCTGGCCCTTGCTGTTCATTTTAATGCCTGAAGAGGGGAGAGAGAGAGACTCCGGAGCAGCGCTCAACAGGCAAATGTGATCGTGAGAGGAGCACAATGTATTGTCTCTGATAGAGATGTTTGATGCTGGCACACACACCCCCCAGTGCTGGGGAAAACAGACGAGGAGTGTAAGTGACAAAAAGTGGATCTCACATTTGAAACACTTTAGCCGATGCTGAATAATAAATGTGTAATATGTCTGAGGCATCAAAGGGTTAAGGCTATAAGTGTCAGTCTGTAACACGTAAAGTATGTGAAACACAAAGGGGGAGGGACAGTCTTCTGACAAAGGACACAGAGTCTTACAGTGTCCAAGTATGCTCTGCCAAGTTTTCATCGGTGATATTCATCATAATGCAGTGCAGGCCCCGGCAGGACAGAGGTGAGGGAGAGCCGTTGATGCAGTAATCGGCCGGGTTTGACTGGGCACAATGATCCGAACCCTTCCTCCTACCAGAAGTCCACCTGCCGCCCCTTGATCCTTGTTCGGACAGCGGGGAGTTGAGCTGGTTGGTGTTCCAGTGGTTAACCCTTTGAGAGGCAGAGTTGAACGCATTGGTTTGGGAGAGACAGTGTGTTGTGTCTGGCTTTGACTGCAAAGTTGGGTGGCTTGTGTGTATGTGTGGGGCTTCTGTCTGTTTCTGGGGCGTGTGTGTGTCTGTGGTGTGGGAAAGTGTGGCAGCCATTTTTTTTTCTTCAGTTGTATAGTGTTGAGCGGCCTGAATAGTGGGGGCAGGCCAACTCCCTGCCTGGATTTTCACACCGATAGAAGTGGCCTTCGGCCACTGCAATTGACGTGAAAATCACGCCCCCATTGAATCACCCAATGGGAGCAGTAACTCTTCCTCACTGCTGCCCCTGGGTGTGTTTTGGCAGGCACAAAGTCTTCTTTTATATATATAGACAGGTATATTCCTGATGAGTAAAACCAAGCTAATCTTACTGTTGGCGGATCCTTTATTCAAATTGTATTACAATATACTTTTGTGTTTTTAAAACTATTAGTAAAAGTCACATCTGGGGCCCAGAATACAAAGTATAAGACTCAAGCTCTCCAATAGAGGCCATTAAACACTGTGCCATCTGGACACCAGTTGGAGTTTCCGTGCTATCAGTATAATAATTAAAAATACACAAGTTTGAGTTGTTATAACTTTTGAATGAAGCATTCTTTCAGCAATTAGAAAATCCTTGATTCATTCAACTGTAAAAGCCATACGATATATATTTTATAAATATTAACCCTTTGAATGCCAATGGTGTATGCAATACACTGCTAGGCAATGCATTGCGCAACCCTCTAGTGCTCAAAAGGTTAATTGTTCTGTTAAGCTAGTTATTCCTAGCTCATGAGCAATGTGATTTTGTATTGTAGGGAAGCAATCTCACCTATACCAATTTCAGCAACTGTGTGCATAATATATACACCATGGGTCCTCAACTCAATC
The DNA here is from genome assembly GCA_037306005.1 of Rhinophrynus dorsalis. Lineage (NCBI taxonomy): Eukaryota > Metazoa > Chordata > Amphibia > Anura > Rhinophrynidae > Rhinophrynus > Rhinophrynus dorsalis. The sequence goes on from CM074722.1 coordinate 221,337,793, forward strand.
ACATACAGAACAGATTTAAGGAATATCCAATAACTAGTGTTGCCTGTCTCTTTGGTTTGTTTTTAAGCAATCATTAACCCTTTGAGTGGCAGAGGGTTACGCAACACATTCCAATTCATTGCATACCCCTGGCACTCAAAGGGTTAATGTGGGGCTCAGCGAGACAGGAGTGTATATAATGTATCTTAATGCCCTGTGTCAGTGAGGCCCACATTAACCCTTTGAGTGCCAGAGGGGTACACAATGCATTCAAAAGGGCCACTGAAAGGGTTAAGCATTGGTTAAAAAATAAGCAAAGATACAGGTTAATCACCCAGCGTAGTCAACTTTATATATTTACGACCCAGTGATGTGAAAGCAAGCAAAGTAGGCTCAATAATGACATATAATTCATAGAAACATATTTTTAGCCCCATGCCCTTGTTTCCAACACACGAATTACAAAAACATTTTAGGAACACGTTTCTGTCATCAATATAATACAGCTACAAATGAAAGTCTGCTGAAAGAATGTAAATGTTGAAATTACAAGGACCACTGGGTTACGTACAAATATAGTCCTTAAAATGTTAATACCTTTCTTGTGACACTGTCTGAAGGTTGTTGGGGAAAACTACTGTTTGTGCAGGGGATATGTCTCCACCTACAGAGTGTGACATCACTGCGTGTTCTGGGGGTTTGTTAATCCTTTGACCAATGCATTGCAGAGTGATGCACTTCGTACAGCTCTGGTACTGAAAGGGTTAATGCCTCCCACTGATGCTGTTGCCAAAGTTGATATTAGCCATAATATCAAGCATGCTTTCTTACGCAGTCAGTCTGTGGCTGGGAAGGAGCAGACAGGGTGTGAAGAGTTTGTCAGAGGCCGTGAATCCACTGACACCAGCGATCCCTTTACTGGCCTTACAGGGAAAGTAAAAAAAAATGCCATTACCAGGGCAAACCATCTGTATTACACAGCATCGGGGAAGCCTCATCCAAAGAGTAACAGTGTACGCTTTCATATCCCTGTCAGTGTGACACTTGAATTGCATAACCTAGTGCAGCACTGGGGGGAACAGTTGTAGAAGCAGTCACAGCTTAGCCTTGCATATCGTGTGTCCTGAGCACGATATGTAAGACTATTCTGTGAGCACTTGTAGGACAGAACCACAGTGCTGCACTGTCATCTGTGGCAGATATGCAAGTGTACGGTATTGACACTGGGCAGGATATGGAAGTGTATGCTGTCACTGTTTGGATGTGGCTTCTCACGATTCTGCTAGTCTGTTACTATGGCACTGAATAGGTTAAGAGTGTACCTAATGGGTGCCTGTCCTCTGTGTTTTGAAAACAATAATACAACATTAACCCCTTGAATGGCAGGACATTCCCCCCGGTGGTGCAGGTTCCGTTCAGTGGCATTCTACATGTCCATCTCAGGCCCCTGAGAGAGTGTGTGTGTGTCTTGTGTCACAGTGTGTGTCTTTGTGTCACAGTGTGTATGTGTGTTAGCCACATGGAAGTTGAGGGAGGGATAACTTCTTGAAGAGATTTTAACAGCAGTGGCCAGGGCCCAAAGGTCCCTGCCCACTCCTGTCAAAATCACGCCCCCCCCCCCGTATCTCCAGGACAGGCATTATGGAGGGGATTTTAATATCTCATCCTTACTCCTGCGTCTCCGGGTGTGTGTGCTCGGCCCACCAAAGTTAATTGATGACCCCAGTGAATAAATCACACTTATTGCACCAATAATTTACCCACAACCCTCTACAATCTGATCTGGAGGCAACCAGTGAGACTGTATTTGAAAATCGCTGATATGTAAGGTATTTTGGTTATACAAATTTGTAACACTGCACAATCTCCAAACATCTTTTATTATCAGGTATTTGCTACTCTCAGTTCAAACATTTGTTTCTCTTTATCGTAAAGTTAATTTGTCTTTAGTTTCTTTTTAGCAAATTTTTTTTCAAACCACTGCATAAGCTGTTAGAATTATACAAGGAACCATTCTACAAGACTGTAATTGAGCTGATCTTTCCATATATGCCATATAAAACATGCACATTCTGTAAGAAAGGCAACAGAGCCCTCTTCTGTTCAAAAATAATACTTACACCAGGGTGTACAAACAAACAATTTTAAAAGTCAGTGGGAACTGAGAAAATATTTGATGCTCACATTATGCTAAATAATTTAACCGCATTAAATCCTTGGATACTAAAGTGTTAAAGACAATCATGTGTGAGGACAGAAAACATGGTGAAATAATATAGACAAATGTATGAAACCCATGCTTATGTTTACAGTCTATCTTAAAATTTGCTATATAGACAAATATTCAGCATATCTGTCTTATTTGTGAAGATCAGGGGTCCCGCTCGATTCTGTTGGGGAGGGAAAAAAATGCATTGCCAAAATGAGTTTCATCCCATACATACAATAGGAATTCTATTACCTGGCTAGCATCCTCTATATAAAGTGTTGATCACATGAACTCTCATTTATGGATGGAACAAACTTTTTGCCTCAAAAGCAAAACAGGCGAAAAATGGTACTTACCATCAAGCAGGAAATTTTTCACACACAGTGCAGATTTTCCGTTTTTTTCCCCGTCTAGCTCATTGCACTGAAATCAATGAAATATTGAATTTCCCCCACCACAAAGCAAGTTTTCCTTACTTTCCGGCTGGCATAGTATAAAAGGGGTATCAAGTTCCAGCAGCATACCATTTCTGCATTTGTTAAAAGATACCGAAAGCAGCATAATTTTGCAGCTAGTTAGTATAGGCAAATACATTAAAATTGGAGTGTAGGTTAGGGAGTCTTGAAGGAAGGAAATGTGTTCTCTGTGTTTGAGAAGTCTGTGGGCACTTTGGGGAAGTGGAGATTTACCCAGAATACCTCAAAATCTTGGTTGACTGAAACAGGCAGCTTTGATCCAAGTTCTTTCCTATCTGTTTGAGGGGAGTCTCGAGGTGTGAGAAAGGAGCAAATCTGATAGGTGACTGATATGAGCTGTGACTGAGGCAGACTGATACTAGAAGAGAGTTATAGAATTTTGTAAAGAGCATCACACACACACAATCAGTTCTGTACTTCACTGCTAAAAGGATAGTAATGTCAGAAAAAAGTATTAACTATATGGTAGATACAATTAAAAGAGAGTACTTGCGCTTATTCATATCCCTCAAACCGTTATGGTTTGAGAGATATACGAAAATAAAGTTCTCCGCTGCCTCCCCTTTCTCATAAGTCAGCCGTATAGCTGACGGCATGAGATCCTGGTTCCTGGACCAGATGGCGGCTCTACAGCAGCACCGACATAGCAATACCTAACAATAAATACTTCATCGGAACGGTCTACAATGTGTGCCTGATTTGCAGGCACCCGTTGTAGACAATTCCAATGAAGTATTTATCTTTAGATAAAGAGCCGCGTCTGGTCAAGTGACCAGAATCTGCTTCTGACAGCTTTACAGCTCATCAAGCAGAAAGGGGAGGAAGTGGTGAACTTTATTTTCGCATATCTCTCAAACCATAACGGTTTGAGAGATACGAATAAGCGCAAGTACTCTCTTTTAATTGTATCTACCATATAGTTAATAATTTTTTTCTGACATTACTATCCCTTTAAATAATGTTCAGCAAACTAATGGCAGGGGTAAGGTGAAATGAATAGTAGCAGTGCAGGGATGTTAGTAAAGTGGTAGTTTAACAGTTGACTGCAGTCATGGTTGCTGCAGTGTGTACAATAGATGATGATGGTCCTTCTCTTCCTGAGAAGGCAGTTTGTCAGGTCCCATAAAAAGTTCCACCACCACCACCAGAAATACTAAAAAACAAAAAATTATGTAAAGAACTGAAGATGACAACTAGTCACATTCTGGTGTTGATGGCATGATGGAGGAAGGTGTAGCAGTTCATCCAACTGCTTCATCAGACAGTGAGAATAAAACACCAGTCCTCAAATTAACAGCACTGAGGAGGAAGGTTGCTACATTATACCACTTTTAGGAACACTGCTATGACCACTGATTAATGTTTATGAATAATATAGTAATAACGGAAGGTTAAATAGGATGTTGGAAATACCCAACCAACTGCTATTTGGAGTCAGGGAAATAATTTTTTGGCATAACTGTGGTTTAATTAGAATTGGCTTTAAAGGGACAGTAATGTCCCATAAAAAATGCTTATAGTTTTGTAGTGGTTAAAAAAAAAATTAACTATATGCCACAAATCCTATCTCTCAAACCGCTATGATTTGAGAGATATTTGCATTCAAAGTTCCCCTTCTCCTGATGTCAGCTGTAAAGCTGACAGCAGGAGATCCGTGTCAGCTGACACGAGGAGAGAGCCAAAATCACATTATTTAAAACTAACTACTTCTTTGGAACAGTCTACAAAGTGTGCTTGCAAACCAGGCACACGTTGTAAACCTTTCCAATGAAGTAAGTCTTTTCCAATTATGCAATTTCAGCTCTGCTACAGAGCCGCTGGCTGGTCCCCGGACCGGGATCTCCTATTCTCAGCACAGCGCTGAGGACAGGAGAAGGAGAGGGGAACTTTGAATGCGAATATCTCTCAAACCAAAGCAGTTTAAGAGATGGGATTTGTGGCATATAGTTTAATTTTTTAAGCACTACAAAACTATAAGCATTTTTATGGGACATTACTGTCCCTTAAAGAGTTTTTTCCTCCCTCTGGCTTAACAGGGGTGATATGGCATAGCTGGTGAGATGGCTCAGTTGATTAAGGCACCAGCTGTAGAATCTCTTCAAACCGCAAGGTCACAGGTTCTAGTCCCAGCAAGGTCAGTTCATCCTTTCTGAGGTAGATAAAATGAGTAACATTAAACTGGGTAATAATATCAATATTATTACTATAATATAATAATATCTATATCCCAGGACATACTTGAAAATGAGGTATCCTCAAGGTATCCTTCCTGGTAAAATACTTTGATATTATTAAGGATATATGTACAATTTGTAAACAATGTTTTTATTTGTCTATTCATTTTTTTTTTATATTTTCATAAATGGTGTCTTTATAAATTCAGCAAATTAATTGCTTATTTTATGTAATGCCATATAATTGGTGGACATTTCAATCATATTGATATGTACCGGTTTTATTATATTTCTTCTGTTGATGGGAATAGGAAAGTTCAAGTAAGAGGAGCATTTTGATGTTTTATACATACAATAGTTTTGACTGATTTATACACTTTCCTGTTTTCTTGCTTGACTAACAGTAGCCAAAAAATTGTCCTACTAAAATTAGGGCTAGAAATATGTTTTGTTTCTATAATAGCCTACACATTGGTAAGCCAAGAAACATTATTTGGAAGTAGGAAACTTAACCCCTTAAGTACCGGCGTGAGCATGCGTGGCCGGCACTTGGCTTTTTTTTTTTTTTTTTACTTCCGGTTCAGGGCTTCCGGAGCGGTGTGCAGCCACGCCGGGAGCCCTGAACTCCATGACGTGCCAGGACCGTCACTGGTCCTTAAGTGCCTTACCGCCGTGACGGTCCTGCCACGTCAGTGGTCGCAAAGGGGTTAAAGCAAAATAAAGGTATAACGTAAATATAAAAAATACGACTTAGCACGGCAGCAGCCATATTCGCACAAATGATTAAAACAATACAAATAATTATCCTTCCCTGCTAATAGGCAATCATATTCTGCAGGATGCATGGTTCTTAGGTACGTTGTCACACCCTGTATCCTGTTTGTCTCCATAGTATTACTGTATGTAGTCATTGGGCCACATCAGGTGCAATGTGTGGACACAAATTGCCATATTCGTACCTGTACCGAATTGCTGTCTAGATGGTGTCATGGCATTTTGCGGAGGGATTAGGGATTGAGTGGAAACACTTTGGATGGGTGTGGTACTTGGGAGGGGTGGAGTCACTGGTGGTGAGAGCTGCAAAGGCTGATGGGGAATTGCTGCTGGCTGCAACCAATTTGGTCTCCTTAGTGGAGGTTTTCTTGTACCCACATTTTTGAAGGGGGTAGTAGAAGTCAGTAGCAGCAACAACAGTGGAGTGGGAGTGGGACTTTTCTTTTTTTTGGCATACATGGTAGTTTGCTTGTGCTGCATATGCTTAATCAATGCACTTATTCTAGTGTGGGATTCCTGCTTTCTCATCTTTACTGTTTGATCTCATAGAGTGCATAGAGCATGTGTAGTTTCCTGCTCTGTTCCAGACCCCAGGGAGAAATATTCCCACATCTAGGACTTCAGTGCAGGAAGAGGAGATGATGTTATTGCACCTGCAATATGTGCTGAAGAGCCTTAGTCTGACCAAGCACATGATGAACACTGGTCTCTTCATTTATATTAGGTTGTCATTGAAAGAGCCAGGTTAGCATCACATTTTCACCACAGTTGCCGAATGGGAGGGGGTAAAATATTAATTAGTCATTGACTTCAAAAATAATATGAAATGTAGCCATAAACTGATGTCAATATGAGACATATAATGATTATACAGTGAGTCACTGAGGCATATATTTCTAACTTATGTGTTGAATTTTTGTGTTGCAGCTGCACTCTGAATCCTGTATCTATTTTCTGTAATCCAGATCATTTAGGAGATTTGTTGTTGCAGTCTTGTTTTTGATGTATAGCTTGATGTGGTGAGTGTTTTTGCAAGTTGCCCTGCGTAAATATATAATTGCAAAGTAACTGTGGTTATCGTGATGATTCTGGAGACTCAGATGGCTGGAAATTTAAGCTGTAGCTTGTGACAAAGTATAGGCTTCCACTTTCTGGATGCTCTGTTGTACTTAAAAATGGACGGAATTTTGCCATTATGGTGTCAAAATGAAACTGATAGGGTGGGGAATACTGCCGGGTAAAATAATCAACCAAATTATAGATTGCACCATCTGAATGGTAGCGGATTGTCTTGTAGGTTATAGAGGTCTCCCGGAATACGTCTGCTCCAGATGGCTCCCCCCCCATGCCCCTCCCAAATAAAGCAGAAGTAAACCCTAAGACTAAAATAGTTTTATTGAATGGGTATGTCACACTAACTAATTTTATTCAAATCCCATAATTCAACTTACCGAGTTGCTCACCTGAACCTGCTCCAATTTCTGTAGAATCAGGTAAAACAAGCTCTTTCGATTAAGCTATTTTAATCTTGAGGAAGAATGTGCAAAAGAAAACCATAATAAAATAGCAATTACTTTTTTCTTTAAAACAACACATTTTCTTTAAAACAACACATTGTCAAAAAGATGTAGAGAATTTTTTACTAGACAACACCATGAAAGAATTTTAGAGAAAATTTTCTGGGCATAGTCAAAAATGATTTCAAAGTAAATCATATATACTCATTTTTAAAAATCTCACAGCGCTAACTCACCATAACATTTACATGTAATATATAAAATAAGGGAATGACTAAGTGACTAAAATATAGATAGCAGCAAGGAAGACTCCCACAAAAATTAGGCCAAAATCTAAAGTGAAGACAAACAACAAAAAACAGACCTGTGCTCCTCCATTCAAGTTATGTATGTATGTATGTATCTTTATTTATATGGCGCCACACAGTGTACGCAGCGCCTTACAATAGACATATGTTACAATAAATAAGAGGGGATGAAATAAGTGCGACATTCATAGAAACAATGTGAGAGAGGTCCCTGCCCCAAGGAGCCTACAGTCTAAATGGGTAAAGGGAGACATACAATGGGGTAAGAGGGTGTTAAGCGCTGAGATTACAAGTGCTGAGTTTGGCCAAAGGCAGTGCATGGTCCTAGTGCTCCAGAAGATAAGACTTCAGGGTAGACTTAAAGACAGAGGGGGATTTTTCTAGGCATAAGGAGAGGGGTATGGAGTTCCATAGGTATGGAGCAGAAAGCGAGAAAGGTTTGAGACGGGAGAGGGCAGAGGGTGTGGAAGGTGCAACAAGAAGTGCATTGTGTGATGAGCGAAGGAAGCGGCCAGGAACATAACAGGAGATGAGGGAAGAGATGTAAGGAGGGGTAGCAGTGTGGAGAGCGTTAAAGGTGAGAAGAAGGACTTTGTAATTGATGCGCTGCTGAATTGGGAGCCATGACAGCTGTCTGAGAATTATGTGGGCAGGTTCAGTTTTTGGGGAGAGTGTGGTGATTCGTGCAGCTGAGTTTAAAACAGATTGCATAGGTGAAAGATGAGTAGCAGGGAGGCCAGTTAGTAGGATATTGCAATAGTCTAAGCGGGACAGAATGAGGGCACGTATAAGAGTTTTAGTAGTTTGTTGGGAGAGGAACGGGCGGATTTTAGCAATGTTACGGAGAAAGAAGCGAGATGATCTAGCCACAGAGTTAATGTGAGGGGAGAAGGAAAGAGAGGAATCAAATATGGCCCCAAGGCAGCGTGCTGAGCTGACCGGATCAATATCAATTCCATCAACTGTAATGGTTAAGCTAGGTGTTCAGCAAGGTCTTGGTGGGAAGATTAGCAGTTCGGTTTTGGCCATGTTAATCTTCAGCTGACGCTGTGCCATCCAGGAGGAAATGGCCAAGAGGCAGTCTGAAATTTTTGCAGGGGGCAGAGCATTTGCTCCCCTCTTCCTAAGTGCCCCTCTTCTAAAGTGTCTCCAAGAGTTTAACAACTGAGTTATTGGGTGACCCATTCTCTTCTCATCCACAGGTATGAACATTGTATCATCTGCCTTGTTGAAATCTTAACCCCTTGTGTGCCTGGTGCATCTGGAGCTATATTTGTCTGGGTATGAACATTGTATCATCTGCCTTGTTGAAATATTAACCCCTTGTGTGCCTGGTGCATCTGGAGCTATATTTATCTGGGTATGGACATTGTATCATCTGCCTTGTTGAAATATTAACCCCTTGTGTGCCTGGTGCATCTAGTTATTCAAATGTGCACCCTGTATAAAGCACATTTTATACCACTGTGTTAATAAATAAGAGGATTTTAGTCTTACCTGTCAAAGGGACAGTAATGTCCCTTAACAATTACATCAGGAGAATAGGAACTCTAGCGGAGGATACAGTGAGGGAAAAAATTATTTGATCCCGTACTGATTTTGTACGTTTACCCACTGACAAAGAAATGATCAGTCTATAATTTTAATGGTAGGTTTATTTGAACAGCGAGAGACAGAATAACAACAAAAAAATCCAGAAAAACGCATTTCAAAAAAGTTATACATTGATTTGCATTTTACTGAGTGAAATAAGTATTTGACCCCTTTTCAGAACATGACTTAGTACTTGGTGGCAAAACCCTGGTTGGCAATCACAGAGGTCAGACGTTTCTTGTAGTTGGCCACCAGGTTTGCACATATCTCAGGAGGGATTTTGTCCCACTCCTCTTTGCAGATCCTCTCCAAGTCATTAAGGTTTCGAGGCTGACATTTGGCAATTCGGACCTTCAGCTCCCTCCACAGATTTTCTATGGGATTAAGTTCTGGAGACTGGCTAGGCCACTCCAGGACCTTAATGTGCTTCTTCTTGAGCCACTCCTTTGTTGCCTTGGTCGTGTGTTTTGGGTCATTGTCATGCTGGAATACCCATCCACGACCCATTTTCAATGCCCTGGCTGAGGGAAGGAGGTTCTCACCCAAGATTTGGCAGTACATGGCCCCGTCCATCGTCCCTTTGATGCGGTGAAGTTATCCTTTCGCCTTAGCAGAAAAACACCCCCAAAGCATATTGTTTCCACCTCCATGTTTGACTGCGGGGATGGTGTTCTTGGGGTCACAGGCAGCATTCCTCCTCCTCCAAACACGGCGAGTTGAGTTGATGCCAAAGAGCTCGATTTTTGTCTCATCTGACGACAACACTTTCACCCAGTTCTCCTCTGAATCATTCAGATGTTCATTGGCAAACTGCAGACGGCCTGTACATGTGCTTTCTTGAGCAGGGGGACATTGCAGGTGCTGCAGGATTTCAGTCCTTCACGGCGTAGTGGGTTACCAATTGTTTTCTTGGTGACTATGGTCCCAGCTGCCTTGAGATCATTGACAAGATCCTCCAGTGTAGTTCTGGGCTGATTCCTCACCATTCTCGTGTTCATTGAAACTCCACGAGGTGAGATCTTGCATAGAGCCCCAGAACGAGGGAGATTGACAGTTATTTTGTGTTTCTTCCATTTGCGAAAAATCGCACCAACTGTTGTCACCTTCTCATCATGCTGCTTGGGAATGGCCTTGTAGCCCATTCCAGCATTGTGTAAGTCTACAGTCTTGTCCTTAACATCCTTGGACAGCTCTTTGGCCTTGGCCATGGTAGAGAGTTTGGAATCTGATTGATTGATTGCTTCTGTTAACAGTTGTCTTTTATACAGATAACAAACTGAGATTAGAAGCACTCCCTTTAAGGGAGTGCTCCTAATCTCAGCTTGTTACCTGTATAAAAGATACCTGCGAGCCAGAAATATTGCTGATTGATAGGGGGTCAAATACTTATTCACTAAGTAAAATGCAAATCAATTTATAACTTTTTTGAAATGTGTTTTTCTGGATTTTTTGTTGTTATTCTGTCTCTCACTGTTCAAATAAACCTGTCATTAAAATTACAGACTGATCATTTCTTTGTCAGTGGACAAACGTACAAAATCAGCAGAGAATCAAATAATTTTTTCCCTCATTGTATCTCTCAAACCATTTTTTATGGCACATTACTGTCCCTTTAAAGGGGAACTACCACCCCACACAATCTTTACCTTCACTAAGTCTCCATCTGGCGACTAGGTGCTTAGTAGCGCTAGTCACCAGAATAATTACCTTATTTAATAGATTTCTCCTTTCTTCCATGGGTGACAGGTTGACGGAGCACGGACATCTTGCCATTGTGACGTCCATGCGCCTGCTCTGTGTCACGGTTACCCAGAGAAGTTCAGGAGTCAGTACGGTTTAGTTAATGCAGTTTATTAATAAATGACATACAGCGGGTATATACAATATATACAATAAGAATAAGCACAAGGTAATAGCCAGCAAGCCTGCTATCAGAAATAATAGGTTGCAAAGCTAAACCACTGTGCTGGAGGTTAGGCCTTAGAAACTGGAAGTCTCAGCTGGAACCAGGAACAGGAACCCAGGATCTTGATCCGAAGAGGAATAGGGTCTGACTCAGCCTGCAGTCAGATATGTGAGTCTACCAGAGCCCCAGGCCTGCACTATTTTGGGTGTCTGATCACCAAGGGAAAAGACGTAAGAATAGTCAGACAGAGCCACTAATCAGCACCAGAGGGGATAGTCAGACAAGCCAGGTTATACACAGATCAGGTAGTCATGCAGAGCCACAAGTCTGCACCAGATTGGATGTCCACTATTAGGGGTTAGGCAAAAGAATAGTCAGACAAGCCACAGGCCAGCACCAGAATGGATGGAAGACTAGCCAGGTCATACACGGAGCCCAATGCAACAGATCTGCTTTGAACAACAACGCAAGGGCATCTGAGTCAGGCCTCAGTCTGCCCTTTAAACCCCTCCACAGGAAGTAGGAGGAGCAGCTCAGAGGGAGGAAGTAGGAAGTTGGTAGGCAGAGACTACAGTAAGCAAACAGATAAAACAGAGGCCTGCAGCATGCTAGAAGCCTTGTGCCTGAAAGGGATGCTGAAGTCAAGGTAAGATGTAACACTCTGTCAGTCACAGCTGGAGCCAAATGGCTCCTATGGCTCTCTATATTGTAGAGAAGAGAAAGCTTCTTAGGTAGTCCTGCAACAAAGAAAGGGATTGATTCCCAAAAATTTGCAGAATGAATGTATGAAATTCAAGGAAAGTAAGAGTTTTAGATATAAACAATCGAGTTTCAGATATAAACAATCATTTGACATACAGGTACAATGGGGAGGCGACGGTTCCTCCCTAAAGGCTGGAACAATTGTAGAAAAATTTGTGGATGGAGCCTCCCATGCCTCCATATCAGGTTACCCCACTAGCCCCTCCCCAGATAAAATTGAGAAAAGCCTATTAAGTAGGACAGAAAGAAATAAGAAAGGAAAGCTCCTGTGAGCAGCAGACCCAAGAGGACTCCCACGCCCAGCACTTGAAGGCCAAGCATGGTCCCTTTCACTGGGTGTGACACCTGTATGTCATATGTACTAAAAGAAAAGCTTACAGATACTATGGGGATGTGCCAACATTAAGCTCCCAGGGTGGAAAGATAAGGAAAGGACCAAGCGACGGTCCCCAAGATACATGGGTTCCCAAGGACTATCCAGGACAAGGAACAGCCCAAACATAACTAAGTGTCAACAAACACTGAATAACAATTACACAGCACACTAGAACAAAAGCCAGCTGGGCAAAAACAGTTAAAGAATGGTAAGGCACATGAATGTAAAGGTCCTAAACAGGCAGAACTGCCTCCAGGACCTTCCTGCCAAAGCTGGCTTCAGCTGAAGCAAGAACATCAACACGATAGTGTTTTGCAAAGGTGTGCATAGAAGATCAAGTGGCCGCCTTGCACAGCAGAGGCCTGAATCTTGTAGGCCCAGGAGGCACCAACAGACCTGGAGGAGTATGCTGTAATACAGAAAGGAACTGGTTTCTTTCTGAGCTCGTATGCCTTGGAGCAAGTGTGGCCGTGCAGTAAACATGCCTTAAAGGCGCAGTACACCAAAAATACAAAAATTTTCAAAGTGATTAAAAATACCAAAATACCCAAGGAAACATCTAGGGATAAATAAAAATGTATGATCCTTAAGGGAAAACCCAAAAAAATAAGCCCATAACCCAATGAAACCAGCAGAGAAGGGGCTAATTTACATAAATGCAGCCATCCAAGCTCCAAAAACCCTGGGATCGAACCAAATAAGATACTCAACATGAGTGCTGGAGTCTCATACTCCAAGAAGACTCCTGTATAGAGGGGAACAGAGGGGCAAGTGGACTATGGCACTCAAAGGGTTGCTCACCTTTTTTCTTGACTTATTTCTTCAGATTACAATTAACCCTTTGAGTGCTTTGCAATGCGTTGCATACCCCTCTGGCACTCAAAGGGTTAAAAGAAAGAGTTTCAGAGAGACCCAGTCAGGAGAGACATGGCTTGCATGATTCTCTCTACAGGACTGCAAGGGTCCACAAGCCAGGAATAGTAATCCACCTAATGAGAAAATAACAAAAAATCCTTTAAAAAAAAAAAAAAAAAAAAAAAAAAAAAAACAGAAACGTTCTCAGCCTCTATCCAGGTTACTGGAACAAGTCTATCTGGGGCAGGGCTAGTGGGATAGCTTGATAAGGAGGAAGGGGAGGCTCCACCATCAACTTCTTCTAGAATTGTTCCAGTCTACAGGGAGGAGCTGTCGCCTCCTCATGGTACCTATATGTCATATTGGATGACAGAGAAATTTCCGTTTAGAGAAACTGTCCAAGTAACCCAAATGACAGTTTTGCTTTCAGAAGATGGGCATTCTACCACAAAGTCAATGGCAATATGGGACCAAGATAAGGCAGGGACAGGGATGGGTTAAATCAGACTCACTGACTTCACCCAAGGAATCTTGGTCGGATACAGATTGGGAGAGAAGCAACAAATTCAACAACACCTTGTTTGAATTTAGTCCACCAGTAACTACAGCATAGGAGGTCATGGGTACACTTGACTCCTGGATGCCCCCATTGGAGGATTCTGTGATGCAAAGATGGGGGCACAAACCTTCTTCCAGAGGGGGAAAAAAGATCAGAAGTAATTCTCTGCTGGGCTGTAGTTAATTTCTGAAGCAAAGTGGAGGACAAGGAGGCCATAATCTATGAAGATGGAATGATAGATTCAGGAACCACAGGAGTGGCTGAATGGACTTCACATCAACAAAAAAGAGTGTCATTTTTAGAGTTTTTGGTACCAGGAAAAAGAACAGGGACTAAGATTTACCAAATATTCAAGATTACAGTGGTCAGCAGGAATGGCACCTTCTACAGGTAACACCATTCCTCAAGAGCCAACTTGATAGGAAGAGGTTCTCTGTTGCCCACATAATAATTATTTTAGGCAGAAGATAATTTCTTTTGAAAAGTAGGAACAAGGTGAATGAAGAGATAGAACAATAGCAGCCACCACCTTAAAAGCATTAAGATCAACACAAAAGGCTTTTTTATTTTCTTTTTTTAAGATTCAATTATATCTAGATTACTATAGGGAATGTATCACTATTGTGTGTTTAAGTGTATGTCTTTCTTTGTTTTATTCTTGTGTATATTTAGGATCAGGATGTGTCAGATGCAGAGAAGAAGGAAGTTAGAATACATTCAAAAGGCAGGGAGAACTTCAGGATTACACTTGAAATGGCTAGAACTCTTTTGTTTTGAAAGTTTCAGATACAGTATCTGTAATAGTTACGCCAATGAAACACTTGATGACTTTGAGATGAAGAGGTAATGGCCATCTCTGACAACCTCAACCTTACCAGGGTCCATCTTGACACCTTGAGCAGAAATCATGTATCCTAGAAAAAGTAGCTGAACTTTTTTCCAGTTTGGCATACAGGCTATAAGTATGCATTCGGGAAAGCACCTCCAAGACTTAAAGGTGGTGTTCAGAAAGAGGATTGAATATATCAAGATGTCATTTAGATGCACCATCACACAGGGAAAAAACAGATCATGGAAGATGTTGTTCACAAAGGTTTGGAATACTGTTTGTGCATTAAGGAGCCCAAAGGGCATGCCAAGTTAGTCATAATGATTGAAGCAAGTGTTAAATCCTGCCTTCCATCATTAGGGTCACAAATGCTTATCTTAAACACCTGAATATCAAGCTTAGTGGACACTGTGGTCCCTCTGAGGAATTCAAACAGCTCAGTGATAAGGTGAAGAGAATAACGGTTACTTTTGGTTATGAGATTGAGACCACAATAGTCAATGCATTGACTATGAAAGCCAAGCTTCTTCTGGACAAAGAAAAAACCTGTCCCAGCCAGAGAGGAGGTCGGTCTGATGAAACCAAAGATAAGGTCCCCCTTAATGTATTTCTTCATAGCAGCAGCTATAAAGAAGTTAATAGTAACCTAGATAATGGTTAAAGAAGTAGATGTAGTGTATCTAAATCTTTCAAGGGATTTGATACATTGCCACACAAGAAGCTGGTGTATAAGATAAAGACATTGGGTCTAGAAGATATTCTTTGCAACTGGATAGAAAATATGTTAAAGGATAGGGAACAGTGTGCTGTTATAGAATGAAAATTCTACAATAGATTTAAAGTTGAGAGTGGAGTACTTCAGGGTTCAGTACTTGATCCACTGCTTTTTATGACCTGGAAATAGGTATAGAAAGCAAAATTTCAGTATTTGCAGATGACACTAAATTCTGCATGGTAAATAAGTTCAGAGTAGGATGTTTGCACAGTACTGAGGTATTTACATAAAATGGCAGACTGGGCAAACAAAAAATGGAATATGAAATGTAATGTGAGAAAGTGTAAAGTTATGTATTTTGAATGAGAAAATCATAATGCTACTTATGACCTTATCGGAATAATTCAAGGAGACGCATTGCTGGAGAAAGATGTGGGGGTCCTTGGAAACTGCAAACTTTTAAACAGTGATCAGTGTCAAACATCAGTAGCTGAATCAAAGTACTGTCTTGCATAAAAAGATGAATTAAAGCATAAGTGGATAATGTAATTTTGTCACTTTACAAATCATTAGTGAGCCCTCCCCTTGAATATGCAGTTCAGTTTTGGGCACCAGCACTGAAAAATGATAGTCTAGAACTGGAGACAGTACAGAGAAAAGCAATAAAAATTAATTAAGGGAATGGATAATTTGAAATATGAAGAACATTTAGCCAAACTTGTTCTTTTTTCTCTACAGAAACGACACTTAAAGGGATAGTAATAGTTCATTTGAAGTTTATTCTATATTGTAGACATTAAAAAAATATAAAAAAAAACAATGTAAGGCTTATCTCTCAAACCTTTATGGTTTGAGAGATATACCTTTCTAAAGTTACCTCTTCCTAGCAGTTTCACTGAAGTCAGCGCATAGCTGACGGCTGCAGAATCCGGTCATCTGACCGGACGGAGGCTCTTCGGCAGAGACAAAATCACGCTGTTTAGAACAAAATACTTCACTGGAAAGGTCTACAAAGTGTGCCTGGCTTACAAGGTGACTAGCTTGCAAGTGTGCTTGGCTATTTGCTGACAAGTGGAACTGCCAGGAAGAGGTAACTTTAGTAAGGTATATCTCTCAAACCATAAAGGTTTGAGAGATAAGCCTTACATCGTTTTTTATATTTTTTTAATGTCTACAATATGGAATAAACATCAGATGAACTATTACTATTCCTTTAAGATGGGATCTTATTACATTGTATATGCGCGGTCTATACAAAGATCTCTCTAGTGAGCTTTTCATTCCAAGGCCTGATGACCCTTACGATTAGAGCAAAGGAGGTTTCAACTTCAGTAGAGGCAGGGTTTTTTACATTAAGATGTGTTAAATTGTGGATTACCTTGCATATTGTAATGGCAGATACAATAAGTACATTTAAGCTAAGATTATATGCATATCTAGCAGAAGGGAACATATAGGGTTATACTGCGTATTAGTAGTTAAACAGGCAGTTCTTGTAAAAGGACTAATATCCACTTCGGAGTTAGTAAAGCTTATATAATTTCCATTTTCTGGGTTATACTGTAGCAAAGGTTGAACTTGATGGAGTTGTGTTTTTGTCAATATAAATTACTATGTAAGTGCCTGATGATGGGGACATTTTTCAGTCTCTTTTTGACAGAACAAATCAGCAAAGCTGCTCCACTGTTCAGGAACTTGAAAAGGGATTTCAGAAGAAACAGTAGCCAGGAAAACGGAGGGTGCACTCTGAGGCCTGTATGGAGTATATACCTGGCATCCAATCAATGGATGTATTATGCTGGACCAGCCGTGGATAACCCAAGATAACAAAAATAAGAGGTGAAGAGATTATCTCAGAGGAAGTCTGGTTGGTGTGGTTTTTGCCCACAGAGATTTGAAGCTTTGAACTAAACTGGTGACCAAACCAGAACTGAGGGGACTACCTTCTACAATAGCAATTCACATGGGAAAATCCTTGGGAAGGGTAGGTATTCCATGTAAGGAGATACATTATTAGTCAAGGAATAGACTGGATGCCCCAGAGTCTATAAATGACAGAGTCTTGACCCTTTTGTGTCATTGGACCCTTGCCTGCAGGAGTAGGAAAATGCCCCAGGTCGAGCCATGGGAGTGAATGGAACAAGCCCTTCTGACTGAACCATTAGTGCTGGCATCTCCAGATGAGCCTCATGTGTCACTAGAATAAATGATAGACAGTGGGGTCATGAAAGAGTGGTACAGACTGGAGCATAAGGATGTGTACAGCTTGACTAAACACAGTAGTAGATACTAGGCTGGGGAACAGCAACAGCATTAGTCAGAAAGCATGCGGAGGTCAGGACAGGCAGCTGGCAACAGTTGATAGAAAGCAAGCAGGTCAGGATAGGTAGTTGGAACTAGTGGATGGTCAGAAAACAGGCCGGATCAGGACAGACAGCTGGCATCAGCGAATAGTCAGAAAATGAGACAGGTCAGATGACAATAGAGATTGTTAGAAAACAGGCCAGGTCAAGATAAGGAGCTGGCAGTAGTGATGGTCAGGAAACAAGCCAGATTAGGAAAGGGAAATGACAGTGGTGATGGTCAGGAAACAGGCTGGTACAGGACAAGACTAAAGACAACAGGATATTCTGCTGATGTTGTAGTAAAACACTATAACTGTGCACCGGGTTTCAGGCACAGCTTCCAGAAATAGCCCCAGTGGGTGGTCTAAGTGACTCTAGGTTGGACCACTGCAGGTGAGAACAGGTATGTTCAGACTTGGACAGATAAGAATCATCTGGACTGAAAGTCTGCAGGTGAGCACAAGTAATAACAAAAAGGGATTGTTTGGACTGGATCGTCCACTCTCTCACTCTTCATCATAGTATACTGGACTGGTTACTCATTATCAAACGCTTTAAAATCAGATGGTAGTGTATTAACGTAGGGTTGATTTCATTATCAATAACCTTGTAATGGACTGGTTACAATTAACCAATATGAGAACCAGTCTAGTTAGGGTACATTTTTTTTACTTTACCATCTCTTGCCTTTCATCATAACATATTGGACTTGTTATAATCATTAACCCCTTAAAAACAGAGAAGTATGGCCAAACAGTGGCTTCGTTTGGCAATATGCGTTGGGTTGGGCAGGCAGATGCTGTCCCTTTTCCTCTTGCATCCTCACTATATACTGCTCTTTATGAATTCAAAGACAAGTATAGGCTACATTTTTTTAGATTTATGATGTCTGTTTACGTTTTTGATTAGGTGTTTTTTCACCCCTTTTTGTCAGGTATTATATGGTATTCACATTTTTGGCACTTGCACTTTAAGATTATAAATCTGGCCAATTGCTCATCTAAATTAACCCATACAGTATTTATTTTTGTAGGAGGTTATATATGTTTTTACTGTTATCGCCATTTCTTATATAGGTAAGATATTTTCTTGAGTATTAATTAATATTAATTATTTGCATGCTGTTTAGAGTTAACATCTAATATTGTGTCCCTATGTTTGTAGGTGTAGGTGTTGTTTTTAATTGTTTTTATGTGGGTGTTAGATTATTTTTTATATATATTTTTTGCAATAAATAAATAAATAAATTGTATTTTTGAGTACTCTTGTCTGTTTTCTTGTGTGTCTCAGTTTAAGGGTAAGCTTTTGGACTCCAGCACACATTATTTCTTGATGTGTCCTGTTGACCTTTATTGATCATTGTAGTTAGTTTGAGTTTATGAGTGCACCACACAATTTTAGTGTATATAAATTTTTTTCGTTGCCCAATTTACCGGTGCGAGCCATATTCATTTTATGTAATGTTATTGCTTTTTTTTTTTTTTTTTAACTCAGCCATCAGATGATAATGAAGAAAGATGACAACATATCATTATCTGATGAGTGAGTTAAAAAATGTTAATTATTTTTATCCACATACCTCAACTACCATACCACCCAGAATCATTCATCAATGCCACCCAGCCTTCCTTGCCTAGCTAATATGTAAATCAATCACTTTTGTCTTAAACAGTAAATTCTTCATCTTCTTCTGACTCAGATAAAATTAATCAGATTCAGAAATGGAATCAGATTCATTCCTCTGATAAGGTAACCCCTTTGAATCCAGGGAGAGTTGTATCTATTTCAAAAACTTCAAGATCAGAAAATAGAAGGAACTAGAGCTCTGTATCTGATATTCACTCTTAAACTACATGGGTTAACCACAATATCACTCAAGTCCAATATCCAACACCACCCTTCAAATAAATAAATTAAACACCACCCACATCCTTCTTCCATACCACCCCAAGGCATCCCAACCTCCAAAATCGATCCCACCATCAAATTTAACTACAATGAAGTTCAGTCCCCACCACCATCCATTAATAAATTCAATGCTGCATGTTTGCTTCCATGCCATCCAGCCTATAGTTCCACTTTAATCAACAAATCAGTTCCACCAATGTCTACCTACATCTACTTCTGCTGGCATGTCACCCAAGAAGCTTATGGATGCCTCTGCCTCCTTGTAGTGCTGAATCCTAAACAGTGCCACACAGCCAGCTTCTTCACTGCCTGCACTGATATGCCTTCAGCTTCCCCTTTTATAATTATATGTCTTTGCATCTTCTGTGAGTGGATCAGATCTGTGGCAGAGGGAAAGAAAAATAGTTTCTGCCTGGTAACAACTTCAGAGGTAAGCTTCAGAACTCCAAGTTGGCTTGTGGTCAACATAGTCTAAATACATAATGTGGCGTAGTTGATTTTATCTCTTCACACATATGCATCCCAAAAGCTCATTTCGCATATGCGTATTGACTTCCTTGGCTAAGCAATCCACCAATTTACCAAGCAGTATTTTGATCCAAGATGTATTCCACAAATATGTTATATAATCTGGGCAACTTCTCTGTCTGGGAATAGGCAATTAAAATGTGAGTCTGTCCAGCCTAATCCATGACATATGGTCATTTCAAGTTCTATCATAGTATGGTTAATTTGTATACAAATATTTGTGAATTTCACACAAATGTAACCAGATATCAAATTTAATCTGGAATGCTGATGAAATAGAGACACTACAGGATTGCACTAGTCCACACTGACCTCTTTGTTACTAAAGACGTGATGGTCCCAGTGCAACGCAGCCCCATCCTCACCTTACATTCTAAAACTGCTAAGGATGTGGCTCATCACATCCTCTGTAGTAAGGTAGTTAAAGAGTTAATCATGGGACCATGGACATACCTTTCTGAAGGCCTCTGGTCCCTTGATGACCCCCCTCTAATTCCTGGTTCAGTTCTAGGTTGTGAGATCAACACTCATATGTGCTATGACATCACTGACGTGCTGAAGAGCCACTGGACCACCAGGTATAATGTTTGCACAGGATCAAACAGTTCAGGGAAGTTACCTTCCTTTAAGGACCGTTTTGATCCCTTCCACGTGACCTGTTAAGCGTACTGGTGTGCAGCATTGGGGTCTAATAGAGACTGATCCAGTCTTGGAGAGCTCAGTTTTAGACCCTGTTTAAACCTATAGCACTCCCGGAGGAGTTCTGTAAGTAAAACGTACGTAACGTGCTATGACCGTCACTGGTCTTTAAGGGTATAAACACCGTGATGGACATAGCACGTCACCTGGTCCTTAAGGGGTTAAGAACCTCTATCTCATCACCACTTGCTTTGACTGGGCTAAAAGTACTCTCTTTTGAAAGAAGGGAAACACCTTATGTATATTATAATATCAGGTGATGTCTCTATTGATAGGACCTGATAGGACTATTACCTGAGATCGCTGCCTGTTAGGGATGAGGCAAGTGGTCATAACGTCAGTAGGGCTGACCATGTTGCACAAGCAAAAGTTTGTAATGTTCATAACATGTTGGTGCTAAGTAGATGCAGACATTGGAGTTCTCACGGGTCTCTGGGGTGTCCCTGCAGTCCATCTGACCCCAGTGCAGAGGTGGCCTTTCAGAAGTCCTTACGTGAGTGAGGGTGAGACATAAGTTGCATACATAAGCCAGCCTTCCACCCCCCACACTTATAATGTTAATACACATTAGACCATCATTTACTATCTGTAGGGGCACCTCCTCAAGCAGGCCACTTTCACTGCCAGAGGGTGCTAGCTTGATGATGGTCTTGTCCCACGGAGGCAGGTGGTCAGGGATTATTATGCCCGTCAAAACACCTACTTGATGATCTCACGGAGGCAGGCGATGCAATAAGCCTGCTTACTGGTCCCACGGAGGTAGGCGATGCAATAAGCCTACTTGCTGGTATTTCCTGAACAAAAGCCTCAGACCTTCACCCTGTTCTGCCTCCCTCTGGGCATCTGCTGGGCACTGGGAGGGCACAGGGCCTTTATCCTGCTCAGGCTCTGGTGCAGCTGTCACTCTGGCGTGGTATATCCAGGTCTTTCCTTTATGCAGCTTGACTGCGCTGTAACTTGTCAACAGAATCTGGAATGGACCCTTCCACTGGGGCTCCAAACACTCTGTTCTCCATGTCTGTGCATATACCCACTCTCCAATCTGGAAACTTGCACTGGGCCAGCCGAAAGCAAAGGCTGTGGAACAGAAAATCTGGGAAGAAAAGAAAGGGTATGCTGCAAAGCAGTTACATAATCCATAATCTGCTGATTACCAATCTCTAAGGTAGGTCCTTGATACATCACAATCCTATTCCAGGGCCTACCGAAGAGGATCTCATAAGGAATAAGCTTTTAAGGATTTGGAAGGGGTCACCCTGAAGTGAGTCAATGCACGGGAAAGCGCCTCTGGCCATTTGAGTCTTAGTTCAGTACATAGTTTGGTCAGAGAGCGCTTAAGAGTCTGGTTCATCCTCTCAACTTGTCCAGAGGATTGAGGCCTCCAGGGGGTATGATATCTCCAATCCACCCCTAGAGTGACACAATCACTTTTAACAATTTCAGCTGTAACATGTTTTCCATGGTCTGACTCAATGACTCGAGGCAAACCAAACCTTGGAATTACTTTTCTTATTAACACCTTAGCTACTGATCCCGCAGTAGCTCCTTTAAAAAAAAAAATGTCTCTAGCCACTTAAACAATTAATCAACTATTACAACAGCATACTAAAATCCCAGTACAGGTTGCAAAGCAACCCAATATAATCTATCTGGAGCCGTTCAAATGACACCCAAGCCCATTGCCTGGCCCCAGTGATTAGAATATGTCACATTTTAGGATTTATTTACAAGTATATATCACACAAATCCCAACAATTTCTAACTTACTTTGTACAGATCTGGTCTGGGTAAAGTCACTTCCTCCAGGGCGTCTACACAGTCATGCTCTGGAGGATCATTTATGTCCTCGGTCAATAGGGTAACTGGTTTTGGCAGAGCTAAAGCAGGGGCGAACATCAGCACCCGCTTCAGTTCATCCCATACTATCGTATCAGGAGAATCATAGTCAGTTTGTCATGCAATCCTTCAGTCAAAATATTGGCCACTATTAGCTTAACCCTTGCCTAGCCTCTTGGCTGATGGGGTACTATCTGTCCTAGACCGGTCCTGCATTAGGCTGCAAGTCAATAACGGGTCGGGCATCTCTACCAACCCCTGGCTTTCCAGCTGCTCAAACAGCAGAGGCCACTGAGCGCAGAACCTCCTCCGGGGTGTCTGAATCATGACTATCCTGGGAAGTGTGTCTCAGTGCCATCTGGAAAGTCAAGTCATAATAGTCAGGTACATATACCTCTATCTTGTCAGCGTCAAAAGTTATCTCTGTCCTCAATCTGGTCAACAAATCCCTTCCAACAGTGCAATGGGGCATGACTCTGATAGGAGAAAACCATCTTGGACCATAGTCCCTTCTATGGTAACTTCCATAGGTTGTATATATGGCATAGAGGAGGGAATTCAATCCACCCCTACTATACTGATAGTTTTCTTCACTATGAATTCCACCCTCCTGCACTATAAGATAATGCTAAAAAAAATCTGATCCTGATCCCTTCTTATTCTGTCTTATGAGGTGAGTCATTTCTGTCTGCCTCACTACTAACAGATACACCTTCTTCCTGGGGATTTCTGTCTGTATATCTATACTTATTCCTCAGCTTGGGGCAATTTCACTTCCAATGTCCTTCCTGCTTACAGTAAAAACAAGTATTCTTTCCTACCTGCTTAGATCTCGCTGTACCACTTACATTATTCTTTCTACCTGCTTCAACAGTGCCAACTTTCCTTGCAATTGCTAAAGCACTAAACTTTGCCTGGTCCTTCAATACCTGCCTAGTCTTTTTGTCTCCCTCTGTATCTCTGTACATAACTTCTGTCCTTTCTTTCTCCATTACTTCATTTACTGGCTCGCTCAACACACTCTCAGTGTTTCCCTAAATCCATACAAAGATGCGGCAAGGGACTTATCCCTCTGCTGCACAACCTACTGCACCCCAGGAAGATTCAAATGAGGTTTCCCACATGTCTGCACGGACCCCAGGATCAGAAAACAGTAAAATAATAATACATTATCAGTCACGTCATTAAGAGGGAATGCATCTGCAGTTCCTACATATCTGTCTCTAATTTCATTAGAAATTAATTTCTTATATGTGTCAACAATCTTTTCTCTTTCATTCCCCCATAACATTATTACAACTGGGAAGAAATTACACAGGAGAGGGAGGGGTCTGATGCTGCGCGATCGTCTCATAGTGGCAGAGAATCAGCACACAGGCATTTAACCCCTTCCTGTCATTTTCAGGGAAAGCATGATTGCTGTTTCTCTAATTAACAGACAACAGGTTGCAAAGGGCACATATACATAACTACAATTTGTTCTTATGGAGGCTAAATCACAATTCAACAAATCTTCAGTTGAACATATACATATATACACATATATATACACATTGGGTGCACCACTTCAGTTGAAATATATGTTTCCCAAGAAGTCAAAGACAGGAGAGGAAGGGATGCCCGTGACCGCGCCGGGTGGACTGGCTGGACTACCCGGTCTTAGATCACTGAGAACCATTGAACCGGTAAGACCAATGCCAAAACCTCCTCAGACACTTCCAGTAAGACAGCCCCCACATTCCTGCCTCTTCTCACTCAAGAACATAATTTCAGTTCTATTATCTATAACACATTGACAATTTCTTTAACAAATCCATATTTTTACTTGCTTGGATCCATACAATTGATTACTGGTGGCCAACCAGTACCTGACCCTGGCAATACATATCCACATAAATGTACAAAAAAACCTGCCCCTGTCAGAATCCTCGGATCATTGAGTTATTACGGTCCCCTTTTAACAAGGAAATACTAAACGGTATATAGATATTTAAATGCAAATCTATACCATAATACAAATCTATATTTCCACCCAATCATATTTATTAACCCTTAGTTCCCAGCTACTAGACAACATCTTAACAATAGGACCTTTAGAAAAACAGCAGCGTTGGTGACCTTGAAATTCCGTTACTTGTGTCTTATCTAAGAACAGAGAGAACAAGGGGGAGAGGTAGAATGGAAGAGAAGGGAGGGGGAATCAGAGCTGCGCTAACTTTCTCATAGCATCAACATTTTACAAGCATGGCGGCTTAACCCCTGCCTAGCTGTCACTAAATGAATGCATAATGTGTTAGTACCTGATTTTGATAGCAATAATCCACACACTCTGAATAACTTTCCCATTTAGTCCCTCAAGTCTCTCTCTCTGGTGATGTAGACACACTCTCCCTCTTTCTGTGCTCACTTACTATATCCCTCCGGAACAGGGCACGTATCTACCCCAGACAAATGACACATAACATGTATGTAAAACAGGTAAGCCATGCGCAACAAATACGAGACAGTTGTAAATTTTCACAGTGATCAGGGGGAGAAAGTCAGTGGGTGGTATCTTGCAGGACCAAATTAGACACGACTGGAATAGTGCAATAGGAACCCCCTGTCAGTCTCTCTACATAGTGTATACAATCCTCACCTATTTCTGGGGTCTTACTCTCTTGACCACCCATCTTACAACAAGTTGTACAATACAATCCAATCACAATGTCAAATAAACGAGGAAAAGAAAAGGAGTAAAAATTCAGGTGCTCACCTTCACCTGGAATAACACCCGGTCCCAGTGCTTACCTTCACCTGAACCAGGGACAGCACACAATAACACAATACTTATTCTCAGCCTCTAATATCCTTTGATACAATACTTAATTGACATCTCTACAAACATCCATATCTCAACACCAGTGCATAGTAATCATATAGTATCACGAAACAATTTGACAGACAAGAGAGGACAGAACAGTAGATTATTGACATAGACTCACAGAGGGACCCTATAGTGGAGAGTGTTCTGCTGCCTAATATCCGGTAGTCGAATGCCACTCACTTAATTTACCGGGCAGTCTCCCGGTTGTCATTCACGGTGACCTTCCGAGACTGCCAAGGGCCGAATCCTGTGGTCATTCCCGACTACAGTAGTTCCCGAACCTCCCCTAATGTGCTCGAACATCGGTTCCCGAGTCTACCTTATAGGTTCCTCGAACCGTGGCTCCCGAGTCTACCAGCCTGATTTCTCGAACCTTAGTTCCCGAGCCTATCAAGCTGGCTCCTCGAGCCTAAGTTCCCGAGTACGGTGGTTCGAACTATACTGGTTCCCGAGTCTCTATGCCTCGAACCTTATTTCTATAGCGCGCTGATATATTAGACTAACAGAGACTCACTCCCTATCTCCCTATTTCACTCAACCCTTAACTTCACTCAACCCTTAACACGGCAATGTGCTCCCTGAGACGGCGACAACATATAGTCACTTACCCATGGACGCACATTGCCCGCATTCTCCACCACTTGATAGGACCTGATAGGACTATTACCTGAGATCGCTGCCTGTTAGGGATACCTGTCACACTCTTATGTTATCTTTGCTGGGTATGGTACCTTTTTACTCCCTGATGATCGATCTGTGGAATCTATGTCAATTACTGGTACCATGAGGCTGTAAGGATCGCAAGGAAAAACACACACACAACAGCGTATCCAATACAAGCTCTCTCTTTATTCTTCTCACACATAGTCTTTATAGGCCCACAGCCCCCCTTCACGTAAAGGGAGGGGGGCTGTGCACAACACAGTTTTCAACATAGAACAGAAAATTATATATATAAAACAAAGAAGCAAACTTATTCACAGGAAGGGGGGGAAAAAGAGAGTGGTTACAGAGATAACGGTTGCTCCGGCATCCATCTCCTCCCCCGTGGGGGGGTCTGGAAACTTTTCAGCTTTGAACATATTCTAACGATTGTTGCAATTACACAGATAAGAGGCTGGAATAAGCCAGTCTAGTGATTTCCTCCCTAGTACATGAATCTCTGCAAAGCAGTCAAATGTAACTATTAACCCTATGGGTGCCGAACACAAGTATTACACACCTTATCCCTGTTCCCTTCATCTATCACCAGACATTAAAGCAGAACTTCCACCTATTTTAAAGTTTATGGCAAATAATTATCCATCTGGTGACTAGCTGCTCAGTAGTGCTAGTTGCCAGAATAATTACCTGGTTAATGAGAAGGGTACACTGCTCAGGGGCTGACATGCAGTAGAGAGCGCAAACATCTTTCCATAGCGACGTCTGCACTCCTGCTCTGTCAGTCCCTTTTGGAGCCGAACAGCTCCCAGCACTAATGAGCAGCTAGTCGCCAGATGGGTAATTATTTGCTATAAACTTTAAAATAGGTGGTAGTTCTGCTTTAAAATGCACTAATCATGGACAGAGGTAGGAGCTCTTTAAGATGTCCTACCTTGGCCCCCCTTCACTTCAAAATTGGTGGGTATCCTTGTTTTTTGTTAAAGACTACCCTCAAACAAGGGTAGTCTTTTACAAAATACATAACTTTTTAATTTTGGGAGGATGGCGTCTCTTAAAGAACCCCTGCCCCACCTCCTTTTGCTTTAAAAAATGAAAGGGTGACACTGAATTAAAGAGCCCCTCTTTCATTCTAGGGTACTTTTTAACCCTTTGAGTGCCAGAGGGGGGAGCAATGCATTGCTTCACAATGCACAGCTTACCCCACTGGCACTCAATGAGTTAAAAGTTAACATGTTGTGTGTACTGGAAGTTCAGGTGAACAAGCATAAAGATGAGTTATTGGCCTATAAAAGAAAGAAGAGACAACAAGTAATGCAGGACTATGAGGAGTCCAAAACAAATAAATGGACACTGGGACAGATGGAGACACAAGACTATATATCAGGATTTAAACACCAATGTATTTGAAAACCATGGAAGCCATTCAGGGACATCTAAAGTTCAGGTTTGGAAGGTGAATCGGAGGGATCGGAAGCGTCCCAGAATAGAGAGACCAACAATTCAGCCAATTTTTTGTGGGTCACCATGAGAAGCAGATCTGCCGAAAACCAAACAGGCAGGGCAAGATACAAAGGAGGAGATGCAAAACCACCAATACCTTCAAACATCCAGAGGAAATAATATTCAACCTATCAAGTCATGATTTATGTGAAGATGAAGTCTCACTTCTTAATAAAGGTTTGTGATTCGTGCCGACACAACGTTTAAATAAGTTTAACACAGAAATTGAATTGTATCACCTGCAGAGAAAACTTAGACTTAGAGATTATCTTAAGGATTCAAGCAATGTGTAGAAGCATAGTATCAATCCATTCAAAGCAGATCCAGCGTGACGTGGCCAGAAGGGGAGGTGGGGGATCTTTCTCCACTTAATATCTTTCAAACTACACAAAAGTAAATAGATAAACATAGCACAATATGTTACATTTATTGTAAATGTTATATTTATTATAACAAACACTACTATCCCTTTAACTTCACTGAGAGGGTAGTAGATAAATGGAATAGCCTACCAGCATAAGTGGTAGAAGTTAAAGGGGAACAACCACCCCACACAATCTTTACCTTCACTAAGTCCCCATCTGCTTAGTAGCGCTAGTCGCCAGAACAATTACCTCATTTAATAGATTTCTCTTCTCTTCCATGGGCGACAGGCAGGACGGAGCGCAGACATCTTGCCATTGTGACATCCGCGCGCCTGTGCTGTCAGTCCCAGCCGGGTCTAGGAGGTGTTGCTAGGAGTAATTTGGCTCTGGCTGTGACTGACAGCACAGGGGCGTGGGCGTCATTTTGGCAAGATGTCCGCGCTCCGTTCCTGCCTGTCACCTATGGAAGACAGCAGAAATCTATTAAATAAGGTAATTATTCTGGTGCCTAGCGCTACTAAGCAGCTAGTCGCCAGATGGGGACTTAGTGAAGGTAAAGATTGTGTGAGGTGGTAGTTCCCCTTTAATACAAAATTTAATCATGCATGGGATAGGCATAAGGCTGTTTGAGGGTTTTTTATAGTAGGGAAATGAGTAGACTAGGGGCTGGATTCTATTGCAGGTGCTAAAGGTTAACACCCGTTTTATCAAACATTTTCCTATGGAAGTCTATGGGGAAACCTGGAGATAAAAGCAGTGATAAAATTAGTACCTGCAATAGAATCCAGCCCTAGATCGGCTGAATGGTTCTTATCTGCCATCAAATTCTATGTTTCTGTCTGCCACTTTCTGCCCATTCTCTCAGTTATTTAAATCATTCTGCAGAGAAAAAACATCCTGTTCTGTATGTATTTCTTACACAGCTTAGTGTCATCAGCAAAGATTGAGACATTACTTTCAATTCCCACTTCTAGATCATTAATAAACCAATTAAAAAGAATTAGGCTCAGGACTGAACCCTGTGGCATCCCCCACTTACAGCTTTAGACCAACCTGAAAAAGGTTAAATTTACAATAACTCTGTCATCTATCATTTAACCAGTTCTCAATCCATGCACAGATATCATCTCTAAAAACAAAGCTTTTTTTGTTTATGCAGTAACCTTCTGACGATTTCATAGCAAACCAGCCTTGGGGTAGAAATGTTAGTGACCAGTCCCTGAAATTGGAATTTTGTGTAAATTAAAAAACAATATATTTTGCATGTAGGGTTACATGATTTCTCATTATGTTGTGCCTGAATTACAGAAAGGGAAAAAAATTAACTGTTTTTCCAATTGTTAATTTTTATAGGAAAACCAATGCATAAAACAATTTGTGGTCAGGCTAATAAATGAGTGACGGAGGAATGGAGTGAAGTTGGATGAGAAATGCTCTTACGCCAGGGGATTAAGTCCTAATTGTATGAGGAGCATGCGTAAGTGGTGTATGAATTTCGTGGTGGAGAGTGGTAGTCCATAGTATGGCAATAATGGATAGGACTTGGCCTTGTCACCTAAAGATAGTAAATAAGAGTCCAGAAAGGTTACTGGGCACCAAGCACTGTAAGTGGGGTAATAATGTATGATAGTGGGTGGACCTGATTGTTTTTTGATCTCAGTAAAGTTAATGTGTAATGATCACCAGTACGTTTCAGATCTGAAGTACTTAAAAATACTGTAGAGTGATTACTGACCGAAAATTCCCCTGGTCTTAGAAATCCCTAGAAAGCTAAAAACATAGCGGCTAATAAGGAATTAGAGATCTGATGCCCAAAAGGTGCCGAGTTCAGTGAATTACACAAAGCCCAGAATAGTCTACCATCTATAGGTAACCGAGACACTGATTTCTCTGGGGCTAGTTTCTCTATCCCTCTAAGTAATAATTTGATAGGATGCTGTGAAAATATGGGGGAGAAATTAGTATACTGAATCAGGCAAAAAAGTTGAATGCCCAACACGTATAGTTTAATAGTACTGAACGCTAATATGAGCGAAAAATGGCAGTATGCAATGAATGCTGTAATGATCTCTAAGGACATAGTTAAGCTAGGGCAATAGAGCTTCACAAACTTTTGAAATACGTTCCAGCCCCTAGTGTATGCTCTACGAGTATTAGCTGAAAGGGCCTTGTCCATCAATATCCTATCCTTCTGCATAAAATTATTTAATCCAACATCAGCGTTTGAACTGGAGGTGCTGGAGTGGAGCGTGGATCTGCTGATGGTTGTAGTCTGTGAAACTCCTGAAATTTAAATCGAGACAGGGCGTCAGCTTTCAGAGTCACATTACCTGCCAAAAATCTACAAACCATAGAAAATTTAAAGTAGATTGAAAGCCATGTGAGTTTTCTCACAAATGGCATGATGGAATTGGCAGAAGACCTAGCTTTATTGACTATATGTGCAGTGGTTAGGTTATCTGTACTAAAAATGACCGTGTACCCTGTCCACAGGTGCCCCCATGTAGCCGCTGCTGCAACTATGGGGTAAATTTCGAACAGTGCTGAGGTACGCTCAAACTCTGGGCTATTTAATACCTCCGGCGGCCAAGCTTCTGCCATCCAATGGTCTAAATAAATGGCCGCGAAACCCCCTCGGCCAGCCGCATATGTAGTAACAGATGGGGATGTACAAGATGCTCGAGGAATGAAAATGGAACGCCCATTTCAAGTTCTCAAGAAAAGTGCCCACATATTGAGATCTGATGCAATGGAGGAATCTAGCGAAATGGTTTCACTTGATCTTGATCCTTCAGTAGGCAGAGTTAGAAGATGCGAGATGAACGAGGGTCCCTGAGGAATAATCCTCATGGCAAAATTTAAGGTGCCCAGAAGGGACTGTAACTCTGTTTTCCGACAGGATTAGATCAATGAAAAATGGTGGACTCTCTCTTGTATCTGCTGTAATTTGTCTAAAGGCAAACTGGCTTCCATGAGGACAGTGTCCAGTTGAATGCCCAAGAAGCATAAGTTAGTAACCGGCCCAATAAACTTATGATGTGCTACAGGAATGTTAAGCTCACAGAATAAGTTGGTGATATGTCCTAATCCTACAGCGGTGACGTTAGGCGGCTCAATGATGAGAGTCATACAAATAGTGTATGACCGAGTGGGTGCGACAAATATTTAATAGAATCCAACACAAGGTCTCAGCAAACATATCAAATAATTTAGGGCTACTCTTGGCCCCAAATGTCAACCTAGTGGAAAAGTAGAACAATCCCCTCCATTGAATACCGTGCAAACCCCAGAGAGTAGGGTGTAATGGCAGTAATTTAAAAGCATCTGAAATATCAACTTTGGATAACCAAGCTCCCTGACCTGCCTGAATGATAAGCTGAATGGCATCATCCACCGAAGTATAAGCTAATGAAAATTCCTCTGAGGGTATCAGGGAATTTAAACTAGGAGTAGCAGGGGAATGAGGCGCAGACAAATCATAAATTAATCTCTTTTTATTGGAAGATTTGCTCGTGGCAATACCCAAAGGATTAATCCTCCAAGAGGCAAAAGATGGATGTGAGAGTGGACCAATGACATATCCCTTATTGACTTCATGTGCCAGAAGATTGTCTACTGCTAGAGGGTCTGAGGTAGCTGACCTTAAGTTGTTACACACACATATCACTGCAGGTAAGGTAATCAATCTATAATGAAAACCCTCGGTAAACCCTTGTATGATGAAATCAACTAGCACAGGACATGGATGCATAGCAAGATATTGCTGGAGAACCTGTATATTTATCATGCCTAGTCATGACTTCTGAAACAGGGTCTGATGGCACACAGTTTTGGGGTGAGCACTGAAGCATTTACAACAAAGATGAAGTAGTCTACATGCTTTGTAAGTACAACCAGTGTAATTATAGTTATTGCATATCTGGGACTTTCCCAGATATACATGGGTCTACCTAACCTGTCCGTCTTACCCTTAGTGGTACCTGTCGGAGGAAGATCCCCCGACTGAAATGTGGATGTACCAGCTGAGGAAGAGGATGCACCGGGGCACAAGTTGGTGGAATGCTCTGCTGACCGACACATCTGACAGCTTGGAGTTCTTAACATGGAACAATGGCGACAGAAAAGTTCTGTATCCAGCTGACTCCAGTCCGTGATGTAAATGAACTGTGCCAATGCTGCTGCCGCCTTTGCCGAAAAAGCTCGGTGATAATCATAGAATGCAAAACCACCATACTTATGCCCCAATTCCACCACCCTGAACAGGTAGAGATCCAACTCTTCCCTACGTTGCGGGTTAACGGAACAGATGACATCTCGGTAAAGGCTAAAAGCCAGCGCAAATTCTGTCACGTTGAGTTTCTTCCCCAACCTAGGATATCGGGCTCTCATGACCACTGAAACTTGCTCACATGAAAAAGTTTTCTGCTGTAGCATGTCTTGGGAAGAGATCAATAATGATACTAAATTAACATCCTTAACTTCCAGAATATCTTTCCTAAGATGGCTCGGAAGGAAATGCGCATGGAGTAATAGCTGGAGTAACGCCAGCCGATGTGCTAGGGGTGACAAATCCTAGAAAGGGGGTCGCCTCTAATGCCTGAATGTTGTCCCTTCCCTGGTATGGTGATTCTAAAGCATCTAAACGTGAGTGAATGGCAGCCATAGATGTAGTTAACGTAATGGCTAGGTTAGCTAAAGATGCCCTGATATCTCCTAATTCTGTCTGGAGCCCTAGAGAAGGGGTCGGGCTCAACACCTGTCTAGACGAAGGGGGGGGGGAGAATAATAATTTAAATAGCTCGGCTATTCGTGCCAATGCTGAGAAGGGGATGCCCCTTCGTCGTAATTCAGCCATAATCTTTGTTACAGTCCAATTTTTATATTTCGGGGGGCTAGACTGTTCCAACAATGGTCTTGGGGAACCTTGAGCGCAGGGTACGTCCTCCTGGTCTGATCTAACAGACATGATTATTGATGACGATTCAAATTGAAAGACAAAATTATCATGCATACATGAAAATACATACATATGTATACACACATGTACACATACATGCACACCTGACCGTCGGTCCCCAAATCCTCTCTGTCTTCACAGCAGGGTAGCCCTAAGTAATCTTAGTGATGACCAGTGAGGCCCTGTACTGATGGCAAATGGCTATGCAAGGCACTAGCTATGATTGGACCGAGGGGCGTCATCCTATTGCGATAAGCAGTGCATGATAGCCTTGCTGTGAATACTAACTATAACGAGGCGGGGAAGTACCTAGAGAGTGGCCATGACAGATGACAACCTATGAGTAAAGGTATGGAGGAGCTATGATTACGACTGGCCCGAGGGGTCTGCCGATGACATGAATAATCTGAATCTAATTCCTCCTAAATTTCCCTATATTCTCATAGGGACCGACCTCTTCTGCCTCTAACTCTTCCTATGCTACAGCCGAATATATACTACAGCAGAATATGACTTGCGTATAAAAGAAAATGCTAACCTTCCGGTTAGGACTGCAACAATGGGTTCGTGCAACCAATGCCTTGATAACTGAGGACGCGAAGTTAATTGACAACTGTCTCAGAATGTAATCCTTAGAAGTATATCAGTAGATGACACAATTAACACCATCTAAATAACAATAACATATGATGTATAATGCTTATGCGCCCCTATGCCAATCACCCTGCTACCCCATTAAAGATCAAAAATGTACCCGATACCTGTCGTTCCTAGGATCTGAAAGTTCTTAGATATGAAAAATGGAGTGAAAATTCTGAAATTGAATACTAAAACTAGCAGCCGCGCGGTGCACTGTCCCAATGAAGGAGGCAATGAGAGGTGTTTGCTTATAGCGACCGAACCATGCTAATGTGGGGGTCGTCCTGAAATGACGCGCACCAGTGACTCACATGTGTTTGTGACGTATACGCACCCGTTTCTCCTCACTCGCCTCTGCGTCGCAACCACGTCCTGTTGGTCTGGATCCTGCCATTTAAAGCCCTCCCACAGGCTAATCAATAGCCTTATATGAATTTTGATTCTTTAGAAAGGTGAGGAAATACCAATTTTTTTTTTTCATTAGGTGTATAGGTGTAAAATTGTTTAGTCATGTTAGGTGTATTCAGAAACCAATGACATCTTTTCAAAGAGCAGGGTCTGCTGAAAAAGGAGAAAAAAAAAAATCAGCATATGACGTGTGGATTATTGGTCACAGAAAACCACCAAAAAATGCACTGCAAACTGCAGAAAAACGGTGAAAATATTCTTAGCCGCAAAGTGTTAATCTAGTCACCTTATAAAACAAGCTATTTAACATAATTTGTATTCATGAATAATATTCATTTTAAAGGGATATTAACTCTTTATTTTGTCTTTAATATTCTGCAAATACATATGAAAATTCAAGATACCTATGTTATTTTGTTTTTCCATCTTCAACTATTTTTTTGTTTTAAATGTTCATGTCCCTGACAGTGATCTTGCAAGCTCAGTAGCACGGTAAATGGAGCTTGCTGTAACAACAGCCCACATAAATGCCACCACAAAGGGAAGCATGTCCCTACATCTGCTTCTCAAAAGGCTTGCACATAGTAGCGATTTCGTCTCTGAGTCCATGTGAACCCGCGTCCCCTCTCAAAACCAATTTCATAGCATCATTGCTCTCGCGGGCTCTGAATCATACTAGAGAAGCAGCTCTCCGTGCGTAAAATTGTAAAGGCTAAATGGTTGCCTAGGAGACTGTCGCTTTACCGGAAGTACATCCGAAGAAAACGTTCCGGCAGAAACTCGTTCCAAGAGTATAGGAAGTCCCTTTGCAAAAAAACATACGCATCGGGACCACCGAACGTTGGCGACTGGAGCTATGGTGTATCCCGGGAACCGGCTCCGGAAGTAAGAACCTGGGAGCGACAGAAAGACTTAAGACGGCAGTGCTAGGAGTAGGTAAATTACGGATTTGGAAGGCAAGCAGGAGGGCATGGGAAGGCGGAAGTTGTTTTCATTTCCACTGTAGATGTGTTTAGGCGATTGTGACTTAAACTGTAGAAAATATTTGACATAATTTAAATTCCGAAACACGTTAAAATAAATTAATATTACACAGTACATGAAGAGAGCATTGAAGTGGGTTGTGTAATTAAAGGTTATTCGAAATAGAGGGAGACATTTAACATGAACGAAAAACACCGAATGGATGTATTTATGTGCATACATGGGAACTCTCAGGGGTTGCCCCAGATCTCATGATAACAATGGGGTCTCCTCACCACCCGACCTACTTCTTTAGTTTATAAATTATTGCCACTCGCACCAGAAAGACAGATAGAGTCCTGTTTACATTAAATCTACCTTATGGGGCTTGCTAATTGTTAATATTTAAAGATCTCAACGTGAGCTCGTTTTGAAAGTTCCCAAGTATGTTCATGTGAGTGAGACACTCCAGGGGAAGGTGACGTGAGAAGGGGAAAGAAAAATATCATAAGGCTGAGAAAAGATTGTATTATAGGAAACTGAGAGAGGAGAAATTAACACGGGAGGGTATATACTTGCCCACAGTGCAAGGTTTGCTGTGTCAATCCCTGGTTTTACTTTTTAACCACATAGTCTTTGTATATTGTGTACTTATTAAAAGTTTAATAGGCTGTGAGCTCAACTTGTGTTAATAGCCTGTTTATAGAAATAGAATGTGATAAGAACCAATTGGACATTCTAAAGAGCTATAATCTATATTATTCTGTCCTGCTGTATAAATGTCTGTTCTCCTATATTTTGTGTTGATGAGCCATTATGTAGTACCATATACTACTAGTGACGCTCTATCATGTGACTGGTCAGGTGAAAATTGTGCATGAAAATTGACACTAAAGTAAAAGGAAGGGGGTAGTGGTAGGGGAGTAAGAAACTACAGAAGAGTTGAAAGAGTGAGACGAGTGAAAAGCAGCTGAGGAAAGTAGCAGTGAGAAACAACTGAGGAATGTGAGGGAGATGGATGAGGGTGAGAGACGACGGAGGGAAGAGTGGTGAGAAACAACCGAAGAGGTGGGAGAGAAAGGAGGTGAGGATAAACAGGAGAGGGGGGTTTGTGAAACAGGTGACTGGGGGAAACAAAAGAGTGTGGAAGGAGGGTTGTGAGAAATTACAGGAAGGTGAAGTGGAGAAGAGTGGGAAGTATCAAGTAAGAATTGAGGAGAGGACTGATAAACAGCAGGAGAAGCTGGAGGGAGAGATGTGAAAAATGCCAGATGTAAGTGAGTAGAAAACACTCACCTTGGTAGGACAAGATTGGAACAAATGGAAATAATGATCAGGGAGGAATCTGACAAACTACAGTTGTGGTCGGGCCTAGGAGAGATTATGATGATAAGGTGTATGTCGGATGCCTATTGCCCATTCCGACCTGTAAGGTAGGCCTAAGAGTGGGCCCACATGTATAAGAAAAAGAGTTAAATTGATAGAGCTGAGAAAAGGGGTACGGGTTGGGTGGGTAACACAGAGCTCAGCCGGAGCTCTGCTCAGTCCCGAGGAAAGGACTGAGGTTGGTATAAATGTCTCCAACCGGCCCTCCCACAATTCCAGGCTAACCAATAGCCTTACATTTGTGGTCGGGCCTAGGAGAGATTATGATGATAAGGTGTATGTCGGATGCCTATTGCCCATTCCGACCTGTAAGGTAGGCCTAAGAGTGGGCAAAAAAGAACCATGAATCCACAGTGATCATGACCGTAGATCTATATCCAACGTGCATAATGTACTGTAATGACCTGAGACTGGATAATCCCCCGTCTGGTAATCCCTGAAATCTAACATAATCCATAAGAAAAATGGAGCAAATGTAACTAAAAAGGAGGGCTGATAACCGAAGGGTAGAGAGCTGTCTACCCAACTGCTCCAAATATATACAATCTAAGGTGTCAAGTGAAAGACTACTTACTATACCTCACATGATCAATCGTAGGAGTGTGTGACAGTATAACTTACTGTAACAGCTGTGTTGGTAAAGATGTTTGATACCTGCCAAGGCGGATTAACAAAATAAGATGAAATATGCATAAACTAGTATATAAGTGACCAAAAAAAATGTAAAGGCAGAACACCATGGCACCCTACCACAGAACAGCTAGCCCAGTCAATAATTGACGTGTATAGTGGAAACGGTGAGAACCTTGAAATACTACCTCCCATATATAGCTTCATAAACATGACCTACGTCATAACATGTACGTCTGAAGGTAGTAGTCTGTCTTACAACGACACCAATGCAATGTCTCTGCCAAATTAACTCACAATTTGAACATAAGGCAAATAAAATCTTTCTTCCCCAGACACCCTGTAAAGCCATAAAGCGGTGTCATGGCAGTATCTTACCCGCATGTTCCGCTACCGGATTTGTTTATGTAAATTCTTCCGGTAACGCCACTGGTTTCACTGTGAGGGATCTTCCTTACATATGATGAACCTGTAAACAAACTGACTCATGATACTTAATATATTCCTATAATGCTGCTGGTTCGTGACACCCTGCCTAGTGAAAAAGAGAGAAAAATATTAACTAGCATTTGGGTGACTGGTGAGTCCCTCTCTAGTGCCAAGCGGCTGATGCGAGACGCTACCTATGATTTGGACCGATGGGCGTGAGGCCTATGCGATAGGCTGAGGGGTGTTGGTCTCGCGGTGACAAATAATCTTAAGCAGTATAAGACCCTATGTCTATAGAGTGGGTGTGACAGGTGAAGCCCTGTCTATCAAGAAAACTAGGAAGAAGGCTCTGTCTATGAGCTGGACCGAGGGAAACGTGGGACGGGACTAAGCTGTAGCCTTCCCCTAACCATCCTAAAAGACGAACCAGCAGTCTTAACATAACCTAAACCTAACTCTGCCTCTGAAAGTAACTTGCTCGAGCCTGTATGCGTGTCTCTGAATGAGGAGACTGAAATGATATACAAGATACCGAGTTTAATTATAAACCGTATCTCGGATTGCATATTGGATGACAACATAAGTTAGTAAACATACTCATACACACTAAACGGCAACATGAAAGCTTCAAATTGAAATACTTTACCTTTGATGCTTAATACAAAAAAAAAAAAATATATACATTACAGTAAGACAAGTGTTGGCTGTCGTAGCGGATGCCTGAGAAGCTGTACGAGCAAGATTACATTGTAGTATAACCAGAGGAATAAGTAGACATATATGAAATCAAACCCGGTCTTGACTGCAGTAAAGGAAGGAAAACCAGCCTGCAAGAGGAGCACTTAGGGTGATCGCGTGTTTGACTATGCGTGGCTGTACACATGGTCGCGTTGTGATGACGTGAACGTGACTTAGTCTAAGTGAATCGACTACTAACACAGAGCTCAGCCGGAGCTCTGCTCAGTCCCGAGGAAAGGACTGAGGTTGGTATAAATGTCTCCAACCGGCCCTCCCACAATTCCAGGCTAACCAATAGCCTTACATGAGTCATGGGAGAAAATACAAGACAATAGAGTTGGAATAGAAGAGTAAATTAAAAATAAAGTGATGGAGTGCGAGAGGAAGAGTCAAAAGCAACAGGGAAAGGATCACATGTGATAGTGGAAAAAGAGGTATTGTGCAGAGAGACAAGAATAGAGGACGAAAGACCCCAAAGTAAGAGCTAAGAGGAAAGCAGTTGTGTTCGTTTCTGTTCCTCTTTTACTAGGTCTGTATAATATAAATTCTAGAGTTCAGATAGCTGTAAAGAACAGAAGAGTACTCCAGTGGAAGTATTCACAATTTTGCCCATTTCCATGCTACTCCTATGGAAAATGTTTTTTCAAATTGGAGATATCTTAGACATTTTAGACTCCATTGAAAAAAATAGGAATTGGAGACATATTTCTCACTGTAGAGATTTCTCATCTTTGTGCATCTCCTCTTAGGATTATATTTTTCTCTTTTATTACTCCCTTGTGTGTGTGCTACAGCATTCATTTGCGAAGCTGTTTAGATATAGGTGACAGGACAAGTGTAAAAGACAGTCAAAGAGTGGAGTTTCACAGAGATATGTGTAGCTTTGAACAATTACAGTCGTATGTAGGTAGCAACATATTATTCACAAATATGTTTCATTAATAAACAACTTAATCTACTCTAAGATTACATTGTATAAACCAAAATTGGGCAGCAAAATCAGTTGGCCAGTTGAGGATGATAGGAGTTGTAATCCAGCAATAGCTGAAAGACCATCTTTCTTAACCCCTAGTGTAAACTTTAGATTTCATCACAAAACAGAGAACGGCAGTGGCTTAAAACCGTATTTGTTTTGTTTTGGCAGTTGGCGAAACTGAGTAACGAGTTAAACATCATCTTTCCGCAACAGGCAAGGCCAAACACAAGGTAAGTATTCTGTTCTTATTTTATCATCTTTAGCTTGTGTCCCCACTTCATTATACTGTCTGTCTTTGGGATGGCAAATGGGTTTTACAGTTCCATATAATGGCATAGAGAGGGTGAGTATGTCACACAGATGTACTAGTGGTATTTTGGTAAACATTGTATAGAACTGACAGTGGTGCTCTGCTCCAGTTTTCAAGGGGCTTCAAAAAGGCCAAGGAGTTTCAGTAATAAGGTTTGATAAAGATGAGAGAAACATTCTCGTGTGACTGTTTATCCAGCTCTTATAGAGCCTATTCACAGATCTCTGCAATGTGATAGAGCACATTTCACTTTTATCAAAACTTAGTGCATGTACCAGTAGATTTTAGGAATGTTTCTGCTTGAGCACAAGTATGCCAATAAGTAAGTTTCATTAACACATCCTGTGTTTAAAGAGAAACTTATTTCATAATATTTTCTTTTCTTTTATGAAATAAATGTTTGTGCCTGATATATAGATTATAATACTTGTACTGGATAACTGTGCATTAGATATAATATGATAAAATGAATAATTATGATTTCAAGTTCCATTTGTCAGTTTGTGGTTTATGGATCGTCATGCATTTTCATTGTTTTGGTGTGGCCTATTGCAGCCTTGATTTATAACTAGTGTGAAAAGGCTTCTTTGCAAATCTGTGTGGTAGACATATACATAGGCTTTCTCTTGCATCGAAAAGAGGCAGAGGGACCATAGGGTAAAGTTCTCTCCATCCGGAGTCAAGGCACCTTGAGTTAACTTTAAACTAAACTTCTCCCATTCCCCTGGTATACTTAACCCCCAAGGCTCCGCAAACCTGTCTGTAAAGCTGTCAGCAGTGGATCTGTGTTGGCCGACTTGGCGGCTCTTCAGCAGAGCTGACTGAGCGCTATCAAAAAACAGATACTTCACTGGAATGGTCTACAAAGTGTGCTTGGTTAGCAAGAACACTTTGCAGACCATTCCACTGAAGTATTTGTTCTTTGATATCGCTCATTCCACTCTGCTGAAGATTCGCCAGCTGGTGTGGGACCAGGATCTCCTGACGTCAGCTACATGCTGACGTCTGGAAAAGGGGAGGGAGGGGGAGACTTTCAGTGCTTATATCTCTCAAACCGTAACGGTGATAAAGTGGAGATTACTTCAGTGATATCACTTCTGTAGGTCCTATGTTATTCTGTGGAGCATATTCACTGAGATCTCCAAAGCTGAAGAAATCTTAGTGTATAGGTTCCATAGACTAACATAGGAACTGGAGAAGTCATCTCCACTTTATCACCTCTTTGTCACCGCTTAGTGAATCTCCCCTCTTGTGTTTTTGAAGCCATAGTAGCAATTAATGGTATTATAAAATATAATAGTCCGGGTGAAGATGGGCATGCCAAATCCAAAGTCTTTGTCTATTTAAAATGCCTCAGTGCTTCGTCCAAAAAAATGTACAAACTGAGGATGTGGCAGTGTAAACCAGCATGGACAAGGAGCACTTATATAGGTCTTTGAATAAAAGAAATGAAGGTTTAATCGTAAGATCAACGTTTCGGCTCACACACTAGCCTGTCTCAAGACAACCTATACACGTCAAAACCTGACTTAAATACAAACAACCTTGTGACGGTACCAGCAGACACCCAGCGTTGGTGTCACCGTCAAGGATCACTTCTTCCCAGAATCCACCAGCAAAGTCTCCCGCAGCATACCGCAATGTACTCTGAATCACCAGGCAGAACCAGTGTCAGAGTAACCAGAACCACACTCTGGATACAGCAACCTTAACCTCACCAGACAACACCAGTGTAGGTTAAGACAAGAACTGATTTATTTGGACACAAACAAGGTTTATATACAGGTTTGTGAACACAGTCAACCAATAGCAAATAAGATTCACAACACCACCAGTCTTGCTGAGACTTAAATACATTAACACACAATAGAATACAAAACACACAGCCCTCTATCAGGTCTGCTCAGGTAATTACATCAGTGACTGATATAATACAATCAGTTTCACAAACCAACAAATGGAACCACATAACCCCAGGAAACCTACTTTGCATTTAAACAATAACACAGCACACAATGGGTGAGGCAATAGGACATTTGACTCCCAGTCTCCAGATACTGTCCCAGGTAGTCACTGCCCCACCCCCAATACATAATAGGGTCTCATCCTAGTGCCACCCTGGAGTCTGGCTGACACCCTTCTCCATTTTGTAGTTTGGCCCATGATTCTGTATGGCCAAATGGCTGCTTCCAGTCCAGGCCCAGTGGTTCCTGTGACATTTCTCCCCCTTGTCCACCTCCGACAGCCACAGCATGATCCACACGGGTCATCTCGCTGCTGTCTGGAGTGGACACATAGTCTGCTAGTGCAATGTCCGCACAGTACTTGTCCCCAGCCAGCCCCTATAGTCCTGGGGTCTGTCCAGCTTTGCACCCTGCACCTCCAGGTACAGGGTGACTTAGACATAAGATGTCTTGAACAGGGGAGGCCGTCCAGCCCAGGTCCCGGTACCCTGGAGTCTCTGAGCCAGTAAAAACCCCCGCCCAAACAAAAGTGCCCTCCCGGCCAATGCTTCACCGGGATCTCCGCTGCTTTCCCGTCTGCCTGATGATGATGGGCGTAACATGTAGAGTCCGTTGCAGCTCTGCTTCCCAGTAATCGCCGTGGTCGCGGCTGGCTTCTGGGAAGGAGAGCCATCTGGGCTCCCCCACTGGAGCTGCTCTGAATACTGGGGCGGGAGCAAGCAATACTCCATCTCCCCCTGGATCTCACTCAGCTGCTGGGGGTGATGCTGACCGCATCCACTCCTGGAAACACACACTTTAGCTGGATTGAAGGCATGACCGCTCCCACTCCCGGCTCCCCACACTGCCTCTGCAGATGGAGGCCGACTACCTCCCCTCTGAACCACAAATCTCCCACTGAGGAGGAGGGCCAACTGCACCTTCT
Organism: Rhinophrynus dorsalis; assembly: GCA_037306005.1. Taxonomy (NCBI): domain Eukaryota; kingdom Metazoa; phylum Chordata; class Amphibia; order Anura; family Rhinophrynidae; genus Rhinophrynus; species Rhinophrynus dorsalis. Next base: position 221,379,860 of record CM074722.1, read on the forward strand.
CCCTGGAGTCCTCTCAGTCGCTGGCGAATAGGTAGGGGGCTGGGGCAACAGGTGGGCTGGTGAGGATCGCACTTCCCTTCACCAGGTCAGGGGTATCAGAGGCACTGGGGAGGACCTAGGTCCCACTCCCCAGGGCAGGGGTAACAGAGACACTGGAGAGGACAATGGTCCCACTCTCCAGGGCAGGGGTGACAGAGCCGCTTTCCATGCTTGCTGCTGGGGGGTCAAAGGACAAATCTTTGGGGGTAAATCAACGAGAAATGAAGAAGTAAGGCAACCTAGGTCGTTGCCTAGTAGAACTTCTGCGGGGAGGCTTTTCATGACTCCCACCTCCACCTCTCGGGCTCCCATCCCCCAGTCCAAATGGACTCTGGCCGTAGGGATCCTCATCACAGTGCCCCCTGCCACTCGGACTGCTACGGATCGGCCCGTATGTTCTGTGGGGGCCACCAACTGGGGTTGAACAAGGGTGATGGTGGCCCCGCTGTCACGGAGACCCTGTGCTGGGCGGCCCTTGATCCATACCACCTGACAATGGTGCAGGCGGTTGTCGGCCATGGCGGCTTGAACAGGGTTCACTTCCTGTAGCATCCCAAAATCATTTACTCCCCATCCGCTGACTGTAGCAGAGGTCTCTGCTTCCCGGCAGGGGGCTGCCACCTGGGAAGGTCCAGGGGGCTGTCGGGCCCATGTGTCCCGGGGCAGATTCTTGGGGCAATCACTCCTAACGTGCCCCACTTGCTTGCACCTGTAGCACCGGATCCCCGACCTCCGGGAGATCCCACTGGACGGAGGTCGGGAGGGCAAAGGAGGGGGAAGCTGTAGCTGCGCCATCCCCATATCTTTGGCTGGTGCCGGGAAGGCTTGGGCAGTTGGTTGGGGCTCAGGTTGTCCCGACCGTCTTGAGTCCAGATACTGGTCCGCCAGTACCGCAGCTTGATCCACCGTGTGGGGTCGTCGGTCCCGAACCCACTCTTGGACTGCTACTGGAGAATGGTCGTAAAACTGCTCCAGGAGGATGAGCTGCAGGGCATCTGCCAAGGTGACAGCCTGGCAACCGGCCATCCAGCTCTCTGCAGCCCTTGCCATTTGATGTGCCCAATCTGTGAAAGGCTGTCCGTCTTTCCGTCGCAGGTTGCGGAATTTTAGGCGGTGAGCCTCTGGGGTAATGGCATATCTGCTGAGAAGTCTTTCCTTGACTCGCTCATAATTTGTACAGTCCTCTGTGGGCACCGCCTGGTAAGCTTCGGCTGCCCTCCCAGACAGCTTGCTCACAAGGAGGGTGACCCAGTCCGACTCTTCAACTCCCTGCAGGGCACACTGTCTTTCAAATACCTGCAGGTAGCTGTCAATATCATCTTCTGCATCGTTAAAAACTTTAAACGCGGCATACGGCAACTTCCTTTTGGCTATCCAACTAGGTCTGGGGCCCATTGGCTCCCCCCTTGTCTGCTGAAGCTCAGCCATCCGCAGGTTGGTGGCATCTCTGAGGATCTGGGTGATCACCTCCTGGGGGGGAGTAGATCCATAGAGGGACAGACGCCACTGGACCTCTCGCTGGACTTCCGACATGCCAGTGGCTGCAGATGAAAGGTAGCTTATGTGGTCTCCCTCCATCAGTTCTGAGATGAGGGTGGCTTTGGTTTTGTTGCTCACCAGTGCTCGCTGCGTTGCTGAGACCGGGGTCAAGCCAGCGGCTCTATCTCCCCCTGGATGCTGGTCTCAGTTTCGCTGTTGCTCCATCCTCTGCTTGCTGCGCTGCTGAGACCGGGGTCAAGCCAGCGGCTATATCTCCCCCTGGATGCTGGTCTAAGTTTCAGTTCCTTGGAAGAAGCTGAATCCCACCGCTTGCCACCAGATGTGACGGTACCAGCAGACACCCAGCGTTGGTGTCACCGTCAAGGATCACTTCTTCCCAGAATCCACCAGCAAAGTCTCCCGCAGCATACCGCAATGTACTCTGAATCACCAGGCAGAACCAGTGTCGGAGTAACCAGAACCACACTCTGGATACAGCAACCTTAACCTCACCAGACAACACCAGTGTAGGTTAAGACAAGAACTGATTTATTTGGACACAAACAAGGTTTATATACAGGTTTGTGAACACAGTCAACCAATAGCAAGTAAGATTCACAACACCACCAGTCTTGCTGAGACTTAAATACATTAACACACAATAGAATACAAAACACACAGCCCTCTATCAGGTCTGCTCAGGTAATTACATCAGTGACTGATATAATACAATCAGTTTCACAAACCAACAAATGGAACCACATAACCCCAGGAAACCTACTTTGCATTTAAACAATAACACAGCACACAATGGGTGAGGCAATAGGACATTTGACTCCCAGTCTCCAGATACTGTCCCAGGTAGTCACTGCCCCACCCCCAATACATAATAGGGTCTCAGCCTAGTGCCACCCTGGAGTCTGGCTGACACCCTTCTCCATTTTGTAGTTTGGCCCATGATTCTGTATGGCCAAATGGCTGCTTCCAGTCCAGGCCCAGTGGTTCCTGTGACAAACCTCTCAAAAAGATTCCCATGTCCCTACAACCGACACACCTGAATTATTTATCAATTGGTCTAAATCATCAGCATGAATGGTGTGTTAATTGGTGTACAATAATATAAATATAAAGTATGCAAAATCTGAAATAAAAAGTACGTGTGCGTTTACAGAAGTCAATAAGAGACATAAGAATATTACTAAACCCTTAAGATGTTATTAAGTAAAGGTACAAATCTAATTAGGGGACCATTGACCCGGCATCTCCGCATGTGAGACATCTAAATGGTTAAAGGGAAAAGATAAAGATGTGTTCAGAAGCCCCAATAATGCACTGTCCAGTGTGCACTACAAGGGACCTGTGCTGAAAGAATGACTTACACGTCCCGTGTGTGCACTGATGGACTAGCAATTACATGCAGAGAATAGCTGAATATTTTGCCTATATAGAGAATGTTTAAAAACAAGAGTATATGTCAAACCCACTGACAAAAACAACTTGCTCCACCATACCAGTCACCATCCAGAGTGTCTAAAAAGAAGTCTGCCAAAATCACAATTCTCAGAGTAAGAAGACTTGTTAGTGACGACACTGACTTAGAAACAGAGCTGGATAAGATGGAAGAAAAGTTTCTTGCAAGAGGTTATGATATAGGAGATATCGCGAAACAAAAACTAGAAACAAAAACTGCTGCGAGATGCTTGACACGGAGATCTAAGACAGATGACTTGAGACTCCTCTACAAACTTCTTACAACTCATGCTTCTTAAAAAAGCATCTACAAACACTGGCCCATCATAGCCTCTGATACCACCTTTCCTGCTATCACTAAGAGACCACCACTTTTATGCTATAAAAGAGGAAAAATCTTAAAGACCTATTAGTGGAAAACAGACCCACAAGCATGTTACAAAATTCAGTATTTTAAGACATTAAAGGATGCTGCAAATGCCTTTCATGCACAACATACAATTATATAATTGGAGGCAAATCATTGAAACATCCCCACAAAGGACACAGGATTCCAATACGGCATAATGTAACCTGCACCAGCCAATATGTCATATACATAATACGCTCCTCCTGTGGACTAGTGTACGTTGGGAAGACAAGTACATTTAAAGAAAGGATAGGTAATCACCATTCGGCTATAAAAGCAGCAATCCAATGCTAACTCAAAAAAGGAGTCCACTAAAATACAGGATCAACCAGAGCCGCAACATTTCTCCACTTTTTATCATCTGTTCCCTTCATTTCGATACATGATTATTGACTGGGTACCGCCTCTCCCCAGAGGTGGGAATAGAGGTAAAAAACCTCTGGAAAAAGAAGCTAAATGAATTGACTATCTAGATACTGTAGCTCCTAAGGGACTAAATGAGACACTTCAAACTTTGTTGCTTTATTTAAACTATTCATATTCCATAGTCTCGTTCTGTGACCCTCAATTATGGTGCGTTAAGGCATAATATCTGTAAAGTATAAACTAAAATTTGTGTTTTGAAACTCGTTCATTTAATGTTTTATAACATTTACATCAGTATGTGTTACTAGCATGTTGCATTACTTGAGGACACAGAGCACGTACGCAGGGCCGTTCCATAATTGGCAGGTGGACACTCATCAGAATCACCAGATTATAATGCATGTTCTATTACTTTAGCATAGGGTTTCTTTCCGCAGTATAATATTTTTCATTTCTTATTTTTAATTAAAATTTTTGTTCTTCCCTTTGTGTCATTTTCTCTGCAGCATAGTTGTAGTTTATTCTACTTTATACACATTCTTGCACTATTTTTCACTTTTATTTTATATTCACATACATTTTGTTTGTCCTACTTCTTTTTCATTCAAATCACGCGCTATCATCTGTTCTATCTCTTGCTGACGTTTACTTTTAGCTTCTTAGTTAGGCCAAAAATCCAGCTATTCTCTGCATGCAATTGCTAGTGCATCAGCGCACACATGGGATGTGTAAGCCATCCTTTTGGCACAGGTCCCTTGTAGAGCACACTGGACAGTGTAATATTATTGGGGCTTCTGAACTTATACATTGTTTTGATATTTGTGAAATGGCCTCTTGGTGTTTTGCCTCACTACTTTGGACAAAAAACAGTGTGCACAAGCCATGGGACTCACAAATTGGATAGAGACCCTCCATCTGATGGATGACAAACTTCCTATGTGGACACTGCAACCCCTCTAATAGGTCTCTGTGCTGTCTGCGAAGCGCAGCTCGTGTAGAGCCAAGGGAATTGATATAATCCGTTTATACCTTTTAATTACCCGGTGGATTACAAAAGCCGACTTAACCCTATCATAGAACTCCGTCCCGTCTGCGAAATGCTGCGAATGTGGAGCCAGGAGTAAGTCAGACATTTGTAAATGTCTGCGCAAATATTAACTATTGCCAATATCGTGATACAATGAACTTTTTTCTTTGCAATATCTTGTGATTTTAAGACTGTTAGAAATGTTTTTTCATGGAGGTTCGTGATGCAAACTGTGAGTTATGCCGGCTTCATTCGGACATGATTCATCACATATGATTGCAACTTTGTTTCATAATGACTTGTTAGAATGTAGCAAGCTAAGAGTGGGTTGTAATATGATACGATGCTTGTATGATATTAATTTATCTTTGCCATTTAACCATTTAGATGCCGGGCCATTGGCCCTCTAATTAGATTCGGTACATTTACTTTATAACATCTTAAAGGGATAGTAATACTTCATTTTAACTTTATTTTATTTTGTAGGCATTAAAAAAACATGAAGAATGATATAAGTCTTATCTCTCAACCCTTTATGGTTTAAGAGATATTCACAAGCAAAGTGTCCCCCTCCCGCCCCTTTTACTGCTCAGCCAAAGCAGAAGGAAGGTGCCCAGGTAGATTGCAGAGAGGGACAATCTTCAATTAAGATAATGGAAAAACCTGAAAAGCTTGTCAAGGGGGGCAGGGATTTCATTGTTTTCATAGGAATAAGAGTGTCCCCTGCTGTTATCTGTCCAGTCTATGGACTGGATTCCACATCTGAGAAGAGATTGTTTACAGTAGGTAAAAGGGGCGGGAGGGGGAAACTTTGCTTGTGAATATCTCATAAACCATAAATGTTTGAGATATAAGACTTATATCATTCTTCGTGTTTTCTTAATGCCTACAAAATAAAATAAAGTTAAAACGAAGTATTACTATCCCTTTAAGGGTTTAGTAATAGTCTCTTATTGACTTCTATAAATAAACATACACAAGTACTTTTTCTTTCACATTTTACATACTTTATACACAGGTATTGCAGTACACCAATTAACACACTGTTCATGCTGAGGATTAGACCAATTGATGATAAATGATTTTCTTTCTCTCTTTTCATGATGTGCTCGGGAACATGCCAGCTTCCTTGTGTTTCCTTCCAGTGTGCTTTCCGCCTGTGGAATGCATAGCTGAACTTCCTTTTTGGAGACTTCTTCTATGTCTATGGTTTCCAGACGGGCTCTTTGGCTCAAGATATGGCCTGCTGATACCACATCAAAAAAGGCTCCATTTTCATTGCCTTTTCAAGGTTCTTTCCTACTTGGGCCTAAGCTTAAAGATCACATCAGCAGAGCCACTGGAGGTAAAGGTACTCTGCTTCCAGTGGTCCCAAGGTTTCCAAACCTTCTTCGGAAAGCGTCACCTGTTCAAGGGTGCTATCCAAGCTCTTCTTGACAATAGGGTCTTGGGTCCGGTCCCTTTTCCGGAGACAGGGTTGGGGTTCTATTCCAACCTCTCTGTGGTCTCCAAGAAGGCGGAGGTTGTCGTCTTATTCTGAATCTGAAGGATATCAACCAGTTTGTGGTCAGATCTCGATATCATCAGGAGTCCTTGTGACCAATGATTGCGGCCATGTCTCCTGGGGAGTTCCTATCATATCTGGATCTTCAAGATGCGTATTTGCACATCTTCATTCATCCAGAGAGCTGACAGTGTCTCCGATTTGCCTGTGACAGGGGTCACTTTCAGTTTTCTTCCCTGCCATTCGGCCTGAACACACTCCTCAAGTCTTCAATCGAGTCCTGGGCGCTTTAGTCTCTGCTCTCCATCAAGATGGCATCAGGGTCACTCCATACATGGACGACCATCTTCTGAAGGCCTCATCTCCAGGCCTTCTTCACCAGCAGGTTCAGACCTGCATTAGATACTATCCGCTCACGGGTGGATCATCAACCTGGACAAGTCGGACCTTGTTCCCTCCCAGAAGATGGCTTTCCAGTGCCTTCTCTTTGATTCTTAGAGAGGGATGGTCTTTCTCACAGACGAGGTGGCTCATCAGCTGGCTCAGAAGGTCTCTACGGTTCTGAGCCTGGATCCGATTCCTGACAAGAAATTGTCCTCTCTAGTGGGCAAGTTCATTTCCACAATCGAAGCAGTCCCATTCGCCATGGCTCATGCCAGGAAGATTTGGAGGTTTCTGATCTTGGCATGCAAAGGTCAACTGGATCATCTGGAGGAGTCTCTGTCTCTCCCGCTTCATGTAGAGTTGAGTCTTTCATGGTGGCTCACCCTGGACCATCTCCTGAAAGGCAAGCCCTTCCTGATACTGTTCTGGACGATGGTGACTACGGACGCCATCCTTTCAGGATGGGAGGCTGTTCTGGGGCACCTGAATGCTCAGGGCTGGTGGTCTCAGGAAGAATCTCTCCATCCCATCAAAGTCTTGGAACTTTGGGCGTTATTTCACACCCTGCTCCATTGGACACTCCAGTTGGAGGACTGTCCAGTCAGAATCCAGTCAGACAACGCCACGGCAGTGGCTTACATTAACAAGCAAGGCGACACAAGAAGTCTCGCACCTTGGTTAGAGGTTAAGGCTATTTTGTCTTGGGCAGAGGACCATGTCCCTGCCATCTCCGCAGTTCATATTCCAGGCGTTGTCAACGTCTTGGCAGACATCCTCAGTTGACATACAGTGGCCAGTGGAGACTGGGAACTTCACCCAGAGGTGTTCAGTCTGGTAGTTCAGAAGATGGGTATCCCATGCATCGATCTGATGGCAACAAGACACAACAGGAAGGTTCCAGTGTTCTGCTCTCGCTGGGCAGACCCACTAGCTCTAGCTGTGGACGCTCTATTGATACCTTGGATCTTTTCTCTGGCGTACAACTTCCCTCCTGTTCCAATTCTGCACAGGGTTTATGAGGAAGCTACGTCTGGAGTGCTGTCCAGTCATTCTGATTGCTCCATTTTGGCCTCGCCAATCTTGGTTCCCAGAGCTCCTGGATCTGTCAGTGTCAGACCCCTTCAGGCTTCCTCCACGTCCAGATCTTCTCTTACAAGGAGAGCTGTGGAAGGAGGATGTTCATTGTCTGGTTTTTGACGGCATGGAGGTTGAATCCTCAACTTTGAGGAAGAAATGTTTTTTCATCTGGTGTAGTGGCTACTATGCTTAGTGCCCATAAGCCTGTTCCTCCAAGGCCTACCATAGAGTCTGGTCTATATTTCTCTCTTGGTGTGCTGATGGGATCTTTCTCAGGAGTTTCATCTCCCTACGGTCCTCTCCTTCCTTCAGGATAGTGTGGATAAGGGCCTCAAGTTTGAGTTCCCTTAAGGTTCAGACTTCTGCTGCTCTTTGTTTTATTCCAGCAGCACATTGCCATTCTTCCTGATGTCAAAGTCAGGGCTCAAAATTTCCACTCACCACTAGCCAATGGCAAGTAAAAATGTAGCCCTGGAGAGTAGAAATTCAGCCCTGGTGGGTATGTTTTGGCTTGCAGTGGCGAGTAACTTTTCAGGTCTGGCTAGTAGCAAAGTCAAAGTGTTCTTCCAGGGTGTTGCTCATACCCGTCCATTGTTTAAGTCCTCTGCTCCTCAGTGGGATCTTAACTTGGTTTTGGGCGTCCTTTAGCACCCTCCCTTTGAGTCTTTGGCTACTATTCTTCTGTACCTGTTGACATGGAAAATGGCTTTTCTTCTGGCGATAGTGTCTGTTCACTGTGTGGCAGAGCTCCAGACTTTTGTCTTGCAAACCACCTTTTTTGGTGTTTCACAAGATAAAGCCGTGCTTCGCAAGCGTTTCTTCCGAAGGTTGTATCGGAGTTCCATATCAATCAGGGGATTTTGGTTCCTTCCCTCTGCCCTGACCCTTCTTCTGACAAGGAAGGGGATCTTCACTTGTTGGATGTTGTGCGCTGCCTCAGGTTCTATGTGCATCGTACTGGGTCTTTGCATCAATCTTACACTCTTTTCATCATTCCAGAGGGCCCCAGGGCAGGGAAGCCGGCATTAAGGTGATCATTGCTTTTTGGATTAAGTCCACTATTTGTAAGGCTTACGAACTGAGGAAGAAACCTGTGCCCTTCAGGGTCACAGCTCATTCTACTCGCTCCATTGGGGCATCTTGGGCCTACAAGAATCAGACCTCTGCTGATCAACTGTACAAGGTGGCCACTTGGTCATCTGTGCACACCTTTTCCAAACACTACCGTGTAGATGTGCTGGCCGTTTTGGGAGGAAGGTCCTGGAGGCAGCCTTACCTGTCTAGGATCTCCTTTATTCCATCCATACTCTTTCACTTTTGAGCCCAGTTGGCTCTAGTTCAGTGTGCTGTGTATCAGTTCCTGGGGTCTGTTTTACCACCGTTCAGTGTCCGTTGACACTTAGTTGTTTGTTCTGCACTGTTTATGACCTGTAGGTTCATTGGTGCTCTGGTGACTTTGGGGGTCTGCACCTGGTCCTTGCCTTTCTTAACTTAATGGTTGGACATCCCAAAGTTACCAGTAACCTGTATTGGAAGACAGAGAAAATAGGATTTTAGTCTTACTTGTTAAATCCTTTTCTCTTAGTCCATACAGGTTACTGGTCTCCCACCCTGTCAAGGGACCATGCTTGGCGCACCTGCGACAGAACGTGGGGGACCACTTTTGGGTTCATTCTCACAGGAGTCTTCTGATTCCTCGCTGACTACTTGTAGTAGTTGGTTCCAAAACTTACTGAAGTTAAAACAGGAAGCTGCAGCTAAGGTTAGAGGGTAGGCTTCACCCCTGCACTCCTCAGAATTGTTCCTGCCTACTTACCAGTTACCAGTAACCTGTATGGACTAAGAGAAAAGGATTTAACAGGCAAGACTAAAATCCTGTTTTAAGCCATGGAGGGCACACAGAAGAACCTGTCTACCTATTGATGACACTTCTGCAACTGATGTCACATATCCTAAGGGATCATGAGTCGATAATTAGTGTATCCAACCCCAAGACTCCTAATTGGTGAATGGCCCTTCTAAGTCTGGAATTCAACACCTTACAACAGCAGGTGGTTCTGCCTGCAAACAAAATCTTTGCACTCCTGAGCAGAGTCTGGACCATATGGAGTGCCCAAAAGTCTACAATTTGAGATTCCATGAAATGGGGGTGGGGTGGTTGGAGACCTCTACCTTTAATCTATAAGCATTTCCTTTCTTGGTTCCTCTTGCACCTATGACATCTGGAACCTCTGCAATGGTAAAACAAGAAGTTAATAAATCTTAACAGTCTACTTGCAACCAACAATGGATCAGTCCCTTACTGAAATTACAGCAGGACAGGAGCTTTCTCCTTTCTGAAGGGGACAGTGGTCACAATTGCAGTTAGTCTCTCTGGCTGTGGAGCAGTTTCTCTACACTACTCCACTCGTGGTCTGTGACCAATACCTGAAATCTCTGTCTCAATCAATGTCCTAGAACTGAGGCAGGCTACAAAGCCCTTTTGACTTACATGGCCCTTACCCTTGTAGAGGACAATTCTATTCAGTTCCAGTCTAACAACGACACTTCTGTAGAATATATACATCATTAACCAGATATGCAGAGCAACCTGGTTTTGAAGTCCAGAAGATCCTAACATGATTGTAGAAGAAGGTGTACATCACTGTTGACAATTTGCAGACTACCTCAGCAGAGCAATGATCAAATCAGGTGAGTAGGAGCTAAAATAATCTGTCTTTGAGGATCTAGTAGCAAAATGGAACTCCCAGGTATAAACCAGATGGCATCTTGATGCAATGCAAAACGGACAGTCTTCTGTACCAGAACAAGAGACCCCTGAAAGGTGGCTATAGACACCATGGTGATTCCTTAGGTATACAACCTGCCATATCAGTTTACTCCACTGGCCATGATTCTGAGGTTCTTCAGACCTCTGATGGCATTAGAATAATGTCCTCCTTTTAGCACCAGCATGGCGGTGATGAGTTTGGTTACATGTTCTAGTAGGTCTCTCAATAGCTGAACCAGGGCGACTTCCATTGTCATGGGATCTAGTCATCCCAGTTCAGTAAGCCTTGCTTTAACAGTTTGGAACTTGAAAGCTCCAATACTAAGGTACAAATGTTTGTCTGAAAGTCACATCTAGTCCAGGCAGAAAGCAAGAAAACCAGTGTCCTCCAATATTTCTCGCAGAGTTTGAAGAAATTATTTTCAAATTGCCATTGCTTCTCAATTTCCTTAAGATTAAACAAAATATCTCTCAAAGTCAAACTTTTCTCCTCATCCATTCTGTTTCAAAGCAGAATTTAGAGATTCTGGTGCTTCAAACTCTTATGCAAGAGCTTATACGTATGGCCTCACATTCTAGAGATCCATCTAATCCCTGGGACTTTAACTTCTTTCTTGAGAGCTCACAAAATGCTCCATTCAATATCCTATCTCTGAAACACCTTACTTGTAAGACTTGTATCTGAAGAGTTTGCAGTAAGGAAAACAGTGTGTCAGAATTCGGTGTTGGCTTCTGCAGAGCTCCATACCTACTGCCAGAGCATATACTGTATTGTATTTAATAGAGCTTGTGCAAGCTTAGTTAAATGCAATCATGTAAAGTCAACATGTGGGCAGAGCTTCGTGGGTTAAATATGTCAATGGAGTAGGAGGAATTTAATTCTTAGCTTCAGGTTAACTCTTTATTTGCCCTGCCTCCTGGTGTAAGGAACTTTGTCATGGACCTTGTGTCTCCCAATGGCATAAGAGTAAAGGATTTGAAGTTATTATAGAAATTCCCTTTTTGCAATAAAGCATTAACTGAATTATGCAAACTGAAGCAGCAGTGCAGTTTGTCATATGCTTATTTTCAAGAAATCCATGCTTGTTTAAGATATTCGCATAAAAATATCTTAAAAAACCTGGCTGGTTAGGGGACTTTTATTAGTAGAGTGGCACAATTTTGTAATTGCTGATTCCAATAATGCCATAATATGGAAACATAGCATTTGACTTCACATGAGAACCATTCTGCCCATCTAGTCTGCCCATTTTTCCTACTTTAAAAACCTCAAACCTTATTTAGTCCTTGGTCTTGTCTTGTGTTCAGGACAGCCTTATGCCTATACCATACATGTTTTAAATTCTCTCACTGTATTAACATCTACCACTTCTGCTAGTAGACTATTCCACTTATCTACTACCCTCTCACTGGAGTAAAACGTTCTTATGTTACATCTAAACCTCTGGCCCTCTATTTTTAGACTTTAGCCTCTTGTCCTAATATTAATACTCCTTTAAAATGTGCTTCCCTCCTGCACTTTATTGAATGCCTTTGTGTATTTGAATGTTTCTATCATATATCCCCTTTCTTCTCTCTCCTCCAAGCTATACATGTTCAGATTATTTAGTCTATCCTTATATTTCTTTTCCTGTAAACCATTCACCATTTTAGTAGCCCTTCTCTGAATTATCTCTAGAGTATCTATATTCTTCTGGAGATAGGATCTCCAGTACTTTACACAGTACTCTGGGTGAGGTCTAACCAGAGATCTGTGGAGTGGCATGACCTTTTTCTGCTACTAATGTCCCTAGCTATCCAACCTAACACCCTGCTTGCATTCCACACCGCTTTGTTGCATTGCCTGCCTACCTTTAAGTCATCAGAAATAATTACTTCCAAGTCCCTTTCCTCTAGTCTCTGACGGTATAGTACCTTTCATACTATAGCCTACCTTTTGATTTTTACATCCCAAGTGCATTATTTTACATTTAACAACATTAAACCGCAGCTGCTGCACTCTAGTCCATTCTTCTAACTTATTTATAATCTAGAATAATAATAATATAATTTGGCTTATTCCCGCAGGAATGTCTTATCCTGTTGCAGATCTTTGTGTCGTCTGCAAAAAGGCATACCTTACTTTGGAGACCTTTTGCAATATCGCTAATAAAAATATTAAAAACAATGGGGCCCAGTACAGATCCCTGAGATACCCCACTAGTAACACAATCTTCATCTGAATATTCTCCATTGATTACCACCCTGTCTCCTGTAACTCAGCATTATCTATTTAGCTATTTTTACATCCAGACCCAAGCACTGCAATTTATTAATGAGTCTTCTGTGTGGGAGAGTGTCAGATGCCTTTCTGAAATCTAGATAAGCTATATCTACTGTTCCCCTGGTCTATTATTTTAGTTACAAAATAAGTTTAAAAAATTCTGTGGTGTTAGTTTGACAAGATCTCTCTGCTGTAAACATGTACTGTTTGGGATCTTGCAAGCCATTTAAATTCAGATATTTAACAATTCTTTCCTTTAACATGGTTTCCATTTCCCCTGCTACCTTTTTTGTGAAGTGCTACTACATTTTCTACCTTCCATTCCTCTGGACCTACTCCTGTCCATAGTGACTGATTGAATAATTCTGTTAAATGTTTTGCCAGAACACTCTTAATTTATTTTAATTTCTTGGGTGTATCCAATCTTGTCCCATCGAGAACATCCTCCTCTGTAAACATGCATGCTTCCTGTGTCTTGTTATTTCTTTTTCTAACAGAGGTCTATTCTCTTCACCTTCCTCTGTAAACACTGAAATGAAATATTCACCAAGACAGTCAGTTAGCCCTTTATTCTCAGTCATATAACTTCCTTTCTTAAAGGGATAGTAATACTTTGTTTTATCTCTATTTTATTTTGTAGGCATTAAAAAAACATGAAGAACGATATAAGTCTTATCTCTCAAACCTTTATGGTTTGAGAGATATTCACAAGCAAAGTTCCCTTTCTGCCCCTTTCACCTAGTGTAAGTCATCTCTTCTCAGATGTGGAATACAGTCCATAGACCAGGCAGATAATAGAAGGGGACAGTCTTCTTCCTATGAGAACATTGAAAGTCCTGCCCCCTTGACAAGTTTTTCAGGTTTTTTTTTTATCTTAATTGAAGATTGTCCCTCTCTGCAGTCTACCCAGGCACCTCCCTTCTGATCTGGCTGAACAGTGTTACATCAGTAAAAGGGGTGGGAGTGGGATACTTTGTCATTGAATTACTCTTGAACTACAACTTTGACAGAATTGAAATAACACTCTCCAAAGTCCAAATACTATGATGATTAATTAGAGCTGCTTTTATTATGAAACATTACTATCCCTTTAATGTTGCAGTAGGTGTTTTTATTTGGACAATACAGAACAACAAACTTTCATTATTTAAAGTAGTAACAAAAAATTAAAAGAGCTCAAATCCATTAAAACCTCATGTGGTAGACAGCAATGTATTTCTCTTTTGGTGAGAGTTCTTTTAAAAGGTAAAAGTGGCCACTAAGAACTGGTCTACAACTCTTTGGCTTGCAGTGTGTTGGAGAGCTGTGCAAAGGTAAATATGTTCTGAGGTAAAAGAGAATGTGTAATGACAGTGAAATCTGACTAATGTCCTGACTGAATCTAAGAACAGATTGGGGGCTACATTTAAGGCCTATGAAAGGCAGCCTGTTCAACGTTAGTCTAAATTTGAAGCATTTTGCTTATATATTTCCTTTCTGCTCCCTAGGTTAAAAAATGACAACTGGAGCAGATGTTCGAGATATTCTGGAATTGGGTGGTGGAGAGTCTGAGATCACTGGAATAATCAGCAAAAAGGACATTATTAATGCAGACAAGGTAACTTTCTGTGGTTTGTAGTTTAATGTGCTGTTTAATAAACAATGTTGAGAGTTCATCGCCTGAAATTAAGATAAATTGTATAAATATTGTCCATTCAATTCCAGTAGGAGGCAGCTCAAGGGAAGGCAAAACATCAAAGTATGCAACCACAGCTTTTATATAGGGGATTAACATACGTTTCGGCCTTCTTTGGTCTCGTCAGTGAGGTGTAACTGAAATCCCTAGGCACTGAGAGCAAGGGGTCCACGCCCGCATTACCCTTGACTCTGACGGAGACACCTTAAGTGTATTCGGCATGCATATACAAAATATGAGAGGCTCTGAGGACTTGCCCATCATTTTGGAACTTGGCCATCCTTTTGGGCAGGATTAGACTAATATGTATGTGGAAATTTCTCCTCTGTTAGACAGCACTAAAATGTGATGCTCTTGAGCGGTGACTAGCAATTAGAGCAGGAAACTTTGCTTTTGTTCATGCTCGGAGCCTCTCACACCTTTTGGCTTGTTTTTGAAGAACTCTTAGGGTCTCTCACTAATAGTAAATGGCAATCCAGATATGGACCCCTTGTTCTCTGTGCCTAGGGAAACCAGCTGCACCTCACTGATGAGGCCCAAACAAGGCCGAAATTTACTGCTGTGGTTAGCTGGTATTTCCAGTGCAGATGGAGCTTGCCTATCGTATTGGAACTGGACCATCCTTTTGGGCGTGACTTATTCTAATATTTATGTGGAAATTTCTTCTCTGTAATGGTATAACAGTGCTAAAAAGTGATGCTCACGAGCGATAACTAGCCATTGAACTGGCAGCATAGCTTTTGTTCATGCTCAGAACCTCTCACATCTTTTGGCTCATCCCTGAAGACGTCAGGAGCTTGGGACTAGAATATTGTCATTACTTTTTGTAAGAACTTGTGGACTCCAGTGTAAAATGTAATACAACTTCAGTTTATTTACATGCAGTGAAATCAGCAGATGAGAATCGTTCATAACACACTGGAACTACAATAACATGACATTGTAGTTGTTTCTTACACAACATGTGCTTAATCCTTTAACCCCTTAACAACCCATGACATGCCAGAACAGTCATGGGTAAACTGCCCTTAAGGACCCATGATGGTCCTGGCACATCATGGTTTAAATGATAGCAGCGCACCTCCCTGCATGCTGCTATCATTGAGTTCAAGCTGAAACTGAGCTCTCTGGTACCAGGGGCAGTGTGAGAAGCACACTGACTTTGTGCCTAATCTATGCCTCTCTCTGCCTTGCGATCAAAGTAAGGGAGAGAGCAGCAGAGAGGAGACACCTAGTGGTAGAAAAAAATGCAGCAGCTGGGGGTATTAACCCCTTCACTGCTGGTGTTGGAGGCTGGCTGGATGCAGGTCAATCTCCTGTTTTAAAAAAAAAAACACACTTATTAACAAAAAAAAAAGTTTTATTTAAAAATAAAAAGATATAAATAAACAATATTGGGAGTTTGTTGTGGAGCCATGTAGTACACTTATACACACGCCGTCAATCCTCATCAATAAAAAAGTGCCAAAATAATCTGGTAAAGAGGGACATTGGATTTTCACCCAGGGGGGGCACAGTGCCTGCTTAAAACCGCCCATTTTGTAGGTATGACTGACCGGTCATACCTTTCATGCAGTCTCCATAAAAATTTAACGCATTGTGCCCAAATGATCCCAAGAGAGAAAAAAAATGTTGTTGTTTTTTTTTTTCTTTCATTTTTTTGTTTTTTTTTACCATTTCCTTTAATTTTACAAATAGTGGGTTATCCATATAAGTATGGTATCAAAAGAAAGCCCTAATTGTGTGTGAAAAAATGGAATATAATTTGCATGGGTAAAATAAAGTACTTAGATAGAAAACACTGTTGAACAAAGACATAGTCAAAAAGGTCAGAATTGCTCAGGTCCTTGAGTGAAATCCACCTCAGAATTTTCCGGTCCTTGAGGGGTTAAGGAAGAACAGTGGGATGTGCAGAGCTTTGCTTTGCAATGTGTTCAACCCCCTGGTCCTTTAGAAAGTTAATTATAGGCTTGTTAGTAGCCTCCATGTCCCACTTTAGATTGTTACCACAGCCAAATAGCATATAGAGAGGATTTTACAAATAGCCAGTGATAATAATGGTGCTTTTTAATGACATGAATGCATCCAAGGATAGTTAACAGAACAGTTATGTTGAACATATGACAATGTAACTACCCCTATCTGAATTACCATTTTAGGCATTCAGAGGAAAGCTTGAACAAATCACAGCTAACACACGAACGGTACCGGCTGATCTGAAACCTGTATAATTTTTAGTAAACATTTACCACTAAATTTGATAGGACCACACTTGGAATGCCCATTAGTAGGTCGCAAGCTACAATATTGTGTAGCACAATTTATTCATAAACATAAAGGCAATATCTGAACTAAAAGAAAACAAGGGAAATAACCATTTCTAAACACTTTTGCCACAGTCCTGAATGGTGAAGTCTGCATTAAAAGGACCACATTGTATTTGTTCGTGCCAAAATGTGAAAATATTAAATAAAAACTTTAGCTTTAAAGTCCGCTTTAAAACTGTCAAGGATAGCCTCTCCAGTACTGTATTTGTTAAGAAAAATACTTTTCATTACGAAGGGACCTTTGTGTAAAGGTACTTATTTTTACCCCGTTCAGTATTCGGTTTCAAACTGTTTTTTTTTCCTCTGTTAAATGATGATTTTCAAGTGAATGATGAATGAATCTGAAATTTGGGAATCCAGAAGCTACTGACAATTACCATAAACCCAGCAAGTGTAAAGGTCCAGAAAAACTTAACTTTCACATGATAAATTCTCATGCCATCACGAAAATCTTGTCAGCTCCACAGCCAAATGTACTGAACAGACTGACACCAAATTAAATGTGCTTGATTGAGCAATAAAAAAAATATATATTTTAAATTCAAAAAATATAAATCAGAGATTGATCTATCCAAGCAAAATATAAAATACAGTGTGTGTGTGTGTGTGTGTGTGTGTGTGTGTGTGTGTGTGTGTGTGTGTGTGTGTGTGTGTGTGTGTGTGTGTGTGTGTGTGTGTGTGTGTGTATATATATATGTATATGTGTATGTGTGTATATATAATATATATATATATATATATATATATATATATATATAAAATATGTGTGTATATATACATATATTGTACACAATGTGTATGTACTAGCAAATTGGACACAATGTTTCCATGTGTAAGAGGTGATATCATTTTCATTTAATTTGTTACTTTAACGTGATTGATGAAATAGAGGCGTGAGTAAAAGGGGAAAGTAAGACATGCTTGTCAGTGTATAGAGAGCATTTAGGGTAATGTAGTGTGGTGTGTGATATTTATGTATGTGTTTTGGACATAAAGCAGTGGTTGAAATGTGTCCGCACAGACATATTGTGAGTGTAGGGAGTGCAGGCAGGAGACATGGCAAACATTGGTGCAAGGGGAGGAGAGGGATCTGATTAGTGAGAAAGGCACAAGTGTACTGCGAAGGGGAATGTGAGTCACAGGCGAATGATGGAAGGAGAAGTCCTTACAGAACGCGCCATGATCCTCCATACTGACACCCCTGGGAGTGTTTGTCTCCTGGGGGAGATCTACAAGTT
Source organism: Rhinophrynus dorsalis (assembly GCA_037306005.1). Classification (NCBI taxonomy): domain Eukaryota; kingdom Metazoa; phylum Chordata; class Amphibia; order Anura; family Rhinophrynidae; genus Rhinophrynus; species Rhinophrynus dorsalis. The sequence continues at coordinate 221,397,888 of CM074722.1, forward strand.
AAATAAAACGGTAATATTAGAAACAGGGAAGAATGTGTAGAAATGTGACCATAAGGAAGTGCATAAAAGAAGAAACACACAAGTTCTATGTTGAGGTCATCAAAAGGACACTGGAAGAAAATAGAGGGCTAAAGAAAGCAAAACGAAAGATGGCTACACATACAAGCCAAATGTTTGCATTAAAGCTTGAAGATGGTACAACAGCAAAAACTCAACAACAAATACTAAAACGAATGGAAGAATTTTATTCAAATCTTTATAAGGATGAAGGACAACAACTGACTACAGTACTATGGGCTTAAGCTGTGTCAGAAGTTTTGGTCGAAGATTTAGAAGCTGCAATAAAATCAATGAAAAGTGGCAAAGCAGCTGGACCTAATAAAGTTACTATTGAAATGTTGCAATCTGGAGGTCAACCCTTATTCAAAAGCCCTAGCTAAATTATTTTCAAAATACATATTACTCGGCAAAGTGCCTGAACCATGCAAAAATGCAGAAGTCATCCTACTGCACAAAAGAGTTGATAAGGTGTATCTAAAAAAACTAGCGACCAGTAAGCCTATTACCAGTGGTCTGCAAGGTTTTCACAAAGGTACTATTAATAAGAATGGACACAATACTTGGTGCGCCACAGCCTAAAGAACAAGCAGGCTTCAGGAGCTGTTTCAGTACAGTGGACCCTATACAGACAGTGCAACAAGCGACATAATGAATAAAACCTTCCCTTATGCATAGCCTTCATTGACTACAAAAAGGCCTTTGGCTCAGTGAAAAAGCAAATAATGATTAATGCTCTGATCAACCAAGGAGTTTACATCAATGTGCTTCAATCAATATATGAAAATTCAATTGAATTAATACAGGTCAACAATGGTAAAGTCCAGATCAACATAGAAAAAGGAGTCTGACAAGGAGAAATACTCTCGCCATAACTATTTTTCACCTTGTTTAGAAGAAACCTTCTGCAAACTAAATTGGGACAAAAAAAGACTTAAAGGGATAGTAATACTTAAAATGTAAAAAAAAATATGTTGTACAATAGTCTCCACAGCAGTGTGCAGAGTCACTCAGCTGCTGCAAGAGCAAATAGAGTACTAGCCTGCATAAAAAGAGGTGTAGAAGCAAGGGATGCTAATATTATCCTACCTCTGTATAAATCCTTGGTTAGGCCTCATCTAGAATATGGAGTACAATTTTGGGCGCCTGTTCTAAAAAAAGACATTGCTGAACTGGAAAAGGTGCAGAGACGTGCAACAAAACTGATAAAGGGATTGGAGGATCTGAGTTACAAAGAGAGACTAGCCAAACTGGGTTTGTTTACATTAGAAAAGAGACGTCTAAGGGGTGATATGATTACCATTTACAAATACATTCAAGGTCAATACAAAGAACTATCCAAAGAATTATTTATGCAAAGAGCTGAGCTAAGAACAAGAGGTCATCCATTAAGACTTGAGGAAAGGCACTTTCGACTAAAACACAGGCAGGGATTCTTTACAGTAAGGGCGGTAAGGCTATGGAATTCTTTGCCTCGGGATGTTGTGCTTGCAGATAATGTAACTGCATTCAAAAAAGCAATGGATGCCTATCTAGCACAGAACAATATTGACAGTTATGACAGATGGCTTCAAAGCAAATAGGATATTGAGCCGGGGAACTATTTGACACACACTGAAATTGCTCCAGAGGGCTTTTTTGTTGCCTTCCTCTGGATCAACAGGACTGTTATTGGCATGGGCTGGACTTGATGGACGCATGTCTTTTTTCAGCCTTATCTACTATGTTACTATGTTATATGTTATCCCCCTCAGTAAAACAATGATACTCCCACTGCTGAAAGGTGTTTCATTCAAAAGTTATTAATTTTCAAAGTTGAATTTTTTCGGTGCAATATCACAGTGGCCTGAAATTGTACAGTGGTGCTGTTGCTACACCATCCTATGGAGATTTATGGTCCCAGGACCAGAGCTGTCCATAGGATCATGTAGCAACAGCGCTACTGTAGAATTTCAGGCCACTGTGATATTGCACCGAAAAAATTCAACTTTGAAAATTAATAACTTTTTAATGAAACACCTTTCAGCAGTGGGAGTACTCTTGTTTTACTCAGGGGGATAAACCCTACAACATATATATTTTTTTTACATTTTAAGTAATACTATCCCTTTAAGATCAATGAAGCCTACCTATATCACGTTTTGCAGACAATATCTTACACCAGTGGTTCTCAACTCCTGTTCTCCGGACCCACTAACAGGCCAGGATTTGATGATTTCCTTGTTATAGCACAGGTGAGTTAATCAATGTGAATGAGCCTCTGATCACTACACCTGTGCTCTAGCAGAGAAATCCCTAAGTCCTGGCCTGTTAGTGGGTCCTGAGGACAGGAGTTGAGAAGCACTGTCTTACACTCTGCCAGTAGTCCTGAAGAACTGTTGAACACATTGAAGGGCTACATCAGGAAAGTAAAAATGTTGGTCTGAAGATGAATATCTACAAAACACGTCATGTTTAACCCTTTAACGACTGGCAGTTAAGGACCACAAAGCTTTTTTGTTCCAATGGATTCAGGGGTTTCCAAATGGAATGCAACCACTTGGGGACCCTTGAATTCCATGACATATATCACAGTCATGGGTCCTTAACGTAAGCTTTCCCATGACTGTTATGTACATCATGGGTCCTTAAGGGGTAAAACTTAGTAATACTGTCTTTAACACAAATTTACCAGTCTTCCTCAAGTGAAAGGTTTTTGACCAATGTGTCCTCCCAGTCCTTGCTTATGGTTCTGAAACATGGCCACTGAGTGCCAAAGCCATACATAAACTTAAGGTTACACAGAAAAGTATGGGACAACTAATTCTAAACATAGCCAAGAAAAACGGGTTTATGGATTCGTCTGTAAACAAAGGTCTGTGACATCGGTGAAAGAGTAAAGCTCCTGAAACTGAAATGGTCAGGCCACATAGCAAGATCGACAGTAGATGGACCAAACAAATTTTGGAATGGATTCCACTCGAGTGTAAACTAAGTAAAAATTCACTGTTAATTCACTTGCTTAACCCCTTAAGGACCGGCCGCAAGCACATGCAGCCGGCACTTAAGGACCACGGACTCCCTGAACAACGTGCAGCCGCGGGGGGAGCCCGTAATTCCATGACGGTCATAGTACGTCATGGGTCGTTAAGTCAGACCTACCCATGACGTACTATCACCGTCAAGGGTCGTTAAGGGGTTAAAAGAAAGTTTATATAGCGACTAGCTGGAATACTATTGTTTTTATTTTTATTTATTTATTTAAAAATTGGTTGTTTGTCCGGAATTAAACATTTAACGATGATCCTGTGCCTTCCTTCCTTCCAGACAGACTGCAGATGAAGCTCTGCACCACAGTCTGTCACTCTGCCTCTGCTCCCCTCACTCGATCCAGCCTCCTCTGAGAATGGAGAATTTCTGCTCATAAGCTGGAGCGCTCTCATTGGCCAGAGACTGCTCCAACTTACATGCAGAAATCCTTGGCAGACACGTGCACACAGAGACATGCGCAGACAGACAGAGAATGTTATTACTTTAAGAGTGAGAACTTTTAACAACATTATTTTTTGCCTTTTAATTAAACTTCATTTTTTATTTCTTATACATATTGGCTGTTTTGTTACTCCTCAAGTTTTCTTTAAGTTATATTTATTGCAAGTTGTTTAAGCGCTAATATTAAAAAGACGTTTTGCTGGAAATGTATCATATTGTGTATATCATGCCAAACTGCCAATTTCTCTAACTCGACTGTTTTTCTTTTAGAAAAAATCCAAGAAATCATCTGAGACTCTTACTTTTAAGAGGCCAGAAGGTATGCACCGAGAGGTGTATGCTCTCCTCTACTCTGACAAAAAGTAAGTGGGGCCCTACTGGGAAGAGAGATTTCATCCTGTGGATAATATAATCCATATAACTTAGTCTGCCTAGGAACACACTTATTCAAGCAGGAATAATAAACATTTCTCCGTCGTCCAATACAGGTTACTTGTAACTTTGGGTAGGCGATCCGCCCCTGTAATTTGGCAGGAACAATTCTAGAAGTGAATGGGGATGGAGCCTACCTTCTCTCCTTGGGTGCAGCTAGCCAGTCTGCTTCAGAAAGATTTGTTCCTTGGTGAAGACACAGGCAAGAGAACAGTTCTGCTATAGTTTTAGCTATTTTTTTATTTTTCTGTTAGATGTGGAATACCACCATTAGGCGGATTACCATAACTGACAATGCCCTTAGATGTGGCTAACTCAGTATCCAGGTGCTTTTTGTGGACCTTAAGCCCATGGCTGAAAATCTTGGGTTCAAGTTCTTTCCTTAGGGGTTACCCACTGAGGCTTCTTCTTAATACATGGTAATCTGAAGACAGAAGATCTGCAGGAAAGGTGCACATTTCTGTACTCATTGGGTTTATCTGTATGTCTGTTGGGTGTTTTAGAGCAAGTTTCTGTGGTAACGTAAACCTTTAGCTGCTGGTTTTGCATCTTTTGGGGGGTTATTGGCACTTTCCCTACTGGGTTCAGTGGTTTTTGGGTTTGCTAACATGTTCTAGTGGTGGTTCATGTAATTTTATTTCACAGTTTCAACTCTGCAAAATTTGTGTAAAGGCGCGCTTTACTGCATAGACGCCATTGCTCCATTCACTTTCGATGGGACTGTACATTTTGGGACATATCTCTGCAAACGCTCAACGTAGCGACTTCAGAGATGGCTCATTTTAATTGCTCTGTCATCCGGTTAACGTTTTATGTGTGTTGGGCGGCTCCGGGGGTCTTCGGGCACTGTTGGGTACTTTTTCTGGGAAAACTACATTTCCCATGAATGCTTGCTTCTCACACTCGTTTCTGGTTGGCCCCCACTGCTGCTGCCATTTTGCGCCTTTTCCTAAACAAGTATCCTACGCAGGGCTTCGACAGTCCTCCTCTCCTCTGCAGATTAATCCTTCGCCTGCCAAATAAGTACATTTCTGCGATTTCTAGGGTGAGATTTTAATCTCACACACTGTATTTGGGTGATACTTTAAACGTTTTGACACTGTGAGAATGTCTACTCCATTAGAGCTTGGGGCCAGGACTTAAGACTAAGGACGCTGGGGTCTCTGTGTCCCCCTATTGTGCATTGCCCCTCATGTCATTCAGGGTTACCTAAAGAATTCTCAGTTTATTTATGCTCATCATGTTCTGATGTCGCTGAGTCTCTCTCAGGGACCTCCAGCCATGCATTAGAGCCAACTTGGGTGCAAGAGTTTAAGGCTGCTACTAGAGACCTCCGGTGTACATTGCAACTCTTTCCATCCCAGTTACAGGGGGTCTCCCACTCCTGCCAGACCACATCCTCCATCAGATCTTCCCTGCTGAAACAGCAAAGAGTACCTGAACGTATCAGATTGCTCTGAGGAGGAACTGTTGGTGGATTCGGATGTTGAGGAATGTTCTGCTGTGGGCTTCTCTCAGTTTTTTGGGGACCCCTTTGAGGCTGAACCTGATTCCTCGGCTTATGGCCTGATCAGGGTCTTAACCACCCTAAACATTCCCTTAGTTCAAGAGGTTTCTTCGGACTCCTCTGATGTGTTTCAGGAGCAGAAGAGGCCCCATACTTGTTTTCCACCTAACCCCACTCTTGACCGCCATGTGTCTGATGAGTGGAAGTCTCTGGACAGGAAACCTTCTATTTCCAAGAAATTTGCCAAGCTTTACCCCTTCTCTGAGATGGCCCTTGCTCAGTGGGTTCATCCCCCCCAAAGTGGATGCTCCTGTCTCCAGGTTATTCAAGTCCACTGCCTTGCCAGTTGCTGATGCTTCTGCTCTGAAAGACTGGACTGACAAGAAACTTGAGGTCTCCGTCAAGTCCATTTTTGCCACTGCTGGTACTGCCATGCGTCCAGCGTTTGCTGTGGCATGGGTGAACCGGGCCATTGCGGTCTGGACTGAACAGCTCACACTGGCTGTCCGTCACGGTGCTCCTACTTCAGATATGTTGTGGCTTCTTGCCAACATTTCTGAAGCCCAGCACTATGTTTTTGCTGCCTTATTTGATGCCATCCTTTTGGTGGCAAGGGTTTCCACCATGTCTGTGGTTGTCAGACGAGCTCTTTGGCTCAAGATCTGGTCTTCTGACACTGCTTCCAAGAAAGCTTTGCTCTCATTGCCTTTTCAAGGCACCACTTTGATTGGGCCAGATCTTAAGGATCTGATTAGTGAGGCCACGGGGGGCAAAAGTACCCTTCTACCTATGGTCCCTAGGAAGAAGACGCCTCTCAAGCGTAATCAGCTTTTTCGTTCCTTCCAGACTGAGACACGTCTGGCGAACCAGGCTGTTCCCTCAGCTCCGCGTTCCTCCTCCAAGCCCAAACAGCAATGGAAACCCAAGGTCTCCTCCAAGCCTATGGCTTCCAAGCCTTGTTCTGCATGACTCGCTGAACCCAGGTCCCCACTCGGCTGTGGGTGGCAGTCTGCGTCGCTACCACAGCGACTGGGAGGATTCAGTGGCAGACCCGTGGGTTTTACAGTTGGTGGCGGAAGGGTACAGGATCCCTTTCGGTTTTTCCCCTCTCATACGCCCCAGGGTGTAGAGAAACGCTGTCTGTTCAGTGTCACTGTCTAGGCCCTTCTGGAACCTGTTCCAATTCAGGACAGAGATATGGGTTTTTACTCAAACCTCTTTGTGGCCTCCAAGAAGGATGGCGGCTGTCGTCCCATTTTGGATTTCAAAGGATCTCAGTTCCTTTGTGATCAAGACTCATTATCACCACTATGTCCTCTGGGGAATTCCTTCCCTCTGTGGATCTTCAGGACATGTATCTACACCGCCATTCATCCAGAGAGTCGGCAGTATCTCACATTTGCCTGCGACCAAGGGCACTTTCAGTTTTCAGCTCTTCCCTTTGGTCTGACTACAGCTCCTTAATCTTCAACTGTGTCCTGGGAGCTTTAGTATCTGTCCTCCATCGGGACGGCATCAGAGTTACCCCATACATGGATGACCTGCTTCTGAAAGCCCCTTCTGCGGAATTTCTTCATCAGCACGTTGAGGACTGCATTCATGCTCTCACCCATCACGGGTGGATCATCAACATGGACAAGTCAGATCTTGTTCCATCCCAGCGTCTAGTCTTCCCGAGCCTTCTCTTCGACACTCAGCAGAGCATGGTGTTTCTCACGGACAAGAAGCTGTCCTCTCTATTGGGGAAATTCATATCCACCATAGAAGAGGTCCCATTTGCCATGGCTCACACCAGGGAACTCCATAGGTTTGTGATCCAGGTGTGCAGGGGTCAGCCGGACCTTCGGACAATGTCAGTATCCCTCCCTTTTCATGTGGAATGGAGTTTGTCGTGGTGGCTCGACCTCTCCAGTCTGCTGAAGGGCAAGTCCTTCTTGGTATCCTTCTGGACCACAGTGACGATGGATGCTAGCCTCTCTGGCTGGGGAGCGATCCTGGGTCGCCTGAGTGCTCAGGGTCGGTGGTCTCCAGAGTAATCTCCCGTTCCCATAAACATGTTGGAGCTTCGGGCGATATTTCATGCCCTTCGACACTGGACACCCCAGCTGGAAGAATGCCCAGTCTGTGGCTTACATCAACAAGCAGGGCAGAAAAAGAAGTCTCACCACTTGGTTGGAAGTCAAGGCTATTTTGTCCTGGGCAGAAGAACATGTTCCTGCCATATCCATATTTCACATTCCTGGCGTAGACGTCATGGCAAACTTCCTCAGTCGACACACGGTGGACAGCAGAGAGTGGGAGCTGCACCCAGAGGTTTTCTCCCTCATTGTTCAGAAGTGGGGTCTTCCTTGCATCAACCTGATGGCGACAAGTCGCAACAGGAAGGTTCCGAGGTTCTGCTGTCTGGAGGGATCCTCTAGCTCTACCGGTGGATGCCATGTCCTTTCCTTGGTTATTTCCTCTGGCTTACATCTTTTCTCCCCTCCCCATGGTGCACAGGGTGTTACGGAAATTGAGACGGGAGCGCTGTCCAGTCATTCTGATTGCTCCGTACTGGCCTTTCCAGGCTTGGTTTCTGAAGCTCCTGGATCTGTCAGTGGCGGGGCCATTCAGGCTCCCTTGCTGTCCCGATCTTCTTCTACAGGGTTACCTGTGGAAGGAGGATGTTCATCGTCTAGCTTTGACAGCTTGGAAATTGAATTCTCAATACTGAAGAAGGTTTTTTTTCTTCTGGTGTGGTGGCTACTACTGCTTAGTGCCCGCAAACCTGTTTCTTCTAAGGCCTACCATCGCGTCTGTTCGACCTTTCTATCTTAGTCAGGATTTTGATCTGCCTACGGTCCTGGCTTTCTTGCAGGACGGTGTGGGCAAGGGCCTCAGCTTGAGTTCCCTTAAGGTTCAGACTTCTGCTCTCTCTGTTTTCTTTCTGAGGCACATTGCTATTCTTCCTGGTGTCAAGGTTTATTTCCAGGGTGTTGCTCATACTCGTCCTGCTTTCAAGATTCTCGCTCCTCAGTGGGACCTTAACTTGGTTTTGGGCGTCCTTCAGCGCCCTCCTTTTAAGTCCTTGGCTACTATTCCTCTACACCTGCTGACGTGGAAAATGGCCTTTCTCCTGGCGATCATGTCTGTTCGCTGTGTCGTAGTTACATGCTCTGTCTTGTAGACCATCCTTTTTGGTGTTTCACAAAGACAAGGTGGTGATTCACACTTCGCAGGAGTTTCTCCCGAAGGTGGTCTCTGAGTTCCATATTAATCAGGAGATTGTGTTGCTTTCTTTCTGCCCTGACCCGACCTCTGACAAGGAGAGGGATCTACACTTGTTAGATGTGGTGCGTTGTCTCAAGTTTTATGTACATCGCAATGAGTCCATTAGACAGTCTGACATGCTGTTCGTCATTCCTGAGGGCCCCAGGGCAGGGAGACTTGCATTCAAAGTGACTATAGCGTCTTGGATCAAGTCCACTATTTGTAATGCTTACAAACTAAGGAAGAATCTGTTCCCTTTCAGGTCACGGCTCATTCTGCTAGATCTATTGGGGCTTCTTGGGCTTATAAGAATCAAGCCTCCGCTGATCAGTTGTGCAAGGCTGCTACTTGGTCGTCTGTGCACACCTTTTCGAAGCACTACTGTGTTGATGTGCTGGCATCAGCTGACTGTAGTTTTGGGAGGAAGATCCTGGAGGCAGTGTTGCCTGTCTAGAATCTTCTTCAGTTCTTTGGTGCTTACTTCACTTTTGAGCCCTGTTGGCTCTAGTTCATTGTGCTGTGTAACAGTTCCTGGGGTGTTGTTAGCCCTGTTCAGTGTCCGTTGACACTTCATTTGTTTTGTTGGGCTATCTCTAATCTGATGGTTCATATCTGCTCTGGTGACTTCGGGGGCCTTGCGCCTGGTCCTTGCCTTACTTCCCCCCTCTGGGAAACTCAGTGGTTCTACTATCTAGTCAATAGTTAGTGTCTCAAATCTTACTGGAGCTGATTGGCTAGCTGCAACCAAGGAGGGAAGGTAGGCTCCACCCCTGCATTCACTTCTAGAATTCTTCCTGCCTAATTAAAAGGGCGGATCGCCTACCCAAAGTTACCAGTAACCTGTATGGACTAAGAGAAAAGGATTTGACAGGTAAGACTAAAATCCTCTTTTTTGTGTGATTTATGAAAATATTTCTTCCCTTGAATGTTAGAGAGATCCCCCAATTCAATGCAAGCTAGTGTGTTGTGTTAGTGATTATCCAAGGGCAAAAAAGGAAAGGAAGGGGAAGCACTGTAAAGAGGCTAAAACCAGACTCATGGGTGTATGTGAACATTCAAGGATTATACTAAATGTGCTGGCTAAATGGAATCCCTTGAAGCAAATAATAGTTCCCAATATTCACTTTGATTTAAATATTCATTTAACCCCTTGAATGCTAGGGAGGTCTCAAATGCATTGCTTCAGATAGGAATTTGTATTTGTCCCATATGATGTTGCTTTGCACAAGAATTGCTACAGTTCTTTTTAGCACATCAGCCTCACTGTTTTGTATTATACTGACTACATATATGCACAGGCCTGTGAATGCACTGTATGGAGTAGGTGAACCTTGTAATGCAGGACTGACCATCTTCTGACTGTGTTGAACAGATGATCCATAGCTGGATAAATAAATGTTTGTTCTCACAAATACATTCTTAAACATATTCTGGCTGTTGCTAAGTGACTTTAGTCAGTTGTATGCCACTTACTGCAGTGTCTTAAGCCAGTTTTGACCATTTCTACTATTACACTTTGAGTAAATCAGTTGTTATCAAAAACTCAGGGCTACCCTGGAAGACAAACATCCCCAATTTTATTTGATTTGGGTCTTAGCATAAATAAAATGCACCCACATCAGAACATTAGAAATAATGTATCCTACCTACACTGCCTGTTATGTTTCCTAACTAACATCTTAATCTCCAAGCCCCACCTTCCACGACCCCTGCTACCTTTTTTATTTTTGTTGATGGTAAAGTGCTGAGTCATATGATGCTGCATCCGCGGATCACGTTTGAAATGTGAAGCAAAACTGTTTATTTGGTACTCTTATCCATTTTTTTGTTGTAAATGGTCATTTACAAACTGCAAAAAAACAGAGAAAGGAAAAAAAAGAGACTAGCCCAAATCAAATAAAGACAGCTGCAATTGTTTACCTTTGAAGATGTTCAGATGCTTCTTTACAGTTTAAGATACACAAAGTTCTTAGGTGACCATTTCGCTTTAATAAACACTGTCAGCTTCATGCCTGAAAATCTTGTTAGTTTTCTTAACACCTGAAAACCTAGACAGTATAACCATCAGCAAATATGTTCAGACAACAAGCAGACTGGAAGAATATCAGTGAGACACTGTCACTGAGCGATCTGAATCTTTTTTGCTCTAGGGATGCTCCTCCACTGCTGCCAAGTGACACTACACATGGTTACCGCACTGTGAAGGCGAAACTGGGCTGTAAGAAAGTGAGACCATGGAAATGGATGCCCTTCACAAACCCAGCCAGAAAGGATGGGGCCATATTTTATCACTGGCGTCGGGCATCTGAGGAGGGAAAGGACTACCCATTTGCCAGATTCAACAAAGTAAGTAGAGGGTTTTTCAGGTATTGTAGTGTCTCTGGCATTATGCTAACATGCAATATTTCCCTTTTTGAAACAAGGAATATGGCTGTGGTGAAGCCATGTTTTTATGTAGTTCTTTTGATTGTTTCTTGGAATGTGTAACCTGGAACTAGGAACTGATAAGTCTCTTGTAAAATGAAGTCTGCCTACGTGTGGCTCCCCATCTGTTGTTGGACTATAAATCTTCTCATTCTCACCTCAGAATGATGTGTACTAACATATGGAGATTCTCAGGTAGCTTACTTCTGTTCTGAAACATTGTTTTATATTACAGCCGTATTGTGCTAAGTAGATCTGCATGAACTACACATAATTTAAGCAGAATTTTCACTCAAATTAAAGTGCCCCCTAAATCATTATGCTCATATCCGTACTAGTTTTATTCTGAATAAGTCCGGCGTTATTGAGAAATCCAACTCTTTCTGAGACCAACAGGCAGGCATCAGTGCAGATATCTTGCCAAAGAGACATCTGTGCGTCTGCGCTGTCCGTCCTCTAGGATTGGTGAGCAGGATTTGCATTGTGTACCTTAAGGTACTAGAAGGGACTAATGGCGCAGGTACACAGCTAGATGCCTGCCTGTGTATCTTGGAACAAGTTGGATTTCTCAATAACGCCAGACTTGTTCAGAATAATACTGGTATGGATATGTGTATCGCTAAGTGCTTAACGATTTGGGGTGGCACTTTGAAGGTTACGCTTTAAGAAAGAGAATTATATGAAAGTGAATAATTTTGAGATATGCTGTGATTTGTCCAGGATGTGTTATTTTTGTTTATTTTATCTGTTTTTTGTTTTAAAGTTAAAATATCTGAGAGATGGATATTAAAAAATGTTAGAACTACAAAGAAACCTAGGGGGTTCGGGTTCTGTTTTTGGGATACTTTCATGAGAGAAACTACATTTCCCATAACGCCCGTTTCGCAGATTTTTCTCTGATAGCCTCTGATTTCAGATGCCATTTTCTTTCTTTCCTGAGCGGAGTGTCCTAGGCAGGGCTTGGTTTCCTTTGCACGTCTCCTCTGGTTAACTCTTCTCCTGCTAGATAAGTACATTTTAGGCATTCTGGGGTGATTTAACTAATCTGGGTAACAGTATTTGAGTTCCCTATTACTGCAAGACACTTTTCTCCTATTAAGATGGTGGATCAAAACTGGCATGGGGCTAGTCCTATGGCTAAGGACACAGGGGCGTCTTTGACCCCCCCACACACCTTGCTTACTGTTCCTCAAGACAAGCGGGGTTTCCCAGAGAGTACTCAGGTCACTTATGCCCCTCATGCTCTGTAGCCCCTGCCTCTCCTCCAGGGCCCTCCAGCCATGAACAAGAGCCTCATTGGGTCAAGGACCTAGAGGCCTCTAATGCACAGTTTCCTCTTTCACTTCAAGGGGTTCTTCAGTCTTGGAAGCTCCCCACTTTGTTCAGGTTTGTGGCCCCTAAAGTCCCTGGTATTCATGATCTCTGATTCCTCTGATGAGGATTCATTTGAAGAGTCTGAGGATGGTGAGTGTGCAGAAGGGGCTTCCTTCCATATTTATGGTGACCCCTTTGAGGCTGATCCTGAATCCTCTGCTGAGGGTCTCATCAAGGTGGTTTTGACTACCCTAAATATTCCTGTTAACCCTGTAGAGACAGTCTACTTTTGACATCTTTCAAAGACGCAAGAAGTTCACTATTCTCTTTCCACCTAATCCCAGGTTATCATGGATGAGCTGAAGACATCAGACAAGCATCTGACTCTCTCCAAGTGATTCTCTAAGCTGTATCTCTTTTCAGATGCAGCCTTGGCTCAGTGGGCTACACCTTCTCAGGTTGACCCCCTCCTATTTCTAGACCTTTTAAATCCATTGCCTTGCCCTTGGCGGTTGCCATGGCACTTAAGGATTTAACTGATGGGAAGCTTGAAGCTATCCTGAAGTCTACTCTTGCTGCCATAGATGCCACAATGAGGGCCTGCCTTGGCTTCTCTATGGGTTACCAGAGCCATTGCTGTGTGGACTGAACAGCTTACTAGGGCTGTCCGTAAAGGTTCCCCTAAGGAGGACCCTTTGGCTTTCTGAGGCTCAGAATTATGTGACTGATGCCCTCTTTGATGCTGTCAGACTTGAAGGTAGGGCTTCTCCCTTTTCTGTGGCTGCTAGACGCACCTGGTAGCTTAAGATTTGGTCAGCTGACCTATCATCTAAAAAGTCACTAATTTCTCTCCCTTGTCAGGGTATGTCTCTTTTTGGCCCTGAACTGAAGAATATCATCAGTGAAGACAGTGGGAACAAGAGCTCTTTCTTGCCTCAGGTTCCCAAACATCATAATCTGGCGATGTAGCAGCATCTTTTTCGTCCCCACCAAAGCGATGTGCAAAAGTTGGGTCTTGGGCCAGCACCCCTCTCTCCACCCCCAAGCCCAGGCAGCAGTGGAGGTTCAAGCACTCCTCCACCAAACCCAAGACCACCAAACCTTCTTCGGCATGACTCGCCAAACCCTGGTCCGCACCTTCCTGTGGGTGGTCGCCTGCAACATTTTTCAAACATTTGGGCAGGCTCTGTTGCAGATCAGTGGGTATTTGAAATGGTTTCAGTAGGTTACAGGATTCCATTTGTATCCCTGCCTCCCTTCAGATTCTTCCTTTCTTGATCCCCTCTGGGCCAATAAAAGATAAGTCTTTTCAATGGGGAGGTTGAGGCTCTCTTGAATAAGGGAGTTCTGGCTCCAGTACCTTCGCAAGAGAGAGGTTTAGGTTTTTGTTCAAACCTCTTTGTAGTTCCCAAGAAACATGGGTGGCAGTCATCCTATCCTGGACCTCAAGGACCTTAGTTCTTTTGTGGTCCATACTCACTACAAGGTGGAGTCTTTGCACTCTTCATCGCAGCCACGTGTCCAGGGGAATTTATGACCTCTCTGGATCTGCAGGATGCGTTCCTGCATGTTCCAGTTCATCCAGACCGTCAGAAGTACCTAAGGTTCGCTTGCACCTTTTGCACTTCCAGTTCACCGCTCTGCCCTTTGGGCTCACCACTGCTCCTCAAGTGTTCACGCTGGTCTTTGGGGCTATTGATTGCCTTCCTGCACAACAAGGGGACTCCGTACATGGAAGACTTTCTTTTGAAGGCTCCTTGGCTCCTTCCAGGGATCTTCGGGACCGTCAGGTCCAGGAATGCGCTCAGATCCTCCTCCAGCATGGGTGGATTCTGAACATGGAAAAGTCTGCTCCAGTTCCTTCTCGGGATCTGGTTTTCCTGGGTCTCCGATCCGACACCTGTCAGGGCATGGTCTATCTGACAGGGTACTCTGTTCAGCAGATCACACACAAGGTGTCCCGAGCTCTGGGGTGGACCTCAGGCCCGGTCCTTAACTTCTCATCCCTTGAGGGCAGGATAATATCTAACATGGAGACGGTTCCATACTCCATGAGGCACAACAGGGAGCTTCAGAGATTCACGATTCTGGTTTACTGGTGGAATCCGGAACTCTTGGATCATCTGGTCTCTCTTCCCCAGGAAGTGAGACAGGACCTCCTGTGATGGTTGAATTGCTCCAATCTGAGAAAGGGGAGACCCTTTGTGGTACCGTACTGGACCCTGGTGACGACAGACTCCAGACTTTACGGCTGGGGGGCTGTCCTGGGTCACCTGGCGGTTCAGGGTTGTTGAATGCGAATGAGACCCCACCTACCCATCAACATTCTGGAGGTCAGAGCGATTATTCATACTCTGGTGTACTGGTCCTCTCCACTGAGGGGCTGTCCAGTCAGGCAATGCCATGGAAATAGCTTATATCAACAAGCAGTGAGGCACTAGAATCGCTTCCGCTTGGTCAGGGGTCAAGGCTATTTTGGCCTAGGCAGAAGAACTTGTTCCTGCCATCTCTGCAGTGCACATTCCAGGCGTAGAGAATGTTCTGGCGGACTTCCTCAGTCGCCAGAAGCTGGACCCCAGGGAACGGGTTCTCCATCTAGAGGTCTTTTATCTGCTGGTCCAGAAATAGGGGTGTCCTTAGATAGACCTGATGGCTACCAGGGACAACAGGAAGGTTCTGATGTTTTGCTGTCTCTGGGGGGGATCCTCTGGCATTTGCAGTGGATGCTTTGTCCATTCCTTGGCACTTTCATCTAGCCTACATTATTCCTCCTTTTCCTCTCATCCTCAGGGTGCTGAGGAAAATTTGGATGGACAGCGCATCTGTTATCCTGATTGCTCCTTATTAGACCAGACAACCTTGGTTTCCAGAACTGTTGGCGTTGTCTGCTCAGGATCCGTTTCCTCTGCCACTCAGGCCAGATCTCCTTCTCCAGGGTTATTTCTGGAGAGAGGACTTGGACAGTCTGGCTTTGACGGCATGGCTGTTGAAGCCTACATCTTAAGGAGGAAGAGCTTTTCTCGTGAGGTGGTCTCCACCATGATCCAAGCCAGGAAACTAGATCTTCTAAGGCCTATCACAGGGTTTGGTCTACCTTTCATTCTTGGTGTGTGGACAGGGATCTGTCCTCACAGGAGTTTGATCTTCTGTGCATTCTGTCCTTTTTGCAGGATGGTGTGAACAGAGACTTTACCTTAGTTCCTTGAAGGTCCAGACCTCCTCACTCTCTGTCTTTTACCAGAGAAGAATTGCCATTTTGCCAGATGTCCGTCTTATCTCAGGGCATCACTCATGCTTTCCCTGCCTATAAGGCTCCCACTCCCCAGTGGGACCTTAATTTGGTTTTGGGTGTCATGCAGCGGCCTCCTTTTGAGTCCTTGGCTACCATTCTTCTGTGTCTTTTGACGTGGAAGATGGCTTTTCTTTTGGCTGTGGTCTCTGTCCATAGAGTTGCAGGTTTTCTCCTGAAATCCGCCTTTCACTGTCGTCCAATACAGGTCACTGGTACCATGGGATGTGTAGTCCCCTTTAATAGGCAGGAACAATTATGCAAATAATTTGCAAGGGGCGGAGCCTCCCCTCTTACTTAAGCCACCTGCTGGCCAGAGCCACCCATATTGATTTGTTCCTGGTGTGCTTGCACACCAGGCAGAGAACAGCTATGCTTCTTAGAGTTTTATTATTTTTTATTCAAATATGGAATACCACCATTAGGAGGGTGACCATGGCTGTGAATTGCCCTCTTCAAAGTGGCTGGTGCAGCTTCCAGGGATTTCTGTGGACCTATACCTGAAGAGGGGACAGCTTGTGTTAAGCAGCTCCCCTGTTGGGGAAATTACCTCTGGTTCTTTCCCTCCCTATCATGGTCACCTGAAGACAGAAGTCTGCGAGAAAGGTGAGTCACCCATTGAGTGCTGAAGGTCCACTTGTCCCCACAGTGTCCCTTTGATGGGCTTGTATTTGGGAGTTTTAATACACTCCAGCGCTCATAGGGTGTTTTTATTGCATTATCACTATTTATGCAATTTCTGTGTTATTCTCTGAGTTTTGGAGCATTGGGTATTCATTTATTTATGTTTCTCATGTATTTCATGCTTGTTTGGGCACTTTTTAATGTTTTACTAAACTTTATTAAAAATGGTGTTCCGCGCCTTTAAGCGCGGCTTTTTCCCGCTCAGCAGCAGAGCTCCTTTACTCTCTATGGGATTTCACAGTTTGGGACATATCTCTGAAACCGCTTGTCACAGCAACTTCAGAGTGGGCTCATTTTAATGCTAGGCTCCTGCTCTATCATCCGGTTGGTGTTTTATTAATGTAGGGGGTTCAGGGGGGCTTCGGGCACTGTTTGGGGTACTTGCATAGGGAAAACTACATTTCCCATGAGCGCTTTGCTCGCGCTTGTTTCTGATTGGCTGTCATGACGGCCGCCATTTTGTGGTACTTTCCAAGGCGAGTACACTACGCAGGGACCGAGCCTTCTCTCTCCTCACCAGATTAACCCTTCGCTGGCCAGATAAGTCCGTTTTTAGACCTTTTCTGGGGTGAAACTTTAATCTTTAACACTTTTCTGGGTGATAGTGCTTTTTGTGGGGTATATTGACGCTGTGAGCATGTCTACTTCACTGGAGCTAGGGGCTAGACCCAAGACTAAGGAGGCTGGGGGGTCTTCTACCCCCATGGCGTTTTGCTCCTCTTGCCACATTGGGCTGGATTGCGATAATGTGGGGGATCTATGCCCTAATTGTACTGATAAAGATAGCAACCCTGGGCTTCCCAGCCACGCTATTGAGCCATCTTGGGTGAGGGAGTTTAAAGCTGCCACTAGGGATCTCAGATCCACGCTTCAACTCTTTCCCTCTCAGGTACAGGGGGCTCTCCAGGTCTGGCAGACCCCCTCTACTATCAGGACCTCCCTGCCTAAGCCACAGGGAGCTCCTGATATCACTGATTCTTCTGAAGAAGAACTTTTACAGGATTCTGATGCTGAGAAACGTACTGTTATTGAATCTAACAGGTCCATTGGGGACCCCTATGAGTGTGACCCTGAAGTTTCGGCTGAGGGTCTGATCAGAGCGGTTCTGAATACGCTCAACCTTCCTCTGACTCAGGAATCCACTTATGATCCTACTGATGTTTTTCAGAAAAAGCCATCTAAACCTGTTGTTTGTTTTCCAACTAACCCTACTCTTGCCCGTCTGGTTTCTGAGGCATGGAAGAATCCTGATAGATCTTCCTCTGTCTCCAAAAAGTTTGCCAAACTTTACCCTTTTCCCGATGCGGAGCTGGCAAAATGGGTTCATCCTCCCAAGGTGGATGCTCCTGTGTCTAGACTATCCAAATCTACTGCTTTGGCTGTCTCAGATGCCTCTGCCTTGCAGGACTGGACGGATAAGAAATTAGAGCTCTCTCTTAAATCTATTTTTGCCTCTATTGGCACTGCCATGCGCCCCACCTTTGCTGTGGCGTGGGTTAATAGGGCTATTGCAGCCTGGACTGAGCGACTGACTGAAGCGGTTCGCCAGGATGCGCCTGTATCTGAACAGTTGCAGCTTCTTGCTAATATCACTGAAGCTCAGAACTATGTTGCTGATGCTGCTTTTGATGCTGTGCGCATGATGGCGAGGGCCTCCACTTCTTCTGTGGTGGCTAGACGCGCTCTTTGGCTGAAAATTTGGTCTGCTGATACAGCCTCTAAGAAAGCCTTGCTTTCCTTGCCCTTTCAGGGGAATTTGCTCTTTGGCTCTGAGCTCAAAGAAATGATCAGTGAGGCTACTGGCGGTAAAAGTACTCTTCTACCCTCAGTCTTTAAGAAAAAGTTTCCAGCCAAACGCAATCGGTCCTTTCGTTCCTTTCAGACTGAGACACGCTCCTCGGCCCAAACGGGTCCTCCCACTACGCGCTCCTCCTCCAAGCCCAAACAGTCCTGGAGGCCCAAAGTTGCCTCCAAGGCCAAGACCTCCAAGACTGCTTCGGCATGACTCGCCGAACCCGGGTCCGCATCCGGCTGTAGGCGGTCGTCTCTGCATCTTTCGCCGGACTTGGGAGGAGTCAGTGGCGGACCCATGGGTTCTTCAGGTGGTGTCAGAGGGATACAGGATCCCTTTCTCTTCCCTTCCTCCTTTTCGGTTCCATTTTACTCGTCCTTCTCAGGAACCCTCAAAAAGGCGTCTGTTCGACGACGCTATTCAGGATCTCTTGGACAAAGAGGTCCTGGAGGCGGTTCCGCAGGGGGACACAGGTTCAGGATTTTATTCCAACCTGTTTGTGGTAGCCAAAAAGGACGGAGGAGCCCGTCCCATCTTGGATCTCAAAGATCTCAATGCCTATGTGGTGACTTCCCACTTCCGCCAGGAGTCCCTGCGCTCTGTGATTGCAGCAATGTCTCCAGGGGAGTTTCTTGCCTCCCTGGACCTTCAGGATGCTTATCTTCACATCCCTATTCATCCAGAGAGCAGGAAGTATCTCAGGATTGCCTGCCACAGGGGACACTTTCAATTTACAGCGCTCCCCTTTGGACTGACTGCAGCTCCTCAAGTCTTCCAGCGGGTGCTGGGCTCCTTGATAGCGGTGCTCCATCAGGATGGGATCAGAGTGACACCCTACATGGACAATCTCCTACTGAAGGCCTCCTCAGCGGAGCTTCTCCACCAGCAGTTGCAGAGGTGCATGCACACCCTGAACCGTCACGGCTGGATCCTGAATCTGGACAAGTCGGACTTGATTCCTTCTCAGAGGCTTCTGTTCCTGGGTCTCCTGTTCGACACTCGCCAATGCATGGTGTTTCTTCCAGAGGACGTGGCTCACCAGATAGCCGTCAGAGTGGCTGGGATTCTGGACATGGACGAAATTCCAGTTCTGAAGTTGTCGTCCTTAGTGGGGAAGTTCATTTCCACGATCGAAGCAGTACCATTTGCCATGGCCCACTCCAGGGATCTTCAGAGATTTGTGATCCAGACGTGCAGGAATCATCCAGATCATCAACATCTGTCTGTTTCTCTTCCTCCTCATGTCGAGTCGAGTCTGCACTGGTGGTTAGATCTCTCTCATCTCTTGAAAGGGAAATCCTTTCTAGTTCCTCATTGGACCACAGTCACAACGGATGCCAGCCTTCGGGGCTGGGGTGCAGTCTGGGGTCGCTTCAGTGCTCAGGGGAAATGGGGTCTGGAGGAATCCATGCTCTCCATCAATGTTCTGGAACTTCGAGCTGTCCGGCTGGCCCTGAGGCACTGGGAGTCTCAATTGACCGGTCTTCCAGTCAGAGTAGAGTCCGACAACGCCACGGCGGTGGCTTACATCAACAGACAGGGCGGCACAAGAAGCGGTTCCGCCTGGTGGGAAGTCAAGGATATTTTGTCTTGGGCAGAAGATCACGTGCCTGTCATCTCTGCAGTTCATATTCCAGGCGTGGACAACGTCATGGCAGACTTCCTCAGTCGTCACACCGTCGACAGCGGAGAATGGGCTCTTCACCCAGAGGTGTTTCTCATGCTCACTCAACGGTGGGGGATGCCAGTGGTGGATCTGATGGCTACCAGACACAACAGGAAGGTTCCGGTGTTTTGCTCCCGCCTGAGGGACTCCCTTGCTCTAGCGGTGGATGCCTTGTCGATCCCTTGGGACTTCTCCCTGGCTTACATCTTCCCCCCTCTTCCTCTATTGATCAGAGTTATTCAGAAGTTGAAGAGAGAACGTTGTCCTGTCATCCTGATTGCTCCAAACTGGCCTCGCCAGTCCTGGTTTCCGGAATTGATGGCCATGTCAGTGAAGGATCCAATCCCCCTTCCAGCCCGTCCGGACCTGCTTCTTCAGGGGTATCTGTGGAAAGAGGATGTTCACTCTCTCCGTTTGATGGCATGGCGGTTGAATCCTCGATTCTAGCAAAGAAAGGCTTTTCTCCTTCTGTGGTGTCGACGATGCTCAGTGCTCGTAAGCCTGTGTCTTCCAAGATCTATCATCGCATTTGGTCAACTTTCGTGACATGGTGCTCTGTCAAGCAGTTGTCTCTTGACTTCCATCTTCCCACTGTCCTGGCCTTCTTGCAGGACGGTGTGGACAAGGGGCTCAGTCTGAGTTCCCTCAAAGTTCAGACCTCTGCCTTGTCTGTGTTTTTCCAGGAACGGATTGCCATCCTTCCTGATGTGAAAGTCTTCTTCCAAGGTGTGACTCATGTTCGACCTGCCTTCAAGAGTCCTGCTCCCCAGTGGGATCTCAATTTGGTGCTGGGTGTTCTTCAGCGACCACCGTTTGAATCCTTGGCTTCCATTCCATTACGTCTTGTGACTTGGAAGATGGCCTTCCTTTTGGCTATTGTGTCAGTACGCCGGGTGGCAGAGTTACAGGCATTGTCTTGTAAACCTCCTTACCTGGTGTTCCACAAGGATAAGGCTGTGCTTCGCACTACCAAGGAATTCTTACCCAAGGTTGTGTCTGAGTTTCACATCAATCAGGAGATTGTGGTTCCCTCTTTCTGCCCTAATCCTTCATCTGACAAGGAAAGAGATCTCCATTTGTTGGATGTGGTGCGTTGCCTCAAGTTTTATGTTCACCGCACCGAATCTATCAGGAAGTCTGACGCTCTATTCGTCATTCCTGAGGGGCCTAGGGCAGGAAGACCGGCTTCCAAAGTTACCATTGCCTCTTGGATTAAGGCTACCATCCGTGAAGCCTATAAGTTGAGGAATAAGCATGTTCCCTTCAGGGTGACTGCCCATTCCACCAGATCTATTGGGGCCTCCTGGGCCTACAAGAATCAAGCTTCTGCTGATCAACTGTGCAGAGCGGCCACTTGGTCCTCTGTGCACACTTTTTCTAAGCACTACCGAGTTGATGTACTGGCGTCGGCTGATGCCAGTTTTGGAAGGAAGGTCCTGGAGGCAGTCTTGCCTGTGTAGGTCTTCCGCTCTGTGTTCCTTAGTGCTTCCTTACTGTTGAGCCCGGTTGGCTCGTGTTCCGTGTGCTGTGTTAAGTTCAGGGATTGTTCCCTTGGTTGGTGTCAGTTGACACTTACAGTTTGGGCTATGTTATCAACTGGTCATAACAGTTCTAGTGACTTGGGCCTTGCGCCTGGTCCTTGCCTTACTTCCCGCCTCTGGATCAGCTCAATGTTTGTACATCCCATGGTACCAGTGACCTGTATTGGACGACAGTGAAAATAGGATTTTAGTCTTACCTGTTAAATCCTTTTCACTTAGTCCATACAGGTCACTGGTCTCCCACCCTGTCAAGGGACCAGTCTTGGCTCTCCTGTGGCATTCAGTGGGAGACCGTTCGGGCATGCTCACAGGAGTCTTTCTTTTTGCTTACCTGGGGTCAGTTTAGGGTCTCAAATCAATATGGGTGGCTCTGGCCAGCAGGTGGCTTAAGTAAGAGGGGAGGCTCCGCCCCTTGCAAATTATTTGCATAATTGTTCCTGCCTATTAAAGGGGACTACACATCCCATGGTACCAGTGACCTGTATGGACTAAGTGAAAAGGATTTAACAGGTAAGACTAAAATCCTATTTTCCTGGTGTTTCACAAGGACAAGGCTGTTCTCTGTACTTCTCAGGAATTTCTTCCTAAGGTGGTCTCTGTGGAGATCAGATGATTGTTGTGCCCTCCTTTTGTCCTTACCCTAAATATGACAAGGAGAGGGATCGCCACTTGTTGGATGTGGTGCTTTTGCCTTAAGTTTTATGTGCACTGTACTGAATCCATCCGTACGATGGATGCTTTGTTTGTCAGCCATGAGGGTCCCAGGGCTGGTTTGGCTGCGTCCAAGGTGACTATTGTATCTTGGATTAAGTCTACCATCTACAAGGCTTATGAACTCAGAGGGTAACCTGTTCCCTTCCTCATTACAGAGCACTCTTCCAGGTCTGACTGGGCCTCCTGGGCCTACAAGAATCAGTCCTCTGCTGAACAGCTATGCAAGTCGACCACTTGGTCTTCTGTACACACCTTTGCCAAAAATTGCTGTGTGGATGGTCTGGCTTTGGCTGAAGCCAGCTTTGGCAGGAACATCCTGATGTCAGTTTTGCCTGTCTAGGACTCTATTTTCCTGTGCCCTATAGCTCTTTCACTGTTGAGCCCTGTTGGCTCTTGTTCTTATGTGCTGTGTATTGTTATTCCATGTCCATAGACAGCTTGGGCTGTTCTGTGTCCTGGATAGACCATGGGAACTCTGGTGTCATGGGGGACCAGCACGTGGTCCTTTCCTTCTCTTCCCACCCTGGGGAGCTCAATGTTGGTACATCACCATGGTACCTGTATGTCATATTGGACGACAGAGAAAAGAGGATTTTAGTCTTACCTGTTAAATCCTTTTGTCTTAGTCCATATAACTCGCAGGCCTCCTGCCCAGAGAAAGAGACAATGCTGGGTCTCTTGTGGCTGGATGTGGGAGTCCTTTTGGGTTCATCGCTCACAGGCTTTTTCCCGTCTTCCTTCTTGCTTGATCGGTTTATTTTTCCCCAAATCTATCTGGGCGGTGCTTATTGAGGTAGCCTGATATGGTGGAGGGGGAGGCACCACCCTTGCACTTCTTTCAGAATTGTTCCGGCCCACTGGGAGGAGCTGTCACCTCCCTATGGTACCTGCAAGTTATATGGACTAAGAGAAAAGGATTTAACATGTAAGACCATAAAATCTGTAAGGAAGAAAAGCAGAAGACAGCGCACTTAGACCTCTAAGTGCAGTATTAGAGATGGTTAATTATACATCGACAATATCACTGATACTTGCTTTTATTATCCTCTGTTGAGGGACAGACTACCATCTGTAATAACTACTTGTATACTCAACCAAGTATATTCCTTACCAGTAGGTCCCGTTTGTATATGTACATTCGTACCACTTTTTTACAGGAGGGATAGATCCAGATCCCAGACCCAATTTGGTTTTATGCTGTATTATTATTTTTTATGGTTTTTACCAGTTGTATGTGATTAATAAAAGCCTAGAGCTTATCAGTGATATTGTCTATGTATAATTAACGATCTATAATACTCCACTTAGAGGTCTATGTGCGCTGTCTTCTGCTTTTCTTCCTTACATATTCTACTTACCTGAGAGGTCTCCGGGGATCAGACAGCAGCCAGACCAAGTTTTGAACTACGGACATAATTGACTTATTCATTTTCATCACTTCATCCTCCATTAACGTCATTTCATCTCATATCCAACCTGCACGTTGAAGGACTATATTCATTTTCATCACACTCACTACGATGACTAAAAGTGACTGACTAGAACTGTGTGTATTACGGTGTAACTGAATTTGGAAACCTTCTATACCTTTCAAACTTTTTATGTATACTCTGCATATGTTGATAATGTTTGGAGGTTATATGTTAATACTGTAATGCATACCAGTCTGTTTATAGTGATTCCTTTGCGCACCATTTTATACTTAATGGAGGACTTAGAATTCTTTCTAGGAGTAAACTAAAAAGTTCTTGTAGTCTAGAGAATTTCCTCCGTGAGGCGCTACAGTTTTCTTTTTTTCTGTGTTTCAAGACTATAAAATCCTCTCTTAATTTTGCTATAACGAGAATGTACACACATCGATTAACCTGTCTTAGAAGTGTATCTTCCCAAAACAAATATTCTTATCCCTTGAGGGCAGAGGTGTGTATATAAAGCATTGCACACCCTTCATGTCCTCAAGGGATTAAACCATAGCAAAGCACACTAAGGTACTTACAGACAGTCAGAGCACCAGCTGAGCATACAACACTAGAAATAAAATAGAGGTAAGAGTCATTAAGGCATATGTATCAACAGCAGCATTGGAAACAGATAATGTTCCCTTTGATTTAAATGGGCTTTTAATACATTGAATGTTAAATGGGACTTCAGTCAGACTTCTGCCGGTCAATCGGAGAAACACTGGGAAGAGAACTGGCATGACATCAGTACTACTGTAGGGTAGTGCTGGTTCAGGAGATGCTGAGTTTTACAAGAGGTCATGGGAGCCCCTAATTTAGCAAGAGGAATAGCACTGTCTGTGTTCTTTTGCACCTCTGCAGTGATAATTCTTACAGCTGCTGCACTCCTGTTGCCTTTAATTTAGTCTTTCTGTTACTATGCAAACTGCCACTCTGATCAAGTGCTTTTAACAATCTGCCAAATATTCTTAACCCCCCACTAACTACCCTCCCTTTTTACAGTGCTCTAATGCACTTTCTCTTGGGAATGAAGTGAGATGTATCCACACATGTGACAGTTCAAGACTCTGAGGAGTCTTTCTGCAGTTTTAGAGCTATGAGTGGAACAGACCCAGATGCTTGCACTGAATATGCATGTGCTGTGGGCTCGCTGGAGGAAGAGCTGTTGATCTGAGGTGAACAGTTTTGTGCCTACTAATCAATTTCATTTTTCTTTCAGTGATAGAGGTGAGGGTGGGGGATCAGTCCAGGTCACGGCCTTTGTGCAGATTGAACAGAGGCTTACAGTCTCAGTTTGATGAGCTTTGCAGTTTTTAACATGCTTTGATCAGTAATCTCATAACCTAGTAATACTTGGAGAGACTTTCCTTGTGGTTTTTCTCATTGTGTAAATATAACGAGGCAGATGTTACTTTCAAGTAAAGGTTTTTGAAAAGTCCTGTGAGTGCTTGAGTCTGTCTATTGATCCCTATGAGAATATGCACCCAGGTTATATTTTGATAAGTGAGAGTGCTTCCCAACTGATGTATATATACATCTAACACACTAAATACATTTTTTGCTTCAGTATATTCAAAGGAAGCAACAATGACAGGCTATGGGCAAATAGACAAAACCACAGAATTTCCTCCATCATGTACATGGCTTCCTGAAGCCATCCAGTCCAAAAGAGACTGGAAAAGGTTATGGTGAATAAAGCACCTGGACCTGATGGTATACACCCAAGGGTACTTAAGGAACTTTGCTAAGTAATAGCAAGACCATGATACTTAATATTCATTGATTCACTTACATCAGACATAGTGCCCTGTGAGTGGAGGAAAGCTAATGTAGTTCCATTGTCCAAAAAGATCCAAACCAGAAAATTATAGACCTGTGAGCTTGACTTCTATTGTGGGTAAAATACTAGAAGGATTGCTAACTGACAGTATTCAGAACTATGTAAATATAAACAATATTATAAGCATGAGTCAACATGGTTTTATGATGAATAGATCATGTCAGGCTAATTTCCTTGCATTTTACAAAGGAGTATGTAGTAATTTGGAAAAAGGAATTGCAGTTGATGTAGTATACTTGGATTTTGCAAAAGCCTTTGCTATAGTGCCTCACAACTGGTTACTGCATAAATTAAAATGCTTCGGTTTGGGTGGTGTTTTCTGTACATAGATTGAGAACTGGTTAAATGATAGATGGCAAAGAGTTGTTGAAAATGGACCTTTTTCAACTTGGACTAAAGTTTTAAGTGGGGTGCCACAGGGTTCAGTACTGGGCCCAATGCTTTTTAATTTGTTTATTAATGATCTAGAAGTGGGAATTGAAGTAGCATCTCAATATTTGCTGCTGACACTAAGATGTGTAAGGAAATACATACAGAGCTGGATGTTGTTGCTCTGCAGAATGCAGAAGGATTTAGATAAACTGAGTGAATGGGCAGAAAAGTGGATAAATGTGAGTTTATACATTTGGGCTGTAAAAACAAACATGCTACATACAGTTGTGTGAAAAAGAATGTACACCCTATATGAATTCTATGGTTTTACACATCAGGACATAACAATCCTCTGTTCCTCATCAGGTCTAAAAATTCAGTAAATACAATCTCAGGTGAACAACAACACATGAACTATTACACAGTGTCATGATTTATTTAACAAAAATAAAGCCAAAATGGAGAAGCCATATGTGAAAAACTAAGTACACCTTATGAGTCAATAGCTTGTAGAACCACCTTTAGCAGCAATAACTTGAAGTAATCATTTTGTGTATGCCTTTTTATCAGTCTCGCACATTGTTGTGGAGGAATTTTGGCCCCACTTCTTTACAACATTGCTTCTGTTCATTGAAGTTTGTAGGCATTAGTTTATGCACAGCTCTCTTAAGGTACTGCCACAGCATTTCAATCGGGTAGACGTCTGGACTTTGACTGGGCCATTGCAATACCTTGATTCTTTTCTTTTTTTTCAGACATTCTGTTGTAGATTTGCTGGTATTTGTGTGATCATTGTCCTGTTGCATGACCCAATTTTGGACAAGCTTTAGCTGTCAGCCAGTGGGCTTCACATTTGACTCTAGAATACTTTGGTATACAGAGGAGTTCATGGTCGACTCAATGATTGCAAGGTTCCCAGGTCCTGTGGCTGAAAACCAAGCACAAATCATCACCCCTCCACCACTGTGCTTGACAGTTGGAATGAGGTGTTTGTGCTGATATGCTGTGTTTGGTTTTCGCCAGATGTGGGACTGTGCATTATGGCCAAACATCTCCACTTTGGTCTCGTCTGTCCAAAGGACATTGTTCCAGAAGTCTTTTTCAGATGCAACTTTGCAAACCTAAGCTGTGCTGCCATGTTCTTTTTATGGAAAAGAGGCTTTCTCCTGCAACCCTTCCAAACAAACCATACTTGTTACATCTTTTTCTAATTGTACTGTCATGAACCTTAACATTTAACTGAGGCCTGTAGAGTCTGAGATGTAACTATTGAGTTTTTTGCAATTTCTGCATGATCTGACCTTGGGGTGAATTTGCTAGAACGTCCACTCCTGGGAAGATTGGCAAACTGTCTTGAATGTTTTCCAAATTTGAATAATCTTTCTCTGTCGTCCAGGTTATGTTACTGGTAACTTTGGGTAGGTGATCTGCCCCTTTAAGTAGACAGGAACAATTCTAGAAGTGACTGCAGGGGTGGAGCCTACCTTCCTTCCTTGGCTGCAGCTAGCCAATCAGCTCCAGTATGATTTGTTCCTTGGATGAAGATACAGGCAAGAGAACAGTTCTGCTATAGTTTTAGCTAATTTTTTATGGTTTGAGAGATAATCGTATTTAAAGATCCCCCCCCCCCCTCCTTTCCCTGACGTCAGCGCTCAGGGGAATTTGGTCCTGGGACCACCCTGCGGCTCTTCAGCAGAGTTGAGATTGCGTTATTGGAAAAGAAATCCTTCACTGGAATAGTCTTCTAAGTGTGCTTGGTTTGCAAGCACACTTAGAAGACCGTTCCACTGAACGATTTATTTTCCAGTAACGCGATCTCAACTCTGCTGAAGAGCCGCAGGGTGGTCCCAGGACCGGATTCCCCTGCAGTCAGATAGAGCATGGACATCAGGAAAAGGGGAGGGAGGGGGGAACTGTAAATATGATTATCTCTCAAACCATAAAGGTTTACGAGATGGCACTGGGGGCATTTCGCTTATTTTTTTTAAAGCCTACAAGATGCATATATTTAAATTTGAAGTATTACTATCCCTTTAAACACATATTTTTGGAAATTGTTACGCACAATATGTTTATTTTTGATATGATTGAAACCTCAGAATAACAGAATATTTATGTATTTTACCCTTTATTATGCCCTTGATAAATGGAAAAAATATGTTAGGGGGTGCCTCAAAAACTCCAAATTGCTTGTTTAGGGTTCCTTGAGCAACAAGGTTGACGCTCTATCATATCACGCACCCTATTTTTACCCCAAAAAGAACATGCCCAAGCATATCTCCCTTTATACTTGGGGTGAATCTGTTTGCCTGTAACTTCCCTATAGCTTGCTCTCATTTAGCATGTTTGTGTTTGTATTCAGTAAGCAAAGCTAATCTGAGTACACCATATGCACTTTTTGTCCCAACAAACCACAAGTATTTGACTTAAAATGTACTGGACTCCCATATGGCACTCAAGGGTTATGGGAATTGCAGTCTAACAACTGGTAGAGAGCCTCATGTTTCCTACTCCTGGAGTATGTGTTCTAAGGGGATGTAAGGCACTCCTGTAACTGAAAGCTCCCCCATTCCTATTTGTTACTCTATGAAGCATATGCACTAAAGTGTTTGAAATATCTCCATAGATTAATGAAGGGGGTGGGGGTGGAGAGGTTTCTCTCACTGGATCGGTCACCTTAGGTCATATCTCCAGTGGTAGAATAAGCTATATGATTAACATTTTGAGGGCTGAAACATCAGATTTATAGGAGGATGAATTGTTGCTGCTTTACCTGTGTTTATTAATGAAATAAAAACTTCTAAATAATACAATGGGCCTTATATATAAAAGCATCCTGGTGCATTTTTGGAGCAAACCATTAGCATATTATGGACAAATAAACATTCCCCATATTCCTTTTGGTTTAAATGGGTTTTTAGCCCTTGAATGCTATGGAAATATCCAGTGTGTTGTTTTGCAATATAACGTAGACTTCTCTAACATTCAAGGGCTTAACTGCTCCATTTATATCAATGAGAATGTTTATCTCCTGTGGTGCAGATGGTTTTTCCCATAATTGCACCAATTTGTCTTTATACATACAGTCCAATGTGTTTGATTTCAGTACGTTTCAAAACTCCCTGCCTTTCATTCTCAGGGTGTACAGGTACCAGTGTATTCGGAACAGGAGTATCAAATGTACTTACATGATGATGGCTGGACGAAGGCTGAGACAGACCATCTCTTTGACCTCTGTCGCCGTTTTGACCTACGTTTCATTGTCATTCATGACCGCTATGACCATCAGCAGTTCAAGGTGAGATATTTCTTTCTACAAACTTTATTTTATTAAAACAATATTTCTGGTGATTTTTTTATTCTAGGCACTGCCTTATATTGATTATTCAGTTGGCAAGAAGTCCATGGTGTATATAATCTTTGGGAAAATAAAAGCAATAATTTTTTGTGTATGCCCTTGTGTCAGACTAGTTTATAGTAATATTGTGCCATGCATTTCATCCAAATTCTTCTTTAGATGGAAGAAAATGAGAATAACATTCTCTTAGCGGAGACTTTAAATAACTATTCCTTTAGGACTTTAGGTAGGTGTACCATATGCGGCGGTCACGTGTATCTATTTAGTTTTTCACATTGGATCTGCAGTTGAATTTATTTTCTGGTCTCCAAAAAGTTACATTGTTTTAATCGCCACACTATAGTCATCTACCTCAGAATGAGAGAAGCCAGAAATGGGATGGTGGATACTAAAGGTCTATGTAATTTTAGATTGTGAAACACCACTGCCTAGATATAGGTAACAGAGTTCACACACAAAAAAAGTATACTGATCTTTCATTGCTGTATTTATGTAATTCCCTCTGTTAAACACATACAGGGGCCCTATCTGCAAAATAAAAGTGAAGTAATTCTGGGGCAAATCAGCTATGCACCATAGGGGACAAACATATTCCCGTTGCTTTAAATGAGGTTTTTATCTTCTTGAATGCTAGAAAGTGGTCTCCAAAACATTTAAGGGGTTAAAACTCATTTATATCAGTAGAATTTGGATTTGTCCCCTATGCTGTAGATGATTTTATCCAGATGTACTTCATTTTTCTTGTCAACATTATTTCTCTAAGAATAGTTTTTCTTTGACAATCGCATCTCAAAAAAGAAACGTACCTGAATTTACAAAAATGTTAATGCTGTTGAATATGCAATACAGTGATATTTGACTGGCCAAGATGGACCCAGTGATTCAGTGTTTGATTACTCCAAAGGACAGAGGAGAGTTAAGAGTGTGTTTGTTATACTTGTTTGTTGCGTATAAATGCTTTATGCAATTTTGGGATCATATGATCATCCCTTACTATACCAGCTTGCAGTTATTTTCTGTCTCATGTCACAGAAAAGGTCAGCAGAGGATTTGAAAGATCGTTATTATGGCATCTGTGCTAAGCTAGCAAATATTCGCGCCACTCCAGGGACAGACCTGAAAATACCTGTGTTTGATGCAGGGCATGAGCGACGGAGGAAGGAGCAGCTGGAGAGACTGTACAATAGAACTCCAGAGCAGGTTTGTGCGCTTGTTATATCTACCTTCATTATGTGTTTTATAGTTCTTATCCTGCATACCTGTTTGTCTAGCACAGACATAGGCAACCTTTGGTGCTCCAGGTATTTGAGGAGTACAGCTGCCATCATCTTTCTTGGAGATAATGGAAGTTGTAATGCTCATCAGGTAAAGAGCAAAACATTTTCTACCTGTGGTCTAGTGTAAGGCTAGTGTTCTTTATGAAAGTGCTAGTGTTCTTTATGAAAGTGCAACAGCAATTCTGTTGCCCCGTTCTTATATATTTTAACTAGCAGTGTTTGATGGCGTTGCCTGTGTTTTTTTTTTGTGTGTTTTTTTTTTTTTTTTTTTTTCCTCTCCCTTGTATTGAGTTATTTTAGGTGGAATTTTGTGCATATAGACATTCATACATACATACGTACACACACCCACATACATGCATACACAGACATACATACATACACATGTAGATTTTATGATACATACATGCATTCATATACATGATACACACACATACAAACACACAGCCTGATACACACACACACACACATATACACACACCTATCTACCTGTCACCTGAGGTCTGATATGAAGGTGGTAGGAAATGCACATCGTGTGTGCAGCTGTCATGACCCTAGGACAGTGTGCAGTTATTATGATGTTAGAGAATGGATCTTTGCAGTGTTTTCTCCTTTGAAATGGTCAGTGTCCTGGGGCTCTTGGTATTGTGGCTCATGGCAGGGAGATTCACAAAGCGGTGATGATAAAGTGGAGATGACTTCTCCAGTTCCTATGTTATTCTGTGGTGCCCATGCACTAAGATCTCAAAAGTTGAAGAAATCTTAGTGCATAGGCTCCATAGAATAACAAAGGAACTGGAGAAGTCATCACCACTCTATCACCTCTTAGGGAATCTTACCCAAGGTGTAGGAGCCACAGCTGGACTTCAACCCCAGGTTCCTTTGTTACCCACAGAAAAAGAAACAAACATTATTGATTGGAGAAGTAGCAGGCCTGTTGGAAGCATCTATTAAAGGAAACGTGAGAGTCCTGATTTTATTTGTCCTTTTCACAAACACAGTATATACCTTCAGCTTAAATATTAATAAGAATGCCGCTTCTATTTACTCATCTTCTTGGCGAAGCTGAGACAAACCTGTCCTATATGCATTTAGTACCACCTAGAAGCCAGTGCATTAATTGATTTTTGACTTCCTACTCTATCCACATATCTGAGTTTTGTACCCACCTTTTATAGATGGGTACCTGTTTTTGGATTATATCATACCTGGGAATTTTGACTCTCAGAGTAGTCCTGTGGGACACTGAGGGAGATAGATAAGGCGATTGGTGTTTTAAAAAAAAAAAAAAAAAAAGTGGGGCTTAATCGCAAGCGTGGGGAGGGGCTTAAAGGAGGTGGAAAAAGTGGCAAGAATGAGCTGGGGAAGGAGAAGTACCTACAACGGTAGTTTGTGCCACACAGCTGGCTGGGGATTATGGGAGTAGTAGTCTTACCAACAAGAAGCGACTGTTCATAAATCAATATGTAGCCTGGTTTGTAATTGTAAGTGCATGCATAGACTTAAAGGGACTGCAATGTCCCATAAAAACTTTATATTTTTGTAGAGCTCAAGAAAATAAGAATAATGATGCAAACCCTATCTCTCAAACCACTATGGTTTGAGAGATATTTGCACTGAAAGTTCGCCCCTCTCTTCTTCTCCTGACGTCAGCGTCTAGCTGTGACAGCAGGAGATTCTGGTCCGGGGACCAGCCGGTGGCTCTGCAGCAGAGCCGAAATTGCAGTGTTGCAAAAGAATTACTTCATTGGAAATGTCTACAAAGTGTGCTTGCAAACCAGGCACACTTTGTAGACATTTCCAATGAAGTAATTATTTTGCAATACCGTGATTTTGGCTCTGCTGCAGAGCCTCCGCGAGTCATACGACACAAATCTCCTGCTGTCAGCTTTACAGCTGACATCAGGAGAAAGGGAGAGAGGGGCGAAGTTTCATTGCCTATATCTCTCAAATCATAGCAGTTTTGAGAGAGGGTTTGCAGCATTCGTATTTTCTTCTGCTCTCTAAAAGTATAAATAGTTTTATGGGACATTACTGTCCTTTAAACATACTAAATACAGTGAAAAAAAGAAACACAAACAAAAAAGTGAAAAATAAGACTGCAGTGCTCTCCCTGTACTTAGCAGTGTGTCTATGTTTAACTGCCTTGACAGTATGTTAGAAGAGCATCCACTGACTGTTTAATTGTCAAAGTTGTATGGAAGTTGCTGTAATGTGTTACAAATGAGCATGGAAATGAAAGAATGAAATGTTGGAAGTACTGTGACGGATTGCATTGAAAGAGGATGTGTAATGATCATGAATGAAGGGTTACATTAGTATACTTTATCTGGAAGACACTTGTGTATCATTTTATTGAGGCTGAGCTGGTGTGGGAGACAGTGGTAGTCCCCAAATGTGTGTGTCTTCTGCCAGCACATTGAGTGGTACCTGCAGCTGCTTGTGAAGAACAGGGACGTGCTGAATAAGCACGCTGCTCTGTGAACGTGCAAGGAACTGGTGAAGGCACGAAGAAGGCATGAGAGAGTGGGTGAATCAGACAGGGAAATAGAGATGTTTTTGAGAGGATTGTAGGATGGGGAAAACACAGGAATGGAATGGTCTTGTAAACAGGTTTGGAAGGAGGTGGAGGATGATAGGAGGGTAATGACCATTGCATACAGGGGAGCTGTGAGAGGTGCCATGCATGGAATGGAAAGAATATGTAGGCTGTATGCGTTTGTTAGCATCTGCCTTCTGACACCCAATCCGATCCTCATTAGTTTTTGGCCAGAGCTTAACCTTTTGAGTGTCAGAGGGCTACACAACGCATTGCAGAGCAATGCGTTGTGTACCTCTCTGACACTCCGTGTTAAGCAGTTTGATGCCAAACACACACTTTGTAGGTGGGTTTCCTTATTTAAAGGGATAGTATTGCCTGAAAATAATTTTATTTTATATTGTAGCCCTTAAAAAAAACATTAAACATGATATAAGTCTGATCTCCCATACTCATAAAAGTCAGGTGGTAGGATCACTACATAGGGTGAAAGGTGCAGCTTTATGAAAAGGATCTGTGCCTGGTCATTTGAAGTGACTATCGTGCAGCTGCGTTGAATTTCTTGCAGAGTAGGATTGACATTGTTAGGCATTAAAGGGATAGTAATACTTCAAATTTACTAATCCCCAACTTACAAAAAGAAATTAAATGTCCCAAATTACATGAAAATCAATTTCAAAGTCCCCACCTCCATTCCCTTTCTCTGTGATTAGTGTTCTAGCTGACTGCAGGGATAGTCTGTCGTACGACCATCCCGCGGCTCTGCAGCAGAGCCGAGGTCGCATTAATGAAGAAAAAATTAAAAAAAAATTTAAAAAAACCAAGCACACGTGCAAGACCATTTCAGTGAAGGATTTTTTCTGCATTAACGCGATTTCGGCTCTGCTGCAGAGCCGCCAGATGACCCCAGGATCGGATTCCCTGGCAGTCAGCTAGACGCTGATGTCTGGGAAAAGGGAGGGAGGGGGGACTTTGAAATTGATTTTCTCTCATTTAATTTCTTTTTGTAAGTTGTACAATTTGGGGATTAGTAAATTTGATGTGTTACATCCCTTTAATATTGTAATTATCCTTTAACCCTTTGAGGAAGGGTGCCTCTCGTGTGCTGAATATGGCAATTTTTTTTTTTTTTACCCGAGAATACACGTGAGTAACATGTTGCTTCCTGACTTTCCTTGCTTAATGTACCACTTCTCCTATTGGGAGTGTGTACTCCCTTTTTCTGATTTCATGTGTTACATGTGTTGTGATGTGCAGGAGTCCCAAGGTAGAGGCAGAATAGGGTCCAGGGCAGGGTTTTTATGGCGCATTGTGAATCCATACTTTGCTATGTGCTACTTCATGTGGTGAATGTCCGCTGTGTTTTCTTTACACAGGCAGTCAGAATCAGATATGCAGATCTCCTCCTAACTGTGCCCCGGGGTGTGTATCTTGGACTCAGGCAGTGTATAGGTGATCTACATATGTGCTCTTATGTGGCAGCCATGGGGTGTTTATTGTAATTTACTGGTTAATGCTAGGCTCAGGCAAAGTACAGGACATATGCAGATCTCCTCCTAGCTGCCTCCCCAGGGTTTGTGTGGCACGGACATAGTCTGTGGTCACGTGACCACTTCTTCTTTTATAGTATAGATTTAAAACATTGAGTCTCATGGAACTTAATGGTCACACTTTTTGAAATGGAAGGTTTGATGGCCATTTCTTCTCTGCAGTCACATGCAATGTTTCTACGGGCCTTATGTGTAAAGGCAAAGAGGAACACATCTGGGGCAGACCAGATGCACCATATGGAATACATAAATTCCCCAGATTACCAGAGTATTCGGTCAGTGTGCTCACGAATACTTTGTTGCAAGGGCTGATTGGAATTTCTCTGCTTTTGGCAGCACACCATACATACACGCTCTCGCTGTGAGAACTCTGAGGTTTCTATAGCCTAGGGCTCAAGAGCGACCGGCAGTATCTGGGTGGCTCATACAGAAGACACAGTATATGTGAAGCACTTTTTGAGATGTGGCACATATGCAGTAATAGAGTATTGAGAAATGAAAATAAAATAAACATGATAAAAAATAAATGTGACAAAAATAAATGAATGTAATAGAACTATACAAACTGAGTGCTGAATGAGTAAGAGTGGTCTCCATCACATTGCAACGCATATGATGGGGATGAAATGTACAAGCTGCATATACACTTGTATCATGTGAAAGGTGCATATATGAAAAACAGTAATGCCATGATCAGAGTACTGCGTGTGTGCAAAAAATTATTAGGGATGAGAGTGGCGGCTCTATTTGATATACATGTATAAAGTAAATATAGTGCTCTTTTTCAAAATAAAAGTAAAAAAACTGGAGAGTTATACAGTCTGTGTGTGTTTAGAACAGCCGCTTTTAACATAATCTGGAGGCACTTCAGCTTTCATACATCAAGATCAGATCGGATTTAACGGCATGTACTGTATCCGATCCAAACATATATTGGTGTGTGTCAGGCACGCTGTAACATATATTCCATAGCAAGGGTGCACTGAAATGAAAATTCTGAACCGAAACATCAGGATGCACAAATGACTTTTTTTTAAATTTATATGGCGATGCCTAACAAAAGAAACAAAATATGTAGTACAGCAAGTGCACATGGCGCAGTCAAAGTGAAAGTCCCATGAGCTGAAGGTTACCAAGTTGCCTGGAAAAAAGTGACCTTTCTATTGTGGTTACATTATCCGCAAGTCCCATTTTTTACTGATGTGCCAAACATATTGATCATGAGTCACACACACACAGAGACACACTCGGACACACACACGTGACACACTGCTCCAATGAACGGGCCTGGTCTGCAACGCCATCAGTATCCAATTCTAAAGTGTGGCATGCTGGCCACCTTCATTTTAAGTTCTGCCATGTCCTGTCAGAAGAAGGCCTTCATGTCTTCAAATCAGTGCTGTATCTTGGCCTAGGCCGGGTACTTTACAGGGGGTGGCATAAAAAGCTGCCCCTACCGCCTGAACGCTTGGCTTGTTTGGCCCTGTTTAGCAGAGCACGCTGCTTAGTGTTAAGTGTGCATGTGTCAGGACTCTTCCTATAATCTGATCCTGGTGCATGCGCACATGTGGGAGGGAGGGACGGGCAAAGCTGGTCACGCAGCGGTGGTGCAGCAGAGCTATAAGCTAGGAGATTTCCTGCCCACTCTTCCTTTTTGGAGTTGGACTTTTCCCAGTGGAATTTGGCAGAGGCTGCAGCGCAAACGGTAAGGGCCATGGCAGGCCCAGGAGCTAATTGAACCTTTTGGCTTTCTGAGCCTCTCTCACACTTGCATGCCTTACGTTTAATTAAGTCTGTACCCGCCATATGTGGCTATGTGATCACCACAAAGCTTTCCAGTATACATGCTTATTACATGCTGTAGTCCACTGTCCTGCCCAGTACAGACTGATTGATTAACTGCAGTAATAAGTGGTAATATGACAAAAATCAGCAAGTCTCACTATACAAGCACAGATCTATTCAATTAAAAATATCCCTGACTGCAATGAGAGCTTGGCTTATTGCAACGCTTGGAACTTTTATTTCTCTCATATTGTGCACTGATTCGCTTCAGAATTGCTCCACTTCCATTGGCATATGGCATGGTGTAAGCTTATTAGACAGAGAAAAAAAGACATTACTTACAGAATGCACTCCTAAAGCACCCTTAATGGTGGAGAGATGGATATTAAAAAAGCATCTTTATTAAGAAATTGTTAAAGTAATAATAAAGAAAAACATGAACACAAAGTGAATATAATTAATAAAAGCAGTGTTAGAAAGTCTATAACACTGCCCTGCATTCTATCTAAGGATCAGAAAATAAAATGTGAAAATAAGAAATGTAATAATGTACTGGAGTTGAATAGTGGGCATTTGCCCTCACTATTTTCATCAAGTAAGACTGTACTTTTGTCTGTTATTTAATGTCTCATTTTCACGTCATTCGCTTATCCATTGATACAGTACAAGGCAGTGTTATAGCCTTCCTAACTGCTTTTGTTAATTATATTCACTTTATTTGTGTTAATGTTTTTCATTAATATTAACAATTACTTAATACAGGTGCATTTTAATACCCATCTCTCTACTTGTTCACATCACAAGACCAGAGTACATTCTGCAGGTAATGTCTTTTTTCTCTGTCTAATAAGCTTACAGCATGCCATATGGAAGTGGATCAATTCTGAGGGGAACCAGTGCACAATATGAGAAATAAAACTTCTAAGTGTTGCCATAATCCAATATCTCATTACAGTCAGGGACATTTTTAATTATATGCTGGTATAGCACTGGTCTAAACAAGTTGGTTATATTCACTTTATTTGTGTTCACATTTTTCTTTATTATTATTTTAACAATTAATAAAGATGCTTTTTAATTTTTAGCCCTCATATCTCTACTAGTTCACAACATCACAAGACCATTAAGGTTCTTTAGGTATGCATTCTGTAGGTAATGTATGTTTCCCCGTCTATGGGGATAAGTGTTTTTATTTTACACGGATGGACATTGTCTTCTGGTTTACAGTTTGAGGGATTCACTTTATCCACCCTGCTGTATTGTGAGTGTATGTTTGTGTCTGTTTGAATAAATGTGTATGACTGTGTGTATATGAGTGTGTATGTTTATGTGAGTGTGTGGGTGTGTTTGTATGCAAGTCTGTGTGTGTGTATATCAGCATAAGACAGGAAGAGGTGGAGCCTAATGAAAAAGGGGTTGGGCCAAAAGAGTAAGGGGTATGGTTTAGAGGAGGAGCGGACCATTAATAGGAAGAGGTGTGGTCTGGACAGGAAGGAGTGGGGAAAATGAAGATGGGGGTGAGTTTAGTCAGGCCTAGGGCAACACAAAACCTAAATACACCACTGCTTCAAACATAGCGCGGAGGTCCGCTTTTGTCAGCAGGTCTCTCCAGGCTGCATTTACCCCGTCCTCTCCAGGCTGTATTTCCCCCGTCCTCTGTCATAGTGCCTTGTTCCACTGATCTGGGAGCACACCTGAGAGAGTCCTTTATCACACTCTCCGGCCTTCTTTGTTCACACACACAGTCTGCTGCGCTCATCTACGGAGTCGGATCTCCGCGGCTCTTAGGTGCCTTGGGCTTCCTCCTTTAGGCAGCATAAGAGGTCTGCTGAAGTGGCTGCAACAGAAACTGGGTCAGACAGCTCCTCTTAAACCATATAAATTCACTGGACAGGTCACGGAGCAGGTTTAATGTGCGACTATCCAGAATGACTGGGCAGGGAGAGAGAGAGAGGCAGCGCTCATTCACGGCTCTCTCTAACACTCAAACAAAGCTATGTATGGCCACTTGTGAAATGCAATTGCACCACTGGGCAAGGAAAGGATGATGAGATTTGTAGTCAATTGAAGGTTGCAACTTTTAAAGATGTCAGGTTTATGGGACTTGTAGTACGCTACTTGTTATGTGCAGTTGCATGCTAAAAGGATGTGTTAGAGAACATATGACAGCTCAGGGAGAAATGAGAGAGCTTCCCACCGTTTTGGCGCCTGTTTCGGACATTTTTTATATTTCGGCTTTTTGCCGAAAATGCCATTTTCAGCCGAAACATTTCGGTGCACCCCTATTCCATAGATCTCTCTAACATTCAAATGTGAAATTGGTTTTTTCATTTGTAGTTAGGAGATATTTGATCTACTAAGACCGGATCCATTTTGACGGACTGAATTACCTCTTATCCTAGATATAGTGGTGTGACTTGATTGTGTAATAACCTGTATTTTAAAGGGATAGTAATGTTTCACAAAAACTCCAATGAATCTTCATAGTATTTGAGAATAGAGGGTGTTATTTCAATACTGTCAGAGTTGTAGTTCAAGAGTAATTGAATGATAAAGTATCCCCCTTCCGCCTCTTTTACCTAGTGTAAGCCCCCTCTCCTCAGATGTGGAATCTGGTCCATAGACCAGACAGCTAACAGCAAGGAACAATCTTCTTACTGTGAGAACAATGAAAACCCTGCAGCCCTTGACAGGTTTTTCAGTTTTTTCCCCTTATCATAATTGAAGATTGTCCCTCTCTGCAATCCACTTGGACATACCCTGCTGCTCTGAGCTAAGCAGTGTTATATCAGTAAATGGGGCGGGAGGGGGATACTTTATCATTCAATTACTCTTGAACTACAACTCTGACAGAATTGAAATAACGCTGTCCAAGGCCCAGATACTATGATGATTAATTAGAGCTGCTTTTATTATGGAATATTACTTTCCCTTTAAGGTACCCATAACAATAAAGCAATCCTTATGATCTATCTTGCAATAGTGCAAGTGTAACCTCAACACAATAGCTTTTTGTCTTTCCTTTGATTACTTGTCACATTGTCTTGAGCAAGGTACGCATATTCACATATACAGGCAAGGTGTATTTAACCCTATGAGTACCAGAGGGGTAGCAAACACATTAAAATGCGTTGCTACCTCTCTGGTAGTCAGATGATTAATCTTGCAATACAAAATATGAGGGCATGTTGAAAAAAAAAAATAGGAGAAGAAAAATGTTGGATTTAGTTGGTGAAAGAAAGTTATGGGAGCACCGTAAGTCGAATTTTAAGGGGCGGGGGTTAAAATGTCGGATTTCTATGTTGTGTACTGTATTCTACACTGCTTTTGTTCAAACAACATGGTTTTGAAACTGTCATTGTGGCTTCTACGCCTCAACCTCT
Organism: Rhinophrynus dorsalis; assembly: GCA_037306005.1. NCBI lineage: Eukaryota > Metazoa > Chordata > Amphibia > Anura > Rhinophrynidae > Rhinophrynus > Rhinophrynus dorsalis. The sequence goes on from CM074722.1 coordinate 221,437,592, forward strand.
GAGGTGCAGAATTTCCAACTTAAATTGTATAAACAAAACAGGTGCTATTACTGAGCGTGGGTCATAGGAGACTACCTGCACGTTGTTTTTAATTGTTTCCTATGGGCTTTTTTTTGACTGGCGGTATGTGTAATTACTGCTGATTTTGTTTTCACAAGTTGGGTAATAGGATGCTAAAACCTGACTTTAAAAAAAAAAAAAAAAAAAAAAAAAAAGCGCCTGTTTTATTTTTTAGCGCTGGTAATATAATCTAGCCCATGATCTGTTATTGGGGTGGGTAATCTGCATATTGTTTCTATTTTTAAGTATGTGTGTTTTTTGAGGTAGCTGATGACTCTGTATCCCATAAAGGAAGAAGTAATCATAAATGGCCATCATAAAGCAACATGAATGCCTGAATGGTACAAGACAATGTGTGGCTGATTGGGTTGAAGATAAGCGTAGAGTATAAAGGAATTGAATAGTTAAAAGTAAGAATAATTGGGAACTTAGTGGGGAGAAGAATGAATGTGATGGGTGTGATGCAGTAATAGTGAATGTGGGCAGATGAAGAGAAGTGGAAGGGATCAGTGGAAGAAAGTAGGAAGCAATGATTTGTCCGATGCATTGGTCACCAGTCTAGCATGTAAAGAGTTGACTGAGTTTGCATGCTTTGAGGAGAAGAGGCACAGCAGAGATGTTCCTGTGTGTGAGTTCAGTGGCTGGGAAGTAATAGTGCATATACAAGTCAACCATATCAAGAGCTCTGCATAACACTGGCTTGTATGGGTGGCAAAAAAAGAATGATCTACTCAAAACGTACCATCTGAAAGAATGTCTTCAGTTTGCCAGAAAACATGAGAATGCCACAGCTTCAATGTGGGAAGAGGTCTTGTGGTTAGATGTGACCAAGATGTGGCTTTTTTTGGTCTAAACTATAAGTACTATGTGTGTGACACACATTTAAGACTGCCCATGCCTCAAGACACCATCCCTACAGTGAAATATAATGATGACAGCAGCATGTTGCAGGAAGTTTCTCCTCAGCATGAACCGGGCATCTTGTTAAAACTGAAGGAATTGATGGGGAAAATACAGGGAAATACTGCAAGAGAACCTGCTTCGGTCCACTAAAAAAAAACTGACACTTGCTAAGAAATTCACTTTTCTGTTGGACAATAGTCCCAAGCACAGGCCACATCAACAATGGAGTGTCTCTAGAGCGAAAAGGTGAATGTTCTATTGTGGCCTAGTCAAAGGTCTGGTCTCAGTGCCACAGATTCTCTATGGGACTATTTGAAAATTGCTATCCACGACTGACATCCACCCAAACTGAAGAACCTGGAGCAAATCTGCTGAAAAGAACAGGCCAAAATCACTCCAAAACTGTGTGCAAAGCTGGCTCATACATACCTCAAAAGACTTAAAGCTGTTTTCTCTGTTGTCCAATATAGCTTACAGGTGCCATGGGGAGGCATCAGCTCCTCCCAGTATGCTGGAACAATTCTTCAAGAAGTGCAGGGTGGAGCCTCCCCCTCCTCCATATAGGCTACCTAGCCATTCCCTTCTCCCAGATAGATTTGTTCCATAACCTAGTAAGAAGGCTAAGAACAGTTCTGCTTAGTTTTTAGTTATTTTATTATTTTCTCTTAGATATGGGGTGTCAAAATTCCCATTAGGTGGATTACCATTACAGGCTTCCTCTGGAGGATTGCTCAGTTAACAGGTGCTGTCTGTGGACTCTTGTAGCCCTGGAAGAGAACCATGCAGCCCATGTCTCTCTCTCCAGAAGAAGTCTCTCTGAGGCTTCTTCCATTATAATGGTAATCTGAAGATAAGAAAATCTGCAAAAAAAGTTGAGGAACCCTTTGAGTGTCATGGTCCACATGTCCTGCTGATCTCCTCTGTACAGAGGCCCCTTCTGGAGTTTCTCATAACTCCTGTACTCATTTGGGTATTTCATTATTCCGTTCCTGGTGGCTTTGGAGCATTTTGAGCTGTGTGGTAATATTTAACCCCTTCCTTTCCATGTTATTTTGAGTTGGGGATTTTTTATTTCCTTTTTCTTTTGGATTAATGTGTTTGTTTAGCTTTATTAAGTTTTTTGTTTGTGTTTTAACACGTTTCAAGTACTTTTTATTTGTATCACTTTATTTGAATTCCGCACCTTTATGGCACTCTTTACTGCGATGCTCCATTGATCTCTATGGGACAGGCTGCTTGGGGATGTATCTCTGCAACCGCTCTGTGTACTGAGTTGAGAGATGGTTCATGCCACGCGGGGCTTCCCAGAGAGTAATCAGGTCACTTATGCCCCTCAAATGCTGTGGCCCCTGTTTCTCCTGCAGGGCCCTCCAGCCATGAACAAGAGCCACATTGTATCAAGGACTTAAAGTCCTCTATGGCACCATTTCCTCTTTCTCTTCAGGTTCTCCAGTCTTGGAAACTCCCCTGCTTCCTTCAGATTTGTGGCCGTAAGGCTCCTGGCATTCCTGATTTTCTGATTCCTCTGAGGAGGAATTGCTTGAGGAGTATGAGGATGGTGTGTGTTCAGAAGGGGCTTCTACCCAGTTTCATGGAAACCCCTTTGAGGCTGACCCTGACCCTCTACTGAAGGTCTCATTAAGGAGGATTTGTCTATCCTTTATATTCTTGTTAACTCTGAAGAACCACAGTCTACTTCTGATGTCTTTTCAAGGAGCAAGAAGCCCTGTACTGTTTTTTCTGCCTAATCCCACTCTGGATCAAATTATTATGGATGAGTGGAAGATCCCTAACAAGCATCTTGCTCTTTCTAAGAGATTTTCTAAGCTGTACCCCTTTGCTGATACAGCTTTGGCTCAGTGGGCTACGCCGCCTCAGGTTGATTCCCCTATTTCTAGGCTTTCTAAGTCTATTGCCTTGCCAGTTGCGGATGCTTCGGCACTCATAGATCTGACAGATAGGAAGCTGGAAGCTATCCTCAAGGCTGTCTTTGCTGCTATAGGTGCATTATTGAGGCCCATATTGGGGTGTGCATGGGTTAATAGCCATTGCTGTTTGGACTGCACAGCTGACTGACGCTGCCCACAAAGGTGCCCCTAAGGAGGACCTTTTGCCCATTTTGACTAATATTTCTGAGTCTCAGCATTATATTGCTGATGCCTTGTTTGATGCCATCAGGCTTGAGGCTAAGACCTCTTCCTTCTCTATGGCTACCAGGTACACACTGTGGCTTCAGATTTGGTGTGCTGACCTGATCTCTAAGAAATCATGATCAGGATAGTGATCTCCACTTGTTGGATGTGGTGCACTGTCTTAAGTTCTCTGTGCATCATACTGAGTCTGTCCATAAGACTGATGCTCTATTTGTCATTCCTGAGGGTCCCAGGACTGGTTTGGCTGCGTCCAAGGTGAATATTGCATCCTGGATTAAGTCTACCATCCGCAAGGCTTATGAGCTCAGAGGGAAACCTGTTCCCTTCCACATTACAGCAGTCTACCAGGTCTGTTGGGACTTTCTGAGCCTACAAGAATCAGACCACTGCTTATCAGCTGTGCAAGGAGGCCACTACTTCTGTGCACACCTTTGCCAAACACTATTGTGTGGGTGTTCTGGCTTTGGCTGAAGCCAGCTTAGGCAGGGAAGTTCTGGAGGCAGTTTTGCCTGTCTAGGGCTTTGATTCCTTTGCCCTTACAGCTCGTTAAGTTTTGAGCCCTGTTTGCTCTTGTTCTTGTGTGATGTGTACTGTTATTCAGTGTCCGTTTACAGTTTGTGCTGTTCCATGTCCTGGATAGTCCTTGGGGACCGGTGCTTGGTTCTTTCCTTATCTTCCCACCCATGGAAACTCAGTGTTGGTACATCCACATGGTACCTGTAAGCTATATTGGACGATAGAGAAAAGAGGATTTTAGTCTTACCTGTTAAATCCTTTTCTGTTAAATCCTCTTATTACAGAGAAAAGTGTCTCTAACGCAGTGTGGAGATTGAATAGTTATGCAAGGAATATATTTCAGTGTTTTTGTTTTTCATAAAAGTATTTTCTAACATAAAACAAATCACCTTACAACAACTGGTATTGAGTTTCAGTATTTTATAATATAATACAGGATGAAATTACAATGTATCATTTCTAATTGAGAAATATGATAGAATTGATCAGGGGTCTGAATACTTTTGAAGAGCAATGCGTATTCCTAAGTGTGTGTGTGTCTGTGTCTCTGTCTCCATTTTTGTTTTGCAGTGTGATCACTGTGTGTGTGTGTGTGTGTGTGTGTGTGTGTGTGTGTGTGTGTGTGTGTGTGTGTGTGTGTCCATTTTTTGTTTTGCAGTGTGATAACTGCCTGTACAAGACAACCAAGTGTGTTGCAGGTTGGTGGTGTGTAGTTCATGCTCACTTCTCACTGCAGCATCCAGATTTGATTGTCTTTGTATAGATATAGTGAGACATGTACAATATTATTGATATTGATCCATCGATCTGTTACTCTATTCTTCATAAGCCTTATCTCCAATTTATGACTAATTCACTAGTGCTATATACAGTAAACAAGATTGATGGTAAACTAGAATGGTTGCTAGCATTTCATCTTTCCGAGTATCTTATTGGTCTGTTTGTCTTAATAAAGTGAGAATAGCTAAATAGATTTGTCCAGTCCTTCCAAGGTTGACAGTGAGTGGGTGACCCATATCTTTTCACCTTTAGATTATTGAGTGATCACATATCATAACTAGGAATGCTCAAGTGTATCCACTGTTTTGAATTTGTAGTTAGATCTAGTGGAATTTAGTAATCACTGATACATCAGATGTTACTAGGAAGTCCCCACTGGATTTTATTGAGCTACGTTTACCTGACCGATACTTCCTATTTTGGACAACAAGACATCATATAAAGCCAATGGTTTGCATTCTAAGCAAACTAGTGTGTTGCAACACATAATGATTGATTTCAGTGGACAAGCTGCTGACACTAATTGGAGATCATTCATCCTCTGCTTGTTAGATAACTTATCTTACATGCTCACTGTGATGACAATATCACATTCATGCATTTTATCTGTTTGAGTCCCATTCAGTAAAGTAGGGACTTGCAATGCATATATACGCAACACCATAGAACTATGGAGTCAAACTCTCTGTAGAACGTTATAGTGTTTGTAGTTTTCAGCATCCCAGTTTTACGTATTATGAATCGTTTTGTGTTCCACTTGGGTATCTATTGTGAACTTCAATACATGTTAATTGATTGCTTCCCCACTATTTATGACTACATTCGTCACAGTAGCTATATAATCATGTTCTCTGCAAGTTATATGGGTATGAGACGGGTCCTAAGCATTTTTCAATGTTCTTAAAATTCATTATATTACCACTTCATTCATTACACTTAGCAGGAGAACACCTGACACTCTCTCAGTGGTAGGGATTATGTATAAATAGAATGTTTTTTAGGATTTATATAAGATGTACAGCAGGGATAATATTCTATTGAACATTATTTCTGTCTGAAATTAATGAGGACAGGTTATTTGTCTTCTAGAAGTGCTCGGCTTTTATACATAAGGCCCTTTTATTTTTATATATAATATATTCAAAACACAATAAGAAACAGAAAAGGTGAACAATACACATATGTATCCTAGTCCTGGCCCACAACTCTAGATGTATTTTGCTTTCAGATCTTGACCTGGGACAGCAGATTCAGTCTGAATGTTGGTTCCATTTCTTATCATGCAGGTTTATTGTACGAACTGTAGGACCTGCATATGGAAATTCCCACAAATAGTTCACTTTGTCAGCTTGTAAAATCTGTGCAATAGAAATGTCCTTGTTCTTAGCCTTCATTATGACCCTGCTTCTGCAATTCTACTTAAAAAAAACAAAGTACAAAGTTACTTGAACTCTCTTCATGTTTTGGTCTTTCATCTTCATCACTTTAGTTCAGCTTCTGATCTCGCAGTATAATACTGAAGGGAGGTTGCAGACCAGGAAGGTTATCTCCCTATTTTTTGCCCACTGTACCTCAGTGTCTTCGTTTAAGTGCATATGTTATGCCACCCAGAGCTCATTTGCCTCAGTGAAAATAGGGTTTGAAGTCTCTCTGCACTCAGGCAATTGCTAGGTCCTGCCATGTTGATTTTATCCATTATCCCTTCTTTAACCCTTTGAGCGCAACACATTGCTTTGCTCTGCAATGCATTTGAGAGCTCTATAACATTCAAGAGGTTAAAAGCCACATCTGAATCAGTTGATATTTGCAGAATTTTCATTTTGTCCCTTTGGTGCAATTGGTTTGCCCTAGAATTTCATGGTTTTAACTTACTGAATAAGGCTCTTCGCACAGCGCATACTAATGAAAACAAGAATGAAGACAGTATAAAAGAAATAATTACCCGTTTGAGTCTATTTTCCAATGTCTCTGATGCTATTCTGTCCTTCCAGGATACTCCTACATCTTCCCCATGCATTAGCCCTATGAGTGTCATCCAGCTAATACCTGGTAGGAGATTATTGAGTTTGTGGAAGCAGGGCCACCATTGCTTGTGAGGGGGGAGGGTACAGGCAGACCCTCCAGAATGCCCATAGGCCATTCTGATCATATGGGGGTCCCTTCAGACATAGGCCCCCTTTCCCATTGGTATTCTGGAGGGTCTCCTGTTGGGCCCCCTATTTAAAGTATATTTTGTAGAGTGTAGCAGAAAACTGGAACACACCATTGCAGCGCTGTCTTCTGTTTCATATCATACCTCATAGCAGACCAGTTCCACTTGCTCCATCTCATATATATGCTATATTATAATTCGCTAATGTATGTTTGTCAGAAGCTGTCATGCGCAATACAGATGGCTGCATGCACTGCAGTCATGCGCAGTACAGATTGCCCGTGCCACGGCTGATAATGGAGTGGGGCACTCCAAATACAGACTGTAGTTGCGCAGAGAGGAGTACTGTCTGAATTTGGAGCGCCCCGCTCCGTTATCAGCCGCGGCACGGGCATTCTCTACTGTGCATGACTGCATTGCGGCTGTTGGCTGTCTGGCACTGTGGCCTGTGTACATGGGCTGTTCAACTAGTGTGTAAATTATAAATTGTTATAGCAGGGCACCCCTACAAGTGAAAATCAGCAACTGCCTTGGTGCTTCAAAAAAAAAAAAGATAAGTACACTAATTTATAGTTTGGGACAATCTCCAACAAATGAGTACGCATAAGGACTTTTGAAATATAAAAATACATTTATTGTCAATGTTTCGGCTCTTCTATGAGCAGGTACTTCTGGGGTGGAATGTGTGAGGTGGCCTTGGTTCTGTGTATGTACTGGCCTCCAAGGTTTCCAATAGCAGCCATGTGTAGAAGTACTCTCCCCATATTACACCAAACTATGGGAGGCGGTGATTCATTTATCAGAAAGACACATGAAAACAATTTGGACCTTATGTACAAAAGCAAATAGTGCAGTTCTGGGGGGAGTGGTCCAATGATTAAATGGGGCCTTTAACATCTTGAATGCTAGAGAGGACTCCAAAGCATTGCAGGATTAAAAGCCACATTTAAATCAGTGGGAATATAGAGAATTCTTATTTTTCCCCTGTGGTGCAGTCAGTTTGATGTTATACATTGGGCCTTTTGTGTTTTCCTCAATCCTGCTTAGAACTAAATGTGTGCAACATTCACCTTTCTACCTTAGCCTTATGTGTAGAAGAAAACTGGAGCAAACCAATCGCATCATAGAGGAGAAAGTAAATTCCCACAGTTCTTGAATGCTACACTGGTCCACAACACATTGAATCCCAGGGGTTAACCCATTGAGTACCAAAGGAAGAGCAACACATTGCAGAGCAGTTCATTGCACTCTCCTTGTTAAAAGCAACATTTATACCAGTGGTCATTATGGGCATTTATGCTTTAGTATGGTACAGTTAGTTTGCCTTAGAATTACTCCAGTTTCCTTTGATCTTAAGGCCCTTAAAATGTATTTACAAAAACAAATAAGTAGCAATTAAAGAGCACACCAACTGCATCATATAGAGATATAAATGTGCCCAATTCTTCCACTGATTTAAATGGGACTTTTAATACAGTTGTTCAGAGACCTTTATATCATGTGCATATTGTTAGGAATGAAGTATGTTTCCCAGTGCCAAAGTAATACATATTGTTTCCACTAGGTGGCACCCTTGCATTCTGTGCCTATCAGCTTTGTCTAACCTGCCTGACTCTCTTTGCACCTGCAGGTGTCAGAGGAGGAATATCTCATTCAGGAGCTGAGGAAAATAGAGAGCAGGAAGAAGGAGAGAGAGAAGAAAGCACAAGATCTGCAGAAACTCATCACAGCAGCTGATACCACAACGGAGTTGAGACGGGCAGAACGCAAAGCTACCAAAAAGAAACTCCCACAAAAGAGAGAATCAGAAAAACCTGTAAGGGCTTGTTTAAACCTTGTGGTACATGTTCAGTGTGTAGGAAGGCTTGTCATGGTGTCCATAATGCTTCCATTCTGACTGTGACAACAGAGTCTTAATTCATCAAACAGAAGTGGTGCGATTCTGGTGCAAACCAGCTGCACCATGGGGGGGGGGGGGCTAAAACCTTTTAATGCTAGAGAGATGAGTTGGAGACCTCCTTAGTATTCAAGTGGTTAAACATCCTATTTAAATCAGTGAGCATGTGTCATTTTCTTTCTACCCCATGGTGCAGCTGATTTGCTCCAGAATTGCACTACTTTAGCTTGAATCAGGCCCTTAGGGTCATATGTCCAAAGAAACAGTGGAGAAATTCTGGGGAAATCCAGCTGCACCATAGGCGACAAATAAAATGTCTATACAATGCTTTTGCTATACATCGGAATACATTAGCATTCAGTGTGGTTACAAGCTCCATCTAAATCAGTGTGGATCTTTAGATTTTCCTCGCGGAGCAGCTGGTTTACATTAGATTACATTATTACATTACATTTGATACAGATGATGTTATAGAAACATATTATTGATTTACCCTATGGAAGGTAGATATCTCCCCAATGCAATGCATTTGAGGTGTCAGTGTTTTTTCAATCATGGGACACTTGATCAGAAAACTATAGGTGTGAGGGCAGCATTTTTATTTTATATGAGAGAGAGAGATAATCCAAAATAAATGCACTCACAGGTCTTTTGCAGGATTCAGAAATGTGCTGTTTTATTCCATCAACGTTTCAGCCCCAACCTGGGCATTTATCAACATGTTTATATATATTAATAAGGACTGTAAATTATAGCCTGTCAGCTATTCAAAAATACAGTTGTTTTTGTTTGTTTTTTAATCCAGTCATTGAAAATACTGATATTTAACAGACATCTATTCTTGAACTACACGGTAGTGATAGAAATGAGATTAGGGGGGGATGCACTAAGGGGTGATAAAGAGTTGAGAAAGCGGAGATGACTTCTCCAGTTCCTGTGTTGTTCTATGGCTTTGGAGCTCCTCGAACAACATGCGTCTGCACAGGGAGCCCTGAAGTCCATGATGTGCCAGGACTGTCACTGGTCCTTTAGGGAGGGTTTCCCATGACGGTCCTGTGGGTTAATGTTAGACAGATCTCCAGTGCATTGTGGAGCAAAACAATGGATAAATCTTTCATCCAAGGAGTTAAAAGTCCCGTTTAACCCCTTAAGGACCCATGATGGTCCTGGACCGTCATGGAATTCCGGGCTCCCAGCGTGGCTGCATGCCATTCGGGGAGTCTGGAATCAAATGGCAAAAAAAAAAAAAAAATGCTGTGGTCCTTAAGTGTGACCCCCTTGTGTGTGCGCGGCCAGTCCTTAAGGGGTTAAATTAAGAATGTTTGTCCCCTACGGAGCAATTGGTTTACCTCAGAAATGCATCTGTTTTGCTATCCGTTTAAGGCCCCATGTGTTCTGTCCATAACTCAAATTGAATCCCCCAGCAATTTATAGAAAACCCGTTATGGGTTTTTATTTACCTTTTATGTTATATTTCTTATAAAACTTTATTATAATTAGAAATGATGGTGGCCTTTAACCCTTTGAGTGTTATTGATGCAGTAGTGTGCTCCAGAGTTACTCCTGACCAGGAACTGAAGGTTGCAGTGGTTCACAATAATTTTAGGTCAAGGTGCCATAACGTGCTGTCTGGAATTTTCAGGTCACCTCTAAAATTATATTTATTTGTTTAGGGCATATTAAAGGAGAAAATATATATGTATGGTTGGCCTGTTGTGCAATCAAATTTCTATAAATAGTCATCTGAAACTCAACATTCACATTTTTGTCAAAGTCCTTATTTAAAATAAGGGGCACTCTAAGTGAATGTCCTCCTCACACGTATGTGCAGCAGCACCCTGACTGAGAACCGATTTCAGACCACAGTATTTCAGCTTTCTTATAATATCATTAGTATTTCTTTTAGATTTTTTTTTCCTTCCCTACTTTTAGTTAACCCGTAACTACTTAGTGAGTTGGAAGTAGAATCAAGACTGCATTATCATAGTAATGCAATACATGGAGCTGCACCTTGTGTTATGCTGCAGTGATGCTCCTTTGCAAGTGACATTGTTTTTGTGGAAATGTGTTTTTTTTTTTTTGTTTTTTTTTTTTATTCCTCCTTCTTCTTTTCCCTCAGCGGTTTAATTGTATATGCCGTCTCCAGTGTTTGTTTTTGCAAATAACTGGATTAAACACCTCCCGGGTGTCTGGAAACAATGACTTCTTGCTGATGGGCCCTGGCGTAAAATCATTGACAAGTGTCAGCCCGCCCTTGTGCTGGCTGCATGTAAAGTTCCCCTTCTGTTTACGCTCAGGGGGCAATCAGGAAACCTTGAATCAATAGCAAGGACGGTGCCTCTCCCCTGAGCTCCTTTTCTAGGTGTTTAATGGTTGCAATCAAGCAGCTATTGAACAGAGTAACCATTTGCTGCTCTAGGGCTTTTTCAGGGTAGAACTTTCCAATCTGTTCCAAAAGCAGGAGGGTTAATTTTGTCCTTGAAACCTCAAAATCCTTCTACAAATAAGTATGGAGCAATGCTATACCGGTGGGAATATCTGGCCTTGCATTAAAAACCTGCTGAAAAAATAATTATAATAAAACCAAAATATTGACAGCCATCTTGTGTGTCATAGGATGTCTGACACATGAATAATTCTTAAGGAGTCTGATATGTACCCCAGTTCTGTGGTAAAACAACTGTTTACCATAAGAAAAAAAAATCCCCATGGAGACCTATTTAGCTTCTAAGGGTTAAAAGCCACATTTAAATCATTGGGGATTTTTTGGGGATGTGTTATTGATTCCTTATAGTGCAGCTGATCCACACCAGAATTGCACCATGTTCCTTTGTACATCTACCTCACAGTGTGTTGGGTTGGAGACCTATGTAGCATTCATGAAGTTAGGAGCCTGGTTTAAATCATTGAAGACTTGTATTTGTTCCCTATGGTATGACTGGTTTGCCTAGATTTGCTCCACTTTTGCCATAATACCTCTCTGCCTTAGCGAGCACAGCTTAGATCAGCTGTGGGCAGGAAAGTTGTTCTGAGAGCCACGTCTATGGTAAAGAGAGTTTGGTGTTTTGTTTTTTTTTAATTGGGGGAGTAGTTTATCAGCATCTCAAAACAAAGTTTAACCCCTTAAGGACCGGAGGTTATGGGACATTTCCGTCCCATAACGACCGCATAGGGGCACTTTGACGCGCCGGTACACGTGACCTGTCACGTGTATCGGCGCGTCACTATGGGGCTTGAAAGAGATCGCTCCGATCTTGGAGCGGTCTATTTCATGCCCTATTTTTACTTACAGCGCTCCCGGTAGAGCGCTGTAAGTAAAAAGTACGTGACATACCATGACCGTCATCGGTCCTTGAGTAGTTCAAGGACCGTGACGGTCCTGGTACGTCAAGGGTCCCTAAGGGGTTAATGTAGGTATGTATATCTGCTTTTATTTATATGGCGCCACACAGTGTACGCAGTACCTTTAGAATAGACGTATGTTACAATAAATAAGAGGGGATAAAATAAGTGCCACATTCATAGAAACAATAGGAGAGAGGTCCCTGCCCCAAAGAGCTTACAGTCTAAATGGGTAATAGAAGACAGACAACAGGGTCTGAGGGTGTCAAGTGCCGAGTTTAGCCAAAGGTAGTGCATGGTCCTAGTGCTCCAGAAGATAAGATTTCAGGGTAGACTTAAAGACAGAGGAGGATTGTTCAAGTCGTAGGGAGATGGGTATGGAGTGGAAAGCGCTGCATGCATTGGACCTTATGTATAGAAGTCGAACTATTCTGGAGCAAACCAGTTGAACCATAGTGTGGAAATAAATTGTCCCATTCATCTGAATGGAGCCTTTGCCTCTTGAAGAGATCTCCAACGTGTTGCTTCACAATGCACTGGGTACCTCTCTAACATTGAAGTGGGTTATATTTCCTCATTTAGATCAGTGGGAATTGTGAAAATGCCGATTTCACCATAGTGCATTTGATTTGCCCCAAACATTGTTCCTTTTTGCTTTTAATCTGCATTGCAGCGATGCTGTATGTGTACAGCCAATCATACCCAAGGGTCGGATTAAATCCAATTGTGGGCACCAGTCTGACCTAGGTTTAACCGTTTGAGTGCCAGAGGGGTACCCAACACATTTCAAAGCAAATACGGTGTGTACCCCTCTAGCACTCAAAGGGTTAACTCTTCTGATAGGATGAACACTGTTACATCTCTCACTGTAAAGTGATTACACAAATTATCAACATGTTCTACACAGTATTAGTCCCGTAACGACCGGCCATGTGGCTCATGACCAGCAGTTAAGGACCATTTAGTGTTTTTTTTTTTTTTTTGGATTCAGGAGTTACCAAGTGATGTGCAGCCGTGGGACCCCTGAATTCTGTAACATACCACGACTATCACTGTGACTTTCCTGGCACATCATGGGTCCTTAATGGGTTAAACGAATTTACAGAATCGATCTTTTTATAAAATCAATTTCTTGCACTTAATAAGCCAAAAAACATCTTGGATCAAAATGTGTTTTTGTTTTATGAATTGCATTTTTATGTAGTTTTTTCTTTTTCCATTAAGGCGGTACCAGAAACTGCTGGGATCAGGTTTCCGGACTTTAAGTCTGCCGGTGTCACACTTCGTAGCCAGAGGGTAAGTGAGTGCTGCATTCGGATAGGTTTTACTAGTTTCTATCTCACTTGACATCCTTTCTTTATAACTAAAAACATTGCATTGTGATGTATTGGAGACCTATCTAGTACTCAGAGGGCTAACATTGAATCTCTCTTTCCACTGGAGAATCCCTTCTATTTTTCACTCCTGTGTAACAACAAATGAGTTGTGTGTTCAAGCCTCAAGTGCAGTAGGGTTAGGGATTTATTCCTACTCTTGATGTTTTTTATGTTTTTGTTAGGCTTTGTTCACACAGAGGACATCAGCTTAGCTGTGATGACTGCATGATTTTGGCCATGCTAAACATAACATGGGTATCATACTGGTTTGTTCACTCACAAGTGTGTTGCCTTTGTATGAATCATCCGAAATTCTATTTCCCTATATTCAACACAGAACAAAGGAAAATGATCACAAAGGAGATCTGTAAGACCGTTTATGAGGCCCCAACACAGATCATTTGTACTGACTATTTGGACATTGCAGTGCACATATATTGACCAATGAATGGTAGGCCTATGCACATGTTGGCCAATCCTATATGGCTAACTTCAGCATGGGCCAGCTATCCATTGGTATTGCCATGGGAAAGAGACTACGCAGGTTAGTAGAATGGGTTGACTGGAATGTGAAAGCATTTCTTCCTCTTTTCAGTCACGTGTACGTGAACCTTACTGAAGTCTGATCCTAATAGTGCCGGAGGGTTATACAGGGTATTAAGGAGCAATGCACTGGAGACCTCCTGACATTGAAATTTTTAAGGGGAGTGTTTTAGCTCCAACAGTCTTGTTGAAGTTGCGAAGTCTCATCAAAACAAGCTATGCAGGTTTTTGCAGTCCACTAACTAGAATGGATATGTAGATTATTGTGTATTCATTTGAGCTGTGCTTGCTCCTCCTCCTCCTCCAAAATGATTGTCAGAAGGTCAAATGGGAAAGGAAAAGAGCAGAGAGGCGTGCTGAACAGTCTGTTTACTCCCACACACACAGCTCCCAAGTTGCCAAGCAACGATATAGATGCCACTGAAGAAGAAGTTTTGAGAAGCAGGTGGCAAGAAAATTGCACATACCTCCATATTTTTGTATTCCCTACATATTGAATGTAGCCATATTATGATGAACCAGCTGATTCAGTTTTCGAGACGTTAGAATAACAGGAAGGTCAGTTTCAATCATGCAGCATGCTAAACTGCTCTGTTTAAATATAATAGATCCCTTCAGCTTTTCTGTAGTTAACATAGATGATTGATGGATAATCTTTCATAAACATTTTATTTACATTTTAATAAGATTTACTGCTGACCAGTGCCATTAAAGTGGACCTGTCATTCTAATATAAGTTTAGTTCATTTTAACCCCTTAACAACCCTTGACGTTCCAGGACCGTCAAGCCGGTCCGACACTTAAGGACCGGTGACGGTCCTGGCACATCATGGAATTCTGGGATGGCAGTGAATATGTTGCATTGTGTAGAGCTTAAAAAGTTGACTTGAATGCAAAAAAAATGTATCTCTCAAACCACTTTGGTTTGAGAGATACATGAATTCAAAATCTGATGTTTCCTGCTGTCAGCAGGAGATCCGTGTCGGCCAACATGGAGGCTCTGCAGCAGAGCCGCAATCCCGTTATTTAAAACGAATGATTGCATTGGAATGGTCTAAAAAGTGTGCCTGGTTTGCAAGCATGCTTTTTAGACCAGTCCAATGAAGTCATTCGTTTTAAATTACGCAATTGCGACAGCTGACAGCAGGAAACATCAAACTTTGAATGCATGTATCTCTCAAATCATAGAGGTTTGAGAGATACGTTTTTTTGCATGCAAGTCAACTTTTTAAACTCTACACAATGCAACATATATGTACTTGGGCATTACTAACACTTTAAAGGGATAGTAATACTTAAAATGTAAAGAAAAATATGTTGAAGGTGTTATCCTCATGAGTAGAACAAGAGTACGCTCACTGCTGAGACGTGGTTTACTCAAAAGTTATTACAACTCAGACTTGAGTTTTTTTAGGTGCAGGCACTCAGAGGGTTAATGTTTGTTGTGGTCATCCCATTTTAAAGGGTTACTAATACTTAATATGTAAACAAACAAAAAAAAACACCTATGTTGTATGGTTAATCCACCTGCGTAGAACTAGGGTACTCCCATTGCTGAAAGGTATTTTATTCAAAAGTTATTACAATTCAAACTTGATTTTTTTTTTTTTTTTTTTTTTAAGGTGCAGTATCTCAGTGGCCTGAAAGTCTACTGTGGCGCTGTTGCTACACCATCCTATGGAGTAGGAACTGTTCATAGGATGGTGTAGCAAATGTGCCTCTGTACACTTTCAGGCCACGTGGATCTAATGGAGACGAGACACAACAGGAAGGTTCCGGTGTTCTACTCTCGGTGGAGAGACTCTCTGGTTCTAGCTGTCGATGCAATGTCCATCCCTTGGACATTCCCTCTGGCCTACATCTTTCCTCCCCTTCCAGTGTTGATAAGGGTGTTATGGAAGTTGAAGATGGACCGTTGTCTGGTTATTCTGATTGCTCCGGATTGGCCTCGTCAATCCTGGTTTCCGGAGCTTCTGGCTCTATCTGTGGCGGAGCCCTTTCTGCTCCCCTCCCGTCCGGATCTTCTCCTGCAGGGTTACCTGTGGAAGGAAGATGTCCATTGGCTCAATTTGACGGCCTGGAGGTTGAATCCTCGATTTTAAGGAAGAAAGGTTTTTCTTCTGCTGTGGTGACTACTATGCTTAGTGCCCGTAAGCCTGTTTCGTCCAAGATCTATCACAGTGTCTGGTCGACCTTTGTGTCTGGGTGTGCTGATAGGGAACTAGCCCTTGATTTTGATCTGCCTACTGTTCTGGGCTTTTTGCAGGACATTATGAACAAGGGACTCAGTTTGAGTTCTGTTAAGGTTCAGACTTCGGCGCTTTCTGTCTTCTTCCAGAAGCGTATTGCTATCCTTCCTGATGTCAAGGTTTTCTTTCAGGGCGTTGCTCATGTGCGTCCTGCTTTCTGGAGTCCCACTCCTCAGTGGGATCTTAATTTGGTTTTGGGTGTTCTTCAGTGTCCTCCCTTTGAGTCTTTTGCTACTATTCCTCTACGTCTCTTGATGTGGAAAATGGCTTTTCTCCTGGCAATTGTATCTGTTCACAGTGTTGTGGAGCTGCATGCTCTTTCCTGTAAACCACCGTATCTGGTGTTTCATAAGGATAAGGCAGTGCTTCGTACTTCCAAGGAGTTTTTAACCTAAGGTGGTCTCCGAGTTTCACATCAATCAGGAGATTGTTGTGCCCTCTTTCTGCCCTAACCCCTCCTCTGACAAGGAGAGAGGTCTCCATTTGCTGGATGTGGTGCGTTGTCTCAAGTTTTATGTCCATCGCACTGAATCTGTCAGGAAGTCTGACGCTCTGTTCGTCACTCCCGAGGATCCTAGGGCAGGAAGACCTGCATCCAAAGTGACTATTGCATCATGGATCAAGTCCACTATTCGTAGGGCCTACGAGTTGAGGAATAAACATGTTCCCTTTTGGGTCACGGCTCATTCCACCAGGTCCATTGGGGCCTCTTGGGCCTATAAGAATCAGGATTCTGCTGATCAGCTGTGCAAGGCGGCCACTTGGTCCTCTGTGCACACCTTTTTGAAGCACTACCGTGTGGATGTGCTGGCTTCGGCTGATGCCAGCTTTGGGAGGAAGGTCCTGGAGGCAGTTTTGCCTGTCTAGGATCTTCTTCTTAGGTTCTTGGTACTTCCTTACTGTTGAGCCCCATTGGCTCTAGTTCAGTATGCTGTGTAACAGTTCCTGGGGTTTTTTTACCCCTGTTCAGTGTCCGTTGACACTTTAGTTTTGTTGGGCCATCTCTAACCAGTTGATTCATAGAGGTTCCTTGCCTTCTTCCCACCTCTGGAGAACTCAATGGTTGGACATCCCAGAGTTACCAGTAACCTGTATTGGACAACAGAGAAAAGAGTATTTTATGTTTTTATGTTGTTGTTTAAGGAGCAGTATCTCAGTGGCACATTTGCTACACCAGCCTATGGACAGTTCCTACTCCATAGGATGGTGTAGCAACAGCGCCACGGTACACTTTCAGGCCAGTGAGATATTGCACGTAAAAAAAAAAAGTTTGAGCTGTAAAAACTTTTGAATAAAATACCTTTCAGCAATGGGAGTACCCTAGTTTTACTCAGGGGGATTAACCATACAACGTAGGTGTTTTTTGTTTTAGGTATTAAGGGCTGGATCCAAATGCAGGTGCTAATTTTATCTCTGCTTTTATCTCCAGGTATCCCCATAGACTTCAATAGGAACATTTTTTGATAAAACAGGAGGTAACATTTATCTCCTGCATTTGAATCAGTATTACTAACCCTTTAAAATGGAATCACCACAATAAATATTAACCCTTTGAGTGCCCAAGAGGTACGTGTTGCAGAGCAATGCAATGCTTACCCCTCTGGCACTCAGAGAGTTAATAGCAATGGTCCATATGTATAAATGCAAAGGTGGATACTTTGTAATATGTTGGATACCTCTTTATCATTCAAGGAGATGAAAATCCTATTTCAGTTATTTGGTCATTCTTATTTACTATGTTGCAGTTGAACTGCCCAAGAATTGTTCCATTTTTGCCTGCATACATATGAATTCTTAAAATGTAAAAAAAAAAAAAAAAAAAAAAAAAGTGTTCAAGTAGTAATTATTTTAGGAAGCAACTAGCAGCATTGAAGAATTTAGCTGCAGAATCGTTACAGCATATACTTTTAATAGACCAATGATCGAACAAAAGCCTTGTACTTCAAAATGTAAGAGTGCCAGCAATATATTGGATAATCCTTTATAAAGTATGGCAGCTAACAAAGCACGGGAACAGTGTCTCAGTGTAATGAAGTAGATAGGACTAGAAAAGTGCTAGATGTAGTTCACTAGCTTAAAATTACTTTTATTCACAAATACAAAACATGATTTGTGTCTCTGACAGAGAGCAGCATAACTTCTGGTGTTGGAGAGGGTCTTCACACATATGAGAGAGCAGGCGTGGAAGCAGTAATTTGTAATTAATATTCAGAATTATTCTAAAAGTGCTTGATTAATTAGGAGCACTAATAGATGTCTGCGGGATTGTTGTCTTAGGCTGGCTATAGTTTGTTGTCTACTGTGTGTGAACAGTCTAATGCTGATTGAGGTAGAGCTTATGTTGGAGATATATACATTTATCAGTCAGTACCTTCTAGAGTCTGGTTTATTGTTTCCATAGACCAGGTTTGGGGAACCTGCAAAGCTCTAGATTAACCTTTGTGTTTAGGTGGCACAGTGTACAAAATGCTAATTAATTATGATCTTCACTCTTTGTGCTATAAGAAAAGACCCCAGTATGTATCCTCTGCCTAGATTGCAAAGTATGTGGTATTAATGACTAAAAAAAATTAGCCACACTGTGTCATCAACAAATAATTCATTTCTCAAGCTATTTATATTACATGTGGGTAGTATACTATATAGGCAGTTGTTGAATGAATAGTAAACATTTATTATGAAACCACATATATTGTAGGTCTTTTTCTGCTGAGTAAGACAACTGTACATTTAAACTGTTGTTCTTTTATGTTTACAGTTCACTTTACAGTTCCCCTGGTATCAGTGGTTATGTTCTGTTCTGTGTGTAGGAGGGGAACCTCTGGGTACAGTACTCCATAGAATGTGATAACCGCTTCATTACTTCCTTTCTGTTTGAAATCACTTCCTGACAAAGCAGAATAAAACAACTCTCTGCAATTATCATGCCCTTATTTTACACAGTAGGAGAAGCCCTATTATATGGGTTTTTTTTTAATATCACTTACTTTTATAGTTATCATTAAAATTAACTAAACTTGTTTTAGAACAGTGATTCTCAATATTAGTCATCAGCTGAGAATCACTGATTATCCACTTTAAAGGGGCATTTATCACTTTTTATGAAGTCTGCTCCTGGGCTGCTCTGTGCAGCCCCAAACCAGTTCCTGTCAGCCATTGGGAGTGAAACTAAACCCCTTGGCTGGAACTCAGAATGGAAGTTTGGGGTCATTAGCCACATTCCCTACAAACCCACTGGATCAAGCTTTCTAGCCCAATACAGCAGATCTATGGGAAACATCATACAGGAGAGGAAATTGTGAGACATGTCTCCCAGTAAAGTGCTGGCTTAATCAGTTGGTCGTCTTCTATGGTAGCAGATCTGCCCGTTGGGCAGATATCCGATTATAGTTGCCCTTTAAGTCTATGGTCGACAAATACAGTCCTAAATAATCAATGGTAAGATTAGATTCCCCCATCAATCAGAAAATGTTAAAGGAACACTAATTCTAAAACACAAATTTATTTTGTATGAAATAACATTTCTACATCAACATATAAAAGTCTCCATACATTCACAGAATATATGTACTATTTTTCAGCAAGCTGGGAAAGCAAATTTCCTTTACATGTCACTCTTCTTTCTTGGTCTTACACAATGGACTACAGCTTCTTAATCATGAAGTGAGGGGTGCAGATGAAAAATGCTTCCCACAGCCTGCTTAAAACCAACGTATGCCAAAATATATATATATATATATATATATATATATATATACTCTCAAGTGATGGCAAAAGTTGAATTTTTTTTAGGTGCAACATCACAGTGGCCTGAAATTGTACAGTGGCGCTGTTGCTACACCATCCTATGGAGATTTATGGTCCCGGGACCAGAGCTGTCCATAGGATGGAGTAGCAACAGCACCACTGTACAATTTCAGGCCACTGTGATATTGCACCTAAAAAATTCAACTTTGAGCTGTAATAACTTTTGAATAAAACACCGTTTAGCAGCGGGAGTACCCTTGTTTTACTCAGGGGGATAAATCCTACAACATTTTTTTTTTTTTTTTTTTTTTTTAAACATTTTATAATCATCTGTATTGAAGAAAAAACTTCATTGGCAGGAACCAGAGGACAAACAGCTCTGATTCTGCTCTGTCTGTCCCGTTGACTGCCAGCATTGGTGGTGACGTCAGTTGGTTACCTTAAGGTAACGATAGTTCCTGAGACTGCAGGCGCACAGAGCTTTGCTCTGTGCAGCCCGATGCCTGCAAATGAAGTATTTTTCATCAATACCGCTGACTTATGGAGCTTAAAGGGATAGTAATACTTAAAAATTATTAATCCCTATATTGCAGTCATGTTAAAAAGAAATGAATTGCCCCCAGTGTCATCTCTCAAACCTTTATGGTTTGAGAGATAATCACTCCTAAAGTTGCCATCTCCCTCCCCTTTCCCCGAAGTCAGTGTTGTAGCTGACTGAAGGGAAATCCAGTCTTACGATCATCAGGTGGCTCTGCAGCAGAGCCGCGATCACGTTAATAAGAAAAAAAAAATCTTTCACTAAAACAGTCTTCTACGTGTGTTTGCAAACCGTTTCAGTGAAAGATTTCTTTTTTATTAACGCGATCTTGGCTGTGCTGCAGAGCCGCCAAGTGGTCGTACAACAGGCTTCCCTGCAGTCAGCTAGAACGCTGACTTCGGGGAAAGGGGAGAGAGGGGAGAACTTTAGGAGCGATTATCTCTCAAACCATAAAGGTTTGGGAGATGGCACTGGGGGCAATTTGTTTCTTTTTAACATGACTGCAATCTATGGATTAGTAATTTTTAAGCATTACTATCCCATTAATGGCAATATGGCTGTGCATATCGCAAGATTAGTAAAGTATTGGGGGGCAAAGTTCTTCAAATGAAAGTTCCACTTTAAATGACAGAAACAATTACAAGAACGTATTTGTGCATAACAATGTACATTAAAAATTTGAAAGTCAGCATTCACATTATATAAAACATATGCATGTGTGTGTGCCTCTCAACACCATTAGACAGGTATGCACCATCAAGGAGTGTGGCCTCACCCAGCATGGTGTTCCAATAAGTATCTTCCGATGACCTGCTAGTTCAGGTGTGGACAAACTTCAAGCTATTGTCTGATAACTCCTCACCCCCAGCCAGGCAGCAAGGTGGGTAGTACTTTTGAATCTGATGTACTAAGAAGAACTGGATCAATTATGGGGAAACCAATGACGACACGGGAGTCCAATAAAACTGTTCATTCCTTTAAATGGGGCTTTTTACCACTTGATTGCTAGAAAGGTTTCCAGGATTGGAGAGCCTTCGAGCATTATAAACATTATTACTCTTTGAATGACAGAGATGTATCTAATGCATTGCTTTATAATGTGTTTGATACACCTCTGGCATCAACGTAGACCCTGAACGTCGCATCTCTTAAAATATCACTCTTCTTCCTAATCTCTTAAGCAATACTTTTTTGTTTTTTCTTTCTCCTGGAGACGCTTTAACTTTTGTTTCATAAAATATCTTATATTCATTTGAACTTGATAAAAGTAATTACTTGGCAAGATAAATCATTTATTTTATTGATTTCTCTTTGGGCATCTGTGAGAGATAAACTGATAGTCATCTTCACTTCCTTAGCAACAGAACCTGTTTTTGCTGAAGTCTGTAAAGTTGTGACACAACTGGGTAGTGAAGGGGTCATTTTAATTTAGAGTGCTAACCTTTTATTTTTAAGCAGGTTAAAGAAATGCTAATACCTAAACATGATGTGGGTTTATGCACTCTTAAATGCCCTGTACTTCATGTTGGCATCTAAAAATTATTTATTTTGCATCCAGTACGGGGTCACAGGAGCCGAGAAGGTGGTAAAGTACCAGGAGGAAGGGCTCTTTTACAGTTGACCATCTGAAGAAGCAAACTCCTCCCATTCTGTTGTGCTACTTTACCCTCATTTCTGTTTTTTTACCAGATAGTGAAATGGATTGCTAAACTAAAGGTTTAATTTGACTTCCCACCAATAGTCCCTTACCTACACCCATATTCAAATGAATAAGAAGTGTAACACATACATCTGGTATGTGAATTCTGGTATATGCATCAGAAGATCTATTTATGTGGCAGCTCGTGTCTCTTGACAAAATGGAAGAAAATGTGGGGACATCATTACAACAGAACTGAAGAGGCAACCACAGGAGCAGTCCTGAGCCTGAGAGTTGAAGAAACAGCACTCTGTATCATTTTGCATGCAGTAGGAAATGGGTTATGTCGAATGGAAATATATACTTCACGTATTTCTTCATTAAATGACTTGGAGAGAACAGAATGCATGCAGTGAATCCATGCATTAAAAAGCTTTATTCTAAATAGAGCAAATGGAAGTGTGTACCTCATAGCAGTATGTTACGCACTTCAGTGGTAGCTATTGGGTTAACTTTTAGAGTGTGTTTTTTTTTTTTTTTTTTTTTTGCTCTGCAATAAGACAGAAGGAAACAGTAGGTCTGTGGATGGCCAATCTTGTCACTTTTTCTTACTGGGCTTTGACTGGTGCAGCCAGTGTATGATTGTATGGGAGGAACTTGTATTGTTTCCTTTCAGTACCACCTCTTAAAGGCATTTTTCTTCCTTTTCATTTGACAGGACAGTAGTCTAAATTATTTAGTATTTGTTACTCTAGCTATCTAGGATGTTGGGCTTGCTCTGACATTATCTTTTTCAGACTGCAACAACACCTAGTAAGACAGAGTTACTATGTCAAAGTCCAGGAAGAGGGATAGTACTAAGGTCAGGAGCAGAATTTGCTCCTGTTTCTAGATTGAAACATAACATGCAAAGCATTGAACCTGAATGGATTAAAAAGTTTAACCTAATCCATTCAGTTTATATCTGAAGTTCCAGCCCCTACTGACAAAGTATTTGGTAAATGTCTCAATAATCTTCCACACAAAGCTATCAAAAGACCAGTTTTTCCAAGCAGGGAGAAGGATTCAAAAAAGGTAACAACAAGTTCTCCTCTCCCTAACTATTCTTCAGAAGAAGAGGGTAATACCAAACTGTTGTGGACAGGAAGATGTAGATGACAAAGAAGCATCTTCTCTTCAGTTTCTTATAAGGGCAGTGATCATCACATTACAAGTGTTTACGGACTCCTCACAATGTTTCCAAATCTTTGTTTAGATGCAAAAAGAAAGTAGCTACAACCTTTCAGTATATGAACATTCAGAACAAATAATCCTGGATGAATGTAAATTGCCAGAAAGGAAAGTTATCATTCCTAAGAGGTTCAATCACAGAGGACCCCACAGATTCAAATTATCTTGATTCCTCAATTTCCTTGAGTCAGACTAGAAAAAGGGTCAACTAAATTTAAAATTTCAGCATATTTGTATTATTCCAAATGAAAATTGCTGATATCTGTATCCTTCAAACTTATATACAAGGACTAGCACATGTAGCACCACGTTACAGAGATCCAGCTCCACCATAGAATTTAAACCTTGTGTTAGAGATGCTACAATCCTAAACCATTTGAGTCTTCATCATCCTCATCATTATATCTTTTGACATGTAAGACTGTCTTGCTTTTTCATCTGCTAGATGAGTTCTGAAGCCCACGCACTGTCGTGTTAGTCATCTCATCACATATTTCGTCAGGATAAAGCAATGTTGCTAACCGTTACATCAGTTCAACCTAAGTTACTTTCCACATTTTAAATCAACCAGGAGCTAATCTTATCTTCTTTATGTCCAAAATGATGTTATTGGATACTTTTAAATACAATCTTCATGCTACAAGTGACTTTAGCAATCTGAATCATTATTCATAATTCTGGATTTTCCCAAGAAGGGCACACCGGCTTCAAAACTGCAGATGCCACATGGATCAAGTGGGCTATAAGACATAGTGGAGAAACTGGGTGAACCCATGGTGGCATTCCCCTAAGACTACAACATTTGAAAAATAGCTTATTGTGCTGTATGTTGTGAAGTATAATGTAATAGTGTATGTCTGGTATTCTACTGTAAGTGGGCAGTGGGGAACCAGAGTACCCGGTAAATAAAGGTTAAGCTTGACACTGTTCTCTTCTGCCATGTCCCTTGTACTATAATTTGGTGTATTTTTGTGTGTCCCTGTGTTACGTACCTCTGTTCTAATAAAATTGTTGCTGTACATTTTGTGTACATACTTTTATGCATGAGAATCCTATCAGTTACTTCTAGGGCTTTGGGCAGGAAGCCCCTGTGGAATGACAACAAAGAAATACTAATTGATCCCTGCTGTGAGAGCAGTTCACTTCCTGGACTGGAAAGGGGCTCTGATTGGAGACTAAAGTACTGTATGTCATTGTCCCCCCCGGGGGTTCCCATTTATTGTCCAATGTGTCAATACTATTCCCAGCCTTAATTTGACTATGTCCACAAGGCACTGATCATTCCAAATAAAGTCTCTTCTGTTCCAGCCGCCTGAATGTTAATATAAGTTTCAGCTGTATTTCTGGAGGTGATTTAACATAGGTACATAATAGATAAAGTTGAAAAAAAGACACGTCCATCATTTTCAGCCCATGCCATATTACCCCTGTTGATCCAGGGGAAAAACAAAACGTTGAGTCTGTTTTCAATTAAGACCCAAGTGGATCAATATCCTATCTGCTTTGAAGCCATCTGTCATAATTCTCAATATTGTTCTGTGCTGGATAGGATTTGGAGGAGATTTTGATGGTGATTCTCAACCAAGGCATTGCGAGTGTGAATTCACTTACCTCCATGGTCTGCTGGCATGTGGCTTCTGGGAACCCCACTCTGTGATCTGTAGCAAATTCACTTGCTCCACCAGTCTACTGGTGAACGTCCGCCATCTGTATCTGCCTCCTGCCTTGAGATTGAAACCCATGTTCCTTAAGTACTTTGTGGAATTTTTGCATCAAGCCACAGCTGAACAAATTTGAAAAGCAGCTACATGGTCCTCCGTTCAAATGTTCACCAAGTTTTACAAAGTTAATGCTCTTCAGCAGATGCCACTTTTCTTGTACACAAGAAAAAGGGAGATTTTTGATACTTACTGATAAAAGAATTTCTCTTTTTCCATTGGAGGACACAAGGTATCCTACCCTGAGAAAAATACAATAAGAACAGTGTTTGGGGTCCCACCCCTGCAGTGTTTTTGAATCTCTGTACTATTAACTTAACCTTCTTTGTATTGCTTTATATAAACTGACCAGCAGGCCAGGCGAAGCTACAGGGGAAAAATAGAACAGCAGATTGGGAGCAGTTTCGTTTTGTTTCGTTTTTTTCAGCTGGTTAACCATGAATGTGTGCTGTCTCTTGGTGGAGGAATGTTACTCCTTGCTACCTGTGTCCCCAGTAGATTAACAGAAAACCATTTATCTGTAAGTATGACAAATCCCGTGTTTTCTAAGTCCGAAAATCTAGTCTTACATATATGCTCTGTGCGCTCCCTGTCCAGCTTTTTCGGGGTGTCCAACACCATAGCTAACTTGATAGGGTTCTTAGAAGTGATAGTGCATTGGGGGTTTTTGGTCTGTAAATAAGCCGCGATAATTTACTGGCCTTTTTGAATAGCAGAACAGTGGGTGCTAATCTCAATACATTAACAGTGTTATTGCTGCACAAATAATTAACCAGATTGTGTCATTATATAGGATATGCCACACATGAATT
Organism: Rhinophrynus dorsalis; assembly: GCA_037306005.1. Taxonomy (NCBI): domain Eukaryota; kingdom Metazoa; phylum Chordata; class Amphibia; order Anura; family Rhinophrynidae; genus Rhinophrynus; species Rhinophrynus dorsalis. The sequence continues at coordinate 221,463,247 of CM074722.1, forward strand.
AGAATTGCACGTTAAGGATTCAATGTTAGTCGTCTAACATAAAATAAATACATTTTACAGATGCTAGCTGGAAGTACAAGATGTTTAAAACTATATAACCCAACTTTGTGTCAGTTGTTTCTTTAAGCACTTAAGGACCACAGAGCATTTTTTTTTGTTTAACTATTCAGGGCTCCCCAAGCAGCATGCAGCCATGAAGTACCGGGACCGCCATGAGTCCTTATCGCATGTTCCACCCATGACGGTCCTGTCATATAATGGGTCCTTAATGGGTTAAGTAGATGTTCCTTAAAGGGATAATAATAGAACATTACTAAAACAGCTCAGTTTGTTCATCATAAGCAATAATACTGCTGGCTGTTGCTCTTATTGTCCAAAACTGTACAACTGCGATGTTATTATATGCAGAAGTTTGTCCCTCCCACCCCTTTTCCCGTTGTAATGTCACCTCCCCTTAGATCTGAAGTTCAGTCGCTTGACTGGACAAATCACAACAAGGGACAATCTTCCCTCAGTGAATATAAGGAAAAAACTGCCCTCCTTATCGAAGGAGGGCAGGTTTTTCCTAATACTAACTGAAGATTGTCCCTCATGATCCGCCGTCTGATCTCAGGGTGGGAGGGATATACTTCTGCAAAAAATAACATTGTGATTATTATGTGATTGTATTATTGCTTATGATGAACAAACTGAGCTGCTTTGGTAAGGTTCTATTACTGTCCCTTTAAAGGGGTATTGGGGATTTCCATGCAAAGTAAAATGAGTACTCCCATTTGTTAGGAGATGCTTCATTCAAAAGCTATGGTGGCACAAACTTACACTTCATTAACATTTTGAGTTAGATATTATTTTATATTTTGTGGCTGGGCGGCAGTGATGAGGGCATTGTCTGTTAGGTGTATGTGTCTGCAACAGCTTCTCTCCATAGACTGTAGTAGTAACAGTTCTATGTGGTGACCCAAAATTAACTCAAGCTGGAAAAAATATATATTATTACAGACTTGCACTGAAATAACGTTACAATAATCATCCCCCAGTAATGAGTGCTACCCTGGTTTTATCCTACAGTAAATTTCCTACAAAATATATATTTTTTTTTCCTTAGAAAGGTTTATTGCCCATCTACTTAAACATCTCCTTAAAATAAGAAGAGGGTAGGATAAAATGCCTACCATTATTTTTCATATGCATAATGGGTATTACAGTGCAAACTTGTTTTATTGTTCTTTATATCTCATTGTACCACCAGCTGGTTCCAGAAGGCAGTTTTATCTATTCTCCTTTGTGTGAGGGCTAGGGCGAAAGTCATACAAAAAGCTCCAAATAGTCACTGCAACAGAAAATTGATGATTAGCAATAGAAAAAAGCTTGACCAGTCGTATGTTTTCTATGAAAAATCTCACAGCAGTGTGTACCTTTTTTTTTTTTTTTTTTTTAACTAGGCAGTAATCGTTCCACAATGTATTTTGTTGTAATAAAGTATTTTCCTTTGTGTTGCATAACCCACTGACACTCAAAAGGTTAATAGTCCACATATCAGGAAATCCGCTGTAGAATACATAATTCCAATTTCCCAAATACCAATAAACAGTATACTTGTGTAAATGAAAGACCTTTAGCTGCTTAAAAGGTTACACCTAGAATATTAGGAAATGTTGTCATTATAATATATCGAGGAGCAAAATTTTAGGCTATTCCCTTCCCATTCTCCTAACCCCCCAGTCCAATCCCCCAGCACATTTTGGCTTGGAGGTGCTCAGTGACAGTACATACATGCAAAAGGCCTTGATGCAATTAAATACTACTCATCATTATCTGACACTAGACCTTGACCTCACATTCAAGTTTAAACAACAAATTAGTAATTATCTTGATAATGCCTGCCTGGAGGACACCATTTCTATGAACCTGAAAGATTTACTTCTTCACCAATACCCCAGGGTCCCACTATCACTCACACACACAAACGCGCGCACACAACTAACACGCAGACAAGTGTATATCACCTTATTTAAAACACACACATATATCACCATACTTAAACCACACACACAGCATACATACAAGAGCAAACATACCTCTATCTCACATGCACATTTTCATACATACACACACACACGTGCACATATATACAATCTCTCTCACACTTTCTAATTTCCTCTATACTGCCTGTCCTATTGGTCCAAGCATGCAAAACCCCCCAGTCACTCCTGTCAAAATCTCTGCAAGGTGATGCAGGGGCTACAATTAACGCACAGAATGCGCACACAATATATACACACAGTATACACACACAAAATGCAATATGCACAATCCTTAACGCTCCTCTATGCGCATGATGCTATTCGCTACATGCAATACGCACAGCACTATACACACCTTATACACAAAGCTATACGCAAAATTCTATACTCAACAGGCTATGCGCAAAATGCAACACGCAACGCTGTTGTGCAAATTTGAATCAAGGTAACAAGCCCACTTTAAAGATCCATTTCAATCTTCAATCTATACAGAATGCTGCAGCACGAATTACTCTTCTGTCACCTAGGTCTGTCCCTGCCCCACTCCTCCTCAAAACTCTCCAATGACTGCCTATCAAACTCCGGATATCTTACAAATCTTACTTCTCTCTTTCAAGACACTTCTCTCCTCTACGACATTTCCACTCTGATCTCCCGTTATACCCCATCCCGCCACTTACGTTCGGCCAATGATTGTCTTCTCTCTCAGCTCCTTTTGTGTCTACAGCCCTGTCATGTATCAAACCTTTTTCTCTCAGTGCTCCGTATCTATGGAATGCTCTACCGTCCAACCTGCGCCACTGCACCTCTCTGATAACCTTCAAATCGCATTAAAAACTCACCTCATGGACAAAATCTCAACATGCTAGAAGGCACTGATGTTGTACAATGAACGCTGTTATAAATTATTTACTTTACTGATGTCCTCTATCATCATCAGAATTAGCACTGTATTCAGCACTTGACCCTTATGTACTCTGTATGTATTCCATTACCACTTTAGATTGTAAGCTTTCGGGCAGGGACTTCCCACCCAATGTTTCACTCTACAAAGCATCTGTAGCCCTGTATTGTTTAAACCCTTAAATTGTAAAGCTTTGCGTACACTTTTGGCGCTATATAAACAAACATATTCATTCATTCATTCATTCATTTTGGCATTCCAGTCCACACAGAATTGACTAATAATAGCCATTTCAGAATTTGTGCTATGATTAAGATAAGTGGGGTATATTCTTTGGAGGTCTGTGTGTTTATTTAAACCTAAGGACACAGCCAACCAAGTACTGCTAACTGGCCAGTCCAGCTATCACAGCTTTTGCAAGGTTCTAAATGCCCTGAGTGACCATTGGAGGGGGGGATACCAGTCTGACAAGTGCAAGAGAGTAAATTGTGTCAGAAGCAAATTGGCTGGCTGACATCCCATGCTGCCCTCCAAAGACTGACCATCACCCTGTGTGCCCAGTGCAAGAATGACTGCCACAACTACCCCATTATTATTGCTGTTGGGGTAAATTGTAGTGACTGTCACTGCTTCCACGTGCATAACTTGCTCCATGAGGAGCAATACAACTATTTTAGGGGGCTAATCGAGGTAGCTACATATTTACAATCTCACCTTAAAGGGAAAGGGATCACAAATAATTTAGGCTTAACCCCTTGCATGACGGCAATGCGTTGTGTAGCCCTCTGGCACTCAAAGGGTTAATTAACTTAAAAATATTTAACCCCTCCTTTTGTTATCCTTTTTGTTGTGAAGTTTAAATATTCTGAGTTTTATAAGGAAAATAATTTCCCCTTTAAAGGGACATTGTCTCCTTTAAAGGAATATAGTTCATAAGTATCCTGTACTCCTAACCAGCATTTGTGCATAACCCCCCCCACACACACACACAAATGTACTGTAAATACGAGTTTCCTTTTCATCTGGAGGCGGCTGGCAGTGACCAATTGACGTGTTTGTACAAGTGAACTGACCTGGGTGGGTTTTAATATCAAAATAATTGTCGCCAAAAATGAGTGTCCACTGTTACCTTATTTTGAAAGAATTTAGAACTTTGTCACCAAAAAAGCTTAAAGGGATAGTAATACTTCACTTTAACTTTATTTTATTTTGTAGGCATTAAAAGAACATGAAGAATGATATAAGTCTTATCTCTCAAACCTTTATGGTTTAAGAGATATTCACAAACAAAGTATCCCTTCCCTGTTCAACCAGATCAGAAGGGAGGTGCCCAGGTAGACTGCAGAGAGGGACAATCTTCAATTAAGATAATGGAAAAAGCTGAAAAACTTGTCAAGGGGGGAAGGGCTTTCATTGTTTTCATACAAAGAAAATTGTCCCCTTCTGTTATCTGTCTGGTCATACAACCAGACTCACATCTGAGAAGAGATGGCTTACACTAGGTAAAAGGGGCGGGGAGGGGAACTTTGCTTGTGAATATCTCATAAACCATAAAGGTTTGAGAGATAAGACTTATATCATTCTTCATGTTTTTTTAACGCCTACAAAATAAAATAAAGTTAAAACGAAGTATTAATATCCCTTTAAAAACATTTTAAAGCAGTAGAGGGGGAGAAACAAAAGGGGCGCCCCTTGTGTGCACCACCATTCACCAAAAAAACAAAGGGCTCGAATCCATTAAAGCGAAACTTTCATGTCATTAATATTGAGCCCCAAAATATAAGTATAATAGTGATATGCGTAGACTTACTTGTATTTTCAAGTATAATTGAGGCATTAGCGAGAAATAGACCTTTATAGGCAGACAGACACTGGCAGGGATCTTGCAGTACGTGCTGTCTGCGGCTGCACTGTCAGTCCCTTCCGGTGCCTTTAGGCACAATGGCATTCAGCTTACCAATCATGGAATTGAAGGACGGACAGCGCAGACTCAGATGCCGGCTCTGAAAGCTATTGGCGCTGTTCCCTGCTGCCTGACTGCCTAGAAAGGTATATTTCTCGCTAATGCCTCAATTATACTTGAAACTACAAGTAAGTCTATACATATCGCTATTATACTTATATTTTGGGGCTCAATATTAATGGCATGAAAGGTTCGCTTTAATGGATTCGAGCCCTTTGTTTTTTTGGTGATAATGTCTCTTTAAGAATGAGAGCGTGTATGGCACAGCACATTGCTTTGCAGGGCATTGCACCCCCACCTTGGTTTTTTAAAGGGTTAGCATGATTAATCAAAACTGAGATCAGAGGGATACCGGTACTTAACCAGTTGCAGTGCAATGCATTAGGTACACCTCTGGCACTCAAAGGGTTAAATCTCAAGGGAGAAAAAGACAACTTGAATGAAAAGTTACAAGCAATTGTATCACAAACGAGACTTGGATTATTATAAGCGATAGCAGGTCTATGATAACATTTCTCCTTTGCTCTAGTGATAACCAGTAAAAAGCTAACGATTGTAGATTTGCCTAATGACAGGCATTTTTTTTTTTTTAATTATTTAAATTGAACTTTTTGGCGGCTTACAATTCCTTTAACCTTTAGATGCTAGCGATGTCGCCACAGTATTGTGCAGCAATGTGTTAAAGACCTCTATGGCATCCATGGGGTTAAAATTAATGATGCATTTTATTTGTAAACCGTTGTGCACTGATGCTAGAAACAGTTTGTTTTTCCCTAGTAGCCCAATGCCCTTCAACAGTTCAACAAACAGATGGTTTCATAGCATTGTATTGCTGTATTTCTGCACTCCCCTTATTTATTTTTCTCCCGGTGTGTGCTCTGTTCATGCAGTTTAAGCAGTTGTTTATTGCAAGGCCAAGGGAGCTGTAGTCCTTAAATCAAAATAGACGTCTGTGTAATTATGCGCGTGAGTTCGACTCCTCTAGAGTACTATGGGGAAAAGATGTCAAGACTTGGAAAGCGTCCAAAAATATATTAACCTTAAAAAAAATCAAATAATGGGGGGGAATGCTAGCTAATCAATTTCTGAGGCAAAGTTACAGTTTGCCAGCTATGGGGCATTGAGCATCCCTAAAAATGTAGTGAAAGTGCTGGTGATGGGATTATTATCATTGGTGTTGCTGACTTGGGTCAATTAAGAAGTCTACAGAGACTTGGGATATTTCCTGCCAGGGAATCGCCAGCCAAGAAGGCAAAGTGCAGTGTCTGCACTGCTTCATAGGAAATCTCACTGGTACATGGTAAAGGCCTTGCCACTCTTTAATCCCTTATGATCTAGTGACCTGTCAGGATCGTCACTGCTCTTCTTGCCTAAAGGACCAGTGACTGTCCCGACACGTATTTTTTACTCACAGCGCTCTTGCGGGAGTGCTGAGAGTAGTAGCGGGAACTGAAATTGACTGCTCCAAGACCAGATCTGTCACTCAGTCCCCCATTCTGCACACCAGAATCAAACTTCCTTATGTGGTCCTTAACCCCTTAAGGGCCAGCGGTCCTGGGATGTGTGGTCCTTTAAGGACCAGATAGAAAAGTTTCCCGTGCCGGCCCACGTGACTGATCACGTGTGCCCGCACGCCGAACGGGGGACTGAAAGAGAACGCTCTGGTCTTGGAGCGATCAACTTCAGCCCCTGCTATTACTCACAGCGCTCCGGCCATGACGTGCCAGGACCACCACTGGTCCTTAAGTGCCGGACAGCAGTGACGGTCCTGGCATGTCAGTGGACTCGAAGGGGTTAAAGGACAACACACCCCGGTACTGCTGGTCCTTAAGGGGTTAAAGCTGATGTACTCAAAAGAATTGGAGCAATTCTGGGGAAAACCAAATGCACCATAGGGGACAAATTAAAATCCTCATTAATTTAAATGTGGATTTTCACCTCTTTGATGTTAAAGAGGTCTCAGAGTATTGCAATGTCATGCTCATAGAGTAGTATGTGACTAGTATGTGGCTAGAGGTCTCAGACTCGACCTACTGCTCATGCTAATGTACTGAGACTCTTGCATGGTGACTGCTTTATATTCGAAAATAAAGACCAATAAAAAGAGGAGGTTTTGAGTCCAGTATTCATGCTAGCAGCTGTCATCTCCACTAGCAACGGCTGACATTAGAATTGATTGATATTACCCTTGTGTCTTTGTGCAAGGGGTAATATTGTCACCATTATGAATTTCTGGCCATAGTAAGGTTAGTGGGCATTATTATTGGGTTGTATTAGTTTTCCTTTAACCCTTCGAGTGCCAAAGAGGCATCCAACCGATTGCGTTGCAGTGCATTGGATATCTCTCTGGCATGCAAGGGGTTAAGTCTCGGGGACCATGTTCAAAAGAAATGTGGAGTAATTTAGGAGCAAACCAACTACATAATTGCAGATAAACATTCCCCCAAATTAGCCATTGTTTTGAATAGGGCATTTAACCCCTTGAATACTACAGCGGTATCCAGAAAATTGTAAAAGCAACGTGCTGGGGACCACTCTGACATTAAAGGGGGAATTTTATTCTTCCCAGAGTTATTGCACTTTTCGATTCTGAACACAGGGCCCTTGCTCACATTACAGGTCCTGAGGGGTTAATCATTTCCTCTTGCCATCTCTCTGCTGGCTTGGCATCGTGGTCATTCCCTGTGACGACACATCTAAATGTGTTTAGCTAACGGAGCTTACCTAACAGATTATCAGTGCTATGTGAGTAATAGACTCCTCATTTACTTTTAATACATTTTGCATAGAGAGCAATCAACCTTCATCACTCTTTTAGATGAATCGCTTTACCCAGCTAAATTTTAAAGATATTAGTCTGACAGCAGCCACATAAATCATAACATTTTCTTAATGATGGTAAAATTAAAATATACTCTAGCTCCCGGGACCCAATGAAGTCTTTCCATGCGGAAGAGAGAACAACGTACAAAGGAGAAAAATTAGTAGAAAGATTAATTGATTATATTTAGAGGGCGGAGGAAAGACTGATGTATGTAAGAAAAGTGATCAGCTATTTTTTGCATTTAAAGATCCACAGGATTTTACACTATTTTAGCTCTGTGAAATAAGTTGGCACTATATATAAATATAATATTTCAGACTACATAACACTAAACTATACCATTGATGCTTGGATGATCCTCGACACAATGCTGATGCATTGGAGAACTCTCTGTACAATCCGCACTGCAAAACAATGAATCCTTTCATAACAGTGATTACTGCAATACAGTGTTACAATGACACTTGTACCATGGGGCACACAGGGTGGAAACGTACTGACCTAGTAAGTCTGGTGTACTAGGACGAAATGGAGGAATTCTGGGGCAAATAAAAAATATACCAGTTTAGTGGGCTTTTTAATCCCTTAACCCTTTGAGTGCCAGAGGGATACGGAATGCATTGCTTTACAATGCTTTCAGTACCCCTCTGGCACTCAGATGGTTAGTAATGTGTTTATATAACAAAATGTAATACTGCAGCTATTACAAAAATAAACTGAACGATGCCATTCCCATCTCTCAAACCTTTATGGTTTGAGAGATATACAATGCTAAAATCCACGGCAGGAGGCTCTTCACCAGAGCCGAACTAGCATAATGTAAAAAGAAATACTTCATTGGAATGGTCTACAAAGTGTAGTTGCAAACCAGGCACGATTTGTAGACCGTTCCAATTAAGTATTTCTTTTTACATCGTGCTATTTCGGCTTTGCTGAAGACCCGCCTGCCGGTCACGAGACCAGAGGATGTCAGTAAAGGGGAGGATTTTAGCATTGTGTATCTCTCAAACCATAAAGGTTTGAGTGATGGGATTAGGATTGTTTAGTTTATTTTTGTAATAGCTGCAATATTACATTATGTTTTATAAAGACATTACTAACCCTTTAAATGCTAGAGTTGTCTCCAACACAGGTCTGTCTTCTTTTCTTTTCTGTCTGTCTGACTGTCTTTCTTTCTCCATGGCTTTAATACATTTTAAAATCCATGGTGGGCAACATGAGGCCCTCCATCTGTTGTCAGACTACAATTCCCATCATCCCCTGCCAGCCCATGGTCTGGCTTTGCTTACCCCTATTATATTTCTTTAAAGAATACAAAATATTACCAGGGTTTGCCCAACTGAATGTCTAGGTATCTTTTATTCAATTATATATTTTGTTAAGATCTAGTGTAAATGAAAGCTTCAGCACGCAGCAATAATCTGTTTGATATCTGATTAAATGTTTCCTTGTAGTGTATATTTCATCTTGTTTGTCAGCATCGTTGTATGGAATTTGTACTTGATGTCTATACCATGTGCACTAAGATTTCATTGTGCTGCTTGCTTTATTTACTTTTCTGTTATACAGAGTTGGGGGTTTTACGCTTCAGGCCCATACTTGCTGTGTTAAACTGCTCGGATGACACAAGCAGTATTAAAGTATTAAATAGTCGTATAACGGCCATTTGGTTAGTGCCCATTTACGACTTTCCTTGAGTACTTGTATAATTATTCACATGGAGCTAGTCCACTGCGTTTTGTTAGAATCAAAGGGCCAGAAAGTCAACCTGAATAGGTTCGGAAACTGAAAACCAGGCTCTATTGAACGTGGCCTTGTGATGATGAGAACATTTAAGCAGTGGTGTTACCTGTGATCTTAGAAATGCAATTCAATAGGTAACAAGTCTCTGTTAAGTGATCCTATTTTTACTTCTTATTTTTAATGAGTGGCTGTAATTCAATTTCCCCCACTTTCCTTGTCTGGCTCCTGCTGCTTTCTGCTCTACCAGCTAACTCCTTGCTCCCTTCTTTTGTGGGCTTTCGGCCGCACTTCTGTGTACCTACTAACTCCTCAGCTCTTTGTTATATCACCTACTAAATGAATCCCCACTGCTCTGGGGCTCCTCTGGTTAGAAAGGAAAAAAAAGAGCAAGAGGAGGAGAGAGCATTTTGGCCTGGAAGGATTATAAAACCCAGCTAAATAAGAACAGGGAATCAAACAGGGCATTTTACATTAGATATCCTGTAAGTGAAATCTTTTCATCTTCATCCCTCAGCAGGAAGTGGTTTTATGAAACCAGAAAGCTGAACTTTATCCCCTTCTTTTTGTTCATCATTTAGTTATAGCAGAGAACTGCAAAATGGGATTGCTTGTGTGCCCACGGCAGCAACTTTTCAATGAGATGCACACAAACCCTGCCTGTAAAATGTGAGCCCTGTTGTCCTTGTCTTTGCTCTCCATCTTCTCTCTCGCTTTTTACCTTTCTTTTTTTGTTTCTTTTCAATCTGCCTTCTCTCTCTGTGCAATACAAAAAGAGATCCATCTACCTTTTGAACTAGGAATCTGCAAGTGAGGGCTAACTGAGAGCTGTGTGGCTCCCTTTTACCTTTGTGTTTGCAGATGAAACTGCCAAGCTCAGTTGGACAGAAGAAGATTAAAGCCCTGGATCAGATGCTAACAGAACTAGGAGTAGGTGAGTAAAAAAAAAGGGGGGGCACCCGAAGGAGGGGGGAGAAAAATGCACACAGAGAACTCTTTTGTAGTCCCAATAGACTGTATTTTTATTCTTCCACTAATACAGAGAGTTTGGAGATAACAGTATGCACAGGATTTTTAAAATATCTTGTGGGTTTTTTTTAAACTGTTTCTTAAATGTTTATAAAAGATGCATAGGTTCTTTTGTCATCCAGTCAGAAAGAACAAGTGCCTTTATAGAGGTGTAGTGTCTGTGAATGAGAGGCCTGGCACACTGAAATCTAACGTCTGTACTGAATTCACAAACCGTATCTACCAGTCATGGATGCCATGAGCATGTAGGTAGACATGACAATTGCTAGTAGGAGCACATGATTTGAAGGGTTAGTAATGCTACTGTTAAAGGGACAGTAATGTCCCATAAAAAATATTTAGCGTTAGGAAGAGGTTGAAAAAAGAAACTAAGTGCCACAAACCCCATCTCTCAAACCGCTATGGTTTGAGAGCTATAGAGGTGAGAGGTATAGGGATTCAAAGTTCCCCTCTCCCTCCCCTTCTCCTGTTGTCCGCTGTAAAGCAGACAGCAGGAGATTCGAGTCATACGACTTGAGGAGGCTCTACAGCAGAGCCAAAATAGCGTCATTGGTAAAGAATTCATTCATTGTAAATGCAATGTGCCTGGTTTGCAAGCACATTTTGTATACCTTTCTAATGAATTAATTCTTTTTAACTAACGTGATTCCGCCTCTGCTGCAGGGCCACTTGCTGATCCCCGGACCAGGATCCCCTGCTCTCAGCTAGACGCTGACTTCAGGAGAAGGGGAGGGAGGGGGGAACTTTGAATCCCTATATCTCTCAAACCATAGCAGTTTGAGAGATAGGGTTTGTGGCAATTAATTTCTTTTTTCAACCTCTACCTAACTCTAAATATTGTTTAGGAGACATTACTGACCCTTTAATAAACTTTAATATTGTATACATTAAAAATATAAATTCAGTGATGTATGCGTTGTCTCTCAAACTTGTATAGTTTGGGAGATATAAGGTTTTAAAGTTCCCCACTTCTGCCCTTTTCACTGACGTCAGCCTCTAGCTGACAGTAGGAGATTCTGGTCGTGCGATCCGACAGTGGCTCTTCAGCAGAGCCGAAATAGCTCTATCTAAAAAGAAATACTTCTTTGGAACGGTCTATAAAAGTGTGCCTTGTTTGCAAGCACACTGTAGACCTTTCCAGTGAAGTATTTATTTTTAGATAGGCTCTGCTGAAGAGCCGCCGTCTGGTCACACTGCCAGAATCTCTTGCTGTCAGCTGAAAGGGGCAGGAGGGGGGAACTTTAAAACCTTTTATCTCTCAAACTATACAAGTCTGAGAGACAACGCATCATTGAATTTATATTTTTAATGTCTACAATACTGAAATATTAACAGCAGGCATTACTATCACTTTAATTCTTTGCATGCCAGAGGGGTACCCAATGCATTGCAAAGCAATATATTGGATACACCTGTGACACTCAAAGCATTAAAATCCTCCTCACTGCACCCATCGGGGGGGGGGGGGGGGAGACCAATGTTTCAGAATGCTATGCACCTCTCTGTCTGATTCAGCTTGGAAAAATATACCAGCAACTGTCATGTCCACTTGCACGAACATGACATCCAGGACGGATTGAGGATGTTACTTCTTGAATAAATGCACAAGGGCAAAATTTATAGGGGCCAATAGTATTTTCTGGTCACTGAGATGTAAGTGGGGGATTGTTATTCGGTGTTGCACATTCTCCATTGATTTATGTTAGATCTTGGGTAGTCAGTCTTTGTGCCTGTAGCTGTTGGAGACTACAGCTCCTGTTACCCACAACAAGCCATTGGCTACCAGATGATGATGGTATTTGTAGTCTCCAACAGCTGGAGGTCAAACAATTAGCTACTCATCCACTAGATGATTGTAGGCAATGGACCATTTCCTTCCTCAGTAGGTTGCAAGTGCGATCAATTATCGTCCACAAGAACATAGTCTAAATGGTTTGTTAAAGGGTACCTTTACCTACACAGCTTTTAGTCTCATTAAATGTATTTGTTTATACTGTATATATAAACTGTACATTTTGTTTTCCTAACAGTTTAATAGTATTAGATATTTTTTATTTATTAGTTGGGGAATTTAATCTCTACATAGCTTTGTTCTCTGACTTGGACAATTACAGCTGCATAATTGCTCACTTGTCTAGAAAATCACCCCTCTCGTCTTTTTAGGCTGCTACAATCTGTTTCCACTAGAAGGGTGGCATAAATTGATAAGGAGGTATAACCATGCAAAAAATTTCTCTGTGGAACCTCCCACTGATGGGATAACTTGTGAGGAAATGTGAAAGGCCTCTTTAAAAAAAAAAAAAAAAAAAAAAAAAATATATATATATATATATATATATATATATATATATATATATATATATATATAAATCATAAAGTAAAGGTTTAACCCTTTGAGTGTCAGAGGGGAACGCAACACATTGCTTTGCAATGTGTTGCGTACCCCTCTGGCACTCAAAGGGTTAATTAGTATGAAAAACTGTTTGTATGTTTTTGTTTTTTTTAAGTGATAGCTACACTTTAACCCTTTGGTTGCTTTTGAAGTCCCTCGTTTCCAAATTAATACAGTGAAAATTTACCTCAAAAGTAAGTTAATTTTCATTAAAGGAATACTACCACCGCCTAATGATATATTCCCCTTAACCTTAACACTTTGAGTGCCAGAGGCGTGCACATACCCCTCTGTCACTTCAAAGGATTATTCTGAGCACATAATTCTGTAGGCCACTTTAAATCAGTCCTATGTGTATTATTCTCCAAAAGGAGTCTTAACGTGGGTCTGTTACCTTGATAAATTTAATATTCACATATTTGAAAACTTCTTTCAAAACTGGAGATGTCATATTGACCCAAAAGTCCAGGAGATGTGTGTAGTTTAGTAAATATTCATACTTTATTTCTGGGAAAAGTGAAAATCTCCTGGTCCTGCTCAGCACTTAATTAGCATATGACATGTCACTGAACATCTTGATTAGCATATGAAAGGTCACTGGAAATCCCAATGCGCATATGAAAGTATATCTCCTTAACTGTACATTTGCTTGTCTTTTGGCCCACCTGGCACATAGGCAGTTTTTTTCCCCTGTTATCCAGTGTGGAACACAGGCACCATGGGGTAAAGTCTCCTCAAGGAGGGCAGGGCACTTCAAAAAAAAAAAAAAAAAAAAAGGTCTCTGAGGCAGAGACTTTCTCCTCTATCCACTTTACTTCCATTTAAGTGACCTCTTGATCAGGAGGCAGCATGGGCACAGCTGTCTTAGTTAGCCATTTTTAATTCTTAACATATGGGGCTGTATAATTCCCCATTAGGCAGTCTCCTGTTCCTAGCTTTCTCACTGTATTGTCCAGTGCACAGGTTGATTTTTCCAAGACCACAAACCTTTGGAGGTTGGCTTGTTGTTACAGCCTTTATCACATTAAAGCTGCTTAGAAGCTCTGTTCATTCATTCTAACGGAAGTTAATCAACTGAGTGCTTTGCTCCTATAAGTGTATCTGGCGTCCACTTGTTCATGTGTATTGTTGCCTGGCTTGAACTCTACTTTTTATATGTATTGTGTGTGTTGAAAGGGAAGCTATCACCACTATACAAGTTGGCTAATAAGCTACTAAATAGAGCGACTGGCCAATGAGAGCGCTCTAGCTTAAAAGGAGAAATCCTCCTTCATCGGAGGAGGCTGGATAGAGACGCTACGTGGGAGGGGGGAGCAGAGGAAGAGTGACAAACTGCAGTGCAGAGCTGTACCCGCAGTCTGTCCAGAAGTAAGAGCACAGATCATTTTTAAACAGTTAGTTTTAGCAAAACCACAAATTATTCATGCTAGTCGCTCTGTTTAGTAACTTATTACCCAAACTTGTATTGGAGTGATAGTTCCCCTTTAACCTTTGGCCACTATGATAAGGATGGAAGTGGCTTTAGGTACTTTCTGTAACTTTGCTAGGCCTTTAACATCTTACCTTCCTCTTTATCTGGGCCCATTTCCTCCCACTTGGGGGACTGTGCCCTTAAGGCAGTGGGCTTTTCTATTGTCTAACTTATCCTCAATATTTTAAAGCTTTTTTCTTTATTTTTTTTTTTTTTTTCCTGAATTCAGAAGCAGTCTTTTAAGTGTACCCACTAGTCAGCCATTTCTGATCCATACAAAGAGCTTATTTGGGACAAAGCTTGCCACCAGTTGCACCTCATTGTGCTTCTTATGAGGGGCACTATCTAGAGTGATAAGTCCACCTCCACATGACTCACGGGTCCTGATCCGTCTCTGCCTATAGGTCTTCTCAGTTTTTACCACAGCATGTGGCCCATTTTAATGGCGGATCAATAGGTTTTGCGGGTAATTTCAGAATGAAGTCCCTTCCTCCTCAGTTTTTCCTACCAAGACCTCCTTGGGATCTGGATAGAAGTTCTGATTTCCTAGGCACAGTTTCCTGCTGGATACACATGCAGGTGTTGGTCCCTGTCCTTTCTCAGGAAAGCTTCAATGGATTTTATTCAAATGTTTCTGGTTCGTATTCTGTGGTTCGTTATGGCCTCATGGTTCAAGATGGAGTCTTTGCCCACAGTCATCATGGCAATGAGCCCAGGGAATTTCTAGCTTTCCTAGACTTAGACATTTTTCTGCACATTTCAGTCTGTCTGGATCATTAGTGATTTATGTACTTTGCATTACAGGGCTGTCCAGGATATAACAAGGAAAAGAGTGCACAGGAGACACCCAACTATTTGTACACTTAGCATAAAAGAAAAAAGTAGTATTTAGATAATGGATACCTGCTTTAATGCAGACACATGACTCAACTGTCACTTTACAATGCTTTGAAGACATTTATGATCTTAACCCCCCCTTGAGTGTCAGAAGCGTAAGCAGTGAATTGCATTGCACACCAGTCTGGCACTCAAAGTCCCATTTAAATCAATGTGAATTTGGGAATTTATTTGTCCCCTATAATGCAGTTGGTTTGTTCCAGAATGACACCAGTTTTCTTTAGTACTGCAGCCTTGCTGGGCCGTATGCACAAAAGAGAATAGGAGAAATTCTGGCGCAAACCAATTGCACCATAACAAAAACATAAAAAAGACCATTGTGTTAAATGTGTCTTAATTACTTAAGAATGCTAGAAAGGTCTCCAGTATGTTGGATACCTCTAGCATTCAAGGGTTGTAAAAGCCCCTTTTAAAGGGGCAGTAAACTTTTTTTTTGAAAAAATATATATTCTAGGGTGTTTTCCTGTTGAGTAAAATACATGTGCTCCCACTGCTGATAGATCCATATTTCTACAGTTATTACTGTATTACTGTATTCTATTCCCGTTAGTTATTCTGTTACATTCTAATGGAGAGGAAAGTCTGTGACTTGGAGTTCTCCATAGCATGTGATAGAAACTGCTGAGTCACTTCCTGTCAGAACTATCGGGAAGTAAACACAGTAAATTCACTTCCTGGTTATTTGAACGGTTATAAAGTTTGAATAAAACAACTGACAGCCGTGGGAGTAGCCTTGTTAAACTCGGCAGGAAAAGCTCTATAACACATAGGTTTTCATAAAAAAAAGTTTACTGCTCCTTTAAATCAATTGGAATTTGGATTTTTTTATTTCTCCTTCTGTTGGTGCAGTTGCTCTAGGATTTCTCTTCTTTTGTGTAAAAGGCCTTATGTATGTTGAACTGAACTTGCTGCGGATAGGTTATAAATCCCTTCACCCCGTGCTGGGATGATGGTATTTGTAGTGTGGAAGCAGCTGAATGGACTCACCTTGCCCATCCCTGGTGTAAAATTAAATAACCGTCCTAGCTAATTGTCTTTCCTTTGATCTCTCCAACTAGATTTGAACCCAATGCCAACTGAGGAGATTGTACAAATGTTTAATGAGCTGCGCAGTGATCTAGTGTTGCTGTACGAGCTGAAGCAGGCTTTCTCCAGCTGCGAATATGAACTGCAGATGTTACGCCATCGCTCTGAGGCTCTCTCCAAGAGTGGAAGCAGTAGTATATCCGCCTTAGGAGATGGAAATAGCGGAGACTGTCAGATGACAGTCAGCACAGAAGAGATCAAATCAGAAGTGAAAGATCCCATCATTGATGTTGTAGGTGCTCCATTAACACCTAACTCGGTGAGTGCAGGGCTGTCCGGAAAGGGGGTTGTGGATGAGATATATTGGGGATTGGAAAGGAAAATGAGAGACTAGGCAATGTTTTGGTCAAATTAATCTTATTCTTTAGTATTCTGACAATAGTAATTTCTAATTATAAAGAAGAGAGGGATTCGCAATATGTATTATTTTCTTACATCTAGAAATATAGTTAGACATTTGTGTGAGATGAAAGAAATTACATATTGCAGGGTTTATCCTGCTGAGTAAGACTAGGTTGCTCACTGCTAAGAGATGTTATTGCAGCTCAAACGGGCATTGTATTTTTATTTTTAAGACATTTTTTGGGGGGGCTACCACTGTGGCTGGAAATGTTATGGTGTCCTTCAACCCTTGCATTCATAATGTTTTGCTTGTAGCTTGGCACTCCCCTGCTCTTCCATTGCCTTCAGACCCCCATTTTTGCTGCTTTCTCATGTCTTCTAATATTTCTTTCTCTCTCCTTTGCCACTGCTTTCAGACCCCACCCCCTCTCTCTCTCACTTCCCTCTCTCAGTTCCTTCTCTCCTATATTATTGCTACTTCTACTACTCTCAGATCTCCCTCTGTCCATTTTTACCACTACAGACCGACACCTCTCCCACTTCCCTTTCCAGCTTTGCCACTACCCTCAGTCCTCTTCCTCTTTCCCTCTACTCACAGACCTCTCCTCTCTTTACTACTGTCCTCAGGCCTCTCCTGCTTTCCCAGTGCACTCATACTACTTCCCAACTCCTGTTTCCCCACTAGCCTCATACACACCCCCTTTCTTGCTTCCCGCTGGCATCATACATCCCCTCACCCATTTTCCCACTCCTCTCAGAATTTCTGCTTTCCCACTGCCCTCAGAGCACCCCGTTTCTTGATTTCCCACTGGCCTCATACCTACCTTCAACCATTTTCTGATTTCTAACTCCCCTCAGACCTTTCCTTTGTAGATTTTTCAGTGCCGTCATTTCTCTTGCTTTCCCACTACCCAAAGCCTCCACTCCCACAAAGCATCTCAATTCTTTTTGTGTATATTCCTGTCAGTTCTACTTGCTTTCTATTGCATTTGATCCCCATTCTGTTTTTTCCTTTTTTTGCAGTTCCCTTGATCATCTCCCAGTTTTTCACTGCACAACCCCATTTCTATTGTCCTTTCCCATTGTTCTCAGTGAGTTCTCCATCTTTACATGGGTACTGCAAATTCTCTTATTTTCCTGCATTTTAACATCTCTACTTTAAATTCGATATAAAACTAACCTTGAAGTAAAAGAACGTGAAGCATCTAATTGGATTTTACATTAACTATATACATGTGATTTCCACCTGCCATTATATGGTATTTCTATATATGTCTAGCAAGTAAGCAGATTGCACATGTGGAGGAACATAATATAACATTAGGAATCCTGGTCAGATGTGCTCACTCACAGACCACATAAAAATGTGCCCCAAGGCACCACCGAAAATAACAATGTGAGCCCAGTAAGCTGACCTGCCCGCAAATACTTATTTATAATCCACATCTTGCTGGCAGCTCTCTAAGCCGCTTCCCATATTTAGATATACAATACATAGATGTCTACTTAGATATATACAAGGCTGATAATGTGCTCCTAATTTAAAAAGAAATGCAGAATGCATTGTGATTTAAAGGAGATTGAAAGCACCTTATCTGTCAGCTGCAGAGGTGACACATTAATCTGGACTTTAGGAGTTTGCTATTATTATCTTGGGGCAAGACAGGAGTATAGGGCTGTAAAGAAGCACTTCACTGAGCATTATCCTTTACAATTTCCCAGGAAATTGCTTCATCCAATATTTTTGGTTTCATAAATGTTTTCCTAACACTTAAGTTTTAGCTGTATATCCATTGAGGATAAGTTGTGAATGTAAATTTATTGCTACACAGAGCAGTGCTGGAACTTGCATTTTATTTTGGCCGTTTCTGTGGACAGAGTTACTGGCTATGCCATAAAGGTTTAGGTTCAGGCTGACACATGACACTCACCCCTATTGATTATAGCAAAGGTTTATACCTGAACTACTGCTCAGGGATGTCAGCTGGTGACTTGAGCGCACATCATGTGATCAATACTAGAGGTTTTCTTTAGTAGAACTGAATCCATTTGCATTTAAATTATGCATACTCAATGGTTTCCTTCTAGAGAAGCTGTGCACTGCAGAGCATATTTGTACTCTGCATAACAGTCATATGACATTGGTGTTGATAAGTTATTCTTTAAGGATCAGGGGGGAGTATAAAACATTGTTTTGCAATGCTTTTCCCACCTCCCTGGTCCTTAAAGAATTAGAATGTTTTATATGTATAATAATAATAATGTTTGTATCCTGCATGCAGTTAGTGGCATATCAGCTGTTTGGCTACAGCTCCCACCATCCTGAGTTGGCTGTTGGCCTCTTGAGCATAATTGTATTTGTGGTCTAACAACAGATTACCCACCCCTGTTAGAACCTCCCCCTAATTTCTTACCCTTTTAAGGAGGAACAATTTGGGAAATTTCAAATGTAATGTAATTGTAAACACAGCAAATTCAATATAAAAAAGGTTTGGCACATTTTTGATGCTAAAATATGAAAGCTACAAATGGCTCAGAATATAGTTATCAGAAATTATGCAGCAGAATAGCCAGACTGTTGTTTGTTGCCCAGGCAGAAAGTACAAACTGCGGCCTATTTCTCTAAACAATGGAACACTTACTTTTTTTTTTTTTTTTTTTTTTTTTTTTTTATAATCATTTTCAGGCATAATCATATCTTGGAAATTCAGTGGAAATGTTATATGTATGCATCTAATAAATGTGTGTGTATGTGTGTGTGTGTGTGTGTATATATATATATATATATATATATATATATATGTGTATATATATATATATATATATATATATATATATATATATATATATATATAGACAAAAAATGCAGATAGCGCTAAAATGGGATAAACAATCGAGTACACACCTGTAACTTGAAAAGCCAACCAAGTATTAGTATCAGAACGCTATATTTCCAATGGTCTGGAAGTGGACAGACCACAAAAATACAAGCAAAAAGACAAAACAAGGAAAAGCGCTCTGAATAACTATAAATTTATTTCAAACAAAAATAATCCCATCTATCTCCATTCCAAAACTGTAAATAAATTTCCAGCTGGAATAGAGAAGCAATAAGCCAATAAACAATAAAATAAATATAACACCAATAATCTACCTGGACACCACAGTACCAATAACCATGCATCCAGTAGATACAATATACAATGTTACAACATAATCAGAATACTGATATAACGTTGTCAAAAAGCTGCTATACAAACTAAAATAATGCTGGCCAGCACTATATAAAATATATGTCTTCTGTAATATGTGGAAGCTCAATAGAATAGATGATCCATATATAAGTCCACTTGCAAGAGATGCTCTTAGAAAAAACAGCCTAATAGGGATCTCTGCTCAATCTAGCGGATCAGATGCCACTTAGTATCAGTGAGTGTTGCGGTAGCGATTCGCTCCGCTCTATCTAGCGGTAACCACAGGCCAACGCTCCGTAAATAACAAGCCGTACTTAGACCTTACTTGGATTCAGCTGAGATAACCTTTGCTGTACCCTTTATGGACTCCTCCATTCGTGTTCAGCATCCATATACACTGCCACGGTCATAAAATCCTCCGTCCTTATACAGAGCGAAGTGTCTCTATAGACAGAGTCGGGCAAACCGTCACAGGAAGTAGGTCAAACTTGGCTCAGGTTCAATA
Source organism: Rhinophrynus dorsalis (assembly GCA_037306005.1). NCBI lineage: Eukaryota > Metazoa > Chordata > Amphibia > Anura > Rhinophrynidae > Rhinophrynus > Rhinophrynus dorsalis. The sequence goes on from CM074722.1 coordinate 221,483,618, forward strand.
CTAGCGATCCTCTCTGAATCACTTCACAGTTGTTAGTATTCTTGACTTGGCATCCGAGAACACTTGGATATACGATCCCTGCTGTAACTTATATGCACAGACAGACTCAACGCCAATCTAAGGCTTCCAAACCAGAGAAACAATATATTATGCAGCAATAAAAACAGATACTGGTGCCCACTATGGGTATAAGCCAACGCGTTTCGTATCACAGATACTTCATCAGGGCTTTTTAAGTCCTGTGAGTGCAATCCTTCTGTATACACATGCTCTGTTACTAGATCTGTGCTAGCCGAACCTCCGGGCTGGCAATGGGGGTAGTAATGCATGTGAGGGCTCCTGGTTAGTAGCCATTTTGTAACTTTAGTTCTATATCATGGCAACTGTTGAGCTTAGAAAACTACAAACCAGCAAAACTGAAAAGAGAATTTCTGCCATTTGTTTCTATTATTTGTATCTGATCATTCAGTAGAACACCTGCTATAATGAGCATGGACTAAAGCAGAGATAATAGCATGTGGCTCTCCAGATGTTAGTCTTCAACTCCCATTATCCTTATACTGAGAGAGGGATAGACACCCACAGATGTAGAGAGAGCGAGAAACCACACCCAACGATGTAGAGCTCGAGCGAGAAAGCACACCCAACAATGTAGAGCTACAGCTTGAAACCCCCCACCCCCCAAAAAAAAAAAAAAAAAATCCAGCAGCTAAATAAGAAATGATACTGTTCTTTGTTCTTTATCCTTCCCAGGGTGCCATCTCTTTTAGTTTACAAGTGCCGATAAATATCACAAAGCTCATCATACTGTTGCGCCAAAGAAATTGCACTCTGGTCATAATTTCCTATAGAACTCAATATGTGCCGTGTTGAGTGTATCTGACCTATACATTGCGTATGCAAATAACTGTTGGGCTTGGTCTCCCTATGTGTTTTAGCCAACTATTGGATGATGGGACTTGTAGTCCTCAATAACTGTAGGGCCCTGGGTTTCTCAGCTTTGTTCTTGAACTTAAGACCTGCTCCTTCAGCAAGCAATGTGATGAGGTATTGCCTATTAAAGATGCCATTGGGCTGTGCTGAGAGAGGCACATCGAACAGCCCAGTTTTCTCATGGTTAAAATGACCTGGTCTTTGACATATTTCAAAGAAGTATAATCAAGTTAATTTACTGCAAGGCAAATTCATTACCTAAAGGAGGCCCCATGTTAAATACAGCACTGACCTTTACTGGCTGATTACACAAAGACGACACAATTAGATTAGTCCAAGACAAAAGGTCAGGCGCATTCACACTGTGACCATTTTACACTACCTTGGAACAGAAATCTCACAGAGGCCCGTAGGGAGATTGGGTGTCCAGAGAAGGCAGCTTCCCTCCCTCCTTCTCTCATCCCTTCCCTCCTTCAACCAGTTAGAGGTCCTTCAAAAGAGCATGGTATGAGAGCAATTCTCCTACCAGCACTTCACTCATTGAATGTCTGTACTACTCCTATCCTCCAATAAGGAGAATGCAATACAACAGAATCTAACACAGGTTGCATCCATGCACCTTCTGAACAAGGTTATCCTTACCAAGAAAATAAATTGTCTGTGAGCAAAATTCACTTTGGCCATACTTTGGGGTATGTAGAAATGCAATGAAGCAATTCTGGGACTAACCAACTAAAACATGGAAACAAATAAAACTTGCCATTGATTTAAATGTAGGTGTTTAACCCATTGAGTGATAGGTCTACAACAAGTTGATTATCAATGAGTGTAGACTGCTAGCATTCAAGGGGTTAAAATTTTGTAGACACCTCCTTATAACTCCCCACTTACCTTAACCCCTTAAGGACCGGCCGCGCATGCACGTGGTGGTTACTTAAACCCTTAACGACCTGCGGTGCGGCGCGTTGCGGTCACTTAAGGACCACGGAGCTTTTTTTTTTTTTTTTTTTTTATAATGTTTCCGGTTCCGGACTCTCCAAACGGCGTGCAGCCGTGGGGGGAGCCCGGAATTCCATGACGGTCATAGTACGTCATGGATCGTTAACTCAGATCTACCCATGACGTACTATGACCGTCAAGGGTTGTTAAGGGGTTAAGGACCACTGAGCATTTTTTTTTTTTTTTTTTTTTTTTTTTTTTTTACACCCATACAATTCCGGACTCCCCGAACGGCGTGCAGCCACGTGGTGAGCCCGGAATTCCATGACGGTCCAGGACTGTCATGGGTCTTTAAGGGGTTAATGTGGACAGAAAATCCTAATGCCCCCTTGAATTGTACCCTTGTGCTTTTGTTCAAGAGAGAAGCTGGATCGCAGGCCCCTCAGTGATGGTTTTTATACTCTGCATAATGCTAAGTACTTTGATTCAGTGAGTGAATAACCGGTCATAGAGTCTCTAGGAGGCAGATTTAACACTTTGAGTGGAATAGGGGTGCCCAACACATTGCAAAGCACCTCTATGCCACTGAAAGGGTAAAATAGGGCTTTGAACAAAAAAACATGTATTGGAGACCTTTTTTGCATTCAGAGTGTTAAATCCACCATTCAAATAAGAGGGAAGTTTTATGGATTTGTATTTGTTTTTCTCCATAATTGTAAAACTTTTTTGTGCATGTGGTCTGTTTTTGGCTCATTTACATTCACCTGTTCATATCTGTCTGAGGCCTCTGACTTCATCCATGTGTGGTTTGATAGCTTTTGTGCAAAATGCAATGATTTGAACTTTCAGGAGCTATAAGGCATTAAGTAGTTGGGGGGTAATTAATACAAACTGTCCCCGATGCCAGTACCTTAACGCCACTAAATTCCCCCGAGCCTAAGTGACCCCTTGAGGCGTTCTTAAGGTCTTGTAGAGACAATTCCCAACTTGGAGCAAATTAGTTCCATGCCGAAGTTCAGCCAGTTACTCTAGATTAGAACAGCTTTTGATTCCCCAAACTCATACTCCAGTCATCCGTCCCTAATGAGTTGGCTGTCCCAGAATGCCTCACACCACAGGCCTTTGTTCCCACTCTCAGAAGTTAGCCCACTAATGGGCAGAAGAAAAAGACCTCCAGTCTATGAAGTCTCAGGCTTCGAGTCAGAATTAGACGACTTTTAAGCTTTCTCCGTCTGCACTCCTGCTGACTCCTTGTTTTCTGCTCTGATTTGAAACCTAGAAGTTACATTGTTAAGATCAATCATAAATTTTTCCTTCCAGATGAAGCTGGAATGTTTGAATAAAGAAAAAAAATTGTATGTACATGTAAAATATATATATATATACTTTTTTTTCCTTTCCTTTCCTCCTATTCTAATGCACTGATAGTTCACTTTGTTAATCTGACATTAATGCGTAGTATCAATTTCAGTGACTACAGAAGTATAAATTAATTGGCATTATTATATTTTATTTAATAATGTTCCACTATAGTCCAAAGTGATAGCGAAAGCTGTTCCACAAACAAAAAGTCACACAATAAATGTATTTTTGTGTAGAAAGGTGCAGAGGAAGCTGCTTGTGAGAGACAGCCTGTACAATGTGCAACTTTAGCTTTGTGTAAGTGTGTGTCTGAACGAAGAATGTAATGATGTGCAGGCTCCAGTTACTGAGGTAGCAGCAGGTTAACACTTTAAGTGACAAGTTAAATATTATAGACAAAAAGACGCTGAGTCTGGGGACAGATAACATTTCCATTTGATTTAAATGGGGCTTTTAACCCTGTGAATCCTAAAGGTTGCCTATGCATTGCTTTGCTATGCGTTGGATACTCCTCTGGCACTCAACAGGTTAAATATGACTTAATTCCCTTTAAATGCTTTGCAATGTATTGTCAACCTCTCTATTCTTCTAGGGCTTAAAAGCCCCATTTAAATCAGATGAAATTGGGCGATTTATATTTGATCCTGTGGTGCTATTGGTTTGCCACAGAATCACTCTAGTTTTTCTCAGTACATTAAGGTTTGGTGGCATTTGGTAGAGAATAGGCCATGTCTTAAAATACATTGTATGGATCTGCCAGAGCAGCTCTACAAGAGTTTGCTTCCAGCAGCAGTAGCTTCACTTCAAGGTATGCACCACAGGTTCAATCTCTGTAGCTCAACAAGTGGGCACAATCTGCTTTTGCAAAAAACTTTAAGCCCCTTACACCTTCCCCATAGCACATGCAGGAATATGGTGCATCTGTTCCATGTTTAAAGAGAGAAAATTAGTGCCTCAAAATGGCAGTGGACTGTCCTCCTTCTCCGTCTTTGACATGGATGTCTTTAACCCTTTGAGTGCCAGGGGGTGTGCAACAAATTGCTTTCCAATGCCAGTGTATTGTTCTTATTATCCTATTTTTAGAGAAAAAGCTTACTCCGCAGAGCTGTACAATAGGGAACAGACATACAGGGAGATAAAACAGTACAAAAGGAACATAGAAAACAAAAGCATCAGAGGGCCCTGCTCATGAGAGCTTACAGTCTAGAGAGAACATTGGCCTAATTATCCCTCTGATTCACAAGGAGAAGATATTAGAAGCAGGAACATTTGTGTTGAGGAAGCCACTGCACCTTCCCTTGAGCCAGTAGAGGCTAGCTTAGTTAATTGCCATTAGGAAAGGACAGGGCTAGAAAACTGATTCCTGTTTTGGAGTGGACATTTATTTGTATATTTCTCCAATTATCAACAAAAATGAAAAGGGTTCATATTCATTAACCCCTTAACAACCCTTAACGGTCATAGTACGTCAAGGGTCGATCTGACTGAACGACCCATGACGTACTATGACCGTCATGGAGTTCCAGGCTCCCCCCGTTCAGGTAGTTCGGAACCAGGAAAAAATTAAAAAATGCTACGCGGTCCTTAAGTCGCGGTGCCGATTGCCCGGTCGTTAAGGGGTTAAGGACCAGGGACCTTTTTTTTTTTTTTTTTTTTTTTGCGAATCCGATTCCGGACTCCCCGACCCGAACGGCGTGCAGCTGCACGGGGAGCCCGGAATTCCATGACGATCCAGATCCGTCATGGGTCCTTAAGGGTATAACAACCCATGACGGCCCAGGACCGTCATGGGTCCTTAAGGGGTTAAAATATGACGTGTTTCTAGTCAACATTTTTAAATATCTTTCTTTTTGTGTCAAAAAAAGCTTTTAAAATATAGAAAACTAGTTGAACAGCCCGTTACACGGGCCACAGTGCCTCTGGCAGACGGTCGCGGGGCAGTCACGCGCAGTAGAGACTGCCCGCGCCACTGCTGATACAGAGCCGGACGCTCCTTCGGAGCGCCTGGCTCTGTATCAGCCGCGTCGCGGGCAGTCTCCACTGCGCATGACTGCCGCAACCGCAGCAGTGTCTACTGCGCATGTCGGGCGTTACACACGATTTAGCAAATTATTATATAGGATGTCTAAAGTTGATACACTTGTTTATCAGGCGGCTTAGAAATATATAAAATCATACTTGTTTTGATATTAGTACCCACCCAATCCAGTTCATTGAAACTCTTATCACATATTTGTTGACCACAGTTATGGTTTATATTGTTTATATAATCTCCTAATAACCGAAAAGGCCAAACAGGGCAAATGGTGACGCACAGCTGTATGCATATGGAAATTTTTTCATTTTAGGGTGCAATGTAATTTGTATAAAACTCTTGCTAGGAATAAATGGTAGTTAAGAGTATGAAATCTATTCATTTTGATGCCCCTTTAAAAATTATCATTCAGATATTGTTGTATAACGGTATATAGACAGCAATTTTGGATGAAATCACCTGCAACACAGGGGGCAAATGAAAATTTACATTGATTTAATTTAGACTTTTAACCCTTTGAATGCTAGAGAAGTCTCAAACACATTGTTTTGTGTTGGAGGTCCTTCTAGCACTTAAAGGGTTAAATTGATTATTTTACTCAATGGGCATTTGGGGAACGTTCAGTTTCCCCTATGGTATAGTTATTTGCCCCAGAATTGTACCTCTTCATCAAGGATAAATGGCCCACAGTGGCTCTTCCCCGGTCCCAGTCTTATTCGTATTGTAAAGCGCTGCGGAACAAGTTGGCGCTATATAAATAAAGATTATTATTATTCCTACCGTGATCCAATGTATGTTATTTATGTTTGTTGATGCCAGATAAAAAGTAAACATTTACACATTTCCATTTATCCTAGTCACTGATGAGATGAGTATTACCTAGCCCTTGGCAGCGTATGGGTTAAATCTGTGTGCATTTGCTAAGTCAGGCACTTTGCCATAGGGGCTTCCATGACAATTGACAATTGAGGGGATGGAACATGATAAATTGGTCCGCTGACATATTTGAAAAATGGACTTTAATTTTTGAATGCTTTTCGTCTTATGAACATTAGCAAACACTTTATGTCCGAGAAGGAGCAAGCAGTGTAATTCCTTTGTTTTAGCCCCTTAATGATTGGAAGGAAATGAAGAATGGCTACTTATATACATAATTAAAGGCTGCAATCCATAATTGTGTGACTCATGCTAATCTCTGTTGTTAGCATGTCATGCTATTATTAGAAGGAAGGGCTGGCTTTGTTTAGGAATGCAAGGGGCTTAACCCTTTGAGTGCAAGAGAGCTACAATAATGTACAAAAGTCTTAGGCAGGTGTGAAATAAATGCTGTAAAGTAAGAATGCTTTCAAAAATAGACGTTACCAGTTTATTATCAATTGACAAAATGCATAATGAGCGAACAGAATTGAAATCTAAAATCAATATTTGGTGTGCCCACCCTTTTCCTTCAAAAGAGCGTCAGTTCTTCTAGGTACACTTGCACAAAGTCTGGGATCGATATAATATAAATATTAACCCTTTGAGTGCCAGAGAGGTAAACAACGATATAACTATAAACTGTGTTAACATGTCTATTTTTGAAAGCATTCTTACTTTACAGCATTTTTTTCACACCTGCCTAAAGCGTTTGCAGATTACTGTATGTGTTGGGTATCTCTCTAGCACTCAAAGGGTTAACTCTCTGGGTGCCAAAGAATCTTGCATTATTGCTGGCTCCACTGACATTGAAAGGGTAAGGCCTCTGCTAGCTACCTACAGCGGTCTGGGAGGAAAGACATGCACTTCCCAGCAATGTTTCCCTGTAATTGGAGTTCCAAGGGATATGTTGGGCTTTTATGAGGAGAATACTGTGAGGAACAACATCCTAGTTGGCATAATTGCTTGTATATTAAAAAAAAAAAATTAAAAAATAAAAAACAAGTTTTACATCATTGCAGTATAGCTCCGTTTAGTGACTTGAATTACTAGAACCAGGTTAGTTAATTTTCAACCATCCAGCTGTTAGGGATTAAGTTCCCTTCATCCCCAACCAGTTGTTGCCAGATTGAGGATGAAGGGAAATGTAGTCTCCATTATCTAGAGATCTGACTAGGAGATGGGGATTTAGGAAGTGTGTACTGTATTTGATGTAAATCTGTTTTGTTGGGCCATTCATATAAAGGTGTATATCCAATAAAAAGGACACACACAAAGCAAAGTGACTTGCACTGTAACCTTGATACAGTGTTACACACCGCTCTGGTCCTTAAGGGGTTAAACAATAAATCCTACACTACTAGTATGCCTGGTATTCTCCTTCCCAACTAATGAAGTTTTCAAGCGCTGCCCATGCAGATGCAAATGATGTGCAAATTATCTTGGTTTATTAAGTATATTAGACCCATGTGATATGACACAAGGCATGCAATGATGTGTTGCTTGTCAGTGAATCATTTTTTAGGACTTGATATACAGAGTGCTATAAATAAGGGCAGTAGTATTGTGGTCCCAATCCACTAGTTTACACTTATGTCATTGTGGAGGTCTATACTGGAGGAGGTGTCATCCATTAAGCCTGCAGTCTGATGTACACAGGTCTGGCGGTTTCACAATTTCTTACATTGGTGGTTTGTTTTTAGTTATATATCTCCAAGTTTTCTTCAATAAAAAATAAATGCTAATAGAGCATTAATTGTCTTATCACCAAGCTAAAGAGGCAAGCCAATTCAAACCTCGGTTTTGAACTGAATATTCTGCAAAGCAATGTGTCTGGGACCAGTCTAGCACTTAACCCTTTGAGTGCCAGCCATGTATACAGTGCAATGCGTTGGATACCACTCTGGGTCTCAAAGGGTCCCCCCACGGTGCAGTTGTTATGCTCCATAGTTGCATCTGAATAAGGCCCTAAAAGAGTAGCACCTCCAAACCAACACAACTGCTCCACAGAGAAAGTCTGGAAAAATGTCAGAAGCATGGAAGCCCAGGCTCCTAAAATGTCATTTCTATCTCATAATGTATGTGGTATTTTGTATACATTTACATTCGTGCAACCCTTTCATTACCTAAAACTCATAGTTGGTACATAACTTTTCTGTATTGTTGGTAACTTTATAATATTTTGTCCACTCCTGCCATAGTGACAAAAACATCACCCTTGATTGCAGTGGGTCTCTTAACCCCTTGAATGCTAGAGGCCTCCATCACATTGCTTTGCAGTGTATTGGAGACCTGTCTAGTATTTATGGGGTTAAGAGAGACACTGCAATGAAAATGATTTTTTCTCTCCTTTGGGGCTGTCGTTTTTTTGGTCACCCAACTGCTCTGCTTTTATTTTCTGAATATATGACCCTAAAACCTGTGAAAACTAAACCAGTTATCTCTTGTTTACATCTTATGCCAGTGATTGTAGTCTTCCAGACAATGCTGTGATGTTTATATGTACCTGGGCATGCTACATCTGTATGTCTTGTGCGTCAGTACTCTCTGTATATTGAATTTTTACTCTGTTTTTGTACAGAGAAAACGCAGAGAATCTGCCTCCAGCTCATCATCTGTGAAGAAGATGAAGAAGCCTTAAGGTGCTTGAGCAAGATGGAAAGAAAGAGAGAAAGCTTGGATTGGTTCCACAGACCATCCAGTTGTTGGACTGAAACCAGCAAGGCCGCCGGGTGTTTGTCATTCTAGATGTCTTTATTTGTACATTTATATATGTTTGTGTTTAGAGAGAGTATACACAGTGAGACAAAAAATGAACACATCCTTCCATTACTTGTGTTATTGATTTGATTATGCCTCTGTGAAAATCCAGAAATAGAGGTACAATGTCTTTCTTCTCCCTTTTTTTTTAAAGGACACTAAGTATTACAAGAATGTGAACTTTTTATAACATGCTGAAGAAACATAGGTTTTTGGCAGGATGGCAGATCAAGACTGGAAGGAGGACTATTCCACCGGTAGTCAATGTTCCTGGTTAGTTGTTCTGCAAATGTCTTTTAAACTGGATCTGTCATCTACCAGCTTTTAGTCTCATTAAATGTTTCTGTTTAAACTGCCGTACCTTATGACTTTTTTTAATCATCGTAATGGTTTTATAGATTTTATATGGACCCTAACCCTAGCAAATATGCGTTCTCTGATCTGTGTGGCTCAGCTTGCATAAGTAATTACTCACCTGTGCTTAAGTTGCTTCTCCTGAGACTGCCACAACCAATCATCTTCATAGATTCAAGGAAAGAATCAATCATGCATGTCCTTTTAAGATGGATGCTCCCTCTGATGTGAGAATTTGGACAGTTGACAGTTCCACCTTAAGTTCTGTTATTGATAGGGCCCTGTGAATAATAATTTGGTATTTTTTATTATTTTTTTTTTTTTTGCTTTTTTTTTGCTGTTCTTCATTAATGTTCTGTTTTATTCTTATATGTGTGCAAACACCTAATCCTAGTTTGCTGTGTCCCAGTGGTGAGCAGTAAGCAGATTTTCAGCTGCTTTAGCTTGCTGCAGATGGAATTTGTAGTCCAAAAACAACTAAAGGAGTTCAGGTTACCCAAACATCCCAATGTTGAGGGTTATTACATCATTTATCTCAGTGCTGTTTTAACCTCCTTTCAGACATATTTTTATTTTAAAGTGGACATGTTACCTACACAGGTTTAGTCTCATTAAATGTCTATCCAAACTGACTACATCTTTTAGTTTTTGTTTTTCATTTAGTTTAATTGTTTTTAAGATATTTGGTTTACTTGATGGAGGATCTGTTCTCAGCAGAGCCTGGTTCTCTGACCTGTCTGATAAAGACACTCATGTCCAGAAAATCTCCTCTATCCACCTTCTTAGGCTACTATAAGCTTTCTGCTTCCACCAGAAAGGTGCAATACATGTATTGGGGACAAATAATCATTTGAATCCTTCTAAGATGGAGGCTGTCAAGGAAGGGATGATGTGGAAAGGTGACAAGTCCTCTTTAAGCTCATGCTGAAAAGGATAGAAATGCTATGTTTCACATTTTGCTTATATGGTAGAAGGCATGAAGTAAATGAGACCTATTTAATTTCCCTGAGAATATTATAGTAGCTTAACCATTCTGAGTCTACACTTAATAAAGTAGATCTGAGTGACTCAGTCAACCTGCATAGCACTGCTCATTTGTCCTCACACAGAGGATTTTTGTTCCACTATATTTGATTCATCTGGTCGCCGTCTGGACAGTACAGTTGTGATTTTGGTGCTGACGCAGTCTTAATGGCCACTATCAATTTTTCCCTAGCTGCTATGTTTGAGAGATAACAACTTATATTAGTTGTGGATGTCATATCCATGGAGGCAGACATGACAGTTGCTGGCCGTTTTTAAAACGGAAGTAGACCGCGTGTATGCATCGACTTAACATTTTAAAGACCAGGGGTCTGGGCAACATATTGTGAAGCAATGCATTGGACACAGTTCTGATCTTTAAAGGGTTATGATTTCAAGTGCAGTGAGTACAGGTTGAGTTACTGCAACTGTCATATCGGCTTCCATGGCATTCAGAAGGGATTGAAGATGTTCTCTCTTGAATCAAGGTGTAAGGAAAACATTCAGAGGAGCCATTAGTATTTTACAGCCAATGTAAGTGGGTGTTTATTAGTTGTTACTTCTTTTTAAAGGGATAATAATACTTAAAATGTAAAAAAATATGTTGTAGGGTTTATCCCCCTAAGTAAAACAAGAGTACTCCCACTGCTGAAAGGTGTTTCATTCAAAAGTTATTAATTTTCAAAGTTGAATTTTTTAGGTGCAATATCACAGTGGCCTGAAATTGAACAGTGGCGCTGTTGCTACACGATCCTATGGACAGCTGTGGTCCCGGGACCATAAATCTCCATAGGATGGTGTAGCAACAGCGCCACTGTACAATTTCAGGCCACTGTGATATTGCACCTAAAAATTCAACTTTGAAAATGAATAACTTTTGAATGAAACACCTTTCAGCAGTGGGAGTACTCTTGTTTTACTCAGGGGGGTAAACACTACAATATATTTTTTTTTACATTTTAAGTATTACTATCCCTTTAAAGGGATAGTAATACTTAAAATGTAAAAAAATATATGTTGTAGGGTTTATCCCCCTGAGTAAAACAAGAGTACTCCCACTGCTGAAAGGTGTTTCATTCAAAAGTTATTAATTTTCAAAGTTGAATTTTTTAGGTGCAATATCACAGTGGCCTGAAATTGTACAGTGGCGCTGTTGCTACACGATCCTATGGACAGCTCTGGTCAATTGACCATAAATCTCCATAGGATGGTGTAGCAACAGCGCCACTGTACAATTTCAGGCCACTGTGATATTGCACCTAAAAAATTCAACTTTGAAAATTAATAACTTTTGAATGAAACACCTTTCAGCAGTGGGAGTACTCTTGTTTTACTCAGGGGGATAAACCCTACAACATATTTTTTTTTACATTTTAAGTATTGCTATCCCTTTAATGTACTGCATTATTCTCAATGACATTAATTCGTTCAGTCTTATTTACGTATTATATCATATAAGCACAATTTGAAATATGTCATTACTGTGCCTTGAAGACATAATCAAGGGGCCCTCCTAGGAAACCTTTCTAGTACCCTGGAATACTGTTTTGTGGTCTTGCTTGTTCAATTTAGAAACCAACATAAATATAATAGCCCATGTCCCCAGATTCAGCCATTATTTTATAAATGCAAGGTATCATTTGTAGAACAAACATTTCTCTGTCACCCAATATAGGTTACTGGTAACGTTGGGAAGGTGACCCCCCCCCCCTTTAAGTAGGCAGGAACAATTCTTGAAAAGAATTGCAGGGTGGAGCCTTCCACCTCTCCTAGCTGGTGCCCAGCCAAACCCCTCTAGTAAGATTTGTTCCTTGATGAAGCAAGGCATGAGAACAGTTCTGCTATAGTTTTAGCTTATTTATTATTTTTCTGTTAGATATGGATTACCAACCATTAGGTGGATTACCATTACTGACATTCCCAAGTTGGATAGCTCAGTTTGCAGGTGCCGTTGTGGACCTCTCAGCCCCTGAGAGGGAAAAGCTTGTGTAGCATGTTTTTTCCCTGGAAGTTGCCCACTGAGGCTTCTTCTTAATCTGAAGACAGAAGACTTGCTAAAAAGGTGAGGTCCACATCCACACAGACCCTCCTTGGTGAAGTTCCTACTGCATACTCCTGCAGTCACTAGGTTTATCTGTATTTCTGTGGGGTTTGGAGCAATTGGGTTTCTGTGGTAAATTTACTCTTTAACTGCTGGATTGGGCACTTTTGAGGGGTTTATTGCACTTTCCTTACTGGGTCCATATTTTTCATATTTGCTGATGTGTTTTGCACTGTTCACACACTTTTTGAAAATTTTATTTGAGTTTAAAAGCGCGCCTTACTGTGTAGATGCCATGCTGCATTCACTTCTATGGGACTTTACAGTTTGGGACATATCTCTGCAACCGCTCAACATAGCGACTTCAGAGACAGCTCATTTTGTTTGTTTGCCCTTGGTCTATCATCCAGTTAATGTTTTGAGTATTTGGGGGGGGGGCTCAGGGGGCTTCTGGCACTGTTTGGGGTACTTTTAAAGGGAAAACATAATTTCCCGTGAGCGTTTGCTTCGTGCGCTCGTTTCTGATTGGATCCTGTTGTGGACGCCATTTTCTGCCTTCCCTTCATGAGTGTCCTACGAAGGGCTTGGACTCTCCTTCTCTCCTCAGCAGATTAACCCTTCGTCTGCCAGATAAGTTCATTTTAGCTATTGGGGTGAAATACTTAATCTTAGACACTGTATTTGGGTATACCTTATACTTTCAGACATTTTGACCCTGTGAGGATGTCAACTCAGTTTGAACTTGGGTCTAGGCCTAAGACTAATGCTACTGGGGTGTCTGTGACCCCCATTGCGCATTGCTCCTCATGTCAATCAGGGCCCTAGAAAATACTCGGGTCATTTATGCCCCTTATGTGCTGCTGCCCCTGCATCTCCCCCAGGTACCTCCAGCCATGCACTAGAGCCACTGTGGATGCAAGAGTTTAAGGCCACTACTACAGACTGAAGGTCTACCTTACAGCTCCTTCCATCCCAGTTACAGGGGGTCTTTCAGACTTGGCAGCCCCCTACTTCTACCAGGTCTTCCTTATCTAAGCCACAGGGTGTACCTTATGTATCAGACTCCTCTGAGGAGGAACTGATGGTGGACTCTGATGAGGGTGACTGTTCCATGGTGGTCTCCTCCCAATTCTTTGGGGGACCCCTTTGAGGCTGACCCTGACCCCTTAGCTGAAGGCCTGATCAGGGCAGTACTGGCTACACTGAACATTTCCCTGGTCTATGAGACTCCCAAGGATCCTTCTGATGTGTTTCATAAACCTAAGAAGCAGTGTACCTTCTTTCCACCTAACCCCACTGTTGACCAACTTGTGTTAGATGAGTGGAAGTCTCCTGACAAGAAATCTACTGTGTCTAGAAAGTTTGCCAAGCTGTATCCTTTCTCTGAAGCAGCACTAGCGCAGTGGGCTCATCCTTCTAAGGTGGACGCCCCAGTTTCTAGACTTTCTAAGTCCACTGCTCTCCATGTTGCGGAGGCTTCTGTCCTTAAGGATTGGACTGACAGGAAGCATGAGGCCTTTCTGAAAGCCATCTTTGCTACTGCAGGCACTTCATTGCTTCCCTCATTTGCTGCTGCTTGGGTGAGCAGGGCCATTGCAGTTTGGACTGAACAGCTCACTGTGGCTGTCCCTCAGGGTGCTCCCACTGCTGACCTGCTGCAGCTTCTGGCCAACATCTCAAGCTCAGAATTATGTTTCAGCAGGTATCTTTGATGCCATCCGGTTGGTGGCTAGGGTTTCTACCATGTCTTTCGTAGCCAGATGGGCTCTTTGGCTCAAGATCTGATCCGCAGGCACTGCCTCTAAGAAAGCCTTACTTTTGTTACACTTTCAGGGAATATCTTTGTTTAGGCCAGAGCTTAAGGACCTCATCAGTGAGGCCAGCAGGGGTAAGAGTACCCTGTTACCCTTGGTCCCCAAGAGGAAGCCTCTGGTTAAAAGGAATCAGCTTTTTTGTCCCTTTCAGGCTGAAGTGTGTCCCACGAACCAAGTGGTTCCCTAGGCCCCGTGCTTCTCCTCCAAGCCCAAGCAACAATGGAGGTCCAAGCAGTCCTCCACCAAACCCCGGTCCAAACGCGCCAGTGGGTGGCCATTTGTACCACTTCCTCTATATCTGGACAGACACAGTAGTGGATCAGTGGGTTTTGCAGGTAGTCTCAGAGGGGTACAGGATCCCTTTCACTTCTCTTCCTCCGTTCAGGTTCTTTCCTTCTCACACTCCTCATAGAGCGGCACCTCAGGTTTGCTTGCGACCAAGGGCATTTTCAGCTTTCTGCTCTTCCCTTTGGTCTGACTACTGCCCCCCAGGTCTTAGTGGTGTCCTGGGTGAGTTAGTGTCTGTCCTACGCAGGGACGGCATCAGTGTCGCTCCATACATGGACTACTTGCTCCCTCTCCGGAACTCCTTCACCAGCAGGTCGAGGACTGCATTCATGTTCTCACCAATCATGGATGGATCCTCAACGTGGAGAAGTCTGATTTGATACCATCCCAGAGACTGGTGTTTCTGGGTCTTCTCTTCGACACAAGGCAAGGCATGGTGTTTCACATGGGCGAGGTGGCTCAGCAAATCACCAACAAAGTATCCGCAGTCCTGGCTTCTGATCCAGTTCCTGCCAAGAAGTTGACCTCTCGAGTGGAGAAGTTCATATTCACCATAGAAGCAGTTCCATTTGCCATGGCTCACACAAGGGAACTTCAGAGGTTTGTGATCCAGGTTTGCAAGGGCAAGACCGATCTCCTGTGGATCTCAGTCTCTCTAACTACATGTGGAGCTGAGTCTGTCATGGCGGCTCAACCTGTCCAATCTCCTGAAGGGCAGACTCTTCCTGATATCCTTCTGGATAACTGTGACGACGGATGCCAGCCTATCCGGCTGGGGTACAGTCCTGGGTCACATGAACGCCCAGGGTCGGTGGTCTCCGGAGGAGTCTCTTTCCAATCAACGTCCTGGAACTTCGAGCAATATTTCATGCTCTCTGGTACTGGGCATTCAAGCTGGAGGACTGCCCAGTTCGAGTCCAATCCTACAATGCCACAGTCGTGGCTTACATCAACAAGCAAGGCAGAACAAGAAGTCTTGCAACTTGGTTGGAAGTCAAAGCTATTTTGTCTTGGACAGAAGAACATGTTCCTGCCATATCTGCAGTTCATATTCACAGCGTAGACAACGTTCTGGCAGACTTCCTAAGTCGACACACAGTGGAAAGCAGAGAGTGGGAACTGCATCAAGAAGTGTTCAACCTCATTGTTCGGAAGTGGGGACTTCTTTGCATCGATCTGATGGTGACAAGGCACAAGCAGAAGATTTCGTTGTTCTGCTCCCGCTAGAGGGACCCTCTAGCTCTGGCAGTGGATGCCAAGTCGATCCCATGGCACTTCCCTCTGGCGTACATCTTTCCTCCCATTCCCATGCTACACAAGGTGTTGCGGAAACTGTGTCTGGAAGGTTCCCCAGTCATTGTGATTGCTCCGTACTGGTCTCATCAAGCTTGGTTTTCGGCGCTTCTGGATCTCTCCGTGGCAGAGCCCTTACGGCTTCCCCGCCATCCGGATCTTCTTCTACAGGGGTACCTGTGGAAGGAGGATGTAGACCATCTGGGTTTGACAGCATAGAAACTGAATCCTCAATATTTAAGAAGAAGGGTTTCTCTTCGGGCGTGGTGACCACTATGCTTAGTGCCCGTAAGCCTGTTTCCTCTAAGGTGTACCATAGAGTTTGGTCCACTTTTCTCTCTTGGTGTGCTGATAGGGATCTTTCCCATGATTTTGAGCTTCCTGTGATCCTGTCTTTCTTGCAGGACGGGGTAGATAAGGGACTTAGCTTGAGTTCCCTGAAGGTTCAGACTTCTGTGCTTTCTGTTTTCTTCTAGAGGTGCATCTCCATCCTTCCAGATGTCAAGGTTTTCTTTCAGGGCGTGGCTCATGCTCATCCTGCCTTTAAGAACCCTGCTCCTCAGTGGGCTCTTAACTTGGTTTTGGGCTTCCTTCAGCATCCGCCATTTGAGACCTTGGCTACTATTCCTCTACATCTGCTTACTTGGAAGATGGCTTTTCTCCTGACGATTGTGTCTGTTCACAAGTTGCACGCCTTGTCTCTTAAACCACCCTTTTTTGGTGTTTCACAAGGACAAGGCAGTTCTTCGCACTTCTCAGGAGTTCCTCCCTAAGGTGGTCCCTGATTTCCACATTAATCGGGAAATCATGGTGCCCTCTTTCTGTCTTGACCCTACATCTGACAAGGACAGGGATCTTCACTTGTTGGATGTGCTGCGCTGCCTTAAATTCTATGTGCACCGCACTGAGTCTATTCTTTAGTCTGATGCACTTTTCATCATTCCTGAGGGTCTCAGGGCAGGTAGACCGGCATCCAAGGTTACCATAGCTTCCTAGGTTAAGTCTACTATTTGTAGGGCTTACAAATTGCGGAAGAAGCCTGTTCCATTTCATGTCACTGCTCATTCCATCAGGTCTGTTGGGGCCTCAGCTGATCAGCTGTGCAAGGTGGCCACTTGGTCGTCTGTGCACACCTTCTCTAAACACTACCGTGTTGATGTTCTGGCATCGGCCGATGCCAGCTGTGGTAGGAAGATCCTGGAGGCAGTCTTGCCTGTCTAGGGTCTTCCTTGTCTCTTCATTACTCCTTAACTGTTGAGCTCGAATGGCTCTAGTTCTGTGTGCTGTGTTACAGTCCCTGGTGTGTTATACCCCAGTTTTGTGTCAGTTGACACTTTATTGCTTTTTTTTTAGGGCTACTTTATGATCTGATGGTTCATATATGTTCTGGTGACTTTGGGGACCTGAGCCTGGTCCTTGCCTTACTTCCTATATGGTCTAAGAGAAAAGGCTTTAACAGGCAAAACTAAAATCCTCTTTTATAGTAGCACTGATGTTCAAAAGTGTGAACACACTCCAACCCACATAAAATGATAGGTTGAAACTGCATAGAGGAGATGCACTAAAACAAAAGTGCATCTATGCAGGATGGAGAGATCTTACAGCATAGGCTCATTTTCCATTTGGATCATGAGTTTTTCATCTTTATTATGTGTGTAATATGTGTGTTTTAGTACTTTTCAGTCACTTTTTATGTTTTACCGCATAGCTGCACTTGCTCCATTGACTTCTATGAGATAGGCTGTTTTGGGACGTATCTCGCAGCTGCTTCATGTACCAAGTTCAGAGAGGGCTCATTCTTCTTGTTTCTCCTTTCCTATACTCTGGTTCGCCTATGCAGTGTTTTGGGTGCCTGGGGGGTTCCGGTTCTGCTTTTGGGGTACTTTCAGGAAGGAAACTACATTTATGATGTCACCTGTTTCACTGGCTTTTCTCTGATGAGCTCTGATTTTGGAACGCCATTTTCTTTTTCTCCTGAGCTGAGTATCCTGCGCATGGCTTGGATTCCTTTACTCTCCTCAGGTTAACTCTTTGCCTGCCAGTTAAGTGCATTTTTAGGCTTTCTGGGGTGACAGTATTTGGGTTCCCTATTACTGTAAGGCACTTCTCCTGTTAGGATGGTGGATCAAAAGAGATATGGGGCTAGGCCTAATGCTAAAGACACAGGGGCGTCTTTGACCCCCTTGCTTACGGGATTCCCATAGAGTACTCAGGTCACTTATACCCCTTCTCCCTCAGGGCCCTCCAGACATGAACAAGAGCCACATAGGCTCAAGGACTTAAAGTCCTCTATGGCACAGTTTCCTCTTTCCCTTCAGTCTTGGAAACCCCCCACTTCGTTCACGTTTGTGGCCCCTAAGGCCCTTGGCATTCCTGATCTTTCTGATTCATCTGAGGAGGACTTATTTGAGGAGTCAGAGTATGGTGAGTGTACAAAAGAGGCTTCTTCCCATACTTATGGTAACTCCTTTGAGGCTGACCCTGAGCCCTCTGCTGAGGGTTTCATTAAGGAGGTCTTGACTACAATTCACATTCCAGTTAACCCTGTAGAAACAGTCTAGTTCTGGCGTAAAAAAGCCCTGCACTATGTTTTTCGCCAAATCCCGCTCTTGATCAGGTTATCCAGGATGAGTGGAAGTTTCCAGACAAGCGTCTTGCTCTAAAAGATTCTCTAAGCTGTATCCCTTTTCTAAGCCTTGGCTCAGTGGGCTAGGCTACACCTCCTCAGGTGGATCCCCCTAAATCTACTGCTTTTCCCTTGGCGGACACCACGCTACATAAGGATTTAACAGATAGGACACTTCAAGCTATCATGAAGTCTACTTTCGTGGCCATAGATGCCTCTTTTTGGCATATCTTGACTTTGGTATAGGTTACCAGAGCCATTACTGTTTGAACTGAACAGCTTACTGACCTTGTCCGTAAAGGTGCCCCTAAGAAGGACCTTTTTGCTATTCTAGCCAACATGTCTGAAGCTCAGAACTATGTGACCAAGGCCTTCTTTGACACTGTCAGACTTGAAGCTAAGGCTGCTGCCTTTTCTGTGGCTTCTAGACGGACCTTGTGGCTTAAGATTTGGTCAGCTGACCTATCATCGAAGAAGTCACTCCTTTCTCTCCCTTTTCATGGTATGTCTCTTTTTGGGCCTGAAATGAAGAACATCATCAGTGAGGCCACTGGGAGTAAAAGCAGGTTCCCAAATGCCCTAATCTGGTGAGGAAGCGGTGTGTTTTTCCTCCCCGCCAAAGCGAAGCGCAAAGGCCGAATCCATGTGGGTCTCAGGCTAGCACCCTGCATTCCACCCCCAAGCCCAGGCAGCAGTGGAGGTCCAAGGACTCCTCCGCCAAACCCAAATCCAACAAACCTCCTTCGGCATGACTCAACAAACCTTGGTCCACATCATATACCTGTAGGTTGTCGCCTGCAACATTTTTCAAGCATTTGGGCAGGATCTGTTGCGGATCAGTGGGTATTACAGGTGGTTTCAGGAGGGTAAGGGGTTCCCTTCACATCCCTGCCTCCCTTCAGATCCTTCCTTTCTCGTTCCCCTCTAGGTCAAGAAAAGTTACGTATTTTCAACGGGGAGGTGCATGCTCTCTTGGACAAAGGAGTTCTGACTCTAGTACCTCCTCAAGAGAGAGGATTATGTTTCTATACAAACCTCTTTATGGTTTCCACAAAGGATGGCAGTAGCCATTCTATCCTGGACGTCAATTCTTTTGTGGTCCATACTCACTACAAGATGGAGTCTTTGCGCTTTGTCATCGGAGCAATGTGTCCAGGGGAATTTCTGGCCTCTCTAGATCTGCAGGATGCTTACCTGTACATTCCAATTCATCCAGACAGTCAGAGGTATCTCAGATTCACTTGCATTCTGAGACATGTTCAATTAACCACCCCCCTTCAAGCTCACCACTGCTCCTCAGGTATTTGCATGTGTCTTGAGTGCCTTGATTCCCTTCCTGCACACCAAGGGGATTTGGGTGACTCTGTACATGGACATCCTTCTTCTGAAGGCTCCTTCCAGGGACCTCCTGGACCGCTGGGTCCAGGAATGTGCCCAGATCCCCCTCCGGCATGGATGGATTCTGAACATGGACAAGTGTGCTCCTGTTCCTTCAAAGAATCTGGTGTTCCTGGGTCTCCAGTTCAACACCTTTCAGGGTATGGTCTGTCTGACAGAGGGCTATGTTCAGCAGATCACGAACAAGGTGTCCCATTCTCTGGAGTGGACCTCAGCCCCGGTTCGCAAGTTCTCATCCCTTGTTGCAAAATGATATCTACCATGAAGAGGTTCCGTATTCCATGGCTCACACTAGGGAGCTTCAGAGGTTCAGGGCTTAACAGGAGGGAATCCAGAACTCCTGGATCATCTAGTCTCTCTTCCCCAGGAAGTGAGGCAGGACCTTCTCTGGTGGTTGGACAGCTCCAACCTGAAAAAAAGGAGACCCTTTGTTGTCCAGCAGGGGACTCTGGTGACGACGGATGCTAGCCTTTACAGCTGGGGACCTGTCCTGGGTCACCTGGGTGTTCGGGGACTATGGAATGCGGAGGAGACCCTCCTACCAATCAACATTCTGGGGCTCAGAGTGATTCCCTATGCTGTGGTGTTCTGGTCCTCTCCACTGAGGGACTGCCCAGTCTGCGTTCACTCAGACATTGCCATGACCGCGGCTTATATCAACAAGCAAGGAGGCACAAGAAGCACTCCCGCTTGGTTAGAGGTCAAGGCTATTTTATCCAGTGCAGAAGGACACGTCCCTGCCACCTTCGCCATGCACATTCCAGGCATAGAGAATGTCTGGTGACTGAGGAAGTCCGCCAGAACGGTGGACCCCGTGGACTGGGAGCTCCATCCCGAGGTATTTGATCTGCTGGTCCAGAAATGGGGGCGTCCCTGCATAGACCTGATAGCTACCAGGGACAACAGGAAGGTTCCACTGTTTTGCTCTCTTGGGGGGGGGGGATCCTGTGGCATTTACAGTGGACGCCTTGTCTATTCCTTGGCTCTTTCATCTAGCCTACATTTTTCCTCCTCTTCCTCTCATTACCAGGGTATTGAGAAAGATTTGGATGGACTGTGCATCAGTCATACTGATTGCTCCTTTTTGGACCAGGCAACCTTGGTTTCCAGAACTGTTGGTGCTGTCTGCTCAGGATCCATTTCCTGTCATGCAGATCGGATCTCCTTCTCCAGGGTTACCTCTGGAAAGAGGACGTGGACAGTCTGGCTTTGATGGCATGGCTGTTGAAGCCTTCATCTTAAGGAGGGAGGGCTTTTCTCCTGAGGTGGTCTCCACCACGATCCAAGCCAGGAAGCCAGTGTATTCTAAGGTCTACCACAGAGTTTGGTTTACTTTTCATTCTTGGTGTGTGGACAGGGATCTGTCCTCACAGGAGTTTGACCCTCCATCCATATTATCCTTTTTGCAGGATGGTGTAAACAAGGGCCTTAGCCTTAGTTCTTTGAAGAGCTAGACCTCTGCTCTCTCTGTCTTTAACCAGAGACTTATTGACGTGTTGCCGGATGTCAAGGTCTTCTTTCAGGGGGTCGCTCATGCTTTCCCTGCTTACAACATTCCCACTCCTCAGTGGGACCTTTAATCTGGTGTTGGCTGTATTGCAGCGGCCTCCCTTTGAGTCCTTGGCAACCATTCCTCTACGTCTTCTGATGTGGAATATGATCTTTCGTTTGGCCGTGGTCTGTCTGCAGAGTTGCTGAATTGCAGGACTTGTCCTGCAAACTGCCTTTCCTGGTGTTTCACAAAGATAAAGCTGTTATCCGTTCCTCCCAGAAATTTATTCCTAAGGTGGTCTTTGAGTTCCACATCAATCAGGAGATTGTTGTGCCTTCCTTTTCTCCTGAACCTAAATCTGACAAGGAGAGCTCTCCACTTGTTGGATGTGGTGCGCTGCCTTAAAGGGATAGTAATGTTTCACAGAAACAGCAGCTCCAACTAATCTTCACTGAAAATTGTCCCTCTCTGAGATCCACCCGGACAGCCTTGCTGCTCTGAGGTGAACAGTGTTACATCAGTAAAAGGGGCGGGAGGGGATACTTTATAATTCAATTATTCTTGAACTACAACTCTGACAGTATTTAAAGAACTCTCTCCATGGCCCAAATACTATGAAGATTCATTGGAGCTGCTTTTATTGTGAAACATTACTATCCCTTTACATTTTATGTGCACCATATTGAGTCTGTCCGTAAGACGGATGCTCTATTTGTCATCCCTGAGGGTCCCAGGGCTGGTTGGGCTGTGTCCAAGGTGACTATTGCATCCTGGATTAAGTTTACCATCCACAAGGTTTATGAGCTCAGAGGGAAACCTGTTCCCTTCTGCATTACAACGTACTCCACCAGGTCTGTTGGGGTCTCCTGGGCCTACAAGAATTGGGCCTCTGCTGAACAGCTGTGCAAGGCGGCCACTTGGTCTTCTGTGCACACCTTAGCCAAACACTACTGTGTGGATGTTCTGGCTTTGGCTGAAGCCAACTTTGGCAGGAAAGTCCTGGAGGCAGCTTTGTTTTGTTATTTAGTGTTTGTTGACACTTTATTAGTTTGGGCTGTTCCGTATCCTGGATAGTCCATGGGAACTCTGGTACCATGGGGGACCGGCACTCGGTCCTTTCCTTCTCTTCCTACCCTTGGGAGCTCAATGTTGGTACATCCCCATGGTACCTGTGAGTTATGTTGGACAATAGAGAGAGAGGATTTTAGTCTTACATGTTAAATCCATTTCTCTTAGACCATATGACATACAGGTCTTCCACCCACTGAAATGGACCATGCTGGGTCTCCTGTGGCTGGATAAGGGGGCCCTTTTTGGGTTAATTGCTCACAGGAGTTTTCCCTTCTTGCTTTTTGCTGTCTTAGTTGATAGATTTGAGACAATAAACCTATCTGGTGGGGAGGGTCCAAGGTAGTCTGACATGGAGGAGGGGGAGGCCCCAGCCCTGCGCTTCTTTCAGAATTGTTCCAGCCCACTGGGAGGAGCTCTCACCTCCCCCATGGTACCTGTATGTCATATGGACTAATAGAAAAGTATTTAACAGGTAAGACTAAAATCCTCTTATATGAAAGTGTTGTCTAGTTCACGGTCTTCCCCACCCTGGGAGGCATGGGGGGAATGGGCGCAGAGATCGGGCACATACTGCAAATAAGGAACTGCGTTTTTCACAGGGGTGCCTCTTTATGTTTTGTTTTTTTGTGTGTGTATGCTCACATAAGTCTAGTTTGTGTGTTGGAGGGAGGGAGACAGGGGAATAAGATAGAGAATAAAGGGGAAAGAGGGGCAGGGGAAGTGTGTGTGTGGAATGAAAGAGGAGAGAGGGGAATGATGGGGAGGGAAGAGAGGATTGAAAGAGAGATTGATTTTACAGTGCTCCCAAGACTAACAGAAGGGCTACTTCAATAATCAAACTGCTTAATCTTATCAGAGATTATTGTACAGAGGGCCAGCCCATGTGTTTCTCTATTGCAAAATAGCAACAATCACGTGGGCAGGGGACCAGCTCTTGTACGTCCAACATGGAACACAGGAACCATGGGGTTGAGCCACCTCCTCCAGGAGGGCAGAGCACAAAAAGACGGTGTTTTTAGGAGGAGACTCCTTCCTCTTCCTTCAGCTCAACCCCCTGCCTACTGCAGATTCATGTCTCCTGCATCCAAGATGGAGGTACAGGGGAACCTCTTTTTTTTTTTCTTTTCTAGGTTATTATTATTTGTTTTCTTTAGCTATGGGGCTGTATAATCCCCCATTAGGTGGGCTCCCATCATTGTCTTTGCTGCAGCTGGATTGCTCAGTTCACAGGTGTTTATGGACCCTCTTCACTGTAGAGACTAACTTTCTGATAAGTGTGTTCTTCATGGCTGAGTCTCTTACCAATTCTGCCCTGTTGAGATGGGACCCCGAAAGCGGAACTTTCACCTTTAATACACCGTGTCTCCTATGATTAGTCTAGTAAAATGGTTTGTATGTTGCAGGGTTTTTTTCTGTAAGCACATACTTTAGGAGATATTCGCTCTGAAAATTAGACTTCATGTAGCCACTTCCTCAGTATCATGCCAAGCTCCGTATAATGACAAATGGAGTTAGCTGTTACAATAAATGTGATTCACATCAGTACAAAGGAAAGTGTGAATGCTCTCCATGTGAGAGATGGGAGGGAGTTTGGAAGAGAATTGGAGGTCTAGGAAGTCCTACAGAGCCATGCTGATGTTGCCCTGTGGCGCAGAATGCGGAAGGGACTACGTGAAGTAGCTCCCAATGTATGTGCTTACAGAAAAAAACCCTGCAATCTACAAACCAATTTACTAGACTAATCATAGCAGACACTGTGGTGTTGATGGACTGATTTCTAGTGCTTACTCCACCCCTCCCCCTTGTGGCACAGAAAACTGCACTTGTTTTGGGGTTTATCCCATTCTGTTGTTCTGCATTATGTACTGCTATTTTCATTAACTTAAGCATTCATGGAGTCTTTGAGAGCTTCCAGACATACCCTGCCCACAATGTTTTATTATTTACCTCCCCCTGGTACCCCCAGATGTTTTGGACATTTTTGCATTTAAAGTAAAAGTTGTTTTTTCATTGCATGGGAGCCTGCACCTCTGCCATCTTTGCTGCATAGGCTACAATGGGAGCAACTTCACTGGGACATATATCTGCAACTATTCAGTTTAGAACAGTCAGAGAGGGTTCTTCTTCTCTTATCATGCTGTATCGTATGATCCAGTCTGCGAGTGTACCCAGAGCGCATAGCATCCTGAGGCTGAAGGGTCAAGAGAGGCTAGGCAACAAGTAAGATAAATACTCTGGTTCCCAGGCTTTTTTCTGATAGGCTAGTGCCTTTTCTGGTTGTCATCTTCTCCCTTAGCCTCTGTGTAAGTTAAGTGACTCTCCTGCTCTCTCCTCCAGTTTAACCGTTTGCATACCAGATAAGTAATTTTGGGGTCTTTCTGTGGGTTTTGCCTTAACTGGGGATAGTGTTATCTAGTTTTAGACACTTTCTCCTGGAAAGGCCAGTTTTGCCTGTCTGAAGACTCTTCTTTTACAGCTACTGCCAAGTTGTTCAGTAGTTTGAGCCTATTGGCTTTTGGCCACTGTTGCCTGCAGACACTCATTTTGAACCTCTTTTCAGTGAATAAACTGCCTTTTGCTACAGCCAAATATTTCAAATTTTAACTCATCTGGCCAGAGTTCTTGCTGCCTTTTTTCTGCACCCCAGTTCCTGTGTTTTTGTGCATTGTGAGTTGCTTTGCCTTGTTTCCAGGTTGGAGTTATGGCTTTTTGTAGACAAGTATTCCATGACAACCACTTCTGACCAGATTTCTCCAGACAGTAGATGGGTGTACAACGATCCCACTGTTTTCTGCCAAGTTTGAGCTGATGGTACTGCTGGACATCTTCCAATTGCAAAGGGAAATACGCATGATGTGCATTTCATCTGCTACACTAAGTTTCCTTGGCTGACCACTGAGTCTATGGTCCTCAATATAGTCCATTTCTTTGTGCTTCTTCAAGAGACCTTGGACAGCACATGTGGAAACCCCTATCTACCTTGAAATTTCTGCCTGGGAGAGACCTTGCTAATGCAATACTACTACCTTGTGTCTTGTTGCTGTGCTCAGTCTTGCCGTGGTATGTGACTTTTGCCATTAAACTGTCTTCAGCAACCTCACATTGTTAGCTGAGTTTGTCTGTTCCTCACCCAGTTTATTCGTCCTACACAGCTGTTTCTTAAATTGATGATCACTAGCACCTGTTTGGTAGAATTGTTTAATCATACACCTGACTATATGCTTACAAAATTCCTCTCTGCAAGTGTACCTAGAAGAACTGATGGTGTTTAAAAGGCAAAGGTTGGTCACACCAAATACTGATTTGATTTAGATTTTCTTCTGTACACTCACTATATATTTTGTTAATTGATGAATATAAAGTATTAGGTCTATTTTTTACAACATTTTTTTCACACCTGCCTAAAATGTTTGCACATTACTGTATATTTGCAAAAACATGCATACAAGACCATCTCCCATCCATACCTCTGGGAGCTCAGGCAGAACACTCAACAGATATTGGTCTCCTCTGTCTCAGTACCTTTTGTGTTTCCTATTACAGAGTTGATTGAAGCTATGGGGCCCTATAAGCACATTATGGCACACACATTATTCCTGTCACTAAGCACCTTTTTGGAGGCAGAACCTGGTGCTTTGCACTGCTGGTAGTTATACCCCTCAGCCTGCATGAAAATGCAGTGGATGCAAGCCCCATGGGATGCTAGGCATGCACACAGCTGTACCTTCTTTACTTCCTATAGTTATGCCACTGCTAGCCATGCATGAGCTAAACTGCAGGAACATGTGAGCCTGCCCACCATCATTGTCCTCATTAACTTAAAATGTGGGTGGGGTTAACTTCAGTCTGAACATGAACTACAGTATTGTGTTTCACTAGCTGGAAAGCACAACTGAACTACTCACTTCATGCTATAGTGAGGAGTTAGCACCAGCCACCCAAATGTTACTGCCACAGGGAACTCCTAAATAGTGGATCATGACTTGGTGATTGGTTCACTGAGCCTATACCTGATCCTCTGTGTAGTTGCAATGTGAGATAGATTGCAGGGTCTGCTTCCTGTAGCCACTGTTTCCAAACAGCATGATGGTGTTTTGTCCATGACTGTATTTTGTGGGCTTTTAGATATGCATGTGTGTGTCTGTAAGAAAGAATAGCGTGTCATTGTAATGAGCCTTCAAATTAATGTGTTAAAGGGGAATTAACACCAACTAACACACACTTACTTACTGTCTGTCTCTCTCTTTACCTACTAATGGCCCTCAAAAAAAAAAACTTTGACCTTGCCTCCTTGTTCAACAGATAACATTGTCAAGCAGTGCCAGGTCCATGGAAGAGGACATGGAAATTGAGAACAGGGCCTCAAAATCTAATCATTGTACATGGTTGTTAAAGGGATAGTAATGCTTTATTATTACTATCCCCCATATTGTAGATAATTGTAAAATAATTTAATAGCCTCCAAGTTCATCTCTCAAACCTTTATGGTTTGAGAGATAACCGCAGGCAAAGTTCCCCCCTCCCTCAAGTCAGCGTTGTACTGACTGCAGGGGAAGTCTGTCGTACGACAGGCTTGCGGCTCTGCAGCTGATCCGAGATCCCGTTAGTGAAAAAGAATTTTCACTGAAACGGTCTTCTACATGTGCTTGATTTGCAAGCACGTGTAGAAGACCATTTCAGTGAAATAATTATTATTTCACAAACGCGATTGCGACTCTGCTGCAGAGCCGCACGATGAAAGTCAGACCGGATATCCTTGCAGTCAGCACAACGCTGACTTCGGGGGGGGGGGGACTTTGCCTTCTGTTATCTCGCAAACCATAAAGGTTTGAGAGATGAACCTGGGGGCTATTAATTTATTTGGCAAATATGTAAAGTAAAGTATTACTATCCCTGTAAGTAGGTTTTACCTGCAGCAACTGTCATGTCTGCCTCATTGGACATGACATCCAGGACTGATGGACGATGTTATCTATTGGGCCACAATAAGGTAAGTAGGTTTATTATTAGGAGGTGTTCTCCTTTAAAGCAGAAAGATGGAATATGATGGATTGTACCTCTTATTAGACTAACTCAACCTGAAGAAAAATCTTGAGGCTCTAAAGGTTGTAATGTCAAACATATGTTGAAATAATAAATATCTTACAAACTGTTCCTTCTCATAAATGTATATGTAACTATGTACTAAACGTATGTGGTGATGACAGTGGGTGTCTATAATGAATGTTACTGATGCACAGTAGTCTTATTCGTGACGTTGAGTGTTTACATGTGCTGGGTAGGTGTACACTGGTAATTAATCCAATCTGAATAATGATGTGTAGTGCATATAGCCTCATAAATACACTTTCAGCACACTATAATGATGCTGACTGTCTGTACTCCAGAGATTGTCTTTTTACAGAACAGCATGTCATTATCAAACAGTAAGAATGATGCACAAAGCTCTATTCAACAATGGTTAATGTATGTTGGATCTCACTGTTTTGTTTAATGATACGAAGGTCTATATGCACAAAAAAGAGCAAATTCTGGAACAAACCAGCTGCACAATAGGGGGGCCATTGATTTAAATGGGGTTTTTACCTCTTGGATGCTAGCAAGAACACCACCACAATGTTTCACATGGGCTTACAACACAAACATGGGCTGAGATACCAGGGTTCAGCCCCACAGCACACTTTTTGGAGATATCAATGATGTATTAAGAGTCAAAAAAAAATGTGCACGTCACATCCCAACGTATAACAATAAATACAGTTGCATGTTGGTGTTGCAAATTTCATTGCCTGGTACTTTAAGATCTATAATTTGTGTATTTTTTTCCATCCTGGTATCATTAGCGGGCACCCGCCATTTTCAAAGAACAAAAAGTGTTTAAATGTACAGGCTTTGCCCTGTTATGGTGGGCTTGGTGTTGCAAATTTTGTAGCTCGGCACTTTAAGATCTACATTTTGATGGTTATTGTATGTTTATTATTTATATATATATATATATATATATATATAATTTTTTATTAAACTGATTTTATTTGACACCATGGTATGGTATTGTGTTCTGTGTGAATGGGTTATTCCTAATCCACCACTGTAGCATCAGACAGGATATATACGATTTTGTGTTTTTTGAACTTGAAAGTGGAAGTTCATGTCAGTCATGTGGTTGCTTTCTCCTATTCCCAGATAATAGCGCTGCTGTGGTGTACAAAGGTTTAGGAACATGTTTGTGGCCAAGAACATGTGCATTCTGCCCTCCGAGTCCTGGCACCTATTACTGTGCAAGGCCATAACTGCCCCAAATCCCATGTGAACTTATGTATTATAATGTAATTAAAAAGCCGTGATACTGTCTTACCTCTGCTGTGAACTAAACCCTAGTGAGGGGGAATAAAAGAAATATTTATACCTTCCCTGTACATGTAGGAAACTAGACTACATATAAACTCTAGTACTCATTAGGTTTTTGTGTACATTTTCTTATGTCTTATAATTTAATGGAATTAACACCTTATAGAATTAACCACCACATACCTTACTGTAGTCAGAAGAGCCTAATGCCCACTATACACTTTACCCTTTATTCATTTATTAAATTGTAAAGCAATGCGTACACTTGTGGTGCTATATAAATAAACATATTCATTAATTCAAGAGATAACACCTTCAATCATTCCTGGGTGTCTTAGCCATGCAGGGGAACATGACTGCCTGCTTCAGTTTGAAAAAACTGAGTTCACTATCACACTTAACCCTTTATGTACCTGAGGGGTGTGCAATGAATTTCACACTTCTGTGGTACTTAAAGCATTAAGATTACCATGTGCAGTGAGCAAGGTTTGTTATCCTCCTAGCAACTGTCATGTCAGCATCTACAGAAATAAAATCTGGGGGAGATGCACTAAAGGGCGATACGGGACCAGGATAGTGATAAGGTGGCAAATGTGTGCCAATCTTATGTCGACAGTAGTGTTGAGCGAGCATGCTCGGCCGATGCTCGGATCGGCTCGAGCATCGCTCTGCTCGGCACATGGCGGTACTCGTACGAGTACCGCATGTGCTCGCCCGCCATGTTCGGGTCTCCTCCCCGCACGTTTTGCGGCTGCTGCGCAGCCAATAAACGTGCAGGGAGGCTCTGACATCGGTGTAATGCCAGCAGCCATGTTGGCTGCTGGCATTACACTGATTGGCTGGCCAGAACCCGTGGTCAGGTGCTGTATAGCACCTGACCAGCGAGTTCGGCTCAGTCTGAGCCAGGGAGAGCTGAGGATAGGAAGGGAAAGGCAGTGTAGGGAGGAAAAAAACAAAAATTGTGAAAAAAAAAGAACCAAAAGTCCTTTTTAGGACTACTGTGTGTGGGGGCAGCAGGTTATTTGGTGTGGGGGGAAAAAAACAAAAAAAAAAAAAAAAAAATATATATATTCTGTTTAGTGTGCAAAGTTGCAGATTAGAGCACATTCTGTTTAGTGTGCACAGTTGCAGATTAGAGCACATTCTGTTTAGTGTGCAAAGTTGCAGATTAGAGCACATTCTGTTTAGTGTGCAAAGTTGCAGATTAGAGCACGTTCTGTTTAGTGTGCAAAGTTGCAGATTAGAGCACATTCTGTTAAGTCTTCAAACTAAAATATCAAAGTCACGTATTCCATTCAGTGTGCGTCGCCGCAGTTTAGCAGCACATTCTGAGTACTGTGCAGAGTTGCAGAATAGGAAGAAATACTGTTAAGTCTTCAAACTAAAATATCAAAGTCACATATTCCATTCAGTGTGCTTCGCCGCAGTTTAGCAGCACATTCTGTGTACTGTGCAGAGTTGCAGAATAGGAAGAAATACTGTTAAGTCTTCAAACTCAAATATCAAAGTCACATATTCCATTCAGTGTGCTTCGCCGCAGTGTAGCAGCACATTCTGTGTACTGTGCAGAGTTGCAGAATAGGAAGAAATACTGTTAAGTCTTCAAACTCAAATATCAAAGTCACATATTCCATTCAGTGTGCTTCGCCGCAGTTTAGCAGCACATTCTGTGTACTGTGCAGAGTTGCAGAATAGGAAGAAATACTGTTAAGTCTTCAAACTAAAATATCAAAGTCACATATTCCATTCAGTGTGCTTCGCCGCAGTGTAGCAGCACATTCTGTGTACTGTGCAGAGTTGCAGAATAGGAAGAAATACTGTTAAGTCTTCAAACTCAAATATCAAAGTCACATATTCCATTCAGTGTGCTTCGCCGCAGTGTAGCAGCACATTCTGTGTACTGTGCAGAGTTGCAGAATAGGAAGAAATACTGTTAAGTCTTCAAACTCAAATATCAAAGTCACATATTCCATTCAGTGTGCTTCGCCGCAGTTTAGCAGCACATTCTGTGTACTGTGCAGAGTTGCAGAATAGGAAGAAATACTGTTAAGTTTTCAAACTCAAATATTAAAGTCACATATTCCATTCAGTGTGTTTCAACGCCTTTTTAACAGCCTATTCTGTGTACTCTGCAGAGTTGCAGAATAGTAAGAAATACTGTTAATTTTTCAAACTCAAATATTAAAGTCACATATTCCATTCAGTGTCTTTCACCGCCGTTTAACAGCCTATTCTGTGTACTCTGTACAGTTCCAGAATTATAAGAAATACTGTTAAGTTTTCAAACTCAAATATTAAAGTCACATATTCCATTCAGTGTGTTTCAACGCCGTTTAACAGCCTATTCTGTGTACTCTGCAGAGTTGCAGAATAGTAAGAAATACTGTTAATTTTTCAAACTCAAATATTAAAGTCACATATTCCATTCAGTGTCTTTCACCGCCTTTAACAGCCTATTCTGTGTACTCTGTACAGTTCCAGAATTATAAGAAATACTGTTAATTTTTCAAACTCAAATATTAAAGTCACATATTCCATTCAGTGTCTTTCACCGCCGTTTAACAGCCTATTCTGTGTACTCTGTACAGTTCCAGAATTATAAGAAATACTGTTAAGTTTTCAAACTCAAATATTAAAGTCACATATTCCATTCAGTGTGTTTCAACGCCGTTTAACAGCCTATTCTGTGTACTCTGCAGAGTTGCAGAATAGTAAGAAATACTGTTAATTTTTCAAACTCAAATATTAAAGTCACATATTCCATTCAGTGTCTTTCACCGCCGTTTAACAGCCTATTCTGTGTACTCTGTACAGTTCCAGAATTATAAGAAATACTGTTAAGTTTTCAAACTCAAATATTAAAGTCACATATTCCATTCAGTGTCTTTCACCGCCGTTTAACAGCCTATTCTGTGTACTCTGTACAGTTCCAGAATTATAAGAAATACTGTTAATTTTTCAAACTCAAATATTAAAGTCACATATTCCATTCAGTGTCTTTCACCGCCGTTTAACAGCCTATTCTGTGTACTCTGTACAGTTCCAGAATTATAAGAAATACTGTTAAGTTTTCAAACTCAAATATTAAAGTCACATATTCCATTCAGTGTCTTTCACCGCCGTTTAACAGCCTATTCTGTGTACTCTGCAGAGTTGCAGAATAGTAAGAAATACTGTTAATTTTTCAAACTCAAATATTAAAGTCACATATTCCATTCAGTGTGTATCACCGCCGTTTAGCAGCCTATTCTGTGTACTCTGAACAGTTGCAGAATAGTAAGAAATACTGTTAAGTTTTCAAACTCAAATATTAGTCACATATTCCATTCAGTGTGTTTCACCGCCGTTTAACAGCCTATTCTGTGTACTCTGTACAGTTCCAGAATTATAAGAAATACTGTTAAGTTTTCAAACTCAAATATTAAAGTCACATATTCCATTCAGTGTCTTTCACCGCCGTTTAACAGCCTATTCTGTGTACTCTGTACAGTTCCAGAATTATAAGAAATACTGTTAAGTTTTCAAACTCAAATATTAAAGTCACATATTCCATTCAGTGTCTTTCACCGCCGTTTAACAGCCTATTCTGTGTACTCTGCAGAGTTGCAGAATAGTAAGAAATACTGTTAATTTTTCAAACTCAAATATTAAAGTCACATATTCCATTCAGTGTGTATCACCGCCGTTTAGCAGCCTATTCTGTGTACTCTGAACAGTTGCAGAATAGTAAGAAATACTGTTAAGTTTTCAAACTCAAATATTAAAGTCACATATTCCATTCAGTGTGTTTCACCGTCGTTTAGCAGCCTATTCTGTGTACTCTGCAGAGTTGCAGAATAGTAAGAAATACTGTTAAGTTTTCAAACTCATATATATTAAAGTCATATATATCGTGTAAGATGAAGAAGGCGGGTAAAAAGGGACGGGGAAGTGGACGTGATCCTGAAAGTTCAGGGCGCGGGTCAGGACGCGGAGAAACTGTGCCTGGTGCCAGAGCACAAGAAAGAAAGACATCCACCATACCTAGCTTCATGTCTGATTTCACAGGGCGTCGCAGGACATCACTCTCGAGGTCCGACCAGTGCGAACAGGTGGTCGGTTGGATGACAGCTGATACTGCTTCCAGTCGGTTAAGCACCACCCTGTCTTCCACCAAGTCCACTCTCAGTAGCCAAGAGTCTGGTCAACATAATCCTCACTCTGATCATCCTTCCTCCCACCAT
Source organism: Rhinophrynus dorsalis (assembly GCA_037306005.1). Lineage (NCBI taxonomy): Eukaryota > Metazoa > Chordata > Amphibia > Anura > Rhinophrynidae > Rhinophrynus > Rhinophrynus dorsalis. The sequence continues at coordinate 221,516,533 of CM074722.1, forward strand.
ACACGGTCTGGTCAAAGAAGTGATCCCACACTGGGATATAGTGATGAGCTCGTCTCATCACCAATCCTTCATTTGACCCTCTCTCCAAGCACGCTTGCAGAGGAACATGACATCTTGTGCCCTGATTCACAACCTCTAGAGGCTACCCAATCACAAGAAGATGACAGATGTGAACGGCATTTAAGGTCAAAGGAAGTAGTGGATGATGATGATGATGATGAGACACAGTTGCCATTAAATCAACCACTATTTCCTTCTCAAGACCTTGTTGAGGAGAATGTTATACAGTTGTCAATGACCGAGTATGTGGTGGGATCAAGACTTGAGGAGGATGATCAGAGTGAGGAAGTGGAGGAGGACTTGGTGGACGATGAGGTGACTGACCCCACCTGGGAAGGTGTAGAGCCGAGCGATGACAGCAGTCCTGAGGGTGAGCCATCTGCAGCACCGCAACAGGCTGGAAGAGGCAGTGGTGTGGCTACAGAAAGAAGGCGGACCGCACCAAACCGGCCCGCAAATGTTCCACGGAGCACCCCCTTGCGTAAATCTACCTTGCCAAGGGGTAGGTGTTCCGCGGTATGGCGTTTTTTTAAGGAAAGTGCGGACGACAAAAGATTTGTAGTTTGCAACCTGTGCCACACCAGAATGAGCCGAGGCATGAACACTAGAAACCTCACCACCACCAGCATGATCCGACACATGGCATCCAAGCACCGTAGTAAGTGGGAGGAACGCCTGGATCGCCCATCTGTGTCTGCAGGCCACACCACTGCCTCCTCTTCCCCTGTTTTCGGTGCCGGCCAATCGCCTGTCGAAGGCGCAGGCCCGCATACCTCCCGCCCTGCACCTGTAGCATCTGAAGCACCATCAGCGACCACATCCACTTCCCTGTCCCAGCACAGCGTCCAAATGTCGTTACCCCAGGCATTTGAGCGCAAGAGAAAATACCCAGCCACCCACCCACAGGCCATAGCACTAACCTCACACCTTTCAAAATTACTGGCCATCGAAATGCTGCCATTTAGGCTTGTGGACACTGAGTCCTTCCGCAGCCTGATGGCAGCAGCTGTCCCTCGGTACGCGGTCCCCAGCCGCCACTACTTTTCCCGGTGTGCCATCCCCGCATTACACCACCATGTGTCCCGTAACATCACCCGTGCCCTGACCAACGCAGTTACTGGGAAGGTCCACTTAACGACTGACACATGGACAAGTGCTTGTGGCCAGGGACGCTACATTTCCCTGACGGCACACTGGGTGAATGTCGTGGAGGCTGGGAGCGACTCGGACCCTGGGATGGCACGGGTGCTACCCACGCCGAGGATTGCGGGCCCTACCTCCATCAGGGTTTCCACCAGCACCTACGTTATTGGCTCCTCCTCCTCCGTTTCCACCTCCGAATTCTCTACACACACCGCCACTCCCCCATCAGCCAGTAGCTGGAAGCAGTGTAGCACTGCAGTGGGGAAGCGTCAACAGGCCGTGCTGAAGCTGATCTGCCTTGGGGACAAACAGCACACGGCCTCAGAGCTGTTGCAGGGGATTAGTCACCAGACCGAGCAGTGGCTCTCGCCACTCAACCTGCAAGCAGGCATGGTTGTGTGTGATAATGGGCGTAACTTGGTGGCGGCTTTGGAGCTCGGCAAGCTCACACACGTACCATGCCTAGCGCATGTATTTAATTTAGTGGTGCAGCGATTTCTAAAAACCTACCCCAATGTGCATGATCTCTTGACCAAGGTGCGCCGCGTGTGTGCACATTTCCGTAAGTCATCTACAGCTTCGGCCGGCCTGTTGAAGCTGCAGCAGCGCTTACAATTGCCAGCTCACCGGCTGCTGTGTGACGTGAGCACGCGCTGGAACTCCACCTTCCACATGTTGGCCCGGCTTTGTGAGCAGCAGAGGGCAGTAGTGGAGTACCAGCTGTTACACGGTCGTCGCCTCTCCGTTCAACTTCCTGTAATCAGAAGTGAGGAGTGGGAATGGATGTCAGACCTCTGCGAGGTTTTACGCAATTTTGAGGAATCGACACAGATGGTGAGCGGCGATAACGCTATTATCAGTGTAACCATCCCACTTCTGTGTCTACTGAAACGCTCGCTGCTCACAATTAAAACCGACGCTTTGCATGTGGAAGAGGTGGAAATGGGGGAGGAAGAGCTTACACAAGGTGATAGCCAGAGCACCCTCACTTCGTCTTCTCAGCGACAATTGGAGGAGGCGGAGGAGGAGGAGGAGGAGGAAGACACGGTTGCCTCCGCTACAGAGGGTAGCCATGGAACTTTAGTTCCATCTCTTCAGCGTGGGTGGGCAGAAGAGGAGGAAGAGGATGAGGATATTGAGAGTCAGCCTCCTGGTGAGGACAGCGAAATCTTGACTGTTGGTACTCTGGCACACATGGCTGACTTTATGTTAGGCTGCCTTTCCCGTGACCCACGCGTTGTACGCATTTTAGACAACACGGATTACTGGGTGTTCACCCTTCTGGACCCCCGCTACAAAGAGAATTTCTCATCTCTCATTCCTCCGGTGGAGAGGACAAGCAAAATGGTGCAATACCAGAAGGTTCTTGTTGAAAAATTGCTCCAAAATTTTCCATCTGACAACGCTGGCGGCAGAGTACGTGCTACCTTGGCCAACCGAGAAGGGGAGAAAAGGGGAGCACACAGCAGTTCCGAGAAAGGCAGGGCAACACTCTCCAAGGCGTGGGACACCTTCATGACACCCCGCCAGCACCCTCACCCTGATGCGCAGCCTAGTGTCACAAGGAGGGAAAAGTTTTGGAAGATGGTGAAGGAGTACGTAGCAGACCGTGTCAGCGTCCTCAATGATCCCTCTGTGCCTTACAACTACTGGGTGTCCAAGCTGGACACGTGGTATGAACTGGCACTCTACGCCTTGGAGGTGCTGGCCTGCCCTGCCGCCAGCGTTCTGTCTGAGCGGGTATTTAGTGCTGCTGGTGGCATCATAACAGATAAGCGTATCCGCCTTTCCACCGACAATGCTGATAGGTTGACACTTATAAAAATGAACAAGGCCTGGATTTCCCCTGACTTCTCCACTCCACTGGAGGAAAGCCCCGGGGGAACATAAACTCACTTTATATATGTTATTTACAATGATGGGAATACTCTGTATTCCCATTCACCCCTTCCACCCCAAAAACGGGTATATGGTTGACTCTTAATGTTCTCATCCTCCTCCTCCTCTTCCATATGCCCTGGGATATAATTTTTATATAGGGCCAGCTCACCAGCGTGCCCTGGGATATAATTTTTATATAGGGCCAGCTCACCAGCGGGCCCTGTGATATAATTTTTATATAGGGCCAGCTCACCAGCGGGCCCTGTTTGCCAATTTTTATATAGGTCAGCTCACCAGCGGGCCTTCTCATATAATGTTTTATTGGGTCAGCTCTCTAGCGGGCCCTCTCATATAATGTTTTATAGCGTCAGCTCACTAGCGGGCCTTCGCATATAATGTTTAGGATGGTCAGCTCTGCAGCAGACCCTCACCCATAATGTTTTAGATGGTCAGCTCAGCGCACGTTTCCCTCTTAATCATGGCCTCAGTTCTGAAAATCAAGGAAATTTTTGGGAGAATTTGCCTCTGCGCACGTTTCCCTCTTAATCATGGCCTCAGTTCTGAAAATCAAGGAAATTTTTGGGATAATTTGCCTCTGCGCACGTTTCCCTCTTAATCATGGCCTCACTTCAGAAAATCGATGAAATTTTTGGGAGAATTTGCAGATGATATACAAGTAAATATACAGCAAATACTGTTTGGTAACAATTTTTCGCCTAAAGTCGTTTTTATTTTCCTTTTTGTGTGTTTTACGGTCAGTCTGTAAAAATGGCGTACTACGGGCGAAAGATCGTTCCCAGCAGCGATGTTGGAGTCCAAGGTGCATCCAGACATCCTCCCTATGCTGTCCCTGAACCATTTCTGTAGTGTTTCCATCTTTTTCTGCCCTTTTCCTATGGACCAGGCACCCTCCCCTCATCAGAGCAGGGGGTGCCTGGTGTAATGCTCGAGTCCTCCCATTGACTTCAATGGGGCTCGGGTGTTCGGCCGAGCACTCGAGCCTCAGGGGGTGCTCGGTCAGAGCACCCGAACATCCGAGCATTGGGGTGCTCGCTCATCACTAGTCGACAGTATGCACCGAGATGTTTTCTCGATCATATCCCTGTGAATCCACCACCAATCCTCTAACATCTCCATGAATCACAATGCCTTTTGGCAGGTTTACAATTTTGCATGTGCAAATGCAGGTTAGTGAGCTATTCTTGTATTCATTGGGTGGGTTTATATGTATATATCACCACATGCACTAAGGTCCGAGAGCTGCCTTTGCTGTCGAAGTTCACAGTCCCAACATCGCCAGCATGAGGTTGGGATCTTCCTTTAGCACTATGGAACCAGAGGACAGTTTGCAGTCTCTGCTAAAGAGCAAAGATGGCAGCTGCCTACCATAAGCCTTTCAGTGCCATAAGATTGTGGATTGCACACCTCTATGGCACTGAAATTACTCCAGATTGAGAAAATGTCAGAGAAGCTATATATCACAGCTTCCCTGCCCTTCTGTACTGATAGCCCACTCAGCTGGCTCAATCTGCAGCCAGCTGATTCTGCAGTGGAGTGCCTTGCAAGTCCTGTGTTTACCCGCATTAGCGGAACAGCTGATAGCCCACACAGTTGCTTCAGTCACTATAAAAGGGCAGATAAGCTGTGATCTATAGCTTCTCTGCCATTCTCTCATTTTGAAACCCACAGAGATGGGCTGTTCACATATTTTTGTCACTGAAAGTCTTAAAAAACTGAAAGGCTGTTTGTGGTGCTGAAGTCTGAGTGGATCCTTTTCGTTTTCCCAGTGGGCAAGTTAGGGAGCAGGGAGCATGTGCTCAGACTTCAGAGTTGCTGAACTGCTGGCGATGTGTAAGTAAGGCATTCCTTACAAATCACAAACAGTGTGACAATCCTGCATGTTAATGACTGAATTCCCCCATCCCCCTGCATAATTAATTCTTGGTGCATATGGGGATGTGCACACCACATATCACTGCAGGAGCGCAGTGAGTAATACCTGGGATTGAAGTTGATCACTCCAAGACCGGAGCAATCTCTTTCAGTCCCTCGTTCAGCGTGTCAGCACACGTGATCAGTCACATGGGGCGGCACGCCGAAATTCCCTATCTGGTCCTTAGAGGACCACACACCCCGGGAACGCTGGTCCTTAAGGGCTTAATGCATGGCTTAAATATTGGTGTAGACAGGTGAGTTTTGGGTTTTTAGAACACTGGCTGACTTTGCTCTTGGTAAGACCTGTACGGTAGTGATGAACTGCAGCTAAACCAAAAGGAAGCACCCGGGCTGGAGATAGAATGCTTAGAAGGTTGGAGTATCTTTTAAACTAGGAAATGAGGGGTTGGGTATAGCTAATAAAAATGGGGTATATAGTGTAGCATCATGGGAGTGGGAATAAATGTATCTAACAAGGAGGATCTCCTATTAAAAGAAGATATAGAAAAAAGGCAAATAATGGGAAAATACATAAAGACAACAAAATTAGTTGTATATTGGCAAATGCAAGAAGCATGGTAGGCAAAATGGGAGAGCTGGAATTGGTTATAACTGTATAACCAAAGCATGGTGGCATGATGCACATGATTGAGCTGTAATTATTGAGGGTTATTCCCTGTTTAGGAGAGACAGGATTAACAGTGAAGGGGAAGATGTGTGTCTATATTTGAAATCAAATCTAAATCCAAGTTTAAGGGGAGATATTTGTAAAGAAACTGAGATAATGTGGAGTCCTTGTGAGTAGAAATTGAATATAACAGTAAAATGCTATAAGGCGGGGGAGAAAGGGTTGTTGGTGGGTATATGCTACAAACTGCCAAATATTGATGAGACTGGTGAGGCCCAACTGTTATTGCAAATAAAACTGCATATAACATCTTGGGCATACTATAAATATGGGAGATTTTAACTATCCAGATATAAATTGGAGAAATCAGACCTGTCAGAGTGCTATGGGAAGCAGGTTTGTAAGCATACAAACATGTCACAGATGGTGGAAGGGGCGCCAAGAAATAAGTGTATTGGACCTATTTATAGCAAATTGCATAGACATGGTGCTCAGTATTAAAGTAAAAAATTCTGAAGAAAAATGGTCCGGATTTAAATTTAGGTTGCAGAAATAAAATCAACAGTATATACCCTTGGGGAACAAATGCAAAAGAAGGAGATCACAATGTGGTTAAATGCAAATGTAAAGAAGGAACTAGCACAGAAATTGGGAAAAAAAAACATTTGCACAAAGTCTGAAGGAACATAATATTTCTTGAAATACAGCATGCAACAAAGATTGCAAAAAAAACAAAGACAATTAGGTTAGGAAAAATAGAAAATGGAACTCTAGTTGCAAGAGAGAGCAAGACTAATCCAAAAATGTTTTTCAAATATGTACATAGTAAAACAGTAAAAGGGCTGCATAGGACCTTTCAGAAATAATATGGGCAAGGCTGATGTCCTGAACTCATTCTTTTCATCAGTATATACTAGGGGATGAGAAATCATATTAGAGCCTCTACAAAAAACAATTACAACTATACCATTATCAAATAAATAGTTAACACAAGAAGAGGTTGAGGTCAGACTGGACAAATTAAGACTTGCAAAGCACCCAGTTTTGATGGCATACATCCAAGGGTTCTTTGAGATCTCATGCACTGTTAGCAAAACCACTCATTTTAATCATTAAACCCTCTCTCTCCACGGGCTCAGTTCCACAAGATTGGTGTAAAGTCAATGTGGTACCTGTATTTAAGAAGGGAACTAAAACATAACCTGGGAATTACAGACCCATGAGTTTTACCTCAGCAGTGGGAAAATTACTTGAAAGGATAATAAAGGATTATATTCAAGATTAAACTTTAAAAAATAAAATTATTATCAGGAATCAACATGGTTTTATGAGGAACCGAGCTTTCTTACTAAACTAATCTTTTGAGCTTCTATGAAGAAGTAAGTAGCAAGCTAGATAGTTGTAAACATGTATATATCTAGATTTTGTAAAGCCGTTTAATACAGTGCCACACAGGAGGCTGTTGTATAAAATAAGGAAACTGAGTCTAGGGGATAACCTTTGCAACAGGATAGAAAATTGGCCGAAGTATTGGTAACAGTGTGTTGTTGTAAATGGAAAACTTTCTAGTACAGTTAAAGTTGAGTGGAGTACCTCAGTGTTCAGTACTTGATCCAAAGCTTTTTTTTTTTTTTTTTTTTTGACCTAGAAATAGGTACGGAAAGCAAAATGTTGATATTTCAAGAGAACACTAAATTATGCAGGGTAATAAATTCAGAGCAGGGTGTTTATTCTCTACAGAGAGATTTACATAAAATGGCAAACTGGGCAAACAAATGGAATATGAAATGTAATGTAGGAAAGTGTAAGGTTATGTTAGGGAAGAACAACTTAATGGATTCTTTATAGGAGACTTGTTGCTAGAGAAAAATCTGGATGTCCTTGTAAAAGTGATTAGTTTCAAACAGCAGCAGCAAAAGCAAACAAAGTACTAATTTGCATAGAAAGGTATATTGAAGCAACAGTTGGGAACAATTTTTCCTCTATACAAAATCCTTGGTAAGTTTTCACCTCAAATATGCAGTCCTGTTTTGGGCACCAGTTCTGAAAAAGGATATTCTAGAACTGGATGGAGTACAGAGAAAAGCAACAAAATGAATTAACGATTTTAAAGTGATAGTAATACTTAGAAATACGTATATTTCATTCAATAAATAAACTAAATTACTTGTACCAAGTCCTATCTCTCAAACATTGGTGGTTTGAGAGATATAAGCTGTCCACGTTCCCCTTTCCCTCCCCTTGCACGCACGTCAGCTTTCAGAGTTACAGAGGCAGATCCTGGTCCATAGACCGTCCTGCACTTTTCAGCAGCGCCGTGATCGCGCTAGTTAGGCAGAAATAATTCATTTGAACGGTCTACAACGTGTGCTTGTAAACCAGGCACACGTTGTAGACCGTTCAAATGAAGTATTTCTGCCTAACTAGCGCAATCACGGCGATGCTGAAGAGTGCAGGACAGTCTGTTGATCGGGATCTGCTTCTGTAACTCGGAAAGCTGACGTGCGTGCAAGGGGAGGAAAAGGGGAACTTGGACAGCTTATATCTCTCAAACCACCAAGGTTTAAGAGATAGGACTTGGTGCAAGTAATTTAGTTTGTAATACATATTGAATGAAATATACTTAATTCTAAGTATTACTACTGCTTTAAGTATGAAGACCATCTAGCCAAACTCGGTTTATTTACTCTAAAGAAAAGAAGGAAGCCGAAGAGGTGATCTTGTTATATAGTATAAGTATATGTAAGGTCAATATCAGGACTCAAAATTTCCACTCGCCACTAGCCAATGGTGAGTGAAAATTTAGGCCTGGCGAGTAGAAATTCAGTCCTGGTTGGTATGTCATGGCTTGCAGTGGAGAGTAACTTTTCAGGTCTGGCTAGTAGCAAAGGACTTCAACTTTTAAGCCCTGGTCTATACAAGTATCTTTCTAGTGAAAATTTTCTTTCCAAGCCCTGATCAAATAACTAGAGGCTATTTCTTACAATAAAGGAGATTTCAATTTCAGCAGAGGAAGGTTTTTTTTTATTACAGTAAGGTGTGTTAAATTGTGGAATTCCTTGCCTAAGGATGTGGTAATGGCAGATACAATTTAAACATTTAAGAAAAGATTAGATGCATTTCTAGCAGAAGGGAACATACAGGGTTATACTGTTTATTAGTAGGTAAGACAGGAAGTTCTGATAAACAAATGAATGCCCATTTTGGAGTTGGGGAGGCTTATATTATTTCTGGCTTGTATTGTGTCATGGGTGAAACTTGATGGACTTTCTAAACCTAATTTACTATGTAGTGTTCATGTTTCCAATTCGAAGTCCTACAAGCAAAGAAACAGGAGTTACACATTCACCTCTGTCAGGAACCTAACCTGGCTCTCTCCTGTCTCATTTAAAGGAGCTCTCACAGAGGAAATATCATTAACGTCCTTGTGTATCTGAGCTGTCTCCTCTGTTCAGATGCTTTCTTGACATTTTCCTGATGATCTAACAAGTATGTGGCATATACCTGATTTTATTCAAGAAGAGACATTGAGGTTATCTGTCAGTGATTCAGATGTAAACAATGGCATAAAAAAACAGGCCTAGATTTATAATCTAAATATTATGCGAAGCTGTTTTTTCATTTTTTGAAGTTATAATAAACCCTTTAAGGGCCAGAAGGATGTGCAATGCACTAGTTAATGAGATATATTACTTGCAGTTGGGCTTTTGACTTTACCAGTTGAAGGGAAACCATCACTTGCCAAGTCTTTGTTGTGCAGTCCTGCTGATCAGCTAGACCTGTGGTTCTCAATCTTTGTATGTTTGAGGCACTATAATAAACAATCTGAGATTTCCAGGGCACCCCAAACATTTTATAGTTCATTTGGCAGTGGAATAACAAATAAATAAATGTATAGTTATTCTTCGGTTTCACAATCAGAATAACAAAGTCAAATATAATATGCATAACAGTGTCCATAAAAATACATTTGAAACTCAACATTCACATTTTTGTTGAAGTTCTCTTAGAAAATGGGTGCACGGCAAGTGGATGTCTGTGTCACATTAGAGTGCCAGGACAACCTGGTTAAGAAACACTGAGATAGTCACTCACTTCAGAGTCTGAAAACACCTCAGCAGTTGTCACTATCATCCCACACAACTCCTAAACTTGTAAATGTGGGAGTTCAGGTTCAGGGGCTATGTGTGAAGCCTTTCTGGGCAGCAGTGGGGATTGAGGGTTTTTGACAGGAGTGTAGCAAGTGAGGTCAGTGGTCAATGCCATGAATTCCAGAGAAACAATAATGTAGCAATTTTAGAGAAAATCAGCAAATTGACTGTCATTGGAAAGAGAACACTCCAGCTCATATGGAGGAAGTCTTTGTAAGGGAAGGAGGTGGGAATGAGGCACTACTTGGGGAAGGGAACAAAAGAAGACTAACAGCCTACGGGACATAGTTGACCCACAGCCTATCCTGAAGTGACGTCACCAGCTCATTTTTTAAAAAAAATTACATTTCAGCACAGCCTGCATTAAATAAAATAAAAAACACAGATTACATAGAGGAGAACATTTACAGAGGCGAGAGTTCCCCTTTAAACTGAAAGCTTTATGGATAGATGAAAAACACAGAACATGAGCAATTGAGTAGTAAGCAGTCATTCAGGTTAACTCACTCAACTGATAACTATAAAGTTTTGTTGGATAATAACCTAACCAGATGCCTTTATTAAAAACATTCTAAAATGATTCCATAAAAAGACTGAGAACTACTGCCAGGGTAAAACAATTATTAGAGATATAGGCACTATATTACTTCCACTTTCTCTGCATCCTAATTAAAATCCTCACTGAAGTCATTTGAGATAATATATTCCAATCCAACTACTTGGCAAACATAAGAAATTCAACTTTCTCCGCATGCTAGTGAAACTGACATTTCAATACTGCCCACTTCTGGAAATATATATTCGTAGTTTTCAGCTTAAAGGAAACGTATCACCTTGACAAAAGTGCTTTTACAAAGGCATGGCCCCAAGTTGCAGTTGGAGGTAGCTTTCTCAGATAATAACTGAACCAACTGTGTATACTGCACTTGGAGAAAGCTAGAAAGAAGGGTCCATGCCTCTATTTCTCTTGTATCACTGATGCGATATAAGCAAACACTGACCATGCTCATGTATCTTTCTCAGACCTCCTCATTAGTTCCTGTTTTTGCTTTGTTCCTGCATTACCATTATTGCAAGCATTGCTCTGCACGAACATGCTCACTATCCAGCTCTGGAAACTTAAACTCCTCTTGAATCTACATAATTATAAAATGAAACATTAGGGCCATATGCACAGTCAAAAGTGAAGCAATTCTGGGCAAGCCACCTATGCCATAAAATTTCCGACTGACTGAAATAGGCCTTTTAAAGAAGAATTACCAACTCAAAAAATGATTCCCCGCTTACCTTACTGTGGCCAGAAAATCATAATAGTCCTTCTGAATTATTGTTCTTGTGGCATTATTCAAGCAATAATATCTTCATTCAGTTCTTGATGTCTTGTCCATGGAGGTAGATATAACAGTTGCAAGATCACACAACCTCACCCCTAGGGTCCTTAAAGAGTTAAGTAGGCTGATTCACTCTGTCTGCTTCACTTTGAAAACACTCCCAGCAACCGTCATGTCTGCCTTCATGGATATGACATGTAGGACTGATTGAAGATGTTATTTCTTGAGCCAAGAAGAAAATCAAAATTAATAAGGGGCATTAAGATTTTCTGGCCATGGTGAGATAAAGTGGAATTTTATTAGGAAGTTTCAGTTCTCTTTTAACTCTTTAATTGCTAGAGTGGTTTCCAGCACATTGTTGTATCAATCAAAGAGTTAAAAGAAATTAGCCTTTAAAGGGATAGTAATACTTCGTTTTAATTTTATTTTATTTTGTAGGCATTAAAAAAAACATGAAGAATGATATAAGTCTTATCTCTCAAACCTTTATGGTTTATGAGATATTCACAAGCAAAGTTTCCCCCTCCCGCCCCTTTTACCTAGTGTAAGCCATCTCTTCTCAGATGTGGAATGCAGTCTATAGACTGGACAGATAACAGAAGGGGACACTCTTTTTCCTATGAAAACAATGAAATCCCTGCCCCCCTTGACAAGCTTTTCAGGTTTTTCTCTTATCTTAATTGAAGATTGTCCCTCTCTGCAGTCTACCTGGGCACCTCCCTTCTGCTCTGGCTGAAAAGTGTTACATCAGTAAAAGGGGCGGGAGGGGGACACTTTGCTTGTGAATATCTCTTAAACCATAAAGGTTTGAGAGATAAGACTTATATCATTCTTCATGTTTTTTTAATGCCTACAAAATAAAATAAAGTTAAAACGAAGTATTACTATCCCTTTAATAATCTGTCATGTAGAATATCCCACACATTTTCAAATCCCCTTACAATATGAACCCCTTTTTCTCTTCCCTGAGACAATCAGATTCACTATGCAGCACTCAGGTGTCCACTGATCCACTCTCCTCCCCATCATCAGTAGATGATCTTCTGTTCTTGTACTTCATACCAAAACATGTTTCCTTGACTTATCATGTTGTTTACCCATAGTCTTTCAAGCATTACCTTGTGTTATGAATGTGTTAATAAACCCTCTAGCTTGGATACTCTGTCAGGCTTTTCTTAACTCCTGATAAATAGGGTGGAGGATGTGTGAAAGTAAATAGCTCTGAAGAGTGTGCTGTGGAGATGATTTACATGCACACACACAATCTTCATACACTCTCCACCTCATTAGCACTCCATCTTACAAGCATAACTGATCATCAATAAATTGTGACACATCCTATGATTTATGCCATTGACCTGCCGGATAAAGGTCATTGGATATGTTGCTAAGAATTTTTTGTTACCTAATTACAACTCAGAGATCAGACGTAAAATTTCATCTGACCTTTGATCCATAATGAGAGAAGCTCTCTGTTTCTTAACAAACTGACATATTTTCCATGGGATGTTAGTCATTTACTTGATAAGACCTCTGCAAGATTAGAACACACAGCAACTGTAAGCAACTTTCATGTCTTTAGCTTTTGCTGTACTTCATTCCCTGTTCTCCTCAGACAGCTGTTGGTTGACTGAGGATGATGGGATTTGTGTTCAGCAGAGGAAACTATCCACACTCGAGGCAGTATTCAATAAGCTAAAGAGGTGCAATTCTGGGCAAACCAACTATACCACAGGGGTAATATAAAAATTCACAGAATTCCCATTGATTTAAAATGAGGCATTTAACCAGAAAGGTCTCCAAAGCATTGCATCACAGTGCAGTGGAGGCCTTTCTAGCATTCAGTGGGTTAACCCTTTGCGTGCCAGTGGGGTACGGAATGCATTGCTTTGCAATGCATTCTGTACCTCTCTGGCACTCAGAAGGATATATGTTGCATTGAAATTATTGGAAATGTTAATATCTGCCCTATAGTGAATTTGGATTGCTCCAGAATCGAATTGCTAGCTTATTTAACATGCTCTTGCTGTGCACTAGAACGCATTACAGGCATCTTCTGAGAGAATGCTAATTGCAGCATTAAACAGGTTAACCTATGGATGTTTGGATGCTCAAACATCCTTCAATTTCATAGTTCATTCCAAAATCTATATAGTTATGACATATTTTAAGAAAAGTTATAAATTGTGTTTCCACCCTACCAATCATTAGAAAATTGTTGATATAGTTGGTAATATAGCAGATTCAACAGAGCATTCATAGTACTGATTATGAAAACAGAAGCCTTTGTCACAAGTGTTATTACCATACAGAATCTGGGGAACAAGACAAAATGATATTTATACTGTTAAATTATATGGGTTTTTTTCAAGCATCATTTTGTTAATTTTTTTTTTTATCCCTTTAAACCACTGAATGCCAGAGGTTATCCAATGCATTGAAAACAATGCGTTGGCTACCCCTCTGGCACTCAAAGGGTTAAGGACAAGAGGTGTGCAACGCGATGCAAAGAAAGGTTTACAACACCCATATCATCCTTAAAGTGGATGTTTCTTTGATTTGAAAAAGTCATTAAAAGCTGCCTATGCATCATGTTAGCCAAAAAGACCAACAAATATAGTTAAAGGCATAGTAATGCCTTACTATAGAGACATCCTCCTATATAATAATTTGCTAGGATGTTTGTCACGATGCAGTTATATGCAGTAGAGACTGCACGCTTTCGGACAGTCTGTACTGTGCATGATTGCATCGTGTGAGTGAGTCGACTCAAGACTGCATCATGTGGAGCAGTGAGGTAGCGGCCTCTTAACCCTTTGAGTGCCAGAGGGGTACGCAATGCATTGCGTACCCCTCTGTAACTCAAATGGATAACATCACCTGGTCCTTGGACTGTGTACACAGGCTTTTACACTAGTTGTAGATAATTTAGTGTATATATATATATATATATATATATATATATATATATATTTTTTTTTTTTTTTTTTTTTTTATAGAGAAACTTACTAATCTAAGTGTCCTTAAAAAATCATCACACTTATATTGAACCCCAAATCCTATTTATAATAGTGGGATGCATATACTTGTAATTTCAAGAATAATTGCGGCATTAGTGAAAATAGAACTTTTTAGGCAGGCAGGCAGTGGGGAACAGAGCAGACTCAGAGATGCCGTCTCTGCAAGATGTCTGCACTGTCCACCCCTTCACCTCTACATCTGGGGAGTTGAATGCCTGGTTGCCTTAAGGCACCGGAAGGGAATGATTGTGCAGGAGCAGAGAGCGCCTACTGCAAGATCCCTGCCAGTGCCTGTCTGCATAAAAAGTTCTGTTTCTCACTAAAGCAGCAATTATTCTTGAAAATACAAGTACGTAGATGCATATCGCTATTGTAATTAGGATTTGGGGCTCAATATAAGTGTGATGATAGTTCCGCTTTAATGTTGTATTCTTTGTTTAGTTTTATTTTAAAGTGTTCGCTTTCCCGCCCCTTTTCCCTGCGTCACACTTTCTGCAGAGCAGAAAGTCAGATGGATCACGAGGGACAATCTTCTGTCAGCATAAGGAAAACCTTGCCCCACATTGTCAACGGGGGCAGGGTTTTCCTTATACTTACTGACTGACAGAATATTGTCTCTTGTGCGATTTGTCCAGTCCTCACAGCCAGCGTGTATACGTATGGCTTGCTGCCAAAAGCCGACAATAAGTTCCAATCTACCCTTGCAACAAAGTATTCAGTCAGTGTGCTCAAGAATACTTTGTTGCAAGGATAGATTGGAACTTATTGTCGGCTTTTGGCAGCAAGCCATATTATATATATATATATATATATATATATATATATAATATATATATATATATATATATATATATATATATATATATATATATATAATATATATATATATATATATATATATATATATATATATATATATATATATATATATATATACACGCTGGCTGTGAGAACTCTGAGGTTTCTACAGCCCAGGGCTCACAAGCGACTGGCAGTGTAAGGGTGGCTCATAAAGATAATGGAAGTTAGATCCCTATTATTTACTAAGAGCAGATCTCATAAAATAGAGTTTAGGCTACTCATTAGAATCAAGATATAGGTTTATGTAATATTGCGGAACACTGTTTCCACTAATTCTTTTAACCCTTTGAGTGCCAGATGGGGTAGCAAACACATTGCAATGCGTTGCTACCTCTCCGGTACTCATAGGGTTAATCTTGCAAAACAAAATACGAGGGCATGTCGAAAAAAGAAGAAAAATGTCAGATAAAAATGGTGAAAGAAAGTCATGGGAGCACTATAGTGGAATTTTAAAGGGGGAGGGGGGGGTTAAAATGTCAGATGTACAATATTCGTCGAATTAATATGGTGAAAGAAAGCACTATAAGTCGGATTTGGAAGGGGAAGGGTTAAATTGTCGACTATGAACAATATTAGTCTAATTAATGTGGTAAAAGAAAGCACTGTAAATCGGATTTGGAAGGGGAAGGGTTAAAATGTGGAATGTGAACAATATTAGTTGAATTAGTGGTGAAAGAAAGCACTGCAAGTCAACTTTTAAAAGGGGGGGTTAATATGTCGAAATGGGGCACTCTGTCGGATTTTGTTATGTGGAGAACACATCTAACACTGAACTTGATCTTTCTATCGTCAAATGTACACTTATTTCCTTGGACTTTGACTTTTTTTGTAGGCAGTAGTCGAAAAAAAGCAGACAGAGCCAGTTTTGTTACTACTCTGAAAAGAGCTGTCTACGCCAGTTTTATTTTACTGTGGTTCTGCAATAGAATACCGACGTAACACGTTTGCAAAATTCACGCTACTTGTTTTTCTTGTAACGCCGGTTTTAGCGCAGGTAATAGAATCGAGCCCCTAGAGAGGGTAGCATTGTGTACCCACTCATAATCAAGTACAAGTCGAATCAGGGGCCAAATAACTGACCCCTGCAGTTCTCTGGCTACTTCCATGATGGACCTGAACGCTGAGACTCAAAGTCTTGTAGTACAGGTGGCAAAGGTGCACGTGCAGTCCCAGGTGTTGAGTTCCCAAATTTAACACTTACTGGTTATGCAAGTAGCAGTACAGCATTGAAAGCCCATAGCTTATAACAGCCCCGTGTCTACATACAGATAATATTTTCTGAAAGGTATAAATAAAGATATGATACATTCACAGCACATCTATTTGAATCTTTATGAATAAGCCTCCTCTACTTGGAGAACAAAGATTTACTTGAATGGATTGGTGTTAGACGTGATAGCCATTTCAGCTCTGTGTGTAGGAATCCTGGACATTACTGGAAATTCCTCAGCTGTAGCTGTATCCTCTGGCTGGGAGTACAGCTGTACACTTTATCCGGAAATGCCCACAGTGCAGACTTCTGCATTAAGTATCATTTCGACACAATCAATAGCCTGTACAAATGGCCATGCGGCATGTCACTCGGCCTGAATTATATTTCCAGACACTCCACCTGTTTGACAAAGTAAAAGATGCTGCTTTTGTTTCCCTGCTGAAATCCAGAAACACTCCACAACACACGTCAGGCCTGTCGTGTTCTCTCCCTGATATGTCTGTCGGCTTGTTAACAAGCTGAAAAGCACAAATGGAAATAGAGGCATAGAGAGAAGAGCAGCACATTCCTCCTTTCCATAGCTAGAAGCATTTGATGGTGCAGTGCTCTAAGACCAGCTATGTGTGACTTTAAGACTGTCACTGTATCGTGTGTCCCATGAGATTTATACTTGGCAATGACTTTGCCTCTTCTGCTTTATCCATAGCAAACATATCAAGAGGAATGCTGGACTGGTGCTTCAACACAATGAGGCTGTATGGAGCAATTCTGGAGCAAATCATCTTCACCATAGGGGACAAATAAATATTCCAATTGCTTTATATGGGGCTCTAACCCCTTGAAGTCTCCAATTTATTGCTTTGCAATGTGTTGAAGAACTTTCTAGCATTCAAAGTGTTGAAACCTCCATTTAAATTAATGAGGGTTATGGTAAATTTAATTTTCCCTATGGTGCGCTTCCTTTACCCCAGAATTGCTCCAATATTTATTTTTTATCCAATTGCCCCTGTTATGGGAACCACCATGCCCTTGGCTCCTGGAGGGGCCTGGGGGTCAGTCCCCTCCCTAAAGATCATGGATTCCACTCCCAGGGAAGCTCCTTTGCCAGCTAACACGTCCCCTCTCGGGTCTAAGTCACCCTGTGCTTATTGGGGGAACAGAGTGACTGGGAACACCCAGTCTGGTCTGCCCAGACCAGACCCAACAGACTAATCAGCTCGGAGAGCTGGGGGCATGTAAAGAGCCATGGATCAGTGTCTGGCAGCTTGGTTGGGGTTGGGGGAAAGCAGGCGTTCCAGGGATTGGTTGGTCAGCCACCCGCCCATAGCGTCTGATAGGCTAGAGGCGGGTGAGACACCAGAGGCCAGGATTGGCCACATTATCCTCTGCCTTGGATTGGCTGGGGTTTGAAGGCAGCTGAATCAAATTATGTAAAATATGCTTTGGCACAAAGGACACTGTTGTGAATATGTATTCTGGCCCATTGTATCCAGCCCCAGCCCTTTGTTCTAATGTTTACCCACCGCCCCTCACTATTGTCAGTTAATGCACTCATGTCTGGCCCCATTGTCCTATGTTCCCACTGTTCCATTGACCCTGATGTATCTCTGGTATTCCACACATTGTTCCCTTACCCCACTGTTCTGTATATAAGTCTTCTGGTTTGTACAATAAATAGTTCCGGTTACCTTGACACTAGTATTGCCTGGTGATTCGGGCTATATTGCGGTATGCTGCTGGAGCCCAGTCTAGCTGATATTGGAAGAAGTGACCGTTGACGGGGGACACCAAGGCTGGGTGTCCGTTGGTACCGTTACAGCCCCATTGTATGAAAAAAGATTTAACAAATCGATTTATACTAAAGCATGACTTAAAGGAGCAGTACATTTTGCTTTTCATGTTTAAATAGTTTTTTTCTGCTGAGTAAAACCAGAGCCAGTCAGTTGTTTTATTCAAATGTTATAACAGTTCAAATTATCAGGAAGTGCATAAAAGCATCATTGCTTCTTGAAAGTTCAAACTAACAGGATGTGACTCAGCAGTTTTGTCACATTCTATAAAAAATTGTCAGTGACTCACCTCTCATAGAATGCAAAAGAATAACGAATTGAAATGCGACCACTAGAGGGCACTGTTATTGCAATACAAAAGTTTAAACTGTAATATCTCTGGATATATGCATTTCTCGAGGGTGGCAGTACTCTTGTTTTACTCAGCAGGAAAAGTATTACAACCTAAAAGAAACTGCTCTTTTAACATACTGTTCTGTTTGAAAAGAATACAGAAGCTATATGGGTAATGATGTGCAAGTCTATCTGTGCAGAAAAGTCAAAGTGTAATTCTTACAACTAGATGATAAGGTACTTTTTGCATGTCTCGATGGAACACTAACGCCTCCTAACAGTTTGAGCTGTATATATTTTTGAATGAAAACTATCTCAGCACTGAAGAACCCTTTTACCCTTTATTGCTCCTTTAAGGTAAGTGGGAGTTTATCGTTAGATGTTAGTGTTCCTATAGCATTCTTGTTTTAACACTTTAACCTTTTGAGTGCCAGAGAGGTATGGAACGCATTGCAAAGCAATGCATTCCGTACCCCTCTGGCACTCAAAGGGTTAACCCACTGAATGCTAGAAAGGCCTCCACCACACTGTGATGCAATGCTTTGGAGACCTTTCTAGATTTCTTATGGTTAAAAGCCTCATTTTAAGGACCAGGGTGTGTGCATCACATTGTTTTACAATACGTTGCACAACTCTCTGGTCTATAAAGTGTTAATATAATTTCATCCATGGTTGGGTACAAAGTTCTGCTGTATTATAGTAACTAAAACACAAACCTTTATTTGAATAGTTGGTACAGAGAAACTGTTTTCACTGTTTAGGGCAGTATGTTCAAAGGAAAAGTGGAGGCGCTCTGGGGCAAACCATTTGCCCTATAAGGGAAATAGAAAAATTCAAAAACGCCAGTTGGTTTAAATGAGTATTTTTCCCCCTTGAATGCTAGAGAGGTCTCCAATGCATTGTGAAGCTATGCAATGAATGTTAGAGACATCTACAATGGGTTAGAAACACATTTAAATCAATGGGAATGTTCAGTTCTCCCCTGTAATGCAAATGGTTTGCCCCAGAACCCCTCCACTTTTCCTTTGAACATACAGCCCTTTGGGGTTTTGGCTAGATAGCCCATAAACTCTTCTCATTCCTGAACAATGTACTTGTATATTATTCTAGCTAAGAAGCTTTTTGGGTTGAGACGCATGTCTACATATCTGGGAATTTTGACGTGTTGTCTCACAAGAGGGGAGTCCTGTAGTGCCAAAGGGGTGAGAAAAATGATGTGAATGATGTCAAAAAGGGGCAGGGCTTACCCGCAAGTGGGGGGGGGGACTTAACAGGAGTGAAAAAAATGGCAAAAATAGGCTGGGTGAGGAGGAACATAATGGGAAAGAGCAGAAAATCAGTGTGAAAACCATATCTACAGTGAGGCTGTGCAGGGTGGAAGAGAGGAAAATGTATCTCTTAAATGCCCAATGCACATCTGATTATCTAGAATAGGGGGACACAAACATTTCTTCTCTTATATGAAAAAAGAAGGAATCCACCCCCCAAGCCAACTGAGTACAAATGTGACAACTTACACATCTATTTTACACCCTTCCAACATTATAGTGTATCTGCTATGTCCTGTGGTCAACTGCTAAAAGGGGCTAACATTACTTCAGGTCTCCATCAAGTTGGTATTTTACCAGCATTACAGTTAGAGATAATAATGACAATAACAATAAACCAGCAAGAGGATTGCTAGTTTTTCTCCAAGCAAAGGTGGTAACTTTAAACAGCAGCAAATCCTTGTCTAAGAGTTTATATGGATTCTATACCAAAGATGACTTGTGCCTTGACCTTGCAAACAAGCTCACCAGTTACTTACTGGCTCCCTTCATCTATCATATCATTGCCTGGCTCTCTTCTCTCCCATCTGCCCATAATCCCCTGCCCCTCCTCTCACCCATTACCTCAACATCTAGTGCTATAGCAGGATGCAGGACACCCTGCTGTTAAAATGCCCCTCTGTCCCTAACTGTCACAGGGAGATTTCCATTACTGATTTTCTTTATGTTCTGTAGGTAGTGTTGTGACACGTGTTCAGTTCTATAACCTCCTGAATATAACATGCAATAAAGAGGAAAGCTAACTCCCACTCCACACTTCTCTTATACTACCAGAGAAGGCATATGGAGCTGAAGGAAGAACAACTCCGCACTATATGTTACATTCAGCACTTGGAGGTAATAGCAAGAAGACACATCATCATTAGGTGTATAAATTACAGGTAAAGAGCATCTTCGAGTTTTTTTGTGACATCTAATGGTACTTATCTCCTTATTAGTAATGGTGCAAGAGGGTTGCATAGTGCAGAAATGTTAATGCACTTTGAAGACCTATTGCCTACTGCACACTATACACAGAGTTTTCTACTAGTGGAACAAGACTGGTGTGTCAGACCAATGGACACACACATACACGGTCGGTCCGACACACCGGCCTTGTTCCATTGTCTATTAGAAGCAATAGACACCCAGCCTTTTTCCACTGTCCGTTGGAAGTAATAAGCACACACATATACATATATGGATATGTCTATTACAACCAGTGGTCAATGGAACAAGGCTGGTGTTTCAAGACCATGTATGTGTATGTCTATTACTTCCAATGGACAATGGAACAAGGCTGGTGTGTCAGATCATCTATGTGTATGTCTATTACTTCCTTTGGACAGTGGAACAAGGCTCGTGTATCAGACCGTGTATATGTGTGTGCTTATTACTTCCAACGAACAGTGGAAAAAGGCTGGGTGTCTATTGCTTCTAATGGACAATGGAACAAGGCCGGTGTGTCGGACCGACCGTGTATGTGTGTGTCCATTGCTTTCAATGGATTGTGGAACAAGGCTGGTGTGTCAGACCGTTTATGTGTGGGTATATTACTTCCAATGGATAGTGGCACAAGGCCGGGGTGTCAGACCGTGTATGTGTGTCTATTGCTTCCAGTGGATAGTGGAACAAGGCTGGTGTATTTGACTGTGCATATGTAGGTCTATTACTTCCAGTGGATAGTGGAACAAGGCTGGTTTATCAGACTGTATGTGTAGGTCTATTACTTCCAGTGGATAGTGGAACAAGGCTGTTGTGTCAGCCCGTGTATGTGGAGATCTATTAATTCTAATGGACATTGGAAAAAGGCTGGGATGTCAGACAGTGTATGAGTGGTTCTGGGACTACCAGTGGACAGAGTTATAAGGCTGTGGACAGAGTTACAAGGCTGGAGTGTTGACCAGTGTATGTGTAGGATGTGTAACTTCCAGTGGACAGTGCAACAAAACTGGGTTGTCAGAAACTGTATATGTGGTTCTGTGACTACCAGTGGGGCAGTGAACATGGCTGGTGTGTCAGTCAGTGTATACGTAGCTCTGCGACTACCAGTGAAACAAGACTGGGGTGTCAGGACATATATGTGTGGTTCTGTGACCCAGTGGGATATTGGAACAAAGCTGGGATTTTAGATATGTGTTGCTTTGTGATTACCAGTGGACAGTGAACCAAGGCTTGGGTGTGAAACAGTGCTCATGTACATCTGTGACAACCAGTAGAACAATGCTGGGTGGCAGCCCACCAGTGGGTTCTTTATGCACTAGTCTAACAGTGGCTCAGGGGCATGGGGCCACCTCAACAGAGGTTGCAGAGGGGGCCAAAATTTGTTTTGATAAGACACTGTCACAATCTCCTGCTCTCTTCTCTCCCATCCCCACATCCTACTCTCACATGCTCTGTCCTCCCAGCCTCTGCTCCTCTCCACTCCTACCACCTACAGTTATCATATACCTTCACTACATCATATTTCTCTCCCATTCCTTCTTCGTGCCCTTCTCCTGAGCACCCTGTAGGTTGGTGTATGTTTTATAGTCAGTGTGCAGTAACTTTTAGTGTCTGATGTTTGAATGTGTTTGCCTGTCATCAGTTCATTTCAGTGTGTGAGTTAGCCCGAATGTGCTCTTCTCCTTCACTCCTTCCTCTTCCTTGGCTAATCATATGTAATGATGTAAGGGCTGTTGAGCTCCTGACTCTTCCCTGGTCTTAAATAATGTGTGAAATTCTGCTGGTTTCATACTGGTGTGCTGTTCTATTGGTAATAATAATGAAAAGCTCTGCTAATGTTACTTAATGTTACAAAGCTCAACTGGTCTCATGTAATCGTGCATTATTCTGTAGGTCACATGTAATGGTGAGATACTCTGCTGGCATCAGGCAATGGTGTGATATACTGGTACTCACAATTTTGCTGGTCTCATGGAATGAGAATTTGCCTAGATCAGTGATTCTCAACTACTGTCAGACATACCAATAGGTCTAGTTTTAAGGATAACCCTACTTAAATACTGGTAGTTATTTCACAATGACTGATTTGGTCTGCTGGTGGCTCCCAACAATCACTGCCCTGGACTAACATTTGGGTTACATGTATGTTATAGGGCTCTCAAGCAGTAAAATAATTAGTTGTTATACACATTTTAGTCCCTCAAGGCAAAGTCTAAGAAGTTTGTTATAAACCTTACAGCAGAGGCTGAACTTTGAAATGTGCAACAAAGAATGTCCAATAAGTCTTATTAAGTGTAAAGATGGATAATTTACAGTAGCTGTACTTACTTCTCAATGTACCAATACCATTTCTCTGTAGATTTCTGGGCTCTGCTTCATCTTTGAAAAGGTTACTAGAAAATACAGTACAAAGTCAAAGACAGTAGGAAAAGGAGAGTGACGCTGGCTCAGGGTCACAAAATAAAGTTCTGTACATCCCATATTTCAGTCTGGCAAATGGTTATCAAAGGATTTGCTGTATTGATTTGATGCTTCAGCTAAACGGCTCTTTTCTGCTGCACAAATTGTCTCAGAACCCCAAGTGTCATAAATGGGAAAACTAGCAGTGAATTATTTAAAGCCCCGGTACAGAAGATAAAGCTGCGCAGTAGAGAATTTTTCTGTGATATTCCACGCAGGACACCTGCCATCTTAGTATTACCTACTAATCTTAAGTCTCTCTCTCTCTCTCTCTCTCATATATAGTGCGTGTAATATGACTATTAATATGTCTGTACATAGTCATGTTATTTATTTGATATCACAAGTTAAGTTAATTTTAAGAGTAAGGATTGCAAACCGTCACTAGATCTTATAGACCATAATTTAGGTTTGAACCCAGAACACTTATTGAGTATAGGCTTTGAGTTCGGATACCTGCTCATTGTATGTCCCCATCATAGTCGTAGCAGGCTTGATCCAATTCCCACCAGTAAAACTATCAGTAGGTCAAAAATTATGCCAAACTGAATGCACATAGTGGTACCATCTGAATCCAATTGCCCTACCAACAGGAACTACGAGTGTTGGAGCACAGATCCCATCTTGTGGCCCACCGTTCATTGTGTGTTTTTTGTTTCCAAAACTCCCACAAAGTAGCATGAGAAATGGGATCAAAGGAAAACCACTAACACTCCGTGTTTGACAGTGTCAAACAGTGAGCGTGAGCTCGAAAACAGTCATCCTCGCTAACACTAGCGCTAACAAGAAAGTGAAACAATACTAGCCCTAACACAGTCCAATTACCCATACTCCATAGTTGTAACACTTACCTGTCAGCTACTGTCAGTCTTCTTCTGTAATCTTCTATCCCCTTACTCTGTGATGTTCTTCTATTTTATTTTCTTCTTTCTTCTTGTTGTAAAATCGTGTTCCTCAATGAAGTAATAAAAATCAGTTAGTCATTCATGCCCCTGAAGTTATATGTGTAATAGCTGTATGCTGCAGAAAAAAAAGCAGGTGAAATATCCCCCCCTACCCTTCATACCTCTCGGGTCGTTGTCTGAGTCATTCTGAGGTACATTTGAACAGAAACTGGCTTTTGTATGGCTAGTCTCTGTTCAAAATGGTTCCCATGCCTCAACTGGCTGGGATGTGGGGTTACACACTTCTCAGCCAACCAGCTTCTAGTGGGTTTAGTCATCCCTCCCGGTAGAAGGTGATTGGATGGGAGGTGCGTAATCTCAAATCCCAGCCAATAGAGGCATGTGAACCATTAAAAGCCAGTGTGTGTTCATATTTACTTCAGCATGGCTTGGGCACAGGCCGAGAGGTATGAAGTGGGGGGATTTTTCAAATGTTTTTTTTTTTTGACGCAGACAGCAGCAACAGTATACAGCTATTACACCTACCACTTGTGGCATGAATGACTAAGTGATTTTTATTTCTTCATTGAGGAACAATATTTTACAACAAGAAGAAATATAAGAAAAACAAGAAGGAAGATAAGATCACAGATGAAAAGGATGGAAGACAGAAAATTGCAGAAGAAGACTTACAGTGGAAGACCTGAGTGCTGAAGGCCCCACTGGACAAATAATTTACAGGTAAGTTTCTTTTCATGGGATGGAGCTTACCATAGGGGCATTAACCCTATGAGTACCAGTGGGGTACACAACGATATGCAATACATTGCAATACCCCACTAGCACTCATAGGGTAATTTTATTTTATTAGGGACCCATATCAATACATCCAGGGGTCATTTAGCTTTTTTTCCCACTTCAATTCCAGTACCAGTGGTTTTTAACATATGTTAGGGACGCAGCACCTACTTTTTGTAGGCACAGATTTTTGGCGATAAAGTGGAGTCATTTAATCCTTCAAGTGCCAGAGGGGCACACAACTCTTTGCAATGCACTGTTTAGTCCTCTGGCACTCAAAGGGTTAACACATGTTACTACCCAACGCATGGAATTGAATCACAAATTCAACATCTTTTTCATTGCTTCTAATGGGAGCAAATTTAGTGCCCAAAATGTTTTTTTTTTTTCCTTCAGTAGTTTGTCACAGCACAGGTAATTGCATACCTGATGTTGACTTAATACTGCCAACGGTACTTTTATTTTTTAATGGGGACTATTGAATGATTTTGGATATTGTGTTAGGTCACATTAGTCATGCTAGTAAAGACCATGGTTGAAGACAATTGGGGGTAACCTTCTGAAACAAAATGGTAATTGACAGCTCCCTAAGAGAATCCTGAAGTATCTTGGTTTTATGCAGTATTATTCTGGCTGAGTGGAAAATATTATAATATATATAAAAAAGCCAGTTGCCTTCCAGCAAGAAGAAGAAGAAAAAAAAAAAAAGAAGATAGCGCAAATAGTGAAACACCATCAGATGTACTCAAGTGTGATAAAGAATTGTACTCACATTGTCACAATGTCAGACAGGTTGATATCAAGCAGTCTGACTAGAATCGCTTGCAGGGAATCATTAAACAGCCTCTGCTCGAGTACAGGGCCGGATTTATAATAAGGCAGAGTAGGCATCCGCCTAATGGCGCACCCCACAGAGGGGCACCTGTCATTGGGATCGTGTTTTTTTTTTGTTTTTTTTTTTAAAATTAGCCAGCCTTATGATGCATGGCTAGCACAGATTTTCCATCTTCTTCCCTCACTCTAGTCTATCTGCATGACTGCGTCGCTCACATGGTGTGTCACAGTCAGGAAAACGTCAGACCTCAGTAGCTCTTGGGGATTCCTGGGAAAGATTGTGGCGAGTGCGTGCACCAGCAGCCAGCCCAAGTGAGTGAAGACTGAATTTGAGGAAGGAAAAGGTTCTTTCTCTATGGGCTGAGTGCTCCCACTGCTTGGGTAGATGGCTGCTAGTGTCGTGCGGTGATCTCTTTTTGCAGAAATTGCAGCTGGCCTGGCCAGCACCTACCTGGCAGCCTGGTGCAGCAGTCACAATAAAGAGGGATTTGGGTCTCAAAGTGTGGGGGGAGGGGGAGCTTCAGATTTCTGTGCCTACAGGCTCCTGAGATGTAAATCCAGCCCTGCTCGGGTATTCTTAACACCAGATCCTGATCTTCAAATCGGAACTCAGGTTACCAGATAACGGTATAAAATATTTATTTAAAATTCATTAAAAGATGTTTACAATACTTGTAACTGGACCGTAATAAAATGGTTCGAACGCTAACGTGTTTCATGGGTGTTAAGCCGCTTTTTAAAAGCTTACATGCCCGTTTAAAACAATAGTACAATGAATGAACGAGAGAATAAATGAGAGAGCAGCCGTGTTGGAGGTACATTGTTCTACATTGTGTCTGGGGGCAGTCTGAATTACCCAAGTTGCTTTTGGAGTTGGAGGAAACATATGTTTTTACTCCAAAAACTTATTTTGTGAGTAGGCACCTGCTGGGTGTAAGTGATGGTCAATATTTGGATATTTTGATATACACAGGGGCACTCCCTGTTTTTTGTTCTCCCTTCCTTTTTCTATACAAATGAAGCCGCACAAAATTAATTAAAGAACAAGGTTTAGAGACCTAAGAGCAAGGAGGACCACAAAAGCTGAAGAATCCTGTGATATACTACAGGCTGATATTCAAGAGCACACAAAGTAAGAGTATCTAAGCATAGGGCATATTGAAGGTGGGAAGTTATTCACTGTGTGCATTGTGAGTCCCATAGGGGAAACGTTTAAGCTTGATATTCCCTCTCTGATCAGCTTAGCACCCCAGTTGCCAGCTTATGCCTTGATCTGTACCCAACAATATAAGCTAAATAGGCCTCACTCGTATCCCATTTACTCTAATGTGGTCTCCAAATGCTATATTTTTCATTCTTTAATTTTCAGTAATTTTCTATTTTTATTCATTATTGTTTTTATGATAATTCTGGGAAATATAATTTTATTATCCAAGATCTTATACATTATCTGTATAATCAACCTATTACACTTTTTCAGTTACTTAGATAGTGGTGGGCGGGCTGGATAGTGGGGGCAGGCCAACTCCCTGCATGATTTAAATCACTCCCCCGTTGAATCACCCAATGGGAGCAGTAACTCCTCCTTATTTAACCCTTTGAGTGCCAGAGGGGTATGCAACACATTGCTTTGCAATGCGTTGTGTACCCCAGGGGCGTCGCTAAGGGGGCTGAAGCCCCGAGTGTGTCAGTGGGCAGCCCCGAATGTCAGACAATCAGCAGACTCACTCTTCCTGCTGTTTATCCTGAGGCTGGCTGGCCGCTGCCCAGCAACTTGTGGGCATATATAGCTTGGAACAGCAGGCTGTTGCCTTACTCTGTTCTCAGCTTCAGCCCACAGCCATCCGCTCCACACTGGCTCTTCTAGCACTTCCTGGTGCCTTGCGATGAGGCCATCAATATGCATCTGAAGTACCAGAGTTGGCAGTGTGGAGCCCATGGCTCTACACTGAAACAGAAAGCAGAATGGGGCAGAGCAGAAGAGAAGGTATGAGGAACAGTATAGATGGGGGAAACATATGGCTACCAGTGGCAGGTAAACAAGGCTGGTGGGTGTCACATTGTATATGTGGATAATTTGTGGGCTGGCTACCAGTGGGCAGGGGAACAAGGCTGGTGGGGTCACACAGTTTATGTAGGGAATCAGTGGCTACCAGTGGGTATTGGAATAAGGATGGTGGTGGTCATATAATGTATGTGTAGAATCTGTGGCTTTCAGTGGGCAGGATAATAAGGCTGGTGGGGTCCACAGTGTATGTGGAGAATCTGTGGCTACCAGTGGTTAGGGGAATAAGGTTGTTGGGGGGGTCACATAACGTATATATGGAATCTGTGGCTATCAGTGGGCAGGGGTAAAATGCAGTTGGGAATCACATAGTGTATGTGAGGAATCTGTGAATACCAGTGGGCGGGGGGGGGGGGGCACACGCAGTGTATGTGGGGAATCTGTGGCTTCCAGTGGGCAGGAGAACAAGGCTGGTGGGGATGCACAATGTATGGGCACAATGTATGAGGGGAATCTGTGGCGACTAGTAGGCAGTTGTAGAAGGCTGGTGGGGTAACACAGTGTATTTGGGGAATCTGGGCAGAGAAACATGGCTGTGGCTACCAGTGGCCAGTGGAACAAGGCTGTGATATCATAAAGTTTATGTGCATTGTTCTGTGGCTACCAGCAGCCAATGGAAAAATGCCGGCAATCAGTGTATGATTGGCTACAGGTAACCAGTGGAACAATGATGGGGTATCACACAGTGTATGTATGGTTCTATGGATACCAGTTGCCAGTAGAAGAAGACTGAGATATCAGTTCATGTGTGGGCCTGGTGCTACCGGTGGCAAACCACTGGAGTATCAGACAGTGGATGTTTGGCTAATAGGGGCTAGAAGCGCAAGGTTATCAGGCAGTTTTTGAGGGGTTCTATGGCTACCAGTGGGCAATGGAACAATGCTGGGTATAAGCATACCTCCCAAGTGTCCCTCTTCGAGCCCCAAATCCCTCTGTCCCTCTTTCACACCCTAGTGTCCCTCTTTTTAGGACATCAGACTGTGTGGTGGGTATATAAGTGTATCACATTGCTCCACAGCAATAAAACTCACATTAATGTTTGTTTAAACATCGTTATATTTGTTTATACATTATCTGTGTAAATAAAATACTTTGGTGTTGCTCTTGAAAATTTATTCAGTTACATCAATGGCTCATATGTATTAAAGCAACCTGGTTTTATTCTGGAGTAAAACAACTGCACAATAGGGGACAAATAAAAGTTCTTAAAAACCACTGCACTTGAATAGAGTTTTTAACCTCTTGAATGCTAGAGAGGTCTCCAATGCATTGCTTTGCAATGTATTGAAGACCACTCTAGCATTCAAGGAGTTAAAACCCCTATTTAATGTGACAGGAATTTTGATTTGTTTCCTGTGATACAGTTGGTTTACACCACAATAACTTCAGTTAGTTAGAACAAAAAACAATGGCAAGAGTTGAACATAAAATGGCTTACGTCTTAACTCTTTGCATTGCATTAAATATAGATTAGTAAAATAAACATACATGTTGTGTAAGGATAACTCACTCCACACAATAGAGTTATCACTACCACTGGTGGCAGGCACTCTGTTGAATTTTGCTGTGGGCTGTAGCCCCAGATCGTTTTGGAACCTAGAAACGCCCCTGATGTACCCCTCTGGCACTGAAAGGGTTAAGTTGAGGTAATATAACAATATAACACACGGTGGCTCTTCAGTTGAGGCAGCATAGCAATATGCTGAGGGAACAAATAGTAAGTGGTGTTTGAGGCTTGCCCTCTGTAACATACAGCAAAGCATCTCTCTCCCTTTAAGGAGAAAGGGCGGGAATCAGGAAGTGGAGGAGTGACAGTTGAGACAGTTAGTGAGGTAAATGAAGAGTTGACGAGTTAAATAAAAGAGTTGCTATTAAGTTTATCCCTGAGTTTGTATTTTATGGGAACATTACACCCTCGTACTATAACAGAGTGTATGGAGGGTTACAATTATCTGTGAGAGGTGACACAGAGTGTATGGAGGGTTACAGTTATCTGTGGGAGGTGACACAGTGTGTATGGAGGGTTACAGTTATATGTGGGAGGTGACACAGTGTATGGAGGGTTACAGTTATCTGTGGGAGGTGACACAGTGTATGGAGGGTTACAGTCATCTGTGGGAGGTGAAACAGTGTGTTTGTGGGGTCATGACCCTGAGTGAGAGTGTGTGTGGACCAGGAGAAGTTATTGATATCCCCTACTTCAGGAGCGAGTGGCAGTTATATATTTTTTGTCAGTTGGATAGTGGTGGGCGGGCTGGAGGGGGCGGGCCAACTCCCTGTATGATAAACCTGCCCCCATTCAATCACCCAATGAGAGCAGTAAAGTCCCCATTCAATCACCCAATAGGAGTTATGTCTCCTAATGAGACATACATTATGTAATGAGGCATTCTGTTCAATGTGTGTTTGTTTTCTGAGGAGACATAAATTATGTTCTGTGTGAGGTACCATAAATTATGCAATGAGGCTTATTCTTTTATATATATAGATAGATAGATAGATACAGTATATACCTTATATTGTTTACACATAGAGCAGCAAGAGTCATAGCTCTGACATTTACAAAAATAACTTATGTGTCTTGCCGTTCAATGTCATTTTTTAAATATGGGCTTAAAGGACAGGGTGAGATTTCTCTACTTGGAAAGGAGTCAGTTCACAATGGATAGATGGGGACCATGCATGGTCCTCTTCCAGGTCACACACATGGAGCATGCTGTCACAGATGACTCCACCCCCACATAGTTGCCCATGTGATCCTTTGGATTGGATTGGGGTAAGTTTGGGAAAAAAAATCTGCAGAAAACCGATTAGTGACTCTTTGCACTTGCATAGAGCCACTAATCAGGCTGTCATGAGACAGACCACACCAGTCTCTTGCATGTATTCTGGGAAGGCAGAATGTCAGTACCATGTATAAACTTCACAATGGCAAAAAGCCCAGACATTTGTATTGTTTATATAAGGAACAAGGGACAATAAGGGTTTAAAGGGTAAAAAAAATTAAAAAAAATCATAAATTGCCATGCCACCCCTCCAACTCATCCACCTAAAATAAACCTCTACTTCTAGTGTGGAGTAGACGCATCAGCTGCTGATTTTGGATAAAGTGAACACACTGGAAGTCTAGAGCAGGCATTCCCCACCTGCTGTTGGATACATTTCCCATCCTCAATAGTCAGGTAATGGCTAGCTGAGAATGATGGGAACTGAAGTTCAAATACAACTGAAGTTTGCCCAACTCTGATCAGTAATTAGCTATAACAGTTACACAAATACAAAAGAAACCCAAATGTAGGTACTTTATTTTCTTTGAGTTCCACAGTAGAGAAAGTTTTTGCCCCCCCAACTCTGATGAAATTTGTCTTCGGTGACACAGGTTTGCCACCAATTAGTCCATCTGTGATCCAGCTGAGATATCCTGAAAACATGTACTGCTGGTAGCTCTCGAGGACCAGGGTTGGCTACCCCTGCAATAATGACTTGCTCCTTTGTTCCAAAGCTCCAAATGGAAGGTCACGCTATAAGGTAAAGTAACTTGCTTCCAAGCTGCACTATTGGCCAGTCCATCATCATGACATGAATATCAGAGGCTGCCAGATGGAGAACTGACAACTCTCTCCATCTTTCACATGTTAGCCAATGGTGTGGAAAGCAGAGCTGTGGGTGAAAGGATCTGCAGTCCTTGACTGCAAGGCTTTGAAGATACATTTCAGTTCCAAGTGAAGGTGAGGTTTGTGAACCCTGCATTATGATTTTATGTGTTAGCAGCATGTTGGGCCATCATATGGAAAAAACACTTCTTGTGCTACCTCTACCTAAGTGCAGTTCCCACATACTGAAAAAATAAACGGATTAAACTTAAATTCTACATAAAATATTGCTATATAAAAGTGAAAATATTGTTTTGATGTGACTTTTTATCTGATTCTATCCGGAGTTAATTTAGGTTTCTTCACAGAAAAAAAAAATCACCAATAGAATATGGAGAGGTTGCACATATCTAGCATGTGTTCATATACAACATCGAGGTAGTCAAATATCAGATCCCCAGGTGTTGGGGACTACATCTCTGTTGGGGATGATGAGATTATAGTTCCCAACAATTGGAGGTCCAACAACTGACTACCCCAGTGCTACATACTCTCCAACATAAATAAATAAACATTTCCCCCCAAAAAACAAACAAACATATGCATGATTAATTTGTACAAGATATCATATCAATGTCCTTTTCATGTTATATAGTACAAAAACAAATAGTATCTGTACATCAAATTTTATCCTAGGACATTAATAGGATTTTCATACATATGCAACTGTTAGTAATATATTTTTTGGGCAACGCACTTCAAAGATCCTACTGCTTGTGTCTAGTAAATAACCAATACCTCTTGGCATTTGAACATAGTCATCCTTGGGTACTGGCAAGGCCTCCAGAATATGTGGACCCAGTACAACAATAGCAGGTCCCTCCTTCTCAATACTTTACTATAGCCCCATTATCACAAACTTTTAGTTTCTGACCATGTTCATTTGTATAAACATATACATTTCACCCAGTGAACCTTTGTATCTGTAAGTATGTGTATAATAGTTCCTGTTCCAGCTATTCTACTTACTCATACTCACCTAGTCCCAATGCTTCTGTTCAATCAGCTGAATTGCCTCCCAGTTTTGATTTGGCTTCTCCTTTACTTCCTTGTCAGATTTATGGAAGTTTGCTTGTAATCCATGGTTCCAGAACTTCATCTGAAAATCCTTTATCTGCTCCACTGTTTACCAAATCTGGTTAATTGCCCAAACTACTCAGTCTCCAACTCTGATTACCTATCTCGGCTCAAGCTTGACCACTTATCACTATTCTGGCCCACCTTGATCTAATTATTTTCTGAATATTAGCTAATGGCTCTGACTGGTCTAATTTCTAAGTATGCCTCAGTCTCAGATTCAATGATCTGACTGTATCAAGACCTTTATCATCCACTTTGTCTGGTTGCCATGCTTGTTTCAGCTCTCCCTCCTGATTCTCTCTCTCCTGCATTAATCTGTGTTACTGTATCTGCCTACAGTCATTTGCTGCATCTTGATGTGAGAGAATTTGCCCCTTTAAAGAGGTAGGATCAAGCAAATCTCAGAAGACAGTACATATCCATAGTCAGCTCATCTAGAGTAGTGAATTAGCAACAGTACTAACATTAACTTATCTAAGCTAGTTTTTGTAAAGATAACATCAAGGTAAGTGTGTGTGTGTCTGGTGGGAGCATGGTGGCAGCTCTAAAGCTATTAATAAGGCTACCTGTGGGGTCTAGGCTAAGGTTATATAGTTACATATGGTGCACTAGGCCAAGAAATAGAATACATGGCTTTGTGTGAGCAAAAGAGGATTTTAGTGAAATTACAGTTAAAGCAGAACTACCACCGCTAAAAAAAACTTACCCCCCAATAATTCCCCATCTGGCGACTAGCTGTTCAGTAGTGCTAGTCACCAGAATTATTACCATGTTAACAAGAATTATCCATTGTTCTCGGGCTGACAGGCAGGACGGAGCACAGACATCTTTCCATAGCGACGCCTGCATGATTCCAGTTTATCTGAACGGATCAAAGGGCTTGGATGCTAGCATAAACTAGCACAGGAGATTTTCTCCAGAGGCAGGATCTAGCCTCTTAATCCTGTAAGTAATATCAGTGGAGCGGGATATTTCTCGGCCCACTGGATGACCTCCAGAACCACTGTACAAGATGACATGCTTCGAGTTCCTCCCTGGCGATTTATGTATGTAAAGTCTGTCGCATTGTCTGTTTGGATCCTCACCGGAGTAGTGCTAAGCAAATAGCCTGTATTTCCAGAACATTGCTTGGAAGAAGAGACTCTTCTTCAGACCAGAGTCCCTAAGCCATCAGAGGACCCAGGGTTGCACCCAAGTCTATCAGGTTGGCATATACAGTGATCATCACCCACTCTTGGATGATTAAAGAAAATCCCAGTGTTAGACAGAACAGACAGAATGGTTCCTCCTGCAAAGATCGTCCTTCTCCCGTGGAGACAAGAGACATGGGATGAGACGGGTGAGAGTGTTGCTTTGATCAACTGCCTTGTGTGGAATTGAGCAAAGGGGACCAGTTCAAAGGCACACACCAGGCCGCCTAGTATCCTTGCGTATTCCAGTACCATTTATGACAGCCAGGATAGCACTTGAGTCACCTGAGGGGACAGAGACTGGATCTTGTCTTCTGGCAGAAATGCCTTCTTCTGGAGGGTATCAAATATAATACCTAAGAAATGCATAACCTGGGAAGGTTCCAATGAGGATTTCTTGAGGCTGAGAACCCAGTCTTTTTGCTCCAGAATGAGGACTCCTTGAGTAAAAAAATCATCTAGATAGGGAGTCAAGGAGATTCCTGGCTCTTGTTCTGCAGTGCAAGGTTCCAGAGGAGGCATAGGGCACGAGAGACATATTTCTTCTGTGGAGTCCATGGAGAGAGTGCTCATGGGATGCAACTAAACTTGTGTAAATGACATGAATCACATCAAAATGGGTGGGGCTTACTTTGGTGTGTCCCTTGGGATCTGAGCTGTTCAGAAACCCCCACCCCCAAGCAGGACAAAAGTAGTCCAAATAGCAGACAAGGTATGAGAAAGTATATAGAAATACAAAAAAATACACTTCACTGCAACAGGTTAAACTGGAAAGAAGAGAGGAGAAACCAGCCAGAAGACAGTATACCAGGAGACAGTATACTCTCTTTCCTTGTCCACCTGCTCTGGGATCCTAGGTGACCCAGGGTCGCTCCCCAGCTCCTCAGGCTGGAGGCTGTCATCACCAGGTTCCATACTGGAATCACAAAGGGTCTCCGGTGGGGACAATTAATCCACCATTGAAGCACTTTCCTGGCCTCCAGAGACAGGTTTATCTGATGGGTGAGATGCTCCAGGTTCCATGACCACATCCTGAGAATGCCCCTCTGAAGTCTCCTCTTGTGGAACTAGGATTAGGAAACTACCTCCTTGGGCATGGATGTCATGATCTTGGTAAAGATTCTGAGTGCCGAAGCCAGGATAAACAGCAGAGCTGTGAACTAGTATTGATTACAGCCAAAAGCAAAATGTAGGTAGGGTTGGCAGTGTGGGTGGATCAGGACATGAAGATATACATCCTGAAGAAGAAAAGAGGCTTGAAACTCACCCAGGCACATTGCTCCGATGACACAAAGCAAGGAATTCATCTTGAAGCATGTGGCAACCACGTTCCTGTTGAGAAATTACAGGTCCAGTATAGGATGGCAGCTGCCATCCTTGTTTTAGGAACCACAAAAAGTTTGTAATAGAAACCTGCTCTTGGGCTGGGAAGGTGCCAGAACCTGTTTTCCCAGAAGAGTGGAAGCACGCCTTTTCTGGATTCTGGTGAACCTCTGACGAAAACAATGATATGGAGGAAGGGATCTGAAACCTATGCGGTACCGTGCTGATACCACCTGCAAAATCAGCTTGTCTGTTATGGAGGGTTCCCAGGCACCTTGTAAAAGGCAGAGACGACCCCATACAGGCAATGATGAACCAGGATTCTATGAGTCATGTGGAGGTTGGTTATCGGACTTACACTTTGCAGCTGATCACTTATGCTGCTAAGTCCATCTGGGCTTTGTGGCGGGGTGCTCTTGGAAGATCTGAGGGGGTTTGTGCCTTCTGTGTCCAAGATTGGCATGACAGAATGAAATCAATGTCTCTTCCTTGCAAAAAATGACTGCTTGGAGAAAATGTGGGGCAACAAGGTGTTTTTGCCACCCATAGCATCACTACCGATCTTAGCATTCAGAGAATGCTAAGAAATTCTCTGAGAATCTGGCCCCAACAAACTGAGCATCAGTAATGTAAGCATTGGCTTACATGATGTTGTCCATCAAAATCAGCATGTCCCCCTACGGATATCAGCACTCATAGCTTCAGTTAGTTGCTCTCCCCACACAACAATGGCCCTATTGACTCAGGAAGGCTGAAAATAGGCCTCAGTGCTGCCGCCTCCTTGGCCCCAAAGTTGGCCCTGAATAGGGAAATCAATCCACTCACCCATAAGGATCATGGGTGTTATTGGAGGAAAACACTGGAATCTTTCTTGCTTCTCCATTTGTGGCCTCAGAGACCTGAAGGGTCTCCAATGCCACCTTGATGAGCACCTCAGTAGTGGGGACTGGATCAGCCTCATAGCAATCTCCATAGGAGAATGAAGAGTCCATGTCCTCATCATTCTCCTGAGTAAAGTTCTTATACACAGGATACCCCAATAGCCTAAGTGTGACCCCTGAATACAGCCTTAACCTGTTTAAAGGTGGACAAAAGATTCCAAGAATGGAGAAACCCTTGAACAGAAGGGGGGATAGCTTCCATTGAGAATAGCAATGTTTTAACCCAAGCAGGCTCTTGTTCAGTGCTGAAAGGGCCTGGAGGAGTGGAAGGGGCCACAGCACAAGAAGGGCTATGAGTATTGTCTTTAGAAGCCCATTATGACATTAGGAACTGTGGGTAAGAGGAGTTGGGGAAGCCCCTGAATTATTAGCCTTGTATTTACACATGACCAGGAGAGAGTGTTTGAAGCTAGTTGAACTAGATTAAATATCCACAGTTTAAAGCAAATACCACAGAAAGCCCTAAAAAGTACTTATTATGCCTAGAGTTAAACTGGAGAAGAGAGAAAGGGGAATCAGCTTGTGCATAGGGTAAGCAAGGTAGAAGGTAAGATGGCCACCAGTAAGTGTGCCAGCCAATCGGAAGAAATACAGTGAAATATGACATTATGGGAGCTGTAGTTTTCTCCCTAGCTTGTTGCCTAGCAATGCCTGTTACTCTGACCATGGGCTGTAGCATGCTCTATAGACACTTAGGAAGTGGACCAGATGACAGAGCTGTAGCCCAACCCATCTCAAATAAGGTTCTCCCATAGAAGTCGATGAAGCAAAGATGGCCACAGGTAGGCTCCAGTTCTTAAAGAAGCCGCAACCTAAAATTTGTTGTCAATTAAAAATACATTGAAATTACCTAAATCTCCCTGTTGATGTCGGGGGAAGGTGATAATAAGGTAGTGAGGAGTGGAAATAAGCCCCGCAAATCACCCCAAACCAGTATAACTTCCACAATAAAGGAATAGTATGTAAAGGGTTAGATTGCCCAGTTCAAAAAGAAATTGGTACATGAAAAAAATATATATTTTTTAATTAACAAAATTATTTGTAGTGATATGTATATTTTATACAAAATTCTACTGGATTAATTTACCAGTACACATGGCCAACCTTTTTAGTTAGAATACAACTAGGGTTTATTACTTTTTAAATACAGCAATGTAGAGAAGCGGTAAGATAGAGCCACTTCAGTCTTGTAATAAAAAGGCCCAGCACTCCCATATGACCAGTTCCTTCATGCTTATTTGTTAGTTTAAAACACCAGTAATTTTAAAGATGGAGCTCTAAAAAGCAAAAATGGCCCTGCACAAAGAAGGGATTTCACTATTTATGCTGTGCACATTCAAGTGTCCCTATTTCTGTACAATCTGTTTATCAGACTCCTCACTCTGCTTACAAAATGTAAAATGTTCTTTCATCTTTTTAGGTCAAATACCTCCACATCTCTCACACCCTAACGAGGCTAGCTCTAGGACTGAACTGAGTCACATATACCCCTCCATTTTCCTCAAACCAGACCATAATTTCCTTGCATCACTTTCACATTTTGGTTACACCTTTAAAGGGATAGTAATGTGTATAATAAAGTTTAGCTCAGAGTCTTCACAATTGTTTTTATAACATGCAGAGCTAATTTTAATAACTTACTGTTCTGTAGTTCAAAGGATATTGAAGCTGAAATGATCCACCTCCCACCCCTTCTGGCTGCGTCACTCTGCCCCTCTGTCTTGACCGGATGGAGAGCAGAGAGGGACAATCTTCAGTAAGCAAAAGGAAAATCCTGCCCTCCTTCATAAAGGGGAACGTGGTTTCCTTATACTTAATGACTGAAGATTGTCCCTCCCTGCATCCATCAGGTCCCACAAGTAGATTGCAGCTCTAAGGAGAGGTGGCCAGAAGGAGCGGGAGAGGGATCATTTGAGCTTGAATATCTTTTGAACTACAGAATGGATGCAGCGAGGGGCAATCTTCAGTCAGTAAGCTGTTAACATTAAGCACTGCATGTTATAAAAACAATAGTGAAGACTCAGCGCTAAACTTTATTATAGACATTACTATCATTTTAAGGTCTGATCCATACTTCACTCTAAGAAACATGATTTAATCCCAAATAATCAACTACACAGTTAGACCACATTTATTCTATAATAGAGCACTGAAGATTAATTCAAAGAAAATGGACAGTAATGAATGTTAGCAAGAGGAAATACCAGACTGGCTTATCTCCTCAAACAGAGCCCAATAACATGAAAACTAACTGGGAAATGACCAAGTACTCACAGTTTTATCTTCATTTATTTTTATTTTTCTTGTTTGTTTTGTTCATTTATTTATTTTCACTTAACTGGAGCTACAACACCCGCCGTGCATTGATGTATCAATAAGGTCAGTGTCTGAATACTCCTGCTTCATGTTTTTTCCCTGCTGCAGCATCCAATGATATTACCGCATCTTGGAAATGGGAAATATTCTGAAGGGCTATCAGTGAGGGGCAGGAGGCTAAGGAAGAGATATGCTTACAGGAAGGGACACAACTAGTTTCATGGATTGAAATAATAAGGTTAATGACTGGCATTTGTAAAGATTAAACCCTTTTTAGAACCAGAAGGGTGTGTAACACATTGTAGTGTTGCACAAGCCTCGGGTCTTTAAAGCGTTAATCAAAACGTATGCCAATTCTGAGCATGTTTTAGAAGCTGCCCATGTAGGCAGGAGTACGCAAATATAAAATTCAGTCTCGGTGCATGTCATGTTTGTTTGCTTTGGTCTGTAATCCCCTTTTGGAAAACAGACAAATATGAAACATATTGATGGAAATCTTAATCGATGACTGCAGTTAGGTACCCAAAAGAACCAAAAAGTTAGGAGGGGAGAGAGAAGATAAGTGTGATCACCATTCAATGTATATCAGTGAGATGCAACCTTGGAAATTAGGACTTTATGGGTCCTCAGACCTTGACCATGTCTATTCCTATAGTTATTGTGTCTTATTTTTGAAATTGTAACAATCCATATTATGCAATGTGACCAGGTGAAATCAATATATGAAGTTTCTAGAATGTTGTGACTGGTAACCCAAGGAAGACATCTTTAACATCCAATGGGTTATTAAAAGTTGTTTTATTTACTTTACTGGTATACAGAGAAATGTTGAACGCTCTTCCTCTTCTCTATGTTACCCCTTGAACAGCTTGGGTAGGTGTTTATTTGATGCATGATTAATAGTCAGAGAATACAGACACATCACTTTACAAAGAAGGAAACACAGCCTGATTTTATGATGATCCTTCCATTCCCACATACAAAGAGATCAGAAGGGAAGGAGAACAAACATTACACTTACCACAATCAGGAAGAAATGTCCTCTACTGCCATTATGATAATGATACAAGAGAAACCACCAAAGTATTGTTGGCTATGCTGCACATCATTCATGAGTATACGGCAGCATATAAAAACAGAATGTAAGTCTAATTATTGGTCTCTGGGTTTCTTACTAAAGTTGGCACTTTTCCCTTGGTCACTTAATCACTGAAAAGCCTCTTCGACTGCTGCCCGGCAATTTCTTGTAAATCCTAAGATTTGTAGAGAGGGTTAAATGGTCAAGCAGTCAGTTGTCTGGCCTAGCAGAAGAAATCTCTATAACACGCAATTAATCACAGAAGACAATTGAGTGTTCCAAAGTAATGCATTCTTTTAAATTCCTTTTTTTTTTTTTTTCTTTTTTTTTTCTTTTCAGATTTTGCATAGTCTACTCCTAAATGTTGCTGAATTTTCATAAAGCCAGCATCAGTGTGTGTAAGTGGGACAAACACACACATCATTAGATTTGGTGGTGATTCCAAACAGGCCTACAACCTGCACTGCCACCAGACATTTTTCATCTCCACAAAGGACTGCCAGTTATCCGTTAATTTACCAACAGGCCGCTAAATATGAAACTTGGAAACAATGATTTTAGTATATCAGGAATTGTATAGCTGGTATTATTAATATTTTTAACAAATGTGGCAACCCTTGTGCCACAATCACGATTAAATATTTAATACTTCATACACTAGCAGTTTAGTATTCTGTATTTATTTTCTTTTTGTTCGACATAAGACAGGGAATTTACCTTCCCTTG
Organism: Rhinophrynus dorsalis; assembly: GCA_037306005.1. NCBI lineage: Eukaryota > Metazoa > Chordata > Amphibia > Anura > Rhinophrynidae > Rhinophrynus > Rhinophrynus dorsalis. The sequence continues at coordinate 221,556,479 of CM074722.1, forward strand.
TTTCAAACAACACTGAAATTTCTTGTAATATAATCCATTAATAATGGCCATGTCAATGTCTACCTATGTGATGCTGACAAGGTGACAGACACCAGGTATTTCATTCTAAGATGAGATCATTTTCTCATCAGGGAACTTTCCTGAGCATTCATTAGAAACATAGAATTTGACGGCAGATAAGAACCATTCGGCCCATCTAGTCTGCCCATTTTCCTACTGTAAAAAAGCAACCTCAAACCTTTTTTGGTCCTTGGTCTTTTCTTACTTTAAGGACCGCCTTATGCCTATCCAATGCATGCTTAAATTCTGTCACTATAGAAACATAGAATTTGACGGCAATTCTATGTCTCACCAAAAAGCCTCTTTTATCCTCAATTTTTATAAAAGGCTTATAACTATACTGCCCCCTGGAGGAGGTGTATTTTTTTAGGCTGTAATAACTTTTTAATGGCCCAACACTGCAGTCTGGAAAGCTTCTGCAACTAAATCTTTAGTTCATGGGTGGGAAATGTGAAGCCCTCCAGCTGGTGCTGGACTATAATTCTCATCATCCTTTGGCAGCCAGTGGCTACCGGTGGATGATGGGAATTGTAAAATAGCAACAACTGGAGGGTCTCACATTACTTACCGCTGATATAGTTAGACCAAGGCTAGGCACCTCTGGGTCTCCAGTTGTTGGTGATTACAACTCCCATCATTCCCCGACTCACAGTTAGCTGTTTGAGATGACTGGAGCTGTCTACAAAAAGCAGGAGAGCCAATGTTGGCCTACCCCTGAGCCCGATGGGCTCCTTTTCCTGAAGAAAAGAACTCTGTATTCAAAACACTGTCAACAGAAGCTGATATGCTGGTCTGTTGAACACAATTACAACCTATGAAGTACACTTGTCAGAGGCATTTGCAAACTGATGCAAACAAGTTTTAAAACCTGGAAGCCAGAGAGATCTTCAAAATATTGCCCTGCAATGTGCTGGAGACCCCTCTAGCATACAAGGGGTTAAACAGTGGTGCCAGCAGTCGAGCAAGGTTAACTTACAGTTGTTCTATCCACACTAAACATAAGCAATCAGAATGCATATAAAAAACCCTGCAAGTGGAGCCTGCTCTGTTCCAAGGATATCACTGAGGGATGTGTCAATCCGGGGAAACCCGAAGAGCAATAATAACAGACTGCTGAACATGCCATACAAGATGAAAGAAACAAAATATAGTACCTGCAACTAAGGAAAACACAATCATATGCCTAATGCCACCCCTAACATTGGCTGGATTTTCTCATACTCTCTGACCTAGTTGGAGAGGTTTATACTGACTATTATTTTCCCCAAAGTGTATGCTATTATTTGTAAAAACCATGCAGCTGTGTGGATGGAAGATGACTGGGCAAGAAGAAATACCCCCCACACACAGATTGTCCCCTATAAGTATGACATTACTTCTCCCCCTCGCTGTGTCACTGTAACTTCTTTATCCAACTGCCTTCATGGTTTTCCAATCAAGTCCATCTCTAGAATATTGTCCTTAGGTGCATTATATATTTTAAAATTGAAGTGTCTACTAAATTAAACTTCTAAACACCCAGTTTTAAAACCTAAACCATCTGAGCCTGTTCAGGAAATATGAAACAAGGTGGTACAGCTGCTTGGAAGGCTATCGCTCACCCCAACAGGCCTTCCTAACCTTCCCAAAGCATGGTGGGTAAGGTATTGGATGCATGTAGTATAGATGGAGATTGCATATGCCATATTTTTAGAGGGCAGACAGAGAGAGGTGGAATAGCAGGGGACACAGATACAGGTATGTAACAGATTTTCATGGTGGATATTTACAACGCTGGCTCCTTTCTCACAAACCGACGGTCAGTCCATAACAATCAAGCTGTTGTGCCCCTCCATCTTGAGTCCTGTATTCTGTCTGTCCTCGCATGGGAAGCGCTACATGCAGCCTCCTGCCCCACTCCCACCCAGCAGCCCATCCCCCGATTACATCAGATGCGCCTGGAGGTCTGCTTGAAAATGAAGCCTCGATGAGCGAGTGTCTTCATGATGTTAGCGATGTTCTTGCAGTCATCTGCGGATGAGAAGGAAAGAAACGGATTACACAGCTGTGAAGCAGAAGAATTTCCACATTTCTGGTGTAGGCGCCACACCAATCAGAAAAACATAATCCCCTTTGTTCAGTGAAAACTAGATCACACAATGGAAAACAAGTGCACATCATGTAGGGAAAATATAACCACAATTCATGAAAGGATTATTTATCTCACAATTTTATGTAGCCCCTGAAACGGGTTTGCCTCCGAAAACTTCATTAAATACTGCCTACATTATATGTTAGCCAAGAGACCAGCAGAGTCATAGTTTAGGATATAATTATACTTTTATTTCTGAAAAAGCAAAAGTATCTCTCAATGTGGTTTCATATGGTGGCTACAGTAGCATACTATGCCACTCTTGGAGAGCTCACCACCTAGTAATAAAAGTATGAATATCTTCAAAACTATGAATCTGCTGGTCCTGTGACAAACTTGATATATCGTTTTTAATGACATTTTTAAATGTAGAAACTGAAATTCAAGGTTCCAGGTCCACTTAATGCAGATGAATACATGTACACAAATAAGTCCCAAGAGCTTACAATCTTCTCATGCATTAAGCTTCCCTACAGATCACTTTGAATGTTGGTTGAATTCTAATAATGCCCACATTCTTCATGCCCTTGCATTGCATGTTTCTAATGAGCCAAAAGTTAAATGGCCCACTACAAACATTTGCATGGCCTACCATTAATGCCCCCGAGTGGTTTTAAAAACCCTTTCCTCCTTATTAAAAATACAACTCCTTATTCACACCAAAGAGTGGGCTTATGCTTGTATACATTGTATGGGCTGGCCAGTCCCACTGCAGGGGGTTAAACGGTAAAGGGAGGAAGCACTGTTATTCACCAAAGAAGGAGGGGGAGAACGGGCAGGACAACAGCAGCCTCTAAAATAGAACCAGGACTTAAATTGATTCCTGCTGTCTATATTTCATGTTGGAAATTGGCTTGTAAATCCATGTTTTGATCTATGGGGACCGTCTCCTTAAGAAAAAGCAAAAGTAAATGTGTAATTTCTCCCTTGACAGAACACAGCAGAGCCGGCCATCCTTCTTCCCTCTCCCCTTCGTTTTGGGACAGCTGCGTTCTGTCGGATTACCGCTTTTTCTTCCTCGCCCCCACGCCTTGATGTCTCCATTTCATTACGCCGCAGCCATTTATCAAGCTGTTACCGTAAGGGTGACTTTGCCAACTTGTGTGTGGCAGACAAGAGGCAGTGCCATGGCACTGGAGGGGGTGGGGTGTTTGAGTGTGGAAGACAAGCAAAAGAGAGGGAGGGGGCACCATGTAAAAAGAAGAGCAGGGATAGAGGAAAAATTAAAATGAATGTTCAGGGGTAGAGGAGGTTGTATTCCTACTGATGTGTAAATGATAAAGAAGACTCAACATCCATCTCTCCCTGTAAACCTGCAGAGTGCTTTATAATCAAGCCCAGGCGATAATAATGTGAAATTAGGTCTCTCTATCAAAGGGGGAGGCCTTTTAATCATGGCTTAAAGGGTGTGAGCACTGTTTATCATAATTGAACTGTATCCGAGCTAATTGTGGCTATATTTCACTGTCTATGAGACACAAGTGCTGTCTGGAAGCAAATAGAGGTTGCTAAGACTGAGAGAGCAGAAGACTTTTGGCTGAGGACCGCTGGCACTTTGAGACATATAGTCCCAGAGCCTTATTAAAGCCCCACACAATACACAATCTTATATACACAAGCAAAAAGAAGCAATTCTGAAGAACACCGAATGCTTCTTAGGAGACAAATAAAAATGATTTAATTAGCACGGATTTAAATGGAGCTTTTAACCATTTGAGTGCCAGATGGGTATCCAACTAATGCATTGGATACCTCTCTGCATTCAACGGTTTAACATCTTGAATGCTAGTGAGAGCTCTAATGACTTGCTTTGCAATGCCATGGAGACCTCTAGCATTCAAGAGGACACAGCTCCCTGAGGTGCAGTTAGTATCCAACAGAATTGCTCTACTTTAAATTGTATAACTATAGGCCGCAGTGTGTCTGCTTTTTTATCCTAATGATCCTACTTATTCTGCCTTTCATCTCTTACTAAGGAAGACAGGGCCGAAGGGCCTCATTCAGGAATATAAACATTTTCAATTCAGGAGAAATCCCAATGAACCATAAGGGGGAAATTAAACTTCCCATTGATTTGGCTTGATTAATAAGACCCACAGTGGCATCTGAGAGGATTAGTTAACCCTCAGAATGACAGAGGGGGTATACAATACATTGAGAAGAGTGCTACTGTAATGGAAGTACTGGAAAAACCAGAAATGGAAACCTCCCCCAAACAGCATATATAAGCAAAGCTGAGAACTCTCCGGATTTGCCCCTGAGATTCTGGTTTTTACAGTGAATTACTGGGGCTCCGGGAACAGAGGCTGATTGTTTGTGTTGGGGATTTTCTTATGGAACTCGGCCTACTTCTGCTCCTTCCCAGTCTGTTCCTCCCATTTCCCTCCTACTTCTCCTCCTTCCCCACCCTGTTCTGCCCACTTCACACCCACTTTATTAGACAGCCTGTTAAAAGCCCAGCCCCCACCCATGATTAAGCCCCGTCCCTTTGTGATGAAATGTGTGTAATTTATATCCTCCCACCAGCATCACATGAATCCCCTCCAGGGACTCTAGAAGAAGAAATTCCCAGGTATGTATATAAGAGTTAATTTTAGGTCTCAGAAACAGAGAACTTTTATAGACGCTAGCATGGAGTACAAGGTATTTAACCCGTTGCGTACCCCTCTGGCATTCAAAGGGTTAGGTGTGTATGACCCCCAGATTATTTTAGATCTTAACCTTCTGAGTGCCAGTGGAGATGGCTTTGAGAATGGATACATTTTGGAAGAGGTTTATACCCTGAGAGTGTTGATGACTCAAGAGCGAAATATACACCCAATAAAATCAGGACAGAGACAGGTATTTTACTACTTGATATTGCAACACAGAACCGCAGTTCTGACTTCAGTCCTTGGGACACAGAACCAGGTCAGATTACACACAAGTACCTCAATCACATTGACTAGACTACTAATTACCTACTCATGATCAAGCAGGGATATGCTGTAAACCTGACCTGCTGGTGTGGTCTGAGGTTTAATACTGAGAATCTCGGATGTAACTATATGTCAAATCACCAAACACTAATTCAGCAAGCTACAGAGGTGCAGCAGCAGCAAACTGTGCCACAGAGGAGAAATTAAAATTCTGCAAATTTTACTTGGTTTAAAATAACCCCTTGAATGCCGAGAGCATTGCATTGGTGACCCTCCAGAATTTAATGGGTTAAAAGCCCCATTTAAATTAACCCCTTAATGACAGATGACTTACCTGGTAAGTCCAGGAAGTCATTCGCTATAATGGGAAAAAAAAAAAAACCCTGTCATTAAGGTAAAGGGAATTTTCATTTATCCCCTATGGTAAAGTTGGTTTGCCCCAGAACTGCTTGTTGTAAAGAGAGAAGTGATTCACTGACAGTGAAGCATTTTTTTTATTTAATAGGACAACACTCAGCTACAGTCTGAAGTTTGTACTGAAAGGAACCATTTGTACACATCCCTGAGGGAGATGCAATCCTTCTAACCAATGCTTTGGAGACCTCTAACAAACAAGGGGTTAAAACCCTTGTTTAATCAAGTGAGTGCCAGGGGGTATGCAGCACATTGCTTTGCAATGCATTATGAAGCCCTCTTGCACTGAAAGGGTTAAAACGGTGGGAATTTTTATTTTGTTCCCTATGGTGCAGAATTGCTCTTCTTTTTCTTAGAACATCAGCCTCCCTGTATTCACTAAGTCTGGAAGGATAACGTTATGTCAGTTTTCTGAGATAGCTATTGTGACATTTCAATTATATTAATCATTTCTTTTGAATATATCAATATAAAAATACCCTCTAAGTCTTCATATATTATTTGACCTCATTACCTTTTCTACAGGATGTTCTGTATTCAAGAAGCTCTCAAGGTGCAATTCTAGAACAAATTAATTGCTACAAATGTGATAAATTAAATTACCTCAAAAATTCCATTGATTTAAATTGGACTTGTAAACCTCTGGATGTTAGTGAGGCCTCTGTGGACTGCTTTGCAAGGCACTGGAGACCTCTCCAATACTCAATGGATTAGAAACCACATTTAAATAATTACAAATGTCCCTTTCTCCCTCATAATTCAGTCGATTTGCTCTGGAATTGCACCTATTTAGCTTATTGAATACGGCCCTATACGTGTACATGTGCTAAAGTCTGTGTTTCTACAGATAAGACAGACGACAGAATGGAAATGAGGCTGTGTATATCATGAGCATGACAACGTGTTCCACTCCAAGTGTGCCAGTGTGTTAGGATAAAGCGAACAATCTAGTTCAAGCATAAAGTTAAGGTCACCTAAAGGAAAAAAAAAACTTTTAATTAAACTTAGAGCTCTTTCGGTTGCCCAGGGGCAATGTATTCCAGGCCTAGTTAAATTTTCACATATGACAGCCCCACAGCTCTCAACGCAGGACGAGAAGTAATTTCAGTAATTTTTAGCTAATGGACAGGGTTATGTCCCCAATAACTTAGCAATGAATTGGACTATATAGTCCCCAGGATCATCTCTCTGCACTGACAGCACCTGGTTCCCATTACAGAGCGGAGACTTTCCTGGCTGCAGGGCCCTGCTAAAGAGACAGAGGGTCAGGAGAGGCATTAACTCTTCCTAATAGGCACATCTTCTACAAGCTGTTCCGTCTGGAATGGCAAGCAGAGGAGGGAAAGGATTAAACTGGAAAACTGCTGGAGTAAACCAACCATAGGACATAAATAACAATTCACATTTAGTTAAATAGGGCTTTTAACTCCTTGAACGCTAGGGAGGTCTCAGACGCACTGCATCGCTCTAACATTCAAGTGGTTAGAAAGCACAATTTAAATCCATGGAAATGCTGACAATGTTTATTTGTCCCCTGTAGCTAAATGGTTTGCTCCAGTTCTTCTCTGCAATGAAGCTGATGCAGTTCAGAGAACTGAATAATTCTGGAGTTAATCCTTTGAGAGCCAAAATAAAATGAATTAGATACAACAAATAAGCATTAGCATTGAATTAACTCTGAGTGCCGATACCCTTCTTGCACTTAAAGGGTTAATTGGGATTTTTAACCCCCCCATGAATGTTAGATAGGTCTAAAACCTCTGTAGCATTTAATACGTTAAAAGCCCTATTTAAATCAATGGACATGTTTCTGTCTCCTATGGTGCAGCGGAGTTGCTCCAAAATTACTCCAGTTACTTTTATCATCACCTAAACCTCAATGAGGTAGTGGGGGGGGGGCTCACAAAGTGGTGATAAAGAGGTGATAAAGTGGAGATGTCTTCTCCAGTTTATCACTTCACCAGTACCTGTGTTATTGTATGGAGCCTATGCACTAAGATTTCTTCAACCTTAGAGATATTTGTGCATAGGCTCTACAGAACAATATAGGAACTGGAAGTTATCTCCATTTTATCACCTCTTTATCACTACTTATTTAATATCCACCAGTGTGTTTGTAAAAAGGTGTCTGCCTTTTAACCCTTTGAGTGCCAGAGCGGTATAGTATTGAAATGCGTTGGCTACTTCTCTGGCAACTTACTATTAACATTAGTGGAAAAATCAAAGCTCTGTTTACTGGAGTGTGGTACTCACACTTTTCCAGACAAATCACACATTTTTCTAACAATGCCATTTACTAAAGCCGTGTCTGCATATTTTACTCCTATTACAACTTGTCAGATAGTAAAGTAGTACATTTTTCCCATTAATTTATTCCTGCATTTAATAAAAAGCTGTGTCTGAGATCACTAGGCCATTCGCAGATGTCATTTGCAAAGTCGAATTGGGGGCATGTTTTCTCTCTGAATGCGGCTGGGGGTATCTGGGAGGAGCTAGTCTTCTTAGTCTACCAAGGACCAGACCCCAGAAACCTTAAGCATCATCCCTAATAACTGTTTGTGGATTAACCCTTTGAGTGCCAGAGAGGTATCCAATGCTTTTAGGGTTAAAGGTCCAGTTTAAATTAATGGAAATTTTTCTTGTCTCCTATGGAGCAATTTGTTCTCTCCACAATGCACCTCTTTAGCTTGATAAATAAGATTGTAGAAACAGCAGGTTAAAATTCTCTTATTCACAAAAATGTGTATGTGTGTATTGGTGTTTGATAAAGTGAGTGAGAGACCTGTCAAAATATCTATTTATGCCAGGTTGAATGTACAACTCTCCCAAGGAAATCAGTGGGGTACATGTCAGCACAGACAACAGACATAACCCACTGATCAATGAGAGGGGAAGTCATTGATAGATGAGAGAGAAATGTGTGTTTTTGGGGGGTGGTGGTGGTGAGGACTAGGATAACAAATAAAAGTATAATTTGCCTTGTCAGTTGTTGGGACTTCCAGCTGTTGGAGACAACCAACCAAAGGTGCATTACATGCGAAGTAAAATTTCCTATAATTTTTATTTTACTTGATCTCCGCCCCAATCTTGATTTATTTTATTTATTTATTTATTTTACATCTTTACGTCCATGCAACATCGAGCTCCCTGGATTTGGTTCAACAGGGAGAGCTTTGTCAGGGGCATACAAGTGTAAATAAATAAATAAAGATGAAAAACAAAAATAAAAACTATAGCCAAGCTGACTTTCTATATAAGGTAGAGGTATAATATGTTAAGTCAAAATAAAAGTTTAATGTCCCTTTAAATATGGCAGTTTTCTTGCCAGTACATTTTTTCCATACAGTCAGTGGAAATATTCTCGTGGGGTAGCAACCCTAATTTTAAGTGTCTGTGTTTATAAGAAAACTTACCATAGTGGCCAAATAAAAATTCACATTGAATTAAGTGAGACATTTCACCCCTTGAATGCTAGAGGTCTCGGAGACCATCTCTATGATTCAAGACGTTAGAAGTCCCATTTAAATCAATGTGACTTTTTATTTGTCCCCTATGGTGAAGTTGGTTTGAATTACACCAGGGGGAGATTCACTAAGCGGTGATAAGGAGGTGATAAAGCAGAGGTAATTTCTCCAGGGATAACACTTTTCCAGTTCCTATGTTATTCTATGGAGCCAATGTAATAAAGTCTAATCAAATTAAGGCTAATTTCTCGAACATATTCATTCTGTAATATTTTAATTACAAATAAGTGGCTACCACAGCAAATTCTATTTAAAATTAACTGAAACTTAGGCAACAGGTGTACTTTAACCAAGACAGAGCAATCTACGAAAACATAACAGAGGACTTGGTAGATATTTGAGGGGAAAAAAAATCCCTGTAGCGGTGGCGGCATGCTTTACGGATTGCCTCTCTAGTGACGGATGGGTTAAGATCTTTTAAGGAACAGATAATTGTTTTGTTCAGTTACATTTCTATACCTTTCGTCAATTACAAAGAATCAATTTGTTAGCCCAGTGACTATCCCATTTGTTATTGTGTCAGAAGATATATATGGGACAATTTTTATTCCTAAAAACAAATTAGATCAGATTTTTTTTTTTTTTTAACTGTCAAAGTGGATGTGTTAAAAAAACTTTTTTGGGGGGAGGGGTAAGGGATTCATATCAACAGCTCTGTGGTGGAAGTAAAACCCTGCACTCTCCACGTGGCTGCGACTATTTACTAAGCTGCCACATCTGCTGGAAAATTGTAACAGGGAGACAAGGATGATTTGAAGTTGGGCTTCATAGCCACATATCGATACCCCATAGACCAGTGGTTCTCAACCTGTGGGTCGGGACCCCTTTGGGGGTCGAATGATGATTTGCCAGGGGTCGCCTAAAACCATCAGATATTTATATTTCGATTCATAACAGTAGCAAAATTACAGCGATGAAGGAGGAACAAAAATAATTTTACTGTTAGGGGTCGCCACAACTTGGGAAATTTTATCAAAGGGTCGCGGCACTAGAAAGGTTGAGAACCGCTGCCATAGACAAAGAACACTAGGCGCGTATAGCCCATCCTATAGCCGCACCTTACGCCTTACATGACCTTGCCCACAAACCATTCTACTTTTGCAAGATAAAGAAAATTATCTTAGCTTGAAACATAAGGTTCTTATCTTCTGGTCTCCAATCCACTCCAAAGCAATGCTGGAGATCTCATAAGGAACTAAATAAGATGTATTTAAAAATAAACCAGAAGCAATTGTAACCTTTGTTTTGTTCACGAAAAAAGCTTGAAATATTTTTTCATAATAAAATGTTACTGATTATTTCACAACACATAACCTTAGTGTTGTCAGCACAGATTAATTGTTTATAATGTGTTAGATGACAGGATGCTGTATTAGATTCTATATATGGAAGGTAGCCCCACCCATTCATTTGACTTATTGACTTTTAGTTTGTTAAGGAGCCCGTAACTTTAATTATGCAAAACTTAGAACACCTATTCCAAACCAAAATTATGCAAATGTACATCGTGACGTGTTAGTGCATATGCGCTGTTCAAAGTAATTTTAAAGGGATATTAATGTTTCACAAAAACAGCAGCTCCAATTAATCTTCATAGTATTTGGGCCATGGAGAGTGTTATTTCAATACTGTCAGAGTTGTAGTTCAAGAGTAATTGAATGATAAAGTATCCCCCTCCCGCCCCTTTTACCTAGTGTAAGCCCCCTCTCCTCAGATGTGGAATCTGGTCCTGGGACCAGACAGATATCAGAAAGGGACAGTCTTCTTTCTGTGAACAAAAGGAATACCCTGCCCTCCCTTGACAGGTTTTTCCTTATGCTCACTGACGACTGTCCCTCTCTGCGATCCATCCGGACAGTCTTGGTTCTCTGAGGTGAGCAGTGTTACATTAGTAAAAGGGGCGGGAGATGGATATTTTATCATTCAATTACTCTTGAACTACAACTCAGACAGTATTGAAATAACTCTCTCCATGGCCCAAATACTATGAAGATTAATTAGAGCCGCTTTTATTGTGAAACATTACTATCCCCTTAAGCACAGTCCAGATGGTTGTTAACCCCTTGTGGACCACTTCCTTTTGGTCTTCAAGGGTTTATGACACATGTAAACATGTATGTGTGATAAAAACTAGTAACAGTTACTGTAATTATTTGAACAATTTCAGACAGATATCTCCAAAGCATTTGCAGTGTGTTGGCTTAGTTTGGCGATGTATATTTGAGTAATAATATATACACTTCTCTCTGCTACTGCCATTGTGAAAGAAATCATAATGAAAAACAACTGAACTTGGACTATTGGCTAAAAGTAATTGGAGAAGATATGCAGAAGATGGAGTACTGGAGAGAATCTTGGAGTCAACTATAAAGCTCACTTTCTCACGTAGGTGAGTGGCAGGGATTAGCAGGGACTGAAGGATTACACACACTCATTCCTGCTCCCTGACCTGCTGAGAAAAAGGAAGGCAGCCAGACAACAGACCTCCGTGAACTTCCATATCATCAGACATATACTGGTCGATATTATATGGTGTGATGGGAGGTAAAACAGAGTAAATCCAAGTAAATCCAAGAGGTGTTTACTAAGAAGAAGACCATGAGGAAGATGCACTAAAAGGAAGTGGACCAACTCTGGGGAAAACCAACTTCATCACAGGGGAGAAATGAACATTACCACTGATTTAAATACATATTTTAACCCATTAAATGCCAGACAGATCTCCAATTCATTGTGAAGTAGTGCTTTTGGAGACCCCTCTAGCACCTAAGGGGTTAAAATACTCCTTTGTATCAATGGGAAATTGTAGAGGTGTATACTAAGTAGTACAGAAGGCAATTAGCTTTCAGCTTGCATCTTGAATCTGCTTAGTTAGCCAATAAAGGTATCAACTTAACTAGGATTGCCTCCTGTATTTCTACGGCTAACACGGTGCCAACACTCATCTTTTCTGTTTTTTTAAACACAATGACTGCATTGCAATGGTCTACCAGGTGTGCCTGGTTTGCAAGCACACTTAGTAGGCCATTGCAATGCAGTAATTCTGTTTAAAAAACGCAATTCTGGTTCTGCTGAAGAGTCTCCGTGTCGGCCAACACGGATCTCCTACTGACAGCTTTACAGCTGACAGCAGAAGACATCAAAATTTGAATGGAGATATCTCTCAAACCATAGGGGTTTGAGAGATCCATTTTTTGGTGTTGAACTCTACTTTTTAATCCCTACAAAATGATAAAAACATGTTCTGGGACATTAGTATCTCTTTAATAGGGTAGAGATATACATAAAATACTTTCCATTTGCAGCATAAGCACGGCATGAGTAAGAGAGAGAACGTTTTCGGCAGGCAGGCACGGCTGGGATCATGCTGTAGGCCCTCTCTGCGCCTGCGCTGTCAGTCCCTTCAGATGTCTTAAGGCACAAGGCTTCCAGCTTGCCATCTGTGGAGTTGAAGGGCATGGACAGTGCGGCCGCAGAGATGCCGTTTCTGCAAGATGTCTGCTCTGTTCCCGCTGCTGCCTCCCGAAAACGTTCTCTATCTTACTCCTGCTGCACTTATACTGCAAATGGAAAGTATTTCTATGTATATCGCTACCCTATTAAGGCTTTGGGGCTAAGTACTTGGGCAGTTTACGCACTGAACCCTTTTACAGACCTTTGATATCACTGTTGTCATAAATATGGTTCACAGGGTTAGAACAAAAAAACAAAAGAAGCAAGGGGCATCCATGCATTGTGTCATTCATCTGTATGACAGCCCCCGACAGGACAATATTGGCCCAGACCCTAACAGATGAAAAGTATATAGGAAGATAATATCCTATATAATAATTTGCTAAAACGTGTGTAACTACGAAATCATGTGCAGTAGAGACTGCCCGCTCTGCGGCTGATAAAGCTGGATGCTAAGGAGCATCCAGCTCTGTATCAGCCGCGGCGCGGGCAGTCTCTACTACTACACGACTGCCCCGCGACCGGCTGGCAGTGGCACTGTGGCCCGTGTAACGGGCTCTTCAACTAGTAAGCAATAAACCGGCAAGGGATGCCAAAGTACATCAGGGTCCTCCACATCCACTGGAATCTCATGTTTCATGTATAAAGGATTTCTACTTAGAGGCCCTGATCAGTTGAGCAGTAAGTAAACACATTTGTTCTCAGATTCAAAATACTTTTGCTATCTAGAGGTAAGGAATCTACAACAATTTTGCTTGAGAAGAGTGACCAGATTCTCCCGAAGAGATATCAGTTGGTTATAGATCATACCTGGGAACTTCCTGCCCTTGTACTGCTGACCAGAGGGATGTAAATTAAGAGGTTCACATCACAATGGGGGTGGGGCTTATTTGTACAGGCAGAACTTATTATCCTTGTGCCATAAAGTGGGCAGAACAGGGTAGGAAGGAGAAGTGGGAAGAGTTTCAGAAGAAACTCCCCAACGCTGGAGAAGCAGCCTCTGTCCCCGGAGACCTGGTATGGTAATTCATTGTAAAAACCAGAGTCTCCGGGGCAGATCTTGAGAGTTCCCAGGTATGGTTTAGATTATGTGAGAGTCTATGTTGTGTTTACAATTGGGCAATGTCACTAATAAAGGACTGAAACGGACTACTGTACCCTCTCCTCTTATATTATAGCATGTTCACATTGAGGGAAAATATTTTAACAAAAGTTGGGATCCCAACGACTGACAAATGGGAAGGTACAACCATTCAGGACATACCAGCCAGTTAAACCACGCCCGATCCCTCTATAGACTTAATGACAATAAAATTATTGTTTATATAGGAGCACAAAACATATTATTGTATATTAGTATGTGGTTCATGGAGATTGTTATTTCAATATGGTCAGAGTTGTAGTTCAAGAGTAACTGAGTGATAAAGTATCCCCTCCTCGCCCCTTTTACCTAGTGTAAGACATCTCCCCTCAGATGTGGATTCTGGTCCCTAGACCAGACAGATCACAGCAAGGGAAAGTTTTCTTACTGTAAGTATAAGGAAAACCCTTGACAGGTTTTTCCTTATGCTCAATGAAGAATGTCCCTCTCTGTGATCCATCCAGACAGTCTTGCTGCTCTGAGGTGAACAATGTTACATCAGTAAAACGGGAGGGAGTAGGGGATACTTTACTATTCAGTTACTCCTGAACTACAACTCTGACAGTATTGAAATAACACTCTTCATGGCCCAAATACTATGAAGATTAATTGGAGCTGATTTTATTGTGAAACATTACTATCCCTTTAAACAAGATAACAGCTTATGTATAAAGACAAAGGTGGAGCAAGACAACTGCACCTAAGTTCCAAATAAATATTTCCTTTGATTTCCACTTTTTTTTTTTTTTTTTTTTTTTTTTTAACTCTATGGAAAATAGATTGGATGCAGAGTAATAGGTCAGCGATCACTCTAGCCTCCAAATGCTTATTATTTTTGTTTTTAATATTATCCAGTTTTTTTGTCCAAAATTGCTCCACTTTTCTTTTATACGTGTGCTCCATAATATCAATAACAACATATGCAGGCCAACACTCAATATTGTCTGCACTAGCAGAACTGTAGGACCAGAAAAATGTCAGTTCACAGAAATAGCAGAGAGAGAAAAAAACGGTTGTTTAGTTCTCCAGGAAAAGCTTGTCATGGATTGGCAATTCTGGGAACAAGAAAAGGAATGGGGCAGTTGGTGTTGACAAAATGTTACCATATGCTTAGCCATGTCACCCATCGCGAACTGGTTAACTCTTGGCTAGTGCTTGACTTTTCTGTGCCAGGACAGCAGATTCCTACTCACTAAATCACTTAGCAAGACAGATTCTCATCAACACCGAGGTAAACACGCTTATTACAATCATCCCCAAATAATAAAAAAACAACAATGGCAGAACATGCTGCTAATATGCAATTACAGCTTCTCATTGATTTTATCATGTAATCCGCTCCGACTGATTTAATAACACATTACAGGCAGGGCTCGTGGGATATTAGACAAGAGATTTTTATAAACTCTAATCAAAAACAAAAACTCAAAGACGAAAAAACAAAACGGGCTTTAGTCTGAATGAGTGCTTGGGGATTTATTCACTACAGATAATAACTTCTGTAAAATGAATAGCCTCAGTGTAACGTCATGTATTATAGGGGTTAATGCTGTTGCGCCATGGGAAAGGACAGAAGAGAAAAGGCCATGAGGGGAAATACTTTAAGTGCTAGAGAAGTATCTAACATATGGCAGAGCAATGCGTTGCATACTTTTCTGGCATTCACAGGGTTAAAGACAAGAGGGGGTGTACAGCACTTTGAGAAGCAATGTGTTTCATATGTTTCTGGTCTTAAAGGGTTAACAACAAGAGGGGGCTGACACTCGCTGCACAGAAGGAGAATGATAAAACTCCATAAATAGATATAAGTTATTATATGCAATACAATGACTACAATGGCTATTCATCCGGGGTCTGAAACATTCTGCATGTCCATTGGAGACCTCTCTAGCATTCAAAGGTTTAACCCCTTAACAACGCGGCCAGCAGTTAAGGACCACGGTGCTTTTTTTTTTTTTTTAGAATCAGAGGTCCCTGAGCAGCGTGCAGCTGTACTGGGAACCCCTTAATTCAATGACAGACTAGGTCCGCCACTTAAAGCAAGTTTACCCATCACGGTCCTGGCACTTCACGGGTCCTTAATGGGTTAAAAGCACAAGTTAAATCAATGGGAATTTTCATTTGTCCCCGATGGTACTGTGTAAACTTCATTAACCATTGAAACGCTGCAACACCGTTGTTAAGATGAAATACTCCTATTATTATGCTGCAATACAGAAAAATCTACTTGCCTTCATGACTCTGTCCGCCTCTGTTAATCAAAGAATTTAACCCTTCGGATGCAATTTAACAGGTACAATTTATTTCCTACAGAATTGCTCCTATATTTTAAATATACTTTTTTTTTTTAAGCTTAGATCTCTGTATTACCATCGTCGGATGGTGAAGCTGGCCAATATTAATAATAGCCAGTGATGATCAATTTCCCGTGACATATATTTGTTTATTTCTGTAATAACATTCTCATGATGTCGCTGTCCAACTTTTGTCACTTTTTAGCTCAGCAATCCATTGACAGTCACATGGATAAAAAACAGCATTTTTGTCAGCAGATCAGCTGAGTATAATGATTACCTGATGGAAAATGGAAGAACATCTCTCAAAAGCTCATCCTTAAAGGGACAGTAATACTTTGTTTTATCTTTATTTTATTTTGTAGGCATTAAAAAAACATGAAGAACGATATAAGTCTTACCTCTCAAACCTTTATGGTTTCAGAGATATTCACAAGCAAAGTTCCCCCTCCCGCCCCTTTCACCTAGTGTAAGCCATCTCTTCTCAGATGTGGAATCCAGTCCATAGACCAGACAGATAACAGAAGGGGACAATCTTCTTCCTATGAGAACAATGAAAGCCCTGCCCCCCTTGACAAGTTTTTCAGGTTTTTCCCTTATCTTTATTGAAGATTGCCCCTCTCTGCAGTCTACCTGGGTACCTCCCTTCTGCTCTGGTTGAACAGTGTTACATCAGTAATAGGGGCGGGAGGGGGACACTTTGTCATTGAATTACTCTTGAACTACAGCTCTGATAGAATTGAAATAACACTCTCCAAAGTCCAAATACTATGATGATTAATTAGAGCTGCTTTTATTATGAAACATTACTATCCCTTTCCCTTTAAATGAACTAAAATACTTCCATCAGTACAGCAGCACTTTTTTTTCACTATTTCAACTTTCACATCTGGACAAACACAAAAACCTTAACCCTTTCAGTGCCAGAGTGGTACACAACGCATTGCAGAGCAATGCGTTGAGTACCACTGGCACTGAAAGTGTTACTGCACTGACTAATGTAAATGTACATGCATTTTGCTTTTTTACTGCATCATTTTTAACCCTCTGGTTGGTAGAGAGATCTTCAACCTATTACAAGACCTCTCCAGCAGTATAAGAATTTAAACACATTGATGATCAAAACCATCAGGGGGAAATTCACTAAGAGGTGATAAAGTGGAGATGTTTTCTTCAGTGATAACACTTCTCCAATTCCTGTGTATTCTATGGAGCCTATTCACTAAGATTTATTTAGCTTTGGAGATCTTAGTGAATAGGCTCTATAGAATAACAAAGGAACTGGAAAAGTGATATCATTGGAGAAGTTATCTCCACTTTATCACCGCTTACTGAATCTTCCCCCAGATGTATTTAACCCAGTGTTTCTCAACCAGGATGCTGTGATACTTTGGTGTGCCACATACATCCAATTAGGGTTCCCCATGTTATAAGGCTTTGATGAAAATGTGAATGTAGACTTACAACTGTATATTTAAAGATATTACTATGCACAATATGTTTATTTTAGTTGTGAACTCTAATAATAATTCTATATTTATGTATATGTATCCATCATTACACCCTTGACAAATGACACAAAATTATAGGGGTGTGCCGAAAATTCCATACTGCCTGTTAGGGGTGCATTGAGCAAAAAAAGCTTGAGAAACACAGATAACCCTTTGAGCGCCAGAGAGGTATGAAACTTATTGCCCTGCAATGTGCTGTACAGTCCTCTGACCCTCTGACTAAAATATCACATATTCTTATCTGTGGTCTAAGCTTAACCCTTTAAGGACAAGAGGACTGCACAACACATTGCTTCACACAGTTAAACTGGGAAATATACTGTGGAAATCACACAGTGATATTAAATAGTTCACTTGAAATCAGAGGAGTGAAGTCCACAGCACATTATCCTACATTTTGCAGAACAGTAAGATACTGTAGAGATTTACTACATAGGGCTGTATATCCAGGAAATTAAATTAGAGAAATTCTGAAGCAAACCAACAAGCACCATAGATGTAGAATAAAAATTCCTGAAATTTTCACCTGAATTTAAATGGGGTTTTTAACACAGATTCTAAAATAAAGTACTTATCTGGAAGAGTAATTTGTAACATTCACCGATATGGACATAAGTTTCCATAGCATGACAGAACTTCAGTTACAGGGGGGAACATTTGTCCTTTGCGCGTCTCACTTCCTGTTGAGGGAGCGAGGAGTGGAAAGGAAAATGATTTTCTCCAGCCTGCAATAAACCATTTCAAATACTGTAGGTTTCTGGCGGCCCACCAGCTGCCAGGGGGGTCCACAGAAATGTTTCCAGGGGGAGTAAAACCATAATAGACCACCAGGTCTGCCCACTCAGGATGTATGCTTATATGGAGAGGGCAAGATGTATGTGTTAGCTGCCGTCAGACTACAACTCTCTTCAGCTGGAGAGCCTCACATTGCCCAGTCCTGCTGTCCGTTCTAACATATGGGAACTTTTACATATATCTAAATGCGTAAATTAGCATTAATTTTCTTTTTAATCTCTTTAAAATTCTTGGCCCGAGGTCTCTGTGTTGGCATGGCATGGCATGAAAATATGACATATGTAGCCATATTTTCAAAGACCCTTCTGCCCAGACAAACTACATTGTAGGGGGTAAATATAACTTCTCATTGATATAAACAGGAGGAGGTCTTAATGCTGGGAGGCGACGTTAGTATTCAAGGTGTTAAAAGCCCCATGTAAATCAACTTATGTTTGAAAATGCTTCTTTCTTATGTATAGTGCAGTTGGTGTACTCATAAAATTACCTCAGAATTATTTGGTGCATAAGGACCATCAGCGTTTCTTAAAAGTCTTAGTGATGAGGTTGAGTGGATTAGAGTTGCAAGGATGTAGGAAGGGCACAGGATTATAACACATTCTTATAAAACAATTACATAAAACTCAATCAAGAATAATTTGAGGGTTCAAAAGAGATGGCAATAACATAATGTTACCTATAAAATTCACTCTTCCTAACCCTGGACTGACCCAGTACCTTCACAGTGTGGCCTTAAATCAATCCTTTCTTATTATTACAATATCAATACACAATATTCCTACAATAAACTCATTGATTTTTCAGAGCAGTGTATCTGAACTCTGGGTGCTGGGGGGAAGTTGGTGAAGAAGGGGGGTCATATCATCTTTGATTACAAATCTATATAGACACCGTCGTTCCCATCTAATAAAAAAAGGAGATACCAAAAAAGAAAAACATGCAGCAGTTTATATTCATTAGGCCTATTGAATATAAAGTAATATGTTTATGTAGGACATTGAGGTAATGTGATAATCCGTCCGTGTATGAGGGAGAAATCCACTTAGCAGGTCTGTCAGTCCGACAAGAAAAATGGGCACATAAAGTCAGAAATACATTGTGCCTGAGCAGGCAAGTGTGAGAGGGATAGCTTCAGTGCCTCTGGATGGACGGGTGTGTGAGAAACAGCCCAGCTAACAGGGGTAATATTCAGGGCAACAACCCACAGTCACCCCTTGAGGAAAGATGGACTGCAAAGGAATTTTGCAAACCTTAAAGGAAAATAAAGAATATATTTCTATAGAAACGTACATTGTTGTCATTAGTTTTGGTTACCTGTTTCTCTATGCTGGTCTTGGAACATGCACAAATAAATCTTTCAACACCTTGGATGCTAGAGAAACACTTCTAAATTAATTGGAGACCTAATTAGCACACAAGTGGTCAATGGTTGATCCATGAAGAAGACATACTATTTGGATTTCTATTGCTTTTGCAGGTTTTTGTATCCTGATTTCTACAGTGACAAATGAAGGATTTCCAGAGAGGGATTTCTCAACATTAACCTTCTGAGTGTCACAGAGGTGTGCAATGCAATGCGTTGCATACCCCTTTGGCACTCAAAGGGTTAAAATAAGCATATAATAATACCTACATTTGTTTTGTGTAATTCTGCATTAAAAGGCCAATGCAGATCTCTAACATAGAGAAACAGTGGGCAACTTGAGGTGCTCCAGCTTATGCTGGACTAAAATTCCCATCATCCTCAGATTGCCAACAAAGCAGTGACTGTGTGGAAAAGACTCTCTTGTCTATTATTAATCTGAGTAAAGTACCAAAATGCCAACAAGCAAAGTGAAGAAATCACCTCTTGGGACATATTTTCAAAAGAAAAATGGAGTTGTTCTGGAGCAAACCAAGTATATATATATCCATTTTAAATTAAATTGGGCTTTTAACCTCTTGAATGCTAGAGAGATCACCAATGAACTGCAAGGCAATACATGGGAGACCTCACTGACAGTCAATGGGTTAAAAAGCTCTATTCAAGTGCAAGGGAATTTAGGAATTTTTATTTTTCCCTTATGGTGCAGCTGGTTTACTCTAGTGTAACTTTAGTAGCTTTTATAAATATGGGCCATATTTCACCCTCTGCTGGAAACTGATAGGTTCTAGCAGCCTATGTAGGTGGAGGGAAGTGATTTTCTGGACATGTGAGTAATCAGACTTACCTGACCAAAATTGGAGAACAAAGCTCTGTTGAGATTAGATTCCCCAACTGCTAAACCAAAAACATCTAAAACTATTAATGTGTTTGTAAAGCTAGAAGTACAAGGTACAGGCAGCCTAAATAGATACATCTAATAATGAAACTAAAAGAAGTGTTGGTTAAAGTGCCCACTTTAAATCAACTGGAATTTCTATTTCTCCCCTATAATACAGCTGGTTTGCCCCAGAACCGCTCCACTTTCCATTTGAAAATACTGCCCAGTTCATGTCAGTGTGCCAACAATATACTGGGCCTTATGTATAAAGACAAATGGAGCAATTCAGGGGCAAAAGGACTCATTTAGGAGACAAATAAAAATGTACAAATTTAAATATGATTTTAACCCCTTGAATGCTAGAGAGATCTCCATTGCATTACCTTGCAAAGCAATGCATTGGAGACATCTCCAGCATTCAATGGATTACATATCTTCTATTTAAATCAGTGCAAAGTTTTAATTGTCACCTACAAGGCAGTTGATTTGCCATAGAATTGCTTCACTTTTTCCTTATACACATGGCCCATTGTCTCTATCCAATCCTTCATTTCTGTGGAAGAGGAAACATCCTCAAACCCTAATCCATTTAATGCTTGGAGGGGTCAAATCCCAAAACTAAAAGCATAACAATTGTGTCTCTCGTTTCCTAACTCTCTAGACTGTAAGCTCTTGTGAGCAAGGCCCTCACTACCATTTGTTTTGTTCTGTCATTGTAGGTTCTAACCCCTATTTTGTACAGCACTGTGGAATACGTGGGCGTTTAATAAGTAAAATATAATAATAATCAGAAAGTCACCAAAGCGCCCAGGAGCCTGAAAATGTATTCATTTGGTAAAAGCCTGGGCCGCACCTGTGCTAGCGGCAGAAAGACGGATCGCTGGCAGCCCTGAAGCTGAGAACGTCCATATTTAAGCTGTCCCCATGCTTTATGGGCTTTACAAGCAGTGTGCCTCAGAAGGATGAGGAGCCATCCATCACTGTTAAAATGTCAGATTCCTGTTAATGAATAATGTCTCTGCCTGTTCTACACAATGCTTTTCTGAACAGATGAACAGGTCACAGTACAAATATCTCCTGTCTCTATCCCTTTAACTGGGGATTAACCCTTTGGGGCACCAGATGGGTGTCCAACTCATTGCTAAGCAATGAATTAGAAACCTCTCTGGTGCTCAGAACTAAACTGTACTGGCTATACACAAGATATTTACACTCCCAGAGAACCCTTTTGGGCATCTAGCTAGCTACACATCTAAGAAATGATGGATCTTTCCTAATGAGAAAACATGACCTGTAAAGACTCCCTGAGGACAGGGCTGGGAACCACTGCTCTGTTCTATTGTGCTAAGGAAGCAAGAGGAGGAGGTATTTAAATAGTGGGAGGAGATTATACAATGCAAATAAATGTCAAATTGACTTGCAACAGTCCAAATCATAGAACGGTTTTCAAACTGGCAAATGTATGAAACAGAAAACCGCGCAGCAAATAATTAAAGTTGCATTTAACCCCATCCAATGCATTACTTCATAATTTGTAGGTGACATCCCTAGCATACAAGGGGCTAAAAGGAGACAAGCCTGCTCCAAATAGATCAGACCAAGCCAAATGCCATGGACTCCAACATCAGCTCCTATCAGATGTTTTGGGGGTTAGAAAACAGAACTCATTAGCTTATATAGGACATGGGTTGTTACAGATTTCACTTGTGACAGTGCAGCTCTCATAGGCAGCAAATGTCAGTAAGCTACAATTTCAACTGCTGCCTACTGGTGTTCACTGAGCAGCCTCTGAAGCTGTTCTCCAAGGCTTCCAGGACCACCTTCGGGGGTCAGTTTACTGTCTGTCAAATCATGTATCAGGCTTCACAGCGGGGATGCACACTGCAAACCTTGCTGAATAAGCAGGTCTGTTCATATTGGAGACGACCTAGCAAAGGGAAACTCTGGGGAGATATTTCCTCTTCAAAAATGTAATAACAGTTTAAACAGCTACAAGTTAGGTGTAACCTAATACTCCAGTAGTAGTGAATATTACTACCACCTCAGAGGTGAAGGAAAAAAAACCCTCTCTACGTCTAAATTTACAGATGTGACACTAGACAGCGGGACACTGTATAACACTGTTGGACACACTCGCACACTTCATAATTTCAGTGGACGTGGCACAAGGGTCAATAGAGACCCTTTCATCCAAAGAGCCAGTTTTGTATACGGGTCTATACGTGATTTACTTATCTCATCAGATAAAGTCACTGTGTGTGTGCTATTACAGCTCCATCTAGTGACCATCCACCTTAAAGGGATAGTAATACTTAAAATGTAAAAAAAAAATATGTTGTAGGGTTTATCCCCCTGATTAAAACAAGAGTACTCCCACTGCTGAAAGGTGTTTCATTCAAAAGTTATTAATTTTCAAAGTTGAATTTTTTAGGTGCAATATCACAGTGGCCTGAAATTGTACAGTGGCGCTGTTGCTACACCATCCTATGGAGATTTATGGTCAATTGACCAGAGCTGTCCATAGGATCGTGTAGCAACAGCACCACTGTACAATTTCAGGGCACTGTGATATTGCACCTAAAAAATTCAACTTTGAAAATTAATAACTTTTGAATGAAACACCTTTCAGCAGTGGGAGTACTCTTGTTTTACTCAGGGGGATAAACCCTACAACATATTTTTTTTTACATTTTAAGTATTACTATCCCTTTAAAAGGCTATAGCTGTGACAACCCCCCGGAACTTAGACAGGCTGAAGGGTGCATCTGTGTAGAACAAAAACAATGGTGGCAGACTGGCAAGATGGAATATACACTTTTAACAGATTATTTAGCCTAACTTGATTTGGAGATCAATAACCAAATGTTAATATTATTGTGGAGCAGCAAAAATGTGTTTATCGGAGACAGAAAGTGACACTGATATACAGAGGAAACATGGTACAATTCAGGTGCAGACCTGAGAGCATGCCGACTCATTGCTTTACTACATGCTGAAGACCTCTCTAGCAATCAATGGGTTAAAACCCAATTTATATCAATCGCCATTTTTATTTGTCCCCCATGGTGCAATTGGTGTGCTCCAGAATTGTTCCTCTTTTGCGCATAAAGTCCATTGAGCTGGAGACAACTCTAGCATCCAAAGGGTTAAAGGTATCTCTGAGGATTTAGTGTTTGGAAAAACCCATAAGTGTTTGCAGTGATAATGCTGCTTCTGGTACAGCAGCTGGATTAATAGCAAATTATCACATTAGGTCTACCCTCAACTTATTCACAGCCTCTTTTAGAGTAAGACAGTCACTAATGAGAATGATAAGAAGATTAACAGCATGCATTAAAGTGTCCCCTACAGTACAATAGAACTCTATGAGTATCATCTGTTTGTACAGATAGGACAAGGTGCAGCATCCTGATTATACTACTATTCATCAGGAAATTACCCAGGGCCGCTTCAGGTGAACATAGCACTTAGCTGGGCTTGAGAGAGATACCAGCAGGAACACAGTGTCAGAATGCTAGAAATGAGCACATAATTCAGCCCCTACTGGGGAGCAATGCTAACCTTTGTTTGCATCCTTTCATAAAGAGATGACTGATCGTATAGAGATCAGTGTACCAAAACAAAAAACACTGATATTCCACACTATAAAAATGATGCTGCTCTGGCAGTTTTTATCCTTCCATCGCTACAGTGATCAGCAACACTACTCCCTGCTGTAAAGACCAAAATGCAACACTTCTGAAGATCGTAATCATTAACTGGAGATAATTAGACTTGAACCACAATCCTTATGACTAAAAAAATACCCATTGGTACATGTGAATAAAAAACACAAAAACCTGGTGAGATCTACCTTGTTTATCAAATAATGTTCAAATGGTTACATAACCTATATCATAATTCACTAAAAGTCTGTAATAATGCAGTCATGTGCAGTAGAGACTGCTGCGTGTGCTGCAGTCCTGCGCAGTAGAGACTGCCCGTGAAGCAGCTGATACGGAGCGGGCGCTCCGAATTCAGACCGTGGTCCTCTCTGCGCAACTCACTGTTTATTATTTGTAGTAAGTAGCACATTTGTTTACTCCACTGGTGCATGTGTTGTGCGTAAGGGTGAATGAAACATTATTTAACCCTTTAAGAACCAGAGGGGTGTGTAATGAATTGTGAAAAGATGATTTTAGTCTTACCTGTTAAATCCTTTTCTCTTAGTCCATACAGGTTACTGGTAACTCTGGGTAGGTGATCCGCCCCTTTAAGTAGGCAGGAACAATTCTAGAATTGCATGCAGGAGGTGGAGCCTACCTTCCCTCCTTGGCTGCAGTTAGCCAACCAGCTCCAGAAAGATTTGAGACACTAAGGATTGACTAGATAGTAGAAGGGAAAGAAGACTCCTATGAGTATGACCCCGAAGGACCCCCACAGTCTGCCACAGGAGAGCCAAGCATGGTCCCTTGACAGGGTGTGAGACCACTAACCTGTATGGACTAAGAGAAAAAGATTTAACAGGTAAGACTTAAAATCATCTTTTCTCTGTTGTCCAATACAGGTTACTGGTAACTCTGGGATATCCAACCATTGAGTTTTCCAGAGGCAGGAAGTAAGGCAAGGAACAGGCACAAGGCCCCCAAAGTCACCAGAACAGAAATGAACCATCAGATCAGAGATAGCCCAACAAAGAAATGAAGTGTCAACGGACACTGAACAGGGGTAACACCACCCCAAAACTGTTACACAGCACACTGAACTAGAGACAACAGGGCTCAAAATTGAAGGAAGCACCAAGAACTGAAGTAAATCCTAGACAGGCAAGACTGCCTCCAGGATTTTCCTCCTAAAGCTGGCATCAGCTGATGCCAGTACATCAGCACAGAAGTGCTTCGAAAAGGTGTGCACAGACACCAAGTAGCAGCCTTGCACAACTGATCAGCGGAGGCCTGATTCTTGTAAGCCCAAGACCTAATGGATCTTGTAGAATGAGCCGTGACCCTGAAAATGACAGGCTTCTTCCTTAGCTCATAAGCCTTACGAATAGTGGACTTGATCCAAGAAGCAATAGTCACTTTGGATGTAGGTCTTCCTGCCCTAGGGCCCTCAGGAATGACAAACAGCGAGTCCCTCTCCTTATCAGAGGTAGGGTCTGGGCAGAAAGAAAGCACCACAATCTCCTGATTGATGTGGATCTCCGAAACTCCTGAGAAGTGCGAAGCACCGCCTTGTCCTTGTGAAACACCAAATAGGGTGGTTTACAGGACAGAACATGCAACTTTGCGACATGGTGGAAAGACACAATCACCAGGAGGAAGGCCATTTTCAATGTCAAGAGGCACAGAGGAATAGTAGCCAAAGACTCAAATGTGGGGCGCTAAAGAACGTCCAAAACCAAGTTAAGATCCCACTGAGGAGCAGGAATCTTAAAGGCAGGACGAGCATGAGCAACGCCCTGGAAGAAAACCTTATCATCAGGAAGGATGGCAATGCACCTCTGAAAGAAAACAGAAAGCGCAGAAGTCTGAACCTTAACCCCTTAACGACCCTTGACGTACCAGGACCGTCAAGGGTAAATTTGCTTTAAGGACCAGTGACGGTCCTGGTACGTCTAGTGTTAAATGGTAGCAGCGCGCCGCCGTGCACGCTGCTACCATTCAATCCAGGCTGAGACTGAGCGGTCCAGTACCGGACCGTTCAGTCTCAGCCTCCGTTGGTTATGCCAGGTCATGTGATCGTTGCGTCAGCGATCACATGTACCGGCATTCTAAAAAAATGAATGAGGCAGTGCTACTTACTGCCTCTAGTGTCTCCTCTCTGCCAATGCGTCCCTTATATCAAAGTAAGGGACAGAGAAGCAGGGAGGAGACACCTAGTGGAAATACAAAATACAGCAGCTGGGGGTGTTAACCCCTTCACTGCTGGTGCAGGAGGATGGCTAAATGCAGGTCAATTTCTGACCTGCTAAATACACTTTTTTTTTTTTTTTTTTTTTTTTAAATAAAAACAACACACTTTTTTTTTTCAAATAAAATATTTTATTTAAAAAAAAAACAACATCTAAAGAAACTAAATTTGAAGTGTGATTGTTGTGGAGTCATGTAATACACTTACACACACCGCCAAATGTAATGAACAAAAAAGTGGGAAAATAGGGTGGGAAAAAGGGACATGGGGATTTTCACCCAGGGGGGACAGTGGCCACTTTAAACTGCGCATTTTGTAGGTATGACTGACTGGTCATACCTTTCATGCAGTCTCCATAAAAATTTAACCCTTTGCGCCCAATTGATCTCAAGAGAAAAAACTAAAATGGTGGGTTTTTTACATTTTTTTTACCTTTTTCTTTAATTTTAATAAAGTAAATGGTGGGTTATCCATATAAGTGGGGTATCAAAGGAAAGCCCTATTTGTTTGTAAAAAAACAGTATATCATTTATGGGGGTGGAATAAAAAAGCCTAAGAGGGAAAACACTGTTGAACAAAGACATAGTCAAAAAGGTCAGAATTGCTCCGGTCCTTAAGTCAAATCCACCTCTGATTTCCCCGGTCCTTAAGGGGTTAAGGGAACTCAGACTGAGGCTCTAATCCACACCGTCCTGCAAGAAGGCCAGGACCGTAGGCAGATCTAAATCCTGAGACAGGTCCTTGTCAGCACACCAAGACAGAAAGGTCAACCAGACACAATGTTAGATCTTGGAAGAAACAGGTTTTCGGGCACTGAGCACAGTAGCCACCACACCAGAAGAGAACCCTTTCTTCTTCAATATTGAGGATTCAATTTCCAAGCCGTCAAAGCTAGCCGATGAACATCCTCCTTCCATAGGTAACCCTGTAGAAGAAGGTCTGGACGGTTTGGGAGCCGGAATGGCTCCGCCACTGACAGATCCAGAAGCTCCGGAAACCAAGACTGACGAGGCCAGTACCGAGCAATCAGAATGACTGGACAACGCTCCAGTTGTAATTTCCGTAACACCCTGCGCAACATTGGGAGGGGAGGAAATATGTGGGCCAGAGGGAATAACTAAGGAATGGACATTGCATCTACTGCCAGAACCAGAGGGTTTCTCCACCGAGAGCAGAACCTCGGAACATTCCTGTTGTGTCTTGTTGCCATCAGGTCGATGTAAGGAGGAACCCATTTCTGACCAATGAGGTAGAACACCTCTGGGTGTAGCTCCCACTCTCTGCTGTCCACTGTGCGTTGACTGAGGAAATCCGCCATGACGTTGTCTACGCCAGGAATTTGCACTGCAGATATAGTAGGAAAGTGTTCTTATGCCCAGGACAAAATAGCCTTGACCTTTAACCAATCAACGAGACTTCTTGTTCCACCTTGCTTGTTGATGTAAGCCACGGCCATGGTGTTGTCGGACTCTACTCGGACCGGTCAGTCCTCCAACTGAGATGTCCAATGTCAAAGGGCATGAAATATCGCCCGAAGCTCCAATATGTTGATTGGAAGGAGGGACTCCTCCGGAGACCACCGTCCCTGAGCGCTCAAGCGACCCAGGACCGCTCCCCAGCCAGAGAGACTGGCATCCGTCAT
The DNA here is from genome assembly GCA_037306005.1 of Rhinophrynus dorsalis. NCBI lineage: Eukaryota > Metazoa > Chordata > Amphibia > Anura > Rhinophrynidae > Rhinophrynus > Rhinophrynus dorsalis. The sequence continues at coordinate 221,584,497 of CM074722.1, forward strand.
CACCTTGGTCCAGAAGGGTACCAGGAAGGACTTGCCCTTCAGCAGGTTGGAAAGGTTGAGCCACCATGACAAACTCAGTTCCACATGAAGAGGAAGAGAAACTGACATCTTCAGAAGATCCGGTTGACCCTTGCACACCTGGATCACGAACCTCTGGAGCTCCCTGGTGTGCGCCATGGCAAACAGAACCGCTTCTATGGTGGAGATGAATTTTCCCACTAGAGAGGATAGCTTCTGGACTGGAACTGGATCCTGAGCCACAGGCACAGAAACCCTGTGGGCGATCTGGTAAGCTACCTCGTCCGTGAGGAACACCATGCTCTGCTGAGTGTCGAAGAGAAGGCCCAGGAAGACCAGACGCCAAGTTGATGATCCACCCATGATGGGTGAGAGCATGAATGCATTGCTGAACCTGCTGATGAAGTTCCGCAGAGGGGGCTTTCAGAAGCAAGTCGTCCATGTATGGAGTAACTCTGATGCCGTTCCGGTGGAGGACGGATATCAAGGCTCCCAGGACATGGTTGAAGACCTGAGGTGCTGTCGTCGGACCAAATGGAAGATCTGAAAACTGAAAACGTCCCCTGTTGCAGGCATCCTGAAGATCCAAAGATGCAAGGAATTCCACCGGGGACATTGCAGCAATCACCGTCCGTAGAGACTCCTGGTGATAATGAGTCCGGGTCACAAAGGAATTGAAATCCTTCAAGTCCAAAATGGGATGACAACCACCATCCTTCTTGGAGACCACAAAGAGGTTTGAGTAAAAACCCATACCCCTGTCCTGAACTGGCACAGGCTCTAGAACATCCTTTTCCAGAAGAGCCTGAACAGTGCTGACGAACAAACTGTGTTTCTCTGCACCCTGAGGCGTATGAGAACGACAAAAATTAAAGGGAGGAAGAGAGATAAAAGGGATCTTGTACTCTTCCATCACCATTTGTAAAATCCATGGGTCTGCCACTGAACCCTCCCAAATGCTGTGATAGTGTCGCAGACGACCACCCACAGCAGAGTGCGGACCCGGGTTCGGCGAGTCATGCCGAAGAAGGCTTGAGGAGACCTTGAGCTTCCATTGTTATTTGGGCTTGGAGGAGGTACGTGGAGCTGAGGGAACAGTCTGGTTTGCCGGACGTGTCTCATTCTGAAAGAAACAAAAATACTGATTACGTTTAAGTGGCAATTTCTTCCTGGGAACCAAGGGTAGAAGAGTACTCTTACCACCTGTGGTTTCACTGATCAGATCCTTAAGATCTGGCCCAAACAAGGAGGTACCCTGAAAGGGTAGGGAGAGTAATGCTTTTTTAGAAGCAGTGTTGGCAGACCAGATCTTGAGCCAAAGAGCTCGTCTGGCAACCACAGACATGTTGGAAACCCTAGCCATCAAACGGATGGCATCAAATAAGGCAGCAGAAACATAGTGCTGTGCCTCAGAAATGTTGGCAAGAAGGTGCAACTTATCCGAGGTAGGCACATCCTGACACACAGCCCGGGTGAGCTGTTCAGTCCAGACAGCAATGGCCCGGTTCACCCATACTGCTGCGAACACTGGACACATCCAGAACCTGCAGTGGCAAAAATGGACTTGAGGGAAACCATAAGTTTCTCGTCAGTCCAGGCCTTCAGAGCAGAGGCATCAGAGACTGGTAAGGCAGTAGATTTAGATGGCCTGGAAACAGGAGCATCCACTTTGGGAGGATGAACCCACTGAGTAAGCGCAGCTTCAGAAAAAGGATAGAGCTTGGCAAATTTCTTGGACACAGAGGGCTTCTTGTTTGGGGATTTCCACTCATCAGACACAAGGAGGTCAAGAGTGGGGTTAAGTGGAAAGTAAGTATGGGGCTTTTTAGGCTCCTGGAACACATCAGAGGGATCTGAATCCACCAGCAGTTCCACCTCAGAGGAATCTGACACGTCAGGTACTCCCTGAGGTTTGGGCAGGGAAGACTTGACTGAGGAGGGGACCTGCCAAGACTGAAAGGCCCCCTGTAACTGGGATGGAAAGAGTTGCAATGTTGACCTAAAGTCCCTAGTAGCAGCCTTGAACTTTTGCACCCAAGCTGGCTCTGATGCATGGCTGGAGGTCCCTGGAATGCTGTCAGGGACATCAGAACATGCTGAGCATAAATGACCTGACAGTTCTCTAGTTAACCCTGAATGACAGGAAGAGCATTGCGCAATGGGGGATACAGAGACCCCAGCCTCCTTAGTCTTAGGTCTGGCCCCAAGCTCCAGTGGTACAGACATTCTCACAGTGTCAAATAACTTTACTGTATAATACATCGCCCAATTATAGTGTGTAGGATTAAAGTTTCACCACAGAAATCACTAAAATAAACTTATCTGGCAGGTGAAGGGTTAATCAGCAGAGGCAAGAAGGAGAGTCCAAGCCCTGTGTAGGATACTCGTTCTGGAAGGATCACAAAATGGCCGCTGTGGCGGGAGCCAATCAGAAATGAGAGAGCGTAGCAAGCACTCATGGGAAATGTAGTTTTCCCAGAAAAGTACACCAAACAGTGCCCGAAGCCCCCTGAGCCCCCAACACACCAGAAACATGGATGATAGAGCAAGGGCAGACACGTAAAATGAGCCATCTCTGAAGTCGCTAGTTTAAACGGTTGCAGAGATATTTCCAAACAATCAGTCTCATAGAAGTGAATGGAGCAATGGCGTCTATGCGGTAAAGCGCGCCTTAAAGGCGTGGAACTCAAATTTTACAAAATGAAGAGTGTAATACTAAAATGCCTAAAATAGTATTAGAACATGTGAGGACACCCAAAAAACACTAAACCAGTAGGAAAAGTGTTAGAACCCCCCCCAAAAGTGCCAATCCAGCATCTAAAGGGTTAAGTTACCATATAAACCTGGTCCAAAACACCGAACAGACATACAGATAGACCCAATGAGTGCAGGAGTATGCAATAGGAACTCCAATGAAGACACCCCTGTGCGGAGAGGAACTGTGGGACAAGTGGACCTGCAGCACTCAAAGGGTTGCTCACCTTTCCTGCAGATCTTCTGTCTTCAGATTACCATGTAGTAAGAAGTAACCTCAGTGGGTATCTCCTGGGGAAGCACTTGGAATCAAGATTTCCCCCCTCATGGCTTAAAGTCCACAAAAAAGCACCTTGTCACTGAGCTAGCCACATCTAAGGGCATTGTCAGTTATGGTAATCCACTTAATGGTGGTATTCCATTTCTAACAGAAAAATAAAAAAGTTTCTAAAACTATAGCAGAACTGTTCTCTTGCCTGTGTGTTATCTTCTCCAAGGAACAAATCTTTCTGGAGCTGGTTGGCTAGGTGCAGCCAAGGAGGGAAGGTAGGCTCCACCCCCTGCATACAATTCTAGAATTGTTCCTGCCTACTTAAAGGGGGGAGGATCGCCTACCCAGAGTTACCAGTAACCTGTATTGGACGACAGAGAAACAATGCTTTACACACCACTCTGGTCATTAAAGGGTATGTTTGCAGTTCACATGAGATGTCATTTTGGAAGACAAGAAACTCATCTTACAAATCAGATGTTTTGCGCAGTCACATGTCTGAAAAAGGGAAAAGACAGTTAAACATTCCCAAAATGCTCTCTAATTTCAGTGGAGCTTTTAACCTTTTTTCAGTCCTACAAAAGTTTCCAATCTATTGCTTAAAAGCCCCAGTGAAATCAATGGACATGTTTATTTGTGCTCTGTGGTGCAGCTAGTTTGCTCCAGTTTTTTTGCACATATGGCCCAAAGCATTTTGTAGAATGGATGTTTTTATAGGTAGAGATGGTAACTGTAACTTTGCAATGTAATCCTCTCTTGCTCTGAAGAACAGGGGAGTTGCTAGGCTTCCCAAACACCTGAAGCTTGAGACAGACTAATATATTATGTATATTATGTATACCATTACTAGCAAGGAAATAATAAGCATACACACCCCAAGCTGGTAACAATGTCTGGGGCTTTAACCCTTTGAGTGCCGGAAAGGCATTCAATGCATTGCAGTGCAATGCACTAGATACTTCTCTAGCCCTCCAGGGGTAATAATAACACCACCTGAAACTTCAGTCTTCTCAAACAGTACATAGCAACACCCCTGCCTAGAAGAAATCCGCTGTGGAGTTAACAGGGGCCTAATACAGCAATTTCAAGTGGGGCAATTCTAGAATAATCCAACTGCACCATGGGGACAAATGAAAATTCCCATTTATTTAAATGTGCCTTTTAACTAGGGGTTGGTACCCACACATAAAATGATTACTCTACCTTACATCTCTTACACCATTCCCAAAAGTGCAAGATGCATCACATCATTACATGGCCCAAGCTGGCAACCAGATCGGAAACTTTAGTCCTGTAAGCCAGTACCTAGCAACACCCCTACTGACGAATAATGTGAGAGGCTGAGGAGATAGTATTGTTAAGGGTTTCTCTTTGTCTATCGAGAATTTGAAAGAGGCTGAAATAAATCAAAACTCCAAACTGATACATTCAACTTTAGACTTAAAGGAACTATAAATGGAGTATGTTCCTGCTCTAAAAGAGACATATTATAATATGCATAGTCTGCCTTTAATACAAGGACAAAAAGTGGAAACAGGGCACCCTGATGCTCCCATTTCTCAAAATTAACAACAAAATATGGAAATACTTAGAGGAATCTCGTTTACCTCCCTTAAGCCGTATCTGATTTGATAAGATAATCACATATTTAAGTGGTTTCTTATAATTTACAAATCACCATACAAGAGTAGAAGGAACACCCATGTACCAAAGTGGGTACGTCAAACAACAAAAGGGTTAAACAAAAGGAGGTCAAATGGGTGGTTCGGCTTTGTCACCTGCAGGTAATGGAGACAGTCAGTGGACAAATATTAAGAATAAGTTGCCTCATTATACCCAATTACCAACACGCCACACACCTCATTTCTCCATCAAAGAAGGGAAATTAGTTTTCTATTGACTTTGCCTTGACGGCTCCCTCGTTCATGGTGGACAAAGCTCACAAAAAGAAGCTTAAATCTCCGGAGCTTTATAATTGCGCAATTAATACTCATTTTCCAAATCTGTTACTGATTCTTCCATCATTAACTGACCTCATCCCTGCCTAGGAGCAATAGCTTAGGACACATACTGTAAAAGCAAACCATGTGGAGGGAGAGAGGTGATATGATAGAAACCTTTAAATATATTAAGGGATTTAATAGTTCAGAAGGGGGGCATTAAAAATAATGAGGAATCTTAGAATGATCTAAATTTAGAGGGTGGAAAATTCAGACGTAATTAGTGTGAAGTACTACTTCACAGAAAGGGTGATAGAATCATTGAACACCCTCCCAGCAGAGGTGGCAGGGATAAATACGTTAGAGACTCAAAAATTTCTGGGTTAAACATAAATCTGTTCTGAGAAGTATGTAAGACAGGGAAACTGGCTGACTGGATGGACCAGATGGCTCTTTCTGCAGTTAAAATCTATGTTTCTAAGACACAGTGGTGAGAATGAAAGCAATTTTCAGCCACAGCAACCAGAATTGCACTGTGCTTATTTGTGACACTGCACATCACAATTTATTGTTGATAACCAGTATTACTAGAATGATGTCGCCAGGAATACAAATACATTTATCCTTCTTGTAATTTCTGTTGATGACCTCTCTAGCATTCCAGGGGTTAGAAAAGTAATTTGAATCAATGAGAATTTTTTTTTTATCTGTCCCTTATGGTGCAGTTGGTCCAGAATTGCTTCAGTTTTCTTTTGTGCATAAGGCCCATTCTGTGAAACAACCAAAGCTTGCTCCACATATGAATCTGTTCATATCAAGGCCTGGAGATGCACCGTATCCTCATCATTTTACCAACATGTATCTAAGGTGTGATTTGTACTGAAAGTATATCAAATAGAATCTATTATCTCACCACAAAAAACAATTTGTTTGACTGAAACAGGTTATTCAGTATTCATACTTTTATCATTGTCTGTATGTAGACACAAGTATAGTTACCCAGATTACTACATCCCTCTTTCCATTATGAATAAACAGAAAACTGTAATCATCTGGCAAACAGATCAAATGTCAATATTATTATGTACTAAACTTGTGCTCTATATGTTACAATGTGACTTCTCTGTTCACATTGGCACTATTCAGTTAAAAGTATGGTGGGAGAATTTAAGCAATCCAGTTGCCAAGGGAATTGCTAAGCTGCCAAAAGATCAGACATTTTCCTCCAAAGACCATGGGTTATGGCTTTATTAGTGCACCATGAAGAGCAATTTCACAATTACTTCAAAGGTGAAGTCAACTTTAAAAAAAAAAAAAAAAAAAGGAAAAAAAAAAGAAAATTTATAGTAGGGTTTTTTCTGTTGTGTAAAACAGAAGTACTCACATATTTATAGCATTATTACAGTATAACTTTTTTCATTAAAATTCCAGTTAGTTCTTCTGCTTCTTTCAGTGGGAGAGGTGAGTCACTGACTGTTCTCCATAGAGTGTGATGGAAACATACTGTCACACTGTATTTCACTTCCTGATAATATAAACTGTTATGACATTTAATTATAACAATTAACAGGGGCAAGAAGACTACCACCATTACATGTCCCAAGCTGGCCCACAGTGTATGTGTATGACTCTAAATGCCCAACTGAGTGTACACCTGGCACTCAATAGGTTAAGTTAATTTTGTCTTACAACCTACTCTTTATATGAAGCAGGAGATAGTTAAAGAAGTCTGCCCATATATTTTGGCCATCTTTCAAAAGGAAAGGGCACTAGACACAGGCTATCTAATAAACAATGTATCGACCAGTCATCAGAGCTCCCCTTGTATCTTCTGTAGATTGCTCACAATGAGCGGGGCAGATGCATTAGGAGAAGCAATTAACCTTGTAACCTGAATGAGGCACTGTAATACCAATGTTGCAATTCAGAAAACCGAATCTTGTTCATCAAACCCCCAAGAGACCATGCCATGAACGTGGATAAAACGCCTTGATTGGATCTTGTAAAGAGAGAGGTGAGATGTCTCACTCTTTTGTGATTCATTGGTAAAGAACCAGTGAAGATGGGTGAAGACTTTGACTACTACTTTATTGATGGGGAAAAAAAGAAAGAGAAATCCATTTTCCAGAGGGTCTCTAGAATGTAAGCTCTAACAAGCAAGTCCACAGGCTCATTTTACTTTTTTCAGGATGCATAAATGTATGCTATGTCACAAGTCTAATTATATATATTTATATATATATATATATATACCAACCAGGGAAATTGCTAGGTACAGGTTAAGGGTGCTAAAGCCGCAGATCTCGTTCTTTTTATGTCCCAGGTCTTGTTGTCAGTTTGTAACATGTAATAATGTGAATATCCCTACTAGTAATGGTGAAGCTGGGATGCACTATGTACTTATAATGCATCATCTTAGTCCAACAGCCATGTCTCTTGGTAAACTAGTAACACCTCTGTTGTCAGGTGTCCCTTGTTTTGGCTCCCTCTCCCAAGATTCTGCTCTCCCAGCTTTTGCTTTTTAAAATCCAGTTTTACCCTATTTTCAATATGGACTTGTTATTACAATAAGAACAGGCTTTGAGCTTCCCATTATGTGCTTACAGTACAAATTTATAAGATTTCATGCAGTACAGTGATTCCAGGGTGAGGGGGAGAAGAAGGGTGTGAAGCTATATTGGGAGGAAGCGGGACTATAAATATTGCTGAAAAGTGATACAAATTGAAAGACTGTGATAGTGTAGATCAGGGCTGTCCAAGTTCAGTCCTCAAGTGCCAACAACAGTACAGGATGTAAGGATTTCCCTGATTAAGCACAGGTGAGTAAATCAGTGGTTCATTCATTTTGACTGACTCACCTGTGCTTAAACAAGGAAATCCTTAAATCCTGGGCTGTTAGTGTTGGGTTCTGTGACTACCAGTGGGCAAGATAACAAGGCTGGGGGCAAGTGGTAGCCACAAATTCCCATAGATGCTGCCTGACCCCAACCCCTTGGGAGTGCACAACATGTATCATATATGATAAAGAGCTAAGGGGATAACCGTATAGTGCTTGGTGTAATTCTTTGAAACCATTTTGAGTGCCACAGGGTTGAGCAATGCACACTCCTATGTTACTCAAAGGGATAAGGGAGTGATGCTGTCCATGGTGCTGAAAGCATTCTCTCCACTCCCCCAGTGACCAAGTGGGGCAGCAGAGAGAATTCTATCAGACTTCAAGGTTGTTGTATTGATAGTGATGTGTGAGGGAGTTCATCCCTTCCACATCGACTGCAGTTCACAACACTCCCTGCTTGTGATTGCTTGAGGGTTGTTACTGAATACGAAAGTATAAAGAGATCCCAAATGCGCCACCCTCAGGTAGGCGAAGTTGAGACTGTGAACTCAGAGAGCAGAGGCTGCTATTGGAGTTTGGTACATGTACATTGACATATATACACACCCCCAGGAATACGATACTGGCTCATTATCCTCCATATGGAAATAGGCCATTGTCGATGTGACGCATAAACATTTGTAAACCTGTCTGACAGATGTTGATGCAGGCAGATTATTTCAGACTGATTGTGATGTGATGTCGAAGACACTTTAGTGAGTACTGTCCATGTGCCTTTGACACTGCTCTGAAAGGACATTGACATTTTCAGTTCTCTTCACCTTTAGTGAATCTAGGCCATAGTCTCTCTCTCTTTCTCATTCAGTCTCTCCCACACAGTCTTATATACACAGAAAGTCGCTCTGTCACAAACCCACACAATCACACACACACACACACACACACACACACACACACACACACACACACACACACACACACACACACACACACACACACACACACATTCATTCATTCATTCACAGTCTTATATACACGCACATAGGCTGTCACAAACACACCCAGTCTCTCTCTCTCTCTCTGTCACACACACATGTGCACACACACAGTCTCTTTCATACATACACATACAGTATCTCTTGCATACACATACAATGAGTGTGAGTGTGTGTGTTTCTCTCTCTCTGCTATCTAACACAAACACTCACAGTCTGGCACACAGTGTCTCTCTCACACATACACAGTCATCCTTCCCTTGCACTCAAATGCTTAATGAAATAATAACCCCCACACCTCCGTTCTGGCACTCATATGGTTTCTGGCGTGTGTTCTTTCGGATACATATACCTATCTATCTATCTATATTAAAGTCTCTCCTTATCTAGTACTAAGATGGCTAATGGTGCACCCCCCACTCCTCACTGTGGAACTTTAATCTTGAATGGTACAAACCCTGCCCTCTAGCACTGAAAGTGTTAATGTTAAGACTTATACACAGCCCCTTCCTCAGACACTCAAATGGTTAATAGTGCAACAACCCCACCTATCACTCAGTTGGCAAATGATCAACAATCCCCTTCCCCCCTCAAATACTTAATGATGTACCCTCCCAGTCTGGCACTCACAAGTTAATGGTGCACTCTCTTCCCCTCCCTCCACTTGTTCTGGAAATCCCAATTCATAGTGCACCCCCCACACCACCTCCACATGGTTAATGGAGCCCTACCACCACCATAGTGTCACTCACACAGTGAATAGTTCTCCTTCCCCTATCCTGGCACTCATGTAGTTAAAGGTAGCACCCAGAGCATATTCCCCCAGCCCCTCCATTCTGGTACTCACATTGTTAATTAAATGTTTCTATGTCTCTCTCTCTCTCCTTCCTCCATGCCTCTGAAAGCCTTTCCATTCCTGATCTTTCTGCACTGATCCATGGCATTTCCCGTTCCAGTTCCACCAAAATGAAGGGAAATCTGTACACAACAGACTCACAGAGACTCTTCAGCCAGCCCAGGAGTGCTGTGTTACCTGCTGGGAAGTTGATCAGGAGTGGAAACGCTTCCAAAGTCAAGGCGGAAAGAAGATGGGGGCACCTAAATTTGTGAGTGTCAGAAAGGGTGTGGTGGTACTCCATTAAGTATATATTAGATTGGTGTGGGTGTGTGTGTGTGTTTTCACCATTAATTATGCAAGTGCCAGAATGTGTATTTGGGTGTGTGGGGGGCTGAGAGAGACCTGTAGTGATCTGGGCAAACTACCACAGCCATATCTGTACTGATACAGGTAGGGGAAGGAGAGTGATAGCTGGATTGCAGAAATGTCTTTTCAGCTGTTCAGGTACATGTCCATACCTGGGAACTTTCAAGATGAGCTGACCCTGAGATCTTTGAAATATTAACCCTTAAAGCTTCCCATAATGTAGATTTTATGCGATATGTGCCTGCTTGCTCTAACACAGAGGTGCTCCGGTCCGTGTACGAGGGACTTTTAACATGCTACAGTTTGGCTAACTCACTGCCTGAACACAAACAAGACAAGCAGGACATCTCCCACTGTCTTTCTGGTACTAATGGAACCAGTTTAGAGGCAAAGGAAACATTTAATTGGGGAAATTCATATAGTAGGTAACAAAGAACACTCTCACCCTGAGATTTTGGCCCTTCACCCTGAGACCCTGAGATTTGGGTCAAAACCCTGAGTCTCAGGGTCAAACCCTGAGAGTTCCCAGGTATGTACATGTCTAAATCTGTTGTAGTAGCTTTTCCACTTGTATTGTGCTGCATTATACTATGGACTACTACTGAAGCTCTTATGTGACTGACCAGGAAAAATGTGTCTTTGGAAATGTTCTGAAATTGCCAGATGTGCACAACAAGGAATGGGAAGTATTTTCCCTGCACATGTGGAAGGCAGGTAACACAGGAATTCTTTTACAAGGGAGGAGAGAGAGGAGTGCTAGACACATCCATAAAGAGATGCTTTTCAATGTGCTGTAGATGTCGCCAGCACCCAAGGAGTTAAACCATTATAAATATGTGTTTGCTTGAAAGTACATATTACACTGGGGCTGATTTACAAAGGAGAACTGGAGCAATTCCAGACAAAATTCCCACTGAATTAGTCTTTTAACTCCTTGAATGCTAAGAGGATGTTACAGACCTCTTTAGTATTCAAGGTCTTAACCCTTTGATTGCCAGAGGGGTATACAACACATTGTTCTGCAATGTGTTGCTTTCCCCTCTGGCACTCCAAGGGTTAAAACTCCATTTAAATCAATGGGAATTTTTAGGAATTGGTTTTATCCCTAATAGTGCACTTGGTTTTCCTCAAAAGATTTCCAGCTATTCTTTGTCAACGTCTCTAGGGATAAACAGAAGAAATAAAGTCAGTGATTAAGTGGTGAGTTGTTTCCTCACATTTGGATAGGCTTTTGTAGCCAGGGACATCTCCTCACCAGTACCACCTGGTGTGTTATGTCTCATGAAAATAATATTAGAGGCCTCAAAAATGCTTCTCATTAAAACAAAATAAACCAGAATATCTAGCAAACACCCAGCACCCAGGAGCCGCATCGACTGGAGAGACAATTCCCCCCATTATTTAGACAGAAGATTTCTCTTCTAGTAATAGGCTCACTTGGAATAATTAGCGTATTTTACGTAATAATGAAATTATGGAAATGGAGACCACTTATTCAAACAAGTCACCATTACCATATTTTTAAATATTGGACTTAATTAGAGTTTATCACTTGGCAGAACTAAGGGAGGCCTGAGGTATTCTGTTGTGTCTGCCTGTGCCTGAATGCGTATGCGTGAAATCCTCATAAAGTGTTTATTAAGAGTGGATAAGAAGGGCATAATGATGTGTTTGGAAATTAGGGCTATCATACATTTAATGCTATGCACTCCTGTAGGCAAAAAAGCATTCAAATGACTCAATTATACATCCATTATCCTGGCACGATTAAGCGCGGCAGGCTGGCTTTCTACCCCCTTCCGTCTGTATCATGGATGGACTTCAGTCCACTTAAAGCCAGCTAATAAAACACTAAACTTGTTAAGGATTAAAAACAAATGAAGGGGAGGGAGAATGAGCTGAAATTGGGAGTGTGTGTGTGGGGGGGAGATAAAGCATGATAAGGGGGAGCAGTGTAATGATAGAGTACTTCATTGGCAAGGGGGGGGCTGACCATAAATCACAGTAATTAAGTTAACATGAAAATCAACTTTTGCATTCAGCTAAATGACTGCATTTGCATATTCAAAGTTAAAGTAAGGGGATGTAGAGAAAGAATCAAGTTGGGGTGAGGGGGTGTAAAAATAAGCATGAAAACCATAGTGAACTGGAAATCATTGGGGGAGCATAGGAATGAGGACCTCGGGAATGACTGCCCTGGACAGCTAATAGGAACTTTTTTGTACCTTTATTTTGACTATATTCTACTCTCAATTTCGAGTAATTCAATAAATTTCTTATTTGGCTGCTGCTTTCCCAGCACCAGCGAAAATGTCTACTATTAACATCTACCTCTTCTTCTGAGAGCTTGTTCTGTAGATGGGTTATTTGAATTCAATTCTATCCCTTTCATTCTGTAATTCAGTTCTTCCCATTTACAATTGTTTGAGACAAAATACTTGATTTTGGTACCTCAATCAAATGTGCACAAGTAAGCAAACACTTCTGTTGTTACCAAGTCTGCTGACAGTGACAGACGTGTAGTCAGTGAGGTAAAAAAATAATCTACATAGACGGAAGGGAGTGTCGACTTTGTAGATGTGGTAATACCACATAATGAACCAAAATAAAGTATATTATATATACATGCCTTTAAAGCATCTCTATATTTTTGTCTCATGCATTTGTTTTAACCCTTTGGATACTATATTATGGTTGCCACCTTTTACTCTTGCCAAAACAAAACAGGCACACAATGTTTTGTGCTAAATGCAGTGTGCTACATCACATTTTGGTGTCCAAATTTCTAACTTTATAATTAGTCTCAAAGGGAAGCTTAAATTTTACCCTGCAAGCCTGTTTTAAGCAAGTAATACATTTGGGGACTTTTCTAGCATTCAGGGGGTTAAAAGCCCCATTTAAACAAGCAAACAGCTGGATGACCAGCCAAATTAGAATTATTGCTGTGGTGGAATATGTGTGATTTAACCAATGGTAGTACAACAGCTTGAACCTGAATCTGTTCAGGTTTCAGAACCTCTGAAATGCTGACAGTGTTGACAGAACTGGACAGAGAAGCCCAGAACTGTCCTATACTGGCCCAAACAAGACAGGTGGCAACCATATACTAGAGAGGTCTGCAACACATTACAAAACAATGGAACTGAAGACCTCTCTAGCATCTAAGACATTAAGAGAGTCAATGACAGACAGTGACAAGGGCATTAAAGTAATCTGGGGGGGTGCATATAGAAGGCTATATGAAGTGACAGCAAAGCAAATAAAGAAAGAAAACATACAGTAACATAGAAGGAGTAGGAGATAAAGAAAATGCAAGTGTAAAAAGAAAGGTGGGAAGAGAAATGGGCCGGATAGGGTAGCCATTTATTATGGTGAATAACTAATCTCAGAATTTATGATGCTGGTTTTCCGTTACCACACAATTTATATTACAGGAGGAAATTAAGGGGAGCGGGGAAGAGTGGCTGGATGACCATCTTTCTGCGTTACTGCTTGTCTGCCATTTGCAAATCATTATTAATTGAGGCCGGGGAGGCTTGTTCAGCAGGGGCAGTGCGCCTGGACAGTGCAAACAGACACATATCTCTTCATCAAGGCCTGAGCCTCGCACTGGGCTCAGCCAATTACCCCTCCCTGATTGGGCTCAGATAAGGAAAGGAGGGTGTTCCTCCCCCGACTTCTTAACAAATTAAGGAATAAATAGATTTTCCACACGTGGGGCGGAGAGGGCCAGGGAGGCGGTAATGAAAAACAATATATCACAATCAGCTGGACAGCTCTATTCATACCCAGACGGGATCAGCTCTCTCTTTATCAGCACATCCTGACTGATAGGCCCAGATAGAAGCCTGTTTGCTTATTCCACTAGACCAACCAATGCTGAGGAAACAAACCAAATTTGTAGGATCTCACAATGAGATTAACCCATTTTAATGACTGCTGCGTAGTCTAGTTCTTGTGAATACGAATGAGCTTTGACCAAAATATATTAGTGCTTTCCATCAACCGCGTGATTATTTCACGGAAGATGGTTTTCAATATGGATTTTATATTAAGGCTGTAAATTCCTAAATATTTGTATGTATTATCCAAGTTTCAGTTACATGGAACAGGAAATCCTATGTTTATTTGCTTGCAACTTTGTTATTAACAGGTTAATCCAAAACAATGGTGATAAGTGTGATCTTAAAGTAAATTAATTTCAAGAGTTTCAACTGTTTATGTAAGTCAGTGGGCCATATGTACAAAAGGAGAGTGAAGAAATTCTGTGGCAAACCTGGGGTAACAAACACTCCCATTGCTTTAAAGGGGATTTTAGTTCACTGAATACTAGAGAGGTCAACAAAGCATTACTTTGTTTGTGGTTTCACATACTCACTCTTACCTAGCTATGGCAAGTAGTCATCTTAAAGGGGTCTTCCAGCTGGTGGCCAGTTTAAACACTGTGCTCTTCCCTCTGCAAAGTATTCTCCACATCTCTACTATGGGCGGCATCTTGCCAAAAAGTTTGGGAACCATTCATCTAAACATTGTAGAACAGGCAATATTGTTCTGCAAACAGCACATTTTCTTTAAAATGTTACAGGAAATAAGATGTGAGGAAAGAAATAAAATAAAAACCAGTACGTCATCAGGAAGAGCTGTGAACCTGTAGTGTTAAGTCCATGAATATGAAATTCAGTACTAATTAAAGGTTAATTTTGGAGAGCCAATCCACAGAGAACTGATTCATAGCATCCATTACTATTTTTGCCAATATTAAGATTAAGTGGAGGGTTTATTATTTAGATGGGCTACTGTTCCTTTAAAGGCACAGTTGCAACTGAGCCTGTGGACACTGTAAGAGCTAGAATATATCCTTACACACTAGAGACCACTGTGTTCCCTTCATATTACCCTCCAAATCCCAGTATTTTTCTCACTTCTATATAAACCTTTCTTATATAAAGTTTGGAAAAATATTTATTTTACCAATGCGGCGGTTGAATTACCATTTATAAAATCTATCAGAGACAGATGTGCTAGTAATGGTTCAATTCCTCACAACATGTAAATCAATGGGAATGATGTATGGAGTCTATCTGTCTCTATATCTAAAGCTGTCTCTCCTGTGCTAGATGGTAACATCTCACTGCACTGTAAGAACTGACCATGGAGAGACAGGAGAGTCCAGGAACCTGCCTTGTACAAAGCAGCACAAGGGACATATGTATAAAGACAAAAGTGGAGCAGTTCTGGGGCAAATCAACTGTGTCACAGGGAACAAATGAAAACTTCTACAATGTCCATTGATACAAAGCAGCACTAAACTTGTTAGTAAAACATAGGTACTCCAGTGACTGGCAGATATTTAATTTTAAAGTTATTACAGTTAAACTCTTTTTAACCCCTTAAGGACCAGTGGTCCCGGGGCGTGCCGTCCCTTAAGGACCACATAGGAAACTTTGACGTGTGGTCCCACGTGACTGATCACGTGGGGCGGCACGTCAAACGGGGCACTGGAAGAGATCGCTCCGGTCTTGGAGCGATCAACTTCAGTGCCCGGTATTACTCATCGCGCTCCTACAGGAGCGTGGTGAGTAAAAGTACGTGACGTGCCAGGACCGTCACTGGTCCTTAAGTGCCGGACCATCGTGACGGTCCTGCCACGTCATTGGTCCTTAAGGGGTTAATATTAAATTGCAATTTTAGGTTGTGGACAACAAGAGGTGCTGTTACTATCACTTAATACAGAGAGCTGTAGTCACTGACTCAAACTCTTCTACACTGTGCATTATATAAAAATGCCTTTTGGACTCCAGTTCACGTGTTCATATCAGAGATGCCGATTTTAATAAGAACCAATTGGCCCATCCAAGTCTACCCATTTTCCAATCTAATTAACCCTTTGGGTGCCAGAAGGGTATGCAGCGCACAACATTATATCGCTCTCCAAATAACCATGTCTATTCCAGACACTTTCAAATTCTTTAAAGCATTAGTCCCAACCACCTCTGCTGGGAGGCTGTTCCATGAGTCTATCTCCCTGTCTATAAAGTACTACTTACGCACATTACTTTGTCCACCCTGTAACCTTAAATAATAAGAATACAAATAAATAATCTGCGCGCCTTCAACCTCAACAAAGTCCAAACTTCTTATTTCCTGAGGTATTTCAAAAGATGAAGGCAACAAAAAAGACAATTAGACAAAGAGATTGTTGCCTTTAAATAAAGGATAAATATCCACTCATGTGAGGCTTCCAGGGACTAGTTTAAAACATGCATTTGCTTGCCAACCTCGGGGGATCTTCACTAAGGCTTGATAAAGAGGTGACAAAATGGAGAGGACTTCTCCAGTGATATCACTTCTCCAGTCCTATGTTAAATTCTATGTAGCCTATGCACTAAGATCTCCAAAACTCAAGAAATGTTAGTGAATTGTCTTCAAAGAATAACATAAGAATTGGAGAAATGGTATTATTGTAGAAGTCATTTCCACTTTATCACTCTTTAGTGAATAACCCCCCTCATGTGTGACTGGATATGTATCCTTTCTGTAAGTATGGTGATAGTGCTAATTCTTTTTCACTTCCTTCACCTTTCCTGCTAAGTAATAACTCTGGACTTTGTTTAGACTGGAGAAGCACTGATGATTATATATCTGTATTCTTGTCTGTATAGTGCTAAAGTCACTATTATTTTCAGTAACATCACTGCGGGAGAGAAAAATGCACTAAGGTGTAATAAAGAGGAGATAACTTTTCCAGGATGATCATTTCTTCACCTCCTTTCTTATTCTACGGAGGTCTCTTGTGGAAGAGATCTTAGTGCATAGGCTCCATAGCATACAGGGAAATCGTGAAGTTATATAACTGGTGAAGTCATCTCCTCTTCATCGGCTCATTATCATACCTTACTGCATACCCCCCACTTGTCTTTATCTAAGATCTCTTAGTAAACCACATGTACTACTATTTCAATAAGTGTATCATTGATTCTGCTCTGTATTATCTTTTAATTTGGTCTGCATGGATCATGTGCTGTTTTCTGAACTGCATTAACCCTTTTAGTGGCAGATTTCAGCGGATTGCAACTCAATGCATTGGGTACCTCTCTGGCACTCCAATAGTTAAATCCCTTCATATATCTGAAGGTTTCCAAACAGGTGTCTAACAGTTTGTGTTATAATAACTTCTGATCCGTTGTTTTACTCAGCAGAGATATAAATACAATTTTTTTGACAAAATGCTTTCTGCTGAAGGGATAAATCGTTTTATTTTAACCCTCTGAAAGCTAGTAAGGCCCCCAATTCATTGTGAAACAAAGCATTTTAGACCCTGCAAGCATTCAAGGAGTTAAAAAGCCTAATTTAATTCAAAAGGGATTTTTTTTTTACTTGTTTCCTGTGGTTCCTTGGTTTGTCCCACTTTTGTTATCATAAATATGCATCATAGTGTTTATTAACCCCTTAAAGCCCAGAGAGGTGCAGAAAGCATTACATCATGCATCTTGCTGGTCCTTAAGGGGTTAATGGCGCTCCTGTGATTACTGTGCCTTCCTCATGACATACTACAACGGATCAAGAACATTACCCCCTATTCTGTACTGCTGACCTCGCTTTCAAAGTGGTAAAAGCTTCATTTAAAGGAACACTAACAAGTCTCAATCATAGAACTCCATGTACCTTAATCTGAGGAGATAATCATAATAGTCACTATGAATCAAATGTAGATTGGTTTCCCCGAATGAATGTTTAATTAGTAGTGGATATCATGGGCATGATCCTTTTTACAAGGCTCCAAAACCCCTCCCACTGAAGTGTTCTTGTGATGCCTTCAGTGGGAGGAGTTTGAGGTCCCTGAGTCCAGTAGAATCATGTCTACCTCCAAGTATTCAATGTTAATTAAATTAATTAATTTTACAGAACCGATTCATTCAGAACTTATTCCTAGTGGATCATTGTCTTTTCTGCCCAGATAAAACAATTGGGATTTATTATCGGGAGGTGTTAATGTTCCTTTAAATCAAAAGCAATGTTTAATTGTCCCCTGTGGTACAGCTGGTTTGCCCCAGAATTGCCCCCCCCCCCTTTTCTTGTGGGCACAGTGTTATACATAACTCAGAATACCCCACTTCAATGACTGATAAACACTATCTATAGGCCCCTTCTCTTGTGGTTCTGACACTGACAAAGTTCTCATTTGGCTGGAGCCCTGGTGGTAAGTCAAAAGTCACTCCATAATTCTTATTTCTGCCTTTTAAATATAAATCAAAAACTAACGGTGCAGAACTCAAAGCTGAGAGCTACATTTTAGTGCATTGAGATGAGAACTAAAAACTTGATTTTGCTAAAGGGCAGCTGCCTTCATCTTACAGGGAGACTGGCCTATTTTTAAACACTCGCACCAAATCACTTGTTCAGTCTTTGTCTCCTTTCTTCAGGAGACAGATCAAACCGGCTCTTCCCTCAGTCGGCCCTTCTGCTTCGAAAGGTTTGGCTTGGTGCTAGGAATTTGTGACACAAAGACAGGTCTTTGAAAGCCTTGCAAACTGCTTTATTAAAATAGTTGTGGAACTCATTTAAAATCAGTAGGAGACGCGGCAGGAAGCAATGCTCTAAAAAGTCAAGAGATTCCAAGTACCCAACAATATGGGGTGGTTTACTGGGTAAAGCTCTGCCTTATGATTGCTCATTGGGTGTATATCTGGACTAAGAACATTTTGCCAGCAAGTACTCTGCTTCACTGTAATCTGTAAGATGCATTTCTATCCAGAAGGGGAGTGGGACCTGCAAGTTCCATCATCCTCTGCTGGCCAATAACAACTGGAGAGCTGAGGGTTTCCCATCCCACCATACAGGCCTCCCTAAAGGTGAATGAACACCTCCTAATAATAACCCCTACTTGCCTTACTATTAAAGAATATTAATATCCCTGATGAGATAACCTCATCAAATCAGTCCTAGATGTCCTATCCATGGAGGCAGACATGACACTTGATGGCAATTATTTCAAACTGAGGCATGCAGAGTGCATGATCCTTCTTAAATATTTAGGAACCAATAAGTGTGCAAGGCATTGAAAAACTATGCTTTGCGTACCCCTCTGGCATTGAGTGGGTTAAGTATACCATGTGCAATGAGCAAAGTTTGAGGTCCTGTGGTCCTGCTAGGAACTGTCATGTCTGCCTGAACAGACATAACATTAAAGATGTTATCTCATGAACAAAGGCACCATAACAAAATTCAGAGGCTATTAGGACTTTCTGGCCATAGCAAAGTAAGTAGGATATTATTAGTGTTAGTTCCCCTTTAAGCAAATAAATAAAAAAACACATGTACATTTTTTTTTTAACTTAAGCTAAAGTAAATTTCTGTACTTAAAGGGATAGTAATACTTAAAATGTAAAAAATATATGTTGTAGGGTTTATCCCCCTGAGTAAAACAAGGGTACTCCCACTGCTAAGAGATATTTTAATAAAAAATTATAACCGCTCAGACGTGAATTTTTTAGGTGCAATATCACAGTGGCACTGTTGCTACACCATCCTATGGACTGCTCTGGTCTGTTGACCATAAATCTCCATAGGATGGTGTAGCAACAGCTCCACTGCAAATTTTCAGGCCACGTGTGATATTGTACCTAAAACCTTAATTATAACGAGAGAGAGACTAGCTAGACTGGGTTCAGTGACATTAGAGAAGAGACATCTAAGGCCTCTTTCACAGGGGCAACAGAAATGTCACAACCTCCTACCACAATTCTATCACCAGTGTATCTCCATCCTGGATTCTACCTCTGATTGGAATGAGGGAGGGGTGTGTCTAATGGCCAACCCATATGAGCACCTGCTGCTTGGTTCCCATGCAGGTCAGCCATTCATTGGAGATTGTAATGTGCTGAGTTGGAGGTTGAGATGCTCATGTGTAAGGTCTGCAGGTGGCCCCATAGGCTGCAGTCAAGACCTTGCTTTAAAAACTTTACTATGTTACAGAGGAAAAGCCTTTACGTTGAGGTGATGAGTACAAAACAGGATAGTCGTGTGAAAGGCACAATTGTCAAGCATGTTACCTTTCACTACAGGAGACATCCAGTGCACAGGGCCGGATTTACATCTCAGGAGCCTGTAGGCACAGAAATTTGAGCCATCTGCACTGGATACCTCCACAATGCTCCTAATCTCCACGTTGCCCCCCATCATCTCAATATTGCCCTCACCTTGCCCCCATCAGCTCCATATTGCCCTCACAATGCCCCCCATCAGCTCCACGTTGCCCTCACATTGCCCCCACCCCAGCAGCTCCAACTTGCCCTCCATCAGCTCCAACTTGCCCCCCATTAGCTCCACATTTCCCTCTATCAGATCCAACTTGCCCCCCATTAGCTCCAAATTGCCCTCACATTGCCTCCCCCCGTTGTCCGTTTCCTACCTCCGTGGTAGGAGACCTGTATGTGCCTATTTTGGCACAGTCGTGCACCTGATGGAGCTCCCGCGCGGTCTCCTATTCAGAAATGCAGAGCGCTGGGAGATGATGTCATCTTAAAAAGGCGACGAGGGAGCTCCATCAGGTACAAGACTGTGGGGGGCAGGCTTTTTTTTTTTTTTTTTAAGAATATTTAAAAAAAAAAAAAAAAATCCAAATGGCAGGCGCCCCTCATTGGCGCCTGCCATTTGGATTTTTTTTTTTTTTTTAGATATTCTTTAAAAAAAAAAAAAAAAAAAAAATGGCAAATCCGGCCCTGCCAGTGCAGCTTTGCTGTGTTGGAGTTGCCTGTGTGAAAATGTCCTAAGGTGTAATAGGATTACCATTTACAAATATATTCAATGCCGATACAAATAACTCCCTGGGCAACTATTTACTCAAAAGATCTGACCAAAAAAAAAAAAAGAAAAAAAGATGTCATCCATTAACATGATCTAGGATTGAATACATAAATTTTCTACAGACGCTAGCACGGAGTACCAAATATTTAAAAGTATCAAACTCACATCACATTTTAGATGTTACTGTCTGTCATTATGATTACTTCTCAGTGTTTCTATGGCAGTGGAAGACAATTTTTGGCATGGTGAGGAGTTCAATAATAGGAGAGCACAAACTGCCCATGTCAGTTCTACTGAATACCCCCCCTTTAACACAGGTTTACTTCCATAACCTGAATCATTCTGAAAATACATACTAGCAAAGCTGTATATACCGCTAATTAACCTATAACATAACCCTTTAACACTTTCAGCGCAGATGCACTGAATACCCCTCTAGTATTGAAAGGGTTACGGACCAGAGAGGTATACAATGAATTGCTTTTCAATGAGTTGTGCACCCCTCCGGTTAAGTGTTAAGGTAACTGTGCAGTGGACTCCTAAATAATTAAAGTGAAAAGGCATAAAAGCAGGTTGTATTGACAGGTTATATATTATTTTGCAAATGTTTGTGTGATGCATTCTGTAAATAAAAAAGTGGCATATTATTACACGGATGCAAAAGATATGTACAAATTATTAAAAACCATTGCTTTACCATAAATACCGTTTCTACAGTATATATGCCTGATACCCATTAAAATATGCCTCCACTATTAGTATGTTTAAATACATGAATGTCTCCCCAAAATGAAAGAAAACTCTACCTATAGGAATAATGGACTCTTAATTCTTTAACCCGTTGGAGTATCCAACACATTCCAATGCACTGACGACCACTCTGGTGCTTAAAGGGTTAACTCCTTGGATGTTAGACATCTCCAACATATTGGAAGAAGCACTCTGGGCCTCCCTGACTTTATGGTCGCTTAAAGTGGAACTTTCACCTCCCATAATGTCACCCTCCAATAATTAAGAATATGGTGACTAGCTTCATAATAGTTCTATTAGATCTCAGAAATAAAAACAAAGAACTAGAAAGAGCGTAAATATATGCAAAAATCATTAATGATCATATAAAATAAATAAAAACTAATGCAATGATTTCAGCTATGAAATGGGGGGCCCAAAAGTGACCTAACCACGCCCACCAACACTCGCACCGCAAAATAGCAAATGCAGAGGTCAGTCCGTGCATCAAATCACTGACTCCCTTATCCAAAACGAAATCAAATAGCAAATAAAAATAATATATATGTGGAAACAAAACTGCCCAAGTGAGACGGATATATTTAATTAAAATGTATTAATATGTAAAACAAGCTATCAATTCCAATGTATACACTGATTTAAAACCTATCAAATATATGTAGATCTTGGGATCATATGTATCCCATACCAATGGTAACACACGATTCCAATATATACCTCCTCCAAAAGGTATAGACACACAGATGTAATATGGTTAAACAATGTTAGAGTTACGATAATAAACCAGTCAGATGAACTCCGGGAACAATGTTGCTTTCCTGTCTTACAGGCCGCTTCACTCCTTGCCAGATGGAACCTAACCAGTCCACTCAAGTATTCCCCTCATTATTAGTGAGTGTTCAGCTCTATGTGGGGAATCTATAGACCTCTTCTCGGGCTTAATAATCAGTTGATATGTCTATTAGATCTTATTCGAGTCAGGTTATATATGTGCCCTCAATATGTTGGTCCGGTTCTTACCCATTGTCTGGGAGACTTCTGATGGTCCAAGCACTTCACTCCCCTCACATTGTAAACAAGTTCTCAGTATGTTAAAGTTAGTAATGGTAGGGCTATAGTTGGAAAGGTTGCTTGCGGTCTGCAGGCAAAATCTTACTCGTCCCTCCGACAATATGGACAATGTCCTCTCTGGTGATAAATCGACATACCACTGGGGTACACAATGCTAAATCATCACTCCTACGCATTTCATGCTAAAATCACTTTCTCAAGGAGCATAACATTTTAAACTTTGCCTGCTGACCACAAGCCACCTTTCCAGCTATAACCCTACCTACCGTGACGAACTTTAACATACTGAGAACTTGTTTACAGCGTAAGGGGAGAGAAGTGCTTGGACCATCGGAAGTCTCCCAGATAGTGGGTAAGAACCAGACCAACATATTGAGGGTACTCAAATTGTTCAGGAAGTGTTATAAGAAATAATGGACATATCAACTGATTATTAAGCCAGAGAAGAGGTCTATAGGTTCCCAACATAAAGCTGTGCACTCACTAATATGGAGGGAAATACTTGAGTGGACTGGTTAGGCTCCATCTGGTACGGAGTGAAGCGTCCTTTAAGACGGGAAAGCAACATTGCTCACAGAGTTCATCTGACTGGTTTGTTATCGTAACTCTAACATTGTTTAACCATATTACATGTGTGTGTTGAATACCTGTTGGGGGAGGTGTATACTGGGATTGTGCGTTATCATTGGTATGGGATACATATGATCCCAAGATCTACATATATTTTATAGGTTTTATATCAATGTATACATTAGAATTGATGGGTTGTTTTACATATTAATAAATTGTAATTAAATATTAAATATATCCGTCTCCCTTGAGCAATTTTGTTTCCACGTATATATATTATTTTTATTTGCTATTTGATTTCGTTTTGGATAGGGGAGTCAGTGATTTGATGAATGGACTGACCTCTGCATTTGCTATTTTGCGGTGCGAGTATTGGTGGGCGTGGTTAGGTCACTTTCGGGCCCCACATTTCATAGCTGAAATCATTGCATTAGTTTTTATTCATTTTACATTATCATTAATGATTTTTGCATATATTTGCTCTCTCTCTCTCTCTAGTTCTTTGTTTTTGGTCTAGTTACTGTAAGTTTTCTCACACCTATTGAGATAGTAGCAGCAGGTATACTGCTTAGGTTTATACATTTTTGGTGGGGATACACTTATATAGCGCCCTTTGTCTATCTTTGTTGGTTGGTTTGTTAGATCTCAGAAGTACCTGATTTTGAAGTAATCCTTAATCTTTGGAGACTGACGGCCAGGTTATTGCTGTCTGCGTGTCTGCGCAGTCAGTCCCTTCTGGTGCCTTTAGGCACAGTGAAATGCCTTCTAGAGGAGACCGGGACTGATGGTGCAGACGTCTCCAAGACAAGATGTCTGCGCTGATGCCTGGCTTCTGGTCTCCGAAGATTAAGGATTACTTCAGGATTGGGTACTTCTGAGAGCTAATAGAACTAATTATTGGAGGGCGACATTATAGAAGGTGAAAATACAGCTTTAAGCCATGGTCCCCTCCACATCCTTTAACCACTTCAGTACTAGAGGACTGTGTAATGCATTGCCCCACTCCCCAATCAAAGAGTTATATCAGGATGCTTCTTAGCATTGACACTTGTTGATTTCCCTGCTCCCAGTATACAGAATAACTTCACCTCTCTCCCTGCAGGTCCTCATGTGCTGAAGAACCATCACCTCTCAGTGCCAGCTACTGGTTCCAGTTATGAGAGAAGATATCTTACTGCTTTGACGCAGCATAATGAATTAAAGACACACAAGGAGCGAATAAGCCAGCTCTGCATACAGTGGGGATGAGAACATAGTACCAAAAAGGAGTCCAATGCACTGGACATTCATTTGGAACTCAAAGACAATGCAATATGGAAGTCTAATGCCTTTTTTCCCCTCTCTCATTTATCTCCCCAGTGCCCATCTTTATCCTTCATTGTCCCCCCTCTCTCCCACTTCCTCACTTCTCCCCTGACTGTTCTTCCCCCACTTGCCTCTCTTACATTTGCCTTTCTCCTCCAAATGCTCATATTTTTAAGAGCAGCTTTTAACAACTTGAATGTTATAGAGGTATCTTAGCACTGAAAAGCCATGTGCTAGATATTTTTCTAGCAATCAAGGTGTTAAATGTCCCATTTAAATAATTAGAAATGTTTATTTGCCCCATATGGTTCAGTGCTTTGCCACATAATTGCTCCAGTTTTAGTTTGTGCATATGACCCTTTATGTTGCTATTTTTCTCAGAAGCATGCAGCATGTCCAATGCAGTCATGCGCAGTAGAGACTGCCCGAACACACTGAATGCTGGCCTGTGTACACAGGCTTTTACACTAGTCTAAAATAAAATAGCAAATGTTGGATATGGTTCAACACAAGCTTAATTGCAAAGAAAATATGCCATGTAGTTCTCAAGTGCTACCAAATTCTATTACCGTTTATACTCAAAGTTATAGGAACACGAATACCCTCCTAATAACTCCTCCTCTACTTCAGATAGAAAATCTTAATGGCCGCTTTGTATTTTGACCTTAATCCTTGGTTGAGCAGCTGACATCTTGCGTTAGTCGAGAATACCATGCCCATGATGGAGCCTGCATAAGATTACTCTGTGCAGAGGTACTGTGGTGCTGATAGCAACTGCCATGTCTGCCACCATGGACAGATATACATAATGAATTGAAGATGTCATCCAGTGAACAAGAGGAAGGCCAAAATTCATTTGTAAAGTAAGTGGGAGGTAATTATTAATAATAATAATAATAATAATCCTTTATTTATATAGCGCACACAGATTCCGCAGCGCTTTACACTCATATTGGTTCCTGTCCCCATTGGGGCTCACAATCTCAATTCACCTATCAGTATGTTTTTGGAGTATTAAGAGGTATTAGTGTCCCTTTAAAGAAAAAAAATGCTCTGATGATTTTTCTTTTACTTGATTTTATTCTAGCCATTTCCTTTTTACATTTCTTGCTTTTGAGTACATAATTTAACTCATTCAGTGCCAGAAGGGTATGTGAGTTTCTGACACTCAAAGTGTTAAATCATGTCAATGGTTCTATCACTCATGGTATTTATATCACATTGTAGACCCGAAAACAAACCTCAGATAGACATCACTATATCATGCATAATATACAACCTGCCTGTTTAAATCTGACATTGCTCTGGCCTGCAGGTGTCCCTAACAATAAAGACATTATATGGACACATTATGAAGCTGAAGGAGAGCAAGCAGGGTTTGAGAAGAAAATTAAAACTTGTACCTTCTCATCATCCCATTAACAGAATGTTTTACTTCAGATCATTAAATATGTATATCTTATTACATGCCTTGTTAGAGTATTGAGCTTCATTGACTGATAATAAATTCCCAGCCTCATCTTGGCTATAAAGTTATCTGGAGGTGATGAAAGCTCAATAACCCAGCCATGCACATAATATGAGAGGAGCTTAAAAAAGATCATTACCTTATATGTCAAAATTAAAAGTGAAATACGGTGCATTAATGCCGGTTCCGTGCTCAAGTTTGTAATGGAGTGGAACAGCCAAACAAAACACAAAGAAGTGGACATTTGGTTTTAGTCCATTAGGTGCAAAAACACTTACATTGCATTGTAAACCTCTACAGAGGCAAATTGAGCTTTTAAGGTAAAATGGAGCCTTTATTCATTTTAGTAAAATTAGTCTAACACCATTTTTGGTCTTGTTTTCATGGCCATATTTACATCTCTTAGCTCCGAACACCCCAACTCTTGTCCCATCAATTAGTGCCTCAATATCATTGACCTAGAACATACAAAAATAAATAAGGACCTATTTGGTTCAAACCCTTGGATTCAAAAAACGTTGTCAGCAATGCAATGCATTGGAGACCTCTCTTGCATCTAAGGAGGTAAATAAACTACTCAGTACAAGGGTATGTTAAATGATTTAAAAAAAGGACATGTTTGTATAGTAACTGGACATTACAGCAATACATAAACTGGCTGCCATAAACCAGAGGAGGCATGTGTGAGGTAAGGATATTTGGGACTGCTCTGACCACACCCAAACTCATTGTGGGGTATGTGGCCAGTATAGCCGAGACACCTGTCCCAATTAGGCACAATAAAACAGTAAATAGCACAGATCAATCCCCTTCAATACAATCCGATGTGTACCATGCAACATGATGTGCTTATTCTTTGATCATTCTCTTCATTACTGAAAGCATCTAGCATGAAACAAATCTTAGCGTATTTGAAGAGGCCTATTTGCCGACCAAATCAGCAAAATCCAAATATTCGGAAAAGTGGACAATTATGGAGCAAACCAACTGCAAGTGAAAATAACTATTCTCCAGATTCCTTCAACTAGAGTAGTGCATTTAACAACCTTTATTGACTTGCAATGTGTTAGTGACTTCTAGCACTTAAGGAGTTAAAAGCCCCATTTATATCAATGTGAATTTTTATTTGTCTCCTGTGGTTCAGTTGGTAAGCCCCAGAAGGGTTCCAGTTCTTCTCAGAACAGTAGCCTCACTAATAAAAATGAGTTAATTCATTCTGTAATTTCAGTTTTCATACGAAGTTTCACAAGACCTGATTAACCCCTTAAGGACCAGCGGTCCCGGGGCGTGCCGTCCCTTAAGGACCACATAGGAAACTTTGACGTGCCGTCCCACGTGACTGATCACATGGGGCGGCACGTCAAATGGGGCACTGGAAGAGATCGCTCCGGTCTTGGAGCGATCAACTTCAGTGCCCGGTATTACTCACCGCACTCCTACAGGAGCGCGGTGAGTAAAAGTACGTGACGTGGCAGGACCGTCAGTGGTCCTTAAGTGCCGGACCAGCGTGACGGTCCTGCCACGTCAGTGGTACTTAAGGGGTTAAAGTTTGGTGAAACAGGTGTTTTGTTTCTACATTCAGTTCAGTTAGTTAACCAATCAGATGACCGTAAAAGCATTCATGCGATGTACAGATGAAAAAGCAGGTTTGCAAACAATTAGATGTCAATCACAGCACAGGAAACTTCTTCACGGAGTACTGAAGAACATCTCACCCTTTCTCATGATCTTTCCCTCTCTCTCTCTCTCTCTCTCTCCTGATCTCTCTATTTTGGTAAACTTAAAGGGATAGTAATGTTTCACAATAAAAGCAGCTCCAATTAATCGTCACAGTATTTGGGCCATAGAGAATGTTATTTCAATACTGTCAGAGTTGTAGTTCAAGAGTAATTGAATGATGAAGTATTCACCTTCCCTTCCCTTTTACTGATGTAACACTGCTCACCTCAGAGCAGCAAGACTGTCCAGATGGACTGCAAAGAGGGACAATCTTCAGTAAGCCTAAGGGAAAACCTGAAAACCTGTCAAGGGGGCAGGCTTTTCCTTATGCTCACAATAAGAACATTGTCCCTTGCTGTGAGATGTCTTGTCTCAAGACCAGATTCCACATCTGAGGAGAGGTAGCTTACACTAGGTAATTGGGGCAGGAGGGGGAAACTTTATAATTCAATTACTCTTGAACTACAACGCTGACAGTATTGAAATAACACACTCTATGGCCCAAATATTATGAAGATTAATTGGAGCTGCTGTTTTTGTGAAACATTACTATCCCTTTAAGGACTTATGGCCCAATCTCCTGCCCCATGCTAATTCTCCTATTCCTATGCTGTGGCCCCCTCTCCCTGTTCAGTTATCAGCTCCCTCTTCAATACACGACATTCTCAAGCTCCCTCTCCCTCTTGCTCCCTCACCCACTTGCTCTCACCCTCTCTCTCTCCCTCATCTTGTCCCTCTTCCAGTCCCACCACAGTTCATTCCAGATTGATTTAGTAGGACAGACCAGAAATTTTCTGTAGGTCCTCAGGATCGTTCTGCAAAACAAATAGCAGCCAGTTGGCTCGTCTCTACTCATGGAGGCTGACTTTGCATATCAGTTCTTCTTAATTCATTCTCCATTATTTTTCTCAAATGAATGGAAATCTGTTATACATTTATAACACAAGACAAATCTCAGTGGTAGGAGTGATGATACTGGTGAACACACTAAAATTAAACTATATTCTCTTTGAAATATATATAATTTATTCATAATATATTTCCGCTGCCACATAAGTAAAAATAACTAAAGTGAATGAAAAATAATTCAAATTAATAAATGGAAGTATAACAGTTAGAAAAGGAGCTTTGAAGAGGAATTTGTAAGAGGTTTCTACCTCAAAGGTCACCATTTTGTATGGTAAGAAAGACTATGGTTCAGCTACCTGAATGGGAAAAAGAACCTTATCTAGTGAACAGATCAGATAAAAAAAACACAAGTGTATTCCATTCAGCATATTTCCCCTTTCTGTTCTACACACACCACAAAAGATGATACCGTGTGTACATTTTTTTATTTTCCTTTTAATAAGAAGGTCAGAGCCATTTAAACTCTCTTGATTGGGGCAGTTTCCACTGGCTTCTTTCATGTCAGCCTAAGCTGAACTCTTTGTGTATGAGCTTGCAGATCAATTGTATGCATCAAGTTTAAAGTGAATCCTGGGTTGTGTGTTACACACAGAGGCTCTTACAAGAATCCCCCCCCCCCTTCATACCATCTCTCATCCCATCACTTCCTTTCCAGACAAACAAGGTGACTAGCATTCCAGGGGCACACGGATCAATACTGTAACATAGATCAGCCTCAAGAAAACCAATCGTAGATCAGATTAAAACTGACTTGCTCTTGTATCTTTACAGGGTCCCTGGCTACAATACAATTGGCAAGAAATCCAATGGAGAGAGAGAGAGAAGACAAAAGCAGAATAAAAAAGCTGCAGCAAGAGTTGAATAGCTTGATAATGCCCCACACCATGGCCATTTTAATCTGTGACAGCCTGAGGATTTGTTGAAAACTATTATCACATTTCCCTTCCCTCAGACTGATAAAGGCTCTCTCTCTAATCTGTGTGCTGGAGGTATTGGACAAATGCATTAGTGTAACAACTTTTTTGACGCCTGTCGGAGATGGTGATGGCGCCTGCACAATGAGGAAGGAGCAAAGAACATGAGTAGCTGGGGGGGGGGGGGGGGAGTTCCTAATTCTGTTCTGTTGCTTCTTGAGACTGCTGCACTGCATTGCAAAATAAAATGGCATTAATCACTATAGGATACAAAACATTACAATCGAAAATGAAAAGATTTTCTGAAAAATATATACAATTAATCAACAAATTAACTTGCAGGAATCTAAAGGTGGCAAATGCATTACTGTCTGTAGTAGGTGATACAACAGCAGTTTCCCATTTCAATAGATATAACAGTAATATTGCTACCCAGGTTCATATCAGCACAAACAATACTTTACAACAGTGGTGGGCAACCTGACATATGGCTGGCTTTTGAGGACTAAAATGCCCATCATCTCCAGCCAGCCTTGATGGGAGATGTAGTCCACAATAGCTGGAAAGCATCAAGTTGCCCTCAAGAGATTTAACCCCTTAATGATGAGTGGTCCAGGGAAGTGAATTTCCATTAAAGGGGATGTGTCAGCTATATACGACATAGCCTAAATAGTTAGGCTGCATATCGAATAGTACTAAAACAGTATTTTTTTTTTTAGTTTTAATTCCTGTAAATTTAACTTACAAAGTATGTCCCCCAGCTACTTCCACATGCACTGCGATTATCTGCTCTGTAACCGCAGCCCGATGCTCTGCCTCTTCTCTCCGCCCTCCTCCAATAACGGAGGCTTCTGTCTGGAAAGTTGGAGCGATCTCACTGGATAGATATTGATCTCTGCCAACGAGAGTGCTCCAGCTTACAGACAGAATACTTTGTCATTGGAGGAGAGCAGAGGCGGAGCGTCGGGCTACAGTCTGTGCGGAAGTACTGTAGCCTGGACTTTCTAAGTTAAATTTACAGGAATTAAAACTTAAAAAAAAAAAACAAAAACAAAACATTTTAGTACTATTCGATATATAGCCAGTTTAGGCTATGTTATTTATAGCTGACACATCCACTTGAAGGACCACTTTGATTTATGTTAGAATGCCGGCATGCGTGACTGATGACGTGCACTGAACAGGAATGCGTGAAAAGACCACTCCAGTCTTGGAGCATTCAGTTTCAGACCCCATAATGCTTACAGCTTTCCCACAGGATTGCTATAAGAACAAAATACGTGACGTGCCTGGACAGTCACCGGTCCTTCAAAAAAACAAAACACCGACGGTCCTGACATGTCACCAGTCATTAAAGGGTTAAAGAAGCAGTTAATTTTTTTTTTTCAATTAAAATATGTTACCTTCTTCCAGAGTTATTAAAGTTTAAATGTATTATTTCTTTCTTTTAATCAAACTGCAATTTTCTATTCTTGCCACCAAGTGGTGATGTTCTTATCACTTACAATGGAGTCATGGTTTGCGACCAAAGCTTGACCACAGAAAGCATCATAAATTTAAAAAAAGCCTTTTGAATATCAGCTGGCATGTGAAAGCATTTGCTTAAACTTTAGTGTGCCATAGCAGTACATAATACATTCCAAAGCAATGCATTAGGCCCCCCTCTGCCACTCAAAGGGGGGGATGCACTAAGATGTGATAAGGAGGTGATAAAGTTGAGATGACTTCTCCAGTGGTATCACTTCTCTAATTCCTATGTTATTCTATGGAGCCAACGCACTAAGATTTCTCCTACTCTGGAGATCTTAGTGCATAGGCTCCACACTACAGAATAACATAGGAACTGAAGAAGTAATCTCCACATTATCACTGCTTTATCACACCTTAGTGCATAACCCCCAAAGAGTTGTTATAACTTTTGAAATTCATAAAGCAGCGGGAGTACCCTTGTTTTGCTCTTCAGTAAAAGCCCTATTACACAGAAATTTTTGTTGTGTTTTTTAAATATTTGCTGCTCCTTTAAATACTGCTAGGATTTTTGCTACTTTTTAACATTAACATTATCTGTCTGTATGAAACAACTATTCCGTGATCTACCTGATACTGAGGGGTGCAAAGGCTTCAGCCGGGCATGAAGCATTCTCTGCGTGTAATGTATTTGGTTGTAAGGGAAGGAGAAAGCACAAATGTGCTCAAAATACATTCAGAAATGCTAGGGAACATTAGATGGTGGACGTGAACTGCAGACAGTAGGAGGATTTGTGAAATAGTGACAAGAGACTTTGATAACCCCACCGAAATACCGTCAAGTGTTATCCCTAGATACCTCACTAGAGATATAATCATACTTACCTTTCCATACTGAGACAGTACCTCCTTACAGCAATGTTCTACATTTTTAAAACGCTTTCAAAACCACTTATATGCTGCATTAGACATTTTTTTCAATAATATTTTATGAAATATTTAATTTAATTTGTTGGTTTCTACAAATTGGCTAGTACTGGCTGACAGGAAGTGGTAAGTGCAGGGAAAAGTGTGGAATGTTTGTTATTTGACTAGCATAATTGTCTTTTATAGGCCAATTATCACATTTTACTAAGTCTATTCCTATGGAAGAAAACTTTGTAAAAACCATAGGTCTAATGTGCAGCCAACTGATCCCCTTGGCTGGAAAACAACCCAAAAGTATGTGGCTCTCAGCCACAAATTCCTGGGTTGCGTGTGCAGTTCTCAGATATTGTGTGTCAGGTTTTCAAGCCTGATACAAAGGCCCTGTATCTTGCAGGATTGGAAACTGTCCTGAGCAATGCAGTTCAGTCTCTTCTCGAGTGTGCATTGAGGATCTCTTATAAGAACTCGCTACTGGTCCTCACAAAACAGCCCTGGCTGCTAAGGGACAGATTCTGGAAATGGGGTGATGTTGCCCATTAAACATTCTCAAGTGAAATAGTAGAAATAAAGCAATAAAAGGCAAATGGTTGCCCTCCAGAAAATCATTAACCTTTTGCATGCCAGAGAGGTATCGAAGTTATTGCAATTCATTGAGATGAATTCATCACGACCACTCAAAAACTAGTCAGGTGGGCAATACCTTGCTTTCTGTAAAGGGAAATGAATCCTCTGAGTACAAGGGGGTATGCAACGAGTTGCAAATCAAGTGGAGATGAAAAAAGCACAGGGAATTTTCAGAATATATAGTCAATATAAAAGAGTACTATTACTTTAAAAGGTCAATAAATGGCTAGTAACACACAGTATTCTTACTTGAAAGGATGAGGGAGTATAATTGTGACAGAATGGTCCATAGTATTTGGACATAACAAGTAAGTCCCACTAAAGTAAAGCATTACATTTTTTTATTGAGGACAATCGTATACTTATTTGAAGCAGTTTTAGGAAACTAGTTCCTATAATTACCAGCATGAAAATACACAATATGACAAAGTATGCCTTGTGAGAATATGGTGGAGAGCTGTGACCATCACGGAGTCAGATAACAGTTACTAGGTAATTGTATCTCCATTATACGATTTTACTTGGAGGGGACAGGTTACACTGCTTATTTAGTGTTACCATCCATCCTTTTTCAGGATATTAACCCTTTAAGTACCAGAAAAATCTGAGGTGGATTGCTCTTAAGGACCAGAGTAATTCTGACCTTTTGGACTATGTCTTTATTCAACTGTTTTAAGTATTTTATTCCAGCCATACAAATGATATACTTTTTTTTAAGCAGAAGTAGGGCTTTCTTTTGATACCATACTTATATGGCTAACCCACCATTTACTTTATTAAAATTAAAAAAACGGTTAAAAAAATGTAAAAAAAAAACAAAACAAAAAAACACTGCTATTTTTATTGTTTCTCTTGTGATCATTTGGGCGCATTGGGTTACATTTTTATAGAGACTGCATGAAAGGTATGGCCAGTCATTCATACCTACAAAATGGGCAGTTTTAAGTGGGCACTGTCCCTCTGGAGTGAAAATCCAAGTTTCCACTTTTTGTTGAATAAGAATGTGTAGTGTGTATAAGTCTATTACTTTTCTCCACAACAGTTACATTACCATTTATATTTAGTTAAACTTCAGCAGATGCATTTATTAAATTGCGTTTGTAAATACAATATGTTTTGGATTTATTAAAAAACCCCAACAAGCTGCTGAAAGGACCTGCATTTATCCTTCCCAATGCTCCAGCGTTTGAAGGGGTTAATACCCCCAACTTTGGCCTCTATTTATTTCTGTGTGTGTGTCTGCTCTCTGCTTCTCTCTCCCTTACTTTAATAGTAAGGAAGAGAGAGGCAGAGAGCAGTCACAAAGGCAATGCATGAAACACATTGCCTTTGTGAATGAAAATGCCGGTACATGTGATCGCTACTGGAGCGATCACGTGTACCAGCAGAACAGAGAAGGACTGAAGCTGAGCGCTCCTGTCCCAGAGAGCTCAGTTTCAGCATGTAAAGCATGATAGTAGCATGCACTGAGGCACGGTACTATCAGTTAACCCATGAAGTGCCAGAACCGTCATAGGTCCTTTTGGGAAGTTTACCCATGATGGTCCTGGCATGTCATAGGTCGTTAAGAGTTTAAACATAAAGAATCTGTCCAGGTGGACTTTTCATATAGTTTTAATGTACAGAAAGCGTGTGCATACGCAAAGCCAGAATAGGTGGCCTTATTTAATTATTTGCCTGCTTATGTCAACACAGGCTTGCTGTGTAGCATGCAGAGGAGTGACTTGAGGTGGTAGCACAGTAAAATCCAGAAACCAACACCATTACCCCCCTTTTTAATGTCCATTGCAGATCTCGTCTCTTATGCATTCTGCCACTCCCATGACAACACTTCCTGCCATGTTCTTTGCCCTTTATTCACACTGCCAGTGTCTGCCATATCCCACTACTACATTCATAAACTTCCCTTTATCACTGCCTTTTTCTTCCCATCTTCTACTGCCACTTTAAATTGTTTGGCCTATCACTTCTCGCTCACAGCTGTTATTTTACAAACCAATACTACTACAATTCCATTCTACAATAGGAGCTGGAACAGATTTTTTTTTTAGTGCTGTACCCTAATATCTATTTACTGAGCTGCATATGCCAAAAATTTCCCTTTTTAAGCTGTTTACACTAAGAGGAGGTCAGTAGGAAAATATGTGGGAGTTTTGGGGTGTTCCATTCCACTCTTGTTTCTTGATACGGTATGTGTCCTCAAGGTGCAGAGAATATTTCTGTGATTTTTCTCCATTTTACAGCTCATTCTACAGGAGAGGTGTTTGGGGCTTGCTGACACTAAAGTCTTAATGATGGCAGGATGTGTCAGTATGCACTACAGTGATCATAGAGTGCAGTATGTGTCCAGAAGTGCAGCCACATGTAGCGTATAAATATGTAACAGTATAAAACACAGCGAGCTGCCATTGCTTTGCTGTTATTGCAGCTGTTGTGACTATATTTTAGGGATTTTATTCCTGCTCGACGTATCTTTCATCACTTTTGAATGAGTCTGTGTGATCTAAATTAATGAGTTTTTAGTAAGACACATGGTTTTTGCAGCAGTACTTTACTGCAGTCCTGATATAGAAATTAATTTTCATCTTGACACTCCTGGCAAAAGAAGCATTGCCATTCCAGGCTACCCAAGTCTTTCAATAGTGCAATTTCTGACCTCTATCTCCTCCCATCAACCAGAAGAAAAACAAAAAACAAAAGGACACAATGTATGTGCTCAGCTGAAAGTACCAAAACACCCTATTCTCTATTTCCAGAGGGCTGCAGTATTGATCATTCCACAAAACCACTGTCTTATGAGGTTACTCAGATCGATATCACCAGCAGAACAAGGACAGCGCACATGTCACGGAATGGGTATCCTCATGGAAGAGCAACTTCTCAATTTAGCAGTGGATGAGCTCTAAAGAAACATCACTTGGTTATATTTGACTCCTGCTGTGCTAGGGTTACTTGAGATCAGTGCTTTGCAATAGGGTCGGAATCACTAGGGACAGTGAAAAATTACTGTCCAATATGATTTCAGTTCACCTCAGCAATCTTCTCTTTTACCTACAATATATCTGTAACTCTACACGGGCCAGTAGCAACTTCTGGGGACCTATATCTCAATGTGCTGGGTGTAACACACAAATCTCTCACTGGGATGAATGCTGGTGCTGTCTTAGCACTGATACATTTTAGCTAACACATAATAATAGTCCCCCACTTCCTTATTCTGGAAGAATAACAGAATGACCACTATGAATTAATTCTCTGTGGATTATGTCTCCAATATCCATCTTTAATTGGTCCCGGCCATCATGACCATAGAAGCAGATATGTTTCTTTTTATCAGACTCCTGGACTCAACTTCATGGAAGCCTTCCGTGATAGGAGTTTGGCTTCTAGAAGTCCTGCATCA
The DNA here is from genome assembly GCA_037306005.1 of Rhinophrynus dorsalis. NCBI lineage: Eukaryota > Metazoa > Chordata > Amphibia > Anura > Rhinophrynidae > Rhinophrynus > Rhinophrynus dorsalis. The sequence goes on from CM074722.1 coordinate 221,620,448, forward strand.
AAGAATCATGTCTGCCTCTGAGGCCAGGAAATCCATTAATAAGAAAGGACTAATTTTGGACAACGAATCTACACAGAATCGATTCATAGTGACCATTAGGATTTTATGCCCACATTAAGTAAATTCAGTGTGTATTACTAGGAGAAGTTAGTGTCCTTTCAAGCATGACATCCTCAGCACCTGTGAAGTCAGTCTTTAGACACACACTTTTTTTTCAAGCCTTTAAGTGCCAGAGGGGTATGAAATGCAATGTGTTGCATAAACCTCTGACACTCAAAGGGTTAACCCATTGAATGCCAGAGCGGTGCCCAACATTGGACATATCTCTGGCACTCAAAGGGATAGTTAATGATGAACTGAATCAAGTGTGCTATTTATTCATGTATGTGTACGTGGTCACTTGTGCATTTTGCCAGTCAAAATCAGCTACCACTTTCCACCTGTCAGGAGAGATCTGAATCGCACTGTTTCGCCATGTGCACGATACCTACTGAGCACCTGGGCATTTAAAATTCAGAGAGAGAGATGACTGAACTAGGTAAGACTGTTGTGTTAGGAGTTAAATTATATATATTTTTATTTATTTATTTTTAATAATAGGACTTTGAGGAGGACATTTATCAAAGTCTGGAAATTGGCACTTAATTTCCTGTTCACACATTTAAAGTGGAAGTAATGCTTCCTAATCACAACAACCACCTACTTATCTAACTATGGCCTGAAAATTTTATGACTTACATAATGGGAATAATGAACCAAATTGGGAAGTCTTATAAAGTACATACATACTGTTGTGATTGCTAGCACTTTAATGCTGGGCACTTTATATGTTGATGTACATATATTTTAGTGTGGTATTTATTAAATATACAGGTTGTCATATTTTGTAATGTTATTTTTTTTAATTTACTAGTGTAAACATTTTGATCTAGGTGATTTTGATGCATATCTGTGTGGGTCTCCTAAGTACTTAATATACCATCTGACCAAGCTACTTGATTTGCATTGTTTTTTGATATATAAATGAGTGGCTTTCTCACATAACCAGTCTAAATGTATAGTCTGGGATTATGAATAACTTTTTTTTTTTAACTCTTTTTTTAATAATTATTATTATTATATTTAGCCATTGTGTTGATATTAACCCTCTGTCTCCATTCTGACATACACTGTGAAAGATCTGTTGTCTTTTGGTGGGGCTACTATTTTCAGAAAGTTTACATTGCGCTCTCTTGTCTGGTGCACTATCTACTCAAGTCCTCAAAGTGCTCTCTGTGCGACACCCACAGATATTTATACTAAATCATTTGCTAATGCAGTTTATTTATCATTTATTTGTTGTTTATTTATTGAGGAGGTGAATGCAAAGTTTCTTGTACCTTGGCCCCTCAATCAATAGTTACTCTGCAGGTTCTCTGGATCTCTTTCCAGGCAGATTGTTGTCGGGACTGTGAAAGCAGGGAAAATGTTAGTTTGTAATAATCAACTATCTCTTTAGTAGGAAAACCTGGAGGGAGAGCTTAGGAAGAACCCTGCTTCCAGTCTAGTGCACACACAGCACTCAGGCCTGGATTCAATTGTCGCCAGTACACAAAAAAACAGCTGACGGTAGTTTTTCAAGCACAGTAAGCTATTCAATTAACTGCACTGTGAAAAACTACCGCATGAAAATGGGTGCTAACTTTTGCGCCCATTGGAAGCCATTAAAAAGAGTCTGAATTTCCCTTTCAATGTGTTAGGCAGTAACATGCCTAGTTAAAGGGATAGTAATACTTCGTTTTATCTTTATTTTATTTTGTAGGCATTAAAAAAACACGAAGAACGATATAAGTCTTATCTCTCAAACCTTTTTGGTTTAAGAGATATTCACAAGCAAAGTATCCCCCCCCTGTTCAGCCAGATCAGAAGGGAAGTGGCCAGGTAGATTGCAGAGAGGGACAATCTTCAATTAAGATAAGGGAAAAAGCTGAAAAACTTGTCAAGGGGGGCAGGGCTTTCATTGTTTTCATACAAAGAAGACTGTCCCCTGCTGTTATCTGTCTGGTCTTACAACCAGAATCACATCTGAGAAGAGATGGCTTACACTAGGAAAAAGGGGCGGGAGGGGGAAACTTTGCTTGTGAATATCTCTTAAACCATAAAGGTTTGAGAGATAAGACTTATATCATTCTTCATGTTTTTTTAATGCCTACAAAATAAAATAAAGTTAAAACGAAGTATTACTATCCCTTTAAGTGGAACTTTAGCCCTAAACATCAAAGGAATTATGGCAGTTTTCACTTTAAACAATAGTTCCTAGTACTTCAGAAGATCTAGTTGTGTATGGAAGTCTAGGTGCAGTTCAATAAGTTGCAATTCTGCAACAAACCAAGTGCACCATGGGGACAAATGAAAGTTCTCCAACTTGCTACTGATTTAAATGGAGATTTAACTCCTTCAGTACAAGAGCAAGGTCTCCAACACATTGCTTAAGTGGTTGGAGACCCCTCTATCATTCACAGCGTTAAATGCCCTATTTAAAATCACTGTGAATTTTTCATGGAGTTTGTTTACTCCGGAATTGCTTCCGTTTTCTATTATGTAAGGACTTGGAGTCAGTCAATTTAGTAGATTTTACATGGAAGGCGTATGTTATTTTCTTTTTGTGTCCTCCTATCTTGAAAACTACTTTGCAGAGCTTGTAGGCATTGGCAATGTGACCCCAAATCCCAAATTTCAGACACATTGGTCATTCTGTTCAAAGTTATAAGCATAAATAACTTTGCTCTGCACTTTGTTGCATACCCTATTGGCACTCAATGGGTTAACCCTTTATGGCCCAGAGGGGTGCACAGAGAAGAGTTTTAGGTCCTATGGACATGACGTTCATGACCAATTGGGGATGTTATCTCTTGAGCAAAGGCAGGGAGCAAAATTATATATTTATATAAGTATACATTTACACATATTTTACCTCCAAATAATCATACTTGTTTGGCAGGATGTCCCATAATAAAAATATATCTTTACCCCCACTACCCCCCTCAAATCTAAACGTATTCCACCTCATTTCTTATCTCAAGATTCACAATCAAACAGCCCAGACTACCAAAAGGTGTCCAATGAGCCAGGGATAATGTCTGACAATGATATTCAGGTTTTAATGAACGCTTCAGTTACTAAATCAGTTTCTAATGCCATTTCCTCCTGTATGAATAAAATGTCCAAAACCCTAGCTAGGTCTTTAGCTGAAGTTTTGATGGCAAAAAAAAAAAAAAATCTAATTTAACCCTTCAAGAAAATTCTGACTTAATTCCTGCAGGAAATCCAGATTGTGCTTCAGAAACATCTCCTGACAGATCTATTCAGGAAAGTCAAGGAGGAAAAAGAAAAGCTAAACTAAAACACTGTGCTCCTAAACAGAGACTCATTACCATTTCATAAATAATCTGCTAGAAACACTAGCTATGAATATTGTGGATCACAACCAAACAAGAGACCCTCTACTCTGGAGTAAAAAGAGCAAATCTTGTCAAAACCAGATTCATTTTATCTTCCTCTACTGAAGAATCTTTCAGTGAATCACAGGAATTGGATAAAGACATTTCAGATGTGGAATGGACAGAAAAGCCATCCATGGAGAAAGACAGAGATAAACTTATCTCTACTGATAACATTGGTAAAATAATTTTGGACGAACAGGAGCAACCCTTCTTTGATTTAACACCCCAGATCATCTGATTGGATCCCAAGGGACCATGTGGCAAATCACAGTGAGCACTGGATTAGAAAACCACTTGACAATAAAGCCAAAAATAAATTAAGGGCAGAATGCCTAAGACCTTACATTAGTAAAATCTGTGATACCCCTGTTATTGACCCCCAAATGTTGCAATATATGTCAAAATTGGAGAATGATCCCACAAAAAGACAGATCCCTAAAAAAAACCTGTCAGTATAAATTATTGGATAGTCAGTCCTTTGGTTAAGATTTTCGATATGGCAGAACAATTGGTTTCAAATAAGACCCCACTGGATGTGTAAGTATTAAGAGGATGGGCGTCAGATTTCCTGAAAGTCTTTGTGTGATGGACGCAATACTTAAGACAAAGTACCACATACAGCAGATGGAGCTCCTGTTCCTGCTTGTTAGAAGGATTAGGGCAAAAAGAAGGAAGGACAATTTCCTGCTTGATGTGAAAAGCCAAGATGACCATGGGCAAAAAAAAACACAAAAACAAAACACCTCTGGTAGTAAGAAGAATTGCCTTGTCTTGGTGAAAAACCAGGAAGGGGGGTTACAAGACAGAGCTTGTAGTTTGGCCACTCTGCGAACAGAAACATTGGCCAAAAGGAAGGCCATCTTAAGAGTCAGGAGATGCAAAGAAACAGATGAAAAAGGCTCAAAGGAGGCCACTACAGAACTCCAGGTTCATATGCCATCAAGGAGTGGGATCCCTGAATGTACGGTAGGCAAGAGCCACCCACCAAACAAAGGTTTTGGTGTCACAAAGAAAAGCAATCCACTTCTGAAAAATAACATCTCATTCAGCACACTGCTGGTAAAACAGTGACCAAATCATATTATAGGCCATGGACAACCAGGTTTTATAGCCTGAACCATACTGAAGATGAAAGCATAAAAGAAACCCTTCTTCTTTAAGATGGTTATGAAGTGGACCCTGAGTCAGGAGATCCTTCTTCAGAGGAAGGCGAAATGGCTCTAAAATAAACATATGGGGAAGAGAATCAATCGGGCCCCAAAGGTCGCAACCAGAATGACGTGAGCCCTCTTCATCTTGATCTTCCTCAGCACCCTGGGAATAAGGGAAAATGGTAGAAACACATATGCTAGATGGAAGTTCCATGGAATGGACATTGCGTTCATCTGAAATGCTAGAGTATCCTTTTCCTGGTGCAGAACAGAGAAACTTCCAGTTCATGTGAGACATCATGAGATCCACTGATGGAAGACCACATTTGTAGTCAATCTGGTTGAACACACTCTGAGTTCTCAATTTCTGGGATCCAGATGTTGGCGACTTGGAAAGTCTGCAACAATGTTTTCTTCATCTGAGATGTGGATTGTCGATATGGCTGGGAAATGAGCTCCCCCCAAGTGGACTTGCATCTGGTTCCTCCTTTGTAATTTATGTAGACAATTGCTGTTGCAATGAGTCTGATAGCATATGGCACCAGTGACGAAGTTCTAGGCGAACAGTCAGTAGCTCTATAATGTAGATTGGAAGAAAACGCTCATCCATTGATCAGCTGCCCTACTTTGTTAGGTGACCCAGAGTGGCACCCCACCTTGTCAGTCTTGCTTCTGTTGTTACCACCACCCATTCCAGTAGGAAAAATGCATGTCTCAGCTTTAGGTGAGGACAGTGAATCCACCAGCGAAGATCCTCCTATGTCAGTGGAGACAGGGACATGGCATGAGACAGGGGAGAGTGTTATGTTGACCAACTCCGAGAATTTCCAACTGCAACTCCTTATATGGAATACAGCACAGGGATCGGCTTCCACAGCAGACACCAGGCAACCTATGACTCTCACATAATCCCATACCATAGCAGACAGCCAAAATATTGCTTGAGTAACATGGAGAGACAGAGCCTGGGTCTTGTCCTCCAGTAAAAACACTCTCCCTTGGAGGGTATCAAATCTCATGCCCAAGAAGTACAGAACCTGAAAAGGTACCAGAGAGGGCTTCCTGAGATTCAACACCCAAACATGTTGCTCTAGGATTATGCCGCAGTCTTGAATCTGAATGAACATTGAGTAAAAGTTTGGCTCAGTAAGGAGTCAAGGATATCCATTGAGCATGGATGGGAGCTGGCAAAGTAGCCACAGCCTTCAAAATGAAATGGTGGTACCCTTCTTAAATAACCAGCAAAACCCAATGTTGCATTACACTCCTGCATGTCTCAAATAAGATTGAATAAACCCCCTACAGACAAAGATGGATCAGGACTCCATGAGCCATGTGGAGGTGTGCTTGTTAGCCTTAGGGAAAAAAGAACCTCATGCATTAGAACAGGTGAAACAGTTGCAGAGATGTGTCCCTCTAAAGATTCTCCATGCAGTTCTATAGAACAAAGATAGCCACTGAATACGGCACCCATTTGTAATGGGGCCATATTCCAATAATGTAAAAATTAAATAAATAAATCTGAAATACATCTATGCAATAAAAAGAGAATGGAAAAAGCTATCTAATAAAATGTAAAGAGAAAGCCTATAAACAGAGTTAGAATCTCAATCCAGTAGAGAAAAGGTTAAAACAAAACAAAAAATACAAGGCAGCCACCTCAAAGGAAGCCAGATAATGGGAGCCAGCCTAACAGGGGATTATACAACCCCATAGCTGTAAAAATAAAAAAGAAGTCTAAAGCTAAGAGAACAGTGGCAACTTGCCCTTTTTCTGAGGCAGGTCATGAGGTAAAGCTGGAAGGGGAGTGTCCACCTCAATGGCCCTGTCTTTATTTAAAGTGCCTTACCCTCTGAAGGAGAGAACTTTACCCATGTTTTCTTTGTTCCACATTGGACATAAGAGAAATCTATATAACTACTGACTGTAACCAAATTACAGCAGACAGGTGTACCTATAAATTTACTGTTTGTAACAGAAGGCCTTACCTAGGTAGGAGTCCAGCATACGGCAGTCAGATATATCTATTTATAATATAAATATAAATTCCATTTTCTATGGGTTATAAGGCAATGGTTGAACTTGATGGACTTGTGTCTTTTTTCAACCTAATTTAATTTGTTACTATGTTTAAGTTTGAGATTGAAGCCCAATTGCTTCTCTCCTGCCAAGCACCCCTCCCCTTTTATACTAAACTTGAAGATGAACTTTGGCTTACAAACCCTTCCAGTCTATTGAAGCATCAGAGGGAAAAGATTCCACAGGTGATCTGCCCTGTCTCCCCCCACCCCATGCACACAGTAACACTGCCACCTCTCACTGGTGCCGGTTGCCACTTCAGGAATAATCCCTCCACCCCACAGATGATCCACCCAGTATCACACCATCCCATGCACATACGTACCCTGCCATCTCTCATTGGTGCTGGTTGACACATCGGGCATAATCCCTCCACACCACAGGTGATCCACCCTGTCTCACACTGTCCCATGCACATACTTACCCTGCCATCTGTCATTGGTGCCAGTTGCCACTTCAGGTATAATAAACCCTCCAGGGGCCTCATATCCATTCATCGCTTGATGAGTACAAGGAGCACAGCTGCAACCATAAAATATCCCCAGTAGCAGGAGGAAAAGAATGCTTGGTTGGGGACTGTGTGTTCAGCACATCTTGCCCACTGCTGTTCTCTTCTAGCACTCAGTACAGATGCAGTTAGAGGGAGAAGTTAAAGAGAAAAAAACTGGCAACCGGTAGGGATTTCACAATTCCACTTGACTAATCTATTCTAATACATTCAAATAGCACTCTGTGGGATAGTGAGTTTAAATCCCCACTGCTCATGTGCTGGGTGCACTTGGAGAAAGGCAGGGGGCAGGACATGGTTATGACATAGCGTTCCCCCACACACACACCCACACCTTCTCTTCATACTGCTTCTGGGGATGGGGTGAGGGAGTTGTAAAATAGTTAAAAAGGTATAAGCTTGTTACCATCCTGTGGCCAGATAATGTTATGGGGGGCTGCTATAGCCCCATGCCTTCTACAAAAGTCCCACCACTGAATAGAACTCATTCTCAGGGATAAAGTTGTTAACTGAGGAGAGTTAAAGGGGAACATTCACCTCATGAAATTTTTTACCATAGGTTTAGTTAATAAAGTAGTATTAGGAAAGCTGTTTTTTGTCTTTCTAAATGTACATACCTTTAAAAATATTGCATCTTCAAGCTGTGCACTTCAGTATAATGCGGCAACCCGAATCTTCGGCACAGCATGCTGAATCTTCGGCACATCTCTTCTTCACTTCTTAATTCTTCTCCCATCTCCCTCCCAGCTACCCCAGGGGGCACGTTCACACTTCCCTTCGCTGTGAATGGCTTCTATTGTTACATCAAGCTCCGGTAAGCATTATACGGAGGTTGCAGCCTCAGTATAATGCTAACCAGAGCTTGATGTAACAATAGAAGCCGTTCACACCAGACTGAAGGGAAGCATGAATGCGCTCCCTGAGGCAGCTGGGAGGGAGGTGGGAGGAGAATTAGGAAATGAAGAAGAGATGTGCTGAAGATTCAGCGTACTTTATAATGCTGACCGGCACAGCTTGAAGATGCAAAATCTTTAAAAGTATGTACATTTAGAGGAAAAAAAACCAAACAAAAAATGTTTTCTTAATACTACTTCATTAACTAAACCTATGGTAAAAACATTTTATGAGGTGATTGTTTTTGACATTTAAAAAAAAACACAAAATACCTAACACCTAAAAATGAGCTGGGATTATATATATACACTTAAATACTATGTACTTCAAGCTAGAATATGTAAAAATGTGGGGTTTTTTTCTGATACCTAAAATTTAGACTTAAGTATGCTCTGAAGGAGCAGAGATCTTGCCTTTTCCAGGATTCCCATTGACATAGCGATCATGATAAATGCCTGATAAGTGCTAGTGCTTTACTGGCTGTTAAACACCAGAGACAAGATGCCAGCCTTTTTAAATACAAACACAGTGTGTACTATTCTAAATACAGTAACTGCCTTATTGCACACAGTACAAACAAAATTAAACAAATGGTGTTTGGAGAGAACAGTATACACATGTATTAAAAAAACAAGTTTTAGGAATCTAACAAAATAAAGTTTAGAGATGCTAGCTGTAATTATGTGATATATATATATATATATATATATATATATATATACACACACACATTCTCATTTTTAAGTGTTACTGTTCCTTTAATAAACTGAGTCCAGAGGTGAGTGCAAAAAATTGCTAAGCAATATTTTGCATGCCCTCTGGCACCCAAAGAGTTAACAATTTCCAGCCTGGGGGGCCGCAAATGCATTGTTTGCACACTAAACTGGTTTTACTAATTTTGCATCCCAGAGGGGGTAAAACTCTCCATCATGTCTCATCAGGTGTTCATGCCGTTACTCTAATGGAGAAGCACTGGCTGGTTCTCTCTCTTCCCTTTTCCTATCCCAGGGGATACAAAGAAATTGTGACTGAACTCACAGCTCTACAAGAGGAACAGGAGAAGCCTGTTACAAACAGCTCCTCTGGAACATTAATTATAGTAATTTAGCTCTGCAACACTAACTGCAGCCAGTGCAATACCATTCAGTACATTAGTAGCTATAACCAACTCCTTAAAAAAGACATTTGGCCACTGACAACTGATAAAATGAGTTGTGAAGCAGAGCAGGCAAAAAAGAAGAAAAGGATAAAAATACAGAGATCTCTTAAAAGAAGAAAGTTTGATTGAAAAGATATTATGATGGATACTGAAGGTACAAAATAGAAAGCTGGATTCTAGACTAATAAGGGTCTACACTGACCAGATCACAAGAACTTAGAGTGGAAACAACCCTTGACCTAAGTTTAGTTCATTTTGAAGAGAATTACAAACTATTATGATGTGCTAGCCATCGTTTTTCAGAATGTAACATTTAATTGATGGACAGTGTGCGGCTTTATGCTAATTATTATCTGTTCTGCGTCAGTATTACCACTCACTGTGCTCTAAATAAATCTAAACAGCATCCACACACTGGGAACATGACAAGGACATCATCAAGTCATCTGCCTTTAGCCCTTATCTCCCCCCCCCCCCCCCTTGAGGACCACAGGGCATTTTTTATTTTAAGTTCCACACGGGTAGCCCTGAACTCCATGACGTGCCAGGATCGTCACTGGTCCTTAAGTGCCAGCTGCAACGGTCCTGGCACGGCAGTGGTCATTAAGGGGTTAAATAACCATCACAACTTCAATAAATAACCATATGTAAACACTGACCCTAGTGCTTGCTAACACATATCCATCTTCTGACTATCACTGTACAGTTACTGCACACGCATTCCTAATCTATTTCGATGAGGGCCATGCCACCATCTAACCCCTAAACTATTTGAATGTGGCAAGTGTTAGCCTAACAGCCATACCCCATGACTTAAGACCAGGCCCAAGAGTCATGATCCTGTACAATACGTTCATTTCCATGCTTCACCCAGCAAGCACACCACCATGCTGTGAAAACCACCAACGCCTATCAAGGAGGCACAATCAACACACCACCACCAAAAACAACCTGCCACCAGACCCTGGGCCTTGTACCCCCAACCTGGTACCAGACAGGGGTGGCTGGGCTGGGTACTCCTCAACTTCCCGTTTACTTACAAAATTGCTGCGTCCAGAAGCCTTGCAGCCAGTGACATTCTTTACTTATCTCCCACAATGCCCCCTCACTTCCTGCCTACTTCCCTCCTAGCCCTGTCAAGCCCCCTTTGCCTAAACTGGTATTTGCTCCGGGGGTCCCATTTCTAATAACACAGTGAGCAACAAACAAATCTAATTATCACACTGACAAGGAAATTAGCAATAAGTACCGCATTGTGGCATGAAAATATAAAGGTTAATTTCTCAAAAACTAATTTAAATTCTCAATAAAACAAACTAAACTAGTTTTTGGGTGACAGGTCCCTTTAAATGGTCATAGATCAAAAATAGAGAGATACTATAGCTATTACACTTATCTACTACCCTCTCAGCGAAGTAAAACTTTCTTACATTACGTCTAAACTGCTTCCCTCTAGTTTTAGACTATGGCCTCTTATCCTAACATTTTTACTCCTTTGAAATGTACTTCCCTCTTGCACTTTGTTGAATCCCTTCATGTATTTGAATGTTTCTATCACATCCCCTCTTTCTCCTCCAAGCTATAAGAGGATTTACCTGTTAAATCCTTTTCTCTTAGTCCATACAGGTTACTGGTAACTCTGGGCAGGCGATCCGCCCCTTTAATTGTAGGCAGGAACAATTCTAGAATTGCATGCGGGGGGGGGTGGAGCCTACCTTCCCTCCTTGGCTGCAGCTAGTCAACCAGCTCCAGAAAGATTTGAGACATTAAGGATTGACTAGATAGTAGAAGGGAAAGTAGATTCCTATGAGTATGACCCCGAAGGACCCCCACAGTCTGCCACAGGAGAGCCAAGCATGGTCCCTTGACAGGGTGTGAGACCAGTAACCTGTATGGACTAAGAGATAAAGATTTAACAGGTAAGACTAAAATCATCTTTTCTCTGTTGTCCAATACAGGTTACTGGTAACTCTGGGATGTCCAACCATTGAATTTCCCAGAGGCAGGAAGTAAGGCAAGGAACAGGCACAAGGCCCCCAAAGTCACCAGAACAGAAATGAACCATCAGATCAGAGATAGCCCAACAAAGAAATGAAGTGTCAACGGACACTGAACAGGGGTAACACCACCCCAAAACTGTTACACAGCACACTGAACTAGAGCCAACAGGGCTCAAAAGTGAAGGAAGCACCAAGAACTGAAGGAAATCCTAGACAGGCAAGACTGCTTCCAGGATTTTCCTCCCAAAGCTGGCATCAGCCGATGCCAGCACATCAACACGGTAATGCTTCGAAAAGGTGTGCACAGAGGACCAGGTGGCAGCCTTGCACAACTGATCACCAGAGGCCTGATTCCTGTAAGCCCAAGAAGCCCCAATAGATGTTGTAGAATGAGCAGTGACCCTGAAGGGGACAGGCTCCTTCCTCAGCTCATAAGCCTTATGAATAGTGGACTTTATCCAAGAAGCAATAATCACCTTGGATGCAGATCTTCCTGCCCTAGGACCCTCAGGAATGATGAACAACGCATCAGACTGCCTGATAGACTCAATGCGATGCACATAAAACTTGAGACAACGCACCACGTCTAACAAGTGGAGATCCTTCTCCTTGTCAGAGGTGGGGTCAGAGCAGAAAGAGGGCACCACAATCTCCTGATTGATGTGAAACTCCCAAACCACCTCCGGGAGAAACTCCTGAGAGGTGCGAAGCACCTCCTTGTTCTTGTGAAACACAAGGGTGGTCTACAGGTCAGAGCATGTAACTCCGCGACACAGCTTACAGACACAATCGCCAGGAGAAAAGCCATTTTCCACATCAACAGGCGTAGAGGAATAGTAGCTAAGGACTCAAATGGAGGGCAGGAATCTTGAAGACAGGATGAGTATGAGCAACGCCCTAGAAGAAAACCTTGAAGGATGGCAATGCGCTTCTGAAAGAAAACAGAGAGAGCAGACGTCTGAACTTTAAGGGAACTCAAACTGAGGCCCTTATCCACACCGTCCTGCAAAAAGGCCAGGACAGTAGGCAGATTATATTCCTGAGAAAGGCCCTTATCGGCACACCAAGATACAAAGGTTGACCAGACACGATGGTAGATCTTGGAAGAAACAGGTTTGCGGGCACTCGGCATAGTAGCCACCACACCAGAAGAAAACCCTTTCTTCTTCAGTATTGAGGATTCAATTTCCAAGCCGTCAAGGCTAGACAATGAACGTCTTCCATTCAAAGGTAACCCTGTAGAAGACGATCTGGACGGCAAGGGAGCCGGAATGGGAACGTCACTGACAGATCCAGAAGATCTGGAAACCAAGCCTGGCGAGGCCAGTATGGAGCAATCAGAATGATTGGACAATGCTCCAGTCGTAATTTCTGTAATACCCTGTAGGCCAGAGAGAATAACCAAGGGATGGACACTGCATCCACCACCAGAGCTAGAGTGTCCCTCCATCGAAAGCAGAACCTCGGAACCTTCCTGTTGTGTCTTGTCGCCATCAGGTCGATGTAAGGAAGACTCCATTTCCGAACAATGAGGGTGAACACATCTGGGTGCAGCTCCCACTCTCAGGTTTCCATTGTGTGTCGACTGAGGAAGTCCACCATGACGTTGTCTACGCCAGGAATGTGCACTGTGGATATGGCAGGAACATGTTCTTCTGCCCAAGACAAAATAGCCTTGATCTTTAAACAAGAGGCGAGGCTCCTTGTTCTGCCCTGCTTATTGATGTAAGCCACGGCCGTGGTGTTGTCGGACTCTACCCGGACTGGACAGTCTTCCAGCTGAGATGTTCAATGACGAAGGGCATGAAATAATCGCCCGAAGCTCCAATATGTTGATGGGAAGGAGAGATTCCTCTGGAGACCACCGACCACGAGCATTCAGGCGACCCAGGAGTGCTCCCCAGCTGGAGAGGCTGGCATCCGTCGTCACTGTGGTTCAGAAGGATACCAGGAAGGACTTGCCTTTCAAGAGATTGGAGAGTTCGAGCCACCATGACAAACCACATGAAGAGGAAGGGACACTGACATCTTCAGAAGGTCTGGCTGACCCCTGCACACCTGGATCACGAACCTCTGGAGTTCCCTGGTGTGCGCCATGGCAAACGGGACCGCTTCTAGGGTGGAGATGAATTTCCCCACTAGAGAGAACAGCTTCTTGGCTGGAACTGGATCATGAGCCAGAACCGCAGAAACCCTGTGGGCGATCTGGTGAGTCACCTCTTCCGTGAGAAACACCATGATCTTCTGAGTGTCGAAGACAAGGCCCAGAAAGACCAGACGCTGATATGGGACAAGATATGATTTGTCCAAGTTGATGATCCACCCATGATGGGTGACAGCATGAATGCATTGCTGAACCTGCTGATGAAGAAGTTGCACAGAAGGGGCTTTCAGAAGCAGGTCATCCATGTATGGAGTAACTCTGATGCCGTCTCGGTGGAGGACGGACAATAAGGCTCCCAGGACCCGGTTGAAGACTTGAGGAGCTGTTGTCAGACTAAATGGAAGAGCTGAAAACTGAAAATGTCCCCGGTCGCAGGCCAATCGGAGGTACTGCCGGCTCTCTGGATGAATAGCAATGTGTAAGTACGCATCCTGAAGATCCAGAGATGCAAGGAATTCCCCTGTGGACATGGTAGCAATCACCGTTCGTAGAGACTCCTGGTGATAATGAGTACGGATCACAAAAGAATTGAGATCCTTTAAATCCAGAATGGGATGACAGCCGCCCTCCTTCTTGTAGACCACAGAGAGGTTTGAGTAAAAACCCATACCTCTGTCCTGAACTGGAACCGGCTCTAGAATGTCCTTGTCCAGAAGAGCCTGAACAGCACAGTTGAACAGACGGCATTTCTCTGCACCCTGAGGCGTATGAGAAGGAAAGAAGCGAAAGGGAGGAAGAGAGATGAAAGGGATCCTGTACCCTTCCATCACCACCTGTAAAACCCATGGGTCTGTCACTGAATCCTCCCAAATGCTGTGATAGTGTCGCAGATGACCCGGGTTCTGTGAGTCATGCCGAAGAAGGCTTGGAAGCCTTGGGCTTCCATTGCTGTTTGGGCTTGGAGGAGGTACGCGGAGCTGAGGGAACCGTCTGGTTCACCGGACGTGTCTCATTCTGAAAGGAACGAAAATACCGGTTACACTTAAGCGGTGGTTTCTTCCTAGGAACCAAGGGTAGAAGTGTACTCTTACCCCCTGAGGCCTCATTGATCAGATCCTTAAGATCTGGCCCAAACAAAGAAGTTGAAAAGGCAAGGAGAGCAATGCTTTCTTAGAAGCAGTGTCAGCAGACCAGATCTTGAGCCAAAGAGCCCGCCTGGCAACCATAGACATGGTGGAAACCCTAGGTACCAAACAGATGGCATCAAATAAAGCAGCAGAAACATAGTGCTGTGCCTCAGAAATGTTGGCAAGGAGGTGCAACATATTCGAAGTAGGAGCACCCTGACGGACAGCAAGAGTGAGCTGTTCAGGCCAGACTGCAATGGCCCGGTTCACCCATGCTGCTGCGAATGCAGGACGCATGGCAGAACCAGCAGTGGCAAAGATGGACTTGAGGGAGACCTCAAGTTTCTTGTCAGTCCAGTCCTTTAGAGCAGACGCATCAGAACAGTAGACTTGGGTAGCCTGGAGATAGGAGCATCCACTTTGGAAGGATGAACCCAATGAGCAAGCGAAGCCTCAGAAAAGGGATAAAACTTGGCAAATTTCTTGGAGATAGAAGGTTTCCTGTCCAGAGACTTCCACTCTTCGGACACAAGGCGGTCAGAAGTGGGGTTATGTGGAAAGCAAGTAAAGGGTTTTTTAGGCTCCTGAAATACATCAGAAGGAACCTCCTGCACTATGGGAATGTTTAGGGTATTTAAAATAGCCCCGATCAGGCCCTCAGCCGAGTAAAACTAAAAAAAGACATGAAACATCACTAGAACATGTTAGTATACCCAAAAAAACACTGAACCAGTAGGAAAAGTGTTAGAAAACCCCACAAATGAATGCAAAATCAGCAGCTAAAGGGTTAAGTACCACATAAACCTGCTCCAAACACCCAACAGACATACAGATAGACCTAATGAGTGCAGGAGTGTGCAATAGGAACTCCAAATGAAAAACCCCTGTGCAGAGGGGCACTGTGGGTCATGTGGACCTGTAGCAAGCAAAGGCTTGCTCACCTTTCCTGCAGATCTTCTGTCTTCAGATTAACATGCTTAAAGAAGAAGCCTCGGTGGGTGACTCCTGAGGAAAGAACTTGTAGCCAAGATTTTCCCCTAAGGACTTAGGGTCCACAAAAAGCACCTGGTCACTGAGCTAGCCACATCTACGGGCATTGTCGGTTATGGTAATCCACCTAATGGTGGTTTTCAATTTCTAACAGAAAAATAAAAAACTTCTAAAGCTATAGCAGAACTGTTCTCTTGTCTTCACCAAGGAACAAATCTTTCTAGAGTTGGTTGGCTAGCTGCAGCAAAGGAGGGAATGTAGGCTCCATCCCCTGCATACAATTCTAGAATTGTTCCTGCCTACAATTAAAGGGGTGGATCGCCTACCCAGCGTTACCAGTAACCTGTATTGGACTACAGAGAAATATAAATATGCCACTCCTTGATCTAAGAATGTAAATTGAATAATCAAAATAAAAAACAGTAGTTTATCAATATTAAAATCTAATACTAAAAATATTCTAAAGCAGTGGTCACCGACTCTGGTCCTTGGGACATAGTACCAAATCAAATCATGTCTTAAAGGGGGAGTATATACTAATTATGAAAACAAGATGTTAAAGTTTAGAAAACAAGCCCAACAGGGAGTTCCACTGTGTCTTTTAGATCACCCACTATAAGACACAATGTGAACACCAAATAATAACCTTCCATTTACCTAAATGTAAGCAAAAAATGATAATAGTTCTGTGGTATGGCTCCCCAAAATGGATTTTAATTAGTATCTAATATGTCTATGGAAGTGGAAATGACTGTATTCAGAATCCAGGACTCCAAACCACTGTCGCAAAATTCATCCTTCCTAAACAGACTTCAGTAGGATGAATCTGGATACTTGGAGTCCTGCTACTAAGAGAATATCCACTTCCGCAGATGCAACTTCCACAGTCATCAAAAGTTTTACTCCCAAATGAATCTAACATTCCCTCTCAAAAGTTTCGATCAGAACATCTAGATAAGCACTGAGAAAGCCTAAAAATGCTACCGAACAGCCTGATTTGAATTCCCAAATTACATGACCAACTAATTTGACTGTTGTTATGGATCATGAGCCAAACTGAGGTGAATCAGTGATGAAGCTTTGTGCTGTAACCCTCTGCATGCATGCATAGATTAAACAGACAAGCAAGTCAACATATGATGAAGCTAATTAATAAATGATCATCATGCCTGGGAACTTCATCCTTTGGAGTACCGGGAGAAGATTCATAGGCTCCGACTAGGTGTATGTTAATGATGCAATTTGTTCAATAAAGGGGTGGGGTGCAAGCTGGTGGGTGTGGCTTGCCATCATTGTGCTGAGAAGAAGGCGGAACAGGGTAAAAAGGAGGGGAAGTAGGTAGTTTCACAGGAAACTCACCACCATTGGAGAAACCGCCTCTTGACCCCAGAGACAATAAAAACCATAGTCTGCAGAGCAGATCAGATTTGCCAGGAATGATGATTATGATGCCTACCCAATGGCTGAACATAGAAGGTGTCTGTAATGCACATTTCTGTTTTATACATTGGTAAATCTGGAGAGTCTCAAGGTCGTACTTTGACACATCACTGTAAAGTGTACAATATTACACTGAAGGTGTCGCTACATACTGATATTAGACACAAGTTCCATTAGGAGCACTGTTTACAGCTGTAACTGATGTGTTGTCTAAACTTGCATTTCTATAGACACATCAATTTCTGACCCAGTAAAAACATAAAATTTAGCTTCCAATCAATTAAATACAACAACTTCCACAAGTTAAAGGGATGGTAATGTCAGAAAAAAAGTATTAACTATATGGTAGATACAATTAAAAGAGAGTACTTGCACTTATTCGTATGTCTCAAACCGTTATGGTTTGAGAGATATAGGAAAATAAAGTTCTCTGGTCCCTCTCCTTTCTGTTTGACTAGCAGTAAAGTTGTCAGAAGCAGATTCTGGTCGCTTGACAAGATGCTTCTCTTCAGCAGTGCTGATATAATAATATCTAAAGATAAATACTTCATTGGAATGGTCTAAAATGTGTGCTTGCAAACCAGGCACACGTTGTAGACCATTCCGATGAAGTATTTATTTTTAGGTATCGTTATGTCGGTGCTGCTGAAGAGCCGCCGTCTGATCCAGGAACCAGAATCTGCTTCTGACAGCTTTAAAGCTCATCAAGCAGAAAGGGGAGGGACCGGAGAACTTTATTTTCCTGTATCTCTCAAGGTTTGAGACATATGAGTAAGTGCAAGAACTCTCTTTTAATTGTATCTACCATATAGTTAATACTTTTTTCTGACATTACTATCCCTTTAAAGTTTTTGAAGTAGAAATTTTTCAATTTGGAGCTGAACTGACAAAGGAAATGGCAATAAACTGCAATGTAAATGCTTAACTGGCAATTTCCAATGAAGTTCGGTGTGTGCTTTATCGATCAGCCTCATCAAATTCTATGGGTACCTAAACAGACACAAACATTGTACAAATCTAGGGCAAAACACTCCAAATAGAGTAAAATTAAATGGAGCTTTAAACTCCTTGAATCCTGCATCCATTTTACAAATATGGTATAATAGATTAGCAGCAAAATGTGTGTGTATATATATATATATATATATATATGGCCTTATGTTTGTAAGTCACCCTGGTCAACTGCTGATGAAGGTCCCTATGTCAGACCGAAAATATCTGGCTGCTCCATGAATTGAATAATACTTCACTCACTGCCGTGTGCTGTCTCTCCTGCACCATCTCAGGTTCAGTATAATATATATCTATATATATAAAAGAATAAGCCTCATTGCATAATTTATGGTACCTCACACAGAGAACATAATTTATGTCTCCTCAGAAAACAAACACACATTGAACAGAATGTCTCATTACATAATTTATGTCTCATTAGGGGACACAACTCCCATTGGGTGATTCAATGGGGGTGTGTTTATCATACAGGGAGCTGGCCCGCCCACCACTATCCAACTGACAAAAAAATATAGCTGCCACTCGCTCCTGAAGTAGGGGATATCAAGAACTTCTCCTGGTCCACACACACGGTCACTCAGGATCATGACCCCCACAAACACACTGTTTCACCTCCCACAGATAATTGTAACCCGCCATACACACTGTGTCACCTCCAGCTGATGACTGTAACCCTCCATACACTCTGTGTAACCTCCCACAGATAACTGTAATAATATCTGTATGTGTGTGTGTGTGTGTGTGTGTGTGTGTGTGTGTGTATATACGCATGTATGTACATGTGTATGTATGATCAATGTCTATATGTCACTGTATCTGTGTGTATCTATGTATGTGTGCAGTATGATTCTTTCTGCTTCACACAGTACACAAAAAAACATCAGTCAATACAGCTAAATGAAATGTACAATATAAACAAACACAAAAAATTCTTACAAAATACCTTCAACATTTCAAACAAAAAATGCTACATAACACATACCCTACTAGGGTTGCCACCTTTTGTTAAAAAAAATACCGGCCAAGGCATTCCCTCCATATATTTAACATTGGAAAGAAGCCAATTTTTTACCGGCCTGGCGGTAAAATACCGGCTGGGTGGCAACCCTATACCCTACTACAATGACATGCTATTGCTTCAGCATAATCTACAGTTCCAGGACTGGTAGCAAGCACTCGCAGGACTTCAAACAAAATTGTGTCAAATAATAGAGTTTATTCAATCAACGTTTCGGTTGCACTACAAGCAACCTTTGTCCATAAAGTTATGCGATACACACTACACTCCGATATATTGCAAAGCATCTTACACATTACGGTAAATCTCTATACTGCACCAACATGGATTTTAAGTAACGATCTGTATCTGTACATGTTGCCATTTCTCTACTGCTAAGCCATGTATACTTGTATCATTTAACATCGGAATGTTTTACTGCACATTATGCTTAGAGTTTGACCTGATTAGCAATATAGCCACTATGCGGGGGGTAGCTTTAATCAGAGTATCTACTCATCGGGCTTAGTATTATATCAAACAACTTTATACTCTAGTGCAGCATATATAACACTTTAATGTAGTAGTACACACATCTATATAGTTAGCATGTATTATTGTTTTTATGCTTTCACCATGTACACCTTACAGCAATTTACATATTATGATAATTGCTCGTAATTGATTTAACCCGCCTTTTGACACCTAAACACATTGTGGAGGAGATTTTAAAAGGGAGATGTTTGTATGCGTCACACTATCCTGATGAAGGCTGCTTGTAGTGCAACCGAAACGCTGATTGAATAAACTATTATTTTACACAATTTTGTCTGAACTCCTGCGAGTGCTTGCTACCAATACTGGAACATGGATAGATAGATAGATAGATAGATAGATAGATAGATAGATAGATAATTTATATATATATTTATTCAATACTGTAGATGTTAAAAATATATAGTATCTGGAGAAAGTCCTATCTTTCAAGCCTTTATAGTTTGAGAGATATTCACTGCTAAAGTTCCCCCATCCCTAATGTGAGATGACAGAAGGAGATCGGTGTCGGCTGATTCAAGTCGGCTCTTCAGCAGAGCCGTAATAGCGATATTTAAAAAGAATTACTTAATTGGAATGGTCTACAAAGTGTGCTTGCAAACCTGGAACACTCTGTAGACTGGTCCAATGAAGTCATTCATTTTAAAGATCGCTATTACGGCTCTGCTGAAGAGCCGCCGGCTGGTCCCAGGACAGGGATCTCCTGTTGTCAGTACAGTGCTGAAGTCAGGAAAAGGGGAGGGAGGGGGTATATCTCTCAAACCATAAAGGCTTGAGAGATAGGACTTTCTCCATATACTTTATTTTTTTAACATCTACAATACTGATTAAACTTAAATATGGACAGTACTAACCCTTTAAATACCCCACACTGGGTATTTACGGGGAGTTGGTGGCTGTGTTGTAATCTTGATAAAGACTGTGTAATACCGCCAAAACACGGATTCCAATAAACAATTTGTCTCTTTTTCAAAAGATCCTGCAAGTGCCGTCTATTCTCCACTGACTTATGTATGTATGATTTACCTTTTTTTGACATGCACCTAGGCATATGGATTATTTCATGGTGAGTGCTACCGCAAGGAACTTTGTTTTATATAATAATTACTTACTAGCAATTTTGCCTGTGAGCTTAATATCACTACTGGTATAAGTACATCCATTTTTTTTTTATAAGCGATCCACTGGTAGGCCCCATCGGACCTTGGTGTGCCCTACTGTCCAGGGCAGACTCTAGTGTTTGGTATTCTGTTCCTTTGAATGTCACTTTTTGCTTTTGTATATAATTGAGTAAAATGCTCCTATGTGTGTGTATTGTATGATCCTGGCATGGCTCTAT
Source organism: Rhinophrynus dorsalis (assembly GCA_037306005.1). Lineage (NCBI taxonomy): Eukaryota > Metazoa > Chordata > Amphibia > Anura > Rhinophrynidae > Rhinophrynus > Rhinophrynus dorsalis. Next base: position 221,641,287 of record CM074722.1, read on the forward strand.
ATGGTCCTAAGGGCATCGCATTGACTATATCCAGTAATAACGCTGCTGTTTGTTATATGTAGCACCAGTGTTTTTTTTTGTTTTGTTTTTGAGGCACTCTATTATCGTTTGTCTGTTTCCCTCTATTTGTTTGATGAGCACTGTTTGCCAATGGAGACCTGGACCATGCCTTGCTGGTGGCAGCAACGTATCGTATGGCTTGCTATAACCCCTTGGAAAGCAATGCATTGCACACCCCTCTGCCACTGAAAGGGATAAGCATGTCAGTTATAACATTTGCGTGTTGTGCAGTATGTAACTGTACTTGTCCCACGTGAGCGGCAGCCTGGTCTGGTAGGAGTACATGCTGGCCTCCTGTCCTGTCCTGTGCATCCATAGTGTGTATAGTGGTGTCCGCCACAGCATCCAACTGCAGTTATCCCTCGGGTGTATATTGCCAATGGCGTTTTGCTAAACATGCTTGTGATGAGCAATGAATTCTACAGTTTGCTTTAATCCTTTAAAGGGGATGTATCACCTTCTAAAAACTTATTACCATATGTTTTGTTAATACACAAAAATACTGACAAAGATATAACATGCTCAAGCTTTGCTGATCAGCATAATGGGACACGCTGATTCTTCGGCAAAGCTCTTCTGCATGTCCTATTTCTCCTCCCACCTCCCTCGCAGCTGCCCCCAGGGAGCGCATTCACGCTTCCCTTTACTGTGCTGTGAATGTCTTCTAGTGTTACATTGCTCTACAGTTACCATTATACTGAGGTTGCAACCTCAGTATAATGCTAACCATAGTGCGATGTAAGGCTAGAAGACATTCACAGCAAACCGAAGGGAAGCGTGAATGCGAACCCTGGGACAGCTGGGAGGGAGGTTGGAGGAGAAACAGGACATGCAGAAGAGCTGTGCTTTGCAATTAGTGCACAGCACAGAAGATAAAATATCTTCGTAAGTACTTAGATTAAAAAAAACACAGCTTTCCTGTTGTTCCATGTGTTAAAGGGGAACTACCGCCCTGCAAAAACTTAACCTGGATTGATTCTTCATCTGGCGACTACCTGCTTAGTAGCTACTACTAAGCAGCTAGTCGCCAGATGAAGAATCAATCCAGGTTAAGTTTTTACGGGGTAGTAGTTCCCCTTTAACAAAACATACAGTAATACGTTTTTAGATAAATCCGCTTTAACAAAGCAATGTATTGCGTACCCCTCTGGCAGTGAAAAGGTTAAGCATGTCAGTTATAACATGTTTGTCATGCAGTGTGTACCGTTTGTATTTCTCCCGCGTGAGCTATGACTAGCTGGTAGGAGTACATGCTGGGCTCGTGTTTGAGGAGGTGGCAGTCAGAGAGCAAGTAATGTAGCGGAGGAGTTGAGTGGTGGATGATGCGTTGCATGTAGTGGTTTAGGTTAGGTGTGAGGCGGAGGCAGTTGGAGGACATTCATGTAGCTGAGCAGGACATTAATCGGCCATGTTTTTTTATTTTTTGAAGATGGAAGTCGAAGGTAGGGCACGTCCTTGCAGAGATTTTCACAGGAGTAGGACTCTGTAAAAATCATGCCCCTGTGTATGTTGAGACCTGGCAGTATGGAGGAGATTTGAATAGCAACTCCTTAATGCCACCCCTGGGCGTGTGTGTGTGTGTGCGCACTCTGGCATTCAGAAGGTTAAAGTAACTGAACCACTGATTCGTCCACCTATGTTCAAGAAAAGATATCCTAAAAATATGGGGCCGTATGCGTAAAAGCAAACAAGCAATTCTGAGGCAAACCATATGTATCATATGGAACAAAAGACAAAATCTTATTGCTCTAAAGGGGGTTTTGATCTAAAAGGGGCTTTTTAACATGTGATGCTGGGCTACAGGGCACTTAAAGTTTTTCTCTGTGGAAGGACTCACATTGCAGGCTCATAGGCAGTACATCTGACATGCCTACCACAAAGGGTTGAGGTTATGAAAAAAACATTCCATATTAGAGAAACCAGTTGTCAGTCCAACCAAAAATAAAGGAGTTAAACTGTTCACAGAAAACCTAAGATAGGCTGAGGGTTTCACTTTATTGGAAGGCACAGAACCTGCTGTATGTCAAACAGAAGGACATTTGCCTGTGCGTCTCTCACACTCACAGAGCTTCATGAGCCTTAGGGCACAATCCACCTACATCCAATCTTTACTTCGCTACACATGTTTCCTTTCCAGCAATGGATTATTTGTTATCATCAAATTACCCTTCTGATAAGATAGAGTGGATGTGATAGCAAACAGAGAATTACCTATGCTGGCAGCCTCCCCTTCTCCTTCATTCACTCACCCCCTCCCGCCTGAGGAACATCAGCCAAACCACTCATACAGTGAACAGGCAGTAGTATTTTATTCAAATGTCAGCAGGAGGAGGCGATTAGAGAGGGGAGAAAGAGATAGCCCCTGGCTGCCATGTTTCCATCCATCTGTCTTGACAGTAACTGACAGCTCTGGCCTTGCAGAAGGATGAAAAGCACGTACCTGTACCATAAATGCACAGACTGCTAGCACTGTGACACAAGTTTTGCTCTTTGGCCAGTATAATTGTGTTCCAGGTAAGAACTACACCAGACTGGATCATGGTAGAGTCCATAGATACAATAAGCTAAAGAGGTGCCATTTTGGAGCAAACCAACTGCACATTAGGGGCAGTAATGACAATTCCCATTGATTTAAATATGGTTTTTAACCCCTTGAATGCTAGGGTGGTCTCCAACACTGCAACACGTTTTGAAAAACCCAAATTCATTTTTCCATGCTTTATTGAGAAAAAAAATGATACTAAGGGTTATTTTAATTGCAAATCTCAATATACAGTGGTCACGGTATTTGAAGACTCTCAGACTTAAGGTTTGGTAAAAACGTAACTTTATTGAAAAGTTAAGGCAATCCCCATAGGGTATCAACATATATGACAATACAACAATAAATGACAAGAGAATAGGTTCTACCGGCCTTGCCAACAATACCGGGCAAGGCAACCCAAGTGACAGGTGCAATACAATAGGCTCTACCGGCCTTGCCTATACCGGGTAAGGCAACTGTGAGATGAACATACCAGTTCTACCGGCATTACCAATACCGGGCAAGGCAGCCCAAAGGAGTTCTGAGTGTAGGCTCTGCTGACCCTGCCAATACCGGGTAAGGCAACCTAGGATGGCAGCAATAACAGGTTTTACCGGCCTTACTAATACTGGGCAGGGCAGCCTGAGGGAACATGGATAGTAGGCTCTACCGGCCCTGCCTATACCGGGTAAGGCAACCCTAAAGATGGTAAAGTAAATAGGTTCTACCGGCCTTACCAATACCGGGCAGGGCAGCCCAAGAGAGGAGACCTGACTGTCAGATGACTATGACAGTAGAGTGGAATAGGAACAATGGTCTTGCTAGCAGAAGTCTTTTGTCAAAGAATACAAGACAACTGCATAAGGAATTGGACAGCAACCTGACCTCAGTATCTGAATAGTCAAGGAGCAAACCAGCGTCCACACGCTGGGACCAACAGTAGTTAGAGCCACCAGGCTTAATGGAGCAAGCCAGCGTCCGCACACTGGGACCGACAGTAATATAAGTCACCGGGTTAAATGGAGTAAACCAGCGTCCGCACGCTGGGACCAACAGGAACAAGCGCCACCAGGTTTAATGGAGAAAACCAGCGTCCGCACGCTGGGACTAACAGTAACAAGTGCCACCAGGTTTAATGGAGAAAACCAGCGTCTGCACGCTGGGACCAACAGTACAAGCGCCACCAGGTTTAATGGAGTAAACCAGCGTCCGCGCGCTGGGACTAACAATAACAAGCGCCACCAGGTTTAATGGAGAAAACCAGCGTCCACACGCTGGGACCAACAGTAATAAGCTCCACCAGGTTTGATGGAGAAAACCAGCGTCCGCACGCTGGGACCAACAGTAATATACGCCACCAGGTTAATGGGGCTAACCAGCGTCCGCACGCTGGGACCAACAGTAATATACGGCACCAGGTTAATGGAGCTAACCAGCGTCCGCACACTGGGACCAACAGTAATAAGCGCCACCAGGTTAATGGAGTAAACCAGCGTCCGCACGCTGGGACCAACAGTAGTAGTTCGCCGTAAAAAAACAAGAACAATGTCACCTAGCGACAGTGGAAAGAGTGAGAGCCCTCAGATGAAGCGGAGGATCCACGGGAGCGAGCACCGCTGCACTGACAGATGACCGGAACTGCTGGAGCCACGGAAAGTAACCGGAACCGACTGGAGACTCAGGAACTCCGGAACGAATAACAGAGGAAGTACTGGAACACAGAAACACCGGATCACTGGAACACCGGATCACTGGAACACAGGTACTTCAGGCCCAAGAGCCTGACAAGCAGGTCAGGACAAGTAATGTCAGAAACACCACGAAAGGGCAACTTGGGAGTGCCCAGACTGGGTTTAAAAAGGCTGTGTGAGGTGGGCTATTAGCAGACAGCCAATGAGGAACTCCCAGCAAGTGATAGACACAGGATAGCACGAATCACGGGCACCGTGATAACAGTTTACATTCTGTAGTGCCGTTGTGGCCTCCACTACGTTGGTAAAACTATTAGACAGGTGAAACTAAAGATGGAGCACATGGGGGAGAGTAAAACAGGAAAAAGGGATGGGAATGAGGCTGCTCTTTTTTTGTATTAGCATTTTTATTTTGTAAGTATCACTCCAAAACATCAGCATTGCTTGTACTTTTATGTAGTGGATGATGTTTCATTCAAAAAACAAAAGGGAGATAGGGATGGTGAATTAATTAAACTGGAGCAAATATGGATATATCAGGCCTCAAAATTTCCACTCACCACTAGCCAATGGCGAGTGAAAATTTAGCCCTGGCGATTAGAAATTCAGCCCTGGTGGGTATGTTTTGGCTTGCAGTAACTTTTCCGGTCTGGCTAGTAGCAAAGGACTTCAAATTTTAAGCCCTGGATATATAACATATAGACTATCGACCTAAAGGTCTGAATAATCAAAATAAATTAGCAGTTTTTTAGCCCTTTGAGTGCCAGAGGGGTACGCAACGCGTATACCCCATTGGCACTCAAAAGGTTAAGAAATCGAGGTATACTGTGTGTGCGTGGCTATACTTTTGTGTATCTCCCTTTCTTTCCATTTTATCTATCTATTAGATTTATATATATATATATATATATATATATATATATATATATATATATATATATATATATGTGTATAAAAGAAGAAACCTAGGCACACACCCAGAGGCGGCAGTAAGAAGGAGATATTCAAATCTCCTCCATACTGCCTATCCAGGAGATCCAGGGAGTGCGATTTTTACAGCAGTAACCAGAGAGGCTAAGGACCCCGACCACTCCTGTCAAAATCTCTGCATGGAGTTTGCCTTCCTTCAACATCCGCTTAAAAAAACAACACAAACACATCACCATCCTATGGAGATTTATGGTCCCGGGACCAGAGCTGTTCATAGGATCGTGTAGCAACAGCACCACTGTAAAATTTCAGGCCACTGTGATATTGCACCTAAAAAATTCAACTTTGAAAATTAATAACTTTTGAATTAAACACCTTTCAGCAGTGGGAGTACTCTTGTTTTACTCAGGGGGATAAACACTACAACATATTTTTTTTTTACATATTAAGTATTACTATCCCTTTAAAGATAGCAAGACTGTTAGTTATACTTTATTTATTCTCATCAGGGATAATGCCCTATGATTGGAAGAAAGCAGATATAGTACAATTATTCAAAAAAGGGGGCAAGTTATAAAATGTGACATTATAGACCTGTGAGCTTGACTTCCATAGTGGGCAAGATATTATAAGATTATTAATTGATAGCATGCAGGATTATGTAATGATCAACATTATTCGTAGGAGCCAGCATCCTTTATGAAGATCATGACAAACTAATTTAATTGCATTCTGTGAAAGGGTAAGTGGTAACAGAGTAGGGTATTGCTGCCGATATATTATACTTGAATTTTGTAAAAGCCTTCTATACTGTGCCTCATAACAGGTTATTACATAAATTAAAATGTTTTGGCATGGAAGGTGATATTTGTGCATGGATAGAGAATTAGTTAAATGGTAAAATGCAGAATTGTTGTAAATGGAAAAGAGTACCACAGGTTCAATCATGGGCCCAATGCTTTTAACCCCTTAACGGTCTTTGACGGTCCTGGCTTTATGGACCCATGTTGTGCCAGGAACATCATGAATTCAGGGCTCCAAGCCCTGAACTGGATGCCAAAATAAAAAAAAAAAAAAAAAAAAGAAGGTACGTGGTCCTTAAGTGACGGCCACACAAGCAATCAGTCGTCCTTAAGGGGTTAAATTTGTTTATGAATGGTTTTGATGTTGGTTTTGAAACTAGCATCTGGATCTTTCCTGATGATACCAAAGTGTGCAAGGAAATACATACAGAAAAGGATGTATTTTCTCTGCAGAAATATTTTGATAACTTGAGTGAATGGGTGGAAATACAAACCTAGAGGATTTATAAAGGGGTAGAATTATATTCCTATCCCATCAATCTATATCCCTTTTAATACATGATATACTACCCTATTCCCTCTTGGAATGGCTATGAAGTCTGTAGTCTATCGATACTCCTAAATCTTTCTTTCCCAAGTGTTTTCCTGTTTATTGTCTATGGAGTGTGTTTATATTTGAAACTAATAAACTTACATTTAACTATTAAAGTGTTAGTAATGTCCAGATTTTTTTAATAGATTTGTAGAGGCTTAAAAAAGATTATCATTGCCACAAACCCAATCTCTCAAACAGCTATAGTTTGAGAGATACTAGCAATGAAAGTTCCCCTTCCCTTGTTATCAGCTGTAAACCTGACAGAAGGAGATGAGGCTCTGCAGCAGAGCTGAAATCTCGTTATTGCAAAATAATTACTTCATTGGAAAGGTCTACCAAGTGTGCAGTATTAGATACCATTCTATCTCAGAACAATATAGAGAATTATGATAGCTGGTTTCAAAGCAGATAGAATGTTGCCTTTTGGAGTCAGGAAGTTATTTTTTTACCCACTTGGGTCTTAATTGGAAACTGCATCAATAGGGTTTGTTTGCATTCCTCTGAATCAACAAGGATATTACAGCAAAGGTTGCTCTTGATGCACTAATGTCTTTTTTTCAGCCTCATCAACTACGTTACATTCTTAAAATTTGTGAGGCCATGTAACAGTGTCAGGATTAGGCTCCCCAAATATATATTTTTTAGGTTTCATTCACACTAATGTCTTGCACAGTTCGGTGTTGCAGTGCTGTTCCAGAGGCCCATTTAAAGGGGAACTACTACCGCTAAAAAACTTGCCCCCCAATAATTCCCCATCTGGCGACTAGCTGATCAGTAGCGCTAGTCGGCAGAATTATTACCGCGTTAACAAGAATTATCCATTGTTCCTAGTCTGACAGGCAGAACGGAGCACAGACATCTTTCCATAGTGACATGTACGCTCCTGCGATATCAGTCCCTTTTGGAGTTGAATGGCTCCTAGCAACGCCTACTAGAGCCGGCTGGGACTGACAGCGCAGGTGTGCAGACGTCACTATGGAAAGCTGTCTGTGCTCTGTTCCGCCTGTCAGCCCAGGAACAATGGATAATTCTCCTTAACGCGGTAATAATTATGGCGACTAGCGCTACTGAACAGCTAGTCGCCAGATGGGGAATTATTGGGGGGCAAGTTTTTTAGCGGTGGTAGTTCCCCTTTAAATGGGCCTCTGGAACAGCACTGCAACACAGAACTGTGCAAGACATTAGTGTGAATGAAACCTAAAAAACACAGTAAAATTTGTAGCGTACTAGACTTTGCAGACATAACACTAGGCAATCTTTGCAGCATGTCCAGCACATCACTTTTCACCATGGGTGAAAGATCCAACAGAGCATTGCTGCGTTGGTGTTACTTATGCGAAAGGGGTCTAATACTTTATGTAGCTAATTTAGAGATTAGATACAGCCACAATTTCAATATATTAAGGCACAGCTACCAAAAACTTGGTACTTTGAATAACGTATGTTAATTCACTTAAATAAATAACACTCCCTTTCACATGGATGACACCAGCACAGCGATTTTGCATTACTTATGTCATTCCTTGAGAAAGGTGCTGTGCTGGGATGTGTGGATATGAGGCAACTATAGCCTCAAATCAATGCATCGATGTCCAGCATACTGAATCTTTACTGTGTACCCACAGGAACACAATACGGTCTACATGGTGACCTGTGAGGCCTGTGGCAGGCCTTTCACACAAGAGTTGTTGGAGGTTGCAATGCTCATATCTACCTCCAATAAATGGCAGACCCATGTGCGTGCCATCGAATACTGCTGTTTGGTACTCATACAAGCTGGCTGTCAAACACATCCCTCCTGTGTCCAAATCAGCAGTGGAATGCCAGAAAATGTGAGGCAAACATAAGCAATAGAACTGCTGCAGTGAGCTGCAATGGTATCCTATTGAAATGTCTCCCTTTATTTGGCGACCATCAAAAGGGCGAGATCATAACGTTACCTGCATCAAAAGGGTGGCATCAGAATGATACCCACATCAAAAGGGCAACATTCTGATGTTGCAAGCTTATAGGTCGCCCTGCAGGCCATGTAAAACTTTGTAGAACTGCCAGTAGAATATAAATGTTAAAATAATGTGCATGAGCAGTTTAAGTCATGTATTGTGTATTCAGCCTTCATTCTTATTAAGCCTGAAGAAGAGACCTACATGTCCTGAAAGCTTGTATCCTACAGCCACTCAGTCAATAAAGGTATCATATTTACTCTACTAGTCTCCTGCTATATTCATTAATACCTCTTTGAACCACCAACAAATAAAGCTTAATTTTTTAAAAACTATACTACAAACAAATGGCACCTACAACATTTAGGCAGTTTAGAATTTCCTAATCTTAAGGTGACATGTCCACTTGAATTTCTTCCGTGGAACACCTTAACCCTTTGAGTGACAGAGGGCTAGCGAACGCATTGCAAAGCAAAGTTGCAAAGTTAAATTTCCCCTTACAAGGCAGATGGTTCGCTCCACAACCGCTCATCCTTTGTTTTCAGTATACAGCGCTTCATGTGCATTGTGTTTGGGGAAATTATAAACCCCTTTGATGACAGAACGGTGTCCATCCCATTGCTAGAGTTCAGGCAGTTAAAAGGAGACTAACGTGCTTATTCATTGTCTCATAATGTCAGCTCCTAAAAACAAACGTCTATGATTTGTAAATATTTCATCAGAAGACAAACTACTCCTGGGCCGCTCCATTCAATCCCAACTCATTTAAATATTTCTTGGGCAGTTCTAAGGGGACAATTTATAATTTAACAGATTTGTTTACTTGTCTCTAACAAGTAGTGCCCAGCGTGCATGGCCAAACTAGGAGCAGTGGATGTAAATCATACTGACACCTTTTGCTTCTTCGTGCTGAGCAACTTTGATTATTTTGACTGCCTTTAACCCCTGACTAATGGAGGGATCTGCCAATATCTAGATGACCTAAACCAGAGTAATACTTATTTCTTCTGTTGTCCATCTATTCTGTATGTGCACTGCACCAGCTGTGATTGTGGGTGACATGCACATCAGTCTCTCACCCTGGTCCTTTTCTCCTCATACTGTGGCAGGTACAGTGATATCTGGTCTAGCACAATGCACATCAGTAGCTCTGATCCTTCTGCACAGGCTCCACAATTAATTCCCATCTTATTTCTCTAGCTATTACAATGTCGGTAATCAATCACATATCTACTCACTGTTAAAGAGTAAAATTACAACAATATACTGAATGATGCACTAAGCATGAAACAAATCCAAAGAATGATAGGCTGGAGTGACAGACAATGCATGTGTGGTTCAATAACTACCACTGGACAACAGAACATGGCTGAAGTGACAGACAATGCATGTGTGGTTCAATAACTACCACGGGACAACAGAACATGGCTGAAGTGACAGACAATGCATGTGTGGTTCAATAACTACCACGGGACAACAGAACATGGCTGGAGCGACAGTCAGTGCACTTGCGGTTCTGTGATTACCATTGGAAGTAAAATAAAGATGAAGTGACAGTGCAACTGAGGTTCTGTGACTTCCAGTGGACAGTAAAACAAGGCAGGAGCGGCAGGCAGTGCATGTGTAGTTCTGCAACTACCAATTAACAGTAAAATAAGGCTGATGTGAAAGACAGTGCATATGTGGTTCTATGACTGCCAATGAACAGTAAAACAAGATGGCAGTGACAGACAGTGCCTGTGTGGCTGCACCACTGCACAGTAGAACAGGGCTGGAGTGAAAAGCAGCAAGGTTCTGTGACTACCAATGGACAACAGAACAAGGCTGTAGTGATAGACAGTATAAATGAGGTTCTGTGATTACCAGTAAACAGTAAAACAAAACAGGAGTGGCAGGCAGTGTATGTGTGGTTTTGCAGCTACCAGTGAACAGTAGAATAAGGCTGTAGTAAGAGACAGTGCATATGTGGTTCTGTGACTATTAATGGATAGAAGAATAAGGTTGGAGGGACAGAAAATGCATGTATTGTTCCAGGACTACCAATGGACAGTAGAAGAAGGCAGGAGTGGCAGACAGTCCATGTGTGGTTATGAGACTACCAATGGACAGTAAAACAAGGCAGGAGTGGTAGACAGCGCATGGCATAAGAGCGTGCGATCATTCAACTGATTCAGCAGGTCTCCTGTGTAAAAAACGTGCAAAAAAAGAAAAAACAGGAGAGGCGCCTATAGTGTATTACCAGAGTTGGTACGATGGCAGAGTGTATAAAAACAATAGATCAACTCACATTTAATAAATGTTAGTAATCAGGCTTAAACCTGTCACCAACTTAAAAAGCCTGCAGGGTACTTTACCCGTCCCTGTAAAGGTATATGATGTCCACTGTTCACGTCCTTCATGGGAACCAATCTCCAAATTGCAGGAACTGGAACTCCAATAATACTCCACAAAAATCCAAACAGGAAAAAAGAAATACTATTTGTCTATGTGACCATAAAAATAAAAACAAAAAATAAAAAAATAAAAAAGAAAGAAACCGTTCTGGACTGATGAATAATATTTATTAATAAAAAGCGCTAAAAAGGGTATGCGTTTCGCAGCAGCAGCTGCTTTATGAAACCCTTAATATCAGTGTACAAAAATGCCAATATTAGCAAGACCACCTGTGTAAAAAATGTGTATCCGGTTACTTTGATTTACTATACAGAGCAACTAAATAAAGTGCCTATTATTCATTGTTACGTTATCCAGATAAGCCGCTGCTTTCATACGATCATAACATAGGATTTTAGCCTTACCTGTTAAATCCTTTTGTCTTAGTCCATTCAGGTTAATGGTAACTTTGGGTAGGCGATCAGACCCTTTAATAGGCAGGAACAATTCTGAGAAGTGACTGCTGGGTGGAGACTACCTTTTCTCCTAAGCTTGCAGCTAGCCAATTCCCAACCAGTAAGATTTGCAGACTAACTATTGACTAGGTAGTAAGAAGGTAAAGGAAGACTCCTGTGAGCATGAACCCGAAAGGACCCCCACATTCTGCCACAGGAGAGCCAAGCATGGTCCCTTGACAGGGTGGGAGACCAGTAACCTGTATGGACTAAGAGAAAAGGATTTAATAGGTAAGACTAAAATCCTATTTTCTTTGTCGTCCAATACAGGTTACTGGTAACTTTGGGATGTCCAACCATTAAGTTCCCCAGGCCGGGAAGAAAGGCATGGACCAGGCACAGGCCATCAAAGTCACCAGAGCACCAATGAACCTTCAGATCATGAACAGCTCAACACTAACCGCAAAGTGTCAACGGACTCTGAACAGGGGTAAAAACAAACCCCATGAACTGTTGCACAGCACAATGAACTACAGCCAACAGGGCTCAAAAGGGAAGAGTACTGAGAGACTAAAAAGATCCTAGACAGGCAAGGCTGCCTCCAGTATCTTCCTCCCAAAACTGGCATCAGCCGATGCCAGCACACCCACAAGGCAGAGACATAATGCTGAGCCTCAGCAATGTTAGTGAGAAGACGCAACATGTCAGAAGTAGGGGCTCCCTGATGGACAGCAGAATTGAGCTCTTCAGTCCAAACAGCCACAGCCCTATTTACCCATGAAGCAGCAAAGGCAGGGCAAAGGGCAGAGCCTGCTGTCGCAAAAATAGCCTTGAGAGAATTCTCAAGCTTCTTGTCAGTCCAGTCTTTAAGAGCAGAGGCGTCAGCCACTGGCAAGGCAGTTGACTTAGAAAGCCTGGAAACTGAAGCATCGACTTTGGGGGGATGAACCCACCGAGTAAGGGCCATTTCAGAAAACGGATAACGTTTAGCAAACTTTTTAAACACAGATAGTTTCTTGTCTGGAAATTTACACTCCTCTGACACCAAGCGGTCAAGGGTGGGATTACGTGGAAAGCAGACATGGGGCCTAACAAGCTCCTGGAAAACATCAGAGGGGTCAGAAGACGCCTCCTGCACCAAGGGAATGTTCAGGGTGCACAACACAGCCCTGATCAGGCCCTCAGTTGAGGGAATAGGGTCCGCCTCGAAGGGGTCCCCAGAAAACTGAGATGAAGGAACAGCTGAACAGTCATCATCCTCAGAGTCCACCAACAATTCCTCCTCAGAGGAATCAGACACATCAGATACACCCAGCGGTTTAGGCTGGGAAGACCTGATAGGGGCGGGGGTCTGCAGCGAGTGGAAGACCCCCTGCAAAGTGGATGGAAGGAGTTGTAAGGTGGACCAGAGGTCCCTGGTAGTAGCCTTAAACTCTTGCATCCATATTGGCTCTAGTGCATGGCTGGAGGCCCCAGCAGGGGATTCAGGGGCAGCAGTGCATGCTGGGCAAACATGACCTGAGTATTCTCTAGGTAACCCTGATTGACATGAGGAGCAATGGGGGACACAGACACCCCAGTATCCTAAGTCTTAGGTTTAGCCCCGAGGTCTAACGGAGTAGACAAAGTATCAAAATAAAGCGTGTATGATAATTAATGCACCCCAGAAACACTAAAATAAGACTTATCTGGTAGACAAAGGGTTAAACTGTTGAGGAGACAAGGAGAGTCCAAGCCCTGCGAATACAAAATGGCTGCCATGATGGGAGCCAATCGGAAATGAGCGCGAGAAGCGGGAGTTCATGGGAAAAGTAGTTTCACTGACAGAGTACCCCAACAGTGCCCGAACCCCCTAAAGTTCCCAACATCCCCAGAACGTTTACTTGATGACAGAGCAAGGGAAAACAAACAAAATGAGCCATCTCTGACCACACTACGTGGAGCGGTTGCAGAGATATGTCCCAAACTGCAAAGTCCCATAGACGTGAATGGAGCAATGGCGTCTATGCGGTAAAAGCGCACCTTAACGGTGAGGAACATAACTTAATGAGGTGCATACCAAACGTAAAACCACTCAAAAGCCCACTAGAAAAAAACAGTAGACCCAATAAACACTGAACCCAATAGGGAAAGTGCCCAAACCCCCCCCCCAAAGGGTGCTAACCAGTAGCAAAAGGGTTAAGTTACCACAGAAACTTTCTCCAAACACCACACAGACATACAGATAAACCCAATGAGTGCATGAGTATGTAACAGGAACTCCAAATGAGACCCTAGAGCGGAGGGGAAGCATGGGACATGTGGACCTCAGCACTCAAAGGGTGCTTACCTTTTTCAGCAGGTCTTCTGTCTTCAGATCACCATATATCAAGAAGAAGCCTCAGTGGGTAACTCCTTAGGTCCACAAAAGCACCTGGTAAACTGAGCTATCCACATTTGGGTGATGGGAATTCTCAGTGATGGTAATCCGCCTAATGGTCGATTAAATCGATAAAAATCGATAATAAGAATCGTTGCCAACGATTTTCATTATCGACTAGTTGTGCAAGGGGGAGCAGAGTGAGATAAGTGCTGTGCCGCCGCCAAGTCTGCAGTGTGAGTGACAATGTCAAAAGAGGCGCCGGCGAAGTGACAATCTTGCACTGTCATGCACTGCAAGATTTTCACGTTGCGCTTTTTACCCAGGAGACCTGCTGAAACAGTTGAATGGATACTGTTCTGTGACTACAAATGGACAGTACAACAAGGAAGGAGTTGAAGACAGTACATGTGTGGTTCTGGTATTATCAATGGGTAGTAGAGCAAAGGAGGAGAGACAGACAGCACACTTGTGATTGTGGACTACCAATACCAATGAACAGTAGAATAAAGCTGGTGTGATAGACAGTGCATGTGAGTCCTCAACTGACATTGTACATCCAAGGTTTTAATAATTTACTTACTTTATTATGTTTGACTTTTCCCAACCAGCAACTCTGTTAGCCGATAACAGTATCACTTTTACTCTGCCAACCAGAACTCTTGAACAGTATTCCACACATAACCTTTATGTATTTTGTATTTCTCCCATCAACACTTTAGATTGTAAGCTTTTGAGCAGGGACAGCAGTGTTTCACTTTGCAAAGAACTTGTAACCCTGTATTGTCCAAAGCCTTAAAGAAGATGTACCACCTTATAGAAAGGTGTTACCATCCGCTTTGTTAAAGTTATTATATGAAAGCGGAGTTTAAAAAAAAAAAATCTAAACACTTTTAAAGATATCCCAAATTCTGTGCTGTGCACTTTAGCATTATGTGCACAGCACAGATCTTCAGCCCATCCTATTTCTCCTCCCACCTCCCCCCAAACTGGGATGGAGGTGGGAGGAGAAATAGGACATGCAGAAGAGCTTTGCCTGTCAGCATAATGGGACACGCTATACTGATCGGCAAAGCTCTTCTGCACTTCTAAATGGAATATCTTTAAAAGTATTTTGATTTTTTTTTTTTTTTTTTTAAACTCCGCTTTCATATAATAACTTTTAATCACAAAGTGGATGGTAACACCTTTTTATAAGGTAATGCATCCCATTTAAATAGTAAAGCGATGTGTACACTTGTGGCACTATATAAACATATTCATTCATTACTACTAATGGACAATTGAAACAATTTCACATCCTACTATTTTATTTTCTATACATTTTCCATTAAAATAAGCACAATAACCTTATCAACCGCTACGGACTTGATAAATACAATTTCCCATTACAATAAATGTGGCTATTAACCCCTCAAATGCTAGGGGTGTCCTTCAATTTTCAATTTTGTGCACTAATCAGCTGAGTGTGTACATGAGAATGGAGCTCTGTTCCTTGGTGTTCCATTTGTACATTTATCAGTGAATGGGTTAAAATTCCCATTTAAATCACAGGGCATCTGTTCATTTTTTATTTTTTTTTTTTTAATGTTTAAATCCTATGTTATAATTTGCTAAAGATGTTTGTCAGAAGTAGTAATGCACAGTAGAGACAGCTGCGGGGTCACTGCAGTCATGCGTAAGTACAGATTGCCCGCGCTGCGGCGGATAATGAGCAGGGCGCTCCGAATTCAGACTGAAGAGAGGACTCTGGTCTGAATTCAGAGCACCCCGCTCCATATCAGCCGCGGCACGGGCAGTCATTACTACACATGACTGCAGCGCCACCAGTGTTGGCCCATGTACACAGTCTTTAAAACTAGTAAATAAATAAAAAACCTACACGAAAGAGTTGCTCCCCCTCTGTTAACCCTTACAGTGGCAAAAGGGTATCTATGCATTGCTTCATAAAGAGATGGACACCTCTCTGACAATCAACGGGTTAAAACTGACCTAGTTGTATGGATATTGCTGTCAATCATATTAATACAGTTGAAACCAGAAGTTTACATACACTATATAAAAAGACACATATGCATGTTTTTCTCACTGACAGAATAAACCTTACCCGTTTTGGGTCAATTAGGATTACCAAAATTATTTATATTTGCCAAATGCCAGAATAATGAGAGAGAGAGAGAATTTAAGGCGTTTTTATTACTTTCTGCAAAGTCAAAAGTTTACATACACTAGGACTACTATGCCTTTAACCCCTTAAGGTCCAGGACCGTCATGGGTTGCCGTCCCCTTAAGGACCCATGACGTTCCAGGACCGTCATGGCTTAAATGATAGCAGCGTGCCTCCGTGCACGCTGCTATCATTAATTCCAGGCTGAGACTGAATGCTCCGAGATCGGGGCGTTCAGTCTCAGCCCTTCTTGCATTTGCTGGTTCATGCGATCGCCGTTCCAGCGATCACATGTACCGGCAAAGTGACAGACAGAGACAGCAAAGAAAGCATGCTGTCTGTGCCTGTCAAGTCTGCCTCTGGCTCCGTTGCTATGAAAGTAACGGAGACAGAAGTAGACAGGAGACACCTAGTGGTGAAAGAAAATACAGCAGCTAGGGGTATTAACCCCTTCACTGCTGGTGCCAAAGGCTTGCTAAATGCAGGTCAATTTCTGACCTGCAATAATTTTTTTTTTTATTTTTTTTTAAACACAAAACACTTTTTTTTTTTTTACAAAAATTTTTTATTTAAAAAAAAAATCTAATTAAACAAAAGTGGAAGTGTGATTGTTGTGGAGCTATGTAATACACTTATATACACCACCAAATGTCACGGATAAAAAAAGTGTCAAAATAGGGTGGGAAAAAGGGAAATGGGGATTTTCACCCAGGGGGGACAGTGGCCACTTTAAACTGTGCATTTTGTAGGTATGACTGACCGGTCATACCTTTCATGCAGTCTCCATAAAATTTTAACCCTTTGTGCCCAATTGATCCAAAGTGAAAAACCAAAAATGATGTTTTTTTTTTTACTTTTTTTTTTACATTTTTTTTTTTTTAATTTTAATAAAGTAAATGGTGGGTTATCCATATAAGTAGGGTATCAAATGAAAGCCCTATTTGTGCTTAAAAAAACAGTATATAATTTATGGGAGTGGAATAAAAGACTTAGAGGGAAAACATTGCTGAACAAAGATATAGTCAAAAAGGTCAGAACTGCTCCGGTCCTTAAGGGAAAACGACCTCAGATTTTCCCGGTCCTTAAGGGGTTAAACAATTTGGGACAGCCCATATGATGATGTCATGTCTTTGGAAGCTTCTGATAGGTTTATTGGCAACATCTGAGTTAATTAGAGACACACCTGTGGATATATTTTAATGCATCCCAGAAACACACTGCTTCTGTGTGTAACATCATGGGAAAGTCTAAAGAAATCAGCCAAGATATCAGGAGGATTGTGGACTTGCACAAGTCTGGATCATCCTTGGGTGCAATTTCCAGATACCTGCAGGTGCCTCGTTCATCTGTACAAACAATTATACGCAAGTACAAATAAGATGGGAATGTCCAGCCATCATATCGCTCAGGAAGGAGATGGGTTCTGTGTCTCAGAGATGAACGTGCTTTGGTCCGACATGTGCATATCAACCCAAGAACAAAAGCAAAAGACCTTGTGAAGATGCTGGCGATAGCTGGTAAGATTGTGTCATTATCCACAGTGAAATGAGTACTGTATCAACATGGGCTGAAAGGCCACTCTGCCAGGAAGAAGCCATTACTCCAAAAGAAACATATAAAAGCCAGATTAATGTTTGCAAATGCACACAGGAACAAAGACCTACATTTTTGGAGACGTGTCCTGTGGTCTGACGAAACTAAAATTTAACTGTTTGGCCATAATGACCATTGTTACATTTGGAGGAAAAAGGGAGAAGCTTGGAAGCCTAAGAACACCATCCCAACTGTGAAACACGGGGGTGGCAGCATCATGTTGTGGGGTTGTTTTGCTGCAGGAGGGACTGGTGCACTTCAAAAAATAGATGGCATCATGAGAAAAGAAGATTATGTGGCAATACCGAAAGCAGCATCTCAAGACATCAGCCAGGAAGTTAAAGCTTGGACGGAAATGGGTCTTGCAAATGGACAATGACCCCGAAGCATACTGCCAAACTGATTACAAAGTGGCTTAAGGATAACAAAGTCAATGTTTTGGAGTGGCCATCACAAAGCCCTGATCTCAATCCTATTGAAAATTTATAGGCAAAGCTGAAAAGGCAGGTGCGAGAAAGGCGACCTACAAACATGGCTCAGTTACACCAGTTTTGTCAGGAGGAATGGGCCAAAATTCCTAGCAACTATTGTGAGAAGCTTGTGGAAGGATATCAAAAACGTTTGACCCAAGTCATACAGTTTAAGGGCAATGCTACCAAATACTAATGAAATGTATGTAAACTTTTGACTTTGCAGAAAGTAATAAAAATGCCTTAAAAAATTCTCTCTCTCTCATTATTCTGGCATTTAGCAAATATAAATAATTTTGGTTATCCTAATTGACCTAAAACGGGTAAGGTTTATTCTGATTTCATGTCAGATAGTGAGAAAAACATGCATATGTGTCTTTTTATATAGTGTATGTAAACTTCTGGTTTCAACTGTATATGTTGTTCTTTGTATCTGAAGTTATCGTATATAGCTTTACCAGACTGCTCTATTTAGGACACATGCCTAGCAAAGTATTTTTGTTAAATGGATAGTAATACATCTTTTCCATAAATGCTCTTCTTGTAGGTATTTAAAAAAGCAATTAAATGCCCCCAGTCCCATCTCTCAAACCTTTATGGTTTGAGAGAGATATTTGCTGTGAAAGTTCCCCCTCCCATGACCTCAGCGCTCTAGCTGACTGCAGGGATATCTGGTCCTGGGACCAGACGGCAGCTCTGCAGCAGAGCCGAGATGGCGTTATTGAAGAAGAAATCCTTCACTGGAACAGTCTTCTAAGTGTGCTAGCAAACCAAGCATACTTTGTAGACTGTTCCAGTGAAGGATTTCTTCTTCAATAACGCAATCTCAGCTCTGCTGAAGAGCCTCCACCGGTCCTGGGACTGGATTCCCCTGCAGTCAGCTAGTCCTATGGAACTCAAAGAGTTCAGAGACATTTATTTTAAACCAACTGCACCATAGGGGAGAAATTAAAAAAAAAAATTAAGAAGAAAGGGATTTTAACTCCTTGAGTGAAGGAAAGATCTACAACGCATTGCAAAGCAAAGCAATGCGTTGTAGACCTCTCTGGCACTTAATGGGTCAAAAGTCCAATTTAAATCAATGGGAATTTGAGGAACTCTTAAATGTCCCCTAGCGTGCAGTTTTTTTGCTCCAGAATTGCTCCTGTTTGTGCTACCTTGGCAAAACACTTCATAGAAGATGCAGTTAGTAAGCAGCAAGATAAGTCAAATCCTCTTATTGGTGTTAGTCAAACGTAACATTTCCCAAGTTATTCTGTTCATAAGTGATATGGCAAATATCCAAAGAGAGCGATATATAATGGTAACTAACCTTCTCACGTAACTAACAATGTGCAACATTAGGATGTATAGGGAAAAGTGAACACGGCAGAGGTATATAATAATAGTCTGGAACAAATTGCTGTACAGACGAGGGTTATAGGACTGAAAAAGCCTTGTATCACCATGCTTGTGTTCCAGCAGGCAGCCCAGTAATGAATGCACAGCTTGATTTATGGAGTGAAAGAAGTTTTTACACATTGGCCCATTAAGACAGACGGCCTTGTTTACAGCCAGGCCATACGGCTGACTGTACCCAGAGTGAGATGGCAGATCACTGCTATTGCTCTTTGCGAAAGACATCTCATTAAGGGTTACAGCGTATGAGGAGCAGAAGATCTATACTTCATGAGTCCTCTGGGAAGCTTTTACCATTTTTAATAAGCGGGCCAGGTTAGCAAACCTCCAGTCTGACGACCTTCTCCAAGAGACTATGGATCTCCCAGTGTGTATATGGTGCCATTCTGCCAATGAGGGTTACCTATTCTGTATATTATAGTGATATGAGCTTATATTCAACAAGCGTACTGAGAATTCAAACAGGCCAAGGAACCGCAAAAGGCACAAACATAACAATAACAAGGGACTGAATTACACAAAGCTAAACTCTGCTTGCACCTTTGCTACTTCCAAGCAATATCACACAAATTGGTTATAAGTTATACATATGAAAGGAAACCATCTGCATGTGGGAGGAGAGGAATGAGCAGCACTTTGCTCTGCAATGAGCTGCTCAACCTCTGGCACGGAGGTTTAAAGGGACAGTAATGTCCCATAAAAAATGTATCTACTTTTATAGATGTTAAAATAATAAACTATGTGCCACAAATCATATCTCTCAAACCGCTATGGCTTGAGAGATATTCGCACTGAAGGTTCCCCCTCCCTCCCCTTCTCCTGATGTTAAGCTGTAAAGCTGACAGCAGGAGATTCGAGTCGTGCGACTCGAGGAGGCTCTTCAGCAGAGCCGAAATCGCATTATTTAAAAATAAATACTTCATGGGAACAGTCTACAAAGTGTGCTTGCAAACCAGGCACACTTTGTAGACCTTTCCAATGAATTAATTCTTTCGAAATATTGCTATTTCGGCTCTGCTGCAGAGCCGCTGGCTGGTCCCCGGACCAGGATCTCCTGCTGTCAGCTAGAAGCCGACGTCAGGAGAAGGGGAGGGGGGGGACTTTCAGTGCAAATATCTCTCAAACCATAGCTGTTTGAGAGATATGATTTGTGGCATGTAGTTTATTATTTTAAGAAGATTTTTTTTTATGGGACATTAGTGTCCCTTTAAGCACACACAAATATTATATCCACTACACTAGTAACTTATAGTCTTTCTCCAGGCCAATAATTACTTCCGTATTTCCAGCATTGATTACTCATCTGCTCATACATGGAAAAGGTTATAGCAAGGGCGAAAAAAGTGAGGCCCTTTATCTGTTGAGCACCGATGGCTAGCTGGGGATGATGGGTGTTTAGTCTCTGACAGCTGGAGAACCTCAGGCTGCCCAACCCTGGGTTACAGCATTATAGAGACTTCTAATTTGTGTATCATTCTGCCACTGTAACCATTTTGTACCAATGTGTTATTAGCACAGCCAATGAGCTGTTTTTTGTTAGACTGTTATCATCCCAATCATTGCACTGTTATTATAATGTGGAGTGTAAGAGCAATGCTTACATCTAAACCTATTTTACTCTATGTATAACCAATATCTAACTTGTAACTTCAGTGTGCAACCTACTCATCTATATTGGTCTTTGTGTCAAGGTTTGTATTTTATTTCATTTCTTTTTACTTTTTTCTAGAACAAGGATGGGAAACCTGAGGCCCTCCATCTGCTAAAGATTATGACTCCCATCATCCACCCAGCCCTTGAGAATGATGGGATTTGTAGTCCACAACAGTTGGAGGACATCAAGTCCCACCCCTGCTGTAGACTATATTGGTACTATATAAAATATGCACTTTATAAAGTATAACTTCTATCTGACTGTTGAGTTCTATTATGTGGAACTGTCTTTTGTTTCTTTTTTAATCCTTTGAGTACCAGGATACACACCCCTCTGGCACTCAAAGGGGTAAGAAATAGTTCAATATTGTCTAATGCACTAATGCAAAAGGGGTTTGAAAACAAAGGTTTTATTTCAATTAAATGAATAGTAACACTTTAGTCTGTCTTTACATATTTTGTCAAATTGCCTGTGCTTTGATTTTTTTCCATCTTCATCTATATTAAGAATTACGGCAGTTGGTTTCAAAGCAGATAGGATGATGATCCAGGGAACTACCTGACTGCCATTCAGAGTCGGAAGGGAATTTTTTTACCCACTTGGGGCTTAATAGGAAATGTTTTTTATTTTCTCTCCTCTGGATCAACAGGGGTGATTTGGCCTGGGCTGGACATAGATGCATGTCTTTTTTAGCCTCATCAACTATGTGTCACTTTAGAGGTCTATAGGAGGCTCAACTATACATGTAAATTAGACTATACACTTTTTTTTTTTTTTTTTTTTTTTTTTTTAACTATGGTTGTTTTGTTTCTAAACAAAGCAAAAGGGCTGAGATAGGTTCAAGAGAAATCATTTTCAATCAGTTATGGATGTAATATCCACAGAGGTAAACATGACTCCTGCTGACAGGACACCTGGATCCAAACTCCACCTACTGTAATAAATACATTTTCTAGAGGCCAATGTAATCTGCCTGCTTCAGTTTGGGAATGGGGGTACAATAGATGTTCCAGTAGGCAGCATTTTCAATGGACATGGCATATAGGAAGGACTGAATATGTTATCTCTTGAACCAAGGTGAAAGGAAAAATTCACAGGGGTCATTAGGAATTTCTGATCTCCTAAAGTGTGAGAGTGAGAGAGAGAGTATGTGCGTCTGTGTCTTTACTGCCATGGACTCTAGGCCACTACGTTTCCTGACGGCTATCTTGAGCACTATGAGTGACAGCCTGCTTGATACAGCCCAACGCATTCTGAAGAACCAGTCATTCCCTACACAGCTTCCCTTAAACAATTCAGTCATAGCTTCCTGGCTTCCACTGCTGGTCTATTACATCTCAGCCAGGTTCAAGGGGGACATCATGAACATATTCTTAGACTGCAGCTTGCCACCAATAGAAGCATATTGTTGTAGGACGTAATAAACCTCATCAGAAGGCAGAGTATGTCAGTAGTGAAATCTACTGAATGAACTTCAGTCAGGAAATATCTGGACCACGTCTCTACAATTTTAGATTAACCCTTTGAGTGCCAGAGAGGTATCCAACACATTCAAAGGGGTTAAAACCATAACCCTACCATGAGAGTTTGTATTGGATTCATCTTAACCCTTTGGGTTCTGGGGGGATCATAAATGCATTGCTTCATGATGTATTGCTTACTCCTCTAGCATTAAAAAAGAAGAACAGTAACTACGATTTTGTTCCCATTGTTCCTTTGTTCAAGAGATAATCCCTTCAATCAGTAATGGATTTTATTTCCTTGGATACTGTCCATAATAAGTTATTGGAACAGCACCATCTAATGACTACAATAGAATACTGCAGAGCAATGTTAAAAAAAAAGTTTGAGAAGTAATAACTTTTTAATAAAGAGTCTCCTAACAGTAGGAGAAGCATTGTTTTACCAAGTAGTAAAATCCCTATAGCATAAAATACTATCCATTAGGATTTTGTGCTCAAAGTAAGGTAAATTGGGGGGGGCTTTTAAGATGGTGTTCATTCCTTTTGAAAGAAATGATGCCAGCAGAAATAAAACAGAAGTTAAAGCATAAAGTAAAATATCAGAATGAAATAAATGTGTGCTCTACAAGTGTCTGGAAAATGAATGCAGTGTGCTACAGTTTCAGTAAGTTGCAAAAGGGTTAATTGTGCTTATTCTTTTGTCGTGTGATTTATGTAACAATAGTGATGTGCACTAATGTCTTTGTGGTTAGTTACTTTTGCTTCTTATGTGCATTATTTATACATGGGTGATGTGTACATCTCACTCATAGGGGCAGCCTCTTGGCAGCTTTGGCTTTCAAATTACGTGCATCTATCACTCCATCGCTCGTAGGTCAAAGCTACAATACTGACTTAATGACTGTGTCCTGCCAGCAACAAATCTGTCAGTGCTCCTGTCTGACAAACAGCCATTTGGTGATATACATACATCTGTGAGAAGGCCTGATTGTGGATTTGAGAGGGTGTTTTATACAATATACTCCTGAAATTAGAGAAAAAGGGCCTTATGCAGTAATGAGTATGAGTAATTCTGGAATACCATAAGGGACAAATAAACATTTCAAAATGATTTAAATGGGGCTTTTATACCCTTGAGTGCTAGAGGGGTACGCAATGAATTGCTTTGCAATGCATTGTGTACCCCTCTGGCACTGAAATGGTCAATGCCTTGATTGCTATAGACCTCTATAGTATTAAGAACAGCCATATAACGGTACCGTATTACCTAAAAAATATTGTTAGTGATTTTAAAAGCACTCTCGGCCATATGTTGTATTAGTCATGTTTTATTTTTAAATTTTTTTAAATTTAATTTATAGATTATGCTAATTAAGGCATGCCATGCAGGCACTTCCTGTTTTAGTGCTACATTACCTCCCACAATCACTGACACTGCTCAGAAATGCATTGCCTACCACCCCTAGCAATGGGAGATTTAAGTGTCAGTGAGAGTGTGAGGTAAAGTAGTGCTAAAACAGGAAGTGTCGGCACGGCATGCTTTAATTAGCATAATATATACAACTAAATAAAAACTAGTTTTATAAATAACAAGTGGCTAACACAACCTACAGGTAATTTCAAAAAACACTTTCAATATGACCATAGCTGGTTTTCGGTGACAGGGTCCCTTTAAAATCAAGATGAAATTTAGTGATATGTCATCTGTCCCTTACGTATAGTTAATTTGCTCCAGAATGGCTCACGTTTTTCTTTCTGTATAAGGCCCATAAACTAGCCTATTAACACTTTGAGTGCCAGAGGGGTACGCAACGCATTGCAGAGCAATGTGTTGCGTACCCCTCTGGCACTCAAAGGGTTAAGTGTCATATCTGTAGTTACAAAATGTTAGTGTTGGAATGTCTTCTTTTCAATATTTTGTGTTTGTCTGCAACAGAATCCATGGAACTGACAGATCATGTTCTCCCATCCAGATATTCTGTTTTGAGGTCATTGTCTCAGTGCAATGTCCCTAAAGTCCAGATGAAGCTGATGTGATTATTAATTAAATTGATATTTTTTTTTCAGATTACACTGTATTTCAAGCAAGAAAAACTTTCACTGAATATGTTCAAGTGAAGTCATAACTGTAAACATCACATACCTTTTTTTTTTTTTTTTTTTTAAATATAAAGTAAGTGCCTTGTGCATTATGTTAACCCCTTAACGACCACTGATGTGCCAGGGCCGTCACGGTGGTCTGGCACTTAAGGACCAATGATGGTCCTGGAACGTCATGGAGTTCAGGGGTCCCGGCACGACTGCAAGCCGCTCCAGAAGCCCTGAACCGGAAGTGGGGGAGAAAAAAAAAAAGCCCAGTGGTCCTCAAGTGCCGGCTGCTTGTGCCGTCCTTAAGGGGTTAAAGAGCCACAATTCTGGAGTAAACCACTTGTACTATGGGGGGGGGGGGGGGGGGGATTTAATGCTGAACTACCATCAGAAGTAAAGTCGCCCTGCAATAATTAGGCAGGCTTCTGAAGGGAGACCGGGACTGACAGCGCAGGCGCGCAGACAAGATGTCTGTGCTGATACCTGGCTTCCAGTCTCGGAAGATTAAGGAGTTCTCTAGCATCCTGTCATTGTGAGATGTAAGAGAACTCTTATGAAGCTAGTCACCATCTGCCTAATTATTGCAGGGTGACTTTACTTTGCATGGTAGTTCCTCTTAAAATAGAGCTTTTAACCCCTGAATGTTTTGCAATACATTGGAGACCTTTCCAGCATTTAAGTGGATAAAAGTCACATTTAACCCTTTGAATCCCAGAGGGGTAAGCAGCACCCTTCTGGCATTCAAAGGGTTTAAGATATAGTAGACCTTAAAGTGCATAATATGTACTATCAAATTGCCTGTATACTTTTTCAATCTCCACTTTGGACCTTGATAGTCTTAAAGGGATAGAAACCTTTTATTCTGAATTTAGATACTCTACAAGTACATAATATTTAAGGTCCAGTTGGCTATACTTTCATATTTTATTATTTTGAATTATTTTAACACTTTCATGTCCCTGGCAGTAAGAACACTGGATCTCTGTTTCCAGAGAATTCTCTGGCCAATCATCCAAGAAAACATAACAGCGATACAATGTAGCACTATCACCGCAGCACTGAGTGCTCTGTGTGCTATCGTTTACATTGCATCACCAGACCTATAGTACCTGACGGAGACATTTCTGGAAACAAATTCAGAAAGCTCACTGTCAGTGAAACAAAAGCACAAGAAAAAGCAGGTTGAGAGGAAATAAATACTTTGATAATAGATAACTTGACTGTACATATAATGGACAAGAAGAGGCTGATGTACTAAGCAGAACTACACTAATTCCAGAGCAAGCCAACTGCTTCACAGGAAAGAAATGGAAATTCCCATTTATTTAAATCAGGCTTTTATCTGCTAGAATGTGATTAAAGGAATAGTAATACTTAATTTTAAGTGTATTTAATATTGTAGGGATAAAAAAATATGAAAAACGATGCAAGGCTTAATTCTCAAACCTTTATGGTTTGAGAGATATGCCTCACTAAAGTTACCTCTCCTTGGCTGTTTGAACGAAATCAGCGCTGTAGCTGACAGCTGCAGAATCTGGTCATTTGACCGAATGGAGGCTCTTCAGCAGAGGGGAAAAATTAGCAATCTAAACGTTAATACTTAATTGGAACGGTCTACAATGTGTGCTTGAAAAACCTTACAATTAACCCCTTAAGGACCCTTGACGTACCAGGACCGTCACGGTCCTTGAACTACTCAAGGACCGATGACGGTCATGGTACGTCACGTACTTTTTACTTACAGCGCTCTACCGGGAGCGCTGTAAGTAAAAATAGGGCCTGAAATAGACCGCTCCAAGATCGGAGCGATCTCTTTCAAGCCCCATAGTGACGCGCTGATACACGTGACAGGTCACGTGTACCGGCGCGTCAAAGTGTCCCATGACCGCCGGTCCATAAGGGGTTGAGTATTACTATTCCTTTAAATACCCATTCAGTTCAATGAATTAAGGCTGATTTTGGCCCCTTAAAACTGAGGCAGGGGAAGCCATAAGGCAATGACTGACACTTTAACTGCATTCTTTTCTACTGCATACACAAAAGAAGCAACAATGGCAGACTTTGGGCAAATAGGGTGAATCAAAGAATTTCCTCCATCACTTGCACGGTTTACTGAGGTCAAAGTCCAAAAGAGACAGGAAAAGGTTATGGAGAATAGAACACCTGGAAGTGATGGCATACACACAATTGTACAGCAAATCCTTGGTAAGGCCTCATCTAGAATATTGGGTACAGTTTTGGGCACCAGACAAAGTAATTGGAAGATTTAGTTATAAAGAGACTAGCTAAACTGGATTTGTTTACTTTAGAGAAGAGATATCTAAGAGGGAATATGACTAACATTTACACAAATATTCAATGCCAATACAAAGAATTATCTGGAGAACTATTTACTCAAAGATCTGAGCAAAACACAATAGGTCATCCCTAAAAACTAAAGGAAATGCACTTTAGAGCAAAACAAAGACAGGGAAATGTTTGCAGCAAGGGCAGTAAGGCTGTGGAATTATTTGCCTCGGGAAGATGCGTTTTCATATACTGTAGATGCTTTCTAAACCATAATGGATACCCTTCTAACAAATAATAATACTGAGAATTAAGATAGTTTGTTTCAATACAGATACAATGTTTATCTGCCTGCCTTTTGAAAGTCAGGAAGGAATTTTTTATTTTTACTTGCGTGTGGCTTACATGGATATGGCTTCAATAGTTTTTGTTTGTTTTTTGCCTTCTTCAGAATTTATAAGGGTAATAAGGCAAAAGCTGAACTTGATGAACACATGTCTTTTTTCAGCCTCATCAACTATATATCAGTACCCTCTGGTGTCCAGTTCAACTACAGTGTACTTTGCTTTCAGACAGTTATTCTATTGCATTCTATGGGAGATGTGAGTTGCCAACTGCAGGACTCCATAGAATGTGATAATAACAGGCTTAGCACTTCTTGACTGAACGGTTATAGCTTTTGACTAAAACAACTGCTGACAGTGGTAGTGCCATTATTTTACTCAGCAAGAAAAGTATTTTAACATAATGTAAACCAGGGGTTCTCAAGAGATTTTTTCTGGTGGCCGCCAATGCGGCCTCCATAATGTCCTGGTGGCCATCACTGCGGCCACAGCCATATTGTGGTGGCCACACTATGACATTACATGCACAAATTAAAGTATGATGCATCCAATCATTGGTCCATTTGTATTCCTGTATTAATCAGCTTCAGATATGCCAGCACCAGAACAATACAGAGTTATATGCCACCACCAGTGTAATACAGATTTACATGGCAGCACTAGAGTATTACAGAGTTATGTCACCACTAGAGCAATCAGTTATATGTCACCAAAGCAATACACCACCAACAGAGCACTACAGTTAGATGCCACCACCAGAGCAATAAAGTTATGTCACCAGCACAGCAAAATGCCACCACTAGAGCAATAAAGAGTTATGTCACCACCAAAGCAACACACCACCACCAGAGCACTACAGTTAGATGCCACCACCAGAGCAATACAGATTTATATGCCACCAGAGCAATAGTTATATGCCACCACTAGACATCTCTTGCCTCCAGGGTGTTCATAAAAAAAGTGTAATTTTGCATTTTAACACTATCCAGTAGACTGGCATACTGAGCAAGTTGAAGACATTTGCAGCATTCAATGAGTTAAAGAAACAACATCTAAACATGAATATGGGGTCATACACACTTAACGGCTTGAGTGCCAGAGGGGTAAGCAATGCACTGAGAAGCATTGTGTTGCTCAATCCTCTGCCACTCAAACCTGAACCCTTTTGTGTGTCAGAGTACTTGACCAACACATTGCTTTTCAATGCGCTGGACACTCCTGTGGAGCTCAGATAGCTCCATGCTAAACTTAGTTTCTTTTCTGAGGCCTAAAATTCAGTCATAAACATGGGACCAGTGCCGGACTTGGAATAACAACCAGCCCTGGATACCAGTCCCTAATTTCATCACGTGGTCCATTTCTACCATTACTCTGGCCCACTGTCCCAGCCCAACCCATTTTGTTGAAATGAGAAGGGGAGGAAGAGAGGCAAGAAGGGGGAGAAAGAGGCATGTGGGGTGGGAGAAAGAAGCAAAAGGGCTAAAGAGGGAGATAAAGAGAAAAAGTAATAGGGAGAGAAAGAGGCAAGAGGGGATAAAGAGAGGCAAGAGGGGATAAAGAAGAAAGAATGAACAAAGAGTAGCAAAATGGGGAGAAAGATAAAGGGGTAAGAGGGAAAAAGAGTTAAATATGGCATAAAGAGAAAAAGGCAAGGAGGAGAAAGTCTTTCTCCACTCTTGATCCCCACTCTTCCAGTCTTGCCTCATTCTCCCCCTCTTGACTCCATCTCCCCCTTTTGTCTCTTGATACCTCTTTTTGCCTCCACCCTTTTTGACCCTCTTTTTTCACTCCTCTTGTCCCCTCCATGCCCTGTTTTTCTCTCCTATTGCCCCCATGCATTCTTTTTCACTCATCTTGTCCCCCACACCTCTTTTCCATCCACTAGCCCCATGCCTCTTTTTCACTTCTTTTGTCCCCTCGTGCTCTCTTTTTCACTCCTTTTATCCACCCATGCCCTGGTTTTCACTCCTATTGCCCCAATGCATTCTTTTTCACTCCACTTGTGCCCCCATGCATTCTTTTTCACTCCATTTGTCCCTCCATGCTGTCTTTTTCACCCCTCTTGCCCCCATGCCCTCTTTATCTCCTCTTGTTCCCCCATGCCTCCTTTTTACTCCTCTTGCTCCCCCATGCCTTTCTCTCCCCCTCTGCAACTGCACCCTCCGTACATGTGGGCCAGGCAATTTAACCATCTGTATGCGGCTGCGGCCGCCATTTCTGCATTTTTCATGGTGGCCGCAGGAAATCACTCTGGTGGCCGCATTTGAGAACCCCTGGTGTAAACTTTTTTGTTTAAAGAAAACCTTAGTTATAAGTGAGTTCTGCATAGATGTTAATTACCTGTTGAATGATATTGAGATAAATATGTTATAGGGATACTATCATAGCTAGAAACTTGTCGGATCTGCCCCAGAGACTCAGGTTTTTACAATTAATTACCGGGTCTCCGAGGACAGAGGCTGAAAATCCCTCACATCCAAACCAATCTGAACAACGACAAACAAAAAACTAATATGAATACACCAAAACTAAGTAACAGCAAAAGGGGTATTGGCCACAGAATGCCCTCCGTGTTCACTGAGAGAGTGACACTATCCTGGGGTCTGAAGTAAAACAGGGGAGCTGCACGGTTAGATTGAGACACCATCAGATCCACATCCGGAAGACCCCATACCTGAAAACTATGAAGTCTAACACCGACTGATTAATTTTCCAATCCCCAAGATCCAAACACTGATGGCTCCTGATGGCTTAGAAAGTCCACCACCACATTGTCTACTCATGGAAGGTGAACAGTAAAGACAGCCAGAACACACGCTTACGTCCAAGTGAGAATCAAATAAAATTCTACCAACGCAGTTGCAAGCCACCACCGTTGCATTGTTGGACTGAATCCTCATCGGCCGTCTAGCAGTCAATGCTGGAGAAACAGGAAATCCATTTGATGCTCAAATACATTGATAAAAAAGACTCTTGTTGTCGGACAAAAGGCCTTGGGCCAACAGAGCCAAAAGAGGCTTCATAACCCTTCAGGCTGGCATCCATCATCTCTATGGACCAGTCCAGTATGACTATAGAGTAACCCAATGTTAAGTGAGATTCCTGAAGCCACCAGCATCTCTGGCTTGAGAGATTCCTCCTGTTGGACAGGTGACTCTACTGGGCCAATTCCTGAGACTATCCAGCTGCAGTTCCCTTGTATGGAATTGGGTGAATGGAATGGTCTCCAGGGCTGAGATCAGATATCCAAAGACCCTAATGTATTCCCGCACAGTCACCACAACGGTCTGAGACACCTGCCGTGTCATTGTCCCAGCCTTGTCTTCTGGAAAAAGGTCCATCCGCGAAGGGTGTAGAATATCATGCCAAGAAAGACTAGAACCTGGGATGGTACCAGAATTTTTTTTTTAACTGATCACCCAGCTGTGATGCTCAAGAATGGACATGCACATGATATGTGGAACAGAGAGTAACAGAAGAAATCTCCATATTTTTGCTGGTCTTAGTTTTCCCCATGTCTCCTCTGTGGTCAGACATAGCAAGGAGACCCCAAAGTGAGAAAACAGAAGAATAAGAATAAAACACTTATCTGCCAGTTGTGGGGTCAAAAGAAAGTGCCAGGAGGGAAACTCAGCTATCCAGAGTGAGAGCTTACTATATCACTTGCCACTTGGGACAGCCATGTACCAGAAAGGGAGGGAAAAAGGCTATTTCTCTTCCTTTCCCTGTAGCCCGGGAAGAAAGTAGGCCTTATGGGCAATTAAAAAATACATCTATGCAGAAAAATGGTGCGGTGGCTCTTCAGCAACTCTCAATCAAATGTCATCACCTCATGGGGATCTCCCACCGCATACACATAGCCTCTTCCCTTTCATTACACTTCTGTAATCTGGAGCCCACCTGGTACCAAGGGAGCAATTCAATATGTGATGAAAATCCTCTTCCAAGATGTCATAACCCAAAAAAGTTATATTATGTCCCAATCAGTAAATCACCCATGGCCCATCCAAGGGGCAAAGCGAAAGTAATGAAACACAAGTGTAGAATTAAAGGGCCAGAGTGCATGGGGGAAAAAAACCCCACAACCCTTAGTTTGTGGCTGGCAAACACACAAGATAGGAAATACTCACAGGAACAGTGCACTCTTTAGTTTTCTGATATAGCAAAGAGAAAAGGGAGAGTGGCTAGTAAATTCCAGATAGCAGGCCCAAGCAGGCCCCATGTCCTGGAAATTCTACTCCCTGGTCCACATCCAAGACAGAGGAAAGGGAATAGGAGCCCACTTAATGGGGGATAAATGACCAATGTTATTTACAATGATAAAAAACAAAGTCTTTTCAGCCTGCTGTGTCTCCTATGCAGAGAACTCTGAAACTAGGTGAGGGGTAGACTGGAGATGGAAGAGAGTGTCTCCACCTCTAGCATGCAAGTGCACTGTCTCCAGAGGAAGCTACTTTACTTCATGTTCCTTTATTCCATTATGGACAAAAGAGAAAACCAGATGCTAGCATGAAGTACAGGGTATTAAAAGTCACACTAATACCTAAAAATAAGCTGGACTACACACTAGCCTCTCTGAAAAGATCAAAATTTGCATTATATATATATATATATATATATATATATATATATATATATATATATATATATATATATATATATATATACACATACATACATACACACACAAGGGCTGAGGTAAGGTAAGAACTTTCTGTATAGAAGAACAGCGGGTCCTATAAATACATTAACAGTATAGTCTCTGCACAAACAATTAACCAAAATGTTTCTATAGATGCATTCAAAATAAAAGTTTAGGATTCGATTTTAGGGATTTAACATAAAATAACTGCTTTAGACATGCTAACTGGAATTACAGGATACTTAAAATTCAATAACCCAATTTAAAATTGTAGGTATGTCTCTTTATCGTTACCTAACCCCAGTTCATTTTAGATGTTAGCCTTCTTTTAATTAGATCAGGGCTATGTAAGTGGCATGCCTGAAGGGGGTTTCTGTTACCAGTCATAGAACCCCATCGGCTTCATTCTACCCACATTCTACCCACACTACTTAATATAGTCTGGCCCAGCAGGACGTAGGTCTTAGTGGAGATGAATACATTTGTTGCAGTTATATTATTTAACAGTCATGTCAGAGTTTATTCAGTACAGTTTACAGGAATGGCAGTATTATGGAAGCTAAAGATGAGGTATTCTGGAGTATACCAGCTCCACCATACAAAACCACTGAAAGTTCCTAGCGATTAAACTGGCCTTTTGACCCCACTGGTCCCTACTGAGGTCTCCAACAAGACATCATAGTGCTCAAGAGGTTGAAAGCCCCCTTTAAATCAATTGGAATTGTGTGGATTTTTGTGTGTCCCCTATGGTGACCCTACAAGGTCTACAACTCATGCAGTCTATACTTGTAAAGAAGCCGTTCTCAAACATGGAGTTAAAATATGCAAGAAATCAAAGGAAAAGAAATAAATATACTTAAAAATTCTCAAATGCTCACTTCTGCTAAAGCTCTGGCTGTGCTGTTCTTAAAAATTTATTACTCTGTAGCAACATGAAAAATAAGACAGAGATGTAATCATTAGTATAACCATAACTCCCCGTGCAATAGTCACACTTGTAAATTGAGATTTATGATTGCAGCTGCCAATATTTCAGTGCGGTGAGGGCAGGAAAGCGGTAGAGTAGCTCAGCATGTTGCTGCTCTGGGCCTGACGCAGTTACAGTTTATAACAATTGTCCAAGATTATTGCAATCAATAATGCACAATGGGTTGGCAGTGAGCAACTATTGGATGTCAGAGGTTTCTGTAAACATCTGAATAAGTAATATTTTTTTTATTCTGCTTTAACCAATTTTTTAAAATCCTTTACGGACTACGGGGGTGCACAGCGCATTGTGAATCAATGTTTTAACACACCCCTCTAGTCCTTAACCCTTTGAGTACCAGAGGGGAATGCAAAGCAATGCGTTACATACCCCTCTGGCACTCAAAGGGTTAATAGCCATTTGCAAAACCAGAGAGCTATTCAGGATACTTTTCTGGTACTCAAAGGGTTAAGAATGAAACTTAGCATACTGAAGAAGCAAAGATGTGCATGCACGCGTGGGATGATGTGCAATTAACCCTTTGGGTCCAAGAGAGGTTTCCCACTGTAAAATAATATGGTTTAGACCTCTTGAGCATACAAAAAACAAAATGTGAGCTACTGAAAAACTGTTATCACCTGGAAAAGCTGAATGAAGACTTGTTTGTTCAATGTAGGTGGTCTATAACGGATTTTGAAACACATGAAAGCATTTGAGCTGCTACTGGTTACCACAGATTCCATCCACTTAAACTCTGTATGACCAGTGCTGGGCCCAGTAATGGACCACCACCAGTCACCAGAGGCGTAACTAGAAGTCACCAGGTCCTGGTGCAAAAATTGCAATGCCCCCCCCAACCATATTGCCCCCAATGTCCACCTCTCCACATTGCCCCCAACTCTCCACATTGCCCCCAATATCCACCTCTCCACATTGCCCCCAACTCTCCACACTGCAGCCAAAATATCCATCTCTCCACATTGCCCCCAGTGTCCATTTCCTACCTTCCTGGTGCTCCCGCACGGACAGCTCCAATACCTCAGAGCGCTGGGAGATGTCATCTCCCAACGCTCTGCATTACAAGAGTGCCGAGAGCAGCTAATTGATGTCCGTGACGCTGGGTGAGGGGTTGCGGGGGGCGGCTGGGCCCCTGGAGTGACGAGCCCGGTCGCAGGTGCGACCTCTGTTGTTACGCCACTGCCAGTCACCATTAACAGTCTAGGATCAAAAAGGAAGTCCTTAATCATTAACTATAAAAGTATGAAGAGCTACACTCCACTGACAAAACATAAGGCAAGAGCTTCTAAATAAAACACAGCTTTTACTGTAACATCGGTGCACATTTATGTGTATGTATTGAGAAGCCCTTGCCTTATGTTTTGCTATTGGAGTGCGACTCATCTGCCTTACACTGTAACTAATCTTGTTGAATTCCAACAGCTTATACAGTACACCTTTTCAAAATCATAACCATGGCAGTCTAAATCCTAGCAGCCTTGGGACTGATTCTGATCAATATCCCAATATAGGGTTACATGGGCAAATGAAGTCATGAAAATGGCACCACGAACTGTATGCACAAAGAAAGAGGAGCAATTCTGGAGAAAAACAATAAGAGAAGTAAAGGACATTTTCATAAATTCCCACTTTTTTCCCATTTGAATGCTAGAGATCTCCCTTCACAAGGCGCTGGAGCCATCACTGACATTCAGGGGGTTAAAGGTCCCATTTAAATCAGTGGCAATTTCATTTGTCCCCAAAGATGCAGTTGGTTTGCTTAAGAATTGCTCCTCTTGTTCATTGTGTATACAGCCCACAAGATGCGGAGGATGCCATTTTACACGAGTACTTTTAACCCCCTGAGCGACAGAGGGGTGCTCAATGTGTACCACTCTGACACTCAAAGTGTTAAAAACGTACTTTGTAGCTTTACCATCACCGACTTAAAAACGTCAACATGCCTAAACCCTAAAAGCAATGCGTTGCATACCACTGGTACTCAAAGGGTTAGGAAGCCTAAGTAAATCTGATCTGTGTTTATCTCGTTGTCATCCTTCACTTAGTCACATAAAAAGTTTCAATAATATTAATAAAAGGGGGTCTTTTTTTGCAATGTCTTTTGCTCTGATGAAGACAGCTACTGAAATCCCACTAGGCCTGTTGGCTCATGCTGCCCTTTCAAATATTTTACAGATCCCACAGAAATTCAGATAATGATTTAAAAAAAAAAAAAAAAAAAGCTTAAAAACACTTTTTTTACGTTTTACAGGCCCACATGTGACTGTCAGGAATAAGCTCCTTTTTCCATACTTATTGAGAAAAGTATGTGTTACACACCCCTCTGGACCTTTAAGGGTTAAACAAGCAGGCACTGCTTCCTTTCATTATAATGGTAGTTATTGTTTCGTTCCATCCCTGTGCTGAGGATGTGTACTGGATTGGCCAGGACATTTTCATATTTTAAATGTGCATCCAATGTAATGGGCAGCTCCCTTTTGTGACAATACCAAAATAGCTAATAAATACTAGAGGAAGAATTGCCCATTGACTTTTGAGCAGAAAATTACCCTTGTACTGGATTATAAGAAAATGGCCCCACTCACAAAGTTCAGAACACTAGAAGGAGTTCTGGATGCTGCAGCACCATTTTATTGCAGCAGAATGCAACACAAACTAAGGCTGGTGGATTGATATCCATATTCTTGTAGCTCACAAAGGCATCATTTTCTGTCAGAGCAGTCACAGCAGTGGACAATTCACACTCAATGGAGTAGAGCCATGTAGAGATCTGGAGAAACAAAGATGTACAGCATGCACAGCCACAATAGAACCAAGGAGAAATATTCTGCAAATCTTATCTCAACAATGTGCCCTGAACTGCATAAATTTAAGGCACACTACATGCGAATACCCCGTACTTATGCTACAATCTGTAAATATTCCCTATATGTTTTCAGAGACGTAATATGTAGTAGTTTGCTCTGAGGGAGCAGCTATCCCTGCTTTTTTTCCCAGGGCCCCAAGTACCACAGCAATCTTGAAGTGTTTGCTTGTTTGTAAATCGGCTGAGATAACAGCCTCTCTCAATACAAGAGCAGTAGGTACTAATCACAATACATTAACTGACTTTACCGCTCCTCTGTCATTACAAACAATAAAATAAATGCTATCTGAATAGGACATTTTACACTAGAATTAAAAAACAAGATTACCATTATATTTTTACATTTCATTTTTTACATATATGACTTATAAGTACATAATTCTTAAATTTATATCAACCTATTTCGATTTTAGGCGTTAAATGTGGTCACCCTACACCCTATACCAGGTACGTGAAACTCAAATCCAGTCAAGAGCGGCACACTCAACAAATTTCCTCCACGGAGGGCTGCAACATTGGCTGCTAGACACCATGAATTTGTAAATTATGATATCTGTGGTACCATCTATGACACCTCAGCCTTGTTCCACTGCCCAGTGAATAATACATATATTAACACCCCAGTTAAACCAAGTGCACCATAGAATAAAAATGCCAATTGCTTTAAATGAGGCTTCTCAAGGAGCAGTATACTTTTGTTCTATCTATCTATCTATCTATCTATCGATATAGAATTCAAAGTAGTGTCTGGTCTGCTGTTCGCCCTGCCCCATGGTGACATGGGGCAGAGACTGACCGCATGCAGTGAATCAGGGGCAGCAATTTTCACAGGAGTGGACAGGGGCAAAATGAGGCCACTGCATGAGAAGTTATAACCAGCATACATTGGCCACATTTAAAAAAATAAACTTTGTAGGGGCTTCAAAATGATTGATCTCCATCTGGGAGATCAATAAAGGTGATACAGTAGAGTATCCCGAAACTTCCAGGTAGGAGTGGGAAAGATCGGAGAAAGTCTTCTACATCATGTCACCAGTCCCGCCCACTCCTAACCTGCACTTGTGTAAGATGGAAGCAGGGGAGCTGTGCTGCTCCCCTGCATTGCATTTACTGATCAATCAGCTGGGAGATCAAAAGCTGGGGGACATCAGGAGGGATCCTGATGCCCCCCAGAAGGGATGATTAACACTTTGACTGCCAAGGGGGTATCAAATGCATTGTATTGCAATGCATTGAATACCTCTTGCACGTGCATGGTTAAAAATAAATAAAATTATAATAAAAAGGCAAAACAAAAAAAAAAAAAAGTGTGCCAAAGGGGTGTCCAACACATTGCTTTGGACACACGATTTGGAACTCACCCCCCACCCCTCCGATCCACTTCCCCTTTCACACACACTAACTGAACCCCTGCCGGTCCCACTACAGATGCCACATACACTCTCAGACCCCGAAGCCTGGTTTTATTGGCAAACTGGAGTTATTCTGGCGTAAACCATCTGTTCCATAGGGGACAAACACAAATTCCTGTTAACTTAATTGGGCTTTTAACCCCTGCATTGGACACATAACCAGCATTCAAGTGGTTAAAAAGCTATATTCAAGTGCCTGGGAATTT
The DNA here is from genome assembly GCA_037306005.1 of Rhinophrynus dorsalis. NCBI lineage: Eukaryota > Metazoa > Chordata > Amphibia > Anura > Rhinophrynidae > Rhinophrynus > Rhinophrynus dorsalis. The sequence continues at coordinate 221,678,594 of CM074722.1, forward strand.
AGGACTTTTTATTTGCACCCTATGGTGCAACTGGTTTACTCCAGAATAACTCCATACAGGCATATGTTTGTAGATTTAAGTACACATCATTTAAATGACATCCCTAGGAAGGAAGCCTGTGTGATATATGTATACTTTAAACCTTATGTACCCCTACCCAAACTAATGCATTAAGGGCAATCTGAAATTGTATGAAGCTGATAAGACTTCTTTGGTTGCTACAGATATTTAGCATTTTGAACTAGGCTTTAATTACTACCAGCTTCCTTAGCTGCACGGTGATAAAGTCACCGTTATTATAAGAAAGCTCAGTGTGTAACCTCCATGTGGACTAGGATGGATGCTACAGCTAAGCAAGAGAATTGTATATTATATTGGGAGGTGCAAAGGTGCAGCAAGTCCTACAGGGACTGAGAGAACATTGCTTCATATGACTTTGGCACTAATTGCTGCATTCAAGAAGTTAAAGAGGTGAGATCATGGAGAAAACCAACTGCACCCTAAGAGACAACTAAAATTCCTAAAATTAAATGGGGATGTAAACCCCTTGAATGCTGCAGAGGTATCCAAGGCAAAATGGGCTTTATTTAGGAAGCTAGAGAGGAAAGATTCTGGAGCATACATACTGCTCCACAGGGGACTGGGAAAATCCCAAATGATTGAAATAGGTCTATTAACCCCTTTAATGGGGGGTCTGCAACACATTGCAAAAGAAACACGTTGGAGACCTCTAGCTTTCAAACAGTTAAAAGCCCCATTAAAATCAATTGGAATATTCATTCAGTTGGTATGCTCCAGAACGGTTCCTCTTTAACTTCTGTAACACTGCCCTGAACCCTATGAAGTGCAGTGCAGCAATATAAGAGGTTGATGTACTGAGACAAACCAAATGCACCACAGGGCACATAGAAAAATATTACTTATTCCTTTATAATGGGCTTTCAACCCCTTGAATTCTAGAGAGGTCTGCAAGGCATTGGGAAACCTCTCTAGCATTCCAGGGGTTAAAGGCCCATTTTAAATCATTGGGCAGATTGGGAAGTTTTACTTGTCATTAAGATGCTGATGGTGTGCCCCAGAATTGCTCCAGTTCTTAACAGTACATCAGCCTCCAAGATCATTTTTTGATAATGTATCAGTTACAAACCTCTTAACACCCTATGAGTGCCAGAGGGTTGCACATTGGATTGCAGAGCAATGCGTTGTGCCCCTCTCTAGCTCGTAAAGGGTTAAGGATCCCCAAGTATCACAAAGTGGGGGCACAGATGAACAAAGTGCTTGGTCTATGGAGGAGATTCGTCAGGCTCAGGGCCTGCTCCTTTGCCCTTCTCCCACCCTTGCTGCTCTGCAGCGGAGCAGAGATCAGCTCCAATTAATTCTGCTCCCGGCAGCCAAGCTTCATTACCTCCCTCTTTTTCATGAGAGCCATCAGCGGGGGCCTGTATGATTTTGCTAATTAGCCTCACTTCGCTTATCATTTCCATTTTCTCCCTGAGACGCATGGCTTACTGACGGACGGCTTCATCTCCAGCTGAAACAATGCATCCCCTTCTGTGCCTGTCTCACTTAACGCTGTCATCGCAGCCATTATGAAATTGGGGTTTCATTTACAGACTAATTAAACATTACAGCTTCTTCACAATTACAACACGGGGATGAGGAGGTAACTAATTACTTAAGAAATGAGCTAACATTTATCTCACACATTCTGCCTCCCTCCCTCTCACTCCTCGACAATCAGGATTAAAGGGCTGTTGTTAAATGGATGGATAAGAGCAGCGACAACTCGATCTGTAAAGGAATTTAGAGAGTCTGAGACCATAAACTGACATACAAACTCCCAAAGAGACATGATCAACCTGACTCTCCCATCTAAACACCTTGAGGACCACAGGAGTGTCCAATGCAATGACAAGCATTTTAACCCCATGGTCAAGAGGCCAAAAAAGAAAAACAAAAAGATTAAAAAGCTCTATAATCTTTATCTAACATATCACAAAATCTGTCTTGCTCTTAACCCTTTCATTGCAAACCCTAGTAACTAAAGGATAAATCTTAGAATCCATTCTAAAGATACAGATCTTCAGTTTGCATAAAGGTAAAAAGCAGAAATTTTAGCAAACTGTTATTGGTCTAAATGGATCGTTAAACCCTACTAATGGTAGAGAGGTCAACAATGCATTGCAAATGCCATTCAAATAACTGACAATCTGTTATATATGGTTCTTTTGTTTTGTCCTAGAATTAGGCTATGTTTAGAAGGGCAAAATGAACATTACCTATGATGTCCTCATTTTCCCCCACGATACAGTTCCTGGGGTTAGGGATGTGGCCATTCATTGGAGATTGTGTGAGCATTACAACCTCATGTGAATGATCCATACAGTGACCTTTAGACAGGTGTGTGGATCAAGCCTGGTGTAACTTGGATGTGGTATTTGTGCAAAAAGCACCCAAGCTGCAGAATGAAGACATTCAGTGTATTATAAGAGAACACTGCTCTTTGTAAACAGCACCGACAGAAGCAAGAAGGTTAATTTTTGGGAAATTATACCACAAATGTGAACTTACCCTTACACCAATTTTCTGTTAATACCTATGTCCCATTGTTCATACAAGGCCTCCACTGAAAATACATTAAGTACTCAGTTTCCCACAATTAAAGATTTTTTTTAAATTTAAATGCCGTTAACAGTGCGTTCCCTGGATCTGATTCCAGAGAGTTTTCTGTCAGGGACTGTGAAAGCAGGGAAATTAGCCTTACGAATAGTGGACTTCATCCAGGACACAATAGTCACTTTGGATGCAGGTCTGCCTGCCCTGGGACCATCAGGAATGACGAACAGTGCATCAGATTGCCTTACAAACTCAGTGAGATGGACATGAAACTTGAGACAACGCACCACATCTAACAATTGGAGATCCCTCTCCTTGACAGAGGCAGGGTCAGGGCAGAAAGAAGGCACCACAATCTCCTGATTGCTGTGGAACTCTGAAACCACCTTCAGAAGAAACTCCTGAGAAGTGCAAAGCACCGCCTTGTCCTTGTGAAACACCAAAAAAAGGTGGTTTACAGGACAGAGCATGTAACTCCGCGACACAGCGAACAGACATGATCGCCAGGAAAAAGGCCATTTTCCACGTCAACAGACACACAGGAATAGTAGCCAAGGACTCAAAGGCAGGGCACTGAAGAATGCCCAAAACCAAGTTAAGATCCCACGCAGGAGCAGGATTCTTCAAGACAGGATGAGTATGAGCAACGCCCTGAAAGAAAACCTTGACATCAGGATGAATGGCAATGCACCTCTGAAAGAAAAGAGACAGAGCAGAAATCTGAACCTTAAGGGAACTCAAACTGAGGCCCTTGTCCACACCATCCCGCAAAAAGGCCAGGACCGTAGGCAGATCATATTCCTGAGACAGGTCCCTGTCAGCATACCAAGATAGAAAGGCCGACCAGACACAATGGTAGGCCTTAGAAGAAACAGTTTTGCGGGCACTGAGCATAGTAGCCACCACACCAGAAGAGAACCCTTTCTTCTTCAATATTGAGGATTCAATTTCCAAGCTATCAAAGCTAGCCGATGAACATCCTCATTCCACAGGTAACCCTGTAGAAGAATATCCGGACAGCAAGGGAGCCAGAATGGCTCCGCCACTGACAGATCCAGAAGCTCCGGGAACCAAGCTTGTCGAGGCCAGTACGGAAAAATCAGAATGACTGGACAGCGCTCCAGTCTCAATTTCTGCAACACCCTGGACAACATGGGAAGGGGAGAAAAGATGTAAGCCAGAGGAAATAACCAAGGAATGGATATGGTATCCACCGCTATAGCTAGAGGATCCCCCCAGCGAGAACAGAACCTCGGAACCTTCCGGTTGTATTTTGTCACCATCAGGTCAATGCAAGGAAGACCCCATTTCTGAATGATGAGGGTGAACACCTCTGGGTGCAGTTCCCACTCGCCGCTGTCCACTGTGTGTCGACTGAGGAAGTCCGCCATGACGTCTACACCAGGAATGTGCACTGTGCATATGGCAGGAACGTGTTGTTCTTCCCAGGAAAAAATAGCCTTGACCTCTAACCAAGCATCGAGACTTCTTGTTCCGCCCTGCTTGTTGATGTAAGCCACGGCCATGGCGTTGTCGGACTATACCCAGACTGAGCAGTCTTCCAGCTGAGGTGTCCAATGACGAAGGGCATGAAATATCGCCCGAAGCTCCAGCACGTTGATGGGAAGGAGAGATTCCTCCTGAGACCACCGACCCTGATCACTGGGGAAACCCAGGACCGCTCCCCAGCCGGAAAGGCTGGCATTCGTCGGCACTGTGGTCCAGAAGGATACCAGTAAGGACTTGACCTTCAGCAGATTGGAGAGGTCGAGCCACCACAACAAACTCAGTTCCACATGAAGAGGAAGGGATACTGACATCTTCAGAAGGTCCGGCTGACCCCTGCACACCTGGATCACAAACCTCTGAATCCTCCCAGACACTGTGGTAGTGACGCAGATGGACACCCACAGCAGAGTGGGGACCTGGGTTCGGCGAGTCATGCCGAAGAAGGCTTGGAAGTCTTGGGCGTAGAGGAGACCTTGGGCTTCCATTGCTGTTTGGGCTTGGAGGAGGCATGCGGAGCTGAGGGAACAGCCTTGTTTGCCAGACATGTCTCAGTCTGGAAGGAACGAAAAAAATGATTACGCTTGAGAGGCATTTTCTTCCTGGGGACCAAAGACAGAAGGGTACTTTTGCCTGCCATGGCCTCGCTAATCAGATCCTTGAGATCTGGCCCAAACAATGAAGTGCCTTGGAAAGGCAAGGAGAGCAAGGCTTTCTTGAAAGCAGTGTCAGCAGACCAGATCTTGAGCCAAAAAGCCTGCCTGGCAACCACAGACATGGTGGAAACCCTAGCCACCAAACAGATGGCATCAAATAAGGCAACAGAAACATAATGCTGTGCCTCAGAAATGTTGGCAAGAAGCCGCGACATATCCAAAGTAGGAGAACCCTGACGAACAGCCAGGGTGAGCTGTTCAGTCCAGAACGCAATGGCCCGGTTAACCCATGCCGCAGCGAATGCTGGACGCATGGCAGTACCAGCAGTGGCAAAGATGGACTTGAGGGAAACCTCAAGTTTCTTGTCAGTCCAGTCTTTCAGAGCTGACGCATCAGAAACTGGCAAGGCAGTAGACTTAAATAGCCTGGAGATAGGGGCATTAACTTTGGGGGGGATGAACCCACTGAGCAAGCACAGCTTCAGAGAATGCGTAAAGCTTCGCAAATTTCTTGGAAACAGAAGGTTTCCTGTCTGGAGATTTCCACTCATCAGAAACAAGGCGGTCAAGAGTGGGGTTAGGTGGGAAACAAGTAAGGGGCTTTTTAGGCTTCTGAAACACATCAGAGGGATCTGAAGAAACCTCCTGAACTAAGGGAATGTTTAGGGTAGACAAGACAGCCCTGATCAGGCCCTCAGCCGAGGGCTCAGGATCAGCCTCAAAGGGGTCCCCAAAAAACTGAGAGGAGCCCACAGCAGAACATTCTTCAACATCTGAATCCACCAACAGATTCCTCAGAGGAATCTGATATGTCAGGTACTCCCTGCGGTTTTGGCAGGGAAGATTTCACTGAAGAAGAGGTCTTCCATGAATGGAAGACCCCCTGTAACTGGGATGGAAAGAGCTGCAATGTAGAACAAAGGTCCCTAGTAGCAGCCTTGAACTCTTGCACCCAAACTGGCTCTAATGCATGTCTGGAGGTCCCTGGGAAAGACTCAGGGACATCAGATCATGCTGGGCATAAATGAACTGAGAATTCTCTAGGTAACCCTGAATGGCATGAGGAGCAAAGTGTATAAGGGGACACAGAGACCCCAGCGTCCTTAGTCTTAGGCCTGGCCCCAGGCTTCAATGGATTACACATTCTCACAGTGTCAAAAAAGGTTTAGAGTATAAGGAATCACCCAAATACAGTGTGTTAGATTAAAATTTCACCCCAGAAATTGCTAAAATACACTTATCTGGCAGGCGAAGGGTTAATCTGCAGAGAAGAGAAGGAGAGTCCAATCCCTATGTAGGAAACTTGTTCTGGAAAAGGCACAAAATAGCTGCCGCGGTGGGAACCAATCAGAAATGAGCACATGAAGCAAGCACTCATGGGAAATGTAGTTTTCCCAGAAAAAGTACCCCAACAGTGCCCAAAGCCCCCTGAGCCCCCCAACACACTTAAAACATTTACCGGCTGATAGAGCAAGGGCAGACAATTAAAATGAGCCATCTCTGAAGTCGCTACATTAAGCGGTTGCAGAGATATGTCCCAAACTGTGCAGTCCCATAGAAGTGAATGGAGCAATGGCGTCTATGCGGTAAAGCGCGCCTTTAACTCAAGTTTTTGCAAAGCTGAAACTGTAAAATAAAAGTACATGAAACATCACTAGAACATGTTAGAAGACCCAAAAAACAGTGAACACAGTAGGGAAAGTGTCAATAACCCCCCCTAAAGATGCAAAACCAACAGCTAAAGGGTTAAGTTACCACATAAACCTGCTCCAAAACACCCAACAGACATACAGATAAACCCAGTGAGTGCAGGAGTATGCAATAGGAACTCCAAAGGAAAAAACCCCTGTGCAGAGGGGCCCTGTAGGACATGTGGACCTGCAGCACTCAAAGGGTTGCTCACCTTCCCTGCAGATCTTCTGTCTTCAGACTACCATGTATTAAGAAGAAGCCTCGGTGGGCAACTCCTGAGGAAAACTTGGACCCAAGATTTCCCCCCCAGGGATTAAGGTCCACAAAAGCACCTGGTTACTGAGCTAGCCACATCTAAGGGCATTGTCAGTTATGGTAATCCGCCTAATGGTGGTATTCCATTTCTAAACAGAAAAATAAAAAAATTTCTAAAACTATAGCAGAACTGTTCTCTTGCCTGTGTCTTCTCCAAGGAACAGATCTTACTGGAGCTGGTTGGCTAGCTGCAGCCAAGGAGGAAAGGTAGGCTCCACCCCCTGCATACAATTCTAGAATTGCTCCTGCCTAATTAAAGGGGCGGATCGCCTACCCAAAGTTACCAGTAACCTGTATTGGACGACAGAGAAAAAATGTTATATTGTAGATTTTTAAAAAAACAAATTAACTGGAGCAAGTCTTGTCTCTCAAACATTTATAGTTTGAGAGAGAAGGGTTTTAAAGTTCCCCCCTCCCGTCCCTTTCACTGACGTGAGCTGTATAGCGGACAGATGGAGATTCGTGCGACCCGACTGAGGCTGTTCAGCAGAGCCGAAAGAGCGATATCTAAAAAGAAATACTTCATTGGCACCATCTACAAAGTGTGTCTGGTTTGCAAGCACACTTTATAGATGTTCCAGTGAAATATTTCTTTTTAGACAGCACTTTTTCGGCTGTGCTGAAGAGCCAACGGCTGGTCCCGGGACCAGGATCTCCTTCTGTCAGTTAGAGGCTGATGTCAGTGCAAGGGGAAGGGGGGGACTTTAAAACCTTATATCTCTCAAACTATAAACGTCTGAGAGACGGGACTTGCACCAGTTAATTTATTTTTTTAATATCTACAATATAACATGTTATTATAATCTGACATTAATAACCCTTTATGAAATGCCAAAATGATCAGTAGACGAAAAGGCTGCAGCCGCAACCCTGTCTTCACATTTCTAGAACCCTGTGGTATTCCTTGCAAGCAACTGACTTGCTTGCATCTTGCTTGCATCTTCCTCAGGATGCTGGCCTCAAGTTGTCAAAGTCAGCTTCTCCACCTCTGGATGACGCAGCAGAACTGTGAAGCAATAGATCTGGAAGCAGATGGAGCCAGCTTTGCCACAGATCGAATGAGATGCTCTGAAAACTAGTCCGGGAAGGGTCAGAACGGGGCAATCAGAAAGACATAAATCAGCACCATCCTGATTTATGGGAATTTAGGGAAACTGATGAAAAACATATACCAAGGGGAAATGCTATGGTATGACAATTATGCCCACTGGAAGAGCTATAGGGTCCCTGTATCTGAAACAGAACAAAAACATTAGAGTCACTGTCTCATGCAGGAGACAAACTATAGTGTTGAATACCGATTGATTGAGCCCCCAATTTATAGGATCCACTGATAGGAAACTGACAAAGTCTGCCATAAAGCTACCTACCCTGGGATATGAACAGTAAAGAGCCGACACGTGAACCTCCACCCATGTGAGGGTCAGACTAACTTCAGAACATGTGGGCACACTTCTGGTACCTCCCTGGTGGTTGATATAGGCCACCGCCATTGAATTGTCAGACTGGAGCTGCACAGGGGATCCCTGGAAGAACAGAGACCAATGTTGCAAGGCTAGAAGAAATCCTTGTAGCTCAGGAACAATGATGGACAGAAGACTCTCTGCCCTGCACCAAAGACCCTGAGCCATCTGAGGGCCCAAGGTGACTCCCCAGGCTGTAAGCTGTCATGACTATGACCGAATTTGGAATAAGCAATAGTCACCCCAATGACAGAAGTCTTCAAACACCAACAAAGGTCTGTCTTTGTCTATTCCAACAGGGACTTAACACTGGAAAGAGGACACTGCTGTCTAGACCAATTCCTGTGAATTTCCAGCTACAGTTTCCACATACGAAATTGGGCAGACAGGACTGCAACCACAGCAGAAACCATATAATGCAACTGCTTCATGTACTCCTGCACACGGACAGGAGGAGAATGGGCTGAGATACCTGGAGAGATGATTGAATCTTGTCTTATGATAGGAACACCCTCCCCAAAAGGAACCCCATAACAAGGAAGTGAAGGACCTGGGACAGTACCAGAGAATATTTTGTGAAATTTAAACCAAACCACGTTGCTCCAGAACAGACATGCAAAACTTCCCCTAATTTGAAGTCCAGGAAAAACAAGCTTATGGGTACTGTAGTTTTCTGAAATTAATAATGTGGTGGCTCTCCAGCTGTCAGTAAAACTCAACATACCCCCCCACACACAAACACACACAAACTCAATGCAACCACTGGCAAGAGAAGTCCCTGAAGTATGTGCTCTGGTTCAAACCAACAATGCAGGCCAGAGATGGGAGCCCATCTAATGGGGGGATTACACAGCCCCACCCTAGCAGAATAAAAACAAAAAGGAAGGCCAACAGACAGAATCTTTGCCCTGCTCCGTTCCTATAGAGGCCACTTTTAAAAGCATGCCTGGGGGCGGTTAAGTGGATCAGGGAGGGTGTCCCTGTGTCTGAGAACTTTTTTGAGGCAAGTGCCCTGCCCTCCTGGCCAGAGGATACTTTACCCCATGGTTCCTGCATTCCACTCCTATTTAAATCAATGTAACGTTTTACTTATTCACCATGATCCAATTGGCTTGACCCGGAATTGTCCAATTTTCCTTAATATATCAGCCTTGGTATGGCTTACAAGCTAGGGAGGTTATCATTTGTTGAAGGTCTTTCTAGAATGCAGGAGTTAACAACTGAAATGAGGGAACATTGGCTATTTAAGAACTATCATAACAAATGGAAACATTGTTGCAACAGTTTAGAGCAGCGCTCTGCAATGTTACACACACTGTCTGTTGCTGGACTACAAAGTCCATCATTCTCCCCTTCAACTGCTGACAAAGAATGATGGGATTTGTAGCCCAGTAAAAGACAGAGGACTTCAATTTGCCCTCTCCTGATTTAGAGAATTCTGCATTAATCTCAATTATTTTCTAAGTGGAGGCTGTACATCTCTGTTCTATGGTTGCTTAACCGTTTGAGTGCCAGAGGGGTATGCAACACATTGCAAAGCAAGGCGTTGCATGCCCCTCAGGCACTCAATGGGTTAAACTACAGTTATCTGCATTTTATTCAAACTTGTCCTAAGACTAAGCGTAGAAAACAAATGAAAAATACTTTGATGGACTAAATGATGGAGAATCAAAATTATTAAGCTGACATGAGTAACTGGTTGTGAAGCTTCTAAGAGTCCGAGCCTCACTCTTGATATGAGCCCTGCTTCTAAAGATTGGACTTCCCAAGCACAAGATGCAAAGCCAGAAAGCCAATCAACTTGTAACATGTAGTATTGGGGGATATGAAGCAGAGAAAGGAGGAGGCTGTTGAGAAATAGATTCTAATGATTTGTAACTACTCTCTCACACTTCTTAGTTTGTCTCTCTCTCTCTCGCTCACACACACACACATACATACATGCGCAAGCACAAAACACAGCTTGACTGAGCTGCTGAAATAGCTTAGAACTTTCATATCAAACAACCCGACGATTATTCTGCAAGAACATAATTGAGCTGACCTCTGACCCCCACCTTCAATCAGAGCAGTTTAACTATCTCTTTTTAGCTCAACATACACACCCCTCTGCTAACTAGCAGCCGTCTTCTCATTAGGCGCTGTGCTGTATGTGGCAGAGAGCAGGCCTGCTGGGAATGACTCAACAGGAGTGAGAAAAAATGCAGCGGGTACTGTGCCAATAGAATTGTGATCGGCAGCTCTTTTGGCGAGAGAGAGCTTCGAGCTGCAGAAAAAACAAGTGTCAAAAGGTCTCAGGTATAATGGATTTCATTAACCCATCACCTTCCCGAACAAGGTGGCAATGCCCTGTTATATCATAATTATAATCATTGACAGGATTAACCCTTTGAGTGTCAGAAGAGGTGGCCAATGTATTGCAGAGCGATGTTGTACAGCCCACTGGCAAAGTGTTAACCCTCTGCATGCCAAGTGAGAGTGCAGCACATTGGTGGGCAATGCACTGTGCACCTCTCTGGCATTCAAAGGGTTAAATGTATTGCTAATGTGTGCAACAAAACCATCTTAAGACATCTTAACCCTGTTAGTGCCAGAGGGGTACCCAATCCCATTGGGTACATCTCTGGCACTCAAAGTGCAATGCACTGGAGACCTCCAAGGGGTTAATTTCTAAGAGTTAGCTGGGCAGGCCTGTGGAATTCTGTTACAAGACCTCAGTATGGGCATTCATAATTTAGCATTGTACATGGCATTCTTTTCTTTATTGTTAGATATTTAGATCCCCTGACAAAGTCTAATCATGTCATAGGCAAAACCATTCTGAGAGTAGCCAAATAGGTAATGTCGAATGATATTTGTTTAATATACAATTAAATCACATTTGCCCTCATAAGCTATTGATTGTTCTTTTCCGGTGATCTGACTTTCAGTACTGCAGCAAGATGCACTTTAGCTTAATTCACTGAAATCAGTATCATTATCTAAATCCTATTGAAGGATAAGTGTAGTGCGTGGCTAATGTCAGGACTACTTGTGCATATTAACGTTCTGGCCGTCTACTTCCAGACATCAAAAAGATGTGAAGCTATGCATCTTCACAGTAAATTTCTCATAACCAGTTTCAGAAGAGCTCCTTATACCTAGATACACCTGCCAGCTCTCTCTCAGTGGTTATTAGCAAACTCAAAACCTCATGACATCTAGTGGACAAAATGCAAAACTGCACTTGGCCATTAAGAGAACATCAGTTTATGGCAATGGTCTAAAACAGCATCCCCAAATTCACAATACTGGGGTTTAGCATAACCCTGCTTATTGCAAAGATGCTACAGACAAAACAAATGTAAAATGTGCAAAATCAGGGATATCCCAAAAACTTTCAATGTTTTGACCCTTTAGGTACGCAGTTTTAGAATCATGTTACGCAGATAACCTTCTCCCCAGAGAGGTGTGCACTGCATTCCTCTGCAATGTGTTGTACATTCCTTTGGCACAAAAAGAGTTAAATTTGTGTTACATATATGTATCTCTCAAATATAGGACACACTAAATTTCATTGAAGTAGTTATTTTGGGGCAAATCAACTGCAACAATGGACAAATAAAAATTCCTATTGATTTAAATGGTGCTTTTAACCCCTTTAATACTAGAAATGTCTCCATCTCATTGTGAAGCATACAGGAGATGTGGAGCAATTACCCTTGTCTCCTGAACATGTGGTTATGTATCAGCTGTGGTGTATTGTTTTCACAAGTCAGTTAGAACAAGGGAATTGATGTTTGTTCCAGACCTGCGCACATATACAGTAGATCTTAAAGGAGAAGGAATACTTCCTACAATAACCCTCCACTTACATTATGGCCAGAAACTCACAGTACCCTTATGCCTTTGCTCAAGAGATAACATTTCCAGTCAGTCCTAGATGTCACATCCATAGAGTCAGACATAACAGTTACTGGTGTTTTTCTCAAACTGAAGCAGGCAGAGTGCACAAATCTATTAACAGTTTAAGGATCAGAGGGGTGTGCAGGGCAGTGTAAAGCAAAACATTATTCACCCCTCTGGTGCTTTAAAGGGTAAAATTACCATGTTCATTGGGCAGAATGTGTGTTCTGCCATCCTGTTAGCAACTGTTATGTCAGCTTCCATGGACATGATATCCAGGACTAAATAAAGATGTTATCTCTTGAACAGAGGCACCAGGGCAAAATCCACTGTGGCCATTAGGATTTTCTAGCAATAGTAAGTTAAATTAGGGAGTTATTATTATTAGGTGATGTTACTTCTCCTTTAACCAGCAGGATTAATTTGTCCCCCATATTAAAAAGCCAAATGTCTTTTTGCAGCCACTTTGTACCTCTGTAACTATTGCATATATTAAACCTTTGAGTGCCAGAAAGGTAACCAATGTATTCTGGCAGGTAAAGGGTTAAATGACATCACAAGTACTCTGTTCTTTTGTCAGGTTTTCCTCCTGAACTAGACAGGAACACTGGAAGGGTGCCAGATTAACTTTTAGGCATATTTGGAAAAACCCAAAGAATTGTTTACTATAACCAATACTGAAAATCAGTATAAAATATGGCGCTATTACATGGACATAAATAAAGGTTATATGCAATGTTCATGCTATGACAAATAAAGCACAGACATTACCATATGTAGTCATCATTATGTTGCCAGTGCAAGAAAAGGCAGAGGGAAGACAGGAATATTTTAATAGATGTGTGCTAAAATGGCCATCAGATGACTCCTGTGGCCAACTGAAAGACTTTGGACCCTATGCCTAAACTAAGTGGGCCAATTTTTGATCAAACAAACTACGATATAGGGGACAAATTAAAAAAATCCCACTCAAGCAAAATGGGCTTTTACACGCTTGAATGCGAGAAAGTATCAAGCGATGTGCGCAGTATATTATGATCTCCCAAAAAGCAGAGGGTTAACCCTCTGATTGCCAGAGTAGTATCCAAACATTGCAAAGCAATGTGTTGAGTATCCTTCTGGCATTCAAAGGACTAATACCAGATTGGTTTGCTCAGTGTCTCACTTTTGCCTTTACATACGACACATTCCCCCTGCCTGCTCCTGTTCATACACTCCAAGTTCATTATCCTGATCAGAGCTTTCAGTGGTGAGGAGAGAAAGGCCGCCACCAATTAAGAGAATTTTTTTTTTTTACTCCATGTAAAACACGTTAAAAGGAGGTGAGCATCTTCAAGTCCAGCTTAATCAAGGAAGCCTCCAGCAGACAGGGAGGCAGAGAGGTCACCAAGCAGAACAGAAGCTCTCGTTAACTCCCTGTTAAGGGAGGGTCTCACCGCAGGCGTACAGGGTAAGCCAGCAACAAGGCCAACTGGTCCGCAGCATGCTTCTTATTTTAGCTCTACACATAGGTGCAAGGAGTTGTCAGTGTCAGTGCTTGGAGGAGGGGGGCTGCTACTTATTTGCTTCAGTTTTATGAGTCTACCGGCTCTTACTTTGCTGCATACAGAGCATTGAAAGTGTTTTTACTAGTTAATCATCTTATACTCCAAGGCTGGCAAGATAATAATAGAACTTGTCCTGCTTTATATGGAGTCAGCAGGGCTGGATTTATATATCAGGAGCCTGTAGGCACAGATATCTGAAGCGCCCCCCCCCCCGTCATCTCCACAATGCTCCATATCTCCATATTGCCCTCACATAGCCCCCCATTAGCTCCACATTGCCTTCCATCAGCTCCACATTGCCCCATCATCTCAACTTTCCCTCACATTGACCCCCATCAGCTCCACACTGACCCCATCACCTCCACATTGCCCCGCCATCAGCTCCACACTGACCCCATCACCTCCACATTGACTTCACATTGCCCCCCCATCAGCACATCGTTTGCCCCCCATGATCATCCCCATAATGACCTCACATTGCTCCCATTATCTCCAAATTAACCCTTTGAGTGCCAGAGTAGTACACAACGCATTGCTTTGCACTCAAAGGGTTAAGCCTCATTCTCTCCCCCACATCCATGTCCCTGGTGGTCCAGCGGCTGGAGAGATCTGTGCTTGTGCACAGACATGGAGCTGCTGGAGCTCCCGCGCGGCTTTCCCTTTAGCTCTGCATTGCTAAAGAGCCGGGAGAGCTCACAGCTTGTAATGCGGCAGCTGGCGGCTCGGAGCGGCATGTCAAGCCGCGCAAAAAAAAAAAAAAATCAGTTGTAGTGGCAGGCGCCCCTCTGTAGGGTGCGCCTGTAGGCAGATGCCTACTCTGCCTTACGGAAAATCCGGCCCTGGGAGTCAGCTCTGATCTTGAGCAAAAATACCCTCACACTGGCTGTCTGAGGTGCATTTCCTCCTAAACATAAGTAACAATGACAGAGGGCATTGAAGAGCTAGTCTGCTCTATAAAGGAACAACAGCCCTTTATTTTGACTTAACCCTTTGAGTGCCAGAGAGATATCCAACACATTGTGTTGCAATTTGTTAGACACCTCTCTAGCACTCAAAGGGTTAACACATATTCTACAAGTTCATACTATATAAAGCCAAACTGCCATTTTTTTTTTTTTTACGTCTCTGTGACTGTGAAAGAAGGTCTAGTGATACACTGTAACAAGATAGCAGGCAGCATATTGAAAACTCATAGCTGCAGGGTTAGTGTTACTTTGCATCATGCTTCCACAGTCAACTGAGTAGAAAACTCTTTAGAAACGGAGAACCAGGGAGCTTACTGTCAGTGAGATAAAAAGAACAGGAAAAATAAACAAAAAAAAATGTAACATTACTTACATCACAGATATGGTGGGATTAATATGCATGGAGGGGATTGTTAAAAGGGAAGGCAGGTTTTACATTGAAAATGGGCAGAACAGAGAGGGGAGAGGGCAGAGAAAGCGGGCAGTGTTAGATGGTTCTCTATAACCTCAAAATCGCCCTTTTTTCTCAGGAGACCCAATAATTAAGTCTGAAAACCGTAATCTTCAGGGCAGATCCAGAGAGTTCCTGTGTAAAATCAAAATAAAGGGTTACTATACCTATAACACAGGCCCATTTAGAGGGTCTTTAGTCAGCTTTGCTAGTCATTAATAAAGAGACCAGGGGGTTATGCACTAAGGCGTTATAAAGAGGTGATAAAGTACAGATGACTTGTCCAGTTCCTATGTTATTCTAGAGCCTATGCACTAAATTGAAGTTGAAGAAATCTTAGTGTATAGGCTACATAGAATAACATAGGAATTGGAGAAGTGATAAGTGAAAAACTGGAGAAGGCATCTCATTTTATCACCTCTTTATCACATCTTAGTGCATAACACCCCATGTCTCTCTAGTAATGACTGGCATAGCTGATCTGTTAAGTGTATTTCCGCCCTGGTTTGTATTATAGGTGTGTCTGTGCTTTATCACAGATAATCTCTATATCAAACCTTAGTGCATTTCCCCAAAATCACCACTGTAATGCAGGATGCTTATGAAAATGTATTCTGCGAGACTGCACAGTAACCAGTGCAACCCATCAGTGTTTTTATACATACGTCTCTCTTGAATTCAATTAAGATTTGGCCATTACACACTGCACACAGTAGTCATTACACACTGCAGAACCACTTCCTTATTATTTAGAATCATTGGGCCTCAGGTATAAAGCCATCGTAGAGCAATTTTGAGGCAAACCATCTGCAATATAGGAAACAAATTTAAAAAAAAGATATCTTTGATTTAAATGAGGAGATTAAACTCTTGAATGTAAGCGTTCTCCAGCGAATTACAAATTAATGGATGGGAGACTCTGATAGGATTTAGGGAGTTAAAAGCCCTTTAAATCAATGAAAATTTTGGAAACTGCTGTTTGTCCAATACACGGCAGTTGCTATTGCTAATGGACCTTACATATAACAGTAAAGTGGTACAAACCAACTGCATAATTTGGAGTAGAAAGACATTCCCATTTTAATCAGGTATTTACCCTTTGAATTGTAGAAGTCTCCAAGGAATTGCTTTGGCCCAGCATTGCTCCACTTTGTCTTTATACATAAGGTCCAGGAATAAAAATAGGTTCTAATTTGGAGCAAACCAACTACAATATAAGACACAATGTTGGAGAGGTATGCAGCATATTCTACAAGGTTAAGATCCCCATAAAGAACACTAACAAGTAAAAATGATCTGGGGTTATATAATGCCTTGAACTCCACAACAGTATCTGTAACAAACCTCGTATTTGTTTTCTGAGGCCTAAAATCTAGTCTTAGGTGTGTTCCCTGGAGACTCACATTCCTGTTTTTCCCAGAACTCCCAGTAGCATAGTTATCTTGAGAAGTGTATCACCATGCCTGGGAACTCTCGAGATGTACCCCATTGACCCAGGTTTTGAGAGTGCATTACTGGGTCTCCAGGGCAGAGGTTGATTCTCCGGATATAGGGAATTCCTTTAAAACTCTGCCCACTTGTGCTCCTTCCCACCCAGTTCCTCCCACTTGTGTGATGCCCCAGAAAGCCACACCCCCACACACGATTAAACACCACCCCCTTTTTGCAGAGACTTTCGGCAATTTATAACCCCCTCCGGGGACTCCACAAATGAAAGCTCCCAGGTATGTGTATCAGGGATACATTCTGCATTCACTTCAAATAAACTGAGATAAAGCAATAGCCTTTCAGAATAGAAGAACAGTGTGCACTCATCTCAATACTTTTCCATAAGCTCTGCACACACACGTAACCAAACTTTGTATATATAGGACAGTACATGCAGTAAACTGGAAGTTTAGGATTAGGTTTTAGGTACCTAACATAAAATAACTACATTTTACAGATGCTAGCTAGAAGTATATGATATTTAAAATTATATAATCCAAATTCCTGTTTATGTATTAGGCTTCTTTTAATAACAAGAAGTCAGTATTTTAAGACAAATCACTCGCCCCTCTCTGTAATGAGACTGATGTACTCAGATGAGGCTGATACACTGATTTCATTGGGCCTTTGCAACTCTTCAAATGCTAGCGAGGTCTCCATTGCATTGTTTTGCAATGTGTTGGAGACCTGTCAAGCATTCAAAGGGTTAAAAGGTCCAGTTAAACCACAGGGAGTTTTATTTATCCCCTGTATCGTAGTTGATTAGCCCCAGAAGTGCTCCAGTTCTTCTTAGTAGATCCACCTCTGTGTGTCTCACCTTGAACTGCCATTGGTGGTAATGACTTGTGAATATTGATGAACTGAGAGCTTTGCTGGAATTTGTTCTCGGGGTGCGTGTCTCCGCTTGTGTGAGCATATATTTAAGGAGACAGAGGTGATATGGACACAGGGAAATCTCTCGCTATTTGCTATTAATCCAGCAAATATATCTGAATTACATTTCATAGCGGTGCAGCAGTCACTCCACATAGAATTTCTCCAATCCTCACAAAGCATTCCAACACATTCATTTTATAGCTTCTTCAGACAGAAATAGTTTAATGTATTACCTCAGACCTTACTCGTTTTCCAAAGTTAACCATCTTAATAGAAGGAAAAGCAGTTTATTTTGATAAATCCACATACATCTGAATCATGGGAGTCCCATTGGTGGTGGGGACTTACTGTCTTCACATAAGGATTTATATAGTACATGTTCTGAATTCAGGTAGGCAACACACACACGTACAAATATAAGCGCACACACACATATATATATATATATACATACACAAATACATACATATTCTTAGGCATTCAAAAGTAAAGTTCCCAAGTATTGGTGCTTATAGCCTTTGCGTGAATATTTGTTTGTGATGTCCTGGCAGTTGATCCACACTGCCTGTCACAATGGACACCAGGCAGGATGCTGATGGGAGATACCAGTCCCGCTGTGATGTACCACAATGCAGGAGGACGTCAATCAAAGATCTGCTGCATGTTCTGGACTTGTAGTCAATTATGTACTGCAGGCTCTGTCCAGATCTTGCAGTAGATCCTTGGCTACAAGTCCAGAACATGCAGCAGATCTTTGATTGACGTCCTCCTGCATTGTGGTGCATCACAGCGGGACTGGTATCTCCCATCAGCATCCTGTCTGGTGTCCATTGTGACAGGCAATGTGGATCAACTGCCAGGACATCACAAACAAATATTCACTCAAAGGGTATAAGCATCTTCCTCCAAAGTTGTTATGCATCAGCGGACAAGGGAACTGGTGCTTTTCCCAGACCTGCGCACATATACAATAGCTCTTAACCCTTTGAGTGCCAGAGGGGTGCGCAACACATTGCTTTGCAATGCGTTGTTCACCCCTCTGGTCAGGGCCGGTGCAAGGATTTTAGTCTACACAGGCGAAGGTGCATTTTGATGCCCCCCCCCTCCGACCTGGCCACAATCCCCTGCCCCCCCCCCGACCTTGCTACAATCCCCTGCCCATTATGCTGGCCCTGGCACTCTTTCAGAAGGGTAGAGTGGGGAAAGAAGGAAAAGATGCTAACTGCAGTTCCTTCCAGTGAATATTTTTGGGAGGGAGGAGGAAGGGAATAGTCAGCAGGGCACCAAGGACACTCAATCCGGGGAAGCCCCTGTGACATCAGTGCACTCCGAGTCCCACAGTGCCTCAGTGTATGCCACTGTGTCCCGGATAACCCGGGGGTGTGACCAATTAGCCTCTCTCACCTCTCGGGGGTTCCATTTCATGCTGCCTCTGCTTTTACTCTTTTTCCCCATTATCCCTGCGCAAAGGCATGTCCTCCAGACAGGGCCAGATTTACATCTCAGGAGCCTGTAGGCACAGAAATCTGAAATGCCCCCCCCCCATTGGCCATCTCCACAATGCTCCAAATCTCTACATTACCCCTCATCTCCATATTGCCCTCACATTGCCCCCATCAGTTCCACATTGCCTTCACATTGACCCATCATCTCAACATTACCCCCATTAACTCAATATTGCCCCCATCAGCTCCAGATTGTCCACATCAGCTCCAGTTTGCCCCATCAGCACCATATTGCCCCATCAATTCCACATTGCCCCCATACTGCCCCATCATCTCAACATTGCCCTCATCAGTTCCACATTGCCCCCATCAGCTCCAGATTTCCCCCATCAGTTCCATATTGGCCTCACATTGCCCCATCATCTCAACATTGCCCCCATCAGCTCAACATTGCCCCCATCAGTTCCAGATTGCCCCCATCAGTTCCACATTGGCCTCACATTGCCCCATCATCTCAACATTGCCGCCATCAGCTCCACTTTGCCCTCAACAGCTCCATATCGGCCTCACATTGCCCCATCATCTCAACATTGCCACATCAGTTCCACATTGCCCTATCAGCTCAACATTGCCCCCCATCAGTTCCAGATTGCTCCATCAGCTCCAGCTCCAGATTGCCCCCATCAGTTCCAGATTGCCCCCATCAGTTCCATATTGCCCCCATCAGTTCCATATTGCCCCCATCAGTTCCATATTGCCCCCATCAGCTCCATATTGCCCTCACATTGCCCCATCATCTCAACACTGCCCCCATCAGTTCCACATTGCCCTATCAGCTCAACATTGCCCCCATCAGTTCCAGATTGCCCCATCAGCTCCAGCTTGCACCCATCAGCTCCATATTGCCCTCACATTGCCCCATCATCTCAACATTGTCCCCATCATCTCAACATTGCCCTCATATTGCCCCATCATCTCAACATTGCCCCCATCAGCTCCATATTGCCCACACATTGCCCCCTTTAGCTCAACATTACCCCCATCAGTTCCACATTGCCCCCATCATCTCAACATCGCCCCCATCAGCTCGAGTCCAGCTCCAGATTGCCCCCATCAGTTCGATTGTCACCATCAGTTCCACATTTTCCCCATGAGCTCCATATTGGCCTCACATTGTCCCATCAGCTCCACATTGCCCCCATCAGCTCCACACTAAGCCTCACATCCCCCCCTCCATCCGTTTCCTACTTCCCTGGTGGTCCAGTGGCAGGAGAGATCTGTGCTTCTGCACAGACCTGTAGCTGTTGAGCTCCCACGTGGTCTTCTCTTTAGTAATGCAGAGCGCTGGGAGATGATGCCATCTCCCAGTGCTCTGCATTTTTAATAAATGGGGAAAAACAAATAATAATAATAATAATTTAAAAAATTGTTTTCCCAGTTTTGGCGCCCCTCCACTGCTGCGCCCTAAGGCGGCTGCCTAAACTGCCTTATGGTAGAACCGGCCCTGCCTCTGGTGGTCAAAGGGTTAAAGAAGAAGTAATACCTCCTACAATAACCCTCCACTAACATTATGGCCTGAATCTCCTAATGGCGCCTAAGAACTTTGCCTCTGCACATCACATAACATCTCCAATCAGTCCTGGATGCCACGTCCATACAGCCAGACATGAAAGCTGTTAGCAGGATCATAGGACACAAACTCCACCCACTGCATATGGTAATCTTAAGCTTTTAGAGACCAAACGGGGTGTACAACTTATTTCTTTGCAATCTACTAGATACCCCTCTGGACCGCAAAGGGTTAAACAGGCTCACACATTCTTCTGCATGCTTCAGTTTAAAAAAAAAAAAAAAAAAAAAACTGTCCCACCCACCTCAATGGACATGACATCCAGAACGGACTGGAGATATCGCTTGAACAAAGGCAGCTATTCTGACCATCTTGAGGTAAGTGGGCATTGTTATTATTAGGAGGTGTTACTTCTCCTGTAATAAAATGCAGTGGAGCCACACAAAAGGAAAACCCATGTTTGTGAAGTACAGTTCATACCAATTAACCCTTTGAGTGCCAGAGGGGTACGCAATGCATTGCATACAGTTCTGGCACTCAAAGGGTTAAACTAAAACACTAACTGGGAAGTATCTATAAAGTGAAAATGGAGCAGTTCTGGGACCCCCCCCCCAAAAAAAAAAACAAAAAAAAAACAAAACACCAACAAATAAAAATCTACACTGATTTAAATTGGGCTTTTACTTCACTGAATGGTAGCCATGGCTCCGACGCATTGGGAAGCAATGTGTTGGAGACCTCTCTGGTATTCAGTGGGTTAAAAGCCCCAACTGAATCAATGGAAATTGGCAAACTTATAATTTGTCCCCTACAGCATAGCAGGTGTGCTCTAGAATGGCTTAATTTACCTTTAACCCTTTGTGTGCCAGAGGGGTGCACAACACATTCCTTCACGATGCGTTGCATACCATTCTGGCATTCAAAGGGTTAAACATAAGGCCCATATTCATAAAAGCAAAAGGGAGTTATTCTGGAGTAAACCAACTGCACCATAGGGGAAATATAAAATCTATTAAATTGCGCAATTAATTTAAGACATGCATTGGAAACCTCTCTAATAGTCAAGGGGTTAACCCTTTGAGAGAGGGGTATGTAACGCATTCCTCTACAATGCGTTGTGTACCTCTCAGACACTCAAAGAGTTAAACAGCTCTATTCAGGTGCATGGGACTTTAGGAATGTTCCGTATGGTGCAAATGGTTTACTCTACAATAACTCCAAACATGGGCCATTGGGTTTCAGCTAGGGGTGTTGGTACATACTGGCTGAAGGGGCTAAAGCTCCAAGTCTCACTCTTACAGCCCTGGGCCTTGCTGCCAGATTAGGGCATGTTACGGTGCTAATCTCTCTAATATAATTGTGCAATTGGCTGTGAACAGCACTTATAATGCATTATTAATTCTTTTGGGACTCTACCAACTCACTTTGTTTCAGCCTTGACAATCTAAAGGGTATACACACAAAGAAAGAGTGTAATGAAAGCCCATTGGAACAAGATAAGGAAAACATGGTCATGAAAGTAGAAATCTGTGATGAAATAATAATCACAATAAAGACTGCCTTTGTTATACTATGTTACGTTCCCAAATCAAATTATTTGTAAACTAAACAGAACACGATTCTCTATGCTGTAGAAGCTGGTAAGTCCCTCTGCACCAAATGCACAGTAAAGTGAAGGCAACACACCAAATATATGTGATGATGAAATGTAATTGTTATAATGGACAACATTTCAGTGCAAGAGACGAATTATGTCACAGTGCCTTCTAGTGAAAGAACGTAACATTGATGTGGAAAAAATCTAAAAAATGTGAAATTCATCCCAAAAACAGTCAAGTGAAATCTTCCTTCCTGTTTTTCTGGATCACGGCTAAGTGAGACCACCTTCCAGTCAATCAGCAGGCAGCGAAGTGGTTAATATACTGTGCTTTAACCACTGAATCCATGACTAATCTTTGGGAAGGTTGGGGGGAGTAAAGTGAAGGGCAGGGTCACCGGCAAACAGATTCCTCCCCCACTCCAAAGCTGGTCTATCTGCAAGTAATAATTTGGCTGCCATTGATTTGTCTGTGTGTGCAAGCACTGGTGTGACAGGAGATAGGAAGCAGACAGCAAGGAGGGGCAAGACAGCAACAGATCAATGATAGTTACAGCTGTACTACCACTTATTAACACTCGCTGAATAAATCCATCCCGCAGGAAAAGGGTTAATGAATTTTTAAATTACAGAAGGTTTTCACTTGACTGGAATGCCATTCATTGGGAAAAGAACATCAAGAAAACCACTAACTTTATTTTTAATGGTAATAATGTGGTCTATTATCCATTTCATACACTATTAGCTGAACAGTTAACAGGGATAATAACATACCACGGGCCTTATTTAATAAGCTAAAGAGATGCAATTTTGGATGGGACCAAACGCACCAAAGGGACAACTACAAATCCCCAATTCCCACAGATTTAAAGGGGGTTTTTAACCAGTGGTGGACAACAGGCGCCATGCGGCCCTCAGAGGCTTCTCCTGCGTCCCCCAGTCTGTTCACTGGTACAGTGACTACATAATTTTCCGCTGCCTAATCATACACCCTTTTTTCAACCCAAAAAGCACCTGTCCTCACTTACTTTTGCCTCAGTACATACCGTCCGTTCTAATTAAACGGTCTCACATTAACCCCTTGGGTGCTGCAGATTTCCCCAAAGCATTGTTTTGAAATGCATTGTTGCACCCAAGAGGTCAATCTATAGTTATCAACTCACTCTAATGTGCAGCCCTTTGGTAGGTTTAAATATTTCAGTACCAGAGAGGTATGCAAAGCATTGCTTTGTAATGCTGTGTGTACCCCTCTGGAACTCTTTAAGAGGTCTCCCTTGTTTGGCCAGTCCCTCTTTGATATCCAAATCCCACTGTCCCCTCTCTTAAGGGGATCATACTATGTGTTGTGTATATAAGTGTATCACATTGCTCCACAGCAATAAAACTAATTTATGTTTCGATAAACTGTTTATAAATTAGTCTGCATAAATAAAAATTTGTCTGCTCTAAATCCTTTATTCAGTTACACAAAACGGAGACAATAATAGATCATGAAATAACCTACAAATTCTTGATAGTGCCCCACCCACTGGCCACACCCCCACAGCAACCCCACCTAAAGCAAAAGTGTCCTTGTTTGGCCAGCTGAAATGTTGGGAAGTATGACATATGGCGGGGGCATTTTTTCTTTCGTGGGCCACATGATCAGAAAAGAGGATTTTAGGCTTACCTGTTAAATCCTTTTCTCTTAGTCCATACAGGTTACTGGTAACTTTGGGTAGGCGATCAGCCCCTTTAAGTAGTCAGGAACAATTCTGAGAAGTGACTGCTGCGTGGAGCCTACCTCCTCTTCTTAGCATGCAGCTAGCCAATCCCCAACCAGTAAGATTTGCAGACTAACTATTGACTAGGTAGTAAGAAGGTAAAGGAAGACTCCTATGAGCATGAACCCGAAAGGACCCCCAAGTTCTGCCACAGGAGAGCCAAGCATGGTCCATTGACAGGGTGGGAGACCAGTAACCTGTATGGACTAAGAGAAAAGGATTTAACAGGTAAGACTAAAATCCTCTTTTCTCTGTCATCCAATACAGGTTAGTGGTAACTTTGGGATGTCCAACCATTGAGTTTCCCAGAGGCGGGAAGTAAGGCAAGGACCAGACGCAAGGCCCCCAAAGTCACCAGAGCACCAATGAACCAACAGATCATGAATAGCTCAACAATAACCACAAAGTGTCAAAGGACACAGAACAGACCCCAGGAACTGTTACACAGCACACTGAACTAGAGCCAACAGGGCTCAAACAAAGTGAAAGAGTACTGAGAGACTAATGAGATCCTAGACAGGCAAAGCTTTCTCCAGGATCTTTCTCCCAAAACTGGCATCATCCGATGCCAGCACATCCAAACAGTAGTGCTTCGAGAAGGTATGAACAGATGACCAAGTGGCCGCCTTGCACAACTGATCAGCTGAGGCCTGATTCTTGTAGGTCCA
This sequence comes from Rhinophrynus dorsalis, assembly GCA_037306005.1. Taxonomy (NCBI): domain Eukaryota; kingdom Metazoa; phylum Chordata; class Amphibia; order Anura; family Rhinophrynidae; genus Rhinophrynus; species Rhinophrynus dorsalis. Next base: position 221,703,097 of record CM074722.1, read on the forward strand.
AGATGCCCCAATAGACCTTGTAGAATGAGCCATGACCCGAAAGGGAACAGGCTTCTTCCTAAGTTCGTAAGCCTTATGAATAGAGGACTTGATCCAAGAAGCAATGGTTACCTTGGAAGCAGGCTTCCCTGCCCTGGGACCCTCAGGAAAAAAGAGTGTCAAACTGCCTTAATGGCTCAGTGCAATGCACACAGAACTTGAGACAATGCACAACATCCAACAGGTGAAGATCCTTCTCCTTGTCAGAACCAGGGTTAGGGCAGAAAGAAGGAACCACAATCTCCTGATTAATGTGGAACTCAGACACCACTTTCGGGAGAAACGCTTGTGAAGTGCGAAGCACTGCCTTGTCCTTGTGAAACACCAAAAACGGTGGCCTACAAGACAGGGCATGCAGCTCCGTAACACGGCGAACAGACACGATCGCCAGGAGAAAAGCCATCTTCCACGTCAGCAGACGGAGAGGCATAGTGGCCAATGACTCAAAGGGAGGGCCCTGAAGGATGCCCAAAACCAAGTTAAGGTCCCACTGAGGAGCGGGAACCTTAAACACAGGATGGGTATGAGCAATGCCTTGGAAGAAAACCTTGACATCAGGAAGAATAGCAAGGCGCCTCTGAAAGAAAATAGAAAGAGAAGTCTGAACCTTAAGAGAACTCAGACTGAGACCCTTATCCACACCATCCTGAAGGAAGGAAAGGACCGTAGGAAGATCAAAATCCTGAGACAGGTCCCTATCAGCACACCAAGATAGGAAGGTAGATCAAACACGATGGTAGGCCTTAGAGAAAAACGGCTTATGGGCACTAAGCATAGTAGCCACCACACCAGAAGAAAATTCTTTTTTCTTCAAAATTGAGGATTCAATCTCCATGCCGTCAAAGCCAGACGAAGAAGCTCCAGAAACCAAGCCTGCCGAGGCCATTACGGAGCAATCAGAATGACTGGGCAGCGCTCCAGTAGCAGTTTCCGTAGCACCCTGTGCAACAGGGGAATGGGAGGAAAGATGAATGCCAGAGGGAAATTCCACAGAATCGACAAGGCATCTACTGCTAGAGCCAGGTATCCATCCAGCGAGAGCAGAAAGTTGGAATCTTCCTGTTGTGTCTTGTTGCCATCAGGTCGATGCACGGAAGACCCCACAACTGGACAATGAGGTCGAACACCTCTTGATGCAGTTCCCACTCTACTTTGTCCAGTGTGTGTCGACTGAGGAAGTCTGCCAGAACGTTGTCAATGCCAGGGATATAAACTGAGGAAATGGCAAGGACATGCCCCTCTGCCCAGGACAAAATAGCCTTGACCTCTAGCCAAGCTGTGAAACTTCTTGTGCTGCCTTGCTTGTTGATGTAGGCTACCACTGTGGCGTTGTCCGACTGTACCCTGACCGGGCAATCCTCCAGCTGTCTTGTCCAATGTCGCAGGGCATAAAAAAAAAATCGCCCGAAGCTCCACGACATTGATGGGAAAGAGAGATTCTTTCTGGGACCACCGGCCCTGAGCATTCAAGTCCCCATCTTGAGAGGCTGGCATCTGTTGTCACTGTTGTCCAGAATAGCACTAGGAAGGGCCTGCCTTTCAGACACTGTTCAGGTTGAGCCACGACGAGAGGCTCAGCTCCACGTGAAGAGGGAGAGATAGGGACCTCTCCAGGAGATCCGGTTGACCCCTTCACGCCAGGATTAGAAACCTCTGAAGTTCCCTGGTATGAGCCATGGCAAACGGAACCACTTCTATGGTGGAAATGAACTTCCCCACCAGGGGTGACAACATCTTGGCTGGAACCGGATCCTGAGACAGGACAGCTTGGACCTTCAGTGCTATCTGATGAGCCACTTTGTCCGTGAGAAACACCATCCCTCTCTGGGTGTTGAAAAAGTGGCCCAGAAACACCATCTTCTGTGAGGGAGCAAGGTCTGACTTGTCCAGATTGATGATTCACCTGTGACAGGACAAAGCATGAATGCAATTCTGCACCTGCTGATGAAGGAGTTCCAGAGAAGATGCCTTCAGAAGGAGATTGTCCATGTACAGGCTAACTCTGATGCCGTCCCGATGGAGGATGGAAATTAATGCTCCCAGGACTCTGTTGAAGACTTAAGGAGCCGTGGTCAGGCCAAAGGGGAGGGCTGAAAACTGGAAGTGCCCTCGGTCGCAAGCAAAGCAAAGAAATTGCAGACTCTCTGGATAAATGGTGATGTGCAAATAAGCATCCTGAAGATCCAGCAAGGCCAGAAATTCCCCAGGGAATATGGCAGCTATCACTGTGCGGAGTGACTCCTGGCAGAATTGGGACCTGACCACAAAGGAATTGAGATCCTTCAAAGCCAAAATGGGACCGCAGCCGCCACCCTTCTTGGAAACCACAAAGAGATTGGAGTAGAATCCCAACCCCTGTTCCTGAGGAGGAACAGGTTCCAAGACCGCCTTGTCCAGAAGGGCCTGAATGGCTCCCTCGAAAAGGCGGCGCTTTTCTGCTCCCAGAGGAGAGTGAGAAGAGAATGTCCGAGAAGGAGGAAGGGAGGTGAAAGGGATCCTGTACCCCGTAGTCACCACCTGCAAGACCCACGGGTCCGCCACAGAGGCCACCCAAGCTGAGAGGTAGGGGCATAAGTGGCCACCTACCTGCGGGTGGAGACCCGGATTTGGAGAGTCATGAAGAAGGAGGTTTGGAAGCCTTGGGCTTAGTGGAGGACTTGGACCTCCATTGCTGCTTAGGCTTGGATGAGGCACCTTGGGTCACCTGGTGCAAGTCAGTCTGAAAGGGACGAAAAAGCAATTTCCTTTTGACAGGTCCCTTCTTCCTCTGGACCACTGTGCGCTGTCAGTCCCTTTTGTAGCCGTCCGGTAATATTTCTGGCGACTAGCACTACTAAGCAGCTAGTCGCCAGATAAAGACTTAATTAATGTAATGTTTTTGCGGGGTGGTAGTTACCCTTTAAGAGATCAGAGAAGTAATACCTTCCACCATTACAGGAACTGGCACAGATCAAAGGAGAAATACCTGCCACCATGACAGGAACTGGCACAGGTCAAAGGAGAAATATTTTACACCATTACAGAAACTGGTACAGGCCAAATGAGAAATACCTTTCCCCATTACAGGAACTGGCACAGGCCAAAGGAGAAATAACTTCCACCATTACCGGGACTAGTACAGGTCAAAGAACTTCCACCATTACAGAAACTGATGTGCCATCACCCTCCCTCCCCCATCCCCCACTCAAAAAAAAAAGAAAGAAAAACTTCCATCATTATAGAATCTGGAATGGCACAAATGAGGAAATAGCTTCCAACATTATACAGATACAGCTCAAATGAGATAAATAACATCTGCCATTAAAGTATCTGGAACAGCTCAAATGGAAAAATTACTTCCAGTATTACAGGAATTGATGAGGCTCAACTGAGAAAGGAATGTTCACCATTACAGGTCCTGAGAGTCCACCTGAGAAAAGAAAGTCCACCATTAAACAAACTGACATGGCCATAAAAAATAAAAACAGATTTCAACATTACAGGTTTTGGCACAGCCCAACTGAGAAAATATCTTCCACCATTACAAGAACCAATGTGGGACAACTAAGGAATGATTGGCCACAGCCTAACCAAACCAAGAACTAACAATACTACACTTAACTGACATTGGCCCGTTCTGGAATTCTGGAAGATAGAGCTGTAAATTCTGGAACAACTGCATCACAGGGGATAAATAAAAATACCCTTTTATTTATTTAAAAGGAGCTTTCAACCCCATCATTGCTTGAGAAGTCTAAAATCAATTGTAAAGCAATGCACTGGAGACCTCTCAAGCATTTAAGGAGTTAAACTCCCAATTTAAATCAATGTGTATTTGTCTGACACAGCCAAACTGAGAAAAGAACTTCTACTATCCCAGAAGCTGGTTCATCTAGAGTTCTCTGTTGTTGGAGCTGACTTGGTAAGACTAAGATGTTTTCTACTGTCATTATGGCAACTGGATTAGACAAAAAGTATGGTAGGGGGAAGCTTCTGATTACAGAAGCAGGCTTGGCTACACTGGGACAGAGACTGCACCCTGGGTAGGATACTTTCCTATAGAGCCTCCTCACTTCAAGGGCAGGCTCATTCCTAGTTGAGCATCTCTGACTAGCTCTTTCCATATGCAAAAAAACCCGTGGGATTGGTCACCCTAAGGGTAACAGGGGAATCCAGACATGGACCCCTTACTCACAATGCCTAGAGAGATCAGCTGCACCTCACTGATGAGGCCCAACAAGGCAGAAACGTACGTCTGGGGTTGGCGGTTTCTCTTGTTCAGAGAGGAATTTCCTGGCACTTAGTGGCTGGACTGCCTTTTCGTAGGATCAGTATGATGTGCTTTGGGATATTTCCTCTCTGTGAAAGGCACTAGTGAGATAAGAGAGATTGCACCCTGGGTAGGATACTTTCCTATACAGCCTCCTCACTTCGAGGGCAGGCTCGTTCTTAGTTGAGCATCTCTGACTAGCGCTTTGCATACACCGGGAATGGAACAGCCATCATTACAGGAGATGGTTCAGCAAAACTAGACTGTTCTGATTGTGTAAACCGAATCAGCCAAGCTGAGAAGAAATTAGCAATTATTGTAGAAGCCAACACAGCCAAACTGAGAAAATAACCACCAATGTTTTACATTTTATAGAAAAAAAGATACAAATACCTATAATCAATAAAACACCTTTGGAAAATGATTAGAGAGACCACAGGTGAAGACACCTAATGGACTAACAAGAAAGTAGTTAATTTTCTACTTCTCGCTAGTCTACTTTTGGTCACTTTTACAAAGGTCCATTAAAAGGAATGATCTCTTATAAAATTAGGTGTTAAGGGCACATTTATTCACACATCACTGTAAGGGTAAGCCATGATGACCGAAAAGAGCAGCACACTTTATGTAAAAGCACAGGGTTTATGATGTAAACTCCCTTGTGTCATCTTGATGTTCTGAACGGTGATACACAGAAGCATGGAGAAGTCACTCGATTCCTTAAGCCTCCTTCCCAAGTAGACAGGTATCCTAATTATCTCACAGCTCTATCTGCTCAGAGAAAAGAGATAGCAGGAGCATTAAAGGAAACAGAGGTGGAGAACAAGAGTGAGCAGGGGGAGGTGCTGTCAGGTTTCTTTCCGCCTTTTCAAGCTGTCTTAGCAGCGCTGACATCCCAGCTGTGACACCTTTCAGGCTAGTTAATTAGAATCATGTCACCAAGTTAATGTGCTCTGACTGGACTGTGATGGACTATTGTCCCTCCCGCCTCCTTCATTGTTTCCTGTATCTCATCTCTCCAGCTTTTTCTTTGGTTTTTCTACATGTGGAAATACAGTCTGTCTTTATACAGATTTTGAGATACAGGGCCCCCTGTCCACAAAGTAGTACACACTGACCTACCATGGGTTAAAAGAGTGTCTCTATTTATTTTACAAACATCAGCTCACATACGCTGAGCAGAGGATTATATATCACCTGTAGCTGCTCTGTGGATGCAGATGTGATATTTGCACTCTATATCAAGCCTCCCATCCTAATATTAACTAAGAAAAAAGAAAACACAAAACCAGCAGCGATATCTCAACTGTGCTGATATTATGTGTCCCAGTGGCTTCTTACTACAACTGGTGTTCCTGCTGCTGCTCTCAGCTCCCATATAAAAGCCTTGGAAAAACACATGGAATATCAAAGGGTTTCGGTTCCAACACATGGGAACAAAACATATTCTGGCTTTTGTAGCTTGTGCCAGGAGCATGCTGAGACAACCCCTTTTACAGGCAGCTGTGTCACCTCTATACCCTACAAAACCTGGGCTGAAAACATTCATTAAAAGGACAAATAATGAGATCAGAACAAGAATAGGACAGAGAGAGAGCCAATTCACTTGTTAACCTCTTTCTTGGAGAATGTGGCCTCTCAGTAGTGACTCACAGGCAGCTTTTTGACTTGGGGGAATACAAGTTTTTCTTGCTCATATAGGAGATCAGAAACACTCATTTCCATTGTGAGCTGAAAAACATAATACTTTATGTAGCCAGGACAAGTGAAAGGCTTCAGAACCTCCAAGCCAGCTGAGTTGTCCATCGCCTGTTTCTTGAAGTCTTTTCAAGAAATTCTCTAGCAGCTGCAAACTGTACTGCTTCTTCTTTTGTAGTGATAACTTTGTTTTACACGGGGGCCCAAATAATTAAAATCCCACCAGACTTTCAATCCTATATGAATCCCAACACAGCCATCGTCATTATTGGAGTGAAGATTCATGCTCATCTGCTATCAAACTCCTTTAAATAGAATCCTTACTTACCATCAGATGCTAAACAGAGAACACCAAAGATGCAGATCTGTCACCATCAGAAACTGGAAATGAGTCTGAGAAAACACATTTACTATAAGAATATGTACAGCCAAGGCATTTATACCAGCAGAAAGGCTCCCATTGGACCAGATCTGCTGAGCTAGAAGGTGCAGCACTTTGCAGCCTGGATGATAAACTAGACAGCCAATTCAGCAGCTCATAAAATGGGCCCAGCAGTTGTCTGTCTGAACTGGACCTGAATGGAAAGTCTTGCAGTTTAGATTCCACAGGTGGCAGGCAATCCCCATAAGCAACAAAAGTCCCGTGTCTCATGCTTAAAGCTCAGGGTCTTATTGTCAGCTTGTGGCATGTAATCAGGCCAATTTCCTTTAAAGTAATGGTGAAATTGAGCTGTACAGTGAATTAATGATATATTAGGTTGGCCGAAGCCCTGGGTATTTTGGGAACCTAGCAACTTCAATTACTAAGTTCAATCATTCTCAACAGGCCAGTGTAGTCCAACCACAGTTCACTGTTACACCACTATTAGAAAGTAGTAAAAAACAAGGCAGGCGCTGCTGTAAAAGACGCATTTATGTAGCACTTGGATATATATCTCAGGACACAGGTACTCTGCAAAACGTTATAAATAGATGACAAATGTACGCACAAAAGATTAAGACATAACATGAGAGTGCAATGGACTAACTGTAGAAGAATGGAGAGAAACAGTGAAAATGGAGGGAATACATTCCAGGTCTTACTCACTAATGAAAAGAGTAACATTTTTGGAGTAAACCAAGTGTGCCACAGGGGAAAAAGTGAAATTCCCATTGAGTTAAGTGGTGTTTAACCCTTTCAGTGCCAGAGAGGTCTTCAACAAATTGCTTGGCAATGTGATGACACCCCTCTGGCACTGAAAGGGTTAACCCATTCAAACCAAGATAAGTCTCAACACACCGCTCCACAATACACTAGACACCTCTCCAGCAATTTAAGGGGTTAAAAGCCTCCTTTAGAGCAAAGGAACAATGAGGAATTGTTATTTCTCCCTTTGGTGTAGATTGTTTGCTGCAGAATTGCTACTCTTGTCTTCAGTGAACAATGTCCAGTGTGTATAAAAGTGGAGCAACACTGGAGCAAACCAACTGCACCACAGGGGACACCTAGTATTCAAATCTAATTTAAATGGGACTTTTAACCCCTCAAAGCAATGAGCCGGATGGATACCTCTCTAGTGCTCAAGGGTTTAAATAGCTGAGGGAATTTTCAGAGCTGTGGTGCAATTGGTTTGCCCCAGCATTACTCTACTTTCCCTTAACCCTTTGAGTGCCAGAGGGGTAGACAAGTAATTGCTTTGCAATGTGTTGCGTACCCCTCTGGCACTCAAGGGGTTAATATGAAAGGCCAAATGTAGATAAAATAAAACGAACCAACATATGAATTGACTCATATAAATGGACTTCAAAGGGATAGTAATGGATTATTTTTATAAAATGTAATATTGTAGATATTAAAAAAATAAATCAATTGATGCCAGTTCAGTCTCTCAGACTTGTATAGTTTGAGAGAGATAAGGTTCTAAAGCTCTCCCCTCCCCTTTCACAGACGTTAGCCTCTAGCTGACAGAAGCAGACTCTGGTCCCGGGACCGGCTGGAGGCTGCAAAATGGTGATATAGCGGTATCTAAAAAGAAATACTTAATTGGAAAGGCCTACAAAGTGTGCCTAGTTTGCAAGCACACTTTGTAGACCGTTCCAATGAAGTATTTCTTTTTACATAGAGCTATTTCGGATCTGCTGAAGAGCCGATGGCCGGTCTGCTTCTGTCAGCTAGAGGCTAACGTCTGTGAAAGGGGAGGGGAGAACTTTAGAAGCTTATCTCTCTCAAACTAAATCAGTTTGAGAGATTGGACTGGCATCAATTGATTTATTCTTTTAATATCTACCATATTACATTTTATAAAAATAATCCATTACTATCCCTATAAGGGCCTTAAGTTCAAAGAAAAGCATAGTACTGGAATTCTGGGACAAATCAGCTCTTCCACAGGGGAGAAACATTGATGTAAATGAGTGGTTTAACCCCTTGATGCTAATAAGGTCTCCAGTGTATTGTAAAGCAATGCTTTAGAGACTTCTCTAGCATTTAAAGGGATAATAATACTTAAAATGTAAAAAAATATATGTTGTAGGGTTTATACCCCTGAGTAAAACAAGGGCACTCCCACTGCTGAGAGATATTTTATTAAAAAATTATAACAGCTCAAACTTGAATTTTTTAGGTGCAATGTCACAGTGGCCTGAAAATTTACAGCAGCGCTGTTGCTACACCATCCTACTGTAAATTCAGGCCACTGATATTGCACCTAAAAATTCAAGTTTGAGCTGTCTTAATTTTGTAATAAAATATCACTCTGAGGTGGGAGAACCCCTGTTTTATTCGGCAACAAGCCCTACAACATATATTTTTTTTTACATCTTAAGTATTACTATCCCTTTAAGGGGTTAAAAGCCCAATTTAAATCAATGGGAGTTTTAAGAATTGTTACTTGTCACCTACGGTGCTGCTGACTTGCCACAGAATGACTCCCTTATGCTTTTGAACATAAGGCCCTGTGTGACTGACAGTGAGTTTGCAAAACGGACAGAAGAAGTAAGGACAGGAGGTTGTTTGAGCCCTGTGAGGTCTACAGGGGTGGCCCATCCGTCACATGAGCTATACTCTGAGGCGAAAGAGCTCAGCATAGTCGACAAAAGGTCGCTGATTCTGCCAGACTGCGTTCCCCTGCTCTTGCACTTAGCAAATGTGTTTTCTTCCCTCCCACTCCTTCAATGTCACCAGAGAGAGCTGTGGTGGTGCTTCTCCAACAAATAAATAGAGATCTGTATACAGGAAAAGGAATTCGGGAGGCAAGAAGGCCTCACCTCCCATCAGACCTGCTCATGTCTCCCCGGTAGTGAAAGCTCTCCCCGGTAGTTAATTAGAAACGTGTCACTAAGTGAATGCAGCTCTGCCTGGGCTCTGACAGACGCTCACCTCTGACACTGGGGGTCCGAGAGACAATCCACATCAAACTACTGCAGTGTGACCCTTTTAACACAAAGAGTAAACTCGCAGCACATCCAGTTGAAGCTCATTAAAACTGTCTACTCTCTGAGCATCCCATTAACCTCTTCGTTCAAGAAAAAAAAAACAAAAAAAAAAAAACAAGTGATTTTTCTCCCTTCTCTGCAGCACCTAATTAATACTCTGCAATAGGAACAATATAATATGACCTTCTTGTGTTTTCAGTCTCCAAAGGAAAGAAAAAGAGGAAAGAAGACATTTCCTAAGGGGTAGTGATATTGCCAAAAAGGTACAATAGCTACATCTGTGATAAAGAGGGTTAACAAAGACAATGTTAACTTCCATTCTGATATATATGTACAGAAAAAAATTGCATACATATTCAAATTAGAAGACCGCTTCACAGATTTTTAACTTCTTGGATGCTAAAGATGTATCCAACTGTCTGCAAGGCAATGCTTTGGAGATGTCCAGAAATGTGACATAGTGAGCATTATGGGCCTTAAGTAGAAAGCTAAAGATATACAATTTTGGAGCAAACCAACTGTACAATGGGGGGATGTTTTAACATTTCTGTTAATTTAAAAGAGGATTTTAGTCTTACCTGTTAAATCCTTTTCTCTTAGTCCATATAACTCACAGGTGCTATGGGGAGGCGACAGCTCCTCCCAGTGGGCTGAAACAATTCTAGAAAAAGTGCAGGGTGGAGCCTCCCCTTCCTCCATCTCAGGCTACACCACTAGCCCTGCCTCAGACAGACTTTTGAAAAACCTACTAAGTAGGACAGTAAGAAGGAAGAAAGGATAATTCCTGTGAGCAATGAACCCAAGAGGACCCCCACGTCCAGCTACAGGAGACCCAGTATGTTCCCCTTCACTGGGTGGGTGACCTGTGAGTTATATGGACCAAGATATAAGGATTTACCAGGTAAGACTAAAATCCTCTTTTCTCTGTCGTCCAATATAACTCACAGGTACCATAGGAATATAGCAACATTGAGCTCCCATGGTGGGAGGTGGGAAAGGACCGAGCACCGGTCTCCATGATACCAGAGTTCCCATGGACTATCCAGGACACAGAACAGCCTAAACTCACTAAGTGTCAATGGAGACTGAATAACCAATAACACAGCACACAAGAACAAGATCCAACAGGGTTCAAACATCTAAAGGGCTATAAGGCACAGGAATGATAAAGTCCTAGACAGGCAAAACTGCCCCCAGAACTTTCCTGCCAAAGCCGGCTTCAGCCGAAGCCAAAACATCAATATGGTAGAGTTTGGCAAAGGTGTGCATAGAAGACCAAGTGGACGCCTTGCCCAGCTGTTCAGCAGAGGCCTGATTCTTGTAGGTCCAAGAGGCCCCAACAGACCTGGTGGAAGTGTGTTGTAATACAGAAAGGAACTGGTTTCTGCCTAAGTTCATAAGCCTTGCGAATGGTAGACTTAATCCAGGACGCAACAGTGAGCTTAGACGCAGCCATACCAGCCCTAGGATCCTTACGGAAAGACTCAGTACAGTGCACACAGAACTTAAGGCGTGTACCAGATCCAACGAGAGGAGATTCCTCTCCTTGTCAGATTTGGAGTTAGGACAAAAGGAAGGCACAACAATCTCCTGATTGATGTGGAACTCAGAGACCTGAGAGGTATGAAGGACAGCCTTATCCTTGTGAAAATCCAGGAAAGGTGTTTTGCAGGACAAGGCCTGCATTTCACCTACTCTGCTGACAGAGTCCACAGCCAGAAGAAAGGCCATCTTCCACGTCAGAAGACGCAGAGGAATGGTAGCCAAGAATTCAAAGGGAGGCCGCTGCGAGACTCCCAAAATCAAGTTAAGGTCCCACTAGAGAGTGGAAGCCTTATAAGCAGGGAAAGCATGAGTGATGCCCTGAAGGAAGACTTTGATATCAGGCAAAATAGCAATGCATCTCTGAAAGAAGACAGAGAGCTGAGGACTGAACCTTCAATGAACTAAGGCTGAGCCCTTTGTTCACACCGTCCTGTAAAAAGAACAGGATTACCTGTGAAAACAGGTCCCTGTCAACACACCACGAACAGAAAATGGACCAAAACATATGGCAGGCCTTGGAAGAGACCTTTTCCTTGCCTGAATCATGGTAGAGACCACCTCAGAGGAATAGCCTTTCTGCCTTAAGATGGCATTGTCCAACTGGACGCGGCCTGGACAAACCCTCAGTGGAGAGGACCAGTACACCAGAGCGTGATGAATCGCCCTGAGAGCCAGGACATTGATGGGCTGAAGGGTCTCCTCCATATTCCATCTGCCCTGACCCCCAGGTGACCCAGGACAGCTCCCCAGCCACTGCGGCTAGCATCAGTTGTCACCAGGGTCCAATCAGGAACGACAAAGGGCTTCCCCTTCTTCAGGTTGGATCTGTCCAGCCACCAAAGTAGATCCTGTCGCACATACTGAGGAAGAGAGACAAGGAGTTCCAAGAGACCCGGATTCCCACACCAAGCTCGGATGGTGAACCATGGAGTATGGGACCGCCTCCATGGTGGACACCATGTGGCCCGTCAGATGAGAACTTGCACATGGGAGCTGAGGTCCGCTACATGGCCCGGGACACATGATGCATGATCTGTTGGATAGAATCCTCGGTCAAGAAAACCATCCCTTGGCAGGTGTCAAACCGGAGATCAAGGAAGACCAAGATCTGAGAGGGAATCGGAGATGATTTCTCCATATTCAAAATCCACCCGTGGCGGAGGAGAATCTGAGCACAGTACTGAATCTGCTGGTCCAGGAGTTCCCTGGATGGTGCCTTCAGCAGAAGGTTGTCCATGTAGGGAGACACCTGAATCCTCAGGGTGTACAGGTAGGCAATCAATGCCCCTAAGACCTTTGTGAACACCTGAGGAGCAGTAGTGGGCATGAAGGGCAGAGTGGTGAACTGGAAGTGCCTCAAAGAGTAAGTGAACCTGAGGTACCTCTAACTGCTCGGATAAATTGGAACATGCAGGTAGGCATTCTGCAGATCCAGAGAGGCCAGAAATTCTCCTGGATACATAGTTGCGATGGCAGAGCGCAAAGACTCCATCTTGCAGTGAGTAGTCACCACAAAAGAGTTGAGATCCTTGAGGTCCAAGATGGGGCGACTGCTGCCATCCATCCCTCTTGGGAACCACAAAGAGGTTTGCACAAAAACCTAAACCTCTATCTTGAGGAGGTACTGTCCAAGAGAGCCTGCACCGCCTTGTTGAAAAGACGCAGCTTTTCCTGGCCTAGAGGAGTTCTTGAATGGAAGAAGAAGAGGCAGGGATGTGAAGAGAATACTGTAGCCTCCTGAAACCACCTGGTAAAACCCACTGATCTGCAACTGAGCCTGCCCAGATGTTTGAAAAATGTTGCAGGTGCCCACCCACAGGGATATGCGAATCAGGATTCTGCGAGTCATGCAGAAGAAGGTTTGGTGCATTGGGGTTTGGTGGAGGGGTATTTTGACCTCCACTGCTGCCTGGGCTTGGTAGCGGAGTGTGGGGTGCTGGCCTGAGACATGCTTGGATTAGGCCTTTGTGCTTCACTTTGGCGGGGACGAAAAGGACGCTACTTCCTCGCCAGGTTAGGGTGTTTGGAGAGCTGGGGCAACAGAATGTTCTTGCCCCCAGTGGCCTCACTGATAATTAGCTTCAGTTCAGGCCCAAAAAGAGATGTGCCCTGAAAGGGGAGAGAAATCAGTCACTTCTTAGATGGAAGGTCAGCAGACCAAATCTTGAGCTACAAGGTGTGTCTGGCAGCAACGGAGAAGGCAGAAGCCTTTGCCGCAAGTCTGACAGCGTCAAAAAGAGCGGCAGTGACATAAGTCTGAGCCTCAGACATGATGGCCAAGAGGGCTAAAAGATCCTCCTTAGGGGCACCCTTATGGATAGCATCAGTAAGTTGATCACCCCAGAGAGCAACAGCTCTAGTGACCCAGACAGAGGCCAAGGTAGGCCTCAGGGCAGCACCTATGGCAGCGATGTTAGACTTCGGAATAGCTTCCAGATTCAGTCATATCCTTGAGTGCAGTGGAATCTTAAAGGCACAGAACTAAAAAAAAAAAAAAAAAAAAAAAAAAAAAAAATTTGTAAAAGTGAATAAAAGTACCCAAAAACATAACAGAAATAAATCTTATAATTTCCACAGGAAAAGTAAAAATAAACCCCAAAACCCAGTGAAACCAGCAGAGAAGGGTTAAGTACCAAAAAAAAAGCAAACCAAGCTACAAAGACATTGGGATCAAACAATTAAAATATCCAACATGAGTGCAGGAGTTATAAGGAACACCAATAAGACCCCTGTAAGGAGGTGAATAGAGGAACAAGTAGACCAAGGCACTCAAAGGGTGGCTCACCTTTTTTGCTAGTCTTCTTTCTTCAGATTACCATTGAGAAGAAAGGAGCCTCAGAGAGACCCCTTTAGGAGAGAGACATGGGTTGCATTATTCTCTCCACAGGGCTGCAAAGGGTCCACAACAGGGGAAACCAGTAATGGTAATCCACCTAATGGGGGAATTTTGACACCCCATAGCTAAGAATAAAATAATAAAAGTACTAAAAACTAAGCAGAACTGTTCTCAGCCACTATCCAGGATCTTGGAACAAGTCTATCTGGGGCGGGGCTAGTGGGGTAGCCTGATATGGAAGAAGAGGAGGCTCCACCCTGCACTTCTCCTAGAATTTTTCCAGCCCACAGGTAGGAGCTGTCACTGACCCATGGTACCTGTGAGTTATATTGGACGAAAAAGAAATGTGCCTTTTGCAATGCACTGGATACATCTCTGGCATTCAAGGGGTTAAAACCCCATTTAGATCTGTGAGAATTTCCATTTGTCCCCTATCGTACGATTGGTATGCTCCAGAAATGCATTATTTACCTTGCCAATTGTGCAATCCACAAGACATGGGCGCTCAAGGTACAGCCTAATTAAATTAATGCTAATAGTGTCTAACCACCTGCTTGCCACTTAGAATAGTTCTCTCTGAATTCCAGTATTTTAGTTGATTGTTGACAATTCATCAGTGACTTCCACTAGGCCCTATAGCTTTTGCACTTCTGTATGAATACAATTCATTATTATTTCTATACTGCTTTGTAGTCCTCAAAATATCCTCCTTTTTTGAATAGCTAAGCAGCTATTATTCCCCATAGTAATTTACACAAAAAAGTGACCCTCACCCATATTAACCCTTTGAGGGCCAGAGTGTGTTGCAATGTTTTGGATACCTCTCTGGCCCTCATAGGGTTAATTTTTGATCATGTGAACTACAACTGCAAAAACTTGGACACCTGTAGCTTAGGAAGACCTGGAGCAATCTTGGTGCATACCAACTGTATGCAGGAAACAACTAAAGCTTTACCCCCTTGAATACTAGAGACCTATCTAGCAATCAATGGGTTAAAAGCCCCATTCAAATTACTGGGAAATTGTACTTGTTCCTGTGGTGCAGTTGGTCTCCTCTAGAATTACACCCTTTTAGCTTCCTGCATAAGTCCCTATATCATGGATGGACAACATGAAGCCCTCCACTTGCTGCCAGTCTATAACTCCTGGAAGGGCCTCACGTTGCCCACCACTGCCTTGTATACAATGCAACTAATTATTATTATTTTATTTATACAAAAATAAAATATATGGATAAAAGAGTGAGTTACCATCACTACTGTACCCTTCTATTCTATAACCTTTTGCAATCTGAAGGAAACACTCTATACAGCATATAGAACAGTTAGTGTTCTATGTATATTACAGGAGGAAGGCCAATACAGCAGGCATCACATATTACCAGTGTATACACCATATAGAACAGCTAGTGTTCTGTGTATATTACAGGAGGAAGGCCAATACAGCAGGCATCACATATTACCAATGTATACACTATAAAGAACAGCTAGTGTTCTGTGTATATTACAGGAGGAAGGCCAGTACAGCAGGCATCACATATTACCAATGTATACACCATATAGAACAGCTAGTGTTCCTATGTATATTACAGGAGGAAGGCCAATACAGCAGGCATCACATATCACCAACGTATACACCATATAGAACAGCTAGTGTTCTATGTTTATTACAGGAGGAAGGCCAATACAGCAGGCATCACATATCACCAACGTATACAGCATATAGAACAGCTAGTGTTCTATGTATATTACAGGAGGAAGGCCAATACAGCAGGCATCACATATTACCAATGTATACAGCATATAGAACAGCTAGTGTTCTATGTATATTACAGGAGGAAGGCCAATATGGCAGGCATCACATATTACCAATGCTACTAGACAGACAACAGCTACATTTGGGCCCATTGTTCTAATTTTCATTGGTTTATAAAAATATTGGGGTACAGAAAGGAGGGTAGATGGAATGAAACTTGGGTACCCCTCTGGCACTCAAGGGGTTAATATATCAGTAAAAGAAATAAAAGGCTACAATAAAATATTACTATTCCTTTACATCTGTATTATTATCAAGACTCTGCCAGTGTACACCAACTAAACAAAATGTTCCAGACACTTCATAAGAGTGTATATGCTTTTATGTAATAGACATTTGCTCTGAATTATCTAGGCTGATGCTGAAGGTTTCACTTCATAGGTTGACAATGTTAAACATGGATGAGCTGTATATCATATATAGCACTAGTAATTTTTGGAAACATTCGCATTCAAAGTTTTTAAAGCCCCCATTTAAAAAGATGGGAATTAAGGAATCATATTTGCTTACTATGGTTCAGTTGGATTGCTGCAGAACTGCCCTTTTTTCTTTGTGCATACAACCATAAGTGTCCTATAGGACATGAAACGCAATGCCGCTCTGATTTCTGCAGGGTCTGGTGAATATTCTCCTACTATCCTGCTTCATCTACATGATGTGATAGTTGCTTGGGTTATATTTTCATGTGACTAGCGCAACATCCTCACCCATAGGAATAGCGCCTTAGAGGCACCAAAGTTGTAGAATGGTGGTGGTGCACTGTCTGTAAATATGTTGGAGGAGGTAGGTTACTGAAAAGGTTACAGAAAGGGTAAAAGTCTACATTGGCAAGAAAGTAAATACTCATGTCTACTTAGGGTGATACAGAAAAGGAAGAGTTTGGCTTAGATTATAGTGATGTACAACAATCAAAAGAAATGGCTGCTATAAAATCCAATAAAATATGTATTGTACCCTTACAATGACAAAAGAACCTTGACATCTACCATCAATGACTCAAGTTTGCAACAACTCACCACTAAAACACTGGCTGGGACCAAAAGATAAAACCTTACCTCCTTGTAAAAGTGACCTGATTGTCCTATGTAATCTACAGGATGAAACTGTATCACCTTTCTTTTCTTTCAAAGCTTTAAGGGATAGTATTGCTTATATTTAATTAATTTTAAAATTGTAGAGATTAAAAATATGAACAGAATGAGGTATGCCCCATCTCTCAAACTTGTATAGTTTGAGAGATTGAACCATCTGAAGTTCCCGTTTCACAAGAAGCCTGACATCTAGCTGAGAGAACCAGACTCTGGTACCGGAACCATCCTACGACTCTTCAGCAGAGAAGAAATAGTGCAATATAGAAATAAATACTTCAATGGAACGGTCTACAAAGTGTGCTTGCAGACCACGCACACTTTGTAGACAGTACCAATGAAGTATTTATTTCTATATCGTGCTATTTCGGCTCTGCTGAAGAGCCGTAGGATGGTTCCGGTACCAGAGTCTGCTTCTCTCAGCTAGATGGCAGACTTCTTCTGAAATGGGAACTTTAGATGCTTCTATCTCTCAAACTAAACAGGTTTGAGAGATGGGACGTACCTCATTCTGTTCATATTTTTAATCTCTACAATATTAAAATTAGTTAAATTTAGCAATGCTATCCCTTTAAGAAACTCACTGCTTTCTTCTTCTGCTGTTGCAATGACCTAGTTCAAGACCAGGCCTGACACAGCATTGGTTCTCTGTGTCATGAGGATCTAACACTGCCCTCACTTTTACAACCAGGTAGTGACATCGACCTCATTCTCTCTTTACAAGCAAGAATGTTGCCCAGTCCTGATATTCTCTGACAAGTCAACAGAGTTTATTCTTTTTCTGTCAGCAGAGAGCTAAAATAATAACCAAACTCTCTCTGTTTGGCAGAAAAATGTCTTGATTCTCAGACTGCTAGTTTTACAGATGACCTTTATGTGTCAGATCACAATGCCCTGCCACTACCTCTAGACATACACTTAGATTCTAGAAGAAATATTGTGCTGTTGGCCATGGCCTGATGTTATGTGGGTGTCTGGGTGGATCCATCTTCTTCCCTTCAGGAAGAACAAATGACTCTGGCTCTGATTCTTTAATCCATTTCTTTAATCTCTACTCCAGTTGATGATGTCATCACCCATTACTCCCTTTTGGCTAAATGAATCCTCTACTTACATCATCTGGCCCTGACATGCCAAAAGTCTCCAAACTGCCACACTGAGAAATAATGTTAAGATCCATCAATTGCCCTATGTGTACGCAAGTGTATTTATCAGATTATGATTATTATTACTATTTATCTCTGGAATCAGCACAATGACCTGGACAGCAAAATGTAACTAAAATATGCTATTATACAGTACTGTCAGAAAAGAATGAGCAAGTGAAATAGAAGATCAACTTAACGCTTTAAGTACCAGAGGCATGTGCACTGCATTGCAGAGAAATGCAAAACATACCCTTCTGGTCATTAACGGGCAAAAGAAGGTAGGGAAAGAGGGGAAAAGCAACTCCAGGGCTTACAGATAGTGGAGAAGCATGAATAAATAGGAAATCAAAAAAAAAAAAGAAGAAAAAAGAAGTAAATAAAATGATAGGAACTTTCTAATTTCCAATCCTTCATCAGTCACACACAGACAACTGCAAGCTGATAGTAAAGCAATTAAAGCAGAGATGTGGTTTATAAAGAAAAAAAAAGTGCATTTATTAACACCTTAACGACCCAAGACATACATTTACGTCATGGGTGAATGTCCCTAAAGGACCCATGATATGGGTCTGGCTGCACGCCATTCTGGGAGCCCTGAATCAGGATTTAAAAAACAAAAACAAAAAAACACTCTCTGTTGTCCTAAAGGGGTTAATTAACTTATAGATCATTGCTATTTTGCACATTCAGGGCCACATAAAATTTTATGCATCTTACCATGTGTTTGTTAACCGAGTGTATACACATGAGGAAAAGATAAACAGATAAATCCTTTTCTCTTTAGTCCATATAGAACACAGGTGCCATGGGGTTGAGTTCCTCCTCCTGGAGGACAAGAGAGACATCTCAAATGAAGAGACTTATGGCTAGAGACTCCTTCCTCCTCCTGAGCCCCCCCACCCACTAACTCCCAGAATTTATGTGACCGAAGCCACACAAGAAAAAGTAAGTGGGGAAAAGAAGAAGAAAATCGCCTGAGAGAAAGACCCTAAGATGACTCCTCACACAGGAAATGAAAGCATGCAAGGAGGACCAAGTTGCTGACTTGCACAGCTGTTCAGCTGAGGCCTGATTCTTGTAGGTACAAGAGGCACCCACAGACCTGGTGGAGTGCACTGTGATCTTAAAGGGAACAGGTTTCTTCTGGACTTTGTATGCCTGGATTATAGCAGCCTTGATCCACGATGCAATGGTGACCTTCGAAGCAGCCTGACCCGCTCACTCTAGGACCCTCAGTCAGCCTTGCAAAAAGGCTTAGTACGATGCACATAAAACTTAAGGCAACACACTACGTCCAACAAATGGAGATCATTCTCCATATTAGACTTAGGGTCAGGACAGAAGGAATGCACTGAAATCTCCTGATTATTGTGAATCTCAAAGACCTTCTTAGGAAGAAACTCCTGAGAGGTACGAAGTATCACCTTATCCTGATAAAACACCAGAAAAAGAGGCTTACAAGACAGAGCTTGTAACTCAGTGACTCATCGCATTGAGACCAGTGCCAAGAGAAAAACGGGGGGGAGTGGGAGCCTTATAGCTGAGTGAGGGCAGCTCTTATAATAGCCCAACCTGCGACTGTAGCTTGATCTGACCCTGAGGCCAGTCAAGCGAACTCCTATCCAACTGAGTAGTGTAACTTGGATTAAGCTTTCATATTACACCTTATAAGTTCATTGAGAGTTGGCCATATACAAGCTACTATCAAGTGATCAAGTTTATATTTTGGGATTTTTTACAATATTTTACTGCTTTATTCTTGATTTATCTATATAAACAGATCACACTATGTATTGTATCTCTTTCTTTTTTTATGCACCTGCTTTGTATCTGATTTATTGGGAATGAAAACACGCGTGCTGTCCACCCATCTGTATTTTAATAAAATCGTGAGTAATGTTTTTGTAGTTACTACTGTTCCCATTCTGTAAAGTATACTTATATATCACTTCACATTTTTCTTTGTAGATTGCTTTGCTTTTTATGAATTAGTAAATTCAATGCTCACATATAGCTTTTCTCTAATTCTAGATAGGGGTTCTGAGTCGCTCACTTAACACCGTTTATTTTAGGACACAACTGTATATGCTTAATATTTTTATCTAAATGGTCAAAATGTCTGTGAAAGGTTTAAACCAACAGAATAAAGCAGCCATCCTTATGCTAAAGCCCCCCTGAGAGACAACTATACCCATAGTAGATGCCAGAGCCTACCAAGGCTCATAACAGCCCCTGTATGGAAAGGAAACACAACTGGGACATAAGTGGACCAAGGCACTCAAATGGTTTCTCACTGGTCTTCAGTTTACCATCTTAGAGAGAAGACTCTGTTGTGAGGAAAACTTGGTAGCAAGAATCCCTCCACAGGGTTGAAAGCACCTGTGAACTGCTCAATCTATTCCAGGGAAGCCCAGTGACGGTAACTACCTAATGGGGGATTACAGTCCCATATCTAAGAATAAAACAATAAAAACCTAGAAAAAATAAGAGACTGTGTTTTGCCCTAGCAGAACACATGAATTCTAGGTGTTACTGGGAGGGGGGTTGAGCTGGTGGAGGAAGTCTTCCCCCATAAGATAGGAGGAGGGACTCAACCCCAGGGTACCATACTGGACATAAGAGAAAAACATTTTATTATGATTCTGCCCAATTGATTGTAATTAGTGTGGTTATAGTAGAATGCTCAAAATTGTACTCACATAGTACTCTTGTTTACAGAAAAAAAACCTACATATGTAGTTTTCAAATTGATATAGCCAGTTATGAGGATTATATTAAAAGGAGCATTTTGCAAAATCTGGAATCGCAAAAATAATATATTTTTATTTTATTTTTATATTTCAATGATATTTCTGCTTCTAGCTATCAAATCTATGCTTTTAAATCATTTTACAACTGAAAACAGATTTGGTTGTCAAAAGTATTATGCAGAGTGGATTGTCACTGATAGTGCGCACAGAAGCACACCATCACTGCTGACCACAAGCACTATGCACTTCCTATTGCAATTGCTATGATTGAACTGGATTAACTTTTAAAATGAATCGCTGGGACCTGATAAGATCGGTTCTCAGTGGCCCTCTCCTGTCTCCACAGGGCAAGAAATGGTACAATGTTGCTGCTGACAATGCACTATCCATTTAGCAACACTTGCATGTATAACATGCTCCTACCTAAAGCAGAGAAAAGGCTTGCATGTACATACATGCCAATGGTGTTTTATGAGGTTGATAATAAAAAAAAAAAATAACTATAAATTGTCTTTTGCTTTTTCTCCAAGATGCATATTTTACGTTCACATTACATTTTAAACTGGATTTTGTACAACATATCTGTATTTATTGGGTTAGAAGTCCAATATAAATCAAGGTGAAGTTTTATGTAGTCCCTGTAATGCGGCTGGTTGGCCCCAGAATTGCTCCAACCAAGTGTACACATATACTCCAATGTGTGCGCGGACTGCTTCATAAGTATAGGGAAAGAGGGGCAACTTTAGGCTCTCCAGCTTTTGGAGACTAGAACTCCCATCATTTCCAACCAAAAGATGATAGAAGTTGTAGTTCCCAACAGTTGGAGAACCAAAATGTTGACTACTGTATAGAAGATCTCAAGCATTTGTTTGGTTGACTGACTGAAGAAGCTTACTAAAAGAAACCAAAAGCAGCATCTGCACTGCTGAATAAAAGGACACTGCAATGAAATACTATGCTGTAAAGTCAGCAACTTGAAGCAGAAAGAAATGTATGTGTATGATGTATGAGGAAGCGTGTTTACTTTCTAGCTGACAACTACAGAAGCCCCTTCTGTCTCCCGGTATAAGAAAGAGAAAGCTGTAAACTCTAGCTCCCTGTGATAAGACAAACCAACAGTATGAACACTTCATAACTCGGTGTCACCACAGAACTCAATTTGAGGGGATGATATTACTCATTTCTTGGATACATTAACTGCATGAAGTATCAATTAAACCATTGATTGCAGGAGTGCTGGGAACTCTTAGCGTGTAATGGGCTGTATCCCAAGCTGCGGAATGGAGGTAAAAGACACTCACAGATGCCTCGCAGAGAGCTCTAGCTGACAAATGATTGATATTATGACTCAATTATAACTGGAAACCCCCATAACTGCCTCCCGAGAATGAAAGGCTGGGTCAGCTAGGTCGGGATTTGAACCTATGACCAAGATTTTTACAGAGATCTTCCAGGCAAAGCCCTGAGCCAGCACCGCCATCTTCCTGACCAAGAGTAATAATTTATTACTAGGACAGGCTTAGCTACTCTGACTTGAAAATGGGTGCCTGTATGTAGTTGTTGGAGAAGGCAGTACTTCTTGTCCTGCATTTGTTCCTCAAAGACACTATTAAAATGATCTATTCCAATGGAATGAACCAATATGCCAATGTTTATGATCCACAGAGGAAGACTGAACCATGGCTTACTGAGATAAAATATTGCAATAATATGATAGCAGTCAATTATGTAATATTGTCTTTACCATTATGACAGCCAAGACTTGATCATTCACCTGACGAGTTGGTTAGTTGATATTTTCTAATGATGATATGCCTTTGGGCCTTATCTTTTCCGGAAAGCAAAAGGAGCAATTATTGGGCAAATTAACACATTGCAGTAGCCAAGGCATTGCACAGCAGTACACTGGATGCCTCTCTCTACCATTCAAGGGGGTTAAAAGATCCATTTACATCTATGGAAATGTCTGTTCCCTGACCTGTTGTGCAACTGGTTTGCTCCAGAATTGTTCATCTGTTGTTTTATAGCGGATGATAGTTCCACTTTAAGCCTTTAAATGCTTGAGAGGTCTCTAATGCATTGTGAAAACCTCCCGTGCATTCAAGGGCTTATAAGCCCATTTAAATAAATGGTAGTTCGTGGAGTTATCTGTTCCCTGCAGTGTGGCTGGTTTATCCCAGAACCGCTCCATTTATTTTCTTGGCCCTAAAGGTTGGTACGCACTAAATGGTGGAGTATCTTCCCATATAAGATAGCAGTTCCTGTAGAAGTTTGAATTTTATTTCTAAAAGTTAAAAAAATGTAATGCAGTAATAAAAATCAGTAAAACCATCCTGGATTTATTTCACAGGTATAAAGAATAAAATAGAATAAATTATTGCTAATAGTGTTCTGCACAACTTTTTAGATAACAAGTCATATAAACAAGGAAATTCAAACATTTTAGGGGCAAATGCAGGTATTGATTGAATACATATGAGGGATTGTAGAAACAATTTAATCTTTATGTGCTCAGCTGAATTCTGTGCATTTTCACAACTTCTGATTTACAGTGTATTCGAGACAAGTGGGAATACAAAAGGAAAATGTAGTGAAATGATGTACATGACTGTAATTCTTGTTAGGAATCAAAGAGTTTCCACACTTCGGCAAGGCTCCTCCAGGGCTGTCCCCACACGCCAGTAAAATGAATGCCCACTCTGAGGGGGGACCAAATTTTAATGCAACTCTTGTCAATAACTCTCAGAGAGCCATCCCTCAGAACAGTCTTACTAATTAAATGCTGCTGAGATTTAAATAATTCATCTCCTTAACATGTATTGATTTCAGAGTTTGGTGGTTAGAGGCCAAGAACAAAATTAACCCCTTCATTTATAACTAGCACAGGCAGTACAGATGGATTGCCACTTACATCCAGAACCAAGTTGTGCATATTCAATACATGCCGACATTATAGTTAGTGCATAAACTACATTCGATGTTAAAAGAATTATATTAATAGTAACACCACTTTGTATATCCTGTACTGTTGAGTATTATGTACAATGAATTTCTGCCACTTAAACAACAAAACCAAAGAGTGTTTCAACACAAGGGTCATATGCATACCTGGGAACTCTCCGGATTTGCCCCGGAGACTCCAGTTCTGACAGAGCTTTACCGGGTCTCCGGGGCAGAGGCAGATTCCTCCGGATGTGGAGAGTTTCTATTGAAACTCTGCCACATCTGCTTTTTCTCCCGTTGTGCCTCTGTCCCCAGCCTTCTGTGTGACACATTTAACCCTCTGAGTGCCAGAGTGGTACGGAATGCATTTGCTTTGCAATGCATTCCGTACCACTCTGGCACTCAAAGGGTTAAATCCCCCCCCCCAACACTCGAGTTAAGCCCCGCCCCTTTTTGACGCGATTAGCGTCATTTTTGTTACCCCCTGCTGAACAGAGGACTCCCCTCCGGGTAGCCCTCAACTGAAAGTTCCCAGGTATGGTCATATGCAATAAGGTATGATAAAGAGGAGATGACTTCTCCACTGATCTAATTTCCCAGTTCCCATGATAATCTATGGAGCCTATGCAAGAATTTATGTCAGTGGAGAAATTATCTGCTCTATATCACATCTTACTGTACGATGCAAATGTGAAGCAAACCGACTGCACTATAGGTGTCATATACAAACAAATTCACTCTGATTTACATGGAGGTTTTAACCTCTTCAACTCTAGATAGATCACCAATTCATTGTTTTGCAATGCCATGCAGACCTTTAGCATTCAGGGGGATTATAAGTCGCATTTAACTCTTTGGGAATGCTCATTTCTCCCCTATGGTGCAGTTGGTTTGCTCAATCACTCCACTCCATAAGGCCCAGAGTCTGTATATAGCCTTCTGTTTGATATAAAGGAGAGTGTAGCCCTTTAAGGACCACAGCAATGCATTGCACACTCCCCTGATCCTTACGGGTTATAACCGCATTAAAATGCACATGGCCACTTCTGGCCCCTAGGATGACAGAGACGTCCCCAAACCATTGTGATTTTTTTTATTGATAACAACCTGTCTGTAGTGAGTTAGTTTGTATTAGTGTTTGTAATTTCTTTAAACCGAAAAAAGTTGTGCTGTGTGTAAACATATAATAGCTTATGACAGATTTTTCCTTACTTATAAACAAGTTGCTCTTCAGTTTCCAGGAAGGGAGAAATCAGTACAAGACACACCTCAGGTGCACAGGGAAACACTCACCTATCCCACTGTGGGGCCTCCCTATGTGCTGCAGACTCATACCCTTGTTCATGTCTAGGAGTCCATTCTTAGGCCAGGTCCCAATAGCAAAGCTGTATGCCTGAAATGATGAAAACAAACACAAAACTGTTAGAGCTGCACCAGGCTTTCATATTGGGCGCCAGGGAAGCAGGAAATCAGGAAATCCTTCAGGAGACACATTTCCAGTACTTTAGCATGTATCTGTTTGTGTGCATTTTACTCTCTACACATGGAAAACTAAGGAACATAGACCTTTATCCATAAAAGCAAATTGGAGTAAACCAACTGCATCATAGGGGACAAATAAGAAATCCCATTCAATGAAATAGGGCTTTTAACCCTTGAATGCTAGAGAGGCCTCCATTGCATTGGTGACCTCTCTGGCATGCAATGGGTTACAAAGCTGTATTCAAGGGAGTGGGAATTCAGGAATTTTTATTTGTCCCCTATGCTGCGGTTGGTTTACTCCAGAATACATATACACAAAGTAAAATGGAGCGCTTCTAGGCCAAACCAACTGCATCATAGGTGACAAAAACATCCATGGCCTTTTCAGGGCTTTTTAACACCTCAAATGCAATCAAGGTATCCAACGCATTGTGAGACCTCTCCAGCATCCTAGGGGTTAAAATCTCCTTTTGAATCAATGGAATTTTGTTGTCCCTGGGGTGCTTGTTGGTTTGCCCCATTCCACTTTTGATTCTGTGTATACGGCACTTAACCCCTTGAGAACCAGAAGGGTGCTCGACAAGCTGCTTTGCAATGCGTTGCACTCCCCTCTGGTTCCTAATGGGTTAATGCAGTTATTTCATGTGAGACAAGTTCAGATGTTACACAAGATTTATTTGGATGTGTTTGTTAGGTCTAGAGAAATACATTTTATTATTATTAATAATAATAATAATAATAATAATAATATATTTATTCTACATCTCTAGCTCTCCAAAGCAGGGGTAGACAATCTGCTGCCCTCCAGCTGTTGGTGGACTACAACTCCCAGAATGCACTGATGCTCAGCAGACATCTGAGAATTATTAATATAGGATATAAGCATACCTGGGAACTCTCAGGGTTTGACCCTGAGACTCAGGGTTTTGGCCCAAATCTCAGGGTCTCAGGGTGAAGAGCCAAAATCTCAGGGTGAGAGAGTTCAGAGCCACCTGTTATATATATTCTGCTCCAGTTAAATGCTTCTTTAGTCACTAAATTGGTGCAACTTGTACCAGAAAGGCAGAGGGAGAAGTCCTGCTTGATTTGTGTGTTCATGCAGTGATATCTGTAAGTTGTTATTATTATTATTATAAGTTGTTGTGTATTAATGGCTGCTTGAATGCCGATTGGAGCCACTCTCGATTACATTGATCAAGGACAGACCGCGGATAATCTATATTATGGGAAATTTAAGGGTTAATATTTACACAATCTCAGGGTCAGCTCATTTTGAAAGTTCCCAGGTATGGATATAAGCAACAGCTGGTGGGCAGCAGGTTGCCTACTGCAACTTTACAGCCTCCATTTCATTGCTTCACAGGGTGCTAGAAATATATCACTGGCATCCCTATTGTACAGAGCTATGGAATTAGTTGGCGCTATGTAAATAAAGAATAATAATAATTAAATGTATAACCCATATGCATTGAATAAAATATGTATGTACATATACTGTAGAGACATCCATTTAAGACCAAGATGTATCTCAAATTATTAAAATTTTACTTTAAAGGGATAGCAATACTTCAAATGTAAAAAAAAAAAATATATGTTGTAGGGTTTATCCCCCTGAGTAAAACAAGGGTACTCCCACTGCTGAGAGATATTTTATTAAAAAATTATAACCGCTCAAACTTGAATTTTTTAGGTTAATTATCACAGTGGCCTGAAAATTTACAGTGGCGCTGTTGCTACACCATCCTATGGACTGCTTTGGTCCGTAGACCATACATCTCCATATGATGGTGTAGCAACAGCGCCACTGTAAATTTTCAGGCCACTGTGATATTGAACCTAAAAAATTCAAGTTTGAGCGGTTATAATTTTTTAATAAAAATATCTCTCACCAGTATGAGTACCATTGTTTTATTCAGGGACATAAACCCTACAACATATAATTTTTTACATCATAAGAATTATTATCCCTTTAAAACCCCAAAGAACAAAGTATGTTTTAGAAGTACAAATGGCCACAAAGCACAAATGTAACACTAGAAAAACACGCCAAATCTAGGGAAAAAAACGAACACCGAAAAAAAGCATACATCCCTTAGGTACATTAATGTCAGGCAAGCAGAGAGTCGCACAACATTATGCCTGGGAGTCCATATGGATCTTTGCATCTTAACCATTTTAGTACCCATCTGGCACTGAAAGGGTTACATTTTCATGGCTACAGCCAGTGGGGCTGATGTACTAAACACACTGGTGTGAATCTGGAGTAAATCACAACATACTAATAAAATTCCCCCAAATTCCCATTTATTTAGGATCACAGCACAGTTCACAAGGCAAAATGAAGTGGTTTTTGCAATGCGTTGGATACCTCTCTGACACTCAAAGGGTTAGAGTATTTTTTATGTTTTTAAGTGTACATTATAAAAAAAAGTAAAGTAAAAAATATGGACAGCAAAACAATTCTAGCTATGGTACAATTTATTTTAAACTATTATGAAATGTTTAACTTTATGACAATAATTTATTGTATGTATTATATATATGACCATTGGGGTCCCCAGTAAGAAGCAGTGATGATGTTATAGTCTGATATTGTAGTGGCTCTGCAGCCTTCCTTCCTTTTACAATATTCTATATTGGCTTTGAGCGCTTTATTTACATTGCAGGGAAATGTCTTATTCTTGAACAGAGAGGGAGCCATCCATCACCTGTACCCTGACGTGGTCCTCCAGTACAACAGAAACCCATATCCTCACTTACCACCTACAACACACTTCCCTAAATATTTGTACTGTTCCACTTGAACAGTATTCTCTCCTAAAAGTAAACCTCCACTTACGTTATTATGGCCAGAAAATTCCTAATGGTCCCTTCGTGCCTATGTTCATGAAATAATATTGAAATCTGCCCTGGACGGCTTGACAATGGAGGAAGACATGACAGTTGCTCGCATGAGTCTGCTTAACCCATGGAGTGCCAGAGGTATATAAAAAACACATTGCAAAGCACCGTTCTGGCACTCAAAGGGTTAACCATGTGAAGACCAGAGCGGTGTGCAATGCATCGATAAGCAGTGGGAGGAGTTTGAGTCCTGTAGACCTGTTATAAACTGTGATGTCTGTCTCCATTGACATCACACCCATGACTGATTGAACAAAGGAATGAAGGAAAAATTAAAAGGGGTCATTAGGATTTTTTTCCCATACGGTAAGTGGGGGTTATTTTCAGGAGGTATTACTTCGCCCTAAAGCAGAATTTGTGGGTTATGGACCATAGGGGTGATAAAGAGGAGATAATGCAGATATAACTTCCTATGTTATTCTATATAGCCTATGCACTAATATCTCCATAGCTGGAGAAAGCTTAGTGCATTAGCTCTACAGAATAACATAGGACTTAGAGAAGTGGTTTCACTGGAGAAGTCATCTCCACTTCATCATCACACTTGACTCCTTAAATTGCATCTAATGATAGGTTAAAGGGTCAGTAATGCCCGTATTTAACTTCATTTAATATTATAGAGGATACAAAAATAAAGTATTTGGAGAAAGTGCCATCTGCAGGGTTTGAGAGATATTCTCCGCTAAAGTTTGCTTTTTCCTGCTGTAAAGCTGACAGCAGGAGATTCGTGTCGGCCGACTCGAGAAAGCTCTTCAGCAGAGCCGAAATCGTATTATTTAAAAAGAACTGCTTCAATGGAACAGTCTACAAAGTGTGCTTGCAAACTAAGCACACTTTGTAGACCTTTCCAATCAGGTAATTCTTTTTAAATAACGCAGTTTCGTCTCTGCTGCAGAGCCGCTGGCTGGTCCCAGGACCGGGATCTCCTGCTGTCAGCACAGCGTTGGCATCAGGAGAAGGGGAGGGAGGGGGGAACTTTAGCGGCAAATATCTCTCAAACCGTAAGGCTTTGAGAGATGGCACTTTCTCCAAATACTTTATTTTTGTAACCTCTACAATATTAAATATAGTTAAATACAGGCATTACTGACCCTTTAAATTTAACAATCAGCCCTTTTCAGTACTCTGGGCATACTTCTAACATTCTCTAACTCACTAAGAATTTAATAAGGAATTATATGTAATGGGGAAAAAAAAAAAAGAGACTAGCATAAATTTGTAAAATACACACTAAAAAGATACTTTTCACTTTATCAATCTCCCGTTCAGATCAATGGGATTATAAACCTGGCAACATTGCCTTTAAAATATCTCATACATAAAATATATAATATATTCTTTAGCACAGGGCTCAAAAATTCCACTCGCCACCAGCCAATGGCGAGTGAAAATTTAGCCCTGGCGAGTAGAAATTCAGCCCTGGTGGGTATGTTATGGCTTGCAGTGGAGAGTAACTTTTCAGGTCTGGCTAGTAGCAAACGACTTCAAATTTTAAGCCCTGCTTTAGCACCATCATTCTAACAGAAAACAAATAAACACATGGGCCCATATTTATATAAATAAAATTGAGTTATTCTGGAGTAAACTTCCTGCACACTATAGGTGATAAATACAAATTCCTAAATTCACTTGCACTTGAATAGAGCTTTTTAACCCTTCGAAACCGCTAGCGTGGTCTTCAATGCATTGCTTCATAATTCATTGGAGACCTCGCTAGCATTTAAGGGGTTAAAAGCCCAATTTAGTATAACAGGAATTTTTACTTGTCCCCTTTAGTACAATTGGTTTAATCCAGAATAACTCCAGCTTTTATACATATGGGCCGTGGTTCCCTGCGTCTGTAATTAGTATAATTCATATGGCTATCTTTGTGCAATTGGACCTTATAGACAAATCACTTGAACGGACAACATTCAAACAATAACAAACAAGTGGAATATATGAATGTGATCTCATTCTAAAATAAGGCATGGGAACTGACTGTTGTGTACTGTGTCTGCCTACTGATATGTACTGTACCAGATGTAGGCAAACTCTAGCTCTCCAGCGGTTATAGACTACAACTCCCATAATTTCCAACCAGCCAATGGCTGGTTAGGGATGACAGGAGGCGCAGTTCCCAATAGCTAGACAGCTAAAGGTTGCCTGCCCCTGCATTATATTATTTATGCCAAAAACAATTCCATTAACCCAAATGGGTAGGGCAGTGTGGGAGTGTATGGGCATTTCAGGGCAGTGTGGGAGTATATGGTCATTTCAGGGCATTTAGTTCCTTTGTACCTTGTTTGTATCCCTGTGCTGACAAGGCTCAGAGAAAAAGTCAAATTCTTTCCTTTTCCTGTGCATGCTATGGGGCGGTGCATAGACTTGCATGCATTACCTTTCTGAGTGCCAGAGGGGTATCCAATGCATTGTGAAGGGCTAAAGGAGAGGTACCGCTGCCACCTAAACCCCCCCCGCCACACACACACACACCAAATCTACCTAATTACAGCCAGAAAGTCCTAACACTTATGAATGTTGCACTTATGCCCTTGTTCAAGAGAAAAGATCTCCAGTCAGTCCTGGATGTTTTGTCCATGGAGGCGGACATGACAGTAACTAGTAAACTCCACCAATTGAGCATGGTAATGTTAACTGTTTAAGGATAAAAGGGGTATGAGGTTTCCATTCGTCTGTCCCTTAAAGGGTTAAGTAGGCTCATTCACTCTCTCTGTTTCAATAAGAAAACAAATATTCCAATCAAGAGTGAGAGGAACAGATAACCAGAAATGTGGTGACAATCCCCCCAATGAATGTGTGCAGGAAATGGGACTGTCTGGTACATTTGTGCATTTCCCCAATGAGTGTATGCAGGAAATGGGACTGCCTGGTGCATGTGTGCATCCCCCCAATGAATGTGTGCAGGAAATTGGACTGCCTGGTGCATGCCCCCAATGAATGTGTGCAGGAAATGGGACTGCCTGGTACATTTGTGCATTTCTCCAATGAGTGTATGCAGGAAATGGGACTGTCTGGTGCATGTGTGCATCCCCCCCAATGAATGTGTGCAGGAAATTGGACTGCCTGGTGCATGCCCCCAATGAATGTGTGCAGGAAATGGGACTGCCTGGTATGTGTGTGCATTCCCCCAATGCATGTTTGCAGTAAACGGGAACGTCTGGTATATGTGTCCATCCCCCAAATGAATGCATGCAGTAAATGAGACTCTCTGGTGATTTCCCCATTCTCCCAGTGAATGTGTGCAGGAAATGGGACTGCCTGGTACATGTGTGCAGTCCCCCAATGAATGTTTGCAGTAAATGGGAATGTCTGGTATATGTGTCCATCCCCAAAATGAACGTGTGCAGGAAATTAGACTCTCTGGCGATTTTCCCATTCTCCCAGTGAATGTGTGCAGGAAATGGGACTGCCTGGTACATTTGTGCATTTCCCCAATGAGTGTATGCAGGAAATGGGACTGTCTGGTGCATGTGTGCATCCCCCCCAATGAATGTGTGCAGGAAATTGGACTGCCTGGTGCATGCCCCCAATGAATGTGTGCAGGAAATGGGACTGCCTGGTATGTGTGTGCATTCCCCCAATGCATGTTTGCAGTAAACGGGAACGTCTGGTATATGTGTCCATCCCCCAAATGAATGCATGCAGTAAATGAGACTCTCTGGTGATTTCCCCATTCTCCCAGTGAATGTGTGCAGGAAATGGGACTGTCTGGTACATGTGTGCAGTCCCCCAATGAATGTTTGCAGTAAATGGGAATGTCTGTTATATGTGTCCATCCCCAAAATGAACGTGTGCAGGAAATTAGACTCTCTGGCGATTTTCCCATTCTCCCAGTGAATGTGTGCAGGAAATGGGACTGTCTGGTGCATGTGTGCATTCCCCAGTGAATGTGTGTAAGACATGGGACTGTCTGGTATATTCAGTGGCATAACAATAGGGTTGTGACCGGGCCCGGCCACTCCTTGCGACCCCACCCCACCCAGCGCCACGGACCTCTTGCTGCTGAGCTCTCCCTCGTCACTCTAGTAATGCAGAGCACTGGGAAATGATATCATCTCCAGCTTTCTGCATTACTGATGAGAGGAGCATGCGGGAGCTCCGGGTCATAACAGAAGTGTTGAAGGAGGAGCAGACCTCTACTGCCATGCTGCTGGACCACCAGGTGGGTAGGAAACAGACACTGAGGGCAATGTGAGGAAGTGGAGAGTTGGGGCAATGTGAAGAGGAGGACATTGGGGGTAATGTGGAGAGTTGGGGGGCAATGTGAAGAGCAGGACATTGGGGGCAATGTGGTCGGTGGGCCCATGGCAATTTTTGCACCAGGGTCCGGTGACTTCTAGTTACGCCTCTGGGTACATTTGTGCATTCCTCCAATGAATGTGCACTCTGTATTGGAACAATCGCAGGGCTACACCACAACTATATTACAGACCCAGAGCCTCATGTTCAAAAAGAACTGCACCAAAGGGGAGAAATAAACATGCCTAAAATTCCCAGTGATTTAAATGGTCTCCAGTGAACTGCAAAGCAATGCATTGGAGACCTCTCTAGCAATCAGAAGGCTAAAAAGCCCCACTTAAAACAATGGGAATTTTTAATTGTCCCTATGGTGAAGTTGGTATGCTCCAAAATGATCCCATTTTTCTTCAGAACACAATAACCTCAGCTGATCCCATGCTCTCTCTCTGCACATGTAGCTACAGAACAAGGATCAGTTCAGAACTTCCAGTTCTGGCATTTGCTGGTTTTGCTATGAATCTGGTTTCTCAGCTGTTTATCACAATGCAGGGGCAGATGGTACTGCTTACATAATGATGTGTGCCATGCATATATTCAGTACAAATGGAACGCTCCGAGTGAGATGGGGAAGACAGAACACAAGGAAATTATCTGATTACATCTAACTCTTTGAGTGCCTCTTCACCATTAAGATCATATCTGACATTTCTACAGACAACATGACTCTAAACATTGATCATAATAAAATCTTCTTGGTTATGAGTCTCCAGGGGGCGATACGTTAAATGTGTCAAGGAGAGTCGCGCAGCCTCCTGATTCCTGTCTAGCTCATTTCACTGGAGTCTTTTGCTTAGAGCTGGACCAGTAGTTTTGATGCTCAAAGAGCTGAACAAGATATGCACAGAGCAAAAATATCACTACCTGGTATTGCAATTAAAATAAGGCAAGTATGAAACAGGCACGAAATGTTGTTTAACAACTTCACTGAATTGTGGCAAATATTTAACCACTTGGATGCTAGACAGGTCTCCAAACGTACTGGTAAACATCTTCAAAATGCAACAGATAGAACATAAAATACATTATGCATTAAATAAAAGATTAGCCATTTTGGAACAAGCCAACTGCACCATGTGGGGAGGAAATGGAAATTGCCATTGATTTAAATGGGGGTTTTAACCACTTGATTGCTAGAGAGGTCAGGGCAACTTTTTGAAGAAATCTCTAGCATTCAAAGGATTAAAAGCGCCATTTAAATCAATGAGAAATGTGGGAATTTGTTTATTTTGTCTCTGTTACAGTTGATTTACCCAAGAATGACTCCATTTTTCTTTTGTGCTTAAGACTCAGAAGTCTAGCATTGTTTAGCTACACTCAATGTGTTTATTGACAAGCTGTTCTAAAACACAGCATTCAAGGGGTTAAAAGCCACATTTAAAGTGACAGACAACCTTCTTTTTTACTTTATATTTTCAGCAAGTGCATAAAACGTAAATTCAAATTCCCTGTAGTTTCTATTATTATTTTTTAATCTTCATCTGTTTTTGTACTCTTATGTCCCAGACAGGGAGCAATCATAATTTGTTTCCAGGGATCCTTCTGTCTAGGACTATTAAAGCAGAGAGTGCAACAATATAAATGACAGTGAAACAATGTAGAAAAGCCAGGTACTACAGCATACAGATCACTCAGTGCTACAGGATGACTGAGGGTGACTGTACTATTGTATACATATCACAGCTGTCACAGCACACAAAACAAACCTCTCAGAACCCAGGAAAGTCAAAACTGGGTAAAAAAAATTACAGGCACTTTGACTTTACATTTTATGAACTTGCAGAATATGTTACGTCAAAAAGGAGGCTGACTGTCTCTTTAAATCAATGCCCCATTATCTGTTATGGTGCCATTGGTTGGCTCAAAGAATACTCATGTTACGCTTTCTGTGCAAAGTGTAAGTAAAACGGGTCCCACTTCATCTAATAAGAGACCACACAGAACAAAGACAACAAAAGGATGAATTATTTTAAAGACGGATTGTTCATTGATTTCAAGCGCTTACAATTATATTGCAGGGAAGTTTCTGTCAGTGCCTGAGTGGCACGTTTATAGCCATCAAGAAAATGGGATAGCATTTGGAGAACTTTCTCAAGTTAAAGGAGGGTGACAAACTTGGCAAGAATTTGGCTGGCTCCATTTATAGAGCCTTTTCTTGTGCATTATATTATTTTGCTTAAATGAAACTCACAGGCCCCATACAAAAGTATGTTTTGGAGCGCAACAAAAGATTGAAATGCAAATTGACAAGGAGGAGGAAGAGTAGAGAAAAACGGGCCTTACAGTGCAGAGCTGAAAAAACAGAATTCTATCATAATGCTGGCACAGGCGGAAGCCTAAGAGAACTTTGCCAAGAGAACTGGGGCAAACAGAAATTCTAAAGGCATAAGCAGAAAGACATGGGGAGAGGGATGGCAATGCAACACTATTCACTTTGTGGAGGGCTGCTATGCATTTGGGAAAGGAACCTAGGAAGACAGATATTTTCCATCTCTCTAGATCAGGGCTGGGCAATGCTGCTGGACTACAATTATAATTGGACGTTGGCTGGCAGGGAGATAATAGGGGTTAAAGTCCAGTAACAGCTGGAGGGCCTAACATTTCCCACCACTGCACTAAGCTGGCTATCAGTACCATACCTTCCAACATTTCAAATTGCCAAAGAGGAACACTTGTGTTTTAGAGGGTGTTGCTGGGGGCGTGGTTGGTGGGCGGGGCTATTAGGCTATTTCATGGCCTATTGACACCTCCTTGTGTAACCTAATACATGACTTATAACAAGACCAAAGTCTTTTACTTACTAATTTATAAACACATATACTTTTAAACAAACAATAATGTGAGTTTTATTGCTGTACAGCAATGTGGTTCTCTTAGATACGCACCACACAGCATGATTTCCTAAAAAGAGGGACACCAGGGCGGGAAAGAGGGATTTGGGTCTAAAAAAGGGACTGTCCCTCCTAAAGAGGGACACTTGGGAGATATGCAGTGTCGGTTTTTGGGCCACCTAATACTGTCCTACTTTACAGGCCTATAGAAGAATATATTAACAAGTTGAACAACAAATGCAAAGTGTGAAAGATTTGTCTGTTAATCAGCTCTGAGCAATAGACAGTGTGAGTCAGGCTAACTGAATTCTCTCTGAAATGTGTGGTATTACTCTAAGGCAGGGCTAATGATGAGAGATGGGAGCATAAAGAACAGCTAGACAGCCACAAGCTAGCCACACCTACTAGAACTTAAAATAAATAAAAGGTGTGAAACAGTGATTGTCCTTCTTCAGGATTTAGCAGTAGTAGCAACATAATATTAAAAAGCCCCATTAAATCAATAGGAAACTCTGGAATTACTATTTGTTTCCTGTGGTGTATTTGATTTACCTAAAGACCTGAGTGATGATGATGATGATACCATTATACTGACTTGGTGAGTCCAATCAATGTGAAGTTGGCATTGCACTGGAGAAACCAAAAAGAACTTGGACCAGAGCTACAAATGCTAATTTCCATATGACTCCTGAAAGTTGGTGCAGTGCAAGGAAAGTGTGCTGCCATGTGTATGTGCTAATGAGTCTTTATAAGTATGCCCAGGACATTGAGGCAAGATATGTGCTCATGATTACATAATTGTGATGATAACCAAACAATTACATTTTATACTTTAATTCTTTTAGTGACAGTGAGTGCGCTGGATACCTCCCTGGCATTCAATGGGTTAATTATTTATTTATATACTAGTTGAACAGCCCGTGACACGGGCCACAGTGCCACTGCCAGCCTGTTGCGGGGCAATCATGAGCAGTAGAGACTGCCGGTGCGGAGGCTGATACGGAGCTGGACGCTCCGAAGCTCTGTATCATCCGTGGCGTGGGCAGTCTCTACTGCGCATGACTGTGTTGTTACACACGTTTTAGCTAATTATTATATAGGATTTTTTTTAATGGCTACTAATCATATAAAAATGATCACAGATATACATGCTTGACAGATTGTAACTTTAAGGACCAGAGGGGTGTGCAATGCATTACTTCACAATACATTGCTCACCCCTCTGGTCCATAAAGGGTTAATATTAAGACAAAGACAAGCTGCAATTCTATCATTCGCTTAAAGACGTAAGTGACTCTTGGGTTATTAAAGAAAAGTACTTACCTGCGTAGGTTGTCTTTCATAAAGCTTTGCTGTCGCCTATATATGAACTCTGCATTTAGTTTAAGCTACATCACAAGTATCTGGCTTTAAAAGTCCGGAACGGCTCATGTGGGTCAACTGTCTTTATCAGATTGTAAACGAAAAACTAATTAGTAGTAGAGGATACCAGAGATTAAGGATATGTCAGACTGTTGTATGAGGGGCACCTACCCAAGTCAGTCTGTCTGTTACACAAATCTAAAGCTACTTATTTCTAGGGAATACCTTAGTTCCCCTTTAAGATGCATGATTGGCTGAAGAGTCTCTTGTAATTTATAACCTAATAATGCAATATTTCCTGTCTCTTAGTTTCCTTTTAGCACATAATTAAGTGCCAGTGTACGTAACCATTTTCTGCAGCCATCTCGCTTCTCTCTTAGCCAAACATGCTGTTCTGCGGATAATTAATAGATAACAGTGCTAATCCTATTGGGAGATGATTAGCAATTAAAACTCCTAATTAAGTCTGTGCATAATTCACTGAAATTACAGTTTATGTACACAAAGGGGAGTTTGTTTGGTTTTGTCTGGCCTTGTACAAATATGTGTTGATATCTTTATTGTTCATTATTTTTCCCCAAGCCAAGACCTCAGTCTGTTTCACATCAGGGCTTCATTACACAGTTTGTAAGAGATGTAAGAGCAGATGTTCTAGCTGGGCTGAAGAGAGCCAGTGGCAAATAGCCTCTTCTTATGTCTATTGTTAGTAAAGAAAAATGTATTTTACTTAGTAAAAACACCTCTAATATCCTTAATGATACAATAAACTGATTCTATTAACTCATTCAAGAGTAGCAAAAAAAAAAAAAAAATGTAAATAAAAGAGAAGTAAACTTTTTTTTTTTTAACCCCTTTGCACATACCAGGTGCCCATAGCTCCACCCATGGACACACCCCAATTGTCACATGACCTATCCCCAGTCCCATAAATTGTTTCCTGGCACAGAAAATACCACTAGCCAATAATAAGCAAGAACGAAAAAAAGCTTTAGCCCATTGGTTGCTAGAGAGAGCTCCAGCGCATTGTTCTGCCATGCGTTGAAGACCTCTCTATCCTCCGAGTTTTTAAATAATAGACTGTAAAACTGGATGGCGCAAGGAAATTGAAACTGGTATGGCCAAACCCACAATTCAGAATGTGGTTGTGGCCAGCACACAGGGACGTGCACAGACATTTTGAGGGGGGGCTCAAATGGGAAAAAAAAGGGCACTCCTCATAATTATTTATTCAAAATACATATTTAAAAAAAGAAAATAATTTACATCTCAGGAGCCTGTAGGCACAGAAATCTGAAGCGTCCCCCCCATTGGCCATCTCCACCGGCCACCTCCACAATGCTCCTAATCTCCACATTGCCCCCCATCCTCACCATATTGCCCTTACATTGTCCCCTGTCAGCTCCATATTGCCCCATCAGCTCCATATTGCCCCATCAACTCCATATTGCCCTCACATTGCCTCCATCATCGCCATATTGCCCCATCATCTCCAACTTACCATCACATTGCCACCTTCATCTCCATATTGCCCCCCATCAGCTCCATTTTGCCATCAGCTCCAACTTACCCATCATGTCTACATTGGCATCATCTCCATCTTGCCCCCCATCAGATCCATATTGCCCCATCATTTCCACATTGCTCCCCCAGTGTCCGTTTCCTACCTCTTGCCTGGTGGTCAAGCGGCAGGAGAGGTCTGTATGTGCCTCCTTTGGCACAGATCTGTAGCTGCTGGAGCTCCCGCGTGGTCTTCTCTTCATGCAGAGCGCTGGGAGATGATGTAATCTCCCAGCGCTCTGTAATACTAAAGAGCCGATGAGGGAGCGCAGCATTTACAGGTCTGTCCTGAAGGAGGTACAGACCTGACAGGCCGGTGGTGGTGGTGGGGGGGTGTTTAGTGTGGGCGGCTAGGCAACTTTTTTTTGTTAAAAGGGGACAAGGGCACTTTGGACAAAAAGTGCAGGAGCTCAAGCCTCCCTTGGTGTCTATGTGTGCACATGCCTGTCAGCACACCTGTGCACCCCTCAAAATTTGGAACCCAAAGCAGTTGCCTACCCTGATTAGTGGGAAATACCTCCCTAAGTGCCAGACAGGTATGTAATGCATTGCATTGTTATTGCAGCTTTTCAATAATAATAAAAATAATTTTCAACAGTGGGAGTACCCTAGTTTTACTCAACTACAATATATACACATATATTTCAGTAAAAAAATGTTTATTGCTCCTTTAAACCAGTGTTTCTCAACTCCTGCCCTCAGGACCCACTAACAGGCCAGGACTTAGGGATTTCTCTGCTAGAGCACAGGTGTGGTGATCAGAGGCTCATTCACACAGATTAACTCACCTGTGCTCTAACAAGGAAATCATCAAATCCTGGCCTGTTAGTGGGTTCTGAGGACAGGAGTTGAGAAACACTGCTTTAAACGGTTTAATCAATCTTTTTAAGATAAACATCTGAATGGGTATGGGCAACTTTTGGCACTCTAACCCTACAAGCTCCTACCATCTTCTCCACAGAAAGTGGATGATGGGAGTTGTAGTTCAACAATACCTGTACAGCTGCAAGATGTTCAGCCTTGTTCTAAACACAGAGGATAAGACCTGCTCTACCCACTTAGTGTGCTGTTAAGTCTTTATATCTTCTAACGGTGAGTGGTCCTTGCCTGATATATTACATTGCCAAATTCCCAGACTGTACTTCCATCTTGTTCCTTAAACCTTTTAGTGCCACAGAAGTGTGCAATGCTTTACACACCCCTCTGGCAGTTAAAGGGTAAAGATTATTCCATTAATCTGACCTCCCCCTTCCTACTGAGCAGTACTTTCTCGCAACTGGCTCTTCTCTAACCACTCCCCTATTTCACTTCTCTTTTCACTGAAAACATACATGTTTGGTGGGAGATCAAAAGAAGACATTGTGGGTATTAACATAAAATATTTTATATTATACATATATTGTAAGCAATACTAAGATATTATAATACAGATAAGAGGATTTTAGTCTTAACTGTTAAATCCTTTTCTCTTAGTCCATATGACACACAGGTAACATGGGGAGGTGACAGCTCCTCCCTGTAGGCTGGAACAATTCTAGAAGAAGTTGTGGGTGGAACCCCTCCTTCCACCTTATCAGGCTATCCCACTAGCCCCGCCCCAGATAGACACGAGACAAGCCTATTAAGTAGAACAGCAAGAAAGAGAAAACTCCTGTGAGCAGCAGACCCAAGAGGACTCCCACATCCAGCAGTTGGAGACCAAGCATGGTCACTTTCACTGGGTAGGAGACCTGTATGTCATATGGGCTAAGAAAAAAAGGATTTAACAGGTAAGACTAAAATCCTCTTTTCTCTGTCATCCAATATTACATACAGGTACTATGGGGATGTACCAACATTAAGCTCCCAGGGTTGGAAGAAGAAGGAAAGGACCAAGTGCCGGTCCGCATGATACCTGAGTTCCCATGAACTATCCAGGACATGGGACAGCCCAACAGACACTGAATTACAATATCAAAGCACACAAGAACAAAAGCCAGCTGTGCGCAAACAGTTAAAGAACTGTAAGGCACAGTCCTGAACAGGCAGAGCTTCTTCCAGGACCTTCCTGCCAAAGCTGTCTTCAGCTGAAGCCAAGACATCAACACGATAGTCCTTTGCAAAGGTATGCACAGAGGACCAAGAGGCTGCCTTGCACAGCTGTTCAGCAGAGGCCGGATTCTTGCAGGCCCAGGAAGCCCCAACAGAACTGGTGGAGTGCACTGTAATGCAGAAAAGAACCGGTTTCTTTCTGATTTAGTAAGTCTTGTGAATGGTAGACTTAATCCAAGCTGCAATAGTGAACTTGGATGCAGCTATAACTGCCATAGGACCCTCAGTAATGAAAAATAAGGCATCAGTCTTATGGAAAGATTCAGTATAATTCACATAGAACTTAAGGCAGTGTACCTCATCTAACAAGTGGAGATCCCTCTCTTTGTCAGATATGGGGTCAGGACAAAAGAAATGCACAACAATCTCCTGATTAATGTGGAACTCAGAGACCACCATAGGAAGGAATTCAGGGGAGGTACGACGAATAGCCTTATCCTTGTGAAACACCAGGAAAGACAGTTTGCAGGCCTGCAGATCAGCAACTCTGCGGTCAGAGACCACGGCCAGAAGAAAGGCCATCTTCCACAGAAGGAGTAGAGGAAAGGTAGCCAAGGACTCAAAGGGAGGTTGCTGTAAGACTCCCATAACCAAATTAAGGTCCCACTGGGGAGTGGGAGCCTAATAGGCTGGGAAGGCATGAGCAACACCCCGAAAGAAGACCTTAACATCTGGCAAGATAGCAATGCGTCCCTGGAAAAAGACAGAGAGAGCTTAAGTCTGAACCTTCAAGGAGCTAAGACTGAGCCCCTTTGTTCACACCATCCCGTAAAAAAGACAGGATCACTGGGAGATCAAACTCTTGAGATTACAGGTCCCTGTCAACACAGACTGAAAAATGGAACAAACCCTATGATAGGCTTTGGAAGAAACCAGTTTCCTAGATTGGATCGTAGTGGAGACCACCTCAGAGGGGAAAGGCTTTCCGTTTTAGGATGGAGGCTTCAACAGCCATGCCATCAAAGCCATGCGTTCTACGACCTCCTTCCACAGATAACCCTGGAGGAGATCCAGTCTGAGTGGCAATGGAAACGGATCCCAAATGGAGAAAGCCACAAGGTCTGGGAACTAGGGGTTCCTGGGCTAGTAAGGGGCGATCAAGATGACAGCCGGAAAGTCCATCTGAATCTTCCTCAGCACCTTGGGGAGGAGAGGAACTTGGGGGAAGATGTATGCCAGATGAAAGTGCCATGGGATTGCCAGAGCATCCATGGCAACAGCCAGAGGATCCCTCCAATGGGAACAAATCTGGCCATCAGATCTATCTGAGGAAGACCCCACCACTGCACCAACAGGTCAAAAACATCTTGGTGAAGCTTCCACTCTCCCGGGTCCACCCCTTGATGGCTGAGGAAGTCCGCCAGGATGTTGCCTATCCCTGGAATGTGTAAGGCTGAAAAAGCCAGAACGTGATCTTCTACCCAGGCCGATATCGATTTGACCTCTGACCAAGCAGAAGCGCTTCTTGTATCTCTTTGCTTGTTGATGTGCGCCACGGCAGTGTCGTTGTCTGACTGCATGTGGACTGGACAACCCATCAGTGGAGAGGACCAGTACAACACAGCATGATGAATCACCCAGAACTACAGAACACTGATGGAGTGAAAAGTCTCCTCCGCAGTCCATCTGCCCTTAACCCCCAGGTGACCCAGGACAGCTCCCCAGCCCCTGAAGCTGGCGTCCGTCATCACCATGGTCCAGTCCTGAATGACAAAGGAATAACCCTTCTCCAGGCTTGACCTATCCAGCCACCAAAAGCAGTCCTGCCTAACCTCCAAGGGGAAGAGACACATTGTGGTCCAAGAGATCTGGGTTCCCATGCCAAGCACGGGTAGTGAACCGCTGGAGCTCCCTGATGTGAGGCTTGGAATACGGAACTGCCTCCATGGTGGACACCATGCGGCCTGTAGTAGTCAGTAAGACCTTCCCCTGGCAAGTATCGAACCTGAGGCCAAGGAAAACCAGGACCTGAGATGAAACTGGAGCAGATTTCTCCATATTCAAAATCCACCCATGGTGGAGGAGAATCTGAGCACGGTCCAGAACGTGCTGGTCCAGGAGTTCCCTGGACAGTGCCTTCATCAGAAGGTTGTCCATGTAGGGAGTCACCTGAATCCCCCAGGTGTGCAGAAAGGCAACCAATGCCCCCAAGACTCTGGAAAACACCCAAGATGTGGAGGTAAGCCCAAAGGGCAGAGAGGTGAACTGGAAGTACCCCAAGTTGCAAGCAAACTGGAGGTATTTCTGGCTGTCCGGATGAATCGGGACATGCAATTAAGCATCCCGTAGATCCAGAGAGGCCAAAAACTGTCCTGGTCACATAGCTACGATGACAGAGTGCAAGGATTCCATCTTAAAGCAAGCAGTCTCCACAAAAAGCATCAAAAAGAGCGCCAGTGACATATGTCTGAGTCTCAGACATGTTGGCCAAGAGGGCTAAAAGGTCCTCCTTAGGGGCACCTTTACTGATAGCTTCAGGAAGTTGTTCACCCCAGATGGCGAGAGCTCTAGTTACCCAAATAGAAGCCAAGGTAGGTCTCAAAGCAGAACCTATGGCAGCAAAGTTAGACTTCAGGATAGCCTCCAGCTTCTTATCAGTCAAATCCTTCAATGTTGTGGTGTCCGTCAAGGGTAGAGCAGTAGACTTCGAAAGCCTCGAAACAGAGTGATCAATCCCAGGAGGTGTAGCCCACTGAATGAAAGCTGCCTCAAAGAAGGGGTACACTTGGAAAACCTCTTGGAAATTGAAAGGCGCCTGTCAGGCATTTTCCACTTATCCAGGATAAACTGGTCCAGAATGGGATTGAGCTGAAAAACCGCAAGGAATTTCTTACGCCACTGAAAGAAGTCAGAAGAAATCTGGCCCTCAGCAGTGGTAGTAGTGACCTGTAAGCTTGTCAAACAGCCTTAATGAGGCCCTCAGCAGAGGGCGCATTGTCAGCCTCAAAGGGATCACCATAAGCATATGAAGAAGTACCTTCCCCGCATTCCCTTCCTCAAAAGGAATTCTCCTCAGAGGTATCTGTGAGGAATGCCAGGGGCCTTAGGCACCACACACCTGTAAGAAGTGGGGGGTTTCCAAGAATGGATTTTAAGCCTTTATTCCAAAGTGGCTCTTTTTCAAGGCTGGAAGGCCTGGGTGGAGTAGTAGAGGCCACCGCGCATGAGGGGCATAAGTGTCCTGAGTATTCTCTGGGGAGCCCAGTTTGGCATGAGGAACAGTAAGCAAAGAGGGTCAGAAATGCCCCTGAGTCCTTAGCTTTAGGTCTAGCCCCATGTCCCTTTGTATCAGACATCCTAACAGGAGAAGTGTCTAGACAGTATGCAAAACCCAAATAGCCAGATTAAAATATCACCTTCGGAAAGCACAAAAAAGTACTTATCTGGCAGATGAATGGTTAACAGGAGAAGGAAAGTAAAGAGACAAGCCCCTGCGTAGGACACTCCAGCAAAGAGAGAAAGCAAATGGCATCCGAATTCACAACCAATCAGAAGAAAGCCTGTGAAAAGGGCATTCTGGGATTTGTAGTTTTGCCTCTTTGCCGTTACCTAGAAAAACATGAGCCCTAACTTGCGGGGACCCAGGGGCCCCCACAACACTTGGGATGTAAACCGGATTATAGGGGAAGAGGAGACAAGAAGAATGAGCCCTCTCTCAACTCTAAGTCAAACGGTTGCAGAGATATGTCCCAAAACAGTTTGTCCCATAGAAGTCAATGGAGCAACTGCGGCCACGCGGTAAAGAGCCCCTTAAAGATGGAAATTTACTAAGAGAAACTGCTGAAGGTGTTAAAGATTTCTAGTACGCCACTAGTTCATAACCTTCTGTAACCCTCTCTACCAAGCCTTGCAGACTTTTGGTAGCATTATATAATGTGTTTCTTTTATTTTCTCCTTTCCTACTTTAATTATCTTCTATTTCCTAGTATTTCATTGCTAGAGAGGCTGCAACAATGATATAAAATATTTTTCACACTTTATCTTAATCCAGTGATTGTCAGCTCCTATCCTTGGGACATTCCAAGAGGTCAAGTTTAATTAACCCTCTGTGTGCCAGAAGGATATGCAATGCATTGCATACCCCTCTGGCATTCAAAGGATTATGAATAGGTAAAAGAATCAAAATGGCCAAGCCACTGATTACTCACCTGTGGTTAAGCAGAGATATCATGAAAAACAGACTTGTTGGCATGCCGTTTGAGAAAAAATGTGCCAGAGAGTTGTCCAACGCATTGCAATATGTTGGA
Organism: Rhinophrynus dorsalis; assembly: GCA_037306005.1. Taxonomy (NCBI): domain Eukaryota; kingdom Metazoa; phylum Chordata; class Amphibia; order Anura; family Rhinophrynidae; genus Rhinophrynus; species Rhinophrynus dorsalis. Next base: position 221,747,392 of record CM074722.1, read on the forward strand.
ATCAAAGTATAATATATATATATTTATTTCTGTGATACTTATAAATTAATTTGTGATTTTAAGAAGAGTATAAAAATGAAAAGTTCAGGTAAGCATATGCCACTTGCAAGAAAGAAGTCCAGTAATTTATACTATTAACCCCTCTGGATGATAGAGAAGTCTCCAGCACCCAAAAGTTTAAAAATGACAAGTTTACAGAGGCAGCAGTAGGATGGACACCAATTATGAGTCACATTTGAAGTCAGAATATGGACCATTTTCTCTGGGAATATGATGTGGTGCTAGTAGTTAATTCATTTAAAAGATGCTAATAGCTCAGTCACTGGAAGCCATAGGGAATGCTCAGCCTGTCACACTGCACACAGCACATGTACTTTGGTTAACCATTCAAGGTCATCCCTTAGTAACTCACCAGGCATCCAGTGGTTGGCCCCACTACTGAAGGTCAAGTAGGCATGTTATGAATATTCAAAGCTGCCTGCAGGATCGATTGGCTTTTAATTGTTTTTCCTGGGTTTTGGAAGGAAGTGCCCAGGGCATTGATCAGTTCTAGACGAGGCCGCTCACACTTTAAGTGAGATAAGGAGAAGGAGGGTGGGGGGTGATGACAGGAAAAGATTATCTGCATGCAAAAAGTAATCTTTGTAGACTAACAGAATCCCTCTTAGCTGGGCTTCCATATAAAATGGCAGAGGACATATATGTGGGAATTACACCGATCCGTTAACGTTGGCCTTAAAATTGTCAAGTCATCTATGCACAAGCAGGTCCCAGCGATATAAATCATTAAAACATGCATTTTGATGAGGCTTCTGACTGGGATAAAATTATAAAGTGATAATCAATAGCTTCAAATGGTCCCATTTACTGTTAAACATATTTTCTTAAGAGGGATAATTGCCATTTCCCTTTGGAGTGAGCAAAGAACACACAGGTTAACTAACTTAACTAGCGTAATACTTCTATTCAGCTTCCCCATCCAGGGCCCTTGTGCAGTCAATTTTAAACAAACCAAATTCACTATTGAGGACAAATAAAATATCCTAAATCCTGGCTCATTTATTTGGTCATTTTAACCCTTCAAATGCAAGAGAGGTCTCCAATGCATTGCTTCTCAATGTGTTAGAGAAATCTCTAGCATGCAAGGGGTTAAACCATTGAGTGCCACATGGGTGTTCAACGCATTGTTTTGCAATGTGCTGCATACCTATCTGGCACTCAAAGGGTTAAAAGACTCCATTAAATGTGTGGACATTTCTATTTGTGCCCTATGATGCAGTGATTTGCTTTAGTATGCTCCAAGTATAAAAAGGGGAGATCTCAAAATGTCTATCATCATCCATTGGATGTCCTTGTTATGCTCTGTCTGTGGAACATGAACAGCTACACCATATATAACAAATAAGAATTTCAGTTAATTTAAGTGGGGCTTCTAACCCTTTGGATGATAGAGAGAGGGTAAGCGGTTAAATGTAAAAATATAGCTATTTTGCCCCAGAATTACTCCACTTGTGATTTTACACATACTTTCTACTGGATTATGTTTATGCTGATTGCTGTTAGACTCTCTTATTACTATATACATAATTATAATGACGGACCTAGATTACATAGTGGTTGATAAGCATTGTCAATGACTTTATCTAACAGATTCCCATTAAATCAATGAAGAAATTTGAAAATAAAATCATTGATAATGTTATCTATGACATGATTAGAAACAAAAATAAGAAAATACATCCTCTAGGTGATAAAATATATAATGATTTTGTTACATTCACAAAAGAAAAAGGGGCAGCAGCAGCCGGTGTAAGTTGTTGAGTGATGCTATTGCTTTAGCAACATGATGGCAGCACAAGAGATTTGCAACTCTTGGCATCTGAAAAGTATAGAAGTATAGATATTGGATTTGAAGTACTGTGTGAGGGTTTCAGTTATGCATTTAACACCAGTAGTCTTGATTAGCTTAGTTAATTGCACTAATTAAGTGTAGTACACAATTTTAAGTAGCAGTGGGCCTGATACAGGCTCTTCTTTACATAAATTTGTGGAGCACAAAGAAATGCTATATTATCTACATCTTTTCTGCTTTATTTGATGTTATCCTATTGTGTCTCCCTGCAAAACAGCTCTGGTACCCTTGTACAGGAAAAACCCTATAACATATAGGTTTTCATTTTGGGAAAAAAAAAAAAAAAAGTTTACTGCGCCTTTAATATCTCAGATATTGCAGACTCAGGGTCAGAGTTGTCCAAGTTCAGTCCTCAAGGGCAGCCAACAGGCCAGGATTCAAGGATTTCCCTGATTAATTTTAATTAACTCAACTGTGCTTAACCCCTTGACGGTCATAGCACGTCATGGGTAGATCTGACTTAATGACCCATGACGTACTATGACCGTCATGGAATTTCGGGTTTCCCCTGCGGCTGCACGCCGTTCAGGGAGTCCAGAACCGGAAACAAAGAAAAAAATAAATAAATGCTCCGCAGTCCTTAAGTGACCGCCATGTGCGTGCATGGCCGGTCCTTAAGGGGTTAATCAGGCAACGCCTTAAATCCTGGCCTGTTGGTGACCCTTTAAAACTGAACTTGGACAGCCCTGCTCTAGGTGATAGATGCCTGCTTGCTCTAACCCAGAGTTGATTCAATAAGTCCTCAAGGAGCCTTCAACTTGTCCCTAAATAAGAGATATCACTGCTTGAACACACACAAAACAGCAGGACTTCACCTTTAGCCTTTATGGTTCTGGCTTAGAGACTAAAGAAGCAGTTAGTATGAGTAGATCAACAAGTATCTAACACTGGACTCGCTCACCCTAAGAATTTAGGGTCAAGCATAGAGAAAATTGGAGCAATTCTAGAGCAAACTAAGTGTAACTCGGGAAACAAATCAAAATTCCATAGATATAAATGGGGTTCTTAACCCTTTGAGTTCCAGAGGGGTACGCAATGCATTTCAAAGCAATGCATTGCATACTCCTCTGGCACGCAAAGGGTTAATCCATTGATTTGGACACCTCTCTAGACTTCACGGGGTTAAATCCCTTTTACATCCATGGGGATTACGGACATTTTTATTTGTTCCCTATGGTGTAGTTGCTCTACCTTAGCCTTTGCCCTTATGGCCCTTAGCAACCAAAGTCAGACCACAACGCAGCTTTCAAAACGAGAATGTCCCCGGAATAACTCACAAAGAGGAGCGGTGGAAAAAAAAATGGCAACATTAAATGGCCAGAAATTCCATTTATCAGGACAAATAATGAAATAACAATCTTGCCCATCAGCCTGGGAAAAGGCAGCCGTGATTTAAGGTTAGAGGCAGAGGAAGAAAGAAGAGGGGAAAGCAGCAGTATAATGCGTGTTTACTCATGCAAAGAAAAAAATATTTAAGTGATGTAGAGGGCAGAAGATTGCTATAACTAGTGAAGAATAACACAGTGCGCTTTTCTGTCAAATCACACTGGAATTTCTGTAATAGATTCTCAGCCTGACACTCCATTCGATTCGAAGGTGATCCAGCTTTATCCCAACACATCAAATATTAAACACTCGTATTAGCCGATCTACCGTCCCTCTCCCCAGCTTATGCTTCTCCTTTTATTTTATTCATTCTGCCCTGGCTTCAGTCACTCTAATATTCTCAATGTTATCTAAACATGCCTTAATACACTTGGGTTCTTATCAATGTTCTTTTGTAAAGAGAGTAAAGGGAGGGGGGATACTTAAAAAGTATTAGGGTTTTATTCCATATATCTATATATATATATTATTATTCTCATCCTTATTTTCAGCTTTTCAATTCTGGTGCCTAGGAAGCTTAGAGGAAAGATAGAGGGGTTGGGGGAGCGGAATGGAGTAAGAAAAAGGGAATAGACAGGCCAAGTTTGACGGATGCCTTTCAACAAGGGCAGTCTAGCTTGTCAAAGTCTGAGTGGGAGATGAATTGGCATATCTATTCAGGCTGCCTCTGGATGTCATGCAATACAGTTTAATATTCCCAGATAAAGAGCGCTGAGCTATCGCTATCATGACACCAGAGTTATCCGGCTCTCCTCTACTGCGTGCCCCTCCCCCACACACCTTTGTAGAATTGCTTTGCTGTTTCTTAGCAAGTTGCTTTCAGAAAACACTTTCAACATAACTTGATTTTTTAATGTTTCTTGATATTTTGAACTTTAACAAATATTACAACGCAGAAAGCAAATAATTCACATGAAACAAATCTAGAATAGAATATAAAGAAGAAAGAATCCAAGGGAAAATCGAAAGATTGTTTACAATTACCCAGAACCCTCACTGCACTTTCTTACCCCTTGCAAATCAGACAGACACAACACTTTAGCACCACCAAAAAAGAAACAGTTACTTCTGTTGTTCTTATGATACCAATGACGAGCAAACAGAAGTGGTGCCTGGCTGCAGAATGACACAAAACAAGTTCTAGGTATAATTACTGAATGCTTACTTTATTTTGGAAATCTCTCTCTGAATTCTGCAGGGAAATGCACAAACTTAACAGCTTGTTTAATTTTCTGTGCTTGCACAATAGCCTAAAAAATGTGTTTATGCACTTTGGGGTATGTAACAGAGAATATGTTTGCTTTAATACACATTGATACGCCAACTCCGCCAGAGTTAACACCTAACCCTTTCAGTGATAAAGGGGTGTGCAATGCATTGCAGAGCAATTAACATCCCCGTAGCACTCAAAAAGCTGTTGTACTCTTTTGACATGCGTGCAAAAAAACAGAACAAAAAAAAAAAAAAAAAACACCAATACAGAAAAAGAAGAAGAAAAAGCAGGAGGTGCTTATAGGGTTAAACCTTCATGGAACTTAACGGAATATATAAAATATGACAAATGCACTCACATTTAATTTTGGCCACTAGATAGTAACTTGTGGCGCACAAGCAAGTGGGGAATATTACACTGCCCACCACTCAGATTAATAATACACCAGAAGTTCCACGGAAATCCACCTTCAAGAAGAGAAAAAGGGAAAACACAGGAAAACAGACAACGGGACAAATGGAGGTGCTCAATTTTAAACAATAAAAAAAATTGCCTTCCAATGATATATGATTGCTCAAAATTAGCAGTCAACCGGTCATATAACATACAACCGGTATATAGCACCAGAGGAGATCCATCTGCCTCTGTTCAGGCGCCCACAGTCTCTGCTGCAGAACTTCCAAATATTTCAGAACATTCAATGAAATAGATCCACAAGTACGTGATCTCAGGATAAAATTCAGTTTATTAAATGAAAACACCAACGCGATTCTGGGTAAGAATCTTTAAATCAGGGTGTCATTGCCTTCCACTTGGACCAAGATGTGTGAGGCAAAGAACTTCAACTGTAATCAACACAGTAAATATGGACTAGGCAGGAGAAGAAAACAAAAACACTTCATGTAAGCCATCTTAGCACACAATCGAATTCTTCCTTTCCTCCACCCGAATTTAAATCTGAAAATGTGTTCTAAAGAGCTTTCGTTCAAAGCACATCAGAATGCTATGTTTTACTTGTACATGTTCAGTTCTAATCTGCCTTTCTATATGTTGCATAGAATAGTTAATAATAGCAGAGATCTTGGATTAAAGCAAAAAGATCAATGTTAACTTAGAAAGGAAGCTTTAAAGCAAATTATTTTTGTGAATGTTTGAAAGCCAGGTAATGGGATTTTTGTTTGTCCGTGACATGGTTTCTATAAACGTTCTGTTTTGCATGCTATAATCACTGCCTGAGAGGAGACCTTAAGGTTCATTGCAATGATACAGTGCATTTGAGAAGGTTTTACTTGTAGATTGACTAAATTTACACACTAACAAATCAAACGACATGTAAATGTGTCTATACAGGCATCACAACCTGTAAACAGAGAGGTACTCTATATACATGTCCCTCCGCTGAGACATTCAGCACCTGACTCTTCTAATCTCTCGGCTGAGAGTACCGCCTCTCCTTCATCCTACATGTCTACAGGAACTTGAAGGACATTGGTATCTCATTTTTCTCAAAGGCTTTTGGGATACCTGTCTCAGATGTCTACTAGAGACAACCGTAACAGACACCTCTTGCCTCTAATTCCCTGTTAGCAGGTTAATGTCATTCAAAACTGACAAGCATGTAAGATTTAGGAAAGCACAGTTAGTCGAAAGGATTTAACCCTTTGAGTGCCAGAGGGGTGGCCAACCACCGCCCCTCTGGCACTCAAAGGGTTAAAGGGGAACCTATGTATGAAGGACTACGTGGCGCTAATGCATTACGCACTCCTCTGGCACTCAAAGGGTTAAAGGAGAAACTGTACATAAAGGATTAGGTGGCTCTAATGTGTTGCACACTACCGTGGCACTCAAAGGGTTCTAATGTGATGCACACCCCTCTGGCACCCAAAGGGTTAAAGGAGAAATATCACAAAGGATTAAGGAGCTCTAATTCGATGCACACACACCTCTGGCACCCAAAGGGTTAAAGGAGAAAATACACATAAAGGATTAAGGGGCTCTAATGCATTGCATACCCCTCTGGCACCCAAAGGGTTAAAGGAGAAAATACACATAAAGGATTAAGGGGCTCTAATGTATTGCATACCCCTCTGGCACCCAAAGGGTTAAAGGAGAAACGTCAAATAAAGGATTAAGGTGCTCTAATGCGATGCAAACCCCGCTGGCACCCAAAGGGTTAAAGGAGAAACATCACAAAGGATTAAGGAGCTCTAATTCGATGCGCACACACACCTCTGGCACCCAAAGGGTTAAAGGAGAAAATACACATAAAGGATTAAGGGGCTCTAATGCATTGCATACCCCTCTGGCACCCAAAGGGTTAAAGGAGAAAATACACAAAGGATTAAGGGGCTCTAATGTATTGCATACCCCTCTGGCACCCAAAGGGTTAAAGGAGAAACGTCAAATAAAGGATTAAGGTGCTCTAATGCGATGCAAACCCCGCTGGCACCCAAAGGGTTAAAGGAGAAACATCACAAAGGATTAAGGGGTATAATGCTTTTTACATCTCTTTGGCACGCAAAGAGTTAACAGAAGAATTCTGTAAGAAATTTTTGTAAGACATTTTCCCTTGTTTAATTCTGTAAGACATTTTCCCTTGTTTAACACCATAGTTTAGATACTAGAGACATCTCCAAAGCATTGCTTTACGTCTCTACATTCCAAGGGGATATGTATATGCTTACGGAGATTGAAATAAATCTGCCTTAAATTCACACTTCCTCGCTGTGGAAAATCTGTTTTAATAGTCCGAGTGGTAACGTTCCTCCCATGGTTCTCTGTGGCACCTGACAAAATCGTATTCTTAAATTAAAGTGACAGGCGATGTACTAAATTAGCGCTTCAATGTGAGTGCCTTAAAAAAAACTATGTAGATTTTCTGTGTGAAATACATATTTCAGGTTATATCTTCCTGTTAAATTAACCCTTTTGAGTGCCAGGGAGGTATCCAATGCATTGCAAAGCAATGCATTGGATAATTACCTGTCACTCAAAGGGTTAAATTAAGGGCCTTATTAATCAAGCTGAAGAGATACAATTGCGCACCAAGCCAAATGCACTGTAGGAGAGTTGGTAAAAGTACCATTTATTTGAATATAGGGGATTTTAAACCCTTGAAAGCTAGTGGGTCTACAGTGCAATGTTTTGCAATACATTGGAGACCTCTGTAGCATTCAAAGGGTTAAAAGCCCACAATAAATCAAAAATAATTTTTGCAATCATCATTTCTCTCCCATCGTTTAGTTGCTTTGTGGCAGTATTGCACCTCTTTCTCTTATTGAACAGGTCCCTAAATGCCCAGATGTAAATCTGGAGCAAACCAATTGCATCATGGGGGTGATGAAAAAAAAAAAAAATCAGCCAATTTCCATTGATTTATATTCGATTGCTTTACAAAATGTCAGATCTCCCTACCATTCTAGGGGTTAAAAGCCCCATTTACCAATGACAATTTTCATTTCCTCTACAGAGCAGTTGGTTTGCTCCTGATTTGCACCACTTCATTCTCATGAATATGGCCCCCTAAGCCACTAATTCCTATAAGTATAGTTCCTCTTTAAAGAGCCGTAGCATCAAAGAGCACTAATGCTCTGCAGTTAGCTCTTCCCTGACTTAAAAATAATTTTCAGTTTGATTTGAAATGCATAAGATCAGCCATCAGTACATGCAAATTGTTTGTTTTGGGCAGAGGAGAGAAATGGCGGATACCTGCATCCTGTTTGTCTCTTTCTGTGCTACTGGGGAGCAGGTGCCCAGAGCTTAGGGAAGCTCTCTTTGCTCCCTGGATCCTGCCCCATTAGTTCAGTGCCCAGCCATCTGTGGCATCTCTAGCAATTTTGCTGCACCCGCTGCCCCCCCTTTCCATTTCTTCCTGCTGTCTCGTTCTCCCTCCCCTCCTGTGTATCAGGGAGCTTTTCCATTAGCCCCTTTAATATTCTGACACCCAGCACAGGCTGCCATTACATTCAAACACTGATCGCCCTGTGAAATTACATCGCTAAAATGGAATTGTGTATAATCAGCCTGCTCCATGCACTGTCAGTCCCATCACAAACACGAGGCAAAGCAGGCTTATGGATGGATTTACCAGCTGCTACAAGTGTGTCTGTGTGTTTGATACAGATTACATATAGATTTAGCTGAATATTACGCACATTTATATACATATATTTTAATGATTGTTTCAAGGTTCAAGTCAGTCTTCTAAACACAAATCAGGAATCGAATGTTGTTATTAAGTCTGAGATTTATTTTCAGTAGACTTACGAAAGCCAGAGCAAATTTCTGATGCTTCAGACATCTTTGGAATCCCAACTGATTCAGGGGGGAGATGCAATAAGGTGTAATAAGGAGGAGGTGATAAAGAGGAGATTATTTCTTTATTGATATCACGTCTCCAATTCCTGTTACTCTATGCAGACTATGCACTAAGAGGTCTCAAGTGGGAGAGATCTTAGTGTATAACAGATGAGAGTTGGTACCATGTTAGCCGCAGAAATACAGGAGGCAAATATAGTTTTTGATACCTTTTATTGGCTAACTAAGCAGATGTAGAATGCAAGCTTTCAAGACCTTAGGTCTCTTCCTCAAGCATGTTATACAGATAAATAGGAAAACATTTCTCTTAAATACAAGTACACATTGCATTGTTTAGAATGGAAATCAGATAAGAGAACTAAATCCAGATCCAGATACTTTGAACAGTCAGTGGTAAATTGCACTCTTCCTCTGAGGCTTTAGAGGTATTGACGATGCTCTTGGGTCTGTTGGAAAGGTCAACCCACTAAGTGATAATGTGACAAGAACTCTCTGTCCTTATTCAAACATGACAAATAGCATTAAAGTTTAACATTAATTTTACCTCCCATACCTTTCTGTCCCTCTGAGTGCGGAACTGTCCCATCAATACAGTTAACTTAATGTCCCTGACACTGTGCCCATTTTGACAAAAATGTTCTCCACAAAGAAGGAAACCCAGGAAGACCCATAATTTCAGGGATTGGTACACTCACAGAGAATATCTCTGGCTGGGTAGAAAATACACTGAAACCCCTCGTAAAACAAACACCCAGCTTCCTTCAGGACACCACGGATCTTTTAAACAAATGAACTGACTTGGGGCCAGTTCCAGAGAGCACAATCCTGGCCACTATGGATGTAGAATCCCTTTACACCAACATTCCACACACGGATGGCATAGCAGCAGGCCACGGATATCTGAAACAAAATAACACACCCGTGGAACCGGTAACAAAACTCATACAGTTTATTCTCACCCACAATTACTTAAAGTTTGGACAGGACCTCTACCTTCAGAAAATGGGGACTGCAATTGGTACCCAAATGGCACCACGATATGCCAACCTGTTTATGGCAAAATTGGACGAGGACTTCCTGGCCACCTGCCAGATAAAACCCCTGGTCTATCTCCGCTACATAGATGATATTCTTATCATCTAGACTGCCAGTGAAGAGGAACTTCTCAAATTCCATGAGAATTACAATACATTCCACCCCAATATCAACCTAACACTCAGTCACTCAAGCACAAACATTAAGTTCCTTAACACAACTATCAGTATTCAGAACAACTCCATCCACACATCCCTATACCACAAACCAGCAGACAGTCCAACCTACCTGCAAAACAATAGCTTCCACCCAAAACACACAAAGAACTTCATCATATACAGCCAGGCCATCAGATACCACCGCATCTGTTCTGACATGATGGACCGTGACAAGCACCTCCAGAAACTCAGAAGAGTCTTTATAAAACACGGTTACAGAGCAAATATTATTGACAGATACAGAAGGCTACCCAAATACCAAGAAAAAATCTGCTGCGTTACAAAGAACATAAGGAAAACCGGGTGCCACTCCCAGGTTGAAGTTCTACGCAAAATATCAAGAGAACTTCAAACGAAATTACATAAGGATGAAAGACTTAAGAACATATTCCCACAGTCTCCCTTACTCTCCTTCAGACAGCCTCCCAGTTTGAAACAACTGATGGTAAGGAGCGCCCTGAATAAAAATACAAAAAATGGCACATCTCCCTGACTACAAAAGAGATGTGAAACATGTGCACACATTTACACCACAGACAAGATACCAATATCAAACACCCAGTTACACCATAAGATCAATGGTACCTTCACCTGTAAATCATCCAATGTAATATACCTTATCATGTGTGCAAAATGCCCAACAGCTCTTTATGTGGGTGAAACTGGACAGCCACTACATAAGAGGTTTAATTCCCACAGATCCAGTGTTAACAACAAAAAGACAGAGACACCAGTGGGCGAACATTTTTGCCAAAATGGGCACAGTGTCAGGGACATTAAGTTAACTGTATTGATGGGACGATTCCGCACTCAGAGGGACAGAAAGGTATGGGAGGTAATATTAATGTTAAAATGCAATCCTATTTGTAATGGTTTTAATAAGGACAGAGAGTGCTTGTCACATTATCACTTAGTGGGCTGACCTTTCCAACAGACCAAAGAGCTTCGTAAATACCTCTAAAGCCTCAGAGGAAGAATGCAATTTACCATTGACTGATCAAAGTATCTGGATCTGGATTGAGTTCTCTTATCTGATTTCCATTCTAAACAATGCAATGTGTACTTGTATTTAAGAGAGAGTTTTCATATTTATCTGTATAACATGCCTGAGGAAGAGACCTAAGGTCTTGAAAGCTTGCATTCTAAATCTTCTTATTTAGCCAATAAAAGGAATCAGAAACTATATTTGCCTTGTCTTAGTGTATAGGCTCCATAGATAAAATAGGAACTGGATATCTCCTATTTATCACCTGTTTATCACCTTAGTGCATAACACCTCCAGTTCTTCTTAGTCCATCGGCCTCTCTTCAACCAATCCTCTTGCGAAAGTCACCAATCTGCTTAAAGGGACAGTAATGTTTCACAAAAACAGCAGTTCCAATTAATCTTCATAGCATTTGAGGCATAGAGAGTGTTATTTCAATACTGTCAGAGTTGTAGTTCAAGAGCAACTGAATGATAAAGTTTACCCCTCCCGCCCCTTTTACCTAGTGTCCACAGACCAGACAGCTCACAGCAAGGGACAATCTTCTTACTGTGAGAACAATGAAAGCCTTGCCCCCTTGACAGATTTTTCCCCTTATGTTAATTCAAGATTGTCCCTCTCTGCGATCCACTTGGACACCACCCTGCTGCTGAGCAGTGTTATATCAGAATAAAAGGGGTGGGAAAGGAAAACTTTATCATTCAGTTACTCTTGAACTACCACTCTGACAGTATTGAAATAACACACTCCATGGACCAAATACTCTGAGGACTAATTGGGGCTGCTTTTATTATGAAACATTACTATCCCTTTAACACATAGAGGTGTGCAAGTTATTGAAAAGCAATCCATTGCAAACCGCTATTCCTTAAATGGTTAACAAAACTATGTCCATCTATGCGTGGAATGGTTGTAGAAGCTTGGTTTCCCAAGAGATTCTGCAGCAGCTGAGACTTTATTACACAAGCTGTTCTGGGGTGAATGTGGTAGTGTTTTTAGCCATGTCTAAATGTGCATTGGAAGTGAGAAATCTGCTAATGGCCTGACGCCTGGCTCTGTAAAATTACATTTATCTGCTCATTGGCGAGGTTAAAAATAACCATATACTAAAATGTTGTAAGCAATTATATACATTTGCTACCATATAATGCTATGACCTTGTCTTTATGTTGAATTCAGTATGACACGGCACAGTGTAAACACAGCAGACTGGGATATGATTAATCTGGTGCCCAGTGTTAAATCCAGTGCCTTAAAGCTATTGATTTCCTCACACGTGGCTTTGTCAGACTTTCAATTGGGAAGAGGGATCAAAGTCAAGTTACCCTGATGCTTGTTAAACCGTCAGTCTCATTTAGCAACATATTTTAGCTGTGCAATGAATAAAAAGCACTCAGGCATGTAACACCTTGTCTAACATTTTTAATGTTTGTGTCTTACTCTAATGGATGTATACCAAGCAAGTAAAACAGGTGGCAAAAATAGAACCAAAAATACAGTGTGGACCCTGCAAAATATCCCAGGGGCAAAAATAAAGCAGCATTCTTTCTGAAACATAGCGATAAAGGCATTTAAACCTTTGAGTTCCAGAGGGGTACGGAATGCATTGCAAAGCATTCCGTACCCCTCTGGCGCTCAAAGGATTAACTATGTGGAACCATGAGAGTCCTGTAACTACACAATAACTGGGGTTTATGTATGAAGGCAAAGCACCAGCAACATAGGGAACAAATACATTTCCTTTCATTTAACCTGTTGAGTGCCAGAGAGGTATCCAATGTGTTGGTTACCTCTCTGGCACGCCAATATTTAAATGACAATTTTAACCCTTTGACTACCAGAGAGCTATCCATCGCATTGCAGCTGGTTTGGTCCAGAACACCTTTTTGTGCATAAGGCCAGAAGGGACATATTCATGAAGTGAAAGTGGAGCAATCCTTCAGCAAACCAGCTACCACATAGGGGACAAAGGAAACCTCCCACTGATTAAACTGGGCTTCTAATAACCAACTGAATGCTGGGGAGGTCCCCAACCTATGTGCAAGGCAATACCACTCTAGCATTCAAAGGATTAAAAGCTCAATTTACATTAATGGGAATTTGGAGTGTTTTGATTTGTCCCCTATGGTGTAGTTGGTTGCCCCAGAATTCTTCCCTTCCCCTTTACCCAGCTGCCACCATTCCGCTGCCTCTACTAAATATATACCCCAGCCTTTAATCCTGTTTAGCCCCTTATATGGCTAATACCTGCTCAAATTAGTTCCACTGCTCCCATTGGCTGGGATTGTGGGGTTATGCAGGGTATGAAACCGTGTAACATCACCTCCTAGCCTATCAGAATCTAGTTGCAGTGGTCACAGATGCGTACAACATCGATCCTCCAGCTAGCCAGTGATTAAGAGTTTTTTTTGTCTGTTTGTTGTTTTTTTTCTTTTTTTTAATTATTATGGACTAGTTGAAAAGCCCGTGTACACGGGCCACAGTGCCAGCTGGTCACGGGACAGTCATGCGCAGTAGAGACCCGCACAGTGGTTGATACTTTGGAGCACCCCTTCACAGGCAGTCTCTACTGCGCATGACTGCAGCACGTGCAGCAGTCTCTACCGAGCATGAATGCTTAGTTGCAAAAATTTTTGCAAATTATTATATAGGATGGGGTATTTATTTATTTCTTTGTTTATTTTTGTTTTTTTGGACAGAGGATACAGGGTGACCAGGGTGTGGGGGACTGCTGGACCTCCAACATCAAGGTAAGTGTTATGGCTGGGGCTAGACATTCAAAATACTGGTGAAGAAAATTCACAGAAATTTCGACTAACCGAACAGCATGTTATATGAAACAAAAAGAAATTGTTACCAAATAATTTGGATGAAATTAACTTTTTTGCTGTGTACAAGTCTAATAAAAACTCTGCAAATTCCTGATGATTTAGTCTAGACTTTTATCGCCTTGAATGCTAGCAAAGTCTCCATATTGATTCAAAATGTTTTGGAGACCAGTCTAGCATTCGAGGGGTTAAAAGTCCCATCTCAATCAATAGAAATATTTATTTTTTACTAGTGTAAAAGGCCGTGTACACAGGCCAAGGTCCGGGTAATGTTAAGAGGCCACTACCTCACTGCTCCACGCGATGCAGTCTTGCGTTGCCTCACTCACTCAATGCAATCATGTGCAGAAGAGACTGCCAGAACGCGGGCAGCAGTCTCTACTGCGCAGGACTGCATCATGACAAACATCCTAGCAAATTATTATATAGGATGATGATGCGGTTGGTTTGCTCCAGAAATGCTCCTCTTTTCTTTTGTGCTTCTTCTTTAATTACCACATCGCTATCTCCTCACAATTGGGACCTGTACAAGTTATCTACAGGAGGTCAGCTTTCTCTAACAGGAATACAATTATATGATGTACCAAATAGCACAGCTGAATAGGAAACAGTTGTAGCTGTTCACCTAATACAGGTTCAGTGAGAATTTAACCCCTTGGATTGCTAGACATCTCAAATGTATTTTAAACAGCTTAAAAAACAAGTTAATATATCTACACCTCTCTCGTCCTTAACCCTTTGAATGCCTGAGAGGTATCCAAAACCTCTCTTTGGTACTCAGAGGGCTAGATTTATTTAACATTCATATTTACTTCTCCTTGAAGGTGCAGTTTCCCCAGAATGGCTCCATTTTTGTCAATAAAAACCATAGAAAAGACAGCATAAGCCAAGGTTCACACTTAGATAAAAAAACGTGGATTGCCCTTCACCCTGTAAAAACCATATGCAGCTTGGAGGCAGGCATAAAAGATTTGATTTTGTCTTTGGAACACACAAAGAAGCCTAAATGAGAAGAGAGTGTGATCCAGCTTAAGGAAGATAAAAGAGGGCAGCTAGTTTCTTTATTTTTATTACAATTTTTTCTCCTGATGATTATTTTTAGATGTCCCAGATCTCCCCGGAGGTGCTTCTGATTGAATGAAACCTGACCCACGGCTCCAATAAGTGTATTTCAATTACATCTGCCACTGTGTAACGATATAATGATATATCATGTGATATTAAATCCATGGTAATCATATCAGGGCTTTTTTTTAATAGGGCACTAACGGTATTATTGCATCCAAATAATTAGCTGCAAGAGGCTTTATTTTGCAGTTTTAGAAACCACAGTCCCCAAAATACTTGAAATCCAAGTTGTTTGATGCTCAGACAAAATTTCAGGACTTCAATCTGTATATATTGTTACTGACAGAGAATGGCTCGTCATTGTCCATAGGAGTAATACCTGGCAACATTGCTTCCTCAGTGCCGTGGAGTGCCCCAGTCTCCTTGGCATAGGCAAGTCAAGAAAAGGGCAGTCAATGTCATGCACAGTATATATGGCAAAAGCAGGCAACCTGATGTCCTTCTGCTGTTGAGGACTACAATTAACATCATACATAGAGCCATTGGTTGGCTGTGGTATGATGGGAGTTGCAGTCCTCAAAAGTTGGAGGGCCCCAGGTTTCCCAAACCTGATGTATGCACTTAAGTGGAATGGATGTCTGATGGGTGGGGTGAGAGTGGGACAACAATGGCAAATCTGAAGAATTACCTGGGTACGAGTATCAGCCTGCACCAGAATACCATGCCTTTTCATTTTGCATATGGCCCTAAGGCTATACTACAGAAATATGCATGTATAAATCTCACATTAACCCTTTGAGTGTCAGATGGGGTACACTTCACAATGTGGTGTGTATGCCTCTGGCACTCAAAGGGTTAATGGGGGGGAAACAATATTTTTATGTGATCAGCACATAAAAACATGGATCGAAAACACAGTTTCAGTGAGGCAATACTTGCGATAGGAGATGGATTACCTCAGCTGAATCCAGGCTGAAAATGTTTTTTGGCCCATTGGCTGATATGAGATTACTCTGGGAGACTGGGACACTAACAAAATGGTGCAAAAGCAGCATCTAAGGTTACATTATCCTTTTCACAAATCCAGTGAAGTAGGAAAAAAGGGGAGAATTCTCATATATTTCACTTCTAAAATGTCTTTTCCCCATTTCAGTTAACCCTTTCAGTGCATTACAATGCATTCGATACCCTTCTGGCACTCAAAGAACCATTC
The DNA here is from genome assembly GCA_037306005.1 of Rhinophrynus dorsalis. Taxonomy (NCBI): domain Eukaryota; kingdom Metazoa; phylum Chordata; class Amphibia; order Anura; family Rhinophrynidae; genus Rhinophrynus; species Rhinophrynus dorsalis. The sequence continues at coordinate 221,763,567 of CM074722.1, forward strand.
TGAAGGAATAGTTTAACCCTTTCAGTGCCAGATGGGTATTAAACACTATCCTTTTAAATGTGTTGAATACTTCTCTGGCATGCAAAGAACCATGGTAGATAGGTGTCCTTCAAACAGCAGTCAGTAATATCTATATCATTTACTTATCTGCATTTATCCTCCCTTGTATTTACTGACTTATGTTTTAGTTTCAAGTCTAATTAAGGCTAGTGATCCCAATGAGCCACTGCTTACTGTGAGGAGGTGTAATATAGACTTTAGTACAGACCACTATGTTCAGAAAACTGCAGACATGATAGAAAGCAAAACATACAGGCATACGTGACTGCTACAGGAAGGACACCTACCATGTCAAGTTCATCCGTTAAGCATTGCTTCTCAATGTATTGCACAATCCTCTGGTCCTTAACACTTTGAGTGCCGGGGTTGTATGCAACACATTGCAAAGCAATGCGTTTCATAAGCCACTGGAACTCAAAGTGTTAATGTGTTACTCTTAACAAAATAAGAGCCACTTATTCCAAGTGGGTGTAAGGCCCTTTAACCAGTGCTACAGGGGTGCCCAACGCAATGGGTTAATTAGGGAAGAGTATAAATGACAAGAAGAGACCCCACAAGCCTTTATCACCGCTGATTTTTGGCTCTAGATATTGTGGAAGCCAGCACCAATTCAAGCAGTGGTGTCAGGCAATTTCCTCACTAAATTATAACAGGAAAGAGCTTCATTACCTGCCTGGGTGTTCTGCCCAAGTAGTTAGCTTTTAAAGGCAGCTTTTGGAAATGTTCGACTGATCACTTCCCCAATTTATTTTGGCTGCTCTGTGAAGGTGAAATAGTCAGGGAAGGTTTTAGCATATTTACAGGCAGTTTGTCACATCACTGTCACAGCGCACTGTGACTTTACATCTTGTTAGTCCCCCTAGAATAAAACCCTGCCTTGCTAGGAACATGCTGTCAATGGCCTTATCTAATAACCCCTGACACACAACCTGCAGATTAGTCATGACAACAAATAGAGGGTTTAATTGAAAAAAAAAAAAAAAATTATGATTGCACTGACAGGAAAACAAGAAGATTACAGCACATCTGCCAGCCAATCAGATAGACTGATCACACAATAATTTAACTCAGTTGCTGCCAGAGTGTGATGAAAATAGTCTGTTTCACCCACATCTAGCCTTAGAATCTTCAAATTAAAATGAATCACCTAAGTTTAATTAGTACAATTAAAACAACAAATGGATTTAATCAAATAATAAAACATGTACACCACAGTCCCGTCATGAAAGCCTAATACTTTACAGCAGAGGTAGGCAACTGTCCTACTATTAGCTAGTTGGGGATGATGGCAGTTGTAGTTTTCCACAGCTGGATATCCAGAGGTTGCCTACCACTGCTTTAGAGTTTCTTAAGTTCAAAAGACAACTGGGATAATTCTGGGGGAAAACTACCTGCACAATAAGAGGCTATCAGAATTCCACAATCCCTCTTAATGGAAATAGGTGATTAAACCGTTTACATTCTAGACAGGTTCATCCTATCCTCCACCTGGTTGAGGACCTCTCTAGCATTCATGGGGCTAAAAACCCCAGTTACATCAATGGGAACTTTTATATCTCCCCGATGATACAGTTTGTTGCCATAGGCTTAAGAACCAATAGGTGAGATTCACTGAACAGTGATAAAGAGGTGATAAAGCGGAGATGACTTATCCAGTGATAGCACTTCTCCAGTTCCTGTGTTATTCTATGGAGCCTATGCATTAAGATTCCTTCAGCTTTGGAGCTCTTAGTGCATAGGCTCCATAGAATAACATAGGAACTGGAGAAGTCATCTCTACTTTATCATCTCTTTATAATTGCTTAGTGAATCTCCCCCAGAGTGTGTGTGTTTGTGTGTTCCACACCCCACTGGTCCACAAATGGTTAATTATGCATTATTGTGTTTTTTACATTTTATAGCAGACCCTTTACACCTAATTTAGTCTACTGAAGGAATATGAATGTATTTTTTCATTTTAGTAATATAAAATATATTTACCTGCAGGATTATTTTTTCTTTAAAAGGAATATCACTCTTGTGGCCAGAAGTTTAGGGTCCTGATATCGTGAAATAATCATATCCACCTCTGTGGTCTTGATACCCAGTACTAAGAAGATACTGATTTGGGGGAACCAAACCACATAGCATTCATTTAGGGTTTTCTTCCCAGATTTATGTTTTCTTTTTATGGAGTGTTAATAAGTATTATTGTGGCATAATGTGTAACGTATCTACAAAGTACTGTGGGTGTGACATAAGTGTAACACTATTCGCATGAAGCCTACGGGCTATATGTTCAACAGAAAAGTGGGCAAACCATTTGCACTATAGGGGAGAAGTAAGAATTCCCATAGTGTTCCAATGTACCTCGCTAGCATTCATAGGGTTAAATCAATGGGAATTGTTAGTTCTCACCTATTGCCCCAGAGCTCCTCCATTTTTCTTTTAAACATATGGCCCATATGCATGTTGTCTATGTCTGCTACTCAACTGTATCTGCTAAGCAGTGTGTGAGTGTGTATCACTATTTACATGAAGTTTACCTGCAGTTTATAAAGAGTCTGCTAATCAACTGTATCCAGCAGTAAGCTCACTAAATCTTTTTTTCCAGAGTGCTTTCTATTAGGGACTGTGAAAGGTGGGATAGCAATACAATGCAACACTAACCCTGCAGCAGTAAGGACTGCCTCCAGCCAATTAAATACAGTATACAGCCACTATCCCTGCTTTCAGAATTCCTAACAGGGAGCTCACTTATTTTCGATTAGACACATAAAAGTGTGAAATCATAGGTGATTAATTAAATTAAAAGTACAGACAATTTCTCTCTCACACATACACACTATATATATGTACACGGGCCAAGATGTGTGCATTCGGGCAGTCTGCACTGCGCATGACTGCATTGTACAAACATTCATCTAGCGTGGTGATAGTGTAAAAGCCTGTGTACATGGGCCAAGGTCCGGAACCCTTTGAGTGGCACTCAAAGGGTTAAGCGGCCGCTGCTTCATTGTTCCACGCAATGCAGTCTTGCGTCGCCTCACACGATTCAATTATGCGCAGTAGAGACTGCCGAACGCGCAGTCTCTACTGCGCATGACGGCTTCTGACGAACATCCTAGCAAATTATTATATAGGATATATGTAGTAGTTATGCTCTAGAACTGCTCCACTTTTGCTTTGATACATTTTTCCAAAAGTTGTAGTAAGACGTGTAACCCTGGGGAGTTGGGAGATGTAACCTGGAAGCAGCTGAAGGACTTTGCATTGCCAGAATGATGGGCGTTGTAGTCTTGCAGCACCTGGAGGGCTTCACATTTCCCTTCCCTGCTGCAGACACATTGAAAAACGTATTGGATACCTTTCTAACTCAGAATAATACTGAAAAGTAAAACAGTTGTTTTCAATACAAGTAGAATGTTGATCCAGGGAGATATGCAACTGCTTTTTGGAGAAAGGAATGATTTTTTTCAAGGTTTAAAGGGATAGTAATGTTTCATAATAAGAGCAGCTCTAATTAACCCCTTAGCGACAATGGACGTACATGTACGTCCTCTGTGGCTGTCACTTAGTGACAGAGGACGTACATGTACGTCCAGGAAATCCGGATCTCCGCGCAGCTGCACGCCGTTCGGGGACTCCGGATTCTTATGAAAAAAAAAATGTTAGATGGGCGTTAAGGGGTTAATCATCATAGTATTTGGACCTTGGAGAGTGTTATTTCAATTCTGTCAGAGTTGCAGTTCAAGAGTAATCGAATGATAAAGTATCCCCCTCCCGCCCCTTTTACTAATGTAACACTGTTCAGCCAGAGCAGAAGTGAGGTGCCCAGGTAAACTGCAGAGAGGGACAATCTTCAATTAAGATAAGGGAAAAACCTGAAAAACTTGTCAAGGGGGGCAGGGCTTTCATTGTTCTCACAGTAAGAAGACTGACCCTTGCTGTGAGCTGTCTGGTCTATAGACTGGATTCCACATCTGAGGAGAGGGGGCTTACACTAGGTAAAAGGGGCGGGAGGGGGAAACCTTATCATTCAATTACTCTTGAACTACAACTCTCACAGTATTGAAATAACACTCTCTATGGCTCAAATACTAAGAAGATTAATTGGAGCTGCGGTTTTAGTGAAACATTACTATCACTTTAAATAGAAATGGCTTGAAAAGTTTTTTCTTTTTTTGCCTTTATCTGGATCAGCAAGGAAAATACGGCAAAGGTTGAACCTGACTGTCTTCTTTTGTCATTGCTAACTATGTTACTACTAGTGTAAAAGCCCATGTACACGGGCCAAGGTCCGGGTAATGTTAACCCCTTGAGTGCCAGAGGGGTACGCAATTCATTACTTTGCAATGTGTTGCATACCCCTCTGGCACTCAAAGGGTTAAGCGGTCGCTACCTCACTGGTCCACGCGATGCAGTCTTGTGACGCCTCACTCACGTGATGCAATCATGCACAGTACAGACTGCCCGTACGCCGATAGTCTCTACTTCGCATGACTGCATCGTGACAAACATCCTAGCGAATTATTATATAGGATGTTAAAAGGTGCATTTTAAAGACCAGGGGGTTTGCAAAACACTGCAATGTGCTGTGCACCCCCTGCTCCTTGAAAGGTTAAGCAAGAACATCAATTGTTTTTGCGTTATTTCGGATTACATATTATGCACTGGCCACATCCCCTTGCACTGAAAAAGTTAGTGGGGAAGCTAATGTACGGCTCAGACAGAAATTGCCTGCATGGCATGCCCTAATTAGCATAATTTATATATTTAACCTTTGAGTGCCAGAGGGGTACAAAATGTGCGTACCCCTCTGGTTAAAATACTCAAACTATCTTTCTACAAAAAAATGGCTAATGCAACAGATACATACATTTCTTGTTCCCAAACTGCCAAGGTTGTTTTTAAGTGATAGTGTCTCTTTAAACGGGGCTTTTATCCCACAGGTGGAAAAGTCCTAAGAGCCTGAAAACCCGGGTTCCTAAAGTGTTACGTCTGCTTTCTAAATTCTAAAATTTACGTATACCTGAACTATATAGAAATCCATGGACAGGCTCATAAAACTCCTAGCTGAAACCTAAACCTGTTTTATTAACAATACAAAAAAAAAATTATTATATTTTTTTAGATTTTTATTTCAACTCTTCAAGTGCTTGAAAAGTCTATTAACCCTTTGAGTGCCAGAGGGGTACGGAACGCATTGCTTTGCAATGCATTCTGTACCCGTTTGGCTCTCAAAGGGTTAAGCATTGCTTCTTCATGTCTTGGAGACCTCCCTAGCATTAAAGAGGGTAAAATCCTCAACTGAATCAATGTTTAATTGTCCCCCTTTGATGCCAAAGATTTGCCCCCTAGTTGCTCCTGTTTTACCTAAATGCTGTGCGAAAATGTCACATAAATATATACATTATGCTTAGTTGTATAGGAAATAATAGGAGAGGAATAATTGCAGGAATGCTGTTTACTGTAAGTACATGTGTGCCTCTGAACCGTGTTTCAGGTGCTTACAAAAATGAGATTTATCCTGAGGCCTTTTTTTCACAAAGAAAAAGATGAGTAATTCAGAAGCCAACCAACTGACCTGTGGAAGGGGGGGGGAGAGATACATATCCCTATTGATTTAAATGTGGCTTTTAACACTGAAAGTGCTACAAGGGTATCCAATAAATTGCTTTGCAATGTGTTGTAGACATCTGTAGATTTCAATGAGTACAAAATCCTATATAACTCAATGTGAAATTTTGGGGAATTGTCATTGCTAATATTTTGCTTCTTGCATAAAGCTGGGTCTTATTCCTTTTCCAGATCAGGTGAGGGTATGGAGGGGCGGCTGGAAGATCTGAGAACATGGCTCGCCCCAGCGGGCAAACACTTGCAGCAGCAACGGCAATGTTAGAGTCAGTATAGTATGCTCCCCATTTATCAAACTCGCCCGGCCCGCCAGCCGAGCGAGTCTTTCTATCATTACACCTCTCAAAATCCGATTCATACCACTAATCCTGCCTTCATTCTCCCAGATTAATAACATCTCTTTCAACCTTCACAGTGTGATAAATAGACAAAGAGAGAACAAAAGGAGAAGCAGAAGTGAGAGAAAAGCCACGGCGACTCTACAATAATGAAGAGCAAAGGAGGATAAAAAGAGACAGAGAGATGCCAGCATCATCTGTTCCTAATGAAATCCCATCCAGTGTCTGTAGCAGGCCAAGCTTCAAAGAATGTCCCAGACAAAAGGAGAGCAGAGGGGGAAGAGAGATGCTCAGTAGATGTGCATCCAAAGGAGCTGAAGTAGGGCAAGAGCCAATGTATGTAACAAAATGGTGCACAGATATCACCACTGATCATTCACAAGGGGCTACTTAACAAACACTGATAGCCATTACAGACTATTCAAAGTACTCAATGTTAAGTGACCCATTCCCATAAATCTATCTTTTGTCATGTTAAAGTAAATTTCCATAAATTATACAAGGATTACCTAGGAGACTATTATGCTTTGCTTTAATGTGGCGAGCAGAAATATTAATATTTTGTGTTCTCTCATTTTATAGCTGGAATTTTTTTAGGGGCGGTTATAGACAGTTGGCAATTTTTTTCATAAATGTCACTCCTGTTTTTGTGGTCATGTGACCATGTGTATTTTTCTTTTGTTGTACCAATATCTGCACTCAGTCATTACCGTTCATGTGAGTGTGCCCTGTTCCATATACATATTGCATACAGACTGTTGTAAATTGTACACATTCCTGAGGCAAACTCAGGGTTTCCTATATATAGAAATACCCAGTAATATTTAGGATTGTGTGTTGATGCATTTAAACTCCATTGTGGCTGTGCATGTCCAGACCATGGGTGGTTGACCTGTGACCACTCCCAGCTTGAGTTGCATTAGAATTTCTATCATCCTCAGGTGGCCAGCTACCATCAAAAAGTAATGGGAGTTGTAGTCCAACAGCAGCTGGAGGGTTGCACTTTGCCCACCCCTGGCATAAAGATATAAACAAAAATTGGTGTCTTCCTTATCTGAAGAAGACAAAGTGCGAGGTGTCCCTGCTTTGGATCTGCTGCATGTGTTGGTTGGAAACATGCTAGTAGCATAGTGCCTTTCAATTGGGTGACTACTGCTTTGTGTGACGGCACCAAAGTCCAGCATATATAGCGAGCTCCCTCAGGAACACAGTAAATCTGAAGTAAGCAAGATCTGAATGGCAGTCTATGGGGCCGTCTGAAGACCTTACACCTGAGGTGGGTTAGAAGTTGCTATTCTTATCACATTCATCAACAAATGATCGACATACTTGGGGAACAGCCAGTAATATTGTTGGGTGCTCACATGAGCTGGCCATTAGACACGTGTCCCCTGCATCCCAGATTGTGAGGTGGTCCACGAGAAGGGTGAGTGTTAGAATATGGGTGACAGAACTGCTGCAGTGGCCTGCAACAGTTCTAATGTCAGTACACATTTTAAATAAAGTTGCTAATTGTGTTTGTTTTTTTCTTAAGGCCTTATGCACAAAATAATATTGTAGTAACTATGTTGTAAGCCAACTGTACCACAAGAGAGAAATAAAACCTCCCATTGACTAAACTTTTAACCCCTTGATTGCTAGAAATGTCTCCAATGCATTGAGAAGGAATGCTTTAGAGACCTTTCTAGATTTCATAAAAGCCTCATATAAATCAAAAGGAATTTGGAAATGTTTGTATTTTTTCCCTAAGGTACAAGTGATTTGCCAGAAAATTAAGTATTTATTTTAAACATCTTGTTCTAGCAATATCTAATCTAATAAAGGAGCCATTGGATTACACTTCCTATCACTCAGTTAAATTATAGCTGGAAAGTCAAAGGTTGCCCAGCCCTGGTCTAATCCTATGATTCAGTTAGTAGGAGTACTTGATCTAAGGTGACTAATGCACTAAGAAGAATTAGTACACTTCTAGAGCAAACCAACTGCAATACAGGGGATTAATAAACATTCCTTCAAAAATGTTATTTAAATGGGGCTTTGAATTACTTGGATGTTAGAGAGGTATTCGACATCAGTGTGTTGAGGACCTCTCTAATATTCTAGGTGTTAACCCACTGAGTGCCAGAGGGGTGTGCCATTCTAGCACTCGAGGAATTAACCCTTTCAGTGCCAGAGGGGTACGCAACGCATTAAACTGAAAAGGATAAAAGCCCCACTTAAATAAATGGGGTGTTTGATTTGTTCCATTTGGTACAGTTGGTTTGCCTCAGTATTGCTCCAGGTTTGTTAACATATCAGCATCAGTGTGTACAGGAGATGAAAATGGCTGTGTACATGGAGTTTTACAAAGCATGAATAGCTTGCATAGTGAGGGAATCTATAACCCTGGTTCTTAATAAAATTCCACAAGTCCTAAGTGCTTTTACTGCCAGTAAGGTACGTAACACATTACACAGCAGAGCAATACAGGCAGTACATCACTTTTTTGATAAAGGAACACGTTTCAACGAAATTAAAATCTGGATTGTGCTTTGTATCCTTCATTTTGCACAATAACACTACAATCCCCTAGGCAGAACACTAAAAATACTGACTGTTAGGGGGATACATAGAAAAATGTCATTTGAAAATTGTCAGCTCCGTGTTACCAGTCAGCACAGCTAATAAATATTAATAATACTGCTAAGAATTTTTCAATATGAAAAATCACTAGGATGGAGATGGAAAGAGTAGATGGTTGGAACAAGAAAGCGAGCGAGCTGTGAAAAGAGTGGTTTAACCCCTTGGATGCTAGAATTGAAATGCATCAGAGACCATTCTAGAATCCAAGTGGTTATGTAGGGAGGCAATTGTGGAGTGAAGATATGTACCAGGAAACTGTGTAATAGTGGGTGAGAGTAAAGAGAGAAAACATGCAATTAACCCTTTCAGGACCAAAGAGGTGTGCAAAGATTTACGAAGTAACGCACTGCACACCCCTATGATCCTTAAAGGATAAAAGGAACTAAAAATGCACCAGGGTTATATACACTTAAATACCTGTACTAATATCATGCTAATATCTGTATAAAAATTACTTCTTGTTGCCCGAGGCCTAAAATCTAGTCTTACATTTACTCTGTGAGAGCATTCATGCAGGTGTCCCTGACTCTCGCTACTGTAGCAGTCATAATAGGAGTCTCAGAAGTGCAGGATTACATTTAAGCAGCCTGATATAAGGTAACGGGCTGAGTACAGGAGCAGTGGGTGCTAATCTGAATAAAATAGCTTCCTTAGCTCTTGTCTATCATCAAACAGCACAAACACAATCAACCAAATGGTGTCTGAATAGGATAGTTTGCATAAGGATTAAAAGCAAGCTTTAGTTCATACATTACATCTCTGCACTGTGTGGGTTACCCCTATGGTATTCAAAGGGGAAATGATCTAAAATGTTATTATATATATATATATATATATATATATATATATACACACACACACACACACACACACACACACACACACACACACACACACGCGCGCATATATAACAGTCAGGGTACACTTCACGTATTAGCATTGTACTGAAAAAAATGCCTGGGTGTGTCTTAAAATATTAACATATAATGTAAGTTATTAAAGATAATAGCAAAAAGAAGAGCACTCAGAGGACTTGCAAATGGAAAAAAGGTTGTTTATCAACGTTTTGGCCCCCAACAGGCCTTCCTCATGACAACAACATGATTATTGTGCAATGGTGACCTAAATACCTAACGATGCACCGTGATGTCTGCTCTGAGGCAGCAGATGTACAGCTAGGGGCTCCTTGATCATGAGGTATAACTCCGTTTTGTTTCCATTTACATGGACTATGCTCATTACTGATCGAACCCCAGTATCAGTTGTAATACCATGCTCAATTGCTACATTGTACCTGTGCTGCTTTCTTGCTGTGGTGATTATGGAACTACATTTAACCTGCTCAATCTATGCTGCATTTATTGTATCACCTTGGCTCGATCATGTGCCGTGAGGGCACATCTCTGCCATACAATGGTTGCTCTGTGCCAGCTGGGCACATGGGGGTTTGGGTGACCGTGGGGATTAATTTTCGGGGGGGACATTGAGGGACACACAATGAGATCCTTGTTATTGGATCTCTCTGCCACAAGGGACATGCGGCACCATCACTGACCCTTTGAGTGCCAGTGGTGCCCGCTGCACTTCTCTTAGTAGGGGGCGTCCAGAGGGTTAAAGCGGAACTATCGTAGGATATCAACTTTGGTTATCCAAGTAGATATCCTTATTGAATGACTTAATGTATATAATAAACATCTAAGAATGGTGATATTAATCCAAAAAGTTACCGTTAATATATGCCCCAAGAAGGTATAGATCGTTGCCATCTTGTTTTTCTTCTTCAAATGCGCATGCACAGCCTGCTCCGTTGCCTGTCAATCAGGTTCAGAGACTCTTCCCACTGACCGCCTCTCTGCAGTGCGTGCCTGTGAGGCGCGCCTGCAAAAAGTCATGTGACGATTTCATTATTCTCAGCATTATTGCCTACACACATCCGCATGTAAGATAACACGAAGACAGAGCCAAGCGCCTTCTTTGTTTGCTTGAAAACGGCCTGTTTCTATATATAGTGTGAGGCACATACATGAACGTGCTCGCTCTTCTGTAACATGACCTGGACGCGCTTGGAGGCTAGTGCGCGCCAGGTCACGTGCTATACAAAGGGCGTACACAGGAGGCAGAGAAAGGACTGGTGGGAGTGACTAGGTTACCTTGCGGTAGAGAGTGAGACATGCGCAGTCCATCTTGACGTCACAGGGTAAGATTTTACTTTGCTGTTTATACCTAACGTTTAAGCTACTTTCTAAAATTAACTACACACAGTTTCACACATTAATGAAGCGTGCACATTGGGACAACAACTTGATGGGACGATAGTTCCCCTTTAAGCTTTTCTGGTCATTTGTTACTAGATTCCATTTCAGCACTTAGGCTGCACGTTTTATCCTTATTATCCATATCTTTATCTTTTATCTCAGATCCAATTTTCCTACATTTGGATACATGTCCTTTGCCCTCAGTAGAGGTCATGGGTCATCTTCCTTGTGCATTCTAGGCGTTTAGATGTGGGGGTTAGGTTTTTAGGTTACCAATGCACAACAATCATGTTTTCTTGAGGAAGGCCCGTTGGGGGCCGAAACATCGACATAAAAACAACCTTTTTTTTTTTTTTTTTTTTTTGCAAGTCTTGTTGAGTGCTCTTCTTTTGGCTATTATCTTTAACCCCTTAAGGATCGGCTGAGCAACTACTTTACGGTCACTTAAGGACCACGCAATCCGATTCCAGACTCCACGAACGGCATGCAGCGGGGAGCCCGGAATTCCATGACTGTCCAGGACCATCATGGGTCCTTAAGGGTATAAAAACAACCTATTACGGTCCAAGACCGTCATGGGTCCTTAAGGGGTTAATAACACACATTGTGTGTGTATTTTACAATGAAAAAGGAAAGTGCTCCTATATCTCTATAAATTTAATAAAGTGCAATAGTAACAACATATATAAATCAACACCTTTCATGTTGTGTGTATGTGTATATATATATATTTATGTTAGTACTGAAGGCCCGTGTGCATGGGCCAAAGTTCCACCCAGTGGTCTCGGCTGCTGCCCTGGAGACAAGACAGGCGGTGGGCCGTTCGGAGCACCCTACTCCTCATCAGCCAGGCAGCCACTCTAACTGGAGGCTGGCGCATTTGGCCAACCTCTACTGTGCATGACTGCATCTTTCCGGCAGTCTCTATATATGATTATTTTTTCCCCTTTTACAAATGCTAGTTGAAAATATGGAGTATTTAAAGTTATACCTGTTAATTTCATTTTTAGGTATTAGTGTTCCTTTAAAGGGAAATAATCATGAGATTAAAAATTATATTAAATGCAAAATGTTGCCTCTTTCCGTGACAAACACAAGATGGGTAAAAACTATTTTTGCCCATTTCCTATTTTGCTCCGTTTGCCAAGAGGATTACACATATTCTCAGTTTTACTTGCTATGTGCATAATCTCATTATTATCAAGATGGAAAATACATACAAAACGTATACAAATTAAATAACAATGTGCTTTAGTAAGTACCAGCTCCATACACTCATCCTTTTCTTTTTAATCACTGTTCACACTGAGGCTCATGCACTATGAAGCAGCGGAGATTCTGGTGCAAACTAAATGTTTGATTGGGAATTAATACCAATTCCAGAAAGCCCCACTGATTTAAATGGGGCTTTTAACTCCATGAATGGTAGAGGTCATCAACATATGGGAAGCCCCATTTAAATCAATGTGAATTTGTATTTGTTCCCTAGGTTGCAGCTGGTTTTCTCTAGAAATGCACTATTTTCTTAGTAAACCAGTCTGAGCAAGGCTGTTGCAGGTAGCACCGGGACAAAGCAACTGCCTCATAAGAGATATAAAAATTACCAAATTTCCCAACAATTTAAATTTGGATTTTAACAACGCCATGCAAAGCAATGCGTTGGAGACATCTCTAGAATTCAAGGGGTTAAAACTCCCATTATAATCAAAGGGAAATTTGGTAATTTTATGGCTCCATCTTTGCGCCAGTTTGTCTTAATTCATCCGCCTGCTGTCATGAGAACATTGTGCATAAACCTGTGTCCTTCCTCATGGATTGGCAACAAGATTTTCATTCTGGTTAGACAACAGAAATATAACTAACAGCCAGTATCAATCTGTTAGTTATGTGGTTACTCATACTTTTGATACCCCAAGTTTTAAGTTGAATTTAAATGTATCGCAGATTTTATTTATTGATACATAAGAGAAAGGAATTTGCTGATACACTGAATCAGCAGTAAGTTTGTTCTGCTGCCTGTATTACAACTAGAAATAAATTAACACGTGTTTATCCAGGATCATTCTATCTGTAATGAGTAATAGGTAAAAACTTAACCTTTGACTTGATTAAAATCCCTCAGAATGAATCTTTAAACCTTAAAATATCCAGGTGCTGTGGACATAGCTCAATGTCCACAGATAACCTGATTAAAAAAAGTTACTTTCACAGGGTTCAAAATCCACTGCAGACCAGTATCTTGTAAGGCTATGATCTGAAACCTTTTAGTATAGCATGTACACGTATAATTCAGTATTTAGGAAAAGGATAGCAAATTCCCTAAAGCTCAGCAAGGGGACTGAGTACTAAATTATCCCCCAGCTTGGAAGGCAAACACGATATACATTTCTTAGAATGGTTGTGGATAAACATGTTAAAGGGATAGTAATACTTGCAAATTACTAATCCCCTTATTGTAGCTTTGTTAAATAGAAACTTATTGCCCCCAGTGTCATCTCTCAAACCCTTATGGTTTGAGAGATGATAGTGCTCAAAGTTCCCCCCTCCCTCCCCCTTCCCTGACTGAACGCTGAACACTGACTGCAGGGATATCCGGTATTGCTTGCATCAGGCGGCTCTGCAGCATTGCTGAGATCGCGTTTATAAAAAAAGACATCTTTCACTAAAACGGTCTTCTACGTGTGATTGCAAACCAATCGCACGTAGAAGACCATTTCAGTGAAATAATTTTTTTTTTATAAATGCGATCTTGGCTCAGCTGCAGAGCCGTCTGATGCACATAAGACTGTCGTACGACAGCTTCTCCTGCAGTCAGCGTTCTGTCAGGGAAGGGGGAGGGAGGGGGGAACTTTGAGTGCTATGGTTTGAGAGATGACACTGGGGGCAGTAAGTTTCTTTTTAACAAAGCTACAATATGGGGATTAGTATTTTTGCAACTATAACGATCTCTTTAACGATATCTCTCAACAGACAGCAGAACAAACTTCCATTACATCAGCAAATTTCTTTCTTGTTTTTTATTAGTTATGTTATATGGTGGACAAGGACCTGTCCTCATGCACCACACACAGGCCAGGATATACGAATATTCTTCCTTTGTGTGAACAGATGGGTTAGTCAAAAAGTATGAGCCACAAATTATCACACCTGAGCTTAATCAAATATATACTTTAAGGAACATTAACATCTGTTTAATAATAATAAGCCCCCACTTAGTATTTACTGCAAGTGTCTAAAACACTTTGTGCTATGTTTATCCACTTATAACCTTAAGGACTGGGAAAATCTGAGGTGGATTTCACTTAAGGACCGGAGCTATTCTGACCTTTTTGACTAGGTCTTTGTTCAACAGTGTTTTCCCTCAAAGTACTTTATTTTACCCATGAAAATTATATACCAATTTTTTACATGCAAATAGGGCTCTCTTTTGATACCATACCCCATCATTTATTTTAGGAAAATTAAAGAAAACAGTATTAAAAAAAAAAAAAAAAATTCTCTTGGGATCATTTGGGCACAATGGGTTTAATTTTTATGGACACTGCATTAAACATATGACTGGTCAGTCATACCTAAAAAATGGGCACTTTTAAGTGGTCAATGTCCCCCCAGGTGAAAAACCCCATGTCCCTTCCCCCCCATATTTTCCCACTTTTTTATTGATGACATTTGGCGGTGTGTGTAAATGTATTACATGGCTCCACAACAATCGCACTTACTCTTTTGGTTATTTAAATGTTTTTTTATTTAAATAAAATGTTTGTTTAAAAAAAAAGTGTTGCGTTTTAGCAGGTCAAAAATGGTCCTCCAGCACAGCAGTGAAGGTGTTAATACCCCCAGCTGCTGCATTTTATTTGTCTACTAGGTGTCTCCTCTCTGCTTATCTGTCCCTTACTTTGATAGCAAGGGACAGACAGCTGAGAACACTAGAGGCAGTGCAGAACACTGCCTCATTCATTCTTTTACATTGCTGCTGCAGCGATCCCATGACCCGGCACTTGTGAAAGTGGCTGAGAGTGAATGCTCTGGTGCCGGAGTGCTCAGTATCATCCAGGAATTAATGATAGCAGCATGCACAGATGCACGCTGCTATAATTTAACCCATGACGTACCAAAACCGTCATGGGTCCTTAAGTCAAATCTACCCATGACAGTTCTGACACATCATGGGTCGTTAAGGAAAGAAAAAAAGAAAAAGGAAAATGTATATACCTTTAAAAAAAAAAAAACTATGCGTTTCAGGTATTGGTCCTGATGAAGTGGCGTATGTCACGAAACACGTAGAGCTTTTTTTTTTTTTTTTTTTCTTTTGAGAGCTTTATTATACCATTGGATATTTGCCTTTATTGTTTTGTGTATTTTCCAATTATATGCAACATTGCTTCTAATTTATTTTATTTTATTTACCATATTGTGTGTTTTTACTCTTATTATTACCATATATATTGTCTATTTTTTTGTTTTGGCATAACTTGTTGCTTAGCCCTTTATTTACCCTATAAAGGTCTATTTTAACCTCCTTGTACCAATAAAGGCTCCTGTATATAGTCCACACAGTACATATGCGTGGATTTTCAAACAGGAACTACAATTAACTTCCAATATCACAAGCCTGGAGTGATATTGTGAATTCCAGTGCATGCATGTATAACTGGGAGGCAGGTACAACCTCCATTCTATGTGAGTAGACTACTGGGGAGGGCATCTATTCCTAATTATCATAACTACTACACTTAGAAGACTGCTTGGGCACTGTTTTTTCTTCTCTCTCTCTCTCTCTCTCTGCTATTTCCATATAGTGACTTGGGTGGCGAAGGTGATACCCGCATTTCAACAGCAGCCAGTACGACCTTCAACTACATCACTCTTAAGTTTCTTACACTCATCAGAAGCGCCTGTTACCCTTCTCCTCTTTTGAATCCTGTGAGCATGAACCTGAAAGGACCCCCACAGTCTGCCACAGGAGAGCCAAGCATGGTCCCTTGACAGGGTGGGAGACCAGTAACCATATGGACTAAGAGAAAAGGATTTAACAGGTAAGACTAAAATCCTCTTTTCTATGTCGTACAAAACAGGGTACTGGAAACTTTGGGATGTCCAACCATTAAGTTCCCTAGGGCGGGAAGAAAGGCAAGGACCAGGTGCAGGCCCCCAAAGTCACCAGAGCACCAGTGAACCTACAGATCATGAAGAGCTCAACAATAACCGCAAAGTGCCAACGGACACTGAACAGAGGTAAAACAAACCCCAGGAACTGTTACACAGCACACTGAACTAGAGCCAACAGGGCTCGAAACTGAAAGAGTACTGAGAGACTAAAGAGATCCTAGACAGGCAAGGCTGCCTCCAGGATCTTCCTCCCAAAACTGCCAGCACATCCACACGGTAGGGTTTAGCAAAACTATGCACAGACGACCAAGTGGCCGCCTTGCACAAGTGATCAGCTGAGGCCTGGTTCTTATAGGCCCAAGATGCCCCAATAGACCTTGTAGAATGAGCCGTGACCCGAAAGGGAGCAGGCTTCTTCCTAAGTTCGTAAGCCTTACGACTTGATCCAAGAAGCAGTGGTTACCTTGGAAGCAGGCTTCCCTGCCTGACGACCCTCGGGAACAACAAAAAGTGTCAGACTGCCACAAGGACAAGGATGCACATAGAACTTGAGACAATGAACAACATCAAACAGATAAAGATCCCTCTCTCTGTCAGAAGTAGGATCAGGACAGAAGGAAGGGACCACAATCTCCTGATTAAAGTGGAACTCGGACACCACCTTCGGGAGAAACTCTTGTGAGGTGCGAAGCATCGCCTTGCCCTTGTGAAAGACCAAAAAGGGTGGTCTACAAGGCAGGGCATGCAGCTCCACAACTCTGCAAACAGAAACAATTGCCAGGAGAAAGGCCATCTGCTACGTCAGCATACGTAGAGGAATGGTAGCAAAAGACTCAAAAGGAGAACGCTGAAGTACTCCTAAAACCAAGTTAAGGTCCCACTGAGGAGCAGGGGACTTAAACACTGGACGGGTATGAGCAACACCCTGGAAGAAAACCTTGACATCAAGAATGATAGCAAGACGCCTCTGAAAGAAGACAGAGAGCGCAGAAGTCTGAACCTTAAGAGAACTCAGACTAAGACACTTATCCACACCATCCTGGAGGAAGGAAAGCACTGTAGGAAGGTCAAAATCACGAAACAGGCCTTTGTCAGCACACCAAGATAGAAAGGTAGACCAAACTTGATGGTAGGCCTTAGAGAAAACAGGCTTACGAGCACTAAGCATAGTAGCCACCACACCAGAAGAAAATTTTCTTCAAAATTGAGGATTCAACCTCCATGCCGTCAAAAGCAGACGATGAACATCTTCCTTCCAGAGGTAACCTTGCAGAAGAAGATCCGGACGGGAGGGAAGTTGAAGAGGTTCCACCACTGAGAGGTCCAGAAGCTCCGGAAACCACGCCTGTCAAGGCCAGTACGGAGCAATCAAAATCACTTCGTCCATGATAAATACCATCCCTCTCTGAGTGTCGAAGAGTATGCCCAGAAAGACCATCCTCTGGGAAGGGACAAGGTCTGACTTGTCCAGATTGAGGATCCAGCCATGATGGGAGAGAGCATGATTGCAGTCCTGCACCTGCTGATGAAGGAGGTCTGGAGAAGAGGCCTTCAGAAGGAGGCCATCCATATATGGAGTAACCCTGATGCCGTTCCGATGTAAGACGGAGATCAATGCTCCCACAACTCTGTTGAAGACTTGGGGAGCCGGGGACAGGCCAAAAGGGAGGGCAGAAAACTGGAAATGCCCTCGGTCGCAGGCAAAGTGGAGATATTGCCGACTCTCTGGATGAATTTTGATGTGCAGATAGGCATCTTGAAGATCCAGAGAGGCCAGAAATTCCCCAGGGGACATGGCCGCTATCACTGTGCGCAGTGACTCCTGGCGGTATTGGGACCTGACCACAAAGGTGTTGAGATTTTTCAGAGCCAAAATGGGATGACATCCGCCGTCCTTCTTGAAAACCACAAAAAGGTTGGAGTAGAATCCCAAGCCCCTCTCCTGAAGAGGAACTGGTTCCAGGACCGCCTTGTCCAGAAGGGCCTGCATGGCCTCCTCGAAAAGGTGGCACTTTTCCTCTCCCAAGGGAGAACAAGAAAAGAAGGCCCTGGAAGGAGAAAGGGAGGTGAAAGGGATCCTGTACCCTGTAGCCACCACCTGTAAAACTCACGGGTCCGCCACAGAGTCCTCCCAAGCCAAGAGGTATTGGCGTAAGCGGACACCTACCTGCGGATGGGGACCCGGGTTCGGCGAGTCATGCAAAAGGAGGTTTGGAAGCTTTGGACTTTGCAGAGGACTTGGCCCTACATTGCTGCTTAGGCTTGGATGAGGAGAGCGGAGCCTGAGGGATCACCTGTGTCACCTGAAGAGAGTCTGCCTGAAAGGGACGAAAAAGCCGATTCCTTTTGACAGGCTCCTTCTTCCTCTGGACCACTGGCAGGTGAGTACTCTTCCCTCCAGTGACTTCACTGTTCAGATCCTTGAGATCAGGCCCAAACAGTAAGGTGCCCTGAAAGGGCAAAGACAGGACAGCCCTCTTGGAGGCAGTGTCAGCAGAGCAGATCTTGAGCCAAAGGGCCCCTCAGGCTACCACAGACATAGTTGACACCCTGGCCACCATACAGACAGCATCAAACATGGCAGCAGAAACATGATGCTGAGCCTCAGAGATGTTGGCGAGAAGTCGCAACATGTCAGCAGCAGGAGCTCCCTGGCGGACAGCTGCAGTGAGCTGTTCAGTCCAAACAGCCACAGCCCTATTCAACCACGCCACACCAAATGCAGGGCGGAGGGCAGAACCGGTCATTGAAAAATAGCTTTGAGAGAGGTCTCAAGCTTCTTGTCAGTCCAGTCTTTCAGAGCAGATGCGTCAGCCACAGGCAAGGCACTGGATTTAGGAAGCCTGGAAACAGGTGCATCCACCTTGGGGGGGATGGACCCACTGCATAAGGGCCGTTTCAGAGAACGGGTAAAGCTTAGCAAACTTTCTAGATACAGATGGTTTCCTGTCTGGAAACTTCCACTCCTCAGACACCAACCAATCAAGGGTGGGGTTAGGTGGAAAACATGTATGGGGCCTAACAGGATCCTGGAACACATCAGAGGGGTCAGAAGAAACCTCCTGCACCAAGGGAATGTTCAGAGTGGTCAATACAGCCCTGATCAGGCCCTCAGCCGAGAGAATGGGATCCACCTCAAAGGGGTCCCCAGAAAACTAAGATGAAGGAACAGCTGGACAGTCATCATCATCAGAGCCAACCAATAATTCCTCCTCAGAGGAATCAGACACATCAGGTACATCCGGCAGTTTAGGCAGGGAAGATCTGATAGGGACTGGGGTCTGCCACAAGTGGAAGACCCCCTGTTAAGTGGATGGAAGGAGCAGTAAGGTGGACCGGAGGTCCCTGGTAGCAGCCTTAAACTCTTGCATCTATACTGACTCTAGTGCATGGCTGGAGGCCCCAGCAGGGGATTCAGGGGCAGCAGCGCAAGCTGGGCAAACATGACCTGAGTATACTCTAGGTAACCCTGAGTGACATGTGGAGCAATGAGCAATGGGGGACACAGACACCCCAGTGTCCCTAGTCTTAGGTCTAGCCCCAAGGTCTAACGGAACAGACATACTCGCAGTGCCAAACGGTCAAAGTATCAGAACACCCACAAAACAGTGTGTATGATAAGAAAATTCACCCCAGAAACGCTAAATAAGACTTATCTGGTAGGCGAAGGGTTAAACTGCTGAGGAGAAAAGGAGAGTCCAAGCCCTGCACAGGATACTCGAGCTGCGAAGACACAAAATGGCTGCTGAGGCAGGAGCCAATTAGAACCAAGGACGCAAAGCGAGCGCTCATGGGAATCATAGTTTCGCTGAAGGAGTACCCCAACAGTGTCCGAAGCACCCTAAGGCCGCAAACATGCTCAGAACGTTGACCGGATAACAGAGCAAGGGAAAACCAACAAAATGAGCCATCCCTGACCTCGCTATGTGGATCGGTTGCAGAGATATGTCCCAAACTGTAAAGTCCCATGGAGCAATGGCATCTATGAGGTAAACGCACACCTTAAAGACGCAGAACATAAAGTTAACAAGGTGAATACCAAAATGTAAAACCACTCAAAAGCCCACTAGAACAAGTCAGCAGACCCAATAAACACTGGCGCCAGTAGGGAAAGTGCCCAAAGACCCCTCAAAAGGTGTAAACCAGCAACAAAAAGGTTAAGTTACCATAGAAACTTGCTCCAAACACCTCACAGACATACAGATAAAACCAATGAGTGCATGAGTATTTAATAGAAACTCCAAATGAGACCCCTGTGCTGAGGGGAAGCATGGGACATGTGGACCTCAGCACTCAAAGGGTGCTCATCTTTTTCAGCAGGTCTTCTGTCTTCAGATTACCATATATCAAGAAGCCTCAGTGGGCAACTCCTGGGGAAAGAACTTGCAGCCAAGATCCCCCCCCCAGGGCTTAGGTCCACAAAAGCACCTGATAAACTGAGCTATCCACATTTGGGTGATGGGAATTGTCAGTGATGGTAATCCGCCTAATGGTGGTATTCTATATCTAACAGTAAAATAATAAAAAAGCTAAAACTGTAGCAGAACTGTTCTCCTGCTTGTGTCTTGACCAAGGAACACATCTTACTGGAAGGGGATTGGCTAGCTGCAAACTAAGGAGAGGAGGAAGGCTCCACCCAGCATTCACTTCTCAGAATTGTTCCTGCCTATTTAAAGGGGCTGATTGCCTACCCAAAGTTACTAGTAACCTGTATTGGACGACAGAGAAAGTAAACTGGTATTATATATATATATATATATATATATATATATATATATATATATATATCCTTATGTGATTTTAGAACAATGTCATATACATTTTATTATGCTAGTATTATACATACCTTCTGCCTTTACTATGTTCAAAAGAAAATTGAAGCAATTTTGGGACAAACCAACTGCAGCATAGGGGAAAAATTAAATTCACACATGCACAGTAGAGTTTGCGGCTCCAGTTCCCAGAAGCAACGAATCCAAACAATGAAACCAATGCTAAACAGTTCTGAAAACTGCAAATCATTAAACTGGTGGTGCAGTGTGCCAACCAGGATTATATTCACACTCCACAAACAATTCACTGCAAAGTAACAGGGTCACACTAAGCCATCCACACCAATATATATGCAGTGAAGATAAAAGCAGTGTTCTTTTTATTAGAAACAATGTCTAAAAGGAAGTATACAAAGAAAGATTCTGAATAATATAACGAGAATGACTATCATCATTCGGGGGGGGCACACATAAAGCAAATATTAATGGTCAATCAACATGCTTAGTGTATAAGAGAACTTAGGGGTGTATGTTCAATAGAAAAGTGGAGCTCTGGGGCAAACCATTCACACTACAGGGAAGAACTAAACATTCCCATTTAAACGGAGTTTGGAATCCCCTGAATGCTAGAGAGGTCTCCAATGCATTGTGAAGTGCAAATGGTTTGCCTCAGAATGCCACCATTTTTCTTTTGGGCCTATGGCCCATAGTTATGATCACGACTGCTCCCTCATGAATGTAAATCTCTCATATTATTCAGCGAGTGTGTCCTTGTATACTGCTTTTATAAATTGCTTCTAATAAAAAGAACTCTGCTCTTCATCACATCATATATTGGTGTGGAATGGTTTATGCAACCCTGCCACTCTGTTGTGAAAATTTTGATTTAACCGGGTATTTCAATTACTTGAATGAAATTAGCAATAGTTCAAGTGTTTTATTTAATTCAATGGGAATTCGTTCGCTATGGTGCAGTTGAATTGTCCCCCTGAATCGCTCAACAATTCTCTTGAACACAGAGTCAAAGGTAGACTTAAATATTATGAGCTATTGCTGCCTTTACCCTTTCAGATTAACACCAATAACTCCTAAAATAGGAACTACCACACCAAATAAAGTCCCCCCTCATAATTAGCCATCTAGCAAAAAGCTTACTGATGGTCCTGTTATCCAGACTAATTACCACGTCACTCAGAAATCCTACTTGTGCTGAGACTGGCGGCCAAGCAACAGCGCTTTAGAGGCATCTGCGCGCCTGCACCGTCAGTCCCTTCTGGTATCATGCAACACCTTCTAGGAGACCAGGACAGATGTCTGTAACTGTTACGGTTGGCAAGTAAAACCATGAGTCATACGGTATAGTTAATATAACCTTTATTATGAGAATAATGACAGTAATGCAATATATAATTATACACACAGTGGGTGATTGAAATGGCGAACACTGTATCAGGAATAGCAGTCTCCCAATCTCTGCACCACACTGTCCAAGACTAGGCCTCAGCCCACTGGAGCTAGTGGTAAGGTAATGCTCAAGAGATACTGACTCAGCCTGCAGTAGTAGCTAGGAGTCTGCTAGAGCCCCAGGTCAGTACTAGAAATGATGTCTGAATAACGGAACCAACAAACTGAGCGAACAGACAGAGCCTTCTAGTAAGCACCAGATAGGATAGACAGATGAGCCAAAGTCATATATGGAGCGGGTAGTCAGCCACAGTCACAGGTTTGCACCAGATAGGATATCCACTGAAGCGATGGAATGCTGGATGCTCAGTGGATAGAGCCCCATGTCAACACCTGAGTGTGTAGTCAGACAAGCCTGGGTCATACATGGAGAGGGTAGTCAGCCAGAGCCACAGGTTTGCACCAGATAGGACATTCACTGGAGCGTATGTATGCTGGATGCGCAGTGGATAGAGCCCCAGGACAACACCAGAGTGGGTAGTCAGACAAGTCTAGGTCATACACGGAGCGGGTAGTCAGCCAGAGCCACAGGTTTGCACCAGAAAGGATATCTGAGCCAAATCAGAATGCCAAGGAGAATAGTCAGACAGAGCCACAGGTCAACACCAGAATGGATGGACAGACAAGCCGGATCATACACAGGAATCAGGAATACTAGAAAATGAACTGCTCAGAACAACAACATAAGGGTAACTGAGTCAGGACTTAGACTGCCCTAAAAACCCCTCCTCAGGAAGGAGGTAGGAGGAGCAGGCTCAGAGGAAGGAAGTAGGTAGGAGGAGACTACAGGAAGCGTGGCATAAAACAGAGGCCTGCTACACTCTGAAGCCTGTCGCCTGCAGATGACGCTTGGAAAGACGCAGAGCGTCTCTGAAGTAGCGGCGCTGGCCTTCAGTCTCGGCATAAGTAGGATTTCTGAATTGCGTGGTAATTATTCTGGATACCAGTACAATCTGTAAGCTTATCCCTAGATGGCTAATTATGGGTAGTGGGGCTTTATTTGGGGTGATAGTTCCCCTTTAAGGAACAGAGGGGTGCTCAAGGTATTGCATATCCCCTCTTGTCCTTAAGGATTTAATATGATATACATCAGTATCAGATAGACATCAGTAATTCTCAGCTCCTTTCCTCGAGGCACACAGATTGCGTTTTCAGGATATCCTTAATTAAACACAGGCAGGTTAATCCCAGTGAATGAAACACATATTACTCACCTGTGTTTGAGTAGGGATATCTTGAAATGCTAAATTGCTGGTTTGCCCCGAGGACGAACATTGAGAAACTGATCTACAGCATTACCCACAAACATGTTTTATTATATAGACCAAAGATGTTCTCTCGCTTGAATCCTCTTTCTTTATAATACTTGTCTCATTTCTTCTAGCTCGTATGATAAGAATGTGAGAACCCGAGTTAGCTCAATAGCTGATCGATCTAAATTTACAGAGCATTTGCCCAAGCAATCAATGAGTTACCAGAAGCCTGGAGATTTCAGACTAGAGCATCTAGAGACAGAGGAATCACAGCCAGACATTAATCCACACAGACTTTTTTTTTGCTCTGAAATAAAATTATTGGTGGTACACAGCTGAAAGCAATCTGTCTGTGCGCTCATCTGCCTGTAAAGTTTATCATTACTGTTTGCTTAAATGTGAAAAAATCCCATTGGAGGAACAAAAAACCCATTAAGTGCAACAATTAGTAGATCATGACACAGTTTGTCAACCAATGTCCTCAAGAGCCCCCAACAGTGTATCGCTTTTGGATTTCCTGGCTGAGCACAGGTGAACTAATATGAATGAAAGAACCACTAATTGCACATCTGGACAGGGAAACCCAGAAAGCCTGCACTGTTCATGGTAACTGAAGAATGCAGATGAAAAACTCTGGATTATGGGACATATGTATAAAGAAAGTGGAGTGATTATAGGGCAGACAACTGTATGTAATGAATAAAAAATTCCATTTGACTCAAATCAGACTTTTAACCACTTGGGTGGAAGATACACCTCCAGAGCGTTGAAAAGCAATGCACCGACAAATTCTCTAGAATTCAAGGGCTTCATTTCTATAAAGACAGCAAATTTATTGTATTCCACTTTTGTCTTTATGTATAAAAGCAAAGATGCAATTCTGGGGAAAATCAACTATAACACAGGAGACAAATAAAAAAGTAAAATCACCAAATTCCTGTCAGTTTAAACAAAGCTTTTTAATCCTTTGAATGATGGGAGGTTAGTTAATACTTATTTTTTCTTTTATACCCTAGGGCAGTGGTTCTCAACCTGTGGGTCGGGACCCCTTAGGGGGTCGAATGACGATTTGCCAGGGGTCGCCTAAAACCATCAGATATTTATATTTCGATTCATAACAGTAGAAAAATTACAGCGATGAAGGAGCAATGAAAATAATTTTACTGTTAGGGGTCGCCACAACTTGGGAAATTTTATCAAAGGGTCGTGGCACTAGAAAGGTTGAGAACCGCTGCCCTAGGGTGTCTTCATAACGGTAATGTACCTTGCTCTCAGTGCCTAGAAATCAGCTACTTTTCTTGGTTGCCCTTGTGGGTGAAGTCAGCACAATATGCAAATTGATGATATCCTTTATAATGACACAATGGCTAAACAATGGTAGTTTTGTTCTTTGGCTAGACACTGCTCAACTACCTGTCTATTAACTTCTGAGATTCTCTTAGTTAAAACCTGGCACAGCAGGCTAGCCTCTATATATATTTTGGAAAAAACATGCAACTAAACTTAAGAAATCTGAGCAAGTAATGTAGGATTGTCTTCCTTTCGGTCTTCTTCTAATCATTTTTTAATGTTTTCCTCAGTATGAAAAGCCTTACATTAGTCATATGATGTACAAAAGTACTACTAAGCCTTTATAAAAATGCAATACACACAACAGCTGAACTGACATGAGAGGGGTTATGTACTAAGGCGTGATAAAGAGGTGATAACGCAGAGATAACGTCTTCAGTGATATCACTTCTCTAGTTCCTATGTTGAAGATGAACTGACATGATAGGGGTTATGCACTAAGGTGTGATAATGAGGTGATAACTTCTTCAGTGACATCACTTCTCCAGTTCCTATGTTATTCTATATTGGAGATATCTTAGTGCACTGGCTCCATAGAATAACGTAAGAACTGGAGGAATGTTATCACTGGAGAAGTCATCTCCACATTATCATTTCTTTCTCTCTCCAGTCCCTTCTATAGAGCCTCCTTTTCATGTTGGAGACTTCTCCCACCTTAGTGCAGGGGTAATCATCCACCAGCTCTCCAGTCGTTTGGTACTACAAACCCCATTGAACCCAACCAGTCGATGACTGGTTAGAGATGATGGGAGCTGTAGTTCCCAACAGCTAGCAAGATGCAGGTTGTCTACATCTGTTTTAGTGCACAAACCTGATATCTGTGTATAGTGCCTTTTGAAATGTACTGCTTATACTAGTGGAATAAAATACAAGCTGTATCTGACTTTAAAGGTTCAGATACAGGGTGGTACCTTAAAAGAAACCACACTTGTAACCATAGACAGTGGAGCCAAACTGGTTAACACAGATCCCACTTTGGCGCAGTGCTGAAGACAATTCTAAGCACTGAAAATTAAAACAAAAGAGAATGGGGAAAAAATAATTACAATAAAAACAGGAGGGAAAAGATTTCTTTGGAAGGATAATGAGGCATTTTTTCCTCTTTTTATGACACAGACCACAGGCATCTGGTATAATTACACCACAATAAAAGTATAATGTGCAGCTATCCTCGTAAAGTAACACTTCGGATAATTAGGCAGAACAAACATGATCTTGTTGTTCCTTTTTTCTAAGGCTATATATTTTATCCGGAGCGTAAACTGCAACAAACCTGCAAAAAAAAAAAAAAAAAAAAAAAAAAATTTGTGGCAGGGCCGGATTTACATTGCAGGCGGCCCCAGGTAACCTTGGCTCCTCCCATGGCCACCCCTACTCCTCACATAACACCACCCCATCCACTGTTCCCTGCTACAGAAAATACCTTAGCCTACAACACACAAGAACAAAAAATATTTTAACCCATTGGTTGCTACAGAGATCTTTCCAGGGAGACCTCTTAGACATTCAAGGGGTTAAGTAATAGCCAGTACAGTACAGTAGCTCATCTGCATAGTGAAATGGAGGTTAATGAACTAATGTCATTTTCAGGTGGGTGTGTTTATATGTTAATGTGGCACGTCCACTAAGCTCCGATAGCTGCGTCTGCTATCCGAGTTCTCAGTTCCAGCACTGGCAACCCGAGATTGGAGATTTTGGTATCTCCCCATAGCGCTCTTCAGTGGACAGATTATTACATTTTCATTTACAAGGTTCTTATGTGTCTGCATGTTAGAGGAATGTGAAATGCGCTGCACACCCCTCTGGCACTAAAAGAGTTAAGACTATATGCAATGCAATATTCTGTAAAAGACAAAACATTTTCACAACAGCAAGTTTAAGTGTTTCCTTTATTTAAAAAGTATTTTACAATCTAAATAACATCATCCTTTGTAAAACAGTTAAATCCTGGCATGGCAGCGGCGTGCCTAAGGGCCTTATGTTCAAAAGAAAAAGTGAAGTAATTCTGGGCCAAACTAACTGCATCATAGGAGACAAATACAAAACCTCCATGACTTGAATGCTAGAGAGGGTTCCAATGAATTGCTTTGTAATAGGTTGGGGACCTCTCTATCATTCCAGCAGTTAAAAGCCTCATTTAAATCAATTACACCCCCCATCGTGCAGTTGGTTTGCCATAGAATGACTTCACTGTTCTTATGAACATAACTCCCTAAGCAACCATTGCATTGTGTTGGCAACACCCTAAATACTCAATTGGATGAGATGACGTTTTCTTTTTTAAATACTTTTTTAGCCTAAGTTCGTATGTGGAACTTGAATGCACCAAGTTGCAGACCTGCACTTGCTTAGCTGTGATGTCCTGTAGATTTCGTAGGGGTTAGAAGGGGGTGTGGCAGATTGGCTGGCCCACTTTGGCATCAGCACTATAACAGATCACACCCATGTGGGTCGAACAGTCATTGGGCAGTGCAAAGAAAACACTATAACACTCATTGCCACTTGCATGAATGATCCACACAGCGGACCCATAGGCCACACTGCTGACCAGACTTTCTGTTACATGCTTCCATTCTTCTCTGAAAGTAGGCAAAAGTTGAAACAGGCTGCATTGAGGCAGTAGTCGACTAATCAGCTTAGTTTATAATCGACTAACCAGCTTAGGTTATAACCACTTCTCTAGAAAGCTACCAGCCTACCTGAGCAATATGCTCACTCCAGCTTTCCATATTAACTATAACCTCCGCTCCACTGCTAACAACTCACTGATTATCCCACACTACAAGAAGGAAACTACTCGATCTACCTTCTCCTTAAAGGGATAGTAATACTTCGTTTTAACTTTATTTTATTTTGTAGGCATTAAAAAAAACATGAAGAATGATATAAGTCTTATCTCTCAAACCTTTATGGTTTATGAGATATTCACAAGCAAAGTTTCCCCTCCCCACCCCTTTTACCTAGTGTAAGCTATCTCTTCTCAGATGTGAATCTGGTTGTATGACCAGACAGATAACAGAAGGGGACAATCTTGTTTGCATGAAAACAATGAAAGCCCTTCCCCCCTTGACAAGTTTTTCAACTTTTTCCCTTATCTTAATTGAAGATTGTCCCTCTCTGCAGTCTACCTGGGCACCTCCCTTCTGATCTGGTTAAACGGGGGGGGGATACTTTGTTTGTGAATATCTCTTAAACCATAAAGGTTTGAGAGATAAGACTTTTATCATTCTTCATGTTTTTTTAATGCCTACAAAATAAAATAAAGTTAAAACGAAGTATTACTATCCCTTTAAGAGTGCTGAAAGCCTCAGATACATTAATAATCACATGTTCTCCCAGTTTAAAATCACCAACAAAAACTGCTTCTTTGTATTTAAAAAACAATATGTAACTATATAATTGTTATATTGTTTCTCTATTTTGTGTAAATATTTAACTTTTTACTATAAAATCTCCAGGACCATACATGAAAACAAGAGAAATCTCAATGTATTCTTCCTAGTAAAAATGTTCTAAATAAATTAAATAAATATCCTAGAAACATTTTGGGTTTTTTTCTGGAAATCTATATGGGAGAATTATAAATAATTATGTTTTTAGAATTAATACCAGACCTGCTACATCTATTGATGTTTTATAAACAAATGATAATAAATACTGGAAAACTTGCAGTTATTTGAACTGTACCTGAGCTTTGTAGGATCGCATTCAGTAATCTACAGAGAGGCAATTCTGTAACACACCATCTGCGCCATAACTGACAAAAACTTCCAAAGATTAATGCATGAGAAGTCTCAAACTCAAAGTCTATCTAGCATCCAAGGACTCCATTTAAAGGGTTAGCAATGTCTTATATAAATAATATTGGATGCCATAAGTCTTAATAAAGTATTGCAATAGGTAGAATAGTGCAATATAAAAACAAAGGACTATATTAGAATAGTAAAATCTGCCCACAATGGGGTCAGTTAATTAATGTGGGAGTGAGAGGCACATATAGAGTTAAGGGCCGGAAGTGAATGGCCGGTGTACACACACTGCTACTGTCTATGTAAATTTGTAGACGGACAGTGTGGTTCCCCTCCTCAGAACAAGGTGGATAATTAGTATCACGGCAGGAGTAATATTATGGGGCTCACCAGAAAACTTCTTGGTTCAGTGTGCATCTGATTTTTAGAAGTAAGCTGGTCGCAGGATACTCTGTGACAGTCTGTAGTCGGTGATGCACGCGGCCGTGTACGGTTCTCACATTTTTTCTCTTGGTGGTGCCAATATTTTTTCTCATTTCCTCCCACACTTTTAAGGTTGGGCAGCTGGTAATAGCATAAATAACGTCTCTCGATTCAATGCATTTCGGGGCATTAATTACCCCTTCCTCAGGAATCAAAGATAGATTACGCCTGAGTAAGCAGTAAAGTTTTTAAATAATCTTTAGCCAATCAAAAAGCAGTGAAGATATCTGAAATGTGATTGGATATTATTTCCGGTCAGTTGCGAATGATGATTTTATATCTTATATAAATAAAAAGTAATATTACAGATAATCAAAAAATAAATCCATCGATGTCAGTCCCCCCTACCTCCCCTTGCACTGATGTCGGCGTCTAGCTGACAGAAGGAGATCCTGGTCCCGGGACCGGCAGGCGGTTCTTCAGCAGACCTGAAATAACAAAATCTAAGAAGAAATACGTCACTGGAATGGTCTACAAAGTGTGCTTGCAAACCAGGAATAGTTTGCAGACCATTCCAATGAAGTATTTCTTTTTAGATTGCGGTATTTCAACTCTGCTGAAGAGCCTCCTCGAGTTGGCTGACACGAATCTCCTGATGTCAGCATTACAGCTGACATCTGTGAGGGGGAACTTTATCACCACATATCTATCAAACATCTGACTGGCATTGATGGATTTATTTTTCATTAGCTACAATATTGCCTTTTATTTATATAAGACATTACTAACACTTTAAATGAATGTATATTTTGGGAATCTTTATTTGTTCTCCATGGTGCAGCTGCATTGCTCCTTTTTAATGTCCTGAATACAGAGTATAGAGAGAATATGCCTGGTTTGTTATTGGCATGATTGGTGCATAAAGTCAGAATTGCATTACTCCACTTGGGCACTCCTTGATCACAAGGTTGATTCATTAAAACAAAGGTAATACTACTCCCCATTTCAGTTAAGTAGTAAACTTATTGTTCCTCAAGAGGCCAGAAATTCTACAAACTAAAAGGGCAGAAATAATGAATACATGTAGAAAGAGTCTGCTATATGATTATTTGAGTATAGTGGTAGAAATCCTTTTGCTGTCCAGCTTTTGGGGATTATACACTCATCACCACCAACCAGCCAATGGCTGCCTGGGAAAGATGAAAGCTGTAGTCTCCAACAGCTGGAAAATCAAAGGCTGCATACCACTGTTCTAGTAAAAGCAAACATGCAAAGTGTGTCAGAACTTTTGATTCACATGGAGATTATTATCAATTGACCACAGCTGTCCACAGGATGGTGTAGCAGCAGCACTGTACAATTTCAGACAACTATGATACTGCACTTAAAAGAAATTCAAATTTGAGCTGTAATAACTTTTGGATAAAACAAATTTCAGCACTGGGAGTACCCTTGTTTTACTCAGGAGGATAAAGCCTAAAACATATATTTGTTACATATTAAGTATTACTGTCCCTTTAAGAGAGACTGAGTGGAATGAATGGAATGATGAAAATGATGGGGTGGGGGGTGGCTCAGGGAAAAGATGCTATTGGAGTGTAGTGTAACAATGATGGTGAAGAGAATTGGGGAGTGGTAGTGGAGAATTTGGATGTGGTGAGGTGAAGTAGAGAGAAAATGCTAAAGTTATATATGTACTCTTATAGAACACTACCGATTTGTACACAGTTCTGTACAAAAAATGTTTCAGGCTCAGTGAGTCCCTGTCCACAAAGCTTACAATCTAAGTTGTTGGTGCCTGTGGCACAGAGAGATGTGACTTCCCTGAGTGACACTGGGAATTGAATCAGGTTTTCACAGCTTAACAGCCAGTGTTCTTGGCTTCAGTCAGTTCATTAACCAGCTGAGCTACTCCTACTCTCAGAGAAGTCATTGGGTAAGTGGGATGGAGCAAGGCATGGTTGGATGTGATGGAGGAAGTGGGGAGTGGTAAAGTGGGAGAAAAACAGATGTATGGGGGGATAGTTGTAGGTCATAGGGGATTGGTGGGATATAGTGGGAGTTGGATAGTAGTAATATCTGGTAACACCCAGAAGGCCAAAGATGCAGGAGACTCTTGGCTTTATTGCCAGAAACTTATAATCATAATTTTTGTTGCTTTTAGAATTCTGCAGTACAAATAAAATGTTCTTATTTGTTCACGTGTCATATTATTTTCTTATTTAAACATCTTCAAATGCGGACATCCATAATTCAATTCTATGTTCTAAAACATATTAAGTGTTACTACCCCTTTGAAGCAGGCTCAGAATGATTTCTGAAAGAACATATGGGATGAAGAAATATGAATGATCTTTCAGAGTCAACAAGGAGTTTTAGGAGATTGTTCTGGATACATATACAAGGATCATAAAAAATGCCACCCAAATTTAGGAACCAGGAGTAACAATTTATAAACATGGGCTCCAGGCATTTTTCCATACAGCACTAGATGAAGGCCCTCTATTTTGTAAATCATTGTGTGTGTGTGTGTGTGTGTGTGTGTGTGTGTGTGTGTGTGTGTGTGT
Source organism: Rhinophrynus dorsalis (assembly GCA_037306005.1). Taxonomy (NCBI): domain Eukaryota; kingdom Metazoa; phylum Chordata; class Amphibia; order Anura; family Rhinophrynidae; genus Rhinophrynus; species Rhinophrynus dorsalis. The sequence continues at coordinate 221,795,145 of CM074722.1, forward strand.
GTGTTTGTGTGTGTGTGTGTTTGTGTGTGGGGGGGACTGGATAATACCTCAGCCTTCAAGCTTAGGGCTCTAGGTTTCGTTGACAGCCCGAGGCAATTAATAGTTTAACATTGTATCTCCCTACTGAAAATGGTGTGATTGGGTTGTGATGTAAACTAGTAATCATTTAGATGTGTCCAAGCCCTAGGTCTCTTGAAGATCTAATTCCCTGGGCTGTAAACACTCCTAAGGATGATGGGAGTTATACTCCAACAGGAGCAAGAGATTAAACGTTTTCCAACCCCACAATCTAATACATCTGCAAACCAGTAGCTCTAATCAGAATATGACCTCATTTTACCACTTGTTTACTGGTAATATGCTTTCGTCCTGTACTTTGAAACCCTTTATGTATTTAATAAAAGAATAATAAAGAAAATGCATAAAAGAACAATGATAATAAAGATTGCAGTTACCCTTTTTAAAGCACTAAATGCTGTTCCTTGCTAAGATCACAATTTTATATATAGGTAGTCTATCACAAGGAAATAAAAGGTGTGAGTCAAGGCAATGCCTTCAGGAGTAAAAGATTAATATTTATTTATTCATTCATACCGTATGAAGCCGAACAAAGCGGCAGCAAGAAAGTCTGTCCCATAGATTATACAATCCAATATCTGGCACCGACGTTTCTCTCGGCTAAATGTAAATCTCCAAACCTTACCCATAGTACTAAATAAGGCCAGAAAGTGAGGAAACGAGCTGGCCATCTCTATAATGTATGCCATATTTGCAAATAAGTCCATGATTGTTCCAATGTGTAGTCAGTAAAGAAATGTATACGCACTAAGGGCCTTATACGCAGAAAGCAAACAATGATTCATATTTGCTCATTCCAATTGCACAGCAGGGAACACATACAAATTTCCCACATCCCCAATGATTTAAAAGGGGCTTTTAACCCCATCGAAGTCTAAATTGCCTCAAACAAATTTAAATCAGCAGGAATTTGTTTTTTGGGTACCCCTATTTTGCAGCTGGTTTGATCCAGAACTGATAATCATTTGCCTCTAGCATAAGGGGCTAAATGCAGTGCTCAGCTATTGCAGAGCTTAACCCACTGAGTGCCAGAGAGGTATCCAATGCATTGCAATGTTTTGAATATCCCTCTGGCACTCAAAGGAATGTTAAAGGAAAGCTGCACTTCCAAATAATAAACCATCATATATCTTAAACTGGGAAGACAAATCTAATGCCCAGTATGAAACAATTCTGTGTGGATTGGTTCTTTAATTAATAGCTACTGATATCATGTTCATGGAATCAGACACAGCTTCCTAAAATGACTTCTGTGGGAAAGAGTTCAGATTCTGCCTCCTAGACATGAAGGCCTAATTTTGGGAACCAAATTCACGCAAAATGAATTTACAGCGGCTGACTATAAATGACTTTACAAAAGTCACACTTCTAATTATGGAAGAGACGAAGAGGAATCACTGAAAATATCCAGATTTCAGACTCCCCATAGGCTATTCCCAACGAAAGACCAAAGGAATACTAGGATTTTAATTTTGTTTCAGCAGTTCTGCAAATCCCAAACTGCAGGTTTTATTTCTTCTATATTGGAGACTAAGGGGGTCTCTTCTCAGAAACCTTTACAAAAAGATGTATCTGAGGAAACCTTGCAAGGGGGCTCAACCAAAATACTGTTAGGGAATGTACTGCAGAACACTGTTACCAACGGGATTAACCATTGAGTGCCTGGTGGGGGGTGTGAGCAAATGACTGTCATTTTCCAACTGCCCACATAATAATACTATGTCACACATGCACTGAAAGCCAGTGTGCAAAATATAAACAAGCAGACCAGGGGTAAGCAACTTGGGGCAAAACAATGCAGAGTAAACATCTCCTGTCCTCTCATACATAACACTACTGTATTCATATATTTTCCATTCAAACATAAAAGGAACAAATTAAGCCCTTTAAGCCAAAAGTCGGATGCCTCTCCTAGAGTGAGAAAAAAAAAACATACTTTCATTCAGATTACATTTTACTGTTCCCACCTATATAATATAAAGCCAGATTATATGAGACACTGAAAATGTGTCAGGCAAATAACAATAATAAATAGCCCTGAAAACATAAGTACAAGTGTCACTGTGAGAGCCTGCTCTATTCACAGCACGTTACATATGTGAATTATAGAAATGATGGCTATAAATTTGAGCTTCAAGCTATGCACTTTGATATGACACTGTTACAGACTGAATGGTTATGAGTGAGGTATCTATAAAGCGTGAGTTGTACCCAGAATGTCCTTCATATAATGTAGCTAGGACGTTGGCTTCATTGTCACCCCTCCCCATTTTTCTGCTTCTGTGACAGCTACAGGTGTAAATCAAAGGTGAAAAGTGCTACGTTTGTGAGAAATAGACTTTTTTCAGTAGCATTACATAAAAAACACTCCATTTTTACAACAGTAAATGGCACTTCTCTACTTGAAAGATGTGTACATACCTGACAAGTGTCCATCATTTTGAATGACAGTCACTTATTTCTGAATGAGTGTCACACAAAAATCACCCTCCTTCAGCTGCTGCGCCCCTCTCACCCAAGCTTTGCTTGTCCCTTTTACTACCCTACATGCATTCCCAGCAGTGTTTATTTCCTCTAGTCATTGCCACGCCCAACTGTTCCACATCTTTACCCTCCCACTCATTAAACCAAAGGTTGGCAACGCAAGACCATCAGATGCCTTACACTTTCCTCCATACTAACACCAAGAAAACCCGCCACATAAATGTCATGTATTCCACTAATTTCATACAAAAATTAACATAATCCTAAAAGAGACAGTAATGTTTTATTTTGACTTTACATATTCTGCAAGTGCACAACATTCAGTGAAAATGCCTTCATATTTTTGTTTTGTTTTACCTGCTTTTTTCATGTTTTTATTCTCCCCTTCTGGGCTTCTCCATCTAGAAGTCTCAAGGCTAAAGAGTGCAGCCCTGTTTGGGCCTAGAATAATGTATCAACAGCTCTGCTAAAGAAAACACTGTAAGATAGACTTATGGGGCTCTCTCCAATCCTATAGCACTCTTAGGGTTAGAATCTATACAGAAAGCTTAGTGCTCCATAATACCTCACATTTCTACTATTAGGCTTCCTCATCCACAATTTAAACATGGCTGCCTTACAGGTGAACTGGAAACCGCTATAGCATTCAAGAAGTTAAAAGCCAAATTAAATAAATGGAATTTTCACTTCTCCCATAAGGGAGAAGTCTTTAGTTTGATGAATAAAACCCATCCGATGTGTGTTATTCCCCTAGGACCAATCCATTCCAAAGAAAGAAACACACGAGAACAGATTATATAGGTTGATATATAAAAGATCAATGCAACAGAAGTTGTGTGCTTTCATCAAGTGGATGTATTTCACTCATACTTTCAGTTATCAGAAGAAACTTAACAAAAACATAGGACAAAGGCAGAAGAGAGCTCAGATTCATCTTTCGGACTCAATTAATAACGGACTGAATCAGGACACTGGATTTATGACTCATTACAGCAACCAATAAAGCACATCCGAGCAGATATTTCTTTTAATAAGCTAACCCGTATTTCTTTGCTCAGAAAACTCTAACTAAACTCTTGCCAATCTATAATAATACTGAAACACATCTCCACCTGAATAACGAACAGTTTTTACTTCAAAAACAACCACTGTATTATATGCCGTTTTTGCAGCAAGTGATGTTTACAGAAGATGATATGAACTTGTTCTTTTAATTACAGATAAGTATAGTACAGGGAAAGTAAAATGTATTATGTATACGTCGCACAATAATAAAGAGACCACGTAATGTTTTGCTGTGTTTTGTTCAGTCTCCTGCTTTGTAGCCCTTATGCACAAAAGAAAAGAGGGGGCAATTCTGAAGCAACACAACTGCACCATAGGGAACAAATGAAAATTCACAAAACTTCCATTGATTTTAATGGGGCTTTTAACACATCTCTAGAATAAGCCCAATTTAAATCAATGACGTTTTATTTGACCCCTATGTGGCAGCTGGTTTGCTTCAAAACTGGACATCTTTTATTGCGCATAAAGCCGCATGTACCTTTGCCTTCCACTGAGTTTCGCACACTCTCTTTCTCAAGCATTTTTCATGTCCCTAGCAAAGTTACTACAGTCCTGAGATGATAAATCTGTGGCTCCCCAGCTGATCTTGTCATCCTCCCTAAAACTGACTGGCTAGGGATGATTGGAGTTTAAAGTCGGCCTGACACCTTGAATTTAAGTTTGCGTATTTCAAAACTTCATTCAAAAATGCTAATCTATTATTATAATTTTCTAGGATGCGTCGCTCCCTTTGCGCGTAGCACAAATTCATGGACTCAGAGCCCCACGTGACCCACTCCCACCACGCAGTGCATCTGACCGGCACTCGGCCGCCAGCCTTCTGAGGAAACTAGGGACGCGCTTGAGGAAAAAATGAGAGGGGACGAGACAGCAACATGGACTCAGACAGCCCCACGTGACCCGCTCGTGCCATGTATCTGACAGGCACCTGGCCGCCAGCCCTCTGTGGTAAGCCAGCCCTCTGAGGTAACTAGGGACGTGCGTGAGGACAGCGAGGGCAGAGTGTGAGAGGGAACTGGAGAGAGAATAGACATCAGCAAGGGAAGAGTGTAAGAAAGAGGAGAAACACCAGTAAAGGGAGAGTGTGAGAGTAAGCTGGAGAAAGGAGAGACACCAGTAAAGGCGACAGCTGGAGAGGCATTACCACGGGGACAGTGTGAGAGACAACTGGCAAGACACCATCATGGGGAGAGTGTGAGAGAACTAGGGAGAGGAGAGACACCAGTAAAGGGAGAGATTACTGGAGAGACATCAGCGAGTGCAGAGTGTGAGAGGGAACTGGAGAGAGAATAGACATCAGCAAGGGGAGAGTGTAAGAGAGAAGAGAAACACCAGCAAGAGGAGGGTGTGAGAGAGAAGAGACACACCAGCAAGGGGAGAATGTAAGAGACAGCTGGAGAAAGGAGAGACATCAGTAAAGGCAGACTTCCCAAACGGCAGTCTTTACTGCGCATGACTGCTTTTGTGCATTTGGTCACATACATCTCGCCTATTATCACACGCTTTGGCCCGTGTACACAGGCTTTTACACTAGTATGTCATATTAGCCAAAAGGCCTGCAGTTTCACAGTTTAAGACACTTTTTCCAACTAGGGTCCTCATGTTACACAGATGATGCAGACCTTCCCTAACAGAGCACAGGTACCTAACTAGTTGAGCTTTCAATCTAATTAGTTTACCTGTGTTCAAGGAGGGAAGTTAAGAAAACCTGCATCAGTACACTTAACGATTGCAGTTTAGAAAAAGTGAAATATTATCTCAGTGAGGTTTTCTATACTAATTAAGCACTGTGTTGCACTGATAGCCTTATTAACATATGACACCACACTCGGTGTGCTCACAATAATCAATATAAGTATGAATATCTATTAAACATACATCTGCTGGTCCAACTGGCCAACAGAATACTTCAATGAAGTGTATACAAATATGCAAACGTAAATTAATGGTGACAAGCCCAGATGTAAACCCACTATTTCCCCACCCCTGTTTTGCCTGTATAAATTCTAGCTGCAGATATTCTACTCTAAAGCGACCAGAGCTTGCCCATAATGAAAATTTAATTTAGCAGGACTGCAAAGGAATCAGTGAAACCCTGCAGAGAGTGTTTTTGCATTAAAGTGGAGGTCAGGTCACACTATTCTATTAAAGGGACAGTATTGCCATGTATTTATAAACATTACTTTTGTAGGCATTCAAAAATAAAACTTAATGCCCCCAGTCCCATCTCTCAAACCTTAATGGTTTGAGAGATATTCGGTAACAAAGTCCCCCCTCTTCCCTTTCTCTGACGTCAGCTCTCTAGCTGACTGCAGGGGAATCCGGTCCCTGGGCAAGCAGAGGCTCTTCAGCAAACCAGATGGGACTGGGGGCATTAAGTTTTATTTTTGAATGCTGTAATGTTTATAAATACATGGCAATACTACCCCTTTAACCCCTTCGCATCCTGTGACGTACCCGAACCATCACGCTGGTCCGGCACTTAAGGACCAGTGACGGTCCTGGTACGTCACATACTTTTACTCACTGCGCTCCTGCAGGAGCGTGGTGAGTAATAACGGGGACTGAAATTGATTGCTCCAAGACCTGAGCGATCTCTCTCAGTCCTTCGTTCGACGTGCCGCCCCACGTGATCAGTCCCGTGGGACGGCACGTCGAACTCGCCTATCTGGTCCTTAAAGGACCAGACACCCCGGGACTGCTGGTTCTTAAGGGGTTAAACAACATCTGCAAATATCTGACACTCCTTTCTTCTAGGCATAGAAACTAATTTTAAAAAGTGATTGTGATACAACTTGAAGCTCTAAATCAAAGCATCGTGACAGAAGACTGTAGATTAATAAAGCACGAATACAATTCCCATAATGCAATACTCTGTTAATTTCCAATCCCTGGGCATGTTTAGGTGTTACAGTTAGGGAAACAATTATGTGATCCCCTGCTGATTTTGTACGTTTGCCCACTGACAAAAAAATGATCAGTCTATAATTTTAATAGTAGGTTTATTTGAACAGTGAGAAACAGAATAACAACAAAAAAATCCTGAAAATGCATTTCAAAAAGTTATAAATTGATTTGCATTTTACTGAGGGAAATATGTATTTGACCCCCTTTGCAAAACATGACTTAGTATTTGGTGGCAAAACCCTTGTTGACAGTCACAGAGGTCAAACGTTTCTTGTAGTTGGCCATCAGGTTTGCACACATCTCAGGAGGGATTTTGTCCCACTCCTCTTTGCAGATCCTCTCCAAAGCATTAAGGTTTTGAGGCTGATGTTTGGAAACTCAAACCTTCAGCTCCCTCCACAGATTTTCTATGGGATTAAGGTCTGGAGACTGGACAGGCCACTCCAGGACCTTAATGTGCTTCTTCTTGAGCCACTCCTTTGTTGCCTTCGGCGTGTGTTTTGTGTCATTATCATGCTGGAATACCCATCCATGACCCATTTTCAATGCCCTGGCTGAGGGAAGGAGATTCTCACTCAAGATTTGACAGTTCATGGCCCCATCCATCTTCTCTTTGATGCAGTGAAGTTGTCCTGTCCCCTTAGCAGAAAAACACCCCAAAGCATAATGTTTCCACCTCCGTGTTTGACAGTGGTGATGTTGTTCTTGAGGTCATAGGCAGCATTCCTCCTCCTCCAAACATGGCGAGTTGAGTTGATGCAAAAGAGCTTGATTTTGGCATCATCTGACCACAACACTTTCACCCAGTTCTCCACTGAATCATTCAGATGTTCATTGGCAAACTTCAGACGGGCCTGTACATGTGTTTTCTTGAGCAGGGGGACCTTGTGGGCACTGCAGGATTTCAGTCCTTCACGGAGTAGTGTGTTACCAATTGTTTTCTCAGTGACTATGGTCCCAGTTGCCTTGAGATCAATGGCAAGATCCTCCCGTGTAGTTCTGGGCTGATTCCTCACCATTCTCATGATCATTGAAACTCCATGAGGTGAGATCTTGCATGGAGCCTCAGACCAAGGGAGACTGACAGTTATTTTGTGTTTCTTCCATTTGCGAATAATCGCACCAGCTGTTGTCACCTTCTCACCAACCTGCTTGGAGACGGTCTTGCAGCCCATTCCACCCTTGTGTAGGTCTACAATCTTGTCCCTGACATCCTTGGACAGCTCTTTGGTCTTGGCAATGGTGGAAAGTTTGGAATCTGATTGATTGATTGCTTCTGTGGAAAGGTGTCTTTTATACAGGTAACAAGCTGAGATTAGAAGCACTACCTTTAAGAGAGTGATCCTAATCTCAGCTTGTTACCTGTATAAAAGACACCTGGGAGCCAGAAATCTTGTTGGCTGATACTTATTACACTCAGCAAAATGCAAATCAATTTATAACTTTTTTGAAATGTGTTTTTCAGGATTTTTTGTTGTTATTTTGTCTCTCATTGTTCAAATAAACCTCCTATTAAAATTTTAGACTGATCATTTCTTTGTCAGTGGGCAAACATACAAAATCAGCAGGGGATCAAATATATTTTTCCTCACTGTAGTTAGCGATGGAAACTGTTGACTCTCAACCCTTTCCATGTATGGTAGAAAAGGGCAAAATACAGCCTGCTGGCCAATTGTAGCTGTCCCCTGGGTCTGTCTAGTTTAGTGGTTCTCAACTCCTGTCTCAGGACCCACTAACAGGCCGGGATTTGATGATTTCCTTGTTAGAGAACAAGTGAGTTAATCAATGTGAATGAGCCTCTGATCACCACACCTGTGCTCTAGCAGAGAAATTCCAAAGTCCTGGCCTGTTAGTGGGTCTTGAGGACAGGAGCTGAGAACCACTGGTCTACTTGTACTTATACAACAGTGCTGCTATACAGAAAAAAACATCACTTCTAGTTTTCCCTTTAAAGGAAGAATTATACAATTCTTACAAAGCACACATTTGACACAAATGTATCATTCAGAGATTGTCAGATTTTACCTTGCTTTGTAATAGCATGGGTATTGATAAGAAGCACAAGAAACAGCCAGAAACGACTTTCAGTCACTTATCATATGTTACAATCAAGAAGGAGGATTACTAATGGAGCAGGGGTATCAAGGAGTTGTGCAAAATCTCCCAGAAAGTTATTGCTATTTAAATTGTGGAGTTCAATAAAGCTTCAATCCGTGATTTTTTTTGTAACTCATTATGGGCATGGAGATTTTTGATTATATTGCATTACCTTTTAATGTAACAAGCCCTGTCTCTGCAGTACAGCTCAGTACCTTAAAGATGTTTATCACCTCCCCTCTTGTGCCTCGATCCCTCTTCCTCCCTCACTGAATGTCAAATAATCATGTGACCTGGCACCCTCTTCCTAATGCGCTTCCAGGTATTGGAGGCAAAGTGAAAGTGCTTTCAAGTATTCACTATGTAACAAGAGCCAGTCTGCTTGTCAATGTAAAAATAACCCCGGAGACATTCTCTTGTCACTGGGGCTATTTTTTTACATCAGCAAGCGGACTGGCTAAACAGCCCTAAGGTACTGAGCTGTACCGCAGAGATCGGCTCTCACGGATTGAAGCTTTATTGCATGCACACCATTAACCTAGGAGCCATGTACTACCTTGCTAGCTGCCTCTATTCTAAATATTATCAGTTCAGAGACAAAAATAAAAATTGGTTGAAATACCCTTGAATATCTCATACAAAGAAGCAGTATCAGTAAACAATGATTTTTTTTAGGGTAGATTCCTAAAAATATAATCTGACACTTTCTGTTTCACATGCATGTTTTGACTATCCTATTCCAACACCATTTCATTAATTGTATTTATAAAGAAAAATAAAGCCCAATGGAGTCAGTTTATTGAGACTAATACCCACTGCTCGTTTCCAAAAAATAGGTACTTTATTTCAGACCAATAACAGAAAATAATAATATCAAAGTATTTTACCAGGAAGGATACATTGAGATTGTCTCTTTTTCGAGTATGTCCTGGGGGTATACGCATTATTACCCAATTTAATGGTACGCATAAAACCCAGCACTGTCACTTTTTTCAGACACCTATCATGATTGTGATATTTACTGGAATCAAGGAGATCTGCAGATGGCAAAAAAGAGCTCCCATGCACCATAATTAAGACTTGATGTTAGGCCTCTACAACAGCATTTTTTATAGATGGCTGAATAAAGGGGAAGGTATTTAAGTGTATATAACCCCAGTTAGTTCTTGGCGTTAGTGTTAATTTAATCAACCAGAATCCTGACCCTTAGCAGTAAATATGCCCAGTACATGCCTAGTGTATATTTAACCCTTTAGATGCTAGGGACATCTTCAATGTATTGCTAAGCAATCTCTAGCATTCAAAACCGTATTTTACACCATATGCAAGAAGAGTAATAATTAGGTAATCTACCTTGGGGTACAGCAGAATAAAATGTACATAACATCATTTAATTATTAGTTGTTAGTGTCCCATTAAAAAGAAAAACTTCAGAGGTCATGAAACGGCTCATACAAAAAAAATAAATAAAAAATGAAACCTGTTAAGTCAATGTAAAAAATATTCTATCACATTCTATAAACAGTTTTTGTACATCAAAGAAAGATTAGCGGCACAAATAAGTTAAATGTAGCATGCTTGAATCATTTTATGAGCTGTTAATGCCAAGGGGGCATAATCAGTTATTTTAATGTTAATTTCATATCAATAGATATTATTTGAATTTATAATAATTAAACACAATGCCTTGTGTGGCCAAATATCATGTGAAAACCCTGAAGCAAAAAAATTGGAAGAGAGATTTACATTCCATTTGAGCAGTTATCTACTAGTGTCATCATAAAGAATATTACATTATTGTTTCACAGTGTTGACAGCACGAGCTGCTACAATACATAAACATGCAAATCGTTTACATGATAGGATTTCAATAAAACCAAGACAAGTAGTGCAGGAAAAAAAAAAGATAAATAATACTATATATTTAAAATGAGGTGTGAAAGGCCATAGATATTATACTATATAAAGTAGACACTGTAAAATTATTCCAGCTATTACAAAATACTTAAAGTGCATCTGTCACCAAAGGAGTTATTTTGCTTACAGAGAATACAAATATGTCTCAATGTTGTACTAACCATTTTTCAGTAAAATAGTTTGAAAAATTAAACAAAATGTTCTGTCAGTACAGTTTGGCACTTTAAGCAAATTCCTGGCACAGTAGGCTAATTAGTTTGACACCTAATGTATCCCTTAGTGTACATTTAGAAATACATCCGGTGTGTGGGTTGTGTCTAAGTTTATTCATATCACACTGTGTTGTAATATTGGCCAAGTGCTTGAACTAATAAGCATAAAGTGCCACCAACAAATAAAACTTAATTTCTCAAAAACGATTTCTATGACAAACAAATGGGCAATACAAAATATAGGAATACCTGGAAAAACTCTGAATTTGCCCCGGAGACATATTCAGAATTAAGTACACAGAGGATTCTTCGACTTGGCCAGTTCCCTGCAAATCTCACCTCCCCCCCCCCCAACCCGTACACCGAACAAAAATGTTTTGACACCTAAAAATAATTATTCATTTATCATAATCTAGACCAAAAGTCTTATATCCCTAATAATCGATTTAACATAATCTGGACTACAAATCTTACGCCCCTAGTAATAAACTATTCACCATAGACTTGGTCGAAAAATCTTACAGCTTCTAATAATAATTTACTTACTGTAAACTGTGCAAAAAAATTACACCTCTGATAATCTATTTACATAATCTGGATTGAAAATTTGACACCCCTAATAATAATCTACATCCTAAATTACATACATAGTCTATATTTAAAATATTTACACCTCTTTATAATAAAAATAATAATAATAATGTATTTACAATAATCAGGGCCGAAAGATCTTACATATTATGGGTTGGAAAAATGTACACCTTCTGATAATAATTTACTTACCATAATATGGGACAAAAAAAATCTTACACCTCCTAATAATAATATATTTACCATAACTTGGGCAGCAAAATCTTAATGGCCGCTATGAATCGATTCTATGTAGACTGGTTCCACAAAATTAATACTTATTTATTACTGGAGATCATGTCCATGAAGGCATACCTGATCCTTTGTTGCAGGACTCCAGGGCCTGAAACTCATCCCACTGAAGCTTTCCTAAGAAGACATCACTGGAGACCAGTTTGTGGTTCTGGAGTCATGCAAACAAACATGTCCATTTACTTGGAGAACAAATCTACACAGAACTGATTGAGATAAGCAGGGATTATTACTAGGAGGTGTTAGCGTTCTTTAAATTCTACTCATCTGAGCCCCATGAATGCAAGATTGGTTTCCATCTAATTGAAAACCTGTCTAGAACCATGGGATTAAAACATGCCATACTTGATTTCTGTGTAGTGGATGACTATGGGAGAAATGAAGGAGAACATGTTATTACATGTTCAGAGTCCATGAAGGACATCATCAATAATGTAAAATGCAGTCAAGGGTACAAACTACTGGGATAGATATGGATGCCTCTGAGGTAGGGCACAGTCCATATGAACATTTTTTGCCTGCCTTCACAGTACTTGACAGTTTAAAGTAGCCCCCCTGGGGATGACTGACTCCCCAAGGGGCCACGTTCATCAACCCTAACCACTGCTGCCCCCTGGTCAATCACAGTAGGCCAGCTGCCACTTGCAAATGTTGCTTTGGGGTTCATATGTCCTAGTTATACCACTAAATACCGTACAGAATGAAGTGTGTGTGTGTGTGTGTGTGTGTGTGTGTGTGTGTGTGTGTGTGTGTTGGGGGGGGGCTGCACTTCTTACTCCAAAATCAGTTTCCTTAAAGTAACACTAACACCTAAAATGAAATGGGGTCATAGAAAAGACTATTTCTTTGTCCCCCATGGTGCTCAGTTGGTTTGCTCCAGAACTTCAGCACTTTTTGTGTAATAGGTGCGAATACTGACTTGGTACAATGACCTTTCTGTGTCCTCACTCACTCACCTGCACATCAAGAACCTCAACTGGCCATAAAACAAGTTATAAATAAATACAAAGACACAAAAAAAGAGAGCGAGGAATGGCTTCAGTTCCCAAACCAATATTGAGTTAGGTCGACAATAGCCTCTAGCGGGTGAAAATAAAGAATATGTCAATCTCAGAAAAGAGATATTTATTTCACCCAATCACACTGCCTGCCTTTATGCTTAGGATATACAGTATGCAGTTGTATTTAGATTCCCAAGTTGAAGAGTAAGTAAAAGAAAGGAAAAAACTAGTTTAACCAGACAACGTATTCCTATCCCCTGGCTCTCTTCTTCTCCCTCTCCTTTTGATTTAATAGTTCCTATTGCAGTCCTGACAGTAAGGTATTTCTACCCCCTCAGATTATAACTCACTCTGGGCTATTATTCAACTCCTGAGCCTTGGCCCTGCTGCATTTAGCCCAAACATAATATCCTTCATGCATATATTATCTGTCTGCCTATTATCTGGAATCATTTCGGAATTAAATTTCAGCCCGGCAATATTGGCTTGAAGAGCCGCTCACTTTATGGGCTAGTCAAAGGTTAGAATACCAATCAAAATAACACTGCCGATGCAGTGAGACATTTTAATATTCCAAAACCCGGTAATTGTAAAAGGACATAATATTTTTTCCCTGATTACCCCAAAGGCAACACATGTTAACAAGACGAAGGGAGAGAATGAAAAGAAATTTTAGAGTTCTGTTTTTTTCTCGCAGGCATATTTAAAGGAGAAAAGAGCCAGGATCTCATTTCTGGTTGTAGAATAAAAAAGGAAAAAAAATGAGCAGCTTAATCTTTGCCATCAGGCCTTTTCTATATAGGTCGTCAGCATTTGTCTAGGGCAGGGGGAAGGCAACCTTTGACTCGCAAGCTGTTAGAAAATACAGCTCCCATCTAGCCCAAAAAGATGGTAGGGGATGATAGGAATTGTAGTCCCAAACAGCGGGATAGCCAAAGGTTGTCTACTATTGTTGTAAGGTAATCTATACTGTCTGGTTAACTATTTGAGAACCAGAAGGTTGCCAACTCATTGCATAGCACTGTCTTGCATATCCCTCTGGTCTACAAGGAATAAATGGAACTTTGAAGCTTTGCCTTTAATGGAACTTTGAAGTTTTATCTGTCATTGACCCACTGGCTGCTAGAATTGTCTATAAACCATTGTGGTGAGCTGGAGACCTCTCTGTCGTCAAGGGGTTAAACATTAGCTGGAGACCAGAGAAATCAATGCCATATTTTCAATGGCTCTACTACTAATTACACTGTAGTTACTGGGATCTCACATACTTACACACTCATTACCTGTAATTATGTTTACGCTGCAATTAAGCATTAATTAAATAATTTGCTCCCTTACATAATTATATCAAAGTATGCTCATTCTTGTGATTGCTTATTAATTTTATGCTATTATGTGTTACTAGAGGTATGATTTAATTTTGTCTTATTAATTAAGATGTCTACACCACACACACAACAGCTGATAAACATTTCTTTAATAAATCCGGCTGCCTCAATGTAGAAGAATTAGCTGCTAGTCTCTTTCTCAGTGTCCGGCTGTTAATTTCCTACACCTCAAGAGGGCTCCCAATAAAAAAACCACCTGAGATTCATTAGTAAACGCAGGCGCTAAACAGAAGCTGGTCTGCAATTGGTATTCAATTTTTTTTCCACCAGTGAAGCACTGAGGCTAATGTACTAAATAAAAGTGGTGAGATTCTGGTGCGCATCAACTACACAATGGGAAACAAATACAAATGTATCCAGGGCCGGATATGCCATAAAGCAGAGTAGGCACCTGCCTACAGGCCCACCCCACAGAGGGGCGCCTGTCATTGAAATATTTTTTATTTTTTTAAATTCACAACTTTATATATATATATATATATATATATATATATATATATATATATATATATTTACAGCGCTGCGCACAGTAACCCGCCGCCCCGGTCCGCCCCTCGCATGCTAAGGTCTGTGCCTTCTTCGGCACAGACACATAGCTGCTGTTGCTCCCCCTCTTCGGCTCTAATGCAGAGCGGTGGGAGATGACATCATCTCCCAGCGCTCTGCATTCCTAAAGAGAAGACCGCATGGGGTGAAACAGCAGCTGCAGGTCTGTGCAGAAGGCAGCACAGACATCTCCTGCCGCTGGACCACCAGAGAGGTAAGAAACGGATACGGGGGGGGCAATGTGGAGCTGAGGGCAATTTGGAGCTGATGGGGGCAATGTGGAGCTTGGAGCTGATGGGGGCAAGACAGTTGGAGCTGATGGGGGCAAGTTGGAGCGGATGGGGGAAAGTTGGAGCAGATAGGGGCAATGTGAGGGCAATATGGATATGGGGGGTATTGTGGAGATTTGGAGCATTGTGGAGATGGCCAATTGGGGGGGTGCTTCAGATTTCTGTGCCTACAGGCTCCTGAGATGTAAATCCGGCCCTGAATGTATCCCCTTGAATATTAGAAAGCTCTCCAATGCACTGTAAAACAACAGATACCTCTTCAAGTGAGTTAAAAGCCCCATTTAACTCAATGTACATTTTTGAAAATGTTATTTATTCCCAATGGTGAAATTGGTTTGTAACATTTTCTTAGTACATCAGACTCTGTGTGCAGCAGTCTCACTTGTACTGTATGTTGTTATACACTAAGCAAGCAGATCAATTCTGGAGCAAACCAACTGTAACATGGGGGGGGGGGGCAAAAAATATCCCCAAAGTTCCACTGATTTAAATGGGACTTTTAACCCTTTTGAATGCTAGAAAGAGGTCTCCAATTCAGTGCAAAGCAATGTGTTGGAAATCTCTTTAGCACTCCATGGGTTAGAAAATTTAATTAAAATAAAGTTATTTTTCTGTTTCCACTATAGTACATTTGCCCCAGAATGGCTCCTCTTGAACATGCTGAATTAGTAAAGCAGTCTTTCTTAGCGTTAATCCGTCAAAGGGGAAAGGCACAGGGGCATTTGTCTCCTCTTGCACTTCCCTCTCACTCAGGACCAGATTAACACGGGGGCTTGGCAGTCTGGTTTTGGGGGGGGGGGGGGGGGCATATTTTGGCTTGCCTGCCACCACCAAGTCAGCTTTTTGAAATTTCCCTGCTTAAAGCGGAACTATCCCCTTGATAATATTGCTCCCCCAATCCTTTCCTAATGTAGTGATAGGTAAAGCTATACTGTTATTATGTTGAACTAGTGTAAAAGCCCGTGTACACGGGCCAAGATCCGGGTAATGTTAACCCTTTGAGTGCCAGAGGAAAGGGTTAAGAGGCCGCTACCTCACTGCTCCACGTGATGTAGTCATGCGTCGCCTCACTCATGCGATGCAATCATGCGCAGTAGAGACTACTGTGCATGACTGCATTGTGACAAATATCCTAGCGAATTATTATATAGGATAAGTCAGCGTTATTAAAGAAAGTAAACTTCTTCTGCAGGCTTCCAGGGCACAGAGCTTAAAGAAAAGCTCCGTGTGCCTGCAGCAACTTCCATTACCTTAAGGTAACCAGCGAATGTCACCACCAATCCAAAAACATACTGATAGGTGAATTTAGATTGTGAGCCCCAATGGGGACAGGAACCAATATGAGTTTAAAGCGCTGCGGAACCTGTGTGCGCTATATAAATAAAGGATTATTATTATTATTATACCAATCCGGGCAGTGCACAGGACACACAACGCAGACTCAGAGGTCCCTTACCTCTAAGATGTCTGCGCTGTTGTCTGCTGGATGCCTGCCGAAGAAGAGGCTTTACTTAATAACGTGGACTTTTTCATCATAATAACAGTATGGCTTTACCTATCGCTAAATTAGGAAAGGATTAGGGGGCAATATTAACATCTTAACGACCCTTGACAGTCCTGGCACACCATGGGTGGATTTGCGTTAAGGACCCATGATGTGCCAGGACCGTCAAGGAATTCCGTGCTCCCCACATGGCTGCACGCTGTTCAGGGAGACCAGAAGCGGATGCGAACAAAACAAAAAAAATGGTCCGTGGTCCTTAAGTGATGGACGCTTTTGTGTGCAGCTGGTCCTTAAGGGGTTAAGAAGGTAATAGTTCCGCTTTAACTGAGTAATCAGTGACTCGTTCACTGTGACTGAGCTGCCTTGCTTCATCTGGGATATCTCCAAAACCCGACCTGCAGCTAAGAATCACTGCCGTGAGGGCTGTATTCAGGAAGCTATAGAAGAAGAATTCTGGAGCAAACCAACTGCACCACAAACACATTTTGTTAAAATCCCCACTGGTTTAAGCCTTTCAGGACCAGGGGATATGCAGCACATTGCGTCTCAATGCACTGAATGCGGCTTTGGTCCTTAAGGGGTTAAAATGACAATTTCACCTTATTTTGACTTTCTGCAAGTGCATCTGTAATGTCAGTATGCCTCTACTTTGTATTACTTTTGTGTTATATGTCTCTACTTTTTTTTTCATCTTCATCTATTATTTTATTACATTTGTATTTACCTGACAGTAAGCTCCCTAGATCTGTTTCCAGAGAGTTTTCAGTCTGTGACTGTAAAAGAGGGGATATTTATACAATGGTCCAGTCTCCTTGCATCAGTGAGTGATCACTATGCTGCCTCTCAGGGATGGGCAATATGAGGCCCTCCAGCTGCTTCAGGACTACACCTTCCATTATCTCCCATCAGTCACTGACCAGTATGGGTAAGCAACAGCTGGAGGCCCTCACATTGCCCACCAGATTTTCTACATTGTTTCACTGTCTTTTTTTACACTGTGGCACTCACTCTGTTTTCACAGGTCCACACAGAAAGCTCTCTGTAGTTAACTAAAGAGGTGCAAATCTGAAGCAAACCAACTGAACCATTATTAGGGATATAAAGATTCCCACTGATTTAAATGGGTCTTTTAACCCACTGAATGCTAGGGAGTTGTCAAAGCATTGGTACATCTCTAGTACTGATGGCCTGGAATTTTTACATTTTAATTTGTCCCCTATGGTACAGTTGGCTTAAACCTTTGGCTTTCCGCGCAAGGTCCTAAATGCTCTTAACCCTTTGAGTATCAGAGGGGTATACAACGTGATACACCTTTGGCATGCAAAGGGGTGTTTCCTGGAGGGTTAACTGCAATGAATGTACATTTACCTATATTAAAAATGCAATGTCATTGTTGAGTATGATTGCCACCTCACACATTATTTAATCTTTTACTTCTCATCCACACAAATTAACCCTTTGAGTACCAGAGAGATTCCCAACACATAGCAGAGCAATGCAATGGAAACCAACTGGCATTCAAAGGGTTAAGAAAATCACCACATCTCAAAGCCAGTAAGTTTTAATCCATTGAGACTCCTGTGTGTGAGCACATTCTTTCCCATTGCCAAGGTACTGAATGGGTTAATTTATGTGTGTATCAAAAGATACAGAGGATTACATGAAACAAGAGGAAAAGGCTGATCTACCATCCAAGGGTTTAAAAGCCACATTTAAATCAACAGGAATCTGGGGAATTTTATGTTCTCTGTGATGCTGAAAGTTGGCTGCAGACTTGTTCCACTTTTACTTCAGTGCATTGGCCTCACCTAATTTTAATCAAATGACTTGAAGAGTAATTTCAGGGAAAAAAAATCTAGTCAATGAAATGGAACTTTTGACCATTGAATGCTAGAGGCGCAATGCTTTGGAGACATGGTTAGTATTCAAGGCTGTTAAAAGCCCCATTTAAATCAGTGGGAATTTTAGTAATTTCTAGTTCTCCGCTAAGGGCTGTATGTTCAAAAGAAAAGTGGAGAGTTCTGGGGCAAACCATATGTATTGTAGGAGAGACCTAAACTGGTATTTTAACCCCTTGAATGCTAGAGAGGTCTCAAACTCATTGCCCAATTTAAATCAATAGGAATTTTTGGAATGTTTAATTCCATCCTATAGTGCAAATGGTTTTCTTTTGAACATTTGGCCCTATGGCTCAGATGGTTTGCTCCAGAGTTACTCCACTGGTGGAGAGTTCTGGGGCAAACCATATGTATTGTAGGAGAGACCTAAACTGGTATTTTAACCCCTTGAATGCTAGAGAGGTCTCAAACTCATTGCCCAATTTAAATCAATAGGAATTTTTGGAATGTTTAATTCCATCCTATAGTGCAAATGGTTTTCTTTTGAACATTTGGCCCCATGGCTCAGATGGTTTGTTCCAGAGTTACTCCACTGGTGGAGAGTTCTGGGGCAAACCATATGTATTGTAGGAGAGATCTAAACTGGTATTTTAACCCCTTGAATGCTAGAGAGGTCTCAAACTCATTGCCCAATTTAAATCAATAGGAATTTTTGGAATGTTTAATTCCATCCTATAGTGCAAATGGTTTTCTTTTGAACATTTGGCCCTATGGCTCAGATGGTTTGTTCCAGAGTTACTCCACTGGTGTTTCTGCATGTAGCTCTAACTGGTCTCTCACTAAGGAATGCGCAGAGGGAATAAAAAAGTAGCAGGGTTTATGATTCTAAAAAGAAATACTATGAAGACCTGTAATTTGCTTTTTTTTAAAAATGAAACTGATTCTTTTTTCTGTTCTAGTTGAAAGGTGTGATATCATATGCGTTTTAACCCTCTGACCACCACAGAGGCATCCAGCACTCTGTTTTGCAAGGGGCTGGATACCACTCTAGCACTTAAAGGGTTAATATGGTGTAATCGTTGGGGGAGGGGGTGTGTGGGAAGGTGTGACTGCCCCTTTAACGAGTTTTTCAGTCATTTCCAAGTTACTGTTTTTATTAAATAAAAATAAAGTTTTCACAGAAATGTCGATATGCAGTTAAACCCATCAATGATATGCATAGGAGATGTCTCTAGCCCCCAAGGAGCCAAGCTCAAGTTTAGCTTTTTTCTTATATTAATAATGATAATAATATTTAAAAAAAAAAAAAGCAAATTAGTTTAAGATATAAGCATGTACGGATGTGATTTATATGTACAATTTAACATCAGAATGATCTTGCCAGTAATTTTTATCATAAGCTGCTTTTTTAAATTAGCAAAGAAACCCCACTTTTAACCCTTTGCATGCCAGATGGGTATACAACACATTGCAGAGCAATGCGCTGCGTACCTCTCTGGCACTCAAAGGGTTAAGATCAGCGTAATCTTCAATTCTAAAATGATGTTAGCTTTTTTTTAAAAAAAGGAAACACTTACAAATTGACATTCAATGCTAAAAACATCAATTTAACCTTTTTTAAACAAGGGTCCCAATTAGTTCGTGAGGCTGATGTACCAGGAAAAACTGGAGGTATTCTGGAGCAAACCAACTGCAAGATGGGGGAAAATACAAATCCCTACTGATTCAACTGTAGCTTTTAACCTCTTGAATGTTAGAGAGGTCTTAAAAGCAATGCTAAGAGCCCTCCAGCATTCAGGGGTTAAAAAGCCACAGTTTAAATCAAGTATATGGGGAATTTTATTTTGCCCCCTAATAGTGCAGTTGGTTTTCTCCAGAATACCTCCACTACACCAGCCTGCATATCTTCAATCATCTCAGTGTTTTCAAAATATATCTTGTTTAAAATTGCCACCCAATAAATTTCATTGTAAAACTGTAGTGTGTTCAGGTTAAAGTGGTTGTATTTTACAAACTGTAATTATGTATATTTATTTGCGGGTTGGCAAATTCCTTCCGTTAAACAAATCCCCGGGTGACTCTTTTACCAGGTCCGACTCTTCCAAAGTAGATGGGCCGTAAAACACATCAAAATAAAATCAATGCTAAATAAAAACTAATGTGTTTGTCACTTTTTCTACTAGAAGGGGAAATATCATATAATACTAGCTAACAACCCTTTGTATACAAGTAAACCACCTAAGCTGTGTAATTTATTTGTTTCAATAAAAAAACTAAAAAAGATTCCTGTCTAACAGCCATAGTACAGAATATTTAATTTTATTACCATCCAAATTTTAACTAAAGTGTGTGTCCATTTAAAGGGAACCTATAGAAATTGTGATTTTTTTTTTTTTTTAACCCCTGTAGCCCCTATGATGATAAAGCGGTCTCCAACACATTGTTAATTGGAATCATCTCTAGCGTCCAAGGGGGTAACTTTCCAGAATGTCATGGGGTCCTTCCTTTGATTACCTTCATAAAGATAAAGTAAAATAACAAAATACAGCACTTGGAAGTCTCCAGGGGTCCTCCAACTCTTCATGTCATTGCCCAGAAAAGCATTCCAAAAGCATCTGTGCATGTGACGTTGCGTCATATCACAAGATTTGACACAGTTTTACACTTAAACTCATGAGTATAATCTCAGGGCAGTCTGCTCTTTCATATACACAGAAGCTTGGGGCTTGAACAACTGTGCAAGTTCAGCAAGAAAGAGGCCTGGAAGTCTCTGGGGCAGTGTTTGCTACATGATTTTACTTACAGGCTAACCACATTAAGTGGTAAATTCAGTCAAATTATTGGGGTGAGAAGTGAAAAACAAAACAAATCCAGAGAAGTTTTCAAAATGTTTGCAAAGTACAAATGCAAAAGCTAACTTCCAGAATGGAAGTTAAGGTACCCATACAAAGTGCAATTTCATTGGCCGACATTATCCGGTCTGGTCAAAATTGCCCAGATTGTACATATATCTGAGTGTGTGTGTGGCTTAGACCAATGTCATCCAAATGACCAAACAGACATTTATGGCTGGTCATTCTGGCTGGAAAATGTTGATCACCTGGTGATCAGATCACTGTGTGAGTGGCCTCAACAGACCAAACCACAGTGATCTTGAAAGGTGCTGTGACTTCAGGTTGTTCAGACCTGATAGCGGAGCCCCACAGACAAGGACAAACAAACAATACAACTGCAGATTGCCTGGATTTGGTCTGAGTGGGTAGAACATACCAGAAATCAGATCTCTCATTAGCTACAATTGAAACTGCAATGCGTTGGCTACCCCAGCAGCACTCAAAGGTTTATTCTGAAAGAAATCCTATTTAATGTGGAGCTCTAACCACAACTTTATTCGCCCCACAAATGAGATAGGAATTCAATGGGGCTTCCTGAATGCTAAATGCTGGATCACAATGCACTGGAGACCTCTCTAGCAGTCAAGGTGTTAAATCCCCTTCTAATTCACTGAGAAGGTGGTAAATATATATGTGTCCCCTATGATGCAGTTGGATTGCTCCAGTTCTTCTTAGTACGTTGTCACTGAGGCTGGTGTGCTAAGGGAAAAGTGCTGCAGTTCTGGAGCAAACAGAACAATTACAATTCCCCAATTTTCTCATTGATTTAACTGGAGTTTGTAACCCTATCAATGCTAGAGAGGACTTCAATGCAATGCACTGGATTGCTCTCCAGGGTTCAAGTGGTTAAAAATCCTATTTACTGTGGAATTCTCACTGTGTAAAAAATAGGTGATTTTGAAAGAGCTGTCTAAAGCACCTATATATATGTGTTCCATTTCATATTTCAAACAATAGCTCACAAGATATTTAGCTTAATTTATTTGGCAAATCTGGCAGGCACTGCCACAGTTCTCACCATCCCGAATGCCACTTTCTACCAGGATGTAATAGTTAATTTGCATAAATTAGCATATAAAGCCAAATATCTTATAAAGCTATTGTTTGAAATAAAAACGGCTAACATAAATACAGATCATTTTGAAAGCTCTTTCAAATTCCCCTTATTGTTACAAAGTGACAGCTACACTTTAACCCTTTGCGTGCCACTGGGATAGCCAATGCATTGCATCCCCTCTGGCATGCAGAGGGTTAAATCAAGGGGAAATTTAACTTGTTCACTATGGTGAAGCTGGTTTGCACAAGACCTGCATCAAGGAGGCTGATGCAAGGAAACACATATTTCTATTGATTTCTATTGATTTAAATAGGGCTTTTAATACTTTGAATACTACAGATTCCAATGCAAAACTGATTGTATAGACTTTATCAATCAAGAAGAAAGTTGAACCTTTGAGTGCCAGAGGGTTTTGCAATGCACTGAACACCCCTCTTGCACTCAAAGGTTTAAATTCTTTTCTCTTCTCATTAAATCACATTTCCTTTAAGTTCCACTCATTCCATTTTTTCATATATTAAATGTGAGGAACAGTAAAAAGAGGCATGGGTCATGTAATTCATTGGTTATCCCAGAAGAAAACAACAAACACAACAGAAAGAATCATCTTAAACCTTAATCTGTCATATGTCACATCCAATTAGAATAATTGCAGGATATTGGTGGCTGTGCCCAGTAGCTCTGGACCAGCGGAAGATGTACATGCATTCTCCTACAGGCAAAGAGAAGGGAGGGAGGGGGAATAAAGGTGGATTGAGGCTTGACGCCCCCTGCTCTTGATTACACAAGTCACAGCCCAGGTTACTTGGTTTGCCAGCTACAAGCTGCTAACCATTCACCAAAAGTTTACTGAACTTCAAATGGCGATCACTAATGGTCAGTGAACTGCACAATGCCTCAGTGTGCCTTCAGATTGAATTTGCAAAAGCCCAGCAATCAGATAAAAGATTTGCTCTGACAGCCCGACGTTCAAGTTCCTTTGACAAGATCAGCGAGTATGCGTACTGAACACAGTTCGTTCTCTTCTTTCCTATTCAGGGATAGTGAGTCAAGATCAAAACGTCTCCAGCATGTTCAATGACAATATTTTAGGGGACTCTGTGTACAGAATCCCTAAGGCAGAGGCTATTGTATTGTATTGTATTGATGTCTATATTCAGAAAGTAATATATTCTTCTGTTTACAGCACTACTGTTTCTTTCCTTGAGAAACGTATCCTAATATTGCCGTCTCTTGTATGCTCAACAAATCAAATGCTTTTATTCTTATCACCTTTAAAATCTGGATGAGTCTTATAGTTTAGGCAATTCTGTAAATCTTCTGCATTGATATTACTATCTGTCGTGTTCTTTATTTTTTTTTTCACTTCCTATCCTATCTAATAATTCGCTAAAACGTATGTAACGACGCAATCATGCAAGTAGAGACTGCCCGCGCCGTGGCTGATACACTCGGAGTGTCCAGCTCTGTATCAGCCGTGGCGCAGGCAGTCTCTATTGTGCATGACTGCCCTGCGACTGGCTGGCAGTGGCACTGTGGCCTGTGTAATGGGCTCTTCAACTAGTATATAATAATTCGCTAAAACGTGTGTAACGACGCAATCATGCGCAGTAGAGACTGCTGCATGTGCTGCAGTCATGCAAGTAGAGACTGCCCGCGCCGTGGCTGATACAGAGCTGGGCGTTCCTTCGGAGCGTCCAGCTCTGTATCAGCCGTGGCGCAGGCAGTCTCTACTGTGCATGACTGCCCCGCGACTGGCTGGCAGTGGCACTGTGGCCCGTGTAATGGGCTCTTCAACTAGTATATAATAATTCGCTACAACGTGTGTAACGATGCAATCATGCGCAGTAGAGACTGCCCGCGCTGCGGCTGATACGGAGCTGGGCGTTCCTTCGGAGCATCCAGCTCTGTATATGCTGCAGCGCAGGCAGTCTCTACTGCGCATGACTGCCCTGCGACTGGCTGGCAGTGGCACTGTAGCTTGTGTAATGGGCTCTTCAACTAGTTTTCAATATAAAAATCCATGCACTTTTTATTTATTTCACAAGATATAAAGTTTGTGGCTATCACTGGGGACATTGGGTCCAGAACAGATATAAAAATCAGTTAAAATTGGTGGACATATTAAACACAAAAGTTCTGACAAACATATTAATCACAGTTTATGCGACTGAATTAATACAATACTGTAAACTTTTCTGTTATTAGCATAAAAAGCTACTCTAGGTGCCTTTTCACTTCTCAAAATAGTTTCACATACTGAAAACAGCAATATGCCTATTTTTTAAATAAATAACTTGAGAAAACAAACAAAAAGGGGTGAAAATTAAAAGACAAAAATAAAAAGAACAAGCAATTAATATGTACAAATCTAAAACTATCAAGTGTACAAATAAAAATCATGTACGTTAGAAAGAATGGACTGAATAGAATAATGTGATTACTGTTCAGTACAAGACATAATGGATGACGACCTTCAACAAAATGCTAATATTGTTGTTGCAAAGAGGGAAAATGAAGAGTCTTTTTTTTTTATTTTGTAAATTAATTTAGGATTCATATAAAAACAAATAAAGATGAGTCAGAAGAAATAAGAACTGTGCACAAAATGATTTGAAAGCCTATTTGAGAGCAATGTCCTGCAGGTATCACTAGCCTCCGAGGTGTTCATAAAGTGATTTTCAGAGCCAACTGGTAGAATTACTTTTTGGACAAGGAGTTATATTCTTTGGTAAGTTATGACATTTCTTGCGAAAAATAAACTTGGACTTGAATGTTGAATGTAAAAATCGTGTAGAAGAATGTTTTTCAGGTTTTGTTACATTTCAATAGACCAATGTGCACAATAAACACAGCTGATTTAACAGCAAAGGAACCTGTGAGCGTATAAGGCAGTATTCATGGAACTAGGGAGATGTAATTCTGCTGCAAACCAACTGCACCACCAGGGAGAAATGAACATGTCCGTTGATTCAAAATGGAACCTTTATCCTACTGAATTCTAGATACTTCTCACACACTTTGCAAAGCATTGGATACCTGCCTAGCATTCAAGGAGCTAAAATCCACATTAAAATAATCAGAATTTTCATTTGTCCCCTATGGTGTAGTTGGTTTCCTCCAAAATTTGCTATTAATTTGCTTTCTGCATAAGACCATATTTAACAATATAAAGATATGCATTTCTTATGCAAACCAACTGCGTTACAGGGACAAATCCAAATGTCCCAAATTTCCCTTGATATAAATAGGTATTAAATTGGTATTTTAAAAGGATAGAAACACTTAATTCATAAAAAATATATATTGTAGGGTTTGTACTCCTGAGTAAAACAAGTGTACTCCCACTGCTGAAAGGTGTTTTATTCAAAACTTATTGCAGCTCAAAGTGTATCTCAATGGCCTGAAATTGTACAGTGGTGCTGTTGCTACACCATCCTATGGAGGTTTATGGTCTACTGACCAGAGCTGTCCATAGGATGGTGTAGCAACGGCACCACTGTACAATTTCAGGCCAAAAAAGTTAATTTGAGCTTTAATCACTTTAAATAATACACTTCTCTGTAGTGGGAGTCCCTTTGTTTTACTCACGAGGATAAACCCTAAAACATATATTTATTTTTTTACATACATTTTTTACTATCCCTTTAAATCAATAAATGCACAAGAGACCTCTCTAAAAGCAAGGGGTTAAAAGCCTTAATGACAGGGCTTTTTTTTTTCCATTATAGTGAATGACTTCTTGGACTTACCAGGTAAGTCGTCTGTCACTAAGGGGTTAAAGAAATTAATTATAATTTCTCCCCTAAAATGCAATTGGTCTGTCCACAAACAGATTCTCCTGTGTGTTCTGCATGCAGCCCATAAAGCAGAGCAGTCTCACAATAATATACATGTATTATTTATATGATGATGCAGCACAGTGAGCCAATGTATTGCTTTAAGAAATAATTAATTTTACTTCCCTTAAAGGAACACTCACACAACCCAATAACAACACCCCCCACACATATATTATATATGTGTTACTAAGGCCATAAGATACTAATAGCCCCTATGAATGTTGCCCTTGTGCCATTGATCAAGAGCTAACAGCTTCAGTCATACCTGTGAACTCTCCGGATTTGTCCCAAAGACTCCAGCTTTGATAGTGCATTACAAGGTTCTCCGCATGTTGGGAGTTTCCTCAGAAACTCTGCCAACTTTTGCTCCATCTCACCCTGTTCCTCCCTCTTCTCCTCCTTCCCCACCCAGTTCTTCCCACTTCCTGTCCACTTTTCTGATGCACCTGGAAAGCCCAGCCCCACTCGCTAATAAGCCACATCCTCTTTTTGATTTGGTTCAAGTCAATTATATCCCACAGCAGCACCAGAGGAGTCCCTGAAGAGAAAGTTCTCGGGTATGCCTATACATGACAGTTGACAGCTTTTTCAGACTAAACCAAGCAGAGTGCATGAGCCTGTCTAAAAGAAGGCTAACACCAAAATTGAAATATGTTAATACAACTAATTCTTCTAGTAATTTTATTTTAATGTTTCCCCCTCTCACCCCTTATCCCTCTGGTGCACATAGTCTCCTCAGATCTGAAAGCCAGTCCAAATGGACCGCAATAAGGAACATCAAGAGGCAGGGTTTCCCTTATACAGACACACACAATATTGTTCATCCTTGAGATCCGTTCGGTCAAGAGACTGAATTTCAGATCTGAGGAGACTCTGCCTGACGTAGGGGAAATTTTAAAATAAAATGATATGGACATTTACAAAGGTACTGCTCATTTTATAAAAGTGTAAAGAATAATTGATCTTAACTTTATATCCTGACATCACTATCTCTTTAATTGTATATAACACCAAGTTCATACTTAGGTGTTAAAATTCTTTTAAAGAAATACTAACAAATAAAAATGATCTGGAGTTATACACACTTCAAACCCGTACTCCATGCTTGCCTCTAAAAATTCTATATTTGTTTACTGAGGCCTAAAATCTCCCCTTATATATGGGAGCAGACATTCCTGCCTTTTACAGAGTTCCCATTAACAAAACAATCTTGACAATCTCTCTAAGAAGTGATTGCTCTGTCTTGCTTTTAAATGGACTAAGATAAGGTAAAGCCTTTCTGAATAGCAGAACAGTTGATGCTAATCTCAATACATTAACAGTATTATCTCTGCACAACTAATCAAAATGTGTCCATGTGGGACAGTCCACACATGCATTACAAATTCAAGTTTAGTATTAGATTTTAGGAACCTAATATAAAAGAACTATATTTTACAGATGCTAACTGGAAGTGAATGATATTTAAAATGATATAACCCATTTAAATTTTTCAGTTATTGTCCCTTTTAATTTTTAAAGGGGAATTTTCACATTGAAATACACTTAGTCTCGTGTGATACATCACCTAAAATAATATGTGGATTTGTTTGGGGTTTTTTTTAGACTTACTTGCTTTAAGAGATATTTGGTATAATATATACCCTTCATGTGGTCACCTTCCATGTTCTGCGGCACAGTGGTGCAGGACTTCCCAGCGCTCCCAGGGCGCACGTTCACGCTTCCCTTTGCATTCATGTGAATCTCGTCTACTGTAACAGCAAGCTCTGTTTGTCATTATACTGAGCTTGCAAGCTCATTATAATGACAAAAGAAGCTTGCCGTTACAGTAAGTGAGATTCACATCAGCACAAAGGGAAGCGTGAACGCGTTCCCTGGGAGAGCTGGGAGGGAGGTGAGAGGAGAATTGGTGATCTTGGAAGTCCTGCACCGCTGTGCCGCCATTACCCCTGTGCCGCAGTATGCAAAAGTGACCACATGAAGGTTATACATTATACTAACTATCTCTTAAAAAAGTCTAAAAAAAACGCACAAACAAATCCACATATTATTTTAGACGATGTATCACACGTGACTAAGTGTATTCAATGTGAAAGTTCCCCTTTAAGGACCAAATTGATGTGCAACGCATTGCGAATCAATGCCTTGAACATCTGTTTGGTCCATAACCCCTTAAGACTGCATGGTCCGGGGGTGGGCGGCTCTAAAGGACCAAGGAACTTTTAAAAAAAAAAAATGTTTATAACAGAGATGCAGTCTGGGATAGCAGAATGGCGTGCAGCTGTGCTGCCATCCCACAATTCCATGACATACCAGAACCGTCACTGGTCCATAAGGCACAAACACCGATGCCGGACCTGACATATCATTGGCCCTTAAGGGGTCAAAGGATTACAACTGCCTTGTGCAGCGATCAGAGTTTGCGGTCCTGGTACGAAGTGACAAGCCGGCTGCCATGAGCATGTTATCCAGGTCTGACTGAAGATGCTATCTCGAACCACGGGGAAAATTCTAAGGGGCCCTTAGGAGTTTCCAGCTGTAATTTAATTAAGTGGGAGGTTATTAGGAGGTGTTATTTCTCCTTTATCCAACATGTGGATATGTTAATAAGTACAGTGATATAATACATCCACTGTCTTACAAGCACCCTGTGCACAACAGGGAATCTCTGCTGCAGCACATTCCATTAAGTGCATGAGCCTCCCATTAAGACTGTACAAGCATAATGTGCAAGCAAAAGTGCTGAGCCCTGAGAGGGAAGAGAGAAAGAGAGAGCGAGAATGAGAGGGAGCGAGATCTCATTTCATTTACATGCAAATGACACAGACTGAGAAACACCACCTTGAAGAAAAACTGTTAAAAGGAAAGGAGATTTTGGTAAAAGAAAGTACCTTTTTCAGATTAATCCACTGCTTGAAGTAATCTGCGACCTGCAGTCCTAAATATTCACACTGTCCTGGCAGCCTGTCGGTACAAAAGAGAGAAAGTCACATAATCTCATCTGGATTAGTAGTCGTGCAATGCATTGTATTAACCCATAAACTGTTGAAAGCGTGTATAATGCATGAGTTGACCATTCCGCCATAAGAGATTGCAGGGCTTTTGTATGACGTTGAACATATTTGCCCTTTAAGTATGGGCAGGGGTGCAGTTAGTTATAAAGCAATGATCGGGTTCTTAAGGGGTGAACAGTGTAGCACATTTTCCATAAGATGCTTTGTACAATGTTAACTCTCTCAAGACCAGAGGGAAGTGCAAAGCATTGCTAAATGGTGTTTTCTACACTCCTCTAATCCTCAAAAGTTTAACCTGTGAACTGCTATTTAGCAGAAAATACTGTGTTCTCCACATTGTTCTGCAAAGGAGAGATTAATTGACCACTTGGATCCTACAGACGTCTCCAGTGCACTGCACACAATGTATTGGGGAGGTCTCTAACATCCAAGGGGTTAAGTGAACACTAACACCAACGAATACAACAAAACATGGATACATAGATTTAAAATATTATGTACTGGTAGTTGCCATCATTAAAAGGTATTTCTTTGGTACAGGAGGGCTAATATTCTAGTCATAACTGTTTGTGTACCGGGAGTGACAAAACGTTGCAAAGGAATGTGCTGGACAACTCTCTGGCACTTATACGGTTAAATATGTATTCTGGTGGACCCCAGAATGTAGCAGCAATCAAATGTGTGGAACCACCGGGGAAAAGCTGAAATAGACTCCAGTCCTGGCAATGTCAGTTACAACTTTCCTGGCATAATCACTACGATCATGAGGTGTATGAGACCAGGACCATCAACCGTTCTTAAAGGATGGAAATGTGTGATGGACCTGGTCCGTCACTTGTTGTTACAGGGTTAAACAATGAACTGTTATTCTCTAAGCACATCATAAGCAACTAAGGGCCAGGTGCAGAAAAGAAAACCGGAAGAGTTCTGGGACAAGCCAATTGAACCTCATGGACAAAAATAAATTCCCGGTGTAAAGAATAAGTTACCTTATAAGACAGGGGTGAGTGGGGGATGATAAAAATTCTAGTCTAGCAGTAGCTGAAGGGCCTCACACTGTCCATCCCAGCTGTAGGTATGAAATCTTTTAATGGTGCACATTTTACACTCAGAGTATTTACTACAGGGGGTACAAAGGGTTCAGTTGTGACAGGGCCCAGAATCCAAGGGGGACCATTGGCTGTGCACTATCCTGCATTGCCAAACAATCAGAACAGTTTTATATAATTGGCTGGCAGTCACAGATGAGCTCACACATGGCCAATGTCAACCAGGAAGAGCTTAGAATGGGTGAGCCCCTTCCCTTAAAGGGATAGCAATACTTTAATATTACTATTCCCCATATTGTAGATATTTGCATAATAATTTAGTAGCCCCCAGGTTCATCTCTCAAATCTTTATGGTTTTAGAGATAACCAAACGCAAAGTTCCCCACTCTCTCCCCCTTCCCTGAAGTCAGTGTTGTACTGACTGCAGGGATACCCAGTCTGACTTTCATCGGGCGGCTCTGCAGCAGAGCCATGATCACGTTACTGAAAAATAATTATTTCACTGAAACAGTCTTCTACATGTGCTTGCAAACCAAGCACACGTAGAAGACTGTTTCAGTGAAATAATTATTTTTCACTAGCGCTATCTCGGCTCAGATGCAGAGCTGCAAGCCTATCGTACTACAGACTTCCCGTGCAGGCAGTACAACGCTGACTTCAGGGACGGGGGAGGGAGGGGGGAACTTTGCATTCGGTTATCTCTAAAACCATAAAGATTTGAGAGATGAACCTGGAGGCTATTAAATTCTTTTGCAAATATCTACAATATGGGGAACAGAAATAATAAAGTATTACTATCCCTTTAACACTATTAGACCATGTGGGGACAGCGTCCCAGCCTCATATTCCACCCTGGCCATACAGGTTATAGTGACAATCCTGTTTACAGTAACCTATTGATGCCAGAGGGGGTCTGTAACACACTGGTACTCTAACAGCAGAGGGCTACATTAGATATGCCCATGTTATCTGTGTCACTGTCAAAGGAATTAGGACTGGAAGTTGCCAAATAATTTATTTAGTCTACAGAAGGAATAAGGGGCTGGCTTGAAGAAGAGATAGTGAATGGGGCTCTTAGCACAGAGCCAGAGGAAAGAACATCAGCCTCCAGTGATAAATGCACACATCCCCTTATCACTTTCCTTAAGTGAGCATAGTACTGTTGTAGTGATGGATGGGTGTGCATTGTGTTAGAAAGCAGCTAAACTGTCCTATCTCCTCACACACTTAACAGGGCATCATTATCATGAGATGGCATGAGGTGAAATACGACTGAGGGTATGAAGAGAACAAGAGAGGGTGGGAAGGGAGGGGTGAAAGAAAAGAAACACTAATTGAACAACAATGGCAGAAGGAACACTGAGCATGTTATCTAAATTGTAACACCTTTATCTAGGCCAGGAGAGTGACAGGCAAGCACAAATTGCTCTTTCCCTTTTGTATTGTATGCTCTCGTGCAAACAGAAGCTGATAAAACGTGTCAGAGGGGTGATAGCTTATCAGTTTAACCCTAATTATCCTGGGGGTCAGCAGTGGAAATAGGGGTTTTGAATTTCAACAGGTTCTGCAGGTCTCTGCTGTGCTAGAAATCAAATCCGAGAAAGGGTGAGAGAGAAAGGGAGGTGGAGGTGGAGGAAGAGGCAGTGGGGAAACATGCAGTAATTGAATTCTGTCTCTCAGGTGGTCTCAGTGTATCAAAAATTAATGTTGCCGTCTCCCAACTAATCAAACTAGGTTAATGTCCATCTGCTGCCGGGTTCAGTGAGTCAGGAGACAATAGTATAGGGTCAGCCTAGGCACTCTTCAGAATGGATACTGTGCTGGTTATAAAATAAAGTTATGCAGAGGGTGGCGGGGGCAGGGGAAAGAGAGACAGTGTAGATATTTATATGACTGATTTCAGCCTCACAAAACGTCCCCAGAGAGTGGTAATAATCACGGTGTGTATCTGTATATCTGTGCGTGCATTTTTCTTCCTTTACATGTGCCTTTTTGGTAGAATGCAATTACACCTTTTAATTTGTATTATTTAAATTACGTGCAGTATTTTCTTTCAAACTATAAACAAATGCTGGTTTTATGACAAATATTCCTAACGGTGCTGGTGAAAATATACGACTAATGTAGAATTTCATAGTTAGAGGTCTTAAAAAACAAGGAGATCTGTAAAATAAAACGGGACCGTTCCCGTAAAAGCTTCTCAGAGGTCATTTATTATCATTATCAAATATTTATATTTATTGATACTGTAAAACTATTTAAGAATGCAGAGTTGAAGGGGTATAACATAATTTATCTTCTAGTATCCTAGAAAGATCCACAGTATCTTTCCATAGAAACTTCTTTTTCTTAAATCTTTGAGTGCCGAAGGGGTCTGCAACGCATTGCATTGAACACCTCTCTGGCACTCAAAGCGTTAATTCTCAGTGTGTGAGACTGGGCAAATCTTATATTTTAATTTAAGTCAGTCGAAAGGGGTTATTGGAATACATCTCCCAGCAAGCTTTGTACACACCTGTGGCATTATAACAAATTCTCATTCATAATTCTAAGCCGACCATTTGTCAAGATACATTTTAATTAAAAAATAAGTGAAGCAAAATCATACGTAAAATAGAGCATCACAGTACTGTAACGATTTAGTCTAGGTCAGGGCTGAGCAATGTGAGGTCCTCCAGCTTCTGCTCAACTTCACCTTCAGTCATTCCTCGTAGTCTGGCAGCAGCTAGTTTGATCCAGCATTGCTCCAATTTTTCTACATACATCAGGCTCAGAAATGTGCTATACCTTTCTCAAATAGGACTGAAGACACAGAGGGATATGCACTAAGGTGTGATAAAGAGGTGATAAAGTGGAGATCACTTCTCAAATTTCTATGTTATTCTATGGAGCCTATGTACTAAGACTTCTGAAGCAGGAGAAATCTTAGTGCATTGGCTCCATAGACTAACGTATGACCTGAAGAACTAATCTCACTGGGAAAGTCATCTCCACTTTATCACCTCCTTATCACACCTTAGTGCATCTCCCCCATGGAGCCTTATGTGCAAAGGTATAGAGGAGCAATTCTGGGGCAGACAAAAATACACCATGGGGAGAAGTAAAACTTTCCATTGAATTTAATGGGCTTTTAACCACCTGAATGATAGAAGCTCTCCCCCGTATTCAATTGAGGGTGACCACTAACACCTCTTAATAATAATAATCCACACTCATTTTATTATGAGCAGAAAATTGTAATGGCCACTATGAATTTTTGCCCTTGCGTCTTAGTTAACCCCTTAGCGACCAGCCGTGTGCACACGCGGCCGGCACGTAACACCCGCCGAACTTTTTTTGCATTACTTCCTATGACATCCTGGACATACATGTACGTCCTCTGTCACTAAGTGTCAGTTTCTGCGGGACGTACATGTACATCCATTGTCGGGATGGGGTTAAAGGGTTAACACTTTCAGTCAGTCCTAGATGTCAAATCAATGAAGGCAGACATTACTGTTGCTATCAGGACTACTGGACTCAAATTCCACCCACCGGAACATCCTCCACCACCAAACTAAAGCTGGCAGCTGCAAAGAATTACCATATGCATTGGGCGGAGTCAGAGATCCACTTGTCCTGCTAGCAAATGCCATGTCCAGTCTAGAACTGACTGAAAATCTTACCTCTTGGATGAAGGAGAAATTCATAGTGGCCATTAGCATGTTATAGCCACAGTAAGGCAAGTTAGGTTTTACTATTCGTTTCCCTTTAAAGGGATAGTAATGTTTGATAATAAAAGCAGCTCTAATTAATCATCATATTATTTGTGCCACGGAGAGTGTTATTTCAATTCCGTCAGAGTTGTAGTTCAAGAGTAATTCAATGATAAAGTATCCCCCTCCCGCCCCTTTTACTGATGTAACACTGCTCAGTCAGATCAGAAGGGAGGTGCCCAGGTAGACTGCAGAGAGGGACAATCTTCAATTAAGATAAGGGAAAAACCTGAAAAACTTGTCAAGGGGGGCAGAGCTTTCATTGTTCTCATAGGAAGAAGAGTGTCCCCTTCTGTTATCTGTCTGGTCTATGGACTGGATTCCACATCTGAGAAGAGATGGTTTACACTAGGTAAAAGGGGCTGGAGGGGAAACTTTGCTTGTGAATATCTCTCAAACCATAAAGGTTTGTTCTTCATGTTTTTTTAATGCCTACAAAATAAAATAAAGATAAAACGAAGTATTACTATCCCTTCAAGTTAGGTGTTACAACCCTCTTAGTTTTCCTTTGCTTGAAAGGGTATTCAACCCCTTTCTCACAGAATTACACAGGCGTTGGGTAGCTTGTATTTCCTCTGTGTTTAGTACTCAAGTCTTTCCCTTTGACTCTCTCTAGAATGATCATCCTTATTTTTATACCAAATATGCATGCATCAAACCCAGTACACAGTGTACATATGTTTACCATCTCTAGTGACAACAATGTATCAAATAAATAATTATAACAACACGTGCATAATAAGATGGCTCTTATTACTGAGAGGGGTGACAGAGAAAAGAAGCCAATTGACAGGAGGACTCTGCTCTCTCTCTCTTCCCCCTTTCTGAATTTATTTATTTAAACTTGTCAAGGTACAACAAGTCTATAAGGAACATCAGCCTTAAATATCACTGTGCGTGAAGTGGAAACATGACAGCAGGAAGTGGGAAGAGACACAAAGCAGGATCTCAATCTGCTGTCAGCTAGCACTAATGAACTGAATCATCAACATACAGTATCCAGCCCAATTGTGATTAGTCCTTTTTTGTTTTCCTTCTGTTTTTAAGAAAGAAAGTAGGAATTGTTGTTAACCCTCTTTGCAAATAAGTTTATGCAAAGAATAATTACTGATGTAAGTTGTGGCAAGATTGTTTTGTTTATTTGTGAATAAAGTTAAGGACCGTATTCAACAGGCTAAAGAAGTGCAATGCTGGAGCAAACCAACAGCACCATAGCGGACTGTTAGTCTTTAGATTACTGGATGTGGCATACCTACAGATGAAGCTGGTGCTAGATTGTGAGCCTCAGCAGACCAGCATGTGGGGGGGGGGGGGGAAATCGGGGTTTTTGAAAAGAACTATAATACATCCCCAGGATGACAGTGAACTGCAAGACACTTTAAGTGACTTCAAGTTGTCTCTGGGGCAGCTCATGTGATAGGACCGCACCATTTTTCATGGCTAGTATATTCTAGGGCAATGCAAATATGGGACAGGCCAGAAAAAAACTCATAGCCTAAGCATCTTAGTGATGTGGGGGTTGTGACGATCCTTCCCAGTGACTGGATGAGAGCAGGTAGGTGCTGGCAGTCCAGCAGCTTTCAGGGACTACTTGAGAGCATGAGAGGGCCATATCCAGGCACCTGGCATTTATCCAAGGGCAGCAGGAAGCCTGGATCTATCTGGCTCCATACAGGACAGTGGAATTGTATTCCAGGACCATTCTTCAGAAAGTGACAGGCCATGAGCACCCATAGGACAGATAGCTCATGTGCTGGGCTGAAACATGAGACTTTGTCTCTACCCTCTTTCCTTTTGGTTATTGCATTGTTGTTAGGGACCAGGAACCAGATAGACACGAAAATGTAAAATGCAAAACGCCTTTATTAAAATAACAAAAGCAAACAAAGCAAAATCGTGATCCAGGAGCGTAAACCAAAAGACAAACCGGGGTCAGGAACTAAGACGGGTACTCAGACAAGCCAGGGTCAGGAATACGGAGATCAGCAATGTCAGGAACAAGCCAGGAGTCAGAAGGGACATCAGAGGAAACCAGGTCATGCACAGATAATCAACAACTCAGGAGAACAAACTTGCAGCCAGAATCAGACACAAGGGCAAGAAGGAAGTGAGCCTAGCTTCTTTAAATACCCTGGAAGGGGTTAGCTGATAACAGTCAGGTGAGTAACCATGAAGACTGAGAGTTCAAGGCAGCATCAGCTGACTCAACCTGACACAGGGAAGGGAAGGCAGCAGTAATCAACAGCCAAGTGTCAGATCAGATTAGGCAAACTATGACAACTATGTTCCATCTTTCCACCCACAACCCTGTCAGGCACATTTTGTAATATAAAGGTGTGTTAATGTTTTATGTAATGTGCAGGGGTATTTTGTTAGGTATTAATCATAACTAAAGAAATTTTGTAGTGGTTTGCGTGTGTATTGGGCCAAATCAAATTTTTGGTTTTTCTGTTAATGCATTTACTGCATGTGATTCTATTGCTTCAGCACCATGACCAATACTGTGAGTCACAAGCTTGCCTCATTGTTTTAGAACACAATGGGATACAACACAGTGAGTCCTCACCACTGGGGGGGGATTACCCAGGGAGAATGAATCAACTCATTGTTTACTCTGCATACTGTCATCTGGGTTTCAGTTGAATGAATTCAAGCCTAGAATTTGTTGGCAATCTCCTGAGTGTCTGATTTGGATGTTTCAGATAAGGGGGCCCTCAGGACTGTGGTGATAAATACTGGGGACTTTGGCTGTGTGGGATTTCATTGGGTAGTTCCAGGGGGCAGGATTCAAGCTTATTCTGTGATTTTTTTCGATGTTATTGATGCTTCAATAAAATAGTGTAGGACTGTCCTTCTGCTTGATCTGACTTTAAAAGCTTTCTGTGTGGAATCAAACCAACAGAAATGGACAATGGGACTCACTGGGTAAGTTGTGCCACCAATACAGAGAAATTCTAAATAAATCTTCTGAAGCTTTGACCAATTTGTTAGCTGTGGAGACATAGAAATGCCACACACACACCTGGAATTGAGCACATTGCTGCTCTTATGAGTTTAACTGCGGATAATCATGCTCTTGTGTCCACGTGATGCAACACGTGTCCCAGAATACCGGCAAACTGGAATACAGTCAGCAAAGCATGAGCATTTGCCAATGACTGAGCAACACGTAAGGCGATGACCAGATAAGTTGACTGGTAGGAACTGAGTGAGAAGATGGGAGGAGGAGCAGAGAGAAAGGATGTGTTGGAGAGCTGAGAGAGAAGGTAGGTAGGGAAGAGGAGAGAGAGGGTAGGTGCGGGAGCTGAGAAAGCTTCTGTACCAATCCTCTGAGTGAGAAGATGGGTATGGGAGTCCAGTGAAAGGATGGGTAGGGGAGCCGAGTGACAGGATGGGTAGGAGAGCCAGGATGGGTAGGGGAGCCAGGATGGGTAGGGGAATCGAGTCAGAGGATGGGAAAGAGAAATGAATGATAAGATGGTTGGGGAACTGAGTGATAGGATGAATAGGGGAACTGAGTGATATGATGAATAGGGGAATTGAGTGATAGCATGGTTGGAGAACCGAGTGATAGGATGGTTTGGGAACTGAGTGATAGGATGGTTGGGGATCTGAGTGATAGGATGGTTGGGGATCTGAGTGATAGGATGGTTGGGGATCTGAGTGATAGGATGTACAGGGGAATCAGTTGAAAATATGGGGAATCTGAGAAAGAATGAGTAGAGGAGCCAGAAGAGGATGGGAGAAAGCTGAGAGAAGATAGGAGGTGGTTAAAAAAAAAAAAAAAAAAAAAAAACACACTCACAGACATACTGTTGCTCATGGAAATTAGTACCTAATAGAGACATGGACAATCAGATGTTGCCTGGAGAAGCATGAGAGTTGTAATCTATCAGCAGAAGACGTCAAGTTGCCCACCAGACCTTAAAGGAACAACTGTAGACAGCTAGAAACAGCCCACATTATTTAAAAAAAAAAAAAAAAAAAAGCAGTACCAGTTCTCAACAGGACTTCTGTGACTGTTACAAGGGTTAAAGGAACACTGCCACCTAAAAATGAATTGTACTTGATGTTAACGTCTTTAAAAATGCTGTTTTTGAGGCCTAAAATCTAGTCTTACATGACTACTGTGGAAGCAGACCAGGGCTCCCAGACTATCCAGGAATGGGCTGAGACAAGATAACCTTTCTGAAGACAAAAGAACTGAGCACTAAGCACAATCAATTAACAGATGTTAATTCTTATCTCTCAAAACAAACAGAACTAACAACATTAAAAAGTATTCTCTGAATAGAATAATTTACAGGTGTTAAAAAACCAAACAATTTACCATTATATTTTAGGAATCAAACATATAATTCATGTTTTACATATGTTAGCTGTATGTTTTAATATTAAAGCGGAACTACCACCTCTTAAACAATTTAACTTCAATAACTCCCCATCTGGCAGTTAGCAGCTTAGTAGTGCTAGTCACCAGAATTATTACTTTATTCAAAAGAAATATGCATTCTTACCGGGCTGACTCCAGTACGTAGCACGGACATCTTTCCATAGTGATATCCGCATGCCTGCGCTGTAAGTCCCTTTTGGTGCCGGCCGGCTCCTAGCAATGCCTCCTAGACCTGGTTGGGACTGACAACGCAGGCACGTGGACGTCACTATGGCAAGATGTCCGTGCTCTGTGCTGCTGTAAGCCCGGTACGAATGCATATTTCTTTTTGAATAAGGTAATAATTCTGTTATTGAAGTTAAATTGTTTAAGAGGTGGTAGTTCCACTTTAAAATTTAATCATCCTATTTTCTGATGTTAGTGTTTCTTTAAACTGGTTATAAAACAAAACTGTGTAAAACAAACAGCTAAGAAAATTGGATTGTAGAGCTACATGCAAAATGAGTAGCTACTCATTTTGCATCTACCTCTATGAGCCAATTTGTCAGCTGTTTGTTTCGGACAACCTCTTTATAGAAACAAATTAATCTCCTTCTAACAACCACAATAGCCCTTTTGGCTGTTTCTATCTGCTTACAATTATCTTAAGCGATGGTGTGTGGTAATAGGTGAGAAAAAAAGAAGAAGACCTACAGCTGCTGCTGGACTACACATAATCAACTGCTAGTGCATAAGCCAGCAGAAGGGGAATTTTATTCCGGCAATAGTTGAAGGACCTCGTGTTATTTCCTTGTTGACTATATCTGCTACCACCTGTCCACCCTCCAAACAATATTCACCATTCACAGCCACAAAATGCGGTTCATTCTCCTGAGGTGCATCTGTGTAGACCGGCCCATCACCTATATGCACAACCATCTGGAACTCAGTGGGTAAGAACGGTGACTGGGCAGAGCAGCAGGTATTTCAGTCTCTTTGGTGGAGCTTCACGTACCCTGCATCTTATAATTTTTCTCCTCTCACCAAATGTGTTTCATACTTCCTCCAAGTCCAAAGACAGACTCTGAGAGCCACATCGAAACGTATTGGTTGACAACTGAAAGATACTAAATCCCAAAGTATTAAGAGCAGTTATCAATGAGTATAAAGCGGTTGGGTATTAATTCAAATACATTGTGGGGGAGGTGTATGGTGGGAGAGATGGAGCTGCATATGGCCCATTGGCTACATGTGACATGCCTGCTGTATGCTCTATGCAAGACCTCTTGATACCATTAGCATAAGCAAGTTTGACAAGTGTTTCATATATTAAAGTAAGGTTTCACTGTCAGAGATGAGACAACAGACTCACTGAACAGGTTAAAGGAGTATACTAATTTCAGTAAATGAACTGCCATAGGCTATGTTCACACAAGCTAAGTGCAAGCAAAGCCATCATGTATTACTTACCTCCAACCTCCTGGATAACACCAGTCCATGGGTGGTGTGATGGATGCTGGCCTCCAGTATCAGTATCATATGATTGGATGACACCCATGTGGGTGGCCAGTTACCAGAGGTTGCAATGAGAACTGCAACCTACAATACCTTGTGTGAAAAATCTGTATGGGAGCTCAAACTGCCATGCAGATCAGGTTTACTGAAACTCGGGGTTGCCCATTGCAGAATGCATCCTAGATTTAGAATGCTGCAAAGATTGCCAATGTGAACAGCCCCATTTTTGTAAAGTAGTTTCATTTTTCAGCTATAGGCGCAGTGTTCAAAATTCTGCTCGAATGTCACCCATGTGAACTTATTTTTAGAGCTCGTGTGTAAATACTAACAGAAAGAGGCAGATGTTTTACAAGTGTTAAGCTGAAGAAGTGGTGGGGCTGATACAGTAAGGTAATCGAAGAATGGCATAGAATCAAGTCTATTCTGAAAATCATACAAGAGTGACATTTACTATAGAAGGGAAAATTGGCAGATTATATGGGCCAATTGGATCTTGTCGGTCATTGACTTCTGTTTTTATATAGTTTGCACATGTAAAAGGTAATTAAATAGTAACTGAACAAACCATCAATTCGGCTGTCAACACATACATCACAAAAGCAAGTTTAAAATAAATGTTTAGGGATCCAGAACGGAAAACAGAATTGTTTACAGATTCTAGCTTGGAAAATGTTAAATTTAAATCTATATAACCTTATTTAGGTGGTAGGTGTTACTGCTGTTAAACTTGCACATTGCAGAATTTACAACAAAATGACCTCTGCCACTAGAGGAAATGGCCGCAGGCCTGTTTGACTGCAAACTGGTCAGATGCAGAGTATTAAAATTACAATAATTTGATTTAGAAAGTCTTGAATAACTGGTGATTTAAATATTGAAACATAAAAGACTGAACCTAAATCTCAGGGGTTGGCAACCTACAAATCTCTAGCTTCTGGAAGATGGGATTTGTAAACTAACGACTGGAAGGCCACATGTTGCCTGTCCCTTCTATAATTCCAGGATATGTTGTTTCAGTTCATTTCAACATATAAGAGTCAGGCAACTTAAGTATACAGTTGTTCAGTTTCACCTTCATAAGAACACCACAAACACCTTGATACCTGGGGCTAGCCTTAGGTCAGAGAAAGAACAGCTGCTTGTATTGGACTCAACTTCCCACAGAGAAGCCACTTGCCTCTCGTTAGAAGATGTGATCAGTATCCTTGGACTACTTTAGAAGTGACAGTACAACGACGAGTCTCACACAACCATAAAGAGGGCTAGGCGCTGTGTGGATACATCTCACATGGGCCCACTGCTAAGAAAAGGCACTGCTGGACACTTCTATCTCCTTCAGTCCTGCTCTAATGCACAGTGACATGCTTATGAAGACAGAGAGCTGTTTTCAGTCACCACTAGGATTTGTTAGTAATTATTTTCACTGTGTCATGCCGCTGTCACTCTCTCGGAAAGACAGAGCCTGCCTCAGGCTGCCTACAAGAGAGAATAAGGCTCAGAAAGAAACTGCCTGCCTCACACACGTTCTCTCCATCTACCTCTTCAATTCTCCTCTGCTCTGTCTTTTGAACTAATCTTCTCCTACTTTCACTTACCAAAAATTGATGTACATTTGTTTTTTTTTTTCCAAGTATCAAGTACATAATCCTTATTTTAAATTAACAGGTTCTCAAAACCCTGTTCCCCAATTCTAATTCCCAAATTCACAAAATATCCACTTACATTTTTAATTTGTAACTTGCCTGCAGCAAAAGAGAGCTTTGCCTGACAGAGATAGGTCACTTGCATAGAACCTTCCATCTAAAGAAAACAAACTAACTCCAAGTCCTAACTCCCCCTCTGAATGAGCAAAAAGTTGTACAGTCTTTGTCAGAATTGCAAAAGGGATGGGGGGCTCCTAAAAGCTTTGAGTGAAGAAGGCTAACCCCTTGAGAAAGACAGG
This sequence comes from Rhinophrynus dorsalis, assembly GCA_037306005.1. Lineage (NCBI taxonomy): Eukaryota > Metazoa > Chordata > Amphibia > Anura > Rhinophrynidae > Rhinophrynus > Rhinophrynus dorsalis. The sequence continues at coordinate 221,836,797 of CM074722.1, forward strand.
TTTGTGCAATGCATATTTTCACAAAGTTTCCACTCACATCTGGTCCTCAAGGGGTTAATATGATATTTCTATACATGACAAATGATAGCAAAGTTTCTGCTACCAGACAATAAATATATTTATTGAATATTTAAAGGTTAGATAATGATGGGAGTTGGAATTCAGCAACAGCTGAACAGCCATCAGCTGCCCACTCCTGCCCTATTCTGGGTGAATATCAGTGTTTCTGATGTTCATTCTTCACTCTTGGTGAATATCACACTGTCCCTTATTTTATAAGCTCCAAAAGTAGCTGAATATCCCTAAAAGGCACCATAAACATCTCTAATACAAACTGAGTTGGCAGATCGACACTCAGAAAAAAAATACATCAAGCAAGCAGTCTATTATGGGGAGAAAACATGCAAAAAGTAGGGACATTTAGGATCAATATTGTGTTTCTACACAACAGAGAGAACTATAACATGTGAGCATTAGTTTTAAACATCTGAGGGAGTATCCCAGTTTTGGGATTGGGCATCTTTAGAGCAGTTGAATAAACCACGGATTTAATGAATACACCTCTCTGCCAATGAGATCTCTCTCCAGCTTACTAACAGAACGCCTCCGTCATCGGAGGATGCTGGGGCAAGTGAAAGGAGCTGAGGCTGTGGGAGTGTCTTCTGCACCATACGGTGCGCGGCTGTGCGGCTGCTAACGTCATCAGGTACACAATTCAAGTATCTTTTTGCTTCATTTAAACAGATTTGTAGGCAACAAGAAAGACTGCACTGTACAGAGGGGACACAAAGGAAGGGATACAATAATGATAATGAGGAGGTGAAAGTTCCCCTTTAAGGCTTCATGTAATAGTGATTTTTTTTTCAGATGAGAGCATGAAATGGGATCCATGACTGGGTTACCTGCCAAAGAATCCTAAATACATGCTAGAGCCCAGTCCTAAAACAGAAAACCCTCCAACTCAATCTCTGCCAGCCCTTCTAAGACTTTTTTGCCAAGTCTGCTGCTTTAACAGTTTCCCTGTTGAGCCTGGAAATCAACAACCATAAAAGATCAGCCACTTGCAGCTTGTAAATATATATATAAAGCAATAAATAGTAAACAAATGGAATGATCTTAATTCACTAGTATTTGGAGGGCCTTAGCCAGCCACACTTGAATTATACTAGGAAAATAAAATTAAAGCAACAGCATAATTTACTGACAAGCTTTCACTAATGTGCACATAAGATGAGGGATCCGCACTATAAACACTTCAGAGCACAGACTCTGCTTTATCATAGTATTAAAAACAGCAACAACGTGTGGCATTTAATACTCACTTAAAGTGTGAGCAACTGTGAGGGAAAACAAATAGCCTTTGAATGCTGCCTTTTCTAAGGAAACAAATGTTCTTAGTTCAAATGGTGCAAAATTATCAATATTCTGTAATATCCACACAGAAGCAAGCCATACAAATGCCACAACAGGCTACAGCTCAATGCTATAAGGGGTGATCCTATGAATACCAGAAGGGTGCCCAACATTTTCTTAAAGCTACACTTTGCCCAAGAACTATGAAATTAGACATTAGATATATTTATATTCAATAACCTTTATTATATAGCAATTGCTTAGCAAGGCCCTGGAGACCTCTAGGGTTTCGGCGGTTAGAAGCTGCTTGTAAAAGAATGGGAATTTTCATTTGCCCTTTAGTGCAGTACTCCAGAATGTTACCTGTTTTTTTGTAGCAATACAAAGGTTAGTGCAATTAAATAAATGGATATACAAGGCCCTACACTCTTGTAGCTTAAAGGGATAGTAATATTTCGTTTTAACTTTATTTTATTTTGTAGGCATTAAAAAAACATGAAGGACAAGGGGTCACCCCCAGAGACTTGAGGAAAGGAGATTTCTCTACAGTACATTAGATGCCTTTTAAGAGGGCCTGGATACTTTTTTTAAAAGAGCAGAACATAGAGGGCTATGTATGTTAGTACTGCAATTAATATTTAGTAGGTGCTTGTTGATCCAAGGAGAAATCTGTTTGTCATTTGCAGTCAACATGGAATTTTTCCCACCAATGAAAAGAGAATTTGAAATTGCTGAATAAAAGAGGATTTTAGTCTTACCTGTTAAATCCTTTTCTCTTATAACATATAGTTTACAGGTACCATGGGGAGGTGACAGCTCCTCCTAGTAGGGTGGAACAATTCTTCAAAGAAGTTACAGGGGTGGAGCCTCCCTCTCCTCCTAGCAAGCTACCTGGCTACTCCCCTCCCCAGTCAGATTTGTGACATAAAACCTACTGAGCCAGATAGAGAGAAGAGGAAAACTCATTTGAGCATGGATCCAACAAACTCCCACATCCAGCCACAGGAGACCAAGCATGGTCCCTTTCACTGGGTGGGAGACCTGTAAACTATATGGACTAAGAGAAAAGGATTTAACAGGTAAGACTAAAATCCTCTCTTCTCTGTCTTTCAATATAGCTTACAGGTACCATGGAGATGTACCAACATTGAGTTCCAGGGTGGGAAAACAAAGGAAAGGACCAAGCTCCGGTCCCCATGATACCAGAGCTTCCATGGACCATCCAGACATGGAACAGCCCAAACTAACAAATTGTCTATGGACACTGAATACCTGTAACACAGCACACAGAACGATCCAACAGAGCTCAAAAGGATAAAGAACTATAAGGCACAGGAAAGGAAAGTCTTAGACAGGCAAAACTGCCTACAGGACTTTCCTGCCAAAGCTGGGTTCAGCCGAAGCCACAACATCAACACAGTAGTGTTTGGCAAATGTGTCCATAGAAGATCAAGTGGTCGCCTTGCACAACTGATCAGCAGAGGCCCGATTCTTATAATGCAGCAATGCGTCTGTGAAAAAAGACAGAGAGGGCCTAGGTCTGAACCTTCAATGAACTAAGGCTAAGGCCCTTATTCACACCATCCTGCAAAAAAGACAGGATAGCTGGGAGATCAAATTCCTGTGAGAACAGATCCCTACCAACACAGCAATCATGGAAGATGGACCAAACCCTATGATAGGCTTTTTAAGAAACTGATTTTACAGCCTTAATCATAGTGGAGACCACCTCATGAGAATGGCCTTTCTTCATCAAGATGGAGGCCTCAACAGTCATGTTGTCAAAGCTAGATGGTCCACATCTTCCTTCCACAGGTACCCCTGGTGAAGGATTTCTGGTCTGCATGGCAGTGGAAATGGTGCCAGGGCAGATAGGACTAGTAGATCTGGAAACCAAGGCTGTCTGGTCCAATGTGAAGCAACCAGTGTGGTGGGAGTCCCGTCCATCTGAATCTTCCACAGCACCCTGCGTAGGAGAGGAAGAGAAGGGAAGAAGTATGCCAGATGAAATCTCCACAAGATTGACAGAGCATCCACCACAAATGCTAGGGGATCCCTCCAGTGTGTACAAAACAGCAGAACCTTCCTTTTGTCCCTGGTAGCCATCAGGTCTATCATGGGAAGAACATACAACTGTACCAGGAAATCAAACTCTTCTGGGTGAAGCTCCCACTCGCCCGGGTCCACCATGTGGAGACTGAGGATGTCTGCTAGAATGTTTTCTAAGCCTGGGATGTTCACTGCGGAGATAGCAGGTGTATGATCTTCTGCCCAGGTTAAAATACCCTTGACCTCTAACCAAGCAGTGGGACTTCTGGTGCCTCCTTGCTTGTTGATGTAAGCCGTGGCTGTGGCGTTGTCAGACTGGACTCGAACTGGGCACCCCATCAGATGTGAGGGCCAATAATTCAGGGGATGGGAAATCACCCTGAGCTCTAGAATGTTGATGGGAAGAAGAGTCTCCTCTGCTCAGCGGCCCTGAACACTTAGATGACCCAAAACTGCTCCCCAACCATGCAGGCTGGCATCCGTCATCACTGTGGTCCAGTATGGAGTCCCACATGGCCTCCTTTTCACCAGATTGGAGACGATAAACAACCAGTGAAGGCTCTGAGCTACCTCCAAAGGAAGGAGACAGGCTGATCCAGGAGATCAGTGTTCCCTCTGCAAACATGGATCACAAACCTCTGAAGTTCTCGGGCATGAGCCATGGCAAACGGGACCACTTCCATGGTGGATATCATCTTCCCCACCAGGGAGAAGAACTTCCTTGATGGAGCGGACGTCCAAGACAGGACTGAAGACACCTTGGAGGTGAGCTGGTGAATTGAGTCCTCCTTCAGGCAGACCATACTCTGCTGAGCATCAAAGCAGAGACCAAGGAGCATGAGGTCCTGTGAGGGTACCGGGGCTGACTTGTCCGTATTCAGTGTCCAACCATGTTGGAGGAGGATCTGCACACAGTCTTGGACTTGGCGGTCCAGAATGTCCCAGGAAGGTGTCTTGAGGAGAAGGTCATCCATGTGAGGCATTACCTGAATCCTCTTGGTGTGCAGGAAGGCAATCAATGCACCCAGAACTCAGTTGAACACCTGACGAGCAGTTGTGAACACGACTGGGAGAGCAATGAACTGGAAGTGACACAGTTCGCAGGCAAAACGGAGGTGCTGTTGGCGTCCCGGATGCACAGGCATGTGCAGATAGGCATCCTGAAGATCCAAGGACTCCAGAAATTCAACCGGACACATTGCTGTGATGACTGAGCACAAGGACTCCATCTTGTACTGTGTCTTCACCACAAAACTTGTTGAGGGCCTTGAGGTCCAGGATTGGGCGGCAGCCAACAACCTTCTTGGGAACGACAAAGAGGTTGGAATAAAAGCCGAAACCACTCTCCTGCTGAAGGACCAGTGCCAGAACTCCCTTGTCCAAGAGAAACTGGTCCTCCCCACTGAGGGGAGAGAGAAGGGAAGAACCTGAAGGAGGGCAGGGATTTGAAGGGAATCCTGTAACCTTCTGAAACCACTTGTAATACCCTCCGATTTGCAACACAGCCTATCCATACACTCAAAAAGTGATGCAGGTGGCACCCCACAGGTCGCGGACCAGGGATCGTCGAGTCATGCAGAAGATGATTTAGTGAGTTTGGGTTTGGTGGAGGTGTATTTCGACCTCCACTGCTGCTTGGGCTTGGGGGTGGAACGTGGGGCCTGAGGCACCACCGGGTTTACCCAAAATGTTTTGCCTTCTTAGAGATCAAGTCAGCAGACCAGATCTTCAGCCACAGCATGCACCTGGCAGTCACAGAAAAGGCAGATGCTTTGGCTTCAAGCCGATAAGCATCCAAAAGAGCATCAGTAACATAATGCTGAGCTTCAAAAATGTTGGTCAAAAGTGATGGCAGGTCAGCTTTAGGGGCACCTTTGTGTACAGCAGTAGTCAGTTATTCAGTCCAAACTGCAACAGCCCTACTGACCCATGCAGAGGTCAAGGTGGGCCGCATGGACGCACCTTGGCTGTGAAGTTAGCCTTCAGAACAGCATCAAGTTTCCTGTCAATCATGTCTTTTACAGAAGAAGCATCCACTACAACCAAGACTGTGAACTTAGAAGCCTAGAAATGGGTGAATCAACCTAAGGAGGAGTAGCACATTGAGTCAAGGTAGCTTCAGAAAAGGGATAAAGTTTAGAGAACCTCTTTGACAGAGAAAGACGCTTATCAGGATTCATTCACTCATCCAGGATAATCTGATCCAGAGTGGGATTAGATGGAAAAACAATGCTTGACTTATTAGGCTTTTGAAAGACATCAGAAGTAGCCTGTTGCTCTACAGAAGTAGAAGGAATATTTAAAGTGGTCAATACTGCCTTAACGAGACCCTCAGCAGAAGGTTCAGGGTCAGCTTCAAAGAGGTCACCATAAAAGTGGGAAGAAGAAGCCCTTTCAGAACATACACCATCTGATTCCTCAAAAGAAGAATCAGATAAATCAGGAATGCCAGGAGCCTTAGAGGCCACAAACCTGAAGGAGGTAGGGGGGTCTACACAATTTAAGAACCCCCTGAACAGAGAGAGGAAACAGTGGCATAGAGGACTTTAAGCCCTTGACCCAAGGTGGCTCTTGGTCATGGCTGGAAGGCCCTGGTAGAGATGCAGGGGTCGCAGTACATGAGGGGCATAAATGCCCAGAATACCCCATAGGAAGTTTTGAGTGGCATGAAGAACAGTACATGCGGGGGGGGGGGGGGTCTGACATGCCCCTGAGTCCTTAGCTTCAGGCCCAGCCCCGCCTGATTTCCAAGTGGATCCGTCATCCTAACAGGAGAAAAGTGTCGATATAGTAATGGAAGACCCAGATACAGTTACCCAGATCAAGGATTTCACCCCAGAAAGCCTAAAACGTACTTATCTGGCTTAACCTGAGAAGGAGAACTGAGGAGACCAAGCCCTGCATTTGGTGCTCGTGAAGAGCGGAAGACAAAATGGTGACTGCACAGGGAACCAACCAGAAAACGGCCCCCGAAATGGGCGGTTATGGGAAATGTAGTTTCCTCTATACCCCGTATCAAAAGAAAAACTGAATCCCCCCAGGACCCCCAAGACAATGACAATGACCACCAGATAGTTAGGGCAGTAGAGACAGTGAGAATGAGCCATCTCTGCCCTCGGTACTTGGAGTGGAGATATGTTCCAGAAACGGCTGCTCCATAGAGATCAATGGTGTATCTCAGCTATGCAGTAAAGCACACCCATAAAGGAGCAGAATTCAAATTTTACACAGAAAACTAAAGCGCTTGGAAAGTGTAAAACACACATAAAAACACCATAGGCTATAAACAAATTAAATAAAGAGAGGATTTTAGTCTTACCTGTTAAATCCTTTTCTATTAGCCCATACAGGTTACTGGTAACGCTGGGAGGCGATCCACCCCTTTAAGTAGGCAGGAACATTTCTCTATATGTATGCAGGGGGTGGAGCCTCCCTTCCCTCCTCAGCTGCATCCTAGCCAGCCAGATCCAGAATGATTTGAGACACTAATAACTGACCAGAAATAGGAGAGAAGAAGACTCCTGTGAGCATGACCCCAAAGGACCCCCACGGTCTGCCACAGGAGAGCCAAGCATGGTCTCTTGACAGGGTGGGAGACCAGTAACCTGTATGGACTAAGAGAAAAGGTTTTAACAGGTAAGACTAAAATCCTCTTTTCTCTGTCGTCCAATACAGGTTACTGGTAACTCTGGGATGTCCAACCATTGAGTTTCCCAGAGGCGGGAAGAAGGCAAGGGCCAGGCGCAAGGCCCCCAAAGTCACCAGAACCTTTATGAACCAAACGGTCAGAGATCCCAACAAAATTTGAAGTGTCAAAGGGCACCAAACAGGGGTAAAAACACCCAAGGAACTGTTACACAGCACACTGAGCTAGTGCCAACAGGGCTCACCAGTAAGGAAGCACCAAGAACCTAGGAAGAAGATCCTAGACAGGCAAGACTGCCTCTAGGACCTTCCTCCCAAAGCTGGCATCAGCCGAAGCCAGCACATCCACGTAGTTGTGCTTCGAAAATGTGTGCACAGAGGACCAAGTGGCCGCCCTGCACAGTTGATCAGCAGACGCTTCATTCTTATAGGTCCAAGAGGCCCCAATAGACCTGGTGGAATGAGCCGTGACCCGAAAGGGGGCATGCTTATTCCTCAACTCGTAGGCCCTATGAATAGTTGACTTGATCCATGACGCAATAGTCACTTTGGATGCAGGTCTTCCTGCCCTAGGACCCTCAGGAATGACGAACAGAGAGTCAGACTTCCTGACAGATTCAGTGCGATCGACATAGAACTTGAGACAAGGCACCACATCCAACAAGTGGAGATCTCTCTCCTTGTCAGACGAGGGGTTAGGGCAGAAAGAGGGTACCACAATCTCCTGATTGACGTGAAACTCGGAGACCACTTTAGGTAAGAACTCCTTAGAGGTGCGAAGTACTGCCTTATCCTTATTAAACACCAGATAAGGTGGTTTACAGGACAGAGCTTGCAACTCCGCAACTCGGCAAACAGACACAATCACCAGAAGAAAGGCCATCTTCCACGTCAAGAGATGTAAAGGAATAGTAGCCAAAGACTCAGGGAGGACTTTGGAGAACTCTCAATACCAAATTAAGGTCCCACTGAGGAGCCGGACTCCGAAAGGCAGGACGCACATAAGCAACGCCCTGGAAGAAAACCCTGACGTCAGGAAGGATAGCAATGCGTTTCTGGAAAAAGACAGAAAGCGTCGAAGTCTGAACCTTAAGAGAACTCAGACTGAGTCCCTTGTCCACACCGTCCTGCAAAAAGGCCAGGACAGTGGGAAGATCAAAGTCATGAGAAAGATCTCTGTCAGCACACCAAGATGCAAATATCAACCAGACACAGTGATAGATCTTGGAAGAAACAGACTTACGGGCACTAAGCATAGTAGACACCACAGCAGAAGAAAACCCTTTCTTCTTTAAAATCGAGGATTCAACCTCCAGGCCGTCAAATTGAACCGATGAACATCTTCCTTCCACAGGTAACCCTGCAGAAGAAGATCTGGATGAGATGGGAGCGGAAAGGGCTCCGACACGGATAGGGCCAGAAACTCCGGATACCAGGACTGACAAGGCCAATTCGGAACGATCAGAACTACTTTTAATTTCTGTAACACCCTTATCAACATTGGAAGAAGAGGAAAAATGTGGGACAGAGAGAATGTCCAGGGAATGGACACTGCGTCGGCAGCCAGAGCTAGAGAGTCTCTCCACCGAGAGCAAAACACCGGAACCGTCCTGTTGTGTCTCTTAGCCATCAGATCCACTAGGGGCATCCCCCATCTCTGAGTTAGGAGTTGAAACACCTCGGGATGTAGCTCCCACTCTCCGCTGTCGACTGTGCGACGAATGAGGAAGTCTGCCATGATGTTGTCTACGCCTGGAATGCGCACTGCGGAAATGACAGGGACATGAACCTCTGCCCAGGACAAAATGGCCTTGACCTCTAACCAAGCGGCGAGACTTCTCGTTCCGCCTTGTCTGTTGATGTAAGCCACTGCCGTGGTGTTATCAGACTCCACTCGGACTGGACAGCCCTCCAATGACAGAGAGCATGAAATATTGCTCGAAGTTCCAGTATGTTGATAGGGAGAAGGGACTCCTCCATGGACCACTTCCCCTGAGCGCTGAAGCGACCCAGAATAGCTCCCCAGCCCAAAAGGCTGGCATCCATTGTGACCTAGGTCCAGTAGGGAATTAGGAAGGATCTCCCTTTTAGGAGATTGGAAAGGTCCAGCCACCACTCCAAGCTCAACTCTACGTAAGGAGGAAGTAAGACCGATAGCTTCTGATGATCTGGTCGGTCCCTGCATGTCTGTATCACAAATCTCTGAAGTTCCCTGGTGTGTGCCATGGCAAATGGAACCGCCTCTATCTTGGAAATGAACTTCCCCACCAGAGAAGACAACTTCGGAACTGGGATCCGATCCCGGGATAGAATCGTTGAGACTCTTTGGGTAATTTGATGGGCTACCTCTTCCGGTAGAAACACCATGCACTTCTGAGTATCGAACAGAAGACCCAGGAAGATCAGTTGCTGGGATGGGACAAGGTCTGACTTGTCCAAGCTGACAATCCAACCGTGATGGGTAAGGGTTTGAATGCAGGTCTGGACCTGCTGATGAAAAAGCAAGTCGTCCATGTAAGGAGTCACTCCGATGCTGTCTCGATGGAGGACGGATATCTAGGCCCCCAGAACCCGTTGGAAAACCTGAGGGGCCGTTGTCAGACCAAATGGAAGAGCTGAAAACTGAAAATGACCCCTGTCGCAGGCAAACCTCAGGTATCGCCTGCTCTCTAGATGGATTGGGATGTGCAAATACGCATCCTGAAGATCCAGAGAAGCCAGGAACTCCCCCAGAGACATGGCAGTGATCACTGTGCGCAGAGACTCCTGACGATAGTGAGTCTTGACCAGAAAGGAACTGAGATCTTTCAAATCCAAAATAGGGCGGCATCCGCTGTCCTTTTTGGTCACCACAAAGAGGTTTGAGTAAAACCCAGAATCTCTGTCTGAAGGAGGCACTGGCTCCAGGACATCCTTGTCCAGAAGAGCCTGAATAGCGCCTTCGAATAGACTGCTTCTCTCGACTTCCTGAGGAGAGTGAGAAAGATGAAAGAGAAAAGAGGGAAGAGAAAAGAAAGGGATCTTGTATCCCTCTGACACCACCTGTAAAACCCATGGGTTCGACACTGAATCCTCCCAAATCCCACGAAAAAGGCAGAGACGACCACCCACAGAGGGATGCGGACCTGGGTGTGGCGAGTTATGCCGAAGTAGTCTTGGGAGCCTTGGGCTTGGATGCGGCTGTAGGCTTCCATTGTTGCTTGGGCTTGGAGGAGGGACGCAGAGCTGATGGGAACGCCTGGTTTGTTGAACGTGTCTCAGTTTGAAAGGAACTAAAGGACCGGTTACGTTTAAATGGCAACTTCTTCTTAAAGACCAAGGGTAGAAGTGTACTCTTACCCCCTATGGCCTCGCTAATTAGTTCCTTAAGTTCAGATCCAAACAAGGAAGTATCCTGAAAAGGCAAAGAAAGCAATACTTTCTTGGAAGCAGTGTCAGCAGACCAAATCTTAAGCCAAAGTGCACGCCTGGCCACCACAGAGGTAGTGGAGGCCCTTGCCATCATGCGTACAGCATCAAAGGCAGTAGCAGAAACATAGTGTTGCACTTCAGAGATACTAGCAAGACGACGCAATTTCTCTGAAGTAGGCGCATTCTGACGGACAGCCGTAGTGAGTTGTTCAGTCCAGACTGCAATAGCCTGGATAACCCACGCAACAGCATAAGCTGGACGCACAGCGGTGCCAATAGAAGTGAAAATGGACTTGAGGGAAACCTCAAGTTTCTTGTCAGTCCAATCATGCAGAGCAGACGCATCAGAAACAGGTAAGGCGGTAGATTTAGACAGTCTAGAAATGGGTGCGTCCACCTTGGGGGGATGAACCCATTTAGCCAGTTCTGTTTCAGAAAAGGGATAAAGTTTAGCAAATTTCCTGGACACAGAAGAGGACTTGTCTGGATTCTTCCATGCGTCAGAAACCAAACGGTCAAGAGTTGGGTTAGGAGGAAAATAAGTAAGGGGCTTTACAGGCTCCTGAAAAACATCAGAGGGATCAGAAGGGACCTCTTGAACCAAGGGAATGTTGAGTGTGGTCAATACAGCCCTGATCAGGCCCTCAGCAGAGGGTTCAGGATCAGACTCAAAAGGATCCCCAAGGGACCTAGAAGACTCTAAAACAGTACCATCCTCAATATCCGAATCTTGTAACAATTCTTCCTCAGTAGAATCTGACACATCAGGTGCCCCCTGCAGTTTAGGCAGGGAGGATCTGATAGTAGAGGGGGTCTGCCATAATTGAAGAGCCCCCTGTACCTGGGATGGAAAGAGTTGCAATGTGGACCTAAGGTCCCTAGTCACAGCCTTAAACTCTTGCACCCAAGCTGGCTCAATAGCATGGCTGGAAGGCCCTGGGTTGCTGTCAGGAACTTCAGAAAATGCTGGGCATAAATGACCAGAGAACTCTCTAGGTAGCCCTGTGTGACAGGAAGAGCAATGCGCAATGGGGGATACTGCCTCCTTAGTCTTAGGTCTAGCCCCCCGCTCCAGCGGTACAGACATTCTCACAGTGTCAAAATAACCAACTGTACAATAAATCACCCAACTGTAGTGTGTTAGATTACTATTTCACCCCAGAAGTGCTAAATATAGACTTATCTGGCAGGCGAAGTGTTAATCAGCAGAGGAGAGAAGGCAAGTCCAAGCCCTGCTTAGGATACTCGCTGAGAAAAGCTCACAAAATGGCTGCCGCAACGGGAGCCAATCAGAAAAAAGGAGCGAAACAAGCACTCATGGGAAATGTAGTTTTTTCCCAAAAAGTACCCCAAAGCAGTGCCCGAAGCCCCCCAAGCCCCCCAACACACTTGAACTATAAACCGGATGATAGAGCAAGGGTAGACAATTAAAATGAGCCCACTCTGAAGTTACTGTGTGAAGCGGTTGCAGAGATATGTCCCAAACAGTGTAGACCCATAGAAAGTAAATGGAGCAATGACGTCTATGCGGTAAAGCTCGCCTTAAAGGCACGGTACACAAATTTAATAAAAGTTAAAGTATGAGGTAAAAACATGAAAAACATACAGGGAACATGTGTGCATATTAAGAAAACACTAACCCAGTAAGGAAAGTGTCAGAAAACCCCACTAAATGTGTCAAACCAGCAGACAAAGGGTTAAGTTACCACATAAACCTGCTCCAAATACCCAACAGACATACACATATATACCCAATGAGTGCAGGAGTGCACAATGAGAACTCCCAAATACAAGCCCATCGAAGGCGCACTGTGGGGACAAGTGGACCTGCAGCACTCAAAGGGTAGCTCACCTTTCCTGCAGATCTTCTGTCTTCAGGTTACCATGCAGTAAGAATTACCTCAGAGAGTAATCCATGGGGAAGCACTTGTACCCAAGATTTTCCCCCTCAGGGCTTAAGGTCCACCAAAAAGCACCTGGACACTGAGCTAACCACATTGAAGGGCATTTGTCAGTCATGGTAACCCGCCTAATGGTCGTATTCCATATCTGACAGAATAATAAAAAAGAAACTAAAACTAATGACAAATGTTCTCCACCTGGTGTTTACACACCCAGGAACAAATCATTCTGGAGTAGCTGGTTCGGATGCAGCTGAGGAGGGAAGGGAGGTTCCACTCCCTGCATACATTTAGAGAAATGATCCTGCCTACTTAAAGGGGCGGATCGCCTCCCAGAGTTACCAGTAACCTGTATTGGACGACAGATAAATATCTATAGAAGACCCCCAACTGACAAAAATTGGCAGGGAAGGGGTTAAGTACCACATAGAAAACAATGTAGAAAAGATCCCAGATCAGCAGCCGTTTACTAAAGTAATACCAAACATGAGTGCTTGAGTTATACAGAACTCTAATGAAACCCTTGTGTAGAAGGGACAAAGAACCATAGCACTCAAAGGGTTTCTCACCTTTTTTGCACGTCTCTCCTCAGATTACCATTGTAAACAAGAAGCCTCAGAGAGACTCCCTCTGGAGAGAGAGACATAGGTTGCATGGTTCTCTCCCAGGGCTGAAAAGGTCCACCAGCAGCTCCTGTAAACTGGGCAATCCACCAAGGGGAAGCAAGTAACGGTAATCTGCCTAATGGGGGAATTTGGACACCCTTTATCTAAGTAAAAATATTAAAAGAACTAAAACTAAGCAAAACTGTTAACAACCTTCCTACCAGAATGAGGAACAAATCTTAACTGGGGAGGGGAGTAGCTAGGTAGCCTGCTAGGAGGAGAGGGAGGCTCTGCCCCTGCAACTTCTTTGAAGAATTGTTCCAACCTACTAGAAGGAGCTGTTACCTCCCAATGGTTCTTGTAAGCTATATTGGAGGACAGAGAAAGGGTTTTTTGCCTTCTTTTGGATCAACAGCGGTAAACAAGAATAGGAAAATGGTTGAACTTGATGGACGCAAGTCTTTTTTCAACCTAAACTATTATGTAACTATGTAAGTGTTGCCTCCATCTACTCGAGTCGGACTAGTTCAAGGTCAGGCACTGCCATTTCATAGCTCCTTAAAGCGGAACTTTCAGTTTTTAATATTGCCCCCAAATACATTAGTAATATATTAATAGGCAAAGTAATCGTTGTATTATGGTGAATAAATGCATGTTATTGAAGCAATCCACCTTATTTGGCAGGCATCCAGCGGACAAAAGCACAGACATATTAGCGGGAAGTTGCTTCTGAGTTTGCGCTGTCTGTTCCATGCACTGCCCGGATTGGTGGTGATGTTCATTGGTTACCTTAAGGTATCGGATGTTGCTGTTTGCACAGGTGCACAGAGCTTCACTTGTAAGCTCTGTGCCCTGGATGCCTGCCAAAGAAGGTGGATTACTTCAATAACGTAGATTTATTCATCATTATTACTTTGCCTATCACTATATTACCAGACATTACCCACTGAGACACCAGCTCCCATGTCCTAACACTGTTGTAGATGGATTTGGAATACTGAGAAGTGTCAGGCAACTTATTAGGGCTGTGTGAAGACACGGCCAAGATGATCAATGTATTCGGAGGGTCTTAGAAGAGCAGTGTGATTAGGCCAAGGAGTTGTGAAACACATTGTGCCCAAGAGAAGGGCAATGTAAATGGAATGTTATATATTTTAATATGATTTCTAATAAACACTACATTTAGAGGTATTTTTCCTATCTTCTTTCCTTAGACTGTGCTCTTTCCTGTATTGAAGAGAATCGAGCATTGTGGGTGGCACAGGACCACTGGGTGAGAGCTGCACACAGAGTAGAGAGGGGGAGGACTACAGAGTTTCATCTTTGATTCATATATCATAATTATCCCATCTTCATTAGTGGCATCAGTATTCATCATCATGACCTTTTCATATTTATGATCAGAATATCTATTAGACTGGATTAAGTATATGAATTGGACTAAACATGGGACATTTTATGATACTTGATATTTTACTTATACTATGTATATACTTTTTGTCCTCCTTAATTAGAACTTTGGATATTTGGATATATATTCTGTTTGATTTTGTATATATCGGCTTGCAGTGCTATTTGAGTCAGGACATATATTTATACATCTAATAGATTTCCTTTTTATTGCTATTGAGGGATATCCTCTGGAGCTCCAGTGCTACATTTATCTGTTTTTCATGTTAGCGCTTTCCACAGACCAATGGTATATTTTTAAAGTGAGTGGTCTGCTAAAAAAATAGTGTATATGTGTGGGTCACTCAAAAAAAAAAAACGCCAAAAATGATTGCAATAAAACTGAAAACATGTTTAGAACTGTGGTGAAAAGAATTAGAAGCTAAACTGTTATGAATAATAAAAATCGTTTTTATGTGATAGTCCCCCTTTAACCCTTTGGGTGCCAGAGGGGTACGCAACGCATTGCAAAGCAATGCGTTGCGTACCCCCTCTCGCACTCAAAGGGTTAACCTCTTGGACGCTAGAGACACCTACAACATACTGTGAAGTAATGCATTGGAGATGTCCCTAGCATACAAGTGGTTAATGTAGCATTCTTAATGGAAGCATGATACTTTGGTGAAAAGTAAAAGGCATGTTATCCTAGTCTTCTATTTAATGCAATGCCTCTTTTAATCTCATTGTAAGTCTCCATCTCTCTCTACAGGACACCGTAAAAAATTGCAATTTGCTGTCTGTCCCTCATTATTTTTTTATTTTCTTATTAAGATCTAAATTTGAAAATTGATGTCAAAATAAAACTAAGCAGCACTAACACATTTTAGATATCAATTTACTGCCATGTGCCTGCTGGTCTTTCATCTGTGTGATAAAAATAACAGCCATAATACACACTGCGGGCAGCTCCTTACATAGCTTTCCTCCTACAATGATACAGATGAGTTGTTAGACAAAAATGGGCAAATGTAGAAGGCAAATGTGGGGCAATACTGGGGACAATCAACTGCACCATAGATAACAAAAACAAACATTGATTTAAATATATAAATCTAGGAATATGTTTGGAATAGACTGACTAGTCTAAAAGAGCTCCATTACTGAAAACTTGAGCCACACACTATGGGCTTGGTACAAAAAGAAAATATACAAACAGATGGGTGAAGCTGCACTCACAGAAAGGCAGTGGAAACATGTAGATAAAAAGCTTCTCTTTATTTGTAAATTTAAAAATGATCCAGCATACGAAGATAACGGGAGCAGGACACAGGTAAAGGTGTTTAGTGCAAGGGGACACCATCTAACGCGTTTCATACTCTACAGCGATTATGCATAGACTCAGCGGCCGCTGAGAGCCATTGTATTAAATAGAAACGGTTACCTTACCGATTGGTTCAATACAGGAAATTAAAAAGTTACACCAACCACCTTTCCCCATTTGCAATTCATAGAACATAGAGCAGATGACATTTGATGCAACAGATACATCAAAATTACACAAATTACAAGGAATGCAATTCCACATGCACAAAATACAACAAAAGGAGAATGACAAATTCAGGTGGATGTCAGCCAGGCAGCACCAAGGGAAATATAAGTGCCTTCCTAAAATAAACCCATAATTAACAATATATGGAAACAATCTAATAGCAAATTATATGAAATTGTAAAAATGATAAGAAAGAAAGTGAAAAGATAACATGCAGTAAAATATGTAATCATTCACCAACAATATCCCCAAACCTGTAAACGTGCCAATATGCACACATAAGTCCGCGCATGGGCACATGTGAACATATAAGAGGGAGGACAAATAGAACCCCCCAAGGAAGAAAAACAGAAACCAATAATAAAACAGCACAAAAGGGGACCATACTAAAATATTCAAAAAAAGGGAAAACATATACTCACCAACAACTTATTAGCAATAAACCTCCTATTACACAGTCATATATATGGCTCCTAAATATTAACACTATATGGACCCTCCAGCAGACCAGCCAAATCATCCAATATAGATAAAAAAAAATATGGTTGATGTCTCATTCAGAATTTAAAACCATTGTAGCCCTTGTCTTCAGTTGGAAGATCCAAAAGGCTTCGCATTTGGTGATCAATCTAATAAGATTGCCACCCCTCCAGGGTAGTCTAACTCTTTCTATTCTCTGGAACTGGACGACCGACATCACTTACATGACACTCCAAAATGTGTCTAGCAATAGATTCCTTCTTGCCTCTTTCCAACTGGTTGATATGCTCCCTTATTATATCTTTAAGATGATGAACCGTCCACCCAACATATTGATTCTGACAAGCCCTGCATGTAAAGAGGTAGAGAACGGACTCAGAGCCACAATTAATGTCGCTTTTTATATTATAAGAGAGCATATCAACCATACCTACAAAGGTTTTAGACACATATGCATACTTGCAACATTTACAAATAGGGGCCCCACACCGGTAGAAACCCTTATATTCCAACAAAGATGGAATCAATGTTTTGCTCCTACACATACGTGGTGAAACACAGTTACCAATGGTGGCCCCTCTTTTGGCTACAAGCTGACATCCCTCCTGCAGTACCTTGCTCAGTTTACTATCTGTGGATAAAAATCGGCAGATTTTTCTTAATTATACTGCAGTATTGATCATACTGCAGACTATAGGTAGTAATAAAACACACTCCACCTCCTTTGGATCTAGACGACCTGTTTTGTCCCACATCCTGGAGAAGCTCCTCCCTGGGTCTGGTTCTGGCATAATCATAAGCTTGACATAGAAAGCCATCATCATAGCCCCCTTGCAGCAAATCTACAAAACAAATACCTGGAAGCCAGATCAAATTTCCTATTCGATGAGCAATTCCTGCAAAAACACAAGAACTGACCTTTGGGAACATTTTTAATCTGTGACCAAGGATGAGCAGACATTGCATGCAATAGGCTATTACCCAAGGTGACACCGGATTGGGAGCGCTTGACAGAGCATCCAGAAACGTAAAGCCAGTCAGATGATATCAAAATGTATTTTCTTTATTGAAGATATAAAATCAAGCAGGATAGGGAATAGCACCCAGAACAAGGTGATGAGTCCAAACACGATCCGTCTAAAGCTTTTCATGAGTATCAGTCACTTAAAGGGATAGTAATGTTTCATAATAAAAGCAGCTCTAATTAATCATCATAGTATTTGGACTTTGGAGAGTGTTATTTCAATTCTGTCAGAGTTTTAGTTCAAGAGTAATTCAATGACAAAGTCTGCCCTTCCCGCCCATTTTCCTGATGTAACACTGTTCAGCCAGATCAGGAGGGAGGTGACCAGGTAGACTGCAGAGAGGGACAATCTTCAATTAAGGTAAGGGAAAAACCTGAAAATCTTGTCAAGGAGGGCAGGGACTTCATTGTTTTCTAGAAAGAAGATTGTCCACTGCTGTTATCTGTCTGGTCTTACAACCAGATTCCACATCTGTGAAGAGATGGCTTACACTAGGTAAAAGGGGCAGGAGGGGAAACTTTGCTTGTGAATATCTCTCAAACCATAAAGCTTTGAGAAATAAGACTTATATTGTTCTTCATGTTTTTTTAATGCCTACAAAATAAAATAAAGATAAAACAAAGTATTACTATCCCTTTAATCAAGCCTATGATTAAGTGACTGATACTCATGAAACACATTAGGAGGTTTGTGTTTGGACTCATCACCTTGTTCTGGGTGCTATTCCCTATCCTGCTTGATTTTATATCTTCAATAAAGATAAGATGTTTCCCTAGCTGACTCTTCAGATGTATTGCTAAACAAAGAAGCAGCATATCCACTTATCTCTTTGCCAGTACCTGTCAAGGTTTCGGACTGGGAGAAGCTCACTCTCCTATCCAGATTTCTTGAAACTGGTGGAGGATTATCTATTTCTCGGTTTCTTCCATAAATAGACATTCTCCTGCTCATAGTCCATTTCATCCCTAATAAACTTCTTTTGTTTAAAAATGGAAAGTTCTTTATCCAGGGCTGATTTCAATAATTGGTCACATGCCTGAAAATCACTATACCCTTATGAGCTTTCAGAGCAAGCTGGATATTGGTAATCTCTTCCTTGATTGGGGCCAATTCCTCCTTTTTAATGTCAACAATCAGTTCCATCAAGGAACAATCACTCACAATATTATTCCATTATATGTAAAGTCTGCATCTTTAAAGGGATAGTAATACTTAAATATTACTTACCTCCATATTGTAGCCATGGTAAAAAGAATTGAATTGTCCCCAGTGTCATCTCTCAAACCTTTATGGTTTGAGCGATAACCTCATCCAAAGTTCCCCCCTTCCCCGTTGTAGCTAACTGCAGGGGAAGCCTGTTGTACGAAAGCTGGTCCGAGGACCAGAACCTGCTGCTGTCAACTAGAGAACAGTATCCTCTGAAATGTCCTGAAGGGGGGAAGGTTAGCCAGTTATAGCTCTCAAACCAAAAATGGAGGAAAGAACCAAGCTCCGGTCCCCATGATACCAGAGCTCCCATGGGCTATTCAGACATGGAACAGCTCAAACTAACAAAGTGTCAATAGACACTGAATAACTGTAACACAGCACACATAATGAGAGCCAACAGGGCTCAAAAAGATAAAGAACTATATACGGCACAGGAAAGTAAAGTCCTAGACAGGTAAAGCTGCCTCCAGGACTTTCCTGCCAAAGCTGGCAAAAGTGTACACAGAAGACCAAGTGGCAGCCCTGCACAGCTGATCTTGTAGGCCCAGTAGGCCACAAGGGACCTAGTGGAATGCCTTGTGCCACGAAAGGGAACAAGTTTCATTCTGAGTTCATAAGCCTTGTGAATGGTAGATTTGATCAAAGACGCAATAGTCACCTTGGATGCCGCCTTACCAGCCCTGGGACTCTCTGGGATGACAAAAAGTGCATCAGTCTGACAGACAGACTCAGTGCAGTGCACATAGAACTTGAGGCAATGCACTACGTCTAACAAGTGGAGATCCCTCTCTTTGTTAGATTTAGGTTCAGGACAAAAGGAAGGAACAACAATCTCCTGATTGATGTGGAACTCAAAGACCACCTTAGGAAGAAATTGCTGAGTGGTACGGACAACAGCCTTTTCCTTGGAAACACCAGGAAAGGCAGATTGCAGGACAAAGCCTGCAACTCAGCCACTCTGCAGACAGAGACCACTGCCAAGAGAAAAGCCATCTTCCACATCAAAAGACGCAAGGGATGGTAGCCAAGGATTCAAAAGGAGGCCGCTGCAAAACTCCCAAAAACACGGTTAAGGTCCCACTGAGGAGTAGGAGCCTTATAAGCAGGGAAAGCATGTGCGATACCCTGAAAGAAGACTTTGACATCGGGCAAGATGGCAATGCGTCTCTGAAAAAAGACAGAGTGGGCTGAGATCTGAACCATCAAGGAGCTAAGGCCAAGGCCTTTGTTCACACCAACCTGCAAAAAACACAGGATAGCTGGAAGATCAAAGTCCTGTGAGGACAGATCCCTGTCTACACACCAAGCATGGATGATAGACCAAACCCTATGACAGGCTTTTGAAGGAACAGGTTTCTAGCCTGAATCATAGTGGAGACTACTTCTGGAGAATAGCCCTTCTTTAAGATGGAGGCTCCAACAGCAATGCCATTAAAGCCAGATGGTCCACATCCTCCTTCCACAGGTACCTCTGGCGAAGGAGATCCAGTCATTGTGGCAGTGGAAACAATGCTTGGGCAGACAGTGCCAGCAGTTCCGGAAACCAAGGTTGTCTGGTTCAATATGGAGCAATGAAGATAGTGTAAGTTCCGTCCATTCGAATGTTCCTGGGCAGGAGAGGAAGAGGAGGAAAGATGCAGGCCAGATGAAATCTCCATGGGATTGACAGAGCATCCACTGCAAACGCTTGGGTATCCCTCCAGCATGAGCAAAATATCTGAACCTTCCGGTTGTCCCTGGTAGCCATCAGGTCTATTGCAGGAAGACCCCACATCTGCACCAGGAGATTGAACACCTTTCGGTGAAGCTCCCACTTCCCGGGTCCACCGTGTGACAAATGAAGACGTCTGCTAGAACATTTTCTATGCCTGGGATGTGCACTGCGGAAATAGCAGGTACATGATTTTCTGCCCAGGCTAAAATACCCATGACCTCTAACCAAGCAGCGGGATTTCCGGTGCCTCCTTGCTTGCTGATGTAAGCCACGGCCATGGCGTTGTCAGACTGCAATCGAACTGGGTACCCCATGAGATGAGAGGACCAATAATTCAGAACATGGGAAATCACCCTGAGCTCCAAGATGCTGATGGGAAGAAGAGTCTCCTCTCTGATCAACGGCCCTGAACACTCAGGTGACCCAACACTGAGCCCGAACAATGAAGGTGGCATCCGTCATCATTGTGGTCCAGTATGGAATCACAAAAGATCTCCCTTTTTCCAAGTTGGAGACGTTCAACCACCAGTGAAGGCTCTGTTCTACTTCCGCAGGAAGGGAGAAAGATTGATCCAGAAGGCCTGGGTTCCCTCTGCAAACACGGATCCCAAACCGTTGAAGCTCTCTGGCATGAGCCATGGCAAATGAAACCACTTCCATGGTGGATATTATTTTCCCCACCAGGGAGGAGAATTTTCTTGATGGAGCCGATGTCCAAGACAGGACTGAAGACACCTTGGAGGTGAGCTGTTGAATTGAGGTTCTGTGAGGGCAACGGAGCAGACTTGTCCATATTCAGAATCCAACAGTGTTAGGGGAGGATCTGGGCACAGTCCTGGACTTGACGGTCCAGGAGGTCCCCGGAAGGCGCCTTGCGGAGTAGGTCATCCATGTAATGCGTTACCTGAATCCCCTTGGTGTGCAGGAAGGCAATCAATGTATTCAGACCTCAACTCAACACCTGAGGAGATGTTGTAAGCCCAAAGTACTGTTGACTTTCCAGATGCACAGGGATGTGCGGATAGGCATCCAAAAGATCCAAGGATGCCAGAAATTCCCCTGGACACATTGTAGTGATGACGGAGCGTATGGACTCCATCTTGTAGTGGGTCTTGACCACAAACTTGTTGAGGGCCTTGAGGTCCAGGATAGGGAGACAGCCAGCATCCTTCTTGGGAACGACAAGGAGGTTGGAATAAAAGCCTAAACCTCTCTTCTGTTGGGGAATAGGTGCCAGAACTCCCTTGTCCAAGAGAGACTGGATCGCCCTATGGAAAAGCCTGAGCTTTTCTTGAGGGGAGCGAGAAGGAAAGAACCTGAAGTGGGGCAGGGATTTGAAGGGAATCCTGTAACCTTTTGAAACCACCTGTAATACCCACTGATCCGCAACAGAGCCTGTCCAAACACTCGAAGAGTGATGCAGGCAGCCCCCTACTGGTTGCGGACCAGGGTTCGGCGACTCATGCAGAAGAAGGTTTGGTGGAGGTGTGTTTAGACCTCTACTGGTGCTTGGACTTGGGGGTGGAAAGCAGGGTCTGAGGTTCAAACGGGTTCACCCTAAACGCTTAGCATTGTTTGGGATGAAAAAGACGATGCCTCTTCGTCTGAGGGGTGCGTTTAGGAGTTTCAGGCAGTAATGTGCTCTTACCCCCATTGGCCTCACTGATGAGAGTCTTCAGTTCAGGGACAAAAAGAGAAGAACCCTAAAAGGGAAGAGAAATCAGTGATTTCTTAGAGATCAAGTCAGCAGACCAGATCTTCAGCCACAGCATGCGCTTAGCAGTCACAGAGAAAGCTGATGCTTTGGCTTCGAGCCGAATAGCATCTAAGAGAGCATCAGTAACATAATGCTGAGACTCAGAAATGTTGTTAGAGAACCTTTTTGAAGGAGGAAGGCGCATATCAGGAGTCTTCCACTTATCCAGGAAAACCTGATCCAGAGTGGCATTAGGGGGAAAAACAGTCATGACATCTTAGGCTTTTGAAAGACATCAAAAGTAGTCTGTGGCTTTACAGGAGTAGAGGAAATATTTAAAGTGGTCAATACCGCCTTAATGAGACCTTCAGCAGAAGGTTCAGGGTCAGCTTGAAAGGGGTCACTGTAAAAGTGGGAAGAAGCCCCTTCAGAACACACTCCATCCTCAGAATCTCCATCTGAATCCTCAAAGTAAGAATCAGACAAATTCTGTTTCCCAGATTAAAGATTTCACCCCAGAAAGCCAAAATGTACTTATCTGGCTAGCAAAGGGTTGACCTGAGGAGACCAAGCCCTGTGTATGATACTTGTGTAGAGAAGAAAACAAAATGCCGACCACACAGGGAACCAATCATAAAAAGATTCAACGAAACATGCATTTATGGTAAACGTAGTTCCCTCAATACAGAGTACCAAAATCAGAACCAAATCCCCCCAGAGCCCCAAAGACACAGATAATGTCCACCAGATAGTTAGGGCAGTGGAGAAAAGAAGAATGAGTCATCTCCGAACTTGGTATGCTGAGCAGTTGCGGAGATGTGTCCCAGAAATGGCTGTGCCATAGAGATCAATGGCGCATCGCGGCTATGCAGTAAAGAGTGCCCTTAAAGGCGTGGAATTCAAATTAAACACACAAAACGAAAAAGTGTCTGTAAAGTATAAAATACACATAAAACACCTGATGCCATGAAGGAAATAATTAAAATATAATTATAAGACACCCAACTGACCATTACTTGTAGGGAAGAGGTTCAAAGTACCACATAACAAGCAATGCACCAAATATCCCCAGATCAGCAGCCATAATAGAGAAATAATACCCAGCATGAGTGCAGGAGTTATACAGAACTCCAAAGAAACCCTTGAACACAAGGGAACAGTGGGAGAGTGGACCACAGCACTCAAAGGGTTGCTCACCTTTTCTGCAGGTCTACTTTCTTCAGATTACCATTGTAAGGAAAAAGCCTCAGAGAGACTCCCTCTGGAGAGAGAGGCATGGGCTGTATGGTTCTCTCCCAGGGCTGAAAGGATCCACAAGAGCTCCTGTAAACTGGGCAATCCACCAGGGGAAGCCTGCAATGGTAATCCGCCTAATGGAGAAATTTGGACACCCCGTACCTAAGTAAAAATAATTAAATAACTAAAACTAAGCAGAACTGTTCACAATCTTCCTATCGGAACGAGGAACAAACCTTAACTGGGGAGGGAATGGCTAGGTAGCCTATTAAGGAGGCGAGAGAGGCTCAGCCCCTGCAAATTCTTTGAAGAATTGTTCCAGCCTACTAGGAGAAGTTATCGCCTCCCCATGGTACCTGCAAGCTATATTGGACGACAAAGAAAATGCTTTAGTGGGATACAGGGTAATAAATGATCACTGCCTCCCAGACGAAAAAAAAAAATTCTTAATAAAAAAAAAAAAAAAAAAAAAAACAGCCCTGGGAAGTTTACACTAACACTAAACCAGTGTCCAAAAGACAAAAAAAAGTACAGTTAGATTTTAATATTTTTGTCATGATTTGTATTTCTCTGGGACCTATAAATTCACCTGGTTTTGATTTCCTTTTACACTTTTCTTTCTTTCTCCTTTTAAAACTCCCACTGATAACTAAAAGTCAGCATCATTGAAGTAAATTTGAAGGAACAGCCAAACAACCAAGAGGACTGGGTGCAATTTGAGAAGCTGATATTACCAGAGTAGAAGAAATTGAGAGTGAACACTTTTCCGGTTGCCACAACAACATACACAAAGCTTGTTAAATTGTTTTAATAGTTGTATGTGAATATGAGTTTGGGAGACAAAAATAATAAATACACATCTGATATTTTTTCCTCCCATAACAGCTTACTGTACTTTCCTCAGTTTAACTATAGGAGGCACTGCCCTCTTAATTACTAAATGGCAAACTTTAAACACAAAAGGCACATGCATAAAAAATGGGACAATCCCGCTGATTTAATTTGGGGCTTTAAACCGTTACCCGCTATAGGAAACCTGCAAAGCACTGCAAACTAATGCAACAAAGTCATCTGTAGCATTCAAGGGGTTAAACGCCCCATTTCAAACAGTGGCAATCTGGGGAATTCTTATCTGCCCCCAATGGTGCAGCTAGTTTGTGAATAATTATCTTATACAACATGGCTGCAGGGATACAAAATGGTCACACAGCAAGTCCTTGTTAGTAACATAGTAGATAAGGCTGAAAAAAAGACATGCGTCCATCAAGTCCAGCACATGCCAAAAACACCCCTGTTGATCCAGAGGAAGGCAGAAAAAGCCCTCTGGAGCCATTTCCAATCTAGTCCCAAGTGTGTGTGGGGGGAGGAATTATTCCTTCCTGACTCCAATTGGTAGTCAAATAGTTCCCCAGATCAATATCCTATTTGCTTTGAAGCCATCTGTCATAACTGTCAATATTGTTCTGTGCTAGATAGGCAACCATTGCTTTTTTGAATGCATTTGCACTATCTGCAAGCACAACATCCTGAGGCAAGGAATTCCATAGCCTTACCGCCCTTACTGTAAAGAATCCATGCCTTTGTTTTAGTCAAAAGCGCCTTTCCTCTAGTCTTAATGGATGACCTCTTGTTCTTAGCTCAGCTCTTTGCATAAATAATTCATTGGATAGTTCTTTGTATTGACCTTGAATGTATTTGTAAATGGTAATCATATCACCCTTTAGACGTCTCTTCTCTAATGTAAACAAACCCAGTTTGGCTAGTCTCTCTTTGTAACTCAGATCCTCCAATCCCTTTATCAGTTTTGTTGCACGTCTCTGCACCTTTTCCAGTTCAGTAATGTCTTTTTTTTAGAACAGGCGCCCAACATTGTACTCCATATTCTAGATGAGGCCTAAGCAAGGATTTATACAGAGGTAGGATAACATTAGCATCCCTTGTTTCTACACCTCTTTTTATGCAGGCTAGTACTCTATTTGCTCTTGCAGCAGCTGAGTGACTCTGCACACTGCTGTGAAGTCCATTGTCTATCAGTGATCCTAAATCTTTCTCTAATGAGGATTTCCCAAGTTGTTTCCCATTTAGAGTATATGTAGCAAGTTTGTTTCTACAGCCCAAATGCATAACCTTACATTTATCTACATTAAATGACTAGGTCACTTGATTTTCACAAGGTCATCAGAGTGTAAGTGCAAAGCTGCTTGTCATATACAGAAGTTGTTCATACTAAAAAGTAATAAGACTGATTTTCTTATATGTATCTTTTGTCTCTGGGTATATAAGAGGCCCTTGTCTGTTATTTTTATCCTGATGCAAGAGTACACAGGAATGTAAGAGAATGCTGTATGCTGGCTGTTCCATATTACAATTCATAAAAAGAAAGTAAGTGGTGTCCTCATTCTTGGTTAAAAAGATAAGAGTTTCTTACAATTCACTGCAGCGATGCTCTACTTTTTACTGTTATACAATTCTAACAAACAGGGGCTGAGAGAATTTCCTGAGACGTCTGGCACTCTAGGAATCTCAGGTTTTAAAGAAGCTGTGAGCTTTAATGAAAAAAAATATGTATTGTTGGGCTGAAAAGCCCACAAAATCAGCTGTAGGCGAATTCTGCTGCTTAGTAAATAGCATACATACGCTTTTCGGAATGGAAAATGTAAATAAAATTGTGGGGAATTTGTAACTGATAGTTACCTTTTCTTTTCCCAAATATTAGGGCCATATGCACAAAACCAAAAGCTGCACAATTCTGGGGCAAACTACCACCAACCATCACCATAGGGAACAATATAAAGTACAATTTTTTAAATAGAGCTTTTAATTCTTTGGAAGCTAAAAAGATCTCAAATGTTACTTCTGAATGCACTTGGGACCTCTTTAGCACTTAATGCAATTTTGTATTTAATCTCAATGACAGTTGGCTTGCCCCTGAATTACTAGAGTCCTTTTTAATACATCTTCCACAGAATCTGAGGGGTTATGTCCCATTTAAATCAAGGGGAATATTTATTTGTTCCCTATGGTGCAGTCAGGTTGCCCTAGAACTGCTCTATTTTGCCTTTGTGCATGTCTATGAGATGGTAAAATACCTTATCAGCTGCACTCCACGTACATAGAACAACAAAAGGAGGAAGCAAACGGCTATTAATAAGCCTCTGAAAAGCCCGAACTGTATGTACAACAAAGGAACCATCTTCTCATACTCACATAAGCTTCAAGTCCCAGTCCCCACAGGTAACGAAGATAGACTTGACACTTGGATCTAAAAGGCCCTCTTTGGCCATCCACTCGTCGACTTTCTGAAAGAAATGGGAGTGATGCATAAAGGAAAATAGCAATGAGCCGCTTTCGTTTCTGAAAAGCCACACAGTTTCAACACAGATAAGCCCTTGTAATCAGAACATGGAGAAAATTGAGATCTAATCTGCCCTGGCCTATACTCTCTCTGTTATTAACAAGATTTGGTAGTTGTTTACTAGGAAGGTGGGGGCAGGTGGGGACAAATCCTGGAAGGTCACAATAGTCTTCGAAATCCTAGAGGCGTAAATACAGAGAATGTTATGATAACTTACACTGATGTTTATCTGGTTCAACAGTGAAATTCACTGATAATTTACTTTGCTGCAAATTCAAATTTTTATTTCTCTTTTAACAATATTTGTTGGATGGAATACACCTTCCATCAAGGTTACACTACAAGAATATATATTTATGAGATGTCACAGCAGCAAAATATAAAAGAGTAAAGGCAAATATATAACAGAGACCTGAACATTACATTGGATTATACATTTCTTAAAGGTTCAACAGTTTTTGAAAGATATAAAAGATAATATTCACTGATTGAAAACTGCTAATGTTTAGCACTCGTTCTTTTGACATCTTATTTAGATTTATGCCTGTATATAATCTTAGCAAAATGTTAACCCCTTGAGGTCCAGAGTGGTAGCCAAAGCAAACACTTTGCAATGTGTTGGATACCTGTCTGAACCTCAAACGTTATCCCCAGTGAAGAGAATACAACTGTTTCCTAAAGGATACAGTCAGTAACTGAAGATATTTTAGGTCTCCATCAGAAAACTATCTGGATAAATACCTTGAAAAAATAAATCTTTCAAAACTGCACATCAGAAGAAATAGCAAACTATAAAAAATAATATTCACAATAAGCAAAAATTCACAAAATAACATATTTGTTACTTATTTTGTATTTGTGGAACAATGATGCATCCAGCTATGTGTCAAATGTTCAGTACTTTGGATATGTATTATTATGCCTTTAAGGACCGGCCATGCACGCATGTTGCGGTCACCAGGGACCTTTTTTTTTTTTTTTTTTGCTGCGTCCAATTCCAGACTCCCTGAATGGCTTGAAGCCGCGCGAGGAGCCCGGATGGTCCAGGGCCATCATGGGTCCTTAAGGGATTAAAGGGATAGTAATGTTTCACAATAAAAGCAACTCCAATTAATCTTCATAGTAATTGGGCCTTGGAGAGTGCCATTTCAATATTGTCGGAGTTGTAGTTCAAGAGTAATTGAATGATAAAGTATCCCCCTCCCGTCCTTTTTACTGATGTAACACTGCTCACCTCAGAGCAGCAAGACTGTCCGGATGGCTCACAGAGAGGTACAATCTTCAGTGAGCATAAGGAAAAACCTGAAAAACTTCTGAAGGGGGCAGGGTTTTCCTTATGCTCACAGTAAGAAGATTGTCCCTTACTGTGACCTGTTCAATCAAGTGACCGGATTCCACAGGTGAGGTGGCTTACACAGTATTGAAATAACCCCCCATGGCTGAAATACTATGAAGATTAATTTGAGCTGCTGTTTTTTGTGAAACAGTACTATCATTTTAATATATTTGAAATACATGATATCAGCAGAAATTAAACCATAGATTTACCCTAAAGCAATAACCACATGTGCAAATTATTTGGGGTTGATGCTGGCTATGCCCAAAGATAAAACATAAATCTGCTCACCTCCAGAACTTGGCTGAGAGTTGGTTGCCCATCTACCATGCCTTGAAGGATTCCTGTCAGCTGCATCAAAAGGAACACAAGTGTGCAATAGAGAAATAAATAAATATCAGAATGTAAAGCATGCAGTCATTTTATAGAATTATATCAACATCTGCATACTTACACCACAAATCCCCAAACAATCACAATAGAGTAATATATTTCTATTCTCCTATTTACCATTACATAGAGGTATACACTTTTGAGTGCCAGGAGTGTCCAGATTAATATGGGAGCCAGTTTGTGCTAAATTATAATTTGGACTGTTGCAGTCTTCTTTTCAAGGACATATTTTATAATTACCCCCAAAAGGTAGGTAGGTAGGTAGGTGAGTTTTATTTACTTACACTTTTGTATATATGCATTTATTTATTTAAAAAGGTATTATGGCAACATTACAGGCAATACGCAATCTTCTGCTAAGTAATCCTGAATTATTATTTTTGTTGTTTTCTACCTTTAAATACCTTTACCCAGCATCCTTTGCTGTTGGACTTCATGTTACTTGCTCTGCTTGGAACACAACACAAATCCAGAATTTTCTTCTACAGGACACTTTGACCAAAATAAACTGAAATAACATCTTAACAAATTTCCACCACAGCCTCTTCTCATCCCTTGTCTACCTATCTGCTTGTTTATTAACTCACAATGCAAGTTTAATTAATTGTAATGAATACCAGAACTCAGACTTAAGGGCAAACTTATTTTCTACTAATGACTAACAAGGAATGGTAATAAATACCTTTCAGGAAGAAATGTTAATTAAAAAGAGAGTGGACGCTCTAGGATTTTCTTTTCCAGTTCATTAAGTCATTATGATGTGGAATTTAAAGAAAGAGCTGCAGCTGAAGTCTCTTCAGGTATTTCTTCATTTTAACTGGATAAAGAGCTGGGATTGCAGGTTCAACACACCATCATTCCTTACTAAAGGAGTACTACTCCTAAAATGCAATTTATTAATAACCCTTTGGGTCCCAGAGAGGTATCCAACGTATTGCAACACTGGATATCTCTCTGACAAAAAAAGTGTCAAAGTGATAGTAATGGATGCTAACAAATGTACCTCTGATAAATGCTCATATGTTTTATTTCATCTTATGCTGTATATTAATCATGCCCAGCTTGTAGTTCAAAAGAAATTCCGTTTTATAGTATCCCCTCCAGCCCCAGTTACCAACGCAATGTGCTCTCCAAGCCAGTCCAGACAGCATGCAGCGAGGGACACTCTTCAGTGAGCATAGTGGAAATCAAGGAGGGCAGGTTTTTCATTATGCTCACAGCAAGTAGATTGTCCCTCGCTCTGAGCTGTCCGGTCAAGCAACTGGATTCCACATCTGCGGGGAGGCGCATGCAAGAGGTAAAAGGGGCAGGAGGGGATACTTTGAAACGCAATTACTTTAGAAGTACAAGTTGGACATGATTAATATACAGTGCGACATGAAAATATATGAGCATTAATCGGAGACATTTATTGGCATACATTACAATCCCTTTAGAAAAAAACAAGCCAAAACACACACGCGGACAACTCTGGAGCAAATCTACACACACTGACATAGTGTGCACTGAAAACAAAGGGCACCATAAAGCACAAATGAAAACTCTCGTTAATCAATGGAGTTTTAAAATCCTTGGATGCGAAGGAGATCACAAACATATTTTGACTCAAAGTTCTGTAAACCTCTCCAGCATTCATGGGGTTACACAACGAACTGAAATCAATAGGAAGTTTTATTTGTCCCCTGTGGTGTAGTTGGCTTGCCTCAAAATTGCTTGAGTTCTTCTTAGTACATCAGCTTCACTGAGGCTGATGTACTAACAATATTGTAGCAAACCAAATTCATCATAGGGGAAAAATAAAATGCCCCATTCATTTTAAAGGGAGCTTTTACCCTTTGAGCGCCAGAGGGGTACACAACGCATTGCTCTGGCACTCAAAGGGTTAAAGAGATAGTAATGTATCTTGATAAATTAACCCATTATCACCACAACGTGCCAGTGACTATCCTGGCACGTCATGTAATCATGTCATCACATCATGCCTACAGGCCGTTTTTTCCGTATGCTGACAGAAAATGGTCCCTCGTCGAGATCCATCCAGATGGACCCTCTTGCTTCTCCGAGGGGAGGCAGCAATACATATGTAAAAGGGGCGGGAGGGGGGCACTTTATAATTTAATTGCACATGAACTAGACTGATTACAGAACTGTAATAATGCTCTGCATTGTTGACAAAGTATGATGAATGATCAAAGCTTAATTTTATCATGAGACATAACTATCCTTTAACCACTGGAATGCTAAAAGCCTCCCACACATTTCAAACCAATGTGTTGGAGACCTCCGTAACTTCCTTGTCTGTAACGTAATAAAGTTTACTTTATAAAAAAAAAGCCCCCTTTAAACCATTGGAGTGTTATTTTTTCCCTAAGATGCAATTAGATTGCTCCACCTTTACTTAGTGTGAACAATAACAGAAATAATACATATCTATTCATAAATCTTGAAGCTTTGGTCAGCAGTCATGTAAAAATGCAAACCCATTAAAACTCACAAATGTATATTTGTCAAAATATAATGTACCTTTATTTATAGAAATTAAAGCACGTCTCAGATAAAAAAAATGAAATCTAGAACATGCTAGATCTGTATCAGTGTGAATCAGTCATATTTATAAATAACTCACAAAAATTTGTACTAATTGGGCACTCATCAATTAAAAACATATACTAAAAAATAATAATGGCACTGGTACCTTTAAGGCCTCGTTAGCATCTTATAGATGACTACCAAGCACTAAAAAATTGCGCAATGTATACATCATAAGGACTGACAATCTAAACATAAAAATCATGCATACAAGGTAGATGATCAGTGTTCAGATCATGGTGAATGGTAAGCCCCATTTGTAAGGAACTGATCCAATATGGCCTGTTAAATATAGTAAAAGATACAAAACACTAAAAAATGCAGAATCTGGAACTGGAATCCTGAACTACATATATAAACTCCAGAACAGGTAATGAAATAAGAAAAAAAAACTATAGATAATAGATGTGTACAATAGAGAAAGATTCTCTCAATATCCAGCCTAAAAAAGCAGCACACTGGTGAGAACCATGTGTATGCCTTTGGTGATACCTACACACGTTGGCTTAAATGATAAAAATTATCAAATGAATAAACAAAATCTACCTGCTGAATGTACAAGGATCAAAACACTACCTGAAATAGATATACCACACTGGAATGGACAACCAATAAGAGATAAGCAATGGAAATCTAACATATTTAGCCCCACATATATATAAATGTAAGTCTTAGCATACATAATAAGAGAATATATGTATATCAGTCCCAAGACAAGTGTATAGGTAATAGCTTGGTTAATGCCTGGCAGCAGGATTTATTCATAGTGATTAAGAAACATCTCTAGCCGCAAGACACTTCTGAATGACATATTTAAAATGATTGATCACTGGCCAATGTAAGCAATACTATAAATAAAAGTGGAACTCTCTCATACACATAAGGTCTGTGTCCATGATAATCGGGACAGTGATTTTATCTGTCAAGCTATACGTATCTTAGGACTGATGAGTATATTCATGCTATTATATATGCTAAGGCTTACATTCACATTTGTGGGGCTATATATGTTATATTCCCATTAGTTATATATTACTTGTTGACCATTCCAGTGGGGTATATGTATTCCATGTAGTTTTCTGCACCTTTATATGAGGCAGGTACAGGTACCCCCAGAAGCATGGACAGAATTGTTACCAATATTGCCTATAAAGCTTTCATTCTTTAACATGCCTGACAAAGGGACTTAAAGCAGAACTTTCACTTAACATAACATAGCACCGTCAATGCTAATTATATTAGCGATTTACACAGGCTTATACTCAGGGCCGGCCCAATACGTTTATGTTGCCTGGGTACAAGGAGGAAATGCTGCCTCCCCACCACACACAACAAAACACGCCCACATCCATTATGTTTGGGTCAAACTAAATATCAGTTATGCTCTTATACTTGGTTGGTGTCTACAGACACATTATAAATCAAAGTGCATATTTACAACCCTTGTGACATAAGCTCTGTCTATGGACACAAGACCCCACCATCATATTTACAGGCTGAAATTATTTCAGCCAGTAAATATGATGGTGGGGTCTTGTGTCCATAGACATAGCTCAAGTCCCCAGGGCTGTAAATATGCACTCTGCTCTCATTTACAATATGTCTGTAGGCACCAACAAAGTGTAAAAGCATAACTGATATTTAGCATAAATATCAGTTATGCTCTTACACTTGGTTGGTGACATATTGTAAATCAGAGAAAAGTGCATATTTACAGCCCTGGGGACTTGAGAAATGTGATGAAAGAAAACAGGAAATCGAGGAGGGAAAAAATAAACCTCAATCTCATACACATAGAGCGTCCAGACTCCAGAGAGTTTACCTACCCCTGAATGGGTCCACTCACTCACATTCTCAACCACATGTGCACAGTGTATCATGCGTGCAGGCTCAGAACTGCATCCCTGATGTCTCACACCACACGCACCCCAACCAGCCAATGAGGATGGACTACATTGAGCAAATACGCTCCTATTGGCTGGTTGTGCGTGTATGTAGGCTGATCCACACTATAGCGCTAGAGCAAATGGAAGTTAGGATTCTTTATTGTCCCGGTGCGGCCTGGGGGTTGACATGGAACACAGATTTGGCGCACAGGCACAGAAATAACGTGCCTTGGTTCGGCAAATTGCTGCCCCTGTCGAAGTGCTGTCTGGGTCCTACGGACCCACTGGGACCCACGTAAGGGCCAGCCCTGCTTATACTTGAAAATAAAACTAATTGCTGCATTAACGAAAAAAGAACTTTCTATTCAGGCAGGCAGTGGGGAACAGCACAGACATCTTGCAGAGACGGCATCTCTGTGCCTGCGCTGTCCGTCCCCTTCAACTCCACGATTGGTGAGTTGAATGGCACTGTGCCGAAAGGCACCGGAAGAGACTGACAGCGCAGGCGCAGAGAGCACCTACTGCAAGATTCCAGTCAGTGCATGCCTGAGTAAAAAGTTCTTTTTTTCATTAATGAAGCAATTAGTTTTATTTTCAAGTATAAGTCGTGGATATCCTAATGTAATTATCATTTGTGGCGCTATGTTATTCAGGTGAAAGTTCCACTTTAATTTTTTTGAAAACATGCACTTTAAAGCTACTCAGTTAACCAATAAAAGTATCACTTTTACTCTATCAGTCTCCTGGGTTTTCCACAGCTAACAAGCTACCACCTTTTGCCTATATTTATCAGGACATAGTGGATCATTTCCTTATATATATGGGTTGTCATTCCCTATGATGTTCTGAACATTTATCATCTAGTACTGTATGTATGGTTCTTATGCACAGAGAGGCAATTGAGGCTCATCTTTGGATGGTACATTTCATCTTTGTTCCAAATACACTTCCACTCGACATCTTTGCTATACACTAGACATTCTTCTCTTCACAGCTCTTGCTACATCATCCCATATCCACCTAAAGGACTTCTCCTGTAATATACCTGAACTCTGGAATTCCTTCCCCCCAATTTCATCAGACTCTCCCCCAGCCTTTGGACTTCACCATTTCAGGGAAACCTATCAACTACCCCCATAACTGTTATGAGCAAGGCCAGATAAACAATCTGTTCAACTTCTGCTTGCTCTTGTTTCCTTCTAAAAATCACTTTCCGACTTACAACCCCATCACAAGATAATTTTTCATATAGTCTTGCTCTCCCAAACAAACTCACTACTTGACTTGACCACTGCACTCAAATGCATTTCTCCTACCCACTGACCAGCAGTTCATGTGGCAGGAGGCACGTATACCCCATAGCACTTACTCCCACCTACCTTCGTCCTGACTGTAAACTTTCATGAGCAGCACACTCTGATCCTTATTTTTTTTATGTCCTGCTTATACTGTTTAAATGTCTCTAGGTCTATTCCCTATTCTACAGCACTGTGGAATGATGCGTTGGTAGCCATCTAAAAGATTCTAGCTAGGATTTAAAGGTCCAAGTGACATTATTTTTACTATATATTTATTGATAGTAACTAAGGAATACTTTTGACTTTGTACATCATTTCTTAATAAGATTGATTCACATTGATACAGACTTAGCATGTTCTATTTTTCGTGTCTTGCCTGAAGCATATTTTGCATACAATAAATATATTATTTTTTGACAGATATACATTTGTGATTTGTACTGGATTTATACTTTTTACATGACTGCCAGCCAAACAAGATTCAAGCATAGATATACATTTTATTTTATTTAATTGGGGTTTTTTTTTGTTTTTGGACTTGTGAATGGTAGATCCTCATCTGGGTTCCTTGGCAGGAGTAGATTGTTATTCCCATTATCCTACATCTTAGCACAACCAATACTTTTGTATTAATATAATAATATATGCCCTTCATGTAAAGATCTTTTTGCTAGTGTAGCAATCTCCTATACTTCAGTCTTACTGGAGAGAACAGGTTAAAAAAGAGGATTTTAGTCTTACCTGTTAAATACTCTTCTCTTAGTCCATACAGGTTACTGGTAACTTTGGGGGTAGGTGATCAGCCCCTTTAAGTAGGCAGGAGCAATTTCCGAGAAGTGAATGCAGGGGTGGAGCCTACCTTCCCTCCTTGGCTGCAGCTAGCCAACCAGCTCCAGTAAGATTTGAGACACTAAATACTGACTAGGTAGTGAGAAGGAAAAGATGACTCCAGTGAGCATGAACCAGAAAGGACCCCCACGTTCTGCAAAAGGAGAGCCAAGCATGGTCCCTTGACAGGGTGGAAGACCAGTAACCTGTATGGACTAAGCAAAAAGTATTTAAAAGGTAAGACTAAAATCCTCTTTATTCTGTTGTCCAAAACAGGTTACTGGTAACTTTGGGATGTCCAACCATTGAGTTTCCCAGAGGCGGAAAGAAAGGAAAGGACCAGGCGCAGGGCGCCTAAAGTCACCAGAGCATATATGAACCATCAGATCAGAGATAGCCCAACAATGAAGTGTCAACAGACACTAAACAGGGGTAACAACACCCCAGGAACTGTTACACAGCACACTGAACTAAAGCCAATAGGGTTCAAAAGTGAGGGAGCGCTAAAGAACCGAAGAAGATCCCGGACAGGCAAGACTGCCTCCGGGATCTGTCTCCCAAAACTGGCATCAGCCGACGCCAGTACAGCAACACAGTAGTGCTTCGAAAAGGAGTGCACAGATGACCAAGTAGCGGCCTTGCACAACTGATCAGCTAAGGCCTGATTCTTGGAAGCCCAAGATGCCCCAATAGATCTAGTGGAAGGAGCCGTGACCCAAAAGAAAACAGGCTTCTTTCCTCAGTTTGTGAACCTTACGAAAAGTGGACTTAATCCAAGACACAAAGGTCACTTGGATGCAGGTCTCCCTGCCCTGGGACCCTAAGGAATGACAAACAGCGCATCAGACTGTCAAATGGACTCAGTGGGATGCACATAAAACTTGAGGCAACGCACCAGAGCTAACAAGTGGAGATCCTTCCCCTTGTCAGAGGAAGGGCCAGGGCAGAAAGAAGGAACCACAATCTCCTGAGTAAGGAAGAACTCAGAAACCACCCTCAGGAGAAACTCCTGCGAAGTTGGAAGCACCGCTATGTCCTAGTGAAACACCAAAAAGGGGTGGTTTAAAAGACGAGCATGCAACTCCGCGACACGGTGAACAGACACGATTGCCAGGAGAAAAGCCATGACCATGTCAGCAAATGTAGAGGAATAATAGCCAAAGACTCAATGGGAGGGCGCTGAAGGACACCCTAAACTAAGATCCCGATAAGGAGTGGGAGACTGAAATACAGGACGAGTAAGAGCAACTCCCTGGAAGAAAATCTAGACATCAGGAAGAATAGCAATGCACCTCTGAACGAAAAACAGAAAGAGCAGATGTCTGAAGCTTAAGGGAACTCAAACTGAGGCCCCTGTCTACACCTTCCTGTAGGAAGGCCAGGACCATAGGAAAATCAAAATCTGGAGATAGGTCCTTATCAGTACACCAATACAGAAAGGTAGACCAGACTCGATGGTAAGCCCTAGAGGAAACAGGCATGCTTGCACTAAGCATAGTCGCCACCACACCAGAAGAATATCCTTTCTTCCACAGTAGTGAGGATTCAATTTCCAATCTGTCAAGGCTAGATGATGGACATCCTCCTTCCGTAGGTAACCCTGTAGAAGAAGATCCAGATGGCAAGGGAAGCTCCGGAAACTGACCCCGGAGAGGCCAGAACGGAGCAATCAAAAAGACTGGACAGCACTCCAGACTCAGTTTCCATATCACCCTTTGCAACATGGAAAAGGGAGGAAAGATGTAAGCCAGAGGAAACATCCAAGGAAAAGATATGGCATCCACTGCTAGAGCCAGAGGACCCCTCCAGCGAGAGAATAACGTCAGAATCTTCCGGTTGGGTCTTGTCTCCATCAGGTCGATGCAAGAGAGACCCCACCTCCGAACAAGGAAGTTGAACACCTCTGGATGCAGTTCCCACTCTCCGCTGACCACTGAGTGTCGACTGACGAAGTCTGTCAGGACTTTGTGCTGGGAAAATGAACTGCGAATATGGAAGGAACATGTTCCTCTTTCCAAGACAAAATAGCCTTGACCTCTAACCAAGCTGCGAGACTTCTTGTTCCACCTTGCTTGTTCATGAAAACCACAGCCGTGGCATTGTCGAATTGGACCCGGATCGAACAGCCGTCCCGCTGGAGCATCCAGTGGTGAAGGGCATGAAATAGCACCCAAAGCTCCAACGCTTAGATGGGAAGGAAAGAATCCTCCGGAGACCATCAACCCCGAGCAGTCAGATGACCCAGAACTACTCCCCAGCTGGATAGGCTGGCATTCAATGTCACCGTGGTCCAGAAGGACACTAGGAAGGTCTTGCCCTTCAGCAGATGGGATAAGTTGAGCCACCATGACAGACTGGGTTCCACATGAAGAGGAAGGGACACTAGCATCTTCAGGAGGTCTGGCCGACCCCTGCACACCTGGATCTCTAACCTCTGGAGGCAAATGTGACTGCTTCTATGGAGGAAAAGAACTTCCCCACTACAGATGACAACTTCTAGGCTGGAACTGGATCGTGAGCCAGAACAGCAGAAATCCTGAGGCCGATCAGGTAAGCCACCTTATCTGTGAGAAACACCATGCTCTGGTGAGTGTCGAAGAGCAAACCCAGAAGACGAGCCTCTGGGATAGCACAAGGTCCGATATGTCCATTCTGAGGCTCCACCCATGGTGGGTGAATGTTTGAATGCAGTCTTGAACCTGTCGATGAAGAAGTTCCAGGGAAGTAGCCTCCAGAAGCAGGTCGTCCATGTATGGAGTGATGCTGATGCTGTTCTAATGGAGGACAGACACTAAGTAAGGCTCTCAAGACACGACTGAAGACTGGAGGAGCTGTAGTCAGATCAAAAGGGAAGAGCAAAAAAGTGAGAATGCCCTTGGTCGCAGACAAATCTGAGATACTGCCGGCTCTCTGGATGAATTTCAATGTGCAGATACGCGTCCTGAAGATCCAGAGAAGCAAGGAATTCTCCGGGGGACAAGGCAGCGATCACCATCCGTAGGGACTCCTGGCGATAATGCGTCTCAACCACAAAGGAAATGAGGTCCTTTAGGTCCAAAACTGGGAGACAGCCGCTGTCCTTTTTGTAAACCACAAACCGGTTTGAGGAAAAACCCAAACCCCTCTCCTGAATGGGAGCCGGTTTCAGAACCTCCCTGCAAAGGTAAAAAAAAAACGTTATCCCTCTACCTGCAAAAACCCAGGGACCCTCCACGGGGTCCTCTACACCCACAGCGACGTGGGGACCTGGGTTTGGCGAGACATGCTGAAGGAGGTTTGAAAGCCTTGGGCTTGGAGGAGGACTTAGGTTTCCCTTGTGGTTTGGGCTTGGAGGAGGAAAGTGGAGCTGGGGGAACTGCCTGGTTTGACAGATGTGTCTCAGTCTCGAAACACGACAAGGCCATTAAGTTTAAGGGCGGTAAGGCTATGGAATTCTTTGCCTCGGGATGCTGTGCTTGCAGATAATGTAACTGCATTCAAAAAAGCAATGGATGCCTATCTAGCACAGAACAATATTGACAGTTATGACAGATGGCTTCAAAGCAAATAGGATATTGAGCCGGGGAACTATTTGACACACTCACACACACACCTACATTGGAAATTGCTCCAGAGGGCTTTTTTGTTGCCTTCCTCTGGATCAACAGGGGTGTTATTGGCATGGGCTGGACTTGATGGACGCATGTCTTTTTTCAGCCTTATCTACTATGTTACTATGTTACTATGTTGATAAGCGTCTGCTTCCTGGAAACCATAGGCAGGAGGGTACTCTTACCTCCTGTGGCCTCACTAATCAGATCCTTAAGATCTGGCCCAAGCAAAGAAGTGTCCAGAAGGGGCAAGGAGAGCAATGCTTTCTGAGAATACGTGTCAGCAGACCAGATCTTGAGCCAAAGAGCTCGTCTGGCAACCACAGAGATGGTGGAAACCCTTGCCACCAATTGATGGCATCAAACAAAGCAGCAAAGACCTAATGCTGGGCTTCAGAAAGGTTGGCAAGTACCCGCAACATATCAGGAGTAGGAGCTCACTGAAGAACAGCAAGTGTGAGCTGTTCAGTCCAAACTGCAATGGCCCTATTTACCCTGGCCACAGCAAATGCTGGACGTAGGGAAGTACCAGAGGTGGCAAAAATGGACTTGAAGGAGGCCTTAAGTTTCTCATTAGTCCAGTCTTGAGAGCAGAGGCATCAGCAACTGGCAAAGCAGTGAACGTAGAAGTTAAGTGAACAGGGGCATCCACCTTGGGGGATGAACCCACTGAGCTAGCTCCACATCAGAAAATGGGGTAAAGCTTAGCAAACTTCTCGGAGACAGAAGGCTTTCTGTCGGGAGACTACCACTCATCAGACTAAACCTCTTGAACCAAGGGAATGTGTAGGGTGTTTAATACGGCTCTAATCAGGCCCTCAGCAGAGGGATCAGGGTCAGCAACAAAGGCGAGTCTCCAAAGAACTGAGAGGAGACCACTGCAGAACATTCCTCAGTGTCAGAATCCACCAACGGTTCCTCATAAGAGGAATCTGATAAGTCAGGTACTCCCTGCGGTTTCAGTAGGGAAGATCTGACAGAAGTAGGGGTCTGCCAGGAGCGGAAGACCCCCTGTAACTGGGATGAGGAGAGAGGCTGAGATGTATACTGGACTGGCTCTAGTGCATGGCTGGAGGACCCTGGGGAAGACTCAGGGACAACAGAACATGCTGGTCATAAATAATCTGAGAACTCTCTAGGCAACCCTGATTGAAATGAGGATCAATGCACAAAGGGGGACGCAGAGACCCAGCATACTCAGTCTTAGTCCTAGCCCAAAGCTCCTAAGGAATAGACATTCTCACAGCGTCAAAACGTTCAAGGTAGGACTTATAATGTTAAGTATTTTGCTACTAGCCAGACCTGAAAAGGTACTCACCACTGCAAGCCAAAACATACCCACCAGGGCTGAATTTCTATTCGCCAGGGCTAAATTTTCACTCGCCATTGGTTAGTGGAAATTTTGAGCCCTGGTTCAAGGTATAAGGAAATACCCAAATACAGTGTGTATGATTAAAATTTCACCCCAGAAATCGCTAAAACACATTTATCTGGCAGACGAAGGGTTAATCTGCTGAAGAAAGAAGGCGTGTCCAGGCCCATCATAGGATACTCGTTCAGGAAAGCACGAAATGGCTGCCACGACGGGAGCCAATCAGGAACGAGCGCATGATGCAAGCGCTCATGGGAAATGTAGTTTTCCCAGAAAAAGTACCCCAACAGTGCCCCCCCAACAGACGCTAAACGTTGACCGGATAGCAGAGCAAGGGCAGACAAGTAAAATGAGCCTTCTCTGAAGTCCCTACGTTGAGCGGTTGCAGAGATATGTCCCAAACTGTAAAGTCCCATAGAAGTGAATGGAGCAATGGTGTCTATGCGGTAAAAGCGTGCCTTTAACACAACTTTCGCAAAGTTGCAATTGTAAACTAAATTTGCACCTAACATCACCAAAACATGTCACTAGACCCAAAAAACACTGAACCCAGTAGGGAAAGTGTCCAAAACCCCCCAAATGATGCTAGACCAGAAACCAAAGGGTTAAGTTACCATAGAAACTTGCTCCAAACACCCACACATACAGATAAACCCAATGAATGCAGGAGTGTGCAATAGGAACTCTAAAGGAAAACCCCTGTGTGGAGGGGGAACATGGGACATGTGGACCTCAGCACTCAAAGGGTTGCTCACCTTTCCTGTAGATCTTCTGTCTTCAGATTACCATGTATCAAGAAGCCGCCTCAGTGGGCAACTCCTGGGGAAAGAACTTGCAGCCAAGATTCCCCCACCCCCAAGGGCTTAGGTCCACAAAAGTACCTGGTAAACTGAGCTATCCATGTCTGGGTGATGGGAATTGTCAGTGATGGCAATCTGCCTGTGACAAGCTAAGACTACAGGCCCTGCTGGACAGTGGGGAGAGTGTGGGAGTGAAAGGGTTAACAATACCAGACCCCTGGTTACTGTCACTATTTCTAGCAACCACCAAATTAACCTCTGAAATCCGTCCTGCACGATCACCCCAGTACTACAATTCGCTGCCATCTGGGCATCTTAGGTTACCCCAAACACAACAGAATTACAGTATAAAATCACCTTAATAATCAAACATTTAGACTTAACCCTTTAGTAGTGTGTTCTAACTGAGCTTCCTTTAGAGTAGTGAGTTCATGTTAGAGAACAGAGACAAAAGCTGATTAATTGAACATTTAATCTGAAAAAAGGCTTCACAGTGCTGGTTACAAAAGTACTTCCCAAAGGCTTCCCAAAACATGCAACCCACAGCCAGGGCCAGATTTACATCTCAGGAGCCTGAAGGCACAGGAATCTGAAGCGCCCCTCCACACACACCCATTGGCCATCTCCACTGGACACCTCCTCAACGCTCCTAATCTCCACACTGCCCCCATCATCTGCATACTGCTCTCACATTGCCCCCCATCAGCTCCATATTTCCCCATCAGCTCCAACTTGCCCCCCATCAGCTCCATGTTGCCCTCTCATTGCCCCTATCATCTTCACATTGCCCTATCAGCTCCATATTGCCCCCATCAGTTACAACTTGCCCCTCATCAGCTCCATATTGCCCTCACATTGCCCCCCATCAGCTTCATATTGCCCCCATCAGCTCCAACTTGCCCCCATCAGCTCCATATTGCCCTCACATTGCCCGTATCTCCACATTGCCCCAATCAGAAACAACTTGCCCCCCATCAACTACAACTTGCCCCCATCAGCTCCATATTGCCCTCTCACTGCCCGTATCATCTTCACATTGCCCCCATCAGCTCCATATTGCACCCATCAGTTACAACTTGCCCCCATCAGCTCCATACTGCCCTCAAATTGCCCCCATCAGCTCAATATTGCCCCCATCAGCTCCAACTTGCCCCCATCACCTCCATATTGCCCTCACATTGCCCTTATCTCCACATTACCCCAATCAACTACAACTTGCCCCCATCAGCTCCATATTGCCCTCATATTGCCCTCATCTCCGCATTGACCCCATCAGCTACAACTTGTCCCCCATCAGCTCCATATTGCCCCCATCAGCTCCATATTGCCAGCCATCAGCTCCATATTGCCCTCACATTGCCCACATTAACTCCACTTTGCCCTAACACTGCACCCCATCAGCTCCATATTGCCCTCACACTGCCCCCATCAGCTCCATATTGCCCTCACATTGCCCACATCAGCTCCACTTTGCCCTCTCACTGCCACCAGTCAGCTCCATATTAGCCTCATGTTGCGCCCACCCCCG
This sequence comes from Rhinophrynus dorsalis, assembly GCA_037306005.1. Taxonomy (NCBI): domain Eukaryota; kingdom Metazoa; phylum Chordata; class Amphibia; order Anura; family Rhinophrynidae; genus Rhinophrynus; species Rhinophrynus dorsalis. The sequence goes on from CM074722.1 coordinate 221,879,034, forward strand.
TTTCCTACCTCCTCCCTGGTGGTCAAGCGGCATGGCAGGACAAGTCTGCGCCTCCTTCAGCACAGACCTGTAGCTGCTGGAGCTCCCTCGCGGTCTTCTGTTTAGTAATGCAGAGCGTTGGGAGATCATGTAATCTCCCAGTGCTCTGCATTACTAAAGAGCTCACGAGGGAGCTCAGCAGCTACAGGGCTGTGCCGACGGATGTGCAGACGGTAGACCTGACCAGGTGGGGGTTAGTGCCTGCATTGCCCGCAGCAAGAATAATTTTAAATAAATAAATTAATTTAAAAAAAAAAAAAAAACAACACAAAAACGGGTCCCAATGACAGGCGCCCCTCTGTGGGTGCACATGTAGGCAGATGCCTACTCTGCCTTACGAGAAATCCTGCCCTGCCCACAGCACACCTCTATAATGTTATAATAATCATATTCCTCATATCTGTGTGAATATCTGGATACCAAACATACTGGGTCTAACTGGTTGCAAAGTGGCTATTTTTGTAACTGATAGCAGGAACACCTCCCCCTGGCATGTTTGGTACCCACCAAAAGGGTAAAACCTGGACATTCTGAATATATATTTGTACTGAACCTTTTTACACTATATATACATGTTCTCCCTATTTCAGGTTATTTGGATCTTCCAATATGTTTTATAGTAGCCCCTACATCCTGTTTTGGAGATGTTATCTACTCAGCTAATTTTATGGCCTAGGACTGATGTAGTTTGAATAACATACAGGTCAGCAAACAAACAAACAAATTATACAACCCAGAGGGCCAACTCATGCCTTGGCATGACACCTTCCCCTTAAGATAGTGGACAGAGGGATTCAGCCACAGGCTGATCCATTTGTTCACCATTAACCTCCATTCTCACCTGACAAGATGGGCCATCTGCATTCCCATGTAATCTGCCTTTCTCCCTCTTTGAGCCACAGCATGTCAATGGGAAGGGACCCCCAGTATAAAATATGGTTATCCCAATTTAACCAGTGCCTATCCATGTCAGCACCTGGCTTCTCAGCCCTTCAAGGGAGGGGTCACTGCGCAGAGCGTCCAGGAAATTCGTATTGCCCTCCCCCCACCTGGCTGCACCAGAGAGTACAGCTCCCTCTTGCAGAGAATTGGGGGGTGGGATGAGGTCTACCCCTTTCTCTACCTGCTGGTCAGACAACCTGACCCTGTCATTACCATCCTCCTCATGTTCTACAGCTGCAGCCCTGGCATACTGCTGACATGTTACCACTACTACCATTGGCATACCTCCCTTTCTCCCATTTTTCTCCTGGGAGCACAACCTCTGCTTCTCTGCATTCCCCATCCAGGGAACATTTTACAGAAGGAAAAATCCCATTCCTCCTCCCTCTTACTCCCAGACATCACCGTCTCACAGGATTTAGACACGGGCAAACCAACCCTCACTCCTGGCCCCTCATCCTTAAAGGAGCAGTAAACTTTTTTTTATGAACACACATATTATATAGATCTTTTCCTGCTGAATAAACCAAGGTCACTTCCATCACTGTCAGATGTTTTATTCAAAATTTATAGCAGTTAAAATAACCAGGAAGTGAATTTACTGTGTTTACTTCCTGATAGTTCTAACTGACAGAAAGTGACAGGCAGTTTCTATCACATTATATGGAGAACTATATGTCGCTGACTTTTCTGGCTTTCCTCTCCATTAGAATTTAACAGGAAATCTAATTAGAATTTGACCCCTAGAGGGCACTGCTAATGTAAAAAAACATGGGTTTAATCTGAAATAACTCTGGAAATATAAATCTGTCGGCAGTGGGAGTACCCTTACTTTACTCAATAGGAAAATCCCTACAATATATATTTTATCATAAAAAAAGTTTACTGATCCTTTAATTGTTACTTGGGGCACACCAAACCCTCTCCCTAGCCCTTTTTTATTAGGTTTTGGCATTTGAAACTCATTGTAATCACATTTTACAACACACCCCACCTCACCTTTGGAAGGCACCACTGGTTCAGTTACAGGTAGGCATTTATCTACCCCCTGCTCTCCCTCCCAGCGATCACATTTCACAACATCCCCCAAAGTTTCACACAGTACCTTAGACTGAGCAGGACTTTCAGTTAGCCCTTCCAGTTTGCAATCCATGTTCTCTGGAGCATAGTGCCAGAGAATGCGGCCCAAATCATTCCCCAGGAGAACATTAACAGGGATATCCTCAGAAACCCCACTTCCCGCAAACCTCTGCCCACCCCCCAATCAAGGTACACACATGCCATGGGCACAGCGGGGCGCATACCCCCAATTCCTTTGATGGACACTGTTCTTCGAGGGATCATGTCCTCTGTATTCACCACTTCAGGGCGTACCAAGGTGAATGAAGCCCCCGAATCTCTCAGTCCCATGGTCACCCTGTCACCCACAGTTACACTCTGCAGGTTATCCTCTCTTTTTCCCACAGGCCCACCCACAAGCAAAATGGATGGTGGACCTCCAGTGGCACTCCCACCTCCACGAGCAGGTGGCGGTGGATTCCTAGTGGGACAAGTAACCCTCAGATGCCCAACCTGGTTGCACGGGAAACAACGGCGGGTATGGGGCCCACCAGACACAGCCCCTGTGCTACTGGCAGCTGGTGGTGAGGTCCTCACTGCAGATTTTGTAGATGGTGACTGAACTGTATCCCCTTTCCAGGCTGGAGTATCAGCTGACACTCCACGCCTAGATGCTGGTGCATGGATGTCTGCATTGTCATCTGCCAGTTCTGTGGCATCCCTAGCAGTTTTTGGCTTTCTTTCTAGAATCCATCCTCATACATCAGGGCTCCGTGTATGTAAGAACTGTTCCAGGACCATTAAGTCATTAACTGCTTCACAAGTGGTAGCTTGTAACCCTGTAATCCATTGCTTGTATGCAGTTTCCAGTTGTCCAACATATTGAATGCAGCTGGATGAGACACCCTGCTGCATGCTCCTAAACTTTTTCGTATAGGCGTCAGGGGTTAGGTTAAAAGTTTTTAGCAAGGCAGATTTAATTGTCTCATAATCGTTATCAGTCTCTGGGGGAAAGGACACAAACACATCCAAAGCTTTTTCTTTCGACTGTGGAGTTAAATATCTCCCCCACTGGTCTGAGGGTAGATGATGCTGCCTGCACACCTTTTCAAAAGTTTTCAGGAATACATCCAAATCAGTCCCCTCTGCCAGGGACGGAATATCCTCCTTTCGGAGCCTAGCTGTGCTGGTATCTGATGCAGTGTTGTTTGATGAGGACATAACTGTAAACTGCAGCTTAGCCATTTCCAGCTCATGTCTCCTTTCTGACTCTCTTTCTTGTCTCTGTGCAGCCTCATGTTGAATCATCACTTGCATGGCCTCCTGAGGATTTGAAGCCATCAGTTGTCTGAATAAATCTGTAGAGCAAATGTCCATGACACTTTGAAGGGTGCAAACACTAGGCATTGCAGTATGTAGTGGTCCTGCAGTAGTAGGGTGCTCAGTAACCCTTCCAGTGTCAGTTTCTGACTCAACAGTTTGTCTGTCAGCTTCCACAAGGTCTACAATAAGCGGTTTCTTGCTTTTGCCAAAAGTTGGTAAATCCCTTGCTTGGCACATCAATTCCAGGGTCTCTTTGAGCTGTTTGCGATAAGCCTCCATATTCAGAAATGAGATAGAGAAAGAAAAACAAGAATGGGGAGGGGAGAACTGTTTTGCATGCAGTATGTCTTTTAAATCAGCACTGAGCTCTGTCTTTGGAAATTACACAAAAATGTATGCAATTTTTTTTAGTGCTAAGATCCCCTTACAGGTAAAATCCAGCAAGCACTAAAAATCTCTAAATATATCCCCACGCTGCAAACCAGTTTGTCACAAGCGAAGGCTATAGGCCCTGCTGAGACAGTGGGGAGAGTGTGGCAGTGAAAGGGTTAACAATACCAGACCCCTGGTTACCTGTTACTATTCCTAGCAACCACCAAATTAACCCCTGAAATCCCTCCTGCACTACCCACCCCAGTACTACAATTCGCTGTCACCACCAAGACTTAATATCTGGGCGTCTTAGGTTACCCCAAACACAACAGAATTACAGTATAAAATCTCCTTAATAATCAAACATTTAGACTTAACCCTTTAGTAGCTTGTTCTAACTGAGCTTCCTTCAGAGTAGTGAGTTAATGTTAGAGAACAGAGACAAGAGCTGATTAATTGAATATTTAATCTGAAAAAAGGCTTCACAGTGCTGGTTACAAAAATACAGAAATAAAGGACATACAGAAATAAAGATTATACACTGGCAAAACAGTCCATAAAATAAAATGGGAGAAACACAAGAAATCCTTAAATACAATTACTGATATTTTAAGTCCTTGGGAACTTCTGATGGTATATCCCCCTTCAGATGTTACAAAGAAATTCACTGTTTTTAACCAAAAAAACATATCAAATAGGAGTCCACAGTTGCTTCTAAGAGGCCGGACCCCCTGGGTGTTACCTGGGAAAGTCAGGGGTCTGGCCTGACCGTTTACAGCCCACTCAATCAGACCTGTTAGGGATCTTGCTGCAGAGTTCTACCTGAAAAATAATAAGGCTTCCCAAAACATGCAACCCACAGCACACCTCTATAATGTTATAATAATCATATTCCTCATATCTGTGTGAATATCTGGACACCAAACATGCTGGGTCTAACTGGTTGCAAAGTGGCTAATCTTATAACTCATAGCAGGAACACCTCCCCCTGGCATGTTTGGTACCCACCATAAGGGTAAAACCTGGACATTCTGAATATGTATTTGTATTGAACCTTTTGACACTATATACAGTGAGGGAAAACATTATTTGATCCCCTGCTGATTTTGTACGTTTTCCCACTGACAAAGAAATTATCAGTCTATAATTTTAATGCTAGGTTTATTTGAACAGTGAGAGACAGAATAATAACAAAAAAATCCTGAAAAACACATTTCAAACAAGTTAAATTGATTTGCATTTTACTGAGTGAAATAAGTATTTGACCCCCTATAAATCAGAAAGATTTCTGGCTCCCAGGTGTCTTATACAGGTAACAAGCTGAGATTAGGAGCACTCTCTTAAAGGGCATGCTTCTAATCTTAGATTGTTACCTGTATAAAAGACACATGTCCACAGAAGCAATCAATCAGATTCCAAACCCTCCACCATGGCCAAGACCAAAGAGCTGTCCAAGGATGTCAGGGACTGTAGACCTACACAAGGCTGGAATAATGGGCTACAAGACCATCGCCAAGCAGTTTGGTGAGAAGGTGAGAACACTTGGTGCGATTATTTGCAAATGGAAGAAACACAAAATAACTGTCACTCTCCCTCAGTCTGGGGCTCCATGCAAGAGCTCACCTCGTGGAGTTTCAATGAGAATGAGAATGGTGAGGAATCATCCCACAACTACACGGAAGGATCTTGTCAATGATCTCAAGGCAGCTGGGACTATAGTCAAGAAAACAATTGTTAACACACTATGCCATGAAGGACTGAAATCCTGCAGCGCCTGCTAGGTCCTCCTGCTAAAGAAAGCACATGTACAGGCCCACCTGACGTTTGCCAATGAACATCTGAATGATTCAGAGGAGAACTGGGTGAAAGTATTGTGGTCACATGAGACCAAAATCGAGCTCTCTGGCATCAGCTCAACTCTCAGTGTTTGGAAGAGGAGGAATGTTGCCTATGACCCAAGGAACACCATTCCCACTGTCAAACATGGGGGAGGAAACATTATGCTTTGGGGGTGTTTTTCCTGCTAAGGGGACAGGACAACTTCACCGCATTGGACGGGGATATGTACCGTCAAATCTTGGGTGAGAACCTCCTTCTCTCACCAGGGCATTGAAAATGGGTCGTGGATGGGTATTCCAGCATGACAATGACCCAAAACACACGGCCAAGGCAACAAAGGAGTGGCTCAAGACGAAGCATATTAAGGTCCTGGAGTGGCCTAGCCAGTCTCCAGACCTTAATCCCATAGAAAATCTGTGGAGGGAGCTGGAGGTCCGAGTTGTCACTCGTCAGCCTCAAAACCTCAATGACTTGGAGAGGATCTGCAAAGAGGAGTGGGACAAAATCCCTCCTGAGATGTGTGCAAACCTGGTCGCCAACTACAAGAAACGTCTGACCTCTGATTGCCAACAAGGGTTTTGCCACCAAGTACTAAGTCATGTTTTCCAAAGGGGTCAAATACTTATTTCACTCAGTAAAATGCAAATCAATTAATAACTTTTTTGAAATGTGTTTTTTTCTGGATTTTTTTGTTGTTATTCTGTCTCTCACTGTTCAAATAAACCTACCATTAAAATTATAAACTGATCATTTATTTGTCACTGGGCAAACGTACAAAATCAGCAGGGGATCAAATAATTATTTCCCTCACTGTATACATGTTCTCCCTATTTCAGGTTATTTGGGTGTCCCCTGGATGACCTCCATCAGAGCAGATCTTCCAATACGTTTTATAGTAGCCCTACATCCTGTTCTGGAGATGTTATCTACTCAGCTAATTTTATGGCCTATGACTGGTGCACTTTGAATAACATACAGGTCAGCAAACAAACAAACAAATTATACAACCTAGAGCGCCAGCTCATGCCTTGGCATGACACTGCTTAACTGTGGTATCCCATATCAAACGGAAAAATAATAAACAAGCTAAAACTATAGCAGAACTGTTCTCTTGCCTTGTGTCTTCACCAAAGAACAAATCTTACTGGGGCTGGTTGGCTAGCTGCAGCCAAGTAGGGAAGGTAGGCTCCACCCCTGCATTCACTTCTCAGAATTGTTCCTGCTTACTTAAAGGGGCTGATCGCCTACCCCCAAAGTTACCAGTAGCCTGTATTGGATGACAGAGAAATAAAACTTGTTTGCCAAATCTTTAAACTTCAGTGGAGGTTGATAAACTTGTATCAAGCTTTCTCTAGCTTAAAGTGATAGTAATGTTTCACAAAAACAGCAGCTCCAATTAATCTTCATAGTATTTGAGCCACAGAGAGTGTTATTTCATTACTGTGAGCATTGTAGTTCAAGACTAACTGAATGATAAAGTTTCCCCCTCCTGCCCCTTTTACCTAGTGTAAGCCCCCACTCCACAGATGTGGAATCTAGTCCATAGACCAGACAGCTCACATCAAGGGTCAAAATTCTTACTGTGAGAACAATGAAATTCCTGCCACCCTTGACAGGTTTTTCAGCTTTTTCCCTCATCTTAATTGCAGATTGTCCCTCTCTGCAATCTACCTGGACACTCCCTGCTGCTCTAAGCTGAGCAGTGTTACATCAGTAGAAGGGGCGGGAGGGGGATACTTTATCATTCAATTACTCTTGAACTACAATGCTCACAGTAATGAAATAACACTCTCCAAGGCCCAGTTACTATGAAGATTAATTAGAGCTGCTTTTATTATAAAACATTACTATCCCTTTATGCCTAAAAAGGATATTTTTCATCATTCACAGACATGCTGTCCTTGTGTAATTTATTACAAAAATAGAGACAGTATGAATCCTTTTTATACGAGGAAATCTGTATACAAATTATCTCCAATAAATAAAATTGAAGTGTATTACACATGGGAAAAAGGATAATTTATACCTCTAAAAGTTAAAATAGGATTTTAGTCTTACCTGTTAAATCCTTTTCTCTTAGTCCATACAGGTTACTGGTAACTTTGGGTAGGCACTCTGCCCCTTTAAGTAGGCAGGAACAATTCTGAGAAGTGAGTGCAGGGGTGGAGCCTACCCTCTAACCTTAGTTGCAGCTTCCTGTTTTAACTTCAGTAAGTTTTGGAACCAACTACCACAAGTAGCCAGCAAGGGAACAGAAGACTCCTGTGAGTATGAACCCAAAAGTGGTCCCCCACATTCTGTCGCAGGAGCGCCAAGCATGGTCTCTTGACAGGGTGGGAGACCAGTAACCTGTATAGATTAAGAGAAAAGGATTTAACAGGTAAGACTAAAAACCTATTTTCTCTGTCGTCCAATACAGGTTACTGGTAACTTTGGGATGTCCAACCATTAAGTTCCCCAGGGTGGGAAGAAAGGCAAGGAACAGGCACAGGCCCCAAAAGTCAACAGAACACCAATGAACCTACAGTGCGGCACAAACAACCGAGTGTCATTGGACACTGAACAGGGGTAAAACAGACCCCAGGAACTGATACACAGCACACTGAACTAGGGCCAACTGGGCTCAAAAGTGAAGGAGTATGGAAGGAATAAAGGAGATCCTAGACAGGTAAGGCTGCCTCCAGGACCTTCCTTCCAAAACTGGCATTGGTCGATGCCAGCACATCAACACGGTAGTGTTTGGAAAAGGTGTGTACAGATGACCAAGTGGCCTGCTTGCACAGTTGAACAGCAGAAACCTGATTCTTGTAGGCCCAAAATGCCCCAATGGAGCGAATGGAATGAGGGAAGGATCCACAATCTCCTGATTGATATGGAACTCCGATACAACCTTCGGAAGATATGCTTGTGAAGTGCAAATCTTGTGAAACACCAAAAAATGTGGTCTGCAAGACAAGGTCTGGAGTTACGCAACATGGAAAACAGACACTATTGCCAGAAGAAAAGCCATTTTACACGTCAACAGGCACAGAGGAATAGTAGCCAAAGACTCAAAGGGAGGACGCTGAAGGATGCCCAAAACCAAGTTAAGATCCTACTGAGGAGCAGGGGACATAAACACCGGAAGGGTATGAGCAACACCTTGGAACAATACTTTGACATCAGGAAGAATGGCAATGCTCCTCTGGAAGAAAACAGAGAGAGTAGAAGTCTGAACCTTAAAGGAGCTCAAACTGAGACCCTTATCCTGAAGGAAGGAAAGGACCGTAGGGAGATGAAACTCCTGAGAAAGATCCTATCAGCACACCATGAGAGAAATGTAGACCAGACTCATTGGTAGGATTTGGAGGAACAGACATATGGGTACTAAGCATAGTAGTCACTACAGCAGATGAAAAAACTTTTCTTCCTCAAAGTTGAGGATTCAACCTCCATGCCGCCAAAAACCAGACGATGAACGTCCTCCTTCCACAGCTATCCCGGCAAGAGAAGATCCGGACGAGGAGGAAGTCAGAAGGGGTCCAACGCTGACAGATCAAGAAGCTCTGGGAACCAAGATTGGCAAGGCCAAAACGGAACAATCAGAATGACTGGACAGCGCTCCAAACATAGCTTCCTCATAACCCTGTGCAGCATTGGAAAAGGAGGAAAGATATACACCACAGAAAAGATCCAAGGTATTGAGCGTCCGCAGCTAGAGCTAGTGGTTCCGCCCAGAGACAGCAGAACATTGGAACCTTCCTGCTGTGTCTTGTTGTCATCAGATCGATGCATGGGATACCCATCTTCTGAACTAACAGATTGAACACCTCTGGGTGAAGTTCCCACTCTCTGCTGGCCACTGTATGTCGACTGAGGAAGTCTGCCAAGATGTTGACGACGCCAGGAATATGAACTGCGGAGATGGCAGATAGCCTTGACCTCTAACCAAGCTGCGAGACTTCTTGTGCCGCCTTGCTTGTTAATGTAAGCCAACGCCGTGGTGTTGTCTGACTGGACTCTGACTGGACAGTCCTCCAACTGGAGTGGCCAATGGCGCAGGGATTGAAATAACACCTGAAGTTCCAAGACGTTGATGGGAAGGAGAAATTCTTACTGAGACCACCAGCCCTGAGCATTCAGGTGCCCCAGAACAGCCCCCCATCCTGAGAGGCTGGCGTCCATAGTCACCATCGTCCAGAACATTATCAGGAAGGGCTTGCCCTTCAGGAGATTGTCAGGTTGAGCCACCATGAAAGACTCAACTCTACATATAGTGGGAGAGACAGAGACTCCTCCAGATGATCCAGTTGACCTTTGCATGCCAAGATCAGAAACCTCAGAAGCTTCCTGGCATGAGCTATGGCGAATGGGACTGCTTCTATTGTGGAGATGAACTTCCCCACTAGAGAGGAAAATTTCTTGTCAGGAATCGGATCCAGGCTCAGAACCATAGAGACCTTCTGAGCCAGCTGATGAGCCACCTCTTCTGTGAGAAAGCCCATCCCTCTCTGAATGTCGAAGAGAAGGCCCAGGAAAACCATCTTCTGGGAGGGAACAAGGTCTGACTTGTCCAGGTTGATGATCCACCAGTGAGTGGATAGTATCTGAATGCAGGTCTGAACCTGCTGGTGAAGAAGGTCTGGAGATGAGGCCTTCAGAAGAAGGTCGTCCATGTATGGAGTGACCCTGATGCAATCTCGATGGAGAGCAGAGGCTAAAGCTCCCAGAAATCAATTGAAGACTTGAGGAGCGGTGATCAGGCAGAATGGCAGGGCAGAAAAATGAAAGTGACCCCTGTCACAGGAAAATCTGTCTGCTCCCTGGATGAATGGAGATGTGCAAATACGTATCTTCAAGATCCAGAGATGCTAGGAACTCCCCAGGAGACATGGCCGCAATGGCTCCTGATGATAGTGAGATATGACCACAAATTGGTTGATATGCTTCAAATTCAGAATAGGACGACAATATCTGCCTTCTTGGAGATCCCACAAAGAAGTTGGAATAGAACCCCAACCCTGTCTCCGGAAAAGGGACCGGACCCAAGACCCCATTGTCCAGAAGGGTTTGGATAGCACCCTCAAACAGGCGACTCTTTCCTGCGCCCAGAGGAGAGTGAGAGGAAAGGTGCGGGGAGAAGGAAGAGAGGTAAAAGGAATCTTGTACCCTTCCACCACCACCTGCAAAACCCACGGGTCCACCACAGATTTTTCTCAGATGGAAAGGGAGGGGACCTGGAATTGGAGAGTCATGCTGAAGGTGGTTTGGAAGCCTTGGGACCACTGGAAGCAGAGTACCTTTACCTCCAGTGGCTCCGCTGATGAGATCTTTAAGCTTGGGCCCAAATAGGGAAGAAACTTGAAAAGGCAATGATAATAGAGCCTTTTTTGATGTAGTATCAGCAGACCATATCTTGAGCCAAAGAGCCCGTCTGGCAACCACAGACATAGAAGAAGCCCTGGCAATCATATGGACTGTGTCAAACAGAGCATCAGAGACATAATGTTGCGCTTCAGCAATGCTGGGGACAAGTCTCAGCAGTTCAGAAGTAGAAGCCCCCTGGCGAAAACCAAGGTAAGCTGTGCAGTCCAGATGGCCATGGCCCTATTGATCCACTCAGCGGCAAACGCCAGACATAAAGCAGAACCAGCCGAAGCAAAAATAGCCTTGAGAGAAGTCTCAGGCTTTTTGTCAGTCCAGTCCTTCATAGCAGAAGTATCTGCTACAGGCAAAGCAGTAAATTTGGAAGACCTGGACACGGGCGTCCACCTTGGGTGGATGAAAACCATAGAGCTAATGCTGCTTCAGAAAATGGACAAAGCTTAGAAAATTTCTTAGAGACAGATGGCTTTCTATCTGGAAACTTCCACTCAGAGACCAGACGGTCAAGGGTGGGATTAGGTGTGAAACATGTATAAGGGCGCTGTGGCTCCTGAAACACATCTGAAGGGGTCTGAAGAGGTCTCCTGTACCAAGGGAATATTCAGGGTGGTCAATACAGCCCTGATTAGGCCCTCAGCAGAGGGGAAAGGATCAGCTTCAAAGGGAACCCCAGGAAATAACAGAAAGGAAGTACTGCAGAACAGTTTTCATCCTCATAATCCACCAACAGTTCCTCAGCAGAGGAACCAGATAAATCAGGGACATCCAGCGGTTTAGGCAGGGAAGACCTGATGTAAGCGGGGGCTTGACATGAGTGAAAGACCCCCTGTAGGGTGGATGGAAGGAGTTGTAAGGTAGACCAAAAGGTTCCTGTATTAGCCTTAAACTCCTGCATCCATACTGGCTCTAATGCATGGCTGGAGGTCCCTGCAGGAGATTCAGGGACAGCAGCGCATGTTGGGCAAACATGACCTAAGAATTCTCTAGGTAACCCTTCATGACATAAGGAGAAACGGGTGACACAGGCACCCCAGATTCCTTAGTCTTAGTTCTAACCCCAGTCTCTAGCGGAACAGACATTCTCGCAGAAATCAACTGGTCATAAGTACCCTAAATCACCCAAAAACAGTGTTTAAAAGCGATCAAATAGCACAGAAAACATTATAAACTTATCTGACAATGAAAGGGTTAAGGAGCTGAGGAGAGAAGGAGAGTACAGGCCCTGCATAGGATATTCATTCACATAAAATCACAAAATGGCTGCCGCGACAGGAGCCAATCAGAGATGAGCGTGCGAAACAAGCGCTCATGGGAATTGTAGTTTTTTTGTAAAAAGTACACCAACAGTACCCAAAGCCCCCCAGCATGTTCAGAACATTGGCCGGATAACAGAGTAAGGGCAGACAAGTAAAATGAGCCATCTCTGACCTCGCTGCGATAAGTGGTTGCAGAGATATGTCCCAAACTGTACAGTCCCATTGAAGTGAATGGAGCAATGGGGTCTGTGGGAGTAAGAAAGCGCACCTTAAAGGCGCAGTACACAATTTTGCCAAAAACTGAATGAAAATAAAATTCAGGTTAAAAACATACTAGAACATGTATTTAAACAATATAAACACCAAACCCAGTAGGGAAGCATGCCAAACAAGCAGTGTAAAGGTTAATTTACCACAGAAACTTGCTCCAAACACCCAGGCAGACATACAGATAGACCCAATGAGTGCTAGAGTATGCAATAAGAACTCAGTAATAAAGACCCCTGTGCGGAGGGGTTCCATGGGACATGTGGACCTCGGCACTCAAAGGCTTGCTCACCTTTTTTGCACGACTTCTTTCTTCAGATTACCATATATCAAGAAGAAGGGTGGGAAACTCCTGGGGGAAAGAACCTGCAGCCAAGATTTATCCCCCAGGGCTTAGGTCCACAAATAAGCACCTGGTAAACTTAGCTATCCACATTTGGGTGATGGGAATTGTCAGTGATGGTAATCCGCCTAATGGTGGTATTCCATATCTAGCAGAAAATAATGAAAATCTAAAATTAAAAAGAACTGTTCTCTTGCCTTGTAGCTTGCAACAATGAACAAAACATACTGAAGTTAAAACAGGAAGCTGCAGCTAAGGTTAGAGGGTAGGCTCCACCCCTGCACTCACTTCTCAGAATTGTTCCTGCCTACCTAAAGGGTCAGAGCGCCTATCCAAGTTACCAGTAACCTGTATTGGACAACAGAGAAATGCTGCTTCAAACTCTATTTCATTGTCTGTTTTGAATTGGTATGCAATTGCATTTTAATATTTAAAATTGGGGGGGTTATTTAAAAAAAAAAAAAAAAAAAAAAAAGCAACGTGCAGTGGGGCAAGTAACCATTTTTATGTTGGACGATACAAAATATGTGCAGAATCAGGTATTATATTATCCTTTATTTATATGGCACCAACGTATCCCATAATGCTGTACAACAGGGAATAGATATACAGCACTTTATGAACATACAAACAAAAGGATCAGAGGGGCCCTGCTTGTAAGAGCTTTTATGTAACTGTATTCCACACAACAGCAAGTGCTAGGATTTCTTCCCAAGTTTATCTACAAATAAATCACACTTCTACATGAAGGCAGTTTGCTGATTACATAAGCACTCACCAATGGTGCTCCATCAGATAAGACAGCCTTACCTTTCCTCCTGGACAAAGAAAGCAATAAATCTAAACTCTACAAGGGCAGGCGTGGCAACAAAGCCCCTTATTGCTATTAACACAAAACAGGGTAAAAAATGAAGAGAAAAGGGGATCAAATCGATAATACTGCTCTAATACATTGACCTGGCAATCTGGAATAAGGAGTTAGGTTGAGGAGAAAACAAAAGGGTTTTCTTTACCACTTGACTGTGAAAAAAATCTTATTCTGTTTCTTATGCAACCTATTCTATGGGCCACTTACAGTATACAGGCCCCATTAGCGTGAGGTTAACTCACAAATGTACAACAAACAGGCTTCATGTAATCTATGGATAATCTATCATAAGGAGCCTGCTTCCTGGTCTTCATACAGCAAATCTATAGACATAGTTCCCATACACAATGCTACATGAGAACAGGAAGTCAGCACTAACCTTAGTGCATTATGTGGCTCATGCAAACAAATGTCTCACCCAAGGCAGTTTCTCTGTAGTATGAGCACCTCATAGACAAACGCAATAATTAACGTTGTTAAATTAAATAAAACAATGTTATAGATGATGGGAAAGACCTTCAAGTCCCCTCAAATGGCCAAGGCAACAATTCCCTGATAGCTGCCATGACTGTGGTTCAAGTTGTCCATGTAGGTTGTCAGACTGTGGGCAGGAGTGGACCTGTAGGGTACGGGAGAGCTGACTTCTGTGCAGTTAACACATTCTTACCCTCTACACATTAATTTCCCCAATTTTTTGTCTAAATCTTCAACCTAAACAATGCAGTCATCTGCTTATTCTCTCATCATTCACCATCCTCTGATACAAACCCCCTCCACAGCCTTCCTCCTCTCACATAAATTCTCACACTCCCTCCTATCAAACACACCCTCAGCACAAAGTTTCTTCTCTCAAAAATCTCTACTTTATTTATCCTCCTTTCCCCATCCTGCTATTTCTTCCACTTCCATATTCAGCTACTTCACATATCCTCTTGGCAACTTTATGCACTTAGTTGGCTAACTTTTGTCTCATACATCCAAATTCAAAGTTAGAAACATTCCATTAATCTAAGCAGGGGAGTAACTAAAACTTGCTAGGCCTCTATTAGGACACAGTATGCAAGAAGGTTGTAACCCGCCTGAAACCCAATAGCTGATAACAGATGAACAGAAGCCGTGGTATATAGCTGGAAACAGATGAACACCTGATATGTTCATCTTGGTCAATTGAAGCATAAAGGATTAACTCTGTCTTTAAAATTGGAAGGTTCTACCAATAGTCATAACTCCCCAGGAGTTGAGTCCCCAGACTGGTGTGTATACCAGGTCTTAATTCCACGAACACAGGAAATTACAAACACACAACCTTGATGCAGTATGACTCACAATCCTGAAACACCAACACGGATACCAAGTACAAAACTTGCTTTTCTGGACAAAAATCATCTGCCAGTCATTGACACTTTCCAGATAACTAAGGACAAACGGGAAAATATTTTGGCTGGTGGAATACAGAGATGAACATAATGAAGCAACATGTTGGATAATACAGGATATATAGGATTTGGCTCCTCACAGAGAGGCAACTACTAAGGAGGCAATTCTGTAGAGCAGAGGACAATGTTCACTCCTAAGCTGAAGAGAAATACAGAGTGATCCTCAGACTAAACTGAAATTATATTGAAAGGGTATGATGCAAAGAAAAAGTGTAAGTGGATGAAGGAATGGCCAATTGATTAACTAACTGAAAATGAACCCAAGACACTGGCTGTGAAGAAGGGAATGTTAGTTCAATTTGGGTGTCAGAATCCTGCAACTTTATGCATATTATTTTATTTCCCTGTGTTTTGGGTACCCAAAATTAGATTGTATGCTCTACAGAGAAGGGATTTAACAGTTTACAAAATTCTGTAAGCAGTGCTGAATAGATAGAAATTGGTAGCATGGTAACAGAATTTTTGTGAACTTACCATTAAATCCTTTTTCTTAGTCCACGTGGAATACAAGAACCATGGGGGTTAAGCTTTCCTCCCTCAGAGGGCAGGGAACTTGAAAAGAGGATTTTAGTCTTACCTGTTAAATCCATTTCTCTTAGTCCATACAGGTTACTGGTAACTTTAGGTAGGCGATCCACCCCTTTAAGTAAGCAGGAACAATTCTAGAATTGTATGCAGGAGGTGAAGCCTACCTTCCCTCCTTGGCTGCAGCTAGCCAACCAGCTCCAGAAAGATTTGAGACACTAACTACTGACTAGATAGTGAAGGGAAAGAAGACTTCTGTGAGCATGACTCCGAAGGACCTCCACGGTCTGTCACAGGAGAGCCAGTATCCTGCATGGACTAAGAGAAAAGGATTTAACAGATAAAACTAAAATCCTCTGTTGCACAATACAGGTTACTGGTAACTTTGGGATGTCCAACCACTAAGCTGCCCAGAGCGGGAAGAAAGGCAAGGACAAGGTGCAAGACCCCCAGAGTAACCAGAGCAGATATGAACCATCAGATCAGAGATAGCCCAACAACAATGAAGTGTCAACAGACATGAACTGGGGTAACAACACCCCAAACTGTTACACAGCACACTGAACTAGAGCCAACAGGGCTCAAAATTGAAGGAAGCATCAAGAACCGAAGATCATCCTAGACAGGCAAGACTGCCTCCAGGATCTTAATCCCAAAGCTGGCATCACCCGATGCCAGCACATCAACACGGTAGTGCTTCGAAAAAGTGGCAGCCTTACACAACTGATCAGCAGAGTCTTGATTCTTGTAAGCCCAAGAGGCCCCAATAGGTCGTGTAGAATGAGCCGTGATCCTGAAGGGGGCAGGCTTCTTCCTCCGCTCATAAGCCTTACGATTATTGGACTTGATCCAAGAAGCAATAGTCACCTTGGATGCAGGTCTTCCTGCCCTAGGACCCTCAGGAATGACTAACAACGCTTCTGATTGATAGACTCAGTGCAATGCACATAAAACTTGAGAAAACGCACGGCGGCTAACAAGTGGAGATCCCTCTCCTTGTCAGAGGTGGGGTCAGGGCAGAAAGAAGGCACCACTATCTCCTGATTGATGTGGAACTCCAAAACCACCTTCGGGAGAAACTCCTGAGGGGTGCAAAGCACCGCCATGTCCTTGTAAAACACCAAATAGGGTGGTTTACAGGACAGAGCATGCAACTCCGCAACACGACAGACAGACACAATTGCCAGGAGAAAAGCCATTTTCCACGTCAACAGGTATAGAGGAATAGTAGCCAAAGACTCAAAGGGAGGGCACTGAAGAACTCCCAAAACCAAGTTAAGATCCCACGGAGGAGCAGGAATCTTGAAGGCAGGACGAGTATGAGCAATGCCCAGGAAGAAAACCTTGACATCAGGAAGGATGGCAATGCACCTCTGAAAGAAAAAAAAAAAGAGAGCAGACTTCTGAACTTTAAGGGAACTCAAACTGAGGCCCTTATCCACACTGTTCTGCAAAAAAGCCAGGACCATAGGCAGATCAAATTCCTGAGACAGGTCCCTGTCAGCACCAAGATAAAAAGGTCGACCAGACACGATGACGGATCTTGGAAGAAACAGGTTTGCGGGCACTGAGCATAGTAGCCACCACACCAGAAGAAAAGCCTTTCTTCCTCAATATTGAGGATTCAATTTCCAAGCCATCAAGGCTAGACGATGAACATCCTCCTTCCACAGGTATCCCTGTAGAAGAAGATCCGGACAGAAAGTGAGCCGGAATGGCTCCGCCACTGACAGATCCAGAAGCTCCGGAAACCATGCCTGGCGAGTTCAGTACGGAGCAATCAGAATGACTGGACAATGCTCCAGTCGTAGTTTCCGTAACACCCTGTGCAACATGGGGAGGGGAGGAAAGATGTAGGCCAGAGGAAATAACCAAGCAATGGACATTGCATCCACCGCCAGAGCTAGAGGGTCCTTCCATGGAGAGCAGAACCTCTGAACCTTCTTGTTGTGTCTTGTCGCCATCAGGTCAATGTAAAGAAGACCCAATTTCTGAACAATGAGGGTGAACACCTCTGGATGCAGCTCCCACTCTCTGCTGTCCACTGCGAGTCGACTGAGGAAGTCCACCATGACGTTGTCTACGCCAGGAATGTGCACTGTGGATATGGCAGGAACATGTTCTTCTGCAAGGGACAAAATAGCCTTGACCTCTAACCAAGAGGCGAGACTTCTTGTTCCGCCCTGCTGAGCTGTACAGTGACGAAGGGCATGAAATATCACCCAAAGCTCCAACACGTTGATGGGAAGGAGAGATTCCTCCAGAGGCCACCGACCCTGAGCCCTCAGGTGACCCAGGACTGCTCCCCATCCGGAGAGGCTGGCATCAGTCGTCACCGTGGTCCAGAAGGAAACTAGGAAAGACTTGCCCTTCAGTAGATTGAAGAGGTCGAGCCACCAGGACAAACTCCGTTCCACATGAAGAGGAAGTGACACCAACGTCTTCAGATGGTCCGGCTGACCCCTGAAATGTGCAAGTACGCATCCTGAAGATCCAGAGATGCAAGGAATTCCCCCGGGGACATGGCAGCAATCACGATCCTTCGAGACTTCTGGTGATAATGAGTCCGGGTCACAAAGGAATTGAGATCCTTTAAATCCAAAATGGGACGACAACCACCGTCCTTCTTGGAGACCACAAAGAGGTTTGAGGAAAAAACCCATACCTCTGTCCTGAACTGGAACCGGCTCCAGAAGGTCCTTGTCCAGAAGAGCCTGAACAGCGCTGTTGTACAGAAGGCGTTTCTCTGTACCCTGAGGCGTATGAGAAGGAAGAAAGCAAAAGGGAGGAAAAGAGACAAAAGGGATCCTGTACCCTTCCGTCACTACCTGCAAAACCCATGGGTCCGTCACTGAATTCTTCCAAATGCTGTGATAGTGATGCAGATGACCACCCACAGCAGAGTGAGGACCCAGGTTCGGTGAGTCATGCTGAAGAAGGCTTGGAAGAGACCTTGGGCTTCTATTGCAGTTTGGGTTTGGAGGAGGTAAGCGGAGCTGAGGGAACCGTCTGGTTCACCGGACGTGTCTCATTCTGAAAGGAACGAAAATAGCAGTTACGCTTAAGCGGTGTTTTCCTCCTAGGAACGAAGGGTAGAAGTGTACTCTTACCCCCTGTAGCTTCACTGATCAGATCCTTGAGATCTGGCCCAAACAAAGAAGTGTCTTGAAAAGGCAAGAAGAGCAATGCTTTCTTAGAAGCAGTATCAGCAGATCAGATCTTGAGCCAAAGAGCCCGTCTGGCAACCACAGACATGGTGGAAACCCTAGCCACCAAACAGATGGCATCAAATTGGGCAGCAGAAACATAGAGCTGTGCCCCAGAAATGTTGGCAAGGAGGCGCAACTTATCCGAAGTAGGAGCATCCTGATGGACAGCAAGAGTGAGCTGTTCAGTCCAGACCACAATGGCCCGATTCACCCATGCTGCTGTGAATGCTAGACGCATAGCAGAACCAGCAGTGGCAAAGATGGATTTGTCAGTCCAGTCCTTTAGAGCAGACGCATCAGACACTGGCAAAGTAGTAGACTTGGATAGCCTGGAGATAGGAGCATCCACTTCAGGAGGATGAACTCACTGAGCAATCGCAGCCTCAGAAAAGGGATAAAGCTTAGCAAATTTCTTGGAGACAGAAGGTTTCCTGTTCGGAGACTTCCACTCTTCGGACACAAGGAGGTCAAGAGTGGGGTTAGGTGGAAAACAAGTAAGGGGCTTTTTAGGCACCTGAAAGACATCAGAAGTGTCAGAAGGAACCTCCTGCACTAAGGTATGTTTAGGGTATTTAAAACAGCCCTGATAAGGCCCTCGGCCGAGGGTTCAGGATCAGCCTCAAAAGGGTCCCCAAAAAACTGAGAGGAGCCCACCGCAGAACATTCCTCAACATCTGAATCCACCAACCTCAGAGGAATCTGACACGTCAGGTACACCCTGCGGCTTTGGCAGGGAAGACTTGACAAAGGAGGGGGTCTGCCAAGAATGAAAGACCCAGTGTAACTGGGATGGAAAGAGTTGCAAAGTAGACCTAAGGTCCCTGGTAGCAGCCTTGAACTCTTGCACCCAAACTGGCTCTAATGCATGGCTGGAGGTCCCTGATAGACTCTCAGGGACATCAGAACATGCTGGGCATAAAGGACCTAAGAATTCTCTAGGTAACCCTGAATGACAGGAAGAGCAATGCGCAACAGATGATACAGAGACCCCAGCCTCCTTTGTCTTAGGTATGGCCCCAAGCTCCAACGGTATAGACATTCTCACAGTGTCAATAACCTTACTGTATAGAAATCACCCAATTACAGTGTGTATGATTAAAGTTTCACACCAGTAATCGCTAAAATAGACTTATCTGGCAGGCGAAGGGTTAATCGGCAGAGGAGAGAAGGCGTCTCCAAGCCCTGCGTAGGATACTCATTCTGGAAAGAGCATAAAATGGCTACCGAGGTGGGAGCCAATCAAAAATAAGCGCGCAAAACAAGCACTCATGGGAAATGTAGTTTTCCCAGAAAAGTACCCCAAACAGTGCCCAAAGCCCCCTGAGCCCCCCAACACACTAGAAACATGAACCGTGTGATAGAGCAAGGGCAGACAAGTAAAATGAGCCATCTCTGAAGTCGCTAGGTTAAAAGGTTGCAGAGATATGTCCCAAACTCTACAGTCCCATAGGAGTGAATGGCGCTTATGTGGTAAAGTGTGCAAACTCAAATTTTACAAAAATTAAGGTGTAATATTAAAAGACATGAAACATCACTAAAACATGTTAGGATACTCAAAAAACACTGAACCAGTAGGAAAAGTGTCAGAAACCCCACCCCAAATGAATGCCAAACCAGCAGCTAAAGGGTTAAATACCACATACACCTGCTCCAAACACCCAATAGACATACGGATAGACCCAATGAGTGCAGAAGTGTGCAATAGGAACGACAAATGAAAAACCCCTGTGCGGAGGGGCACTGTGGGACATGTGGACCTGCAGCACTCAAATGGTTGCTCACCTTTCCTGCAGATCTTCTGTCTTCAGATTACCATGTTTAAAGAAGAAGGGGCAGTGCTCCAGCTTACATGCAGAAAGCCTCCATCATCAGAGGAGGCTGAATCTAGGTAGGGGAGCAGAGGAAGAGTGACAGACTGTGGTACAAATCTGGTAACAGCAGTCTGTCCGGAAGTATGGCACCGGGCTATCTTTATTCGTTTATTTTCGGCAAACTAATGATTTTATTAAAAAAAGAAAACGTTATGACATCTAGTCGCTACATTAACTATTTAGACCAACATGTATAGTGGTGTTAGATCCCCTTTAAATGTAACATGAGGAACAAAGGATTAATAGGGAAACCTCTGGCACCCTGGAAGTCTAAGACTTGACCATATCACTCTCACATACAGTAGACAGAAGACCACCACAGAAAGAATACAGGACAGAAATGTAATAGAAACCATGTACCTGTCTGAAGGGGATAAAGCACAATACCAGGAGGGAGAAACCAAACTCATGTTTCTTACATTGCAGGAAGAGAGGAAGCAGTGTAAGAATAGAAAATCCTCTCCCCACTATCTAAAGCCAGGAAACCAGTCATTTTGGGATATATAGTTCCATTTTACCTCCAAATATAAAACAGTGAGATGGCTCTCCAGCTATCAAGTTTAATCGCTGCCCTGAAGTGCACATGTGTGTGTGTGTGTGTGTGTCAAGAAAGGGTAGAAAAATAAGCACCGTTTTGCCCACCGGAATCCACCCAGTGCAGCAGAAATCACAACGCTGCTGTTTGTGCCCTATCCAATATGGCCACTGTATGTGCCTGTTTCTTAAGAAGACCATGAACCCATAACAAAGACTTACTAAAATGAGGTAAAATTTAGCAAAGTCTAGAAATAAATAATCTCAGGAGAGGAGGAGGAGAGGAATAGAACAGACAGAAAGGAAGAGCAGATATCTACAATTTTACCACAGACAATGCAAATGTGGCTGCTAGGCAGATAGAGAGCCACATACTCATGGGAACTGTGCACTCTTAATACCGGAGACATTGGAATTATCTTAAGTCTTCAGAATTCTATATGCATAAATAAGTCTGGCTAGGGCAAGAAGAGGAGAAAGGCTGATGCATAGCCATCCTCAAGCAGACCAAGGGCATACAACAGTCTGCACTCTAGTTCACACCAACAAGAAGCCCAGAGATATGAGCCTGCCTAATGGTAGGTTTACACAACCCCAACCTCTAGAAAAAAACAAAAGAGAAAGCTAACTAAGAAAGACTCTTTAGCTGCTCCATGTACTTTTAGGTCACTATTTAAAGGGATAGCAATACTTAAGATGTAAAAAAATATATATGTTGTAGGGTTTATGTCCCCAAATAAAACAAGTGTACTCCCACTGCTGAGAGATATTTCATTGAAAAATTATAACAGCTCAAACCTGAATTTTTTAGGTGCAATATCACAGTGGCCTGAAAATTTACAGTGGCGCTGTTGCTACACCATCCTATGGAGCTTTATGGTCTAGAGACCAGAGCAGTCCATAGGATGGTGTAGCAACAGCGCCACTGTAAATTTTCAGGCCACTGTGATATTGCACCTAAAAAATTCAGGTTTGAGCTGTTATAATTTTTTAATAAAGTATATCTCAGCAGTGGGAGCATCCTTTTTTTACTCAGGGGGATAAACCCTACAACATATATATTTTTTTACATTTTAAGTATTACTATCACTTTAAAACTGAGCTAGATTGGTGAGGGGTAAAGTGGAAGAGGGAGGGAGTCTCCTCCTACAGAGAGCCACTGAAGGCAAGTGTCCGAACTGCACCGAAGAGAAAAATATGTAAAAATATGTAAGATCCTGAAAGACTTTCCAATATTTTGGCAAGGCATTAATGATAAAAATATAACAGATTTAAATGGGAATCATTCTAAGGAATAAAAGTCCCATATAAATCAATGGGAATTTCTATCTGAGCCCTTATGTGCAGCTGATTTGCCTCCAAATTGCACCTGTTTAGCTTCCTCAATAAGACCCAGGGTGAAGTGGCTGAATTATACTGATGTGACTGGCAGAGGACAACTAAACATTTCCCAAATTCCTAATTTACATTGGTCTTTTAACCACCTGAATGCACAAGATTTTTCTAATGGATTGTGAAGCAATCCTTTTGCAACTGCATTAACATTCAGTGGGTTAAGAGCCCCATTTAAATGAACTGGACTATACATTTCCCCTATGTAGCACAGTTGGTTTATTATCCTCCTGACCATGGCACTGTACATTGCTCTTATTTCCTTACCTCAGTGCAGAATGGGGTGAGCTGTGGGTGCACGACTGGTTGAACATATGTATGAAACGTGGATTCAATCTCCATTGTTCTGCCATTTAGCTTCAGAATGGGGAATTCAATGATTTCCTAAGATCAAAAAAGAAAATAATTACATTTCATAGCCACATAATACAAGGCACTTTGCAAAGCAATGCGAAGGGCCACACCCATGGCACTTAAAAGACCACATGCAAAATACTGTGGAGAAATTCTAGAGCAAATCAATTGCACCACGTGACAAGTAGACATTCCCATTTATTTAAATGGGCCTGTTAAATCCCTGAATGTTAGAGAGGGACTAACGCATTGCTTCACAATGTGTTGGAGACCAATTAAACTTTCAAGTTGTTAAAGGGGAACTTTCACCTCTAAGCATTTGTTTAACCCCTTAAAGGACCAGCGCGATCCCGTGCAGCCGGCACTTGCGGACCACGGGGCATTTTTTTTTTTGTTAGCGCTTCCGGTTCAGGACTTCCGGAGCAGAGTGCAGCCGCGACGGGAGCCCTGAACTCCATGCCATGCCAGGACCGTCATTGGTCCTTAAGTGCCGGACCGCCGTGACGGTCCTGGCACGGCAATGGTCCTTAAGGGGTTAAACTATTACATTTTGTATTTGGATCCGTGTTTTTTCTCTCTCTACTTACAGACGTTCTAATATATTTGATCTGTAACGTACACTTGATGCTGGGAACTTCCACATTCTGCGGCAAAGTAACTTTGGCACAGAGGCACAGGACTTCCCAGTCCTTTAATTCTCCTCCCAGCTCTCCCAGGGAGCTCATCACGCTTCTCTTATACGTGTGTTCACCTGGTTTATCGTTACAGCAAGTTCCGTTTATCATTATTCTTGAGCTTGCACCGCTGTGCTGAAATTACACTGTGTCGCAGAATGCGGAAGTGCCCAGAATCAAGGGTACATTAAAGATCAAATATATTAGAAAGTATGTAAGTAGAGAAAAAATAAAAAAATGCGGATACAACAACAATTTTAATAGTTTAAGCAAATGCGAAAAAGAATTTTAGAGGTGAAAATTCCCCTCTAAAATCCCAGTTCAAACCAGTGGAAAGTTTTTGAAATTTTATACGTGCTTACCCTGCCAGTAGTTTATCTAGAAATTTTCATTTTTATTTATTTTCTTTTTGTACATATGGCAAAAAAAAAAAAAATAAGTAAATAAATAATTGCATTTTGGTACACTGCCATGAAAGTTAACTGCTTTGCTTTAATCAGTTCATTCAACATAGTGCAAATTAACTCTGACTTCGGGGGCTGGGCTGGTTGTTTAAGAAAACTGCACTAAAAGTGTTATGAAAGCATAGTGTACTGCAAATAAATAACAATAATATATATAATTTGGAGACATTTCTTTTATTGCATTACATATAAATATCTTTATGACATAATTATCTTTTTCAGTGACAGCAACTTGGGGAAAGTCTAACCTGATGGACAGACATATTTTCAGCATTATTGCTATCCATCTCCATCTATACAGATCTGATTCCTGTAGGTAACAAACTTTCTTGTTATATAGATGGAATTAATCTTATAAAAGGTTTTTCAGAACAAATTCAGCTTTTTCATGATGCCTCATGTAAAACTAGCTATAATTTCATGAATATAAAAATGTTTTGAGAATATCATACACTATATATCAAAAAGTTATGTTAATTGTGAATGTTTCAATTATTTTTAAAAGCTCTGAGTGCCCCAAATACAATAAACACCGGATGTGCAATAGGTTTAATGACATACATGGCATGCAAAATCCCCTAATAAAAGGAACACATAAGGGCATTTCCAACTTTATGAACCAAAATGCATATTCCAATGGTTACATAGTAAAACTACACAAAAACAGCTCAGAAAGTATATGATAGCATACATTTCCTGAAAGTAGACAAATATGAAAGATAAAGCAGGGAACCTTTCTTAAAGCGGAACTGTCACATTCGACCAATCCCCCCAATATATGTTTAAGGCCAACAAAGATTAGTAACTAAGATATTGAATTTTTATCACTTAACCCCCCACAGGCTTAGAATTTACACAATCATGATTGGCAGCCTCTCCCTCTGAAGATCTGTCTATACTTTCCAGTAAGTATGCCCCTCATCTCACAGGCAGGCTTTTGATGCTCTTGGTAGCATGCTCCCCGGTGTTGCCGGTATTGGAGCCACGTGCTACATATGGATCAAAGCGTCCTGCACTTTGTTCTCAGTGCATA
Organism: Rhinophrynus dorsalis; assembly: GCA_037306005.1. Taxonomy (NCBI): domain Eukaryota; kingdom Metazoa; phylum Chordata; class Amphibia; order Anura; family Rhinophrynidae; genus Rhinophrynus; species Rhinophrynus dorsalis. The sequence goes on from CM074722.1 coordinate 221,904,198, forward strand.
CATTATTTTGGCACAATTAAATGCTGCTCGGTTAGCAGCCGAAGTCCAAGGGAGGGGTAGGAAGAGTGGTGGTTTTTCCTTGGGACAGACTGCAGAACACTGAGGATTTCAGCTGGGAAATCTTTAAAATAAGGTTTCAAAAATCTACATTTAAATCAAAAGTTTACTGTAAAACATCTTAAACAAGCTTAGAATAAAACAAAAAGGTATTAAATACAATATGTATGTGTGTGCAAATGTATGTCCTTCCCTGGGGCCCCAAATTGGTAACACCATAGAACAGAACTTTAATTTACATTTTCATAAGGATAATCAAAATGCACCTAACAATTTCAAAATGATGAAGCTTCTGTCTATTAAATGGAGCTAGAAGAGAAGGAAGTTCTGGTTAATGTGAAACTCGGAAACAACCTAACGGAGAAACCCTATATGAGTTATCAAATCCACCCTATCGGAATGAAACATCAGAAAAAGAGGGGTGTTTACAGAACAAGGCCAAACAGACACAACTGCCACTAAGAAGGCGGTTTTAAGAGTCAAAAGCTGAAAAGAAACAGAAGACAAAGTGAGCCTTCTGAAGCACGCCCAGGACAAAGTCCAAGTCCCATGAAGAAGCCACCACCTGCAGAAAGGTCTGCACATCCAGTAATAAGGCATCTGAAAAGGTACAAATGAAGAAATAAGAGGATTTCAGTCTTACCTGTTAAATCCTTTTCTCTTAGTCCATATAGCTTACAGGTAACTCTGGGAAGGCAATCGCCCCTTTAAGTAGGCAGGAACAATTCTTGGAAAGAAAGCAGGGTGGAGTCTTTCTTCCTTCCATAGATAGTCACCAGTCAAACCCCTCCAGTTAGATTTGAGACACTAACCTGTTGAACTAGGTAGCAAGAAGGAAAAAGAAGACTCCTGTGAGCATGGACCTGAAGGAACTCCCCCGTTCAGTCACAGGATAACCAAGAATGGTCCCTTGACAGGGTGGGAGACCTGTAAGCTATATGGGCTAAGATAAAAAGATTTAACAGGTAAGACTAAAATCCTCTTTTATCTGTCACCCAATATAGCTACAGATAACTCTGGGATGTACAAACATTGAGTTTCCCAGTGGTGGGAAATAAGGCAAGGACCAGATGCCGGTCCTCCAAGTTAAAAGAGCTCATATGGACTAAAAGCCCGTAACAAACGAAGTGTCAATGGACACTGAACTGGAACACAGCACACTAGTAATTGTAACACAGCACACATAACAAGAGCCAACAGGGCTCAACAGTCTGTCACAGTACCTTGTAGCAACGCTGCTTCAATCGATGCTCACAATGACGTTCCAGCGTCATTTCCATGAGCAGCTGGATGCATCAATACTAAATGCGTCATCTGCAGGCGCGAGGCTTCAGCATGCTGCAGGCCTCTGTTTTAAGTGTTTGAGGCCTGTAGTCTCCTCCTGCCTTCTCCCTCCCTCTGAGCTGTTCCTCCTACCTACTTCCTGAGGAGGGGTTTAAAGGGCAGACTGAGTCCTGACTCAATTACCCTTACATTGTTGTTCTGAGAAGTTCATTTATTTGGTATTCCCGATTCCTGTGTATGATCCGGCTTGTCTGTCCATCCATTCTGGTTTTGACCTGTGGCTCTGTCTGACCATTCTCCTTGTGTGTTTTGATTTGGTTTAGACATCCTTTCTGGTGCAAACCTGTGGCTCTGGCTGACTACCTGCTCCTTGTATGACCTGGCTTGTCTGACTAACCACTCTGGTGATGACCTGGGGCTCTGTTCACTGCGCATCCAGCATACCAATGCTTCAGTGGATATCCTATCTGGTACAAACATGTGGCTCTGGCTTACTACCTGCTCTGCGTATGACCTGGCTTGTCTGACTATCCTATATGGTGCTTACTAGAGGACTGTCTGTTCGCTCCGTGTTGGTTCCGTTCCACAGACATCCTTCCTAGTACTGACCTGGGGCTCTATCAGTCTCCTAGCTATTGACTGCAGGCGTGAGTCAGTAGTATCTGTGGTTGAGTACGATACTGAGACTCCTCTCCTAGACTGACTGCAGGCTGAGTCAGAGCTACCTCTGGGTGTTACCTTTTACCACGAGACTTCAATGGGCTAAGGCCTAGTCTCTGACAGTGTGGGAGATTTACTGGAAGACTGCTATTTCTGATACAGTGCTTGCCTCTTTGATCACCCTCTGTGTGTTATTTGCATTACTGTTTATATATTTCTAATAAAGGTGATCTTAACTATACCATCTGACTCCTTGTATTGCTTGTCAACCTTAACACAGTCAAAGATCACAAAAACACAGGAAATAAAGACCTAGACAGGCAGAACTGTCTCCAGGACTTTCCTGTCAAAGCTGGCTTCAGCTGAAGCCAGAACATCAACACGGTAGTGTTTAGCAAAGGTGTGCACAGATGACCAAGTGGCTGCATTGGACAGCTGAACAGCCGAGGCCAGGTTCTTATAGGCCAAAACAGACCTGGTGGAATGAGCTGTGACATGAAAAGGAGCAGGTTTCTTCCTATGTTCATAGGCCTTACGAATGGTAGACTTGATCCATGATGAAATAGTCACCTTACATGCAGCCTTACCAGCCCTAGGACCCTCAGGGATGACAAAAAGTGCATTAGTCTGGCGAACAGACTCAGTGCAGTGCACATAGAACTTAAGGCAATGTACCACATCCAACAAGTGGAGATCACTCTCCTTGTCAGATTTAGGGTCAGGACAAAATGAAGGCACAAAAGTCTCCTGGAATTCAGAGACCACCTTAGGAAGAAATTTCTGGGAGGTGTGAAGAACCTCCTTCTCCTTGTGAAATGCCAGGAAAGGAGGTTTGCAGGACAAGGCCTGCAGTTCAGAGACTCTGCAAACAGAGTTGATTGCCAAGAGGAAAGCCATCCTCCAAGTAAGGAGATGAAGAGGAATGGTAGCCAAGGACTCAAAAGGAGGCAGCTTCAAGACTCCCAATACCAGATTAAGGTCCCACTGAGGAGTGGGAGTAATACTTAAAATGTAAAAAAATATATATATGTTGTAGGGTTTATCCCCCTGAGTAAAGCAAGGGTACTCGCACAGCTGAAAGGTGTTTTATTCAAAAGGTATTATAGCTCAAAGTTGAATATTTTAGGTGCATAAATCTCCATAGGATGGTGTAGCAACAGCGCCACTCTACAATTTCAGGCCACTGTGATATTGCACCTACAAAATTCAACTTTGAGCTGTAATAACTTTTGAATAAAACACCTTTCAGCAGTGGGAGTACCCTTGTTTTACTCAAGGGGATAAACCCTACAACATATTTTTTTTTACATTTTAAGTATTACTATCCCTCTAAAGGCAGGGAAGGAATGAGCGACTTACTGAAAAAAGACAGAGAGAGCAGATGTTTGAACCTTCAAAAGAACTCAAGCTAAGGCCCTTGTTCACTCCATCCTGTAAAAAGGACAGGACAGTGGACAGATCAAACTCTTGTGAGGACAGATCCCTGTCCACAGACTAAGAGTGGAAGACAGACCAAATCTATTGGTAGGTTTTAGTGGAAACAGGTGTCACGTCTCTTGCTACCTTACCCCTTGAGGCTTGCAGCTTGCCTCTCACGTGGCGACTTGCTTACTTACTCATTCCTCTTGCTGCTCCGGGTACTGTCCTCTTAGGGTTTACTCTTACGGAGCAGCTATTCACTTCTGGGTTCGGCCATGTCATGTGCCGATGACGTCATTTTCCAGCGCCTATATACAGGTGTGTTCTCTGGAGTACCAGTGCACTCACAGTGTTCCTGTATTTCTGGGTTCCAGTCCTAGTGTTCTTTCAGTCTAGTCTTGACCCCAGTCCTGATACCTATGTACCATACCGGCTTGCCTGACTACTCTGCTGCCTTGTCCTTCTGTCTAGTCCTGTTACTGGTGGCTGACCGGCTACTCCAGACTTCGTACCGTCTCGCCCGTGCTCGTGTCAGCGGATCGGCTACCTCCTTCAGATTGCCTCCCTGTGTTGGGCCTCGCTGGGGTGTACTGTTTCTGTGTATTGAGGCCTAGCTCCGAACTCCAGCAACACACCCTAGTACTCCCTTCCCTGCAGGTCTTCACCTGCACCGCTGTGTTTGTGCAACAGGCTTTCGAGCCTGAATCAGAGGCTGCAACCACAGGAGAGAAACCCTTCTTCCTCCAAATTGAGGATTCAACCACCAAGTTTCACGTTCTCCTTCCACAGAGAGCCCTGCAGGAGGAGATCCGTTCTGCATGGAAGCTGAAACAGTTTGCACACAGGTTCAATAGCTCTGGGAACCAAGGTTGCAGGGGATAGTACGGAGCAACTAGAATGACCTCTCCCTCCATAGCTTCTGCAGCACCCTGGGAAGCAAGGGAAGAGTAAGAAAAATGTAGGCTAGAGGAAACTGCCAAGGGATAGACAGAGCATCCTTCCAGCAGAAGCAAAATGTCACAACCTTCCTGTTGTCTCTGGTCGCCATCAGGTCGATCCAGGGGAGTACCCATCTCTGGACAATGAAGTCGAACACCTCCTGGTAAAGCTTCCATTCTCTGTTATCCACTGTGTGTGGACTTTGTCGACACCTGGAATACATACTGCGGAAATGGCAGGAACATGTTCTTCGGCCCAGGTTAAAATAGCCTTGACCTCCAACCAAGCTGCGAGACTTCTGGTGCTACCCTGGTTGCTGATGTAAGCCACTGCCGTGGTGTTGTCTGACTGGACGCAAACCGGACAGCCTTCAAGATGAGACGACCAGTACCTCAGAGTATGGAATATCGCCCAGAGTTCCAGAACATTGATGGGTAGGAGACACTCCTACTCTGACCACAAACCATGTACATTCAGGTGACCCAGGATAGCTCCCCAACCGGAGAGGCTGGCATCCATTGTCACAGTGGTCTAGAATGGGATCACAAACGGGCTTCCCTTCAGCACGTTGGAGAGATTCAGTTTAGCTCCACATGCAAGGGAAGAGAGAGAGACAGCCACAACAGGTCTAGGTTCCCCTTGCAAGCTTGAATTACAAACCTCTGTAGTTCCCTGATGTGAGCCATCACAAAGGGAACTGCTTCCATCATGGAAATTAATTTCCCCACAAGAGAAGTCAACTTCTTGGCCTGAATGGATTCGCATCTTCCATCAGAAATACCATGCCTTGCAGGGTATCGAACAGAAGACTCAGGAAGCCCAATCTCAGAGAAGGAGCTAGGTCTGACTTGTCCATGTTCAGAATCCAAGAATGATGGGCGAGTGTGTGGATGCAGTCCTGAAACTGCTGCTGAAGGAGTTCCACAGAAGGGGCCTTCAAGAGCAAGTCGTCCATGTATGGAGTTACCTGAATTCCCCTCTCGTGCAGAACAGAAATTAATTCACCCAGGATGCGAATGAACACTTGGGGGGCTGTGGCTAGACCAAAGGGGAGAGCCGAAAACTGGAAGTGCCCCTTGTCTTAAGCGAACCTGAGGTACTGCCGGCTCTCCAGATGAATAGTGATGTGCAGGTAGGCATCTTACAGGTCCAAGGAAGCCAGAAATTACCCCGGACACATTGTTGCAATCACTGACCAGAAGGAATCCTGGTTGTAATGAGTCTTGAACACAAAATAATGGAGATCCTTGAGATCCAGAATAGGATGGCAGCCGCCATCCTTCTTGGAAACCACAAATAGGTTGGAATAGAAGCTCAAACCTATTTCTGGGTCGGGAACTGGCAAATCTCTAAGGCAGAGAGAGAGTGAGACGTTTGTCAGGGGTCTTCAACTCATCTAAGACAACCTGGTCAAGAGTGGGATTAGGTGGAAAGACAGCACAATGCTTCTTGCGCCTTTGAAAGATGTCAGAAGTAGTCTGAGGATCCTCCTAAACAGGGGGAATGTTCAAGGTATCCAGGATTGCCCTGATAAGACCCTCAGAAGAGGGCTGAGGGTCAGTCTCAAAAGGGTCCAAAAAATTTGGGAGTAAACCCCCTCAGAACAATCACCCTCATCTAAATCCACCAACAATTCCTCATCAGTGGAATCAGATATATCAGGAAAACCCTGAGGTTTAGGTGCCATAGACCTGAATAATGCAGGGGGCTTCCAAGCCTGGAGGACCCCATGAAGGTGCATAGGAAACTGTGAGTAGATTTTAACTCTTGCACCCAAGGTGGCTCTTGAACATGGAAGATAGGCCCTGGCAGAGAAGCAGGAGCCACGACACATGAAGGGAATAAATGACCTAAGTATTCTCCAGGGAGCCCTGACTGACATGAGGAGCAATGCGCAATGGGGGTCAAAGACACTCCAGTATCCTTAGGTCTAGCCCCAGGTCCCAACGAATCTGACATCCTAACAGGAGATAAAGTGTCTAAAAGTATAAGGAATAAACCAAATACTGTGTCCCGGATTAAGAATTCACACCGGAAAGAGCTAAAATACACTTATCTGGCAAGCGAAGGAATAATCTGCTGAGGAGAGAGGAAGGATCCAAGCCCTGCGTAGGATACTCATGAAAGGAAAGAAAGAAAATGGTGTCTGAACCAGCAGCCAATCACAAAATGGCCCCCCAAAACAGTGCCCGAATCCCCGAGCCCCCCTAGATACATATAACATACACCTAAGTGTAGAACAAGGGCAGACAAGAAGAATGAGCCAACTCTGAACTCAGTACATGGAGCGGTTGCAGAGATATGTCCCAAACGTAAGTGCCCATAGAGATCAATGGAGCATTGCGGCCATGTGGTAAAGTGCTCCGTTAAATAAACACATTGTCTGAAAAACACATAGAAAACACATGTACATTATTAGAAAACACTGACCCCTTAAGGGAAATGTGTGAAAACGTCCCTCAAAGCACCTAAAATGGCAAGGAAGGGGTTAAATTACCACAGAGAACCCAAAATGTTCCAAAGACCCCAGCAGACAAACAGAGTGCAAGAGTGTGTGTGCGTAGGAACTCCTAAAGGAGACCCCTGTGCAGAGGGGGGGAAGTGGGACAAGTGGACCTCAGCACTCAAAGGTTTGCTCACCTTTTTGCAGGTCTTCTGTCTTCAGATTACCAGAAAAGAAGAAGCCTCAATGGGTTTCTCCTAGGAAAAAGACACAGCACGCAAGGATTTCCCCCAGGGCTGGAAAGTCCACAAACAGCACCTGTTAACTGAGCAATCCAACACTGGGAAGTCAGTAATGGTAATCCACCTAATGGGTGATTTCTACACCCCATATCTAACAGAAAACAATAAAATAAACTAAAAACTAAGCAGAACTGTTCTCTTGCCTGTCTTGTTCTAGGAACAAATCTAAAAGGAGGGGACTGGCTGGTGACCAGCTATGGAGGGAAGGAATGCTCCACCCTGCATTCTGTCCAAGAATTGTTCCTCCCTACTTAAAGGGGGTGATCGCCTTCGCAGAGTTATCTGTGAGCTATACTGGATGACAGAGAAATGGACCTTAACAGAGCTAAAACTAAGACCTTTCTGAAGGCCATCCTGGAGAAAGACCAAGATAACCAGAAGATGAAAATGGCAAGGTTGCGACCAATGGTCTTCATACCAATTGTGGAACAAGGACCGGTTTTGATGACACTGGCTTGCTAGGCTTCATCACAGTGGCAATAATAGATTCAGAAGAACCTTTCTGCCACAGGATGCTGGCTTTAAAAGCCAAGCCATTAACGCCAACTTCTTCACCTCTGGATGGCACAGAGGACCCTGAATCAAGAATTGAGCAGGAAAGGAAGACAAAATGGCATTGCTACGGATAGACTGAAGATTCAATAACCAGGAGCGGTGAGGCTAGATCTGAATTCCATGAGAACGATCCATCTGACTTATCTCAATACCCTAGGAATTAGAGGGAACTGAGGAAGCACAAACTCCACGATAAACTGCCACGGAATGACCATCGCACCCACAGCAAGAACTACAGGGTCTCTGAACCTGGAGCGAAACCAGGGAACCTTGCAGTTCAACGTTGCAATTGGGTGGTTCCACGGATGGACTACAGAGTTGATCATCATCTTACTGAGCTGCCAAATCTCAGGGTCTAGACGATGATGACTAAAAGTCTGAACAATGTTGTCTACCCTGGAATGTGGACCACGGAGAGAACAAGCATGTGAACCTCAGCCCAAATGACAATCAGCTGAACCTCTGACTATGCAGCGGCTCTCCTGGTCCTCGCATTGTCAGACTGATTCTGCACCAGCAAACCCTGGAGGGACAGAGGCCAATGCAGCAGAGCTAAGTGAATTGCCCAGAGTTCCAGCACATTGGCGGGCAGAAGACTGATCCCAAAACCCTGAGCTACAAAAAAAGATCCAACATTTGGTCCGGTTGAATAGAGACGTGACACAGGAGAGATGACACTGCTATCTGGACCAATTGTTGAGAATCTCCAGCTGCAGTTACTGAGTGTGGAATTGGTGAAAAGGGGACAGCCTCCAAGGCATCCATGTAGTGCTGCATCGTTGCTGATAGGAAAGGCCTGAGACAACGATTAAACCTTGGCCTCTAGCAGAGACACCCATACCTGAAGAATGACAAATCTCATGCCGATAAAGAGAAGAAACTAGGACAGAACCAGAGAGGATTTCTTTAAATTGAGTACCCAAACGTGATGTTCCAGAATGGATATACAAGATTGAATCTGAAGGCGCCTTTAACAAAAGACTGTCCAGACAGAGAGTAACAGAAATCCCTAGAGAATGAATGTGGGCAAAAGGTGCAGTCACCAGCTCAAAAGGATCCTTTATGTCTAGGAAGAGTAAAAACGTCCCTTGATGCATAGCAGCGATGATAGATTGCAAAGACTCAATCTTGAATCGGGCTTAAGAACAAAATGATTGAGACCTTTCAGGTCCTGAAGGGGACAACACCCCTCATCTTTATTGGCAACAATGAAAAGGTTGGAATAGAATTCCATAATTTTTTCCTGAGGAGGAACCGGTACCAAGACTCTCGTTCACCATGGAAGAAACCACATCTGAAAAACAGACTACCTAGGATCATGAGAAACCCTGGACATGAAGATGCAGCATGAAGGGTTTTGCAGTCTATAAGATACCCTTCCATGATTACCTGCAACACCCACTGGTCCACTGCAAAGAAAGTCCACGTATTGTGAAAAAGATTAAGCCAAGCTCCAATCGTTTAGGCGGAGCAGACCCCTGCAAGTCATGCAGAGTAGACTTGTCAGCTGGGGGCTTCTAGCTCAGCTTCTTGTCTGCCCCAGCCTTTTTGGGTTCCATTCCTCCATTAGATATCAGGGCTTTAACCCATGAAAACTCATGTTCATTATAGGTGCCACAGAATAAGAGGGACATAAAGTACTAGTAGACACTAAGCTGACATGAGGAGTAAATGGTTAGTGGGTATACCCCTGTAGCCCTAATTGTTTTGGATTTACCCATGCCTCCTTCGTGTCCAGACATAGCCAGGAGACCCCAAATAAAGAATACAGGAGGTAAATGTCATATATAAATATCTGTCTGAAGGGGTTAAAGCAGGATGTAAGGTGGGAGAAGAAGGCAGAATTCAGCCACGAGTGTAGCACAATGCAGAAAAATAGGAAAATGGTGAACACAGAACCTCCCTCCCCTCTCTACTCCCTGAGGCCCAAGGAAAAAAGTGAAATCTGGGAAATATAGTCTTTGCATCCCTCCAAACATATAATGGTGTGGCTGCTTATTATTTAATTTCTGCCCCGGCAGTGGGAGTGGTGTGGGGGGTTCCTCAATTGAATCCCCCAACTTTAGTGAGGGTTCCCAGAGGGCATCCTTTAACTGTAGTAATACCGGGTAGGAGAATAAGCCCTTTTTCGAACACCGGTAATATATTTACTTTACTGTTGGTGGCCCATCCAATACGGCCACCATAGAGCCTGTTTCTTAAAGGCACCACTGGTTCGTAATGAAGACTGACAAATTAGGTAAAATTTTAGTAAATCTAAAAGGAGGCCAGCTCCGAAAAGGAGAGGAAGGTGAATGAGGCTGACAGAAAAGAAAAGCAGAGTGCAGAACTAGAGACTCTACCACATACTCTTAGAATGTGGCTGCTAGACAGATAAACAGGGGCATACTCACAGGACCTGTGCACTCTAAAATCTGGAATCCACTTCTGTATTCAGGCTACTATACAAAAATTGTGCTCAGTCTCAACCAAGCAGAGAGAAGAGGAAAACAGCTGAGAGAGAACGCCAACTCTAGCCAACTCAGGTCCTATAACAGCCTACACTCTGGTTTGTATCCATCATACAGGCCAGAGCTCACCTAATTGGGAATTACACAATCTCATATAGGTTAAAAAAAATAGAAGAGAAGGCTAACTAAGGGATGCTTTTGTGAACCTCCTTTGAGGTCACTTTTATACCTGAGCATGTCTGGTGAGGTAACCTATAGTAGGGAGGGAGCTTTCACCTCGAGAGAACCTTTTAAGGCAAGTGTCCTGCCCTCCAAGTCGAAAGTTCCAGCAAAAAAAAATATGACTTATCTCTACTACTAGTCAGGCACAAAGGTAAAATTTTGGGTGAGCGATTCAGCAAGGACAACATTTATTACGACTGAGAGGGAATCACATTCCTTATTGGTGTTGATTATATTTCTATTGTATGTATACATATCTTGAGCAGGTCCCATTCATAACATCTTCACCACAATTACTTACAAGTCCATATTAAACTGGACATGTCACCATAATATAAGTTTAGTTAACTTAAAAGTGTCACGCCGGTCCAATCGTCTCCTCTGTCGGAGCTGGGGTCCAAGTCGAGGACAGGATGGAGACGTCGAAGGGCGGATCTCAGCCAAGCTGAGAAGCTAGGGACGGGTCCCCCCAGCAAGGAAGAAATACCAGGGCTGGTAGCAGGATGGAGTCTGCTTGGGTTATCCAAACAATAACGATGCTTGACCAGAAGCCGATCACAAATGACCCAGAACCACTGTAGGTCAGCAGGGGGTATCTCAGGTAAGTAGCAATAGGCAGAAAACACTAGGCACTGAGGACTGATGATCAGAGGATTGGTCGCACTGCAGCTCCACCGTCTGCGTTCAGATGAATCTAGTACTCACGGCTGGATACAATGAGGCACCACTGGCCGGTGATCAGATAAGTTTTGCACATACAGCTGTACACTGTAGAACCGCTGGCCGGTAGATCAGATGAAATCCGCACACTTGGGCTGGATACAATGTAACACCGCTGGTCGGTGATCAGATGAAGTCTGCGCACTTGGCTGGATACAGTGTAGCACCGCTGGCCGGTGATCAGATGAAGTAGCACACACGGGCAGATACACAGTAACAACGCGGCCCGGTGATCAGATGAAGTGCACACACGGGTTGAAACACTTTTGCACCGCTGGTCGGTAGATCAGATGAAGCCGGCACACTTGGCTGGATACAGTGTAGCACCGCTGGCCGGTGATCAGATGAAGTGCACACACGGGCAGATACACAGTAACACCGCGGGCCGGTGATCAGATGAAGTCTGCACACTTGGCAGCACCGCTGGCCGGTGATCAGATGATGTAGGCAGGTACCGGGAAACAAAGGAGAAGATGGAGCTGACACACAGGAATGCGTCGGGATGTTCCGGTGATACCTTAGGCAAGCGGAGCTCAGCGATGTCGGGTACCAGAGAGGAGAATGCCGGGAGGAATGCAGTCAGCCGGTAGCCAGGCCAGGTCAAACCAGGAGATCCAATCGAAGGGAAGGGGGGATGCCAAGCAGAAGATCCAAAAACGGCACACAGGAGAATGGTCAGAAATCCAGGTCAGGAACCAGCAAGGCAAGATGATCAACAGATACTCCAACGAACTGAGCTCAATAATCAAGCACTGTGAAATGTGGTGCCAGGAATAAAAAGGTAAAGTGACCAATGAGCATGAGGGTCAAAATTCAGGTCAAACCTAAGGTTGTGACAAAAAGATAATTAAAAATGGCTTATATATTGTGCTAGCCAATTGTTTGTAATATAATTAGTTTTTAAGAAATGCACTTTTATTTGCTGATGGCACAGTGTGGCACTTTATGCAAGTTTGTTTCCATTCTGGCCCAATATTTACAAGGCACGGAGCTATGTATGAACCTGCTATGACAGAATCTACACAAAGCCCATACATTAGAGACGTTTTTAAAGGATACAGGGAAACAGTGGAACACAGAGTTGGGAATTAGCATACCGCATAACCATAACATGAAGGTCAATTTTGCAAAAACTATTTTACAGAAAAATAACTAGTACAGCACGTAAGGTAAAGTTTGATTTTCTGCAAAACAAACTAAAACGTGTCTTAGGTTGACAGGTCAACTTTAACACTAACCAAATTATTCTGATGAAGAACAATGGGCCATATTCAAGACGTTAAATTACTGGGATTCAGGGGGCACCAACTGTTCAAGAGTGGAAAAATAATAATTCCTATTTATTCTAATTTCGCTGTTAAACAATTAAATGATTGTGAGCACTCCAACACATTCAGAGGGTTAAAAGTACCATTTAAAATCAATGGGAATGTTTATTCGTCTCCATTGGTGCAGTCGATTTGCTCCAGAATTGCTTCATCTTCAGCTTACGGAATATACCAAAGTACAGAGGTGACATTTAAACAAACCCATCCTGTTCAAGCAGATAACACAATTGAAGTTCAGCCCACCATCACTCCTTGAGGCTCCTTGTTCTGATCTATCTATTGCAAGTGCAACAATGCCCAGAATGCATTCTGGTAAGATGAGAATGTAATGTCATTAGCCACTCGAGAATAATGTAAACGCAATTTAGCTCATAAGAAAATGATCATATAAAGAAACTCTTTGTGGCATGAAGAAAAAACTGCCAATAATCAGGGGAGAAATGAAATGTTTTATTATTATTATTTTAATCCTACTCTATAAATGCTATTACTCTATAAAAAGGGTCAGTCTGACTCGGCTTCCAATGGGCTGATCTCCTGGGGGAAATATATTAGCCTGTGAGAACATTTATTTTATAACTCAAAGAACTGAAATCTTAGCCCGATCTATCCGTCTTCATTCTTATAAGGTATAGAACACACCCGTTGGCTGTAAACCGGTTATCAGAAAAATGAGAAAACATGGATAAATTAACCCTTTTGCCATAATTTTCTCATCTCCGCTTAAGTGTACTTTTAGTTCACACCTCCTCACGAAAGACCACAGGCTTCAACAGTGGTAAAGAGAAATCTCAGGGACAAAATTACCACCTAGGATTCTTTAGAGCCTAGTCTCTATTATTCTTATCAGAGTATACATAGAGCCTAACTAGCAGCAGACTGTAACAGAGAGCAAATGCAAAGAAAGTATAACGATATAACTGTAATATCAAGTACATCTATTAGATAAGTAGCTCTGCTCTACAAATTAAGTCACTTAAAGGGTTAGTAATGGCCAAAATTAAGTTTATTCAGTATGGTAGATTTTACGAAAATAAAGTACTTCGAGAAAGTCCTCTCTCTTAAACCTTTACAATTTGAGAGATATTTGCATCTAAAGTTCCCCCTTTCCTCCCCTTCTCCTGACGTCAGTGCTCTGCTGACAGCAGAAGATCCCGGTCCAGGGACCAGCCTGCGGCTCTTCAGCAGAGCCAAAATAGCGGCCTTTAAAGATAATTACTTCGTTAGATCGGTGCTTGCAAACCAGGCACACTTTGCAGACCATTCCAATGAAGTAGTTCTTTTTAAAGATTGCTATTTTGGCTCTGCTGAAGAGTCACCTCAAGTCGCATGGCTCGAATCTCCTTCTGTCAGCTTGACAGCTGACATGAGGGAGGGGGGACCTTTAGCGGTGAATATCTCTCAAACCATAAAGGTTTGAGAGACAGGACTTTCTCCAAGTACTTTATTTTTGTAAAAATCTACCATACTGAATAAACTTAACCCCTTAACTCGTTAAGGACCCATGACAGCCCAGGACCATCATGGGTAGATTCCACTTAAGGACCCATGAAGGTATCGGAGCTTTCAGTCTCAGCCCTTCTCAGTTGTGCCGGGTCATGTGATCGCTGAAGCAGAGATCACATATACCGGCATTCTCACTGAATGAGGGTGTTAACCCCTTCACTGCTGTGCTGGAGGTTGGCTGTTAGCAGGTCAATTTTTGACCTTATAAAATCAAGATTTGTTTTTTTTTGTTTTTTGTTTGTTTTTTTTTTAAAAAGACAATTTTTTTTTTAGCAAAAAAAAAAAAAAAAATGTATTTAAAAAAAACAACAACAATATGCTAATTGCCAAAAGTGTAAGTGTGATTGTTGTGGAGCCATGTAATTCATTTATATACACCACCAAATTTAATCAATTATAAAAGTGGGAAAATAGGGTGGGAAAAAGGGACATGGGGATTTTCACCCAGGGTGACAGTGCCCACTTAAAACTGTCCATTTTGTAGGTATGACTGACCGTCCATACCTTTCATGCAGTCTCCATAAAAATGTAACCCATTGCGCCCAAACGATTCCAAGAGAAAAAAAAAATGGCGTTTTTTCAAATTTTTTTTACAGTTTTCCTTAATTTTACTAAAATAAATGGTGGGCTATCCAAATAAGTCTGGTATCAAAAGAAAGCCCTATTTGTGTATAAAAACGGTAGATAATTTTCATGGGTAAAATAAAGTACTTAGAACAAGTACTTTTTGACTATGTCTTGAACAAAGACATAGTCAAAAAGGTCAGAATTGCTCCAGTCCTTAAGTGATTTTCCCGGTCCTTAAGGGGTTTAGGACCACGGCCGGCCCTTAAGGACCACAGACTTTTTTTTTTTTTTCTTACTACATCCAGTTCTGGGCTCCCCAAACAGCGTGCAGCTGCACGGGGAGTCCAGAATTCCATGACGGTCCTGGCACGTCATGGGGTCCTTAACGCATAGCAACCCATGACGTGCCAGGACTGTCAAGGGTTGTTAAGGGGTTAATTTTAGGCATTACTAACCCTTTAATTCTAGTGGGTAACAACCTTCAAAATGAAAGGGATAGTAATACTTAAAATGTAAAAAAAATATATGTTATAGGGTTTATGTCCTTGAGTAAAACAAGGGAACTCCCACCGCTGAGAGATATTTTATTAAAAAATTATAACAGCTCAGGAGAAATTGACGGCATATGCTCGTAATTCTTCAGCTTCTTATCTCGCTATTTGGGCTCTTTGGGTGGACAATGACCTACCTCCAGATTTTTGTCAGGACCTATTGCTTCTTTGATGCCTTCTTCAGGCTTCTGGGTGGGCGTGAGTTGTCCAGTGGGTGGGTCTCAATCCATACTCAAAAGGAAAAAGGGAGACAGAAGACCCCCCCCCCCCTTTTTGTTTTCATCCTGCTTTTCTTCTCTACTTCAGTCTGGCTATTAATTCTTCCCTTTTCAGGGCTGTCTGCCAGCTTCTTGAGCTCTCCTGCACAAAAACCCACTATTATGTTTATTCCTTGATGCTCTGTATGTGGATCTTTGAGACCACTGTGGAATGCAGTCTGTGGGTGGGTGGTTGAATCTCCTACTTAGGCATTCTGGCACACTCCTGTTTTGTAGGTCTTATAATAGCAAAAGTAATTTTTGTACTTGTTTTTTCTTGGAAAACTAATATAATTTTTTTTTAAATTCAAAATTGTAACAGCTCAAACTTGATTTTTTTTTTAGGTGCAATATCACAGTGGCCTGAAACTTTACAGTGGCGCTGTTGCTACACGGATGGTGCTCTGGTCTGTAGACCATAAATCTCCATAGGATGGTGTAGCAACAGAGCCACTATAAATTTTCAGGCCACTGTGATATTGCACCTAAATATTTTTCAATAAAATATATATCTCTCAGCAGTGGGAGTAGCCTTGTTTTATTCAGGGATATAAACCCTACAACATATTTTTTTTACATCTTGGGTATTACTATCCCTTTAACGTATCACATTGTTATAATAATATTTCACTTTCAGCACAGCTGAACCCCTTGCATGCAACTGGCTACCTCCCTAGCATTCAAACAGTCTAGTAGAGTATCAATCAAAAGAAAATTGGTGTAATCCTGGTTCTAACCAACTGCACCATGATTGACATAAAAATTCCCTAAGTCCCACTGATTTAAAGGGTGCTTTAAATCTCTTGAATTCAAGAGTGGGGGACTTCTCTAGCAATCTAGGGCTCAAAAGACCTATTGAAATCCATGAGAATTTTAGTTATCCCCAATTGTGCAGCTGGTTTCCTCCAGAATTACTCCACTTTCCATATGAATATAGCATGCTTACCAGCTGTTGTATAAAGGCCTAAAACCTGCAGTGGTCTAGGTGGCAGGATAAACTACTAACACCAGACACTGTAGTTGGGTTTCCTTTGCAGCAATGCTGCTCCAAAGTAAAGAAAGTGTGAAAATTCAAGTCAACCCATTAAAATGTAAGCAGGAGACGAACACAAAACTTGGAAAACGAACTCTGAGACTCCCAAGTGACTGCCCACTTCCCCTCTTGGGAAACAACTGAATTGATTCCCAGCAGTAAGAAAGGTAAAAACCACCTGCATATGATATTATAAGTCTCAGTGATCTCACATAAATGAGCTACAGCTCACTCCTAGGCATGGCTCCTGTCACCTTTTTTTGTAATAGGGTGAAAGGCTGAGCTAACCTTGCCGGGACTAGGACCTGCGACCTTGTGGCTTGAACAGATTCTACAGCTGGTGCGTTAACCAACTGAGTCATCTCACAGGTTGCAATATGTTTATTTTATTTATTTATTTTAAAGATAATTAAAAAAGCTAATATGTTATGCTAGCCATATGATTGAAATATAAATAGTTTATGAGTACTTAACCTTTATTTGTTGGTTGTATAGTAAGCCAATTTTTGCCAATTAGTTTTTGAGCTTGGCCAATATTTTCTCTCACACTGTGCAGTGAATGAATCCAGCCGGCTCTTGCACACTGGGGGCGTTTCTCATAGCACAATGAGAGATAAGTTTGGCCACGGACAGAACTAAATAGCACATTGTGAAGGAAATAAGAAAATGAGTATAAAGTTCAATGGTGTGCTACCAAAATGTGCAGGTTAATTTAATTTACAAGAAAATGGCTAGCACAACACATAGGCAGATTTTAATTAGCTATAAAACAAAGAAAACATATAAATATGTAGATATTAGCCATTAGGTACAATGTGATGCAAATTTAAGCTGAAACCAATAACTATACACAGGTTTTCATATAGACATGGATCTATTAAGGGTTTATTATAGCAAGTTGGTGCAATTGCTGTGTGACCATAACTGGACTCAGCAATACCAACATCCATTAACCTGTATCAATATGGCAACTTCAGGCCATGTATCACTACGTGGCCCTTATCTTATTTTTATTGGTAAGCAGGTTATAGTGCCTGTCACCTTTGTTCAACTTCAGCTGTTTGGCCTGATTCTTACCCAACGTACTATTGGTGTTCCAAACAATACATAAATATTTTGAGGCTCGATTCGTAACAGACATTATCTGTTTGTTCAGGGAATTAACCAGTCAGCAAGCATACTATGCCCAGACAGAACTTTTGTAACATATTTTTATAGAGATTGTATCACCAGCATTGATTTACACTTCGTGTAGCTTTTTATCCCAGCATATGTCTTTTTGATGCAAGTATTGTTCTATCAGCATTGATCAACTTGTTTATGCTATCAAGTAATAAGTCAGATTCCAAACACCTCAGCATCATATGCAACACCATAAGCAAGGTGTTCTTCATACAATATAACAGACCTCTAAATCTAGCTAGATTCACTTAGTATAAATCAACTTTCAAGTTAATCAGTGCAAAGCCATTTTCACAAGCCCAGGCAACTGTAACTAGCACATTATTAGTGTTATCAACTTTGATATGTATATGGGGTGATTCACATTTCATTTTATGCAGTGAATCACTTTTGATTCTATCAAGTGACTTGCTAATTACAAGCTGATCTCTAGCCCCAGCAGTACCAGCATATAGTTCCTGATCTGGGTACCTTCTTAGATGGGCACTAACTTACAGTGTGGCTGTTTACACTATCGTAATTTGGTTTCTCTATATATCCATTAGGCCATATTGAGACCCTTCTTGTAGAGTCAGTTTGTTTTTATACTCACTTTAGTAAAGGTTATGGTTTTAAATGGATGGTTTCTGCCTTTAGATTATCCACGTATATATGAAGTAATATCTTGAGTGCTAATACAGTAGGGTTATATTTTTCTCTTTTGGCATACATTGTATCATTTCCCCTGTAGCACCCTGATACTCCCTTATAAGAATAGTGTAATACTAGAGAATAGTGTTTTTCTGGCAGTGTGCATCAGGTTCCTGCGCATGTGGATTTTATACCAACTACAGTAAAACCACGTACACAAGCAAGGGAAGAATTACAAAACAACACCGTCCCCACAATTACTCCATCACTTGTTCACATATATATCACTATTAAAGAGATTGTAATGTTAGAACTTAAATGCACCTTAGATTATTCTTCATAGTTTTTGGACCATGTAGAGCGTTAGCACCATTCTGTAAGATTAGTACTTCAAGAGTAATTGAATTATAAATTGTCCCCTTCCACCCTTTTTACCTATTCTTTTGGCTGTGAGCTTAAGGAAAACCATCTCCCCTTGACGAAGGAGGGCAGGTTTTCCTTATGCTCACAGAAGATTGTCCCTTGATGTGATCCATCCAGATGGTCTTGCTGCTCTGAGAAGAGCACAGTTCCATTGATAAAAGGAACAGTAGGGGGACATTTTATAATTCAATTACTCTTGAACTTCACATAGGTATCCGATGGGAAAGGTAGGGCGTGTGTATGGAAGTTCTGTTTCTTGGGAGAGTAAGTATGTGGCTTAATACTATGTGGTCTTTATAGACCGTAAGATTTGGTAGTTGGAATGTGTCATTCTGTGATAAAGTTTTGTATAAACTGGACCCAATTTTTGGGGTTGGGATCTATCAGATCAATAAGATTACTGTTGATAGCAGCAGCAGAGTGTTTAGAAATGTGTACCATGCTGAGACTTGAGTGGCTAATTAAAGTAATATTTGTGTATGGTTTATTATGTGCCGTCATGAAGGAATTAAAGATACATCAAACCTTTTTGAGAAATCGGGAAGGTATATATAGCTGAGGATTGTTTGGAACAGACAGAGTATTTTGGGTAACGCAAGCATTTTTAGAAAGTTTATTCTCCTTACCAGAAAATAAATAACTTCTCCCAAGCTTATAAGTCTTTTGGTATGATATCAGAGGGGGGTATTTAAATATATTTTTGGAGTTAGTGTTAAGATTTATTCCAAGGTATTTTATTTTTATCACGTTTCCAATTAAATGTATTTTTTAGATCAAAGGGAGTGTTGGTGTTCAAATTTTTTTTAATTACTTAAATATTATATCAGCTAGGCGACAACAGAAATCTCTCAAGATGTTCACGACTGTGGACATGGATTCAATTAAAAGTATATTGCTGGCAAAACTAGCTGGCTTAATTTGGCGTATTTGAGATTGAAATCCTGATATAGTAGGGGTATTTTTTATATTGGGTAAGGGTTCCGAGATCAGTATTAAAATGAGAATGATAGGAGACAAGAGAAGCCCCTCCCTAGCTCCATTATGATTGGGAAAGAATCGGACAGATAACATTAGCCATGACGTTAGCTGAGGGATATTAGGAAAAAGTTAAGTATGACAGAGAACACAGGTCATTTTTATCCATATTAGTCTACAAATTAGCTTCACATACACATAAAAGCCTGGCTTGAACATCTCAACCAAACTGTACCCTTAAAGGGATAGTAATACTTCGTTTTAGCTTTATTTTATTTTGTAGGCATTAAAAAAACATGTAGAATGATATAAATCTCATCTCTCAAACCTTTATGGTTTATGAGATATTCACAAGCAAAGTTTCCCCTCCCCGCCCCTTTTACCTAGTGTAAGCAATCTCTTCTCAGATGTGAATCTGGTTGTATGACCAGACAGATAACAGCAGGGGACAATTTTCTTTGTATGAAAACAATGAAAGCCCTTGCCCCCACCCCTTGACAAGTTTTTCAGTTTTTTCCCTTATCTTAATTGAAGATTGTCCCTCTCTGCAGTCTACCTGGGCACCTCCCTTCTGATCTGGTTGAACAGGGGGGGGATACTTTGTGAATATCTCTTAAACCATAAAGGTTTGAGAGATAAGACTTATATCATTCTTCATGTTTTTTTAATGCCTACAAAATAAAATAAAGTTAAAACGAAGTATTACTATCCCTTTAAGTATTCCTGTGTATTCCGTTATACCACCAGAAGCAGGAGTGTGTGTTATGCTCTGGTTGCTGCTATCACCATATTATAATCCAGGGTTGGGGAACCTGTGACTCCCCATCTCATGTGGAAGTACAATTCCATCGGGGTGATAGGAGTTTCAGTCCCATAAGAGCTGTATAGCCACAAATATATTAACCCTTTGAGTGCCAGAGCGGTATCCAATGCACTCTCTGGCATTCAGAGGGTAGTAAATATACTGCTGGAGTTTTGTAAATACAATTGTAAAGTAAAAAAAAAATATATAAATAAAAAATCTACATTAAAATTTGTGCTACTCCTTTTATCCTGCATCCAGTTAACAGAAATATATACAAATAAAGAAATAAAAACAAAATAGCAGATTGCTAACAAAGATTAATAAAAAAAAAAAAGTATACATGAAAAAATACCAGGAAGATAAAATACACAGCACGAAACCAAAGGAGATAAAAGCATAATCATTACTTTTGCTTGTTAATCCCATTTTTTATGTCCCTTGTGTTCCTACCAATTGCACATTCTAAGGAAAAGTGACAATTTGTTTTGGGCCCTAAGAAGATTAATTGGTCAGTTCTTCCTAATAAAGACACATGGCAGTGAGGCTTGCTTTTTGTTTAGCAGCGGAGAAGGTTTAGGGGTTATGCAAATAGAGCTACTGACTGATGTCATGAGAAGCTGCATTAAAAAAAGTGATAACTATTGCTTTTTAATATTCAAAAACAGTTTGCGAAATTTAATCAAAGCAGCCAAAAGCCAACATTTTTATTTAGCTGACGTTTTTATTAAAGCATTCATCCATTTTTGAAACTGGGAATGCAATTAGTGGGATTTAACCCTTCCAGAGCCAACAGCCCTTTTATAAATTGTTTTTGAAGCCTCTGAATAGTGTACAGCATATGTACTTTAACCGTTTAGTTGCCAGAGGAGCCTTGAAACACTAGTTTTGCAATGAACAGTTCAACCTTTGCACACTATAGTGTTTCTCAACCTGTGGTACTTGGCACATCCATCCATGGTTTGGGAGAGCCTGGCTTGCCTCCACAACATGGTTGTTGTTCTATCGTTTGTCTGAAGGCCATCCCAGGAATTCTATACTGTAGGTAGGTCCTCTTGTTCATGGCAGGTGTATTGAATATTGTATAGCTCATTAAGCCTGAAGATGAAAACTTACCTTGAATTCATTTCACCATCAATATATACTCAATGTGAGGCAGTGAATAAGTAGTAGACACTTAAAATAGTTCAGTGAGAAGTGATCTGAGCAGCATGGTGGGAAGCAGTCACATTAAGTGGGGAATGTCCCCGTTGCCTTACCAGTGTCAACACGGGCGTCCGGAGGGGGGGCAAGGGGTACAATTACCCTCTCCATATATACAAAGGGGCTGGATGGACTGGCCTGGGGGTCATATTATGGCTTTCTCCCCCCGGAAAAATTTCTATGGATGCCCCTGAGTGTCAAAACATTGTTTTGGGAAAGACTTTCACTAATCTAGGTGGTGTATGTCATCTCCCTACACTCGTCTTCTGTAGGAGTCCATTTAATGAACCGAGTTTGTGAGACTGTGTGTGTGTGCACGCATGTGAGAGAGTGACTGTGTATATTTGACAGACTGTGAGAGAGAGAGAGAGAGAGAGAGAGAGAGAGAGAGAGAGAGAGAGAGAGAGAGATGCTGTGCTTGTGAGAATGTGTGTGTGTGTGTGTGTGTGTGTGTGTGTGTGTGTGTGTGTGTGTGTGCGTGCTTTCTATTATCAGTATTGACCCTTTTTCAGTGATATTATATGATTCAAAATAGTCCAGCTGAGTACTTTTTAAAGAAAACATTATGGAAAAAAAGAAATCTACTTAAAAGGCACAACTTGGGTGAGGTTAAATTAAGTAGTGTAATTTTGTAAAATAATGTTTTATGCTTGTTTCTGCTTACATGGGGTAACCTAGGGGTGGACAAAAAAACATTTGTCAAATTTCTTAATGCATGAACTGGTGCTGGAGAAAGGTTGAATATATAGATATGTATATTAAAATATATTCAAAACAAGCAACAAGGAAAATCTTACAAGCCTAGTGTCCCAGGATTTCTCCATCCAGGAAAAAACTCTGTGGCTGAGATTTGCCTAAGCAAAATCAGGAATACATTCATATTTTCTGGTTTTACACCAGAGGTGGGAAATCTGAGGCCTTGAAGCGGTTCACTTTCCATTACCCCCAGACAGAGAAAAATTATATTGGAGAACTCTCTAGCATTCAAGGTGTTTTTTTGTTGTTTTTTTTAACCCTTTGAGAGCTAGACAGTTATACAAAGCCTTGAGCAGCAAAAGTTAAACAACACTACACTTTTCTCAAGGAACACATCTTCAGTCATGACTGTATGCTGACCCAATTAGGTCTGGGAAAATGACAGAGAAAAAAATGTTACGCCAATAGAATAAAATTTGATAAGTGATGAATTATTTCAGTTTCCAATTAGGAATTTATTACAGGCATTGTAGAAAGTGTATATAAAATGCCAGAAGCTGATACCAGAGTGTCATGATAATTACTGTAGGTAAGATTTCCGCTTATGCAACTTTGAAACTTATTGTTGGTATTTAAGTTTGTTTGCTTTTTTTTTTCATTTTTGATAGAGTTTAAAGAATAGTGCCTAAGGTAAACAACGTATTATACTCATCAAATACACAACCATACACATATATATTCAGTATTATTCATTTTATGTACCAATGAATTGGGAGTGCTTTGCAGAACTGAAGCAGTTTATAAAATAATCACATGAGAGGGAATTTTGTAGATTTTTTTTGTACCATACCATAAGGTGCTCCAGAGTGTCTAAATGTTTAAGAGATTTGAAGGGTGGAGGTGAACCAACATCTAAAACAGGAGTGGTCAACACGTAGCCCTAAAGCCGATTCTTGACTACATATCTGTACAAGATGAGAGTTGTAGATAAGCAACTGCTGGAGGACCTCATACAGCACACCCTCGATGTAATGATGCAGTCTGGTATTGTTCAGTAATATCAGGGGGTTACGCAATGTGTGATAAAGAGGTGATACACTTCTCCACTGATATCACTTCTCTAGTTCCTATGTTATTTTATGGAGCCTATGCACTAAGATTTCTCCCACTTAAGAAATCTTAGTGCATAGGCTTCATAGGAATTGGAGAAGTGATACCAATAGAGAAGTTATCTCATCTTTATCACCCCCCACCACCACCTTTGTCATCCCCCCTCTCTCCCAGGTCGTAAGTAGACATCAAAGGGGAAAATTTCAGGAGTAAACTACCTGCACTATAAGGGACTAAAAGATTTCCAAAATTCCCTTGAATGCTAGAAATTTCTCCAATGTATTGGAGTCTTCTCTAGCATTCAAGGGGTTAAAAGCCACATATAATTCAGTGAGACTGTATGTATCATATAGTGACACTGGTACCCCAAAATTGTTCCATTTTGCCTTTATAGATAAGGCCCTTCACGTACCACTCTCAAACACAAAGCAGGTTTATACCCCTTCACGTACCACTCACAAACACAGAGCAGGTTTATACCCCTTCACGTACCACTCACAAACACAGAGCGGGTTTATACCCCTTCACGTACCACTCACAAACACAAAGCAGGTTTATACCCCTTCACGTACCACTCACAAACACAAAGCAGGTTTATACCCCTTCACGTACCACTCACAAACACAAAGCAGGTTTATACCCCTTCACGTACCACTCTCAAACACAAAGCAGGTTTATATCCCTTCACGTACCACTCACAAACACAAAGCAGGTTTATACCCCTTCACGTACCACTCTCAAACACAAAAGCAGGTTTATACCCCTTCACGTACCACTCACAAACACAGAGCAGGTTTATACCCCTTCACGTACCACTCACAAACACAAAGCAGGTTTATACCCCTTCACGTACCACTCACAAACATAGAGCAGGTTTATACCCCTTCACGTACCACTCTCAAACACAAAGCAGGTTTATACCCCTTCACGTACCACTCTCAAACACAGAGCAGGTTTATACCCCTTTGAGTCTATTGGTAAAATGAAAGAAAGTGAAGCATTTGCTATTTCCTGAATGCCAAGAATGTATGCGCTATTTGTGATTGCTCATATTTTAATACAAGAAATATAATAATGCATAAAAAAAAAAAGGGGGGGGCAAAAGCTCTCTAATACATAAAAAACGTGTCCTAGCAATTCAGTAACATTTCTGTGTTAATTGTTTTTCCATCTTGCACTGAGGGTTAAACTTAATTGCAGGGGCCCATGCCATGCACAACAGAATGGGTGCTATTTTAACTAGTGATTAACAAGGTTTACAATATTTGAATTGTTAAAATAGAGGAAACGTTGGCATAGTAACTGGGTTTAACCCTTTGGATGCTGGAGGATGACCACTGCATTGCAACATTATTGTCTAGAATTAAGGTGTAAATATGAGACACTAAGGTTTCTACACGTTTATTCATGTAGAGATCTTACAAACTTTTAGGCTGAATTGGGGGTCCAACAGCAGTAAGCACAGTCTTATCGTCACTAGTAGTGAGGGACTAACCAGTCCAATAGAGGTATTGGTCATATTGTAGCAGGGAATAGAGCGGCATAGGCAATTATTATTATTATTATTCTTTATTTATATAGCACCAACTAATTCCGCATGACTCCATATAGGCAGCTTTCTTATCTGAAGTGCTGTATGAGGGTGTGTTTGACAAGATACCCACACATATTAACAGGACTTGCATGGTCTTGGAGCAGGAGAAACAGAGGGATGTTCTGGTGAGCATGAGGAATTAAAGGTAAAAGGCAGTACACTGTTGGCAGTTAAAAAAAAAAAAAAAAAAAACAGGAGACTGGTAGAGAAAATTTGATAGCTATAATTGGCTGAGTAGCTATAGAATGCTAACACGGTACGCCCTTTTTCCTGTATTACAATGGAAGGTATCACAATGTACTGCACACAAATTAAAGGGATAGTAATGTTTCAAAATAAAAGCAGCTCCAGTTAATCTTCATAGTATTTGGGCCATGGGGATTGTAATTTCAATTCTGTCAGAGTTGTAGTTCAATTGAATGATAAAGTATCCCCCTCCCACCTCTTTTACTGATGTAATACTGCTCACCTCAGAACAGAAAGTTGGTGCCCAGATGGCTTGCAGAGAGGGACAATCTTCAATTAGCATAAGGGAAAAACCTGTCAAGGGGGGCAGGGTTTTCATTCTTCTCACAGTAAGAATATTGACCCTTGCTGTGATCTGTCTGGTCTTAAGACCAGATTCCACATCTGAGGGGTGGTGCCTTATACTAGGTAAAAGGGGCAGAAGGGGATACTTTATCATTCAATTACTACAACTCTGACAGTATTGAAAGAACATTCTCCATGGCCCAAATACTACGAAGATTAATTGGAGCTCCTTTTATTTTGTAACATCACGATCCCTTTAAGCTAAAGCTTACATTCTAAAGCTCCCAGTCAGCCAATAGAGGTAACACAATTACTATTCCAGTCTCCTGTATTAAAGAAAGAGGAAAATGAAGTTCTCCTGCTCTCTCCTAAAAAAGCAAATCCAGGATATTTACATCATACTTTAAAACTCCAGGAGGACAGACTCTTAAGCCTCCTAGAGTATCCAGACATGTGGTACCCCTAGATTATGCACAACAACATGCCCACCGCGTTGTGGTTGAGGTAATAAGAAAACATCTAGGTTGTGTTAGACCCATAGATTCCCAACCAAAGTGGGACAGGGGCCATACAACCAGGGATGCTCTACTGAATCCTCTTCTCTTGCAACATGCCAGTCTTTGGGGTGGGAGTATAAAAATAACTTTGGGGGTCATAGGTTCCCCTTTCCATCTGATTATGGTCTGTGGAATATGGAATCTTGTGCTTTCATGTACACTGTTGCTATTCTCAATGGAAAAAAATTAATAATGCCCATAACAGTAATAATAGATCTATTATTATTACTATTACTGACTCCAACTCTATTTGTTTCGGTATGCCAATATATGGCTACCTGGCAACTCCATCTATAGGTAAATTGTAGTTGCTGATATGCAGTTGGAAGCTGCAAACACATAAATGACGATGGCCACAACAATTATTCGTGTTTTAGACTTAAACTGTTTCTAGAACATGGGCCTCAATCTTTTGTAAATGGCTCCGTAACAAGGGAAGTAAATACAGTGTTAGAAAATACACTTAAAGGGAAAGTAATACTTAATATGTCAAAATATATAATGCACAGTTCATCCTCCAGAGTAAACCAAGAGTACTCCCACTACGGAGAGGTGTTTTATACAAAAGGTGCAGTATCTCAATGGCCTGAAATATTTAAATTGCCACTGTTGCTACACCATCCTATATAGAGTTTAATGATCAAATGACCAGTGCTGTCCACAGGATGTGTAGCAACAACGCCACTGTAACATTCCAGGCCACTGAGATACTGAACCCCCCCAAAAAAAAATCTAATTTGAGCTGCAATAACTTTTGAATAAAAATACAAATCAGTGGTCAGATTACCCTTGGTTTACTCTAGAGGATAAACCCTTTAAAATGCATTTCAGTAAATAGAGTTTTGGAATGTTTACATATTATATAAATGTATCTATTTTAAAGGGTCATATAAAATGATATAGATCTTCTTTCAATGTTCTGGCAAAATACCCATAACATTCCGAGAAAGCAATATTCTGGCGCTCACAAGTCATACATAGCCTGCCTGGGTGCACTCATCGCTGTAGATTATAGAAATGTAATGAAGCACTCATGGGCCTTTAGATCAACACCTCTACTGGCTAGTGAAGAATACAATTAATACATTTGTTGTAATCAAGACCTGTAAAGGCTTCATTCCTATCTTTAGATATGTATTAACATTTTATTTATTTGTGAATGTATTGCTTACATTTGCATTCACCGAAAAAATGAGGCAGATATACAAAGAAAAGGTGAGCGATGCACTACAGTGTGATAAAAAGGAGATGACTTTATGATGATACTCTCTCCAATTCCTATGTTATTCAATGGAGTCAGTATACTAAATTGGAGAGATGCATAGCCTCCAAATAATAACACAGGGATTGGAATGGGGATGCTACCTCCTCTTTATTACACTTTACTGCACAACCTAAAATACAAATTCCTATTGGTTTAAATGTTGTAATGAATGCCAGAGCATTGGAGACCTCTAGCATTCAACGGATTAAAAGCACCATTTAAATCAAAGGGAATTCTGAGAATGTGTCCCCTATAGAACAATTGGTTTACTGCAGAGTTCCTCCAGTGCTTCTTATTACATCAGCTTTAATGAGAAAACAGACAGAGAAACTAGCACACATACATCTTATCATATCATTTTCCCAGCACAGGAGACAACGCTGAACTTCTCTCTAATCTCGAGTAGCAAAGAGAGGGTCAAATGTTCTTGCTTTTATTTAGTTTAGAAAAATCAAAGTGGAAAGGTTGAGAAATGGAGAATCATAATGAAAATGAACAGTAAGGTTTTGGTTTAAATGTTATGGAACTGTCTTTTAATGGACTAATATGATTTTGTTTGATTTATTGTCTCAGAGATTGATGATATTTTTCTGTTCCAATTATCCCTGTGTAAAGAGTGGATATGAATTACGTGTTCTCATGAGGCAAGGTCTACAAAGTCTCTGCTGTCTCTCCAAAGATGGGGAGGAGGCTACAGGTATGCTTTCCTGCCTGACAGTGAGGACATGAAGGTCCCCTCAATGTAGTGGTGGGTAACATTTGGCTCTCCAGCTGCTGGACACTACAATTCCCATCAACCCCAAACACCCAGTGCCTGGTTGGGAGTAATAAGGGTGTAGTCTTCAACACCTGGGCAGCCAAAGGTTACTAACCTTTCTTAAACTGTACCAATGTGTGTTTGCAATATATTTATCCTAAAATGACATATTCAAAGGTTTCAATTTACTCCTCCCCTTTACAACACATGATAGATCAGGAGTGTGGGCAGCAGATATCCAGCTGTTGTCTGACTACTACTCCCATATCTTCAGACAGCTGAAGAGTTGTAGTTCAAAAACTGTGTATGCAATGTTCACCAACTTATGCTAGAGCAGTTGAAGGCAACCGTTTGCTCTACAGCTGTTGGGCAATACAACTCCCTTGTATACACATGTTTTAAACCTTTGAGGGGGTGTTGGATAGCCCCTTGCTATTTGAAGCACCCTCCAGTTTTCCCTCCATGTATTTGTACATCACCCATGTATTTGTACATCACCCATGTTCTTTTCCCCTCATGATGCTGTGCACCAGATGGAGACTGTATTCCCAGATGAACAGACAAGAAGTAGAGGAGTTCACTGACAAACGCAGTCACACACAGTCTTCCTGGTGCACAGAACAGCAGCACCAGAGAGGGATGTTCAAATACATGGTGGAGCATTGAGAAGATAGGGGGTGCCTGAAATAGACAAGGAGTATATTATTAATCCCTTTGAAAGCCAAGGTGTACCAAACACATGGAACAGTACTGGACATCCCTACAGCACTTAATGTTAACACGAAGATGTTTTGACTGGCAGAAACCTGCCAGCAACAAGATAGGAAAAATGCCAAGAGGGGTGAATACTTTTGCAAGGCAATGTATCTGTGCAAGTGTGTTCCACCGTGTGCGAAAAAGTATGTTACTGAAACCAGAGGCTGATGTACTATGAAGAACTGGAGCAATTTTAAAGTCAACCAACTGCACCACAGCGGGACAAGTGAACATAATCATTGTATAAAATAGGCCTTTTAACCTTTTGAATGCTATAGAGGTATCAAACACACTGGAGTGAATATAGCATGCAGGTTCTGCACAATAATACACTCTAGAATCAGCATTGTTCCTTCTCTAGCCTAATGTGAATTTTCTGAACTACATATCCACAAAATCCTTCCCTTAATGCTGCTTGAGCCAAGGGGAGGACAAGGGGGCATTCTGTGGGCATTTTGGGGCAGTCCTTTCCTTTGGTCAAAGTACAAAGCAAGGAGTACAGGAAATGGTGTAAGTGTATGCCACATGCTTGAGCACAATATGAAGCTGATGTACGGGGCTTGTTAGATCATAATATATAAATAAAATATGTAATAAGATACACACACACACACACACACACACACACACACACACACACACACACACACACACACACACACACACACACACACTGTTCTGTAGAAAAATGATGGCACTCACAGAATCCTTTGTGAAAGTGAATCACATACACATTTATGTAATAAATAAATGATTCACCTGCTAAAAGGATTATGAGAGACATCATTCTACTACAGAACAGTGTGTGTATACATATATAGATACACACACACTTGGTTGGGGTATAAAGGACTTCTAAGTAAGTCTTTCTGTTATACAAATTAAGAGACAGCCCTCCGCAGCCAAGTGCTTTACAAATAAAGTGATTTTTTTATAAATTGGTCTGGATCAGTAAAAGAAGTATCTGCTCCTAAGATCTTTGCAAATAAGAAGTCACTCTGTTTTCTCAGATATATCTCAGTCTGCCTAATCTCTGGTCAGAAGTCGCCTTTTCCCCTTTGCTCTATGATAGAGACGCCTCCCTAACTTTGTTATCTAGCAGCGCAATGAGATTTAACCTGTGACATGGTTGGACTTTTCATTTAAACTTTCATTAGGAAGGAAACAATGCTGGGAGAGGGATGAGGGATCTTCTGTTTGTCCTACTAATAAAGACAAGTGTTAGGACCTTTTGACGGTACAATTCATCTCTTGTCTCTTTATTAAATTCAATTTTCTGAAGCCTATGCAGCATTATGAAATTACAAGTTGACATTCCTGTGGAAACCTAAATATCAAATCTTAATAGTTTCCCTCCTCCTCATCAAAAAATATATTTCCCTCACATTGTTAATACAATAATCTTTAAACTTATACAAAATCGTAAACAAGAACCAGAAGATGGAAGAAAAGTCCTGTTTTTCTTCTAAGCAAGAATGTTTGCGGAAGAAACAAAATTTGCTATTTGTTTCAGAAACTTATATGCATAGAAAATACATAATAGCAACATAAGCCTGCAAAAAATTGGTGCCAGGCAGAGTCCCTTTGCAATTTGCCCTCAATACTAACAAATGCTTGTACAATTCTGGTACAGCTGTTCTTGAAAAATAACTGTACAACACACAACATTAGCTCTTTTAAACCTCTTTTTTCAATAGAAGAATAGAGCAGCATGTCAACCACCAACGTTTGGCAAGTTTGTCATTACACAGAATTTTAGATTATTTTTGTACATTTTATACGTCTAAGAATTCAGTAAGAGTGGGTTGATAGCACATAGAATAACTGTGTAACTTATTTCTTCTAACAGCATGACTAGAGGTGGTTGTTGCAGGTCTGTGGATGAGTGTGGTGAACTCTATGGGACTCATCCACTAAGATGCTATAGGAAGGTGATAAAGTAGAGATGACTTCTCCAGTGATATCACGTCTCCATTTCCTATGTTATCTAAGGCGCCAATGCATAGACTCTATAAATAAAATAAGAACTGGAGAAGTTACATAATTAGAGAAGTCATCTCCACTTTTCCACCTCTTTAGCATGTCCCTCTATGACTCTTATCTCCAACTAATTCATTGTTCTCTGTGCTTTGCATTTGTCCAATGCCAGCAGTTTGTGACAAGACTTGTTGATGAGGAAAATGTTCTTCCATCTGTATCATTCCCTGAGTCAATTACAACACTATTAATATTTAGTTAGGGCTTGTTGATCCAGGGAGAAATCTAATTGCCATTTGGAATCAAGAAGGAATTTTTTCCCCCCCATTCAAGGCAGAATTTTAAATTGCTATATGGAGGGGGTTTTTTTGCCTTCTTTTGGCTCAATGATGGTAAACAGGAATAGGAAAAGAGTTGAACTAGATGGAAGCAAGTCTTTTTTCAACCTAAATTACTATGTTACTATGGTTATATGCAAAAATACATAAAGAGGAGAAACACGGGTGCACCCCTTGTGTAATATCCCAGGACATAATTTGTAACCTTCACAGAACAGGTAGAATACACAAAAGTATTAAGTATTATCTACATAATCCTCAGTAGATAGTGTTTATGGAAACATTCATTTCACTTTCTCAAATATAGTGAGTCTCACTGATAATGACATCTGGTCAGCACCTCTTATATATTCTTACTCTTCACAAATCTCACAAACAGAAAAAACTGAAAGAAACAGAAGAAGCTCAATAGTGCTATAACACTTCAAAACATGATATAGGATACATAAATATGTAATGCACTCACATGCTATTCAATCAGAATGGGAATACTCCCATCTGACAAACTCACTCTCTGAGAAATTCCCCTGTCTCTGTTCAGGGATCTGCAGACCACTGAATCAAAGAAAGGAGAAACAGCTGCTCCCCAGATGAAAGCATCCAAAAAAGAGTGTTTATTATAAATATAGAAATACAAAAACAAAAGATTGGGGCACTTACCAGATTAACAAGAGGATTTTAGTGTTACCTGTTAAATCCTTCTCTTAGTCCATACAGGTTACAGGTAACTTTGGGTAGGCGATCTGCCCCTTTAATTGTAGGCAGGAACAATTCTAGAATTGTATGCAGGGGGTGGAGCCTGCCACAGGAGAGCCAAGCATGGTCCCTACACTGGGTGGGAGACCAGTAACCTGTATGGACTAAGAGAAAAGGATTTAACAGGTAAGACTAAAATCCTCTCTTCTCTGTCGTCCAATACAGGTTACTGGTAACTTTGGGATGTCCAACCATTGAGATTCCCAGAGGCAGGTCGGAAGGCAAGAACCAGGCGCAAGGCCCCTAAAGTCACCAGAGCAGATATGAACCATCAGATCAGAGATAGCCCAACAAAACAAAGTGTCAATGGACACTGAACAGGGTAACAACATCCCAAACTATTAAACAGCACACTGAACAAGAGCCAATGGGGCTCAAAAGTGAAAGAAGCACCAAGAACCAAAGAAGATCATAGACAGGTAAGACTGCCTCCAGGATCTTCCTCCCAAAGCTGGTGTCAGCCGATGCCAGCACATCAACATGGCAGTGCTTCGAAAAGATGTGCACAGACAACCAAATGGCAGCCTTGCACAACTGATCAGCAGAGGCCTGATTCTTATAAGCCCAAGAAGCCTCAATAGATCTTGTAGAATGAGCCGTGACCCGAAAAGGGACAGGCTTCCTCCTCAGCTCTTAAGCCTTATGAATACTGAACTTAATCCAAGAAGCAATAGTCACTGTGGATGCAGTTCTTCCTGCCCTGGGACTCTCAGGAATGAAGAACAACGTGTCTGATTGCCTGATAGACTCAGTGTGATGTACATAAAACTTGAGACAATGCGCCACATCCAACAAGTGGAGATCCCTCTCCTTGTCAGAGGTGGGGTCAGGGCAGAAAGAAGGCACCACAATCTCCTGATTGATGTGGAACTCCGAAACCACCTTTGGAAGAAACTCCTGAGAAGTGCGAAGCACCACCTTGTCCTTGTGAAACACCAAAAAAGGTGGTTTACAGGACAGGAGCATGTAACTCCGTGGCTCAGAGAATGGACACGATCACCAGAAGAAAGGCCCTTTCCACGCCAACAGGCAAAGAGGAATAGTAGCCAAGGACTCAAATGGAGGGTGCTGAAGAACGCCCAAAACAAAGATAAGATCCCACAGAGGAGCGGGATTCTTGAAGGCAGGACGAGTATGAGCAACGCCCTGAAAGAAAACTTTGACATCAGGATGAATGGCAATGCGCCTCTGAAAGAAAACAGATAGAGCAGAAGTCTGAACCTTAAAGGGAACTCAAACTGAGGCCCTTATCGACACCGTCCTGCAAAAAGGCCAGGATCGTAGGCAGGTCGAATTCCTGAGACAGGTCCTTGTCAACACACCAAGATTGAAAGGTTGACCAGACACGATAGTAGATCTTGGAAGAAACAAGTTTGCGGGCACTCAGCATAGTAACCACCACCCCAGAAGAAAACCCTCTCTTCTTCAATATAGAGGATTCAATTTCCAAGCCGTCAAAGCTAACCAATGAACATCTTCTTTCCACAGGTTAACCCTGTAGAAGATCCGGACGGTAAAAGAGCCGGAATATCTCCGCCACTGACAGATCCAGCAACTCCGGAAACCAAGATTAGCGAGGCCAGTATGGATCAGAATGACTGGACAGATTTCCAGTCACAATTTCCGTAACACCTTATGCAAAATTGGGAGGGGAGGAAAGATATAGGTCAGGAGGAAACCACCAAGGAATGGACATTGCATCCACCGCCAGAGCTAGAGGGTCCCTCCACCAAGAGCAGAACCTCGGAACCTTCCTGATGTGTCTTGTCGCCATCAGGTCGATGGAAGGAAGACCTCACTTCTGAACAATGAGGTTAAACACCTCTGGATGCAGTTTTCACTCTCTGCTGTCCATGTGTCGACTGAGGAAGTCCGCCATGATGTTGTGTACGCCTGGAATGTGCACTGCGGATATGGCAGGAACGTGTTATTCTGGCCAGGACAAAATAGCCTCAACCTTTAACCAAGTGGCGAGACTTCTTGTTCCGCCCTGCTTGTTGATGTAAGCCACGGCCGTGGCGTTGTTGGACTGTACCCAGACTGGACAGTCTTCCAGCTGAGATGTCCAATAACGAAGGGCATGAAATATCACCCGAAGCTCCAACACACTGATGGGAAGGAGAGATTCCTCCGGAGACCACCGACCCTGAGCACTCAGGCGAACCAGGACAGCTCCCCATCTGGAGAGGATGACATCCGTCGTCACCGTGGACCAGAAGAATACCAGGAAGGACTTGCCCTTCAGCAGATTGGAGAAGTTGAGCCACCACGACAAACTGAGTTCCACATGAAGAGGGAGAAACACAGACATCTTCAGAAGGTCCGGCTGACCCTTGCACACCTGGATCACAAACCTATGGCGTTCCCTGGTGTGTGCCATGGCAAATGGGACCACTTCTATGGTGGAGATGAATTTCCCCACTAGAGAGGACAGCTTCTGGACTGGAACTGGATCATAAGCCAGGACCACAGAAACCCTGTGGGCGATCTGTTGAGCTACTTCGTCCATGAGAAACACCATGCTCTTCTGGGTGTCGAAGAGAAGGCCCAGGAAGACCAGACGCTGGAATGGAACAAGATCTGACTTGTCCACGTTGATGATCCACCTGTGATTGGTGAGAGCGTGAATGCATAGCTGAACCTGCTGATGAAGAAGTTCCGCAGAGGGCGCTTTCAGAAGCAGGTCATCCACGTATGGAGTAACTCTGATGCTGTCCCGGTGGAGAACGGACACTAAGGCTCCCAGGACATGGTTGGAAACTTGGAGCTGTAGTCAGACCAAAGAGAAGAGCTGAAAACTGAAAGTGCCCTTGGTCACAGGCAAATCTGAGGTACTGCCGGCTCTCTGGATGAATGTCAATGTGTAAATAAGCATCCTGAAGATGCAGAGAAGCAAAGAATTCCCCCTGTGACATAGCAGCAATCACCGTCCTTAGAGACTCCTGGTGATAATGAGTCCGGATCACAAAAGAATTGAGATCCTTCAAATCCAAAATAGGGAGACACCCGCTGTCCTTTTTGGAGACCACAAAGAGGTTCAAGTAAAAACCCATAACTCTGTCCTGAACTGGAACCGGCTCTAGAATATCCTTGTCCAGAAGAGCCTGAATAGCGCCGATGAACAGCCAGCATTTCTCTGTGCCCTGAGGAGTATGAGAAGGAAAGAAACAAAAGGGAGGAATTGAGACAAAAGTCATCCTGTATCCTTCCGCCACTTCCTGTAAAACCCATGGGTCCACCACTGAATCCTCCCAGAGGCTGTGGTAGTGACGCAGATGGCCACCCACAGCAGAGTGGGGGGACCTGGGCTCGGTGAGTCATGCCGAAGAAGGCTTGGAAGCTTTGGGCTTCCATTGCTGTTTGGGCTTGGAGAAGGCACTCAGAGCTGAGGGAACCATCTGGTTCACCGGACATGTCTCAGTCTGAAAGGAATGAAAATACCAATTACGCTTAAGTGACGTTTTCTTCCTGGGGACCAAATGTAGAAGGGTACTCTTACCCCCAGTAGCCTCACTGACCAGATCTTTAAGATCTGGCCCAAACAAGGAAGTACCCTGAAAAGGTAAGGAAAGCAATGCTTTCTTCTAAGCAGTGTCACTCAGCAGACCAGATCTTGAGCCAAAGAGCCTCTCTGGCAACCACAGACATGGTGGAAACCCTGGCCACCAAACGGATGGCATCAAATAAGGCAGCACAAACATAGTGCTGTGCCTCAGAAATGTTGGCAAGAAGGAGCAACATATCCGAAGGAGCACCCTGATGGACAGCCAGGGTGAGCTGTTCAGTCCAGACAGCAATGGCCCGGTTCACCCATGCTGCAGCAAATGCTGGATGCATGACAGTGCCAGCAGTGGCAAAAATGGACTTGAGGGAGACCTCAAGTTTCTTGTCAGTCCAGTCTTTCAGAGCGGACATATCAGAAACCGGCAAGGTAGCAGAATTAGATAGCCTAGAGATAGGAGCATCCACCTAGGGAGGATGAATCCACTGAGTAAGCAGTCTCAGAGAAGGGATAAAGCTTGGCAAATTTCTTGGACACAGAAGGTTTCCTGTCAGTAGATTTCCACTCTTCAAACACAAGACGGTCAAGAGTGGGGTTAGGTGGAAAGCAAGTAAGGGGCTTTTTAGGCTCCTGAAACACAGGGATCAGAAGGAACCTCCTGAACTAAGGGAATGTTTAGGTAGTCAAAACAGCCCTGATCAGGCCCTCAGCCAAGGGGCCAGGATCAGACTTGACGGAGGAGGGAATGGAAGACCCCTATAACTGGAATGGAAAGAGTTGTAATGTGGACCTAAGGTCCCTAGTAGCACCCAAACCGGCTGTAATGCATGGCTGAAGGTCCCTGGGAGACTCTCAGGGACATCAGAACATGCTGGGCATAAAAAACCGGAGAAATCTCTAGGTAACCCTGAATGACAGGAAGAGCAATGTGCAATAGGGGATACAGAGACCTCAGCATCCTTAGTCTTAGGTCTGGCCCCAATCTCCAATGATATAGACACATTCTCACAGTGTCAAATAACCTTATAATAAAAGAAATACCCAAGTACAGTGTGTAGGATTAAAGTTTCACCCCAGAAATTGCTAAACTAGACTTATCTGGCTGGCGAAGGGTTAATCAGCAGAGGAGAGAAAGAGTCCAAGCCCAGGTAGGATACTTGTTCTGGAAATAGCACAAAATGGTTGCCGCGGCGGAAGCCAATCAGAAACGAGCGTGCAAAGAAAAGCTACCCAATCAGTGCCTGAAGCCCCCTGATCCCCCAACAGACTAGAACATGAACTGGATGATAGAGCAAGGGCAGACAAGAAAACTGAGTCATCTCTGAAGTTGCTAGATTAAGCATTTGCAGAGATATGTTCCAAACTGTACAGTCCCATAGGAGTGAATGGAGCAATGGCTCCTACGCGGTAAAGTGCGCCTAAACTAAAATTTTACAAAATTGAAACAGTAAAATAAAAATATATGAAACAGTAGAACATGTTAGAATACCCAAAAATACTACCAGCAGGAAAAGTGTCAGAAACCCCCCCCAAATATGCAAAACTAGCAGCTAAAGGGTTAAAATACAACATAAACCTGCTCCAAAACACCAACAGATATACAAATAGACCCAATGAGTGCAGGAGTGTGCAATAGGAACTCTAAAGGTAAACTCCTGTGCGGAGGGGCACTGTGGGACATGTGGACCTGCAACACTCAAAGGGTTTCCTCACCTTTCCTGCAGATCTTCTGTCTTCTGTATTAAGAAGAAGCCTCGGTGGGCAAACCTTGAGGAAATAACTTGTAACCAAGATTTTCCCCCAAGGGCTTAAGGTCCACAAAAAAGGCCCTGGTTACTGAGCTAAGGGCAATGTCAGTTATGGTAATCCGCCTAATGGTGGTATTCCATTTCTAACACAAAAATAAAACAAATTCTAAAACTATAGCAGAACTGTTCTGTTGCCTGTGTCTTCACCAAGGAACAAATCTTTCTGGAGCTGGTTGGCTAGCTGCAGCCAAGGAGGGAAGGTAGGCTCCACCCCCTGCATACAATACTAGAATTGCTCCTGCCTACAGATCGCATACCCAAAGTTACCAGAAACCTGTATTGGATGACAGAGAAAATAAGTTGTAATCTTTAGATACATTCAAATTAAAATATAACTCACATTTAGTAGTATGCTGGCATCGTGGTCCATACAGCCGGCTTATAGTATGCAGGATAATAACCCGTCCTGCTGTGGAATCTCTGGCAAAAACCAGAGGCACTTCAGGTTTCAATAATCAGCCAAAAACTCTTTTATATAAAAAAGTATCAAAATCGTTCTTTTATTCTAAACACAGTAGCATCTAAAATTGATTCAATAATGAAACGGTTCAACGCGTTTCTGAGCTTCGCTCTTTCTTCAGGAACCAAACAATAATATATATAAATGACAAAAGAACATAAAAATATATATTGATTGAAATGTATTAAAAAAATAAAATAAAAAATAATAATAATTATATATATATATATATATATATATATATATATATATATATATATACATATATATGTCTCTTTATTACAGTTTTTAAAGGGATAGTAATACTTTAATATTACTAATCCCCATAGTGGGGCTATTTCAAGAATAATTCAATTGCCCCCAATGTCATCTCTCAAACCTTTATGGTTTGAGAGATAACTGTAAGCAAAGGTCCCCCTTACCTGAAGTCAGTGTTGTACTGACTGCAGGGATATCCAGTTTTATTTTCATCAGGCGGCTCTGCAGCAGAGCCGAGATCTCGCTGGAGAGAAAAAAAAAAAATATTTCACTGAAACGGTCTTCTACGTGTGCTTGCAAACAAAGCACATGTAGAAGACCGTTTAGGGGAAATAATTATTTTTCACCAACGTGATCTCGGCTTAGCTGCAGAGCCGCAAGCCTGTCGTACGACAGACTTCACCTGCAATCAGTACAACGCTGACTACAGGGAAGGGGGAGGGAGGGGGGAACTTTGCTTACGGTTACCTTTATGGTTTGAGAGATAACACTGGGGGCAATTGAATTCTTTTTTAAACAGCTACACTATGGGGATTAGTAATATTAAAGTATTACTATCCCTTTAAGGATAAACATTATTATAGGTCCCTTGGCCCAGTGCTTTTATGTTGCTGCTTCCATGTCTCACAGTAAGACCTGTATTTGTGCTTCAGGTGGGATCTAAACTAGCATGTTCTTAGACATGATCCTGCTTTCACCCTGCTAACATGTTTTATTTTTTTACAGTAAACTAGGAGTCAAAGACACTCAACTAGGAACAAGCCTGCAATACAAATTTGCAACCCTCTAAGAGTAGTGTCCTACCTGGGGTGCAGTCTCTTTTAGCCCACTAGTGCCTTTCTTAGAGAAAAAAATATCCTAAAGCACATCGTATTGGTCCTGCCAAACCAGCAGTCTAGCCATGAAATGCTAGGCAATTCCTCTCGGATCAAGAGAAGCAGCCAACCCCAGACGTACATTTTGGCCTCTCTGGGCCTCGTCAGTGAGGTGCAGCTGATCTCTCTAGGCACTGTGAGCAAGGGGTCCAATGCTGGATTCCCCTATTACCCTTGGTGTCCTACCCAGGGTGCAGTCTCTTTTAGACCACTAATGCTTTTCCACTATATACATTTTTTTTTTTTTTTTTTTAACAGAGACAACACATAGCAAAATGTTTAATTTTTGTAGTTAGTGTAATATCTGCATACAGGACAATTCATAGACTGAGGGGTACATGAGGGAATTCAATGACTAAAAACAAATACTACAGGTGGTAGATATTGCAACAGTACAAGCAGTAGTGGCCCTGCACTTCAACCAGCAGCAGAATCTCTAACAGCCATGACTGCTGATAGTGATCTCTGTTGCTGCTTAGTTAACAGTAGTGAAAGTGACTGGGTTGAGGAGGGACATAGAAGCGGTGAAGATGACAGATGTTTTTTGTTGGATCACCAGCAGAAACTGACACACTGTGTCTGCTAAGCTACAGGCAGAGTCATACAGTGTATGTACACATCTTTGACTGCCTGTATGGGTGGACAGCAGGAAGCATTGGGGGGGGAGCTGGAAGCACATTGGAGTGGGAGCAGAGGGGGTACTAACTGGAAAAAAATGGGTGGTGTATGTGTGAGTAGGGTGTATAAAAGATGGGGGCAGGGGGAGCTGTAAACTGTTTTGATGAAAGTGAGAGCAGGAGCAAGAAGCAAGATTCACAGTTGGGGGAGAAGCTGGGGGCAGGGTACAAGAAGCTGGGAGTGTGGGGGTTTCTTGGGCAATGTCATCATTTCATTGATTGTGATAAATAAAAAAAAAAAAACCTTGAAAATTGTCAATGGCACTCACCTGTCTGAAAACAGCATCATATTTTTATTTTATATTTGTATTATTGTATAAGATAGGAGGCTGGAAAGCAAATGGGAAAAGAGGAAAAAAATAGCAGGCCAGATGACTTAGGGCTACATTCCAATGCAGGTGTTCATACAATCAGCAAGATACAACCAATGATAGCATGTATCACCTGCAATAGAATCCAGATCTATCTTTGAGATTAAAATTAAAAGGTAAAGTATACAGCAAGTCCAAATTCCAGTGATCAAAGATTGATTATGAAGCAATTCTTAAATAGAATCCATTGTTGGTTGACTTTTACATTTAGCCTTAGTATATTATTTACTGGACCAGTATATTCCTCAATACTGTACTACACACCCATAGGGATGTATTCAGGTAAGTTCAATTCTGTAGGAAATCAAATGCACCACGGTTAACAAATAAATATTTCCAGAGAGGTCTCCAACACAATGTACCTCTTTAGCTTCCTGAAAAAAATCCATTGATATTTAATTAATACAAAAGGGTTCTAGCTCCCAGCTTTGAAGAGCTTAACCCCTTAAGGACCAGCTGCGTAGCTGGCACTTAAGGACCATGGAACGCAGTTGGCAAAAAAAAAAAAAAAAATATTTGACTGCTATATTCTTGGAATCAAGTCCTTCATCTTGTGTCTTATGCTAATCTTACATTTCTCGCCATCATCAATAAATCTCTCTGGTCTTTCACAGTACTGCTTTTGTAAAATAACGCCGAACAGTTACTAATCACCAGTGGGACACTAGCTGTGACCTGTGGTGTTGGGGGCTTATCTGATCTAGTGACGTCACAAAACGTCTTGGTTTATTGAGCTCTATGAGTCACTGTCTGACACAGGGTTCAGTTGAAACATTTTTAACTGGCACTTCAATGCAGTAGCACCTTTTCGTTTAAAAAAATAAAGAAAATTATTCTTACAGAGATTCCAGATGACTAGAATATATAATTAGCACTTGCAATTACTATAATCAAAAATGAACAGAACATACCATTTATTTAACCCTTTGAGTGACAGAGGGGTATCCAATGCACTGCTAAGCAATGCACAGATAGCCCTCTGGCACTCAAAGAGTTAAAGTTATCGATCAATAAAAACAATGTACTGCAACCAGAATGGGCACAGGCTTCTTCATGGGAACATACTCCTAACTTAAGGTCACCTTGATCCAAGAAGCCATTGTCACCTTAGATGCGGGCCCTCAGGGATGACAAACAGGCAATCACATTTCTGAAAATGCTGCTTGCTATAAATCTAGTACTACAAGCACCAAACCACAATCAAAAGGTGAAGTTCCTGTTCCCCTGGACAAACAGAAGGAAGAATAGTTTCCTGGTTCATTTCTGGAAACTCAGAAACAACTTCTCCTTTTGCAATCTTCAGAACCATCCTGTCAGGATGAAAGACAAAAAAGGGAGTTTTACAAGACAAAGAACGTAGTTTGGCCATTCTCTGAACTGAAACAATAGCCAAGAGGAAGGTGGTCTTGAGCATCAACAAATGCAGGAAAACTGAAGTGAAAGGCTCAGAAGGAGCCTTCTGAACCACTCCTAGAACCAGGTTCAGATCCCACGGAGGAGTGGTATCCTGAAAGACTGGGTGGGTATGAGACAACCTTTGGAAGAAAGTTTCCACATCAGGCAATGAGGCAATACTC
This sequence comes from Rhinophrynus dorsalis, assembly GCA_037306005.1. Classification (NCBI taxonomy): domain Eukaryota; kingdom Metazoa; phylum Chordata; class Amphibia; order Anura; family Rhinophrynidae; genus Rhinophrynus; species Rhinophrynus dorsalis. Next base: position 221,945,570 of record CM074722.1, read on the forward strand.
CTCAGAAAAAGGACAGAAAGGGACAAAATCTGAATTTAGCAGAAGACCAAGCCCTTTCTGAAGATCATAATGAAGAAAGGCCAAGACAACCAGAATACACAAAAAGACTGCGTCCGCGACCACAGATCTTTGCACAACTTGAAGAACAGGGACCATATCCTGTGATGTGCCATGGAAGAAACTGGCTTCAAAGCCTGCACTGTGGTAACAATAATATAATGAGAAAACTCTTTTTCCTCAAGGTGCTGGCCTCGAAAGCCAGGCCACCAAAGCCACCTTCTCCACATGTGGACAGAAAAAGGTATCCTGACACAGGAGGCCTGGACACAGAGGGAGACGAAACTTCTTAGCCACAGACAGATTGTGATGACCACAAAAAACAGGCCAGATGGGGCCAGACCAGGGAGAGTAGAATTACATGGGCATGCTCTATTCTGATCATCCACAATATTATGGCAATCACAGGAACCTGAGGGAACACGTATTCCAGAGGAAAGCTGCATTGAATGACCATTGCATCTATTATGAAGGCTAGCAGATCCTGGGCCATGGCACATAACTGGGAAACCTTGCGGTTTAGCCAGGAGGTCATGCGGGCAACCACAGGAATACCCCACAGACAAACTGTAGAGTTAAAGATGCTCTGATTGAGCTCCCAATTGCTGGGATCCAGATGCTGGTGATTAAGAACGTCTACCACAATGTCTGCTCCCATAATGTGAACAGTGGAAAGAGTTGGCACATGAAACTCAACCCATGCAGCCTCAAATCCTGGTACCTCCCTGGTGGTTTATGCAAGTGACTGATGTCACATTATCTTACTGGACCAACACCAGGGATCACTGGAGGGAAGGAGATCAATGCCTCAGAGCAAAGCTCCAAAACATTGATGTATAGAAGCTCTCCCCATCTCGGTTCAAAGGCACTAAGTTGTCATGTGACTGAGCTGCAGCCCAGCCTTTCAGGATGGTGTCTATCATGATTAGGACTCAAACTGGGATGAACAGGGGCCGCCCCAGGGTTGGATGAGGATGCTGAACCCACCAACGAAGGTCTGCTTTCATCCTTAAACAGAAGTCTGGACCAAATCCTGAGAATTTCCAGCTGTAGCTCATGAGTGTGAAACTGAGCAAACAAGCCTGCTTCCAGGGCAGAGACTAGGAAACTCAGTACCTTCATTTACTCCCACACCATCACAGGAAGCTGCCAGAGATACCTGGAAGGATAATAACTGGATCTAGTCATTTGGCAAAAAGACGTTTCCTTAAAGAGAGTGTTGAATCTCCTACATAGACCTAAGACCAAACTAGAGAAGCTTTCTTGGGACTGAGAACCCAACCCTGCTACTCCAGAATGGACACACAGATCTTAATCTGAATGTGCATCAGCTCTTCTGAAGGAAACTTTAGTAATATGTCATCCAGACAGGGAATCAAAGAAATCCCTTGAGAGCAGATCTGAGCTGCTAGGGCTGACATAACCTTTGTGAATACACGAGGAGTGGGAGTAAGAGCTGAGAACTGAAAACAATGTTTTAAAGCAAACCACAGGAAACACAGATGATCTGTGTGCATATGAATGTGCCGATAGTTATCCTATGTCTAGGGAAGCCAGAAACTCCCCTGGACACAAGGCAGCAATGAAGGAATACAAGGACTTCATCTTATCTGCAAAGTGAGCACAAAATTGTTGAGGTGTTTCAAGTCCAGAATAGGACATCTGCCACTTTTCTTAGGGTCTATGAAAAAGATTGGAGTAGAATCCTGTGAACATTTCCAGAGAAGGAACTGGTATTAACACCTGCATATCTAGCAGGGAATTCACTGTGTCCAAAAAAGAGGATTTTAGTCTTACCTGTTAAATCCTTCTCTCTTAGTCCATACAGGTTACTGGTAACTCTGTGTAGAATTGTTCCTGCCTACTTAAAGGGGCGGATCGCCTACCCAGAGCTACCAGTAACCTGTATTGGAAGACAGAGAAATAGGCAGTTTTATTCTGAATTCTGAAGAAAATGTGGAGGGACTTGAAATCTGTGCAGTACCTTTCCAAAATGACATGCAAAACACAATGGTCCACCACAGAAACAACCCAAGTGCAGTGGAAAAAACAGAGATGACCTCCTATTATTCAAGACAGGCCAGGCCTCCACGAGTCACACAGAAGTAGGATTAACAGCCTTGGGCCTCCTGCCCACCAAACCCTGCTTGGGTTTTCAAGTGGGATGCACCTGGGTTGCTGAGGAGAATAGAGCCCGGGGGGGGGGGGGGGTAAAGATATAACAAAAACCCCATAGATTCCATGACATACTAGAAAATGACAGAAATCCTAATGTATTCTTCCTGGTAAAATATTTTTGTATGAACAGAGGCATATAAGTAAGGATCACAGCACTCAAAGGATTAACTTTTCAATCTTCTATCTTCAGACTTCCATTATATCAATACAGAACCTCATAGAAGTTCAGTACTGGGGTACAGACTTGTAATAAAGTCAACCTCCACAGGGAAATAGTCCAGAAATATGCCTAAAGAAAACTGGGCGATCCAACTCCAGGGAAGCCAGTACATGGAAGCCCTCCTAAAGGGGAAATTATACAGCCCCAAATCAAAGTAAAAAATAAAAAAAAGAAGACTTAAAACTAAGAACAGTGCCAACTTTCCTTTTCTGGAGGCCAGGTCACTTGTAACTGAGGGGCTGGGTTAAAGCTGGAGGGAAAGAAGGGAGTCCCCACCTCAAAGGCCAGGAAGGTGCGCTGAGAGGACTACGGTCTGAATTTGGAGCGCCCCACTTTGTATCAGCCGTGGCACATTCGGGCAGTCAGTACTGCACATGACTGCAGCACCGCCTGTATTGGCCCGTGTACACGGGCTTTAAAACTAGTTGCTCAGTAATTCAGATAGTGATACATTCAACCTCACTGTCACAGTCCAGTCCAGAGATTACAGATTGCCTTCATTTGGCATGATCAAGTATTCAGTCCAACTCCTTATCACCCAGTCGCCTCTTCCTTGCAATAGTGCTTGCTCAAGGCTTCCTGCTTGGCCTCGTCCTTTGTATGCTGTTGCAATTTGCTCCTGCTCTACAATTACTACCAGATCTTGTTCCTGACTACACTTTTTTTTCAGTTTTGTTCCTGCATTGATCCACTTCTGCTGTACCAGTCTTGTGCTCAATCAGTCCTGTTCCAGATCATGGCACTGGGCCAACCGCCAGGTTGGATAGCACAAATTATTTGAGACAGACTATGTTCAGGATAACTGGGTAGGACCTGTAGAAATGGTTGCAAGTGGAGTTGTAGAGTCTATTGCCAGGTAGCGACCAACAGGACTAGACAGGGTACTGAGGACTGACTGCAGTAAAGGAACCAATGACTGAAGCAGCTGAAGTCTGGCTGCAGAACAGGTTCAGAACACTAGTGGCTGTAGAGGAAACCAATAAGAGCAGCACAACTGGAGAGTCACCTGATGAAGACTCAGAGAAGCAAATACTTAAAGATACAGTGATCCTCAATACACAAGAGTGCAACGGCAACTGAGAAGCAGGGGCAAACACACACACATCTGAAACAAACTCAAGAGTGCAGCACACGAGAGCCAATAATCAGGGTGGAACCTGCAGGAAGCAGCTCAAGCAGATACAGTCAGTGAAGGACTGGAACAGGACTAGTTTAGCAGGCAAAGCTGCAACAAGCAATACAAAGCAGTTAAGAAAAGTGTGTATAACCCCAGCTTATTTTAGGCATAACTGTAACATTAAATCCTATAGAGAAAATTCCCAATTATGGTTCTCTAAGGGTACTGTTGTGTACTTACCGTCAAATCCTTTTCTCTTAGTCCATGTGGAGGACAGGAACCATGGAGTAAAGTAGCCTATGGCCAGGAGGCAGGTCACTTGCCTTAAAAGGCTCCCTGGAGATGGTGACTCCCTCCCTACTTCACTTTACCCCCACTAATCTAGCTTAATTTTGATGAATAGCAAAGACAGAAAAACTGAAGTGAGGCAGGAAAGGTGATCACTGGAACAAGCAAATCTTAAGGACCCCCCCCTGTCTGGAACTCAAAACAGCTTGAGAGAAGTCGTGTACCATGTAGACTAAGAAAATGATTTATTGGCAAGTACACAAAAATAGGATTTTAGCATTTTTCTTTTTATTTCATATGGACCACAGGTACCATGGGGTTGAGTCCCTCTTCCTGGAGGGCAGGGCACATATAAAAGACAGAATCTTTGGGGTGGAAACTCCCTCTTACTCCTCCAGTACAACGTCCAGCCTGCTCCCAAAAAAAAAAAGCCACAGAGAAGAAGTAAGCGGGTAAGAAGAAAAGAAAATTTCCCATAATTAAGACCCTAAGAGAACCTCTCTGCCCTGTAAGCAATACAGGTAAGATTTTTCTCAGAGTGGGAGACCTGTGTTCTATACGGACTAAAGAGAAAAGGAGTTAACCGGTAAGAACACTAGAATCCTATTTTCTCTTACATCCAAAATGGACCACAGGCACCATGGGGATATACCACGTTTGGATTCCCAGGGAAGGAAAGGAGAAAAGACCAAGTGTTCTAGAAAAAAGACACAGACAACCTCCAATTGCCTGAGGCAGACTAGACACCTGAGAGTCATGCAGAGGCAGACTTGCCAGCTGAGGGCTTCTGAGCACTATCCTTGCCTGTCTAGGCCCGTTTGTGTTTTGGGGTAGGGCGCGCCGGGGCCACTGTAGGAGAGCCCACTGTAGGGGAGCACACCCATACTGTTGAGGGTAATGAAAACCGAGTGATGTCTTGCTCAGGCAATCTAAGCAGAAACTAAAGAAAAAAGGCTGACAGAGCAATCCTTCCTCTAGCCATCCCAGGTCCTACACCACTCTTCATTCAGGTTCAAACAGAAATAGAGGCCAGGGATATGATCCTGCCTCATGGGGGATTACACTACCCCATCTTACAGAAAGAATAAAACAAAAAAAGACTAAGATAATCTTTACCCTTATGCATCTCATTTGAAGTCTCTTTTAAACTGGGATAGACTGTTGAGGGTAAAGTGGAGCAGGGACTGAATATAGGCCTCAAGAGCGCCTTTACCCAATGATTCCTGTGTTTCAAGTATTTAATCTTCAAATAGAGAAATTTGTCTGGCCAGAAACAGACTACAGTACGTTTCAATTTTAAAAAGTAAATAGATATCTGTGAATAAACTTGTTAAACACAGACACATAGATATAGTTCCCCTTTAAGCATCAGAACAGTGTTGCTCTCTAGCAAGTTTAAAAAAAAGTTATGGGCTATATATGGACAGTACACAGTTCATCTCATACATACAGACAGGTTTACATTGGTTCAGTCAAGTTACCAACACAATTATGCTTTAGCTAAAAATATCTGAAGTGCATTAAATACATTGCAAGAACATGAAGAAATAATTTCTTGCAATGTCATATTTTAATATATGTAGTTCAAGAGCAATTGAATGATAAATTATCCCCCTCCCGCTCCTTTTACCTAGTGTAAGCCACCTCCCCTCAGATGTGGAATCTGCTCCTGGGACCAGACAGCTCACTGCAAGGGATAATCTTCTAACTGTGAGCATAAGGAAAATCCTACCCCCCCCCCCCCCGGACAGTCTTGTTGCTCTGAGGTGAGAAGCTACATCAGTAAAAAGGGTATGAGTGGAATACTTTATCATTACAATCCCTTTAACTGTTTTGAGGATGCATCCATCTCCAAGGAGATGCTTAGTAACTTTCTGGAGATGTTTCTAACATCCAATGGGCTAAAACAGAAGCGGGTCCACTGACCAACCTGACCTAACCCATGGAACTTTCAGAAAGAAAAAAAATACTTACTTTATAAGTGAATCAGGTGGGGTTCCAGCATCCCAAACTTACCTCTCTATTCTCCAGTGTTCTATTTAGACCTCAACAGGGAGGTCAGCATGATGTTATTCATTATCTTTTCATGTTGTAGACCCCGCTGAGTTCACATGAGGAAATGGAGAACATAGAAGCCAGATTAGGGATGTGGAACACCCCATCGGCTTCACCTATGTAAATAAGTGTGCGTGTGTGTGCCAGTGAAAAAATTTGTGTATGGGTGAGTATGTGCTACTGTGAGATTGTTTGTGTGCATATGATTGTGCACAAAATGACTGCTTTGGCACCCACACAAATTTTAACTCTAAATGTGCTCCTTGGACTGAGAGACTTGCCATATAATTTTGGATTAATTAACTTTACACAATGTGAAAATTCTCGCTGCAACAATGATTTAGCTCTGCTGCATTGCAATCTTCTGATTTTTATTTTTACAGACTTACCAAAAGAAAACGTGCTTATCTTAGTCATCTTTGATATGTAGCTGGAAGCAGTTTACAAGAAATACATGATTCAAAGTCTGTTTGTGCTAACAATGGTTCTGATGTGTTCAATTTAGATAATATCACTTTTCCTTCAAATGTTGCGATTCCCTGATGATACAGCTTAAGTGCTTTAATAAAGGAAAATAATAGTAGTAAGCAGATTGTAGTCCAACTGAAAAGGACATAGCTGTGTTTTATCTGCCTTAATTGGTGATTTGATGACAAAACTCAGAATACTGCAACTGCGCACATCAAAAATAATGGTGGTAGGCAATATTACACCTTCAAACATAATTAAACCTCAGTTTTGGAGTGCTGAAGGTATTCAGAAACAACACAGAATTAGAAGGCTTGCTGGCTCAATCTAAGAAAAAAATATCATACAGTACTCCATTAGAATAAAAAAAAAAAAAAATGTATATTCAGATCATACAACCTATAATGACTAATAGATGAATAGGTCTGGATCTATAAATCTACAGAGCCATATTTACAAAGGGGCAACTTCATTATGAAATTCTGCAATTATAAATGGGATACTGCACCCAGCCTGATCTATTTACATGTATTATAAACTGTGTCTCTTCTAGACTTGTAGTCCTAAGTACCGTGCTAAGGGAAAATACGTACAATAGGTCCTATATAAAGAAAAATTGGAAAAATTCTGGGATGAACCAAATAAACTATGGGGGACAAATAAGATACCCCAAAATATCCATTCATTTAAATGGGACATTTATCACCTTAATTGTCAGATAAGTCTCCATGCCTCAGAATTGCTCCAGGTTTCTCTTATAGATATAAGACCCAATGAGACATATGTACTGACTGATACAAGTGGAGATTGGGCCCTGCTTTTAACAGCTGAGCAATCTCTTTAACTGAATGGGGGAGGGGGGTTGTACTTCAAACCTGGCAAGAGTGGGCACTTTAGTCATAAAACTAGTTTATAGCTCATACTGTGTCCAATATATTTGACCTCTCATTTTTCTATACATTAGAACAAGCAAAATAATTCTTATTCATGTGTTGGTAAATGAGAAAATTATGTGCTTTTGTCTTGACCCACAAAACCATACAATCAGCCACACAGTGATTCTGTTGCTTGGAATATAGAGGCCATAATGTATAGTACCAACACACTATTAAAACACGTTGGTCTTAAGCAGAGAGCAAAAGATGGTGAATCCTGAAACAAACCAACTGCACCATAGTGGGGAAATAAAAATGCCATTTGATTTAACTCCTTGGGGGAGATTCCCTAAACGGTGATAAAGCGGAGAGGACTTCTCCAGTGATATCACTTCTCCATTTGCTATGTTATTCTATGGATCCAATTCACTAACATTTCCTAAGTTTTGGAGATATTAGTGCATAGGCTCCATAGAATAAGATAGGAACTGGAGAAGTGATATCACCAGAGAAGTCATCTCCTCTTTATCACCGCTTAGTGAATCCACTCCCCCAAATGCTAGTGAGATCTCCAGCGTATCACTTCTCAATGTACTGGAGACCTCTCTATCACTCAAGGAGATAAAGTGCCATTTAACTCAAACGGCATCTTGGGGATTTTTAGTTCTTCCCGTGGTACAACTGGTTTGCTGCAAAATCTCTCCGCTTTTGCTTTCCGATTATGATCTTACATATGTAACAGGAAAAGATGGAAAAGGAATGTGTGGTGATGCAGTCCAGCAACAGCTGAAGGACCACAGGCTGCCCATTTCTGGCTTACTAGTCGGAATGCCAAACCATAGCATGGAAAAAAAGTGACAAAAATCCCTCTACTATACGAAATATAGAACTTTTCTAATACACTTCCATTTATATTTACTTGCCTGAAACAGATCAGAAAACCTGTGTGTAGCACAGAATACAAACACTTCCAATGTTCCCATTGCATTCAGAGTATTCCTTGCAGCAATATACAAACGGATGAGAAAAACCCATGGGTTTAGTAAAATAGGGGGAGATTTATAAAAAGTGCTCGTTCTTGTAAATGGATCCTTAAAACGTCCTTATTCCTTATTATGAGTGTTGGTATTTATAATGTATTCTAGCTACATTTATAAATGTGGAGACTGCAAAAATAAGAACAGGTCAGTCATGGCCTTAAATATTTGGGAAGATTTTGTCTCTAAATTGTCGGAAATTGTGATATTTCTTTATAATTTTGCTGCACAACTTCGTTACTCTGTTTCTGTTTTTTTAAAAACGTACTACATGTATTTATGTCCTCCTAAACTGTCCTTTATACTTTTACAGTAAGGTCTGTTAAATTATGGAATTCCTTGCCCAAGGATGTGGTTATGACGGATACATTTAAGAGAAGATTAGATACATTTCTATCAAAAGGGAATAAACAGGGTTATATGGTGTATTAGTAGGCAAAACAGGAAGGTCCGATAAAGACTATCTTATTTGGCAGCAGGAAAGCTATATAAATTCTCATGCCTCTGGGTTATGATGCAAAAGTTGATCTTTATGGACTTGTGTCTTTTTTTCAACCTAATTTACTATGTTACTATGTAACTGCAAGAGACAATCTTACAGCCATTTTAACCACCATTTCCATTAACTCAACTTTTATAAATCACCCCCATTTAACATAGGAGGCTGTACAAATGAGACTACTCAATGCATGATGACACAGCCTTTTTCTACTGTGTTCCAACAGCACATTTTAGATCCTCAATTTTTAAAATGAGTTTCAATGGAAATGCACTGGATTAATGGTTGCATTTTTGATTATACTGATAGTAAGGGATGCCATGCAACAAATCTCATAAGTTGCATGTAAAGCACAGTCAAAAGTATCCCCCCCCCCCATACAATTTCACTGCAACTATATTTTTATATACACATACATATACACATACACACTAGGAAGTTGTGGAAAAAATGCTGTAAAGTAACAATGCTTTCAAAAATAGACATGTTAACAGTTTAGTTTTATCAATTAATAAAATGAATAGTGAGTGGACAGAAGACAAATCTAGATCAAAATCAATATTTGGTGTGGTCACCCTTTGCCTTCAAAGCAGCATCAAATCTTCCAGGTACACTTGTACAAAGTCAGGAATGTTGTAGGCATATAGTCAGGTGTATGATTAAAAAATTATACCAAACAGGTGCTAATGATCATCAATTTAATATTGGGTTGAAACACAATCATTAACTGAAACAGAAACAGCTGTGTAGGAGGAATAAACCTGGGGGAGGAACAGCCAAACTCAGCTAACAATGTGAAGTTGCTGAAGATTTAAAAAATCATACACCATGGCAAGACTGCAACAAGACACGATGTAGTTATACTGCATCAGCAAGCTCTCTCCCAGGAAGAAATTTCAAGGCAGACAGGGGTTTCCAGATATGTCCTCCAAGCTCTTCTGAAGAAGCACAAAGAAATAGGCAATGTTGATGACTGTAGCCAAGGAAACTATGACCCCAAACATACAGCCAAAGTCATTAAGAACTATCTTCAGCATAAAGAAGAACAAAGCGTCCTGGAAGTGATGGTATAGCCCCCACAGAGCCCTGATCTAAACATCATTGAGTCTGTCTGAGAAACAACTGAGCCTGTCTAAATCCACAGAAGACCAAAATCTTTGGAGCAACTTACCTGCCGATTTACATAACTAACTGTGTACAAGTGTACCTAGAAGAATTTATGCTGTTTTGATTTGATTTAGCTTTTTCTTCTGTTCACTCACTTGTATTTTGTTAATTGCTAAAAAATAAACTATTAACATGTCTATTTTTTAAAGCATTCTTACTTTACAGCATTTTTTCACACCTGCCTAAGACTTTTGCACAGTACTATATATTTATTTATTTTTCCAATATAGGTTAGCCGTGTTGGTCCAGAGGGGTAAAGGTCAAATGAATGAGTCAGAAAGTAGATGTCACTGTTAAGCTGGGTTTGCTTAATGGTTATTTTTATGATTTCTTTATAAAAAGGTATTATTAAATACTGCAATATTTAAAGGGTTAGTAATGTTTGCAATGAAGCTATGATACGTCCTTATACTATGTACTACTGCTCTGTTACATTCCTAATGTTGACATGCTATATATTCTTACAAAAATTACATCATAAATTGTCCCACTCACACCCCTTTTACTTCCATCACATATTCTCTGCTTGGAACTGACTTAGCTTCACTATGAGGGACAATCTTCATTGTGTATTAGGAAAAATCTGCCCTCCTTTGTCAAGGAGGCCAGGATTTTCCTTATACTGGATGAAGGAAGATTGTCCCACGTTATCTGACTTCAAAGGCCACCAGCAGGCCAGGATTTAAGAATCCTCCCTACCTGAGCACAGGATGGGCAGGTAAAATGAATGAGCCACTGATTAACTCACCTTGGCTTAAATCCTGACATGTTGTTAGCTCTTGAGGACCAAACTTGGGCACCTCTGATTTAGATAAACCTGGAAAACCATGTATACTTTTGCCTCAAATTAGATCACCTTCCACTGTTAGGGTAGAGTTACACAAATTAACTACAAATGACTACAGAAGCATGTACATAGGCATTAACACCTTTGAGCACCAGAAGAGTAAATAAGTATATACAGCAATCTTACAGTAGGAACAAAACAATTACACGATAATATTCCCACCAATTTCAATGGACCTTTTAACTCCTTGAGTGCCAGAGACAATGAACCCACTGACAATTAGAGTATCTAATGCATTGTAAAGTATTCATGGAGTTAAAAGCCACATTTAAAATAGTAAACCTTTTTCTGAAAAAATATAGGGTTTTCTTGCTAACTAAAACAAATGTACACCCAGTGCTTAGAGATTCAAAAGTATACTACAATTTTAGATTATGGCAGTCAGAGGGTGATGTCACTATCACTTGCTATGAGCCACCATAGTCTATGACTCAAGTCTTCACATAGAGTGTACTGGACACTAGTTGATATTGTTGCTAACAACTTGAATATAAAAAAGTCTTACTTGTCATAACCTGTGAATGAAAACTCTCCCAGCATTGGTCTTACTTCGCACGAGAATCATGCTTTTTCATTAAATAGACAGTAATGTCTCACAAAAACAGCAGCTCCAATTAATCTTCATAGTATTTGGGCCATGGAGAGTGTTATTTCAATACTGTCAGAGTTGTAGTTCAAGAGTAATTGAATGATAAAGTGTCCCCCTCCCACCCCTTTTACTGCTCACCTCAAAGCAACAAGACTGTCCGAATGGATCACAGAGAGGGACAATCCTCAGTGAGTATAAGGAAAAACCTGTCAAGGGCACCAGATTCCACATCTGAGAGGAGGTGACTTTCACTAGGTAAAATGGGTGGGAGGGGGATACTTTATCATTCAGCTACTCTTGCACTACAACTCTGACGGTATTGAAATAACACTCTCCATGGTCCAAATACTATGAAGATTAATTGGAGCTGCTGTTTTTGTGAAACATTACTTACTATCCCTTTAAAAATGTTTACTTCTCCTTTTAATAAATGAAAAATTTCCAACTTTTTATTCTGTTCTGTATGTGTTGTTGGTTTGCCCCGAAAAACCCCACTTACCTTTTGAATATGACCCTGTTACAAGCTAAGAGCTGTTCACCTTGACAACAACAAAAAAATAGATATAGCAAGCAATCCAACTGGATACATTCTTTGGCTCTCCGAGGGTTAAGACACCGAGCCCAGTTCCTACCATAAATCTGACACAATTCAACAGTTAATTAGATAGAGGGAAAGCAACTCTTTAGTTAAAAGCTAATGTACTAAACAAATACTGATTTCTTTCTTTTATCTTTTTTGATTTACACCAGGGGCAGTTCCCTAAATAATTTATGGCAGGTCAAATTTATTGCAAAGCCTAGGCTGGCTGAGAAATTCGAATTGCCAAATAATTAGATTTTAGGGGCAAAGCTTATAAATGATCAGCCGATTTGTCCAGCCTTGTTTGTCAGCTGCCTTGTGCTGCAGGTCATCTCTGGCATTTGCCGGTTTGTGTTTTAATTGCTGATTTACACTCTGACAGATGAGAGCTGATGCTTTATTCTCAAGGCTGGTAATCAAAAGGGGGGAAAGAGTAAAAACAGAGCAGTAAAGGGTTACCTCCTTAACCCTTTGAGTGCCAGAGGCATACGCAACACACTGCAAAGTTTTCATTCAAACCAATAGCACCAAAGGACATGAATAAAAATTCTCATTGATTTAAATGAAACTTTTAACACCTTCTATGGAAGGAAATGTCTCCAAACCATTGCACTGTATTTGAGATCTCTTTAGGATTCAAGGAGTTAAAAACCTCATTTAAATCAGTTGGAGTTTTTTATTTAACTCCTGTTGTGTTCTCCAGTTTGGCTTAGTACATCAGCCTCACCGTGTGCACTGTCTCTGGGGATAGCAGCTTTAACCCCATGGATGCAAAAGAGGTCTCGAGAATGGCTCTACAGTGGTTTGGTGACCTCTCTGGCATCTAACGGGTTAAATAGTCATCTGGAGATTTTAACCCTTTGAGTGCCTGAGGGGTACGCAACACAAAGAGAGGTCATCATGTTGCCTACCCCTCAGGCACTCAAAGGGTTAAAATTCCCAGATGCCTATTTAACCCCTTGGATGCCAGAGAGGTCACTGTGTTGAATTCAAGCTTGCCCATCTGAAAACATACTGTAAATCAAACCTGACTAATATGGTGGCCAAAGAATTATGTACATTTTAGTCTTTTTTCAGTGCAGCACCATAGGCTAATAAAGCTCTGTGGTGCACTGAACGGTTACATAGCAGACATTAGCATATGGTGCCACACTTAGAGATTATGGTACAGAAATAAAAGTATAAATACCTCCACAACTATCTACCTGCTGGTATTTTGACTAGAATAATATACAGGTCTTCTTTAATGAAGTTTTCAGTTTGCCAAACTTGAATTCAAGGTAATAAGTATTTATATGAATTTAAAGTGGACCTTTCATTTTGAGGTGTTGTGACTGGGAGCCACAGTTAGCAGCGTCTCTCTCCAACCAACACCACACATAGAAGGCTCCTGTAGCCATCAAACATCTAGGGTACCTTCTAAATTGTGTCAATGAAAGCTTAAAAACTCTACCAAAGCATCAGACAAAAGGCACAGCTATAAATTTATACAAATGTTTAATACATTAATATAAAATCAACTATAAAAATAACAGTAGTTAAAGTGGACCTATCACCTTGAATTCTTTACATATTTGAAAACTTAATTCAAAACTGTGTCATGTTAACCAAAATTCCAGCAGATTTATTGTTTAGGAGATATTGCTACCTTTTCAGGCAAAAGTGAATGTTTCCTGGTACATTACAGAGCTTAATTAGCATATGAAATGCCACTTAAAACGTTCATCAGCACGAGACACTCCACTGAAAACTCTTCATTAGCATATGAAAGGTCACTAAATGCTTAATTATTATTTATTAAATGAAATGACACTGGTACTGCACAGGTGCCATAATTAGCATACATTATCATATAGAAAAAAGCCAGGAGGCACTCCTGGTATATTATCTTCAACACACTAAGTTATCCACCATCACCATTAGAAATAAACTCACAGGTCAAGTGGCTGAACCCAACACATATGTGTTGTTCAGCTCAGATAGCCTAGGGCATATGATTATGACCGTTCCCCTCAAGCAGTATCAGCATGCAACTCCACTCCAAAAATGTAATCGCCACGAAAAGAGGGGATGTAAAAATGTAGAGAGAACAGAAAAAACAGAGGGGTTCCTATAGTGTATTATCAGATGGACAATTAATAAGACTAATCAAATACTCTCACAATAATAAATTGTTGACAATCAACAATATATTTTCGTGAGGGTATTTGATTAGTCTTATTGAGTGACTGTCAATACGATAATACACTATAGGCATTCCTCTGTTAGCTTATGGTAGATAACAAGCATAAATATATCCTTAACTTTACATTCGCCAGTCTTTTAGATAGCATGACGCATAGGTTGGTTTTAATACAGTTTTCAAATATGCAAACTTGAATTACGGTGGAAGTTCCACTTTAATGCAAACAACTACTTTTTGGGATGTTCCACTTCCCTGATTACACACAATAAAAGTAATTCTGAAGTAGAAATGTGCACTGAACGGTCTCCAGCACCTTCTCCCCAGTCCAACAGTACTGCTGAATTCAATTTGACACCAGTATCTGATAGTAAATATCTGACCACCTCCTCAACCAAAATACGAAATCACAATGTAGACCTGACCAACTTTCAGCAATGTTACCCAAGTTCAATGCCTCGGTCACTGCCCATCATATTGCCTCCCTAATTAATTCCTCCTTTCATCTGGGTATATCCCAAAAGCCTGGAAAGTGACTAGAGTTGTGCCTATCACCAAAAGCGGTGAAAAAATGTGTTATCAAATTACAGGCCAACATCCTTACCATCCGCATTACATCAAGTCCTGGGGACACACACACAGTAGTTGAAGAGCCTGTTACACGGGCCACAGTGCTACAGCCAGCCTGTTGCAGTGCAGTCATGCTCAGTAGAGACTGCCCACGCCGCTGCTAATACAGAGCTGGATGCTCCTTCCGAGCGCCCTGCTCTGCATCAGCCTTGTCACGGGCAGTCTCTACTGCGCATGACTGCAACACGTGCAGCAGCCTCTATTGAGCATGACTGTGTCGTTACAAACTTTCTAGCAAATTATTTATATATATATATATATATGTGTGTGTGTGTGTGTGTGTGTGTGTTTTTATCTATTTTAGTAAATATATAACTTTATACTTTAAAAGCTCTCCAGGGCACACTAGAAAACTAGATAAGTCTCAATGTATTTTCCTGGTAAAACAATTTCTAAACAAATAAATAATATATACATCACAGCAAAAAAAAAAAAAAAAAAAGCAAAAAAAAAAAAATGGCCTACTAATTAAGGAATATACATGGACTAACAAACAACACAGAATACACAGCAATTCAGGCAAATCTCAGTTACTTAATTCAAGGCACTACATTTTTGGAAGACTCAACCAGCAGCACAGACAGGATTCAGGATGACACTGGGCCTCATCTCTTACAGCACTCCTTACTTCCTTTCCCACTGGCAATTCCAATACTAAGAAGCAAACTCCCCGAGTTCACTTCAGTATACAATCCAACCTGATACCTGCCCCATGAGACCACACTTTGTAAGATATCAGAATCTTGAGCTATAGGCATTCCCATCCTATGCGATTTCAGGATGCCAACTGATATGACATCAGCATCTTGTGTTAACGCTTGTCTCATCCTGTGGAATTCCAGGATGCAGAGTAGGGTATCCCTAGCTGGGCAAAATGGTACCAAAATAGTAGCTTGATCTAGGGCCAGGACAGACTGGCTCAGAAAGCATACCTTCCAAGCGACTGTTGTTGGCTCTCAACTAGACACACACCTAAGTTACAAATTAAAAAGAGTGAAAACCCCCCGTTTTCTAACTGGACCGACCTAACAGATGTGTTGATTTCCATTTGACTAAGACCATATATTACAGAGAACAAGGACAATCATAATTTGCTTACATAGGGATGCAACTTATAGAATAAAAGACACCTTCTTCAACCTGTTAAAGAGAATTTGTGGGGGCATTCAAAAATGTATTTAGTATTATCAAATGCTATGTTCAGATTATCTTTTATGTTAGAATACATACAGTGCATAAATGCTTTTTAGAGACATACAAATGAGTTTGGCTCCCACAAAGGGGAATTTTGCACAGAAGGAAATATTAGCACATCTATAGCAAACCAACTGTATCATAGGGGACAAATTAACATTTCCAAACCTTTCTGTTGATTTGAATAGAGTTTTAAACTCCTTGAATATTAAGGAGGTCTCCAAAACATTGTATCTCAGTGCGATGTAGACCTATCATTTAAGGGGTAAAACTGCATTGAAATCACTGGAAATGTATAGATGGCCACTACAGTAGAGTTAGTTTGCCCCAAAATTGCTACTCTTTTCTTTAGTGCATTAGGCCCTATATGTTGTAAAGGGGTCCGCAGGTTATGCTAGGTAGAAAATCACAGCTGAATACAAATATATATTGCAGATAAGAGGGATTCTATCATAGGGGTTCCCCTTTCTATCAACCACTTTACCTGAGGATGGATCTGGGGTTTGTCACAGGTGGCCTCAAAGTCCAGCACTAGGAAGTAGTGATACCTCTGCGGAGGAAAGGAAGTCATTGCTGCCACAGAGGCCCCAAACCCTGGGCACCCCAGTTTTCTGTTTAGCATTGGGTCTGATCCTTTCTTAGCGCCAAAAGAAGAGAATGGGTCAAAAAAAGGAGCTCCCAAAGGTTTTGTGAGAAGCTGAGAGGGAAGTCTTGCAGGCCGGATGTGGGAAAGTAACCGCATCGAATCCCCAGCTGCATTTACATGGAAACCTTGAAGAAAAAGTATATAATTTTATCATATGCACATAAAATATGAAACACCAACAAAAGTCTACAATTTTTCCAGTATAATGATACAGTCCAAATTCCCTAAGAGGGTGAAAAGTAACCTGTAACATTTATGGAGAAAACCAGGTGAATCAGAGGAGCAAAGTAACAAGTCCCTTTGACTTTTTAAGCATAGGAGACCTCTAGCACTCAGTGCTATTCCAAGCCCATTTAAAACAATGGATATTTTGGCTTTGTTTATTGTTTATTTCCCCCTGTGGTGTAGCTGACATGCTTCAGAATTGCTCATCGTCTGTTTTCCGCACTAGGCCCATATTCAGGAAGAGGATGTGGTACAGCTGTGGGGCAAACAAAATGTATCTTTCTATCCCTGTGTATACGAAGGAAGGGGGGGGGGCAACGCCATAATATGACCCCCAGGCCAGCCCATCTAGCCCCTTCGTTTATATGGAGGGTGGTAATTGTAGGGGGGGGGAGTGCCCCCATTGTTCCCCCTTCCGGACGCCCATGCTAAGTAACATTGTATGGTAGATTCTGTGATATGTATAACAAGCATACCAAGATGAATTTTCCATTGTGAGACAAATGCAATAAAACAAAAGTGGAACAATTCTGGACCAAAGCCAGAGGGCAAATACAAATTCCCCAAATGGCCAATGATTTAAATTGTACTATTAAGCTTGAATGTTAAAGAGGTCCCCATCCTATTGTGAATATATGCACTGGATACCTCACAAACATTCAGAATATTAAAAGCACCATTTAAATAAAGAGAAATGCTTAATTTATCCACAGTGGTGCAGATGGTTTACACCATAATTGAGCTGCTTCTAAGTATATCAACCTCTCTATAGCCTTTAACCCACTAAATTACCTTTTACTCTTTACATAAGATAATAAATTGGGTCTTAATGATCCTTATCTTGTGTATATAAATGAACAGCTCTACAGTGTGCTCTTGTGCACACTGGGATCACTTGGACCTGGCTATAACTGACAGCCCTGAGTCCATGCTAACCTTGAGGAACCATTTTGAATGGCTAAGAATCCCTGATCCAGTGAAAAAACAAGAGGCAAGTGTAGACTACAGCTGTTTGACTGCTAGACAAACAAATCTTATTAACCCAAATGATCCAAGAGACTACCATGGGTGGCACTGTGTTGCCGTGCCAAAGAGCTATAATGTGTCTGACACTAAAGGGTTGAAAACACACATAAAATGTCTGACACTAAAGGGTTAACCTCCTCCAAAATAGAAGTCATATAACAGTCTCCCAGTCATGAAAGAGCAAATAAGATCCAGTCTGTGCTGTGGCAAGGAGAGAAGGGGAGGGAAGGGAATGAACAGAAGGGGAAGGTGCACTGGCGAGTGCAATGAACAGGTGAGGGAAGGTAGCAAGCGGGAGGAGGTGAGGTGCGACAGCAATGAGAGGGTCAGGATAGGTAGCAAAAGGACAGAAGATGACAGGAAGTGAATATAGATGGGGACTTCCTGTGTGGAGAGAAAGGGGAGTTTCCCACATGGTCATGGTGTTGGAAGCCAGTTCATATTTCTGCACTCTTCCCCCTCACTCCACTAATGCATTCTTTGTACACTGTCTACGTTCCACTAATGGCTCCTATGAACACTGTCCAATGTACACTGTCATTTGGACAAAGTCCAAAGAAGTCATTAGTGGAGTGGGGCCAATGTACAAAGGGGGTATTAGTGGAGACAGGAGGAAGGGTGGAGAGATATGAAGTCCTTGCCCCCCAGCCTCTGCCGTGAAAATCCCACTCCCAAGAAAGTAATAGAGAGGCAGTATGGATGAGATTTGAATATCTCCTCTTTACTGCCACCCGGGGTGTCGATGGCACAAACAGATAATTTGCAGTCATGTGACGGCTTCTTTTATTAATATGTCAGTAGCATGATCCTTCCGTTGCTTGTATATGCAGGGATAAAACATCCTTCAGTCCTCCTAGCCAGGAGTTTCATGAGGCTAAAAAGTGACTGGCAAGGCAACTACCTAGGAAAAAGGGGAAAAAAACTGAGGACTGTTGTTGAACTACAGCTACACTATGCTTAGCTGGCAAGCAATTGGCTGATGGAGGATGATGAAAGATGAATTCCAACAGCAGCTGGTGGGCAGGTGCCTCGCTCGGGATTCTGGTCCTCCTCTCTGGGGCTTAGAATTGTGAATCCTTGTCTATAGTTGGCTTGTCCTCTTGACTCTGCCTGCCTTTAGTTGTTCTTGCCCTCACAGCCATTGTATTCAACCTGTGGTACGAGTTGTGTGGGGCTGTCTATTCCCCTGCTTCCTGTCTGTTGCACTGGGGAAACCAGTTAGCCTGCTATCTATTACATCTGACTGTTGCCACCGCTTGAAGCAGTCTCAGCCTGATACTTTATCTCAGTTGTTTGTTGCCTCTGTGTTGAGCAGTCTCAGCCTGCTTTCTTCATACAGATGCCCATTTGTTTCTAAGTTATCAGCAGTCCCAGTCTGTTTCCTTATTACAGCTGCTCATTTGGTACAAAGTTTTCTTAGCAGACAGAGCTTGCTACCTTGTTTCAACTGCCCATTTATTAGAGTTCTCAGCAGTTCCAGCCCACAACATTATTACAGTAGTCCATTTGATACAGAGTTGAAGCAGTCCCAACCTGCTATTTAGGTTCAGCTGTCCACTGGATATGGAATTTCCTCAGCAGTCTTAGCCTGGCATTAGCTACTTAGCAGTCTCAGTCTGCTACCTGTTTGTAGTGTTAGTGGGCACAGGTGGTCAACCTCACCAGATTCAGATTTTTGCTGCAACTTTGCGCTCTCCAGCACTGAAGAATGGCACTACAGACAACTACATCACCTTCTGTGTATATTCGGTTATATTCCCAGACTTCTGACAGTATGAAACTTTTACAGGGTGGACTTTCCAAGATGTTCTAACTCTTCGGTTCTCTGGCTGATCCACCAGCTATGTTATACACAAGCCAGGGACACAGATTTGAACATTACGAAAGCTGATTTCCTTTGGGACAGGATTTTTCGATGCAAAAGCAAGGCTTCTGACCTGTTGGTACCAGATGTTGTGATTATTTAGCTTTATCCCCCTCAATTTCAAGTCTCTGCTGGAGATGCAGAGACTCGGATAGCTCCATCCTCCATATCTGAGGGACCTGCTCCCTCATTGATCCGTTCTGGCGGGGTGTCAAAGTGGGCCTTCCTGGGTTTTCGGTGCTTCAAACCCTCCCCTCCTCTCCCATCAAGCATTTTCTAAGTATGGTCCCTGACCCAACCACTTTAGGTTCTGGTTAATTTCCTAGATGACTACTGGTGGTCACCGTCGCTAGAGCTTGCATCTCCAAACTGTGAAAATCCACATTCTCCCCAGTCCCTGACCAACTGGAAGATTTGTTTAAAACACATTTACAACATGGAATGGCTATATTTTCTCTCACTAGTTAAACTTACAATCCTCATGATTGCATTTGCCACATGGCCCTCTTTCTTTTTTTCCCTCTTCTGGTTTTATTCTCTTTCCCCTCTGTCTGTTCAAAATGGGCACTCTGGGTTCGCAATTTATACTGGCCGCACTCTGTCCCAAAATAGACAAAATTTGTGGTAGAGGCTAAGATAGTAGTCAATGTATAAAAATTGTCTAATTTTGTGACTTTTTGCCCCTAATTTGTCCTCCACCACCTTGCTGGCATAATTGAAATATTTTCGGTCTATGTAAAATATATGTAGAAAATGTCAGACTACTGAGGGAAAAAGTCAGACAAATGTAGCAAAAATAAATTATCTTAGCATCTACCACAAGTATCTTCATAGACAATCTGGTGCACACAGCACATAAAAACCAATTAAATTTTGCCTTAGACCATTTTCACCCAATATATCTTATTTTGTATCTATTCTTGATATTAAAAAAAAATCCATGGAACAGATACAAATTTTCAAAATGAAAATATCTTATTTTCCAACATTTTTATTTCAAAGAATAATACATTTAAAAATGTTATTGAATATACAATGCAATGGAAGCAAACAAACAATTGGGATAGCCTTTGTAAGTAATAATACTATTACTAGCAGTGGTGGCACGGCTTTGCCTGTGCAGTGAACCACTGCAAAGGGGAGGGGCTACAATGTCCCATTTCCCCTTTGCCACAGTGAACAGGGTGGCTCCTCCCTTCGCAGTGGTGAAAGTTGATGTGTATCCACTGTGTATTTGGTTGAGGAAGCGAGGCAAATGACATCGTCCATTTGGCCGAGGGGGCAGGGGCTCCTCAGTAAACTCAAACCTCGCCCCGAACAACCTACTGGCTGCCCACTGGCAGTAAGCCTGCCTTTACGGTTTGAGAGAAATTCACTGCTAAAGTTCTCTCTCCTGATGTAAGCTGTAAAGCTGACAGTAGGAGATCTGTGTCAGGAGGAGGCTCTTCAGCAAAGCCGCAATAGCACGATTTAAAAAGAAATACTTCTTTGGAAACCAAGCACACTTTGTAGACCGTTCCAAGGAAGTATTTCTTTTAAAATCCGAGCTATTGCGGCTCTGCTGAAGAGCAGCTTGTTGGTCCCCAGACCAGGAACTCCTGCTGTCAGCTTACAGCTGACATCAGGAGAAGGGGGGGGGGGGGAAGTCAGGCCCGAATATCTCTCAAACCGTAAAGGTTTGAGAGATGGGATTTGCAGCACAGAATTTATTTTTTTTTAAATCTACAAAACAAAAAAAACATTTTTATGGGACATTAGTGCCCTTTAAAGGGGCAATCAAGGGTGATAAAAATGGGTTTGAACTTTGAGAAAAATACCTGACAGTTATGAGAATCAAGTTCCCATAGCTTAAAATTCTGCCATTCTTTCTAAGTTTGCCCTTAGACAATAGGGTTCAAAGCTGAAGGCAGAGCTCCCAAAAGTTGTGAATGAGGCACTGATGTCACCCAGCTCTGCAGATAACCGATAAGAAGGGAAAATGAAATAGCAATGCAGATCTTTAACCCTTTGAGTGCCAGAGGGGTATGCAAAGCATTGCAAAGCAATGTGTTGTGTACCCCTCTGGCACTCAAAGGGTTAAAGGGATGGTAATGTTTCACAAAAACAGCAGCTCCAATTAATCTTCATAGTATTTGAGCCACAGAGAGTGTTATTTCAGTACTCTCAGAGTTGTGTTTCAAGAGTAATTGAATGATAAAGTTTCCCCTTCCCGACCCTTTTACCTAGTGTATGCCATCTCTTCTCAGATGTGGAATCTGTTTGCTAGACCAGACAGATAACAACAGGGGACAATCTCCTTCCTATGAGAACAATGAAAGCTCTGCTCCCCTTGACAAGTTTTTCTGGTTTTTCCCTTA
Organism: Rhinophrynus dorsalis; assembly: GCA_037306005.1. NCBI lineage: Eukaryota > Metazoa > Chordata > Amphibia > Anura > Rhinophrynidae > Rhinophrynus > Rhinophrynus dorsalis. The sequence continues at coordinate 221,967,671 of CM074722.1, forward strand.
TCTTAATTGAAGATTGTCCCTCTCTGCAATCTACCTGGGCACCTCCCTTCTGCTCTGGCTGAGCAGTGTTACATCAGTAAAAGGGGCAGGAGGGGGATACTTTATCATTCAATTACTCTTGAACTACAACTCTGACAGAATTGAAATAACACTCTCCAAGGTCCATATACTATGCTGATTAATTAGAGCTGCTTTTATTATGAAACATTACTATCCCTTTAAGCTATGGGACCTTGAGTCCTGTAACTGTCAGATGTGATCATACATTTATAAAATCCATTAATCTGATTCTGCTCCTTTAAATATTAGGAACATATAGTTGATATGCAAAACATTCTAATGTGTTCTTTTTACTAAGGGCTTTATGTGCAAATTAAAAGAAAGACCGGAGAAGACCAATTGCTCAAAATATTGAAATTACCTTTTTAAACCCTTGAATGCAATGCACTGGAGAACTCCATAGCAAGGGATTAAAAGCCCCATTAAACTCAACAGAAATTTGGGGGCTCCATTTTTTTTCCTATGGTGCTGTTGGTTTGCTCCAGAATTGCTCCTCTTTTTCTTTGTTTTTAAAGTACTAAGTCAGTGGAATTACAGAAATCAAATATATAAGTAGAACAAAATCAGGTTATATATTTAAGGCATAATTAACCCTTGGAGTGCCAGAGAGTTCTAAAATGAATACCTCTATGGCACTCAAAGGGGTAAAGTAATAACAGTCCTTTATTTTGACTTTACATATTCTGCAAGTACATAAGTACAGTAAAATGGTCTATACTTTTCATTATTTTTTTCCATCACCAATTTTTTTAAAAACTTTTATATCCTTCACAGTAAGCTACCTGCATATGTTTGCAAAGAGCTTTCTGACAGGAAACATGAAGGCAGGTCTAGTGATGCAGTGTACAGAAGAGACCATGTAAGAAGATAAGAAGCCCACAGAGCATTCAGTGTGACAGGGAGAGTGTAACACTGTATCCCTTACTACTTTGAAGGTGTACTGACCACAAAACTCTTTACAAGTGTGGGTGCCATACGGGTATCAAATGCATTGCAAAGCATTCCGACACTCATACTATGTTAAAAGAATAGTAACATTTTATTTTGAATTTATTATGTATTCTCCATTTACACATGTAAATAAAAATTGCCTATACAGTTTTTTATTCTTATTAAACTTCACATATATTTTTCACTTTTATGTACCCAACATTGAGTTCCTTGGATTTGTTCCCAAAAAGCTTTCTGTCAGCGACTAGGAAAGCAGGGACAGTGATATAGGAATAAATATAAAATTTAATCACAGCAAGGAGAGCATGGTCCTCAGGTTCCACTAGCAATGTATGCTTTTGGGATTTCACACCATGAACACAGGTAAACTAGAGTTCAAAGATCCCCTCATTGCACATCTGTGCTCAGACAAGGAAATCCAGAAAACCGTGGTTGACGCACTCTGGTTTATCCCTTTGAGTACCAGAGGGGTATGCAACATATTGCTTCATAATGGGTTGCCCACCCCTCTGGCACTCAAAAAGTTAAAGTTGATCACTCACATAGATATAAGTAATGCTCATTAGTTAGAGCATTTAGGGAAAACATTTAAAACGTTGTTCTTTTTAAAAAAAAAAAAAAAAAAAAAAAAAACTTTATCTGCACAAAAATCAATGTTTAAAAAGTGCCCGGCAGCCTACTTCTGGCTTGTCGAAGCTTGCCGAACTGCCTCTGCACCCCTCCCTCCTCAGATGATGGAGGCTGGCTGTCTCTAAGCTGGAGCGATCTCATTGGCTAGATATCGATCTCTGCCAATGAGATCGCTCCAGCTTAGAGAAAGAAAGTATCTGTCATCGGAGGATGCTGGGTAGTGGGAAGGGAGCAGAGGCAGTGCTGCAAGATGGAAGTAGGCTGCCAGGCACTTTTTAAACATTAAGTTTTGAGCAGATAATGTTTTTTTTTGTTTTTTGTTTTTTTTTACATGAACGTTTTATATGTTTTCACTAAATGCTCTAACTAATGAGCATTACTTATATCTATGTGAGAGATCCCCTTTAACAAATTTCACCCATAGAAAACACTACAAAAAATTGCAATGTTCTCTTTCTCCCGTCATAAAAACCTAGTCTGTCTGTCATTGATTCTTATAATGCGCATTTGTTAGAACGGAGTTCACTGGGCTTGCAAAATTAGAAACAGAACTACATGTCAGGACAATGTCTGGCACAGCAATGAAGATGCCTCGATTAAAGCTTTAGGGCCTAATATTTAAAATGTCACATTGTTAACTAAAGTAATCTAGTAAAAAAAATATTCATCTACAAGGGAACATTTAGAACAGTGATTTCTAACATATGCAAAGACTGGAGTCACCTTTAAAAACAGCAGACAAGCCTCTTACACATCAAGACAAGATTAGAGGTAGGAGGAATAGTAGAAAAGTTGCTAGGGCCATTATCAAGAGAAAGATATTACAATTTGTGGGTTACGTATGGCACACACTTGAATATACAAATTCATGAATAACTAACGAATGTCACAATGTCATATATATACATTAAAGTGTTAGAATCAATTTTATTTTGGGCATTACTATTTGTTAGATTTTACAAAAATAAAATACCAGGAAAAAGTCCTCTCTCTCTCAAACCGTTATGGCTTAACCTTTTGAGTGCCAGAGGGGTACGGAACGCATTGCTTTGCAATGCGTTCCGTACCCCTCTGGCACTCAAAGGGTTAAGAGATATCATCCGCTAAAGTTCCTCTCCCTCCTCTTCTCCTGACGTCAGCTGTAAGCGGACAGCAGGAATTCCTGATCCGGGGACCAACAAGCGGCTCTTCAGTCGAGCTGCAATAGCACGATTTAAAAATAAATACTTCTTTGGAATGGTCTACAAAGTGTACCTGGTTTGCAAGCACACTTTTTAGACCATTCCAAAGTAGTATTTCTTTTTAAATTGCGCTATTACGGCTCTGTTGAAGAGCCTCCTTGTGTCAGTTTTACAGCTGATATCAGGAGAAAGAAACTTTAACGGAGGATCTCTCTCAAATCATAAAGGATTAAGACACATGACTTTCTCCAAATACTTACTTTTTGCAAAACATAACATATAGAATCAACTTTATTTTGGGCATTACTAAACCTTTAAGGAATATTTAATTTGTTGCATAATACGGAGATTTGCAATGCATTGAGTACCCATCTGGCACTCAAAGGGTTAAACCCATGACTGCTAGAAAGGTCTCCAGAGCACTGCTTTGCAATGCATTGGATACATCTCTATGATTCAGAGGGTTAAAACTCAACACCATAAATAACTGATTACCAGACAGAAAGCTGACACAGCCACCCCCCCAAAAAAAAAAAAGTCTCTCAGACCCATGAATTGGTTCTTAACCTTTTAAAGGACATAGGTTTTTGCAACTCATTGCTTGCTTTCTTTAAGGGTTAAACTTGCACAACTGATATACACATCATGGTTCTTATACTAAGTATCCATTTTTCCTTATTCAGACTTGCAATGACAAACAAGGTAACCAACATTACAGCTCTCCATTTCCTCTATTCCCTGGTCTATGCTAATGACTAAAGGCAACACAAGATCATTCCCATCACATCCATTGCAAATATTAAATTGAAACCACATCAATGGCTGAAATTCATTAAATAAAGAATGGCTAAATGCAAGGAAATAACATTTCCTTGGGTATTCATGATTTGAAATTTTATCAATTGCTAGATTGTTCAGTTACTTATTCATTTGTCAATGAATGATTACCAAGTAAACCTTTGTATTTCTATTCATCAGGTTATGTCTGGAGGATTCCATGCTAAGCTATGAGGTAGGCATAAGCACACAGAGCGGATCATTTCTAAACTAGGTGAAGAGCGCGTTACACGGGCCACAGTGCCACTGCCAGCCTGTTGCGGGGTAGTCATGCACAGTAGAGACTGCCCACGCCTCTCTGTATCAGTCTCGTCACGGGCAGTCTCTACTGCACATGACTGAGTCATTACACACGTTTTAGCGAATTATTATATAGGAAAGGATAACTGAAGTTATCTGTCAGTGATCGTGGGCAGAGATCAGAATCAGTTAATCTGCTCTTCCTGATATTGCCTGTGAGTGCAGGATTCCAAAAAGGAGATCTAAGCCCTCTTATAATGATGATAACCCATCCCTTTCATTACTGTGGCCACAAAATCTTAATGGCCACTATGAATTCTGCTCACTGCACACTGGAATCTTAAAGTTCATGCACTCTACATGATTCAGTCTGAAACATGCCAATAGCTGGTTTGGACATAACCTCTTCAGTCAGTCCGGGATATTACCTTGAACAAAGGCACAGGGGTAACATTCATAGGCGTCATTAAGATTTTCTTGCCATATTGAGGTAAGCAGGGGCTTATTATAAGGAGGTGTAACTTCTCCTTTAACACATTGGTGACAAGAGCATTTTTTTTCTTTTGATGACATACGTATGTGTATAACCCATCATTTAGTTTGATTATAATGATATACAAATTTGGAAAACAATTAAAAACGCATTTTTAATAGGTTTTCCTGGGATAATTTCTACTCAATTAGAGCATCTTAACAGGGACTGGATACAAACTATGAACATTCACTCACACCTCCCAAGTGTCCCTTTGTAAGGACATACCCTCTGAGACTCAAATTCAAATGACCCACTTTCCTACCATGGTATCCCCCTTTTTAAGAGTTCAGGCTATGTTGTGTGTGTATATAAGTCTACCACTTTGTTCTACAGCAATAAAATCACATTAATGTTTCCTTAAACTACAGTATGTGCCTTTATAAGCTAGGCTGTGTAAATAAAATACGTTCATCTTGTTTTAATTAATGTATTAATTTACACAAAGGGGCCTAGGCTTAATAGATCAGGAAATATCCTAAAAATTCCCAGTAATGGCTCGCCCACCAGCCACACCACCTAAAAAAGTGCCCCCTCTTTTGGCATTTGAAATGTTGGGAGATATGTTCTGTCTCTCACTCTGCCTCACAAACAGAGGGAGGAGGAGAGAAAACAGTGACAAAAGCAATGTTTACAAATGTTGCCTTTGTCATGTAGCTCCACTTGCACATATGATCACTGCAGCAGCAACCACATGTGGAACCACCAGGATATGACTGAAACTAACTGCTCCGGTCCTTCAACCTTCCCACTGCGATCACCGAGCTCCCTGAGGTGAGCTGTGATCATTAACTCATGATGCACATCTCCAGTCATTAAGGGATTAAAGGAGCATTTTTAGGTGGTCAATTCCAATTACCATGAACATTTCCTCTAAAAGTATTAAAACAAGTACTGCTTAAATATGGATAATATCGTAGAGTTTATCTTGCTGAGCAAAACAAGGGTACTCTCACTGGTGTGAGATGTATTCAAACGTAATTGCAGCTCAGACTTGCTGAAATGTTGTGATGGAGCTACTGCTCCAGCTGTCTATTGACACCTATGGTCAGTAGACTATAAACCTCCATAGGGTCCTGTAGCAAGAGAATCACTAACATTTCCAGCCATGGAGGTACTGCACCTGCAATTCATTTTGAACAAAACATTTCTCACAGGTGGAAGTATCCTTGTTTTACTTGGCAGAATATCTTTTTTTTTCAATAAACTTTATTATTCCTTTAACACCTTATTGTGGGGTACATGCATTACACTTACATTGCCCCATTAACTCAAATAGAGCTTTTTATTTATCCATTGAATACCAGTGGGGTCTCCCAACATGCTGGTGACCTCCAGCATTCAAGGGGTTAAGAGATCCATTTATTGAAGTATACATTTTTGGTTGCCCCCTATGGCGCAGCTGGTTTGCTCCTGAAGAACACTATTTTTTCATAGTACATGAGTCTATTCCAGTTGATTTAATGGTGCTTTAAACCCTTGTGTGCTATAGAGGTCACCAACACAATCCAACTTGAGGATATTAATTGTCCTCTATAGTAAAGTTTTTAACTGATACAACCCTTAAATAGAGTTGTCAGATGATCCCTTTAACAGACACTACATATGAAAAATTTCCATTGCATTATTATTATTATTATTCTTTATTTATATAGCTCCAACTAATTCCGCAGCGCTGTACAATTGGGAATAGACATACAGAGGTATTAAATAGTACAATCAGATGTGGAGAACAGGAGGATCAGAGGGCCCTGCTCGTGAGAGCTTACAGTCTAGAGGAAGGTAGGTTTGATACAGAAGGAGTAAGTGCTATTGCGTTTAAGTGCCTCCTGCCACATGAACTGCCAGTCAGTGGGTGGGAGTGAGAAGTGCCGTTGAGTGCAGTAGTCCATGCAAGGGGTGAATCTTGGTGATGATGTTTATGGAGGCAGTTGATAGGCCTCCCTGAAGAGGTGAGTCTTCAGGGAGCGTCTGAAGATTTGAAGGCTGGGGGAGAGTCTGATGGGGAGGGAATTCCACAGCTCAGATGCAGCACGGGAGAAGTCTTGTAGGCGGGAGTGGGAGGATGTGATAAGAGCTGTGGAGAGCAGAAGGTCATGTGCAGAGCGAAGATGGCGGGCGGGAGTATATTTGGAAATGAGAGATGAGATATAGGGGTGTGCAGTGTTAGTGAGGGCTCTATAGGTTAGCACCAGAGTTTTGAATTTTACTCTGTATGCTAACGGGAGCCAGTGTAGGGACTGACAGAGGGGTGTGGTGTTAGAGAAGCGATGAGTGAGGTAGATTAGTCTTGCAGCAGAGTTCATTATGGACTGTAGCGGGGTTAGTCGGGTAAGAGGCAGGCCAATTAGTAAAGAGTTACAGTAGTCATTGATACATGGTAACTATTGATACATGGTAACTATTGCAAGCTAATAATTAACCACTGGAGCCTGCAGCAGGAATTTTTCATACGTGTCCTCTCTTTAAAGGGATAATCTGGAAATCTTACATTTAGGGATCAACAAGGTATACAATGTATTGCAATGATTAAATATTTGTATTATTTAAATTAAGTGTATTAAAAAAAAAGTTTTTCCACAAAAATAATTTTAAAAAATCTAATGAAATTCGAATAAGATACACTATAGCAGTAATATATTTCATCATGGAATACGGACTATGAAGTCTAATTCTACAGTATGTTATTGTGCTCTTTAAAGGCATAGTATTGTTTCATAAAAAAGCAGCTCTAATTAATCATCATAGTATTTGGACTTTAGAGAGTGTTATTTTAATACTGTCAGAGTTGTAGTTCAAGAGTAATTCAATGACAAAGTGTCCCCCTCCCTCCCCTTTTACTGATGTAACACTGCTCAGCCAGAGCAGAAGGGAGGTGCCCAAGTAGACTGCAGAGAGGGACAATCTTCAATTAAGATAAGGGAAAAAGCTCGTCAAGGGGGACAGGGCTTTCATTGTTCTCATAGGAATAAGAGTGTCCCCTTCTGTTATCTGTCTGGTCTATGGACTGCATTCCACATCTGAGAAATTATGGCTTACACTAGGTAAAAGGGGCGGGAGGGGAAACTTTGCTTGTGACTATCTCTCAAACCATAAAGGTTTGAGAGATAAGACTTATATCGTTCTTCATGTTTTTTTAATGCCTACAAAATAAAGGACCCCCTAACAGCGCAGATTTTCTGGATTTCCCTGCATAAGCTAGGGTATGGAACGTTCATTCTTATTAGTTCACTGTGCTCAGGCTGGGTGATCCTGTAAAACATACACTGTTAGGAGTGCTTGAGATCCAGACTAAGATTTTCTGATCTAGAAGATACCTCATACATAGGTTCATGTTTCTCAAAACTATTATTTTATATATCCATTGATTTATAAAAAGCAAGAATATATATGTTTTTATTACGTAACATTGCACATGCAGGTTGTTACATTAGCCCAATGTTTTTGCTACTGAGGAAGAAGCTGAGCTTCAAAACACGTTTAGCGTTTGGGCTTGTATACTCTCATCACATTTTTATCTTGTTATTTTATTTAATTTGATACATACATTATATACACATTTGGTTCCAGTACGTATTTGATTTGGAGAGAAGTATATCTGTAGCAGGGCGGATACATAAATCCCTGCTTGCTATAACGGTGTAAAGAGAGTCCAACCGGTGTTTTCACTAATTGTGAGTATTAGTTCCATTGTCCTGTGTTGGGATTACAGTATAAGATTGGTATTGCACCCCTTCTGACTTCTTTTTTCTTAAGAATATATAAGTGCTGTTTTAGTTAAACATAATTTAAAAGGGAACTATGACCCATATACAAGTTTGGTTTAAAATTAAGTTTATAGAGCAACTAACTGGAATAATATTTTTTTTTTAATTCGTTATTTGGCCGAAATTAAATGTTTAGACAGACTGCGGGTACAGCTCTGCACTGCAGTCTGTCACTCTACCTTTGCTCACCTCCATCGATCCAGCCTCCTCCCATGATGGAGTATTTCTGCATGCAAGCTCGGGTGCTCTCATGCACTTGTTTAGGGGTGATAGTTGCCCTTTAAACGTATACCTGGTAATCTACTACAACATGGCAAGAAAATCCGCAAATATTAAGGACTAAATAGTTGAATTGGAAATGGCTCACCTCCACACAGATTCATAAATATCTGCTTCAATGAGCTATGGTAAATGAAATTATTTAATCAGACAATAATTAATTTTATTATGAAGCTGTAACATTTGAAAAGTTTGCATTTGGAGGAAGAAATAGTGCCCCTACATTTGTGTCACAGAACTTCCTTTAATAAGAGTCCTTCACACAGCTATCAGTAAAATGACATTATCCAGCCGCAAACTACAAGAGAAGTGAAAAAAAAAAAAAAAAGTAAGCTTTCATATGTTAATTAAGCCTTGTGCTGCATGGAGAATCTTTACTTTGTGTGAATATCTCCTAAACTGCATCTGCCCCAATTCTGAACAACATGATACATAGGCAGGGGAAATATGAAGATACAATTCACGGTGATAGGTCTACTTAAAATAGGCGCAGACTAAGGTCATGTTCACATGGACTACTTGAGAGCACTCCGTTTTAGTACATGACAAGATATCTGGTGCTTGCTCACCTCCTGCTTTCATTCAACAATCCTCTAGCATGGGGGTGTGACCAAATGAAGTGAATTAGAGGACCTGTAGGAGAATCAGTGTGGAGCAGCCACCTTCAAGGTTAAGCCTGGCTGATTATGCTGGTTCCCTGTAGTCTGTAATTAGTACAGCACCCAACCCATTGGTCACAGTTATGCTATTTGATGAATTTAACAGATTGAAAAGAATAAAAAGCAAATGTTGAATATGCAAACCGTTTGGGTACCCTATCAGTCATAACCCTTTTGTAGAAAGTGCAGCCTCCAAAAGTTTCTTGCAGCCAGCTAATAGATATTCTAGCTGGGAATTTTTTCCCACTCTGCATTGCAGAATGCTTCTAGTTCAGAAATATTCTTAGGTCATCTCGGTTGCACTGCATGTCTGAGGTCTACCTATAGATGTTCAATATTATTCAAGTCTGGAGACCAAGGAGGCCATTCTAAAACCTTAAACTTTCATTTCTTGAAGTAATTCATGCAGTTGATTTGAGACATGTTTCGGATCATTGTCTTGTTGTAAAAGCCAACCTCTTTTCAACTTTAGTTGCTTCATGGACCATGGGACATTAGCTTCAATGATTTGTTGATACTTATTACAATCCATTCTTCCCTCTATCCTAATGTTTCCCATGCCGCCGGTTGCCCCATCACCCCAAATAGATCCACCTCAATGCTTAACATTTGGCAAGGTGTTTTTTTCTTCATATGCTTCTCCATTTTTTCTCCATTGTAGCCAAAGATTTGAAGTGTTGTGGTGCATACTTCATATGTTGACTTTTGTTATGAGATCGCAGGTCAGGATTCCTGCTGATGTCTGGTCCACACAGATCATGTTTGTGCAAACAAAGCTGCGCACTGGCAGGTTCACTGCTACGCCCATGCCAATTAAATGTCCTGCAGGTCCTTTGTAATTATATGGGGATTTTGCTTTGCATTCCTGACTAGTCTACAAGAAGTTCCATCAGAGATTTTTTCTTGGTCTTCCAGATCTTGTCTTGACTTCAACAGTTCCCCTTAAATTCCATTTCTTAAAGACATTTTGGATAGTGGATATTGTAAGCAGGAAGCATTTTGATATCTCTATAGCCTTCCCCTGCTTTGTAAAAGTCAATTATGTTTATTTTCTGATCCTCAGAATCATGGCGTCTTACACCTTGTGCTTTCATAGTTCTGTGTACTCAATCGGTACCCTGGAAATGTAGCAATATCTTATTTTGGCATAATTTGTTAATGTGTCAGAGCTCTTTAGGATATGGCAATTTTTAACCCCTCAAGAACCAGAGGGGTACACAACAATGTATTGTATGTTCCTCTGGTACTCATAGGGTTAAACAAACTTGTTTCTGGGAGTTACTTTTTTATGGAATGTGATTTCCTTTAATATTCCATCTTGTGCTATCACTGTGAGGACCTGCTATCACATTTTACCAATATACTGACTCAACTATTGTGGTTTATGCTAGAAACGAAAAACAGGACAGTTTTACCTAACTTGCACATTTCATTTCTAAGCACTGATAAAACATTAGGATGTCCTAAAACAAGTCAGTGTTCTAATATGAGCCACAGCCTGTTTTGAGAATGTGAGCAATGACAGACTTTTCAAAAGACATTGTACTAGAGTCCTCTTTCAAGGAATTAAATATCCATTTAAATCAAAGGGGTTTTTGTATCCTCTATGATGCAGTTGATTTTCCCCAATATTGCCCTACTTTCATCTTTGTGCATTTGACACTAATGCCTGGATTCCATATCATTTGAAAACATTTCCTGAATGGCTGTTTTTAGCTATAGCAATTTTTTTCTGGTCAGTTCTGCAATCAGATTCTGCATTTAAACCAGTGGTTCCCAAACTTTTTCACATCACTCTTTTTGGTTCCCCAGACCATTATGTCACACCTTTGCACATGTATTTATATTATTTGCATTATATTTATATGGTGAAGAAACCAGTTCATCATACAGTTCTTTTCTACAGACATTTCTATAAGCAAATTATATAAAGACAGAGACATAGATATACGAACTCCACACCAAGCATACATGGATCACAATCACAAACATGTCTGATTTTGCACAACTTTAATCAAACTTCTGTGATTGTCATTCAGTAATATGGATATTGGGACAAATGGTACTAAAACAAAGCCTCACACAACCCCCTCACAGAGGAATGCCCCTTATTTAGGAATCTTGGATTTAAGAAAACAGTAATCAATACCTATTTGAAATTCTTTTAGAGAGCTAAAAAATGCTCCATAATTATGTCATATAGAGGCATAAGCAGCCCAAGGGGAGAGGCCAGATAGAACCTCTTCAGACAGGGGAAAGTAGAGGACCAATAACCCATTCAACCCCACATCCCCAAGCACCATCAATTAATCTCTCCATTTGCAGATGTTAACAATCTCACTGCACCACCAACTAAGGGGTTTATAAACATGTTGAAAAACAAAAACCTGCCCAAATGCTGCATGTTGTCCTTTTCCATCCACTTTCCCATTCTGTGTGGACAGTAGAAGATCTCTCCATTCCCTTTGTGTTCTCCCCCGAGAAAAGCCATGCTTCTATTGCTAGCAACAATAATAAAAATAAAGGTCCATCACGATAAAATATTAAAATGACCAAATATTTTAAAATCTGAAATTGATAAACTGTTGCAGCCCTACCAGTCACCACAATTATGTTTAAAGGCTACACAAATGGCTGGCTGGCTCCTGATGAATAACTGTACCCTGGTTTAGGAGATCTTGAGACATGGAGAGTGGTCAGGTCTGAGCAACAAATAGTATAACAAGGTCCACAAACCAAATTATCTGAAGCCAATTTGGTGCTTTCAATATGACTTTGGTCTGGTCTCTCCTGATCTTTCTTACTACCACCAGAATGATCTGTATGGGATGAGTGAGATGGGCCAGAGGGAGGTTCCAACAGAATATCAGAGTATCCTGTTCCAGGGCCTCCAGATCCTTCTATCTGGAAAAACAGAGAGCACATTTCTTGTTCTGTTTTGATGCCATAAGTTCCACCACTGGTTCCCCCATCTGTTGACAAACTTCTTGAAAATCTTGGGATCTAGAGATCATTTCGCCTGATCAACTTGAAATCTGCTCAGGGAGTCTGTTTGAATATTTCCAACCTCTGAAATGAAGAATTTATATTTTTCTCTTCCCACATCTTCTCTCCACCTCTTTGTTTAGTAGTCTGCCCCTTGTGCCGCCTTGATTTTTCAGATACATGACTACAGTGGCTCAGTGGTTAGCACTGTTGCCTTGCAGCGCTGGGGTCCTGGGTTCAAATCCCACCAAGGACAACATCTGCAATGAGTTTGTATGTTCTCACTGTGTTTGCGTGGGTTTCCTCCAGGCACTCCGGTTTCCTCCCACACTCCAAAAACATACTGATAGGTGAATTTAGATTGTGAGCCCCAAAGGGGACAGGAACCAATATGAGTGTAAAGCGCTGCGGAATCTGTGTGCGCTATATAAATAAAGGATTATTACCGTCATGCTGACTGAGCTTATGTGTACAGATATGGTACCTGAACCTTCTTAGGCATCTTCCTACAACTCTAATTTACAAAACATTTATTTGCAGGGAGGATTCTTGCTGACCATTCCACTTGGGCTGCAATGTTGTTCCATAGATCTCATCATCCTTTTTGACTGCATCCAGCAGACAGCACATTTGTAAAGACCTGGGGGGGGGGGGGGGTGAGGACAGACCAAACGGAAAGGGTCTGAACTGAACATGACAATTAACCTTCTGTGAATAGGTCTGTGGTAATAGGCATCTTATAGATCTATGGTAGTCAGAAAGGTATAAGGAGGGATTTCCGTGGTTACTAAGGCTATAATCTCCATTTTGAACTAGGTTGACATGATGAAACTGCTGAGATGTTTCAAATCCAGAATCATTCTGTATCTTCCTGTTGTCTTGGCCACAATAAACAGAAAAAAGTAGATGTCCAAACACTTCTGACTTTCTGCAACTTTCTTGATCACCTTCTTCTGAATTAGTTCCTGAACTGATTTCCTCATACTTGCTGCTAAGGATTCAAAGGAATCCTAGATCTTTTGAAGTCAATCCTTGTGGGGAGAGAATTGATCTCTAGTGGGTGCCCCATATCCACCACTTTGTACACCCAATTGCCTGGGTGAGATGTTGGCTCCCAAGTGTGCTGAAACTATCACAGTCTATGCCAACTGGAATCTGGAATGGGGCCAACTGCTCTTCAATGATACTCTCTCTCCCCTAGTTGTCTGTGAAGAGCCCTTTTTTCTCTGATCAAAGAGTCTGGAAGACTTATACTTCCTAAAGACACAAAAATGCTGGCACCTACAACAATCGGAGAATGGGCAGTACGAAAAGGTCTAAATCTTCTTTCCTGAGGTAGCAGAGAATTCTTCCCTCTTGAGTTCTTCTTAATTAATGCTACTAATTGTTCTCCAAAAAGTAGATCACTATATAAAAGGCAGAGCTACTTTGACTTGGATGATTAATCTCAGAGAGCAAAAGGGAGTGTCTAGTGATGATTAACAGTGCTGAGGCTCTAACTATTAACTTAATTATATCCAGAGTAGCATCACAAGAAAAGCTAGTGGAGTCTTTAATGGATGCAATTCCCTTCATTAGTCTAGAAAGGGAAAATAAAAGATTCAATTTTGTCCTCCAATGTGGTTACCCAAATTCACATAGTTCTAGCTAAGCATACGACTGCTGAAGCTACTTTAAAATTCCGGCCGAACAGAGAATATTGCTTCTTTAGTGCACTCTCTATTTTCTTGGCCATATGTTTCCTCCCAGTCAGATGTGCCACGGCAGCATCAATTTTAAGGGGGTAACCTACTGTTTTACCTGAAACTGAAAGGATACATTCATTGGAACCACTTAGAGATGCTGAATCTCTTGTCATCCTTCTGCCATCCAGATTATACCATAACCTGCATAAAATGATTAATACAGGAGGACATCTTCAAGTTGACAAGAAAGGCTGTCCTCATTAAATCCAATTCTTTTTGGACCTCAAAGAGATTCAAAGATTTCCTAATGACCTTGAGGAAAGATTTAATCTCTCATGGATTAAAAGAGATTCCTCCTTCAACAATCTGTCCTTTAGAGAAGTACAATGAATCTAAAGCCTGTAAACTAGAACTATCTTCATGCTCCACAATTCTACTGTATAGACCCTCCTCAAGACCTTCCAGATGCGGTCGCTTCCTTTGAAGTGTGACCTCCTTCATAGCTGTGCAGGTTTCTTTAATTGAGGATCTCATCAAAGACAAAAAAATTACAATGGCATATACTGTCCTGTGGCCTTTTTAAGACACTCCAGACATATAAGAAACAAGCAGCTTTGCAACATAACCTGCACAAGGTCTTGTTTTGAGAGCCTTGTCATACTTGTTAGTGGAAGACTCAACAGGGATCTTCCTTTGGAAGATGAAGCCTTAGCAGTAGAGGACATAATAGGAATTAAGAGTCAAATGACGGTGTACTAATAAAAATATCTAAATGTAAAGGCAGTAGTCAGAATTAAGAAATCACCAGCAAACCAAGGCTAACTTGGAGCTGGCTCTTTAAACGGAATCACCCCAACTAAAGTCCCCCCCAATATTTAGCCATAGAGCAATAAGCTTACTAATAGTCATATTATCCAGCATAATTACTGAGTTAGTCAGAAATCCTACTTCTGCTGAGACTGATGGACAGGCAGCAGCGCAAACAACTTTGCTTACAGACATCTGCTGTCAGTCCCGGTCTCTTCTAGGAGGCATTGCATGGTACCTTAAGGTAACAGAAGGGACTGACTGCCAGGCTTCTTCCTTTAGAGGCATCTGCATGCCTGCTCAATCAGTCTCGGCAGAAGTAGAATTTCTGACCAACACGGTAATTATGCTGGATAATATGACTATTGGTAAGCTTATCGCTATGTGGCTAATTATTGGTGGGGGCTTTATTTGGGCTTATAGTTCCCCTTTAAACAGAAAAACTGACCGGTTGACCTCACTTTCTTTTCCTAGGGGAGGACATAATGTCACAATTATGAAGAAGCACAATAGTAGGAGAAAACACACATCCTGGCTTTTCAACATGAACATTAAATAGACCTCTGCTTGAGAGCAGCTCATGAAGTGCAACCCAGGATAAACTCCCAGTAGAGAATGAACTTAAAAAGGTTGAAGGGAGACGATAAAACCACTGGTTCTCCACTGTTATGCATGGGAATGTGGAACCAGTGCTTGAAAGCTTTAGCTCACTGGATAAAAATGTGTCCATAAACCAAAGGGGCACAAAATTACAAGTAAAAAACATAAATTAAAGAAAGACTAGGTAGGAGGTGAAAACCTCCATACTGCAGCTAGGTAGGACCAACAATACCTGAGGCAACCGCAGGGGAGCTGCTCTTTATGCAGCTAATTGTCTCTGCCCCCTAGTTGGGTAGGACAAAATATATATAAATATACTGTAATGTGCAAAAGTTTTAGGCAGGTGTGAAAAATGCTGTGAAGTAAGGATGCTTTCAAAAAAATAGACATGTTAATAGTTTATTTTTATAGGTTAACAAAATGCATAGTGAGTGAACAGAAGAAAAATCTAAACCAAATCAATATTTGGTGTGACCACCCTTTGCCTTCAAAAACAGCATCAGTTCTTCCAGGTAAATTTGCACAAAGTCAGGGATTTTGTAGGCATATAGTCAGTATAAATGAACAATTATACCAAACATCATGCTTACTTCCCTTCACAACCGGAAGGTGACCAGCAGAGCCATCAGCTCAGAATTGCCAGAAAACAGTGGGATCCTTGTACACCCAATCTATTGTCCGGAGAATTCTGGTCAGAAGTGGCCTTCATTGAATACTTGCAGCCAAAAAGCCATACCTCCAACGTGGAAAACAAGGCCATGTGACTCAATTATGCACAAAAACACAGGAAGTGGGGTGCAGATAAATTGCAGTAGGTGCTCTGGACTAAAGTCAAAATTGTAAATATCTGGCTGTAGCAGAAGGCAGGTTGTTTGAAGGGCTGGTGATTAGTACAAGAATGAGTGCCTACAGGCAACAGTGAGGCATGGTGGAGGTTCCTTGCAAGTTTGGGGCTGCATATCTGCAACTGGAATTTGGTCAGAATTAATGGTCTCCTCAATGCTGAGTACAGGCAGATACGTATCCATCATGCAATACCATCAGGGAGGCATCTGATTGGCCCCAAATTTATGCTGCAGCCTGACAATGACCCCAAACATACAGCCAAAGTCATTAAGAACTATCTTCAGTGTAAAGAAAAACAAAAAGTCCTGGAAGTGATGGTATGGCCCCCACAAATCTGATATCAACATCATTGAGTCTGTCTGGGATTACATGGACAGTGAAGCAACTGAGGCTGCCTAAAACCAAGAAGAACTGTAGTTAGTTCTCCAAGATGTTTGGAAAAACTTAACCAATGAGTTCCTTAACAAACTGTGTGCAAGTGTACTTAGAATAATTGATGTTGTACTGAAGAAGGCAAAGGGTAGTCACACCAATTATTGATTTGATTTAGATTTTTCTTCTGTTCACTTACTTTGCATTTTGTTAATTGATAAAAATACAATAGTAACGTTTTATTTTGAAAGCATTCTTATTTTACAGCATTTTTTCACTCCTGCTTAATAACACTTCGCACATTAATATATAAGTAAATGTCCAGTTGGGAGGAAGCCCAACCAATGAGCACTCATAAGGACTTTATGAAAATGAAAATGTATTATTTTATTCCCAACATTTCGGCCCCACTAGGAGCCTTCCTCAGTACAAACAGAATCAAACAAAATGGTGGCTTTAAATACCCTCAACCCAAGACACCTAACCCCACGCAACACGAGGTTGACCCCCGAAGTCATCAACAGGTGACGTCATTGAAGTAATAATGGGTACAATACAAAAAAAATAATAATAATCTCAAACATCAAAATAAAACAAATAAAGCATATCATACGAGCACCTAAATGAGAACGTTGGGCTCGGGAAGAGACCACAGATGTTATGAACTTCCATATAGATTAACCCCTTGCGTGTCGGAGAGCACGGCCACACAGCAAAATATGCAGTGGACCCCAACTTCGCCCGCATGCAAGGGGTTAAAGCCGGTTACGGCTTCTCCAACCGAGGAACGAGACCAAAAAGCGCCACGATACCGCTTCCCCCCCTCCCCGCTTCCAGAACTGAATTGCTAATCCCCTGGGCACCAATGGGGCACACCACGATCTAATGGTAGATCATAGCATGCCCCCCCCCCCAGCACCCAGCCAGGCCAAGCATTCTCTAAATATCAAATCATATCGCCCGCATGCAAGGGGTTAAAGCTGGTTACGGCTTCTCCAGCCGAGGAACGAGACCAAAAAGGGCCACGATACCGCTTCCCCCCCTCCCCGCTTCCAGAACTGAATTGCTAATCCCCTGGGCACCAATGGGGCACACCACGATCTAATGGTAGATCATAGCATGCCCCCCCCCCCAGCGCCCAGCCAGGCCAAGCATTCTCTAAATATCAAATCATATAAACTTCAATCTTGTTGATATAACAAAGAAGTAAAAGATCTTACAAACATGAGAAGAAGAAAGGATACTTTGATAATCTCCACAAGGTCCATCTCCATGTAGTCTCTACTGTGTACCACAGTCCCTGGTTCTCCGTGTGCTGTCCTGTGACAGACATCACGGATCCGATAATGGGACTGTGTAAGCAAACCAATAGAATTATTGACCATCCCATACAACTACGTTTACCCCTTGGCTCTATGCGGACTGGTGTGCCAGACACCCATGGTGTCCCATTGTAGGGAACATAAAGTAGAAGGTAGTAGAAACAAAATCCGTCGTCCAGGAGCGTTGGTTGTGATCACTCCATAAACAGTCATGATGGGTCTGCCAAATCCATAGGTTTATTAACTTATAAATCCAAAACATGGTAATTCCATAATTGTGCAGAGTAGAAATTCGGATAGATGCATACAGATCATTCCTACATATAGGAGTAAATGAGTAAACAGGACCTGAGTGATGAGGAACCATATTGTAAATGGACACATTATAACCCAATAAGTATCTCAAAAGAGGAAAACATTCTCATGATATAAAATAGTATGGTAGTATATCTCGATAGAGAAAAATGACTTAAGAATCTGAAGCAAGGGGGCACCCCGGACACCACTGATCCCACCCCACAGTCCGAACAAAACCAGTATTGGCAGACCAATAGCTCGGTAAAATCAAAAGGATAAGGAGAAGTCTCCCTGCCAAGAGAGGGCCAGAGGGCACAGAGATCAAAAACAATAACCATCCCAAATAAACAGAAAACCAGTATGTACACACACACGGCCAGACACCCGGATGGGAGAGTATATGACCCCACATCACTCAATGTCTGAGCGTGTTGGAAAAAGTGCCCACAGTAACAACAGAATAGATTAGAATTGGACCTAAAGAATATGAAAGCCATTTATACCCTCCGTGCACTCGGGTAGCCAACAGGTGAACGAAAGAACATATCAGCAAATCCCGCTGCCTGCCCCCGGGTGACACGGGGACCGGTGCCTGACAGACTGTGGTGGATTAACAGCTAAGATAAATGAAAAAAACTGAAAAGACAAAAGCTAAAAATAGAGTAAGTGCATCCACATAATGTGATGGGGCATAGAAAAAACTTAAATCAATTAACAAAGCATTGGCTATGTGCCTAGTAAACCTAAAACTATAAATGGTAAAAATAAACCATAGAATATTATATATAAGTCTAAAGAAAACAATGAAGGCCTAATTGTTCATTGAGACCTCTAGGCGCAACTGTATTCAGAAAGAAAACCCAGTGTGCTTCCGTAACTTGGAAGCTCTTTCACCTCCTCTTTTAAGTGGTGGGACACAGTCAATAATCATATATCCAAGTGTAGGTGAAGGGTGGTTCATCTGTGTGAAGTGGACAGCTACAGGTTGGTCTTTGACTTTGGATAATTGTTTAGAAGTAGGATTATGTGCAGCATCCAAAGCTGCCCTTATGGCAGATCTCTGGTTACTTATTCATTCTTTAAACATGCTAGTAGTCTTTCCTACATACATCAATCCACAAGGACACAGAATGATGTACACCATGTACAGACTGGTACATGTTAGATTATGTTTAATGGGTATTTTAAATCCCTTATGTGGGTGTTTGAATGAAGTGGTAGTCATTAAAAAATTGCAAGTAATGCAGGACGTGCACTTGTAACATTCCCTGAGTTTGGTGTTTGTGTCTTTTGAATAACATGTGTAGGGAACAGTTTAGATCAAGGTCTTTTAAATTACGCCCTCTCCTGTAGCAAGACATGGGAGGAGTTTCGCCATTACCTCTTAAAAGGGATAGCAATGTTTCATAATAAAAGCATCTCCAATTAATCTTCATAGTATTTGGTCCATGGAGAATTATTTCAATACTGCCAGAGTTGTAGTTCAAGAGTAATTGAATGATAAGTAATAACCATACAAACCCCCTTCATGTGGTATAACAGTATATATAGTGACTTTCTCATCTATTGTGCCCAGAATACATGATTCAGTGTTGATGTTAATATTTTAAATCATGGTAAGAAAGCTATTGGTGTCTTTGAGAAAATAAGGCATGTTCAAGACACAGTGCTGCAAAAAATGATCAATGAATTGACTAGCTGGGTGTGTGAGGGAACCCATGGCAGAATTAATAGGATGGCCTAGTGGGTTTTGGAGTGATTTGTGAACTTTAGGGAGGGTATACAAGATCTGATTGAATATTATACAGTTTTCTCATCCAGACACCCTATATGCAAACTTGAGGTAATTATATTGGCAATAATCTTTTTGTATTTGATGGTTGGACCAGAAAAGAGTTGTTCATATGGGTTAGAGTCATTGAGCTGGGATAGGATTTCATCTATATAACCAGAATAGTTCAGCAGAACAAATGAACCAACCAACACCACTAGAAGGCAGATTTCCTTTCTATTACCCTCTACGTTACGCTCCCCCACAATGTGACTCCATGGTTGTCTGGCACACCAGCCCATGTAGAGCCAAGGGGTAAGCTTTGTTGTATGGGATGGTCAATAATTCTATTTATTTGCCTTACAAAGTCCCGTTATCGGATCTGTGATGTCTGTCACAGGACAGCACATGGAGAACCAGGGACTGTGATATACAGTAGCAACTACATGGAGATGGACTTTGTGGAGATTATCATAGTATCTTTTCTTTTTCTCATGTTGTAAGATCGTTTATTTCTTTGATGTTATATCAACAAGATTGACGTTTATATAATTAGCATTTAGAGAATGCTTGGCCTGGCTGGGCGCTGGGGGGACACGCTATGATCTACCATTAGATCATGGTGTGCCCCAGTGGCGCACAGGGGGTTAGCAACTCAGTTCTAAAAGCTGGGTACAAGCGGTGTGACAGATACCTGTAGTCAGACCAAGTAGCTCTGCCAAAACTGTGCTTCCTTAACCCAGGACAACACTCAGGAACTCCACCAGCCTTGAACCAGAATCATACCTCCATTCACCCAGTCACTTAGGCAGGACTCGGTGTAGGGTGAACACACTCTGGAGACAGCAAGCAGCCCCAAGTAGGTTTAGAATAAGAACTCTTTTACTGAATCAAACACACAGCTTATATACACTTACAGAGACTCTTATCAAGATCAGCATGTAAACTAGGACTTGGGACAGTGTTGCTACGCTTGACCAATCAGCCACCAACAACCTTATCAAGAATGCAAATTAGAACTTGAAAGTGAGGCATTCTAACGGCATCGTAAATAACCTCCCCTGATTGGTCAAGGAAGCACAGCAGGAATCAATTAACATTCCAATCATTCCTTAGCATAGACCTGAAGTATATTGGGAGCAATTCCCAACCCCCATTCTCTCTACACTCTAGCTCCCAAATACCAATCCTGTTACAGACTTTATATAACACCACACACTCTTTCATTAAACCACACAATATACAATACAATGAGCTATATTTCAAATATTATGGTCCCAAATCCCTCCATCTGGTGACACCTACTTTTCCCCAAACAGTCCAAGGGCAGACCTGTTACTGTGACACCCTGTGCCCCTGAGATGCACAGGGTGACTTAGACCCACGAGGGGGCAGGGAAGATGGGAAAGGCACTTCCCCATGCATAGAGTACACAGTCTGTAAGAAGGGGGCTGGCCCCCAGGCAGCTCCAAGAGCCAAGGGCCCGGTGGTTTCTGTGACAAGCGGTATCTTGATGCTTTTTGGCTTCATTCCTCGGTTGGAGCAGTCGTCACCAGCTTTAACCCCTCACGCGCGGGAGAAGTTCGGGTCCACTGCATATTTTACTATGTGGCCATGCTCTCTGACACACGAGGGGTTAATCTATATGGAGGTTCATTAAATCTGTGGTCTCTTCCCAAGCCCAAAGTTAGCATTTAGGTGCTCATATTCTGATATGCCTTATTTGTTTTATTTCGATGTTTGAGATTATTTTCTTGTATTTTATCAACTATTACTTCAATGACGTCACCTGTTGATGACATCAGGGGTCAAGTTCCTCGTGTTGTGTGGGGTTAGATGTCTTGGTTTGAGGGTATTTAAAGCCACCATTTTGTTTGATTCTGTTTGCCCTGAGGAAAGCTCTTAGTGGGGCCAAAACGTCGACAATAAAATCATATATTTTCATTTTCATAAAGTCCACATGAGTGCTCATTGGTTGGGCTTCCTCCCAACTGGACATTACTGTATTCATTATATTTATGAAGCACCAAGGCATTAATCTATTTTATAATTAGGAGTGCCCTGCCCTAACAATCTTTATATTATATATATTAGACGAACCAAACCCAACTCTAAAGTTACTGATCCTAAATGGCATGTCACACCGAATAAAGTAAAAGTAGAGCATTTACCAAGTTGTTCACTTGAGCATTTGGGGATGCGTGCAAGGTCAGAAAGATGTTGTTCCATCTTCCCACTTGATCTCCAACAAAGTCTAAGTAATGACAAATTTAATTGTTGTACAAACCCCTTATTACTGGGCATGTGTAGTTAAATTGTGCATTTTTGCTTTGTGCATGCCCATTAGTATGCAGCGTTTGAGCAGGAAGGCAGATTGCCAACCAGTTATACTGAGTCTGAGCAGGGATAATCAAGCCACAAAGAGGAGGCACATTCCATAGGTGATGCAGGACTTTTTTTGTTTAGCATAAGGGGGCAATATTGGCCATTGCTTCTCAACATTGTCCTCAGTTATCAATAAATGACCAGTGAGGTGGAAGACGTGGAAAACGTGCCATACAATTCCCGAGGTGGGTTCTTTGAAATTAGGAGGTCATCATCAGATTTATTGTAGAATAGCTTGTTGGGTCTAGGACTGTGCCCACACCACGATGATGATTGTGACAACCACAATTAAACCCCCACACAGCCTTTCAGCTCCCCTTTATAATCCCCTGTCCCATGGAACTCTCCAGTAGCCAGCCGATTCCCCAGATTCAACCCTCTAGAGGTCAGGTGACCAGTCCAAGAATGCTCCAACATACCGGAAAGCCAATCCAGCCAATGAACAACACACTGATCATCCGGGACAGCCAACCAGAATGAGGTCAACAATCTCATGTTTCACAATGGCCTGACTTAATCACCTTTCCCTGACTCTGCAAGGTAATCTCATCAGACAAATGCACCCCAACTGATAGTGGCATTGTGCTGATAGCATCTACCCACCTTCAGAGACACTACTGTCACGGAGCACATGCAAACTTTTGTCTACTGGGCTTCCCATATATCATTCACTGTGGTGCATGAGGACCATGTAACACATACAATATTAACAAGAACTGTATCATTTTACTGGCAAGACTAATTTCATTAAACAAACGTATTTGCATGAGTAATTATGTAATCTATCTTTATATGCTGCCCCTGCAGTTTACTGTACATCAGTAAGACGGTGAATTAATTTAGGGGCAGAATGGCCAACCAGCTATCGACAATAAAAGATGCACTACTCAAGAAAAATTGACAATTCAGCTGGAAGGCATTTCATAGAGGTTAACCATACTTTGGTAGGCTTGTGCCATATGCTGATAAATCACCAGCCTAAGCTCCCAAGAATAGGGGTCAGGGGAAGTAAACATAAATAAAGAGAAGAAAGGTGGATCCATAGACTGAAGAGGCTGGCCTCTGGAGGTGCTTTTGTTCCATCTCGCAAGTTGACAACTGGCACCAAGACGACAGTGTTCAAATCTATACACCATCCATATAGTAGGACTTTATGCATATCCTGTACAGGTCCACCAATCTGCCTTATTTACCACCTTCTCTGGTTATTTAATTTTGTGTACCCTATAGCTCTCTTTATTAAAGGGGAACTACCACCTCTTCAAGAATTTAACTTCAATAAATCCCCATCTGGCAACTAGCAGCTTAGTAGCGCTAGTCGCCAGAATTATTACCTTATTCCAAAGAAATGTGCATTGTTCTGAGGCTGACAGCAGGACGGATTGCAGACATCTTGCCATAATGACGTCCGCGCGCCTGCACTGTCAGTCCCTTCCGGAGCCTGCCGGCTCCTAGGAACGCCTCCTAGACCCGGCTGGGATTGACAGTGCAGGCGCGCGAACGTCATTATGGCAAGATGTCCCGCTGTCAGCCCCAGAACAATGCACGTTTCTTTGGAATAAGGTAATAATTCTGGCGACTAGCGCTAGTAAGCTGCTAGTTACCAGATGGGGATTTATTGAAGTTAAATTCTTGGTAGTTCCCATTTAAGTATCTAACATGTTATTCTTTTGATTTAGGTTGGCTTTGCTTGCTACTGGTCTCTCATTTATGGATGGAACCTGGCCATGTTCATACACACTCCTCTTTTTGAATTTTTTTTTTTTTTATATATATATTTTAGATTCTGTCTGTCTTTAACTTAGCAGCAGTATCTCTGTACATGCAACATTTTCCATTTAATCTGTGTATTTTGGAGAATAGATTGGTTTCTCATACTGGAATTTATTTTTGCGTGGGTAAAAGTATTTTACCAGGATACATTGAGATTGTCTCATTTTCAAGTATGTCCTGGACTCATTTTCTCTACCTCAGAAGGGTGAAAGGCTGAGTTCACCTTGCCAGGACTAGAACCTGCAACCCTGTGGTTTGACCAGATTTCACAGCTGGTGCATTAACCAACAGATATCTCACCAGCATTTCTCTATCTCCCTTTATTATCTGTAATTGCTGCAGTTAGTGGTTCTAGTAGCAGTATCAGTATGGGTTGCTAGCTGTTCAATGAGCTGGACGCGTTATGTATTTCTCTCAGCTTACCCATCTGTACTGACCAGTTGTTCGTCCTACAGGTCATTTTGATTCAACACACAGACTTGGTTTCAGAGCATATTGATTGATGAAGGTGGCTTGCATGTCCCTGAAACATATAAGGAGTGGACTGGTGCTGTGATTGTATGTTAGTCCTATTGATCTTAATAATCAGTAGTGCCCATAAAAATAAAAAAAATTGTATATTTTTATCATCCCGCTATCATTTATTGTATGTTCTTTTAAGATGCTGGTATCACAGTGTACCTTGGTATCCATGCTGCCATGCTACCCTCGTGCTATCTCGCTGCTCTGTCTGGTGGTCACGGGACAGGCAAACATCTCTGTACGCGGCGCTTGTTTATACACACACATTATATTTGACTCATTGATTCCTGCCTCCAGGTAGGCCTATATTAACTTCCCGTGGCCTAAGACCAGTTGCCCTTACATGGTGTCCCTGTGATTACTCGTTATGTTTGCTTCTCATTGTGACCCTGGTTTGGCTTCTGTTATCGATCTGTGTACGACCCAGGCTTGTCTGACTATCCACCCCAGTTCTGATCTGTAGCTCTAGTTATCACTCGCTTTGTGTATGACCCAGCTTGTCTGACTATCCACCCTGGTCCTGAACTGTGGCTCTGGCTGTCTACTTGCTCCGTGTATCCAGTACTCATTGGGCTATTCGCTATTGCAGTACTGTGGCTTGTGCTGTCCTCCGCTCCATTCGCCACTGTCCTCATTCTGTACCGTGTGGTATTACTCCGATTCCGTTGGACGCCTTATACCTCCCTGGGAGATACAACCACAGCGGTTTCTCTACTCCTCTCTCAGTATTACAGGCCTCAGCTCAGTGTCAGTCCGGGTGTGGATTGTAGCCTGTCCGTTCTATGTTCAGGGTCATTGCTGGGGAATTACTACTATTATGTATCTTTAATAAAGGTGGTTTTAATTCAATATAACTATGTCTGACCTTCATTTGTACTGGTTACTGTGACAGCTGGGCATCCGGAAGCCAAGCAGTTGCATTGTTCTTTGATGTAAAGTATCCATAGGAGCTTGGCAAAATGTAAACACATTGGTCTCCATGCACTAAAAAATATTGCATGTGAGTCTTCTTTAGCATTCAAGAGGGTAAAATCCCCATTTAAAGTTGAATTAACACCTTCTAATAACTTCCCTCCAAACACACACTTTGCTATGGCCAGGATATCCTCATGGCTCTTAAGAATTTTTTCATTGTGCCAATGTTCAATCAGTCCTGGATGTCATGTCTACGGAGGCGGTCATGATGGTTGCTAGGACAACCACATGACTTCAAACTCTGCTCATTGCACATGGTATTCGTAACCCTTTAAGGACCAAAGGGGTGTAAAACACATTGCTTTGCAAAAGTGTTACTCACAGCTCTAGCCCTTAAAGGGTTAAGAAGGTTCATGCACTCTGCCTGTCTCAGTTTGAAGCATAGACATGACCACTAGGGCTGACTGAAGAAGTTTTCTCTTGAACAAAAGGTACAAACACAAAACTCATAGAGTCTATTAGGATTTTCTGGCATAGCTAGGTTGTTTGGGGTTATTTTAGAAGGTGTTCGTTCTTTTTTAACAGAACACTAACATAAAAATTAAGTATTATTAAAAATACATCTAGAATATAATTATATGCTTTCTTTTAACATGTGTAAACTGTCCTAGTCAGAAAGCGTTAATGTTTGTGCTCTAAAGTCAGCTAAATGTTTGTCTTCAGAAAGGCTATTTTGTATCAGAGCATTTACAGACAATCAGTTCAAGACTGCTGTGGTACTTGGAGACCTGGAAAAGGAAGTAACATCTGCTCACTAAGACCAATTGTAAACTAGATTGTAGGCCTCAGAAAACAAATAATTTTTGCAGGTATTAGAATGAAGGAACACCAATAGCCAAATATGTCCCTATTAACAGTATTCAAGAAAAAAGAATCACGCAGCCCCCTAAAGTTTTCGGGGGGCGGCCCTCTATGTGCCAGATGGAGCACCCTTTGGAACCCTGCTGAAGGCCAAATCAGCAGCCATCTCCCTTGTTTGATACAGGCTCTTTGTTTCCTCGTCCACATGATGATGCATGGTATGCTTTTGAATGACCTATACTTCTTTATGGCTGTGCTCCCAGAAGTTACTATATGCCTTCTTTTCAGAAATGAAAGGGGAGGTCTTATGACTGACCACCTCATCTCCCAGGGAAGCAGTGGCTGCGGTGTTCCAGTGGGAATCTCCATCTGGAACAAAGCTCCCACCCAGAAAACTTAAGAAGGTTATATGATGCTGCTTTTCTTGAATACAGGTAATAAGGAAAACTAGTTTGAATCTTTAACCTTTAAAGTGCTAATCCCATACTTGATTACGGTTGGACCCACAGTGCCAAGCCCAGGTACTCTGTGGTAGTCTTACCCCTGCAAGTTTTTTTTGTTTTTTTAAAATTAGACCTCACAGTGGGGACGGGACATCAAGACCATATTGATGGCCTCTCTGGTAACGACCACTCACACGATCGTGTAAGCAATCACCATGACCTTAACACCCTCACCACCCTTCTTACAATGCCCCTCCATAATATGATGTTCCCCAAACTTCCGGGCCAATTGTGAGTAGCAGGTTGGCCCAATCACATCTACACTACTGTGAGTGATGACACAAAGTTTCCTGCTTATCTCACTTGACCCACAAGTTGGGAGAACCCTGGGTTGAGGATCATGGGAAGGAAAGACACACACACACACACACACACACACACACACACACACACACACACACCCCCGGCATAAACACATACCCCCGGCATACACACATATACTGCCTGCTTCCCCAGCCAAGTTCCACTACTTACTGGTAGTCACAAATACTCACATACCTGCAGACCCCCCAATGCCTGGTTCCACTGCTCATTGGGAGTCACAGATCCTCACATATACTGTCTGACAACCAGACTCGTTCCAATGGTCACTGATATCCACAGCTACACACACACTTTCTGACCCCCTGCCTTGTTCCACTGTCCACTAATAATCACAAACATCCACATACCTGTCTGAACCTAGGAAGTCTGTTTCCACTGTCCACTGGTAGACTCAAATGCTCACATACCTGTGTTCCCCCCCACAACCTGGCTCCTCTACTCAATGGTTCCCATAGACTCTCCGCATACTTTGTCTGACCATCATCCTGGTTGCATTGTCCACTGGTACTCACAGACCATACACACTATCTTCTCCCCCCCAACCCGGTTACACTGCCCACTGGTTCTCATAGACTCTCCACATTCACTGTGACATCCAACCTGGTTCCACTGCCCATTGCTAATCACAGATCTCCACTGTGTGACCCCTCCTCTCCAGCTTTGATCCACTGTTCCATTTGTAGCCATAGAACCATACGTACACTGTCTGCTTCCCCATACTTGACAAACTGGTAGCCACAGAACCATATATATGCATTCTGACATCCCAGCCTGATTCTACTGGTAGCCACAGAACCAAGTATACATTGTCTGATTCCCCAGCCTTACTTCACTGGTAGCCATGCTCCTGGCACCCACTTTGATATCTCAACACATACCAGTGAGATACCATTTTTCTCAGGCTGGCACTTGGTACTGAATACACTAAGAAATTCCGTGGTGTTGAAAGATTTTAGCATCTATGAAGTGAAAAAAGTATGTATTTTCCCTATACTACCACATTATGAAAAAGTGGCAACAACAGGCTAGGGGCAGAATGGCAAGTGACCACTAACTTGATGTGGTCAGATTTCCAAAATGGTATGTTTGTGTACCTTTCCGTCATTTCTCTAATTGTTACAACCATTTTAATAAAGGCAAGTGATAGTTTAAAAATGTTTCAAAAATAGAGATTGTTATGTGACCTCACTAGTATTCAAGATGTTGAAAAGGCTCCATTTAAATAAATGTGAATGTAGAAAAGTTTTGTTTGGACCCTATGATGCAGTTCGTTTGCCCCAGAATTGGGCATATTCCTGTATTCATCAGGTGAATAAAAAAGTAAGGGCATGAAATGCTCACCAAAAGCTACTGCTCTTGAGGTTTCATAACACAGAGGATCATATGAACATGCGCTATAGGCCTCTGTAGCATTCAAGGAGTAAAAAAAGCTGCATTTAAATCCATGAGAATTTAGGAACATTTTGTTACCTATGCAGCTGGATCGCCTCCGAATCAATCCACTTTTGTCGTTGTACATCGGACCTATAGTATGTAACTTAACAGCCATTAAGTCGAATAAGCAAACTAATATTGTGCAAGAGAAACATACATTTTGATGAGATGATATAATGTAAATGAGAAAGAGACAGCACAGTTTTTTTCCCACTGATGCCATATAACCAATCCCAAAGTTATTACAGCTAAAATGTGCTTTTGACTGCAATTTTCTATTGTGGTCACTAGGGGGCACTGATTATATAAATTTCTATAAAATGCTTCTGTATAAGACTTAAGGTCTCACAAAAAAATAATAATGCCAAGTGAACACATGATAAATTTCATAAATAAGAAGAAAAAAGTGACTTGTAATAACTTTCACATGAAGAATCTCATAGTAGTGGAAGTATCTGTGTTTTACTCCTGCTTTTACCCCTTAGGGTTAAAGGGAAGTATAACATGCAGCAGTAAACACCTCCTCCAAACAACCAGACTGGCAACTGGTCATGACACGGTAGGAGCAGAGTTAGAGGAAGTGTCCATGTCTCTGCTCTACTCTGTGAATCAGGGATGAGAAAAAGGTGAAGAGAAAGTCTGAGGTAAAATATAAGAGCATAGTCAGTGCTCAGTGATGTGAAGGGAGGGGAAAAAAGGACCCTTTCTACTGCTCTTAGCACAGCATACCCAGTTGCTATCACAAATACCTAGGGCAGGATCTTACTGTGGCATTAAGAATGACCGTTTCAGAGGACCCTGAAAAACAACAAAATGTTTCTTTTCATGTTTTTCAAAAGGCATGAATGCAAGTTACATTTTGACTTTAACCCTTTGAAAGCCAGAGGGGTATCCAACACATTGGATACCATTCTGGCACTCAAAGGATTAACCCAAATGCCAGAGGGTGTGAAAAGTATTTCCGATCTCTGACATTCACGGATTATAAAGATACTGAGAAGGGAAAAAAACACTTTGCTTCTATTTACTGTATATTACCTGAAAACAATGTGGTAAATTATTATTATTTATTTTCACAGAGCAACTGTCAATATTATAATGTTACTTCAACAGATTTCCAAACAGGAGGGAAGATAACAGATATCAAACCAGCATCTCCACCTGCCACTGTGTCTACATAGTAAGGCATAATGTGCATTTATTGTTTAAAGAAACCATATAGGTAGACAGTATTTCAAGTTAGTGATACATTTAATGAACCATTAGCTTCTAACTGTTAATTTTAGAGCATTTAGTGTTCAGTCTCACAAAAAATATCTTCAATTAGAAAGCAGTGAACATATTTCATCTTGCTTTTAAAAATTAGGCATATGTTTAAATACCATCATCTGAAGGAACCATGGGCCTTATGCAGAAAGCTATATAGAGGAGCAATTCTGAGGCAAAACAAAGCATGCTTTCACCAACACAACGATTAGCAATGCGCTGGAGATGCTCTAGCATTTAAGGGATTAAAAGTCCCATTCAAAGCGGAACTACCACCCGACAAAATCTTTAGCTTAACTAAGTCCCCCATCAGGCGACTCGCTGCTTAGTAGCGCTAGACGCCAGATTACCTTATTTAATAGATTTATGCTCTCTTCCATGGGTGACAGGCAGGACGGAGCGCGGACATCTTGCCATGTGTTGGATTTTGTCAGGTGGTAGTTCAGCTTTAAATCAATGAGAATTTTCATTTGTCCCATACGGTGCAGTCAGTAGGCTCCATAATTGCCCATCTTTCTCCTTGTGCATAAGGCCCTATGGACCATATTCAATAATCTAGAACCAACTGCACCATAAGGGGCAAATGAGAAGTCCCCAAATGATCACCAATTGGGGGCAAATAAGAATCCCCCAAACAAACAGTTACTGATTTAAATGGGGTTTTTAAACCCTTGAATGCTACAGAGGTCTCCAACATAATGCAAAGCAATGAGCTGGAAAGAGATTTAGCATTCAAAAGCTCCATGTAAATCAATGGGAATTTGTATTTGTCCCCTATGGTGCAGTTGGTCTGCGTCAGCATTGCAGAACTTTAGATTACTGGATATCTAAAATAAAGGCATAGTCCACACTTAAAGGAACTCCTTTGCTGCCCGTTATAATGCACACCAAAAGCTATTGCTCTACAGATTCCATAACACAGCAGGGCAATAGAAACCTCTGAGTGCCAGAGGGGTAGCAAACCCAATGGGTTGCTTATCCCACTGGCACTCAAAAGGTTAAACAATGCACTACAAACCTCCCTAGCACTCAGTGGTGACAAACCCCATTTAAACCAGAGTTTAAATCTGAATTTAGGGACATTTTATTTGTTTCCTAAAGAGTTGCACCGACAGAATCAATGCACTTATGTCTTTGTACATACAGCTCAGGCTAAGTAACTTTTTTAAGAAAAGTCATTAAGAGGAATAGGAAAACTAGTATAGTGTAATAGAAACAAAACATTTTGTGACATGATAAAATGAAAATTATAAAGATAATACAGTTTACTTGATTGCAACTGAAGAATAGCTTGTGTCGGAGTCACTACCAAAAACGATAATTTCAGATGGGAACAGGATCAGGCTGGAAGCTTACCAGAGGACAAATGACTCTTACTTGCCAAGCTATCAGGCTATCAGAAGTCTCTTATTTCTGCTATTTATAGTATGACTAAAAAATGCACCAGTCAACTCAGCCAGGGCAAATAATGTAAGGCTTCCGCCTTCTGCAAAACCTCTTGACATGCAGAGCTGTCAAAAACGGAGGCTGCAGTACTATGAAGTAGTAGTGCAATGTAGGGGCAAACCAACAGCACCATAATAAACAAATAAAAATACCCATTGAGCTAAATTGGGTTTTTAACCCCTTGAAGGCAAGACATCTCCAACACAGCCAAGAATTCATGGGGTTAAAAGCTCTATTTAAATCAATAGGATTTTTGGAATGGTTATTCACTATTATTTTCTTGGTTTGCACCACTTTCCCAAAAGTACATCAGCCTAAGTGTTATTCTAATTGAACACAGTATCATTTCAAAGAATGATGTCTGCTACCTTATATTTTCTGTCCCAGGTAAGGTTTTTACATATGGAATTTAGAAGTACATGTCCTATCATGGTGTATAAGTTATTGATCAATTGTATGTTAGAGATGTCTCCAATATACTGCTCTGTGATGTGCTCAATATATTTATTGCATCTGTAGACTAAAATATCAGTGGGTTAGTAGGCTTCTGCACCAACAATCCACCCACTGGATAGTAGACCACTTTGGAAAAAGAATGCTTAATCCCTTATATCTGGTCACTGTCCACTCAAGTGTGGAATCTTAGCTCTCTGTTCATGTGAATAAACACATTCATATAGATTGCATGGAACAAAAAAAAAAAAAAAAAAAAAAAAAAAAAGCTTATTCAAGAGGCAGTGCAGAGGGATCATCATTCTGCAATTCTGCATTGAGTTAATCAGCATGGCTTAAAATGATGAGCAAATGCATTTATAGACAGCAGTATATTCACAGTAGCGAAGAACCAAGCTGCACATGGCAAGATAATTGCAAGGGACAAATATAGGTAGATCATGTGATTAGAAAAAGAAGAACAGAATAGACTTTAGAGATGACTGTATGAGGAATGTATACAATGGGAGCAAATTGGAGATGTGGCACTGTTTGATATACAGTGAGAAGATATACTAATTGAAGTTGGAAGAGTGACAACTGATGTATTACCATATGACACGAGGGGACAAAAACTGTAGGGACATTGAAAGATTTAATAGCACAAAATGTCAAAAGTGCACAAGTAATTTTATGGGGCAAAAGTAGAGACACAAATAAGTTTTAGTTTCAGGAGACAAGTGAACTGGGTAATAACAATATACAGTATCCAGCACTGTATGTACAGTATTGCTGTAGGGCAGATACTCTTTGCTGATCCAGCACAGAGCAATGCAATGGGATTCTGCACTAAATGGGCAAGCTGTCAATAGGAAGCACCAGTGGAAAAGATGCAGGAAGTAGTGCCACAAGAGGAGTCCTTAATGTGTCAAACTAAGTAACTGGATGGACAAATGGCAAAAGATAAATATACAGATGGGGATTCAACTTCATCTAGAGATATAGGCCCATATGCACAAACTCAAAAGTGGAGCAACTCTGGGGCCAACAAACTGCACTATAGGGGGATGCACTCAAAAAGGACATTTAACCCTTTGAGCGCCAGCTAGGTATCCAACACATGGCAATACGTTGGGTATATCTCTGGCATTCAACGGGTTAAACAGGGCTAACACCTTGAATGTCAGGTCTGTTACGTACTAATTAAGGGGTTAAAGTGATTTTAAGTTAAACAGGGCTATGGTTTTCTGTTTCCTGTGCAGCTGGCTTGTCCCAGAATTGCTCCACACTAACTCTTGTATATATGGCCCGGGAGGGGGGCAGATTCTGCAGAATGAGCCCTCAATGAGGAATATGCCACAGAATGAGGTATCAGATGATTTAGGACACAGTAGTAGAGGAGATGCTCTGGGAGGCAGACTAGCAATATAAGCCTGCTTATTCAGCATTTCCCTAGATCAGCCTCTCCTCTACAATGAACGGAGGTCTTAGAGTGACTGTAATTCTTTGTCGGGGGGTCCCTTACTGCTAGCTCCTAGTTAGAGTACCCACCAGGCCCACACACTCGGCGCAAACCTCTGCAGCATCTGCAGCCTAAACCCTAAACACCCGGAACCCCGCTGTGCACCACCTCCATCCCCCCACGAGGACACATACATGTACATGAGAGCAACACATGAGGGTCGCTTCCCCTCCTCATGCACACAAAACACCAACCGACTCACCTCTCACTCTCCCCCTGTCTATGGAGACGGCCGTGACGAGCACACGTCCCCCACCAACCAGGACCTCCGCTGCCGGTACGTTGAGCCAATCACCTTTACGAAGGGCGGAGAAACAGAAGGGGTCTTCTTGCTGCCACTCTCCTGTAAGGATTCATGTGGGAATGTGGCTCTAACATGGTGTTTCCCTATTGCATGCTGGGAGATGTAGTTTCATTGTACAATTTATGCTCAAATCCACAACACATGTTTCTATTCTTATCGCTATGCATATTTTCCTAATGGAATGTATTGTTTAGTAGTAAGTATTCCCTACCTAAAGTGGTAGAACAGTTCAAGTAATTTAGTGTTGTTCGTAGCGCTGTATTAGAGTAAAAGCTTTCTGTCATGATTTTTTTAACAAGAGTTCGTTATATATGTTGTCTCGTATGTTGCAGTTGGTTTGCTTCAGAATTGCCCCACCTTTGTTTAGTGTATATGGCCAATAGTTTTTAGGTACCACAGAGTAGTGAGGAGTTATGCGCCTCAAATGCATTAGCAGCTGTTGCTAGGGCTTCACTTTACTTCAATGGCTTACTCGCAAGAAAAGCATGTTCTGTAGTGTTAGCAACATTGTCTATTTTTAGCTGTTTGTTACAAATAACCCCCTAAATGCAGGGCGCAGGGACACAACATTGCTCTCTGGAAGCACCTCCTCACAACTAATATAAGCAAATTGGCATATCAGTGTTGCCAGAGCTCTGGCATGCCCAAAGATGTGGTACTGGCAGATACAATGGGTACATTTAAGATATTAAATGTATTTCTTTCAAGAAGGATTATATAGGCTTATATTATTAGAAGGTAAAACAAGAAGTTCCGTAAATAGACCAATACACATTTGGTGGCATGGAGGCTAATATAATTCTAATTTTCTGGGTTATGAGATAAAGGTTGAACTCAATGGACTTGTGTCTTTTTTATTCTACTTTACTAAAATACTGTATTAGGAAACATATGCATCCCAACATTTCAACTGATCAAAGAGGGTCACTTGCTTTAGATGATGTTGGTGGGGGGAAACTAGTGACCAGCATATAACTGATCATTTTCAGGTTACTTCATGACATACTATCCGCTCTTTATGTAATTGAATACATTATTTCTAGCAATCACAAAGTATTTTATTTACACAGATTAGTGGATAAACACATATACGTGTGTTTGAGTGCCAGAGAGGTATCCAGAGCATTGCTTTGCAATGCATTGGCTACCTCTCTGGCACTCAGTGGGGCAAGTTTAACAAGCGTCAAAATAGGATTTTAGTCTTACCTGTTAAATCCTTTTCACTTAGTCCATACAGGTCACTGGTACTCTGGGAGGCGTAAGTCCCCTTTAATAGGCAGGAAAAACTATGCAAATGATTTGCAAGGGGCGGAGCCTCCCCTCTTACTTAAGCCACCTTCTGGCTAGAGCCACTTAGATTGATTTGAGACCCTAAAAACTGACCTCAGGTAAGCAAAAAGAAAGACTCCTGTGAGCATGCCCGAACGGTCTCCCACTGGATGCCACAGGAGAGCCAAGACTGGTCCCTTGACAGGGTGGGAGACCAGTGACCTGTATGGACTAAGTGAAAAGGATTTAACAGGTAAGACTAAAATCCTATTTTCACTGTCGTCCAATACAGGTCACTGGTACTCTGGGATGTACAAACATTGAGCTGATCCAGAGGCGGGAAGTAAGGCAAGGACCAGGCGCAAGGCCCAAGTCACTAGAACTGCTATGACCAGTTAATAACATAGCCCAAACTGTAAGTGTCAACGGACACCAACCAAGGGAACAATCCCTGAACTAACAAAGCACACGGAACCAGAGCCAACCGGGCTCAACAGTAAGGAAGCACTAAGGATCACAGAGCGGAAGACCTACACAGGCAAGACTGCCTCCAGGACCTTCCTTCCAAAACTGGCATCAGCCGAAGCCAGTACATCAACTCGATAGTGCTTAGAAAAAGTGTGCACAGAGGACCAAGTGGCCGCTCTGCACAGTTGATCAGCAGAAGCTTGATTCTTGTAGGCCCAAGAGGCCCCAATAGATCTGGTGGAATGGGCAGTCACCCGGAAGGGAACATGCTTATTCCTCAACTTATAGGCTTCACGGATGGTAGCCTTAATCCAAGAGGCAATGGTAACTTTGGAAGCCGGTCTCCCTGCCCTAGGCCCCTCAGGAATGACGAATAGAGCGTCAGACTTCCTGATAGACTCGGTGCGATGAACATAAAACTTGAGGCAACGCACCACATCCAACAGATGGAGATCTCTTTCCTTGTCAGATGAAGGATTAGGGCAGAAAGAGGGAACCACAATCTCCTGATTGATGAGAAACTCGGACACAACCTTGGGTAAGAATTCCTTGGTAGTGCGAAGCACAGCCTTATCCTTGTGGAACACCAGGTAAGGAGGTTTACAAGACAAGGCCTGTAACTCTGCTACCCGGCGCACTGACACAACAGCCAAAAGGAAGGCCATCTTCCAAGTCACGAGACGTAATGGAATGGAAGCCAAGGATTCAAACGGTGGTCGCTGGAGAACTCCCAGCACCAAATTGAGGTCCCACTGGGGAGCAGGACTCTTGAAGGCAGGTCGAACATGAGTCACACCTTGGAAGAAAACTTTCACATCAGGAAGGATAGCAATCCTTTCCTGGAAAAACACAGACAAGGCAGAAGTCTGAACTTTGAGGGAACTCAGACTGAGCCCCTTATCCACACCGTCCTGCAAGAAGGCCAGGACAGTGGGAAGATGGAATTCAAGGGATAACTTCTTATCAGAACACCATGTCACAAAAGTTGACCAAATGCGATGATAGATCTTGGAAGACACAGGCTTATGAGCACTGAGCATAGTCGACACCACAGAAGGAGAAAATCCTTTCTTTGCTAAAATCGAGGATTCAACCGCCATGCCATCAAATGGAGAGAGTGAACATCCTCCTTCCACAGATACCCCTGAAGAAGTAGGTCCGGACGGGCAGGAAGCGGGATCGGATCCGTCACTGACATGGCCATCAACTCCGGATACCAGGACTGGCGAGGCTAGTTTGGAGCGATCAGGATGACAGGACAACGCTCTCTCTTCAACTTCTGGATAACTCTGATCAATAGAGGAAGAGGAGGGAAGATGTAAGCCAGGGGGAAGTCCCAAGGGATCGACAAGGCATCCACTGCTAGAGCAAGGGAGTCCCTCAACCGGGAGCAAAACACCGGAACCTTCCTGTTGTGTCTGGTAGCCATCAGATCCACCACAGGCATCCCCCACCGTTGAGTGAGCATGTGAAACACCTCTGGATGAAGAGCCCATTCTCCGCTGTCGACGGTGTGACGACTGAGGAAGTCTGCCATGACGTTGTCCACGCCTGGAATATGAACTGCAGAGATGACAGGCACGTGATCTTCTGCCCAAGACAAAATATCCTTGACCTCCCACCAGGCGGAACCGCTTCTTGTGCCGCCTTGCCTGTTGATGTAAGCCACCGCCGTGGCGTTGTCGGACTCCACTCTGATCGGAAGACCGGTCAATTGAGACTCCCAGTGCCTCAGGGCAAGCCGGACAGCTCGAAGTTCCAGAACATTGATGGAGAGCATGGATTCCTCCAGACCCCATTTCCCCTGAGCACTGAAGCGACCCCAGACTGCACCCCAGCCCCGAAGGCTGGCATCCGTTGTGACTGTGGTCCAATGAGGAACTAGAAAGGATCTCCCTTTCAGGAGATGAGAGAGATCTAACCACCAGAGCAGACTCGACTCGACATGAGGAGGAAGAGAAACAGACAGATGTTGATGATCTGGATGATTCTTGCACGTCTGGATCACAAATCTCTGAAGATCCCTGGAGTGGGCCATGGCAAATGGTACTGCTTCGATCGTGGAAATGAACTTCCCCACTAAGGACGACAACTTCGGTACTGGAATTTCGTCCATGTCCAGAATCCCAGCCACTCTGACGGCTATCTGGTGAGCCACGTCCTCTGGAAGAAACACCATGCATTGGCGAGTGTCGAACAGGAGACCCAGGAACAGAAGCCTCTGAGATGGAATCAAGTCCGACTTGTCCAGATTCAGGATCCAGCCATGACGGTTCAGGGTGTGCATGCACATCTGTAATTGCTGACGGAGAAGCTCCGCTGAGGAGGCCTTCAGTAGGAGATCGTCCATGTAGGGGGTCACTCTGATCCCATCCTGATGGAGCACCGCTATCAAGGAGCCCAACACCCTCTGGAAGACCTGAGGGGCTGAAGTCAGCCCAAAGGGGAGCGCTGCAAACTGAAAGTGTCCCCTGTGGCAGGCAATCCTGAGATACCGCCTGCTCTCTGGATGAATAGGGATGTGAAGATAAGCATCCTGAAGGTCCAGGGAGGCAAGAAACTCCCCTGGAGACATTGCTGCAATCACAGAGCGCAGGGACTCCTGGCGGAAGTGGGAAGTCACCACATAGGCTTTGAGATCCAAAATGGGACGAGCTCCTCCGTCCTTTTTGGCTACCACAAACAGGTTGGAATAAAATCCTGAACCTGTGTCCCCTTGAGGAACCGCCTCCAGGACCTCTTTGTCCAAGAGATCCTGAATAGCGTCGTCGAACAGACGCCTTTTTGTGGGTTCCTGAGAAGGACGAGTAAAATGGAACCGAAAAGGAGGAAGGGAAGAGAAAGGGATCCTGTATCCCTCTGACACCACCTGAAGAACCCATGGGTCCGCCACTGACTCCTCCCAAGTCCGGCGAAAGATGCGGAGACGACTGCCTACAGCCGGATGCGTACCCGGGTTCGGCGAGTCATGCCGAAGCAGTCTTGGAGGTCTTGGCCTTGGGGGCAACTTTGGGCTTCCAGGACTGTTTGGGCTTGGAGGAGGAGCGCGTAGTGGGAGGACCCGTTTGGGCCGAGGAGCGTGTCTCAGTCTGAAAGGACCGATTGCGTTTGGCTGGAAACTTTTTCTTAAAGACTGAGGGTAGAAGAGTACTTTTACCGCCAGTAGCCTCACTGATCATTTCTTTGAGTTCAGACCCAAAAAGCAAATTCCCCTGAAAGGGCAAGGAAAGCAAGGCTTTCTTAGAAGCTGTATCAGCAGACCAAATTTTCAGCCAAAGAGCGCGTCTAGCCACCACAGAAGAAGTGGAGGCCCTCGCCATCATGCGCACAGCATCAAAAGCAGCGTCAGCAACATAGTTCTGAGCTTCAGTGATATTAGCAAGTAGCTGCAACTGTTCAGATACTGGCGCATCCTGGCGAACTGCTTCAGTAGTTCAGTCCAGGCCGCAATGGCTCTATTAACCCATGCCACAGCAAAGGTTGGGCGCATGGCAGTGCCAATGGAGGCAAAAATAGATTTAAGAGAAAGCTCTAGCTTTTTATCCGTCCAATCCTGCAGGGCAGAGGCATCTGAGACAGCCAAAGCGGTAGATTTGGATAGTCTAGAAACAGGAGCATCCACCTTGGGAGAATGAACCCATTTTGCCAGCTCAGCCTCAGGAAAAGGGTAAAGTTTAGCAAACTTTTTGGAGACAGAGGAAGATCTATCAGGATTCTTCCATGCCTCAGAGACCAGACGGGCAAGAGTAGGGTTAGTTGGAAAACAAACAACTGGCTTAGATGGCTTTTTCTGAAAAACATCAGTAGGATCATAAGTGGATTCCTGAGTCAGAGGAAGGTTGAGCGTATTCAGAACCGCTCTGATCAGACCCTCAGCCGAAACTTCAGGGTCACACTCATAGGGGTCCCCAGTGGACCTGTTAGATTCAATAACAGTACGTTCCTCAGCATCAGAATCCTGTAAGAGTTCTTCTTCAGAAGAATCAGTGACATCAGGGGCTCCCTGTGGCTTAGGCAGGGAGGTCCTGATGGTAGAGGGGGTCTGCCAGACCTGGAGAGCCCCCTGAATCTGAGAGGGAAAGAGTTGAAGCGTGGATCTGAGATCCCAAGTGGCAGCTTTAAACTCCCTCACCCAAGATGGCTCAATAGCGTGGCTGGGAAGCCCAGGGTTGCTATCTTGACCAGTACAATTAGGGCATAGATCCCCCACATTATCGCTAGCCAGCCCAATGTGGCAAGAGGAGCAAAACGCCATGGGGGTAGCAGACCCCCCATCCTCCTTAGACTTGGGTCTAGCCCCTAGCTCCAGTGAAGTAGACATGCTCACAGCGTCAATATACACCACTAATAACACTATCACCCAGAAAAAGTGTAAATGATTAAAGTTTCACCCCAGAAATGTCTAAAATCGGACTTATCTGGCCAGCGAAGGGTTAATCTGTTGAGGAGAGAGAAGGCTCGGTCCCTGCGTAGTGTACTCGCTTAGGAAAAGTACCACAAAATGGCGGCCGTCATGCCAGCCAATCAGAAACGAGCGCGAACCAAGCGCTCATGGGAAATGTAGTTTTCCCTTACAAGTACCCCAAACAGTGCCCGAAGCCCCCCTGAACACCCCACATAAATAAAACACATTCCGGATGATAGAGCAGGAGCCTAGCATTAAAGTGAGCCCTCTCTGAAGTTGCTGTGACAAGCGGTTCCAGAGATATGTCCTACACTGTGAATTCTCATAGAGAGTAAAGGAGCCCTTGCGTCTGAGCGGGAAAAAGCCGCGCTTAAAGGCGCGGAACACCATTTTTAATAAAGTTTAGGAAAACATTAAAAAGTGCCCAAACAAGCATGAAACACATGAGAAACATAAATAAATAAATACCCAAAGCTCCAAAACCCACAGAATACCACAGAAATTGCATAATAACAGTAATAATGCAATAGAAACACCCTATGAGTGCTGGAGTGTATTAAAACTCCCAAATACAAGCCCATCAAAGGGACACTGTGGGGACAAGTGGACCTTCAGCACTCAATGGGTGACTCACCTTTCCTGCAGGACTTCTGTCTTCAGGTGACCATGATGAAGTGGGAAAGAACCAGAGGTAAATTCCCCAATAGGGAAGCTGCTTAACACAAGCTGTCCCCTCTTCAGGGCATAAGGTCCACAGAAAATCCCTGGAAGCTGCACCAGCCACTTTAAAGAGGGCAATTCACAGCCATGGTCACCCTCCTAATGGTGGTATTCCATATTTGAATAAAAAATAATAAAACACTAAGATGCATAGATGTTCTCTACCTGGTGTGCAAGCACACCAGGAACAAATCAATCTAAGTGGCTCTGGCCAGAAGGTGGCTTAAGTAAGAGGGGAGGCTCCGCCCCTTGCAAATCATTTGCATAGTTGTTCCTGCCTATTAAAGGGGACTTACGCCTCCCAGAGTACCAGTGACCTGTATTGGACGACAGTGAAAGTGGGTTTTACTGCTGTGGAGCAATGTGCCACACATATACCCACTACATATTGTGATCTCCAAAAAAGAGGGACACGGGTGGCATGAAGCTGTGTATGGGTATTCTGGGACTGTATTCTATTGTAGGTGTTAAATGTTACGACACGTTTTATCAAACATTTTACTATTGAAGTCTATGGAGAAAACTGGAGATAAAAGCAGAGATACAATTAGCACCTGTAATAGGATCTAGCCCTTAGTCAGCAATAAAGTTATATAAGATTTAAACTCTTAAAATGGAACTGTCACCTAAAAATCACTATAGCATTCTATCCAACATTTCAAGAAAAATTCCAAGGTCACTTTCCCTTTGGTTGACACATTAGAATGATTCGTACTACTGTGTGCACTGGCACCAGCAGAAAGCCTTCTTCAGTAGTCTTAGAGCTATATTTGCACATTATCCACCCCTTAATACCACACAAAATTATAAAAATAAGCAAAATGATTTTTAACAAAAAGATTTACCTATTTAGTTATCACACTTGAATCAGTTGGGCCTAACCACTTCTCTGTCTCTACTGTTCCTGAGAATAGTTCAGTCTCATAGACTTGATCAAGACTGACCAATTACTAGACCTAAGCCTATAATCATAACATTTTGTATGAATAAAGTTGATTAAACATTCGTTTACTACTAAAACTCATTATTTTTGAATATTTATCATGCTGCAGTTAACCATTGTGATCTATTAAAAATATTGTGGCCCTCATCCTTATGTATCATGTGTCCCAGGACTAAAAAACATGGACTCCCCTCTTTAAAACTATAGGCATCAAAAATCCCTGGTACACTGGAACCATTGCAGCCGAGTAATAATCACCAAAGCACTACAGTCAACATTTTTCATGTGTTTTATTTTTAACCCTTTGAATGCCAGAGGGGTACGAAATGCATTGCAAAGCAATGCGTTTCGTAACCCTGTGGTATTCAGAGTGTTAAAGGGATGATCTGGCAACTCTAGTTGGCATAGTCTTTACTAGTCATTTTAACCCGTGTCCTGAGGGCTGCCTAACAGACCAGGATCTGTGAATTTCCCTGCTTTAACATAAGTGTGTTGATCATAGGGTTGCCACCTTTTCTTCCAAAAAAATACCAGCCAAGGCATTCCCTCCATAGACTTAACATTGGAAAGAAGCCAATTTTTTACCGGCCTGCTGGTAAAATACCGTCTGGGTGGCAACCCTAGTTGATCAGAGGTTCAGTCAATTTTATTAAGCCTTTGAGTGCCAGAAGGTGTGCAATGCACTGCAGAGCAATGTGTAGTGTACCCCACTGGAACTCAAAGGGTTAACTCACCTGTTATCTTATAAGGACATCATCAAATCCTGGCCTGTTAGTGGGTCTAACAGAATGGGTTGATAATCACTGGTCTATATGCTGCTATGTACCAACAGTGACACTCAGTACTGTTACTGCCCAAGTGGAATGTGTCCATGGAAAGTATTTTGAAATATTTTGACAAATGTACCTTTATTTATTGGTGGCTTAGAATGACACTTTATGCTAATTTGTTTCTGTGCTTGACCAATATTACTACACAATGGACCCTATGTATAAATGCAAGTTAGAGCAATTTTGGAGCAAATGAACTGCACGACAAGGGGCAAATAAAATATCCCCATATCCTCATTGATTTAATTTGGAATTTTAAGGCCTTGAGTGCTAGAGAGGTCTCCAGTGCATTGCAAAGCAAAACAGTGACTGACTCTCCACCATTCAAGTGGTTAAAAGCCTATTTTAAAGTCAATGAGATTTTTTTATTTGTCCCTTACAGTGCTGTTGCTTTGCCCCAGAATTGCTCCACTTTATACATGAGGACCATTGTCCTCTAAATAAGTCTGCATACTGGAGACATTTCTAATGGCACAGTAAGCAGTAAACGTGGTCTCACACAGAACTAATTAGCATACTGTGCAGGGAATTAGCATGAAGTGCCACACTATTCCACCCAAGTATAACAGTTAATTTCTGAAAAACGATATATTTTCCAGATAATTGGCTAGTACAGGATATAGGCAGGCTTTATCTGAAAAACAAAATTAACCATTTCAGTCGAGAGGACATCTTTAAGACAAGTTTTGTTTTGCACATAATTAAACATTTCCTATATGATGTGTATATGTGTATCACATTGCTCCAGAGCAATCAAACTTACAATAATGATAGTTTAAACTTCAGTATATGTGTTTATAAATTAGTCTGTGTAAATAAAATACTTTGGTCTAAATCATTTATTCAATTACACAAAGAGGTGTTAATAAGTCATGAAATAACCTAAAATTCTTGGAAATGCCCCACCCACCAGCAACACCCCCAGCAACCCCACCTAAAACAAATGGCCATTTGAAACTTTGAAAAGTATTTTAATTAATTCTGTTTGATGCAAAAGTTATTGCTCTGTGTACTATTAGAAATTGCGTATACACACACACACACACACACACACACACACACACACACACAGTCTTACATAGGTATTCAATTGCCCTACCAACAGAAACCACAACAAATGTTGTGCCACAGAACCTGGCTTGTGGCCCAGTGTCCAACGTGTGTTTTCTGTTCCCAAAACTCAGTCTAAATAGTGTGAGAAATGGGAAGATCAAAGTAAACAACTAATGCTCGTTGTTTGACACACTGTCAAACACCGAACGTGAGCGAAAACAAAGTCACCACCCTACACTTGGCCCTAGCAATAAAGTAAAACAATACTAGCCCTAATACGTATCTATACTCATACCCCAGAGCTGGATAACACCTGTCATCCACTGTCAATCTTCTTAACACCTTAAGGACCCATGACATACAGTACAGTACAATTTAATTGGAACACAGAAGAAGATGAGGAAACAGAAGATAAGAAGAAAGAAGATAAGAAGAAGATGGAAGATGTGATAGCAGGTCAAGACTTAAAAGTATGTTGCAGTCTGCAACAGCAGAGACAGGAATGTCCCCCCAAAGTTACCTCTCAGGCAGTTGTATAAGCAATTCTCTGGAAAATTTAAAGGGATAGTAATACTTCATTTTTACTATCCCCCCTCTTGTAGCCCTTAAAAATCTGAATTAAACGATACCAGTGGCATCTCTCAAACCTTTATGGTTTGAGAGATATCCGCATTCAAAATTCCCTCTCCTTCTCTCTCCCCTGACTTCAGTGTTATAGCTGACAGCAGGGGAATCTGGTCCGTGAGCAAGCGGTGGCTCTGCAGCAGTGGCAAGACTGAGTTATAGAAACAGAAATCCTTCACTGAAATAGTCTTCTACGTGTTGTTGGTTTGCAAGCACATGTAGAAGACCATTTCAGTGAAGGATTTCTGTTTCTATAACTCAATCTTGCCAGTGCTGCAGAGCCGCCGCCGGTCTCAGGACCGGATTCCCCTGCTGTCAGCTATAACGCTGACATCAGAGGAGAGAGAAGGAGAGGGAACTTTGAATGCAGATATCTCTCAAACCATATAGGTCTTGTTTAATTCAGATTTTTAAAAGCTACAGCATGGGGGATAGTAAAAATGAAGTATTACTATCCCTTTAAACAGGGGCTAGCTTTTATTTGGCCAGGAACTATACAAAATGATTCCCACGCTACAATTG
Source organism: Rhinophrynus dorsalis (assembly GCA_037306005.1). NCBI lineage: Eukaryota > Metazoa > Chordata > Amphibia > Anura > Rhinophrynidae > Rhinophrynus > Rhinophrynus dorsalis. The sequence goes on from CM074722.1 coordinate 222,012,013, forward strand.
GCTGGGATGTGTGCTTACTTACCTCCTAGCCATCCCACTAGAAGCTGATTGGCTAAGAGATGCGTAAGCACACATCCCAGCCAGTTGTAGTGTGGGAACCATTTTGAACAGAGACTGGCCAAATAAAAGCCAGCCTCTGTTCAAATTTTCCACAGAATGGCTCAGGATGTAACTTGGGGGGGGGGGGTCCTTTGCATTACTGCCGCCGGCAGCAACAACAGCAGTGTACTTTTAACTCTTGGACTGCCATCACACTTTTCATTATTGGAATGCCATTATACTTTTAACCCTTGGAATGTCAGAGGGGTATGCAATGTATTACGTACCCCTTCTGAACTCAAAGGGTTAAGGCCTGCATATCTTTACTGCATAGATTGTGTGACCATCCCTAATTTTAAAAAAAATTCTTTACAGTTCAGTTTTATTGGGGGCACAGAAGAAAATGAGAAGATAAGAAGAAAGAAGAAGACGGAAGGTAGAAGATTACAGAAGACTGACAGTGGATGACCAGGTCATGAAGACCCCACTGGACATCAGGATTACAGGTAAGTGTTTCAGGGGATGTTGTTAACGTTAGGGAATTAACCCTGTGAGTGTCAGTGGGGTATGCATTGCTCTGCAATGCGTTGCATACCCCGCTGGCACCCATAGGGTTAATTTTCCTAACATTACACACATTTTTTCAGTACTTTGGATCTACTGATATGCAGGTTAGGGCCCCATATCAATACATCCACTGGTCACTTAGGTTTTTTCCCTGCCGACCTACTTCTAGCATTGGCAGTATAAAACCTGCTTTAGGGGACTCTGCACCAAGAAGATAAAATTGGGTCCCTTAACTCATGTTAATGCCCAATGCATGGAATTGAATGAGAAATTAAGACTCTTTTTAATTACTTTCTACGGGCGCAAATTAAGCACCCAACATGTTTTTTTTAATGTGGTAGATACCCTGTTGTCAGGATCCATTAGGAATAGTATCAAACACAATATAGCACCCACGAGTGCTTCATCACAGTACATATTCTTAATGCCATGGCTGTGGAAGTACCTAGGCAATGAGTAATTGATTACAGTTCTGGGAAAAATATTTTGTCTCAAAAATGAAACGTGAAAAACAGAACTTCCCTCCTTCAATGCAATGAAATCACTGATAAAAATGTATTTCCCCCACACACACATGTGGTGTTTCCTTCATGTGTTCCCACCATGCTAAAGTATAAAAGGGGTTGTCAGTTTGCCACATGTTGCCAGGCTATATTTGGGAGAGAGAGAGAGAAAGCAGCTGCATTTTTGATGCTAGCTAGTGTTGACAGGCAAAGAGAGGAAGCTGGAGTTGCTTGATAGGAGTATTGGTAGTAGCCACTGGTATCCTTTTGAAATGTCGCACTGCGAAACGCACGTCTTAAAATGTCGCATTTGTTTGGTTCCGTCAATGCGAATGGCACATTCACAATGTCGCAAGTTTAAGAGTTGTAAATTCAACATGTCATGTCAATGCAATGTCGCAAGTTAAAGAGTCACAAATTCAACATGTCAACTTGTATGAATGGCGCAACTTAAGGGCGCAATAAGGACGCAGGCGCAACTTAAGGGCTCAATAATCAGCGCAACATAAGGGTGCAATAAGGACTCAGGTGCAACTTAAGGACACAGTAAGGATGCAGGGCTAGTAATACTTCGTTTTATCTTTATTTTATTTTGTAGGCATTAAAAAAACATGAAGAATGATATAAGTCTTATCTCTCAAACCATTATGGTTTGAGAGATATTCGCAAGCAAAGTTTCCCCCTCCCACCCCTTTTACCTAGTATAAGCAATCTCTTCTCAGATGTGGAAAGCAGTCCATAGACCAGACAGAGAACAGCAAAGGACAATATTCTTCCTATCAGAACAATGAAAACCCTGCCCCCCTTGACAAGCTTTTCAGCTTTTTCCCTTATCTTAATTGAAGATTGTCCCTCTCTACAGTCTACCTGGGCACCTCCCTTCTGCTCTGGCTGAACAGTGTTACATCAGTAAAAAGGGTGGGAGGGGGACACTTTGTTATTGAATTACTCTTGAACTGTAACTCTGACAGTATTGAAATAACACTCTCCAAATACTATGATGATTATTTAGAGCTGCTTTTATTAAGAAACATTACTATCCCTTTAAGGGCACAATAAGGGTGCATTAACAGCAATAATGGCGCAATAAGGACGCAACGCTGCAACTTAAGTGTGCAATAAGGACATAGGAGCAACTTAAGGGCACAAAAAGGATGCATTAACAGCAATAATGACGCAATAAGGACGCAGGGCTTAAGGGCACAATAAGGGTGCATTAACAGCACAAATAATGACCAGTTGTTCTCTGAATGTTGGTGTGAAGGGAGAGAGTTAAAAATAAATAAAAAGCCTTTTTGACTGATAAGTGACAGACAAGCAGATTATCCTTGTTCCTACCTGAACTGGTTGAGCCAGATACTCTACTGAGCTAGGGAATGACAGATGACTATACATACATAATATATCATTAATTTAAGACAGACATACTAGCACAACTTGAAATACTGTGTGTACTTACTGTATGTGCTTGCCAAAATATTGACAGTTGACACACACTCACTTCTTGATCTTCAAGAACAAGAGTGACAATCATATGCAGCCACTATGCTGCATGATTATTCCTTTACTGCACCTGCTGATTCTGAAGCTAATATGTCTCTCCTCATCCTGTACTTTACATTACAAATTAACACTGCAGTAAATGTGGTAGAGCGAAAGAGAAAGGTGATGCTTAAATTTTGACACTAGCTATCTGTAGAGGCAGACAGGTAAAGAGGGGGAGCTGGATTTGCTTACGGCTTGAGGAAGTGGGTATGATTTTTTTGTAGACTGTGACAGGCACAACCAGTTTAAAAAAACAAAATATCAGAGATAGGCAGGAGATACATGACCTGAGTTGTGACTGAGACTGGCGTGGACAGATATTTGAGACAGAGACATACATCATACATTATTTTAAGATGAAAAAACATAACAAACACTAACAGCTCTGTTATGCATTTACATAAAAAATCAACACTAATATCATTATATCTGCCAAAAAGTGCTAGGGGCATGACACACTACAAAAATTGACCATGGCATGTTTGCTGCAGCTTATGCAATAATTATGTTTATCCTCTTCCTCCTCCTAAGGCTTCTGTTTGTAAAAGTGATATGAAGAGCTTCACCTCCACCAATACCAATACTAACCATTTTATAACTTTAAAGAAGAAGAGGTGTCACATCCTAGTGTGGTTGCCCATAAGGGAAAAAGCAAAATGAAGCATTTTCAGATTTAAAAAACATGGAAGTATATGAAAATAGTGGGAACAAAGAAGATATGCTGCTAATGCTGCTGAATATTACCTAATTCTCCACAATGATGTTGATTTAGACTATGTCCCTCCACTCTCATCTCCTTCTTCTGATACAGATGGAGTAGAGAGTGATGATGTTTCCAGAAAATTAGATGAATCGAAAAGGCTCAGTCTTGCACCACTGAAACTTATCAATATGCCTTTTTATAAATTTTTTTGAAAGAACTGGAAATTCTGACTCTTGACAAATAAAAATGTCTAAAAATATACAATCATTATCTTGGACATCATCATCACTAACGTCACCTCTTCCAAGTCCAGCCCCTACCCTGTCACATTCACTGCTGTTGACTAAGCAACAACACAGGTTATCAACATCCACAGCCTTAGTAATGAGTGAGTCTGCTGCTGTTTGAAGTGAAGTGCCACCTACACCTACTACTACTGCAATATATAACTCCTGTTTTAGTGGTAGTAGTGCCTCAGTAACCCCTCAGTCTATGAAATATACAGTATGAAGATACTTAATTCATGATCCGAAAGCTAAACATGGTGCTACCTGTTGTCTCTGTAAAGAAAACATGAGCAGGGGAAAGAAGGATAACTTCTAGGTAAATCCTAGACTTGTGCGAATTCATTCGGAGGCATTCATATTTCGTCCAAAATGGGGTCATTCGGAGACATTCGGCCAATCCGAAACTCAAGGGTCATTCGGCAAAAATGATCCGACTCCGAACAGCCCAGGACCGAAATTCGTCGAAACTTTCGGAAGTTTCAGCATTCGACAAATTTCCAAAAGTTTTGACTACTTCCAACCAGGACTTTTTTGTACTTCCTGTGCGTGCTCAATTACTTTCCCTCCATAATTTTCCCTCCATGTCTCTAGTCAATTCCATTCTCCGTTTCATGCACTACTTCCCTCTTTTGTCTGTATTCCAATAGCCTTCTTCGTTTCATGATGGGGGTTGGACTAATGACACAGTCACACAGACAGACAGCCTGCATTTCCTCATTGCGTTGTTGGAGCTCAGAGAGAGAAGAAGAGATTAGAGAGTGTCCAGTTGTTGTGTAGGCAGGCAGGTAGCATTAGGCTAGGCATAGGTAGGCAGCCAGCATTAGTTCCAGTTATTGCCACTGCAAGAGCGAGTAATATTTGTTCCTGTGCAAAATATAAAAAAATATTAGGTATTTGTTCGAATAATTTTCAATGTCACATCAACCAGTCTGACAGTCCTATAGGCAGGCAGGGTGCCTTTTTGCCACCGCAAGGGGGTCATCTTTGTTTCTTAAAAAAAAATATAAAAAGTACAAGTCATTTGGTTGAATACTCGTCAGTCACACTGCCAGTGTCACAGTTGTATAGGCAGGCAGCGTGCCTTTTCGCCACCTCAAGGGAGACCCACATGTGTTGGTTTTATTAAAATTATTCCTAATACAAGTTATTTGTTTGAATAATCTTCAGTGTCACACTGCCAGTGTCACAGTTGTATAGGCAGGCAGGGTGCCTTTTCGCCACCGCAAGGGAGACCCACATGTGTTGGTTTTAGTAAAAATATAAAAAATACAAGTGATTTGTTTGAATAATCTTCAGCGTCACACTGCCAGTGTCAAAGTTGTATAGGCAGGCAGGGTGCCTTTTAGCCACCGCAAGGGAGAGTCACATTTGTTGATTTTATTAAAAATATAAAAAATACAAGTGATTTGTTTGAATAATCTTCAGCGTCACACTGCCAGTGTCACAGTTGTATAGGCAGGCAGGGTGCCTTTTAGCCACCGCAAGGGAGAGTCACATGTGTTGATTTTATTAAAAATATAAAAAATACAAGTGATTTGTTTGAATAATCTTCAGCGTCACACTGCCAGTGTCACAGTTGTATAGGCAGGCAGGGTGCCTTTTAGCCACCGCAAGGGAGAGTCACATGTGTTGATTTTATTAAAAATATAAAAAATACAAGTGATTTGTTGGAATAATCTTCAGCGTCACACTGCCAGTGTCACAGTTGTATAGGCAGGCAGCGTGCCTTTTCGCCACCGCAAGGGAGAGTCACCTGTGTTTGTTTTATGAAAATTATTCATAATACAAGTTATTTGTTTCAATAATCTTCAGCGTCACACTGCCAGTGTCACAGCTGTATAGGCAGGCAGGGTGCCTCTCTTTCCTCCTCCATGCTGAGGTAATGGATCAGCAGCACACCTCCACCACCATTAGTAATAGGGATGTTGTTAAAGCAATTAAGTTGCATTGTTCTTCTGTGTACTGCCAACCCACACATACTGAGTTATTAGAAACTGTCCGAAAATTATCCAGACATACACCTGTGGCATGGCAAACTTGCCAAAATGTTGTTGATTGACATGCTGACCAGTGTTCTCTCTAAGGTTAGCAATGGTGAGTGCTGAGCCGCATTGGAATTACACATGCAACACTTAGCCCTGCTCAGTTTTAATTACTCCTTTAACTCTTTCCATGTTGAATCACTCACAGTTGCTCACATTAGAAGGAACACTGATGCTGACCTATTTTATTTGTAGAACACAGAGGTATTAAAGAACTGCATCCTGTTGGCATATCCAAAGCCACAGTAATTTTTGAATACAGTGCCATAGTTGTATAATTTGGTTGTTGGTGTCATTGGTAATAGCTGGAAACATCATAGGTCAAGAAAGTTCACCTAACCACACATATGTGGTCCAGTGGCCAGAGTATAGACCAAAAGACTTCACCGCTCACTAGGTATCTTTTCCCTCAGTGGGCAGCTGCAGCAGCAGGGCACAGCCAATGTTGCCACTGAATTTGGCTCTAATAGTAAAATGAATCTGTAAGGTAGCCCATACCATCAGCATGCTACTTCATCCACGCAGAACATTGATAGACAATGCCTCAAAGCTGTAGATGTGTTAAACAAACTACTGCTGATCATGGACAAATGGCTTGTACCCCGCTCCTTGAATGCTTGCTTTGTGTCTGCTAACAATGACTCCAATATATGTCAGGGTCAGTCTAAGTGTCAAGCAGTAGAAAAGTACCACCAAGGAGAATCTAGCAAATGATGGACTGTGAGCAGTACTAGGGAACATAGTATCCCTATTGGGATTGTTCTTGCTGCAGCACAAGCCTGTGGTTAGAGGTGCTGGCCACAAAGCCAGACGGCAGGATAAACAGTCCCTCAGGGAAGAGAACACTTGGATTGTGCTGGAAACAGGATCCAGAGAAAGATACATGTCAAGGCAATACACAAGGATGCTGACACGAACTGTAAGGAAGGATTTCAGTTGAGGAACAACAGATGAATAATAGGCATACCTGGGAACTTTCCATTGATGTCCACCCACAGGGGAGTCCTTTGGTGCAGAAGGGGTGAGAATAATGACGGGAATTGTGTCAAAAAAGGGACAGGGCTTGACGCGAGTGGCGGGGCTTAAAAGTGTGAGACAGAGCTCAAAAGAAGGCTGGGGAAGGAGTTACAATGGGGGAACCAGGAGTGGGTAATGTTTCAATAGAAACTCCCCACATCCGGAGGAATCAGCATCTGCCCGGAGACCCGGTAAAGCAGTGTCAAAACCGGAATCTCCGGGGCAAATCCAGAGAGTTCCCAGGTATTATAATAGGAGGGCTCTGATGTGGACTTTTGAGGAAGACAATAAGGGGCGAAACCAAAGAATGTTGTTCAGGAGCGAAGCCACAGGAATAGTCAAGAGAAGCCAAAAGGTAAAGGCAGACGAAGAAAATGCGGAGTCAAGGAACAAGCTGAGGTTGAGATGGACAGTGATTGAGCATGGTTGAGAAACAGGCTGAGGTCAAACCGATATATCAATAACAAAAACAGGAACCCCACATAGGCTCCATAAAAAGCAACGTGTAATACATTCTAGCTGCATTGCTGGATTCTACTTTAAACATAACATTTCTGAATTTTTGTCAAGGAATGAGCAGCAGCACTCTCAGGAATCAGATTCTGTGAAAGCATATGGAGAAATCCATATAGATCATGTGGAAGACTGCATTGCTGATTATAAGAGAGAGAGATGTAGGGGCAAAACTACTAAAAAGCATAGTGAAAATAAAGCAAGCAAAATTATTATACCCTCAGCAGCATCAGCCAAAAGAAAACCACAACATTTTGGAGAACATGTCATCATCACCTAAAACAAATAATGTGTCTCGGGTGAGACAGTCTAACATTTGCGGTAGTGGTGGCACTAGCCCATCTAGATGGGACTTGATTCCAGAATATGGGATGATTGCAGCAAACTTGCAGAATAGCTATGTTATAGGCTAAAATGTTAACCCATTTGTGTACAGTAAACAAAATAGTAGGTGGCCAGTACTCACACATACATACATACATACATACATACATACATACTGCTGTGGAAACCCCAAGTTGCTCATCAGCAAGAGCGCACATGGTTATGTCATCAATGACCATAGGACAAATTTATCCGGCAGAAGTTTTTGTAGACTTACATTTTTATAAATAAAAAGCATACATGTATCATGCAGTAAAAGTGGAAGAAAACTAACAAGATAGAGAAGAAGCAAATGGCACATGTAGTCAGTAGAACTGAATATGAGGAGGGATTTGCAGAGGTACCACTATCTACAAGTTAGTATCAGTGCTACTATAAACACTGATGAATGATTGATACATGATAATGCAAGATTATAGTGGCATTACATATACTGCATAAAATTTGTCTAGTATTCCACTCTATTTATCATCATCATCATCATCATTATCATCTTATATTCAACACCATCATCCATATCCACCAAGTTCAACCTTTCATTTTTTTATTAACTTTATGGTGTTGAAAGATGCTGATTACAATTAAATGTTTTCCGTTTATGTTTTTATTCATACAATTTTAAAATTACACTATGAAGAGTGTTGGTGTATTTTGATTCAGAGTACACAGACTTCATACAGAGTAATATTCAGTATTCAGGTATATACTTTAAATCTTCAACAATACAGAAAACTTTATTTTAGAGTAAGGGCTGGTAGATCCTGTCTCTTTCAATGTATTATTTTAATTTATCATATGTTTGTCTCGTTTATTTCCATTTTAAAGATAATCATAAGTAGGCGCTAATCTAAGAACCACCACTTCAGCCCTATAAAATCATATAAGACACACAGTTTCTTGTCGAAAATGTTTTTTTGCAAAGTAACATTTGCATATAAATCAAATCACTAACTCAAAACATCAATAGGGAAAACAAACATACTTGGAGGAAAGATATACCGAAATATGTAAAAAATACATTATTAGTAACGATACATATCATTAGTAAATCCAATATAACTAGCAGAGTATGATTAAATAATATGCATGCAATAATAAAATAATAACATTCCAATCGGTCCTGAGTATCGTCTATCTCTCTCTCTCTCTCTCTATCTATCCCTCTTCATAATACAGCATGTCACTCCTATCTTTATAGGCTAATCATCATTACACTTCACTATGCCCTTTCTCTGTTCTAGCACACCACTTCCAATCTAAGGATATCTTATTCTATACCATAACATCACTTGTATTATAACACATCTTGTACTAGAGTTGATTAGTGCAAACAGGGTGCAACTTTTTTTTTTTATTATTCAGAAGCATATAAAAGGTTTCACCTTTCAAATTTAGAACAAAGCAAGTAACATTCTGTAAATATAAGGTATGAAGGCCTGTTAGACACCTCATGCCCTACAAGTTTGTGTAACACGTGATAACATGCTAACTTCGTCTTGTGAATATGTCCTTGCTAAGAAAGAAACCAAAGTAACACATTCTGCAAAAGAACAGTATTAATGCTCCAGAATAATTGATTGCCCTTTACAAAAGCAAATTACAACAGAATGAGAGATGCAGTTGGAAATAGGCATCACCACCAGTGAGATTATGGCATTTGTTGCCAGTGTTCCTCCTGCTGCTAAGTCATCTGAGACAGATGTACACCTGTCATAGCTGCAAGCTGATGACCAGGCTTGTGTGCCGCTGTTATCCGTGGCCATGAAATTGGGTAGGAGCAGTCATATTGTAAAGGTAGTTGTAGATGCGGTTCCGCTTGCTACAACTCCTCCCTTCCTAGCACTAGGGCTGCTTATGGCTCTCTCCCCACCTCACATTCCTCCTCGGCATTGCCACAGTTGTTTTCAGTACCACCAACACCTGACAGTGAGTCTGCAGATGCGTGGATCTGGCAATGTGTCTCCACTGATTGAGTCTTTTGTGGTGCACTTATCACATAAGGCAATAAAGTCATTATAGTGGAGACCAATAGAAGGCAGGGAATCTGGAAGCATCATGGCAGGGAGGGTGCATTATCTATATTGAGTGTTGTAACCTATGAGTTATGGGGGGGAATGTCAGTCACTATCACCTCCCAGTGACTTGTATTTATTGGATTGGACAAAAGCCATAGTGACTGAAATGGCAGCACATGATTTCTTGGGGGATGGTTTAACATTATCAACATAAATGTGAAGGTTTTCACACACTGTGCACATTGCAGTAGCTGACAATAACTGCAATGTTCCTTCTTGCTCTGCAGGGAAAATATTCCACCTATAATTTTAGAAAAACATGAAGGAAAAGATGCATGAATGGCAACCTTCTTCTCACCAGATCCATCTAAAGTGGTGGTGGCTCATCAGCACTAGGTCTAGTAGGAACTGCAACCATCATCACATCACCACCTGTCTCAAGTCACCAGTGCAGCTGGCTCCACCACCATCAGCCTAATCCTAATGCTCAGATGACTTAGCAACAGGAAGTACATACCTAGCAACATCATAATGTCACTGATAGGTGGGTGCCACTCTGTGGCATAGTGTTTCTATGCCATTTAGCACAGCTGTCAAGAAGCCAGTGCCGAATACAATTTTTTCAGGGTTTGCTTTTTTTGCAAGCCCAAAGCCTGCCAATACATTTTCATGGCTTGCCTTGTTGTAAGCCTATAGCTTCCAAGCACATTTTTCAAGGCTTACCTTGTGGCAAGCCTGAAGCCTGGAAAAATGTTTAAGGCTTGCTTTGTCTGCAATACATTTTTTCAAGTCTATCCTTTTTATAATTTTACTAAAGGCTTGTCTTTCTGTAAGCTTGCTAAAAATTATCTTGAAGGCTTGTCTTTCTATAAACCTGCTGCTAACCATTATTTTCAAAAATATAACAAAAAAGATAAAAATTTGACTTTAACCCCTTAAAGGGATAGTAATACTTCATTTTAACTTTATTTTATTTTGTAGGCATTAAAAAAACATGAAGAATGATATAAGTCTTATCTCTCAAACCTTTATGGTTTAAGAGATATTCACAAACAAAGTACCCCCCCCCCGTTCAACCAGATCAGAAGGGAGGTGCCCAGGTAGACTGCAGAGAGGGACAATCTTCAATTAACATAAGGGAAAAAGCTGAAAAACTTGTCAAGGGGGAAGGGCTTTCATTGTTTTCATACAAAGAAAATTGTCCCCTTCTGTTATCTGTCTGGTCATACAACCAGATTCACATCTGAGAAGACATGGCTTACACTAGGTAAAAGGGGAGGGAGGAGAAATTTTGCTTGTGAATATCTCATAAACCATAAAGGTTTGAGAGATAAGACTTATATCATTCTTCATGATTTTTTAATGCCTACAAAATAAAATAAAGATAAAACGAAGTGTTACTATCCCTTTAAGGACCATTGACGTGGCAGGACCGTCACTCTGGTCCTGCACTTAAGGACCATTGACGGTCCGGGCACGTCAAGGGTTAAACTCTTCCATCGCAGCCGCACGGAGAGATGGAAGAGCTCAAACAGCTTCTTACTAAGCGTCCCGTTATCGGGACACTTAGTAACAAGCTATTGAAACATTGTTGCAACATGCGATTCGCTTAAAAAAAAAAAAAAATATATATATATAGTAAGTGCAGTTTAGATAGGTAGTTCACTTGGGTTAGGTAGGTTCAGGATATACGTAGGCTAGGGTAAGTTTTAGGGTTAGATTTAGGTTTAGGGACAGCGTAAGAAAAAAAACCCAAAAAAAACACCAAAAAAAAGTTTTTTAGATTAAGTGGATAAAATGCAGCGCAGGTACAGTGTTGACGAGGTATATACATTTTTGGCATCTGACTCAGAGGCAACAGACACTGCGTCAGACTGACGTAACGCAGTTTTCAGAGAGTGAGAGCAGCTTTAGTGACGATGCTGGGCCTTCTGTAAAGAAAAGATGTACTGCCCCAAGAGCTGCCCTGGCAACTGCCCCAGCACCTGCCAAAAGATCTGCCCAAAGACCTACCAAAATACTTGCCCAAAGAAATGCCGAAAGTGCTGCCCCAAGAGCTGCCCTGGCAACTGCCCCAGCACCTGCCAAAAGATCTGCCCAAAGACCTGCCAAAAGACCTGCCCAAAGAAATGCCCCAATTTATGCCCACAAATCCCAGAATTCACAGACAACCCAGGGATTCAAATTGATGTGGAAGGATTTACCCGTGATAATTTTTTTGATTTGTTTTTGGGGGAAGACATTTTAGGTGAAATTTTGTCCCAAACCAATTTGTATGCAGCCCAGTATACTGCCACCAACCCAAAGTGTGAAAAACGCTGGGTTTTTTTTTGTTTTACTTACGTCAAGGTTTACGAGGGATTGGTGGTAAAATGGCTGTGTACAAAATTGGAAAACACACCTAAAACGAAAGCCTGGGGCGTCTACTTTACAAAAAATATACACTCTTTGTGGGAAATCTTAAAAAAGAGCACTGTTACACAGCCCCAAATGAGACATGGCACCAGTAATGCAAGCTGTGAAAATTCAAGGTGTGAACCTGGAAACGCGCATATTCCAATTTGGCCCCCGTAGCTCCCCCAAACAATGAGAAAGCTATGCATATGGGGTATTGCCGTACTCAGAAGAAGGAGCTGAACACTAAACAATGCATTTTTAAAAATCTTCACCTATCATGTGCTTGAAATTCACATCAACATTGAAGTGCAAGTGTGAAAAACGCTGTTTTTTTAACTTATGTCAAGATTTACGAGCGATTGGTGGTAAAATGGCTGCGTAAAAAATTTGAAAACATACATAAAATGAAAGCCTGGGGTGTCTACTTTCCAAAAATATATACTTTTGGGGGGAAATCTTAGAGTGGAGCACTGTTAGACAGCCCCAAATGAGACATGGCACCAGTGATGCAAGCTGTGAAAATTCAAAGTGTGAAACTGGAAACGTGCATGTTCCAATTTGGGCCCCGTAGCTCTCCCAAACCTTGAGAAACCTATGCATATGGGGTATTGCCGTACTCAGAAGAAGGAGCTGAACATTAAACAATGCATTTTTAAAAACTTCACCTATCATGTGCTTGATATCAACAGTAGTATTGAAATGTAAGTGTGAAAACTGCAAAAAAACAAAATATTACCACAATTTTGAAAAATATTTCCGGAAAAATAGCTGCATGAAAAACTCCAAAATTCTCCTGAATATTTACCTTATGTTGTGTAGTTTTCAGAAACATATACCTTTGTGGGACATTTTTGGTTCTGTCACCGTCAACTAAGCTATGGGTCTCACATGCCAATTGTTGAAAAATCACAAGTTGGAAATAATGGCATCCATCTTGTAATATTTACCTTGTAAATGTGAGGAAGGGATTGAAATACTAGGCATATGGGATGCTCTTATATTCAGGAGAAGCAAATGAATATATTTAGGGGTATTTTTTTGTCATGAACTAATTGTATGCTAATCCTGACAGGAAAATATAAGCAAAATGTTGTTTTTTTTTTTATTTTTTTGCTCTTTTTTCTATTTTAATCAAATGAAATGATGAGGTATTCATATAATTGTGGTATCATAAGAAAGCCCTACTTGTGCTTAAAAAACAGGATATAATTTGTGTGGGTGTACAAAAGGAATTAAAGAGAAAATATGGTTGAACAAAGACAGTCAAAAAAGTCAAAATTGCTCCGGTCCTTAAGTCAAATCTAACTCAAATCTTCCCGGTCCTTAAGGGGTTAATGTGGTTGATTTAATGTGGTTGATGTGGATTGTGGTAGTTGTGAAGTGAGCAGTCAACTGGGTCATCATTTTGACCTAGAACACAGGGTTCTTTAAAGGTGAACTATCACCCCAAATAAGGTCTCCCCCAACAATTAGCCATCTAACAATAAGCTTAACAATAGTAATATTAGCCAGCATAATTACCGTGTTACTGAGAAACCCTACTTCTGCGTAGATTGACAGTCAGGCAACAGAGCAGATATCTTTGCTTATAGCCATCTGAGAGCCTGTGCTGTCAGTCCTGATTTCCTCTAGGAGATGTTGCATGGTACCTTTAGGTACCAGAAGGGACTGACGGCACAGGCATGCAGATCCTTCTAAAGCTCTGTTGCCTGGCCGTCAGTCTCGGCAGAAGTAGAATTTCTCAGTAACGCAGTAATTATGCTGGCTAATAGTACTATTGTTAATCTTATAACTAGATGGCTTATTGTTGGTGGTCGACTTTATTTGGGGTGATAGTTACCCTTGAAAGGGATAGTAATGTCTATAATAAAGTTGAGCTCCAAGTCTGCTACAATGGTTTTATAACATGCAGCACTAAGTTTAATAACTTACTGTTCAGTAGTTCAAAAGATATTGAAGCTTAAATGATCCTCCTCCCTGCACCTTCTGGCCATGTCACGCTACCTATGAGCATAGTCTGGATGAAGAGCGGTGTGGGACAAACTTCAGTATGCAAAAAGAAAATCCTGCCCTCTTTTATCAAACGGGGCAGGGTTTTCCTTATACTTACTCACTGAAGTTTGCCCCTCGCTGCATCTATCCGGTCCCGGGACTGGATTGCAGATTCAGTGGGAGGAGGCCAGAAGGGGCGGGAGGGGGATCATTTAAGCTTCAATATCTTTGAACTAATGAATACAGTAAGTTATTTATCTCAGCTCTGCATGTTATAAAACCAATGCAGAAGACTCTGAGCACAACTTTATTATAGACATTACTATCTCTCTAAACTATGCAGTAACCATCTCACATCAAGTGGGACCCTTCCTTGATGGTTTAGGATGATGGGAGCCAAAGGTTGCCTATTTCTGGCCTAGGGCATCTGATTGTGAGGGGCACCTCAAATGTGCTGGTCCTGCTTAGTTTAAAGATTTGTGGAAATGACCAGACCATTGTGAGTACCTGAACCAGGCATCATCATCTTGTTTATGGTAGCTGGATTATTTACCAGTGTATGTACTGTTATTTGTCCAGGTTTTTGTATAACATCTTTGCCAATGGGGGGGTAAATAAACCTCTCACCTTGTGAATCTAGGAGTCCCAGTGGGTCCAACGTCACCATCTGCATATCAGAACACTCCTTTCCTCTGGCATTTTAGATCTCCAGGGATTGGGTCACGCAGTACAGATTAATGTAGCAGCATTCTTGGCTGAAAAGACCATGGTCATATAACTTTTTATGAAGGTCATGGTATGCTGAAAACAAGAGCATGGTTGTATAATATTTTCCAAGGCTGTGCACTAGAAGGCAGCAGGATATAGCTTGCTGCAGAAACATTAAACAATAAAGCATTTTGCAGAAGCATGGATGTATTCAGGAAGTGGATTCAAATAGATCAAGGGAGCACAGCCATAGCTAGCTGTCAGACACACTGGAAAGTCTAGACTGGTGGAATAAAATGTTGGCTGGAACTGTCCTAGTGACTCTGATGCAGTGTCTGTGAATTTAGGAGTATTAGAAGTGCTGTGGGTCTGTGGGGAGATCCTCTTGGGTTCATGGGTCATGTCCAGTTTTGTTGGCCAGACATTATCGATAATTGAAATGTGCCACTAAACACAACTAGAATTAACTGAGCATGTTTATTTTATTTCAATTTCCAAGGTACTTTCTTTAGAGAAATCTCAAAAAATAGAGTATTCTTACACATACTCACTATGCTCATTAGATGGATGCAAATTCTGGGGCAAAAACAAAAACAAGCTAACTAATATTCTATCTGATGAATCAAACACAAAGAAATCTGTTGATATCAATTAGGCCTTTTTGTTTGATACACAGAGTACAATATGTTTTCTTCCAATCCAGAATTGCTCTATTTTTATTATTTTATAAGATTTTTACCCTAATTTTGCACCAATATTAGTAGATTTTAACCCTTACTGTCTTTACTGAACCCTAAGATAATGAGTTTTACTGGATATGATCAATGAGGTTTTAGAACAAGGATGAGCTGACCTGAGCAGGTTACGTATATTATGGACTTTGGCTTGAGCAGAGTTGTCCAGTTTAGTCCTTGACGGCCTTTAACCTGCCAGATTTGCAGGATCTCTATAATTAAAACATCATTTATCAATTACTTATGTTATGTTTACATCATTAAACAAAGTATTCTGTATGTATTGCGTAGAAAACATTATCTCTGAAAAGCTATTAAGCATACAACCTGTACAACATTGGGTAGAGATACCTTTGACTATTTCTGATCTTATTTCTAGCTTTTGCCAATGGAGATTGGAGAACTGGGAATCTATTATCAGTCTATTGGGTTATATAGATACTTTTTGGCCTTATATGTATTATCAAGAACTACATGCTATATCTGCTTGTTCTATGTGCTTTCATATGATATGATTTAAAAACTGAGGCCTGTTATGATCATTATCTTGTAAAACTACTCTACTGCAACAGAACAAGTTAGCCTTTGATTAGCGTGGGTAATTAATTAATTACAAATGTCCATATTGACTGTGCAACCCTTTAAATCCAAAGATTTAAAGAAGATGTGCCAGACATGCTTCTTTTATTAAGTGTATTTTATAAAAACTGTAGGGATAATGGCTGTTGAACAAGTTGCACTTATCTCCATGCCACACCTTCATCCTGTTTAGCTGCTAGTGTGGTCCCTCTTCATATCCAGCTCTTTCTAACACATACATAAATGTTATTTCATTTGCTGGATCTCAGTGTAGTCTGTATGTGTTTCCTTTGTCTTATTTTGCTGTTAACATTAGTTACGGTACTAACCCACCTGTTTCAAAAGACTTAACATTTATGAGTTCCTGATCCTTTTGCTTACCTTCACCTGCTTTATTTCTTCCTTCTCTTCCTCCCTAATTATTAATACCTATTCTTCTATATTATTGTTTATTTTGAAATTTGGACGGCATGTATACATTTCACTAGCCCTCCTTTCTATTTTCTTCTCCTGAATATCTGTCTTACCTTCAGAGCCTATTTCCACCTTCTTTCATACTTCCCCTGACATCACTACCCTATCCTTTTAAATCATATTTTCATCTCCTTTGATTTGTGTTTTTTTGCGCGGAGAAAAAACACAGCCAGTAATTAGACAATTGTTTTAATCTGGTATCCAGAGCTCAGAAACATATTAGGTCATGGAGAGGGCTCCTGTGGATGCAGAAATGAGGTTCTAGCAATAACTGTAGCTTACCATCAGTGACTGAGCCCAGCTTTTTGCAGCCATTTGCCCTTATTGTTTGAGTTTGTTGGACACTGAGTGTCAAGTTAACTGTGATCTAGTCTGGCAGAGAGTACTGAGAAATGCTGGATGCTGACCAGGGGTGTTTTCATAAATGGGTGTAACAAGTATTCGCCATCATCTGTTGCTTCTGGGGCCTCACCTTTGATTCCTATTTTTGAAAAAATGTTTTATTAAGGAACCTGTTGGTTTTGTTGGTAAGTTGGTAACAGATAAATCAGGTTATATACAACATATTAAAGGAGAAAGGACTTCGCCAAGTCTAAAAGAACCCTCACATACTGTATATTTCTGAATCTGTGACCATTGGTAGATTATTGAATATGCTGGCACTTAATAAACAATAATAATATGACTATTTGTTTACTTGGAACAAATATATGTTCTTGTATATATACATATTTTGAAGTGTTCCTGGAATCCAAGGGATACCGAGCTAGAGTTTTCATGATTAAAAATGACAAAATATACTAATATATCATATCTTTATTATGTATCTTTTTTCTTATAATATTGAATAATCACTTTGTTTAGGTCACAGTACTACTGTGAATAACCAAATTGGTCAGATATAGTTGGGATCATTTATTATGTATAAAGTGAAAGTTAGGCATATTCTGTACAACTGGAATCTGAGGTTTTGATAAATAACTAATAATTGAAAGGCTCAATAGGCTTTAGCATTTGCTTGACTCACTCTAGGTCATCAGTATTAAAAAAATGTTAACGACAGTAATTCAGTGATATTAGAGATGTAGCAATACAATACAGTTTTTAGCAATGCAAAAAATTGTAAAAGCATTCCAAAATATATTTATATGCTAATGCAAATATTGCTGAACATATAAAGGAAGAGAAGGACAGAGAAAATAGAGTATCTTAACAGGAGCCAGGCAACACATGTGGTTTCCCTCTTTGTGATGTGGCTACAAAGGGGTAGCCATGTTGGTCCAAATAGCAGGGATCTGAGGAATAGGAATAAAGGGGACTCTTTAAACTGTTCCTGGAAGAAAACATGCCAGACAGGATACAGTAGTCCAAGAACACTTTATTTGGGGACACAGGGAACATTTATAGGACATTAAGACAAGGGAAACAAAGTGTACAATTCATTCTTGCTGTGCTGACCTCCAGCCATTGGGGACAAATGTGTGACAACGTGCCTAACAATGGAGCTCAGGACCGAACCCTGTGGCACCGCACTTAAAACTTAAAGGGATAGTAATACTTAGTTTTATCTTTATTTTATTTTGTAGGCATTAAAAAAACATGAAGAACGATATAAGTCTTATGTCTCAAACCTTTATGGTTTAAGAGATATTCACAAGCAAAGTATCCCCTCCGTTCAGTCAGATCAGAAGGGAGGTGCCCAGGTAGACTGCAGAGATGGACAATCTTCAATTAAGATAAAGTAAAAAGCTGAAAAACTTGTCAAGGGGGGAAGGGCTTTCATTCTTTTCATACAAAGAAGATTGTCCCCTTCTGTATCTGTCTGGTCTTACAACCAGATTCACATCTGAGAAGAGATGGCTTACACTAGGAAAAAGGGGCGGGAGGGGGAAACTTTGCTTGTGAATATCTCTTAAACCATAAAGGTTTGAGAGATAAGACTTATATAATTCTTCATGTTAAAACGAAGTATTACTATCCCTTTAAGACCAACTTGAAAAGGTCCCACTTACAACAACTCTCTGTCATCCATTATTTAACTAGTTCTCTCTCCATGCACAGATATCACCTCCTAAACTCAAGCTTTTTAATTTATACGGTAACATTTTGTAACACACAGAATCAAAGGCTTTTGTAAATTTCAAGTATACAAGTATAATTTCAACAGAAATACCCTTGTTCAAATTGCTATTTAAGCTTTCCTAAAATGCAAGTAAATTAGTAAATTAGTTTGACATTTTGGTCGTTACATTGTGCTGAACACTATCAGTTAAAATCCCATCTAATATCATACCCACAACTGAAGCCAAGCTCATAGGTCTATAATTTCCTGGTATATATATGTGTATGTGTATATATATATATATATATATATATATATATATATATATATATATATTAACCCTTTTTGAATAATAGTATTACATCAACTTTCCTCCAGTCACTGGGCATTATGCCTGATGATAGTGAATCAATATTAGGTATTAAAATATTAAGTATAGGGGTCTTTCTATTATTGAACTATATGCCTTAAAGGGATAGTAATACTTCATTTTAACTTTATTTTATTTTGTAGGCATTAAAAAAACATGAAGAATGATATAAGTCTTATCTCTCAAACCTTTATGGTTTAAGAGATATTCACAAACAAAGTATCCCCCCCTGTTCAACCAGATCAGAAGGGAGATGCCCAGGTAGACTGCAGAGAGGGACAATCTTCAATTAAGATAATGGAAAAAGCTGAAAAACTTGTCAAGAGGGGAAGGGCTTTCATTGTTTTCATACAAAGGAAATTGTCCCCTTCTGTTATCTGTACTGTCATACAACCAGACTCACATCTGAGAAGAGATGGCTTACACTAGGTAAAAGGGGCGGGGAGGGGAACTTTGCTTGTGAATATCTCATAAACCATAAAGGTTTGAGAGATAAGACTTATATCATTCTTCATGTTTTTTTAATGCCTACAAAATAAAATAAAGTTAAAACAAAGTATTACTATCCCTTTAAGTACCCTTGAGTATATGCCATCAGGTCCAGGTGATTTATTCACCATAACCATTTCCAGTCACTTTTGGATTTTGTCCTCAGTAAGCCATGCACACGATGCAGGAAATTCTGTTGTTTTCTCTGCTCATAGCCTGCTGTAGTAAGTGAAGTACTCAAAAACACTGGCAACTAATATGACAAGGACATTCAATGTTACCACCATAGGCCTATTGCTTTTGCACTTCTGGTAGGTCCCATATAACTGCCCTAGGGAACCTTTAAATACATGAAGGTATTTAATATAGTTAGGGAAGCATTTTCATAAATAGAGGAATACTAGAACAAGAGGTCATGATCCAAAGTCAGATGGTGGGAAATACAGATTTAGTGTGGGTAAGTATTACTTTACATAAAGGGTGATAGACTTATAAAACAGCCTCCCAGCAGAAGCTGTAGGGACAAATAATGTTTCAAAAGTCCTGAGATAGACATAAATCTATTCTGAGACTTATGTAAGACTGAGTTTGTCAATAAATAAGTGAGCAGACTAGATGGGCCAGATGGTTCTTTTCTGCAGACAAAATCTATGTTTCACATGTTTCTATGTTACCTGAGATACTAAGTAACAACGTAAATTCAGTCAAGTAATATATGAATCAAGGACCTCAAACCAAATATGGCTCAGGCTTTCTGGCCTTAATGGAAGTTCTCTGTCTTCTCTTGAGGGTAAGGTAAGGGAAAGGCAGAGCCTGTTTACCAGATTACCATTTGCCCAGACATACTGCAGTGTCTGTCCTTGATTGGGCACCCATTTCCCTTACGGATTGGAAACAATGTTTAACCTGCATGACAAAACGTATGATTTCCATATTGAAAATGAACTGGAGTATTACTAAGTCTTACTGGTCTTATAAGCACAAGGTCACTATATTATCTTTTGAGATCTCAGCCTCCATTCACATTTTCTTTAATTGTGAATTCAATAGTGAATTCTGAAAAACCTAAAAGAAAGTGTCACTGTATAGTAATGTTACACTGGTGCCAGTACAGAAAGTTCATGTCCTCATGGAATTATAGAGAATATATGAATTTGTACTTATCATGTCTTTGAGGCTGATTTTATAAGAGAACTGTAACAATTCCAGAGCAAACCAGCTACTCCATATGAGACAAATAAAAATCCCCAATGATTTAAATGGGGCTGTTAACCCCTTGAACGCTAGAGAGGTCTCCAACAGCTTTAAGGATATAAAAGACTCCACTTTCACCAGTGGGAATTTTTATTTGTCCCTCATAGTTCAGCTGGTTTGCTCTTGAGTTGCTCCATTTCTTCTTTTTAACTCTTCCATGACCAGAGGAGTGAGCAATGCATTGTTAGTGCTATGGAGTGAAATTCTTTAGGCATGTGCCCCCTGATTTTTTTTTTCACATGATGACATGATTTTAATAAGACCTAATAAATGTTATTCTTCATTTTGGGGTTTTACAGCTTGTCCTCACAAGTATTCTATAATGTTTACTTGTTACCTGGGTTCTGGTGCTTACATGTTTGTTCAGCAAGTAATGAGGCCTCTATACTGCTGATTTAAGGGGGCTCAAATATTATAGTAGAACAAGATGACCAATTGCTTGTGTACTAATGGATTCTTAGTTCTTCATCATCCAACACACATGCATAAAAGGGACAATGAAGTAATCAATGTGCACACAGACCATAATCCGGTGACCTCATGATCCCTCAGAAATCTTCCTGATAGAAAGAGTGGATGAGTTTTGAGTTACAGCTGTTTAACGTCCTCAGCTAACACCTCCTAATAATAACCCACTTATTACCTTACTATGGCCAGTAAATTCTAAAGGCCCCTATGAATTTTGTGCCTTTGTTCAAGAGAAAACATCTTGAGTCAGTACTGGATGTCATGTTGATGGAGACAAACATGACAGTTGCTGAAGCAGGCAGAGCATGTGAACTTACTTAAACCTTTAAGGACCAGAGTGGTGCAGAATGTATTGCAAACAATGCATTGCACATCATCCCAGTCCTTAATCCCTTAATGATGAGCTGTCTGGCGAAGTAACCTTCCCTTACGGACTGCATTGATCTTTGTTGAAGTACCAGTACATGTGACTGATGACATGTACCGGCATGCCAGACAGGTTTCTGAGAGATAGATTGCTCCAGACTTAGAGCACAGGAGTGTTATAAACACAAAATATGTGATGAGCCAGCACCATCACCAGTCCTTCAGGGAAAAAAAATGGTGACAGTACCGACATGTCACCAGTCGTTAAAGGTTTAAAGTTAAAATGTGCATTGAGCAGGGTTTGTGTACTTGTGGTCTTGCTAGGAACTTCCATGGCTGCCTCCATGATTATGACATCCAGGACTGAATGAACAAATCCACAAATTAAAATGTATGTGAACCATTAGCATTTTGTGGCCATAGCAATTTAAGTTGGGGTTATTATTAGGGAGTGTTTCAGGGGAGGGCTGGCAATTTGTGGCCCTGGGGGCAAATACATTCAAGTGTCCCATTTCTATTATTGTTCCAGCCCACCCCCTTTTGTTAATTTTAAACTTGGCATTAATGTTGTGATGTAAGTCAAGTGATACCACATAGCTTACATTTGAAATGAGGCTACACTAGTGCACCACTACAAAGCTTACAATTTAAATAAAGCTTACATAGTGACACTATAGCGCTTGCAAGGGAAATGGTTTATGCTACTAGATTAGCTCTATTTGGATTGTACCTCTGTGGTATAATTTATGTAGATCCACTTCAGTTGTAAGCTCTGTGGTATCACTAGTGTAGCTCCATTTACAGCAACAATCGGGAGATTTAGTGAGGTGAGGTGCAGTGGCCTACCAGCCCAGACATATCACCAGCACAGGGGGCAATTGCCCCTGTGCCCCCAGGCCAGCTCTCCCCTGGAGTGTTTGCTCTCCTTTAACTGTACCTGTAAAATATGAAAAGGCTTCTGGTGGTGCTTTGGGACCCCTATTAGATCCCTAACTATAAACAAATGTTAAGATCTGTGCTAGTTCAAGTCCATCTTCTTTTGCCAAAGTTAATCTTTTTCATCATGTATTTAGTGGCTCATCCCACAGCAATACTGTACTCTATAGCTGAGGAAAGATTAACTTGAAAATGCTGAAAGTTAATATTTTTTTATATTTCTTTTTAACAAGATATTGGATTTATTTGTTTGTTATAAATAAATAAGCATTAGAACTAATACATAGAGCATTAGGAAAAATCACAATTATTGAGTATACTATTTGACATGATAATTAACAACTTGATTTCTAGAAAGCTCTTCATCATATTGCTTTGCAATGCAATAGATACCTCCAATGTGTTAAAGGGATAGTGACCCTTTATTTTGATTTCACATAGTCAACAAATGCATATTTTTTCATGACTTTTTTGTACATTTTTATGTCCCTGAGAGTAAGCTCACTGAATTTCTGTTTCCAGAGAGTTTTTGGGTCATTAACCAATGAAGCAAAACAGTGAAACAATGTAACACTCTCCCTGCAGCTGTCACTATCCACTTACCTGTTCAGCTGGTTTTCCCCACCTCCACCCCTGATTGGTGGTATCTTCATTTAAAGCTGCCTTCCACTCAGGTGCCTGTCCATTATTTAGTCTTCCTGTCACAATAGAGAAACTTCTCATCAGAACCCTGCTGTGACCCGGATTGACTTCAGACTTATTTGATTTCTTTACCCTGCTTGATACCTTGCTACTGATTTACCTGTTATCAACCCAGTTCTGTATTGAAGTAATATTGTGAAAGATAAGTTTGCTACTATCCAACACTAGCTTCCTTGTATACAAAGTCAATTAACAACAAGAAAAAATTGAAAGACTCACCCAGCCATGCTGACCCTGGAAGCTCTGGTGAAGCCTCCAGCAATCAGCAAATGAGAAAACACTGGAAGGAAGCGCTCAACAGAGCAACCAACAACTTCAAAGCCAGTCAAAAGTACTATAAAAATGGATTTTATTAGTATACATGTAAAAACAAAACACATAGGTTTCTTGATTGTAAGTGAGGATGGACTCAAATAAAACACATCGCCATCTGCCTGTTTGTATGCATCCGATGTCCTATGATTAAGTGACTTGTCTCACGAAACTTGTTAGGTGGATGGTGATGTGTTTTGTTTAAGTCTATCCTCACCCTCAAGAAACCTGTGTTTCCACTGAGCACTCCCTTCTGGTGTCTTCTCAGTTATGTATCGGACTTCGCCAGCTCATCCTCTGGTACTGCAAACCATCTGATACCCTTCCTACTTTGTTTCCATCTCATCCCTGTATTTTGGTTGCTGAGACTTCCATTTAGTTCCCGCTCCAGACTTGCATTCAGTCTGTAGTCCTCTTCATCCACCAGCAGCCTGATAACCAGTAGCGGCCGGTCACCAATATTCCCTCTCTGCTGCCTGTTCGCCAGTTGTTGTCTGTCCTCATTATTCCTCTGAGTAGCCTGATCAGTAGAAGTGGCTGTCCACCAGCATTCCCTCTCTGTTGTTTGGTTGCCAGGAGTGGTACATCCTTTTAGCAGCCAGTTCACAAACAGAAATTCCAGTCTCCAGTTCCTCTCTGTGGACCACAACCTCTATTCACTCTTAGAGGGTTCTCAACCTTAGGTGTGGTGTTGTGCTACTTAAAATAGAGTGCTCTGGTAAACTCATCCTGTGGCTCATTTGGAGTACAAAAATCTGGCCATGCGGCGCACCTTTTACTTTGGCTTAGGCTGCAGCAAGGGATCAGCAGGGGATGACAATATTCCTAAGCATCACACTCAATTCCCCATTCTCCAGCATCTGCAGATGGCATACCAGGACTGGCTCTGGCATTAGCACTGAGTACCCGTATACAGTCTTTTTACAGTGAATCTTCTCTTCATTGTATAACTTTACCTGCATTTACAGTCCCTAACAAAAAACACCCAGGAAATCGATCCAGAGAGCTAGAAGACATAAAATCACAAAAAAGTAGGTGAAGATGGGAAAAAAATATAGGTAATTTGTATTGTATGCATGTCAAAGTAAAGGATAACTATTTATTTTGCAGAAAACAAAAACAACTGTAATGATGAAGCATCCTAAATGCACTATAGGGGACAAATAAAAATCCCCCAAAGTTTGGATTGATTTAAAACGGCAATGCCGTAGAGGCAGCTCTGGATTACAACTCAAACAAGTAAAAGCTCAGTTTAAAAGAATGCTATTTTTTATTTGGTTTCCAATAATAAGAGTAGATCCCAGGCTTTCTTGAACAGCCTGGGGGTCAGTGTAAGCATTTGCACTGCTGCGAGCTGTCCTTACTGACAAATGCACCCATCTCTTTTCCTCATTGCAAGCCTCCAAAGCACAAAAGTTAAATTGAAAGTTAAAGTAAGGAGAACTGATTGATCAGATCTACTCACTTCCAGAAGACTTCAAGTGGCTGAGATAGCAGCCTTGTGTCTCCTGGGCATGGAAAGGGGACACCTTCACTGTGGACAGTGCTCCCAGTTCCTTTAAAATCATTTTTCTGATATGAAAGGAATGAGATTAGGCCTTTTGGTAGTGGCACAAAAATGGAGGCAATTTATATAAGACCTAATGGCCATCAAGGGGTTAAAGTCTAAACCCAGACCTCCTGTTCTGCTAATATATATTGTACCATAAGGACAATTACTCATATCCATAGAGGACCAGTTAAGCACAACATAGATGTTCAATAGATGTTTATTGAATTTTACCAGTCAACAAATGACACACACTATGCTTCTTAGTAGCTGATAATCAACCTGCACAATATTACAAAATCTAGCATATAGGTGCAATTAACTGTACTAAAAATGTGCAGTTCTGGAGAAAACCAACTGCACCACAGAGAAGAACTGACTGTTCTCAGTGATTTAACTAAGTGCACACCCTTATGATTCTTAAATGTGCAACTCTTTTAATGCCTGAGGGGTGTTCAGAGAATTGCTTCACAAAGCATGGGACAACCTTCTGACATCAAAGTAGTAAATGGAGCATTTAACCCTGTGAAAAATTGAGAGGTCTTCCCAATGCATTGAGGCCAGTATAGTACTGAAGGGGTTAAAAACCTCCATCTAAATCAGTGGCAGTTTGGAATTGTTTTGTCCTATGTAATGCTGTTAGTTTGCTCTGCAAATGGACCTCTTTATATCATTGAATGGAACCTTATATATTGTAATCAAAAGCATTGTCTTTACCAGTCTGGCACGTGGAAGCGGATCTGCCTGAAGAACTGGAGCCATTCTGGAGCAATCCACATGTACCGGGTGGAGGAATATAACAATTCCCAAAATTCCAATTGATTTATATGGAGGTTTTAACCATTTGACTGCTAGAGAAGTCTCCAGCGTATTTCAAAGCAATGTGCTGGATAACTCTCTCACATTCAAGTTTTCAAAAGACATATTTAAATCAATGGAAATCTGTGGTTGTCTCCTGTAGTGTGGCTGGTTTGCCCCAGAAGTACATCAGCCTTATTGACTTTCATTCTTTTATCCTCATTATTGACCCTACTAACCCCTTAGCTGCCCAGGGGGCTCCAACCCTTTGCATAGTAATGCTCTGAAGTGCTTCTGGCAGTTAAGCTGTTAATCTTCCTTCATTATTTTTTTTCTGCTTTTGGAAAAATATTGATGTTAGAAGAACATTTGTGATCTCTCAAAATTGACCTTTGTGATTTTCGTTTAAACCTCTTTTTAATTTATACCACTTTGAGGGGGTGGGGAGGGTCTGCTTATTAACAACGGCAAGATTTAATTTCCTTGATTTCCATTTCAATGGGGAGGCCAAGGGCCTGCTCTGAATTGTACTATGCATTTGTGCAATCATGATAGTATTTTTTCATTGATATCTTCTTTGAGATTTATTTTGCATCATAAAACAAGATATAATCTAATAAACGAAACAAATAAATACAATAAAATACTTTGAGGTTGATTTAATTGGAGATTTTAACCCTTTGTTAGCTGGAGAAGTGCTCAACATATTGCTTTGCAAAGAGATGTGTTGGAAACCTCTTTAGCTTTCAAAGGGTTAAAGGCCCCATGTAAATCAATGTAAATTTGAATTTGTGCCCAATTATGCAGTTGGTTTCCTGTATTATCCTACTATCCTTTACTCCTTCTAAACAGACCAGTTTCCTATATTTACTGGTGGCTGCTGACATAATCACATACAGCCGTTGCCAGCCAATAAGATAAGTATAGCAGTGATGAGGACCTTCCATTTTCCTCAGTACCGCTTTAGCACCAAAGAAGTGTCCAACACACTGCAATGCAATGCATTGCACATCCCTCTGAACCAAAAGGGTTAGCTATCATAGTGTGTGTCATGAATCATTATGCAAGTCTCTGGTGTTGAAAACAAATTGCTTTTTTCTTCTGTCTTTCTCTGTCGCAACAACAAATGAACTCCAGTGATGTTGTATTGACCCTTGGGTCTGTGTTGTAAACTTGCTCCTGTGACTCAGACCCAATCATAGGTTTGGCACCATGGCCAATGGGTTCTAGTTATACCCTGAGACAGTAAATTCTCCAATACTCTTGTTATTAAGCAGTTGGGTTAACACAGCATTGATATCAAAGATATTTGAATGACAGTACAGAAAGTTTAAATGGATAGTAATGTTTCAAAATAAAAGCATCTTCAATGAATCGTCATAGTATTTGGGCCATGGAGAGTGTTATTTCAATACTGTTGTAGTTCAAGAGTTGTAGTTCAAGAGTAATTGAATGATAAAGTATCCCCCTCCTGCCCCTTTTACTGATGTAACACTGCTCACATCAGAACAGAAAGGTGGCGTCCAGGTGGATTGCAGAGAGGGACAATCTTCAATTAAGATAAGGGAAAAACCTGAAAAACTTGTCAAGGGGGGCAGGGCTTTCATTGTTCTCACAGTAAGACAATTGTCCCTTGCTGTGAGCTTTCTGGTCTTAAGACCAGATTCCACGTCTGAGGAGAGGGGGATTACACTAGGTAAAAGGGGTGGGAGGGGGATACTTTATCATTCAATTGCTCTTGAACTACAACTCTGACAGTACTGAAATAACACTCTCCATGGCCCAAATACTATAAAGATTAATTGGAGCTGCTTTTATTTTACATTACTATCCCTTTAAGACTAGAATATTGGCCTATGATTTATCAGCTACCAGGTGACTGTATCTGATAAGTCTTGATTTTCTAATAGGGTGCATGCTTATGCTGATTATTAAAGGAACAGAAAGCAATTTGCACATTCTGGTAAAAGTGAAGCTATTCACATGTCCACTGGCAGTCACAGAACCACTTGTACACTGCCTGCTATCCACTGTCCACTGTCCAATATTACTTACTTTTATTCTATGGAACCTCTTTTACTGAGCCCTGGAGTCCATGGAACCGAATCTGGGAACCTCTAATATAGCAAGACATCTGTACTGTACAGCAGTGTAGTCCAAAGCCCTAATGACTGGCAGTGGAGTTTGCATTCTGTTATCCTTGTACTCTAGGAGCTAACTGGACTATTTTTTTTTTTTTTTTAAACATTGAGAGTTATATTCATCAAGCTATAGAGGTGCAATTCTGGAGCAAACTACAACATTAGTGTTGCAATAGAGGGTCCAAATAGGTCTATAAACTACTTGGCATTATCTGTTAGTCAGCTGCTATAACACCTTAATGTAAAAACAGCCAACTATACAAAGTAAAAAAAGAAACTAACATTTTATGTCTCATAAATAACAGGATGCGTCAGAGCCAGCCCTGTTTTAATGTTACTGTGGTTTTAGGAAAGGGAAATAGATGTCCTTTGGCGTAAAAGGTCATGTGCCTCTGAGGGCATACATACTAATGATTCAAAAAAGGGCCTTATGAACAAAAAAAGCAATTCTGGGGCAAAACCAATGCCACCAAATTGGACAAATAAAAATGCACACATTAATTTAACCCTTTGAGTGCCAGAGTGGTTTGCAACACATTGTCACTTTGAATGCAATATCTAAAAAGTTTATTAAAAATGTGCCTATGCATCATGTTAGTCAAAAGACCATCAGGTCACAGTTTAGGAGATATTGATAGTTTTTGTTTGGAAATGGTATCTTTTAGAGTGCGGCACCATATGTTAATTTAGCTTTCAGTGTAGCCCGGGTCTTAATTAAGGGTGCTGCACTGAAAATGACTTTCACTTTTTAGAAATAAAAGTATTAATATCTCTGAAACAATGCATAGGCTGATGGTTTGTATAACATAAAACATAAGCATAAAGCTTTCAAATATGCAAAGTTTTAACCCATTGAGTGCCAGAGTGGTACAC
The DNA here is from genome assembly GCA_037306005.1 of Rhinophrynus dorsalis. Taxonomy (NCBI): domain Eukaryota; kingdom Metazoa; phylum Chordata; class Amphibia; order Anura; family Rhinophrynidae; genus Rhinophrynus; species Rhinophrynus dorsalis. Next base: position 222,040,832 of record CM074722.1, read on the forward strand.
AATGCATTGCTAAAAAAATTGCAATGCGTTGCGTAGCACTCTGACACTCAAAGGGTTAAATTGGGCCTTAATCAATCCCTTGAATTCCAGAGAGGACTCCAATGCATTGTATTGCAATGCACTGGAAACATCTTTAGCATTCAGGGGGTTAAAATAACCATTCCAATCAGGAGGACTTTTTGTCTCCTGTGGTACAGCTGGTTTACCCTAGAATTGCTCTAAAGTGAGAGAAGAAAATTGAGCAAAAAGGAGGCTTGACTTGATAAATGCCATATTTTACTATATGCTGTATTTTTATTTTGACCCGATGGTGCCTATCTGGTTTGATGCACTCACACTGAGACACAGTCACTTGATTGACCCCTGCCCTGCTCCCGACACCTGAGCCATCTCTCAAGCTAGAAGCAAACTGTCACATACATTTCCAGCCTCCGTGACCGATTCCTGAACCGCTGAACAGCCTCAGTAACGGTGACACAGAGGCCATCAAAACACACAACCTTCCATCTGTCTCCCTGCCCTAGTCCCTTTAAATTTTTCCCTTTTGATTTTAATACAGATTTATGGAGAGGTCCGCTTATCAAAACATACTGCAGTGGCAAATTGGTGTCCTTATTTGCAGCCCTACAAGTACCTATAAAACTGCCACAATAGCAAACAAATAGTATTATATGGAGCTCAATGATTACAGTGGGAGCTCTCCAGAGGACAGTATACTGCTGAATGATATTTTTCTTAATATATTTTCTTTCTCCTGACCCCAATTCATCATTTTACATTTAAATTTCATAATATCCAATAGAAAGGGTAAGATAGACCCAAATTAACTCCTTCATTTCAAAATGTGCTGTTCAAGACAGAATTGTTACACATTGTGGCACCGTATTTTAAACTGTAAAAATATAGAGAGGCTGCTGTACTAGTATGGTGCAAACCAACTGTAACGTGGGGGGATGCAAAATTCCCAACATTCCTATTGACTCAAATGAAGCTTTGTGAATGCAAAAGAGGACCTAGCATTCAAAGGGTAAAAAAGCTCCATTTAAATCAATATATATTTTTATTTTTCCCTATGGTACAGTTGGTTTGATCCAGAGTTGCTCCAGTTCTGTTTACTACACCAGCCTCCCTATATTACTGTGCATGAATGTCTATATAAAATATTATCATATTAATAGAATCATATCACAGTTTCATCTACTTTTTGAAGCGATTTTTGTCGGATCATATAATAAATTGTTAACCCTTTAGGAACAGTGGGTTCTCAATGCGTTGCACACTCCTCTGCCTTAAGGGTTAAATTATTGACTTTTTATACAAAAAGTCACCTATATGCATACCTGGGAACCTTTTGTTCTGGAATCCCCTAAGGGGACTCCTGTGGTGCTGGTGGGACCTACTCGTGGGTGGGGGCACTGCTTTGCTGAGAGTAACAAAGTGGGCGGAAAGTGGGAGGAACTGAGAGGGGAAGGAGGAGACGTGGGAGGGAACTGGGAGGAGAAGGCTGGGAAGGGGCAGAAGTGGGCAGAGTTTCATAAAAACTTCCCACCACCCAGAAAATCAGCCACTGTCCACAGAGACACACTAATCAGCTACAAAAAAACGGAGTCTCTGGGGCAATTCTGGAGAGTTCCCAGCTGGGCCTATACAGCCTCAGTGAGTTTTCACTGCAACTTTTTACACGGAAACTGATTTTTATATATTTAGTCTTTCAGTCCCAGGGGGGCTGTGTGACACATTGCTTCACAAAGGTTTACATAGTAACATAGCTGATGGTTCAACCCATGCCCATATCTGGAAACAAGATGAGCCGACCCTGAGATCTTTGAAATATTAACCCTTAAAATTCCCCAGAACATAAATTGCAGGTGATATATCCATGCTTGCTCTAATCAGGAGGTATTCTTATCTGTCCTCAAGTAACCCTTAACCGGTTGAGTGCCAGAAGGGTATGCAACACATTGCAAAGCAATTCATTGTGTACTCCTCTGGTGCTCAAATAGTTAACATGCTGTAACTTAGAGTTTTCACTGCCTGAACGTACAGAAAAGAAGCAGGACATCTCCTTCCCTGTCTGTCTGGTAGAAACGGCAGCAATTTAGGGATGATATAGTAGTTAACACTGAACTCTCTCACCCTGAGAATTTGGCCCTTTACCCGATACCCTGAGATTTGGGTCAAATCCTGAGAGTTTCCAGGTATGCCCATGACATATCACCCTTGTTGATCCAGAGTAAGGCAAATAAAAACAAACATGTTTATTATTCTTACTTTCAATTATAAACTACATTATTCTATATTAAAAAGTTGTGGAAGGTAAACTTTAAATTATGTACTTTTCATAAGGTTTTAAGTCATAGTTTAATAATTTCTTCCTATGAAAGAAATGTAAAAGGATGGGGGTTAAACTACCATTGCCACAGCAGATGCAAAACACTAGGGCCTATTGAATGCTGAAAACAGAAAATACACAGTTCTGTAGTAAACTATGGCCTTGATTCAATATGCCCCATTAAAACTATCAGTAGGGCAAAAATGGATGCCAACCGGTATACACACTGTATCACTGTCGGTATTCAATATCCCAGTCAATGAAACCACAACGAACGTTGACTTTTGGCACAAATTCTGACGTGTATTTTTTTGTTCCCAAAACGTTAAATAGCATGAGAAACGGGAACAGTCAAGAACTGAGTGTTAGCTCAAACACAATCACTCTCTTAAACACTAACCCTACACTACCCCTAACATGAATGTTGAACAATACTAGCCCGAACAATATCCTAACATCCATACCCCATAGCTGTATAACACTTACCTGTCATCTAGTTCAAGTCTCCTTCTTCTGTCTTATTTTTTAATCTTCATTTTCATTCTTCTCTCTTCTGTCTTCTTATCCTCTTCTTTGTCCCAAATATAATGTAACTGAATAGAATAAAAAAGGTCCAAATTAAAGATACCCCCAAACATTATGCAATAAAGATATGCAGGCCTAAACCCTTTGAGTACCACAGGGGTGCCCCTCTGGCATTCCAAGGGTTAAATTGTTGCTGGCAGTCAAAGATATAAATTGCTGCAGGCAGTACAAGATATAAAATGATGCTGAAAGATATAAAATTATGCTGGCAGTCCAAGTTTTAAATTCATGCTGGCAGTCCAAGAGTTAACAGTACCCTACCACCAAAGGTGGAGGCAGGAATGCAGAGAACCCCCTCAAAGTTACCTCTCAGACTGTTGCCCAAACCATTCTGTGGAAAGATTGAACAGAGACTGGCTTTTATATGGCCAGACTCTATTCAAAATGGTTCCCACACTGCAATTGTCTGTGATGTGTGCTTACGCACCTTCCTGCTAATCAGCTTCTTGCAGGTTTCGTTATCCCCCTGCTAGAAGCTGGACTGCCAACAACAATTTAACCCTTGGAATGTCAGAAGGATATACAACACATTGCTCTGATATACGTTTAGTACCCCTCCTGCAATCAAATGGTTTAGGCCAGCATATCTTTGTTGCATAATTTTTTTGGGCATCTTTAATTTGGGCCTTTATTTCAGTGACATTATATTTCGGACAAAGAAGAGGATGAGAAGACAGAAGATAAGAAGAATGAAGATGAAGAGAAAGAAGATGAGACCGAATATTCAAGAAAACTGACAGTAGATGACCAGAGTGCTTAAGACCCCGCAGGACATCAGGATTACAGGTAATTGTGTATTTTCATGTGAAGGTGTTAGCTTTAGTGGGATTAACCCTGTGAGTACCAGTGGGGTACGAAAGGTTCAGCAATGCATTGCATATCCCGTTGGCATACAAATGGCTACTTTTTCTACTTTTTGGGATTGATTTGGTTGTATTGATATGGTGCTTAGGGCCCAATATCAATACATGCACTGGTCACTTTTTTTTTCCTGTTTGTTTCCCCACTTCAATTCCTGTCGTTAGTTGGTCTATATTTTTGGCAATAACGTAGGGTCCCTTAAAGCATGTTACTGCCTAACGCATGGAATTGAATGGAAAATTCAGACTCTTTTAAATGGCTTCCAATCGGTGCAAAATGTAGCCCCTGACCCAACTTAATCCATGGACAGCTGATCCTGAGCGGGAGGAGAGAGAGAGAGCGTGCGAGAGAGAGTGAGAGTCACGGTGAGGTGAAGTCACATTGACAGGAAACTTAGACAAGAAGGGGAAACCGGCAAAAAGGGTAGATCAAGAGGAGAATCAAGGGTAGGCAAGAGGGGGAGAAAGAGGCAAAATGGGGGGATGAAAAGACAACAGGGGTAAAGAGGCAAAATAGGGGAACAAGAGGGTGAGAATGGGGGAGAGGAGAAAAAGGCAAAAGGAGGGTGATCAAGAGGGGGAGAAAGACACAAAAGGGGGGAAACAGGAAGGGGGGAGAGAGAGGCAAAAGGGGGGATCAAGATAAGAGTCAAGGGTGGATTAAGGGAAGAGGGTGAGAAAGGCAAAATGGGGGATCAAGATGGGGAGAATGGCAAAAGGAAGATCAAGAGGTGTAAAGAGAGGCAATTTGGCATGAGGGGGAATCAAGAGCGGGTGAAAGACTCAGAGGGGGGTCAAGAGGGGGGATCATGAGGCAAAAGGAGGGGGGTAAAAGCAAATATACAAAGTATTGGTGCACATCCAAATTTTCATCACTATTAACCCTTTACTCTGCGGCATTGTGCCCTGCATATGACTACTATATTAAAGATGAGGATTTAGTTACATTATATGGCCATAGAATGCTAAGCTTGCCACCAACGCCAAGGTACCTCATTTTGGCAAGTACCTAACCTTAATATGCTTTGTCTTATGAGCTGAATCTCTCCTACTTTAGGCATTAACTAACCTTAATTTACTTTGTCCTGAGAGCTGAGTCTTGGTCAGCTTTACCCATTAAAGGGATAGTAATACTTCGTTTTAACTTTATTTTATTTTGTAGTCATTGAAAAAACATGAAGAATGATATAAGTCTTATCTCTCAAACCTTTATGGTTTAAGAGATATTCACAAACAAAGTATCCCCCCCTGTTCAACCAGATCAGAAGGGAGGTGCCCAGGTAGACTGCAGAGAGGGACAATCTTCAATTAAGATAAGGGAAAAAGCTGAAAAACTTGTCAAGGGGGGAAGGGCTTTCATTGTTTTCATACAAAGAAAATTGTCCCCTTCTGTTATCTGTCTGGTCATACAACCAGATCCCCATCTGAGAAGAGATGGCTTACACTAGGTAAAAGGGGCGGGGAGGGGAAACTTTGCTTGTGAATATCTCATAAACCGTAAAGGTTTGAGAGATAAGACTTATATCATTCTTCATGTTTTTTTAATGCCTACAAAATAAAATAAAGTTAAAACGAAGTATTACTATCCCTTTAATGGAGAGAGACTCTCTGACAGGCATTATATAGTGTCCTAGAGACAATGAGCTTTGCATCTGGGGGTGGGAGGGGTGCTTAAACCAATAGAAGCTGGTCAAAACTTCCAAAATTCCAAATTCCAGTCCAGGTTTTGGTAAGCACACCCAAAGAAAAAAAAAAGAACAAAACACACATTTAAAATTGCTGGAGTGCAACCAATTTTGACCAAAATAGCTAAAAGCAAATATACAAAGTATTGGTGCACATCCAAATTTTCATCACTATTAACCCAATTTTAAATGTGTGTTTTTTTCTTTGGGTGTGCTTACCAAAACCTGGACTGGAAAAGGAGGGGAGACCAAGAGGCAAAAGGAGGGGGGACCAAGAGGTAAAAGGGTGAGATCAAGAGTCAAGGGGAGAGAGAGGCAAAAGTGGGGATCAAGAGGGGGAGAATGGCAAAAGGAAGATCAAGAGGGGTAAAGAGAGGCAACTTATCAAGAGCAGGTAAAAGAGGCAAAAGGGGGGAATCAAGAGTCAAGAGGTGGTTTATATATATATATATATATATATATATATATATATGTATATATATGTATATATATATATATATAAAACTCTTTATTGCTCTGGTGGTGGCATATAACTCACACACACACTATGATATGCGCACGCGCACACACACACTGATACACGTGCACACACACACACACACACACATACACACACACACATACTCTGATACACATAGAGATAAGCACACACACACACACTGATACACATACAGACAAGTATACACATTGACACACTGATACACATATACAGAAGCACACACAAACGGATACCCCTACGGAGTCTCACACACACTGACACACATACACATATAGGGAACACACAAATTGATACTTATACACATACAGGGAAAACACAAACACACTGACACTTAACACATACAGGGAACACATACACTGACAGTTATATATGTATAGGGATCACACACACTGACACGTATACACATAAAGGGGTGGAGCCAAGGGGCGGCAAAATGAGGTTTCGCCTAGGGTGGCAAAAATCCTTGCACCAGCCCTGGCTAGAGGGGAGGTGCTTTGAGCTTACTGACATTAACTCTTTAAGTGTCAGAGAAGTATCCACCACATTGTACCACAATGCTTTGAATACTTCTCTGATACTCAAAGGGTTAAAGTCATATCACCAGTGGAGTGTGTGCACTAGTATGTACAACATATGATCTAATGCCTACACTGAAGTGCACCCGCTGGTGTTGGAGGCTAACACCAGGGGAAATCAGATTGTGGATTCTTACATTACCCTCATTGAGGGAAATCCTATCAAAATCCTTTACTATTCTTTGCATTGCCTGATTTCCAATTAGTTAGTTTCAGCAATCGCCTACAATGCCACATTTTGAGTGGAGACTCAGCTGTGCTTGCCACACCCGCACTGTGAGTTGTGGCTGTGTGTAGAGCAATGTCACAGCATCAGACACAAGCTCTGGCTGACTACCTCCGTGTGTACAGATTGGGGAAACGCTGGCTTCTGATCTGTCAGGGTGTGCACCCTGTATCCCATTCCACCTACTCCCACTTGCTATACTATACAGTGCCTGCCTGGCCTGTCCATCCCTGTAGTCACCAGGGGTCTGTGGGAGTCTGGTCACTTGCCAGTGTCTGCGTTGCCTCCGTTAACCCTAGCGTGCTAGGGATTGGTCTATGCCAGAGTCCTCTGTCTGTGTTGCCTCTGTTAACCTGTTAAGGTTCTCTGGCAGCTTACATTGGGCGTTTCGGTCAGAGTGATCTATTACCCAACATAAACTATTACCATTAAATGAATAGGAAACAGAGTAATAGGTGAGCTCAATTGGAGACCTAACTTGACCTCCTTTCTTCTTTTCACCAATGGTATTCATGTCTGGCTACATGCCAGGTGATCACTTGATTGCCTAGCATGAGCAAAATAGTAAAACTTAAAAAAGGCCATATATGAAAATGGAGTGGTGCTAAAGGAGCCCTGTCTACATATTTTCTGTTCCTTTGGGTACCCTTGCTTGAAGAAGAGTGTCCTCTCTTTAAAATAAGATAACTCTTTAGAGTTGCTATGCCAGGGGATCTCTTGATCATCTTACATTAGTTAAGAAATTAATAAAAACAAGGAAAGAGTTGTTTTGGGGGTGAAGGTAATCGAAGAGACCATCCTGCTTCATCCAAGTTTACAGTAGCACCCTTGCTTGAAAGAAGGATCACACCCTCTTTCAAATGATGCTACTCCTGTGAGTTATAATGATTGTCATGTGATCACCCAAGATCAATACTTCAGGTAAATTTACTGGGTATGGGTGGTTAGGAGGGGGGGGGGATAAAGAGCCCTTAATTCATCTCCCTGGGTCCAAGGGGGTCCCCTCTTTCAGGGTACTCCTGAGAGAAGTAATATCAGGAAATAATCCAATCTCCCAACATTAGTTATTGTGGAGTGTTAAGGGGACAATAACTATATTCAGTATCACACCAGAAGAGTGTGAAAGAGGTCTTACCCTCTTTCACACTTGGGTGAAATGCCTGTATTCTGTTTTCAAGCCATTTGAATTCTGGTGTTATTGACTCCCCTACAGTGTGTCAGCCCATACAAATGTGGTACTGTATATTGCACCCAATTTGCAGCATTATTGCACCCATATTGCACCAATATTGAACCCATATTGCACCAATATTGCACCCAATTTGCATCATTATTGCACCCATTTTGCACCCATATTGCACCAATATTGCACCCATATTGCACCAGTATTGCCCCAAATTTGCATCATTATTGCACCCATATTGCACCAATATTGCACCCAATTTGCATCATTATTGTACCCATATTGCACCCAATTTGCGTCATTATTGCACCCATATTGCATCCATATTGCACGCATACTGCATCCATATTGCACCAATATTGCATCCATATTGCATCCATATTGCACCCATATTGCACCCAGTTTGCGTCATTAATGCACCAATATTGCGTCCTTAATGCTGCAACATGTTAACGCATGATACAAAATGTAGAGTTTGTAACACTTTAAGACGCATAACTTTAATTGCGACATTTTAAATGACGCGGCCGAATACATGCGTCATTTTATGACGCAAAACTTTACATGCGTCACTTCAAATGGATACCTGTGACATGTACAGCAGATGAACAGTATTGCAGGCCAGTTCAAGAAAGTCCGTTGCATCAACGAACTGGTGCTCAACATTGTACAGTTCTGTATCGTGAATCAGATGTCAATGACATGAACACGTTTGTGAGTAGAGATGCTGTTCAACTTCCAAATAAAACAAAAGGGGCAGGGAGAAATAGGGTATGAGAAGGGGGGGACATGGTGGTCCCCCAGTTGACTCATTGTGAAGTGGGACCAAACATCCCAGACCCAGCCACCACCAGTCATTTGGACAGTGAGAAAATTAAACATGTGTCAACAGTTGTATATCACATCTGATGAGAGGTGGGCTGTTTGATTACGCTGATTCATAGGTCCCTGTTGTCCATCCAAGGAGTGTATTTGAATGCTTAATAGAAAAGTTTGTTGTTGTGTGTGTGACAGGGTTTAAAAAAATGGCTTCTGTAGTAGCAACATCCAGTTTCCTGTTTTGAAGAGAGTTTACTCAATGTAACTTGGTGTAATGCTGTAGTCTTTCTGTTAACAATTTAACTCTTTCAGTGCCAGAGGGGTAAGCAACGTATTGTAAAGCAATGCGTTGCATGCCCCTCTGGCACTCAAAGGTTTAATAGTGGGAGGGGGAGGTTCAACCCAAACCATTAGTATGCATTAGTATGCAGTATGCTTGCATTATAATAAGATCAAGTAATTGGATTTGGAATTTAGGGGTGTGTAGAATGTAAAGACACCCAGAATAAATTATGCTGATCCCCGAGCAATTTGATGTAGATTTGGTCTTGCCAGAATTGTTGCATGTAAGAGCAGGAGTAAAGCATATGAAATAACGAGTCACCCAGTATTCCTCATTTAAAACAGTGGTTCGACTGTTGAAGGCCCATCAGTTTTGCATTGGTTGGTAGAACATAGGAGCAATGTAGTAATCGGCACAAAAGTTCCTGGAAATATATTGATGGGGACCTATGGAATATTCCCATTGCTTTTAATGGTGCTTTTAATCCCTTGAGTGCTAGAGAGGTCTCCAAAGCAATTCAAAGCAATGTTGGAATCCTTTCTAGCATTATTGGGGTTAAAAATTCCATTTAAATCAGAGGGAACTTTTATTTTTCCCCTATAGTACACTTGGTTTGATCCAAAATAAGTGTCCACACTAAGGTCAGCTATGGTGAGAGGCCCAGCACTGAAAGAGTTAAAAACCAGATTAAGTTATATCCTATAATTATAACACTCCCCATACATAACATGCTGGGAGAACTTGTTTAGCAGTGATCACAAATGATCACTCTGTGAAATGCATAGCTAAGGCTGTAGATAGGGATTCAAAGTCTCTCACAATGCAGTGCGATAGTGTGATGATATTGCTATTATCCCTGGGTGGTGGAAGTGGAACCACGGCATAACTTCTGTATAAGTCAGTTCTTATATTTAACAAGGGCCACAGATAAGTCAATATGCATTTATTTACTGTGGCTACCTAGAAGCCATGAAATGCATCTCTTTCTTACCCAGGGGAGGGCTGGCAACCTGTGGCCAATTTCTATTATTGTTCCAGCCCATTGTCCTAGCCTACCCTCTTTTTATTAATTTTAAAATTGACTTTAATGTTGTCAAGCAAGTGATGCCACAGAGCTTACATCTGAAATGAGGCTATACTAGTGATACTACAGAGCTTACAGTTGATATGGAGCTACATTAGTGATACCACAGAACTTAAAAATTAAGTAAAGCTACACTAGTGTTACCATAGTGCTTTCTAGGAAAATGGTTATGCTGCTGATGTAGATCCATTTGGACTGTAGCTGTGTGGTATCACTTGTGTATGTCCATTTAGAGCAGCAATCAAGAAACTGAATGAGGTAGTGACCCAACAGTCCAAACATATGACTGGTCCAGGGAACAATTGCCCCCCAGGCCAGCCCCTGTTCTTACCCAGTACTCCCTCCCTTGCCATTCTGTTTTTTCCACACATCCCTCCTCCCTTTTCTCTTTTACGGTTGTCTTTAACCTTTCCTCTCCATCTTTACTTTCTATCTTTAGGGCTTAGATGTACTAATGGCAGTTTATGGGTCATTCTTCCACAGTGCTAATGTTTACTAATGACACTGATATGATTATGAGTAATTCCTACCTATAACCAATGTATTATAATGGCAGTGACATTTATGGATCAGTCCCTACTATAAAACTATAAACTTGTACTATATGCAGCGACCTGTTTCGTTTTTTTGTTTGTTTTAGGGGAAGTGGAGCCATGACATAACTTGAGTACAAGTCAGTTCTTATATTTAACAAGGGCCACAGATAAGTCAATATGCATTTATTTATTGTGGCTACCTGGAAGCCATGAAGTACAATTGCAACTGACAGAGTAAGATCTGAATAACAGACAAAGGGGCCACAATGCCTGGATGCAGAGCTGTTTGATACTACAGCAGAGGTCCCCAACAAGTAGCTGGGTAGCTACTAGTAGCTCTTCTGCTACCAGCGAGCAGCTCTCTCCAAGTCTCTCTAATAATAACCCCTTGGGTACCAATACCATTGATATCTAGTGACTAAATCTGGAATTCAAGGAGTATAGGGAACATGCAGTAAGCTTTAAAGTTACAATGTCACTAGGTAGCTATGCTCTAAAGCAGTGATTCTCATTTTTTTTTTTGCTTAAGGGGATAGTAATACTTCGTTTTAACTTTATTTTATTTTGTAGGCATTAAAAAACATGAAGAATGATATAAGTCTTATCTCTCAAACCTTTATGGTTTATGAGATATTCACAAGCAAAGTTTCCCCCTCCCGACCCTTTTTACCTATTGTAGGCAATCTCTTCTCAGATGTGGAATGCAGTCTATAGACCAGACATATAACAGAAGGGGACACTCTTATTCCTATGAGAACAATGAAATCCCTGCCCCCCCTTGACAAGCTTTTCAGGTTTTTCCCTTATCTTAATTGAAGATTGTCCCTCTCTGCAGTCTACCTGGGCACCTCCCTTCTGCTGTGGCTGAACAGTGTGACATCATTAAAAGGGGCGGGAGGGGGACACTTTGTCATTGAATTACTCTGGAACTACAACTCTGACAGAACTGAAATAACACTCTCTAAAGTCCAAATACTATGATGATTAATTAGAGCTGCTTTTATTATGAAACATTGCTATCCCTTTATGGCGCCCCGGCACTAAGTCTGAAAGTTTTTGAGTTCTCCTAAAGTTATATGTCATTTGTAAAAGCCATACTGATGGCGAAAATACATAAATCTATGGTTAGATTTAGGTTTCACAATCAGAAAGACAAAGTACAAAAATGTGTCTATACACATTTTCATAAATAGTCATCTGAAACTAAACATTCATTTTTTTTTCTCAAAATCTTATATATATGTGTCTGCGGCACACAAAATTGTCATGGCACCCTGTTCGGGAACTGCTTATCTGGAGAATGAGATCTCTCCAGTATGTTATGATGTGTGTGTGTATATATATATATATATATATATATATATATATATGTATATTTATATATCCATTGTCCATTAACAAAATTATATTGAGTAAACAGAAGAAAAATCAAATCAATATTTTGTGTGACCACGCTTTCAAAACAGCATCAATTCTTCTAGGTATACTTGCACACAGTTTTTTAAGGAACGCGGTAGGTAGGTTGTTCCAAGCATCTTGGAGAACTAACCACATTTCTTCTGTGGATTTAGCCAACCTCAGTTGCTTCTCTCTCTTAATGTAATCCCAGACAGACTCGAAGATGTTGAGATCAGGGCTCTGTTCCAACACTTCCAGGACTCCTTGTTCTTCTTACACTGGAGATAGCTCTTAATGACTTTGGCTGTATATTTGGGGTCATTGTCATGCTGCAGAATATATTTGGGGCCAGTCAGATGCCTTCCTAATGGTACTGCATGATGGATAAGTATTTGCCTGTACTTTTCAGCATTGAGGAGACCATAACTTCTGACCAAATCCCCAACTCCATTTGAAGAAATGCAGCCGCAGGCCTGCAAGAAACCACCACCATGCTTCACTGTTGCCTGCAGACATTCATTCTTGTACAGCTCTCTAGCCCTTCGGCGAACAAACTGCTTTCTGCTATAGCTAAATAATTAAAATTTTGACTCATCAATCTAGTTCCTGCTTTTTCTTGCATAGTTGAGTTGTTTGGCCTTGTTTCCATGTCCCCAAAGGCAGACATTATTCTTTTATGCAGGACCCCAATTTCTTCCTATTAAAGACAGCTTTAGTAAACACACCTTAGGCATATAAGGTATTGGCCTTTCCCAGATTTGAATGTTCTGGGCCCCATATTACAGCAAGCAGTTTTGTCATGATAGGGCAGGACCGAGTTCCATGCTCTGCACTATAAAAAACACCTTCTGGGTATAGTATCTTCCAAATTGAACATAACTCCCCTCATCTCATCTAGCCTGATGTACTAAAGAATTGTGGTTCGATTCTGGAAACCAATTGCACCACAGGTGACAAACAAAAATTCCTCATATTTATATTGCAGTATGCAGTCACTGCTAAAGCAGGTTAAGGGGGTACATTTTGTGCTGGTAGTTCTGCACCTACAAAAACAGGTCTACACTATGCAATGCTTTCTAAAAATCACAGACACCTGCAAAAAAAATGCTAATATAGTCATCTCTGAAGGTCCAACTCACAAAGCAAACACAGAAATAATAATATCAAAGCATTTTACCAGGAAAGATACATATATATGTGTGTGTGACAAAACCAGAGCTCCAATTACTGGAAAGATGGCGCCTGGATACTGCAAAATATAAATTCCCAACAATCAACTACCAAATAGCACTGTTGCTACTATCCCAAACCCTGATGGTGAACAGGTAAACAAAATAGAACAGAAGAAAATAGACAATGGGAGAGCGCTAATGCTAGTTGAATAATAATAAAAATTATTTATTATCAAACATATAAAAATATGAAACAACATACAGTAATACACAAATCCTCATATGTCCAAAAGGACACAAAAAGAAGCTCTATATATAAAAAAAACACAGTGAATTCACTGAAAAAACATAAAAATCTTCATAAAAAAGAAGGGCATATGTCACCTTTTTATATAATGTCCATATAGAGCAAAATAATTAAATGCCTTTAAATAGATGTGTTTATTTGTGCTGATGAAGTGGGCAAGTGTTCTTTGATGTACCAAGTGCAGACCTTTAAATGAATACCTCTACATGTGCCTATAAGGCAGATAGATATTCCTTAGTCTGTAGGATAGAGGTGTTCCTTGTACACAGGGCCGGATTTATAATAAGGCAGAGTAGGCATCTGCCTACAGGCGCACCCCACAGAGGGGCGCCTGTCATTGGGATCGTTTTGGTTTTTTTACACTTTTTTTTTTTGTGCCGCCCAGCAGCCCCACAGCCGCCGGATACTGCTGTCTTCCTGCACTGATGACAGCCGGAGCGCAACCACTCCAAACGCGGAGACGCCGCGTGGAGCGTGCAGGTATTTTCTTCCTCTGTTCTGAGGCCAGTTTAAAACTGGCGCCCAGACTGAGGAAGAAAACCCCTTCACGCTCCATGCGGCGTCTCCGCGTTTGGAGTGGTTGCGCTCCGGCTGTCATCAGTGCAGGAAAGTGAAAAAGAGGTACGGGGGAGAGATAGAGGCACAAGGGGGAGAGAAAGAGAAGTACATGGGGGAGAGAGGCACAAGGGGGAGCGAAAGAGAGAAGTACATGGGGGAGAGAGGCACAAGGGGGAGCGAAAGAGAAGTACATGGGGGAGAGAGGCACAAGGGGGAGCGAAAGAGAGAAGTACATGGGGGAGAGAGGCACAAGGGGGAGCGAAAGAGAAGTACATGGGGGAGAGAGGCACAAGGGGGAGTGAAAGAAAGAAGTACATGGGGGAGAGAGGCACAAGGGGGAGCGAAAGAGAGAAGTACATGGGGGAGAGAGGCACAAGGGGGAGAGAAAGAGAGAAGTATATGGGGGTGAACGAGGCACAAGGGGGAGAGAGAGAAGTATATGGGGTGAAAGAGGCACAAGGGGGAGAGAGAGAAGTACATGGGGTGAAAGAGGCACAAGGGGGAGAGAGAGAAGTACATGGGGTGAAAGAGGCACAAGGGGGAGAGAGAAGTACATGGGGGAGAAAGAGGTACATGGGGTGAAAGAGGCACAAGGGGGAGAGAGAAGTACATGGGGTGAAAGAGGCACAAGGGGGAGAGAGAAGTACATGGGGTGAAAGAGGCACAAGGGGGAGAGAGAAGTACATGGGGGAGAAAGAGGTACATGGGGGAGAGAGGCACAAGGGGGGTAGAGAAGTACAAGGGGGGAGAAATAGAGGCACAAGGGGGGGAGAGAAGTACAAGGGGGGAGAAGTAGAGGCACAAGGGGGAGAGAGAGAAGTACAAGGGGGGAGAAAGAGGTGCATAGACCCCATAGTAAAATAATAACAATGACACATGTTAATGTGTTAAGTTTTTTATTCTGCTGTTTGTTTTTAACACTGTTCATTAAATCAGTTTAAATAATGAAAAATTAGCATTTTTTTATCCGATTAATCGATTAATCGAAAAATATTTCAGTCAAAACTTTTTGAACTTTTTTTTTTTTTTTTTGGCGGGGGGGAGGGGCGCTTCAGCTTTCTGTGCCTACAGGCTCCTGAGATGTAAATCCGGCCCTGCTTGTACACTGAGTTCAACAATGTCTCTCCCGTCTGTATATATATATTTGCCTCGGAAGTGGGTCACTTATATACCATTGCTTATTAGAGCGTTGTTGCCAATGCTATATTCATAATAAAAACAGGAAGTTTCTTTTATGGCTCACCTAAGATTTGCACCTTTGAAGTCTGAGGACACTGCCTGCTCCGGGAGAGGGAATCCTCTATATAAATAAAATGTTAAAATGCACTCACATGTAATAATGGCCACACTGGAAATATTTGTGGCTCAAAGGCAAGTTGAAGTGAGGGATATTACACTGCCCTCCACCCTGATAGATGCCAAATAAGCAGCTCCCTTGTTTTCCGCCTCCAAAAGAAGAAGGGAGAAGCACAGGAACATGGAATACATGAAGGGGCATTTATTCTCGTTGACGTTACATACCACGTTGCATGACTTACTAAGACATTTACTCTCCTTGAAGTTGTGCATGATAGTTTATTTTATGAGGGGTATTTTTTATTTTATTGTCTATTAACACAACTGGATTCATTAGCTTTTGATTTGAGTATATTAGAGATACAGTTGTATATTGCAAGTTTTAAATGTATACATATTGGATTTTTGAGACTAGATGTGTCTGTTCTACTGTCTGCCCAAGCACCAGGTTTTATATTAGTTTATGAAAATAAATATAACATGTATGGTGTTGAAAATAAGGTGTGTGTGTTTGTGATTTTGTATGGATGTTGTGTGTGCAAAATGTAGTATGTGTTTTTGTAGTGCAATTCACTCTGCTCCTCTCCTCTAATCGCTACCACTCTAACTCCCTCCAGTGTATGGTCTTTTCACTCGCCCTCACTATCTCTTTCCTCCACTCCTGAACCTTATGCTTTAGCTCAGCGACTGTCCAAACACAAGCAAGGTGTGTCGGTTGGTTTGTAGTTTATATGCAGTATTTTGAATTTTGGTTGCAACATTTCTGTTTTTTGATTGACTGGATTTATGTTTCTTTAACGAGACGCCATCCATTGCCATGAAACGTCATGAGTTACCTGTTCTCCTGTTAATTCTCATTGTTCTTGTGAGGTTTAGCTGTTATCCCTTTGAGTGTCAGAGGGGTATCAGATGCATTGCAGCACAATGCATCTGATATCTCTGGCAATCAAAGGGGTAATGCCAGCATGCAATAGCGATCAAAAACCTTTGAAACACATTATCCAGCAATGTGAGTTCATGTGATCTATGCTCATTACAAAGGACACTCGCCACATTGTAGAATTCCTACAGAATATTGGTTCTCAACCTGTGCCCTCAGTAGCCACTAACAGGCCAGGATTTGAGGTTTTCCTTGTCTGAGCAAAGGTGAGTTAATCAATGTGAATGAGCCTCTGATCAACTCACCTGTGTTCTAGCAGAGAAATCCCTAAGTCCTGGCCTGTTAGTGGCCACTGAGGGCAAGGGTTGAGAACCACTGCTATAGAACATTTTTGTGTGCAATGAAGGAATTCATTTTAGCATTCACACTTGTTTTACAGGTGACAATAAAATCACACTCTTGGTGAGCTCTACCCTGTATGTCAATAGTGTTCAGATAGTTACACGTGTATAGTTAGGAGGGCAACAAGGACTATATTTTGACTATGTATACAGAATGTAAACAAAAGAGAAAGTCTGTGTGTCAGATGCTAACTTTTACCAATAAATAAATGGTGACTTACTACAGATAAACAGCAAGGCTTTAGTTACATATTTGTTGCCAAAAGCTTGTGTAGATTGCCTGCCAATGTCATAGCCCCTCAGATTGGGCAAGCCCCGTTCTACCTGAAATCTGAAGTGTACATGTATTATCTACAATGCAGTTAGAACACAGTTATACTGTCTTACCCATACTTCCCAAGTGTCCCTCTTTAGGAGGGATAGTCCCTCTTTGAGACCCAAATCCCTCTCTCCCTCATTCCCACCCTGATGTCCCTCTTTTTAGGAGGTCAGACTGTGTGGTGTATATATTACGTGTATAATGTTGCTCTACAGCAATAAAACTCACATTAATGTTTGTTTACACGTCAGTATTTGTGTCTATACATTATTCTGTGTAAATAAAATACTTTGGTCTTGTTATAAGTTATTTATTAGGTAACACAAAGAGGTGTCAATAGGTAATGAAATAGCCTAAAAATTCTCGGTAATGCCCCGTCCACCAGCCACGCCCCCACACACACCACCTAAAACAAAGGTGTCCCTCTTTGGCCATTTGAAATGTTGGGAGGCATGTCTTACCTCTGCTTTGAGCAAAACCCTAATGAGAGGAATAAACAAGATATTTATATCTACTTAGGGTGACCACATTTCTGTTCTGCCATTCCTAGTCTCACGGCTGAGGCTCCCACCGGCACTGAGTGGGAACTCTTACTCTGTGCCAGCCTTAGAAAGATGGTCAGCGCTGGCGGGAGCCTCAGCCGTGGGTCTCACTTGCAGTACCAGCATACCTGCTCCATCCCAGCTGTTTCACATGCACCAGTCCAGCCAGTTAATGAAATGTATTTGCTATATGGTCTTCATTGGCTGGCTCATCCAGCCAATGAGGACCATATAGCAAATACATTTCATTGGCTGGCTGGACTGGTGCATGTTGCTTCATTCCGGGACTCTTTGTTGTCCCGGTGGGGGGGTGACCCGGGACACGGGACACAGACCTCCAATAAGGGACAGTCCCGGGCATTCCGGGACGTGTGGTCACCCTATATCTACACTGATTGCAAAGCAGCTATATGCTGGTGACAACTAACCAAAGAGGTGTAGGGGCCCACACCTCCCAAAATACATACAAAACATAAACAATACCTTGTGTGCTCTACCTTGTTTATCAATAGTGTTCAAACAATTACAGATATATGTGTAGTAAGATTATATTTTGGCTACATGTGCAGAGAGTAAACAAAAGAGAAAGTGTAAGCATCAGATCATAAATGTTGCCAGTTATTAAACCCTTAACCCCTTAGTGACAGCCACGTGCATACGCGGCTGTCACCTTAACGCCCGTCTAACATTTTTTTTTAAATGATTCCAGATTCCCCGAATGGCGTGCAGCCGCACAGAGACTGGGAGTTCTGGGACTTACCAGGTACGTCCTCTGCCACTAAGTGACAGTTTTTGCGGGACGTATCTGCTAAGTCAATTGTCGGGATGGGGTTAATGACCACCTGATCTGGCACATGAGAGGCCGTTATGGAGCACAGCGCTTTTTTGTTTTTAGCAATTTGAATTCAGGGATGGCAGAGTGGTGTGCCAGTCAAGGGTGTCCTTAAGGGTACATGCCAGTCAAGGGTCCTTAAGGGTTTAACCTGTAACTTACTATGGATAATAAACAGTGAGGTGTTAAGTACAAGTTTGTGGCCAAATGCATGTGTAGCACCGCAGACTGGCAAGTCTTTATCTGCCTCAAATCTGAAGCGGACCTATAATTACTTTAACTCTTTGAGTGCCAGAGGGGTATGCAATGAATTGCAGAGCAATGCTTCATGTACCCCCCTGGTATTCAAAGGGTTAATGAAGTGCTTAAGTAAAAGGGGTACAAAGAGTGTGGTTGTGTTAGGGCGGAGCATCCAAGGAGGCCCTATCTGCATCAGTGTACAATAGGTTCTAATTAGGCCTCTGTGACAATATTTTTGTGTTAGTGGACCCAAAACACTGTACACTGGAGCCCTCCAATGACCACTTACACCCCTGCTATAATGTTATTAAAACGTAGTGACACTGCTGTGGCCAAACCCCTCGCGAGAGGAATAAGGGAGGTATTTATATGTTCTCTAATTGGTTTTTGGAGACCTCTCTAGCATTCAAGGGGTTAAAAGTCACATTCCAATTAATGGGAATTTGCAGAGTTTCATTTTCCCTGTAGTGCAGTTGGTTTACTCCACAATAGTTCCACTTGGACTTTTTTGAATTAGGCCCTAATGACCTTCAAGGCTTCAGTGACCTTGAAGATGTGCAATTCTGGAGCAAACCATATTCGTCATAGGGGGGAAATGAACATACTGCTAAACTCCATTGATGTTAATGGGATTTTTTTTATCCTTTTGAATGCTAAAAAAGGTCTCCAATGCATTGTGGCAGTCAAAGAGTTAAAGTCCCAATTTGAAGCAATTGGAATATCAATTTCTCCTCCTATGGTGCACTTGGTTTGCTCCAGAATTGTACCTCTTTAATTTGATAAATAAGGTCCAAATTGGTTTCTGTTGGTTATTTCATGTAGTTCTGTTTCTAGCTCTCTGTGGAACTATATCACATGGGGCATGTACTAATGCAATTACACACTAAAATAGTTGCAGGAACTGATTTTTGAGCTTCTTCTGCTTAACACCTATTTACTAAGTTATATACACTAAAAATGTCCTCTTACGCCTCTTGCACCTAGGAGATTGGAGCTGCCTTTTTTGTGAAACATTACTATCCCTTTAATGGCTTTATACCCATTCAAATCCATGGGAATGTGGGGAGATGTATTTGTCCAGTATGGTGTAGATGTTATCTTCCACAATTACTCCATTTTCTTCTTAGTACATCAGCCTAAGTGTGTAGACAGTCAACCCTGAAAGCACAGTGATTATCTAGTAGTCCCACCTGTGGCGCCTCCAGAATTGTGAAACTAACAGGTGGTCAGTATCTCAGATTCATCATATTTGTTCAGTTATAGCACGGGAGCTCAAACCTGTCCTCAGGTCTGCCAGCAGTGCATGTTTCCAGGATATCCTCAGTTACACACAAATGAATATCACTAACCCAGGAAGATCCTTCACAATGATTGAACCAGTGATTGATTCACCTTTGTTCATGTGAGGAGATCCTGAAAGCCTTCACTGTTGGGGGAGCTGAGGTCTGGTTTGAGTTTTTACATTAATTCACATCCACTGATTACCATATTTCTCCTGTAGGTTAATTGTGGTTACAAAAAGACAATTTAATTACTTTTGAAAAATATATCAAAACATTGTGTGTCACCTGTTGAAATGTGGCAGTTGGTGCCCTGGCGATCTGAAAAATACTGCAGTAGTGTTTCTATGCACGTTAGAACAAGTAAGGGACTTTTTTTAAATTACTGTTTGTCACTTAACCCTTTGAGTACCAGAGGGGTATCCAATGCATTGCAAAGCAATACCCCTCTGGCACTCAAAGGGTTAAGCAGCATTGTTTATTTATTTATTTATTTATTTATTTATTTATTTATTTGAAATACATAAAACAAGTTTTATAATTTGGCCAACTATTAAAAGGATTTGGTTGAACTTAATACCAAAGGCTATGAAACTTGAAACAATGTGTAAAGAATCTAATAGGGGTGTTTATCACTGCTGCAAATGGGTGTTTGGCCCCTTTATCAAGGCTTGACTCATTCTGGTGACATGCATTATGGGTATATTTACCACTTTATTCCCTATGAGTGAAAGCCAAATTCAAATTATACAGGGAAAAAATAAAATTAATTCTCAATACCATAGGAGTAGGGTGACTTTTGTGTTTGTAGAAGCTCTAATATTAATATTTTTGTATATCCAGTGATAGCCACTGCTAAAATCTGCTACTGAGGTTGTTTATTTCTCCCCTGGCCTTTATCATTCTCATCCTATGCCGAATCTTATATTGAAAGAGCACTACTCCTATGCCTATGCAGATCAACTTCTTCTGCTTTTTCTTTTATCAAGCTGCGGGTTATGCTAAGTAACAGAGCCTGGTGATCCCATGCTCAGATCAGATGGTGTATTTTATAATGACAACCACCTTGTTCCCATAATACTCACGTGAGCTAATGTTTGCATCAAAAGAAGAAATTAAATACAATATGTCTTGACTTAGAGGAAAATAAGCCAATGATTGGTAAGCCAATGTCACCTAAGCTTCCTGTAACCCCAATAAAGTGTAACAAGGGTTGTCAAAAACATTTGCATTACCTTCTCTATGCTATCAAAATTTTGTTCGTATGCATCTGTGATCATGTTTGAGTACTAGAAGAACAGTAAGGGCAGCTATAAACACGTTTACCTAGGCGAGAACGGGAATGTCAATCATTATAATTTCACACAATCCTGTTCTGCATGAAGAGAAAATGTGAAAGTACTGTAAACCTACATGAGGGAGGTCAGACAAAATCAAATTAAGAGCTGGGAAAATTACTTTTGCCTCGAGCAAGAAAGAAAGGAGTTGAATAGGAAATCCCAAGAAAAGTGCTATATTAGCAAGATGAGGCTACTTCTATGGTGGCCTTGCCAGAGCAAGGTAGGTATGCAAAGTCCTTGTTTGAGCCTTCCAGAATGTAGGGGAGAAGTGAGGACTTACCATATAAATACACACAGCTATAGGAGAGAACTAAGATCTTAAAGTAGAAATGTCACCTTGATTTTTTGCTTGCTAGAAAACTTTATTAAAAACTGCCTATGTGTCATGCTAACCAAAAGTCCATCACATCAGATGTATAGTTTAGGAAATATAAACACTTTTATTTCTGAGAGAAGTGAAAGTCTCCTGCTGCAGTACAGAACTTCATTGGCATATGGAACATCATTGAAAAGCTTAATTCACATATGACATGTCACTGACAAAGCTTAATTAGCATATGAAGCATCAAGGCTACCACAATTAGCATAGTGTAGCAAGTATGGTTATTTCTTTAACTGTATATTTGCTGGTCTTTTGGCTAACATGCCATATACGCAGTTGTTAATGAAGTTTTCAAACATGCAAACTTCAATCAAGGTGACAGGTCCACTTTAATGAATCGGCACATCTAGAAGATACATATCAGGTCTTACCTTAGTGATGTACAGAGCTATAACAGATGAGATTTTACTTTAGTTATATACACAGTTATAGAAGTCAGGTCTTAGATTAGTAAAAATAACAGTTGCAGGAGAGAAGTGATATCTAACCTCCCACATACACACATCTATAGGAGAGAAGTGAGCTCTAACCTTGGTGATAGATGCAGCTATAGGAGATATGTAAGCTCTTGACAGTGTGCTGTAAGAGAGAAATTAGGTCATACCTTAGTGATAGGCACAGTAATAGGAGATAAATCAGGGCTTACCTGATCAGGGCTTACCTTAGAGAAGTGGTGAGAAAAAGTTTGTGAACCTTGTTTCTGCTTTGTCAACATTTATTAATCCACAACTGTGAACCTTTAGAGTCAGTACTTGGTAGCAACCCCTTGAGCAGCAATGACCTCAAGTAAAAGCTTTCTGTTACTGTTGGTCAATCTATAACATTGGCATGAGGAATTCTGGTCCTAACTCCTTACAGAATTACTTCACCTCAGTGATATTTGAGGGCTGCATTGCTTAGGCAGCGCCCTTCAGGTTCTACCTAACATTGCAGTGGGGCTTAGGTCCAAACTGCTGAATTTCTTCTTTCACAGTCATTATTTTATTGATCTGCTTGTATGTTTAAGATCATTATCTTGTTGCATGATCCACTTTTTGTTCAGCTTTAGCTCACAGACAGATGGTCTTATATTCTCCTCTAGAATCTTCTGATACACTGCAGAATACATGACGGTGTCAGTTATGCCATCCAGATACTCAGGCAGCAAAGCAACATCAAACCATCAAAATCCCACCAGCATACTTGATGGTTCGGATGAGTTTCTTCTGGTCTCAGTGTTTCTTTGCCATTTTTCTATGCACTATGTGATCTTTAGTAGGCATGGGAAAAAAGCCCAGTTTTGTTTTCGTATGAATTTGGTTTTCGTATGAATTTCTGCCTTTCCCATGGGAATCCCTGGCCTATAGAAAGCCACAGATTTTTTGCCATTTCGTGGACACAACAGATTTTTCCATGAGAATGTTTCCGTTTTTCTCCTACGTTTTCAAGGTTGTCAAAACTTTCCGCCCCATACTATAAAAATAAAAATGTCTCTCTTTCTCTGATGCTGCTGAATCTGATGTGAGGGAATTCAGAAGCACCAGCAGTAAAGGGAGTTCACTTCCCACTGCACTCACGGTCTCCAGTCCTCCAACATCATCCCTAGGGATCTGGGGAAATATAATAAAGAAGGAGCCAATGGATAGTATCAGCAACACAGATCAGCTGCCTGTGCCTGCAACGGCTGATGTGATGACAAGTGTGAAGGCAAGGGACCCTCTGTCACATTTGTTATTATCAAGCAGTCCCATAAAGCATCAAGAAACTGGTGGAAGTGATGAGAGTGAGGGTGGTGGAGCAGCTGGTGTGGAAGAGAGTATGAGAGAGTTTTTGGCAGAAAGTGATCAGGAATGGGAAGAAAGAAATGCAGTTTGGAATTGGCATCACCATCACCACCAGCAGCAATGCCATTCTGGCCTTTGCTGCTGTAATTCCTACTGCTGAGTTGGCAGAGACAGGTCTTCATCTGTCAAAGCAGCAGGATGATAATGACCAGGCTAGTGTGCCACAGTGATATGTGACTAGGACAGGTAGATGTGGTGCCACTTGCCACCACTTCTCAAGGTCCTAGCTCTAGTACTAATGGTGTGGGAATATGTTTCCTATGGGGCAGTCACAGTGCAATCAACAGTTACTGCGCAATGTTCTGTTTGTGATAAGGTAGTGAAAAGGGGAAAGGAGGGTATACACCATGACACATCTGCCCTTATTAAGCACATGCAACATAAACACCACAACTTTTATGTTAAACATGTGGAAGCCAAACCCCAAAAATGTAAGTTGAGTGCCTCTGTCACTGTGTCCCTTGTTCCTCCCCAAGAGCACAAAGAACCGGGGAGAAAATCCCAGAAGAATACAAGAAAAACCCAGCCTAGAAGTTCGATGAAAAGGTAACACAATTCTTCTTGTGCTAGGGTACGGGTGTGGGAAAATGTACCCATTTTCCCTGCCTTGGGACCCTTAGGGTCCTCTTCATCCTCTGGCATACCACCTTTGCCTCTGTTACCTCCCCCGCCAGATGATAACATGCCTGTAGATGAGAGGATTAGACAGTTCATCTCCAACCATTGCACATTGTGCAGTGCACTGAGCACACATGGTAATGTGATGGAGAGCAATCAAATGCAGGGTTTCAGGGAGCATCTGTAAACATCCCATCCCACTGAATATGCTAAACTGGTAGCAGGGAGAATTAATTATTTGTATTAAGTCTTCTTGACATCACATAGTTAGCGGAGCAGACAAAAGCTATAATGATAGCAGTACTGTAATGTCTTGGAGGATGGTTTACATTGCTGACCTAAACATCAAAATGGTGCTTGAAGTTGTCCCTGTTGCTTAATATGAAAGCAGTCCTTACCCTATTTCACAGTTTTCTTGCACACACTATGCACATGGCACCCTGCTCACGAGGGTAATAATAATATTCCAAAACAAATAGATTTTAGATAAGGTTCAGGAGGAGAAGCATAACTGGTCAACATTCTCTAAACAGATGCACCTGAAGTGGTAGTGGCTTGGTGTGGTATTACTGCTGCCTCAGGAGCACCACTAGGGCTACTGGAGATTGGAAGCATCATTGTAACACAGCCTGATTGTTGTGCTGATTGTTCTCTCTAAAAAACACAGAATTACATGCTGCAGGTGCCTTACATCCCTTTTGTACTATTCTAGTATGCAAGAAGGTAAACATTCCACATGGAGATGTTCAGTCTTATTGAATTAAATGGAAAATTGGGAAACAATTTCTTGCTCGGCGGTAAGTACTGTTTTTTGCCTTTTTTATTTTGAGGTGAACATGTTCACCCTTCCCTAAACTTTAGCAAACTTCAGATGTGCAGCAATGTTCTCATCAGAGAATAATGGTTTCCTAAATCAAACCTCCAATAAACATTATTTTTGTTCAGTCTTTATGTGATCATTAAGTCATGAACACTAACATTAGCCAAGGTGAGAGTGGACTGAAGATTTTTTTATGTTACACTGGGGTTCTTTCTGGCTTCATGGATGTTGCACTTGGAAAGATTTTATCTCACATCAATTCTCAGCAGAATGAGACCCATTCTGTGCTTCTGACCCAGTAGAGATGGCATTTTACTGCATAACTTCCAATATTGCCAAGTTCCATGTAGTAAAAGTAAAGTACCGGGTTTTCACTAAAGGGCTCAGATCGAAAGCACAGAATGGGTCACATTCAGCTGAGCACTGATGCAAGACGATATGAGACAAAAAAATGAATGTATACATTTTCTTAGCAGATTTCTGTCTTTAACTGTTGCGGCCAGGCTGCTGGCCCGCCTGGTGGCACCTTTGAAATACATAGAAGCCTCTTTCAAAACGTGACACACTGTTGTCATTGCCTGTAACACTTCTGTGAAGCTGGAGTCTGGACAATAATTTTAAACAGTAGTCCTCCCCTGTCAGGTGGCCACAGAATGGCTGAGCACCGAATATTTACAATCCACCCCTGCCCTGGGGTTCTTTGTGGCTTCATGAATGTTGCTCTTGGAAAGATTTCAGCAGGATGACCGCTCCTGGGTAGAGGGACTGTGGTATTGAACCATTTCCATTTGTAGACTATCTGTCTGACAGTGGAAGAGGGGAGCCCCACATACTTAGCAATTGTTTTGTAGCCCTTTCTAGACTGATGAGCAGCAAGAACATCTTTCTGAAGTCCTCAGAGATGTCTTTTGACCGTGCCATGACATGCAACTACACAACTGTATGTTGAAATACAAACTCACACAGATTCTCGTCCTTTCACCTCCCAATCTCACTTCTGCAGATCTACCTAATTATTTTAACACTTGATTCTAATTATTCACTTTAACTGGGCTAATGGAGCCAGAGTTTCACTTACTTTAGCACATATCCTGCCTCTTAAATACTCATTGTTTGTCACAACAAAAAAAAATGGCCTTCATTCCATGGAGACTTGTGTGTTACTTTCTACGATAGCGGGAAGACCTGCTCAGTGGCAGAGGGTGCTACGAATCACCAGGTTCTATCAGGCTACAGTTGGTCTTTAGACATTGGAATGCTTAACATTCAATATATGAGTATGGTTTCACGCTTAGAGGAACAAGTACAAAAACTGAATAATATCACCTGGACATTATCGGCTTATTTGAGACTCATAAAAAAAAAAGATGAAAAAAAAAAGATTTACTATTAAGAAACCAATGATGGGCAATGGGGAGGAATCAAATTAGTAAAAAAGCAGAAAGTGTTTCTGTAAGAATTGCATCCTGTGCTTTCAAACTAAACAGTCACTATGTTCTTCAAATCATTCAAGTTTATGCCCCTACAAATAGCCTAAGTGATGATGAAGTTGAAGAATTTTATGATGATTTATTAATCCACTACATACGGGACAAATACCACTACAAATTTAAAATGGAAGATTTCAGTGCGAGAATTGGCAAGATCCGAAATGGTGAAAAATCGATCTGGAACTGGATAAAGAGACAATAGAAACAAGTAACTGATTGGATTTGCAGAAGAACAAAATGTATACATTATTAATTCATTCTTTAGTGAAAATGCTCAGAGCAAATGGACATGGCAAAGCCATAATGGTAAAACAACTGAATTCAACTGCATGGTAGAAGTATGGAGTGTCAAATTCTGACCATAAGAAAAAGAGATTGAAAAACATGTGCATGGATTTGTCAGCAAAAGTCTATGACATAATTGAAAGAGT
This sequence comes from Rhinophrynus dorsalis, assembly GCA_037306005.1. Taxonomy (NCBI): domain Eukaryota; kingdom Metazoa; phylum Chordata; class Amphibia; order Anura; family Rhinophrynidae; genus Rhinophrynus; species Rhinophrynus dorsalis. The sequence goes on from CM074722.1 coordinate 222,067,628, forward strand.
AAAGCACCTGAAATGAAAATGGGCAGGCCATATAGCAAGAAGAACTGATTAATTTCAAAATTAATTTTGGAATGGGTTACACTCAATACGAAAAGCCCAAAAGCCCAAGAAGAAGACCAAAGACAAGATGGGAAAATGAAATTAACAAATTTGTTGGTGCACAGTGGCAACAAAAAGCACAAGAATGAAGTTATTGGAAACTGGCTGAGGAGGCTTTCATCCTACAGTGGACAGACAATGGCTGCTGGTATATATATATATATATATATATATATATATATATATACAGAGAGAGAGAGAGAGAGAGATGCAAAATGACTGATTATCTCAGTGATAATACCTTTTCCTTGGGCTAATATTACATTTTTAGGATGAGCTTTCAAGAGTAACCACCTCCCTTTAGCAAGTCAATAGTTTTTACTGCAGTATTAATTCATTGTGCACTTATGTCACTGAACTAACACGATTACCCCAAATTACCTACATAGAGAAAGAGAGATTGGTACAGGTATAGGAGCTGTGAGGTCAGACCTGCCTTTTTGAATGTGATTTAGGTGAGATGCTGAATACATATGGGTGTATGAAGTACATAAAGATGCTGGTGCACTCAAGTTCCTTGTTTTATTTTATATTACACAAATGTCACATGATCATTGCTTTAATACTCCATGTGACATTCATCAATATGATTAACAAACGGCATGATTCAAATCATATATACCTAACAACAATTACATTAGATTGTGTACATATTTGTCTAATAGTGACATCATCCTTATTAAATATATATAACTCAGTTACCGTACATAGATTTTATGCTTTCAGTGGTATGTGTATAAATATATATATATGTATCACCTTCTTCACTTCATACATTGTTTCTTAAGTGTTGCTAAACCAAATATATAGTGATCCTTGGCATCCTTACTTTATTCTACAGAAATTGGCATAAATACTGCCTTATTTCATGCATATATTGTAACAGGCCGCAAAACTAATTTTGGCATGTTACAATATAACCCTTTCAGTTGAAGACGAGCACTTGTGAAGCAAACCATCTGTACCATAGGAGAGGAAATAAATATTCCTATTGATTTAAATTAAGCTTTTAACCAATTAAATGTTAGAGAGATCTCAGATGCATTGCTTCACAATGTCTTGATATCGCTCTAAGATTCAAGGAGTTAAAAAGCCCAGTTAAATCAATTTGGAGAATTTTTATTTCACCCTCACAGTGCAATTGTTTTTTTTCCTTCTGGGTCTCCTTGGTAACACACCAAGAGAGAACCCCTCCTCCCTAGTCAGGACAAGTAAAAAACTATAATGGGACCTCCCTCCCACCATCCCCAGTGTTTTTTACCTGTCCTCCCTAGGAAGGTGTTTTTTTCAGCATCCTGTTTGTTGTTTGAAAGAGAACCCGGCTGGGTTCCTCTCTGGCCCCAGCAGCAGTGCCATCGAGGCTAGTGCTGGAGGGAGCCTGCATTTGCTCCTTAGCCATCCCCTTGGTTTTCTTTTTCGATACCCCGCTGAGTATCATGTTTTTCTTCGGCAGCAGTGGTCACCTGTCTGCCATGCTGGGTCTGGCTTGCCTGGAAAAGTCTCAGATCAGAGGAAGAGATGGCGGGTGCATCAGCTCCTTCTGTTTCCAGACCAGGCTCTTTTTCCAGGAGGGGACCCCAGGATGTGTCAGATTCTGACTCTTCCTCTGAGGATTCTAAGGAGGGCTGCAGGGAAGACTCTTATCTTTTTCCGGCAGACTGCGTGGACTCCCTCTTAAAGGGCATCCGTGCTTCCCTTGACATTAAGGAAGACGACACCCCAAGGTCAGTGGCAGACAATCTGTAACTAGGATACAAGAAAAAACATAATGTTTTTCCTGTTCATTCAGTAATCTCTGACCTTATTAAAATGGAATGGGCAAATCCTGAGAAACGTCTCTCTTTTCCCAGGAAACTGAAGAGCTTGTTTCCATTCGATCCCAAGGATACGTCTCTTTGGGATAAAATTCCCAAGGTAGACATTCATGTGGCGCATTTATCCCGGAAGACCACTATTCCGGTTGAGGATGGTTCAGGATTTAAAGATCCTATGGATCATAAGATTGAAACAGCTCTGTGTATGATTTATGAGGCTAGTGCCACTTATTTTCATCCAAGTGTTGCTTCCACTTGTGTCTCTAGGGCTTTGAGACTCCTGCTTTTGCAACTAGAAGAGGACTTAGTTAATAAAGTTCCTAGGGAAGAGCTTTTGAAGTCAACATCCATACTCCGTTTGGCTGCAGATTATCTCTGCGACGCCTCTATGGAAACTGTAAGGATGGCCGCGTACACTATAGCTTTATCCTCAGTGGGTCATAGGGCCCTTTAGCTGAGATAATGGGCGGCGGATGGAGCTTCTAAACATAAACTTTGTGCCATACCCTTTGAGGGTGACTTTCTATTTTGAAGGGAGCTGGATGCCCTTATTCATAATCTTTCAGGGGAGAAGAAGTTTCTACCTCAGGTTCGGCGGTTCTCCTCCCAAAAAACATTTTTTCGAGTCTTAAGGGACCAGAAAAAACTTCCAAAGGCAACAGGCCACTATCCAGACCGTATGTGCCTAAAGGACCAAAAACCCAAAGACCCAACCCGGATGCTCCCTCTAGTTCCCAGTTCTCAAGCCAGGCCTTGGATTCCACTAGGAGGACGGCTCCTGTTCTTCCGGGATCCATGGAAAAATATTTCTGCCGATTCCTAGGTCTTGCAAATCATCACCGAGGGCTACAGAATTCGTTTCCATACCCTACCTCCAGAAAGATTCATCATCACCAGGATTCTAGAATGTTTGCCAAAAAGAGAGGTATTTCGGAGATGATGCTAGAAAAAGTCCTGCTTCCAGTACCCAGGCCTTGGAAGAGAAACGGTACCTATTCTACGGTTTTCCTGGTTCCCAAGACCTCAGGAGGGTTTTGCTTGGTTGTGAATCTCACTTTCTTGAACCAATTTATCATCCAAGAATGTTTCAAGATGGAGAACATCAGATCCACAGTCAATATTCTTCACCAGGGGGATTGGATGGTGACAGTGGACTTAAAAGAAGCCTATCTTCACGTTCCAATTCATCCAAGCTGTCAGAAGTATTTAAGAATTGCTATTAAGGACAGGGGAGTGGTATCTCATTACCAGTTTGCTGCTCTCCCGCTGTATAGAACCGGTTGGGCCATTTGTTTGTCCAGTACGTGGTACTGGTTTACTCCACATACCGGTTGCTGATTCTGCTGTATAGAACCGGTTGGGCGTTACGTTGCTCCAGTACGTGATACTGGTTTGCTCCACATATACCGGTTGCTGATTCCGCTGTATAGAACAGGTTGGGTGTTACGTTGATCCAATACGTGGTACTGGTTTACTCCACATTCACCGGTTGCTGACTCCACTGTATAGAACCGGTTGGGCGTTACGTTGCTCCAGTACGCGGTACTGGTTTACTCCACATACCGATTGCTGATTCCGTTGTATAGAACCGGTTGGGGCGTTACGTTGCTCCAGTACGTGGTACTGGCTTACTCGGCATACCAGTTGCTGATTCCGCTGTTTAGAACCGGTTGGGCGTTACGTTGGTCCAGTACGCGGTACTGGCTTACTCCATTCACCAGTTGCTAATCCCGCTGTATAGAACCGGTTGGGCGCTACGTTTGTCGTGTATGCAGTATTGATTAACTCTTCATTCACCGGTTGCTTATTCCGCTGTATAGACCCGGTTGGGCTTTCTCCACTTTCACTGGTTGCTGATCCGCTGTATAGAACCGGTTGGGCTATATTGTTGTCTATGACACTACTCGTTTACCCTTTGTCTACCGGTTGCGGCTGCCTCCTTTAGTGCACTGGTTTTGGGCTCCCTGGCTGTGATACTGGTTTGCTCCACTCTCCATCTTTGGCTGCTGTCCTACCAACTCAGCATTAGTGGAGCTGCCCTCCATCTTTGGCTGCCTTGCCCGGTATATTGGCAAGGCCGGTAGAGCCACATTCAGTGCTTTGTGTAACCCTCCAGGCTGCCTTGCCCAGTATATTGGCAAGGTCGGTAGAGCCACATTCAGTGCTTTGAGTAACCTCCAGGCTGCCTTGCCTGGTATATTGGCAAGGCCGGTAGAGCCAGTTTGCTTTCCATTGTGACATCCTTTAGGCTGCTTTGCCCGGTATATTGGCAAGGCCGGTAGAGTCACCCTCGGTATATATCGTGCTACCTTCCAGGCTACCTTGCCCGGTATATTGGCAAGGCCGGTAGAGCCGGTTTACATTTCTTAGTGCCATCTTTCTGGCTGCCTTGCCCTGTATATCGGCAAGGCCGGTAAAGCCTACTTTGCTGTATCTTGCTAACTACTGTTTGAACCCATTCTGTATATGTGATATATGTGTATGTACTGGACCCGTGAGGGCTCCCATTAAACTTTTCAATAAAGTTTGATTTTTATCTTACTCTGTGTCTGAAAGTCAAAACAAACCGTGACCATTGGACCAGATAACCCTGCTCAGGTCCTCCAAGCAACTGTCTCTCAGACATCTCATGTCCATCCTAGGCTTGATGTCGTCATCAATCGAAGAGGTCCCATGAGACCCCTGCAACAACTGATTCTGTCATCTTGGAACAGAGATCCCCAAACTCTCCATATACTGGTTCCAATTTCACTAGAGGTAAAACATTCCCTCGGTTGGTGGTCTATCTGTAGGGCTCCCGTGGTCCATCCAGGACTGGACAGTCATGACCACCGACTCCAGCAAGATCCAAGGGCTCTGGTCGACCTCTGAAAAGAAGCTCCATGCCAATCACCTAGAACTTCTGGTGGTCTGGAGGGCCTTGAAGTCAGCCTCTCCTTTTCTCAAAGGTTCAGCATTGAAGATCTGCTCCGATAACATAACAGTGGTATGTTATTTAGCCCATCAAGGAGGTACACGGAATCCCTCCCTCCTCCTTCTGTCATTGAGGATTGTTCAATGGGCGGAAGTCAACTTACAAGCACTGACGGCAATTCACATTCCCGGACGACTCAGTATACAAGTGGATTTTCTCAAGTCGAAGGATTTTTCACCCAGACGAGTGGTGGCTTCATCCCAGGATCTTCCTGACACTCACAGAGAAATGGGGACTACCTCAAATAGATCTGATGGCTTCCAGACTGAACGTGAAGGTTGCCCAGTTTTTCTCCCTTTTTCTCAGGATCACCCAATGGCAGTGGATGCTTTGGTGCAGAAGTGGAACTTTCGCCTGGCCTATCTCTTCCTGCCTCTGAGTCTCATTCCTGTCTCCTTAAGAAAGATATATCAAGAGAAAACCACAGTCATATTCATAGCTCTATGCTGGCCGAGGAGGTCGTGGTTCATTCTTCTGAAATCCATGACGGAAGAGGATCCGCTGATACTTCCCTCCACGGAGACATTGCTGTTCCAGGATTCAATACCTCGCCCTCACCTGAACAACCTGAAACTTGCTGCGTGGTTCCTGAATCCCAACTCCTAGCTAGCCATGGACTTTCGGATGGGGTGATTTCAGTTTTACTTGACTTCAGACGGTCTTCTACAACAGCAGTGTATAACCGTACATGGGCTAAATTTGTCTTCTGGGATAAGAAACATTCTCTAGATCCTGTTCATCCTTCAGTGTCCACTCTTCTGGATTTTCTGGTGGAAGGTTTCTCTAAGGGTCTAAGTCCAGCCACCCTGAGAGTCCAGATTGCAGCATTAGGTAGCTTTCAGGGACAACCTCTAGCCAATCATCCTATGGTTCGGCGGTTCCTCAAGTCAACATCCCTGCTGAGGCCCAGGTGTTCCCCATCTGTTGCTCCTTGGGACCTGAATCTCATCCTGAAGGCTTTGCTCGTTCCTCCATTTGAGCCTCTTGAGTCCATTTGTCTGAGATTTCTGTCCCTCAAGATTGCTCTCTTGGTAGCCCTTTCGTCAGCCAGAAGAGTAGGAGAACTTCAGGCCTTGTCTATCCTGGAACCCAATTTACAGTTCAGACCTGACGCGGTGATTCTACAAATTCCTCCACAATTCCATCCAAAGGTGAACTCTTCCTTCCACAGGTCTCAAGAGTTATGTCTGCCTGTTCTGTTTCCTGATCCTCAGTCTGAGGATGAATGTCAGCTGCATTGTCTGTATGTGAAAAGGTGTTTAGTATGTTATGTTAAAATAACAAGAGAGCTTTGGACATCCTCATCTCTCTTTGTGAATTTCTTTGGGCAGTCAAAAGGCAGAAAGGCCTCCAAATCTACAATTTCCAGGTAGCTGCATGCTGCTATTGAAGAAGCAAACATGGCAAGTGGCGTAGCTCCTATGGAAAATATTAAGGCTCATTCAAACAGATCCATGGCAGCCTCATTGGCAGAAAAGGCTCAAGCTTCAGTAGAACAAATATGAAAGGCTACTACCTGGCAAAATATCCATACTTTCATAAAACATAATAGACTTGATATACAAGCTGCAGGGGATTCAGCCTTTGGGCAGAAAGTGCTTGAAGCTGTCCATGATTCCCCCCTACTGATGCTTAGCTTTGTTTTCTCCCTTGCTGTGCTTACAAGGAGACCCGGAAGGAAAAAAGGGAATTTCTTACCTGTCAATTCCTTTTTCCTCTGGGTCTCCGTAGGTAGAACACAGTTTTCCCTTCCCTTGGTCTGATCTTGATTCTTTCAAATAAATTATTTTTGCATACTATGATTGTTTCCTGGTCGGCTTTGTACAAACACTGGGGATGATGGGGGAGGGAAGTCCCTTTATAGTTTTTTACCTGTCCTGACTAGGGAGGAGGGGCTCTCTCTTGGTGTGCTACCTACGGAGACCCGGAGGAAAAAGGAATTGACCTGTAAGAAATTCCCTTTTTCGCTATCATCCAATACGTTACTGGTAACTTTGGGTAGGCGATCAGCCCCTTTAATAGGCAGGAACAATTCTGAGAAGTAACTGCTGGGTGGAGCCTACCTTCTCTTCTTAGCTTGCAGCTAGCCAATCCCCAACCAGTAAGATTTGTTCCTTGGTCAAGACACAAGCAAGAAAACAGTTCTGCTATAGTTTTAGCTTTTTTATTATTTTCCTGAGATAAGGAATACCACCACTGGGCGGATTACCATCACTGACAATTCCCATCACCCAAATGTGGATAGCTCAGTTTACCAGGTGTTTTCTGGAACTAAGCCCTGGTGGGGAAATCTTGGCTGCAAGTTCTTTCCCCAGGAGTTACCCACTGAGGCTTCTTCTTGATATATGGTGATCTGAAGACAGAAGACCTGCTGAAAAAGGTGAGCACCCTTTGAGTGCTGAGGTCCACATGTCCCATGCTTCCCTTCCACACAGGGGTCTCATTTGGAGTTCCTATTACATACTCATGCACTCAATAGGTTTATTCTGTATGTCTGTAAGGTGTTTGGAGCAAGTTTCTGTGGTAACTTAACCCTTTTGCTGCTGGTTAGCACCTTTTTGTTTTTTTTTGGTGGGCACTTTCCCTATTGGGTTCAGTGTTTATTGGGTCTACTGTTTTTTTTTCTAGTGGGCTTTTGAGTAGTTTTACGTTTGATATTCACCTCGTTAACTTTATGTTCCGCTCCTTTCAGGCATGCATTTACCACATAGTCTCCATTGCTCCATTCACTTCTATGGGACTTTGCAGTTTGGGACATATCCCTGCAACCGCTCCACGTAGCATTGTCAGAGATGGCTCATGTTGTTCGTTTTCCCTTGATCTGTCATCCGGTCAACGTTCTGGGGATGTTGGGGGCTTTAGGGGGCTCCGGGCACTGTTGGGGTACTCTGTCAGCGAAACTACATTTCCCATGAGCACCCGCTTCGCTCGCTCGTTTCCAATTGGCTCATGTTGCGGCAGCCATTTTGTGTATTCACAGATCAAGTATCCTACGCAGGGCTTGGACTCTCCTTCTCTCCTCAGCAGTTTTACCCTTTGCCTGTCAGATAAGTCTAAATTACCGTTTCTGGGGTACATTAATTATCATACACGCTTTGTTGTGGGTGTTTTGATACTTTGACCGTTTTGACTCTGTGAGAATGTCTACTCCGTTAGACCTTGGGGCTAAACCTAAAACAAAGGATACTGGGGTGTCTGCGTCCCCCATTGCTCATTGCTTCTCATGTCAATCAGGGTTACCTAGAGAATACTCAGGTCATGTTTGCCCAGCATGCGCTGCTGCCCCTGAATCTCCTGCTGGGGCCTCCAGCCATGCACTAGAGCCAATATGGATGCAAAAGTTTAAGGCTACTACCAGGGACCTCTGGAACACCTTACAACTCCTTCCATCCACTTTACAGGGGGTCTTCAACTCATTGCAGATCCCTGCCCCTATGAGATCTTCCCTTCCTAAACTGCTGGGTGTGCATGATGTGTCTGATTCCTCTGAGGAGGAATTATTGGTGGACTCTGATGATGAGGACTGTTCAGTTGTTCCTTCATCTCAGTTTTTTGGGGACCCCTTTGAGACGGACCCCATTCCCTCGGCTAAGTGCCTGATCAGGGCTGTGTTGTCCACCCTGAACATTCCCTTGGTGCAGGAGACTTCTTCTGACCCCTCTGATGTTTTCCAGGAGCCTGTTAGGCCCCATGCCTGCTTTCCACCTAATCCCACCCTTGACCGCTTGGTGTCAGAGGAGTGGAAATTTCCAGACAAGAAACCTTCTGTGTCTAAAAAGTTTGCTAAACTTTATCCGTTTTCTGAAACGGCCCTTACTCAGTGGGTTCATCTCCCCAAGGTGTATGCCCCAGTTTCCAGGCTTTCTAAGTCAACTGCCTTGCCAGTGGCTGATGTCGCTGCTCTTAAACACTGGACTGACAAGAAGCTTGAGACTTCTCTCAAGGCTATTTTTGCAACAGCGGGCTCTGCTCTTCGCCCTACCTTTGCTGCCACATGGGTAAATAGGGCTGTGGCTGTTTGGACTGAACAGCTCAATTCTGCTGTCCGTCAGGGAGCCCCTACTTCTGACATGTTGTGTCTTCTCGTTAACATTGCTGAGGCTCAGCATTATGTCTCTGCCGCCCTGTTTGACACTGTCTGTATGGTAGTCAGGGCATCTACAATGTCTGTGGTAGCCAGAAGGGCTGTTTGGCTTAAGATCTGGTTGGCTCTGCTGTCTTTTCCTTATCATGGTTCTTCCCTGTTTGGGCCTGAACTCAAGGATCTCATCAACAAGGCCACTGGAGGTAAAAGTTCTCACCTGCCAGTGGTCCTGAGGAAGAAGGCACCTGTTAAAAGGAATCGGCTTTTTCGTTCCTTTCAGGCAGACTCGCGCCAAGCGACCCAGAGGGTCCTCAGGCTCCGCGCTCCTAATCCAAGCCTAAGCAGCAATGGAGATCCAAGCCCAAAGCTTCCAAACCTTGTTCTGCATGTCTCACCGAACCCTGGTCCCCACTCGCAGGTAGGTGGCCACTTACGCCACTACCTTTCAGCTTGGCAGGCCTCTGTGGTGGACCCATGGGTTTTACAAGTGGTAGCCTCGGGATACAAGATTCCCTTCACCTCTCTTCCTCCTCCAAGGACCTCTGTTTCTCATTCTCCCTTGGAAGCAGAAAAAAGATGCCTTTTCGAGGAAGCTATACAGGCCCTTCTGGACAAGGTGGTCCTGGAGCCAGTTCCCCCTCAGGAGAGGGGCTTGAGATTGTATTCCATCCTCTTTGTGGTTTCCAAGAAGGATGGAGGCTGTCTTCCCATTTTGGATCTAAAGGATCTCAACTCCTTTGTGGTCAGGTCCCAATACCACCAGGAGTCTCTGCGCACAATGCTAGCGGCCATGTATCCTGGGGAGTTTCTGGCCTCTCTGGATCTTCAGGATGCCTATCTGCACATCACCATTTATCCAGAGAGTCGGCAGAATCTCCACTTTGCCTGAAACTGAGGGCACTTCCCGTTCTCTGCACACCCCTTTGGCCTGACCATGGCTCCTCAAGTCTTCAACAGAGTCCTAGGGGCTTTGATATCCGTCCTACATCAGAACGGCATCAGGATGACTCCATATATGGATGACCTCCTTCTGAAGGCCTCGTCTCCAGAACTCCTTCACCAGCAGGTGCAGGACTGCATTCATGCTCTGTCCCATCACGGGTTGATCATCAACTTGGACAAGTCAGACCTTGTTCCTTCTCAGAAGATGGTCTTTCTGGGTCTCCTCTTTGACACTCAGAGGGGGATGCTGTTTCTGACAGACGAAGTGGCTCATCAGATAGCACTAAAGGTCCAAGCTATCCTGTCTCAGGATCCAGTTCCAGCCAAGAAGTTGTCATCCTTGGTGGGGAAGTTCATTTCCACCATAGAAGCAGTTCCGTTTGCCATGGCTCACACCAGGGAACTTCAGAGGTTTCTGATCCTGGCCTGCAAGGGCCATCCAGATCTCCTGCAAGGATCCCTGTCTCTCCCTCTTCAAGTGGAGCAGAGTGTTTCATGGTGGCTCAACCTGAACAATCTCCTGAAATCTCAACCCTTCCTGGTACCCTTCTGAACCACAGTGACGATGGATGCCAGCCTCTCCGGTTGGGAGCGGTGTTGGGGCACTTGAGTGTTCAGGGCAAGTAGTCTCAGGAGGAATTTTTCCTTCCCATCAATGTCTTGGAGCTTCGGGCAATATTTCATGCCCTACATTACTGGACACGTCAGCTGGAGGATTGCCCAGTCAGGGTGCAATCGGACAATGCAACAGTGGTAGCCTACATCAACAAGCAAGGCGGCACAAGAAGTCTCGCAGCTTGGCTAGAGGTCAAGGCTATTTTGTCTTGGGCAGAGAAGCATGCCCTTGCCATTTCCGCAGTTCATATTCCTGGCATAGACAACGTTCTGGTAGACTTCCTCAGTCAACACACAGTGGACAGCGGAGAGTGGGAGCTGCATCCAGAGGTGTTCAACCTCATCATCCAGCAGTGGGGTCTTCCATGCATTGACCTTATAGCAACCAGACACAACAGGAAGGTTCCAACATTCTGCTCTCGCTGGGCGGATCCCATGGCTCTGGCAGTGGATACCTTGTCGATCCCATGGACGTTTCCTCTGGCTTACATCTTCCCTCCTGTTCTCCTGTTGAATAGAGTTCTTAGGAAGCTGAGACTGGAGCACTGCCCAGTCATTCTGATTAAGTCATTCTGATCTTGCCTGTTAAATCCTTTTCTCTTAGTCCATATGGGTTACTGTTCTCCCACCCTGTCAAAGGACCATGCTTGGCTCTCCTGTGGCAGACCGCTGGGGTCCTTTCGGGTTCATGCTCACAGGAGTCTTCCTTTCCCTTCTTACTACCTAGTCAATAGTTAGTCTGCAAATCTTACTGGTTGGGGATTGGCTAGCTGCAAGCTAAGTAGAGGAGGTAGGCTCCACCCAGCAGTCACTTCTCAGAATTGTTCCTGCCTATTAAAGAGGCTGATCGCCTACCCAAAGTTACCAGTAACCTGTATAGAACAAGAGAAAAGGATTTAACAGGTAAAACTAAAATCCTATTATCCCACAGTAGCTCATCTTGTGCTTCCTGCATATGGTTCCTGGTGTTATGGGTCTTTGTCACTAATTGTACTTAATAATAAAGCTAACACAATACTCGTGGTAGGTAAACATAACCTGAATCTCACAATAAATGTTCCATTTATATGAAATATGTATTCATGATTTGCGCTATGATATGCTAAAGACACCTCTTAAACATAGAAGTGACTTTCCTTTCCTACTGGTTGTAAATGATCAATCTTAATTAACTATTTTCTAAGTTATATATAGGATTTTCCCATGTCCCAACTCGCATTAATGTTTTAATTCCCAAACCATATAATTCTCTTCTTCTACTAGGAGTTTTTTCATATATATTTCCCTCTTTAATTTACAGCTGTATTCCCTAAAAATCAGGAATATAAAAATGGTGTATTAATGTATTTAGAGTTATATTTTGTACCTTTTTCATTTATGAAATGCTGCGAAACAAATATTATTATAATTTACTCCCAGATTTCCCTATAGCACATGGTTTCAGCTCACCTGAACATAAGTGGGTCAATCTGCTGATCATCATTTGAACAGATTAACATTGTACTAATGATGAATAATAAACTCTTTTAGTTAACGATTCAAAACATTTTGGAGATTATTATTTAGTTGCACTTCACTGTTCTCGTTGTCAAAATATTTTGTTACTAGTCTTCACTTGATGCATTGTCTCTGTCTGCTACAGACCATAGTTTAGAGTATAATGTGAGTGTGAAGAGGTCACAGACCTTTCTACCACAATGTCCACTCTTGTCACTTATTGGTCAGCCAGTAGGTGTCACCACTGAAGCTGTGTGAATTTGGAATGCAGAAATCAGTAAAACAGAAACCGTCCTTTTGGGGAGTGAAATATAGGGATGCTTTTTTAATCTGTGAGAGGAAAGTAACATGGTTATGCTATACATCAAACTCGACCGCGTCAATAAATGTAATGACATATATGTAACTTGAATGTATTAACACTGTTGTTGATATGTAAATTACATTATTATACACAGAGCTGGATTTCCCATTAGGCAGAGAAGACAACTATCTAGAGCTCCAGATATTGAGTGGAGCCTAATCTGTGCTAGCCACATCCTTGTTTTGAACTGTGGATGTGTCATGAGAAATAACATTTCCCCACAGACATTAGTTCTTGGTTTATGGTAGCTGGCTTATTTACCAACATAGATAAAAAGAGATACACAATCCCCCCCCAAAAAAAAAGAAGAAAAAAAAAGAAAAAATGAAATAATAATAATTAAAAAAAAACATAGTGTGCATTGGCTAAAGGAGGTGGCTCCACCCATTGCAACTATTGACAATATTATATACAAATGCCATTATTTAAACCCTTGGATTATAGGAAGGTCTCCAATTTATTGGTTTGCAAAGCACTGTAGACCTCTTCACCATTCAAAAGCTTAAAGTCCCCATTAAATCAATGGGAATTTGGGGAATTTGTATTTGTCCCCTATGGTACAGCTGCTTTGACCCAGGATTGCACATATTTTGCTTATTGAATACAGCCCAGAGTATGCATTTTGACTTTATGTGGTACCCCCCTGCCAAGTGTTGAATACTGGGACAGAGCAGTTGAGCCTCTAAGAGCACCAAATGATGTCAGCATTCCCTGAGGCAAATCCATGGAGTGAAATTAATATAATCTTTGGCCAAATATAGAAAACAAATTGGAGCAATTGTGGTTGAAACCCAACTGTGCCACAGGGTACAAATAAAAGTCTCCACTGATTTAGATCAAAGAGGAGAGAGATCTCCAACACACTGCTTCACCATGGGGAGGATGTACATATCCACAAGGGCACCTAAACTGGCATTAGCCTGCAACACTACAGGCTTCACCACAGCAGGAGTGGGCAACATGAGGCTCTCCAGCTGCTACCAGATTATGACCCCCATCATTACCCCCAGCCAAAGGCTCTCACGTTGCCCACCATTGTACTAGAGCATTTGAACACATTCCGCCTTTGACAAGACTTTCGTTCCAGCCATTTCATCATCCCCCCATCATATGCAAGAAAACGGAATAAAGTTAAGCCAATTTCTTCTGTGCCTTTACATATACACCTATACTACTTTCTCTTAGGTGCAAGCGGCATTAAGGTGAGTGTTTTATGTAGATACTAGTATTGAAGGCCCATGTGCACGGGCCAAAGTGCCACCCAGCGGCCTCAGCTGCTGCCTCTGAGCCTGGAGCAGAGACAGGCAGTGGGCCGTTTAGAGCACCCCGTTCCAAATCAGCCGTGCCACCACTCGAACTGGAGGCGGTGCATTCCGCCAGTCTCTACTGCTCATGACTGCATCGTTCCGGCAGTCTCTACTGCGCATGTGCATGTTATGCACACAGGGAGTGACGCATCCTAGCAATTTATCCTATATAATAATTTGCTCAAACGTGTGTAACAATGCAGTCATGCGCAGTAGAGACTCCTGCACGTGCTGCCTCTGTATCAGCCGTGGTGCGGGCAGTCTCTACTGTGCATGACTGCCTCACGACCGGCTGGCAGTGGCACTGTGGCCCATGTATAAAAAAATATAACTTCATAAATTGGCATTATGCAGGTGTAGGCCAGGAAGATTGACTCCAGTGTCTGAATTTGAGTGGATTTGTACATCCTCCCAATATGTTGTAGACCTTTCTAGTATTGAAGGGTTTAAAAGCCTCATTTAACTGAATGGCAGGTTTTATTTGCCCTTAACCCCTTAACGTTCAGTGACGTGTCAGGACCGTCACTGCTGTTTTTCCCTTAAGGACCAGTGACAGTCCTGGCACGTCATGTATTTTTTACTCTCCTGCGGGAGCGCTGTGAGTAGTAACAGGGATTGAAATTGACCGCTCCAAGACCGGAGCAATCACTATCAGTCCCCCGTTCGGCGTGCCGGCACTCGTGATCAGTCACGTGTGCCGGCACATCAAACTTTGCTATTTAGTCCTTAATGGACCACACACCCCGCGATTACTGGTCCTTAAGGGGTGAAGGCTTAGATTGTAAGCTCCTTGGGGCAGGGTCCCTTTCCCAGTCTAGGATTCCCTTGCTGCACTTTCCCCCATGAATAATGTAATGATTGCACTTAAGCTGAATGCTCTTAACCCTGTTATGTATTTTTGTATTATATTATTTCAACTTTTGTTAAGCACTGTGTACATGTATGGAGCTATATAAATAAAGATACATACATACATAAAAGGAGCATCTGGTCATTTCCACAATTGCTCTATTTCCATTGTACATACTTAACTTGATCCAGATTTTTCAGAATTGGACCACTTTCTTGCATATGCCCCAGTGTGTCAGGGCGAGCAAGTCTCACTGATGCAAATCCGCTGTAGTTGTTTAACCTTTTGAGTGCCAGAAGGGTACACAACGCATTGCAAAGCAATGCTATGCATATCCCTCTGGCACTCAAAGGGTTAAGTATTGCAGGGTTCTGATTTAACTGGGGCTTTTTACTCCTTAAATGGTAGAGATGTCATTCAAAGGTTAATAACTACATTGAAATCAATAGAAATTTGGGGCATTTAATGTCCAAGCTATGTTGCAGTTGGATAGCTACCTAATTGCTCCAATTCTCCATTGTGCAGTTGGCCCTATTTTCATCACAAATTAACAACCTTTGCAGTTACATAGTTACATAATTGATGAGGTTCAATAAAGACATGAATCCTTCCTAGTTAACTCTTTGAGTTCCAGAGACTTTTGACATTTTTCCAGATTCATTTTTGACATTTTGCTCTTCTTCTGTTTAGCTATGATTCAAGCGGATTACTTTTTAGTTATATATATAAAAAAACTACACTTTTTGAGGGGGAGAAGTTCAGTTTCTCAACGTTACCTCACTACAAGTACTTTTTGCATCATATTTCAGGATATGATGTTATTAATACCAGTTTTTAATTATCCATTTTCCGAATATCATGCACTATCTTTCAAACAAATTTTAGTTTATACAGTTAGGATTAATATGCAAAACTCTGTATGACCCAAGTACACACTGCTACCAAAGATGTCTAGTTTTATGAACATGCATAGGTTTGTGATTATCTGCGGGTTACTAAGGATTTTTTTCTGCAATGTGCATGGTAGTACATACAGGATTCAACTCAAATTCTATGGTTATTCACCTGTTTACCTGTAAATAGTATAAGTTCCAGTATGTTATCAGGACTATTTGTGCCCTAAAATCTAGACTCACGGAGCATTTTTGTAAGGTGAAGAGACATGACAGTACAAGGTAACAGTATCTTCTAGTTGCAATTTTGTAACCTTTATGCTCTGTGACTTTTCCTTTATTGATGCCTCCAGTCTCTAGTACAGATCCGTTGTTTTGTTTGTTTTTTGCTTTTAGTTTTATTTCTAGTTTTATTTTTGCTTGCATCGTTTCCATGCCAGGTTACCTGTGATTCCCATTTTACATAACTTGTTACTTAACCAGTAACCATGGGTTTGACTTTGATCTTCATCACTTAATTGTTTTACCTGTTTTTTTGCCAACATGAATACTGGTTGTTCTTCTACAAATGGCGTTATCAACGACTAAGTGCTATAATAGCACAAAATATGTCTGATGTTTCTTGGTCACCATAGATTGTCAGAGGTCTGCTATTTGTTATTTTTAAGATATGTCCCATAAACTGTGTTTTTTGTATTATGTTAACCATGGTGTTCTCCTGGAGTGTGGTTTTCTTTGATCCTTGAAGAACCAACTACCGCGTAACAGCAAAATTACCAAAAGAACCCCATAAAAGCATGAAACTAGAATTCCTAGATAATTTGAAACTGTCTGACATATCTTCTTATACAAAACTGTCAAGGAATGAATTTTTAAAGAATGCAGAGGCTTGAAGATATGTTAAGCAATCCCTCCAAACCGAGTAACACCTAACATAGCACTGAAAGGGTTAAAATAAATATGTGTGTGTATGTATGTATATAGATATTGTAGTGTGTGTGTGTGTGCATGTCCACCTTAGTTTTACCATCAACCCCCATTTATTCTTACTACTTCACCTACAGAGCTGTGGCTATTGGGCTATAAGTCTAATCATCGTCCAACTGATCAGAACTGTTGGAAAGCATGAGTGTACCTGGAGCCCAGAGCCCAGCTGAAGGGAGGCACAAATTTGCGCAAAACTGCATTAACGTATAGGAGTCTGCACAGGGGCAGGTCCGAAGGTCTGAAGTACTGAATCAGCAGAAGCAAGGTCTCAGACAGGTCCAGGTTAATGTAGATAGCACAGTTACAAGCTCCAAGCAGAGGTCAGGGGCTAGCAGCAAAGGTGTGAGGCCAGAATCCATATGAAAGGTCACAATAGCAGATAGCACAGGATCAGAAGTGAAGTCAATGACGCCAAGGTCAGAAACCAATAAGAAAAGAAGAATAAAAGGCTGAAGTCTAGGACAAAACAACGGAACACTGAGTGTTCAGAGAATCTAGTTTAAATAGCCAATGAGTTACAGCTGGACATGATTACCCAAATCAGGACCAGGGAAAGGTATATAAGACAGGTGAAAAAAAACAGAGCAGGAACAAAGCTGCTACAGAGATGCTCCAGAAGAAGATACAGATCGTGTGCCGAAATGCATAGAGCTTCATACTTTGCAAAGAACTGCATAGTTTTCATTAATACGTCGGATCAAAAATCTGGCAGCTTGACTTCTGCAGGAGGAGAAAGAGGAACACGAGCCCCAGAGAAAGTGACTCCCTTTGGCTTCCAGCATGCTCGATCTAGGACGGGACAATCGCTAACCTCAAAGATCCCCCATTGAACACCGCTCATGACAGAACACACCAGTGTCTGTATAGAGCTCTTTGACACTGGAGATCAAGTAAGGAGCCATCTATCTCCTTAGCATTCAAGCTCTTCTAGCTTCCAATAAATACAGATTGTCAGTTGCACTGCAATATAATTGCTTCAAGAGATCGGACTGCTACCTAGACACTTCATTCATAAGTGTTTTCAGTCATTACTTTTATCCATTTTTTTATTTTCATATTTTTGTTTGTGGTTTATATGCATATATTTTCACTGTGATATATATATATATATATATATATATATATATATATATATATATATATATATATGCTATTTTGCATCTATGAGAATACTATATTAATTTTTACTTTTATTTAAATTGCTCCAAATGATTTAAGGTTTATTGCTGACTGTTTAATATTCTGTTATATTTACTACTACACTTAGAGGGTCCATCCTTTGCACCCCCCTTTTGTTCTTTTACAAAGCTGCTACAGAGAGCCTGCTGTCATTAATCCTTGGATGCATCCATGACAGTTATAGTCCAGCAACAACTGGCAAGTCACAGGTTGACCACCCGTAGACTTCTAATGGTACTCTACCTCCCTTCCCATTTAAAAATATATATGAAGCAGTACACCTCCCCCCCCCCAGACTCCCCTTCTCCTTTGGAGTCTTGGTTCAACTAGTTTTTAGAAAATGTAAAATAATGCAAGGTGAGAGTGCCATCTTAATGTCTTTGCACATGATCTGTTACTTCCAGGTTTTAGGCCCTTCAACCAGTGATCTGTGATGTAACTGGAATGCCAATATCTGGGATCACGGATCCAATCCATGAACCAGAACATCAAAGAAGTCTGAGACCAGGAACATGTGCAATGGAATTGATACCTCTGACAGCCATTTAAGTAACTCATTCAAAAAATATCACTGACTTGTGCACGGGAAAAAAATTTGGTAAAATTAGATTTCGGACTAAATTTTTTTTTTCCGGTTGATCCGAAAATCGGACCGCACCTGTTCGACTCTGTCAAAATTCGAATTGGATCCAAATTATTCGTCTGAATTCTCTATGCTTTTAAAAATACAATAAAATCAAAATTAGATAAATAAAAATAAGTGGAACCTTTTCCAGGGTCTAAATGAAGATGGTGGAACAGGGTAAGGTGGTGCTTTAGCCTTATGGTACTGTAGATGAAGCATGGACGTAGCTATTTTAAGGAAGATAGAAGATTGAGGATGACTGGAGCAGGCAGGACTCAGTAGATATTAGACATACGACTTTTCTTAGATTAGAGTTAGACTACAAAACTGAGGAAGCCTGGAGCAGGCAAGACTCATAGACATACGACTTTACTTAGATTAGAGTTGGACTTCAAAAATGAGGAAGCCTGGAGCAGGCAGGACTCATAGACATATGGCTTTACTTAGATTAGAGTTGGACTTCAAAAATGAGGAAGCCTGGAGCATGCAGGACTCATAGACATATGACTTTTCTTAGATTAGACTTAAACTACAAAACTGAAGAAGCCTGGAGCAGGCAGGATTCAGTAGATAAATATATACGACTTTTCTTAGATTAGAGTTAGACTTCAAAAATGAGGAAGCCTGGAGCAGGCAGGACTCATAGACATATGACTTTGTTAGATTAGAGTTAGACTACAAAACTGAGGAAGCCTGGAGCAGGCAGGACTTATAGACACACGACTTTACTTAGATTAGAGTTGGACTTCAAAAATGAGGAAGCCTGGAGCAGGCAGGACTCATAGACATACGACTTTACTTAGATTAGAGTTGGACTTCAAAAATGAGGAAGCCTGGAGCAGGCAGGACTCATAGACATATGACTTTTCTTAGATTAGACTTAGACTACAAAACTGAAGAAGCCTGGAGCAGGCAGGATTCAGTAGATAAATATATACAACTTTTTTAGATTAGAGTTAGACTTCAAAAATGAGGAAGCCTGGAGCAGGCAGGACTCATAGACATATGACTTTATTAGATTAGAGTTAGACTACAAAACTGAGGAAGCATGGAGCAGGCAGGACTCAGCAGATAAATATATATGACTTTACTTAGATTAGAGTTGGACTTCAATAATGAAGAAGCCAGGAGCAGGCACAACTCATAGACATACGACTTTTCTTAGAGTTAGACTACAAAACTGAAGAAGCCTGGAGCAAGCAGGACTCAGTAGATATATATATGTGATTTTTCTTAGATTAGAGTTAGACTACTAAAATGAGGAAGCCTGGAGCAGGCACGACTCATAGACATACGACTTTTCTTAGATTAGAGTTAGACTACAAAACTGAAGAAGCCTGGAGAGCAGCACTCAGTAGATAAATATATACGACTTTACTTAGATTAGAGTTGGACTTCAAAAATGAGGAAGCCTGGAGTAGGCAAGACTCATAAACATAAGTCTTTTCTTAGATTAGTTAGACTACAAAACTGAAGAAGCCTGGAGAGCAGGACTCAGTAGATAAATATATATGACTTTTCTTAGATTAGAGTTAGACTACAAAACAGAGGAAGCCTGGAGCAGGCAGGATTCAGTAGATAAATATATACAACTTTTCTTAGATTAGAGTTAGACTTCAAAAATGAGGAAGACTGGAGCAGGCAGGACTCATAGACATTTGACTTTGTTAGATTAGCGTTAGACTACAAAACTGAGAAAGCCTGGAGCACACAGGACTCAGTAGATAAATATGTATGACTTTACTTAGATTAGAGTTGGACTTCAAAAATGAGGAAGCCTGGAGCAGGCAGGACTCAGTAGATAAATATATGCGACTTTTCTTAGATTAGTTAGACTACTAAACCAAGGAAGCCTGGAGCAGGCAGGACTCATAGACATACAACTTTTCTTAGATTAGACTTAGATTACAAAACTGAAGAAGCCTGGATCAGGCAGGACTTAGTAGGTAAATATATACGACTTTAGTTAGATTAGAGTTAGACTTCAAAAATGAGGAAGCTTGGAGCAGGCAGTACTCATAGACATATGACAATTGTTAGATTAGAGTTAGACTACAAAATTGAGGAAGCCTGGAGCAGACAGGACTCAGTAGATAAATTTATACGACTTTTCTTAGATTAGAGTTAGACTACAAAACCAAGGAAGCCTGGAGCACGCAGGACTCATAGACATACAACTTTTCTTAGATTACAGTTAGACGACGAAACTGAGGATGACTGGAGCAGGCAGGACTCAGTAGATAAATATATATGACTTTCCTTAGATTAGAGTTAGAACATGCATAGGTTTGTGATTATCTGCGGGTTACTAAGGATTTTTTTCTGCAATGTGCATGGTAGTACATACAGGATTCAACTCAAATTCTATGGTTATTCACCTGTTTACCTGTAAATAGTATAAGTTCCAGTATGTTATCAGGACTATTTGTGCCCTAAAATCTAGACTCACGGAGCATTTTTGTAAGGTGAAGAGACATGACAGTACAAGGTAACAGTATCTTCTAGTTGCAATTTTGTAACGTTTATGCTCTGTGACTTTTCCTTTATTGATGCCTCCAGTCTCTAGTACAGATCCGTTGTTTTGTTTGTTTTTTGCTTTTAGTTTTATTTCTAGTTTTATTTTTGCTTGCATCGTTTCCATGCCAGGTTACCTGTGATTCCCATTTTACATAACTTGTTACTTAACCAGTAACCATGGGTTTGACTTTGATCTTCATCACTTAATTGTTTTTCCTGTTTTTTTGCCAACATGAATACTGGTTGTTCTTCTACAAATGGCGTTATCAACGACTAAGTGCTATAATAGCACAAAATATGTCTGATGTTTCTTGGTCACCATAGATTGTCAGAGGTCTGCTATTTGTTATTTTTAAGATATGTCCCATAAACTGTGTTTTTTGTATTATGTTAACCATGGTGTTCTCCTGGAGTGTGGTTTTCTTTGATCCTTGAAGAACCAACTACCGCGTAACAGCAAAATTACCAAAAGAACCCCATAAAAGCATGAAACTAGAATTCCTAGATAATTTGAAACTGTCTGACATATCTTCTTATACAAAACTGTCAAGGAATGAATTTTTAAAGAATGCAGAGGCTTGAAGATATGTTAAGCAATCCCTCCAAACCGAGTAACACCTAACATAGCACTGAAAGGGTTAAAATAAATATGTGTGTGTATGTATGTATATAGATATTGTAGTGTGTGTGTGTGCATGTCCACCTTAGTTTTACCATCAACCCCCATTTATTCTTACTACTTCACCTACAGAGCTGTGGCTATTGGGCTATAAGTCTAATCATCGTCCAACTGATCAGAACTGTTGGAAAGCATGAGAGTACCTGAAGCCCAGAGCCCAGCTGAAAGGAGGCACAAATTTGCGCAAAACTGCATTAACGTATAGGAGTCTGCACAGGGGCAGGTCCGAAGGTCTGAAGTACTGAATCAGCAGAAGCAAGGTCTCAGACAGGTCCAGGTTAATGTAGATAGCACAGTTACAAGCTCCAAGCAGAGGTCAGGGGCTAGCAGCAAAGGTGTGAGGCCAGAATCCATATGAAAGGTCACAATAGCAGATAGCACAGGATCAGAAGTGAAGTCAATGACGCCAAGGTCAGAAACCAATAAGAAAAGAAGAATAAAAGGCTGAAGTCTAGGACAAAACAACGGAACACTGAGTGTTCAGAGAATCTAGTTTAAATAGCCAATGAGTTACAGCTGGACATGATTACCCAAATCAGGACCAGGGAAAGGTATATAAGACAGGTGAAAAAAAACAGAGCAGGAACAAAGCTGCTACAGAGATGCTCCAGAAGAAGATACAGATCGTGTGCCGAAATGCATAGAGCTTCATACTTTGCAAAGAACTGCATAGTTTTCATTAATACGTCGGATCAAAAATCTGGCAGCTTGACTTCTGCAGGAGGAGAAAGAGGAACACGAGCCCCAGAGAAAGTGACTCCCTTTGGCTTCCAGCATGCTCGATCTAGGACGGGACAATCGCTAACCTCAAAGATCCCCCATTGAACACCGCTCATGACAGAACACACCAGTGTCTGTATAGAGCTCTTTGACACTGGAGATCAAGTAAGGAGCCATCTATCTCCTTAGCATTCAAGCTCTTCTAGCTTCCAATAAATACAGATTGTCAGTTGCACTGCAATATAATTGCTTCAAGAGATCGGACTGCTACCTAGACACTTCATTCATAAGTGTTTTCAGTCATTACTTTTATCCATTTTTTTATTTTCATATTTTTGTTTGTGGTTTATATGCATATATTTTGACTGTGATATATATATATATATATATATATATATATATATATATATATATATGCTATTTTGCATCTATGAGAATACTATATTAATTTTTACTTTTATTTAAATTGCTCCAAATGATTTAAGGTTTATTGCTGACTGTTTAATATTCTGTTATATTTACTACTACACTTAGAGGGTCCATCCTTTGCACCCCCCTTTTGTTCTTTTACAAAGCTGCTACAGAGAGCCTGCTGTCATTAATCCTTGGATGCATCCATGACAGTTATAGTCCAGCAACAACTGGCAAGTCACAGGTTGACCACCCGTAGACTTCTAATGGTACTCTACATCCCTTCCCATTTAAAAATATATATGAAGCAGTACACCTCCCCCCCCCCCAGACTCCCCTTCTCCTTTGGAGTCTTGGTTCAACTAGTTTTTAGAAAATGTAAAATAATGCAAGGTGAGAGTGCCATCTTAATGTCTTTGCACATGATCTGTTACTTCCAGGTTTTAGGCCCTTCAACCAGTGATCTGTGATGTAACTGGAATGCCAATATCTGGGATCACGGATCCGATCCATGAACCAGAACATCAAAGAAGTCTGAGACCAGGAACATGTGCAATGGAATTGATACCTCTGACAGCCATTTAAGTAACTCATTCAAAAAATATCACTGACTTGTGCACGGGAAAAAAATTTGGTAAAATTAGATTTCGGACTAAATTTTTTTTTTCCGGTTGATCCGAAAATCGGACCGCACCTGTTCGACTCTGTCAAAATTCGGATTGGATCCGAATTATTCGTCTGAATTCTCTATGCTTTTAAAAATACAATAAAATCAAAATTAGATAAATAAAAATAAGTGGAACCTTTTCCAGGGTCTAAATGAAGATGGTGGAACAGGGTAAGGTGGTGCTTTAGCCTTATGGTACTGTAGATGAAGCATGGACGTAGCTATTTTAAGGAAGATAGAAGATTGAGGATGACTGGAGCAGGCAGGACTCAGTAGATATTAGACATACGACTTTTCTTAGATTAGAGTTAGACTACAAAACTGAGGAAGCCTGGAGCAGGCAGGACTCATAGACATACGACTTTACTTAGATTAGAGTTGGACTTCAAAAATGAGGAAGCCTGGAGCAGGCAGGACTCATAGACATATGGCTTTACTTAGATTAGAGTTGGACTTCAAAAATGAGGAAGCCTGGAGCATGCAGGACTCATAGACATATGACTTTTCTTAGATTAGACTTAAACTACAAAACTGAAGAAGCCTGGAGCAGGCAGGATTCAGTAGATAAATATATACGACTTTTCTTAGATTAGAGTTAGACTTCAAAAATGAGGAAGCCTGGAGCAGGCAGGACTCATAGACATATGACTTTGTTAGATTAGAGTTAGACTACAAAACTGAGGAAGCCTGGAGCAGGCAGGACTTATAGACACACGACTTTACTTAGATTAGAGTTGGACTTCAAAAATGAGGAAGCCTGGAGCAGGCAGGACTCATAGACATACGACTTTACTTAGATTAGAGTTGGACTTCAAAAATGAGGAAGCCTGGAGCAGGCAGGACTCATAGACATATGACTTTTCTTAGATTAGACTTAGACTACAAAACTGAAGAAGCCTGGAGCAGGCAGGATTCAGTAGATAAATATATACAACTTTTTTAGATTAGAGTTAGACTTCAAAAATGAGGAAGCCTGGAGCAGGCAGGACTCATAGACATATGACTTTATTAGATTAGAGTTAGACTACAAAACTGAGGAAGCATGGAGCAGGCAGGACTCAGCAGATAAATATATATGACTTTACTTAGATTAGAGTTGGACTTCAATAATGAGGAAGCCAGGAGCAGGCACAACTCATAGACATACGACTTTTCTTAGAGTTAGACTACAAAACTGAAGAAGCCTGGAGCAAGCAGGACTCAGTAGATATATATATGTGATTTTTCTTAGATTAGAGTTAGACTACTAAAATGAGGAAGCCTGGAGCAGGCACGACTCATAGACATACGACTTTTCTTAGATTAGAGTTAGACTACAAAACTGAAGAAGCCTGGAGAGCAGCACTCAGTAGATAAATATATACGACTTTACTTAGATTAGAGTTGGACTTCAAAAATGAGGAAGCCTGGAGTAGGCAAGACTCATAAACATAAGTCTTTTCTTAGATTAGTTAGACTACAAAACTGAAGAAGCCTGGAGAGCAGGACTCAGTAGATAAATATATATGACTTTTCTTAGATTAGAGTTAGACTACAAAACAGAGGAAGCCTGGAGCAGGCAGGATTCAGTAGATAAATATATACAACTTTTCTTAGATTAGAGTTAGACTTCAAAAATGAGGAAGACTGGAGCAGGCAGGACTCATAGACATTTGACTTTGTTAGATTAGCGTTAGACTACAAAACTGAGAAAGCCTGGAGCACACAGGACTCAGTAGATAAATATGTATGACTTTACTTAGATTAGAGTTGGACTTCAAAAATGAGGAAGCCTGGAGCAGGCAGGACTCAGTAGATAAATATATGCGACTTTTCTTAGATTAGTTAGACTACTAAACCAAGGAAGCCTGGAGCAGGCAGGACTCATAGACATACAACTTTTCTTAGATTAGACTTAGATTACAAAACTGAAGAAGCCTGGATCAGGCAGGACTTAGTAGGTAAATATATACGACTTTAGTTAGATTAGAGTTAGACTTCAAAAATGAGGAAGCTTGGAGCAGGCAGTACTCACAGACATATGACAATTGTTAGATTAGAGTTAGACTACAAAATTGAGGAAGCCTGGAGCAGACAGGACTCAGTAGATAAATTTATACGACTTTTCTTAGATTAGAGTTAGACTACAAAACCAAGGAAGCCTGGAGCACGCAGGACTCATAGACATACAACTTTTCTTAGATTACAGTTAGACGACGAAACTGAGGATGACTGGAGCAGGCAGGACTCAGTAGAT
The DNA here is from genome assembly GCA_037306005.1 of Rhinophrynus dorsalis. NCBI lineage: Eukaryota > Metazoa > Chordata > Amphibia > Anura > Rhinophrynidae > Rhinophrynus > Rhinophrynus dorsalis. The sequence goes on from CM074722.1 coordinate 222,093,088, forward strand.
AAATATATATGACTTTCCTTAGATTAGAGTTAGACTACAAAACTGAGGATGACAGCAACACTTGAGATGTGCTGAGCAGTGCACACCCACAAATCTGACATCACGGAAACCCTTCATCGTGTTAGCAACACTGGAGATGTAGTCAGCAGCAAACTACAGAACACTGGAGGAGGCAGGACTCAGTATATAGACAGACATACGACTTTTCTTAGATTAGAGTTAGACTACAAAACTGAGGAAGCCTGGAGCAGGCAGGACTCATAGACATATGACTTTTCTTAGATTAGAGTTAGACTACAAAACTGAAGAAGCCTGGAGCAGGCAGGACTCATAGACATACGACTTTTCTTAGATTAGAGTTAGACTACAAAATTGAGGAAGCCTGGAGCAGACAGGACTCAGTAGATAAATATATACGACTTTACTTAGATTAGAGTTAGACTTCAAAAATGAGGAAGCCTGGAGTAGGCAAGACTCATAGACATAAGTCTTTTCTTAGATTAGAGTTAGACTACACAACACAAGAAGCCTGGAGCAGGCACGACTCATAGACATACGACTTTTCTTAGATTAGTTAGACTACAAAACTGAGGATGCGTGGAGCAGGCAGGTTTCAGTAGAAAAATATATATGACTTTTCTTAGATTAGAGTTAGACTTCAAAAATGAGGAAGCCTGGAGCAGGCAGGACTCACAGACATATGACTTTGTTAGATTAGAGTTAGACTACAAAACTGAGGAAGCCTGGAGCAGGCAGGACTCATAGACATACAACTTTTTTTAGATTAGACTTAGACTACAAAACTGAAGAAGCCTGGAACAGGCAGGACTCAGTAGATAAATATATACGACTTTACTTAGATTAGAGTTAGACTTCAAAAATGAGGAAGCCTGGAGCAGGCAGTACTCATAGACATATGACAATTGTTAGATTAGAGTTAGACTACAAAACTGAGGAAGCCAGGAGCAGGCACGACTCATAGACATACAACTTTTCTTAGAGTTAGACTACAAAACTGAAGAAGCCTGGAGCAAGCAGGACTCAGTAGATAAATATATGCGACTTTTCTTAGATTAGAGTTAGACTACAAACCCGAGGAAGCCTGACGCACGCAGGACTCATAGACATACAACTTTTCTTAGATTACAGTTAGACGACGAAGCTGAGGATGACTGGAGCAGGCAGGACTCAGTAGATAAATATATATGACTTTCCTTAGATTAGAGTTAGACTACAAAACTGAGGATGACAGCAACACTGGAGATGTTCTGAGCAGCGCACACCCACAAATCTGACATCACGGAAACCCTTCATCGTGTTAGCAACACTGGAGATGTAGTCAGCAGCAAACTACAGAACACTGGAGGAGGCAGGACTCAGTATATAGATAGACATACGACTTTTCTTAGATTAGAGTTAGACTACAAAAACTGAGGAAGCCTGGAGCAGGCAGGACTCATAGACATACGACTTTTCTTAGATTAGACAGACTACAAAACTGAAGAAGCCTGGAGCAGGCAGGACTCAATAGATAAATATATACGACTTTAATTAGATTAGAGTTAGACTTCAAAAATGAGGAAGCCTGGAGCAGGCAGGACTCAGTAGATAAATATATACAACTTTTCTTAGATTAGAGTTAGACTTCAAAAATGAGGAAGCCTGGAGCAAGCAGGACTCATAGACATATGTCTTTTCTTACATTACAGTTAGACTACAAAATTGAGGAAGCCTGGAGCAGGCAGGACTCAGTAGATAAATATATATGACTTTACTTAGATCATGACCATTCGTATTGTTAGCAACACTGGAGATGTAGCCAGCAGCAAACTACAGAACACTGAAGGAGGCAGGACTCAGTATATAGATAGACATACAACTTTTCTTAGATTAGACTTAGACTACAAAACTGAAGAAACCTGGAGCAGGCAGGACTCAGTAAATAAATATATACGACTTTACTTAGATTAGAGTTATACTTCAAAAATGAGGAAGCCTGGAGCAGGCAGGACTCAGAGACATACGACTTTTGTTAGATTAGAGTTAGACTACAAAATTGAGCAGGCAGGAGTTTACTGACGCCGCCACTTTTTTGCTAGAGTGTGAGTTTAGTAGTCACCATGTGGCAAATGTCTTTGGGATCCGGTGTTGGAACAATATCGTCTTTGCCTTCATCCCGTTTCCACCGAAAAGAGGTACCATTGGCTAACAATACGAAAATCATACAGGAAGCCTGGAGCAGGCAGGACTCATAGGCATACGGCTTTTCTTAGAATAGCGTTAGACTGCAAAACTGAGGGTGTATCAGCTACCTGAGTACTGGCCCCGTGTATGCCTACTTGAAACCTTGCCTTGTGCAGGATAAACTACACAAAGGCCAGCAAGTGGCAAACATATTCTGATAACAGAAGAATTAGCTGCCCAAAGGAAACTGCGACCGAAGAAAACAACGAGCGACTAAACGGAGAAACCCAGAGAGGAGAGCAGAGACAGTACTGGAGGAGACGGAAAGAGAAGTCCAGAAACGAGCTGAAGTCAGAGCAGGAAAAGGCACAAGCGAGGTCAGGAAAACTAGTTGAGGTCAAGAATTTACAAGAAGTCAGAAACCGTAAAAGGCACTATGGGACGAATATCCAAAAATAAAAAGGAACTCGATGCAAGAGTGTCCGACCCCTGGAAGCACATGTCTAAATACCAGCAAGGAAGACTTCATGAGCTCTGACGTGAAACCCTCCGAGACCTGGAAGTTGAACCGCTAACTGCACATGCGCCGATGTGACGGCCCAGAAACGGAGGACCCGACCGATCAGAGCGCAACACTGGACGGAGGTAGGGAATCGGAGTGCAATGGCTTCCCCCCCTTACAGACACCCTCAGAGTGGGGGCAGGGCCAGCACGATCTGGATGAGCCCGATGGTACGCCCGAAGGCAATCAGGAGCGTGCAAGTTAGAATGAGGCTCCCATGACTGATCCTCAGGACCGCAGCCTTTCCAGTGGAGGAAATACTTCAGCCGATACCGGCGGAGTCTAGGACCTCTTGAACCTCATTCTCTTCTGCATCATCCACAAGGAGTGGGGGAGGTCGAGTCGGTTCCCTGTCTGGAAAGGGACTGGGGGTCCAGGGCTTTAGCTGAGAAACATGAAAGATGGGGTGTATCCTGTAAGTCTAGGGCAAAGCAAGACGATAGGCCACAGGATTAACCACCTGAGAAATGCTGAACGGGCCTAGGAAGCGGGGGCCCAGTTTCTTGGATGGACAGGTTAAACGGACATAAGCTGAGGACAGCCACACCTTGTCCCCAACAGCATATTCAGGACCTTTCTGCCGATGTTTATTGGCCTGACTCTTGTAGGCAGACTGTGCTCGTTGGAGAAGGCAGCAAAGCTCCCGATGGTTTTGTTGTAACTCCTGTATCTGTTGATTGGCCTCCGGAATGGTGGTCCGGGGAGGCAAGCCAGGTATGGTAGCAGGGTGGTAGCCATAGGTGGCATAGAACAGTGAGGTATGTTGGGCAGGATGGTAATGGTTATTATAGGCAAACTCGGCCTAGGGTAATAACTGGGACCAGTTGTCTTGCAGGTGTGTGGAAAAGTAGAGCAGGTATTGTTCAAGGGTTTGGTTAGTGCGCTCAGTTTGCCCATTAGTTTGAGGATGATATCCAGAGGATAAGTTTCTCTTGATCTGTAGGATGGTGCAGAAGGCGTCCCAGAATTTTGAAGTAAACTGGGTACTTCTATCCGAAGTGAATGTGTGAGGTACTTCATGAAGCCGAAAGATGTGCTGTAGATACAGTTCTGCAGTATGGGCAGCCGAAGGTAGACCAGCAACAGGGATGAAGTGTGCTAGTTTGGAGAACCTATCCACTACCACATATATTGTGTTGTATAGTCCAGAGGGTGGTAGATCCACAATAAAATCTATGGACACCTCACGCAAAGGCCCTTCAGGGATAGGCAGGGGAAGTAGCAATCCGGAGGGTTTGGCATGAAGGCTCTTGGAACAGTTGCAGGTGCCACAGGAGGCAACAAAGGACGTAACACTAGTCTTAAGCTCAGGCCACCAGAAATACCTTTGTATAAATTCTAATGTCTGTTTGACTCTGCCATGTCCAGCAGCGGGTATATCATGGTGTAAAGTGAGTACTTCTTGACGTAGGGGGGCAGGCACATAGATGAGGTTGTCTTTGTAGAGCAGCCCCTCAGTATAGACCAGGGAATACCATTGTGCCAGATAGGGAGAAGCAGTAGTCTCATGTTGAAGTCAAGACACCATAGCAAAGTGCAGTAGCAGGAAATGATGGGGATGGAGTACAGTATCTGGGGGCTTGGTAGATATAGAGGAGGGGCTGTGAATCCGTGATAAGGCATCAGCCTTCCCGTTTGTGCTTCCAGGACAATAAGTTATATGTATAGGGAATCTGGAGAAGAAGAGGGCCCACCTTGCCTGTGTGGGCCGCAGTCTCTGGGCCCCACGGAGGTACTCCAGGATGCGATGGTCCGTAAAAATAGTAATAGGGTTAGGAGATCCCTCGAGCAGGTGGCACCACTCCTCCAAGGCCCTCTTGATGGCCAACAATTCTTTGTCCCCAATGTCATAGTTCTGTTCCGGTTTACTGAGTTTCTTTGAGAAGAAGGAAACAGGGTGGTCATTGTCATCGTGTTCCATATGTTGCAAGAGCACTGCTCCTGTACCATTATCAGAAGCATCTACTTCTAGGATAAAAGGTTTAGTGGTATCTGGCTGTTGGAGGACTGGGCCTTGAGTGAAGGCCGTCTTAAGGGCATCAAAGGCCACTTGAGCTTCAGAAGTCCATTGAAATTGGGTCTTATTCCAGGTGAGCATAGCCAGTAGTGCAGCGAGATAGGAGAATCCCTGTATGAATCTCTGGCAGAAATTGGCAAAGCCAATAAATCGCTGGACTGCCTTTTTGTCAGTGGGAACCGGCCAATTCAGGATAGCAGTGATCTTTTGTGGATATGGCATACAACCCACGGTCATGTAGGCAGCACAGAACAGTTTTCACATGTCTTCTATGTTCCAGCAGAGAGAAGGAAAAGATAAGGATGTCGTCCAGGTATATGACTACGAATACATCTAAGAGGTCTCTGAACACATCATTGATGAAGTGCTGGAAGGTGGCTGGAGCATTGCAGAGCCTGAAGGGCATCACTCGGTATTCGTAGTGACCATAGCGGGTACGAAAGGCTGTCTTCCATTTGTCCCCCTTGTGTACACAGACGAGGTTGTACACACCTCACAGGTCAATTTTCGTGAACAGCCGAGCTGTGGACAAACATTCCAGATGGTCCGGAATCAATGGAAGCAGGTATCTATTCTTGATTGTGATGCGGCTCAATTCCCTATAGTCAACACAAGGCCAAAGTCTGCCATCCTTCTTAGGCACAAAGAATATCCTGGCTCCTGCAGGTGATGTAGAGGGACGTATATGAATCCCTGTCGCAAGCTCTCCGTAATATACTCCTTCATGTGAAGGATTCCGGGCCGGAAAGGGGGTAAATCCGTCCATAGGGTATCGCAGCTGCGGGCAGTAGCTCAATCGGGCAGTTGCAGGACCTGTGTGCAGGTAGTACTGATGCCCCTTCTCATCGAAGACATCAGCGAATTTGTGATAGTGGAAAACCCTTGCTCTCAGGGGGTACAAGTGCAGACACAGAGGCAGGAGAGAGGCAGGTAGCCTTGCAGTAAGCAGAACTAAAGGAGACTGAGGCAGAAGACCATTTGATCAGGGGGTCGTGGACACGAAGCCAGGGTAAGCCCAGGATGAGTGGAAACAGGAGAGAAGGCATGACTTCAAATTGCAACACCTCTTCGTGACCGATGGGAAAACACAGGGATAATGGCTGGGTCTCCATAGTAATGGGTCCAAACTGGGGACACCGCTGGTCAGCCATCTGAGTCTTAAGGAGTCTTTCTTTCTTTTGTACAGGAATACCCAGGGTGTGAACCAACTCTTGACTCACAAAGCAACTGCTGGCCCTGGAGTCGATCATAGCTGAGACATCGATCCATTGGTATCACGGTGCCCATGATTGCTGCATTGCTGTGTCTATCACCTGTAGGGGGCTTCCATTGGCTGTCTGCCTTTAGCCTGCCTCACATTGCCTATTTAATCTGAGTTTGGGCACCCTTTGGTTGCCCTTTCGTGGTGTCTCAGACTGCATCCACTTTCATTATGCTACAGAAGCTTGAAGGGCCTTTTGCTGTGTTCCTGGTTTCCTGAGTTCGTCCTGTTCCTGAGACTCCTGCCTGCTGTACGTGTTCCAGTGCCTGTTCCAGTTGAAGTCGTCTGAGGTTGCTGTTTCCTGCTGCCAGTCTCCGTTGCTGTTCCTGATCTGGTTGACTGTCTTGTGCTGGTTCCTGTTCATCTCCTGAGTCCGGTTCCTGCTTCTGTGGCAACTTTGCTCCTTGATTGCTTCGGCGACATTTTCATCTTGGTCCCAGCGTGCGGATGCTGGTTCGCTCCACTGCCTAGCGGCTATACACTATTAGTTTGTTGGTTACCAGCGCGCGGGTGCTGGTTCGCTCCTTTGCCTCACGGCTCTATTACACAGCTATCTGTTGGTTCCAGCGTGTGGACGCTGGTTCGCTCCACTGCCTTGCAGCTATACACTGATAGTCTGTTGGTCACCAGCGCACGGGCGCTGGTTCGCTCCTTTGCCTTACGGTTCTATTACACAGCTATCTGTTGGGCCCAGCGTGCGGACGCTGGTTTGCTCCACTGCCTTGCGGCTATACAATATTAGTCTGTTGGCTACCAGCGCGCAGACACTGGTTCGCTCCTTGCCTTACGGCTCTATTACTCAGTTATCTGTTGGTCCCAGCTTGCGGACGCTGGTTTGCTCCACTGACTTGCGGCTATACTCTGATAGTCTGTTGGTTACCAGCGCGCGGGCGCTGGTTGCTTCTTTGCCTTACAGCCCTATATACTACGATCTGTTGGTTCCCAGCGTGCGGGCGCTGGTTCGCTCCACTGCCTTGCGGCTAGCTATTGCTCTTAGTCTGTGGGTTCCCAATGCGCTGTCCAGTCCTAGACAGCTAAGTTATTCCCTCGGTACTTAGTACTGGAGTGTGCAACCGTTACCTACCATTACCACACTGTCATTGTCATCTGACAGTTATTTAGGTCACTGTGGTTGATACCTTCTCCTTGGGCTGCCTTGCCCAGTATATTGGTAAGGCCGGTAGAACCTGTAATCATTCCATCCTGTGGTTGCCTTACCCGGTATTGGCAAGGCCGGTAGAGCCTACTATCATGGTATTCCCTTAGGCTGCTTTGCCCGGTATATTGGCAGGGCCGGTACAGCCTGAATCACCTTGTTATCTATAGGCTGCCTTGCCCGGTATATTGGCAGGGCTGGTAGAGCCTTTATCCTCCTGACTATCTATAGGCTGCCTTGCCTGGTATATTGGCAGGGCCGGTAGAGCCTTTATCTTCCTGACTATCTATAGGTTGCCTTGCCCGGTATATTGGCAGGGCCGGTAGAGCCACCTATTCATTCTTGTCCAGGTTGCCTTGCCCGGTATATTGGCAGGGCCGGTAGAGCCTGTATTGCTAATGTCATTACCTATTTGCCGTTTCTATGTATTATATGTATGTGTATGAAATCCTATGGGATTATCTTAAACTTTTCAATAAAGTTGTGTTTTTACCTAACCTTACGTCTGAGAGTCTTAACAAACCATGACAATTGGTCATTTCACTGTAGAACAACAGAAACAGACAGGTAAGATGTAACAACAGGAGATAGAGGAGCATGGTCTGGACGGACAGGAACGCAATAGATGGCCTGACTCACCGCAATACAGGCAAAGGTTCCATTTCCTACGGCGATCCCTCTCGGCCTGAGTCAACGGACCCCTAACCACCCCAGCTTGCATGGGTTCCTCTGGAGGAAGAGGAACAGTGCTGGTGGAAGAGTCCGCAGACAGAGGTCCCGAAGGACGTTTAGGAGGCATTGGTGCCGTGGAGAGACTTTCTCTACGTCTCTCTCTCAACATCCGGTCGATCTGGGTGGCCAATTGCATTAAAGCCTCCAAACTGGGAGGCAAAGAGACTCAAGCCAGTTCATCTTTCAAAGATTCAGACAGTCCTATATGGAACTGGTCAAATAAGACAGCCTCATTCCACAGTGAGTCACATGACAGGAGGCGAAAGTCCGCAACATAATCTTCCACTAGCCTTTTTTCCTGACTGAGGGAATGCAAGGCCGTCTGGGCTGAGGAAACACAGAAGGGGTCATCATATAAGGAATCCATAGCCTTATGGAAACCAGCCCAAGTCTCCAGCAGGGGGCTGTCCCCATGTCTGTGGTTCTCCAGTTAATAAAGTAAGGGCAGTGCGGACCTTAACATAGTCCGTGTCATAGGTATGAGGGTTAATGTCAAAAAGCAGCTCACAGGAAATGACAAAAGCCCGGTACTTGCTGCGATCCCCATTGAATCTGTCCGGGAGAAGAACTCTAGGTTCCAGGTAGTGAAAGGCCTCACCGGGAGAAGAACTCTAGGTTCCAGGTAGTGAAAGGCCTCACCTGCTGGGGCAGGAGGCCCTCCAGCTGCAGCAGGCGAGGCCAGGAGAGAAGCAATAGGCTGTGGATCAAGGAGCTGCTGTTGCAGATGAGCCTGGTTAGTCCATAGCTCTTGGACGGACAGGGTTAAAGCTGAGATCTGGTTTCCTAGGGCGTTTAGGGCATCTATGAACTCGGTGAGATCCATGGCAGGAGGAAGGTTAGTCAGGCTCTTGCGTACTATTAGCCACCTGAGTACTGGCCCCGTGTATGCCTACTTGAAACCTTGCTTTGTGCAAGACAAACTACACAAAGGCCAGCAAGTGACAAAAATATTCTGATAACAGAAGAATTAGCTGCCCAAAGGAAACCGTGACCGAAGAAAACAATGAGCAACTAAACGGAGAAACCCAGAGAGGAGAGCCGAGACAGTACTGGAGGAGAAGGAAAGAGAAGTACAGAAATGAGCTGAAGTCAGAGCAGGAAAAGGCACAAGCGAGGTCAGGAAAACTAGTCGAGGTCAAGAAAAAACGAGGCGTCAGAAACCGTAAAAGGCACTATGGGACGAATATCCAAAAATAAAAAGGAACTCGATGCAAGAGTGTCCGACCCCTGTAAGCACATGTCTAAATACCAGCAAGGAAGACTTCATGAGCTCTGACGTGAAACCCTCCGAGACCCGTAAGTTGAACCGCTAACCGCGCATGTGCCAATGTGACGGCCCAAAAACAGAGGACTCGACCGATCAGAGCGCAGCACTGGATGGAAGTAGGGAATCGGAGTGCAACAGGATGACAGCAACACTGGAGGCAGCATCAACCTGCAGAACACTGGAGCAGGCAGGACTCAGTTAGTAGATGGATACAGCAATTGAGGGAGACTGGTGCGAGGTAGACTCAGGATGACAGCAAAACTGGAGATATAGCCAGCAGAAAACTGCAGATCACTGGAGCAGGCAGGACTCGGTCATTAGATGGCTACAGCGACTGAGGATGACTGGTGCGAGGCAGACTCAGGATGACAGCAACACTAGAGATGTAGCCAGGAATGCAGAACACTGGAGCAGGCAGGACTCAGTAAATACATGGATACAGCAGCAACTGAGGATGACTGGTGCAAGGCAGACTCAGGATGACAGCAACACTGGAGTTGTAGCCAGCAGAAAAACTCAGAACACTGGAGCAGGCAGGACTCAGTAAATAGATACTGCAGAGCCAGACTGAACAACCTGTATAGTGGGACAACAATGTAGACTTTAAATTCCCACCAAGTCAGGGGGGGGTCCTCTTCCCAACCAACCACTGTCCTAGAGATGGGTTAGCTGGAACGCTCAGCATATTATGTTACTATGGTACTTTTTTTCTTCTAATCTGCATCAAACCTAAAAGCACGGTAACCCAGCTTTGGCAGGTTGACTTTTAAAAAAGTCATTTGCTCCATAAGCTGGGGGACCAGTTGAGAGCACTGGGGGCTAAGTATATTTCCAGTAACAGAAAATACCTGCTCACTCTGGACAGTGGTTGGGGGGCAAGAAAGCCAATGTAGGCCACACAGCCCTCTTGTTATCCCAGAAAGTCAAGGGATCTGTACTTGGAGGCAAACAAGGTTCCTCAAGGTAAGCCTTAACCTCAAACTCAGCACTTTTTCTACTGATTGGTAGCTGTTTGTTTTGCCCGAAGCATAATCTGTCCATTACCTCAGCATAAAAAGCAGCAGCTCCTCCACTGGAAGAAGATGACGTGCTACTGGAGCTGCTACTGATAGGTCCCGGAAGACCACCACACTCCTCCAGCTCATCTGCGGAATCTTCTCCTGGCTCGTGTGACTGCATCCTGTTTTTCCTTTGCCTCTCACGCACCCTCACTATCAATTGTTCCCTCCAGGCAGTGAATGAATTGGAAGTACGTGCCATCATATCTTTGACTCGTGGATCGCATATTGTGGCAAGCATTAACCCGGGACAATTGTCCATAAGTCAGTGGTAAAGTGCACTGACTGGCCAGCAGACTTTCCTAGCAGGTCCTTCAAAAGCCTAACGCATGACTGGTAGAGTGAGGGAACTATATTTCTACTAAATGTGGTGCGGGATGGAATTTTATATCGGGGTGCGACAGCCTCCATAAGTTGGTGGAAGGGCTCCCCGTCCACCAAATTAAAAGCAGCACCCCCAATGGCTATGAGCTGTGCAATGAGGCGTGTGATTTTCCTGGCCTGCTGTCTGCACATGCCCTTGGAATGAAACCCACCAAAATCTTCAAGTGTGGCCTGTATTGTTTTTGGGATGGGCTGTGACTGTTTGCTCCTCTTACTGGGACCAGATGATCCCCCTGCCCTTTCTCCTGCTGCCTACTGGTGTTGGGTGTGACACTGGTATATGCAGTACTGGTACTGCCACCTTCTGCACTTATCAGCACAGACTTGTGTTAGTTGTTCAGGTGTTGGTTCATCCCGGAGGTGGTCAGATGACCCAACACCCGCCCACAGCTGACTTCCCTGCCACACAACTTACATTTTGCTATCCAGCCATCGACAACTGCCACAAAATGGTCCCACGCTTTGGAGCAACAGATGACTGGAAGGTGGTGGAGAAGAAGAAACTGAGGTGACACTTTCTTCATCTTCACATGCTGGAGCAACCTCACTTTGCTTTTTCTTTCTACGTACAGTTACAGGGATACCAGTAGACCTAAAGATGGCAGCAGGGATGTTGGGAATGGAGTACGATTGTGGAGTAACAGTGGTACAGGTGGTGGAGACACAAGCAGCTACTACCTGGCTGGGAGACTCAAATGGAACTGGGGAGGTAGGTGTTGAGTTGTCAATAGAAGACAGAAGTATAGCTGGAGAAACATTCTGTTTAGTGTGCAAAGTTGCAGATTAGCAGTACATTCTGTTTAGTGTGGAAAGTGTAAAAAATAAACGTCACATATTCCGTTCACTGTGCCTAGCCGCAGATTAGCAGCACATTCTGTTTAGTGTGCAAAGTTGCAGATTAGCAGCACATTCTGTTTAGTGTGGAAAGTGTAAAAAATAAACGTCACATATTCCGTTCACTGTGCCTAGCCGCAGATTAGCAGCACATTCTGTTTAGTGTGCAAAGTTGCAGATTAGCAGCACATTCTGTTTAGTGTGCAAAGTGTAAAAAATAAACGTCACATATTCCGTTCACTGTGCCTAGCCGCAGATTAGCCGCACATTCTGTTTAGTGTGCAAAGTTGCAGATTAGCAGCACATTCTGTTTAGTGTGGAAAGTGTAAAAAATAAACGTCACATATTCCGTTCACTGTGCCTAGCCGCAGATTAGCAGCACATTCTGTTTAGTGTGCAAAGTTGCAGATTAGCAGCACATTCTGTTTAGTGTGCAAAGTGTAAAAAATAAACGTCACATATTCCGTTCACTGTGCCTAGCCGCAGATTAGCAGCACATTCTGTTTAGTGTGCAAAGTTGCAGATTAGCAGCACATTCTGTTTAGTGTGCAAAGTGTAAAAAATAAACGTCACATATTCCGTTCACTGTGCCTAGCCGCAGATTAGCAGCACATTCTGTTTAGTGTGCAAAGTTGCAGATTAGCAGCACATTCTGTTTAGTGTGGAAAGTGTAAAAAATAAACGTCACATATTCCGTTCACTGTGCCTAGCCGCAGATTAGCAGCACATTCTGTTTAGTGTGCAAAGTGTAAAAAATAAACGTCACATATTCCGTTCACTGTGCCTAGCCGCAGATTAGCAGCACATTCTGTTTAGTGTGCAAAGTTGCAGATTAGCAGCACATTCTGTTTAGTGTGGAAAGTGTAAAAAATAAACGTCACATATTCCGTTCACTGTGCCTAGCCGCAGATTAGCAGCACATTCTGTTTAGTGTGCAAAGTTGCAGATTAGCAGCACATTCTGTTTAGTGTGCAAAGTGTAAAAAATAAACGTCACATATTCCGTTCACTGTGCCTAGCCGCAGATTAGCAGCACATTCTGTTTAGTGTGCAAAGTTGCAGATTAGCAGCACATTCTGTTTAGTGTGGAAAGTGTAAAAAATAAACGTCACATATTCCGTTCACTGTGCCTAGCCGCAGATTAGCAGCACATTCTGTTTAGTGTGCAAAGTGTAAAAAATAAACGTCACATATTCCGTTCACTGTGCCTAGCCGCAGATTAGCAGCACATTCTGTTTAGTGTGCAAAGTTGCAGATTAGCAGCACATTCTGTTTAGTGTGGAAAGTGTAAAAAATAAACGTCACATATTCCGTTCACTGTGCCTAGCCGCAGATTAGCAGCACATTCTGTTTAGTGTGCAAAGTTGCAGATTAGCAGCACATTCTGTTTAGTGTGGAAAGTGTAAAAAATAAACGTCACATATTCCGTTCACTGTGCCTAGCCGCAGATTAGCAGCACATTCTGTTTAGTGTGCAAAGTTGCAGATTAGCAGCACATTCTGTTTAGTGTGCAAAGTGTAAAAAATAAACGTCACATATTCCGTTCACTGTGCCTAGCCGCAGATTAGCAGCACATTCTGTTTAGTGTGCAAAGTTGCAGATTAGCAGCACATTCTGTTTAGTGTGGAAAGTGTAAAAAATAAACGTCACATATTCCGTTCACTGTGCCTAGCCGCAGATTAGCAGCACATTCTGTTTAGTGTGCAAAGTTGCAGATTAGCAGCACATTCTGTTTAGTGTGCAAAGTTGCAGATTAGCAGCACATTCTGTTTAGTGTGCAAAGTGTAAAAAATAAACGTCACATATTCCGTTCACTGTGCCTAGCCGCAGATTAGCAGCACATTCTGTTTAGTGTGCAAAGTTGCAGATTTGCAGCACATATTCCGTGTAATATGAAGAAGGCGGGTAAAAAGGGACGGGGAAGTGGACGTGATCCTGATAGTTCAGGGCGCGGGTCAGGACGCGTAGAAACTGTGCCTGGTGCCAGAGCACAAGAAAGAAAGACATCCACCATACCTAGCTTCATGTCTCAGTTTACAGGGCGTCGCAGGACATCACTCTCGAGGTCAGACCACTGCGAACAGGTGGTCGGTTGGATTTCAGCTGATACTGCTTCCAGTCGGTTAAGCACCACCCTGTCTTCCACCAAGTCCACTCTCAGTAGCCAAGAGTCTGGTCAACATAATCCTCACCCTGATCATCCTTCCTCCCACCATAGAGGGTCTGGCCAAAGAAGTGATCCCACACTGGGATATAGTGAGGAGCTCGTCTCATCACCAATCCTTCATTTGAACCTCTCTCCAAGCACACTTGCAGAGGAACATGAGATCTTCTGCCCTGATTCACAACCTCTAGAGGGTACCCAATCACAAGAAGATGACAGAGGGGAACGGCATTTAAGGTCAAAGGAAGTGGATGATGATGATGATGATGAGACACAGTTGCCATCAAATCAACCACTATTACTGTCTCAAGACCTTGATGAGGAGGATGATACACAGTTGTCAATGACTGAGTATGTGGTGGGATCAAGAAATGAGGAGGATGATCAGAGTGAGGAAGTGGAGGAGGACTTGGTGGACGATGAGGTGACTGACCCCACCTGGGAAGGTGGAGAGCCGAGCGATGACAGCAGTCCTGAGGGTGAGCCATCTGCAGCACCGCAACAGGCTGGAAGAGGCAGTGGTGTGGCTAAAGAAAGAAGGCGGACCGCACCAAACCGGCCCGCAAATGTTCCACGGAGCACCCCCTTGCGTAAATCTCCCTTGCCAAGGGCTAGGTGTTCCGCGGTATGGCGTTTTTTTAAGGAAAGTGCGGACGACAAAAGAATTGTAGTTTGCAACCTGTGCCACACCAGAATGAGCCGAGGCATGAACACTAGCAACCTCACCACCACCAGCATGATCCGACACATGGCATCCAAGCACCGTAATAAGTGGGAGGAACGCCCGGATCGCGAATCTGTGTCTGCAGGCCACACCACTGCTTCCTCTTCCCCTGTTTTCGGTGCCGGCCAATCGCCTGTCAAAGGCGCAGGCCCGCATACCTCCCGCCCTGCACCTGTACCATCTGAAGCACCATCAGCGACCACATCCACTTCCCTGTCCCAGCGCAGCGTCCAAATGTCGTTACCCCAGGCATTTGAGCGCAAGCGAAAATACCCAGCCACCCACCCACAGGCCATAGCACTAACCTCACACCTTTCCAAATTACTGGCCATCGAAATGCTGCCATTTAGGCTTGTGGAGACTGAGTCCTTCCGCAGCCTGATGGCAGCAGCTGTCCCTCGGTACGCAGTCCCCAGCCGCCACTACTTTTCCCGGTGTGCCTTCCCCGCATTACACCACCATGTGTCCCGTAACATCACCCGTGCCCTGACCAACGCAGTTACTGGGAAGGTCCACTTAACGACTGACACATGGACAAGTGCTTGTGGCCAGGGACGCTACATTTCCCTGACGGCACACTGGGTGAATGTCGTGGAGGCTGGGAGCGACTCGGACCCTGGGATGGCACAGGTGCTACCCACGCCGAGGATTGCGGGCCCTACCTCCATCAGGGTTTCCGCCAGCACCTACGTTATTGGCTCCTCCTCCTCCTCCTCCGTTTCCACCTCCGAATTCTCTGCGCGCAGCGCCACTCACCCATCAGCCGGTAGCTGGAAGCAGTTTAGCACTGCAGTGGGGAAGCGTCAACAGGCCGTGCTGAAGCTGATCTGCCTTGGGGACAAACAGCACACGGCCTCAGAGCTGTTGCAGGGGATTAGTCACCAGACCGAGCAGTGGCTCTCGCCACTCAACCTGCAACCAGGCATGGTTGTGTGTGATAATGGGCGTAACTTGGTGGCGGCTTTGGAGCTCGGCAAGCTCACACACGTACCATGCCTAGCGCATGTATTTAATTTAGTGGTTCAGCGATTTCTAAAAACCTACCCCAATTTGCATGATCTCTTGACCAAGGTGCGCCGCGTGTGTGCACATTTCCGTAAGTCATCAACAGCTTCAGCCGGCCTGTTGAAGCTGCAGCAGCGCTTACAATTGCCAGCTCACCGGCTGCTGTGTGACGTGAGCACGCGCTGGAACTCCACCTTCCACATGTTGGCCCGGCTTTGTGAGCAGCAGAGGGCAGTAGTGGAGTACCAGCTGTTACACGGTCGTCGCCTCTCCGTTCAACTTCCTGTAATCAGAAGTGAGGAGTGGGAATGGATGTCAGACCTCTGTGAGGTTTTACGCAATTTTGAGGAATCGACACAGATGGTGAGCGGCGATAACGCTATTATCAGTGTAACCATCCCACTTCTGTGTCTAGTGAAACGCTCGCTGCTCACAATTAAAACCGACGCTTTGCATGTGGAAGAGGTGGAAATGGGGGAGGAAGAGCTTACACAAGGTGATAGCCAGAGCACCCTCACTTCGTCTTCTCAGCGACAATTGGAGGAGGCGGAGGAGGAGGAAGACACGGTTGCCTCCGCTACAGAGGGTAGCCATGGAACTTTAGTTCCATCTCTTCAGCGTGGGTGGGCAGAAGAGGAGGAAGAGGATGAGGAGATTGAGAGTCATCCTCCTGGTGAGGACAGCGAAATCTTGCCTGTTGGTACTCTGGCACACATGGCTGACTTTATGTTAGGCTGCCTTTCCCGTGACCCACGCGTTATACGCATTTTAGACAACACGGATTACTGGGTGTTCACCCTTCTGGACCCCCGCTACAAAGAGAATTTCTCATCTCTCATTCCTCCGGTGGAGAGGACAAGCAAAATGGTGCAATACCAGAAGGTTCTTGTTGAAAAATTGCTCCAAAATTTTCCATCTGACAACGCTGGCGGCAGAGTACGTGCTACCTTGGCCAACCGAGAAGGGGAGAAAAGGGGAGCACACAGCAGTTCCGACAAAGGCAGGGCAACACTCTCCAAGGCGTGGGACACCTTCATGACACCCCGCCAGCACCCTCACCCTGATGCGCAGCCTAGTGTCACAAGGAGGGAAAAGTTTTGGAAGATGGTGAAGGAGTACGTAGCAGACCGTGTCAGCGTCCTCAATGATCCCTCTGTGCCTTACAACTACTGGGTGTCCAAGCTGGACACGTGGTATGAACTGGCACTCTACGCCTTGGAGGTGCTGGCCTGCCCTGCCGCCAGCGTTCTGTCTGAGCGGGTATTTAGTGCTGCTGGTGGCATCATAACAGATAAGCGTATCCGCCTTTCCACCGAAAATGCTGATAGGTTGACACTTATAAAAATGAACAAGGCCTGGATTTCCCCTGACTTCTCCACTCCACTGGAGGAAAGCCCCGGGTGAACATAAAGTCACTTTAGATATGTTATTTACAATGATGGGAATACTCTGTATTCCCATTCACCCCTTCCACCCAAAAAACGGGTATATGGTTGACTCTGTTCCATATACCCTGTGATATAATTTTTATATAGGGCCAGCTCACCAGCGGGCCCTGTGATATAATTTTTATATAGGGCCAGCTCACCAGCGGGCCCTGTGATATAATTTTTATATAGGGCCAGCTCACCAGCGGGCCCTGTTTGACAACTTTTTGTATAGGTCAGCTCACCAGCAGGCCTTCTTATATAATGTTTTATTGGGTCAGCTCTCTAGCGGGCCCTCTCATATAATGTTTTATAGCGTCAGCTCACTAGCGGGCCTTCGCATATAATGTTTAGGATGGTCAGCTCCGCAGCAGACCCTCACCCATAATGTTTTAGATGGTCGGCTCAGCTGCAGACCCTCATTCCTAATGTTTTAGATGGTCAGCTTAGCGGCATGCCCTAATGTTTTAGAGGGTCACCAGCAGGCTATTAATCCTAATTTTTCAAGGGTGTGTATGATGCCCTCCTTTATGTGTAATAAAGGGTGTATTGGAGTGACATTTCAGTCTAATTTTTGGCAGCCCTTTCACTTAGTGCATCGGCTTTATGAGTGTTGGACCACTACCTGAACTATTGTACCACAATGTGAATGAGGCCCTCCATTTTGTGATATACAGGTTGTATCGGAGTGCCTCAGGTCCTCCCATTGAATTAAATAGGGCTGGGGTGTTCGACAGAGCAGAAGGTAGTTCTTGGCTTCATCCACTAAGTCACTTCGTCACTTTTACTGAATGGATCAGACCCCACTGTTCCGACTATAAATTTTGGACTTAACAAGGGCAAACGGACATGTTGTAAAACCTGTGGTAGCTGCGGCCTCCGTTCCTGAATGCTGTACCTTACCCGGGCCATAACCACGTTGAACACCTGCTTTACTCTGCGCACGTTTCCCTCGTAATCATGGCCCCAGTTCCGAAAAATCTATGACATTTTTTGCAGAATTTGCAGATGATATACAAGTAAATATACAGCAAATACTGTTTGGTAACAATTTTTCGCCTAAAGTCGTTTTTATCTTCCTTTTTGTGTGTTTTACGGTCAGTCTGTAAAAATGGCGTACTACGGGCGAAACATCGTTCCCAGCAGCGACGTTGGAGTCCAAGATGCATCCAGACATCCTCCCTATGCTGTCCCTGAACCATTTCTGTGGTGTTTCCATCATTTTCTGCCCTTTTCCTATGGACCAGGCACCCTCCCCTCATCAGAGCAGGGGGTGCCTGGTGTAATGCTCGAGTCCTCCCATTGACTTCAATGGGGCTCGGGTGCTCGGCCGAGCACTCGAGCCTCCGGGGGTGCTCGGCCAGAGCACCCGAACACCCGAGCATTGGGGTGCTCGATCATCACTAATGGTAAACTATCTCCCTCAATAACATTTTCTGGAGTGGATATGCTCTCAGTGGCAGTGACAGTGGTGGAAGGAAAAATGTTATCCAAATACTGCAATAATTTCAGTTTGGGCTGCTTACACAGACGTTCGCTATAAAAATCCTGCGTTGATACTTACCACAGTGTCCGACCAGTACTGTTACCAATGCTAGGTGTCCCCAGGTTTATACAACTGACTGTAGTGGAGGTGGTGACTAAACTGCCAGTGGCACTAGTCTTTGTGCAGGTGGCTCTGGGGGGATCATCATGAAATAGCTGACGAGACACAGGTGACGGCTGCTTCATGGTCTTAGAGGAGGAGCTGGATCTCTCTACCCTACTAGTAGAGGTAGAACGACCTGCAGTTCCCTTATTATTTTTATTTTTTTGTTTTGAATTCTGCTGCTGAGTCTAACTAGTAATAGTATTCTTCTTTGCCCACCTGCTGCTGATAGCTGTGCTTGAACGCAACATCACTGTGGTGGTGTTGGTGGTTGCTGGGTAACTGCAGCTGGTACCAGGACGAGAAACATCAGGTTGTTCACTGGGACTCAAATCCTTTACAGATAGGTAGGTAGTGTACTATAATAATTTGACAATTTTACAACCTGGCCACACAACAACTGTCAGCCTGGCTGTATCACTATATAAATATTTCACATACACTCGTAACTTGAATTTTAAAATTTAACACTGGAATGATGATGATTTCCCCTTGTGTTGGCAGTGAGCTGCTTGGCCTCCCAGTCCGTACACAACTGTAAGATTGTGTCACTCTACAAACTTTTCATATACACTTGTAAGTTGAATTTTAAAATTTAACACTGAAACAATGATGATTCCCCCCCTTGCGTTGGCAGTGAGCTAGGCCTCCCAGTCCGTACACAACTGTAAGATTGTGTCACTCTACAAATTTTTCACATACAAGCTGAATTTTAAAATATAACACTGGAACGATGATGATTCCCGCTTGCGTTGGCATGAGCTGCTAGGCCTCCCAGTCCATATACAACAGTAATATTGTGTCACTCTACAAATTTTTCAAATACACTCCTAAGGTGGATTTTGCATTTTTTAAACACTGGAACACCAATGAGTCTCCCATGCGGTGGTAGTTAGACAGCAGGCCCCCCAGTTCCTACACAGCTCTGAAATGGTATCACTCTGCAAATTATTCAAATACACTCCTAAGTTGGATTTTGAATTTTTTAAACACTGATGAATCTCCCTTTGCAGTGGCAGTTAGACAACAGGCCCCCCAGTCCCTACACAAATGTAAGATTGTGTCACTCTACAAATTTTTCAAATACACTCCTAAGTTAGATTTTGAATTTTTTAAACAATGGAACACTGATGAGTCTCCCTTGCGGTGACAGTGAAACAGTGGGTCCCCCAGTCCCTATACAGGTCTAAGAGGGTATCACTCTGCAAATTATTCAAATATACTCCTAAGTTGGATTTTTAATTTTTTAAACACTGGAACACTGATGAGTCTCCCTTGCAGTGGTAGTTAGACAACAGGCCCCCCAGTCCCTACACAGCTCTGAGATGGTATAACTCTGCAAATTATTCAAATATACTCCTAAATTGGATTTTTAATTTTTTAAACACTGGAACACTGATGAGTCTCCCTTGCGGTGACAGTTAGACAGCAGGCCCCCCCCCAGTCCCTACACAGCTCTGAGATGGTATCACTCTGCAAATTATTCAAATACACTCCTAAATTGGATTTTTAATTTTGTAAACAGTGGAACACTGATGAGTTTTCCTTGCGGTGGCAGTGACACAGCGGGCCCCCCAGTCCCTACACAGCTCCGAGATGGTATCACTCTGCAAATTTTTCAAATACATTGCTAAGTTGGATTTTGAATTTCTTTAACAATGATGATTCCCCCTTGCATTGGCAGTGAGCTACTAGGTCTCCCAGTCCCTACAGAAGTGTGAGATTGTATCACTGCAAATTATTCAAACAAACTCCTAAGTTGAATTTTCAGCTTTTACACAGGAACAAAGGTGACTTTCCCTTGCAGTGGCAATAACTGGCACTAATGCTGGCTGCCTGCCCATGCCTATCTGCCTGCCTACACAACAACTGGACAGTCACTCTCTCTATCTCTCTATCTGCTTCTTCTCTCTCCAAGCTCCAACAACACAATGCACACTAACAGGAAATGCAGGAGCTGTCTGGGTGTCTGTGGTGTCATTAGTCCATCCCCCATCATGAAATGAAGAAGCTAATTGGACTAGAGAGGGACAGAAAGTACAAAGAAGCTAACTGGACTAGAGAAGGGGAGAAAATAGCTAGCGCGCAGGGAGAATGTCATCCGAATATCCGAATCTTGTACCGAAATTCTGCCCAGAAATTTTTCGGATTTAGGTTCTTAAAACGAATGGCTCTAAGAATTTCAACATGTCCGAATGGCTCTGAATTAGCCATATTCATCCGAAATCCGAATGTGGACGAACCAAATCGCACACGTCTACTGATCAATATCCTCTCCAAGTTCCTGAATGTAAGTTGAGGCTGAGGCGATACCTGAATGTTGGTTATAGGGTGTAGAGTGTGGAATTGCAGGGGAGATTGTGCGACCGCTTGCTGTTCTCACTTTTTTCATTGATAAGCCGTATAATCACTTCTTGGAACACTTTGTGGCTACATGCAGGGCCATTTTTTGGCGTCCCCATGCACAGGAAGTGCAGGAAGAAGCCAAAATAATCAGTCCCCTAAAATTCACAGGATTGGCCATGCAGGCCCATATTGTCAACTTGTGAATTTTATGAGCTTGGTACACAAAGGATTAATCCTTGCTTTTCTCATTTTTTGAGGAAGACAATAAACCCAACTGAAACCATTTCCAATTATGCCTCAAGTGGGGATAAAATAATTCCCAACTCCAAAAGGCAATCTGTTTCCCCTTGGATCAGCAGTCTAAGTTTAAACCAACTGTCATCATTTTCTGTTTTGCTCATACATAAAAGGTATCGAGTTCTTTGTATTGGCCTTGAAAATATTTGTTAATTGTAATTATATAATTTCCTGGGATGACTCTTCTATTATGTAAACTAACACAATTTGGCTAATATCTCTTTACAACAGAAATCTTCTAATCCCTTTAATAATTTTGTTGTATATCTTTGTAATATTTTCAGTTCAGCTGTATATTTTTAAGAACTGGCGCCCAAAACCATACACCATATTCCAGAAGATGTCTTACGAAAGATTTACAGAAGTAAAATTATATTCCCATCCTATGCAAATATACCCCCTTTTATACATGATAGAATCATATTGGCTCTTGTATTGATGTGAAAGACTCAATATATCCTTAAGCTAGTCACATCAGTGAGATCTTTTAAGATTCAGATTCACATACAAATGTGTACAAGCTGACAGTTTTTTATTGTATAAAACGAGAAAGGTTTACTTAACTTTGGTTAATAGTTTCTGTTTACAGAAGTCAGTGGGATGAACAAAGTAAACCACATGTCCTGTACCGAGGAGATCCCTTTTAACACCGGCTGCCCACCAGATGCTACTGATGATCAATCATTTTTCAAGATACAGGGGGTCTAAACTTTGGGTGCTGTGCCAGTGATATTTATGTCTAGTGGGTGGGATCTCCAGTAACATTAAAGCAGAACTTTCACCTATTAAAGGGTTAGTAATACTCCCTTTTTATTTACCCCCCCCCACACACACACATCTTGTAACCCTTAAAAATCGGAATAAAATGATACCAGCAGCATCTCTCAAACCTTGATAGTTTGAGAGATATCCGCTTTCAAAGTTCCCTCTCCTTCCCTCTTCCCTGACATCAGTTTTCTAGCTGTCAGATTTGGAATCCGGTCCACAGAGCGGCCGCGTCTCTTCAGCAGCGCCGAGATTGCATTATGGAATAAGAAATCATTCACTTAAATGGTCTTCTACGTGTGCTTGCAAACAACCACACGTAGAAGACCATTTCAGTGAAGGATTTCTGTTTCTATAACTCAATCTCGCCACTGCGGCAGAGCCGCCGCTTGCTCATGGACCGGATTCCCCTACTGTCAGCTATAATGCTGACGTCAAGGGAGAGAGAAGGAAAGGGAACTTTGAAAGTGGATATCTCTCAAACCATAAAGGTTTAAGAGATGCCGCTGGTCTCATTTTATTCCGATTTTTAAGGGCTTAGGGGGGGTGGTAATAAAAATGAAGTATTACTAACCCTTTAATAAGTCGCCATGCAATCATTGAGCATATGGTGACTAGCTTGAAAATACATGCCATAACTATCAAAAGTGGCAGATTCTAAAGAAATCTTTACCCTCTGGAGACCGGAAGCCAGGTAACAGTGCAGACATCTTGCCTGCACGCCTTCACTGTCAGTTCCGTCTCCTGTAAAGCATTGCAGTGTGCCACTTGGTAACCAAAGGGACTGATGGCGCAGGCGCACAGACTGCACTAACCTGGCCGTCACTCTCCAAAGAGTAAAGATGTCTTTAGAATCTACCACTTGTGATAGGTAAGACATGTATTTTCAAGCTAATCGCCATTTGCTTAATGATTTCATGGTGACTTATTAATAGGTGAACGTTCCGCTTTAAACTCTATGGCACAGATAAAAATTAAGAAAACACACCTAGCTTAGCTATAAGCATGTAGCATATGCGCACCGCCTATAAGGATAAAATTTAGCATAAGTTCACATATGAATGTCCCGGATATCCCCCTAAGAAACTTATAACAAAATGGGGGATGCATATATTAAGCCATTATAAGAGCATCTAATTTAATAACCTCTTATAAAGAGCTTTGTGTTACAGCTACACAAGCAAGCTTTAGGGGGTGCATGTCTTCTTTTAACTCTGTGGCTGCACTTCTCATACAGTTAACAGAGAAACTATCAGCACAGGCTGCGGGGGAGATGAAATCCCCTCCTCAGCCAATCTGTCAGACAGACACACAGTCATAAAAGCTAAGGCTGGTGATTGCTGATTTGATCACCATGTACATAAATGACACCTGTGGTTTGAGAGATATTGGCAAGTAAACTTTCCCCCTCACTGGCTGTTTCAGCCACGTCTGCCATCTAGCTGACAGACTTGGAATCCAGACCACAGATCAGCCGGCGGCTCTTCAGCAGAGCCAAGATCGCAAGATATGAAAATAACTATTTAATTGGAAGGGTCCACAAAGTGTGCTTGCAAACCAGGCACGCTTTGTAGACTATTCCAATTAAGTAGTTATTTTTATATCTTGCATTCTCGGCTCTGCTAAAGAGCCGCAGCTGGTTTGCACACTGGATTCCAGCTAGAGCACTGACATCACTCAGGGGGAAACTTTACTTGTGAATGACTCTCAAACCATAAAGGTTTGAGAGATAAGACTGTCACCACCCGGTGGGTAATGACCCGAGTGATGCCGACACTGGTACAGAAGCTAGGGTGCGAGGCTAGAGAGCGATGCTAGGGTTCAGTGACGGCGTGCCAGGTACTCCTGTGCTACAGCCAAGGCTGGGTAGAGGTGCTGGTCTCGAAACCAGATCGTTCCACCCCAGTTGAGCCGGGGTGCAACCAGGATAGGAGTACACTGGGAACCGTTCAGAACCAGGTCAGCAGGTCAGGCAGAAAACAGACAGGTGGTTCTTCAGAACCAGGGGCTGGAGAGTTCAGGGTGGTCAGGAGCAAGCCGTAGTCAGAACCAGGAGCTGGAGAGTTCAGGATGGTCAGGAGTAAGCCGTAGTCAGAACCAGGGGCTGGAGAGTTCAGGGTGGTCAGGAGCAAACCGTAGTCAGAACCAGGAGCTGGAGAGTTCAGGATGGTCAGGAGCAAGCCGTAGTCAGAACCAGGGGCTGGAGAGTTCAGGGTGGTCAGGAGCAAGCCTTAGTCAAAACCAGGAGAACAAGCAACAGCAGAATACTAAAGTGAGGCTAACAGAGCTCGTGGAACGAGCACTCTATACTTGGGGTTGCCCGTTCAAATACTAGAAGTAGCCAATAGGGTTGGTAGAAGAGTGGGGCTCGCCAAGGAACCCTATGTGATAGGCGGGGGCTAAACAAATGAGCAGTGGAGCCGGGGGCATGCGCAGACGACAGAAGGAGGAACGCGGCATCCTGCGCATGCGCGATCGGCCAGCCACCGCAACCCGGAAGAGAACACCCCGCCGCGAACGAGAAGCGGTCGGCCGGCAGGGAGGAAGCGGTGACACACGGTGACAAAGACTTATATCATTTTTAATGTTTTTTTCATGGCTACAATATAAAATAAAATTAATTTTAAGTATTACTATCAATATAAGGAGTTAATATAGTGGTTTTTGTTTGTTTTTATTTAGCATATTGTAGCAAATCTATAAAGGCAAAAAATGTTCAATTCTGTTGCAAAAGAGCAACACAATATTTATAAAATGTCCCCTCTAATTAACAGTTGATGAGGCTGAAAAAAAGAAATGCATCCATCAAGTTCAGCTCATGACGTATCAGCCTTGTTGATCCAGAGGAAAGCAAAAACATCCTATTGAAACCATTTCCAGTTAAGCCACAAGACTTCAGAAGACAGCTGGATATTTCACTGGATCAACATCCTATCTGCTTTGAAAGCAACTGTTATAATTCTCAATATTGTTATGAGCTAGAAAGGTATCCATTACTTTTTTGAAAATAACTACATCTGCAAACACAGCATCCTGAGGCAAAGAATTCCATAACTTTACTGCCCTTTTTTTTAGTTCAAATTGGCTTTTCTCTGATCGATGAAGTTTTGTTTTTGCTTAGCTCTTTGAGTAAATAGTTAATTGTAGAATCCTTTGTATTGACCTTGAATATATTTGTAAATAGTAATCCTCCTATCACCCTTTAGATGTTTTTTGCTAGTTTCTCTTCATAATTCATATCCTCTAATCCCTCTATCAGTTTTGTTGCAAGTCTCTGCACTTCTTTAAGCTCAATAATGTCTCTTTTAAGAATTGGTGACCAAATCTATACTCCATATTCCAGATGAGGCCTAATCAAGGACATCTGCTTTCCCCATTTTATACAGGATAATACCATATTCAGGAGTTAAAAGTTGAAGTCCTTTGCTACTAGCCAGAACTGAAAAGTTCTGTGGAAATTTTGAGCCCTGCCATATTGGCTCTTTCAGTGGCTGAGGAACACTGCACACTGCTGTGAAGTCTATTATCTATCAGCACTCCTAAATATTTCTCTAACAAGGATTTCCCTGGGGTAATTTTTCATTTAGCACATATGTAGCATGGTTGTTTCTGCATCCCAGATGTAAAACCTTATATTTATCTATATGAAATCTCATATGCCACATTTCTGCTTATTCACTCAGTTTATCCAAATCGTCTACAAAGAAAAATCATCCTGCTCTGTATGTATTTCCTTACACAGCATAATGTCATCAGCAAAGACCGAGACATTACTTTCAATACCCACTTCTAGATCTTTAATAAATAAGTTAAAATACATTGGGCCTGGCCTAAACCCCGTGGCACCCAACTCACAACTTTAGAACAGCTTGAAAAGATTCTATTTACAACAACTCCCTGCCATCTATCCTATAACCAGTTCTCTATTCATGCACAGATATCACCTCCAAATTGAAGCCATTTCATGTATGCAGCAACCTGTGTTGAGGCACAATATCAAACGGTTTCGCAAAATCCAAGTATGCTACATCTACAGCAATATCCATCTCCAAATTTCTATTTACCCTTTCATAAAATGCAAGTAAATTGATTTGACATGATCTAGTCTTTATAAAACCATGCTGGCTCCTACTAATAATGTTGTTGGTCACCACAGGGTTCTGAATATGTTCGTGTTAGTAACTTTTCTAATATCTTACCCATTAGTGAAGGCAAGCTTACAGTTCTATAATTTCCTAGTTTAGATATATTGCCCTTCTAGAATAGTGATACTACATCTGCTTTCCTCCAATCAGGGTACTATGCCTGATGATAGTGAATCAATAAATATTAAGCATAAGGGTCTTGTTATTAGGGAATTAAGATCTTTAAAGGAGAACTATCACCCCACATACAGTTTCTCCCCAAGAATTACCCATCTGGCAACTAGCTGAACAATAGTACTATTCACCAGAATATTTACCACCTTATAGAGAAATCCCACTGCTGCCAAGACTGACAGCCAGGCAACAGCACTTTAGAAGACCTGTGTCATTAGTTCCTTCTGGTACCTTAACGTACCAAGCAACACCTCCTATAGGAGACCTGGACTGATAGCACAGAAGAGCAGACATCTCTAAGCAAAGATGTCTGCACTGTTGCCTGGCTGTCAGTCTCGGCAGCAGTAGGATTTCTCTATAAGGCAATAATTATTCTGGTGGGTAGTCCTATTGTTCAGCTAGTAGCCAGATGGGTAATTCTTGGGGGGAACTTTATGTGGGGTGATAGTTTCCCTTTAACCTTTTAACGGCCGATGCCAATCTAGGATATCATTGTTGAATTTGACTTAAAGGGATAGAAATACTTAAAAATTACTAATCCCAATATTGTAGTACTAAAAAAAAAAAGAAAAATGAATTGCCCCAGTGACATCTCTCAAGCCTTTATGGTTTGAGAGATATTCACTTGCAAAGTTCCCCCCTCCCTCAACTTTCCCTGAAGTCAGCTTTGTAGCTGACTGCAGAGGAAGCCTGTCCCCATCCGGCGGCTCTGCAGCAGAGCTGAGATTGCAATAATAAAAAAGAAATCATTCACTTAAAAGGTCTTCTACTTGTGCTTGGTTTGCAAGCACACGTAGAAGACCTTTTAAAGGAATAGTAATGTTTCATAATAAAAGCAGCTCTAATTAATCTTCATAGTATTTGGGCCTTGGAGAGTGTTATTTCAATTCTGTCAGAGGTGTAGTTCAAGAGTAATTGAATGATAAAGTATCCTCCTCCCCTCCCTTCTACTGATGTAACACTGCTCAGCTTAGAGCAGCAGGGAGTGTCCAGGTAGATTTCAGAGAGGGACAATCTTCAATTAAGATAAGGGAAAAAGCTGAAAAACCTGTCAAGGGGGCAGGGATTTCATTGTTCTCACAGTAAGAATATTGACCCTTGATGCAAGCTGTCTGGTCTATGGACTGGATTCCACATCTGAGGAGTGGGTGTTTACACTAGGTAAAAGGGGCGGGAGGGGGAAACTTTATCATTCAATTACTCTTGAACTACAACGCTCACAGTGATGAAATAACACTCTCTATGGCTCAAATACTATGAAGATTAATTGGGGCTGCTGTTTTTTGTGAAACATTACTATTACTTTAAGTGAACAATTTCTTTTTTATTAACGTGATCTTGGCTCTGCTGCAGAGCCGTCGGATGGTCATACAATAGGCTTCCCCTGCAGTCAGCTACAACGCTGACTTCAGGGAAAGGAGAGGGAGGGGGGAACTTTGTGAGTGAATAGCTCTCAAACCATAAAGGTTTGAGAGATGTCACTGGGGGCAATTTATTTCTGTTTTTTAGTACTACAATATTGGGATTCGTTATTTTTAAGTATTACTATCCCTTTAAGGACCGATGACTGTCCTGGCATGTTATGGTTTTTTGCTCACATCACTCCTGGGGGAGTGCTGTGAGCACTACCAGAGTGCTGTGAGCACTACCAGAAAGGAACAGTGAGTATCAGACCTCGTTCGGGGAGCCGGCACGCGTGATTAGTTATGTGTGCCAGGTCACTGAATGGGATCATAGTGGTCCTTAAGGGGAATTCGCTCCCCAGGACTACTGTTGTTAAAAGGTTATGTGTCCTTGGACGTATGCCATCAGGTACAGATGCTTCATTCACTATAAATGTTTCCTGTCTCTTTTGGACTTTGTTCTTAGTAATCCATGAACATGATGGAAGAAATTATGTGATTCTCCCTGTTCGCCCATAGCCTGCCATTGTTGCTTCCTTTGTATATACAGCAGTAAATAATATGTTTAAGCTGTCATCTTTTGCCTTATCCCCATTAATTACTCACCTATCTCAGCTTTAAGAGGACCAGTATCAACCTTAAACTTTTTTGCCATTTACATACTTGTAGAATTGTTTAGGAATTGTCTTGCTCTCATTTTCAGTTTTAGCCATTCTAATTGCTTGCTATAATGGTAGTCAATGCATTATGAAATCAATGCATCGGAGATGAAAGAATTGACATATCAATTCTTCAAAATGTGTTGGAAGCAGCTCTAGCATTCATGGGATTAAAGTTCTTATTCAAACCAGTGGAAATCTGTGGAATGTTTATTTATTTACCCTACAGTGTACTTGGTTTACTCCATTATTATTTTAATTTTCTTTTATTCATAAAGTCTATTGCGCCAGTCTATAATTGTACATTGCATATAAATTCCTTGTGTCAGTATGTTAATTGTGTTTATACAGACATCTTCTTAGCTCATTACCATGACTCAGACATAATCAAAACTTTTTGACTAATTGAATTAGTTTTTTATGGAACCGTATGAAAAAATTAAGCATTAAGCAAGTGTCCTGCATTAAAGGGGAGATCTGTTCACCTTATGTACTATCCATTTATAAGGTGACAAGACTTCCCTTTGATGCAAAACACTTATAAAAAAATTGAATTGTGCATGGTGGCACAGGAACCCGTGTAACCATGTAATATGTTTATCATAAGTATCTTGAAATAAAGGGAATTAATTATATAGCTAATACTGATAGGAATATTCACTGCCAGTGGGATTTAAATGTTAAAATACTTTGCATGAGTGTTTAACCTATCATGTATTGTTTATTCAGCCTTCATTCTTATTATGCCTGAAGAAGAGACCTAAAGTCTTGAAAGCTTGCATCCTAGAATTCGGTTAGCCAGTAAAGGTATAATTTTTACTCTACCAATCTAAAATCTGTAGAATGACATTTTTATTAGGCTTGTGCAATTTGGTTCATCAACATTCGTAATTTGACGAAAATGGGGTCATTCAGCATCATTCAAGCCGTCTGACAGGCAAGGTCTGTTGTAAAAAAAAAAAATACGAATCCAAACAGCCCTGGTTCAGAATGTCGTAAAACTTTTTGCAAATTCAACTACCTTCGACTACCCTCACGAGCAATACTTTCCCTCCATACTTTCTCTCCCTCTCTAGTCCATTTAGCTTCTTTGTTTCGTGATGGAGGTTGGACTAATGATATCACAGACAGCCTGCATTTCCTGTTAGTCCGTTGTTGGAGCTCAGAGAGAGAAGAAGGAGATAAAGAGTGTCCAGTTGTTGTGTAGGCAGGCAGGTAGCATTAGGCATAAGAAGGCAGCCAGCATTAGTGCCAGTTATTGCCACTGCAAGGGAGAGTCATTTGTTCCTGTGCAAAATATTAAAAATATTAGGAATTTGTTTTAATAGTTTTCAGAGTGACACAGTGTAACGGTTTGTTCAACACTCAGACACAGTGGTTTAGGATAAAACACAGTTTTATTGAAACAAACACAATGATAATTACCCTTAACGGGCTATAGCGTATTTCAGCAGAATCATACAGGTGCAATACAGGACTTAGATACATATGCCTACACAGGCCCAGTATAAAGGAAGCGAGAGAGTTCATATACTGTCACAGGTCAGGCATGAATGGGTGAATACCCAGAGTAGCAGCACAGCATGAGTTAAAGTCCCAATAGATATAATCAGTCTCTGTTGTGGTGAGTTCTCATTAACGCCCAGTATGATGGAATAACAGCGAATAGGAGACTGTAGTGCTAGAATGGAGACAGAGCACTGGTAATCTGCTGGAGTTGAGCTGAGACTTATACCCACTGCCGTAGCAGTAAATGGAGGCAACAATAATACTCTGCAAGAACTGAACGGAATAGAGCCAATGGCACTCTGCCGGAGTAGTAACAGAGGCAACAGTACTCTGCAAGAGCTGAACGGAATAGAGCCAATGGTGCACAGTCGCAGCAATAACGGAGGCAACAAGGAGTACTGCAAGGGTTAACGGAAGGCTCAACCAATGGCACACTGCCGTAGCAGTAACGGAGGCAACAGTGAAGCTCTGCAAGAGTTAACGGGAGGCCCAGCCAATGGCACACTGCCGTAGCAGTAACGGAGGCAACAGTAAGCTCTGCAAGAGTTAACGGAAGACTCAGCAATAGGTACACTGCCGTAGCAGTAACGGAGGCAACAGTAAGCTCTGCAAGAGTTAACAGAAGACTCAGCAATAGGTACACTGCCGTAGCAGTAACGGAGGCAACAGTAAGCTCTGCAAGAGTTAATGGGATGCTCAGCAATAGGTACACTGGCGTAGCAGTAACGCAGGCAACACAGAACACTCTGCCAGGTAGGCCCAGTCAAAGCGGAAGTCGGCCAAGCGACACAACGAAGCAGGATCAGGAGACCCGGGCCGTATCACGGAGCAGGAACGTCAGACAAGCCGGGTCAGGTCACGGAGCAGGAACGTCAGCCAGGCCGGGTCGAATCACGGAGCAGGAACGTCAGACAAGCCGGGACAGATCACGGAGCAGGAACGTCAGCCAGGCCGGGTCGAATCACGGAGCATGAAACAGAAGTAGAGTAGTCTTATCGGGCCAAGTCGGTACACGGGAACACAGCAACTCAAGTCAGCACTGGTACAGGAACACCACGAAAGGGCACCAGATAGGTGTCAGAACCCAGTATAAAAAGGCCATACTGGACGGGCCAAACATAGCTCAGCCAATAGGAGAGCTATCACGGTACCTGTGATTGCTGCCTTTCCTGTCAGTTATCTGTGAAGGTTCTCCATTGGCTGCCTGTCTTGAGTCTGCCCAGTATTGCCTATATAGACTGGGTTCTGGCACCCTTTGGTTGCCCTTTCGTGGTGTCTCTATGTCTATTGCCACCTGCAGTCTTTCTGAGTTCCCTGGGCCTTGGCTGCATATACTACCTTCCAGATTCTGCCTGCTTACCTGCCTGACAGCCCTCTCTGCTGTAGTGGTTCCTGCCTCCGTTCCTGATCTGGTTTGGGCTGACGTTCCTGCCTCCGTTCCTGATCCAATTTGGGCTGTCATTCCTGCTTCCATTCCTGATCCGGTCGTCTGCCGTTACTGTTCCAGCTTCCTGTACCGGCCTGGCTGTTGTTCCTGCTTCTGGATCGTGTGCAGAGTTTCTCCACCTTCATGTCGCCTGGGCGACATTCTCATCACTGTGTGTTACCTGTTGGTCCAGTACGAGGGTACTGGTTTGCTCCCAAACAGCTCCGGTTGTGAGACTTGTGCCCAGTACGCGGGTACTGGTTTGCTCCATGCACACCGGGTGCCTGCTGTCTCAGATGTAGCACCGGTAAGGCCTCCGTGCATCCAGTCAGCTGTATTGGTTTCCTCATACGGCCTACCGGTTGGTTGCTGCCTCTTGTTTCGCACCATTGCTTTGTAGTCCAGTACGTGGGTACTGGTTCACTCCATATATCACCGGTTGCTTGCTGCTTCCCATATAGCACCGGTAGTGTCAATGTATACTCCAGTACGCGGGTACTGGTTCGCTCCATATATAACCGGTTGCTTGCTGCTCCCCATACAGTACCGGTAGTGTCTATGTATACTCCAGTACGTGGGTACTGGTTCGCTCCATATATCACCGGTTGCTTGCTGCTGCCCATTCAGCACCGGTAGTGTCTATGTATACTCCAGTACGTGGGTATTGGTTTGCTCCATATATCACCGGTGGCTTGCTGCTTTCCATTCAGCCCCGGTAGTGTCAGTGTGTAGTCCAGTACGCGGGTACTGGTTCGCTTCATATATCACCGGTTGCTTGCTGCTTCCTATACAGCACCGGTAGTATCTATGTGTAGTCCAGTACGCGGGTACTGGTTTGCTCCATATATCACCGGTTGCTTGCTGTTTCCCATACAGCACCGGTAGTGTTTATCTGTAGTCCAGTGCGCTGGTACTGGTTGGCTCTTATATTCACTGGCTGCTCGCTGACACCATATAGCACCGGTAGGCCTCTGTGTATTCCAGAAGGTGCGACTGGTTTGCTCCACCACTATCCCGGTCGTTGAGGCCACTTACGCTACTACACTAGTACTTGCTGCCTCTGGGCTTAAGGCTGCCTTGCCCGGTATATTGGCAGGGCCGGTAGAGCCTTCTCTCTGTTGTGCCAGTCTCAAGGCTGCTTTGCCCGGTATATTGCCAGGGCCGGTAGAGCCTTCTCCCTCGTTGTGCCAGTCTCAAGGCTGCCTTGCCCGGTATATTGGCAGGGCCGGTAGAGCCTTCTCTCTCGTTGTGCCAGTCTCAAGGCTGCCTTGCCCGGTATATTGACAGGGCCGGCAGAGCCTTCTCTCTCGTTGTACCAGCCTCCAGGCTGCCTTGCCCAGTATATTGGTAAGGCCGGTAGAGCCTATTTCCTTATTGTGCCAGTCCTAGGCTGCCTTACCCGGTATTGACAAGGTCAGTAGAGCCTCTCTATTATTCACTTTGCCTGTGTTCACCTTTGCATTGTACTTGTGGAGATATATGTGTAATGTCAAACCCGTGTGGGTTCTCTTTAAACTTTCAATAAAGTTGTGTTTTTATCTTAACTCTGTGTCTGAGTCAAAACAATCCGTGACAAGCGCATCACACAGAGACTGACAGAAAGCACAGGCACCGTGATACACAGCCAATCTCACAGTGGTGTTGGCAGGCAGGCAAGCCTAGTACCTTATTGCCACCACAAGGGAGAGTCACCTTTGTTCCTGTGTTAAATATTAAAAATAATATTAGGAATTTGTTTAAATAATTTGCAGAGTGACACAGCCAATCTCACAGTTTTGTAGGCAGGCCTAGTTCCATATTGCCACCGCAAGGGAGAGTCACCTTTGTTCCTGTGTTAAATATTAAAAATAATATTATGAATGTGTTTGAATAATTTCCAGAGTGACACAGCCAATCTCACAGTTGTGTAGGCAGGCCTAGTACCTTATTGCCACCGCAAGGGAGAGTCTCCTTTGTTTCTGTGTTAAATGATAAAAATAAAATTAGGAATTTGTTTGAATAATTTTCAAAGTGACACATCCAATCTCACAGTTGTGTAGGCAGGCCTAGTACCTTATTGCCACTGCAAGGGAGAGTCACCTCTGTTTCTGTGTTCAATATTAAAAATAATATTAGGAATTTGTTTGAATAATTTTCAGACTGACACAACCAATCTCACAGTTGTGTAGGGAGGCCTAGTACCTTATTGCCACCTCAAGGGAGTGTAACCTTTCTTTCTGTGTTAAATATTAAAAATAATATTAGGAATTTGTTTGAATAGTTTTCAGAGTGAGACAGCCAGTCTCACAGTTTTTGTGTGGCCAGGTTTTAAAATGTTAAAACTATTATAGTTCACTACCTACATATCTGTCATGGATTTGAGTCCTAGTAAACAACCTGATGTTCCTCGACCTAGTACCAGTTGCAGTGACGCAGCAACTACCAACACCACCACAGTGCAGTTGCTTTCAAGCAGAGCTAGCAGCAGCAGGCGGGTAATGAAGAGGACTGTCAGTAGT
Organism: Rhinophrynus dorsalis; assembly: GCA_037306005.1. Lineage (NCBI taxonomy): Eukaryota > Metazoa > Chordata > Amphibia > Anura > Rhinophrynidae > Rhinophrynus > Rhinophrynus dorsalis. The sequence continues at coordinate 222,126,732 of CM074722.1, forward strand.
ACTAGTAGTCAATGTCAGAGTCAGACTCAGCAGCAGCACTCCAAACCAAAAAAGAAAAACAAGAAGGGTAGTTCTACCTCTACTAGCAGGGTAGAGAGGTCCAGGTCCTCCTCTGAGACCACGAAGTAGCCATCACCTGTTTCTCATCAGCTGTTTCGTGATGATCCCCCAAGAACCACTTGCACAATGACTAGTGTCACTGCCAGTTTAGTAACCACCTCCTCTACAGCCAGTTCTATAAACCTGGGGTAGTGTAACACTACTGGTCAGACACTGCGGGCAGTATCAAAGCAAGATTTTTATAGTGAACGTCTGTGTAAGCAGCCCAAACGGAAATTATTGCAGTATTTGGAGAAAATTTCTCCTGCCACCACTGTTACTGCCACTGAGAGAAAAGGTTATTGAGTGAGACAGTTTACCATTTCCCGGTAGCCACCAGGCAGAAGAGGGAACTGAGCAGGTCTCCCCAAAATCTGCTGCTGATGATGACTTTTTTTCTGGGCCAAACCTACAAGAGGTAGAAGAACAATATATGGGAGAGGGATCAAGGCCTCCTGAGGTTGATTTTTCCACTGACCTTGATTATTCCTCTGAGCTTAATATATCTCCTGCTTCCCATAGCACTGCTCCTGTTTCTCCAGTTACACTTGTGTCTTCTATTGACAACTCAACACCTGCCTCTCCAGTTCCAGTTGAGTCTCCTAGCCAGGTTGTAGCTGCTAGTGTCTCCGCCACCATTGTTACTCAGCTATCCTCCTCCAATCCCAGTCCCAGCATCCCTGCTGCTATCTTTAGGTCTACTAGTACCCCTGTAATGGTACATAGAAAGAAATTGCAAAGTGAGGTTGCTGCAGCATGTGAAGGTGAAGAAAGTGTCACCTCAGTTTCTTCTTCTCCACCACCTTCCAGAGTCATCCGTCGCTCCAAATCGCGGGACCATTTTGTGGCACTTGGCGATGGCCGGCTAGCGAAATGTAAGTTGTTTGGCAGCTGTGGGTGGGTGTTGGGTCATCTAACCACCTCCAGGATGAACCAACACCTGAACAACTACCACAAGTCAGTGTTGATAAGTGCAGATAGTGGCACTACTAGTACTGCATATACCAGTGTCACACTTACCACCAGTAGGCAGCAGGAGAAATGGCAGAGGGGTCATGCCACATCTGGTCCTAGTAAGAGCAGTAGACAGTCACAGCCCAAAATCAATACAGGCCACACTGGAAGATGTTGGTGGGTTTCATTCCAATGGGATGTTGTAACGCTTTTTAGGACACTCAGACCAGTTGGTAAAATCAAACACAGTTTTATTAAATAGAAATAATGCAAACAATCGCCCTCTGCAGGCAACAGAAATAATAGCACTGTATAGACAGATATACCCCAAAGGCCCAATATACAGAATCAGGGTAACACACACTATCTCAGAACAGATAATGGCAATATAGACACAAATGGGTTAAATGCAAAAATCAGTCCATCTCAGCTGTGGGGTTTGGCATGCCCAAGGTGGTGATAGGAGGTGCTGAGTAGATGTAGACAACACAGAGTTCTTAAGGTAATAATGCTGTTAGGCAATCTGTGACCAGTGGTAGATTCAGCAGAACAGTGACCCAAAATAGCCCCCGCGGGCGTACCCAATGAGACAACTGATTCTGCAAGTGTGAGAGTCGGTAGCCCCCACGGGCGTAATCTCAATATAGCCTGAAACACAAGAGCTGGCCAATAGCCCCCACGGGCATATAACCGGAGACCAACAGCTAGCGGTAGTTGAGCCAATAGCCCCCACGGGCGTATACCAACGGGAACCTGCCAGAGCTTTGAGCCTACCCTTTGCCGCAACACTGAGTCAAAAGCCACAACGGAGTCCACCGGTAAACCAACGTAAGACCAACAGCCAATGGCGCCCTACCGGACCAAATTAACGTGACTACTCTGCAGTTGTATCGTATGAGTCGCTGTCCACACAAGCGGCCAACACAGCAGACGTAGCACAACGGGTTAAGGCTCTATACCGGGGAATGAAGGCTCTGCAGGAGCGAGGCAGCACTGCAAGGGTTAAAATGCACGTTTAACAACAGAAGGCTCAGTATGGTGTAGTAGCTCTGCAAGCGTACGGAGGCTCAGTGAAGGAAGCACAGCTCTGCAAATCAGCACGGAACTCTGCACTGGACTGAGGCAACACAAGGGTGAAGTGGTCACACAGCAGCTGGGCAAACAGCGACAGCAGAAGTAAGAATGTTGCGGCGGCGACAACAGGTACAAGCAGGTCGCTGGAGCAGGCCGGTAGTTGATCACGGAGCAAGAAGTCAGCCAGGCCGGGTTGTAACACGTAGGAGGTTCTCAGACAAGCCGGGTCAAACATGAGCAGGAACGTCAGCCAAGCCGGGTCAGGTAATGGAGGTGGTTCGCAGACAAGCTGGGTCAATCACGATCAGGAACACTGGAGCGTAGTCAGGACAGGCCAAATCGGTACACAGGAATCCGGAACACAGGAACACAGCAACAGCAAAACTGGCTCAGAAACACCATGAAAGGGCATCTGACAGGTGTCATGGCCAGGCATAAAAAGGTCACCAGGGGCGGGCCAAACCAACTCAGCGAATCAGAGTGTACCACAAACGAGAGTGACAGGAGGATCACAGGCACTGTGATAGATGTGCAGACAGCAGTCCATGAAATTGACACTCCTTATTGCACAGCTCATAGCCGTTGGGGGTGCTACTTTTAATTTGGGGAACAGGGAGCCCATCCTGCAACTCATGGAGATTGTCGCACCCCAATATAAAATTCCATCTTGCACTACATTTAGTAGAACTATAGCGCCCTCACTCTACCGGTCATGCATTGGGCTTTTGAAGGACATGCTAGGAAAGGCTGGTGGCCAGTCAGTGCACTTTACCATTGACTTATGGAGTGCTCCGAGTGACCAGCATGGCTTCCTATCATTGACGGCACATTGGTGGCAGCCCAATGTGTTGCAAGACACATTGATAACAACAAGTTCAGGTGCAGTAGCCCAGGATGCAGGGCACAGTTCCTTCCTCCTCCATGCTGAGGTAATGGATCAGCATCACACCTCAGATAACATTCGCAAAGCACTGCAGAACATGGTGGCACAGTGGCTAGGGGAGCAGGCAGGGACACAGTCACAAATGAGGTTTGTGGTTACTGATGGTGCAGCTAACATGATAGAGGTTCTCCGGGATGGCAGATTTGTGGGTGTGCGCTGCTCAGAGCATGTCCTGCATCTGGTAATTAAGTCTGCTCTCGAGAATGGCAATAACACTGAAAGGTTGTCAGCACTTCTGGAGTTGTGCTGACAAATTGCTGGCCACTTCCATTGGAGCGTCAAAGACAGCCAGCTCCTCAGGGAGGAACAGAAAAAGGCAAACCTCCCAGAGCACTGCCTAAAACAAGATATTGGGACCAGGTGGAACTCCACCTTAGATACGCTAGAGCAAATCCTGGAGCAGAAAAAGGCAATTCACGCAACGTCATGTCACCATTTCATTGGCAGTAACAGGACACTGGGCAGGGCTGACTGGACCCTGATGGAACAGGTAGTGACAGTCCTCACGCCTTTCTGTGCTTTGCCGGAGATTTTAAGCAAAGAGAACACTAGCCTGGCCGAAGTCATTCCCCTCATCCCACTCCTCTCCTTAAAATGAGATGATTTCCATGCCCAAAAGGAACACTTGCCTGGTGCTAAGGGTAATATACTTCCCAATGTTGCTGCCCTTCCAACGAGGCTGAAGAAGGAACTGACTTGGCGCATGGAAGAGAGCATGAACAATTGTCCTGAATTAATGCTTGCCACAATTTGCGATCCTCGAATCAAAGGCAAGATGGCATTTAGTTCCAATTCCCTCACTGCCTGGAGGGAACAATTGATAGCGAGAGTGCGTGAGAGGCAAAGAAGAAACAGGATGCAGTTACAGGAGGTTGAAGAAGATTCCACAGATGAGCTGGAGGAGTGTGGTGGTCTTCTGGGACCTTTCAGTAGCAGTGCCCATCTTGTTCCACTGGAGCAGCTGCTGCTTTTTATGCTGAGGCAATGGACAGATTATGCTTTGGACAAAACAAACAGCTCCCTATAAATAGAAAAAGTGCTGAGTTTGAGGTTAAGGCTTACCTTTCGGAACCTTCTGTGCCCCCAAGTACAGATCCCTTGACTTTCTGAGATAACAAGATGGAGGTGTGGCCTACTTTGTCCCTGGTAGCCCAGGAGTTGCTTTCTTTCCCCCCAACCACTGTCCAGAGTGAGAGGGTATTTTCCGTAACAAGAAATATACTTAGCCCCAGGGCTCTCAATTGGCCCCCAGCTCATGGAGCAAATTACATTTTTAAAAGTCAGCCTGCCAAAGCGGAGTTACCCTGCTCTCAGGTTTGATGCAGATTAGAAAAAAAAGTATCATAGTATCATAATACGCTGAGCGCTCGAGTTTACCCAGCTCTAGAACTGTGGTAGGTTAGGCAGAGGACACTGCCCTGACTTGGTGGGACACAGGGGGGAATTTAAAGTCTACATTGTTGTCCCACTATACAGGTTGTTCAGTCTTGTTTTTCATCTCTTTTAAAAAAAAGTCTGTAGTATCTATCTACTGAGTCCTGGCTGCTCCAGTGTTCTGCAGTTCTGGCTACATCTCCAGTGTTGCTGTAATCCTGAGTCCGCCTTGCACCAGTCATCCTCAGTTGCTGTATCTCTACTGAGTCCTGCGTGCTCCAGTGTTCTGCAGTTCTGGCTAAATCTCCAGTGTTGCTGTCATCCTGAGTTCGTCTCTCACCAGTCATCCTCAGTTGCTGTATCTTTACTGAGTCCTGGCTGCTCTAGTGTTCTGCAGTTCAAACTACAGCTACAGTTTTGCTGTCATCCTGAGTCCACCTCGTACCAGTCATCCTCAGTTTTGTAGTCTTTTCTAACAAAAGTCTGTGATATAGTAGACCCTGGAAATGGTTCCATTTATTTTTATTTATTTAATTTAAATTTTTTATTGTATTTTTTTAAAGTATGTCAAATTCAGCTAATAAATCGGACTGTTGCAGAATTTTGTCCGAACAGGTCTGGTCCAACATTCGGATCCTAAGAATGAAAAAAAAAAAAGTCAGAATTTGAATTTTACCGAAAATTTTTGTCTAATTTTTATAATAAGAGTCCTGGGAGGGACTCCAAATTTGGAGATCTTTGTGCCTAATCTGAATAGACTAACATATGAACTGGAGAAGTCATCTTCACTTCTTTATCACATCTTAGTGCATTCCCTTTCCCCCAGAACTCTTATTATAATGTCATTCTTTAGTGCATAACCCCCATAATATCACCGGAGATGTCATCCCTGCTTTATCACCTGTTTATCACGTCTTACTGCATAACCCCTCTTAAGTGGGAGAGATCTTAATGCATAGAATAACATAGATATTGGAGAAGTTATATCACTGGAGAAGTTATCTCCATTTTATCACCTCTTTATCATACCCCCTGTCAATCTAGATAAGGGGGTTAAAAGCAGCAATTATTTTTTTTTGGAAGGGGGTTTCTGTGATTTTTTTCCTGTGAGCTGAACTAAGTTGTCTGTAGGTAAAGAATGGTGCCGTGTTAGCCATAGAAAATGCAGGAGATTAATAGAGTAAAAATTATGCCTTTATTGACTACCTGAGCTTTCAAGACAACTTGATCTCATCTTCAGGCTTTGTATGTTTTGTTTTTTGTAAGGAATTTGGGAATCAGATTAGATAAGATTACAGATTTGTGTACAAGAAAATATCTACTGATGTAAGAAATAGCTGTCCGTACAATTTTTTGTGTGAAATGTAATCTAGGTCATGACAGCACCATGAAAAGTGCTACAACCATTCTTTGCCAAAATGCAGTCTTGGGACTGTTGAATTGTGAAGCTGTAGATAACTTAGGAGACTAGCAGAGTAAAAACGATACCTTTATTGGCTAACTGAGCGGCTCTAGGATACAAGCTTTCAAGACAACTAGGTCTCTTCTTCAAGCATAATAAGAATGAAGGCTGGATCCAGAATACATGGCTTTAAAACTCAAACACATTACTTTAACATTTAAATTCTACAGGCAGAAGCATTCTTATTAGTATGGACCATAAATCTTCTCTAGGCCCTAGTAAAGTCTCTCTCTGTGTGTGTGTGTGTGTGTGTGTGTGTGTGTGTGTGTGTGTGTGTGTGTGTGTGTGTGTGTGTGTGTGTGAAATGTCCCCAAACAAGACTATATATATGGGTGATACAGGACAGACCCTGAAGAAAAGGATGAATTCTCATAGGTTCAATGTGTACAGCATAGGAAACACCCAATGGGTAAACATTTTAGCAAAACTGATCATAGCATCAAAGATCTCCAAGTGACTAAACTGACAAGAAATTTTAACAAACAGAGAAACAAAAAGACCTGGAAGTATAGATTGATAACCAAGTTAAACACTCTGAACTGTAGCTTGAACTGTGACAAGAAATTTATGTCACATTATCCCACAAAATAAACATATTTTTGTCCTTTTGGGTTGTGCACCCTCTGGCCCTTGGAGGATTAACCCATACATTCCATAGACTTAGCCATCTCTGGCTAAATACTGGAATTCACTGGAGCATGAGAAAGGTAATTAATCTTGTTTGCATTTTCTAGTCCACTTCAAAGAGACTTTACTAGAGCCTAGAGAAGATTAATGGTTCATACTGATAAGAAAATTACTGCCAATAGAATTTAGATGTTTAAATAATATGCATGAGTTTTAAAGCCATGTATGGAGAAAAAGAGACCTAGTTGTCTTGAAAGTTTGCATCCTAGAGCCACTCAGTTAGCCAGTAAAGGTATCATTTGTAAGCTACTAGTCTCCTAAATTATTTATAGCTCCATGATTTAACAGTCCCGACTCCCAAGTCTTCATTTTGGCAAAGAATAGTTGTAGCACTTTTCATGGTGCTGTCATGACCTAGATTCCATTTCACAATAAACTTTTACGAACAGCTATTTGCTACATCAGTAGATATTTTCTTGTAGACAAATCTGTAATCCTGTCTAATCTGTGGGCTGGAATCTGATTCCCAAATTCCTTTTAAAAAAAAACAAAACATACAAACAAACATAAAAAGCCCCTCTGCTTAAATATTCTTTTGAAGCATAGAGACACATTCCAAAATAATTGCAAGACAATAAGCCTATTGGTCCACTACGTGATCTTTAGTGTCACCAAGCACCCTTCCCACACCCACACCTAACCTGTTGGTCGGTTGCAGAGATTTCTCTGCAACCACAAGGCAAGAGTTAACACAGATGCTTAAAAAACCCTATACTCTAGCCACGCACCTCTATCCTATTGTAATATGTAAATAACCAGTCTGCTGTTGGTGTAGCTAGAATTACCTTCACTGCCACCAGAAGGATTAAACAGAAAATGAAATACATAGACAAAGGTCATAATGACCCTGATAAAAATAGAGGAATAACATTAAGCCCCTATTTCTCTGTCCTGATGAGGTCAACATGGAGAGTGTGATAAAAAAATAATATAGTGTCCGTTCATTCCATAATATTAAATAAAAAAAAAAATAATATGTGATCCAGAGCTTGAACAGAAATGTAAATGTGCCCAAGGAAGGGGTTCTATGATCCTTTCCTCTTGTATCCCAAGAAGAGGGGTAGTCTAATAATAATATAATATGTGTGTGCAATCATCTGAATTTTGAGATCCTGCAGTGTAAAGTATGCTCCGTTCCTCATGTTCTTGAAGTTAATGTTATATAAATATAAAAAAAAAAAAATATATATATATATATATATATATATATATATATATATATATATATATCTTATATAATAATTTGCTAGGATGTTTGTCACGATGCAGTCATGCTCAGAAGAGACTCTCCGAGTTCAGGCAGTCTCTACTGCGCATGATTGCATTGTTTGAGTGAGGTGATGCAAGACTGCATCGCGTGGAGCAGTGAGGTAGCAGCTGCTTAACCCTTTGAGTGCCAGAGAGGTACGCAACGCATTGCAAAGCAATGAGTTGCATACTCCTCTGGCACTCAAAGGGTTAACATTACCCAGACCTTGGCCCGTGTACACGGGCTTTTAAACTAGTATATATATATATATATATATATATATATATATATATATATATACATTGAATTCAAAGCTGTGCTGTTTGCTGGGGTTAACACAGCGGGACTGCTGATAAGACAGGGACCAAGAGAAAATCCACACTCTTCTTGCAAAGGGTCGTAAATATCCTGTGCAAGGCAGAGTGTGTGGGGGGGGGGAGAAGAGAAAGAAAAGAAAAATACAGGAGATGGTATGGGAGGGGAGAGAGTTAAAAAAAAAGATTGCACATATTAAGAATGCTACAATGCCAACAATCCAGTATGGGCATGCAGGCCTATATACAACTTGTGCCCATATGGTAGATATATACATATACATACATATATATATATATATATATATATATATATATACTAGCAATGTGGGACGGCGTTGCCCGTCATGTTATGACCTTGGGCGCACGTGTTTGAAATGCAGACACACTGATAAACACAGACATATGCAGCATACAGGCAGACACATACCATACATCCCAAGTGTCCCTCTTTAGGAGGGACAGTCCCTCTTTGAGGGCCAAATCCCTCTGTCCCTCTTTCCCACCCTGTTGTCCCTCTTTTTAGGAGGTCAGACTGTGTGCAGGGCCGGCTCCACCTATAGGCGAGGTAGGCGCCGGCCTAGGGCGCACACGTACTGGGGGCGGGGGCATGCAGCGGAGAAGAGGTGCGCCCACACACACCACGCCAGGAACCACAACACAATCAGGTCTGCGTTGCTACAGCGCTCCCTCATCTGGTCGGATCTTTAGTAATGCAGAGCGCGCTGGGAGTCATGATCTCCCGCCTCGCTCTGCATTACTGAAGAGAAGACTGCGCGGGAGATACAGGTATGTGATGGGGGGCAAGTTGGAGCTGAGGGGGCATAGTGGAGCTGAGGGGGCAAGTTGGAGCAGATGTGGGGCAAAGTGGAGATGATGGGGGCAAGTTGGAGCTGTTAGGGGAAAGCTGGAGCTGAGGGGGCATAGTGGAGCTGGTGGGGGCAAGTTGGAGATGATGGGGGCAAGTTGGAGCTGATGAGGGTCAAAGTGGAGCTGATGAGGGTCAAAGTGGAGCTGATGAGGGTCAAAGTGGAGCTGAGGGGGGGCAAGTTGGAGCTGAGGGGGGGCAAGTGGAGCTGAGGGGGGGCAAAGTGGAGCTGGTGGGGCAAGTTGGAGCGGATGGGGGCAAGTTGGAGCTGCTGGGGGCATAGTGGAGCTGCTGGGGGCAAGTTGGAGCGGATGGGGGGCAAAGTGGAGCTGATGGGGGTAAGTTGGAGAGGATGGGGGGCAAAGTGGAGCTGATGGGGGTAAGTTGGAGCTGAGGGGGCAAAGTGGAGCTGGTGGGGGCACGTTGGAGCTGATGGGGGCAAGTTGGAGTTGATAGGGGCAAAGTGGAACTGGTGGGCCAAAGTGAAGCTGATAAGGGGCAAGTTGGAGCTGGTGGGGGGCATCTCTTACAGGCATCTCCAGAACAGGGGCAGAGTGGCTCAGGGGGCAGAGAAAGGACAATCATGAAAAGAGGTTGGGTATAAGTAGGCAGGGTATAAAGGGGTGGGACACAAGGGGCGGAGCGAAATGGGTGGCAAAATTAGGTTTTGCCTAGGGTGGCAAAAATCCTTGCACCAGCCCTGACTGTGTGGTGTGTATTACTTTGATCTACAGCAATAAAGCAATAAACTTCAGTATATGTGTTTATACATTAGTCTGTGCAAATTAAATACTTTGGTCTTGAACTAAATCATTTATTCAGTTACATAAATAGCCAGTAATAGGTCATGAAATAACCTAAAAATTCTTACTAATGCCCCGCCCACCAACCACACCCCCAATAATATCACCTAAAACTAACGTGTCCCTCTTTGGCCCTGTGAAATGTTGGGAGGTATGCACATACACACAGTGAGCGGCAGAGACATGCAAAACACATGTACACACAGACACACTGGAGATGCACACATGGACACACATATGTAACAGAGATGTACACACACAGACACGCAACATATATGAGCAGAAACACATGTGCTCATGAGTTGTGTACCCCTCTGGCACTGAAATGGTTAATGTATAGAGAGGCATGTCAGAGTTAAATAGCAGTGGGAAGTGTGTTCATACCTGGGAACACTGACTTGTGAAGTCCCTAGAGGGGACTGATGTGGTGCTGATGTGGAGAGACAAATGGGGCAATCTGGGTTAAAAGTGGGTGGGGCTTAATCGCGAATAGGGGGCGGGGCTTAACATAAATATGGAAAAGTGTTAGTAATAGGCTGGGGAAGGAGGAGAAGTGGGAGGGGAATGCAAGTTTACAGTGTGAGGGGTTTGAACACACTCCATGAGGGGTAAAACTAGATACAGAACCCTGTGGCAGTCAGTGGGTTAAGTGTGAATCTGATGGCTGTCTGTCCTGTGTCTTGCATGGCAAATGGTGACAGTGAAGAAGTAATTCAGCAATGAGGGCCTACCTTAACCCTTTGAGTGCCATTTTGTTCCCCTGGTGATGCAGCACAGTTCAGTGGCTTTACTACAGGTCCTGCTGAGGCCACTGGGAGTCAAGGTGAGTGACTGTGTGTCAGCCATCTTTCTTTCTGGCTTTGTGTGTGTGTATGGGTGTTTGGTGCTGTGTGAGTGGGGCATGAGTGTGTAATACCTGTGAACTTTGACTTGTGGAGTCCCTCATGTGGTGCTGATGTGGAGAGAGCAATGGGGCAAGCTGGGTTAAAAGGGGGCGGGGCTTAATCGCGAGTAGGGGGTGGGGCTTAACATAAATATGGAAAAGTGTTAGTAATAGGCTGGGGAAGGAGGAGAAGTGGGAGAGAAATGCAAGTTTACAGTGTGAGGGGTTTGAACACACTCCCTGAGGGGTAAAACTTGATACACAACCCTGTGGCAGTCAGTGGGTTAAGTGTGAATCTGATGGCTGTCTGTCCTGTGTCTTGCATGGCAAATGATGACAGTGAAGAAATAATTGAGCAATGAGGGCCTACCTTAACCCTTTGAGTGCCATTTTGTTCCTCTGGTGCTGCAGTACAGGTCCTGCTGAGGCCTCTGGGAGTCAGGGTGAGTGAGTGTGTGTGTGTGTGTGTCAGCCATATGTATTTCTGGCTTTGTGTGTGCATGTGGTGCTGTGTGTGTGTGAGTGGGGGCATGTCTGTTTGGTGCTGTGTAAGTGGGGCATGTGTGTGTGTGTGTGGTGCTGTGTGAGTGGGGCATGTGTTTGTGTGGTGCTGTGTGAGTGGGGCATGTGTGTGTGAGTGGAGCATGTGTGAGTGGGGCATGTGTGTTTGTCTGTGGTGTAGGAGCAAGTGGCGGCCATATTGTTTTTTTCTGACTTTGATAGTGGTGGGCGGGCTGCATAGTGGGGGCGGGCCAACTCCCTGCATGATTGAATCACCCAATAGGAGTAGTAACTCCTGCTTTATGCCTCCCCTGGGTGTGTTTTGGCAGGCACAAAGTCTTCTTTTATATATATAGATATACATACATATGCACATACACACACATACACATACATACATACACCCACATACATAAACACATATATATATATATATATATACACACACATGCATACATACATATACATACACACATACACATATATGCATATACACACATGTGTACATGCACACACATACATACACATATACACACATGTGTACATGTACACACATACATACACATATACACACACATACATACACACATACATACATGCACACACACATATACATGCATATACACATATACACACATACCCATACAATATATCTATATACACACACACACACACAAAAATATACATGTATATAGCATATACACATGTACATATAAACACATACATATGGACACATATATATACATAAATGCATATACCTAAATACGTACACACAATATGTAGGAGTGCATACTAAAACATATACACAAGTACCCATATATTTGTACTAGTACATATACATATACATATAAACACATACATACATGCATGCATACCTACATGTACATATATGAATATAAACCCATATATTTAAACATATAATACATATTTACATACATACAATCTTGTCATCACTACCAATGCCACTAAATTAAACAGACAAAACAAAAAGGGTTCCCCAGTCCTTCATGGTCCTGGAAAAAAATACACTGATACTCTTATTGGATTATATATAACTTATTCTGCGTATAAAAAGTTCCCATGCACTAACTAACTGGGAGGAGGGGTTACACAGGACATTCTGTGTGCTCCAGAGTAATCTCCTCCTCTCTTCCCTCCATCTACAACCAGCCTTATCCCAAATATTACCCTCACCGTTAACAACACTTCCATCACACCAACCCATACAGCACTCTGCCTGGGGGTCACATTTGACTCTGCCCTATCCTTCATTCCTCACATCCAGTCAATCTCCAGCTCATGCCGCCTCCACCTCCGCAACATCTCTAGAATCCGACCCTTTCTCACAGAAGACACTACCAAAATTCTAATCCAAACACTCATCATGTCCCGTCTTGACTACTGTAACTCTTTACTAATTGGCCTGCCTCTCACCCGACTAACCCCGCTACAGTCCATAATGAACTCTGCTGCAAGACTAATCTACCTCACTCATCGCTTCTCTAACACCACACCCCTCTGTCAGTCCCTACACTGGCTCCCGTTAGCATACAGAGTAAAATTCAAAACTCTGGTGCTAACTTATAGAGCCCTCACTAACACTGCACCCCCCTATATTTCATCTCTCATTTCCAAATATACTCCCACCCGCCATCTTCGCTCTGCACATGACCTTCTGCTCTCCACAGCTCTTATCACATCCTCCCACTCCCGCCTACAGGACTTCTCCCGTGCTGCACCTGAGCTGTGGAATTCCCTCCCCCGCCCCATCAGACTCTCCCCCAGCCTTCAAATCTTCAGACGCTCCCTGAAGACTCACCTCTTCAGGGAGGCCTATCAACTGCCTCCATAAACATCATCACCAAGATTCACCCCTTGCACGGACTACTGCACTCAACGGCACTTCTCACTCCCACCCACTGACTGGCAGTTCATGTGGCAGGAGGCACTTAAACGCAATAGCACTTACTCCTTCTGTATCAAACCTACCTTCCTCTAAACTGTAAGCTCTCACGAGCAGGGCCCTCTGATCCTCCTGTTCTCCACATCTGATTGTACTATTTAATACCTCTGTATGTCTATTCCCAATTGTACAGCGCTGCGGAATTAGTTGGCGCTATATAAATAAAGAATAATAATAATAATCAGCCAATCAGTGTTTAGGAGGAAGGGGTCATGATAACAAATCATATCAGTCATTCCTGCCAGCCATTCAACTGCTTAGTGGAAGGGATAATACATGTACAATACATGACCCCTTCCTCCAAGCCCTTAATTGGCTGGGAGGAATGGGTAACTTTCATGACTCCTTCTTCCTAGATACTGATTGGCTGAGAGTAAAGGGTCACTCTGAGGCATGAACAATGCCCTGCATAACCCCTCCTCCCAGCCAATCAGAAAGTATAAACTTTTTTGTTTTTATATCTAAGCCATTCCTAAACTGGAGAACCGTTTTTTGCTTTTGCTTTTAATTTAGCCATGTGGGTGGCAACAACAGGATGTTTTAGGTTTATTCTTATTTATTTTATTTTACTTCAAGAATGTGAGAACAAGGGCATAATTGACACAGCAGGTGAGTATATACATTTGTATACACACACAAACATATTAGTAGAGTAGACCCCTTCCTTGGGGATATTTAAAGGAACACTAACACCTAAATGTTCTGGGGTTATACACAATTAAATACTCTGCACGTCAGGCTAACATCTGTAAGTTTTCTCTATTTGTATTCCGAGGCCTAAAATCTACTTTTAAATATGCTATTTGCGAGCTCTTATTTCTGCTTCCTCCGGGGCTCCCATTACCATAGTTACTTTTATATGTGCCTTAGAAGTTACAATGCTTTATTGTCTGCAGATAAGCTAGATAATATACCAGCCTTTTTGACTCAAAGAGCAGTGGCTACTAATCTCAATAAATTAACATTAGATCTGTAAAAAGCACAATTAACTAAATTGTGTCTATATAGGATAATCTGCACACTAATTTAAATTGCAAGTTTAGGAACAGATTTTAGGGATCTAAGAAAAAACTACATTTTATAGATGTTAAGTATAAGATACTTAAATTATATAACCCAATTTTATTTTAGGTGTTTGTGTCCCTTTAAATTAATATATCGGCTCCAGGTCCCATATTAATTTATTTTAAACCTCCTATCCCATAAAGAAGGGTAGAAGGATGAATCCCGGACCCTTTAAGATTACTATGGGGGCTCTGAGTCCTTGCCTCTGAAATAAATTTGCTCAGGCCCCCATATTTTTATTGTTTTAAATATTTAATATGGGTATATGTACCACATATCAATTTATTTAGTTCAAATACATTATAAAATATATGAGTGAATGTACCACATATTTTTTTCTTTTAATTCATTTTCAGGGAGGGAACACAACAAAACAGAATATGGGGCCTAAGTATATTATCAAGATGGGGGGATAATGTTATTTCCCCCATAAATTATTACAGACCTTTTTGATATTAAATAAAAACAAAATCTTTCTTTTGGACACGTTTAACCCCTCCTTTTCAAGAACCGCTGGAACACTTTAATTGTAAAGTGTTCCTAACCAGCCTGGCAATGGAGAGGTTAATGGTAGTTCTGGATAAATTAGCTGAGGTGGTAAGGTTTCAGTTTGAGTTAACCACTGCATTTCCAGCAAGTTTGCCACACATCGCACAACTGTTGTAGGAAATGTGTTTGAGGACACTTAGAGACATTGGGGGGGGGGCAGTTAGAGTCACAGCCTTATGAAGCAAATAAGCCTTTTTTCCAGTTTCAACAGCTTTGAGCTGCCAAGCCTGGAAAGGTCTCATCTGCTGCAAAATGGAGCACTAGAAAGGCCATTCTGACAGAATGGGATAGCCAGGATTGCTGTTTCCTATGCTTTTTCAGGACTTCTATTTTTTTTTCTATATTTCCTACATTGTACAATTTGAGATACGTTGAGGGTTGAATGTGATGGCTCAACTTTCAAAAGTGCTAAAAAGTGGTTCACCTTTACATGGTTGCACAGACTGAGAATTCCTTAAGATCCATTCCTGGCTACCGGCAGGCAAGTAAGTAGGGCCAGGCTGGGTCACCAAATGGATACTGAAGAGAGGTATTGAGTCGGAGGACAAACTGTGGGTCACAATTTATCCAGGTCCGAATGCGGCTAGTAAAGGGTTAATTCAGGCTGCAGGCATGTGACTGTGAAACAATAATACTGACAATCACTGGGGCTGATGCATTACAATCCAAGCAATTCTGGGGCAAGCCACCTCACCTTATAGGATAAATAAGCACTTATACACTGAGTAAGGGTATGCGACTGCTCACTATGCGACATGAGATTCTCGGGGTCATGCAGTGCAAGATTCTCATGTCACCATTTTTATCATGGTGACATGGTTACTGTGTTATGTGGTGGCACGCTCTTCTGCTTGCGACCTTTTAAAAGGATATCCTAAAAAGTAGCTGTTTTTGAGGCTCTTTTTTTGGAAGAAAATCAGTTTTTATTGGATGAAGTCTAGACATATGATAGGCTGCTACAACAGAAACAGGTCTACTATAAAATAAAAAGTTACAAAAAAATCCTCTCTCAAAAATGCAAGCTTGAGCCGTAATAACTTTCAGATGAGATATTTTCCAGTAATGGAAGTACCTTACTTTTTTTTTTTTTTCAGTCAACAGGATTAACCCTACAAAATGGATACTTGTCATAATAAATGACACTTTTCCTTTAAGTCCATTATCCCAATTTTAACGGTTCACTTACAACCTCATTTAGTGGAACGCACCTCGGCCTGTATGGTGAAAAGAAAAGTGGAGGAGTTCTGGAGGTCTTGTTGGAGCCCTCTCTAGCATTCAAGGGGTTAAAAATCCTTTTAAATCAGTGGAGAATTTTTGTTCTCCCCTATAGATCAAATGGATTGCCCCAGAACTCCTTTTCTTTTTAACATACGGCCTTTAGCGAGCAATGTTTTATGAGTCTCTGTAGTAGGGGAGGAGTAGAAGTAAAGGGTGCACTGCTGTGCCAATGAGCAAACTATTTTTCCATGCATTCTTTTAAGCAGTATCATATGCGTTTAATGGTTTTAAAACATTGGCCTCCATGTACAATGTGCTTTAATGAGTGCAGACAATGTAACCAGCTTTGGAAAAGCATTTTTGAATCACATAAATTTTAGTTTCACTCAGACACTTTTTTTTTAACCAAATTGCCTTTTCTTTCTAACCACAGACTTCCTCGTCAAATCCTTCAGTACTTTTGTGTTTTGATGCAACATAAAACTTTTAACATTTTTTCAGGTTATTTAAAATTATGATTTTCTAAAAACTGCCATTCAACTTAGAATCACATTATCTCTTTTCATTTCTTTTTCTGTAAGAATACTTTTTTCTGTACTTTACATACTTGCCCAAGGATACATCAATAGGAAGCAGTTATTCTCCCGAATCACTGTAACTATAAGACTCTTACTAAATTTTCTATGAAGCCTCTTTCCAGCGCGCTTGTCCTATTCCTGTGAATGCTTTTAATTATTCCTGGCACAGATGATCATTAAGAAACATAGCATGTAAGAGCTGGGATGCAGTTAAATGATTACGTTGAATGTTATGTTGTTGATCACAAGTGGACTGTGTCCACTTTATGAAGCATTACCATGGCTTAAGTGATGAGACTGTAGATTAAAGGGGAGGAGTTCATTATCTAGTATCCATCTAAATAAATGGCAGGAGAGAAACACATACATCTATATTCAGGAAGCTAAAGATGTGCAGGTCTGGGGGAAAAATTGTGCCACAGGAACAAATAAACATTCCCATTGAATTAAATGGGGCTTTTAACCCCTCAAATGCTAGATAGACTTCCAACAAAATCAGTCTAAATGTGTTGAAGACCTCTATAAGGGTTAAAAGACTCATTTAAATCAATGGGAATTTATTTTTTTTCTTCTTTAGAGTGCAGTTGGATTATTCCAGGACAGCTCCTCTTTAGCTTCATGAATCCCTTAGTTTTGCACTGAGGTGCATTGGGTAGCAGAAAATGTGTTTGCCAAAATTATTCATACTTTGAATGACAACCTAGTTGTTTCAACTTCTGGTTATGCGTGTTTCACTGTGAGGCTAAGTTCACACACATAGATTGACAGCTCACCCATGATAGCTCAGTTCTGATGTACCTGGATCCCCCCAGTGATTCAGTTACTGGTGGGTGGTAAGGAGGAATGGTGGATGGGTGGGACACGTAGGCATCAGCCAGATATGAATAACTGATTCCCATGTGGGCCTTTTAATAGATTGTGTTTTTGAGGTAAGCACAGCAACGATTGTGAACAATCTGTTATGGTGGCCCCCATAGCCACCGTGCAGATAGCTCTGCTACATCTTTACTTTGTTCTGTGGGTAACACAGCAAATATGCAGCATGATACATGGGGATCTAATATATGATTATGGCCCTTGTGAACAGACCCTAAGGCATAAAGCTGTTTTGTAATATCAGAAAGTCTGTGCTATGTTTTCCTGTGTGAACCATATGCTGGAAATGAAGGAATCCAGGGTGCACATTTTCTTGTGATTTTACTCACTGGAACCTAGAGGGGCCTCAAACGTATTCAAGGGGTCAAGGTACTTACAACGTATAGCAAGTTCAAATTTATACCACAGGATTTTTTTAACGCAAACTCGTATTATAACATTGAAATTTTAGAGAATTGTCTTTCACATCAGTCTATTTTATTTTTTTAGTCAGTTATTAATTATAGATAAAACATTGACAGTACAAAATAATGAATTGATCCATCTAGCTTGCACATTGTCCTTTCTACTTAGAAAAGATTAATCTTTGATGTGACTCTCCCACAAGGTCTAGCATTAGACATGTCAGAGCTCAATGATCTCCTACTTGTACTTGTCTCTATTTCTAACATCTAGCCTTCAAACTGGTGTATGTCTTTTTAGTAATTCCAACCCACTCGCAATATTTTCAATAAGGAGCCATTGCTGGTATCTCTCAAATTGCGT
The DNA here is from genome assembly GCA_037306005.1 of Rhinophrynus dorsalis. NCBI lineage: Eukaryota > Metazoa > Chordata > Amphibia > Anura > Rhinophrynidae > Rhinophrynus > Rhinophrynus dorsalis. Next base: position 222,144,957 of record CM074722.1, read on the forward strand.
CTCATGTCACGTGGCCATTCTTCTCTTCCTATTTAGATGTCTCCATTGAAAACAGCAGTTGGTTCCTGGAGAAGGGAGCTGATCCTATTTCCCATTCAACACAACTCTATCACACCTCTTTTGAGAAAATCACATTTACTTGAATTTCTCAACAACATTTTTTTAATTACATTTAATATCTCGTTCATCTTATTTCCTGATCAAAGCTCCAAACATTGTGTTTGTTGAAGAAGGAATTAAATCTCCCTAACCATCTGGTTTTCTGATATCTCCAACTGAGGCAAACCTTCACACCCAGTTTAGCTGTCTAACTAGGCTCAATAATCCCTTTCTTGCTTCACTGAAGAAATCTTATATAAATGCTCTATAAAACTGGTCTCTAGACTATACTCAAAAAGCCTTAGCTCTCATCCATCTCACTTAATTAAGACATCCATGAAGTGTCAGGAAGACACCCCTAACCTTACCACAGAACAATGGGATGCCAGATCCTTCCATTTCCCTTTGACTGTAATTAGTTCCAGAGATAAGTTGATTCAACTTAGATTTATTTATTTATTTTAGAGTATTCCTAATGGGCAGATCCTCTCATAACTTGAGCACTAGGGGCCTTATAAAGAAAGTAAAAGGCCTGGAATTCTAGAACAAACCAACTGCACCATATTAGTGATATAAAAAAATCCACAAATTCCCATTGATTTAACTCACTGGATGCTTGAGAAGTCTCTTAATGTGCTGGATATCTTTCTAGCATTCAGTTGTTTTAAGCCTTCATTTTCTATTTTTTATTTTCATTTCCTCACTATGGATCAGTTGGTTTGCAAAAAAACGTATCTCTCAAACCGCTATGGTTTAAGAGATACAGGAGTTTAAAGTTCGCTGTCTCCTACTGACAGCTGTAAAGCTGTCAGCAGGAGATTCGTGTCGGTCGACACGGTGGAGCTTGAGAAGTGCCGCGATCTTGTTACTTACAAGGAATCCCGTAGTTGGAATGGTCTAAAACGTGTGCTTAAACACCAGGCACACGTTTTAGACCATTCTAATGACGGGATTCCTTGTAAGTAACGAGATTGCGGCACTTCTCAAGCGCCACCGTGTTGACCGACACTAATCTCCTGCTGACAGCTTTACAGCTGTCAGTAGGAATCAGCGAACTTTAAACACCTGTATCTCTTAAACCATATCGGTTTGAGAGATACGTTTTTTTTGCATATAGTTGAGCTTTTTAAGCTCTTCTATATGCAAAAAACTTTTTTTGGACATTACTAACACTTTAACTAATACTCTTCCCTAATATCAAAAAATACCATCATGATGGTTAAAATACATCCTGCCAATATTCGAGGAATTGTATAGATTGTGCTTCTGTTATAAACTATACATTTTTTTCAATACTACATGTTTATTGGTCCTTTAAAATAACAGACAAAGATTTATAAAGCAGCTCAGAATTATTTTAAATCAAAAAGGTTGATCCCCAGAAAAGCTTCCTATCTAATAGCTATCTCTTTCCTGTGTGAGCTGCTTTATTTGCAGTGTCATCATATCCCACCAGTCTTTACAATTGGTTTGTAATAATTTATTTTTTTATAAATAGAACATAGCAATAGAACATAGCAAAAAATGCAAACCAATAAAAATGGTAGCAAATGTCTTACTTGTGGCAGCTTACAATCTACGATTCTAAGGGGCACATTCCACAAACAAAGGCTGGTGTACTAAGATGAATTGAAGTATGCCAATTGTTTTTTAGGGGACAAATAAAACTAATTATTGTATTAAATGGGACTTTTAACCCCTAGAATGATAGAGAGGTCTCCACCACATTGCAAAGCAATGCGTTGGAGACCTCTCTAGCATTCTACGGGTTAAAAACCCCACTGAAATAAATGATAAATGTGGGAGGTTTTTGTCTCCTATATTGCAGTTAATTTGCTCCACAAGATCTCCAGGTTTCCTAACCCTTTCAGTGCCAGAGTTATCCAGCACATTGCAACACAATGCGTTAGAAATCTCTTTAGCAGTCAGAGGGTTAATATACCTTCCTTCCTTCACAAGGCGCAAACACAAACCCTGTACTGAAATGAAACAAAAACCTAGAGATAACAGATGAGCCATTATGGGATTTCTTATAATATGACATAATGTAATAATAACAAATAAATGTAATAGAATGGGTCATAAAATAAGCAGGCGATATGGAATCCCAACTACCAATTAGATTTAGGATTCCGTGATTAATTCCAAGCTAGTACATGTAGGAGAATGATTCAATCTGGGAAGCAAGCCTTTTTTAAACATTTTTTTCTTAATTCTTTGTCAAATTAGAGGGATGTTGTGGAGCTTCTAGAATTTGATTTTAAATGGAGTACAGCAACCAACTATTTATATTTCTCACTACAAGAATGGGCCAGTCGTGAGCTGCTTCATCTTAACCCTTTGGTTTACAGAGCAAATGAAATACCAATAATTGATCAACTTTGGGGTCTCCTATTTTTTTAACCCCTTTGGTAAACACCAATATTTGATCAACTTTGGGGTCTCCTATTTTTTTAACCCATTTGGTAAACACCAATATTTGATCAACTTTGGGGTCTCCTATTTTTTAAACACATTAGCCCTTTAACCTTTTGAGTGCCAAAGGGATATCCAACGCATTGCTCTGCAATTCATTGGATAACCCTCTGTCACTCAAATGGTTATGGGCCAGAGAGGTGTGAAACACATTGCAAAGCAATGCATTGCACAGCCTTCCGGTCCTTAACCCCTTAAGGACCCATGATGGTCCTGGCACGTCATGGGTCCAATATGCAATAGGGACCCATGATGTGCCAGGACCGGTAAGGATTTCAGGGCTCCCCGCGAGGCCGTGTCAGGTCGGCAAAAAAATTCTTCTGTGGTCCTTAAGTGCCGGCCACATGAGACATGTCCAGTCCTTAACCCCTTAAGGATGACTGATCATGCATGCAGCCATCACTTAACCCCTTAAGGACCGGCCGCACACGCACGCGGCGGTCACTTAAGGACCAGGGACCGTTTGTTTTGCCAAATCTGATTCCGGACTCCACGAACGGCGTGCAGCCGCGCTGGGAGCACAGAATTCCATGACGGTCCAGGACCGTCATGGATCCTTAACCCTCTGAGTGCCAGAGGGGTACGAAACGCATTGCAAAGAAATGCTTTGCCTACCCCTCTGGCACTCAAAGGGTTAAGGGTATAACAACCCATGAAGTTGTCATGACCGTCATGGGTCCTTAAGGGGTTAAGGACTACAGACCATTTCTTGTTTTGTTTTGTTTTTTGCATAGGGTTCTGGGCTCCCCAAATGGCGTGCAGCCGCACAGGGAGCCCTGAATTCTATGACGGTCCTGGTAAGTCATTGGTCCTTAAAGCAAATCTACCCATGACGTGCCAGGACCGTCAAGGGTCGTTAAGGGGTTAAAGAGTTCAAGTATTTAGAGGTAGAGGGATGTTGAACAAGTTATAATTGCAGAACACCTGCACAAAGCAAACAAAACTAGCGAAAGCTCAGTATTTTACAGATATCTGAACAATAAAACATAAAAACTGTCTAACTTCTAGAAGGCTATTAAAATATATACAAACTCCCTATCCATCCTCAACACAATAACTAATGCATTCTATAACTATTTTGTTGAATGTGATACCTCCCTGATCACATAACTGGCACATAATTATGACAAAGAATTCCAAAATACTGCTGAATTCAAATTCACAGCAGTACCTGCTAATGATATAATTGATCACCTCCTCAACCCAAAAATAAAATCATAATCTGTGCCTAACCAACTACCACCAATGTTATTAAAACTCTGTGCTTTAGTTACTGCCCACTCATTACATGTCTAAATAATGCTTCTTTCTCATCTGGTTACATAACCAAAGCCTGGAAAGTGGCCTGAATTGTACCTATATATAAAAACTGCAATACAAATTTGGTATGTAACTACAGGCCAATATCCTAACTAATACAGAATAAATGTATTTAGTAGTGATGATCGAGCACCCCAATGCTCGGGTGTTCGGGTGCTCTGACCAAGCGCCCCCGGAGGCTCGAGTGCTTGGCCGAGCACCCGAGCCCCATTGAAGTCAATGGGAGGACTCGAGCATTACACCAGGCACCCCCTGCTCTGATGAGGGGAGGGTGCCTGGTCCATAGGAAAAGGGCAGAAAATGATGGAAACACCACAGAAATGGTTCAGGGACAGCATAGGGAGGATGTCTGGATGCATCTTGGACTCCAACGTCGCTGCTGGGAACGATGTTTCGCCCGTAGTACGCCATTTTTACAGACTGACCGTAAAACACACAAAAAGGCAGATAAAAACGACTTTAGGCGAAAAATTGTTACCAAACAGTATTTGCTGTATATTTACTTGTATATCATCTGCAAATTCTGCAAAAAATGTCATCGATTTTTCGGAACTGGGGCCATGATTAAGAGGGAAACGTGCGCAGAGGCAAATTCTCCCAAAAATTTCCTCGATTTTTCTGAACTGAGGCCATGATTAAGAGGGAAACGTGCGCAGAGGCAAATTCTCCCAAAAATTTCCTCGATTTTTCTGAACTGGGGCCATGATTAAGAGGGAAACGTGCGCTGAGCCGACCATCTAAAACATTATGGGTGAGGGTCTGCTGCGGAGCTGACCATCCTAAACATTATATGCGAAGGCCCGCTAGTGAGCTGACGCTATAAAACATTATATGAGAGGGCCCGCTAGAGAGCTGACCCAATAAAACATTATATGAGAAGGTCCGCTGGTGAGCTGACCTATACAAAAATTGTCAAACTGCGCCCGCTGGTGAGCTGGCCCTATATAAAAATTATATCACAGGGCCCGCTGGTGAGCTGGCCCTATATAAAAATTATATCACTGGGCCCGCTGGTGAGCTGGCCCTATATAAAAATTATATCACTGGGCATATGGAAGAGAGTCAACCATATACCCGTTTTTTGGGTGGAAGGGGTGAATGGGAATACAGAGTATTCCCATCATTGTAAATAACATATATAAAGTGACTTTATGTTCCCCCGGGGCTTTCCTCCAGTGGAGTGGAGAAGTCAGGGGAAATCCAGGCCTTGTTCATTTTTATAAGTGTCAACCTATCAGCATTTTCGGTGGAAAGGCGGATACGCTTATCTGTTATGATGCCACCAGCAGCACTAAATACCCGCTCAGACAGAACGCTGGCGGCAGGGCAGGCCAGCACCTCCAAGGCGTAGAGTGCCAGTTCATACCACGTGTCCAGCTTGGACACCCAGTAGTTGTAAGGCACAGAGGGATCATTGAGGACGCTGACACGGTCTGCTACGTACTCCTTCACAATCTTCCAAAACTTTTCCCTCCTTGTGACACTAGGCTGCGCATCAGGGTGAGGGTGCTGGCGGGGTGTCATGAAGGTGTCCCACGCCTTGGAGAGTGTTGCCCTGCCTTTGTCGGAACTGCTGTGTGCTCCCCTTTTCTCCCCTTCTCGGTTGGCCAAGGTAGCACGTACTCTGCCGCCAGCGTTGTCAGATGGAAAATTTTGGAGCAATTTTTCAACAAGAACCTTCTGGTATTGCACCATTTTGCTTGTCCTCTCCACCGGAGGAATGAGAGATGAGAAATTCTCTTTGTAGCGGGGGTCCAGAAGGGTGAACACCCAGTAATCCGTGTTGTCTAAAATGCGTGTAACGCGTGGGTCACGGGAAAGGCAGCCTAACATAAAGTCAGCCATGTGTGCCAGAGTACCAACAGGCAAGATTTCGCTGTCCTCACCAGGAGGATGACTCTCAATCTCCTCATCCTCTTCCTCCTCTTCTGCCCACCCACGCTGAAGAGATGGAACTAAAGTTCCATGGCTACCCTCTGTAGCGGAGGCAACCGTGTCTTCCTCCTCCTCCTCCTCCTCCGCCTCCTCCAATTGTCGCTGAGAAGACGAAGTGAGGGTGCTCTGGCTATCACCTTGTGTAAGCTCTTCCTCCCCCATTTCCACCTCTTCCACATGCAAAGCGTCGGTTTTAATTGTGAGCAGCGAGCGTTTCAGTAGACACAGAAGTGGGATGGTTACACTGATAATAGCGTTATCGCCGCTCACCATCTGTGTCGATTCCTCAAAATTGCGTAAAACCTCACAGAGGTCTGACATCCATTCCCACTCCTCACTTCTGATTACAGGAAGTTGAACGGAGAGGCGACGACCGTGTAACAGCTGGTACTCCACTACTGCCCTCTGCTGCTCACAAAGCCGGGCCAACACGTGGAAGGTGGAGTTCCAGCGCGTGCTCACGTCACACAGCAGCCGGTGAGCTGGCAATTGTAAGCGCTGCTGCAGCTTCAACAGGCCGGCTGAAGCTGTAGATGACTTACGGAAATGTGCACACACGCGGCGCACCTTGGTCAAGAGATCATGCAAATTGGGGTAGGTTTTTAGAAATCGCTGAACCACTAAATTAAATACATGCGCTAGGCATGGTACGTGTGTGAGCTTGCCGAGCTCCAAAGCCGCCACCAAGTTACGCCCATTATCACACACAACCATGTCTGGTTGCAGGTTGAGTGGCGAGAGCCACTGCTCGGTCTGGTGACTAATCCCCTGCAACAGCTCTGAGGCCGTGTGCTGTTTGTCCCCAAGGCAGATCAGCTTCAGCACGGCCTGTTGACGCTTCCCCACTGCAGTGCTACACTGCTTCCAGCTACCGGCTGATGGGTGAGTGGCGCTGCGCGCAGAGAATTCGGAGGTGGAAACAGAGGAGGAGGAGCCAATAACGTAGGTGCTGGCGGAAACCCTGATGGAGGTAGGGCCCGCAATCCTCGGTGTGGGTAGCACCTGTGCCATCCCAGGGTCCGAGTCGCTCCCAGCCTCCACGACATTCACCCAGTGTGCCGTCAGGGAAATGTAGCGTCCCTGGCCACAAGCACTTGTCCATGTGTCAGTCGTTAAGTGGACCTTCCCAGTAACTGCGTTGGTCAGGGCACGGGTGATGTTACGGGACACATGGTGGTGTAAGGCGGGGACGGCACACCGGGAAAAGTAGTGGCGGCTGGGGACTGCGTACCGAGGGACAGCTGCTGCCATCAGGCTGCGGAAGGACTCAGTCTCCACAAGCCTAAATGGCAGCATTTCGATGGCCAGTAATTTGGAAAGGTGTGAGGTTAGTGCTATGGCCTGTGGGTGGGTGGCTGGGTATTTTCGCTTGCGCTCAAATGCCTGGGGTAACGACATTTGGACGCTGTGCTGGGACAGGGAAGTGGATGTGGTCGCTGATGGTGCTTCAGATGGTACAGGTGCAGGGCGGGAGGTATGCGGGCCTGCACCTTCGACAGGCGATTGGCCGGCACCAAAAAACAGGGGAAGAGGAGGCAGTGGTGTGGCCTGCAGACACAGATTGGCGATCCGGGCGTTCCTCCCACTTATTACGGTGCTTGGATGCCATGTGTCGGATCATGCTGGTGGTGGTGAGGTTTCTAGTGTTCATGCCTCGGCTCATTCTGGTGTGGCACAGGTTGCAAACTACAATTCTTTTGTCGTCCGCACTTTCCTTAAAAAAACGCCATACCGCGGAACACCTACCCCTTGGCAAGGGAGATTTACGCAAGGGGGTGCTCCGTGGAACATTTGCGGGCCGGTTTGGTGCGGTCCGCCTTCTTTCTGTAGCCACACCACTGCCTCTTCCAGCCTGTTGCGGTGCTGCAGATGGCTCACCCTCAGGACTGCTGTCATCGCTCGGCTCTCCACCTTCCCAGGTGGGGTCAGTCACCTCATCGTCCACCAAGTCCTCCTCCACTTCCTCACTCTGATCATCCTCCTCATTTCTTGATCCCACCACATACTCAGTCATTGACAACTGTATATCATCCTCCTCATCAAGGTCTTGAGACAGTAAAAGTGGTTGATTTGATGGCAACTGTGTCTCATCATCATCATCATCCACTTCCTTTGACCTTAAATGCCGTTCACCTCTATCATCTTCTTGTGATTGGGTACCCTCTAGAGGTTGTGAATCAGGGCACAAGATTTCATGTTCCTCTGCAAGCGTGCTTGGAGAGAGGTTCAAATGAAGGATTGGTGATGAGACGAGCTCCTCACTATATCCCAGTGTGGGATCACTTCTTTGACCAGACCCTCTATGGTGGGAGGAAGGATGATCAGGGTGAGGATTATGTTGACTGGACTCTTGGCTACTGAGAGTGGACTTGGTGGAAGACAGGGTGGTGCTTAACCGACTGGAAGCAGTATCAGCTGAAAGCCAACCGACCACCTGTTCGCAGTGGTCTGACCTCGAGAGTGATGTCCTGCGACGCCCTGTAAACTGAGACATGAAGCTAGGTATGGTGGATGTCTTTCTTTCTTGTGCTCTGGCACCAGGCACAGTTTCTACGCGTCCTGACCCGCGCCCTGAACTATCAGGATCACGTCCACTTCCCCGTCCCTTTTTACCCGCCTTCTTCATATTACACGGAATATGTGCTGCAAATCTGCAACTTTGCACACTAAACAGAATGTGCTTCTTATCTGCGGTTAGGCACAGTGAATGGAATATGTGACTTTGATATTTTACACTTTGCACAGTAAACAGAATGTTCTCCTAATATGCAACTTTGCACACTAAACAGAATGTGCTGCTTATCTGCGGCTCGGCACAGTGAATGGAATATGTGACTTTGATATTTTACACTTTGCACAGTAAACAGAATGTTCTCCTAATATGCAACTTTGCACACTAAACAGAATGTGCTGCTTATCTGCGGCTCGGCACAGTGAATGGAATATGTGACTTTGATATTTTACACTTTGCACAGTAAACAGAATGTTCTCCTAATATGCAACTTTGCACACTAAACAGAATGTGCTGCTTATCTGCGGTTAGACACAGTGAATGGAATATGTGACTTTGATATTTTACACTTTGCACAGTAAACAGAATGTTCTCCTAATATGCAACTTTGCACACTAAACAGAATGTGCTGCTTATATGCGGCTCGGCACAGTGAATGGAATATGTGACTTTGATATTTTACACTTTGCACAGTAAACAGAATGTTCTCCTAATATGCAACTTTGCACACTAAACAGAATGTGCTGCTTATCTGCGGCTCGGCACAGTGAATGGAATATGTGACTTTGATATTTTACACTTTGCACAGTAAACAGAATGTTCTCCTAATATGCAACTTTGCACATAAACAGAATGTGCTGCTTATCTGCGGTTAGACACAGTGAATGGAATATGTGACTTTGATATTTTACACTTTGCACAGTAAACAGAATGTTCTCCTAATATGCAACTTTGCACACTAAACAGAATGTGCTGCTTATATGCGGCTCGGCACAGTGAATGGAATATGTGACTTTGATATTTTACACTTTGCACAGTAAACAGAATGTTCTCCTAATATGCAACTTTGCACACTAAACAGAATGTGCTGCTTATCTGCGGCTCGGCACAGTGAATGGAATATGTGACTTTGATATTTTACACTTTGCACAGTAAACAGAATGTTCTCCTAATATGCAACTTTGCACACTAAACAGAATGTGCTGCTTATATGCGGCTCGGCACAGTGAATGGAATATGTGACTTTGATATTTTACACTTTGCACAGTAAACAGAATGTTCTCCTAATATGCAACTTTGCACACTAAACAGAATGTGCTTCTTATCTGCGGTTAGACACAGTGAATGGAATATGTGACTTTGATATTTTACACTTTGCACAGTAAACAGAATGTTCTCCTAATATGCAACTTTGCACACTAAACAGAATGTGCTGCTTATCTGCGGCTCGGCACAGTGAATGGAATATGTGACTTTGATATTTTACACTTTGCACAGTAAACAGAATGTTCTCCTAATATGCAACTTTGCACACTAAACAGAATGTGCTTCTTATCTGCGGTTAGACACAGTGAATGGAATATGTGACTTTGATATTTTACACTTTGCACAGTAAACAGAATGTTCTCCTAATATGCAACTTTGCACACTAAACAGAATGTGCTTCTTATCTGCGGTTAGACACAGTGAATGGAATATGTGACTTTGATATTTTACACTTTGCACAGTAAACAGAATGTTCTCCTAATATGCAACTTTGCACACTAAACAGAATGTGCTTCTTATCTGCGGTTAGACACAGTGAATGGAATATGTGACTTTGATATTTTACACTTTGCACACTAAAACAGAATGTTCTGCTAATCTGAAACTTTGCACACTAAACAGAATGTGCTTCTTATCTGCGGTTAGACACAGTGAATGGAATATGTGACTTTGATATTTTACACTTTGCACACTAAACAGAATGTTCTGCTAATCTGAAACTTTGCACACTAAACAGAATGTGCTTCTTATCTGCGGTTAGACACAGTGAATGGAATATGTGACTTTGATATTTTACACTTTGCACACTAAACAGAATGTTCTGCTAATCTGAAACTTTGCACACTAAACAGAATGTGCTGCTTATCTGCGGCTCGGCACAGTGAATGGAATATGTGACTTTGATATTTTACACTTTGCACGCTAAACAGAATGTTCTGCTAATCTGAAACTTTGCACACTAAACAGAATGTGCTGCTAATCTGCAACTTTGCACACTGAACAGAATGTGCTGCTAATCTGCAACTTTGCACACTAAACAGAATGTTCTGCTAATCTGAAACTTTGCACACTAAAAAGAATGTGCTGCTAATCTGCAATTTTGCACACTAACCAGAATGTGCTGCTAATCTGCAACTTTGCACACTAAACAGAATGTGCTGCTAATCTGCGGCTAGGCACAGTGAACGGAATATGTGACGTTTTTTTTTTTAAATCTCTGCCCCCCCAAACAAAATAAACTGCTGCCCCCACACACAGTAGTCCTAAAAAGGACTTTTGGGTCTTTTTTTTTTTTCAAAATTGCTTTTCTTCTCCCTACACTGACTTTCCCTTCCTATCCTCATCTCTCCCTGGCTAAGACTGAGCCGAACTCGCTGGTCAGGTGCTATACAGCACCCGATCACGGGTTCTGGCCAGCCAATCAGTGTAATGCCAGCAGCCAACATGGCTGCTGGCATTACACTGATGTCAGAGCCTCCCTGCATGTTTATTGGCTGCGCAGCAGCCGCGAAACGTGCGGGGAGGAGACCCGAACATGGCGGGCGAGCACATGCGGTATTCGTACGAGTACCGCCATGTGCCGAGCAGAGCGATGCTCGAGCCGAACCAAGCTTCGGCCGAGCATGCTCGCTCATCACTAGTATTTAGGAATTAGAGTGATTTAAAAATAATTAGTTAATACATGATATACCTTTACACTTAATACATATAATGCCACTATTGCAGTAGTAACTATAACATAGTAACATAGTCGATGAGGCTAAAAAAGAGACATTCGTCCATCAAGTTCAGCCCATTCCACATCTCCCTGTTTGATCTAGAGAAAGGCAGAAAAATAAAAAATTTAATCCATTTCCAATTTAGCCCCAAGTGGGTAAAAAAATTCCTTCCTGACTTGAAATGGCAGCTGGATATTTCACTGGATCAACATCCTATCTGCTTTAAAGGGATAGTAATACTTAATATGTAAAAAAAAATATATTGCAGTGTTTATCCCCCTGAGTAAAAAAAGGGTACTCCCACTGCTGAAAGGTGTTTTATTCAAAAGTTATTGCAGCTTAAACTTGAATGTTTTAGGTGCAATATCACAGTGGCCTGAAATTGTACAGTGGCACTGTTGCTACAGGATCCTATGGACAGCTCTGGTCTGTAGACCATAAATCTCCATAGGATGGTGTAGCAACAGCGCCACTGTACAATTTCAGGCCACTGTGATATTGCACCTAACAAATTCAAGTTTAAGCTGCAATAACTATTGAATAAAACATCTGTCAGCAGTGGGAGTTCCCATGTTTTACTCAGGAGGAAAAACCCTACAACATATATTTTTTTACATTTTAAGTATTACTATCCCTTTAAAGTCAACTGTCATAATTATCCATATTGTTCTGTGCTACATAGGTGTCCATTACTTTTTTTTAAAACAGTGACAGTATCTGCAAGCACTGCATCCCACGGCGGAATTCCATAACTCTACTGCTCTTACTGTAAAAAAAGTCTGTCTCTGTTTTAGTCAAAAGCGCCTTTGCCCTAGTTTTAATAGATGACCTCTTGTTATTTGCTCAGCTCTTTGTGTAAATAGTTACTTGGAGACTGTATAGGTTCAACCAAAACTCTTAATTTTAAAAAAGCTAACTTCAAATTATTAAGGGCTGCAATGCAACATGTAGACTGGGATACATTATTTAAAGACAAAAATACTGAAGATAAATGGTCAGAATTCAAATTTAGGTTGCGGAAATGTACCCAACAGTATATACCAATGGGGAACAAATGCAAAAGAAGTAAGTCACAGCCAATGTGGTTAAGTGCACATGTAAAGGAGGAAATGGCAAAGAAAAAAAACGCATTCAAACTATTTAAGTCTGCAGGGACTGAAATTCTTTCTTAAAATACAGCGAGTGCAACAAAGATTGCAAAAAGGCAATTAGGGTAGCAAAAATAGAAAATGAAACTCGAATTGCAAGGGAAATTAAGACTAATCCAAAAAAGTTTTTTAAATATATAAATAGCAAAAAACTTAAGAGAGTGCACTGGACCATTCAAAAATGAGATGGGTGAGTTGATTAGTGAGGATAAGGAAAAGGCTGATGTTCTAAACACTTTTTTGCATCAGTATATACAAGGGAGCAAGGAATGGTAGAAGAGCCTCAACAAGTAACTAATAAAACAATACAATTATCAGATATTGGGTAAACTCAAGAAGATGTCATGGGTAGACTGAACAAAATTAAGACTGACAAAGCACCGGGTCCTGATGGTATACATCCAAGGGTTCTTAAGGAACTCAGTGCAGTGTTGGCAAAACCCCTATATTTACTCTTTAAAGATTCTCTCAACACAGACTCACTGGTACAAGATTGGCAAAGAGCCAATGTAGTGCCTCTATTTAAGAAGGGAACTAAAACAGAACCTGGAAACCATAGACCTGTGAGTTTGACCTCTGTAGTGGGGAAACTGCTAGAAGGGATAATAAGGGACTATATTCAGGATCACAACACAAAAAAATAAGATAATTAGCAGGAATCAACATGGTTTTATGAAGAATAGATCATGCCAAACTAACCTTTTCAGCTTCAATGAGGAAGTAAGCAGCAACCTTGATAATGGCAAGGCAGTTGATGTAGTGTATCTAGACTTTGCAAAGGCATTTGATACAGTGCCACACAGAAGGCTGCGGTATAAAATAAGGAAATCGGGGCTAGGAGATGACCTTTGCAATTGGATACAAAACTGGCTGAAGGATAGGGAACAATGTGTGGTTGTAAATGGACAATTCTCCAATACAGTTAAAGGGGAGAGTGTAGTACCTCAGGGTTCAGTATTAGGTCCGCTGCTTTTTAACATGTTTATAAATGACCTAGAAATAGATATAGAAAGCAAATTATCAATATTTGCAGATGATACTAAATTATGCAGGGTAATTAATTCAGAACAGGATAATTGCTCTCAACAGAGGGACATATATAAAATGGCAGACTGGGCAAACATATTGAATATGAAGTTTAATGTGGGGAAGTGTAAAGTCATGCATTTGGGAGGAAATAATCCCAAGGCTACTTATAAACTTAATGGAATCATTTTAGGGGACTCGTTGCTAGAGAAATACCTCGGTATCCTTGTCAACTACAAACTTGGAAACAATGACCAATGTCATACAGCAGTAGAAAAGGCAAACAAAATCCTGTCTTGCATATAAAGAGGTATTGAAGCAAGAGTGGATAACGTTATTTTGCCATTGTACAAATCATTGGTAAGATCTCACCTTGAGTATGCAGTGCAGTTTTGGGCACCAGTTCTGAAAAAGCATATACTAGAACTAGAGATGGTACAGCGAAGAGCAACAAAATTAATTAAGGGAATGGTAGACTTGACTTATGAGGAATGACTAGAAAAACTTGGTTTATTTACTCTAGAGAAAAGACGACTAAGAGGAGACCTTATCACATTGTACAAATATATGAGAGGTCCATACAAGGATCTCTGCGGTGAGCAATTTAACAGATGACCAGGGGACACCCTTTGAGATTAGAGGAAAGGAGGTTTAGACTTCAGCAGAGGAAGGGTTTTTTTTTTACAGTGAGGTCTGTTAAATTGTGGAATTCTTTGCCCAAGGAGGTAGTTATGGCAAATACAATGGATACATTCAAGAGAAGATTAGATACATTTCTTTCCAAAGGGAACATACAGAGTTATACTGTTTATTAGTAGGCAGATCAGGAAGGTCTGATAAAGACCTTATTTGGCAGCAGGAAAGCTATAAAATTACTGGGGTATGAGGAGAAGGTTGAACTTGATGGACTTGTGTCTTTATTCAACCTAATTTACTATGTTACTATGTTTATCACAGTGCCTGTGATTCCTGTCACTCTCTGTTGTGGATGTCACTGATTTGCTGACTGAGTTTGACCCGCCTCCTGATGACCTTTTTATACCTGGCTATCTCTGATGTCAGTGGCCCTTTTGTGGTGTTCCTGAGCCAGTAGTGCTTTTGCTGTGTTCCTGTATTCTGAGTTCCTGTGTACCGATTCGGCTTGTCCTGACCATTCTCCAGTGTTCCTGCCTGTGTATGACCCGGCTCGTCTGCGGACCACCCTTGGATCCTGACTCAGCTAGTTTGACGTTCCTGCCTGTGTATGACCCGGCCCGGCTGACTTCCTGCTCCGAAGATCGACTTCCAGCTTGTTCCAGTGACCCGCGTTCCACTTGTCGCCGCCGCGACATTTTCCAGTCCCTGCTGCCCACGTCTGTGCCACTGCCTTGCCTGGTGATTCCTTCGATAGTGCTGTGCCTCGTTCTAGTGCAGAGCTGTGTGTATTCTGTGGGCCTTCCTCTCCTTGCAGAGCCTGATTGTAGCGTTGAAGCCTCGAGTAACGTTACAGAGCCTTGCAGTAGCGCTGAAGCCTCGAGTAAACGTGCATTTTAACTCTTGCAGTGCTGCCTCATATTCACTCTCTCTATCTCCTGTACGAGCCTCGTTGCAAGTGATACTGCTGCTGACTTGGCCGCTCTCCGTCGGTAACTCTAGTCTAACGTTGCAGAGTATTCACAAAGATTGGGCCGTTTGGGCGCTTAAGGCTCCGGTGTTGGTTACCGACGAGATCATTGACACAGAGTGTTGGCAGAAAGGCTTCAGTGTTGGCTTATCCGGTACTCGCCCGAGGGGGCTAGTGGCTCTGGCTCTAGTATTACTGCATTTGATTACACCTGAGGAGGTTATTAGCTCTTGCATTGCAGGCCGGTTTCCATTACGCCCTAAGGGGCTATTTGCACTTGCACATACTAAAGCAGTTCCTGTAGCTATTACCCATTCTGCTTATCATCTACCACCTTGGCAAGGCAGCTCGTTCCTCAGCACCTGATGAACATCGTCTGTACAGCACAGCCTATTTAACATCCACATCTGAGACTGACTGTTATTTGGACTTTAACCCCTTAGGGGTCAATATCATCCTATTGCATACTGATTTGCATTTATGTCCATAATACTACTTTCCTTGTATTATCTCAGTTTACGTTATCTGTGTATTACCTACCGCCTCTAGAGGGTGTAATTGTACATTATTCACTTTAATAAAGTGTGTTTTATTTTCACTTATTGGTCTGAGAGTCCTAAAAACCGTAACAGTACGAAAGGGCCATGACCTCAGACGGTAAGGGTGAAAGTAATCCTCTGAACATCCACTGGAGAATGGATGTCCAGGAGCAGCGCCTGGACCAATTGGCACTGGCTCTACAAACGTTACTTGAACGTACAGTACATTTGGACAAGTCTGGTCTGAATCCGGTGGTCCCCCCAGTCTTGACACCGGAGAATTCCTCTGTATCTCTCAGTACTAACACAAGAGGGTTAACGGCAGCGGTTCTGCAATGGCCTCGGCCTAAGGGATTAAAGGCCATTCAACGATTCCTAGGTTTTGCGAATTATTATAGGAAGTTCATCAAGAACTTTTCCACGATTGTAAGACCATTGTCAGACTTGACTCACAAGGGCGCTTCTCCCTCTCAGTGGTCTGAGGCAGCTGAAAACGCATTTGTTACCCTGAAATCTGCCTTTGCATCTGCTCCTGTACTGTCCCACCCTAATCCCTCCCTGCCGTTTACTTTGGAGGTTGATGCTTCAGATGTTGGGGTTGGGGCAGTGCTCTCCCAACGTCCTGTGGGAGGTGGAGTTTTAATGCCTTGTGGGTTCTTTTCTAAGAAATTGTCCAGCGCCCAGAGTCATTACGAGATTGGTGACAGGGAACTGTTGGCCATCATACTGGCACTAAAGGAGTGGCGACATCTCTTGGAGGGCACTCAGACTCCAGTACTAATTCTTATTGACCATATGAATCTAACCTATCTCTCAGAGGCTAAAAGACTGTCTTCTCGACAGGCCAGGTGGGCGCTGTTTCTGTCCCGGTTCAATTTCTTAGTATCCTATATTCCTGGTTCTAAGAATATCAAGGCTGATGCGTTGTCACGTCAGTTCGCTTCTGACACTGAGAGGGAGGAAGTCCCGGTACCCATCATTCAGCCAGATCGGATCCTGGCTACTATTCGTACCACTATAACCTCGCCACTGGGGGAGGAGATACTGGCATCACAATCACGGGCACCTCCAGGAACCCCAGTGGGGAAGTGTTTTGTAGAAGAGTCATTTCGTATCTGTCTCTTGGAGACCTATCACGCCTCTAAAGCAGCTGGGCATATTGGTAGGGTCTCTCTCGCAATTATTTTGGTGGCCTACGTTGAGAGCTGACTGCGCCGCTTTTACGGCAGCTTGTACCACTTGTGCCCGTGCCAAGACCCCTAGGCATCTCCCTGTGGGCTTATTGCCACCGGTGCCTAACGGAGACCGTCCATGGTCGCATATATCCATTGACTTTTTGGGAGAACTACCGGCATCTAGAGGTTACAAGTTCATTCTTATGGTGGTCGATAGATTCTCTAAGATGGCACATTTTGTGCCTCTGACTGGCCTTCCATCGGCTCAGGAATTGGCTATAGTTTTTGCCAGAGAGGTGTTCCGTCTGCACGGAGTGCCCAGAGTAATTGTCTCTGACCGTGGGAGCCAGTTCGTTTCTAGGTTCTGGAGGGCATTTTGTGGTCAGATGGGCATTCAATTGTCATTCTCCTCCGCCTACCATCCCCAGACGAATGGGGCCGCTGAGCGTGCCAATCAGGGACTGGAACAGTTCCTGCGCTGCTTTGTCACCATTCATCATGATAATTGGGCTGACCTGTTGCCATGGGCAGAGTTTGCCAGGAACTGTGCGGTTAACTCATCGTCCGGGAGCTCCCCGTTTCTCGTGAATTATGGTTTCCAGCCTTGTCTGCTCCCGGACTCCTTTCAGGCGCAGCAGATTCCTGCTCTAGACGAGCATTTGGCACGACTTCATTCCACTTGGGCACAGGTTCAGAGGTCCCTCAGTCAGTCTTTCAGGCGGCAGCGACATTTTCCAGTCCCTGCTGCCCACGTCTGTGCCACTGCCTTGCCTGGTGATTCCTTCGATAGTGCTGTGCCTCGTTCTAGTGCAGAGCTGTGTGTATTCTGTGGGCCTTCCTCTCCTTGCAGAGCCTGATTGTAGCGTTGAAGCCTCGAGTAACGTTACAGAGCCTTGCAGTAGCGCTGAAGCCTCGAGTAAACGTGCATTTTAACTCTTGCAGTGCTGCCTCATATTCACTCTCTCTATCTCCTGTACGAGCCTCGTTGCAAGTGATGCTGCTGCTGACTTGGCCGCTCTCCGTCGGCAACTCTAGTCTAACGTTGCAGAGTATTCACAAAGATTGGGCCGTTTGGGCGCTTAAGGCTCCGGTGTTGGTTACCGACCAGATCATTGACACAGAGTGTTGGCAGAAAGGCTTCAGTGTTGGCTTATCCGGTACTCGCCCGAGGGGGCTAGTGGCTCTGGCTCTAGTATTACTGCATTCGATTACACCTGAGAAGGTTATTAGCTCTTGCATTGCAGGCCGGTTTCCATTACGCCCTAAGGGGCTATTCGCACTTGCACATACTAAAGCAGTTCCTGTAGCTACGCCCGTGGGGGCTAAGTTATTACCCATCCTGCTTATCATCTACCACCTTGGCAAGGCAGCTCGTTCCTCAGCACCTGATGAACATCGTCTGTACAGCACAGCCTATTTAACATCCAGGGCGTGTCAAACTTCCACATCTGAGACTGACTGTTATTTGGACTTTAACCCCTTAGGGGTCATTATCATCCTATTGCATACTGATTTGCATTTATGTCCATAATACTACTTTCCTTGTATTATCTCAGTTTACGTTATCTGTGTATTACCTACCGCCTCTAGAGGGCGTAATTGTACATTATTCACTTTAATAAAGTGTGTTTTATTTTCACTTATTGGTCTGAGAGTCCTAAAAACCGTAACAATGTTACATCTTTGTACTTGAATATATTTGTAAATGGTAATCATATCACCCCTTAGATGTCTCTTCTCTAATGTAAACAAACCCAGTTTGGCTAGTCTCTCTTTATAACTCAGATCCACTAACCCCTTTATCACTTTTGTTGCATGTCTCTGCCCTTTTTCCAGTTCACTAATAACTAATAACTAGTGCCCAAAACTGTACTACATATTCCAGATGAGGCCTTACCAAGGATTTATATAGAGGTAGAATTATATTCACACCCCGTGCATCTATGCCCATTTTTATGTAGGATATTACCCTATTTGCCCTTACAGCAGCTGAGTGACACTACACACTACTGTGAAGTCTATAGTCTAGCAGTACTTTAAAGGGATAGTAACACTTCGTTTTAACTTTATTTTATTTTGTAGGCATTAAAAAAACATGAATAATGATATGTCTTATCTCTCAAACCTTTATGGTTTATGAGATATTCACAAGCAAAGTTCCCCTCCCCGCCCCCTTTTTCCTAGTGTAAGCCATCTCTTCTCAGATGTGGATCAGGTTGTATGACCAGACAGATAACAGAAGGGGACAATTTTCTTTGTATGAAAACAATGAAAGCCCTCCCCCCCATGACAAGTTTTTCAGGTTTTTCCCTTATCTTAATTGAAGATTGTCCCTCTCTGCAGTCTACCTGGGCACCTCCCTTCTGATCTGGTTGAACGGGGGGGGGATACTTTGTTTGTGAATATCTCTTAAACCATAAAGGTTTGAGAGATAAGACATATCATTCTTCATGTTTTTTTAATGCCTACAAAATAAAATAAAGTTAAAACGAAGTATTACTATCCCTTTAATGAGGATTCCCCAAGTAGTTTACCATTTAGTGTATGCTTAGCATGTTGTATCTACAGCCTAAAGCCATAACTTTACATTTATCTACATTAAACCTCATCTGCCACTTTTCTGCCCATTCAATCAGTTTATCTAAATTTTTCTGCAGTGAAAAAACATCCGGCTCTGTATGTGATTCCTGACATAGCTAAGTGTCATCTGCAAAGATTGAGATACTAATTTAAATTCCCACATCTAGATCATTAATAAGCAAATTAAAAAATATTGGACCCAGGATTGAACCCTGTGGCACCCATTTACAACTTTAGGTCAACTTGAAAAGGTTCCATTTACAATAACTCTCTGCCATCTATCATTGACACAGTTCTCGATGCATGTACAGACATCACCTCCCAAACTGAAGCCTTTTAATTTATGCAGTAAACTGTTGAGAGGAACAGTATCAAAGGCTTTTGCAAAATCCAAGCATATTATGTCAACAGCAATACCCTTGTCCAAATTACTATTTAGCATTTTTTAAAATACAAATACATTAATTTGACATGATCTATTCTTCGTAAAAACCATGCTGGCTCCTACAAATAAGACTGTTGGTCTATAGATCTATAGTTTCATGGCTTAGATCATGCCCCCTTTTTGAATAATGGTACTACATCAGCATTCCTCCAATCACAGAGCACTATGCCTGATGAAAGAGAATCAATAAATATTAAGTATAATGGTCTTGCTATTACAGAACTAAGTTCTTTAAGTATCTTTGGTTGTATGCCATCAGGTCCAGGTGCTATATTCACCATAACCTTTTCCAGTTTCTTTTGGGCTCAGTAAGCCATGTACATGATGGAGGAAATTATGTTTGCCCATAGCCTGCTATTGTTGCAGAAGGAAAGAATGTGTTTAATGTGTCAGCCATAGCATTATCCTCACAATCATTTGACCAGTCTCAGCCTTAAGAGGACCAATATCAGCCTTAATATTTTTGTTATTTCTATACTTGGGGAATTGTTTAGGAATGTTCTTGCTCTCTTTTGCGATACTTTTCTTAGTTTCAGTGTTAGCTAGCCTAATTGCTTGTTTGCAGTTTTTGTTACATTCTTTATATTTTTTTAAATTATGCACATGACCCTTCTGTCTTAACCACTTTAAAAGCCTGCTCCTTATTTCTCATTTCCCTGCAAACCTCTTTATTAAGCCACATTAGTCTTAATATGCTCGTCTTGTACTTATTCCCCAATGGTATAAATTGATGTGTATATTTATATAAGAGCATTTTAAACAAATGTCCATTTTGATCTTTGAAAATTACACCCCACTGAATGTACTTTAATACTGCTTTTATCCTTGTAAAATTAGCCTTTTTAAAATTGAATGTTTTGGTTAAAACCTTGCTAATGGGTTTCTCATAACACATTTCAAAGGATACCATATTGTGGTCACTCCTGCCTAAATGTTCTCTAACCTGTATGCTGTTTATCATGTCAGAACTGTTTGAGAGCAATAGTTTCAGCAAGGCCTCTTTTCTAGTTAGCTCCTAGTTATAGCAGGGGTTAATATTTAAAAATAGTTGGATGCTACACTATGAAGAGATACTACACCTTAATTTAGGGTGGGGGTCCATATTCAGGACCAGGCTCCACAAATCAATTATAATTTTTAGATACTTGAAGGAAAGTTCAAAGGATACCTTATGGCAACCAAAACTTTTTACACCATGCACCCAATTAGAACACCCTACATGTTTCACTGGGGCACATATGGTGCTCATATAGTAACTAATTGATCGCCTGATTAATGATGCTGACAGTTCAAATAAATAATTTTATATCCTTGGCAACAACCCCCAAAAAACACACTACATTGTTTTTAATCATTGGTTTGCAAAAATTGGCCGCCCTTGATATCAACCCTTTTTAAATCACATTAATCACTAAACGTATTATACTTGGTTTTAAATGAGATGCAATAAATTTTGACGTTTTTAGTCTTGTGAGCCACCACCTACATTTCTCTCTGCCCTGTGTTAATACAGTATTGAACTGACCTTTCTCTTTAAACCAAAAGTGCTTTTCTTTACTTTTTTTTCAGCATTTTGTAATTTTGTTCAAATCACTCAATAACTGTCCTCTTAAAAGTGTGCAGCAAAATACAGTGTAACATGGTACATGGTTGTTGTACTAGAGCTAAGTCTTTGATACAGAAGACCATAATATACTGATATATAAACTCATAAACATAAGTAATCATTCACTAAACTGGTTTGCTGCTTTTTATCCCACACACTTTAAAGGGATAGTATTACTTCAAAATTACTATCCCTCATATTGTAGCCCTTAATAAACTGAGTTAAATGACACCAGCGGCATCTCTCAAACCTTTATGGTTTAAGAGATAGCCGCTTTCAAAGTTTTCTCTCCCCTGCTGTCAGCGTTCTGCTGCCAGCAGGAGAATCCGGTCTCTGAATCAAGAGGAGGCTCTTCAGCAGAGCTGATATCTCGTTATGGAAGGAAAAATGATTAATTGAATGCTGACAGCAGGAGAGAGGAAACTTTGAAATTGGCTATCTCTTGAACCATAAAGGTTTGAGAGATGCCTCTGGTGTCATTTAACTCAGTTTATTAAGGGCTACAATATGAGGGATAGTAATTTTGAAGTAATACTATCACTTTAAGTTACATACGGGTTACCCAAGATTCTATTCTCAAGCTCCTTCTGGTTTGCCCATTTATAAATATTGAAACCACTGTTTACTAAGCATTTTCTGTGTATGTATATGCAGACAGCACCATAATCTAAAGTCCTGGAAGATGGATCACTAAAAACACAATGGGGGAGATTCACTAATTAGTGATAAAGAGGTGATAAAGTGAAATTACTTCTCCAGTTTATCACCTCTCCAATTCCTATGCACTAAGATCTTAGTGCATAGGCTCTATAAAATAATATAGGAACTTGAGAAGTCATCTCCACTTTATCACCACTGAGTGAATCTCCCCAGGTGTTTTTAATACTAATAAAACACTGACAAAAAGAGTACAAAGGTATTTATTACAAAGTGCCAAATACTTAACTCCATAATACCCATATAAGCATTATAATAAAGTCAAGACATCATTTGTAGTTCAAGAGTAATTCAATGACAGAGTATCCCCCTCTGCCCTTTTTACTGATGTAACACTGTTCAGCCAGATCAAAAGGGAGGTGCCCAGGCAGATTGCAGAGAGGGACAATCTTCAATTACGATAAGGGAAAAACCTGAAAAACTTGTCAAGGGGGGCAGGGCTTTCATTGTTCTCATTGGAAGAAGATTGTCCCCTTCTGTTATCTGTCTGGTCTTACAACTAGATTCCACATCTGAGAAGAGATGGCTTACATTAGGTAAAAGGGGAGGAAGGGAGGGTGATACTTTGCGTGTGAATATCTCTCAAACCATAAAGGTTTGAGAGATAAGACTTATATCTTTCTTCATGTTTTTTTAATGCCTACAAAATAAAATAAAGATAAAACGAAGTATTACTATCCCTTTAAGATGTTAATTACTACTTCTACTACTATTACTACTATTGCCACTACTACTACCATTCAAAATAAGAAGACAGAGCAGAAAGAGTCCATGCTGTACAAAGGGAAAACCCAGTTCAATACTTGATACAGAAGAGGTACACTGGATTTACTACTTTTTTAGCAGCTTTACAACTTAGAAGAAATTTAAGACAATTTAATGTATTTAAAAATAAAGCAAAGTGAATATAATTGGTGATTTGGGTACATATTAAAAGAAAATAAACATGTAAGTGACAAGTTTGGCTCACCAGTAGTTAAAATCAATAAAGACTGTTCTGAATATCCTGATGAAGGGTTCATGAAATCCTGAAACTTGCTGGTGAGTTTTTTATACGTTTCAGTCCTTAAATTGATTTTAAGTTCTTTCAGATAAAAGAATCATTTTTGCATCCATTACCAATCACTCTCTGCTTCTAATACAACTATAGAAGATTGGTGCAGCTAAGCACGGAGTACCTGTACAGGGGCAGGTAAACCCCTGATGTGATATACCGGCTGTGGAGATCAACCTGTGGAAAATTAAATGTGAGTACACTATTAATTATATATTTTGAATTGCTTTGCAAAGGATGTTAGCTATTTATATATCTATTATTTTCCAAAGCTCCCCCGTTGCTTGTTTCTGTTACCTTAATTTTATACTGTGCCTATTACACATATACAATTATTATTGCATGTCCATAGAGGTTGAATAACGTTTGCTGGCATGAGTTTTAGACCCCTGACTCTGTTCACTGAAAAATCTGTTGAATTTTTTTTTCAGACTGAAGCAGGCAGAATGCAGGAGTCCTACCATAAAATCATGTTCACTTCTGTGGACATGATTTCTGGGATTAATAAAGTTGTTATCTCTTTAACCAGAGAGCAAAAAGTGTGGTGGTCATAAGGCTTTTTTGTTGATTGTAAGGTAAGTGAAGGTTATTATTGGGAGTAATTAAAGTTCCTTTAAGTCACGAGGGTTCCTCATCTAGCCTGTAGACCAAATGTGACCTGTAGCCTGAGATTTTTAACAAAAACATTTTAACCTAATTAGTTAACCCCTTAAGGATGGACGATCACGCATGTGGCCGTCACTTAAGGACCACGGACCTTTTTTTTTTTCACGATTCAGTTTCAGGGCTCACCGAACGGCGTGCAGCCATGCGAGGACCCCTGAATTCCATGATGGTCCTGGCACATCATGGGGCCTTAACGCAAATCTACCCATGATGTGCCAGGACCATCAAGGGTCCTTAAGGGGTTAACATAGAAGGCAAGTAGGGATAAACTATCTGTCTGACAATACCACTGTTTAACTCACACACTGCAGCAGGGCTGTCCAAGTTCAGTCCTATAACGGTCACCAACAGTACAGGATGTAAGGATTTCCCTGATTAAGTACAAGTGAGTTAATCAGTGGCTCGTTCATTTTGACTGACTCACTGTGCTTAATAAGGGAAATCCTTACATCCTGGCCTGTTTGTGGCCCTTGAGGACTGAATTTGGACAGCCCTGCTCTAAAGTAATCGAATAGTTCAGTCTCTTAAAGACCAGTATTATCACTGAAATTGATAAAAATGCATTGGTAATTAACTGTACGTCTATAAATGTGCACTTTTGTATGAATAAAATTGATTTTTTTTATAGTTAGGCTATAATTTACCATTGATATCAATAAAAAATTAACTTGGCCCTCAAACATATTGATTTCTGATCATGTGGACCATGACTGAAAAAATCCTGGACATCCCTGCTTTAAAGGAACACTCACACCAAAAAAAAATGAAATAGGTTTTCACTTAAAATATCATGTACTTAGAACTAGCATATGTAAAAATTAATTATTCATACATAACATCCCTAAAATATAAATCTAAGCTTGCTTTTAATGTATGAGTAAACTGTCTTTTTAGGATTTCTTTAATGTTGTTAAGGGTTAAGAGATAAGTGCTAAATTCAGCTAATTGATTGTGATTAGTGCCCACTGCTTTTGCATTCAGAAAGGCTGTTATCGATTGTATCTCAACTCATTAGCAAACAAAGAAACAAACAAAATAGATAATCGTGGACAATCTAAGTTCAGTTCCTCTGGAAAAGGCAGAAATATCTGCTCCCCCAGAGCACATGTAAGGCAATATTTTAGGCCTTAGCATGGAGTATAGAGTATTTGAATGTATATAAACCAAGTCCACTTTTAGGTGTTAATTTTCCTTTAACCCTTTGAATGCCAGAGAACGCAATGTGTTGTATACATTTCTAGAATTTAGAGGGTTAAGTTTCCATTTACAGCATATTATTTTAAAAGCTGTGCACTATGTATGTGTTGATCCACTAAAGGATATCCACAACTATAAAAAAATGCCCTCCTGTTCAGGATCAACACATATACGAATATCTTATTACTGTCTCAATTGAGCGTTACACTAGTCAGCCAAATTAGGGGCAGTGCCATAATTGGTTATAGGACGAATAATAGAGAAATATCCAGAATTACTCATTTGTCATAGTTGTCATACACATTTATTATCATAATATTTGCATTGTTTACACACTTTTCACATTACAAGTGAAAATTATGGAGAAATTATTATGTAATTGTAGCTAAATAATGGACAAGATCAAGAAAGCTGTAGAAAAGCAATTATGTCCCAGCAGCAGTGCCAGCTCGAGGCCATTCCGCAAGCCCCGCCCCTTTATCTTCCTCCTGATAACACTGGCATCACAGTGGGGCTAATGTACCACAGTTGTGAATTCTGGGTTAAACCAGCTACACCATTAGGAATTTTAAAAAAATCCAGTTGATTTAAATTGGGCTATTAACCCCCTCAATCCTGGATAGGTCTTCAAATCATTGCTCCATATTTCGTTGTAGACCGGTTAGCATCTAAGGGGTTAAAATTTCCATTTAAACCAAAGGAGTTTTTTGGAATTGTTATTTATTAACTATGGTCCACTTGGTTTGCACCAGAATTGAACTACTTTCTTTGTACATGAGCCCACGTGTTATTATTATTATTATTATTCTTTATTTATATAGGGCCAACTGTGTTCCATCCATTCCATCCACCTGAACTACTTCACTTCATCAAAATCCATCCTGACAAGTAACAAGTGTCCGGCATGTATAAATATATTTTGGTGCATAGGATTTCTTGATTGCACAG
Source organism: Rhinophrynus dorsalis (assembly GCA_037306005.1). Taxonomy (NCBI): domain Eukaryota; kingdom Metazoa; phylum Chordata; class Amphibia; order Anura; family Rhinophrynidae; genus Rhinophrynus; species Rhinophrynus dorsalis. The sequence goes on from CM074722.1 coordinate 222,170,986, forward strand.
GGAAATGTATCCGGTGCAAATGATGAATGAAAAAACTCTGCAGTCAAGGAAAGGTTGTAAGATACTGACACAACCTGTTAAACAATTTGCTATTTTCTTACTAGATGTAAGAGTGCTGTCTTCATGTGATTATGTGCAAGGGAATCAAGGAACATGGCTGAAATGGGGCTCATCTGCTTTAGACACTCTGCAAACATAACCATTCTTTGCCTGACCTCATAGAACTTGCCATTTGTATTTCCTGGGCCTCTGATTTCCTGTACTCTGGCCTCCCATCACTCACCGCAACCTCTACACCCCATCTCAGGTAGATGAGTGAGGGTAGGTCAGGGCCTAGAGAGAAGTTCTAGATGTATCTTGAGCAAGTATATCCTTTAACCCCTTAAGAACCACTTGATGTGCGTACGGACCGGTGATATCACGTACATTTTACTTACAGCACACCCGGAGGAGGAGTCTGAAACTGATCGCTTCAAACCTGGAGCGGATTCTCTCAGGCCACAATGCTGCAGTCCAGTACGTGTAACAGGTCAAGTGTTCCAGTGTGTCAGAAAGTATCAAAGAGGTCCTTACGGGAAGGTAACTTCCTTGAACAGCTGGTCCTTAAGGGATTAAAGGAGTAGTAGTTTATGAAAACCTATATTTTATAGGGTTTTCTTGCTGTTTAAAGCAAGGGTACTCCCACTTGCTTGCTGTTGTTTTATACAAAAGATATAACAGCTCAAACGCTCAGGAAGTAACAACTTCATTATTTCTTTAACCTTTTTAGTGCCAGAGGATTGGGGAATTTTTTGCACTTGCTGGCCAGACATATGTTCAGCATTATTTCTGTCTATCTATCTAGGTAAAAGTACTGTTGGTAACTTTTCTGCTTATATATGGAAAACTATATAAATATATTGATTTATTCAGAATGAATTCAGCTTTTTCATGGCACATAGCAAAAACTAAATTTTGCATTGTTTGACAAGGTATAATGTCATAAATGCAAAAAAAGTAAAATTACTTATTTCCCAAATGATATCAAAAACATTTATGTTGGTAGTGAAAATGTCAAATATTTTAAAGCGGAACTTTCATCGCATTAATATTGAGCCCCGAATCATAATTACAATAGCGATATGCATAGAAAACTTGTATTTTCAAGAATAATTGCTGCTTTAGTGAGAAATAAACTTTTTATGCAGGCAGGAACCGGCAGGGATCTTGCAGTAGGCGCTCGCTGCTCCTGCACAGTCAGTCCCTTCCGGTGCCTTAAGGTAACCAGGCATTCATCTCACCAGTCGTGGCGTTGAAGGGGGCGGACAGCGCTGACTCAGCGATGGCGTCTCTGCAAAATGTCTGCAATGTTCCCCTCTGCCTGTCTGCCTAAAAAGTTCTATTTTCACTAATGCAGCAATTATACTTGAAAATACAAGTACATCTATGCATATCGCTATTGTAATTATGATTTGGGGCTCAATATTAATGTTATGAAAGTTCTGCTTTACAAGCCTTGAACCCCTTGAGTACAGAAATACCAAATATATATAATTTCTATATAAAAGCATATACTTCCTGAATTAGTAGATATCTCTCTGCGCCCCAGCCAGGTCTGTACAAATGTTATCAGAAGGTGGTGCTTTTTTACATTTCCACCACTTCAAATATACTGATATCTTTGAAAACTATGGAATCTCCTTCTTTACTTATTAGGTACTTTTGTACATTTCAGTCACTTCAAAGATACTAAAACATTTCAACACCATGACATTTCCTAGTGCATTCAGTACCTAATGCCATCCTGAGAAAAATGGCACCCCATTCCTATGAGTTGACATTCTTTATTGGGTGCCAGAAGCATGGCTACTGGGGGAGCAGTCAGTATATGTGTGGTTCCATGACTAGCCATGAAACAAGGCTGGGGGTTCAGAGTGAGTATGATGGGTCAATGACTAATAGTGGGCAGGCTAAGGGTGGGGGCTAAGACAGTGAATGCAGTTATATGTGAGTTCCAGTAAGGGTCTTTGGGTCAGTGTATGTGGGAATCTTTAGTGGAACCAGGCAGGTAGAGGGGTCAGATAGTATATGTGAGGGGGCAGCTACTACCAGTGGACAGTGGGTCAGAGAGCTGAGGGGGGTTATGTGAGTTTCAAAGGGGTGTTCAACATACTACAAAGCAATGCATTGCACATTTATTTATTTACTAGTTGAAAAACCTGTATACATGGGCCACAGTGCCACTCAGCAACCTCGGTTGGTGGCCGGATCCTCTCGTCACTGGCTGCGCTGCAGTCATGTGCAGTAGAGACTGCCAGTGCCGCGGCTGATATGGAGTGGGGCGCTCCAAATTCAGACCGTGGTCCTCTCTGCACACCTTCCTGGGACCAAGCGATTCCAGGAAGGTGTGCCGAAAGGACTTCGGTCTGAATTTGGAGTGCCCCGCTCCGTATCAGTTACGGCATGGGCAGTCTCTACTGCGCATGACTGCAGCGCGTGCAGCCTTCTCTACTGCACATGACGGCTTCTGACAAACATCCTTAGCGAATTATTAAATATGATTATTATATAGGATAGTAGGTTTTAATTTTTTTGGATACTTCTCTGACACTCAGAATTACACTAAGACCTTGTTGTTGAGAATAAGGACCCCTCCTGATGTACCCCCTGCTACTGATCTCACAGCTGATTTGTTGACATGTTAACACCTACTCCTACCTGGATGATCGTGCACAAATGAAACATGGGAGCCATGTTGCTCTCCTACATTGCCTTTATTGGCCCCTATGATGCCCCCCTACGAGGGCAGACCCTTTTTTTTTATTATTTTGATTGCTGCCGCTTCATGCTGCTGGTACCAACTTCAGCAGGGACCACAATTGAGCAGTATGGCATAAGGGCTTGGAACATCAGGAATAAAACACATATGTTTTACTGCCATGGCACTCTGGTGGTCTAAGTTGAAACTGACAGGAAGTGATAAAGCTGTTACTATAACATTGAACTGTTATCAGTGACTCCCACTTGCTGCCAGTTGTTTTCTTCAAAACATATAACAGTTCAAACTGTCAAGAAATGAGTAACAGCTTCATTATTTCCTTTAACTTTTTCAGTGCCACAGGCTTTGAGAATTTCTTTTTTTTGTACCCTGCTAGACAGACACATTTTCAGCATTTTGCTATCCATCTGTTTAGGTATGATTCCCTTTGGTAACTTTCTAGTTATAAATGGAGTTTTTATCAGTATTAACTCAACTTTTTTATGGCCCCCCACAAAAACTAATTTTTGCATCATGTGACAAGCTATGATATCATAAATGCAAAAAATGTTTAAAAATTACTTATTTTGCCAAAATCATAAGCTATATATCAAAAACATTTGTTTGTAGCGAAAAAGTAAATTGTTTTTAAAAGCCTTGAACCCCCAAATGAGAGATCAATAGCTGGGGGGCATCGGGAGGGGTCCTGATGTTCTCCCCCACTAGAGCTAACACATTTGTTATTTTATTTAAGCTGCTATATGCTGGTAATACTGGCTTATGTTGTGACAGCAATTCAGCGTACAGTGTATGGGCTTGGCACAGTGGGAACAGCTGTCCAAGCCGTATGCCCTACCACCATACTTATTTTACAAAAATCATAAACTATATATCAAAAATATTTATGTTTGTAGTGAAGAAGTAAATTGTTCTTGAATCCCCCCCCCCAAAATATGAGAACAATAGCTGGGGGGCATTAGGAGGGGTCCTGATGTTCTCCCCCACGAGGGCTAACACATTTTTTATTTTATTGCGGCTGCTGTATGTTGGTAGTACTGTCTTATGTTGTGACAGCAGTTCCGCGTACAGCACATGGGCTTGGCACAGTGGGAACAGCTGTCTCAGCTGTATGTCCTACCACCGTTGCACTCTGGGATTCAAAGTTAAAACTGACAGAAAGTGATACGCCTGTTACTACAACATTGTACTGAGGACAGTTATCAATGATTCACATCTCCCATAGAATGCAACAGAATAATTATCTGAAATCTGGTAACTAGAAGGCACTGCTAAAGTTAAAAGAAAACAACAGTTTAAACGGCAATGAGTCAGTAACAACAAATCTCCCAGCAGGTGGTAGTACCTTTGTTTTACTCCGCAAGAAAAGCCCTGGAATATATATATATTTTTTTTTCTTAAAAGCATTTGCTTCTTCTTTAAGCATTCCTTTTCTGCCTTTCTATTAAAAAAATCCCTGTTTTTGCCATGATAAAGTGATGTGCATATAGCAGTCATAATACACAGTATAAATGTACACATGCAGATATTGCTGAAAATAAGGGCATCCATGCCTATGGCAAATCTAATTTTACAGAGGACTACTAGATGATTAGGATTCCATACAATAATTGTATTAATCAAATGTAATTATGTATGTTAATTTTTCACAAAGCATCAAATCTTTCATGCGAGGAGCAGGCAAGGAGATGTTGTGGTGACAGGGTAATATTAATGGCGTCCGTAAAATCATTACAGAGTTTAGCTCTGTAGTTATTAGGATAATGATTTGGCCCCATTTAACACAAATCATAATGTGCAAATAAGCTATTTGCTTTTGTCCGCTGTTTGTATATAGCCACTGGGAGGGTTTGCAGAGCTGTAAGACATGGCATGTTTATTTCCACTGACTGGAGTAATATATTTGTTTAGTTTTCTAAAGTATAACCCCAATAGTGCATCTGTATTTACATTGCATTTGTATTTAATTTATATATATATTTTGAGCAAAAAACCTGTTCAAGAAGGACAGCTCTATTTGATGTAAATGATTGTTTGGTTCATTTAATAGGATAAAATGTTGAATGCATTGTAATTAATTTTTTGGTCCTAAGCTCACTGTTTCCCTTTCCTATGCACATCCATGTATTGCTATTGACATGTTGTAGTACAATTCTCTATGTAGGAGTATCTACTTTTTTTATGCCCATCCTGAATCTCAAAAGGGTATAGTAGTGCAGTTAAAGTGCCGGCAAGCTTCAAATGACAGCTTACAACATGGATGGACAGTGTGCACATGCTGCATGCACTATAGCCTCTATGTAGCTCTTTGGCTACCAATGAGTAGCAGTCCACTGCAATCAGGTATGAAGTTATAAGGGAAATTTGATCCCTCATTATCTGCAAACAGTCTGGGCACAGCTTTTATCCTTGATACATAGCACTAGCCAACTGGAGATCTGATTGTAATGCAGGTTGAATGCCTCACTGTATTTTAATGGTTTTCCTGCCCACTCTGCTGTAATAGCGCTTGATAAATACTTGCTTACAGATTAATCTGCATGCTTTTTCAAGACTACATTATATACTTTATATACAGGGGTGTAACTACAGGGGGTGCTGAGGGTGCTTATGCCTGAGCTCAGCACCCAAGGGTACCCCATCTGCCTCAGGGTCCAATAGGTACTAGTTATGCATCAGTCAAAGTATTTTTGTGTTAGTGGGCATAAAATATATTTGCACAGCTGATTATTTATTACTTGTTGTTAGCAGTATGTGGTGTCAAAATATATGAGGAAATATGGAGCCATCAAAATATATGAGGGAATATGGGGCCACAAAGAGACTCCATATTCACTCCCCTATTGTAACAAAAGTTGCAGACTCTGTTATATTCATTAAAGGTTTTAATAAACCACATCAATAACATGCATAGTAATCTGGCATAGTGTCCTCAAAGGGATAGTAATACTTAAGATGTAAAAAAATATATGTTCTAGGGTTTATGTCCCCGAAAAAAAAGGGTACTCCCACCACTGAGAGACATTTTATTACAAAATTATAACAGCTCAAACTTGACTTTTTTAGGTGCAATATCACGGTGACCTGAAAATTTACAGTGACGCTCTTGCTACACCATCCTATGGACTGCTCTGATCTGTAGACCATAAATCTCCATAGGATGGTGTGGCAACAGCGCCACTGTAAATTTTCAGGCCACTGTGATATTGCACCTAAAAATTCAAGTTTGAGCTGTTATCATTTTTTAGTAAAATGTCTCTCAGCGGTGGGAGTACCCTTGTTTTACTCAGAGGGATAAACCCTACAACACATATTTTTTTACATTTTATGTATTACTATCCCTTTAAGGATGGGGAGGCACTATCAATCAGAAAACCATGGCTCTCTAGAGAGCCACAGATTTTCACTTCTATAGTGCATGCAGATTTCTGAAAAAAAATTGAAACAGAATGTTATCACCTTGAGCTGTCATGGAGGTCACTTGTTTCCTGTGCAGCACTTTGATGTTGGAAGATGTGGTATGGAACGAAAAGTTGATAAGAACAGCTTAATATATACAGTTGTAAATTCATATATTTTCACTATATATTGTAGAGTTCCTCAGTACAACTTTCATTGATTAAAAGTAGCTCCAATAAAAGAAAAGGTTGGTGACCCCTACTCTATATAACTAAAATATCCCATACATATGGTTGTGTATGTATAAACTAGTATGATTGAAGCACTCCTCACAATTAGACACCATAGTGGCTGCTGTGCCGGATGGGAAATCTGGGCCTGACTTGAAATACTGTGCTTTTGTTTCAGAACACTGTGACACAAGTATTTAGCTGATACTTCATTTTAATTGGGCTATGTAAAGTGAATAGAATATTTATACCATTTATGTCAGAAAAAGTTAAAGGGATAGTAATGTCAGAAAAAAAGTATTAACTATATGGTAGATACAATTAAAAGAGAGTACTTGCACTTATTCATATCGCTCAAACCATAATGGTTTGAGAGGTATAGGAAAATAAAGTTCTCTGGTCCCTTCCCTTTCTGCTTGATGAGCTGTAAAGTTGTCAGAAGCAGATTCTGGTCGCACGACCAGATGCGGCTCTTCAGCAGTGCCGATATAAAGATATCTAAAGACAAATACTTCATTTAGAATGGTCTACAAACTGTGCCTGGTTTGCAAGCACTCTTTGTAGACTGTTCCAATGAAGTATTTATTTCTAAATAGTGTGATTTCAGCTCTGCTGAAGAGCCTCTGTCTGGTCAAATGACTGCAATCTACAGCTGTCAGCTAGATGGCAGACTTGAGTGAAACAGCCAGGAAAAGTTAACTTTAGCAAGTTATATCTCTCAAACCATAAAGATTTGAGAGATAAGACTTACATAGATGTTAACCTTTTTTAATGTCTGCAATATTAAATCAACTTAAAATTAACCATTACTATCCCTTTAAGTTGCTTGTTCAATGCTTTTTAAATTGTGCATGTGCCTGTCTAGTCCTCCTGTAAAGTAGTGCCTGATGACTGTACCCTGTCACTTCAAAGAGAAGATAATACATATGATTAATTAAGTAAGGTTGCTAACCACAACCCACTAGATCTTATTTTATTTAATTGCTATAGTAGTACAGGATTCTCCCTCCTGGAAGAACTGAAAGGAGTCCCCCACAGGTGATATGAGTTACCTATGGGGATTCTCTCTCTTTCTCTCTCTCTGTCCTGACATTTCTGTAAAATAACCAATAGGGAGGTCTCGCAGAGTATGTGGGAATGATTGATTCACAGCCTGCACTCTGTGGAGTGTGCCCTTTCTGAAGTTACACATACAGCATAAAAGGGTCTAATGACATTGGGGGAGATTTGTAAAATGCCTTCTTAGTGCACTTTAAGAACTGTTGCTAAAGTTAATAAAGTCAGGTCATATTTATAAAGAAGTAAAGTCAGTTTATAAATATGACTACCTGAGAAAGATACTGAGAAAATTTGCAACTGAGAATATATTTTCACACACATATCGATCACTATATTCTTCCATTAAGAACAGGTTATCTCTAAAACTGCCTTTATTTTTGGAGCAATTGGCATTTTTCTTTATAAATACATTGTGCCACAATTATTTGGATAAAGCCATTTTTACTCCACTTTTCAAAAAAGTTTACTGACTGGAGTTAGCACTTAAAAAACATGCCGATAAACATTTATACACTAGTTACAAAGCCCATATACACTGGCTGATCCAGAGCGAGGAGCTCCGGATGGCTCACAGCCTGTCTGTGCTCCCGGCTCCAGGGCAGCAGCGGAGGCAGCTGGGTGACAGTTTGTCACCCAGCCGCCTCCACTGCTGCCCCAGAGCTGGGAGCATAGACAAGCTGTCAGCCTTATGGAGCTCTCCGCTCTGGATCAGCCCGTTCTGCAAGTCCCTACTGAGCATGTGCGGTTACGCACACAGTGAGCGACGCATTCTAGGACTTTATGTTATAGGATATCCTTATGTTGCTCTGGGACAATTTTAAAGACACTTTCTTTATTACTCCAGTTTTATAAATCCCCACTTTGTGCCCAGATCCAGTCATAACCCCCCCCCTTACTTTTTAGGTGAAGCAGCTGCTGCACATGACACAATCCCCACACGCCATTGCAAATGGAGTTCCCCTAAACCTCCCTTCACCAAAAAAAGTATGAGACAAAGAAGATAGATCTATTTCAAACTAAAGCCTAGTATCAACTGATTGAATCTTGACTCTGACTAAGAAGACATAAAATTCTTCAGTAGATTGTGATTGGATGAGTTTAAAGGGATAGTAATAGTTTTTTTTTAACATATGCCAGTATTGTAGATATTAAAAAAAGAAATATAATAACGTACCTCCTGTCTCTCAAACCTTTATAGTTTGAGAGATTGAAGCATCTAAAGTTCCCCCCTCCTGCCACTTTCATAGACGTCATCGCTTTATGGGGCAGAAGCAGATCCTGGTCATTTGACCGGCCGGCGGCTCTTCAGCAGAACTGAGATATCGAGATCTAAAAATAAATACTTAATTGGAATGGTCTACAAAGTGTGCCTGGTTTGTCACACATATTTATTGTAAATACAGAATGCTGCAACATTCCTGTGACTGATAATGATCTCTCCCTAAGTATAAATGGTAATCCAGACATGGACCCCTTGCTCTCAGTGCCTAGGGAAGCCAGCTGCACCTCACTGACGAGGCCCAAAAAAGGCCAAAACGTACATCTGGGGTTAGCTGGTTTTTCCGTGCAGAGGGGACTTGCCCATCATTATGGTACTGGACTGCCCTTATGGGCAGGATTAGTCTTATATGTATGTGGAAATTTCTACTCTGTACGGTGACTAGCCGTATAACAGGCCATTGTGCTTTTGTTTGTGCTCAGAGCCTCTCACATCTTTTGGCTTCATAATGATCTTGGAAAGATTCAACATGGAGTGTTTGCATGGCAATGTGTAGACATTCACATGAACTACTGGATATTTGTGGTGCACATTACAACAGAAAATTACACATATTATGCATCTGCCCCTTTCATCTATCATACTGTGATTCATTGTCTGAATGGACATAGCAGTGGTGTTGCCACTTTTTAAAGGCACAGTGATGATTGATGAGACCAGCAAGGCAATACACCATAACATGAGAACAACAGAATATTATATGAGACAAGCAGGACAGTGCACAAATACATGAGACCAGCAGGACAATGCATAAGTACATGAGACCAGAGGATAATATTCTATGCTGTTACACCAGCCACATTTTGTGTAAGTCCAAAAGGTCAATATACAAGTACTATAATTTTGCTCCAGTAATGCAATACACCACAATAGTGTTGATTTTCTTAAAGAAAAAACAGGTACCGGATCACCTCCACTTGGCTGCCAAACAAATCACAGACATTTTGGTCATTTACTACAGTTGTTCCCAAACCTATACTCAGGGATCCCTAACAGGGAATGTCATGGCCAGTTAGTGGACCCTGGGAAATGGGGTGGGAACCGCTGCTTTAGAGGAAACACTGATTAAAGTCCACAATTTATCATGATCCAGTGCCTCAAAAACCTAATAGCTATATATATATATATATATATATATATATATATATATATATATACCCAGGTTTAGCATGCATGCCACACAGAATTAACATAATGGCATGTGTATTCACACACAGATACACTAACCACATATTGTGCTCTCCTTACTATCAGTGTTAGATTGGGGTATATAGTTCCAAGATAATAAAATGGCCTGCTAGAAGTGTTCAAGTTTCATTTTACATATTTGTGTATGAACACAGATATGTTTTTTTATTTCCATGTAAAAATGTAAGTGTGCTACACACTGGCATACAATAAAGGGGACAGTAAGCAACTAAAGTACTGAACACCTTAAAAGTCCCACATGTACTATTTCTTATATGTATGTGTGTGTATGGGTCTATGTGAGCGTATGCACAACATTTATGCAAAATGAACTACACAATGGAACAACATACCTGTGTACAATGCCACATATGTGCATACAAATACAAGTGCAGCAGCACAGTTCTGTAGTGCAGGGGTGTAGTATTGTTATTTTCTGTCAGATGGATAGTGAACAGGAGTGTATAACTACCCGATATCTACAATCTTGTGGTTCTGCAGAGCAGTGTGAGTTATTTTTTTGTGTTCTAACTTTACAGATACAAATTAATAACTTGCAGTTGGTCCTGGCAGATAAGAGGTAAGTAGAGGTGTGTGCGTGTGTGTGTTTTTTCCGAATATCAGAGATGTATATATCCCACTTAAGTTGCAACATATTGAGGTTGCCCTTTTGAAGCTGGAGACATTTTGATGTTGCCTCTTTTGAGGATCGCCATTTAGGAGACACGATTCCAATAGTAAACCCTGCACCATGGAGCCCATTGTACCTTAAATACTCATAACTCTCATCTAAGCACAACTTCTCCACCTTATGTATTACTTGTGTACCTTAAATACTTGTATGGACATCAGTACTCTCTACCCCTCCCTTACTCCTCAGAGGGTTAATTTCCAGCAACTTAACCCTGATTGGCAAAGGAAACCTCTGGATTTTTAAGAGATAATATCCCCTCCTTAGCACTAGAACAACCAAGGTGTGTTAGGTGCATAGAGGAGAATTTCATGTTGTGCGGGTGGACTCAAAGTAGTAAACTGGCTGGATTCAGGTCATTCCCCATTGGCTTAATCCCTTGGATACTAGTGAGGTTTCCATTGCATTGTGTCAACCTAACCCCCCCACACACACACACACCAAGTCATGCCAGGGTGGTCACCAAGGCTACTTTGAGGAGAAAAAAAACAGGGATTGGTTTCCACGTGACCAATCCTTGTTTAATGTTTTTCAGTGCTTCCATTTGGGGAGTTTGGGTTATGCAGGGCACAAGAGGAAACTCACCTCCCACCAATCATGCAAATCCATGACCACTTCCTCTGATTGGCTTAAGGAAGGGGTTACGTATAGAGCATGTATGACTCCTTATCCCTCATTTGTGTTTGGCTGGGAGGACAAATTATTCCAGGGCATGTCTGGTACCCCTAGTAATCCCACCTTCCAGCCAATGGGATTATGGGAATAATTTAAACAAAGATTGGCCATAAAAGTTAATTCCTGTTTTTTTCCACACAACGGTCTGGTTGATGGCCCAGGCAGAACTAGGGGGCTAACTTTATTTATTTATTTAGTGGCAACGAATGTGGTGACAGGATTTTATGGCTTTTTAAAAAATGTTGTTTATTTGTATAGTTAAGTAATGTGGCAAACCAGGGTTTCGCAGAGACTGTTGGACTTCTGACATCAAGGTGGGTTTAAAACATACATTCCATACCTCGTGGGGGTGGAAGAGGTCACAGGGACCCCTTCCAGTTTTTTTTAATTAATATTGTGGCTGTCAACTCATATTACTTTTTTAAACATTATTGCACTGAAAAACTAATACGGTGTGACAGGACGCATGTTATTTTTTTATATTATACTACACTTCATTGTGATATGTTTAGAGAACGAAATTAGCTAACACTTGAATCTAGACATGTTCTTCACCTTTTTTTCCCTCTAGAAAGCTACCAGACTACCTGAACAGTATGATCACTCCAGATCTCTATACTTATTATAACCTCCGCTCTATTGCTAACAACTACCTGAGTATTCCACACTACACAAAAGAAGCCAGTCAATCTACCTTCTGCTTCAGAGCTCCAAAAGTCTGGAATAACCTACCTGAAAAAAATCAGGTCTTCTCTTAGTCTAAAATCCCTAAAAATAACCTCTTATTTGTAACTAAAAACAATATGTAACTGGATATACATTTTTTTGTATGTATGCTTATGTGTATATGTGTGAGCATATATTGTTTTTCTGTTTATATAAATACGTAAATATTTTCTGTAAAAGCTCTCCAGGATAAACTAAAAAAAGAGAAATCTCAATGTATTCTTCCTGGTAAAAAGTTGTAATAAATAAATTAATTAATGAAGTTGAGAGTAGTGTGTTGGGTTTGCTTTCTATTTTTAACCCTTTGAGTGCCAGAGAGGTGTCTAGTGCATTGCAGCGCAATTCGTTGGACACCTTTCCGGCACTCAAAGAGTTAAACTACTTATGGTTAAACCCTCAATTGTTGTTGCAGAGAGATATCTGTTATCCAGCAACAGATGGGTTAACCATTTCTATAAATGAGGGTAAAACTATAGTGCTAAGGTGTCAATCTACTTTAACCCCTTAAGGACCAGCAGTCCCAGGGTGTGTAGTCCTTTAAGGACCAGATAGGGAAGTTCGATGTGCCGCCCCAAGTGACTGATCACGAGTGCTGGCACGCCGAATGAGGGACTGAAAGAGATTGCTCCAGTCTTGGAGCGATCAACTTCAGTCCCCGGTATTACTCACTGTGCTTCTGCAGGAGCGCAGTAAGTAAAAGTATGTGACGTACCAGAACCGTCACTGGTCCTTAACCCCTCAAGGACCAGCGGTCCTGGGATGTTTCCTTCCCATAAGGACCGCTTTGACCCTTGCTAACGAGCCGGTACACGTGACCTGTTGCGTGTATCGGTGTGCCGCTTTGGGGCCTAAAAGAGATAGCTCCAGTCTTGGAGCAGTCAATTTTAGGCCCTGTTTTTACTTACAGCACTCCCGGTGGAGCTCTGTAAGTAAAAAGTATGTGATGTACTATGACTGTCATCGGTCCTTAAGGGTATAAGGACCATGACGGTAAAAGTACGTCATGTAATCCTTAAGGGGTTAAGTGCCGGACCAGCGTGATGGTCCGGGTACGTCATCGGACACGAAGGGGTTAAACAGTAATAATTCTAAAATAAAACAATTTGAGTGACAATGAGAAGCAATATATAAACACCACCCAAGTGTATCAAAATAAACACAACATATATGCTGACCCCTTGAATCACCAACATTAAGGATAACAAATACTTATCTAATCTATTTTATCTGTAGTTGATGCTAAAAGATACAAATGTAGATGTTTGCTCAAAGCAGTATTTACAAGCTCCACTGGAAATAGAGTACCATCTCCTGGAACTGGAATGGTTCTGCTTCATCTACCTAGCTCACAATTCTCACTGGTCTCATCTCTCCTTAATAGGACTAGTCTTGATAATAGCAACTTCCTCTATTATGGTTCAGTGGGCTACCAATATTAAACTAAACACCAAAATGTTTTAGACCATAAGAGTTTCCACTTAATGTTTGATCGGGCAAAGAATGGGATAGTAGGTCCAAATTCTTGAAAAACCAGTCTTTCAAACTGCCACTATAATGAGTCCGTCTCCTGTAAATGGAGCTTATAATGAACAATAGAACTATAAGCAGCTGATGCATTTTGTCCTAAATCGTCATGTCCTTTCCTGATTTCCTGGGTTTTCCTGGCATTTTTTGCCAGATATTCTGTTTTTAATTCTGTTCATTTTCCCCACCTTGTTTTGTGACGCCATTGCTGAGCCTTTATCAAGCTCCGGCACCTTTTGTGGTGTTCGATCAAAGCTTTCCTCTCATGACTTTGTTCAGTAGTGTTCAGGTGTTTCCTGTGATTCCAGAGTTTGACCCGGCTTTCCTTCAACTCCATTTACATCTCCTGATATGGCTCTGTGTCCTGTTCTGGTTTCATTGACTCCTCTTCTGCCAGTAGCTGTGTATTATGGTACCCGTGATTCCGTTTGCCTGTGATTCTGTCCGGTGGTCCGTGGTCTAAGCTGCGAGCAGGACCTGGTCACCTTCATGCTCGCCTCTATTCTGTGGGCTCACGTCTGTGATGTCGCACTCGCTATTTTGTATCAGTAGGCACGGTTGGCCGCTGGAGTCCCACCCTCTGGCGGCGGCCTTATAGTCTGCCCGCAAACTGGGCTTAGTTGCCCTTTCGTGTTGTTTCTGTGCGTTATTCCAGTGTTGCTCTTGTTTGACCCTTGTTTTGGCTTCCGTGTATTCTCTGGCTCGATCCCTGGCTTTGTCTGACTATCTGATCAGGTTTTGACCAGTGGCTCTGGCTGACTATCCAATCTGTGTATGACCCTGGCTTGTCTGACTACACGCTCCGATCTTTTGGCTGTGGCTGACTACCCTATTTAGCTTCTAACTGTGGCTTATCTGACTTGCTCTCTGTGCCTACTCCCACTCCTGTCTGACTACCACTTGCCTCAGTCAGCCTCAGAGGGCTTGTTCCATTGACCCCTTGGAGCACTTACCTCACTGGTAGTATTGCAGGTTGCCTTTCGCTCTGTTGCCTCCGCAATGTGCTTTTCCAGCAGTTACCTTACCAGTATTGTTGGGTGTTACCCTCTGCCCTGTGGCCTCTGCTCTGTGCATACCGGGCTCTGTTATTCTTGCTAGGCTCATCATTATACTCTGCGTACGCAACATTTACCTCCCTGGTATTGTTGAAAGCCGCCCGAGGCTACAAGTCTGAGATTGTCCCTCTTCAGGGATCTACTGATTACTCTCTCTCAGACTGGACTTCTGGCGTTACAGGTTTCTGCTCGCTCTGCTGGTTAGAACCACATCTGGTTCTATATTCAAGTTCTCCTAGCTCTACAACGGACCGGGTACAGCTCAGTGTCAGTTTCTGGGTAGTGAATTAGGCACTGTCCTCACACCTGTTCCTATCTTGGTTGTGGAAGTGCTTGGTCTTGCTTATATATTTTAATAAACTTGTTAAATTCATCTGTACCTGTGTTGTGTGCTTTATTTACCTAAGAGTCGCATGACGCTGTGTACTGCCTTTGCTCAACTGTTTTTTATCCCGACTTGTTCGACTATTGTCCTGTCTCATCCCTGGTACTGTCTCTTCCCGCTTTGTTACCGACTAAGCTTGTCGACCATTCTCCCTTTGACTCCGGTGGTTCTCCTGCATCCACCTTGTCAAGTTGGATGCTATCGACCATCATTGTTGAGTTCAACTCTATCGACCACCTTTGTTGAGTTCGACTTCATCAACCTCCCATCGGGTTTGACCCCCTTTGGACATCTCAAGCTTCGACTTAGCTGTTCCTGTTTCCTGGTTCTTCCTGTTCCAGTAGTTCGTCATAGACAACTGTACTGCTGGTAGGTTTTATATACTGATTCCAGTCTCAGTGAGTAGTAGCTGTATCTGGCTTCACGTCCAGCACCTTTAACATTTCCTAGGCTGCAGCAAGACTTCCATAGAGCAGCCCACTCCAGCTAGCCACGCTCCCCAGCCAGTGCACCCTAGTTTTGTTTATCTGATGGTATCTGTTAATCATATTAATAGTAGTCTGTTTCCTCTTTGTTGAGATTCCACTCTGCAAAGTAACAACCAGGCAGTTAACATTGGGCACTCTTTAGTCTAGCATCACATAAATGGACTTAACCATAGCTTATCAAATATGAATGTAAGGGTTTTGTTCCCTTAAATACCCTCATCATACCAATAATTAGATAAAAGCTTAATCTTTTGTCTTTGGACTTAATGTATTTATATACAATAATGAGTCATAATGAAGATATCAAAGCATGTATGTATTTTCTAGATTTAGATGATAAACTTGTAAGCATATTTAATTTGTTCTTGACTGTATTCATTTTATTCTAACTAATATTTATTTTAGTTTTAATAATATTTTCATCTCCAACCTAAGGAATAGACATGGAGACCAGGTTTGTGCTGACAAGTTATATATGGTGTTGTGGTGAATTTTATTTGAAATAATAACCCCTTCAGAACTAACCTGTCCACTTGTGTCATTTTATTGATGATATTCTTTTTTGAATTTGGGATGGAGATATATATTCTTTAGATTATTTTATATACATATATATATATATATATATATATATATATGTTTAAATTATTTAAATCTGAAATTCACAAAGAATGCCATATGTGGATCTGCATATTGCTACTGAAGATAATAATATTAAGACTAAAACTTTTTTAAACAATAGATAGAAATAATTATATTTTGTAGACTTTCATAACTCCATTTGTTTGGATAACATAACATATGGGCAATGTGCCATATTAGACAAAACTGTTCAAAATTAGAGGACTTTAATCCAAAATCTAAGTTATTAAAAGAAAGGTTCTTAAAAATAAATTTCACTTGATAAAATAGCTAGAGCCATTAATAAAGCAGAATCCAAGAAAAGGAAATATAGGCGATCCTACCACAGTCCACTTGGAAAATATAAAAGATTTTATAGGATACTTCAGAAGTGCTGCTACTCGTTGTGGTGTCCCTCAGTATCACCTCACAGTCAATAGCCAACATACAAAGAGAAAAACAAAAGCGCAACTTCTAAATGTATACAGTATACATTTAGAAGTTGCGCTTTTGTTTTTCTCTTTGTAATAAAGCAGAATCTTTGGATAAAGGAGAGATTTTAGACTATAAGAAAAAGGTTACTGATTATAAGTTTTATGGGCAAGTTCCTTTTATAACTCAATATAACAGTTAAGTGAGAAATATTAAAATATTTTTCATAACTTTTGTCCAGTATTGAAATCAGATGCAATTATCGATAACATTTTACCGGAAAAACCTTTAGTGATTTTTTTCTAAGGCTAATGATATTAGAAACATAGTAGCTCCAAGTGTCCCTGATAAGTATACATTTTAAAATAGGAACTAATTGGTCACATGGTTTTTAGTTGTCCTAAATATTCTTATTGTTCCATATTTGGAGTGACTGGTGACAAGTTTAGATCTACAATCACTAATAAGGAATATGCAATCAAATACAAGTTAACTTGTAGCAAATATGTGATCTCACTTGTCACTTATTCCTGCTAAAAATAATATGTGGGACAAACTTGTAGATCTCCTGGGATCCGTATTGGTGAACGTTTTAATAATATTAATAATATTAAAAAAGGGCTAACTTCTTATAATCTCTCTGATCATTTTCTCAGATTTCACAGTTGTGACCCCACAGGGTAAGAATTACTACGATAGACTATGTAGCTGAGTCATGAAGAGGACATAGAAAGATAGGAGCATTAATGAGAAAAGAAGTGAGGTGGCTATACAGCTTATGTGCAAAACAACCATTAGGATTAAACATTGAATCTGATCTAAAACCTTTGTTTTAATTTTTAAGATTATTTATGAATTATATATTTTTCTCTTCTAGAGTCTGCGTTTGTCTTATTATTTAATCATTTATGCTTCATTATTAATGATGATATGTATTATATATATTTTTTTCATTTTTTCGTAAAGGATTGTGTTTTTTTAATGTATTTGATAACTGGAACAATTTCATCAAAATCCTGGATGAAATGATGGTTAATTAATAATTAATAGATGATTATTTATTTTATTCTCATTATTGTATTTTTTCCATTTTTTTTTTTTTGATGATATGAGTATTCAATATTCGGGTACAGATGGAGTTGTTCCATGTTGTCTATAATTTTAATAAGCTGAACTGAGTTGTCAAATACATACTTTTTTTTATTAGTTTTGCTGTCAAACTATGTAAAGAAGGGTATAGGGTTTTGTTCTGTTGTGTTTACCTCAGATGATGTGCTTGTAGTTAACTGGCATAAAGGTAGATGATTGGTGGATTGATATTTGAATTATCCAATAGACTAAAGATTAAGCTTTTATCTAATTATTGGTTTGATGAGGGTACTTAAGTGAACAGAGCGCTTACAATTGAGTTTGATAAGCTATGATTAAGTCCATTTCCCATGAAATGTGTCAGCTGCTTTTAGCTCTGCTGTTCATTACAAGCCCCGTTTATGGTAGAGGAACGCTCATTATAATGGCTGTTTGAAAGACTCTGGTTTCCAAGGACTTGAACATTGTATACATTTGTTTGCCCGCTCAAACATAAAGCGGAGGCTTTTATGGTCTCAGGATCTCGTGTTAAGTTAAAGATTGGTAGCCTGCTGAACCATCATAGTGGAGGTTTCTGTTATCAAGACAACATCTATTAAGGAGAGACATATATGGCAAACAGCCATATATGTATCATGTTTGTATCAACTCTCCAGAGATATTGTTATCCTTAATGTTGGTGATTCACAGTAAGAGCATATATTATATGTTTGGTTAACCATTTATGTGCATAGAGAAATAGGGGTTTGTGTTGTTTCTTTTTTAACATGGTGTTTAACGCCTTTGTTGCCCACGCAGTGAGACTGCTACAATTTGGCAACTGAGGCATTAACCTTGGGGTGGCAGGAATGTGGAGAGGGGGTATGGGAATCAGACAGGGGACCCTGACTGATCCAGCCCTAAGAAAGCAGGTAAAATCAGGTCGCTTTCCTTGGGCTCCTTAGCCTAGCCTTTGAGTCATTTTGGAGTGTTTTTCAGTACTCTAAAAGTATTTCAAAGAGGTATTTGCAGGGAAAAATAAACAAAATTCGGCATCACACAGTTAGAATGTGATTTCAGAATTGGTAAGCTGGTAATCTCTAACTGTAAATCTAACTGTAACCATTTGGCAAATATTTCTGGCTTTAATGGAAGCTAAGACTATATGTGAATATCAGCTTTTGTGTTTATGTTATAAAGTATCAGTAGTAGCTCACACCCACTCCAATACTTGTCAGTCTGGAGCTCACAGGAATGAAGAAGTGGGCAAGGCTACCCCATAAATGTAAAAAAATCTACTGAAGAGAAAGACGGGACACACAGGAGAGGAGGTGGAATATAAGGGTCACAGCACTATGAGGCTGATGAAGGAGAACTGGGATGCACTAAGCATTGATGCTTTAGCGATGTGTGTCTTACGATATGTGGTGAACAAATTGCCTTGGTGAGGGAGACACACATCTCCATATCCACTAATATACCGATAGTGACATACAGGAAAGACGGGAAGGGGACATCAGGTAGTCTTTTGAAATGTAGCTCTTTGGCTCCATTTGGCAACAATCAGGACCAGTTTTAGGTGGGTGCCAAGTGTGTAGTGCACTTGGCCCCTCTGTATCACCGGCCCCGCTCTGCATCAGAGAGCCTCCAGTGCTCTACTGAAAAGAGTTGCACTAAAGCATCTGGGATGAGCTTAAACTCGTGTCTGGATTGGCTGATGGAAATGGTGGGGCTTTTCTCCCTGCAGCCAGTCCAGAGTGTGCACTACATTAAACCTGCCCCAGCTGTTTAGTACAGCTTTTGCAGTTGTCTGTCATGGGTGCAGAGGTGGCATCTTATGGTGGCAGTTGTGGATCATACCAGGGTAGATGAGGATGGTACAGCAGCAGGTGGGTGGTATAGATCTGTGGGACAAGGATGAGGGATAGCATGCGCGGCTCTCAGGCTAACACTGGGACAAGGCTGAGGCTAAATATTGCTATTTCTGTAAAGCACTATGTACATGTATGGCTCTATATTAAAAAGACACATACATATCTGTGGTTCTATGACTTCAGGTACAATGAATCAATGAATGGAGGTCAGGTCAAGGATAGGAGGTCAGTATATGTGATGCAGTAGCTACCAGTGCAGCGGAACAAAGATGGAGGGATCAGTATGTGTGGTTCTCTGGCTATCAGTAAAGATCCGACAATGTAGCAGACTGCACTCACAGTCAGGAATCCATACCATGGAGTATAAAAAGTCACTGTATATAATGTGGAGAACATATAAACAGCTGCTATACAAATGACAGACTTTCTTCGACTGTTGTTTGTTCACTGTCTGTTTATATATTCTTATCACGGTTCCCGTGCTATGCTGTCAATCTTTACTGAATTACCTGTGCATTGGAGGATGCTGATTGGCCCGCCCAGGATGTGCCTTTATACACTGGAGCTTGGGCACTTGTGATTTGCCCTTTCATGGTGTTCCAGTATCTGCGCCTTGTTGCTGTGTTCCAGTTCTCCTGTGTACCGATCCGGCTTGTCTGACTCTTCTGCTGATCCTGCTCCGTGTATGACCCGGCTCTGGTTGACGACTCTGCTCCGTGATTGACCCTGTTCTGGCTGATGATCCTGCTCCGTGTATGACCCGGCTCTGGTTGACGACTCTGCTCCGTGATTGACCCGGCTCTGGCTGATGATCCTGCTCCGTGATCCTGCACGGCGGTGGTATCTACTCTGCTCTGGCACTTTGTGCCTTCCTATCCTATTTGAGAGTGAATTCAGTGTAGACACTTTGCTCCAGCTTTATTACTCAAGGACTGTGTTCCAGAGACTGCTATATATCCTGGGCGTTGGCCAAACTGAACTGTGTTACTCCTCTTGCACTTGTTAACCCTTTAGGGGTTATTCCCCATTCTATTCATTGCCCATTATTCTTTTGCTGTATTGCATTCACTTTGTCCGAGTTTGCTATTACTGTTATTCTTGTGCTGGCCCCTAGGGGCATTGTATTACTCCTTGATTCAATAAACCGTGTTTTTACTTTATACCCTGGTCTGAGTGTCAGAAAACCGTAACAATTCTCCACATGAAATAATGTTGCTTTTACATACCATGGTTTGGATTCCTGACAGAGAGTGCAGTCTCTACAATTGGATATGAGGTTTGGGAAAGTTCTGTGACTTGCGCCAGGTTGGAGTGCCTGAGAAGGTGGTGAGTGTATATTATATTGTTGTATACATGTTAATACAGTGGATGACTTAGTGCCATTTAGTCATTTGTGTCTCTCAGCAAAATATGGTGGAAAGTGGGGCAAGACTAGGGTCAATATGTACGGTTCTGTGGCTGCCAGTGAAGTGGGTCAAGGCAGGGGTTCATTGGGACAAGGCTGGGGTTCAGTGGGGCCAGGATGGGGCCAGGATGGGCGGTTCTATATTAACCAGTGCAGTTAGGACAAGGCTGGGGATCAATATGATTGGTTCAGTGGCTACCGTGGTATCACTAGTGTAGATCTATTTCAGTTGTAAGCTCTGTGATACCACTAGTGTAGCTCAATTTCCACTGTAATTTAATTTGTTTTTCTAACTCTCCTTCCAGAAACAAACCGAGACCTGCAAATTATTTCACACCTGGCCCTGCAAACCCTTGAATTGGCCTGATAACTAAATTTTGTGTTTCAAAAACAGAATGCAGTCTTAACATTTGGATACACTACATGATGCTTGTCAGATAGCATCTCTCTGTCAGTCAGTAAAGCTGACCGATTCAGCTATCAAAATAAACTAAATTAAAGTTAGTAAATAAGTAGGATAGATTCAGCTCACAGGACACAGCATATTAAGGTTAGGACTTACCTATAGTGGGGTACTTTGGCCTGGTGTCAGGCTTAGCATACTATGGCCATATTGTGTGACTTATATTTAATATGTTTGTGTAAGTAGGCAATATGCTGCAGAGTAAAGAGTTAATGCTGATTAAATGAATTTGCATTAAAATTTTATGGGTTTGCTTAATGCTAGATTCACTCATAATCCAGGAAGCTAATTTCACAGTTATGTGTGAAGGTGTGAATGACAAAATGCACAAGTCAGAGCCAGATCATGGACAAGGCACCCTAGTCGCCTGCCTAGGATCCGATCAAGATGAGCTTGGCAGACAGAGACCGCCTACCCACCACAAGAATGCCAATAGCCGAACCACTGGAGTACATGCCAATGCTTGTCCCAAAGCAGACCACTTAGTGTGCATATGTCAGGACTCTTCCTGTTATCCTTGCAGATGCACACATGTAAGAGATAAGGATGAGTTAGTCGCGCGGCGACAGAGCTCAGTGGATCCTTATGAGACAGGGGTGCATATGGTAAGGACCAGGGTCCAGCTAACGTGTCAAATGTTTTCTTCAACAGCATTAACTAATTAACACAGTGGTCTGAATGATAATTAGCCTTTGGATATGCATTGCGTACCCCTGTCTGGCATTCAAAGGATTAATTTTCATTTTAGGAACAGTTATTTACAGCACTCAACCCGAGTGGCTCAGGGGGTAGAGAGAGGGGCTAGAAAAAGCAAGAGGGGATAGAAAAAACAGGTTAAACAGACTGGGAGGAGAGAAAATGGGAGACAACGACTGGGGAAGAGAAAGAAGGGGAAACTAGGGGGCAGAAAAAGTGAGGGAAGCAGACATGGCGGGTAGAGAAAGATGGGGGACACCAAGCAGGGGACAGATAAAGAGAGGAAAACAGATTGGGGACATTCCCCATTTTGCCTTTCCCCTTTCCTCTGTCTCCTCCCTGAGCCCTTTATTTCCCCCTTTTGCCATCACTAGTGTAGCCCAATTTCAATTATAAGCGCTGTGGTGTGACTAGTGTAGATACATTTCGATTGTTAGCTCTGTAGTGTCACTATTGTAGCTCAATTTCAGTTGTAAGCTGTGTAGTGTCACTAGTGTAGCTCCTTTTCAATTGTAAGTTCTGTGGTGTCACTAATATAGCCCCATTTCAAATGTGAACTCTGTGGTGTCACTAGTGTAGCCTCATTTCAAGTGTGCGCTCTGTGGTGTCACTAGTGTAGCCCCATTTCAAGTGTGAGGTCTGTGGTGTCACTAATGTAGTCCCATTTCAAGTGTGAACTCGGTGGTGTCACTAGTGTAGCCCCATTTCAAGTGTGAGCTCTGTGGTGTCACTAGTGTTGCCCACTTTGAAGTGTGAACTCTGTTGTACATTTTTTTTATATATATAATTAACCCTTTGGATGCCAGAGAGATGCCTAATGCAATTCTTTGGTGAACTTTCTGGCACTGAAGGGGTTAACACATTAATTTTGTCTTATATTAAGTTGGACTAACAGCTCTGCCCAGAAGAACAATGGGCAAATCGAGAAAGGATTGTGGCAACAGTAGGGGGACCAAGCTGACAGGGGGGCCCCAATTTGGGACTCTGCCTAAGGCCCTATGGAGTCTTAATACAGCTCTGACACAAGTGTATATCAGCTTGTAGAAAAACTATGGATAACAGAATAAATAGGTATAACAGGCCTCCTTACTGAAGAAATACAATACAAACTCTTGGATTTACTGTGGAATGAGTTGGGGATCTCTCTAACATTATGGGTTCCCTATGGTACAGTTAACTCCACAATTGCTTCTCTTTTCTTTTGTGTATCAGAACCAAGATGTCTTACATTTACCCTACTAGATTTGCAGTGCAACTCTCCCATTTATTTGATTGTGATTTTGTATCTCTCCAAGACTCATACAAATATAAAGGTATACAATTAGCAAAATAGTCATTGGAAAAGTCTTATTACAAATCTAACTCAACTATTTGCCATCTAGTACATGTCAGCCAATATAGTATACTAGTTTCAAAGCCCATATACATGGGCCAGCACTGGCGGCGCTGCAGTCATGTGCAGTACTGACTGCCCGAACGAGCCGTGGCTGATACGGAGTGGGGCGCTCTGAATTCAGACCGGAGTCCTCTCTGTGCATCGGCAGGACTCTGTTCTGAATTTGGAGCAACCGCTCTGCATTAGCTGCGGCACAGGCAGTCTATACTGCACGTGACTGCAACGTGAGCAGCCGTCTCTACTGCGCATGACAGCTTCTGACAAACATACTTAGCAAATTATGATATAGAATAAAAGCCATAATAGCTTTGGAATATATACACCTACATACATTAATTATTAAGCCAAAATGTTCCAAGCACTATTTAATGCTAATTGATTTGCTCCAAATGAAAACAAGTGGATCACAAACCTCAGCTCCAACATTACAGGTCACTGCCTATCCATTTGGATTCTCTTCTTACTGCTCTTAGACTGGGTATTTAAACGCTCTCCATCACTATATGCTGGAGACAATGTTTTAATACAGCGGTGGTCCAGAGGAAATGTTGTTAGATTATAGCTTCAATCAATCTCAGCTGGCCAGTCAGATGCAGATGATGGAAACTGAACTAACAACAGTTAGAAGGCCAATGTTGCACAACCCTGCAGTAGTAGAAAATGGGTTATATTGCTTTAAAAGAGGTCAGAAAGCCCTTGAGTACTGAAAGAGTCTGTAAAGGACTGCAGGACTTTTCAACGCAGAAGGGGTTAAAGGTACATGAAAAGACAATCACAGTGCAGAAGAAAGGAGAGAGCCTGAACTGAAAGAGAGAGGGACCGGTAGAGATAGGATTCCGAGCCGATGGTACCACTGACATCTGTTTGGAATATAAATGATGCGCCCTCTCATTTACCACATGGTAACTGATGAGTTGCTATTTCATGCTTTTATTAGTCGTGTTTTGATGTCACAGCAGAACAATTACCATCCAGGGAATGACAAGCATAGATAGATCTGCAAACGGCTATAATGCATAGTGAGAGACAGGACTGTTTGTAACATAACAGTCTAGTTATTATCATGGTATAATTATAATTATTTTATATGGACTCATTGTCTGTGCTTTAGGGAGATACACAATGGAAAGTCAACTTGTGCACTGAGAATATTACTCCAATGAGCTTGCAATCCATTAAAAGTCATTAAGATAGAATGCTGCTAACCCTCATTTCTACTGTTGAATTATATTTTTGCATTTGCCCAGGAGAATTGTTAACATTAAATAATCAATCGAGTTGCATTGTGCCTGTTTGTGGATGAATTTTAAGTAGTAATGTTATTGCTTGGTGATGGCATGCATAATAACCCTTAAAGGGCCAAAGAGGGGTGCAAAGTATTGTTCTGCATTGAGCTGCGCACACACCTCCGGTCCTTAAAGGGTTTAACCCTTTGAATGCCAGAGGGGTGCGCAACGCACTGTAAGACATCTGGACACCACCTTTCTGTTCTGAGGTGAGCAGTGTTGCATCAGTAAAAGGGACGGGAGAGGGATACTTTATCATTCAATTACTCTTGAACTACAACTACAACAATATTGAAATAACACTCTCCATGGCCCAAATACTCTGAAGATTAATTTGAGCTGCTTTTATTTTGAAACATTACTATCCCTGTAATCAAAGTAACAAGTGCTAAACCACAAATTCTTGTTATATGAAATGACATCTTGTAACATTTGCACATGAAACATGCGTTTGCCTGCAGGGGGATCAAATACCCTATTTGTGCATGTTAGTTCCTAATTGCTGGTAACTATAGTAAACCCAATAGTCACACACCACTCACAGGTAGGCCGAGTGAATATCTGCATACTTAAATCAGCATGGAAGCACAGCCTGCATGTAAAATAATGGCTGGGTAGCGACCCAACGTGACAGAAGAGGACCCAGCTGCCATTCAAAGGGTTAATTGCCAGGACAAGCTGGAGGGCTTTTTATCCTGCCCATCACTGAGGCTTATATAAGAACTTTTACATTTCTGGGGCAAATCAGTTGCACCACAAGGAACAAGTAAAAAACAAATTCCCATTGATTTAAATGGGGCTTTGCAAGTTATTAGATATTCTTCTAGCATTTAAAGAATTAAATGACACATTTAAGTCAATAAAAATATTTATTTGTTCCCTATGCAACTGGTTTGCCCGACTTGTTCTATTTCTTAGAACATAAGCGTCAGTGTGAAATCAGGTTTCGTGCAGCAATTAAATAGTTAATAATATTGCAACCTGAAAACCATGTTCGAACTGTCACTTTGGAGACATTGTTTGTATTGATGTAAAAATATCTTGCTAACAATTATGCTGGTGACAGATTTCCCGTGTTCTGCCTGTCTCTCAGTTCTTCTTTGTTAGACACTTGCTTTATCCATTCTGCCACAGTTACTTTGCGTATGTTGCTGCTTGTGTGTGTGTGTTTGTGTGTACTGTGCGTATTGCTTTCACATGATTTCCTGTTTGTTTTGACATTACGCATTCCATAACAATGCTCATTACTTTGGAGAGGAAAAAAATATCTACAATATAAAACAATGATCTGTCTTGGTTAATTGCACAGCAGCCTCCAACACATTCCAAAAGCACAAACCAAAGTTCTGCTAATACATAGCAGCCACATAATGCCATTTGTGCACAATTAAATTATCTTGTGGTTATAATTTTGCCACAGTGGCTATAGGGTTAGTCTTAATTTCATTACAGAAATAAGGGAACTTTTTCATCAAAAGACAGTCAATTCTAGAGAAAACTGACTGCACCATAGGTGAGGGATTAAAATTACCATTTATTTAAATTTGGCTTTTAACCATTTGAATGTTAGAGAGGTCTTCAACACATTACAAATATATGAAACCATGTATCTTTTGATATGGGGAAGCCTCTTTATCCCAGCTTGTCACATAGCCTGGAAGGATTGGAACTTTAGGTTGTATTATGATATGGTACAATTTAGAGAGAGCTTTTGTGAGAGGAGGTAGTTGTGTTAGCATCACTTCTACTTGAGATAAAGACCTGAATAGATCAGATCTGGCTAGCTTGTCTACTAGGTACTGCCATTACATATGCCACTATCACGGTGCCCATGATTGGTGCTGTTCAGTGTCATCACTTGCTAGTATCATGATTGGCTGTCTGTGATTAGCCCTCCTCACACAGCTTTTTTAAACCCAGGCTGAGCACTTCCAGGTTGCCCTTTCGTGGTGTTTCTGACTTCACGCTGCCTGACCTGCTTGTCAGGCTTCTGGGCCTGTTCCTGCTGTACTTGCTGATCCTGTGTTCCAGTGTTCCAGTGTTCCTGTATGCTAGTGTTCCTGTGTTCCAGAGTTCCAGTGTTCCTGTGTTCCAGCACCTCGCGGGTTAATCTTACTGAGTTCCTGAATCTCCTGCTCCAGCCGTTGCTCTGGCGACATTGTTCTTCTCGCTGCTGATCATACTTTGTTGGTTCCAGCGTGCGGACGCTGGTTTACTCCACTAAACCTGGTTGCGATATACATTGTTGGTCCCAGCGTGCGGACGCTGGTTTACTCCACTAAACCTGGTTGCGATATACATTGTTGGTCCCAGCGTGCGGACGTTGGTTTACTCCACTAAACCTGGTTGCGATATACATTGTTGGTCCCAGCGTGCGGACGCTGGTTTACTCCACTAAACCTGGTTGCGATATACATTGTTGGTCCCAGCATGCGGACGCTGGTTTACTCCACTAAACATGGTTGCGATATACATTGTTGGTCCCAGCGTGCGGACGCTGGTTTACTCCTCTAAACCTGGTTGCGATATACATTGTTGGTCCCAGCGTGCGGACGCTGGTTTACTCCACTAAATTGGTTGCGAGATACATTATTGGCTCCAGCGTGCGGACGCTGGTTTGCTTCACTAAACCTGGTTGTGATATATGTTGTTGGTCCCAGCGTGCGGACGCTGGTTTACTCCACTAAACCTGGTTGCGATATACATTGTTGGTTCCAGCGTGCGGACGCTGGTTTACTCCACTAAACCTGGTTGCGATATACATTGTTGGTTCCAGCATGCGGTCGCTGGTTTGCTCCATTAAACCTGGTGGCGCTATTACCATTAGTCCCAACGTGCGGACGTTGGTTTGCTCCTGAACATCCAGTACTGTGGTCAGTCGCTGTCCACTTCCTTGCAGTTGTCTGAGTATCCCTGGCAATAGACTCCTGCTGAGTAAGACCTCTATACTTATGCTCTATGCTGTCTTAGTCACCTGACAGCTGGTCTACTTGCTCAGGCTGCCCTGCCCGGTATTGGTGAGGCCGGTAGAACCTTGACGATACCATCCTGTAGGTTGCCTCACCCGGTATTGGCAGGGCCGGTAGAGCCTACTCCAGTACTCCTTTGGGCTGCCCTGCCCGGTATTGGTAAGGCCGGTAGAACCTTGTAATTCACCATCTTTAAGGTTGCCTTACCCGGTATTGGCAGGGCCGGTAGAGCCTACATTCAGCATTCTGTGGGGGCTGCCTTGCCCGGTATTGGTAAGGCCGGTACAACAGGTATATGTCATCTCACGGTTGCCTTACCCGGTATAGGCAAGGCCGGTAGAGCCTGTCATTAAAACTGTCACTTGGGTTGCCTTGCCCGGTATTTAGGCAAGGCCGGTAGAACCTATTATATGTTCTATTACTATTGTATTGTTATGTATGTTTACCCTACGGGGACTGCCTTTAACTTTTAATAAAGTTAAGTTATTTTACCAAACCTTAAGTCTGAGAGTCTTCATAAACCGTGACAGCCTCCAAAATTCAGATTCCGGAAGACAGAAGGCCAGTGCTAGCAGGGGCATGTGCAGAACTTTTCCCAAGGGGTGACAAAGCTACAATATGACCCCCAGGCCAGCCCTTCCAGCCCCAATGTTTATATGGAGGGAGTAAGTGCAGGGGGGTGCCATCTCCAGACGCCCATGAGTGCTAGGCCCGAGAAAGTGATCATGGTTAGCAATGATATCACATCTGTCAATAAAATTAAGTTAAGGGAGAACCAAAGTCCAGACAACAAGAAAGCAGTGGAGACAGGTAGGGTGACCAGTGAAATATTGAGTTTAAAGCTTGTCAGAGGGACAAGATATTGCCAAGAACTGGGTGTAAACACATTTTTAAGGAAGTATGGAGTAACAGGAGCAGTTGCTGAACTTAAGTCCAAAAGCTTGAAGAGTGCTGCCATTTTTGAATATTTCTAAAGGTCAGAATAGCTAGACCTCTGATATATTTAGAGTAGGTCATGATCAAATGGGAAATTCTGTTTTTTTAATACGACCAAACAAATTTGTTGATCAAACTTTGCACTTCTTTCAGAAGTTTGGGGGTTGTGAATAGGAATAGCTTGAAAGAGGTATAATAATTTAGGTAGGACTTTAATTTCAAATAATGCATCCATCTCTAGCCAGGATACTCTTAGTTCTGACTGTCTCTTCAGTTCCAGAAAGATATTTCCTAGTATAGTATTAAAATTACATTCCATTAATCCAACCACGCACGGTAAGAGCCAAATACCTAAATACTTGATGCATTCATTCCGGGTAAAGGGGAATCTCAGAGTTAAAATGTTTGTAAATAAAGACTTATACTGAGTATCTCAAATTTAGAACAATTAGTTAGTGTATAAAATCCACCATGGCTAGAAGAGATGATGATGGGGATGTAAGAAATATTAGTAAGTCATCAGCAAAACTTGCAACCTTTCTCTTTCTGTTTTTCAGTTTTACTCCCATTATATCTTCATTGAAGCTCTACTAGTTCACAGAAAGGGTTCTAATGTAATGATAAAGAGTAATGGGGAAGTGGGTACCCCTACCTTGTGCCATTGTTAATCAGCAGAAGATCCAACAAGATGCCATTAACTGAAATCCTAGTTTAAGGGAAGTATATAGCAACATGTTAGCTAAAAAAAAAAGTCTGGTCAATACCGATTATAGTAAAAACTGTAGCTTACTCGATCTGAGTCTTTTTCAAAATTCGTTGCGACTAAAATGAGAGATGAACCCATTGTTTTCGCCAAGTGGATACTAGAGATAGCTTTGGCAGTGTTATCCTTTATTTCTCTGCCAGAAATAAAGCCTGATTGTCCAGGGTGAATGAGTCTGGGTTAAAACGGGTTTGAGAATATTGGGTAGAAGTTTTGCAAGCAGTTTATAGTCTACACTACAGTGCCAGTAAATAGCACCCCTACTAATGTTGCACATCCCTCTGGCAACAAAAGTGTTAAGGAGATTTTTAAACCTCCGTAAACAGTTTTTGTAACCCTATTGAAAATTCAGGATTTCAAAGTCCTTTAACACAAGAATTAATGGGGGCCAGAATTTTCACATGAAAATTGCCAATGTTCAATGCAAACTGTAAAAACATGCACATTATATTCTCTTGATAAAAAATACTATTTCCTCCACTCTCCTATTTTCCAAAGTGAATTCTGTCTTACAGACTTTTTAGGGGCAAAAATGGAGTAAAAATCTTTTCACCTGGAGTATTATGAGTATTATAAATTATTGTACACAATTTGTTTTAATTCTTGTAATATGTTACCTATATTCAAGCCAGAAACATGATAACACACATATATATATACTAGTTGAACAGCCCGTTACACGGGCCATAGTGCCACTGCCACCCAGTCACGGGGCAGTCACGCGCAGTAGAGACTGCCCGCGCCACGGCTGATACAGAGCTGGACGTTCCTTTGGAGCGTCCAGCTCTGTATCAGCTGCGGCGCGGGCAGTCTCTACTGCGCATGACTGCAGCATGCGCAGCAGTGTCTCCTGCGCATGTTGCTGCGTTACACACGTTTTAGCGAATTATTATATAGGATGTATATATATATATATATGTATATTTATTAGCAAAAGAAGCTCAGTGTTTTCCATGCAAGAAGAGCAGGGGTAAAGAAGATGTATTCTAGTGTCCACTGATAGTCACAGTACCATATATGCACTGTGTGACACTTCAGCCTAGTTCGATTGGTAGCTACAAAACCATACTGTAAAACTATGTGTGCCAGCCCAGCCTTGTTTAAGTGGATCTATCACATATAGAAAAAGTTTAATATGTTAGTCATTTTAAAAAAAAACAAAACATTATCTACGCAAAAATTCAAGTTTAAAAGGTGCCCAGCAGCCTACTTCCGCTTGCTGCTGTGCACAGAGGCTGCTCCAGTCCCACTACCCAGCATCTTCCAATGACTGAGGATGTCTGTCTCTAAGCTGGAGCAATCTCATTGGCTAGATATTGATCTCTGCCAATGAGATCACTCCAGCTTAGAGAAAAAAAGCCTCCATCATTGGAGGATGCTGGGTAGTGGGACAGGAGCAGAGGCAGTGCTGCAAGCAGGAAGTAGGCTGCTGGGCACATTTTAAACTTGCATTTTTGCGCAGATAATGGGTCTTTTTAAAAAATGACTAACTTATTAAACTTTTTCTCTAAATGCTCCTATCTAATGAGCATTAAATATCTATATGTGATAGATCCACTTAAAGGCTGGGCTGGCACACATAGTTTTACAGTATATCTATATGTGATGGATCCACTTTAACTGAAAGGGATAGTATTACTTCAAAATTACTATCCCTCATATTGTAGCCCTTAATAAACTGAGTTAAATGACACCAGAGGCATCTCTCAAACCTTTATGGTTTAAGAGATAGCCGCTTTCAAAGTTTCCTCTCCCCTTGCTGTCAGCGTTCTGCTGCCAGCAGGGGAATCCGGTCCCGGGACAGGCGGAGGCTCTTAAACAGAGCTGATATCTCGTTATGGAAGGAAAAATGATTCATTGAAACAGTCTTATATGTTTGCTTGGTTACCAAGCACACGTAGAAGACTGTTTCAATTAATCATTTTTCCTTCCATAATGAGATATCGGCTCTGCTGAAGAGCCTCCTCTTGATTCAGAGACCGGATTCTCCTGCTGGCAGCAGAACGCTGACACCAGGGGAGAGGAAACTTTGAAAGCGTCTATCTCTTAAACCATAAAGGTTTGAGAGATGCCGCTGGGAGGGATAGTAATTTTGAAGTAATACTATCCCTTGAAAGCCACAAAACCACACTGCACTACCTGACACCCCAGCCTTATACAATGGTAGCTGCAGAGCCACACTATAATGTCAAACATGCTACATTGCCTGGCACCACTGTCTTCCACATCTGCCTTGTTCCACTGGTAGCCACATTATCAAACAACATTGTTTGCCAGTCCAAGGAATGGGCTGGACACTGGAGTGGTGCATTGTGGAGCAGGCATGGCAATGTGGAGTGAGGCAGGCAGGACAGATGGGGGAGCTGGTCCCTGCATAGGATGCTTTGCCTGACACTTGTAAGCTTTCACTCCGCATCTATCTGTCTGTCTGTCTATCTATCTATCTTTCTAAAACTTTACATTTTGGATTACAGTCTGATTGTCTGTCACTTCAAACTCTGCACATCTCAAAAATACATTTTTCAATTTGCTATTAGAAATTTTAGTCAGACCTATAGCCCAAACTAATCTATGGGTTCTCACCAAAACTGGCAGAAAGAATGGCCCTTATGAGTACCGTGTGCCTTTTTTAAAGCTAGTAAATAAGATCAGTAGAACCAGAGATAAAAGTTTTTAAAAGAAAAAGCAAAACAAACAAAAACAAAAGAAAAAAAAAACAAAAACCAACAACAAGCAAATGTATGGCTATAACTAAATTGTGCACATTCTCAGTAAAGAACATGTAATTATAGGTAGGGTTATTTAGGTTACCGTAAGCTGCCGTCTGCTGATGATTGATGGAACAAGCTTCTGAGGTGTGTAAAATGTCATCCCTCACTCATTACATTTGATTTACTTAGATTTGTTTTCACATACCCCAACATCCACCTCTGCCATCCCAGCCTCATTTCTCTGCTCACTGGTAGTCCCTGACCCCAATATACACTATCCTTCTGTGGCACCTCTCTAGCATAGAGTGGGTTAAAATCTCCATTGAAAGCAACATGACTTTATTTGATCCCTGCGGTGTGCTTGCACTTTAAGAAAAGTGGTACAATTACCAAACATTACCAATTTGAACATTTGCAAAAATCTATGGAAAAATCTTTGTTAGAACTATAGTTAACTTTATACTCAAACACAAAAAAGCTGAAAAATACAGGTTATGTTCTTCTAGCTTAACTCCATACCCCTAGTGATTTGCTTATGACATCAGACATGACAACACAAAGTACATCATTGATGACATACTTATGACATCACATTTAACATCACAAATAGCATAATTGATTATCGTATCTAGCGTATCTAGCGTATCTAGCAACACAACAGGTTGTCTCTCAATAGTAAAATTACATTAATATAAAAGCATACAATCTCTACAAATTATAATTCACTAAGAGCAGTGCGCAACATCCCCAACACGGACACTATGGGCGAGATGTTCAAAAAGTCGTCATAATGAAAAGCTTGTCAGATCATGAGTTGATGGTAAAAGAAGGGCAATATTTTCAGAAATAAATCTGTCACATTTGAAAATTCATCTAATGAATTAAAAATGACAGTAAGAAGATCTCATTGAACATTGCTGTTAAAAATTCTGATCTTAAAAGTTGTCTTTCATTTTGTCTTTGAAATTAAAATTTTCAAAGAAACATTTTTTTGTCTTTGAAACAAATTTTTCTTCTCCAAGTTTAGACTAGTTTTATTATGTCGGGAAAAAATGACGTTAATCAGACAAAAAAATGACGTCCAAGCAAATATTTTTTTCTGAAAATACCTTACATTATGACGGAAGATTAAACCACACCCACTTTTAAGACAGCTTTTTCCCTTTGATGGAGATGGCAGAATTGGATGCAAAAAATGAAGGAAACATGTCTGAGAATTGACAGATCATGGTGCAAGAACTTTTTTATTCTGATTACAGACAATTTCAGTTACCACCACTTTCTGAACATCTCGCCCTATAACTTATAAATTTCTGTCACTTAATGTGGCTGCCAGTGTCACTGATTAAATCATTTGTAATGTTGCCAATATTTGTGATGTCATTAGTGATGCCACTAATGAGGTAATTTGTGATGTAATTGATATCATATGTGATGTCATGTATGATAGAACTGGAAAAGCACATGGGGCAGGGAGTTAAATTGGAAGAATGTAACCTGTAATTTCTGGCTATTTGCTTT
This sequence comes from Rhinophrynus dorsalis, assembly GCA_037306005.1. Classification (NCBI taxonomy): domain Eukaryota; kingdom Metazoa; phylum Chordata; class Amphibia; order Anura; family Rhinophrynidae; genus Rhinophrynus; species Rhinophrynus dorsalis. Next base: position 222,204,581 of record CM074722.1, read on the forward strand.
TCAAGTGAGAACTTTGCTGTGGCTTTAACAAATGTTTTTGCTATTGACTAAGTGCATGTTTCTCTCTACATATTGTACTACCAATACAAACATACACACATAAAATGCATTTTAACCCTTTGGGTGCCAGAGGAGTATGCAACGCATTGCAAAGCAATGTGTTGCGTACCCCTCTGGCACCTAAAGGGTTAATTAACCTCTTGTCTTCAAGAGACATTTCAAACATATTGCTTCACAATGAATAGGAGCTCTCTCTAGCATCCAATGGATTCATTTACATATTACAACTGAAATCTTATGTGAAAAAATTAGCTCTGTACATCAAATTGTTATGCCCTGGGAGTGAAATCAGGATAATCAAATGAAAACAGCTAACATTGAGAAACATTCAATTTGTCAAAGCAAGTTCAAATCACAGCCAATCAACAACTGGCAAAGTTGCAATTTCAAAATCCAACTGCTGTATATAAACCCCACAATAACTGACATACCTTGCTTGAGTTTGGACATTTGTTGAGCTACAGCACAGGGCCCAGAGTGGCAGGTGAAGGTATGGATAGAGGGACAGGAGAGGAGAAAGGAGAGCAGGGTATCCCTGGTCAGAGAGAGAGGGGTGAAGGACAGAGAAGAGGTACTCAACCACAGCCAGGTACACAAAAGACAGGGATGGGGATGGCAGTGGGACACAGAAGAGAGGAGAGACCTACTACACACAAACAGCCAGGGACATCACATCAACGGTTAGTTGCGAATCATGAAAGTTGTAGCCCCAATAGCTGGAGAGCCAAGGTTGCCTATTCCTGGGTTAGAACAAATACAGTATTGTAATTCTCATGTGATATGTCATGATTAATGCATTGTTTGTTAATACAAAGTGTATCTGTCCTGAGAAAAAAGAAGTCACAGCTATTCTTGATACCTAGCATAATACAAATATGTACAATTCAAAAGGTTAATGCGAATATTGTTGTCACTGCATAGCATCCATGTTTTCATTGTCCATTTTGCTAATCTCTATCTTTGTCATGACCTTCCTTCTCCTGCTGGCCGAGCCTCTTCATTGTTCGATCGTTGGCATTCATGTTTGCGCATTTGCACATGGGTACATGAATGCATGCATTTCCGGCGATACTTAATGCACCACAGAGCACAAGTTTTCGCACCTAATCTATGCGTCTCATCAGTCCTTCAGTGCTCAGTTGTTAGCCTTTTGGTGAAGATTCAGTTTCTGCTCTGATATTTTGGTTTGACTGCGGCTTGTCTCTTGATTCAGCATGAACTCTTCACACCTCAGCCTTGACTTGTATCCTGATTCCGCCTGCCTTGACCTTGGCTTGCCTCCTGACCCTGCAGGTATTCTGCCTGTCTTGGCTAAGGTTGTCTCCTGACTCTGTCTTGATCTCCGGGTTACCCTTCTATCCCATTGAAATCCAGTTATTTTGGGTATCTGCCTTGTTTCCCTGCTGGGGTATTGTCAGTACTACCAGCTCGTGGTTCGTTAGTGTTTCCATCCTGCTATTTGGATTCATTGCTTAGGCCGCAGCAAGGTTTCACCAGTGGCTGCCCACATACCCAAACTACACGCTCTACTTCAAGCTCTCTAGCTATCAGTAGTCTGACACCACCCAGGCACTGTGTGACAATCTCTCATCAATCCCTTACAGAATCTATGCCTGTAACAGAGATTATTAAAGCACACAGAGCCACAACCACGAAGGTTCCTCCAGAAGGCAGTAGCTAGATGCTACCACCCCCTTCAGCCAAGGATGTCACCATTCACTTTCCAACAATAGACACTACCACCCCATTCTTAGCAATGGAGGCCACCTGAAACTTCTGAGCAATGGGAGCTACCACCTACGTCTGAGAAATGGATACCACCACCATAACCACCAGTGTCATGCTGCTGGATACCAAACACACAGAGCCAAAGTGCTTTTGGTCACTGGCCCCACCATAAGATACAAGATGAATGCCAGCACAACACAATAAGAGCCAGCAGCTTCATCACAGTGGGAAAGAACACCACCACTGTTGTCAGAATATGAACTGTGGCAACACTTTGGGCTGGTAACTGAGTCACAGAGGACACAGCCACAATCGAAATTCATACCATCAAGCCAGATACTTGAAACACAGACATCAATGATAGAACAAGATGTATCAGGTAGTGAGGACAGCATAGACTGGGAGGGGCAGACCTATCGCCCATTTATTTTTTTCCTGTAAACGTTTCTTCCACAGCAGACCCCACTGGAGACTCCCCAGCAACATCTGCAGCAGCATCTTCAGCACCAACAGATCAATACCGTCTGTAGCAGAAACAGAATTTGTAGCATCTGCAGCAACAGAATCAATAGCATCTGCAGCAGCCACAGAATCTGCATAATCTGGAGCAGCATCAGAATATACAGCATTATCAGTATCCCTGACATAATTTGCAGCAAATGCAGAAAGCACTAGTATCTTCATAGACAATGAGTATTTGTATATACTTAGGAAGCTTCTGTGCAAAATATAAAGATACCACAGAAGATGTCTGTGCTCCCTTGATGGTACTCGGGCCACAATTGCATCCAAACACTGCTTGTAGAGAGGCAAGAACATTTTACAGTGAAATCATCAGTCCTCATCAACAGTTGTACCATAACAAACACCTGTACATACAAAGGGTAAGCAGATGATCAGAGAGATATTCCAGTTCTGAACCCCTTAAAAAAATAAAATAAATAATGGTGTGTCTGCCATATGTGAGTAAAACTAAATCTGCACTTCATTGAATTACTGTGACTGTTTTCTACAAATCTTTAATGCTTTGAGTACAATACACGTGTGGGCAAAAGATAGTCGTTCTGCTGACTACAAAAATCTAACTCAAACCAGTCTCAGCAACATTCATTTACAGCAAATGAAAGAAAAGAAACAAGGGCGCTCCCTAGTGCAATATATCTTGCAAATTGAAGACCTCCACCAATACACCACCGTACTCACATATTTCCAACCACTTAGTAGTGGTCAGCGTAAACAGATGGGGGAATCAGACTGCCCTCACTCAGTCAATCAAATGGATGGTAGATTGCTGCTTCTTCAAGAGATCCCTAAAATTGCTTGCTGGGATCCTTCAAATACAAAGAAAACACACACAGGAAGAGCGCAAAGAACACCAACCCCAAAATCTGATGATATCTTCACTGAATGTATAATAAATAGTATCAATACTTGGTAATTGGTAAGTAATATAACTGATCGTCGAAACAACCAGCTAAATCAAACGGGGTAATTCCAGACTGCCCCAATTCAGTCACATCTCCCAGGAACAGATGACCATACACCAAAATCTCCAAAACTAATTTAACGTATTGCTCCAAAAAGAACAAATTTACATAATATAAAAAATATAATAAAAGCGCCTGGTATATGATGCATTTCGGAGTGATATACCCCTTTCTCAAATATCACAGACTAATAAAAGTGGTGGCAAATGGTGGCTGCGTATCATGTGAGTTGGATTTCAGCAACAGCTGAGGGACTACCAGTTGTCTAACCATGACCTCATGCATGATGAAGACTACAAAACAGGGACACTGTTAAAAAATGTACAACTGGACAGAATGTTAGTGTATATGCCAACTAGACACAGGTCACAATCTTAGCAAATGCCATGCTCACAACATATGTAAGGTGCAATTCAATAAGCTAAAGAGGTACATTTCTGTGGTATACCATCTGTATTGTATGGGACAAATGAAAATTCACAATGATTTCAGTGGAGCTTGTATCCTCTTGAAGAATCCAAATTAAATGAATGTGACTTTGGGAATTATTTATGTCTTTCCTGTAGTGCAGTGGGTCTGCTCCAGAACTGACCCTCTTTTTCTTATTGAGTACTAGTTGAACAGCCCGTTACACGGGCCACAGTGCCACTGCCACCCGGCTGCGGGGCAGTCACGCGCAGTAGAGACTGCCCGCGCCACGGCTGATACAGAGCTGGACGCTCCTTTGGAGTGCCCAGCTCTGTATCAGCCGCGGTGCGGGCAGTCTCTACTGCGCATGACTGCAGTACGCGCAGCAGTGTGTACTGTGCATGTTGCGGCGTTACACACACTATTTAGCAAATTATTATATAGAATAGCTTGCAGTATTAACATGATATAAGATTTTGTAAGCCTTTAATATGTGTTGGCAGTGACTGTGAAAATAAACATCAGTGGTAGGGAGGGCAGGGGATCATGTCACTCTTTCAGGCATCTGCCTTATGGTTCTGTGCTGGGTCATGCCATAGCTATTTCTAAGAAAAAATGAACAGAAATCTTATGTGTATCATTGTGCTCCATTTGCAGTAGGATATGTTTTTTTTATCTTGGAACTGACAGTTTTAAAAATGTCTAAATTATACAACAGTTCAACTCACAGGGTCACTTGGTGACATCCATTACATAGCAACTGTATCCTTTCAATACACTGAAAGCAAAGTATCAGGGATATATCATCAAACATGTTACAGGGTGGTAGGTGAATTCTTTACAACTCTGTAAACAAGTCAAGGGGGTATGTTTACATCTCCGACATCCATTTGATGTGGCTGAGTTCAATCAGGAGCTCAGCAATGCATTGTGAATAGGTTATTTACCAATTTCTTTAACAGAACTGAAATCTCAAAGTGAATTGTGGTGGAGTTGTATGTAATACTTACAGACAAAGAAGTTCAGGATGACTCAGTCCTGTGTCTCCGCATCTCCCAGATTCTCATCATCTACTGCCTGTGGCATAGGGGCCACCAGGGAAGGTTCAGAATTAAAGTTTTCAGAACATTGTTGTGTAATATAGCACATGCCAGGATGATATCACACACTTGGAGAGGAGGGGTGTACTGTAGTGTTTCACCAGATTTATTCAGACACCTAAATCTGGTTTCCACAATTCTTGTCCTTATGTAAGCCTCATTGTACCTGTGCCATGCTGATGTTTGGGGATTAGCAACGGGTGTGAGGAGACATAGTCTGTAGCCATATCCTGTATCCAATAGGAATTATGTACCTTATGAACAACATAATTATGGCTATTGTAATGGTAAAGAAGGCCGTTTGTCAATAATTTTCATATTACCTTGATGATTCCTGTTATTGTGTAAGTGCCTCTGTATGTCGTACAATGAACTGATGTTCCTGTTAACATTGGTTACTTACCCAGCAGCCTCTGGTAAGGGACCCATTTTCAAAATCATTGTCTGAGGCTGTAGGAGTCAGAACAACTCTCACGAAAGGCTGCACCCACATGGATGGTAAGTGTGTTGGCATCAAAGACCACCTTTGTGTCAATAGTGTGGAAACGCTCCTTGTTGATGAACAGATGGTCCTCATTCTCACGTGCATGATTGATGCGACCTGTAACATTTCTGTAGAACTCCTGTTTGACCCTTTGCCACTGCATCTGGATGGAGAGGAAATAAACATCCCACCTGGCTTTTGTCTTCAGAGCTGTAAGCACCACACACAAGTGCCCTGGAAAATGCAGACTGAACATTGCAGATATGCAACCCTCAGTACCTCAGATGCCATGAAATAGATGACCACAACAGCTTCTCTATGCCAGACAGGGCATATTTGGTAATGGCAATGAGGTCGATGTCATGTTTTATCACCTCACAGAAGTTGATGATCCTCTGGGATATCAACCTGTAATGGTATCTGACCTCATCCTCCATTTGCTGAACAATATATCCTGGGTTTTTGTGGGAGTCTTCTCCTCCTGGGCTGATTCCCAGGTCTCTCTGATCACAGAGGCACCTGTGCCTGTGGGAGATCTGGTTTGGGCAACAGAGCTGCTGCAGCTGTTTCCTTGCCTTCTCCACCTAGAGATGGCACTCTGGGTGCAATTACAGCTGAAGCATCCTGTTTTCCACCTACAGTTTGATACCCACCTGCATCAGCAGAAACCTACATGCTCCGTGCCCCTCTCCTGTTCCTCATTTTCACACCTTTGCAACAGACTCATCAGGAACATGTTGCTAGGGGATGAGAAAAACTTTATGTAAAGGCTCGCAAAAGGCAGACAGAAACCAACTGCCAGGGTAAACCTGTGTAAAGTAACCAAATAAAAAAATAGGAAAAATGGCCAAACAAAGCCAGGACTGGGGCAGCTGAATACTTTCTTGAATGCAAAACAGGTCAGGTCACAACAACACAGCACTTGAGCGCAAGCAGGGCCAATTACATTGCATGCTTCCCTAGGCACAACACCCTCTGGTGCCCTTAGCCCTGCCTTCACCCCCCCTAACCACACCCCCTAATTTAACCACACCTTCTGGTGTGGCCAGACCAATTTTTAGATTCATTCTTCCCAGTAATGTGGCAATTTTCCACAGGTTGATGCTAGACAAGCTAATTCCAGGATGTTTATTTGTCCTCTATAAAATAGCTGCTATGCTCACAAATTGCACCTATTTCGCTTATTAAATATGGCCCCAAATGGTTAGTTTATAAATGGATGTGGAAGATGGAAAGTAGCTTTTTAGCCTAGCTACTAATCATATAATAATCTGTATAAACTCTTTATGCAGACCTATAACCTTAATTCAAGTTTGCATATGTAAAAACCATTCAAAACTGCCTTTGTCATGTTAAACAAAAGTTTAGGAAAAGTGAAAGTCTGCTGGCTCAACACATCGCTTAATTAGCATATGCAGTACCACTGAAAACCTTCATTAGCATATTAAACATCATATAGTATATGAATCATCACTAGTACAGCAGGGTACTGCAATTAACTTACAGTAGCATACTAAAACAAGTATGAATATCTCCTTTTTTTCTCAATTTGTCCCTTGAGGAAAAATGTTTGGACAGAATGACTCCATAAACCATTCATTTAATCTGGCATTTATATGTAGAAAGCATCTTACAGATAACTTTTAATATCATCATACACTATATTTGTCATTAATCTCCAACATATGTAACATTACATGCACCCTACAATATATACATATATATATATATATATATATATATATATATATATATATATATATATATATATATATATACTAGCAATGTGGGACGGCGCTGCCGGTCAGGCTATATAGGGAATTAATGCACACACATGGATTTAAGACACACACACAGAGACACACATGCAAATGCACACGCATGCACTGAGATGCATAAAGAGCAACACAGTCATGCACACACATAGAGTGTGATACAGACCTGTAACACACACAGTGAGGAACACACAGGCACACACAGAGACACACACACACACAGAAGTGAGTCATAAGGGAGTAACTTATGTGTCATTGTAATGAGTTTGTGTTTGTACTTACGCCTCCACTGTGGCATTCATTCATATAGTTTAAATACATGTGGTGATTGCACATACTATAGTGGAAAGAGGATCATGCTGGCTTCCGGGGTGTGAGTGAGTGTGTGTGAGTGGCATTCATTCATGTAGTTGAAATGCATGTGGTAATTGCACATATTATGGTAGAAGGTGGATCGTGCTGGCTCCCAGGGTGTGAGTGAGAGTGAGTGTGAGTAAGTGTGAGTGAGTGCGTGTGAGTGATTGTGTAAGTGTGTGTGATTGAGTGTGAGTGTGTGTGTGAGAGTGTGTGTGAGTGAGAGTGTGTGTGATTGAGTGTGTGAGAGTGTGTTTGAGTGTGTGTGATTGAGTGTGTGTGTGTGTGTGTGTGTGTGTGATTGAGTGTGTGTGTGATAGTGTAAGTGTGTGTGAGTGTGTGTGATTGAGTGTGAGTGAGTGTGATTGAGTGTGATTGAGTATGTGTGAGTGTGAGTGAGTGAGAGTGAGTGTGTGTGAGAGAGAGTGAATGAGAGAGTGTGAGTGTTAGTGTGAGTGAGAGATAGAAAGTGTGAGAGAGTGTGAGTGAGAGAGAGTGTGTGTGATTGAGTGTGAGTGAGTGTGTAGAGTGGCAGCCATTTTATTTTTTCAGTCACTTGGATAGTGGTGGGTGGGCTGGATAATGGGGCAGACCAACTCCCTGGATGATTTAAATCACTCCCCCATTGAATCACCCAATGGGAGCAGTAACTCCTCCTTACTTTAGCTGAGGTAACATAACAATATAACACATGGTGGCTCTTCAGTTGAGGCAACGTAGCAATATGCTGAGGGAACAAATAGAAAGTGGTGTTTGAGACTTGTCCTCTGTAACATACAGCAAAGCATCTCTCTCCCTTTAAGGAGAAAGGGTGGGAATCAGGAAGCAGGAAGTGGAGGAGTGACAGTTGAAAACAGACAGTTAGTGAGGTCACTGAAGAAATGAAAATAGTTAAATAAAAGAGTTGTTATTAAGTTTATCCCTGAGTTTGTATTTTATGGAAACATTACACCCTTGTACTGACACAGAGTGTATGGAGGGTTACAGTTATCTGTGGGAGGTAACACGCAGTGTATGGAGGGTTACAGTTATCTGTGGGAGGTGACACAGAGTGTATGGAGGGTTACAGTTATCTGTGGGAGGTGACACAGAGTGTATGGAGGGTTACAGTTATCTGTGGGAGGTGACACAGAGTGTATGGAGGGTTACAGTTATCTGTGGGAGGTAACACAGAGTGTATGGAGGGTTACAGTTATCTGTGGGAGGTGACACAGTGTGTTTGTGGGGTCATGATCCTGAGTGAGAGTGTGTGTGTGGACCGGGAGAAGTTATTGATATCCCCTACTTCAGGAGAGAGTGGCAGCTATATATTTTTTTGTCAGTTGGATAGTGGTGGGCGGGCTGGAGGGGGCAGGCAAACTCCCTGTATGATAAACATGCCCCCATTGAATCACCCAATGGGAGCAGTAATGTCCCCACTGAATCACCCAATGGGAGTTGTGTCTTCTAATGAGACATCAATTATGTAATGAGGCATTCTGTGCAATGTGTGTGTGTTTTCTGAGGAGACATAAATAATGTTCTGTGTGTGAGGAACCATAAATTATGCAATGAGGCTTATTCTTTTATATATATAGATATATATATCTTATATAATAATTTGCTAGGATGTTTATCAGAAGCCGTCATGCACAGTAGAGACTGCCCGAACGCACAGAATGCTGGGAGGTGTAGGAATGCTGGGAACATTCTGTGCTTTCGGGCAGTCTCTACAGTGCATGACTGCATCGGCGGCAGGAAACAGAGCAGGACCGGTCTCTTAACCCTTTGAGTGCCAGAGGGGTAGGCAACAACGCCTTGCTTTGTAATGCGTTGCATACCCCTCTGGCACTCAAAGGGTTAACATCACGTGGACCTTGGCCCATGTACACTGGCTTTTACACAAGTATGTATATATATATATATATATATATATATATATATATATATATATATATATATGTCCCAATGAAGCTACTAACCTAGCAGAACAAATATTTTCCAGCAGCATAGGAACAAAGCACCCTTGCAGGCACTCCATTGTATATTTGTATTACATTTGTGCCGAGGGTTCTGTCCACAAGTGGGTGGGCCAGGGCCATTGCCAGGCACCCCTGAAAATCTGGAGCCATAGGCAAGTGCCTAGTCTGCCTATTTATAAATATGGCACTGAGAGTAAAGTAAATTCAGAGAAACTCAAAAAGTGGTCAGGAAGGAAAAAGGGACAGGAAGTCAACAAGACAGATTGGACTAATAGAAGCAGGGGGCTCATCAGATGAGTCTGTGACAGCTTGCATGTTGTTTGTAATGTGGAGTTTGGGCAATTGCTGACTGGTTCTTATCTGTCATTTGAATATGATGTTATTCGGTGCAGAATGTGATTTTGTTATATATTTCTTGGGGTCAGGGACATCCTTCATAGTGCAAGGATATAGCATATAGTTCTTGGATTAACCGCATTTTTGTTTTTTGAAGACACAGAAATAGACAGAATATTTACCAACCTAACGTGTGTTAACACTCAGTACATACACTGGAACACCAAATGGATTAGGCTGTTCCATTGATATTTATGGGCTGAATTCTAGCAGACATTGTCAAAAGTTGCCATGCTGTTGTCTGTTCTCAGCACACAATATAGAATGCCAAACTGTGACTAGAAAACTACTGTCACCAATTAATTTTCTTGTCAGTAGTAACAGAATTGAGCTCCTTATGGATAGTGCACTCTGCAGCCCAAAAACAGCAGTAATAGTAGGGAGATTAGCCCCATAATGGCAATGAGACCAGGGTCTTTAAGGATGGAACCTGGAGTTGTAGCCCCCCTCAGCCATTATCTGACCTATCTGATTACCCATCTAAGTTAAGGAATAAAGGATAAATCATTGCTGTGCAATGGAATGCTCTCCCCTCGTGGCAGTTCACAATTTGAATTGTATACACAGCAGGTAAGGTATACACTGCTCTAAATGGCTTGCAGGTTGTTGGTTTGCAGATTGACAAGAAGACTGGAGCAGAATGGGATGGGGGATTATGCTAACTATGCTTGCCAGATCATCTCTTTAAAACTGCACACATATGAAAAATACCTACTGCATAGATACATACATTACTGCTCAATAATAACCACTATACTCCTGCAGCAGGCATTTTTCATATATCTCCAGGTTTAAATTGATGATCTGACCACCGTAATGCTAACTAGAAGGTGGAACATTGCTCTGTAACCCCTTGACCGTTACAGTGTTCTCCAAAGACCTCTCAAGCATTCAAGGGGTTAACTACCCTATATGTTGAAAGTAAAAGAGTACAGATATTTGTGAATGCCAAAGCTACTTTATGGCCCTGATGCAAATGTCTGGAAAAAGAGATGTCCTGCTGCTTTAACCCTTTCAGTGCCAGAGTGGAATGCAATGCATTGCTTTGCAATGCGTTGCATACCCCTCTGGCACTCAAAGGGTTAAAGGAAGGTGTATAGGGGAAGCAACTCCTGGTGCATTTCCCGGTGTCTGAGTTATGCTAGTTTTTCAAGGCATTGGTATTATAGTGAATTAACAAACTGAATGACTGCTGTATTGTTTGTTTTTACTAATAACTGCATGTTTTTCAATCAATTAATTACATAACCTATATTAATTACGGTCACATCCTATATAATAATTCGCTAATTTGTGTGTAACGCCGCGACATACGCAGTAGACACTGCTGTGCATGCTGCAGTCATGCGCAGTAGAGACTGGCCGCGCCGCGGCTGGGCGCTCCGAAGGAGCATCCAGCTCTGTATCAGCCGTGGCGCGGGCAGTCTCTACTGCGTGTGATTGCCCCGCGACCGAGTGGCAGTGGCACTGTGGCCCGTGTAACGGGCTGTTCAACTAGTTAGCAATAAAGGTGCATGGTTCTACTTTCTTCATATCTATATACAGAGCTATTCAATCAGATTCCATGCATAATTGCATAGTAGCACAGATAATACAAGCAAAAGCCTTCATTACAAGTGACAAATGATGTAACACCTTGACCCTGTTTGTTAACACACTGCCACCATCTTCTGCAAGGCAGCACAATAGTTGTGAGAAAGACTATGAAACAGCAACATTGGCTGATGCAATAGGCCATGGGGGCCCAAAAAGCTTGTGACACTGTTGGACTTTGGGTTATGCGGAGCACAGTGTTGTTTTCAGGCAGCAAAGTATTATAATTAAATGTTATGATTTCTCCTGGTCTAACCCACATGGATGCTAGAGACATCTCAAAGTGTATTGCAAAGCAATGTGCTGGCGACATCTCTACATTTGCAACACATCTTCCAGCTTTTGCCGTACTACAAGTCATATCATCCTCAACTGTCCATTGGCCAGCTGATGATGATGGGAGGTGTACAATAGCTGGAGGCTATCTGAAGATGAAGAGAGTCTTACAACAACAACAACAACATGTGCAGGCTGCTTATCCCTGCACAACCATAAGCATAACTGCATCATGACTTTCTCATTATAATGGCGCTAAGGCTTTGCTTCTCTATTATCTAACAGTGGCAATAAAGTGAAGGGAGAGATTTCTAAGCAACTGAAAACTCCCTCTTAGTTTGCCCTTGGGATAATTCCCCAAATATAGGAATGCTTTTTCATGGGACAGAGCTCCTGACACTTTCACTTCCATTATTGCCCTACAAAACAAAAGCTACGTGTATTTGTTCCAACTACACATGTGACATGACAGATTTTCTTTAATAGTGAGGGGGTATGTAGAGATATTTGCACTAAAATCAATAGAAAGCACTGCTTTTATGTTGCTCCTGTCTAGCACTTATCCTATAAAATAATTTGCTAAAACGTGTGTAACGACAAAGTCATGCTCAGTAGAGACTGCTGTGCGTGCTGAAGTCATGTACAATAGAGACTGCCCGCGCCGCGGCTGATACAGAGCTGGATGGTCTTTCAGAGCACCCAGCTCTGTAACAACCGCAGCACGGGCAGTCTCTGCTGCGCATGACTGCCCCGCTCCTGGCTGGCAGTGGCACTGTGGCCAGTGTAACGCGTTCTTCAACTAGTATACAGTATATTATGTTAAAAAAATTGCAACTTTGGACAGCTTGTGACAAGGGGTGAGTGGTGTGGAAGCAGAATTGCAACTACAGTGAATGCAGTTGTGCCAGGGCCTAACATCCATTGGGACTCCATTTGCTTCAGGTTCCAATAGGTACTAATTATGCCTCTGTGACAATATTTTTGGTAGGGGGCCCAATAATAAGATGCTCCAGTGTCTAGTTATGCCACTGTGTGGGAGCGCATTGGCTTTTCAGGAGTGATGTTCAGCTACTCTGTATTTGTCCATATGTACTAAAAGGGACTAGAAGAAATTAGTGCAAAATCTTTCCTTTTTCTCTGGGGTGATTTTCTAAAAATAGTAATACCTGGGAGGAGATACGCTAAGGGGTGATAGAGATAATTTCTCCAGTCATATCATTTCTCCAACTTCTATGTTATTCTATGGAACCAATGCACTAAGATCTCTCCCACTTGAGAAATCTTAATGCATAAACTCCACAGAATAACATAAGAATTGGGGAAGTGATATTACTGTATAACCTCTTTATCACAACTTAGTGCATCTCTTGCCAGGTCATCTCATAATGTTCTGGAATATTTTGGATATTCTTCTGGTAATGTAATGACGTATTGATCTGCTGGTTTCATGTAATACTAAGCAATAAAAGACACTAGGTCTAAGATCTTGCTGAAAATTACCACTGCTTTTGTCTTAAATGGAAACTCATACCTCCACACAACATTAACTAGTATTAAAACACACACTGCAATGCTGTCTTATAGTCTTTCATGGATTTTAATGTGCTGCTTCCTGGAGATAGAGAAGCTTAATTCCCTACCTCATTATTGGACTTTCTACACCAGTGATGATACAGGTCCTATATCCTCACTGCTGTCGGCTTAAAAGGAGCCTCGCCCCAAGATTACATCATGCTCCACACTCATACTGAGCGATGGTGCATAAGAAATCAGTCATTCTTTCATCTTTTGGAAGTAATGTGAGGCTGGGGCAGCTAGCTCCCGTCTCACACTACACCCATGATGTATCAGAATTGCTGATTTCCTCTACACTATCACTCAATATGAGCGAGGCGAGCGACATTATATATAGTGAGAAGAAAATGGGTGAAACAGTGAGCTCCTACCAATATCCTCTGATCAGAAATGTAAAAAATTGATTATGACCAATAGTACATAGTAGTCCAAAGAAGGCAGTTCTCATAGTTGCAACATCGTTTATGAGGAATGCTCATACTGAATAATGACCTCAGATTTGAAGGGTTGTATACTATAGAAAATTTACATCACACCATCTAAGTATATTTGGGCTTTTTTGGCAAAAAAAAGTGTAATGACATCAGTAGATCTTAGGGCTGAGATGTAGAAAACATATCAGCTAGTCTGACAATCAGACATACAATGATCACCAACCTGTCTCCATTTGGGTAACTCTCGTTGGAGCGCCAAACTAATAAAGCTCAGGTGGGGGACTTAAAAAAAAATAATGTAAATTTATTTAAAAAATATTGTTAAAACCCTGTTACAGCTCTTTTACGAAAAGCCTTTTTGTAGCAGAGTTTTAATAATAATTTTAAATAAATTTATTTTATTTTGAAGTCCAAGCCTGAGAATTATTGGTTCATCTCTCCAATGAGAGTTACCTGAACGGAGACTGGCTGGTAATCTCCGTATGCCTTCTTGTCAGACTGCTTGATATCAGCTGTCTGACCGCTACAGCATGTAAGTATGTTTTCTACATCTCGACCGTAAGATCTACTGATGTTATTACACTATTTGCACTTTCTTTTCTTTTTTGGTGTATCTGGGATTCTTATGCCGCTTGGGAGAGTGTGTTGATGAGAGCAGCTACTTATATCTCAAAACTGATGTTGTGATACTGTATCTGGGGGCAGTTATATATTCCTCAGCCTCACAATTTGTTGGCTGTTGCATATGCCATATTCCAACTAATATACCTGTGAGTACGCACCCAAAGGGTGGTGGTAGTCCAGTGTCAAGTCTTAATTGATGCACACAGGGGCACCCCCTGTTGTCTTCTCCCTTTTGTTTTTCTTCACACTGTCTTGTAAATGCATCAAATTACAGCGATTGTGTTTCCTGGTACCCACTGATTGCTTTCAGATGTTCTGCGCTTTTCTCCTTTTCTTGACATTATCTGGTGGACAGCTACACATACAGAGCTCCTTGGTGCCTTCTTCCAACCTCTCAAGGCCTTCCACACTGCAGCATTCTCCCCCAGGGGCTGATAAAGCAGCCAAATCCACCGATGAAAGTTAATTTAAAAAGAACACTTTTTGGAGTTAGGCTATATATATAACATTTTATGTGATTGTTCTGGGGGTCTGCGGAAGCGTAAGTTCCCATTAAGCCAGCTATGGATGGAGTTTAGTTACACCTGCTAATTATAAAAACCCACTTACCTTACTATGGCCAAAAAATCCTAACAGCCTCTATAAATTCTGCCCTTGGTTTAAGAGATAACATCTTCAAAACTCTCTGGTTGTCATGTCCACAGAGGTGAACATGACAGTTGCTGCTGGATTACTGGACATCAAACTTTGCGCAATGGTGCAAGCGGCATTGACAAGATAAATTTTGGTGTAAGTAGCTTAGTAAATTGATGAATGGCAGGTGTAGGTCCTGGCATAAGTAGCTTAGAAACTTGGAAATAGGCAGGAGTAAGGCCAGATAATGAAATCCAGTACCCAATTTAGCACATAAGTGTATTTTGTATATTCTCCCCAGTGTTGCTTTAAAGTCAGTCACTGCTTTGACCATATTTAAATATGTTTAAATAAAGGAGAGTGCTTTTATATCTAAGTGCAATATGGACATTGTAGTCACAGAGTTGTTTGTACGTGTATGTATTACGTTGTCCATATGTAAGCACAGGTACAGATGCTAAATTTGTCAGTCTGTTTACAAGCAAAGCAGATGAGCTGCGCGGGAAAATTCATACATTCCCCTCACTGTGTTTTCCATACAACTCCCCTTCCCTTAAGCTTTTTAGCTCTTTCCTTTTGCACTAGCTGTATCTTAAGCCAACAAGATTGAGGATTCAGTGGTCAAATGAGCATACTATGCACCCAGCAGAGATTTACTCCTCCCAGGCCATTGTACCATAAGATTTATTTGGTTCCTTGACTCCAAATTAGTGTACCTTAGGATATTGTTGATTCCTTGTCCAATGCAAAAAAAAAAAAAGATTTAATTGCTTTCTTGCTGAAACGCTGAAACACGTAAGAGCTCTGCTGACGCTCTGTGAAATGAAAGGGCTCTGTTGAATGCTGGGTACGTCCAGACATTAAAATTGTGGGGCTGAGAGAAAACAAATGTATGTTGGGCAGTAAGACTAGTAATATCAGTCAGTGAGAGACATACCCAAATCAAGTCCCAAAAGGAGAGGTGAGCCAATGCGCTTTAACCCTTTGAGTTCCAGAGGGGTATGCAAGCATTGCAAAGCAATGCGTTGCGTACCCCTCTGGCACTCAAAGGGTTACTTATTTGTCAACCCTTAAGGCAGAGGTACTCAAATGTTGGCTCTCCAGCTGTTGGGACTCCCATCATGCCCAGCCAGTGATTGGCGGATGATAAAATGGGAAATATGCCACGAAATGTGGCATCAAATGAGCATGTAATATGTCAATAATAGACACATTTGTAGAAATATTTTACTGAGGATGAAATGGCAACATGAGATGGCATCATCTGTGCCACAGAGAAATAGCCAAGCAATGCCATTGGCAATGCCAAGACAAACATCTTATCTGAAGCTGGACCAAAATCTTATAATAAGCTGGACCAAGGACATTTAGCTTAATTTAAAAATGTAGTGTCCTGTCATGAACAGTTCATACCTACCCCAAAACATTAAATAATTTAACTCCAAAACATTGAATCTTTTTCCCCCTGTGTACGTGTTTGTTGGCCAATTAAATATGGCACTGATTTGATTTACAGCGTGTGGTCCCTCACTATTTTCTCTTTATCTGCACATATTGATTAAGGTTTTACTACAGTCTCAGGACACTCAGCATGTTATATTGCCTCATTTTTTCTCTTCCTCTATAAGCAAGTCCCCCTTTTTCAAACCAATCCAGTCTGTGTTTGAAATTATTATTGTTCCCACTGTTTATACTGGTGCCAACCTCATGCACTGGTAATAGCATAAAATAAAAGGTGCAGAGGACCCTTGATATCACAGGCTATAGAAGTCACTGCAAACAGAGCAAGAGGAATCCCCAGAGAGACTGCATTCTAAAAAGAACATCAACAGACACTAGATGTAGCTAGCCAAGTTTGTGTTCTAGGACAGCCCTGGTAGTGGACTTCATTTCCCTACCTCCTTTTAACCCTAATGTATTCAGAGCACTGAATGAGGGAGAGAGAGTGTGTGTGTGTGCGCTACCAGGAGACCCTGTGAGAGCTCAGTCACTGGTATCTGCAATCACAGTGAGGCATCGCTGCTCCAGTCACTCTCACACTCTGGTGTGTGCATGTGTGTGTAATCAGGGGCTGCACATGCAAACCAATCCAGACTGGGAAGCCAAGCTGGGGACAGCAGCACAGCAACAGAAACCTTCGTGTGCGGATCTCTCCCCTTCTCACCGCTCCTGCTCGAGCCGCACAGGATTCTCACCGTAAGTACAACAATAATAATAACAACTAGAAAAGTGTGTCTGTGCCATGTGTTGGTGCTGTGCACTGGGGCGGGTCTTGATGCGGTGCAGGAAACTGGGTAGAAGTTAGTGCTCCCGGGTCATGACAGGAGCTGCTGTGCCGGTACCCGCTTCACCTCAGCCGCGGGGAACATGGACTCGCACAGGGGGACAAAGTGCAACTTCCAGTGGGCTCTAACAGCATAAGTGGCAGACACTTGAACATGTAAGCGCCAAGTATATATGTATCATCCGTGATATAGAATGTGCAGTTTGTGCTTGTACGTGCATTTAATTATAATGCAATGTGTACTTCACCACCCGCCGTGTCCAGCTGCTGTCCCAGCCAGGGAGGGTGCACAGGTCCCGGGCTGGCGCTTGTATCAGAGCCCCGCTGAGGTCCAGGACAAGTGGGTAAGGGGCATGGGACCAGAGGTGCAATTCTTGAAGCTGAAGAGGTGTAAGTCTGGGGCAAACGAAATATGCCGTAGGGGACACATAGCTTTGCTAAAATTTGAATTAATTTAAAATGAGATTTTAATGCCTCTAATGCCAGAATGGTCTCGCAGTGCGGTGGGAACCTCTTTGACATTCAAGGGGGTATTAAATCATATTTATATAAATTGTATATTTCATTTGTCCCCTACAATGCAAATGATTTGCTCCAGAATGGTACCTCTTTTAGATGCCGAAGTTGTCCCTCAAGTGCCAAATAACGTGAAGCAATTCTAGGGTAAAGGAACTGCACCATAGCGGGAAAATAAGGACCCAAAAATTACCTTTGCCTTAAATTGAGTGTTTAGGGAGCTCGCCAGCGCGCCCCAAGAAAATGCCATGAAGACCTCTCGCATTCAGCTGGGTAAAAAGCTAGATTTGCACCATTGGGGATTTTTATTTGTTCCATTTGGTGCGGTTGGTTTGCCCCAGAAATTACCAATTTTCCCTTGGGGTGCTGAGCTAACCCCAGTATGTGTGATAGGGAATGGGAACCTGCACTTCTGGCTACTGGGTGCTCAGGCATTTCAGACTACCTAAGCTGTTTTTTTCATTTAAATGATGGGTCTTATGTATACAAGCAATGTGGTGCAATTTTTGATAACACCAGTTGCTTTGTAAGGGGAAATGAAAACTCCGGTTGAGTTAATGGGGCAGCGCGCAAAAAGCCCAATTTATATCAGTGACATTTTGGATGTGCGTCTTTGTCCCCTTGCAGTGCACCTGGTTTGCTAGAGAATTGCTCCGCTTCTTCTTCATCCATAAGGCTCATGTTTGCATATTTTTTTGTGGAACTTTAGTTATAGAACAATCATAATCAAAATAGAAAATAATGTGAATTAATGCAAATTAATATATTTGTACATTTATATTTTACATTAAAAGCATGGCTACAGAAGTCTACATTTGCGCTTTTTCATTCTCCGACTGTTATCTATTTCCCTGGATGTCATCTCAAGGCACAGAAATGTGTATACATATTTTTTACAGCTAATAATTATCCACCCCGTTAAGTTCCCAACCAGTTAGCAGAGATCAGACTGTGAACATGCTGTATTTCATCATTTTCTTGGTTCCTAGGACATCCATGCGTCCCTAGAGACAAGCCTAGCAGTGTAATCTAGCGGCTAAGGGACATGGGTTGCAATTTTGCCAAATAGTGGCACTTTTTATTTTTTTTTTTTGCTTTCCTTCCTGGCAGCTCTGTGAAGACACAGGGAACTCAGCAGGACCTTTCTTGTAATTGTTGTTAACTTTTAAAAATAAAATAGAAGAGGGAAGTGTGTGAATTGGGTTTAGGGACGATGGGAAGCAAATTCCTCACCTTGTGATCTAGATACATAAAAAAACATCTGTTTGGCCACAATGAAATGATTAGGAGAAGCCACACAGCCCTTGTCCTGCCACACAGGAAACGCTTACGTAAAGTGATTGTTGCAATAAATTCAAACGGCTCTATCATCTTCTTTCCATGTAGCCTTTGTTTGGGATGGGGTCTGAGGATTCATTGTGTTTTTTGGGGAATATAATATTTTGTGTTAAATGTAAATAAAGTGGTGACAACAGAAAAATTGTGAAATCATTGTTGAGGGTGATAAATAGTGCATCCGAGGTAGAGATGTTGGCTGGGATACATTTGGACAAACATATTGTTAATAGCTTTAAAAAAGTGGGGATCTTATATTACTTATTATTAATAAGTAAAATTAAAATTTTAATAAAACGCTTATTTTATATTGCTGTAATAATAGTGCATGCTGTTGAGTCCCAATAACTATATAAAGGGGTATTTTTAAAGTTTACAATTTTCGGTAATCGCTGTCTATGGATTATGTAAATAAGAAACTAATGTATAATAGTGTAAGTATTAATGTGTATGGTTACATTTTAGGATTACTGAAAGTTTCTACACTTATAAGGTATATAGTCCAGAATCAGTACCTGCTTCCTCTACAGTTATTTGATTCGGGGAATAAAAATTACAATTTCTATTAGTATGTGCTTTAGGATTCAAACAGGAGACAATATTGTGGTACTTGAAATCTGTCTTTATTTTTGGAGTGATGGTGGTGGGTTTGCTGGATCCTCCTATTGATACTGTGTTTATGCACAAGGTTGGGACTCTGATCAATGTATTTGTTATCTGGCTCAAAACAATATCCAGATGATTAGCTTTAGTGTTTCCCAAATCGCTATTATCTTTAGAACAGATTCAAATAAATAATAATAAATAATGTAGCTCCCTTTAAGTTATTTTATCTGAAATGTTCTTAAAATTAGAAAGGCATTATTCTTCCAATTTGAGATCATTCTTTCATGCAGTTCTCTTTACTCATTTAATGCACTATCACTTCTTTAACTAAACATACTTAATAACCTTCAGAATTTTCAAGATACAGTTATTGCTTAAAAATGTGTATATTTGTGTGTGTATATATATATATAAATATATATACTTTTATATATATATATATATATATATATATATATAGTGCATGTTAATTTATTATCTTCTTGTTGTGCTATTACAACATGTCTTGCAAATATGAAGTGTATTTTTATTTTTTAGTTTATTTGTTTTCAAAATGTTTCATATATGTTTTACTTTTTACTTACATATTTTTTTTACAGAAAACGTAATATTAGCAGTTATATTCAAAAAATTATTTAAATCAAGACCTGTTGTGTTTTTATTTTGTGTTACTGAGAACAATTTTACAGATATTTTGCTATATAAAAAAAATAAATACAAATACTTGTAATCTCTTTTGCTTAAATTTAAGGCTGATATGTTATTTTTCCGAGTGCTTGCATTTAATTATTTGACCACAGAAATGCAACTTGTTTAAAAAATGGCATATTAATAGTTAAAAAAGTATATATATATATATATATATCATTGACTATATTGCTAAATGCTAAAAGTGTTTACAAAGGGCTATTTTCCTTGTTATACTTGGGTGTTGTTTTGTTACAGTTTATTATTTTCTACGAAGAAATGACTTCATATTCTAAAACCTATCATCAAAATCTGTGGTGCAAAATAGTGCATGAAGTATAAGAATATTCCGATAACTAAATTTCCTTAATTCAAAGATATTATTCTATTTTCACATGTATGAGTGCAAATTTCCATAGACATGCTATTTGTACATCATTTAAGTTTAGAGTGCATAGTGGCATATTGGGTACACTAATTAAAAAAATCGTATCAGTAAAATTTGAATGGTAATTAAGTCAATGGACAAGTGTGTGATTTAGATTGCCTTAAATAGCCTTGTCAAATATTGATATGGTACAGGACTGCAGAACTTTTTGCTCACTTAAAAATATTTAAAAAAAATCTAAAAAAGGAACATTTTTTTGATGAGTTAGGTTTACTTAATAATTCTAAAATAAACTGATGATTTTATGATAAGTATTTCTCTTTTTTTGTTGCTGCTGTCTTTTCAGTCATATGACAAAATATATTTCCCATCTTTGTGGATTGATCCTCCTATTCTTGCTTTGTTAATTCAACAAGGACTTTTCAACCATCGCTTCAGAGTTTGTCTCATGCTTTGGAAAAGTAGCTGATGATTTATTTGGTTGCTTTTTCGATTGCTGTGTGCAAGTCCTCTTTCTCCTCCTTTCAGCAGGGATGTCAGCTCTTATTACTTGCTATTGATCCTTTTGCAAAGTGAGAAGTGAACTAAAATTAATGTCAATTCCACTGCCCAGATCAATAGCTGGAGTTATTTTAATCTGGATTTGCACGGGGTGCTAAATTAAAAAAAATCAGCATACTAGCAAGAATACGTATCGGTTTCCTGACGTTTACTTGCAGTGGTTTCGAGGCATTCTGTCTGATTATCCGGCAATCCATATTTTTTTAATTAAGAAGGTCTGTTAGTTTTCCTATTTAGGGTCCTGTATTTAAGATGATGACATTTTGACATTTCGAGTGTATTAACTATAGATTTCCATAAGGACTGTGGTTTGCAAACGTGGCATCCTTTCAATCTTCTAATGGCACCGCAAAAGATACTGCTAGAAAATAGGGAGATTAAAATATAACATTTTGATGCTGTGAATATTGTCAAGTGTGTTAATTTTTTTTAGTTAAGAGGAAGCCGTAGTGCCTTGGATTTAGATGTGGACATCATGATGTTAAATTTAGAACCACACTTTGGTTCTTGATTCTAGAAGGCGCCATTAAGGGCTGTCAGATAATAGCAGTCTGGTCATGTCTGTTTAGTTCTCTTTTATTTCCTTTTAGGTGTTGGAACGTAAATGCAGGGCCACATAATAAGGAATAAAATCAGTATTATAATATAATAAATAGTAGTATCATATGTATGATCACCAAGATTATTATAATATCACATTTATTCATATGCAGTTTAAATGTTTTGAAATGATACAACTAAAAAAAAGCATACTGTAAAAGTTAAACTGTTGCTTTGTATACAAAATCTGGGTGTTGATTGGAATAGCATAATTAAAATATTCTGTCTCTAATATCATGCATTGAAAAAATAGAGACCCTCAAGGTCAGTAGAGCATAATTGATATTACTTGCTATATATATGCATGTGTGTCTCTCCCATTCTTCACTTGATAGGAAACTTATTTAAAATTTAGAATGCAGAAATAAGTTAATGAGAGAAATATAATCTGGTAATTTAGGGTTGATGTGTGCTAGGAAAGCTGCCAAATGAGGAAGCAATCTGAGGGTGTCCTCTCAGCTACACAATTAATATACGTGGCAGAGGAACGAGAGAGGAAATGCTATCCATGAGCCCCATAAACAACCAGGGTCTTTATTTCCAAACGTATGCTCACCTGTCAGAGCCGAGAGTCACCCAGTCCAAAAGTCACAACGACAGCCAGCCATAATTATCTTGGGCCGCTTCCTGATATTTCACCTCTGGGATTCAAAACGTGTGAATAGGTATATCACACACATATACATATATATATATATATATATATATATATATATATATAGAGAGAGAGAGAGAGCGCACACATATGTACACTACATATACATGTATAAGACATACATTTTAAATAGTCACACAGATTATATTATAAAGATGACCCTATTTACTAAAGTATTTTGGTGATAGAGAGGGAAAGAGGATGAGATATTTATGTAATGTGTAATGTTCCTGTGTGAGTATATGTATATTGCATCGTAAACATGATATTTAGGTGTAATGATGTGTGTGTGTGTTATATATATATATATATATATATATATATTTAACCCATTGAGTGCCAGAGGAGTACACAACACATTGTGAAGCATTGCATACCCCACTGGCATTCAAAGGGATATATATATATACACACACATGCACAATAGATGTGTAGCTAACCGAATAAAAAAAAAATGCAATCTGTACCCAGTGCAATACTGTACATTGTTATCAGAATTGCAGTACATCTGCTGGGATTAAATCTTCCCTTCTCTTTAGTTAGGGGACATTCATTACGCTGCTTGATTATCTCAGACAGTGAAACGATCATTTGTATTAATGTTACAGGCATTTACACCAAGACACTTACACACATTTACACAGTCACTCATATCTTTACTTCAGTGTTTTTACTTAAGCACATATGGCAGCTATATTTTCTGCTGAAAGACCAGAATCCAAGAGCTAGCAGTTAGCAAGCAGATTAGAGAAATGTATGGAGAAATTAGGATTATTAAGGGATTGAACAATAAGGAAACAGTATGTGTAGGTAGCCAAAGACGGAAAAATGTTCCAGAAAGCTTCTAATATTGTAGATAGTCTTATTATATTCAAAGTTAGAATAAAATTAAACATGTTGAAAAAAGTTGCTTTTTTTTGTTGTTGTTCAATGATTCATTCTTTGATTGTAAGCAAGGTGTGCAACACACTGTGTAGTGATAAAATGAGTTTACTGAACTTTCTACTGTATAACATTAATAA
The DNA here is from genome assembly GCA_037306005.1 of Rhinophrynus dorsalis. NCBI lineage: Eukaryota > Metazoa > Chordata > Amphibia > Anura > Rhinophrynidae > Rhinophrynus > Rhinophrynus dorsalis. The sequence continues at coordinate 222,228,123 of CM074722.1, forward strand.
GAGGGAGTGAAAGTCAACTTTCAAATGCTTCTCAATGAGTTGCATACCCCTCTGTCATTCAAAGCGTTAAACTTGATGAACAAGGAGCTAAGCGCTGTATTCAGGAAGCTAAAGAAGAACAATTCTGGAGCAAACCACCTGCACCATAGGTGACAAATAAAAATCCCAATGGCTTTAAATGGGGATTTAGCCCCTTGAATGCTAGAGAGGTCTACAATTTATTGCTTCTCTTGCATTCAAGTGGTTAAAAGCCCCATTTAAATCCATGGGAATTTGGGGGATTCTTATTTGGTCCTAAATGTCATTCTGCTGCAACCTGTTGCAAGCAGCCATGTTAGCATTTTGCATTGCCCAGAAAAATGCAGCCAAACAATGGTCCGTTTGGGTAATAAAGTAATCATAAATAGATTACTTTGCATTTAAGTCCCCCTGCTTTATTATGTTCTACTTTTACCAGCTCCGCATTTCTAATCTCAGCCCTGGTTTCTGAGTTTAACTTGGAAGTCTTTCATCTTCACTATTAAACTTATGTTCTTTGATTTAAAAGAAAGGCAGTGCTTTTTTATAAGATAAGTTAAAAAAAGAGATGTTTTTATTAGTCTCCAAAGAAAAAAGCAATATGTTTGAGTGAGGTGTTTTGTACTCAGTTTTCAGTCTCCCCTTCTGGTTTGTTTACACGACGGGTGATTAATGTTTCCCCACAAAAAGAAATGTGACAATTTTTTCTTAACTCATTGTTAACCTATTCCTTGCTGCAGGATCAGGAGTTACTGCGACTCAGCAGCTTCACCCCTGTACTTAATAAATGGAGAGGTGGCAGGTCCTACAACTTTTATGTAAACTCTTTGCTACCAGTTGTCCATCAACACATTGTTATAAAAATTTAATGTGTTTCTGGTCGTGATAGCAATAATGGACTTCAAAGGACTCCAAAAAATTAGGTCATAAGTATTTCTAATTAAAAAATAAATAGTAAAATCAGACATAACCCTTTGAATGTTATTTGGGACTTCAGCACATTGCTTTGTGTCTGAGTGTTAGCTTAGTAATTAACCTTGTCGTTAGTTGAATGTCAGAGGGTCGATAACCCAGTGGAGGAAACTCCCTGGACCCATGGTCTCTAAAATTCTACTTCAGGTTCCTAAATGGTGGGGATATTTTACATAAAGCAACACACAGAAGAGATGTAATGGCTACAGTATGTCTTGATAGTAGTAGTTCAGAACATATGTATATGTGGCTCTCAACTGGCTCCTCTTAGTTGGCTTCTAAAAATTCTGTCAGGTTAGAGTTTTATAATGTTTTTGACTACCCATGAGTTAACGCATTTCACACCCTTGAAAATGGGTGAAAAAGTGTTGTAAACAGTTCTGCTGGAGAATAGGAATACTTTTTTGCCAACATGATCCAGAGAGCCTTTCTCCACTTAAAACATATGATTTGTGTTACTGAAACACTGCACTTTAACCTTCTTAGTGCCAGAAAGGTATCTCTCTGACAATTAGAGGGTTAATCATATGTTTTTTTAAAGCAGATTTTAATTACAATTGTTTTGAAAAGCAGAGTAATGTATGACACTGAAGAAGTAAATAGGCAGGACAGGTACAAATAGTGCCTTAGGATGGCAGAACCTTATTTACCAGAACAAGCAGATCTTTCACTGCCACAACAGAGACCGTTAACAGTAGCAGCAGCACAGATGAAATAGCATGGATTCCAGCAATTGCTTTAAAACTAGAGGGAAATCATTGTTTATTAAGGCCCGTGTTGGCTATTGTTTAACAAGAAAGGTGATTTGGTAATCTTTCTTCCACAAGCTCTTATCTGCTTGTCTATCTAATCTATATCTCTCTGCCTATCTGTTTACCCACACAACATAATTTAGCTCAGCATACACCTACCATAGAGTTAACTATTGTGTGTTTTTGCATCTGATCGCTGAATGCATACACAAATGCACATATTCATAAATATCACTATATAGTTCTTCCCTTCTGCTTATGTATCTGTTCGTCTGCATATTACAGCACTTAGTGACTTCAGTTATGTTTGTGTGATTCTCTCGCTACCCAATTAAACTGTCAGCTTTCCAAGGCACGAACCTCCTTCCTAGTTAGACCTATTCCTTCCTAGTTACACCAGTTTCCTCTGCACCTTTTTAGTACATAGCGAAAAAAAAATGCACCAATGAACATAACTCCCAGAAAGCCATACAATCCCTCACTGCCCTTCTTTTGGGTCAAGAGTTGTAAAGAGAAGAATTTTCAACAGATAGTTTAATACACATGAGTTAAGCAGACATAACACACAAAAACTGGTTATAGCTCCTATTTTAGTGCAGATTAGAATTAGTACATCCATGATTTGTATAAGTACCTCCCCACATTATTGATGTATAGTTATATTCCTGCAGGTTAGTATGATACACACTCCCACACGCACACATGGATTTCACACACACACACAACACAAACACACACATGCCCACAACTGTACACACACTCACAGTCAAACACACACATCTGGCTACACATACATAGACAACATCAGATACACACAACACACACTGCATACAAACACACACATACACACACACCATATACACACATACATACCACATATACACACGCACACACATATACACACAACCACACACACAGATACCAACAGCAGCACACACATACACATACAAAAACACAACACACATGCACACTTATAATGCAGTCCAGTTAACAGTCCAATGTGTTCTTAAATATGAGTCACATTCTTTCCAAATGTTATAGCATTCAGCGTATCCAAGCACATACAGTTTTCTTTGTCCCATGCCATTTATACATATATTACTGCAAATAGATTGAAAGGGAATGTAATTTTAATATGCATATTTGTGCAAATAAATAAATTAGAAGTATAAAAAATATGATTTTATATATGGCAGAGAGGTAATAACATATTTATATGTATGAATTAATTAGAGCTGTTTATTTAGTTTCACTTTAGTATTTTGAGTTAATCCCTTAACGACTGGCCGATTGGCGCAGCTCAGTCAGTGAAGGACCACGGAGCAATTTTTTTTTTCCGTTCTTCCGCGTGCAGCCGCGAGGGGAGCCCGGAATTCCATGACGGTCATAGTACGCCATGGGTCGTTCAGTCAGGTCGACCCTTGACGTACTATGACCGTCAAGGGTCGTTAAGGGGTTAAGCTAAAATCTGTTTCCCAATTTTGAACTTTCTCTGAAAAGAAAGCTGCTTTTCTATGTCATGATGGGCCTTGTGTATCATACGTAAAGCAGTTCTGGAGTACACCATCTGCAATTTGCAAGGTGTTGCACACTTGTCTAGCATTTGAGGGATTAACCCCTTGAGTGCTAGAGGGTTACGCAACGCATTGCAAAGCAATGGGTTGCCTACCCCTCTGGCACTCAAAGGGTTAAAAGTTCCCTTAAAACCAAATGTAATGTTTACATGTCCCTTGTGGTTTCACCCAGAATTGTTCCAGTTTGTTTTGATCCATAAGACCCTACAGCCTTATACAGATAGCAAAAGATTAGCAATTTTGGGTCAAACCAACTGCATCATGTGGACACATAAATATTTTTTAAAAATCCAGTTGATTTAAATGAGACTTTTAACCCTTGATTGCTACAGAGGTCTCCAGTGCATTATTTAGAGTTAAAATCCTTTTTAAATCATTGGGAATGGTGCAACTGATTTGCTCCAGACTTGCTCATCTTTTGCTTTCTCCATAAGGCCTAGTGATACAACAGGCAGAAGATTACAACTGAAAGTATATGTGTATTATGCCATGTAGTGACATTTGGTTTGTAATGCATTCCATATCCCTCTTACGCTCAAATGGTTAACTAATATATAAATATATAATTTATTATGAAATGATAAAAATGTTAGAAAATAATTGAATTTTTCTGTCTGCTGACCAAGAGGTCCCTGAACATTAGAGTGGTATTGGATACTTCCTAATGGCCCTATATGCAAAGGAAGACTAGAGAAACTCTGGATCAAACCAAATGCACCACAGGGGACAATTTAAAAAATCTAATTTAGTTGCAGATTTTAACCCTTTAAATGATAGAGTAATCTTCCCGACTCTTTGAACACCTAGCTAACATTCAAGGGGTTAAAATTCCTATTTAAATCAATGGGAATTTTGTGAATTTGTATTTGTCCCCTATTTTGCAGTTTACTCCCCCCAGATTTGCCCCAGTTTTCTTTCGAAAATAGGACCCTTAATCTAATTTGTTTTCTTTATGTAGATACATACACACACTCACACCACTGACAGGATTAAATGTGTTTGTCTGTCTGGTAACCCTGTGCATTGTCCTACACATGGCACATGAATAATAATTATTAGTTTCTCTGACTTGCAGTGTTCACATTTCTCTCTCTCTTGTTTTCTTTCTCCCCGTGGGGGATGTAGGAATCGCAGAGGAGAAATGCAGTGACATTGCCCATCTTCTGCCCAACTTCAGCTGCTCCTTCATCCTGAGGAATCTTCACTGTAATAACCATTTATTCAGCAAGACCCAAGAAGTCAATAATGGATCTGCACCGGGCTGCTTTTAAGATGGAGAATTCTTCTTTTCTCCCTAACCCCCTGGCCTCACCAGCACTGATGGTCCTAGCATCCACTGCAGAAGCCAGCCGAGATGCATCCATACCATGCCAGCAACCTCGACCTTTTGGGGTGCCAGTGTCAGTGGATAAAGAAGTCCACATCCCTTTTACCAATGGCTCATACACTTTTGCCTCCATGTACCACCGACAGGGAGGTGTTCCAGGAACCTTCCCAAACCGCGACTTCCCACCTTCCCTGCTTCATCTCCACCCTCAGTTTGCTCCACCCAACTTAGACTGCTCCCCAATCAGCATGCTGAACCACAGTGGCGTGGGGGCCTTCCGGCCTTTCACCTCCCCTGAGGAGCGTGAGAGCTATCAGTCTGCCTTCACCCCAGCCAAGCGACTCAAAAGCTGCCATGATAATGAGTCCCCACACCTGAGATTCTCTGATGCTGATGGTAAAGAATATGAATTTGGGACTCAGATTCCCACGGGTTCCCCAGGGGGGCTGAAAGTGGACGATGCAGGAAAAAAACTGTTTGCAGTGTCTGGCCTGATATCAGACAGAGAGACCTCATCCAGCCCAGAGGACCGTAACGATAGGTGTAAGTACCACATCCTAAGTGTTAGCTCAGTAGCCTCCTGTGTGCAAGATGCAATTTATAGTGTTTCACTACATTTTTGGACAGAAGCCAGCAGGAAAACAACACACAATGAAATTTGTTTATCTCTTTAAGGACCAGAGGGAGTGTGTAAACCATTTGTTGTGTTGCACACCCCATGGTCATTAAAAGGTTGGCACTAGGAAAGACTACACATAACAATAGTCATAAATAATGGCACCTTGTTTGCATCTGAAATGTAGAAAGGCAGAGCAGTGTTGTAAAGTAAATATATAACTTAACCCTTTGAGTGCTAGAGGGGTACAGAATGCATTGCTTTGCAATGCATCCCGTACCCCTCTGGCACTCAAAGGGGTAACTGTTTTCTTCATTGCCAACCCTCCAGTTGAGGCCAGTTAGAGATTAGGGCCCTTACGCACAAAGCAATTCTGAAGCAAATCTAATGCCTAATAGTGGACAAATAAAACCTCCCATTGATTAAAAGGAGGTCTTTACCTTGTTAGAGACCACTCTAGAATTCAAGGAGTTAACCCCTTAATGACCCATGATGTACATGTACGTCACAGGGCAGATGTCCCTGAAGGACCAATGACGTACATGTATGTCGTGGAATTCAGGGCTCCCCGCTCGGCTGCACGCAGTTCGGGGAGCCCTGAATCGGGATCGCAAAAAAAAAAAAAAATGGTCTGTGGTCCTTAAGTGCCGGCCGCACGGGGTTAAAAGCCCCATTTAACCCTTTGATGCCAGTGGGGTACCCAGTCTGTTGCAATGTGTTGGATCCCCCTCTGGCACTCAAAGGGTTAAATCAATGGGAGTTTTGGGAATTTCTATTTTTTCTTGTGGTGCAGTTGGTTTGTTCCAGAATTGCACCTCTTTTGTACATGTGTAAGGACTGAGATGATTCAGATGATAATAAAACACATGGCATCAGGTTTATCTCCAGACAAGCCCCGTTGTACTGTTTTGTTCAGTAATTCTAATTACAGCGTTTGAAGCACTTTTGCCAACAAAAGGATAATGTTTTGCAAATCAGTCAAAATTAGTATTTTTGTTTCTGTGGGTATTATTTTGAACATTTATGTTCATATATCAAGATATTTCTTTTTGTTTTAGTGGTTAAAATGGTTTATTGCCATTAAAAGATGAAGGAAATGACAAAGCATGAGCAAGCATTAAGACATGAAGGGCCATAATTATGAAGTTATTCTGGAGTAAACCAACTGCACCATAGGGGACACATGAAAAAATCCCTTGGGTTTTAACCCCTTGAATGCTAGAGAGGTCTGGATACCTATCTTGCATTCAAAGGGTTAAAAACTGTATTCAAGTGTATGCATACCTCCTAAGTGTCCCTCTTTAGGAGGGACAGTCCCTCTTTTAGACCCAAATCCCTCTGTCCCTCTTTCCCACCCTGATGTCCCTCTTTTTAGGAGATCAGACTGTGCGGTGTGTATATAAGTGTATCACATTGCTCCACAGCTATAAAACTCACATTAATGCTTGTTTGTTTAAACATCAGTATATGTGTATTTATACATTAGTCTGTGTAAATAAAACACTTTATTGATCTAAATCATGTATTAGGTTACACATGGAGGTATCAATAGGTCGTGAAATAGCATAAAAATTCTCGGTAATGCTCCTCCCACAGGCAACGCCCCCAGCAACACCCCCTAAAACACAATTTGTCCCTCTTTGTCATTTTGAAATGTTGGGAGGTATGTGTATGGGAATTTAGGGATTTCTATTTGTTCCCCATGGTGCAGTTGCTTTAATCCAGAGTAACTCCAGTTTATCTTAGAAATGTTGGCCAATGGACCTTGTGTATCAATACAAACTGGAGCAATTATTGGGCAAAGCCCAAAAAAATTAAGCTTTTAACCCCTGGAATGCTGGAGAGGTCTCCAACATACTGCTTTGCAAAGTGACCTCTGTAGCATTCAAGGGGATAGAATCCCCATTTAAATCGATGGGAGGTTCTATGTGTCCCTATGGTGCTGCTGGATTGCCCTTGTATTTCTCGTTTGCATTGATGCATATAAGGCAGTATGTCCTGTCATATGTCTATAAACTAAGACACCTAGATGACTGTTAACTTAACCCTTTGTGGACCAGAGGGGTGTGCTATGTGTTGTGTGTTCTGGTTGAGTTGCAATGCGTTGGATACCTTTCTGGCACTCAAAGGGTTAAAACTCTCCTTGTTTTACTTCACAGGAAAAGGTCTAGTAAACAAAAAATAAATAAATGTTTAAAAATAAATAAATATAAATATATATTTTTTCCATTGAAAAGGGTAGCTGTACAGTCAGTAACTGTCCATAGACTGGTGTAGTGTCAGTGCCGCTGTAACATTTCAGGCTACAGAGTTACTGCACAAGTATGATCTGCAACTCTCAGGAGTGGGAATACCCATGTTTCACTCAGTAACATACACCTTGCAGTATATATTGTTTGGAATATTAAGAGCTACCCTCCCTTTAAGGGAGAAAATTGTTTTTAACCTACAAAATCTCATATTGTGTTATTTACGAAGGAGATTACTAGTGTGGCCTGGGGGGGGGCTTTTGTTGTTTTCTTTGCCACCTCGGTGTAGGTAAAATAAAAGAAATTAACTGGGCAACAATATCTGCTCTGTGTGTGCTAATCTACTTATACCACCCAGAGGGCTACCCCAGAGCGCTGCTCAGACCTATTATTTAGTTGCTAGTAAATGCACAGAAAATATAATTTACTATTTAGTAAATATAAAGATCTCTCTGTAACCATTTTGTTGCATGAAAATGTCTTCCATGTCTATTTTTGCTATTTAGTAAATTACTTTCATAGAATGATAATCTGAAAACAAAGCCATGGTGAGGATGATATAATATTAAGAAGAACTGGAACAATTCTGGAGCAAATCGACCATACCATAGGGGACATATAAAAAACTAACTAAATTCCCCTGGACTTTTAAGGGCAACTGTCATCAGATAATTCCCTGTCTCTGATCTGCTTCTCGGACCTGCTTATTAAGCAGAGGCTGCAATGTGAGCCCCAGTGGACCAATGGAGGAGCAGAGATGGGGTCTGAAAAGAGACCCTGATGCTCTCATGATGCATCAGAGCTGCACTGTGCACAACATTTTCTGTACTGGGCTTGAAAGACTGACACAGCAGGTCTATAGGGACTGAGCATGCAGGACCTACGAGTTTGTGGCTGTACAGAGCAGCCCAGGGCTTTGTACTAAGAGAAGACTTAGGCAGATGTGATAATTTCCCTTTAAATGGGGCTTTTAACTCTTTCAGTGATAGATAGGTCTCAAACAAATTGCTTCTTTCTAGCTTTCAGATGTTTAAAACCCTGTATAAACTATGGCCATTCTTTTTTGCATCCTATTATGCAGTTGTTTGCCCAAGAATGTCTCCAGGGGGGAGTTATGCACTAAGGTGTGATAAAGAGGTGATAAAATGGAGATGACTTCTCCTGTGATATCACTTCTCCATTTCATATTTTATTCTATGGTGCCAATGAGTAAGATTTCTCCAACTTTAGATATCTTAGTGCATAGGCTCCATAGAATAACATAGAAACTAAAGAAGTGATATCACTGAAGAGGTCTTCTCCACATTATCACCTCTTTATTACGCCTTAGCATAACTCCCAAGGTCTTCTTAGCACATCACCCTCAAAATTGTTACCTAAACCCTTTGTGAGAGGTATGTTAAGCATTGCAACTTGCTGCATTGGATACCTCTCTGGCACTCAAAGGTTTAATATAGTGACCACAAATAATACTGATACACAAAGTTCTGACTGACAAGCTCAACTTTATAGTCATATTGGCTGGATTTAAAATATGTTATGTCCAACTTAACCTCTATCTATCTAGCAATTACAACCAGAGAGTCTCCCTATATTTGAGTATATTGGGTAGCTCTTTTTTGTGTAGCACCCACTGTGGCTCCCCATCAGTTGTTGGACTAAAGTTCCCATAATCCTGAAGATGGAAGGAGCAGTAGTCCAACAGCATCAGTAAGCCACAAGTTGCCCTTCCTCGGAGAAGAGACATTTAACACAGAAGCAGGCGCAGTCGACAGCAGTGAAATGCATCCCGCTGACATTCTCAGTCAGCTCGGCATAAAAAATGACACACACACGGCTCAGATGATAAAAACTCCCCCAGGAGCTTATGGATAATTTTTAAACCAAAGCAATACTTTTGTTCATTTTTTTCCCTCTTTCTCTCCCTGCGTGTACATTTTTTTCCCCTCTCCTTAAAGTATTGCTTTGGCTTTTCTGTCTTCTGTGTCGGAGTGTCTTCCCGTTACGATGCCGCTGAGAGTAATTGAGATGTCCTGTCTCTTTCTCTCCAGTTGCAGCTACTTTCCTGGGCTGTCTGCTTGAATTAGACACCGAGTTAACTTTCTGCTGCTAAAAAGGATTCAGTTTAAAGCCTGTGTACCTTTACCAATCTCAGCGGCTGTAAAAGCAGTTCTGCCTTGTAAATCTCATGCTCAGTGCTTGTGGTATGCACTGTGTAAGCCATGTTTTATTCACACACCGTCTTTGGGTTGAGATTTTGGTGAGTCGGGCAGAGAGGTTACAAGGACCATCATCTAAAAAAGGTCAATTTACCAAAACAGTACAGCAGGGTTGATCAAAAATATAAAAACCTTAAGGACCAGGCAGAAGTTTGAGGAACAGCTATGAGGAACCAGTGAACATGAATGTAATCACAGGTATATAAATGACACCTGAAATGAAGAATCCAGAAGTGAAAAATTAGGAATCTGAGCCCTTGGGCTCCTGTGATTTTTCCAACTGTAGATTACACTATAACCCTTTTTTCATGTGGTATATATGAGTACTGTAACTAGATTTATGTATATACTTGTCTGAATTGTTCATTTATTTTGATGTAATGTGATATCATTTTCAAATGTTTCCTAATGTAATTAGAGTATATTAACCCTTTGAGTGCCAGAGGGGCTCACAATGCATTGCAAAGCAATGCATTGCGTGTCCCTCTGGCACTCAGAGGGTTAATAGACCTCTATTTAAAGGAGAACTAACACTTCCTTATAATAACCCACCACTTTTCTTGCTATTGCCAGAAAATCGTAATGACCTCTATGAATGTTGCCCTTGTGCATTTGTTAAGTAGATAACATTTTTACCCAGTCCTGTGTGTCATTTCCATGGAGGCGGACATGACAGTTGCTAGAAAGACCACAGCACCTGAAACTCTGTTCACTGTATATGCTTATCTTATGCCTTTAACCCTTTCAGTGCCTGATGGGTATTCAATGAATTGCTTTTCAATAAGTGCAGTCTCCCTCTGGCACTCAAAGGGTTAAGGGTGTGCGGGATGTGCAACACATTGCTTTGCAGTTCGTTGGGAAACCTTCTGGTGCTTAACCCTTTAATGTGCTGAAAGTGTTTTCTATGTACAGGTTCTACATTGTGTGAGAAGGGAGCAGAATGATTATTGTCTCCTATTACATGTGGGTAGATAAAGGGGTTTTCCCAAGATCACTGGCAATTGAATGTGCAAGCTGTGCTCGCAGTGACCGCACAAGCACCGCTCCACACCTCCCCTGTGGTCTTCTGCATGGTGGATGGGGTTATTTTCCTGGCAACGCACAAGAAAGGGATGGAGCAAGGAGTACAGTTGGGCGCCCATCTGCCCAAGCTTGGCTGGTCCTGACTCTTTCTGAGCCAGCTTCATGCCCTGAATGACTAATCACTGGTTCTATAGAGATGGGAGTGGATGAGGACTTGTCCCTTCTGATAAGGTCACCTCTGGCACTATCTACAATGCTCTTGTCCCTTCACATGCTCTCAAGCCTCCATTCTAATTCCCATAATTCCAGGCAGTGGAAACACTGGTTCATATGTGTAATGCAAAATGCAAAATATTTATAAAATGAACCACTTGGGTGCTAGAGAGGTATCCAGTGCATTACTTCACAATGGGGGCTATGCAATAAGGGTTGATAAAGAGATGATAAAACTGAGATGACTTATCCAGTTTCTATGTTATTCTATAGAGCCAATGCACTGAGATGTCCAAAGCTGGAGAAATGTTAGGACATAGGCTCCACAGAATAACCTAACTGTAGAACTGATATCATTGGAGAAGATATCTCTGCTTTATTATCTCTTAATCACACCTTAGTACATCTCACCCATTGTGTTGGAAGTCTCTGTAGTGTAGAAGGCTTTGTAAGACGTATTTAACATGTTGATAACTATAGAGATATGTAGCAGATTGCTTTACAAGGTGTTGCATACTTCTCTGGCCATCAAGGGTCGAAGTAAATCATAGATTTCTATATGATATATATATATATATATATATATATATATATATATATATATATATATAGTGATTTTTTAAGCCCTAAGATTGCTCCATCTTTTGTCTTTGCACACACAATGATATTATATAGTAACAGTTTTGCTTTGCTGTTTTATATACTAATTAATGAACACACAAATGGCCCTGGAATTATTGGCTAGATACTTTCTGAAAAAAATACACATTAACTGAGCATACTCAAAGGTACACATGCAGTAGTTATTGGCCTGGTGTTAAGGAACATATTAAAATGTAACTTGTCTCAGCAGGCAATCTTATACTGCGGTTTAGCTAGAGGTACCATTATATAGATATAGACATTTACATGCAGGTATAAACAATTGTTGTCATATTTACAATGAGACATTATCATTGTGTGACTAATATCGTTTTTCTACTTTTTCACCCACTTTCTTACACTTTAAAAGGCTCCTAATACCATTTCAGCACCTTAAATGCATCATGTCACCCAGCAGCCATGGATGTCTGTAGTACTGAAGAAATGAAAACAAATGGCCAACAGTGACCCAATTAGTAATAACTTATATTCACCTGTACCACAGGATAACAGCTAATGTTCCATTTAATAACTATGGAATACTTGCATGATTACATTCTATTTTAATGTGACATTGCTATTGATCCTATGTTTTAGCTTAGACCAAGGCTATTATCTGATCTGAAACATTGTTCCATGCTGATGCAGGATGCTAAAGAGGTGCCATTCTAGAACATCCCAGTGATCCATAGTGTACAAATACAATTTCCAAAATTCCTATTGATTTAAATGTTGCCTCCCTGAATGAAAGCAAAGTCTCCAACTCATTGGGAAAACAATGAGTTTCAGAGCCATTTGGCAATCAAGGGGATACATTTACCCCTGTGGTGTGCGTTGTTTTCTCCAGAATTCCACCTCTTTATCTTCCTGCGCAATCAATTATATTGACCCTTTCAGTGCCAGAGGGGTACACAACGCATTGCTCTGGCACTGAAAGGGTTAAGACCTTGGATTCTATAGGGGGTCTCCCATGCATTGTGTTGCAGATACCTCTCTAGTATCCAAGGGGTTAATATACACATTACAAACATAACAAAGAAATTGTGCTGTCATTTTGTTTCCACGGGGAAGTGTTTTTCTGTGTGGTTTGACTCTGTGATGTCATCCTAATGGAATGACTGTCCAACAATGTGTGTTGTGGTGTTGGGGGAGAGGTTAATGAGGATACTGTGAGTAAGCGACATTCCTTCAGGAGAATATAAGGATCCTGCTTCCTTCCTGAAATGCAAAAGGTCTTAAGATTGCAGCACATTCAAAGAGTGGGACATAGCCTCCCCACTATTCCTTTAGTCTCAATTCCTCAATATGGATCATTGGGAGGACCCATGGGTAAGTATGAGGAGGTGTTAGGATCAAGGTGCAAGGCCCTGGACAAACTGAGCAATCACATAACCAGAGTCTTTTTTTTTTTTTTACAAGGGCTGCATCTTGACTCATATCCTGTGACGTAAATTGAACTTTTACCAGCATATCAGGGCAGAGTAAGAATTTGGTTTTAACCCTTTCAGTGCCATAACCATTGTGTACTCTTTGCTAATGCTTCAGACACCCACTGTGCCATGCAGAATGTTAAACGTGATGCCCAAAGCTGTTGAAGCTGTTTCTCAGTAGAGGAATGCATTGCAAACTTCTAGAAATTAAGTAATTAACCCTTTGAGTGCCAGAGGGCTTTGCAGTGCGTTGCATACTTCCTGGCATTCAAAGAGTTAACTCAGTGTTGGGTAACCTGTGGACTGCCAGCTGACGTAAACTACAATTCCCATCATCCCAAGCCAGTCAGTGACTGGCTGTGATTGATGGGAGTTGTATTCCACAACAGCTGGACTGCTTCAGACTGCCCACACCTGCATTAACTGGAAAGTGAATAATCTGGCGCAAGACACAATGGTGCAATTTACTGTGACAGAAAAATATCAGAGGCTACTTTTATGGCTGGACATGACAAACTGGAGATTAAATGGTCCTGTGCTTAAAAAAAAAATGAGGAACATGCCATGAACAGGGCAATACCCCAAAACTTAGCTTCTGTGAGGTGATCCTCACACTTTCCACTGATAAAATGTGCACCTAGCTGAAAGAGAGAAGAAATCTGCACAGCCGCACATCTCTAAGTGTTACAGTATATCATGCAAATAGGAAGTGAGAGGAAACTTTTTCATTCACAACCTTTTTTGAGTTTAAAGGGCCAAATATTCCATTAATAAATTCTAGCTTGTGTAAGAAGCAGGATTTCAACTTCCAAGTATTATCAAAAGAATAGTTAAATGTATGTTGCTTTTGTTTTTTTTTCATTTATGGAAAAACGGTTTTACTACAATCCCCACCAAAAAAAAATAAATTGTGTCACAAATATAAGCACATATTTCATGCTACATTTTTCTTGAAATGAGCCACTAATTAGTAGGGTTTAACACTTTTAGTGCTAGTGGTATCCAAAGCATTGCATACCTCTGTGACACTCAAAAGGTTAAAAACAAATCACTGGGTCATACACACAAAACAAAAGGAGAGTAACCCTGGACAAGGCAATTTACCATATGGAAGAAATAAAAATCCCCAGTGGTTTAAATTGGGCTTTTAACGCCTTCAAAAATTGCTTTGTCAAAAAAAGTTTAGCATTCGAGAGGTTAAAAGCCCATTTTAACCCTTTGACTGCCAGAGATGTATGCAATGTATTACAACCTAATTCCCTGGACGCTGTAGTTGGTTTGCCCCAGAATTGCTCCACTTTTCTCAATGCTTATGACCCACTTTATTTTAAAAGCAAAAACATGAAAAACAAACTGCTTGGTTTGGAGCCACAAGTAACACAGTAATATTCTTTATAAAGAGTCTCTCAGTTACTGGGGTAACATTTCCTGCCCCGCCATCATGTGGATAAGCCCCTCTCCATGCAGGCCGAACACAGCGATATCTTCCTCCTTATAACGGCAGCCGCCTCATATACTTCCATCCCTACATCCGCCAGCTGCCATGCAGCTATTGCGGTGCAAACGTTAGCTTCATTTCCCGGCACAAGTGTTGTGCTAATTAGGTAGCCTGGCAGTGGACTGAGCAGTACTTAACCAGATGTTGCAAATGCTTGAGACCCCGCTCCCTCCTCCCCTCCTTCCCTCCCCGTAAACATCTCTGCTCTGCACCCAGTTGCCCTTTCATGCCTGCAAATTATTCAACAAGGCAGAGGAAATCTCTCCTCTATGTCCCCTCTCCCTGCCTTCCTCCTTCCCTCAGCTCAGCCTTGTTCCTCTTCTTATGCTAAACACCCCGTTGTAAAGAAGAAACTCTTGGCCAGAATGTAAAAAGGACCCCCCCCCTTCACTTTTACCTGTTTCCCACTGGCAGTGCACGGGTTATACAGACACACACCAGTGCCAGTCTTGTCTTGTAACAATAAACGGATCAGCACCAGAGAGGCTGTAATTGCCAATATAATCATTATTATGTTCATTAAAGGTATTAAGCATGTTATGGCTGTTCAGGGATGGGCAGTGGACTTTATATCATGGCTCTCTGGTGGGGAATTGTTTACCTTCTTCAGGACTTGATGCTTTCTTGGTTTTTGTTTGATTTTATTCCTTGTAGATGTAAACAGTAATCTCGTTAATTTGGATTTTGTGCACTTTAACTCTTTGATGACCTGTTTCAATTGACGAGGCTCATTCTATCCAACAGAGAACAAAGGCCAGTATTCAGGAAGCTAAAGATGAGCAGTTCTGAAGCAAACTAACTGTACCATAGAGGACTATGGGACAAGCACAGAAAATCCCATGTATTTAAATTGGGCTTTTAATCCACTGAATGCTTGAGAGGTCTCCATGACATTGTGAAGCAAAGTGTTGGAGACCTCATTAACTTTCAAGGGGTTAAAATCCCAGTATAAATTTATGAGAATTTTTATTCCCCGTGAATTTGGTTTGCAGCAGAATCACTCATCTTTCCCTTCCTGAATACTGCCCTAAGCCCTAAATGTCCCATTCTACCAGCCTGAAACTTCAAAATTTTGTTATTTTCATTTACATTTTTTTGCTCATAACTGCACATATTCCTTTTTTGTCTACTTTTAGGGCTCTTTCCCATGGGTGAAAAAACTCTAGCAGCTCCCTTCTAGAGTTCTGTCACCTTCACTCCACTTCTCTTGCGTTCCACCGATGATCCGGATCCAGGAGAGGTGTGTCTGCTGGCTGGGCCATGTTTGCACTAGCGAATATTAGCGGTTGTCTTCCACATCAGCCATTTATTGGAAGTTGTGATGAGTATCACATCCTCCAACAACTCTTGTGTGAAAGGCCCACTGGCTGCACCATAGGCTGCTGTACAGCCCTTCCTTGCAGAACACAGTAAATATTTAAATCCATGTTTGCTTTATATACTTATGCAATACATATATATCAGCAGACCTTGTTTTTTTAACCCTTTCAGTGCCAGTGAGGTATCCAACGATACCTCTGTGGACTTAAAGGGTTAAATTGTATTAAAAGTCAGACCTTGTGGTTTGGCATCAGGACCCCCTCCTGATGACCCCCAGCTACTGATTTCCCAGACGATTCAGCTAGGAGATCAATAGTGGTAACGCAGGGGAGCAAGAGAGCTCCCCTGCTTCCATCATACATCTAATACCGTGTAGGAGTGGGTGGGATTTGGAAACCTTTTCATGTCAATGAGGGAGGCTGTCCCTCATTGACGTGAGAGGGTTTCTCTACCCCGCCCACTCCTACCCTGGTACATAGAGTAGAAAGGAACCCCTGCATCACATCTATTGATCTCTCAGCCGAATCTGCAGCAAGATCAATAGCTGGGGGTCATCAGGAGGAGTCCTGATGCCCCACCACGAGGTCTGGCTTTTTTTTTTTTGTTTTTTTGTAAGCGGTTGGTTGATTCCCCTGCCCCCTAAGCCAGTGTTTTGTCTTTTTTTTTTAACAGAGTGGCAGCTGTGGTTGATTGAGCACCTTGCCTCCTCCTCAACCAATCAGCGCTTTCCAACCATACCAACTGACAGTGAACCAGAATCACTTCGATTTTTAAATGTATGATTATGATTTAGACTGTATCTAGGTCTATAAGGGACTTGAGATTTGATCAGATCAACATGTCATTGTAGGAAAAAAATGCTTACTGAGTGATTAATTGGTTTGGATTGATCGGCTCACCTTGAGGGGACATTGATTGTGATCTGATTGGTGTGTGGGGGATGAACTCTCCTGTGACATCACAGTCACGTAGTCTTGAGGAGCCATCATGTGATGGTAATGTTGTGTGCCCATAGTGTGCCAAAAAACTCCAGAACTCCTCTATTCTGTTATTAAACATCTATTTTCATTATAAAGCTACTTTTTAGTTATTTCAATCACTATTAATTATGTATCAGTGTATTGATATACTTTGCTCATTCTACTTCACCAAAAGACAGAAATGGCCAGCATGTATTTCTCTTGCTGCTGTTAGTCAACAACTCCCATAATCCTCATCAGGTCTACAGAGAGCTGAGGGTGATTGTAGTTGTAGTCCAACAACACATGGAGAGCCGCATGATGCTTACTGCTGTTGTAACATGTGAGGAGTGATTATCCACATAGATCTGAGCAGATTTCGCTCTTTTACTATGCATGATTGAGTGGCATGTTAGGCTCTTATCTTTCAGCACATAGGTTAATATGTGTTTGTGTTTAAAATAAGTAAATGCTCTGTATGTATTGAGTGGCTATAGCTTTTCAGCTTATCTCTTGTGTTTAAATATTTGAAGATGAATTACAATGTGTTATGTGTCAGAGGTGTATCGGGTTACTTTGTTATGTGTGAGATCCGACTAGGAACATTCTAACAATAATTTATCAGTCAGCCCTACCGAAATCTCCAGCACAGACATGAGCACGATTCAATATATAGACACAATAAGTTAGTTTTTTTAACATATTTTTTTTCTATTCACTCATTTGCAAATCCATGCATAAAATGACAGAACATCATATCCTCCCTGATACACCAAATATGTCCTTAAACTCTGTTTAACCCTTTAAGGACAGGAGGGTTGTGCAAAGGTTTCTTCACAAATACATAGCTCACCCCCTTTGTTACATTGTATTAACCATTTGAGTGCCTTTGCAATGAGTTGTGTACCCCTCTGGCACTCAAAGGGTTAAGAGACCAATAACTCCCATTGGTTTAAATTGGGCCTTTTAGCCTTTAGGGTGCTTTACAATGTGTTGGATACCTCTCTATTATCTAGGGAGTTAAACACCAAAATGAAAATATTAATCCTTTGTGTTGCTTACCCTTCTAGCATTCAAATTGTTAATATTTACAAAATCATGTTTTTCCAATGTATTAGCGTTTTACTTTTCTGTTTATAGTGGCATCATACTACAAATATTGGTCTTATAAACCATGTAACATAACTGACAATCATTCTGGGCCATGCATGTAAAATATGCTCTCTATAAAGAGTTTTCAGAAATGCTAACATGAATTCAAGGTGACAGGTTCACTTAACCCCTTAAGGACCATTGACGTGGCAGGACCGTAACGCTGGTCCAGCACTTAAGGACCAGTGACGGTCCTGGTACGTCACGTACTTTTACAGGAGCGCTGTGAGTAATACCGGAGACTGAAGTTAATCGCTCCAAGACCGGAGCGATCTCTTTCAGTCCCCCGTTCGGCGTGCCGCCCCATGTGATCAGTCACGTGGGATGGCACGTCAAAGTTTCCTATCTGGTCCTTAAAAGACCACACACCCCGGGACCGCTGGTCCTTAAGGGGTTAAGGTGAGATAAAGGCGAGATAAACTGTCCATTTTGTAATGTTATTCTATGGAGTCTATGAACTAAGAATTGCAGAGTTTAGCTCATGCAGAGTTTGGCTCACCTTTATCTCACCTTCAGAGATATCACTCAGGTTTCTACTTGTAGAAATAAATATTAAGGTAGGCTCACCAGACCTCACCTTTAACTCTGGACACACTGCAAGGCTGATTTGATTTCAGAGAAGGTCTGAAATGTGCACATTTCCTGTTTGTCCCCGGTTGATGAAGATGTCTGAGCAGCTTACATCAAGGCTCCATTCACTGTTCAGCAATGCAGTTAACCCTTTGCATGCCAGGTGGATGTGTCTCAACCCTATGGCACTCAAAATGATAATACACCCTGTAATGTTTGTGATAATAATGTGGGTGGCTCTTTGTTTTATGCTCCACACAGGTTCCACTCCATTGCTTTTTTTAAATAACGAGCTTATAGGAATTTTGTTTTATTTCATTTTTGTTATTTATGGTTACAATTTTATTTGCGTTTTCCAATTTTAGATAGTTTTATTGAGGGCCAGTTATGAGCTTAAATACTGCTTTATGTACATTGGAACTAATAAAGTTGTCAATAAAACCAAAAATTGAAGCGTGAAACAAAAAATAGCCGTAGGTGTTCAGGGTATACTGGCGTGTGACATATACTTGCATGTTTACTACTGGTCTCTGAAGCAGTATTGACATGCAGGTATATTTTACACACAGTTCTCTATATGCCTCCAATGAAAAACAAGCTGAAATGTTGGTTCTATTGTGAAATATCCTGTAATGTTTTAAGGAATTTTATATTACATAATCAGTAGATCAGTGTTATTTGATTCTTCGACCTACATGTAAGAGGGATGACACTTGTTAAAATGTGATGTAATATAGTAAAAACTTATGGATAAGGTGACAAGATCTCCATTTAAATGAATGACATATGAAAATGTCATTCTGAAGCGCTGTGCTTAGGAACTGTGCTACCCTGCAATGTGTGTTTTTCATAAGCTTCCTGCATTAAACTGGAGCTCTGCTCACCTCACTAATGTAGTTATTAGGCAGGGCATGGTCTGCAGACACCCAGTGGGACTGCATCAAGCCCACAGGCAGCCAGTTGACTAGTTCTGCAGTAGATGATGGTATTTAAAAGTGCTGCCCAACAAAGGTTGGTGGATTGATCCTCAGGGCATTTAAAGAGGAACCCGATTCTTGTTAGCTGTTTAACCCTTTGAGTGCCAGAGTGGTGTACAGCGCCTTTGTTTGCAGTGCGTTGTGCATCCCTCTGCCACTCATAGGGATAAAGAACAAAGTGATGTGTGACACTTTATTAACCCTTTGAGTGCCAGAGGGGTTTGTAACGCATTGCTTTGTAATGCGTTGTGTACCCCTCTGGCACTCAAAGGATTAAATGCAGTGTGTTGGCTCTCCAACACATTGGCAACAAGCTTTTAGCACCCTTTATCCCTTTGATGCTAGAGACGTCTCTGTTACTCATATATTAGTTTATTTTAATACATTGAATGTGATGGCTATTTTTTTTTATTCTGTGTACTTAGATTGAATCAATTATTACAGTTATTTTCTTCCTTCCATTTAACCCACTGATTGCCAGAAAGGTATCCAATGCCTTGTGCTGCAATGCATTGGATATCGCTCTGGCACTCAAACGGCTAATGGCATGAGAATCTTCTGTCTGTAGTCTGTAAAAAAATCTGCAATTCAACTGTAGTTGTAGAGGGACAGAACTCTGTATGTTACGCTCTCCATTCTCTTCTGCTGGTTGTGTAGCTGAACAGATAATAATGATGACACACTCACATTCAGTTATTTTCATGCTTTGCAGATACATTTGTTTTGCAGACTCTTCGTACAGACTGTAGATAGAGGGCACTCCCCTTATTGAAGGAAAGTGGAAGGAAGATAGCAACTGAAATAGCAGGGTGTTTCAATTCTTTAACCCCTTAAGGACTGGCGCATGCATGCGTGGGTGGCACTTGAGGACCACAGAGCTTTTTTTTTTTTTTTTTTAATTCCAGTTCAGGGCTTGCACAGCAGCGTACAGCCGTGCCGGGAACCCTGAACTCCATGCCGTGCCAGGACCATCACTGGTCCTTAAGTGCCGGACCGCCTTGACGGTCCTGGCACGTCAATGGTCCTTAAGGGGTTAAAGGAACACTAAACACCAAAACATGATCTTGGGTTTATAGATTTTAAATACTATGTACCGTAAAATCTCTGGTATAATACGCACAATTTTACCCCACTTCACCTTATGTGAAGTGGGGGATGCGTATTATACACAAGAGTTTAAAAAAAAAAAAAAAAAAATAGGGTTTTTCTGATCCCTTCCCTCTCTCCCCTGGGTCAAACCCGCTGTCAGAACAAGCCTTACTTTTGTATCAGGGCATTACCATTGGCTGGAGGCGGAAGGTCCTGTAAGCCCATTGATGGAAGTGGGCGGCAAAGGGAAGTGTGCCGCCCGCAGGGAAGCTGTGCATAACGCTGTATTTTGCCTTCTCCACAGCAAAAGATGCGGACTTCAAGTGGGGGCGTTAAACTTCAAGCAAGTAAGGCTTGTTCTGACAGCGGGTTTGACCCGGGGGAGGGAGGAAGGGATCTGCCAGCCTTTATAATTTTTTAGCAAGGGGGGAAAACAAGGGCGCGTATTATACATAGGCACTCTTGTTTTCCCCCAAAATCTTTGGTATAATATGCACCTGTGTATTATACACAGGCGCATATTATACCTGAGATTTTACGGTAATCATACCTCCCAGTCCCTCTTTCCTACCCCGGTGTCCCTCTTTTTAGGAGATCAGACTGTGTGGAGTGTATATAAGTGTATCCCATTGCTCTACAGCAATAAAACTCAATTAATGTGTGTTTAAACTTCTGTATATTGTTTCTAAATTAGTCTGTGTAAATAAAATACTTTCGTATTGTAATAAGCTATTTATTATTTTACACAAAGAGGTGTCAATAGGTCATGAAATAGCCTAAAAGTTATCAGTAATGTCCCTCCCACCAGCCACGCCCCCATTCACACCACCTATAACAAAGGTGTCCCCTTTTGGCTATTTGAAATGTTGGGAGGTATGTGTAATTCATGCAGTGTCTGTAAAAATGATCTCTGGTTGCCGAGACTTAAAAATCTAGTCTTACACATGGTGCATGAAGGTAGCTAGTCTTGTCTGTTCCAGGGCCATAGAAATCTTGATAGGTGTCCTAGAAGTGAGAGTGATGAATTGTCTGAAACTGGGTTAGACAGGTATCAGTCATTTTGAATAAAAGGGTGGTGGGTGCTAATCTCTATACATTAATCTCCTTAGCTAGTCTTTCATTTCAAACTGAACAAACAAAATCAACTAAATGGTCTCTCTCTACAGTACACAGTCATCAAAATGCAGTTTTGGTCTACATTTTAGGGATCTAACATAAAATAAACATATTTGCAGATGCTAAATGGAAATACAGAGCATTTAAAATTGTAAAACCCCGTTAAATTTTTGTGTGTTAGTATTCCTTTAATCCTTTGAGTGCCGGAAAGGTATCCAATGCATTGCAAAGCA
The DNA here is from genome assembly GCA_037306005.1 of Rhinophrynus dorsalis. Lineage (NCBI taxonomy): Eukaryota > Metazoa > Chordata > Amphibia > Anura > Rhinophrynidae > Rhinophrynus > Rhinophrynus dorsalis. The sequence goes on from CM074722.1 coordinate 222,250,072, forward strand.
ATGCACTGGATACCTTTCCGGCACTCAGAGGGTTATAGCACTGTTTGTTGCTTATGCAGCATCAGAGCTGTGCAGAGTTGAACACTTTCCCCCACTTGTACACAGGTGGTATCAGTGCCAGTCATTGCAGGATCCTCTGATGTAACAAGCCAGAGTAGCAAGAAACTCTGTTTTAGTCTACAAACCCCCCCAGCCTGATATCATCTCATACAGTGCTTCTACATGATTTCCCCCCTGAGACAATTGGTGGTTTGCAGGCAAAACTCCTAGGTGCCTAAAATATTAATGAGCAATTTTAAGGTCATGAAGACCGTGTTTCTGAACGCCTGACAGGCTACATGAGCTAATGGTGCAACCTGACTAACTCACACCACTGAATGTATTTGTTTTTTTACAAATTGCCTGCATTTTTCCACTTTCAAAAGTCATATGCCCCAGTGCTAGATTTCCCATCAGTTTTCCTGTAACATATACTGTACGATATCACTGGAGCTCGTAAAAATGGCAGTCCTGCTGCTTTTTCTTTCTTTCATGAAGGTCGTTGGGTGTTCTGCAGTCTACTCCCTGCCTTTCTAACTAGGCCCTAAAGGAGCATTATGGGGGATATGTATAAAAAGTAGCAATTAACCCTTTAAGTGCCAGAGAGTGATCCAAAGCATTGTAGCTCAAAGAGTTGGATACCTCTTTGGCACCCAAATTAATGTGTAAATACGTAGAGCCCCAATCAATGCTGCCACTTCAGGATGAGCTTCACATGTTCCTGAAGATTTGCAAACATGTGCTCCCACACAAGTAAAGCTAGAGCTTCATGAATTTTAACCCTTTGAGTGCCAGTTGGGCATGCAACGCATTGCAAAGTATGCGTTGCATACCCCTCTGGCACACAAAGGGATAAATTAATTATATTGGGGAAGAATATGCAAGATTGTACCTATCCAGCAATCTAGCACTGAAAGAGTTGATGAGGACTGTTTATGCAGGGCTGTACTGGTACATCAGATGCACCATGCCACTCTGCTCAGTTGTGATTCCAGTTGTGATTCCTTGGATGTTAGCGACATCCCTTTCATTCAAGGGTTAAGGAAATTGGAAAAAGATGGTGTGTGTGGGGGGAGACCGAGTGCAGATTGCCCCATAGTTGCTCCAATTTTGTAGTATACCAGCGTCTGTTTTTAGTATTTTGTGTTTCATTAAGAATCTCTAATAGGACAATTATGATGTGACAGTTTAATTAGGCTTGTTTGGGCAGTCCTGGGTGTGCTGCTGTCATATAATGCACTTCTATGTGTGATTTGCTCATAGGGAAGACTATAAATCCAGGAGAAACGATGCATGATCAGGCAAATACACGGAATCCTACAGATGACCCTATCACTGATGAGGGGTCAACTAAAACATCTCTTTTTCTGATCCTGATTTTGTATGTTACAATGCTGCAAGGGACAGTAATATTATTCTGTCAATAGCTTTGCCATGGAGATAAATTCTGTGCGGGGCTTCTGTTCACACAAATCACTCATGGCCCAGGAGCAAAGAAAGACAAAGATGTCAATATCTGCGAGAAATGCTAATAATGGCTTTTAGTGACATGCAGTGACAGATTGGCCAGTGGGAGAGACATCAAGGGTTAAATGGAAAGTTGACAGAGTTATTGAAAAGTTATTACACATGTCTTACCTCTCCGGTTTAGTTTTTCTAAACTGAATTCTGTGTTTTTTGCATGCGTCGCATGGTAATTATTAGCTATATTTACCCATTCAATGCCAACTAGTGACAGGTGTGTTAAAGGGTGATCAAAAAATAAAACGGTATAACTGATTACTTTAGCTATCCTGAGTCTTCATCTTTTACAATACAGACACCTTTTTTATATTTTGTGGATCAATGTGTTGGATACCTCTGCATTTAAGGGGAATTATCTGAAGACATTGTCATTAATGAGACACATGTGCCCTTTCTGGGATATCAGTAAAGATGCAGTAGAGAGCTGGAGATACATACCTTAGCTTTAGTGAATAACCCTCACTATGTTCATTTGCATGCTATTACCCAGAATCCCTAGCTAAAGTAATTTGCAGACACAGTCCTTAGTTTTCCTAGATGGAAAACCCTTTGAGTGCCAGAGGGTTATGCAACGTATTGCTTTGCAGTGTGTTGCATATCCACTGGCACTCAAAGGGTTAAGAGCAATCAATCTAAGGCTCTCCAGCTGTTTTTGCACTACAACTCCTATATTCCTCAGTTGTACACTAAAGTTCATAAAGCCACATTTTGTCATGTACAAGTTATGCACATGTAACAGTGAGGACTGCCATGTTCCCTGTTAAGGATTAAAGGAAATATATTAGCAAAAATAAGTTCATAGTAATCAATTTCAATAAATGTCTACATTTTCCTGCCCCCGCTTTTACATCTACAGTAGTAATCTTCTTTTTTATAAACAATATTTTTAGCTAAACTGTGTTTGTTGATATTACTTCCGCATGTTTACCCCTCTGGCATTCAAAAGGTTAACATTACCTGGACCTGCTCTGCGTACTCCCGTTACCTCAGTGCTCCACGCAATTGTGCCGCCTCACTCACGCGATGCAATCGTGCGCAGTAGAGACTGGCCGAACACGGGCAGTCTCTACTGCGCATGACTGGACTTTTGTTATATAGGATGTCAGACAGAAGCTGATCTCCTTATTACCAACACTTTACAAGCCCCTGTATACAAAAGGAGACTAATTGCACTACCCAAGAGGCTAAAGAAGTGCAACTGTGGAGCAAACCAACTGCACTTTAGGGGAGAAATTCAAATGGAATTTTTAACTCCTAGAATGCTAGAGAGGTCTTCAATGCAATAGATACATCTCTTATATTCAGTGGGGCTAAGAGCCCCATGTAAATTAAACAGTATTTTTTGGAGGGGATCCCTCTATGGTGCAGCTTGTTTCCCAAAATTGCTCTACTGTAGTTTCTAGACTAAAGGCCTTAGTCCTACCTGAGTAACATTACATTGGCCCTGTTCATCAGTGATGTATTTTAGAAATGGGAATGGTTTCGTTCAGAAGATTATTTAAGCAATAAATGCAGAATTTTAGAATTCCACAAATTAAAAATTATGGACAAAACATTTTTGATATTTTCAGTCTCATGTATGTACTCAGAAGTATATTATGTGTTTTTATAAGTTATTTGTGGAAAATGTCCACACCTTTATAATTGATTCTTTTTATTTTATTACATCATCATTTTTATTTATACATCATTTATTAAAAGTTGGACATAGTAGGGGAAACTATTTTAATTGGTTTACCTTTGCTGAAGACGAGACAGCCTTTACCCTTTGAGTGTCACAGGGATGTGCAACCCTGTCAGTTAGACGGGCTTGAGTTGCTGCCTCTGATCTGTATTGATGTGCATGCCTTACACATGCATTGTCCTATAATTATGCAAGTGCACACACACCTATAGACAAGCTCACTCGCACATCAGCCTCTATTCCACACAGCTCAGCAGCGCAGAGAAGGCACTGGCAAGAGCAGATCAATACTGGGTGATGGATGGGCACAATCTACTGATTGCTGACATGAAATATGTGTGGGACAAGCATGATCCTAGATAAAGGGTCACTTGTATTTGGGGGCTCAAGCTGATCATTCCACTTTGGTACAGATGAACCAACAACAATATGTTTACTGCCTGTTTGCTCTAAAGGGAGGGAGGGCAACAACAGTGAGAGAATCATCACATAATGAACATGACATACACTAATAGAATATGCCAAACCTCTTCATACCAGTTGCTTTTAGGATTGGCACCACTCTATAATTTACCAGAAATCAGAGTTAGGGTCACGTGTTCAAATGAGAAGTACAGTCTTTCTGAGGTAAACCAAAAGCATCATAGAGGCCAGATAAAAATGACCCTTGATATAAATGGGGCTTTAAATCATTGACTGCTAGAGATGTCTACAATGCCTCCAAGCAGCTAATAGCCCCATTTTGAATTTAACCCTTTGAGTGCCAGAGAGATACCTCTCTTGCACGCAAAGGGTTAAGGCCCTGTTAGAGGAAATGTTAAGTCAATGGTAGCGAAAGGAAGGCCAGCACTTTTTCTCCAGACAGTGTGTAACAGCCCGAGCTGCTGGTGGAGACCATAGTGCTGTGTATTCAGTAAGATAAAGAGGAGCCAATCAGGAGCAAACTAGGTGCATCATATGTGACAAATAAAACTTCCCTTTTAGTGCCAAAGAGGTACCCAACTCATTGCACTGCAGTGCAATGGATGCCTCCTTGGCAATCAAAAGAATAAATTAGGCTTTTAACCCCTTGAATGCTAGAGAGGTTGCAACATATTGTGAAACAGTCAGTGAGAATGTGGGGAATATGTATTTGTCTTCTGTCCTGTATTTTAGTTTGCTGCAGTATTGCACACCTGTAGCTTATTGAATATGGCCCCATGTGTGGGCAACTTGTGTCCATCCAGCTGTTGCTTGACTACAACTCCCATTAGTAGCAGCAGCCTGCCAGATGCAATGCGTTGTGTACCTCTCCGGCATCCTGGAGCAATCCTGAGGCTGATCAGCAGCACCAAAGGAGACAAATCAAATTCCTGTTGATTTAAATGGGGGTTTCAACCCCTTGATTACTAGAAATGTATCCAGTGCATTGCTTCTCATTGCACTGGAGACCTTCCTAACATATAGAGGTTAAAAGTCCCATTTAAAGGGATAGTAATACTTAAGTATAGCAAAGTACTACTAAAAAAAAAAACATATTGCCCCCAGTGTCATCTCTCAACCCTTTATGGTTTGAGAGATGATCGCTTCTAAAGTTGCCCTCTCCCTCCCCCTTCCCTGTAGTCAGCATGCTAGATGACTGAAGGGAAGAAAGTCGTACGACCGTCAGGCGGCTCTCCAGCACAGCCGGATCGCGTTACTAAAAAAGAAAACTTTCACTGAAATGGTCTTCTACATGTGCTTGGTTTGCAAGCACACGTAGAAGACCGTTTTAGTGAAAGTTTTTTTTTTTAATTAATGCGATCGCGGCTGTGCTGCAGAGCCGCCTGATGATCTATGACTAGATTTCCCTTCAGTCAGCTAGCATGCTAACTACGGGGAAGGGGGAGGGAGAGGGCAACTTTAAAAGCGATCATCTCTCAAACCATAAAGGTTTGAGAGATGACACTGGGGGCAATATATTTTTTTAATAGTACTTTCCTATAGGGATTAGTAATACTTAAGTATTACTATCCCTTTAAAGCAATGGGAATTTTTATTTGACCTCTATGGTAGTGTGTAGCAGTATTGTCTTCTTAGGGCATTAGCCTTAATGTACACAAACATCTTAATGCACAAATAAAGCACATCTCCAAGTACAATCTTTTTTAATGACCAAAGTAAAGTATCCACAAAATCTAACATTTGGTTTTCATTTTCTTTAGTGGTATCGGCCATAACAATCCTAACTACTCCGCTAATCATCCTATGGGTGCTGGAGATTTCTCCTGTCCATTGCATCCCAATGTGTTGGAGACCTCTCTGGCATCCAAGGGGTTAATAGATTTAGATAACACCTTTTATTGTCCAAGTGCACCTTATTTGCCCTCACTAGCAATTCACCTTCTCTGTACACCTCTTGTCCTTTGCCAGCCTCCTCTCAGACCTTCCCTTGTAACTCCATTCTGTCCTAATCTCAGCCGTGTTCTTGTGATAAATTAATTGTAATGATAGAGGTCCCAGTTACGAGATCTGCCACCGTTTGCTTGTAATCTGAGCGACAGGTTTAGGGCTTGCTTTATTTAAGATGCTGGGGTAATTACATGGGAGTTAGCATATGCAGGCAGCGAGATATGATTCATTCTCCCAGGCACTGGCATGACACAGCTGTTTGTCGGATAAAATAGAGGAACCGTGTCGTTACAAAATGTTCCCCTTATTATACCTCATTAAAAACAAGCCTGCGATAAGTTAGAGCTGCCAGGAAATGAAATGTATTACCCCTGTAAAAGCTGATAGAGGGGCTGCTGTGAACGTGTGTGTCCCTCTGGTATTGTCTGTTTCTTTGTTTACCTTTCATCTCTCCTTTTTTGCCTTTCTCTAACAGCCTAAGAACAAGAAAAATGATATCTCTTTTTATTCTTGTTTTCTGTTTCTTTCTCTGGCCACCCTTCTGTGTATCACTGGGCCCCATTCTATATGTGTTTGCTTCGGCCGGCCCTTTTCTTGTTGGGAGATAGCAGATAACATGCAGTGTGACCACAGTAATTAGCTGAGCTTTTCAACAAGGACAAAAGGGCAGATTTCTTCTTCCTGGGTTGACAGCAACTTTCTCCCTCACCTCTCTGAGATTGTTGCAAATGACAGTAGTTGTGATTCTTGAGTACTCCAGAAAATATAATATAAAGATAGTAACTTTTTATTTTGTCTTTACATATTCCGCAAGTGCATAATATGTGAAGTCAAATTGTCAATACTTTTTTTAAATTTTATTTCACCGTTACCTTTTTTTTATTACAATTTTGTGTCCCTGACTGTAAGCTCATTGAATCTTTTTTTGCAGATAGATTTCTGGTCAGTCAGCCATCAAAGCAGGATGTGATACAATGTAGCACTATCTCTGCAGCACTGAGTCTTCTATATGCTGTATGCTATGCTACATTGTCTTTTTACCTTGTATCACTACACCTCAAAACTCAGTCCCTGAAAAAGCTTTGTGAAAAATCCAGGGAGCTTACTGTCAGGGACCTAAAAGTGTTAAAAAATACCATAGGTGAAGATGAAAAAATAATAATGAAAAAGATAATAAAAAAGTACAGAAAATTTAATTTTACATAATATACACTTACAGAATAAGTAGAGTCAAAATAAGGGGTTACTATCTCTTTAAACCAGAGGTGTCCAAACACTTTCCTCCATAAGAGCCAGACTGAGAAAAGAATACCGAATTGAGGGCCACATACTTTAAAATAATGTCATAGCATTAAAGTCACACAAGCGCAACATAAGACTTTATACCGACAATCCATAACAAGTTACCTTATGTTTTGCTACATTAACTTTCTTACTCGTTATTAAAGGCCTACCTTATTACTAAAGAGCAGGTAAGGATTATTTTGTTTTGCAGCAGTTCATGGTTTTATAATTCAATAGATTTTGTATGATGGGCCAATTTGGCCTTGCCTGAGGGCTGCAGATGGCCTCGGGCCTTAGATTGGACATCCCTGTCCTAAAGTATATGCTGGATGCAGTTTGTTGCACCTCATAAACATTCAAGCAGGATCTGGTTAGAGCCCTATGTTCAAAAGAAGCTGAAGTCATTGTGGAGCAAACCGTAGGGATAACTGATAGCTCCCATTTATTTAAACGGGGATCTTAACTCTTGAATGCTAGAGAGGCCTCCAATTCATTGCAAAGTAATGGGTTGGACATCTGTCTAGCATACAGTGAGTTAAAAGCCTTGCTTAAATCCAATAAACTTTTTGGCATGCTTTTTTGTCACCTTTACAGTGATTGGGTTTGCTTCATTTTCTTTTGTACATAAGGTCCTTAGAATCGTAATCCAGGTTGTTGATCAGATAATCCACGAACAAATCCCATTTGTATGTATACTGGGATTGGCACATGTTTAAAAAATTGACGGGCTGGTAATATCTACCATTCTCGTTGTATTGATCGGACGTAAGTTCCTTAAAGAATCAAATAGTGATTAGTTTTAAATGACTATATAGATTTGCAGTGACATCCACAAATATCATGAATGCAAACAAAAGGAAATCTATGCTATACCTGTGTTGGGAAAAGCAACAAGAAATGTGTGAACACTGAAAATGCAGTTATATGTGAACTAGTGTAAAAGCTTGTGTACATGGGCCAAGGTCTGGGTAATATTAACCCTTTGTGTGCCAGATGGGTACGCAATGCATTGCTTTGCAATGCGCTGTGTACCCCTCTGGCACTCAAAGGGTTAAGAGGCCGCTACCTCACTGTTCCACGTGATGCAGTCATGCGTCGCCTCACTGACTCGATGCAATCATGCGCAGTAGAGACTGCCGAACGCGGGCAGTCTCTACTTCACATGACTGCATCGTGACAAACATCCTACCGAATTATTATATAGGATAAGAGATTCTGTATCTCTGTCTTAAAGCAGAACTGCCACCGCTAAACAACTTGAGCTCAAATAATTCCCCATCTGGCGACTAGCTGCTTAGTAGCGCTAGTCTCCAGAATTATTACCTTGTTAAACAGTATTATCCATTCTTCTCGGGCTGACAGTCAGGACAGAGTGCAGACATCTTCCTATAGTGACGTCCACACGCCTGCGCTGTCAGTCCCTTTTGGAGCCGAACGGCTCCTAGCAACGCCTACTAGAGCTGGCTGGGACTGACAGCGCAGGCGTGCAGACGTCAATATGGAAAGATGTCTGTGCTCAGTCCTGCCTGTCAGTCCGAGAAGAATGGATAATACTGTTTAACAAGGTAATAATTCTAGCGACTAGCGCTACTAAGCAGCTAGTCGCCAGATGGGGAATTATTTGAGCTCAAGTTGTTTAGCAATGGTAGTTCCACTTTAAAAGATAAACACAACTGATATGTTTAGAGTAAGTAAATAAATAGACAACCCTTGAATACTGCACAAGGTCATTGAGATCAGTCTAGCTTCCAAAGGGTTAAGAAAATGTTTTGGGTTTTTGGTAACCAAGACACGTTCAAAAGAAATGAGGTGCAGGTCTGGGGCAAACCAACTACATTATAGGGGAAAAAATCCAAATCCCCATTCATTAAAATGGACTTTTATTTTGTTTCCTATGGTGCAGTTTGGTTTACTTCAGAATCACACCATTTTTCTTAGTCCACGAGCCATTCTGTTAATATTATTTGATATTGTCCTTATTATTTATTAACACCATCAATCTGGAACAATATGGATATCTTTTTATTGTACTATCTAAAAATAATAATAATAATAATAATATTTAAAATGACGATACATGCACCAGACTTGTTAGTACATGGTGAGAGGGAGCTGAATAATTGAACTCCCCAAATCTGCCTACATTCCCACATTGACCTCCCCTTGGAGCAAGCATAAAGAGTAGACTTTGCTGTGTAAATAACGGCGTTAGGCAGGTATAGCACAAAAATCAGTTCCAGCCCCTACTTTATGATTGAATCGTATTAATACTTCCCCTTCCTGATATTGATATTCAACATCTTCAAAATATAAATAAGGAGACAAAGAATTGTGAGTTGTAGCACCATTGATAGGCTACCATGCCTAGAACAAGAAACATTATCTTGTTCACGTTTTATGGGTGCTCCTCACAATTCTTTGTCTCCCTTAGTATAAGGGCATCCCAGGCATGGGCCCTTGCTTCCATGTGCCTAGAGGGATTCAGCTACACCACACCTACGAGGCTCACATAGGCCAAAATGTTTAAAGGGACACTCACGCCTCCCCAGACCATGGATAACTCGATAAAGCTTAGCATTTTTAAACTAACCTGGCTGTCGATGGGTTTGGCTGCATCAGCAGACATTAGTGGGAGAGTTTGGGATATGGGGGGGGGCAGGGAGCTCCATGTTTGACCCTGCTCCCTGATGATGTCATTCACTGCCCTTGTACCGAGAAACTATGCAGAAGAAATAAGTATAGTAATGCATTCTGGTGGTAGTGTGAGGCTGGGGAAAACTATTCCAGCAACACTTTCTACGCATTTTTATCACAAATTGACCCAGAACCTTATGTAAAAGGCAAAGTCGAGCAGTTTTAGGACAAACCAACAGTGGGGGACAAATAAATTCCAATTGATTTAAATAGGGCTTTCAATCCCTTAAGTGCCAGAGATATCTAGAAAGATGTCTCTAACATTCAAGGGGTTAAAAGCCCCATTATAATAATGGAAATATTTATTTGTCCCCTATGTTGTCCTAAAATTCCTCATCCTTGTGTTTATATATAAGGCCATTAGGCCAGGATTCATAACGTGAGCAATAAAGCGATCGGTAATGCGGAAAAAATAGGGAAATTGCCACTTCTCATGGTCAGAATTCAAATATTAGTCTGCTTGTTTTTATTGAATTGCACCAGATCTGGAAAATGTCCATCTTAATTAACATTTCAGTAGACTAAAAGCTGTTTTTCATGTGCAATTCAATAACATATTTCAAGTGCAGATGGAAAAATAGAAGCAATTTCATATTTTCTAAAGTACACTTGCCCGTGGGCATCCACAGAATGTTTACAGAGGGGGCAAACCCATAATAGCCTGCAAGCCAGCCTGCCCAGCCACTGTGTTTATCCAGTGGGTGAAGCAAGTGTAGGCCCCCCTCTTGTCTTCTCCTGCAGACTCCCATGTATACTTCCCCTTTTACTGCCTGTCAGACTTTTTTGCGCATGTGAGTATAAAAGTTGAACATCCATGTGCAATTCAATAAGACTGAGACAGTAATTCTTTGCATGTGTTTTTTCCATTTTGTTTTGCATTGTTCACCTTGACTGAATCTTGCTCCAAGTGATTTATTTCTCGCTTGAGATTATGAGGGAAACTGGTATAACTCTGAGGCAAACCAGCTTCACCATGGGGGACACATTAAAACTCCCATTTATTTAAATGGGGCTTTTAACCTCTTGAATGTTATAGACCTCCAACCTTACTAACATTCAAGGTGTTAAAAGCCTTATTTAAATCAGTGGGGATTCAGGAGTTTGTATTTGTCACCTGAGTGAAATTGGTTTGGTCTAGAAAAGTGATTCTTAATGTTGTCCTCAGGACACACCTACAGTACATGTTTTCAAGATATCCTTACTTTATCATAGGTGGGTTAATCAGTAGCTTAGTGATATGGATTAATATTTCCATGTGTAAGTAGGGTGATAGCCTGTTGCTGTGCCCTGAGGACTGGGTCTGAGAATCACTGCAATAGAATCTCTCCAGCTCATCTTAGTAAATCAGCCTCTCTATATCTGTGTGTGTGTGAGCGTGTGTGCGCGTGTGTGTGTTTGTGTGTGTGTACACTCCTCCCAAGATGTCTTTCTGAATAGCAAAATGGATGATCCACTTGTCTTATTTTGTTCACTTTGTAAATAAATAGCATATGTTTGCAATTTCACAGAACAAAAAAGAACAGTCATAAGAAACAATACACATTATCAAAAGTTAATTAAGCCCAAGTTACTTTTTGGGAATACTTTCCCTTTAAGGTACAAAGATCAACTTGTGAGATTCAAAGCCGTTGAAATAGAAGTTGAAAGATAAAGGGGTGCATTTAACTGTGTCTCTTGGAATTCACGCCAGAACAGCCTGGTAGTGTGTGCATTGATGTATTACGGTACTTTGTTCCAATGTTCCTCCTCTTGCATCAAAGGATGATATGGGGAGTAGTTACATGCAGAGTGGGGGAGACTTAATGGGCCAACAAATAAAAGGTTCACAATGTCCATTGATTTAAATAGTGTTTTTAATTCATGGAATGCTAGAAAAATCTCCAAAGCATAGCAAAACAAAGTGGTGGAGACCTCTCTAGCAATCAAGGAGTTATAAGCTCCATTTCAATCAACGGTAATGTTTATTTGACCCACAGAATGTGCTGTTTTGCCCTGGAACTGCCTCACTTTGTCTTAGTGAAAGCGAGACTCAATGAAAGTGAGTTACTCTTGACAATCCTAATCCTCTCTTTTCCTGTTTCAGGCTCTGTATTTCCATAGAGGAATTTCTTGTGCATCTAATGCCTGTACTGGGTGCTGGTTTCTTGGCTTCTAATCTCACAGGAAGAGGGAGCAGCAGTGCATTGACTGTGTGTGGTGTGGTGTAGGTCTCTTTTGCATGACCTTTAATGGAATGGGGCACAGACCTTACAAAAGGCTGGATAAGGCCGGCTTCCCCAAAAAGCACTGCTTCTACATAATCTGAATGACGAGGCACTGGGGGATTCCATTGTGAAATCTCTTTTTTTCTGAGGGGGGTTGATGAGGGAGGATGAGAATGGATGAGGTAGCGACAGGAGCTGCCCCACTGGAAAAAAGAACATTTTTGAATCACAATCAGGGTTTAAAGGCTTTTGTCAGAGAGGGAAGAGAGGTAGGAGGGAGTTTTGGTGGTTAACCCTTCACTTCCAGTGAAATTTGCAGTTTCTATTAAATTGGGCATTAAGGACCTTTATTCACCAAGCTAAAGAGGTGCAATATCGGACCAAACCAACTACATCATTGTGCAGAAATGAAAGTTCTCAGTGATTTCAATGAGGCATTTAATCCTCTTGAATATTATAGCGGTCTCTATCACATTGCCTTACATTTCAACTAGTTTCTACAGAATTGCACATCTTTAGTTCAATAAATAAGGCCCTAGATTTACATCAATTGTACAGTCAGAGAAGCAGAATGGTTAGAGATCCAGTGAACGCTAGTGCAATATTTTCGTTAATAGAGCTAACTGGGACACATCACACAGATATTATTATAAATTACAACAGTAATAGGCTTACATATGCCACTTCTATCAACACCTGAAATCTCTGGTCCAAAGAGTTTCCAGTACGCTTAACTGGGCATTCATTGAATTCTGGGACAAAGGGTGGAATGCAAGAAATGTGCGCATGCGCTGAAGGCATTTTTCAAGCGCAGATAGATATTGCTAATGTTGTAAAGCAGGAAGCCATATACCGAACGCTTCTTGAATTGTGCATGAAAAATTAGCTTTTACGACAAAACTACACAGACGCATAAAATCTTTCACAATAGCACTTTCTGCATTAGGCGCATTCGCTATTCCACTCACACAGATTTGTTAATTCTGGCCACGCCAACAAAAATTATACGCAGTTGTTCTCTGATCTTTATTTTTTTAATGCTCAGTTCAAGAAAATCATGAGCAAAACTTATTCACTAGTGGTTTTCACACTGGAAATAGCGATTGTGTATGTTTCCTGCATTCTGACCAAAGCGTCTGCATCGTGGGGAACAAATAAGTATTTCCACTTATTTGCATGGTGTATTACCCTTGATATTGCTAGAGGTCTCCAAAAGCATTGCCTCACAATGTTATGGTGACCTTTCTAACATCCAGGTGGTTAAAAGTCCAATGTAAATCAATTTATTTATTTTTTTATATTTGTTTTCTCTGCTGCAGTTAGTTTGTCTTAGGATTGCTCCTCTTTTTCCTTTATACATATATCTTGCCAGTCTGAAACTGCATTCTGAGGGATAGGTCTAGTCATTTCGTTTGCATTGATGTACTGGGGTGAATGCACCACAACAGTTCTGCACTAAATCAGGAGCTGCAATTAGCTTTTTGACCCTTAGCCTACCTAATTTCAGTTTACAAACCAACATGTTACCGAAGACCAAATTACTCCCAGCAGTGCCACTTGTACAAAGAGAGGGACAGTGGGGCAGTCTATGGACTTTTTGGGCCTTTCCTTTCCTCTGCATTTTGTTTAAAGGGATAGTAATACTTTATTTTATCTTTATTTTATTTTGTAGGCATTAAAAAAACATGAAGAACGATATAAGTCTTATCTCTCAAACCTTTATGGTTTGAGAGATATTCACAAGCAAAGTTTCCCCTCCCACCCCTTTTAACTAGTGTAATCCATCTCTTCTCAGATGTGGAATCCAGTCCATAGACCAGACAGATAACAGAAGGGGATAATCTTCTTCCTATGAGAACAATGAAAGCCCCACCCCCCTTGACACGTTTTTCAGGTTTTTCCCTTATCTTAATTGAAGATTGTCCCTCTCTGCAGTCTACCTGGGCACCTCCCTTCTGACCTGGCTGAACAGTGTTACATCAGTAAAAGGGGCGGGAGGGGGATATTTTATCATTGAATTACTCTTGAACTACAACTCTGACAGAATTGAAATAACACTCTCCAAAATTTAAATACTATGATGATTAATTAGAGCTGCTTTTATTATGAAACATTACTATGCCTTTAAGGTAATGTTTTAACCAAGGTGTAGAGGAAATGGTCTGATTTAATGCCATTTCCCTGTGTATTTCCCTAATACTGGTGGAGATTGGCTACTGCTATTGCCTATAACCATCATACGCTTTAATGCATACCCTGATATATAGCCACTGTCATTAGAGGTTAACACCAAGGGGCTTGCACTGGAGAATTTGTACATTCAACCCACTAAGTCATATGGATAAAGGAAAAAGTGGATTTAATAGGGCTTTAATGAACCCTGTGAAAGATAGAAAGGTCTCTAGCACAGTGCAATGGCAATTCCTTTAGCATTTAGATGGTTAGAATAACTAACTTCTAATAGTATTATTCTGGGGGCTAAGGCCCTAAATCTCATGTTTAAAGTCTTGTTGCCAGCTAGTTGCAGCTGCACATTGTACCAATAATGCATTAGGTTGGCAAGTGGCCTTTTGGAGATGTCCCATGTCTTTTCTGATGGTTTCATCCTTTAGTAGCTCACCCATGTTTTGGCTGGTCCAGTTGTTTTCAGTGATCAAGGGCAAACTGGAATCGTTGAGGCTGATGAACTAATAATACATAGAGTAATTCTGGAGAAAACACTGCACCATAGGGGATAAATACAAATTACCCAAATTCCTATTGATTTAAATGTAGCTTTTAACCACTTGAATGCTAGAGGTGTTCAACACATTTGGAATTCTTATTTGTCACCTGTGGTGCAGATGGTTTTCTACAGAAGTATATCAGCTTCACTGAATTAAAAAGTATTCCTGTAAAGGTATGTAATGGAAGGGCTTGTTTCTCCTGTCACTTTGCATTTTGACATGTGTGGTTACAGTCTGTGGATTTCTGTGAGTAAAATCATCAATACAGGCATTGTGGGGGAGCTGAAAGGAGCAATGATATTTTTTTCCAAAATTAGTTTGTTTACTATTGCTTACTACCAGTTTGTTCAATCATTAGGCAAAACACATCTTCAAAGAGAAAGAGAGATTAACTCCCCGATTAGCCAACCGTTTACAAGCAATTAGATCACAAAAGAAACTAATTGATTTACTATTCAATTCAGAAAACATCTCTATCATCTCCCCTAACCATTGCATCAGTGATGTATTTTAGAATGTCAAATGTCAGACTCCAAAAAAGTCACTTAACAATAAAATGCTAATTATTATGATTCTGAAAAACAAATGTATGGCCAATTGAAGTTGTATAAATTAGCTTAAGTTAAGTCTAACTTATTTTTTTTTTTGTTACTTTTCCTTTAAAATATGTACTTCTTACATTTGTTTTTCAGAGTGTGTTTTTAGACCTGGGGATAAAAATGGGGATATTTTTAGGGTGTTTCCAGATGAGACATCTCTAGCACTCAGGGGGTTAAATCAATGGGAATTCTGGGAATTTTTATTTGTCTCCTGTGGTGCAACTAGTTTGCCACTGAATTGTTCCACTTTGCTTTTATGCATAAAACGCATTGAGCTTAAGTAAAAAAAATCTGGAACATTACTGGGGCAAACCAGCTACGTTATAGGAGTCAAATAATCATTCTCAACATTCCCATTGATTTAAAAGGTGTTTTCAATCCTTTGAATGCTAAAGAGGTGAAGCAATGCATTGCAGCCCTCTCTAGAATTCAGGGGGTTAGTATCTCCATTTAGATCAATAGGAATTTTTCTTTGATCCCTGTGGTGCAGATGGTTTGGCCCAGAATAACTCCAGTTTGTTATAAGGCCCAGTGGGGGAAATTTATGAAAATAGAGTTAATAGAAATGAAGAGTTAAAATGGCTTTAAATTTGCGTCATTGGTATTTATAATAATCTTAACTACAGTTTAGGAGCTCTTAACCACGTGTAGTGGGTTTTTTTCTGAAATAGTGTAAGGACATATGTAAAAAGTGGTGGACCAAATTTATAAAGAAATGTTGCTATTTTCCTTGAAAGCAATGCATTGCATACTCCTCTGGCATTCAAAGGGTTAAGGTCATGTGTGACTGTTCTTATTTTTGCGATCACATTCATAAATGTACCTAGAATACATTATAAATACCAACACTCATAATAAGGAATAATGACATTTTAAGGATCTGTTCTCTAAAACAAGAACACTTTTTGTAAATCTCCCCCAATGTCCCATAGTTATAAAAGGGAATTGGAGGTATTCTGGAGTAAACCAACTGCACTATAGGAGACAAAAATACAAATTCCTCATTACATTTGGTTTTTAACCCCTTGAATGGTAGAGATGCCGCAAATGTGTTGCAAAGCAATGCACTAGAGACCTCTCTGGCATTCAAGGGGTTAAAAAAGCTCTAAGTGCATGGGAATTTAAGAATTTGTGTTTTGTCCCCTATAATGCAGTTGGTTTACTCCATGATAACTTTAGTTTCCTTTTATAACTATAGGACATTGGGGGAGATTTATACAAAGTGTTCTTGTTTTTTTTCTGTGAACGGATCCTTAAAATGTCTTATTCCTTATTATGAGTGTTGGTATTTATAAAGTATTCTAGTTACATTTATAAATACGGTGACAGGTCAGACATGCCCTTAAATATTTGGTAAAAATTCTGTCGCTAAATTGTCGCAAATAGCAACATTTCTTTAATAAATTCACTGAGCCACTTTTTACAACCTTCCTTACTCCATTTTATAAGAAAATGTATTAAATGGAGTTATGTCCTCCTAAACTGTTCTTAATAGTTTTATAACTACCAGCAACCATTGTACAGCCATTTTAAAGCTTCTTTTCCATTAACTCCACTTTTAGAAATCTCCGCCATTGTTCTTAAACCCTCTGCAATAAACTCACAGGCCTTCAAGAAAGCTGAACTCCTCGATCACTTTCTCTTTGCATCCCTCTTTCTTTCTCTCTCTCTTCACTGTCTGTCTTTCTCCTCTCCCAGGCAGGTTTTTCATTATTTATTTAATATCTTGTACCGTAAATAATTGTTACTTTATGGTTATTAGGGAGCAGGTTACGGTACAAGCTATCAGCCCCCCCCCATCCCCACCAGCCTGTCTTCAAAAGGAGCAGTCCTAGCACAAAATGCTGTGTTAATTGGTTTACTGCTCAGCACTAGGCCTTTTTTTATTTTGTATCTGATTTGTCTCTTAAGCCAGCGTAACATTCTATCTGCTGCAGGAGAATGCGATCAGCAAATTAGAGCCTGAGCGTGGACAATGCGACACAGAAGTGCTGCTTTTTCTCTCTCTCTCACTTTAGCTGGCCTTTCTCCTCCTCCTCCTCCCCTCTGTTTTCAATTCTCTCTTCTCTTTATTCCTTGGCTAAAATATATACCACACTAGGCTTGACAAAAATTAAGTCTTCTAGCCCATTTGCACAGTTGATGTATTGATTAGATTGTAAGCTCTTTGGGCCAGTACTCATAAAAGCTGATGTACGAAAGAAATCTGGGGTAATTCTTATGTACACAAACTGTACAAATGAAGTCTCTAAATTTCGAACCTTTTTATGGTAGAGAGAACTGAAACATACTGCTTCCTCTCTAGCAGTAAACGGTTTAATGTCCTCGTTTTAATCAGTGAGAATTTGGTGAAGTTTATTTGTCCCCTAAGGTGCACTTGGCTTGTCCCAGAATCCTCTAGTTCTTCTTAATACATCAGCCTCACTGAGCCACATGTACAGAGAAAAAGTGGAAGTAAATAAAAATTCCCCAAATCCTCATTGATTTAAATGTGTCTTTTAACCCCATGAATCCCAGAGATGTCTCTAGCCCCATTTACATTGTATTTGTCCCCTATGATATGGTTGGTTTGCCCCAGAATTTCACCACTATATGGCCCTTATTGTTTTCATTCTCTGTTGTAGAACAATATCCCATATGTATAAATGCAAAGTAGACTAATCCTGAAGCACAGTGGGGACAAATACAACTTCCCCTTGATTTAAAGGGGGCTTTTAACCTCCTGTGTGCTTTCTACCATTCACTGTGTTCACTGGCAATGTGATTGGTTCACTAGAGTGCAGTTGGTTCTCCCCAGAATTTCTCACCGTTTATGCATAGGCTCTGATTGCCTAAAAGAGGGACACCAGGGAAAGAATAAGGGACATAAGGATTTTAGCCACAGGGGTACCATGCAGTACAGTACAATTCCTTTTATCCAGTCCCTATAAAAATTAACCAGTTCAGCACAAATTATGACAGGAAAACCTATAAAATATCGTGGTTTTTTTATGTTTTTTCTCTTTTTTATATTAGCAAAAGAAATGGTGGGTTATACATACTAATGTGGTATCAAAAGAAGGTCCTACTTATGCTTAAATAACTGGTTTATAACTTGTGTGGGTGTAGTAAATGAAGTAGAGGAAAAATATGTTTGAACAACGGCAAACTAGAAAGGTCAAAACCTCTCTTGTCCTCAAGTTTCAAAAAGCCCTTGTCAGTAAGGGGTTAAGGTATGGAAGCTCCTACACACTTACCTGTTCACTCTTACAGACACATACTCACATGAAATCAACTTTAATATAAGTGCAAATGTCTTCTTTAACCCTTTTGAATGTTGGAAATATAGTCAAAGCACTGTAAAGCTATGGGTTGGAGAATTCATCCAAGGGGTTAAAATATTTGACCATAATGTATTGCACACCCCTCTGTCACTCAAAGTGTTAATAATGTAAACATGTTAATAATAAAACATAGTTTAACCCCTTAAGGACCAGTGCGCGCACTCGCGCCCGTCACTTGAGGTCACTTGAGGTTTTTTTTAAAGACCTGGTTCAGGGCTTCCGGAGCAGCATGCAGCCGAGCTGGGAGCCCTGAACTCCATGCCGTTCCAGGACCGTCACTGATTCTTAAGTGCCGGACTGCCTTGATGGTCCTGGTACATCAGTGGTCCTTAAGGGGTTAAAAACTAGAGAATACTGCTGTATTCTAATACATATATATAATACACTTATGTTAATATTTACATGTTTAAAGCAGATACAAATCTGTATATTCCATTTCTACTATTTCCAGTGTAGACAGTTAATGAAGCATGGCTGGAGTTAGGTCTTCAAGAGAACATGGCTGCATCATCAGTTGTCCAAGTGGTAACCAAACTCTCCCGGTGCTTTTATAACCACATTGGATGGGGATAATCCCAAAACAAACAGGAGACACCCCTGCAGCTCCCTGGTCCCTCAAACAGCTGTGTGGGTAATTAATAAAAAGGCATAAATGGAATTGTGAATAGGCCAGAATCCCAGGGAGGAATGATAAAGGGAAAGACTTTGTGCTGCATGTTTGAATGGCTTTAATTAGATGTTCCTGCAGCCTCTGAAGATTGCTCAACTGTTGTGGTAATCCAGTTACAACAGTCGCCTTTCATCTCTACACCATCCGCTCAGATCTGTGCTGTAGTCAAAGCTGAAACAAGGTAACATGACATGGTCATGTGAGTGAGGAAAGGGGGATGAGGGAGAAGGCTGGGCTAATCAGAACTGAAAATATAATTCACTGGGAAATGCACACCAATCAGTGTAAAATACATGTATTATTTCAAATCATAATCTGTTCTTTATGAGCTAGCATATCAGTCTCACATTTTGATGTTTTTGTATCAATCAGGCCTAGATTACATTGCAGTTGATCTAATAGATTCCCATGAAAGTGTATAGAAAAGTTTACAGATAAACCCCTTAACCCTTTCAGTGCCACAGGGGTGTGCAACACTCGTTGCGTAGTCCTCTGGCGTTCAAAGGATTAATAAAGTTATCAGATGCAATGTAATCTATGCCTTGGTTGTAAATTCAATAAATATTTTATCAGCATAGGGAAATTCGAGATAAAAGGGATGAGACAACTGATTTCAAAGGACCAAACTGGTATTACATTAAATTAAATGTCATTTATTCATTGTTTCTGCTTTTAACCCTTTGGATGCCAGGGACCTCACCAACGCATTACTTGTCAATATGTTGGCAATGTCTCTGGCTTGTAAGGGGTTACATTTGCAACTGTTTACCTTACCTGAAGTTGGTGATCTGTTTAGACACATAAGTATGATTTGGAATTACCATAGACATTGTAAATTTTCTCATATCAATATAGCAATTTGTAGATTCACATCCATGAATATAGTAAGTTCTAGATTCACATCTCCCTACATGATGTTCAGGGGAATTAATGTGTCCTCCTGCACGGCCCGTTTGTTGAGTTTATTTGTAAGCTTGAATATCCATTGCCTGTGCTTAAGCAGTGCATTCCAGCACAAAGCTCTGGCAACACAAGCCTCTAGTGAGCAAAAGGCCTTACCACCTCCCCGATAGCTTACACAAGAAAGAAGTTAGCATGGATCTTCTCTTAAACTAGGTGTTAAGTGACAGTATCCCCAAAACTCCCAAACACTCCCAAATTATCTCTATCTTGGCATGTACAATGTGAAGAGGACAATTTCCAGGGTGAATAGCTTAGTACATAGGCGCTAGGCAGGTGCAGCCTAAATACGTCCCAGAGCCTACATTAGAGTAGACTCACATCCATACATTACACCCGATGTGTTTAATGACCTTGTTGAAATGTGTCCTCTAAATTGATATCATTGTAAGTTCTAGGGGTTTATTTATTCAACAAACTAAAGAGGTGCAGTTTTGGAGAAAACCAATGGCAACGTGTGGCGGGAAGAGAAATTCCCATTGAATTAAATGGGGCTTTTAATCCCTAGAATGTTAAAGTAGCAATAGGTTGGATACCCCTAGCATTCAAGGGGTTAAAACTAATATTGGAATGGGATTTTGGGAAATTTCATTTGTCCCTGTGGTGCAGCTTGTTTGCCCCAGAATTGCCCCTCTTTAGCTTGCTGAATCGGCCCATAATTCCTTATGCCTCATACTATTCTGTCACCGTTCTTATGGTTTGCTCATCAGTTTACAGTAGTAAACACAAATCAAGATTATTGTATTTTGTGGATGCTTCATTTGCAGATCTTTGTCTTATTTATTTTTAATTTTCTCTGATCATTTTTATGAAGCCTTATCTGGGAGCTCCACAGAGCCACTTTCATCCAATGCAGAGACAATTAGGAATGTCACTAACATGATAGTTATCACAGAAAGAGCACAGCAGGGATCCCATTCAGTTAAGATTGTTTCTGTATTAGGTGTATAATCATTACAATTTTTGCTGTAAGGAAAACAATTTTAGGTCAAAAATCACATCCTCATCTGTTATGAATAAAATGATATTTCCCTCTAAATGGATGTTTTATCCAGTGCGATAACTAATGAGATGGAGCCATCACAAGTAACAAATTGTTCCTGCAGTGAAGGAAGCATAGTACTGGGTAGGAGGGGGAGTGGCTGGAAGCGATAATTCTGTCTTGGAAGAGAGGAGCTTAGCGTGATTTCTAGTCTCTGTAAGTTATGGTATTGGCCAATTACAGTTTCTTGCACAGATACCATAATATTCTATTTTTTTCTTTTTATGGAATACTCTTTTGTTAACACAGCACGAAGAACTGGAGCAATTTTGGAGCAAACCAACCACATTATAGTGACAAATATAATTTTCTAATAATTTAACTGGTGCAATTAGCGCCATGAATGCTTGAGAGGATTCACATGCATTGGAGACCTGTCAAGCCTTCAAGTAGTTAACCCTTTGAGTGCCAGAGGGGTACGCAAAGCATTGCTCCGCAATGCGTTGCGTGCCCCTCTGGCACTCCAAGGGTTAAATGCCCCCATTTAAAGAGGAACTATCACCTCAACTAAAGTCCATCCCACCTAATTAGGCACCTAGCGATAAGCTTAACAATCAAACTGTTATGCAGAATATAGACCGCGTTAGTCAGAAATCCTTCCTCAACCGACACTGATGGCCAGGCAACAGCGCTCTAGAGTCATCTGCACGCCTGCGCCGTCACTCCCTTCTGGAACGCCTCCTAAAGGAGACCGGGACTGATGGCGCAGGCGCTCAGACGTCTGTACGCAAGATGTCCTCACTGTTGCCTGGCCATCAGTGTCAACAGAGGTAGGATTTTTAACTAATGCAGTCTTTATTCTACATAACAGTTTGATTGTTAAGCTTATCGCTAGATGCTTAATTAGGTGCGGTGGACTTTAGTTGGGGTGATAGTTCCCCATTAAATCAGTGGGAAGTTGGGGAATATACGTTTTCCCCCTTGGTGTTTTTGTTTGTTCCAGAATTTCTCCACTTCTTAGCCAGCTCAGCTCATCTGCATTAAGATTATATTCTCATGTGTGCTTCCAGGTGTGCATTAGGGAGTATACACTTTAGTGCCTCCTGGTGTACTCTCACTCACATTCCGTTGCTGGTTGGACTTTATACCAGGTCACCCTGTACACCTCCCCAATAACATACATAGGGTTATGGACACCAGTCTCCCCTTCTTATCATTTAGCACATGGTGTTACTAAAGGCAGCACAATGCCCACATATTCCCACACTGCCCTCCCCTTGATGAAAATGGATTAAAGGGAGAATTTTCTATGTACAAACGTTAGTAAATAGGCAGGTGTAGAACCAATAAATCGATTCAAGAGCCTGTTTTAGCAAGGAAAAGTATTAGTACATTTCCCTTATTGTCTCTAGCATTCTTCTACTCCTCTGCAATAATTCTAATTAGGGACTAAAAAGCAAGAAAGAGAACAATTTCAGAGCTTGTTAACAAGAGTCAGGAGATTGTGTGTTCCCCCCACAGTCTATGAAAAGTTATCGGCACAGCTCTCATCTGCTCTCCATCCTGCAGTGATTTACCCACCGAGATTGGAAATGTTTCCGAATCCGGTGCACACAGCCAGAAAAGGGAAGGGGGAAAGGGGAGAGGTCCCAGAGTTCAAATTAGGAACAACCTCCCTGCAGTTCTCCCCCTTATAAACTGTCTTGTAAACGCCTTTCCCTGCTGTGTGCATATGTGTAATACGTGTTAAAATGACATACTGTACTGACTTCCACAAAATGCAGCCTGAGCACAGTATCATGTTAAATTTGGATAACATTAAGAGGGCATATTACATGTTATGTCTGTATTAAACATAACAGGATATTAGCCAGTTTGATATAAAAGTGCAATAGTCAACCACTGACACACTAGGTGGTGTTAACCCTTTGAGTGGCAGAACATTGTGCAGTGAAGTGCATTGCTCTACAATTAGATACACACCCCTCTAGCTCTCAAAAGTTTAAAGCAAGAGTGGTTAATCTGTCATCCTCTAGCTGTTGTTAGAGTATTATTATTATCATCAATAATTTATAAAGCATCAACATAATTGCCATTTCTGTACAATTATTGAATCTGCATTACAAACTGGTGCAAGTGGTGGAAAGGTCAGTGCTCCCAGGAGTTTACAGTCTAGATGGAGAGGGGAACAACTGAAACACAGAATACACTCAGGTGGGATTCCATTTAGTTATAAAGAAGGGAAAAGTTGGACCATCTGCAAATGTGGTCCCCAAGTTGGTTGGAAAGGGTTAGGACAATGCAATGTTGGAATTGTGGCAGATTTGGGACAGTTAAAGGCTAAGGTGTAACTCCACTATTGCACAACTGGGTGAAGTAAATAGGACATCATCTGAAGAGCCACAGGTTACCCACCCCTGGATCAAGAGCATCTCATTTTGACAAAGTATAAGGTCAAGGCCCCAGCACTACCTGTTTTGCATTAAACTGAATGTAGGGCATCAGAATAACACCTAAATGGCCATAGACATAAAGTAAAAGGGAGCACTTAATGGGCAAACCAGCTGCACCAGAGTTAACAAATAATAATTCCCTTTGATGTAAGTGAAATTTTTTACCCCATTGAATTCAAAAGAGGTCTGCAGCGCATACATCCAGAGCCCCATTTAATCCTGTGAGTGCCAGAGGGGTACTTGTGTGCCGTCACTCAAAGGGTTAAATCAGAGGGGCTTTTGGGGGTATATTTTATTTGTTCCCTATGCTGCAGTTGGTCCTCTTGCGAATTGTCCCACTGGTCCTTGTGAATGTGCTTCTAAGTACTTACAAACAGCCCATATCTGACAGAAGCAAAACACTTTGTCTGCCACCCTGATGCATTGTTTCTTTGCTCGCTTTCTTTGAGAAAAGTTTTTCCTAGAAGAAAACTTGAGGGCTTTTAATAACCCTTTGATTGCCAGAGGGGTATGCAGAGCATGGTAAAGGAAGATAGTATTTCTTTTGAGTTTCTTTGCCAAATGTCCCTTATGTATCTCAGGCCAAGCTGTGGCCTGTGTCCTGACCCCTAAAAACTTGTCTTTGCAAATTGATCAAATTGGAGGTATCTCTCCCTCCCTCTTGCCTCCTCCCTCCCTGCCACCCATCTGGGAGTCCTTGAAAGGAAGACACTGAATGCTCTTTTGTGTGAATTTGCCTTTTTTTGTATTCCTCTTAAGCTCACGCTTGCCTTGAGAGTGTGTATTTTCCTTACTGGGAGGGGGGCAAAAAAGCAGGGTTGAGATATAGGTACAGAGCCAATGTTACCAAACCATCTGTGGCTAAGGGCTGCCTATTGGAGCTGAAAAATTAAACAGCATTCTCAATTAACTGCACTCCCACCCAACACCCCTCTCCCAGCCTTTCTCTGCTCCCTTTTATTTGTAGGGCTAGGAAACAAACACAAACAGGTTGACTTCAACTGTTCCGCCCTTTAGCTGTGGATAAAGGAGGATAAGAGGAGTTTGTGTGGCTTGTCTGGCTGTTTTAACCCCTTGTTTGTTGGAGATGTTTCCAACACACTGAGGGTTACACACTAAGGTGTGATACAGAAGTGATAAAGCCATCTCAGACAACTGAAGGGTTAAAGAAGAACTAACGCCTCCTAATAATACCCCCCCACACACACACACACATAAAATTCTATGGCCAGAAAATTCTAATTGCCCTTATGAATTTTGCACTTGTGCCTTTGCTCAAATTATAACATCTTCAGTCAGTCCTGGAAGTCAGGTCCATGAACGCAGACATGACAGTTGCCGGCAGGACCACAAGACCTCAAATTCTGTTCACTGCACCCGGTCATTTTAACCCTTTGAGTGCCAGAGGGGTATGCAACACATTGCTGGTTGCGTTAACTTTTTAAGGCACAGATAGATGTGCAATGCATTATGCACCCCTCTGGTACTCTAAGGGTTAAAAAACTGCCTACTTCAGTTATAAAAAACTGCCATCAACTGTCATGTCCGCCTCCATGGACGTGACATCCACGACTGATTGTAGATGTTGTCTATTGGAGAAAGGCACTTGGCAAAATTCATAGGGGATTTTCTGGCCATAGTAAGAAAAGTGGAGTGTCAGTATTACGAGGTTTTAGCTGTGCTAGAAGTAACGAATACATTATTTGTCAGAGTACACAAAATTGTACAAATTCTGGTAAGAGTGCTTTATATAATTTTACTGTTGCAGATAAAATGAGATGTATCCTACACACTCACACATCACAGGGACTGCTGTAGCTAAGGCAAATGCAAAGCTACTTAGACAGGATATATCAGGGGCTTCTTGGAGTTTCTAACATTACTTTACTTGGCATATTTTCTTACATGTCATTTCATGAATTGCCTCCTAAATTATTACTGTTGGCTGCAAAAATGTAGCAATAAGTCTACTAATTTCTGGCTGTATTATTAGACTCTAAAAATGATGTTCAAACATGTTTTGCATCATATATATGGGGTAACTGGGAGCAAAAAGACTCTACATCTAAGATCATAGTTGTACCTCTAATTAGAATTTAGCAGAGAGAATGATTCTTAATTCATATGAATCAACTTTACATCTGGCATTTGGTGGATGTATGGCTATCACCATACCTGGGAACTCTCCAGATTTGCCCCAGAGACTCTGGTTGTCACAGTGCATTACAGGTCTCCGGGGACAGAGTCTGATTAACCGGATGTGGGAAGTTTCCTCTGAAACGCTGCCCACTTCTTCTCCTTCCCACATTGTTCCTCCCACTAATCCTCCTTCTCCAAACAGTTCCTCCTACATCATGCCCAGTTTTGTGATGCACTCAGTAAGCCCCACCCCTTTTCCTGCAATTCGCGGCAATTATATCCCCTAGCGGCACCAGAGGATTCCCTTCAGGGGACTCCAGAAGATAAAGTTCCCAGGAAATCTAATCTCCTTGCTGTGACCCTCCTGGTGCGCATTTATTAGTATCTGGCAGACCACACATGATGCCCACACTGCATCACTTAATCATGTATGTTGCTTAGCGTTGACACATTACTGTTCACTGTGCATTTCATTCTCGGTTGTCACCGAGGCATTGTCATCAGCCTTTTGCTATGTACCGATGTAGTAGATCCCCATTGCACCGACAAATTTGGATCTGGGGCTACCCCAGTGAATTTGACCACTTTATATACTATTATTTTACTATCGCTATCCTCTCAGGTTGTTTCCCCAAGTTTATATGGTTATAGCTTTGGTTTCTGTACTGATTTTTTTCACTTTTATGCACCTCTTCAGCCGAGAACACCAGATGTGGCACCAATTTTATCACAGGGGGATTTTTAGAGGGCACGCTGTGCACTGTAAATTTTGTCTTGAGAAAGGCCAGTTAAGTTCCCGCCCACTCCTGTGAAAAGAGGTCCACTGGGTACCTGACGTGCGCGGTGTGTCCAGTCGTTTTATTACATCATTCCAGTTGCAGATTCAAACCTCACTCAAACTGCTAATGTGGGGTAATAGAATAGCTACCTCATCACTTCCCATCATAATGCCTAAGCAGATCAATTTCTTCTTATTATATATATGATTAAATGAACAGATATCTCTTACATCCAGTCATTGACATTCTGAATCTCAGTTCATGTGCATTTTCATGGCATAGGACACACAAATGTCACTTATGTGGCAGCTGTGCTTAAATGGTAAAAAATTACATTGCTACTGGGATGGAAAACATCATGATGTGGAAGAACAGATTACATGGGCTTTAGTCTTTGTACTCTAAATCCATATATAACAGAGATGGGTAACTTAAGACTTTTGACCTGCACCCAACATGGCTGGTGAGGAATGATGGTAGTTGTAGTCTGGCAACAGCTGGAAGGCCTTATGTTGCCCACCACTGTTATTTAGCCTTTGTTGTCAGGGGCCTATGGGATTCTTCCACAATGAATGATTATGTAAAGTATTTTCTGTAGTGACTTTGTGTGAATTGCACTAAGCAGAAAGTGTTTGATCGAATTACACTTTCAAGACTTTTGGGGTCTCAATGTCTAGGAAAAGGGGATCTTCATCTTTTGGAATGAGTTGGACTCCCCTTTAGCACTCAAAGTGTTAATGCTTTATTGGTGATTTCATACCAAGCACTTAAAGAAATTAGGAATGTAGCTTTATGTACAGTGATTTGAAGTTAGGCGTAACTTTGCCCCTAAATGTGCATTACTTTCCAATGATGATCATTAGACATTATTTATCAGACGCTTTTTTGTTGTATAATTTAATTGAGAATTATTGAACTGTTTAATCCATAACAGAGTTACTGCATCAGGATTAACAAATGAAGTCATTTACTGCTATATTTTGGAGCTTAAAGAGATGCGATTGCAGGGCAAGCCAGCTGTTTCAAAACAATGCTTTAGAGACCTCTCAAACATTCAAAGGGTTAACCCTTTGAGTGCCAGAGTGGTACGCAACGCATTGCTTTGCAATGCGTTGCGTACCACTCTGGCACACAAAGTGTTAAAATTCTCATTTGAACCAAAGGCCATTTGCCCCCTGTTATGCAGCTGATTTGCTGCAGAATTGCCCCTGCTTGGCTTCCCAAACACAACATTTAATGTTTGGTTTAATCAAATGTTTATTAATTTGTTGTTTTAACCTTTTGAGTGCCAGAGGGGTACGGACCGCATTGCAAAGCAATGCAGTCCGTACCCCCTCTGGCACTCAAAGGGTTAAAGCAATGGATTGTGCACACTCCTGTTCCTTAGAGGATTAAGCCATGAAATAAAGCTTTGCTGACCTAACTAGTACAAGTGTAAAGTAAAAGTGTCTCTGTATTGTAAGGTTTAGCATTAGAAAGCACCAACATGTTGGCATCCTCTTTATTAACTCACCAGGAGCCATCAAGGCACCTGCTAGTACTGCACCCATAAATCTGCATTTAATGATGTGGGTAAGGGAGCATGTGTGGAAAATAACCTTGGTTTGCAGAATGATTGGCTTCTATTGATCTCCAGTTTCTTCATTTTAACTCCTCCTCCTAGACACTTTGTAGCCTGAGGTGAGTGCAGGAGTTGGGCTAGTATGAAAGATTCATCTACCCCTTAACATGCATTGATTTTGTGCCTCGGCCTAATTTGAAAAGTTGAGACATAGTGTAAAAGGTTAAAACTGTGATGTGGATATTTATTTCATAAAGATCTATAAGTGACAACTTACTCACAAGCACAAGACTAGGCTATAACAAACTACTGACTTTCCCATATGCTTAATTTCATTTAGTTCTGCAAACACATGTATTTTTATCTTGGCAAATTAATATTACTTTATAGCAGTTCTACAGTAGCTTGTATACTATCTATTGTAAAACACGAACCACACTGATCTGTGACATCTGTTAGCTGACGTGCTGTATGAGTGTGTGTACACAAATATACTCAAAGAACAAAGACCGAAACATTGACATCTATCTATCAATCTATCTATCTATCTATCTATCTATCTATCTATCTATCTATCTGTCTGTCTGTCTGTCTGTCTGTCTGTCTATCTATCTAATTATCTATCTGTCTGTCTATCTGTGTGTGTGTGTGTGTCTGTCTATCTTTCTAGCTACCTAGCTATCTATACACTATATATTATGAATATATGCTGTGGCAGTGTGTGTCATAATTACAGCTCTGAAGCACCAAGTGCATGTAACAGGGATGAAGCACTTCCTTGTAATAGCAGTAATTGAGTCTTCTGTTGACAGACCAAATATCACTTCACAAAGAGGCATGTTTTAAGTAAAAAAATGACACACGAAATGATATGTCTTATAGGTAAAACAGAACTTGATTTGATGCTACTTATATATGTACTGGTTATTTGGTAGCCTAAACTCACCTTTTACTACTTTTTTATCTCAATTTTAACCCCCTCCCTTTCCCTCACTCTTTTTCTTTCTGTCTTCCACTCTCACACTCTATTTTATTCGAGGTAAATGTAATTCAGTTAAGGTTACCATTTCTAAAAATGTCTTATATAAATCAATTAAACTTTAATTTATGCATTGGTTTGTGTCTTTTAATATATCATATAATATTGTTATCAAGCTGATTTTCTCCCCAGAGATGCAGGCATTAGAGTGCATGAATTTTCTTTTAGAAAACCACAGCGTGTTATTGCAGGCACAGCTACACCTGAAAAAGGTAAGGATATTCACAAAATATATTTAAAGGAATGCTAATGGAATTTCCTGCTAACTCCCCAAACCCCCATGATTATCTTTAATTTTCAATTTGCAAACTCCTTTGCTTAGGTTCAGTTATACAGGTGGACACCAAGAAGCAAAGCTTTATTCTGATTGGTGCATTTCTTCATATGAACCCACCTTGCCTTCCCCATGGATCAATCAATGTGTAGCATTGTAATCTGAATAGCCAAAACCTTCTTCCAGTTAGCTCATGCCACATACAAGGATCTTAGCAAATGTAGACCGAAGTTTAGGAAGTCAGGAGAATCATAAATGACAGGACACTTTTTACTAGCCTTTATTGTTAACATTTGGTGTTTAAAATAAGGACATCATTTTAGAATTTAAACAATTGCTACCCATTATTTCAGTAAATTAGTATTTTATGGGGAATATGAAGCCATGCTTGGAATAAAACTGAGAAGTCATTTTCCATGGAAATAAATAATAGAACTATATTGCATATCAGTTGTTTTAACTGATAGGATATTTCCATTTTAGTTCCATCTTTCTGTCTGTCAGAAAACAAAAGGAAAATAAGTTTAGTTTTATATACCATTTTGTACCTTTACTTTGGGTATCTATGAAGGGAAGCTGCAGACAAGATCAAACCACAACAGGGGTTACTTAAACACTGGATGTCTTCAGTGTGTCAGACAAAGCAGTCAGCTTATCCAAGGAAAGCAAAAGCTGTTTATCTGAACAGCTGTGTGTCCTTCCTCTGCCTTATACAACTGTAGAGCATGTGACTTATGGAAAATGGATACAATGACACCAAGGGCCTTATGCACAAAAGAAATGACTAACAATTCTGGAGCTAACCAACTCCACTATGGGGGATAAATAAAACTCTGCATATATTTCTTTTAACCCAATGAATATTAAAGAAGCATCCAACACATTGCAAACCAATGCACTGGAGACATCTCTAGCAGTCACTAGTTTAAAATACCTTTTTAAGTCAGTTGGGCTTTTTTTTTAAGCTTTATTGAAGATAAAAGAGCATACAAATAAACAGGGATTTTGGTAGCTTATTTCTCTAGTGCAGTTGGTTTGCCACAGAATTTTTTTTTCTTTTATGCATAAGTCCATTAAGGATTTATATTCAAACAAAAATTGGAGGAATTCTGAGGCAAACCGGTTCCGATGAATTTAAATGGGACTTTTGACTCCTTGGGTAGATGTCTTCAACACACTGTTGCACAACACGTTGAACACCTCTATAACATTCAAGTCATTTTTGTTTGGTTTGTTCCAGAATTCCTGCACTTTTCTTTTGAACACAAGGCCTTTAAGCTGATGCTGTAAGCAGAATTAGTGTAATTCTGAGGCAGACAATACACCATAAGAGGCAACTCAAAATGCCCCAAATTCTCATTGATTTTAATGGGACTTTTAGCTCCTTAAAACAGAACTACCACCAGAAGTAAGTCGCCCTGCGATAATTAGGCAGGTGGCGACTAGCTTATTAATAGTTATATTACCTCTCAGAATTACAAGATTCTATAGAAATTCTTAATCTTCCAGGATTGACAGCCAGGTTAGTGCAGTCTGCGCGCCTGCGCCGTCAGTCCCTTCGGGTGCCTTTCGGGACAGTGCAATACTTCTGAAGGTAGATCGGGACTGACAGTGCAGGCACGCAGACAAGATGTCTGCGCTTATTCCTGGCTTCTGGTCTCTGAAGATTAAGAATTTCTATAGAATCTTTTTGTGAAAGGTAATATAACTATTATTAAACTAGTTGCCACCTGCCTAATTATTGCAGGGAGACTCTACTTCTGGTGGTAGTTCCATTTAAATGCTACAGTAGTGTTCATCGCATTGCATCACAGGGGTTCCAGAAGTTAAAATCACTATTTATATCAATGGGAATGTTATTTGTCCCTTGTAGAACAATTGGTTTGTCATTGATATATTATACACACTGAATTTTAATGGCCACTCACCTACCCTAGACGCCCCCCAGAGGTCTAATGTGCTTTAATACTATGTATTGATTGTCCCTATACATTGAATAGAGTCTAAAGTATATGCTTAGTTCCAGCTGCTTCTGGGAGCATTAGTGAGCTTTGATAACTTTAACACAGTCTGAATGTAATGTGAGGCCAGGAGAACCTGTCCCAGCCTCACACTGTCACTTGGTAGCAGAGTGGTGCACGTAGTTATTGGGAAGGGATATCTACCATCCAAAGAAACAACAGTAAGGGTATAGAGACTGCTGAAGGAAGGCTCTGCAAGTTCTTCCCCATCTATGGGAATTCCTGACACTAGAAGAAAAAGTAGTGGAGAGATTGTGTGCGTGTCTGCTGGCACTCTTCTCTTATCTCCATGTACCCCTCAAAAGTTCAAGTTTCATCCTGGAAAGACTCTCAATCCTTCTTTTGACTCTCTTACTGCCCAAAGGGTATGTCTCCAGCCTTGCATTTTTTTACCAGGTTTATATAACCCTTTAAGAACCAGCAGGATGTGCAGTGCAAGAAGCAATATGTTGCACACCCCTCCGATACTTAAAGGGTTAAACCTTGCTGCTCTCAGACAGGCCAGACATTTTATTTACTGCTGTTATTTGCTGACAGTAAAGCTGTCAGAGGATTGGCCCCTCTGGCATTCAAAGGGTTAACCTCTTGAATGCTAGAGAGGTCTCCAGCCTACTGCATAGGAGACCTCTCTAGTATGTAAAGGATTAAGAGCCCAGTTTACATCAAGTTGGATTTTGATTTGTCCTCTGAGGTACAGCTGGTTTCCTGCAGAATTGCTCCATTTTTCCTTGTGCATAGGGCCTAAATGTGCAAACAGGAGTATTCAGATTGAAGAAAAAGATGAACTTTATTTAGTCCAGTATACCATAAAAACACAGATCTCTCCAAAGCATGAATGCCTGTGTAGTTTTTACTACTGTAGAGCATTAAAAGTGTCTCCTACGTTGGAGAAAGATTCATGGACTGGAGAATTGATTTAGATTTAGTAACATCATCAGGGAAAGCCTTGTTAACCCCTTGGATGCTAGAGAGGTCGCAATGCATTACTTTACAATGCATCAAAGACCAACATCCAAGGCTTTAAAATTGAATGCAGAATTCTGTAAGGTACAGAAAAATAGCTAACAAGCTGATTAGCATCTCAGTTTAACAATAAGAGTTATCCCCACTGTACCCAAAGATGTATATAAAAGAGTGTAGACACACTGGCACATATGTGGTAAGCAGGGGAAATCTCTTCAGTCAGTCAAAGCCTGTGTTATTCTGAGGAAAATCTTTCTCATGAGGCTTCTCAACAGAATTTTCAGATACGATGAAAAGACCTCAACATTATGAACATGGGATTTGGAGAGTTGAAATAATGCTTAGTGCATATTCCAGTGGTGGGACACGTGAGGCCCACCAGCTGGTTCTGTACTACAACTTCCATTACTCTCCATCACCTTTTGTCTTCTGAAAGATGAAAGGACTTGTAGTCCAGCAACAACTCACAATGCTCATCTCTGACATATTCCACTAGTGATCTTAACCCTTTCAGTGCCAGAACCGTATCCCTTTAGCACTCAAAGGGTTAAAATGCCAATGGCGCTATGGAAATAGTGACTGCCACTGAACACAGTTTCTGTTTTTGCGCAGTAAGATCCTGACTGGCGCCTTTTGAGTTTAACCCTATAGGGACCAGAGGGTGCTTCATGCATTGCACACCCATCTTTTGTCCATAAAGGATTAACCAATATTTTTCTGCTTTATTGTCGCATGTCAGTGATATATGTTACTGGTAAGTCAAGCTGCAAATACTACATTTTACTAGTAAAGTCAAGCTGCTATCCCTCAATGAGTACCTCAGTGAGTACATGTCTAGCAAACATAGGGCTTTCCACACAAATCAAATGATGAACAATTTTGGTGCATACCAACTGCACCATATGGGGGAAATTTCCAAAATTCATACTGTTTTGGTTGCTAAACTCTTGATTGATAAAGAGGTCTCCAGTGCAGTGCTTCACAATGGATTGGAGACTGCTCTAGCATTCAAGGGGTTAAAAGCCCCATTTAAAGAAATGAGGATTCTGCTTTCTCCCTCTATCATGCAGTGTGATCTAGAGTTGCTCTTACTTTACTTTCTGTGTAAGGCCCTTTCATTCTAACAAATGTGGGATAAGGAGAGTTGACTTAGGGATCTGAACCACATTTAACCGCTTCAAAAGCTTCAAAATACTTATTCAATATGGTGTATTATTATTTCACCTATATAAGTTTAAATTCAAACTTAGTGGAGCTCCATTTTAGTGTATATCCTGTCACCTTTTCGAGTGCTGTAGGAGTGTGTGACATATTGGCATATAATGTATTTTATGCATCTCTTTGGGCCTTTAACCCTTTGGGTGCAATGTGTTCAGTACCCCTCTGGCACGCAAAGGGTTAAGCATTAACACTTTGAGTGCCACTAACACTAGTGCTATTAACACTTTGAGTGCCACTGGTACTCAAAGGGTTAATGCAGTTCACATAAAAACACCCCTAATGATGACACAAGAAGGCATTTACAGCAGGTGATGTGTATTATGTGCTGGAATGTGTAGAATCTGCAGCACGGCTTTCTCACCTATTTGGAAAAAAAGAAAAAGTAGGATTTGACGTATAGAAATATAAAATTAAATCACTGGTGAATATGAAAATGAGAAAAAAATACATTTTCTTGTATTATATTTATTCCTGAGTTGGTTGCACTACAATTTCTTCACTGGTATAGATAAGGTTTGCTCTGGATTAATAAGCACTAAAAAGCAAAAATACAGGCAGTGCTCATCTGATAAATGAGGGTTGTAAATGTAAAGAAAAATAATATTAATTAAAAATTATATTATTGCTCATAAGGGGACATTTCCTTTGTTTAAAAGTGGGTGTTTTTTTGTCTGTTGATTGGAATGAGTATCTATGGGGTAGCCTTTAAATACTCAGGTTACAGGTAATAGAACAGGGGTGGTAAGCTGTTGCACTCTTCCTTTTGTTGTACTCTAATTCCCTTCATCCTCAACTAGCCAATATTCAGCTGAAAATTATAGGAATTGTTGTCCAACAACAGCAAGAGAATTTTTGTTTGCCCACACCTGCACTAGGAGCAGCAGGTAGTATCCATTCCAACTATATACAATTGCGACAGGCATAGAGTATTTCAGAGGAGGAGGTTGAGTTGCACCTGACTGTCCTAAAAGAGAAAGTCTGCAAAAAGTGTGTAAAACTCGTCTGCTTTTCAATGCCTTCAACAGCAGTGCTAAAAGCGTGGACACATCTGCAGGAGAATAAACACAGGCTCCTGTTAAATGACCTAGAAAGCATCTGTGAGGAAGAAGGTCTCAGCCAGGACGGGCCAGGTCCCCGGCTGATTTGGGAATGTTTGTGTCTGGAGAAGCGGGAACTGAGAGGTGGGGGTACCAACCCACCCGTCAACCGCCATCACTAGCACACATATCCTGAGAACCCAACATCTGGGGAAGTAGTTTTGGTCTGAGGTGGTTCCCGAGTGTGCTTGGCTCTAATGAGTCGTAATGCCGTGGTACAGTAATGGCCATTCCATGCTAGTCTGGGGATCACTGCTCTGCTGCAAACCAGCCTCCCCCCTCCTCTGTTACACTCACTCCAGATTTCAAGCTGGATCTTGCTCCATGTCAGGATAAGTCTCTGATCCACTCTGGGATTCTCTGGTTCTAATAATAATATTACTTACTAACAACTTATTGTTATAATGCGCTGACACATTTATTGTACTATAGTGAGGAATAATTGATTCTTATTTAGTATACTGCACTATATTTGGAGAAATATGCTGGCCAAATTAAAGTCTGACTCAAAGAGCTTACATTCTGATGTTCAGTGCAAGAACTATAGGTTGTTCCAATCCCATCACAATCTTATTGGGATTTAACACTCCTGACAGGCAGCTGCAAATCTTTATAGATTAGCACTGAATCATGCATGTCAGCCATTGTGAGAGAATCTGGAGTGAGTGGTCACTCGCTGTATTACCACTAATTTCAATTGGGGAGACATACAAAGATACTGCAGGACCACCCCTAAGCATAATCTCATACTTTCCATTAGAAGCAATACTTACATAGTAAGGAAAATATTGTGTTATGTTTATTAACAATAGTTCAGATTACAAATGGGCAGAGATGTTGCAGAAAGATACATTGTATTGCACACACAGAGATTTATCACATGCTTTTGGAACAGTCAAGGGAGGTATGTAGTGTTGTAGAATAGTTACAGGTGTCATCACTTACCAGTTAATTATATATTTCTGTATAACTATAGTAAACATATTTATAAGAAGTATAATTTTAATATCATTATTTAGTATTGTTCATTGACACCTGTAACTAGTACAAAATAGTATATATTTCTTTGGACAGGGCTTCAGTGGAGAGGATCAAAATCATCCGGACGCTCTGGGTGAAGTACTGATATCACCCAGACTTATCATGGTGTGAATAAGGAGAATTTTGCAGACCTTAAAGCTATAGGAACTTGATTACCATAGCTTTCTGGTGACTTACTATACTTTTAACCAGTTTTAACAGCCAGTTTACTGCCTCTTTAAAGTGCTCACCTCTTTATTACCATCTTTCCTTAGCACTCATTATACAAAGAAAAATCTTCCACAATGCACCTGAACATAAAGTTGAACTATATATATAGTTATCATTTCCTTGTTTATGAGATATTTAACTTTATTTATTTAGCAGTTTAGGCAGATTAGGCTGGCACAGCTTGGTGTGTCAAATGTTAATATTCCACTCTCCCTCCCAACTTCCATCTCCCCAAGAATTACTGGCTAATTTGCATATAAATAAAGCTAAATATCTTATAAACTATAGTTTTAAATACACGTACGTATAGGTGCTTTTTGATAGCTCTTTCTGGATATTATAACATTAAACCAATTAGACTGTAGTCTTTGGTGCAGTGACTTCTGCACTACATGTATTTCTGAAAAGCAGTGGCGTTTCCAATCCAAATAGTAGTAGGGAGGTAAAGAGACGCAAGGAAATAGTTGACATTATCTTACATTTGTCCCAATAGTACATGTTTTAGGACAGCTGCTGGCCAGTTTACTGATTCATTTCAGCCATTTATTATTAGCAGAACACTGGCAGAGTAAAAGCGATACCTTTATTGGCTGAGTAGTTTAGAATCTAAGCTTCCAAGAAAAGTTAGGTCACGTTCTAAGGAGTTTTTTTATTAGGGAACAAAGAGAACCAACTAGTCTTTCTAGCAACCAAGGGGTTAAAAATCTTTTTTGTTCTTGCAGTTTATAGGCTATGGGTATTTTATGTGCCAGGGAACAGGGGGGTGGAACTGTGGGAGGGATCATGTGAGGAGTGGGGGTGTGGTCATGGTCAGAGTTATGGATGCCTATTGTGCCTGGCCAAGTGGTGCCTAGAATTTAAATCCAGCCCTGAATGTACTTGTGAGGGGCTGTACCCTGGAGTTGGTTGAATGAGCGCCTCTGAAGTATAAATGCAAGTTAATATCTTTATTGTTTATTGTCCACAGCTGGCTTGGGCTCTAAGCCTTTAGTACTCAGCTCACAGAAGTTTTCAGCATCCCAGAGATGGGGGGAAGTTGTCCTTGTTGCATACGGACGGCCCATAAAACTGCAGGTGTGAGATACTGGTGTTTAGTCTGCAGCCTGTTATGTAACAGTCAATGTTTTCTCACAGTGGTTCCAAATAATTAGCGCATTACAACTCCCACACCTCTGCTGACAAGATGGGGGTCTGAGCCCACCCTTACAGTGCTAGTAATCTAACTTCCTGTGTTTTATGGACCTAAGCTGCTCGGGAGGGGGGAGGTTCAAGTGAAAGGCCTCCCTCCTCCCTTCTTCTTTTCTCTCTAAGTTGCTACGGTGACCGGATGCTATTTCACAGTTTGCATTCCTGCTATTTCCTATAAAACAAAAGAAAAAAAATATATATAGGATTGATGTATAATTAGGATTGTAACAATTGTAGTTTAAATATGCCATAACAAAAGTTTAATAGTATTGAAGAGTGTATGCAAACATTAACCCATCAGATGACAGAGGTGTACTTAGCATCTAAGGGCTCAAGTAGAGCTTAACTGCATCACTTTTCTTTTCATGAATATATAAGGATAGTTGCTATTCACCATACCTATCCTGACCGTTCCCTGCCCTAAAGGCACCGGAACACACGGTATTAGCAAGAGTGTGAGTGCTGCTGTGTATTTTGCTTTACCCATGGAATCTGCTGGTTTTATATGTATTATATTGCAGGATACCTTTCATTATACCATGGGTTAGGAAATCCCACATCAGTATTATTCTCAGCATAAAATTCTGTAATCGGCCCTGGGGCTTATTTAAGCTTGAAACAGTTTTACTTTTGTTAACCCTTTGAGTGCCAGAGAGGTATCTAATACATTGCAATGCAATGCATTAGATACCTTTCTGGCACTCAAAGGGTTAACAAAGACAGGTGACTTCCCCTACCTAATGGAATTTAACTCGATCTGTAACCCTTTGAGTGCCACTGGCACTCAAAGGGTTCATCTTTTCAGGAAGAAATTAGCAGGTATTTGTCTACTTCTCCATGTATTACACCCAAACCCCTCCCCCTTGTTCTTCCTTTATTTTTATTGCACGCTTATTGCCTTTTTTTCTCCTCCTCTATTTGCTTTTTTTTTCTCCTTCAGAAATTGATTTCCTTTCCTTCTTTTCCTTTCCCTGGCCCTAAACGCTGAATGTTCGATAATTCATTTGAGAATGCTAATCGCATTACTGCCCTCGACGTTTTACAGATATCATATTATGGGCGCAAATTTGGCAAATTATTAGCGCTGTAATGTATAGCTTGTCAAAGGTATTTAAAGACGCTAAGAGCTCAAGGCTTATCTGAGTTAGCAGAGGGCTTTAGCTGAGCTTTTGAAATGCAGACAGGCCGTTGTAAAATACGTCTATCCCTTTTTTTCCCTGGCATGCTGAAAGAATAAAATACTGATTGAAAGCTACCTTTATTTACCGCTGCTGATAAGAAGCTAAGTTCTCCCCTTGTTCAGCTCCTTTTAGAAAAGTGAGAAGCTGTAGAATCCGACCAATGTTCTCTATTAACTAAGGAATACTGGGCTCAATTATCTCTTGGTGAAGACAGCAGCTGGGAGACTGAGTCATTATTGTCACAAGATATACTAGGGGATCCAGGTTACATTAAATATAATAAATTATAACCATATGCACAAAGACAAAAGTGGAACAGTTCTGAGGCAAACCATTTGCTCCATAGGGGACAAATATAACT
Organism: Rhinophrynus dorsalis; assembly: GCA_037306005.1. Taxonomy (NCBI): domain Eukaryota; kingdom Metazoa; phylum Chordata; class Amphibia; order Anura; family Rhinophrynidae; genus Rhinophrynus; species Rhinophrynus dorsalis. Next base: position 222,288,659 of record CM074722.1, read on the forward strand.
TCCCAGTGATTTAAATGGGACTTTTAACCACTTGAATTATAGAGATGTCACCAGTGTGATGCGGTAGCATTTGAGGAGTTAAACCTCCAGTTTAAATCAATGGGAAGGATTATGTGTTTCTTGTGGAGCAGCTGGATTGCTGCAGAATTTCTCCACTTTTCTCTTTGAGTATGTGACTCTTTGTAATTAGCAGGAATGAGAAATTCTATGAGGCTGATATACTAAGGAGGCTGATATACTAAGATAAATGGAGCAATTCAGGGACAAGAACCATAGATGACAAATTAAGATGCCCCAAATTCCTGTTTATTTCAACCGGACTTTTAACCTCTTGTATGTTAGGCAGGTCTCTAATGTATCGATTTGTGTTGGAGACCTTGCATTGAAGGGTTAAATCTCCATTTATAGCAATGGAAATTTTGAATTGTACCTTTTTGTACAGTTGATTTGTCCCACATCTTTTTTAGTAGCTTAGCCTTAATGAATTTGCTTATTTTCATCTTAAGCCTTTAAGTACCAGAGGCATTGCACACCACTCTTGTCTTTAAAGGGTTATTGGGGGGTGTAAAAGTATTTATATAGTAGGGTGTGGTCATTAAGATCCCCCTTCCCTTTATCTGCACCTACAATGTTCATACCCAGAGATGAAATAAGACATGCAGGTATAAGTACTACTCAACTCCTGCACATGTTCTACCCCTTCAATAGGAAATCTCCCCCCCACCTCCTATTATCCCCCTGACACACACCTTCCTCATTCTTCCGCTACTCACCAAGGGGAATTTTCCACCACCACGGTGATAAATCCGCCTGCAGATAATTGGCAAGAAAACAACACTTCTGCAGTATATAATGTTTTATGGCTGTTTCATGTACTTTATTATAATACTAATGAGAAGTTGTATATCAGAGGGTAACGGAACGCCGGATTAGCTTGTTAGCATGATATGAGGTGCCATTGCTGTGAAGTCCCTAGTGTTTTTAACACCCCACAACATATTGTACAACACTCCCCCCTTCTCTTTCTTTGCTCCCATCCTCTGGGCTGCTCCACACCTCCCATCAGCAACTCTCATTCCCATTTGCACTCAGTAATTAGTATGCAAATGAGGCCCCAAGACCACACAAGTTCTAGTATATTACAAGTGTTTTATTATGCACTTGTGAGTCAAGAATAAAATCTGCCCATGGAAGCATTTATCTCTCTGTCTTTTTTATGCTTCCTTCAATTTTCACGTAAAATACCCAAGCCTAAATATCTTTCTGTGCACATGAAGTGACCATGCCTCCATGTTAATGTTAACACCTTGATGACCAGGTGGGTTGAGTAACACATTGCTTAGCAATACACTGCATACCCATCTGGTCATCACAGGGTAAATGCTGAATGATGTTGATTCCAAAGCAGCCCCAGTTAACTGACCAATTTTTTAATAGTGGCAGTTAATAGGCCTCACTCATTGGGCAATGTATTGATGGGGTACGGTCCTATACCCAGACATCATTAATAGAAGAAGAAGAAATAGTGAGATGGCACAGTCTGGAGGGGGGCAGGAGAATGAGCAAGGCTGCTATTTATGTATCCTATAACTATATCTATATTAATACATGAGTGCATTTACTAAAGAGTTTTACTTCTACATTTACTTCTACATGCGGATTAGTGGAAAATCAAATAGAGCAGCTGAGTTCAATGGATAAATAATGTCTGATAGTAATTTCTTAATTCCTTGTGTATTGCAATCATACAAGTCAGGTTATTGGGAGGCCTGAGGCATAAGCATAAATGAGCGAGTGTCTAAAACACACAATTCTGATAGTATTTGAAAATGTGTTCTCGTGTGTATTCAGTCTCTCGTGTAAATGGTTATTTAACCCACTCAGAAATACCTGCCTACATATCTCTGTCTCTGCTCATCCATCTTTTTTGTCAATGCATATCATATGGCTATATCTCATCAGCATATCTTGTTTCTATTGATGTTTTGCATTTGTCACACTGTTCTGAAATATCCTTGCACTAAATACACCAAATGGTAATAACCATGTCTACATATCACCTCTAATGGGCCTTTCTGGTGTTATAAACATAGTGAGATTAATATAGTAAGAAGAACAGGAGGCAGGGAGCATTGCATTAAGGTGTGATAAAGATGTGATAAAGAGGAGATAACTGGTACTGTGAGGAATGCTCCTTATCTGTGCAGCTTCTGCTTTAACTTCTCTCATGCTGGAGAGATGTTAGTTCACAGGCTGTAACCATCTGGGGAAACCAACTGCTAGCCATATTTAAATCATTGGGAATTTAGGATATTCTGGGGGGAAAGCAACTATACTAAATGAGGACAAAATAAAAATTCTTATTGCTATAAATGGGACTGTTAACCGCTTAAATGAGAATTTTTTTGTCCCCTATGGACCAGTTGGTTTGCCCCAGAATTGCTCTGTTTCTTAGTACATCAGTCTTTCAGTACTGTGGGAAGGGACTGCCATCAGCGCCGGCTTCTGGGCAAAATCAAATAATGATTGTAACTGCCGATCCCAGCAGACGGTGCACATCCCAATTCTGTGGGAAGCCTTATTACAGTAATGTAACTGGGTAATATTAATAACGCTAAAGACATTCAAGGCAGGGAACACTGTCTGCCTGGAATAATTAGACTCCACAGGCAATGGCATAAAATCACAGTGCAAGCAGCTTGTTAGGACCTAACCGCAAAGAGAGGGCAGGGGATAAAAGGAGTTGCAGTCTCCAAGTCTTCTGGCCAAAAAGATTGAAAGGATTTATATGGGGGGGGGGGCAGATGGGGCAAAGTGCCGCTATGATTTCAACTGGACTTTTTATTCATCCATTTTATGGTATTAGTTGACTCAGTGGGTGCTAGAAAGTTCTTCAACTCATTGTGAAGCAACATATAGGAGACCTTTCTGTCATTCAAGGAGTTAAAGGCTCCATTTAAATTAGTGGGAGTTTGGGGAATGTTTATTTCTCCCATACTGCTTTTCTCTAGAATTGTTCATCTTTAGCTTCCTGAATATGGCACAAAGGGACAAGAGCCGAAGGAGGATGTATTAAAACGATTCTGCTCTGTAACGTGCCGGAACTGATCTCTTAGTGCTACACTGCCCTAACACCAATTCACTAATCTACTTTAAACAAAAAACAATTCCCTTTAAACAAAATGTTGGATTCCACTCTGGCACTCAAAGGGTTAAACAAGGAGCCGAGAAGATTGTGTGACCTTGCTCCTTTTCTCTGTGCAGGGTAGAGGAGACTCTTCAGGTCTTGGTGACATTAAAGTCTTAACGACAACAGAATGTGTGTACTGGTATGCACCAGAGAGATCAAACTCTATAGTGCAGTGGTCATCAACCCTATTCTCAGGGGCAATTAACAGGCCTTGCCTTTAGGATTTCTCTGATTCTGCATAGGTGAGTTTATCAGTGTGTCTGCCATAATGAACTCATACACAAGCAGGGGAATCCTAAAGACATGGCCTGTTAGGGGTCCCTGGGAAGAGGGTTAGGAACCACAGCACTAGTGCATATCCGGAAGTGCAGATGCTGAATTTAAAGGTTATCACCAGAGGAGCTGTGCTGGTGGATTTGTACAAGTCCGTTCTGCATAGTCACCACCTAACTTTTGTGCTGTTTTTTTCACCTTACCTGTCATTTAAAAGTCATACTATCAGAATCCATTTAGAAACCCATGATGGGCAGCCAGGTCCCTTTATTGCAAGTGATAACTAATGTAGAATCTGTACCTCACTGTATCATATAAAATAATCTTCACTAGTGCAGTCTGGATATGTTCCTTTGTGGAACAGAAATGAGTTGCTATGGGTTTGCCAAGACACATTACTAAAATATTTTCCTATTTATCTAAACCATCTGTCTACAAAAACCAAGGCTTCATCACTGTGAATGAGTCCCACGGATAGGAATACCACCCAAAGAAGAGTGCATGCAGATTGCACTGGCTCACCAAGTCTGCCAGCTTTCAGGATTTTTTCACTGAGGATGATCCACTATGTAGAAAAATTCTGGGGCAAACAAACTGCGCCATATATCAACGTATATCAACATATATTACAGATGTGCTTGTTTATGCTACTCTAGCTTGTAAGCATTGTTACCAGGTCCTGTATCTCCCCTTGGAATATGTATCTCTATATCTTTTGCCCACTCCAGCCTACTCCCATTATCCACCTATTGGTTTCATCTTCCAGCAGACAATTATTGCAGTGAGTAGTGTTTATAACACGATATATCCCTACATTCAGTAGGTACAGAGGGACAGAGATGTTGTCTATTCTGACATTTTGGATTCCTTTCAGTGCCATAGGGATGTGCAATCCGCATCCTTATGGCACAGAAAGGGTTTAGGGAGTGATGCTGTTTGTGGTGCTGAAGTCTAGTGGATCCTTTATGCTGCCCCACTGGTCAAGTGGGGGAACAGACAGTATGTGCTCAGACTTCAGGGTTTTTGAAACTGCTGGAGATGTGTAAGGGAGGACATTCCTTATACATTGTCAGCAGATTGACAACCCTGCACGCTAATGATTACATTTGATCCCCCCTCCCTTTGCATGCTTAATTCCTAGTGTATATATGTTGATGTGTGTCTCCATTGCGAAGGCACATATTGCCAGACACACATCTCCATAGAATCGCCCATTATTGTAAATGTGTGGTAGCTGGCAGGTCTGCAGTACATTGCAGCTAAAGAATTTCAAGTCAGGGTGTGGGTAACCTATTGCTGTTGAATATAACTCCCATCAGCCACTGTCAGACAATGGCTGGCTGAGAATGGCATAAACTATAGTCCAGGAATAGCACTTTGGCTGTATGTTTCCCACTGTGAGCAGATCAGACTTATGTATTAAGAAGAACTTGACCAACTCTGAATGAAACTAACTGTCCCATAGGCGACAAATAAAAAAAAAACAGTCGTTTTGAATGGGAAGTTTAACCCTTTAACTGCTAAAGAGGTCTCCCACACACTGTAAAGCATTGCACTGGAAACATTATAACCACTCAAGAGGTTAAGAACCCTGTGTAGTGGTATTTTGTGGATTTTTGATTTGTTCTATACAGTTGGTTTGTCCAGAATTTCTCCAGTTCTTCTCAGTACATTTGCCTTAACCCTTTAATTGCCAGAAGGGTACGCAGTGCATTGCTTTGCAATGCGTTGTGTACCCCTCTGGCACTCAAAGGGTTAACGAGTCCTATATTAACCAAGGCAGCCTGTTAGAACCTATCTACAAAAACCTGTTCCAGTTTGTTAAATGTGATATTTTTATAATCTCCTGATTGTATTCCATCTACAGTTTTAACCCCTTAAGGACCAAAGTGGTGTGCACAAAGTGCTTGGCCCTCCTGTCCTTAAAGTGTTAAAGCTGTGCTGTAGTTGTATGAGTAGAAAACCAGACCAGATTTCATGGGAATCGTCCATTAACTTTTAATGGAAGTCATTTCTCTGATAAATCTGATGGTGCCGTGGCAGTCTATTTTCATAGGATCAGCGTGGCTCATGGCAGTGCAATGCTCCCCAGGTCTCTGTATGTTATGTTGCGAAAAGGTTAGCACTTAGCATAAGTACAGGGTGGGAGAAAATTGTGTATAGCAGGCAATTTTGTTGAGGGGAGGGTAGAAAGCAACACATCAGCCTCCGACAGTCCCTGATGCTAAGTCCTGGAATGGATCGCAAGGGACTCATTAGAGAAAACAAATATTATCGCTCACTGAAATGATTTATGGACAAAAATAAAATAAAAAAAACACACACAAGAAATGCTATTGCTCTTTTTCCTTCCCTCCTTATAGAGAGGTTATTTATGACTGCAAGATGCTTAAATGAAAGCAGCCAGCTCCCAGCCCATTTCACTGCAAACTGTCTACATTTTGAGTTTTATTAGCAACTTAAAAACATCTTTTTTTTCCACTCTCTCCCGCCTTCCCCCTCTCTACTTTTTTTTATGACAATGCGCGGGGAGCTGGCTTGACTTGAAATGCAGGGCACTTGTGCTTTTGTAATGAATGTTGATATATTAAAAAAAAAGCTTTTGCATGGGAGGATAGTAAATGTAGATGCGGTAGCACTAAGGCCTAGTTCACATGGGACAGATTGTTGCATTCACTTTGTTAAAACAAATTTCCAAGAATAAGTATATGTTTCCTAAGGGGTTGCGTACATGGGTGGCTTTTAAAGTTACAATCATTGGCAACCTTGTGTTGCTGCAACAACTTGCAACTAAGTTACCCATGTGAATCCCTTAACCGGTTGCGTTGCGTACCCCTCTGGCACTCAAAGGGTTAAGCACAGTTCTATTGGGAAAAAATACAACTCCCCATGATTAGCAGTTTGTCATGTGCCCTCTATTATTAAAAAGGCTTGAATGCTTTATTGCATGTACATTTAACCTTTAGACCAGAGAGGTTTGCAACGTATTGAGAAGAAATGGGTTGCACACTCTTCTGGTTCTCAAGGGGATAACTTTATTCTTATGGTGTCACAACCTCTATATGTCAGATGTTTCACATAGCATTGCACACTCCTCAGACATGCAAAGCGTTAAGCATTTCACAGCAACAATAATAACTGTAGTACATAAATAAGTGCTTCAGACAAAAAACAGAAACATCCTAGAATGTTCTCCTTGCCCTGGAGGGCACATAGTCTAGTTCTTCAGGGCAGGGAATCCATTCCTACACACATTTTTGTTTTTGGAAGTGAGCAAGAATGCCAAAAGCCACTAACGCCATTCTTGGTCAGGAGCTGGAGTCAGTGCTTCCTAGGCTGATGTGAGTTTACTGATTTGTTGCTTGCCGGTTACTTTCTGATGGAGCTAGAGCTCCATGTCTGTTGTAATGGTGCAAACCCCCTTATAGTAATGGTCAAATGAACCTGTACAGTACACACTAATAAAGCATCACATTGTCCCATGCCCTGGGTCTCTTGGGAACCTAACAGATCCCCTGGGTGCCATGGAAGAACACCACTGTCAGCATCATCAACTATGTTACTGTGTTAAAGGAACACTAACACCAAAAATAAAATTGGCTAAAATAACTTTGAATATCATTTACACATAGCATATGTACAAATTAGTTATTCTTATGTTACATCCCTAAAATATAATCGTCAACTTGATTTTAATGCATGTGTAAATTGTCATTTTCTGAGAACATTCATTTTATGATTTTTTTTGTGCTGTACTGATTGAGTGATGAGTGTTAACATCAGTCAGTTGATTGTGATTAGTGCCCAGTGCTCTTGTATCTAGAAAGGTTGTTATTTTATGATTTACAGAAAAACCTGGATAGTCAATGGGGGCCACAGAGCCATGGAGCAGGAAGGAATATTTGCTCTTTCAGAGTATATGTAAAACTAGATTTTAGGCCTCAGAAAACAAATAGAGACTTTGTACAGATGCTCTATGAAGTACTGGGTATTTATGTGTATATAAACCCAGTTCATATTTTGTGTTAATGTTCCTTTAACTCCTTGAATGGTAGAGTGGGCTCCAATACATTGCAAATCAATCCACTGCAGACCTCTCTAGTATTAAACGGGTTAAAAGTCCCATTTAAATCAAATGGAATTGACATAACTTTCATTTTAATCCTATGATACAGTTTGTTTGCTCCACAATTGCACCTCTTGAGGTTCATAAATAATTTTTGTTTATTTAGATACTAATAAATCACATTGACAAATGTGCAGACAAATCATACAGCAATTTAATTTGACATCTCCTGTGCTGGTCCAGTTACTGAGTCAGAAGTAGTATCCCATCTAATTCCACTAGGAAATATATAATCAAATACTAAACTATGATTGACATGTTTGGTTTTCTTTTAGAATAGGGGTGTCCCACTTCAGTCCTTTGGGGTACCTCACAGTACAGGATTTAAGAATATATCTACTTGACCACAGCTTATTAAATCAGTGGCTCAGTCACTCTGATAGGCCCACCAGCGTTCAAGCAAGGAAACAAAAATCCTGACCTGTTGGATAGCTTTAATTAAAAGGAATACAGCTGTCACTGAACTGGCAAGTGAATTAACCATTTGGGGTTAAAGCTCAGCATTGCAAGGTAAATAGCTTACATTTTCCCCTAAATTAGTGATATTTGATCAGTTAAATACCAGTTTTGAGGTTTTAAGTATTGACTTAAAATGCAACAATTATGATTTGATTTGCTCATGTGGGAACATACTTAGAAGTCTGTTGCATTGTGCATGCCCAAAGTGGCTTCTATCATCCTTACAGGTCAGCTGGGCTAAACAAAGGAACCTTGAGACAAATGTCTAGGGCTTCACTCATGGCAGCAGTGCCTCCTTAGACTGTAATGTTTGAGCTTCACCTTGATCCATTACAGTAGATACTTCAGTCAGTCTTTGCAAGTTAAGCCATAGACTCTCAAGTCTTGTTTTCACTTGTTTTCCTGCAGCAACTAAAATAACTACAGGGGATGATTTTCTGACCACTGAAACACGTGTTTGCCCAGTAGGTGCAGTATCTTTTAGATCATCATGTCTACTTCGACAGGAGCTCACCAAGGACCATATGAACAAACAAGAAAGGAGCAATATGGGTCAAACTAACAACATGATCCAGGACAAATAAAAATCTTAGTTGAACTAAATGTGACTTTTAACCAAACCCCAACTTAGCTCAATAGAAATGTTAATTTGTAACCTTTGAAATTCGCATTTAAATCAACAGGAATGTTTGGAACTTATAGTTCTCCCCTATAGTTCAGATGGTTTGCCCCAGAACTCTGAACATACGCCCGAATAGGAGCAATTCTGGAATAGACAAGCTGCACAGTCAATACAAATTCCCTAAATTCCCAGATGATTTAAATGGGTCTTTTAACCCCTTGAATGCTAGAGAGGTCCTCCAGCTGATTTGAATGGAGCTTTTTAACCCTTTGAATTCTAGGGTGGTCTCCAAGGCATTGCTCAGTGTAACCCCTTAATGACACATGACGTGCCAGGACCTCCACAGCTGTCCAGGCGTTAAGGACCGGTGATGGTGCTGGCACGTCACATAATTACGTCCTCATAATACGCCAACATGGCAGGCTGTCATCGCCCAGCCTGCAGGTGAAAAAAAAAAGTGCCCTGGTCCTCCAGTGCATCCCACCCTTGAACATAACAGTCCTTAAGGGATTAAATCAGCTGGGATTTTCTTTTGACCCCTATAAGGAAGTTAGTTTGCTCCAGAATTACTCCACTTTAACTTACTGAATATGGCCCTTCATCTTATATTAGCAATGTCTGAGTCTGCTGAGGCAGTGGTATCCTTGGTGGCTGTTGGCCCACGTCCCTCCCCTCTTTCTCTTTTTTTTTTTTTCAATCAGGACCTCCAAGTGAACCAAAATTCCCCCCACACACACCCTTTCTCCTCACACTTGCTGTTGGGTCTGATTTGCGTTTCTATGGAACTGCTAACTATGCATGGGTTAATTCACAAGAACACCTGCAGCGTTGGCTGGTCTAGCTGATAGGGGGGCGAGATGGGGTGGAGGAGAAGGAGGAGGATAGCCAGGAAGGGGGCTGAAATGAATGAGAATCTGTGACAGAGTAATGGTTGGTGGTTCTATTATGGTGAGCTCAGCAGGGCCTAGGGCATTCTTTTGTCACAGTGGCAAATACATAAATAAGAGGAGTATGTTCTCCCGCTGCTGACCACAGGAGGTTAACAGCTGTACATGACATGACAAAGTGGTGCCTTTTCTTCAGCCATTGATATGAGCAGCAGAGAGAAAGTCCAAGCTGCAGGAGGGTAACAAGGCAGACTGAGTGGGGGCCTTTATGTATCCTCACCACTGCCAGAACACTATTAAAGGATTCAGTCACAATTAGCAACATGGTCTCAATTTGTAGCAAAAGTGAAAGTGCTAAGTTATGTATGCCTGCACTGCCATTTTTTTCTCCTTAATTTAAACAGTTGGAAATCCACTGAAGGCCAGAAAGAAGAGCAGTAAGTTTTTTTTTTCGCTTTGGCACTATCAATGAAAAAGCTGTGGATTAATCACTCAATAGAAATAGAACCACTGGGCTATAAGTCAAAAGCAGAATATTTCTGTGGCATATAGGGAACAACAAATCACATTCATATTGATTTTAAAATAAGACAAGAGATTCCTAGTAAGGGGAGTGCTCTTAGTGTCACCAAACTCTGTCTAAAACAATAGACCTACCAAATGGTAATTGATTATAGAAAAAATAAAGGTAGAACAAGCTGATAATATGTGTAAAATACCTTAAAAATAATGAATATATATCTGAGAATCCACCAGGTGCAAACCTGATGATAAAAATGATGTAAAAAAATAATCCTATATAATAATTCGCTAAGTTGTGTGTAACGCCGCGACATGCGCAGTAGACACTGCTGCGCGTGCTGCAGTCATGCGCAGTAGAGACTGCCCGCGCCGCGCCTGATACAGAGTTCGGAGCGCCCAGCTCTGTATCAGCCGTGGCACGGGCAATCTCCACTGCGCGTGACTGCCCCGCGACCGGGTGGCAGTGGCACTGTGGCCCGTGTAACGTATGTAGGAAGTGTCCAGAAAGGCAATAAATAAATGTGTTACCAGGAGTTCATGAGGAAATTATGGAATTGGAGATGGAATGTTCCATGGAATGAGACGATGTTCATTGTATTCCATGTGAAATGCTGCAGGATGAAATGAGATATATTTCTTTTCTCTTGTTGTGTGCACTGCGTTTTGAGTTTATTCAAATCCAATATTGATTTTAAAGAGACTTTTAACGTCTTGCAATGTCTAGCATTCAAGGGGTTAAAAACACATTAAAATCTATGGGGATTTTGATTTTATATTTGATCCAGTGGATGCTGTTGGGGTGCCCCAGAATTGCTCGACTTTTTTGTTTATATACACCAGGGGCATCCAAGATTTTTCAGTCATGGGTCATGAGATCAGAAAGCCATAAATGCCAGGGTAGCATTATTTTTTATTGATAGCTAGTGTAAAAGCCCGTGTACACGGGCCAAGGTCCGGGTAATGTTAACCCTTTGAGTGCTAGAGGGGTGCGCAACACATTGCTTTGCAATGAGTTCCGTACCATTCTGGCACTCAAAGGTTTAACCCTTTGAGTGCCAGAGGGGTACGCAATGCATGCGTACCCCTCTGATACTCAAAGGGTTAAGCGGCTGCTACCTCACTGCTCCACGCAATGCAGTCTTGCACCTTCTCACTGATGTGATGCAATCATGCGCAGTAGAGACTGTCCAAACCAGTCTCTACTGCTCATGACTGCATCGTGACAAACATCTTAGTGAATTATTATATAGAATGATGGTGAATTATAGCCTGTGAGATATTCAAAAATATTGATTTATTTATTGATGAAGTCCATGAAATACCGATATGCAACACATCTATTCTTGGACCATACGGTACTGACAGGCAGGGGATTAAGTCTTACTGGCCTACTAGTTCATGTGTGCTCCTTAATTAGGTAAAAAATTATTTTTAAAGCAATCTGAAGCGGGCCGCACCCTGGAGTCAGATGGGCTGCATTTGGCCTATGGACCACCCATTGGACACCCTTGCTATACACATTCCCCTCTGTCTGGAGTTTATTTATCACTAGAAGTTTAACCTTTTGAATACTATGATGATTAATTAAAGCTGCTTTTATTATGAAACATTACTATCCCTTTAAGGAGTGTACAACATTGCTTAGCAATGCACTATTCATCCTTTTGTACTAGAAGGCAGTATATGGTACAATGCACATGTAAAGGGATAAAATTAGAGATGTATTGTTTGGGTATTTAGCAATGTGACTAATTATTTGGGCAGTTTCAGTCGAAGTGTTTGTTTTAAATTGGGTGCACCTGTGATTCTGGCATTCACTTTTAGTGAAATGTGCTGAAAATTCTAACCTACAAATTATAACTAGAGTTTAACCCCTTAGATCAGGATTGGACAACCTGAGGCCCTCCAGCTGTTAGGGCTACAGTTTCCATCATACATAGTCAGCATTTTGCTGGACAGTTGTGATGGGAATTGTAGTACTCAACAGCTGGAGATCTCAGGCTGCCTAACCCTGCCTTATATGTCATAGTCATCTAAATGTGGCACTGGAGACATCTTTAACATCCAAGGAGTTACAACTGTCTCATTCTAAAAACAAACCTTGAAACTCTTTATTACTGCTATATAAAAATAAGAAGTTGGTACTCTGAATAAAATTATCCCTTATTCTAGCTCAGATATCAAGAGACTTTAGTCATGCCATTTAGTTGAATTAACAGTCAAACACAGATGTTTAATTTTACTTATAGTGATAAAGTTGTACATTTGTTACATATAAAAAGTATTGTCTTCTGTGGAAATTAATATGGGTATATACATTCAGCTGAAAATCAAAAAAATATCTAATTTGATTTATACTTAGCGTGAATGTGTTCTCGAACATTTTGGCATAGAAGAGTGTTAACCTCTTTTTTTCCTCTCGGTAGCCATGTCTAATATGCTGGGCTGACAGGGCATGACCACCTTCTGTCACAACCAGCCATTAGAGCCCTACTTGCTGTATTGCCAAGGCGCCCATGGGATGTTGTCTGCAGACATTCTGCTGGAAAGCCATGCAATATTACCCAAGACTTGGGAACGTCATTTCAGTCATGTTACCCTCATGTTTCACTAGTCACCCTCCTGTGGGAAGGGGCTGACTCATTTATTTGGTCTAAGTCAGTATGAATTTCCCCTATTACCACAATGTGTAAGGTTTCCCTGTACTATCTCAGGTTGTGCGGCTCCTTTGTACAAGGCTTGACTTAACTATGGTACACAGGGTGGGAATTGTCTGACGTCTGTTCTTAAACGTCCTGATAATCCAGACAGCATCTATGTGATTGTAACAAGGTGACAGGAGGCGGTTATGGTTTACCTCCCTCCTGCTGGTCACTCTTCATGGTGACAGGAGAACAGAAGGAACCTGTCAGGTCTGTCCTCTTCCCATGTCACTATACGACTTGGGGAGAACAAGGTTGGTTTGTATGTCTCTAGGTAGCTAGAAAGTTACTATTTCTTGCAAGAAACAAAGAAAACCTAACTGTAAAATAAATTAGATAACACTTTAATCTATTTTTGACATGAGTACTCTGGGACAAATACATTTAATGAAATTAAAAGTGCTAGAGAAGTCTCCAATGCATTGTGAGGCAATGAGTTGAAGACTTTTCTAGTATTCAAGGGTTAAAATCCCCATTTAAATCAATGAGAACTGTGTCTGTCCGCCATGGTGCATTTGGTGTCCCCCAGAATTACTCACGTTTGTTTTCTTTCCTTCATATAAAAGGATACATATTTGTGGAGCTTTTCCAGCTGAGTAAACTAAATGGTCTCCCCCTAATATGCGGGTGCATTACTTTCATGGCCTGTCCATTTTATGGGGGCACTTTTGCTGTCTATTTAAAGCTTTTTCAGTGACAGTAGCTTTCCACTGATTGCCCAACACCACCATAGAAAAGAATATGTTACTGAACAATGCAGTTTTTATCCCATGAGTTCTAGAGAGGTCTCAGACACATTGCAAAGTGATGTTTCTAAGATGTTTCTAGCATTCATGAGGTTAAAAGTACCATAAAATAATTTGGAAATTGCAACGTGTTAGCTCCAGAACTGCATCTCTTTAGCTTCCTAAATACAGACCCAGATATACAGTGTCTGGTATCTTTCACACCTTTTCTGTATAACTCTGTGGGGTTGTGCAATAAGGAGTGATAAACAGGTGATAAAGAGATGACTTCTCCAGAGTCCTAAACTCTCCAAGTCCTATGTTATTCTATGTAACCACTGCACTAAGATCTCTCAAGTTACAGAAATCTTAGTCCATTGGCTCCATAGAATAACATAGGACTTGGAAAGTTTATTATTCTGGAGAAGTCAACTCCTCTTTAACACCTCCTTATCATTCCTTAGTTCAATTCTTCGGACACTCCTTTGGTGCGTACAGGGTTAAATACTGCAGTATCTATTGGGAAGCAAAAATGTCAATCACCATTCTGCTTCTTGAGGTTATATAGTCCTGTTTGCCAAGAGGATCTGCAGAATGGTTGGGGTTGAATTCAGTGGACTATGTGATTGACAATTAACCTCTAATGGGTCAAATCATTAGAATTACAAAAGCATTAACATACAATTACCCCCTGCCACCCAGACATTTTTGCCCGTGCTGCAAGAAGTTAATACTAGAAATTTAAAAATAAGTAGACACTTTCTCTTAACCCTTTGAGTGCCAGAGGGGTGCGTTGCGTACCCCTCTGGCATTCAAAGGGTTAAAAGTAGTCCTCCCCCCCCAGCATTTGTCCAGTCGTCCAGCACTCATTTCCAATAAAGCCCTGAATGCTCCTACCCCAAATAACTAAGGATCTTTCAGCTAATATTCTGGCATTCAGACCATAAATGTGGCCTGGAGTCCATAGCGTGATTCAATTTGGAGACCTCTGTTTACAGACGTCTGGCTATACAGAAGCATTTATTGAATTTTCCATGAAATGTTGCTCCTTTAATTCTGTAAAGCATGGTTTGCTCACATCTCTGGGGCTCAGCGCTTGGGGATCAGGTTGCTAAAAGATGCATCTATTTTTTTTTCGCTCTTTCCTTTCCGTCCTTCCATCCCCTCCCCTTGCAATACCATCCCATAATATACAATTATTATGGGCATATTCACAAAAGAAATGAGGTGCAATTCCAGAGAAACCCAAATGAACAAAATAGGGGATGAACAATACTACCCGTTGATCTAAATTAGGTTTTTACCCATTCACAATGTGTTAGAGACCTCCCTAATATTCAGTGGGTTAAAATTGCTCCAGAAAAGCTCCTTATATTTTGTGTCAGTGAAGCCTGTTGTTTCCCACTTTGTCTTCACAATTAGTTGCATACCACTCTGGCACTTGAAGGGTTAAAAATGTGTGTGTGTGTGTGTGTATATATATATATATATATATATATATATATATATATATATATATTATATATATGTTTTACAAGCGGACATTTCTGCAACCATTTCTGTATAGCACTGAGCCCAGTGCACACTCATTCAACAGTTTCACTGACCATAGATACATTGTATTTTGACCTTCTGATATCTAGTGTTTCTGTATAATTATGTACCCTGACCATTAAAGTCATGTTTACAGTCACCTTGTAGTTTGCATCCATTCCCTGACAAGAAAAAATAGAGAAGGAAAGACGGGTCAGCACTTTGAAACTGATAAACTAGGAGCTGGAACGATTCTGGAGCAAGCAAACACACTGCTTCACAATCTGCTGGAGACCTCCCTAACATTCAGGTGGTTAAAATTTGCATTGAATCCCTTAACGACCCTTGACGGTCATGGCAGGTCATGGGTTGTTCTCGGTTAAGGACCAATGACGTGCCAGCACAGTCATGGAATTCCGTGCTCACCGTGCGGCTTCACACCGTTCAGGGAGCCCGGAACTGGATGCAAAAAAAAAAAAAAAAATGGTCCTTGGTCCTTAAGTGTCAGCCTTGTGTGCACATGGCCGGTCCTTAAGGGGTTAAATAAAGATAAATATTTATTTACTTCCCATCCTATATAATTTGCTAGGATGTTTGTCACGATGCAGTTATGAGCAGTAGAGACTGCCCGCATTCCAGCAGTGTCCACTGCGTATGATTACATTGCATGAGTGAGGCAACGCAAGACTGCATCGCGTGGAACAATGAGGTAGCGGCCTCTTAAAGCGGAACTTTCAGTATATACTTAGCCGCCATGCATTAATTAAACGCATGGCAAATAGCTTTGAAATAGATGTTTTACCTTGAAAAAATAGCCCAGTGTAAAGGAATCATTCCCGTTTGGAGACCAGAACCCAGGCTACAGTGCAGGCATCTTGTCCATGTGCCTGCGCTGTCAGTCCCGCTCTCCACTGAGTAGTACTGCAGTGCACCATATGGTTATCGGAAGGGACTGACGGCGCAGGCGCGTGGACCGCACTACCCTGCCCATCAGTCCCCAAACAGGAAGGATTCCTTTACACTGGGCTATTTTTTCAAGGTAAAACATCTATTTCAAAGCTAGTCTCCATGCCTTTAATGAATGCATGGCGACTAAGTATGTACTGAAAGTTCCACTTTAATAGGCGGCTACCTCACTGTTCCTCGTAGAGCAGTCTTTCATCGCCTCACTCACGCATTGCAAATCAATTTGTTGCGTACCCTTCTGGCACTCAAAGGGTTAACATTACCCAGTCCTTGGCCTGTGTACACGGGCTTTTACACTAGTGTATATATATTGTGTGACAAGGGTGGGCTGAAAATGATAGTTGTAGCCCAACAACAGTTAGATAGAGTTTGCCCACCCATATTCCAAGTTCATAGGCAAAGCATACCATCCCCTGTCAATATGTTACCAACAATATGAGACCATGGTGGAGATGCACTAAGGTGTGATAAAGTGGAGATAAGGTCTCCCTAGTTCCTAATATAAGTGTGATAAAGTGGAGATAAGGTCTCCCTAGTTCCTAAAAGTGGAGATAAGGTCTCCCTAGTTCCTATGTATTCTATAGAGGCTATGCTCTAAGATCACCAAAGCTGGAGAAATCTTAGTGAATTGTCTCCATAGAATAGCATAGGAACTGGGGAAGTTATATCACTGGAGAAGTTATCTCCGTTTTATCACCTCTTTATCACGTCTTAGTGCATCTCTCTCCAACTCTCTACCCTATTACACTAAGCAAACTGAAGTGTATTGCACCTGTTAACCCCTTGAGGGGAAATGGTAATCTGAAAGCACTGAGAAAGGTTATGGACCAGAGGTGAAAAACTTTGGTTTGCAAAGCATTGTGCACCCCTCTGGTTCTTAAAGAGTTAAAATAATGTTTTCTGGTATTGAAAATGTGAATTTGATTGCAATCTATTTTTTTCCCTACTTTGGTCAATAAACCAAACTTTGGGCCCTATGTGGACAGCAAAAGGTGTGTAGTTCTGGGTAAACCAACTTCCCCATAGGAGGAAAATGAAATGTTCTATTGTTCGAATGATAGAGCTCTCTAGCATACAAAGGGTAAAGCCCCATTTAAATTAAAGGAGAACTTTCACCTCAGAAAAAAATTTGACCAGTTGTTTAAACAGTTAAAGGGATAGTAATACATAATTATTACTAATCCCTATATTAAAGTCATATTAAAAAATAAATCTATTTCCCCCAGTGTCATCTCTCAAACCTTTGTGGTTTGAGAGATAATCGCTCCTAAAGTTGCCCTCTCCCTCCCCCTTCCACGAAGTCAGCGTTGTAGCTGACTGAAGGGAAATCCGGTCTTACGATCATCAGGCAGCTCTGCAACAGAGCCAAGATTGCGTTAATAAAAAAAGAAATCTTTCACTGAAATGGTCTTCTATGTGTGCTTGGTTTGTGATCTTGGCTGTGCTGCAGAGCTGCCTGACGGTCGTATGACAGGCTTCCCTGCAGTCAGCTAGAACACTGACTACGGGGAAGGGGGAAGGAGGTTTGAGAGATGACACTGGGGGCAATAATAATTAAGTATTACTATCCCTTTAAGCAGTATTAGGAAATGTGCTTCTTATTTTTTATTTTTACATACTTTGTAAGATCTTTGATGTCCAAACCACGCGCTTCGTCATTCTGCGTCACTGGTATCTTCAGCACAGCTCTCAGGACAGTTTCATTCTCCTCCCACCACCCTCCCAGCTGCCCCAGGGAGTGCGTTCACGCTTCCCATCGGTGTGCCGTGAACAGCTCCTAGCATTACAGCAAGCTGCGATTAGCATTATACTGAGGTTGCAACCTCAGTATAATGCTTACCAGAATGCGGAAGAGCACGGCTTGGACATCAAAGATCTTACAAAGTATGTAAAAATAAAAAATAAGAAGCACATTTCCTAATACTGCATAACTGTTTAAACAACTGATCAAATTTTTTTCTGAGGTGAAAGTTCCCCTTTAATAACAATTTTGGGAATTGTTTTTTGTCCGCTATGGTCTAGTTGGTTTGTTCCAGAATTGCTCCAGTTCTTCTTCATACAGCCAGCCCTGCAAGTCAGCATTTTGGAATGAAAAAGGGCAGTTCTCAGCTAGGCGACAAATAACAATTTACATTGATTTGAATAGGACCTTTAACCCTTTGAATGCCAGAGTGGTCTCCAACACATTGCTTCCCAGTGACTAGGAGGCCCATTTAGCATTCAATGGGTTAAAACTCCATTTAAATCAATGGGGTATTGCAAATGTTTATTTGTCCCCTTTGGTACACTTGGTTTGCTTCAGAAATGGTCCACATTAGCTTCTTTGGGTGAATATCCTATATAATAATTAGCTAGGATGTTTGTCAGAAGACGTCATGCGCAGTAGAGACTGCCCGAACGCACAGAATGCTGGGAGATCTGTGCTGGGAGCTTTCTGTGCTTTCGGGCAGTCTCTACAGTGTATGACTGCGTTGGCGGCAGGATGCAGAGAAGGACCGGCCTCTTAACCCTTTGAGTACCAGAGGGGTACAATACACATTACGAAGCAATGTGTTGTGTACCCCTCTGGCACTCAAAGGGTTAACATCACCCGGACCTTGGCCCGTGCACACGGGCTTTTACACGAGTTCTGTATAAAGTGCCAGATGGGGTACATAAAAATTCTAAAGTGCAGGTGCCACAAATGTTTGATTCGTACATTTACCAACACGAGTATACATATATGAAATGTAGCTGGCTGTGTTAGAAAGAGCCTGTACTAACTATGCAGACAACAAAAGGAAGGGTCCAGCTTTTGGCTTCACTGTGGTCTTTAAGACCATTAGTCTTCTTGTAGTGTAACGTTTTATGACAGATTTAAAAGAAAAGGAAAAAAATAAATACCGCGGAAAGGAGAAAAGTAAAACGCCGCAGGGGCCGTGATGTAAAATAAATGCTGTCTTGTTGGGATGACATATGTTTCACATGTTGGAAAAACAAGCAGCATGAATTCCCCCCATCCCCTCCCCGCCTTCCTCCTCTCTTCACACGCATACTACCACCACCCAAACCGCACACAGAACATGGTGGGATAGTGTGGAAACAGACACCCCCCATGGGGCTAGAGGAGAGTCTAGACTCACCCAGGAATATACATGAGGTCATAATTACTGGGGAGAACCGCAGTGTCGTTAATGTAATGATCACCTTATGTTAGTTAAGAGAAGTAGCTTAATGATTGCCAAATTATTTATTCCTGCAATTACTGGATGATGCATATTGCTCAGCAAATAATAACAGTCAGGGGTGCCAGAGGATGCCTCTCCAGCACCCATAGGGTTAAAAACTCAAGTTACTGGGTGGGGAGTGGGAGTTAGTTGTGTTCCTGACATGGCTTAACTCTCTGAGTGCTTTGTAATGTTTTGCATACCCCTCTGCACTCAAAGGGATAACTCTGTGAGTGCCAGAATGGTATACAATGTGTTGGATACCTCCCTGGCACTCACAGGGTTAAATCCAGCTCTTTGAGGCTGCCGTACTTAAGAGAACTGAAACAGTTGTGGAACAAACCATCTGCACAATACAGGAAAAATAATAATTGCCTGAATGTCCATTTAATTAAATGAGGATTTTAACCCATTCAGTGCTAGCAAGGTCTCCAATGTATTACACCTGTCTAGCACTCAGGAGCTTGAAAACCCCATTTAAATCAATAATATTATTTATTTGTCCCCTGTGGTTCTGTTGGTTTACTCCAGAACAGCTCCAGTTCTTATTAGTATATCAGTATAACTGAAATCTTGTGAATCAGTTTGTTTGCTGGTAATTTTTACCTGTGCATTGTTATCACTGCAGGTGAATTTGGAGATTAACGCATGCTGCGGTCACTTAAGGACCACTGAGCATTATTATTTTTTTTTTTTTTTAAGCTCAGCCGATTCCGGACTCCCTGAACAGCGTGCAGCCATATGGGGAGCCCGGAATTCCATGACGTACATGTACGTCCTTGGTCCTTTAGGGACCTCAACCTCATGACGTACATATATGTCATGGGTCGTTACGGGGTTAGTCAGAGGCGTAACTAGAAGCCACCGGGCCCTGGTGCAAGAATTGCCATGAGCCCTCCGACCACAATGACCACCCTCAACCACATTGGCCACCACCACGTTGCCCCTTCTACAATGCTCCTTCCACAATGCCCCTCATTCTCCACATTTCCCCTTCCGCAATGCCCCATCACAATGCCCCTTCCACAATGCTCCTCATTCTCCACAATGCCCCCATCACAATGCCCCTTCCACATTGCCCCTCAATCTCCACGTTGCCCCTTCCACAATGCCCCTCATTCTCCACAATGCCCCTTCCACATTGCTACCTTCACAATGCTCCTCATTCTCCACAATGCCCCCATCACAATGCCCCTTCCACATTGCCCCTCAATCTCCACGTTGCCCCTTCCACAATGCCCCTCATTCTCCACAATGCCCCTTCCACATTGCTACCTTCACAATGCTCCTCATTCTCCACAATGCCCCCATCACAATGCCCCTTCCACATTGCCCCTCAATCCCCACATTGCCCCTTTCACAATGCCCCTCATTCTCCACAATGCCCCTTCCACATTGCCCCTCAATCTCCACATTGCCCCTTCCACAATTCCCCTCATTCTCCACATTGCCCCTTCGACATTGCCCCTCAATCTCCACATTGCCCCTTCGACATTGCCCCTCAATCTCCACATTGCCCCTCAATCTCCACATTGCCCCTTCCACAATGCCCCCCATTCTCCACATTGCCCCTTCCACAATGCCCCTCATTCTCCACATTGCCCCTTCCACATTGCCCCTCAATCGCCACATTGCCCCTTCCACAATGCCCCTCATTCTCCACATTGCCCCTCATTCTCCACATTGCCCCTTCAACAATACCCCTATCACAATGACCCATCCACATTGCCCCTCCAACAATGCCTCCATCACAATGCCCCTTCCAGATTGCCCCTCAATCTCCACAATGCCCCTCATTATCCACACTGCCCCTTCAACAATGCCCCCATCACAATACCCCTCATTCTCCACAATGCCCCCATCGCCACATTTCCCCTTCTGACCCCCCATCCTCCTTCCTCGAGTCCCTGGTGGTCTAGCTGTGTGTGACATGACAGATTTGACACAGACAACCTCTGACTGGAACTCCCGCGCGGTTGTTAGTAATGCAGAGAGCGCTGGGATATTATGTCATCTCCCAGCGCTCTGCATTACTAGAACGCCGGCCGCCGGGAGATCTGCTGTGCACAGTGCTGCCCTGTTTTACAGGTTGCTGTGGGTACGTGGTGAGCGAGTCGCAGGGGGCGGCCGGGCCCGGTTGCAGGTGTGACCCCTGTGACCACTATTGTTACGCCACTGGGGTTAGTAATGTTTCATAATAAAAGCAGCTCTAATTAATCATCATAGTATTTGGACCTTGGAGAGTGTTGTTTCAATTCTTTCAGAGTTGTACTTCAAGAGTAATTTAATGACAAAGTATCCCCCTCCCACCCCTTTTACTGATGTAACACTGTTCAGCCAGAGCAGAAGGGAGGTGACCAGGTAGATTGCAGAGAGGGACAATATTCAATTAAGATAAGGGAAAAAGCTGAAAAACCTGTCAAGGGGGCAGGGATTTCATTGTTCTCATAGGAATAAGAGTGTCCCCTTCTGTTACCTGTCTGGTCTATGGACTCCATTCCACATCTGAGAAGAGATGGCTTACACTAGGTAAAAGGGGCAGGAGGGGAAACTTTGCTTGTGAATACCTCTTAAACCATAAAGGTTTGAGAGATAAGACTTATATCGTTCTTCGTGTTTTTTTAATGCCTACAAAATAAAATGAAGATAAAACGAAATATTACTATCCCTTTAAGGGGTTAAACCATTAAACTCATTCACTGCTAGCAGAATCCATCATCACTTTATTCCTCTTGTCATGTTGTCATTTGTTGTTTAGCTCTTTGAAAGATATATTCATTTTCAAAACTGTAACCCCCAAAGCTGTCCACATTCTTGAGCTCTGTTTACTCAGATGCTATAGGGATGTGTGAGTATTTAATGTTCAGAAAGAGCAGGTCCTTAATCATTACTAAATTGTGCAAACTGCAGGCCTTTCATGTGAAATTCACATCACCTGTGTTACATCCTGTGCATGTGTGTGTGTGGCCCACACTTTTATGTTAGTAAAAACTCATACTGACACTATAAATCTATCCTGAGAACCACGATTACACAGCAACTTCCTATCATTTTTGTACTTCTTTGCTGGTCTACTGTACAACCTCATCACCAGCATGCTGAAAAAACACACAGAGGAGGGGGATGTATGAAGCTGCCACGAAGCTTGCTTGCTACGCTGAGATGCCAGCTTCCTACTCATGTGTCTGCACTTAGTGGTATGTAGTGTTGGGCAATGTAAGGCCTTCCAACGTCTGTCAGACTACAACTACCATCATTCGGAATCATAGGAGTAGTAGTCTCTTAGCAGTGGGAGGGCCTCAGGTTGCCCATTCTTCTACTAGAGTATATACATGCTTTAGTGCATACCAGTAAACACACTACTCCGTTGCTGAAATTAATTCTGTACACTGTTTGCAGTGATTAGGGCAATGGAGAAGCGTATGGGTACTTGCGGTTGTTCAATTTCTTAACATCTTGTTTAATGCTATGTACTAACAAGGAGCAAAGGAAGGTGGCCTAACTTTACTCCATTTCTCTATGCGTGGTAGAAGAGAAATGTTTAGGATTTTTCACATTAATGTCTCAAATATAGTGGACTGAGCGCTAGTATGCAAATCATAAGCGCTAGTGCATAACACAGAGTTCAGTGGAGGTTAATGTACCATACATTAGCTAAAAAATAAAGGAAATTAATGTTTAAAATCAATGTAATTTTATATCAATGGGTTTGTTGCAATACCCACACATATTTAAACATTTCCACACTTAAGAAGGCTTAGAGTTTATATCTATGCATGTGCTGGTTTTCAGCAGACTGGGTGGGGGGGAGCAAGCAATTTACCTGTTTCCTGCAGGCAGACAGTTGCTCCCCCACCCCCAGCCTGGTAACCCTGAAATGGTTAAATAAGAGCACATGCAATAGCATATGTCTATTGTTCAATGAAGGGATGTGAATTTGTATTATTGAATATTACAACAGGCATTTTCAGGAAAGCATGTGTCATTTTGATATTTTGCGTACCAAGGCAATGTACAACACATTGCAAAACAATGCACTGTAAACCACTCTGCCACTCAAAGGGTTAAATAATTTGACATCAGTACATTATTCAGTGATAAGTCTAGTTACACGTAGAAGCTGTGTGGGCTCTTGCAGTTGAACTGTCAGTGGAGTGGCTCCTGTTTGAAGTCCATCCAGATGGAGCGTAAATAAACCCATCCAGCCTGAAAAAACATGTTTAGATTCCACTGGGTACTTGCTGTAAGCTGGAGGAATGAAGATGGGTCTGTTTGCATGGAGAGACATGCATGGAGGTGACTTTCTCGGTTGCTTCTACCCCAGCACTTGGTTTGAACAGTGGACAATGTGTGCCATTATGCGCCCACACACATTGCAACAGAATCACTATAATTGTCTGAGTTGCAATGTTACTTCTGATGCTGTATTCCAATCCTTAAAGGAGTAGTAAGACTTAATATTGAAAAATATATCTATTGCTGGGTTTATCCTGCTAAGTTAAACATAGGTACTCCCACTGCCAAGCAATGTTTTATTTAAAAGGTATTGAGGCTCAAGCGTGCAATTATTGGTTGCAGTACCTCCATGACCGGAAACTTTACAGTGGGGATGTTGCTATTGCATTCTATGTAAGTTTGTGACCATAGATTTCCATTGACTGGTATAGCAACAGCTCTACAATAAAATGTCAGGCCATGGAAATACTGCACCCAGAGAATGCAAGTTTGTGCTCCAGAAACTTCAGAATAAAAACATCTCAGCAGTGGGAGTATCCTTGTTTTACTCAGAAGGATAAACCCTACAACATGTTTGTTTTTTTAGTATTAAGGGTTTCTGTAACTTCAACCCTCTGAGTGGCAGAAAGGTGTCCAATGCGTTGTGTTGGAATGCATTGAATACCTCTCTGGTACTCAAAGTGCCCATAGCAGTGCAGAATTTAAGGATATCCTTTCCTCTGCTAAATAGTAGTTCAGTCATTTAGGTTAGTTCACCTGTGACTGGCGATAATAGGAGTTGTAGTCTCCAACTTCTCTGCATTCATTGTAGAAACAGTAAAGCATCAGTACAGATCCGAACCATCGCCCGTGACTCTCTGCGCAGATTGTTGACATTGATGACACTGGAGGTCGACTGAATGACATTGCTTGTTGCAAATCTTTTTCATGCATATTGTTTCATTCATGGTGTTTTCTGGATGATTTTACACCCTCAGAATTTCTTATAATTGTTAGCACATAGATTATGTTTTAGTACACAGATCAGTGATGAGAGGGTGTGCTGAGTTTCTTACATTATATCCCACCTATTCCTGTTGTAGACTTACAGAGGTACATTTAGCAATAAAACCAGTATTACATATTTCACCTGCAGTAGAATATAGTCTTGGTATCACTGCATATGTTTTTCCTCATTCTGTACAGTTTGCATAGAGTTTGCATTCTCAATTACTGCTCCACAGCTCTGTTTCATATATTGTTACTTTGCAAATAATATATATCCTGTGACTGCTTCTCAGTTCATTTAAAACCTCTAAACTATTGTCCTATAAAGATCAGAGAGACAAACTATAACTACCACAGCAATGAGAAGTGTTTACTGCTATTGTGCATTTGCCTGTAATATAAAGTATGTCACAGAGGCACACCTACCTTTGATATGTTTCTGGGTGCAACGTGTTGCCTGTTCTGTCACTACATTTCCATCAATTGATAACAATAAATCCATGGTACTTTTTAGTCTTAATAGGAACATCAACATTTTCTTGCTTCTAGTCAACTTTGTCACAATTATTTTTTGGAAATAATGGGTTTGCCCTCACTCTACAATCAAATATGTTAATAGTAACTCTGTTATGGAGGGTTAGTTTATAAAGGGATCTGATACAAACCTTATGCACCAATACACATTCTGTCTCATAAAGAATACCAGGTTTGGACTGTTTATGTTATACTCTTAGCCTTTACTCTGTTTAACCCTCTTGTCACCTGGATTATTACTAGCAACCTTTTCCTCTCGCCCTTTGCCCCCCTCCTGCTTTTCCCTCACCAGGACTCGGAAATGTCAGATGTCCATAAATGTAGTAACTTGACCTTTCATGAAGACGGATGAAAGTGTTGAGCTCTGGATGGACGTATGGACAGAAAAAAATGGCAAGGGTAGCAGACACAGCCAGAAGGAGACTTTTATTATTGTGAGGAGCAAGGTTAGTAATGGAATGGTAGTCTGACATGATTAGCTTGCTAATCAGTAAAGTGATCTTATTAATAAAAGTCCTTCTCCCTGCTTCCTTTAACACACCTCTCCCTTAGCATGGGTTGTTTAACCTTGCTGACATTCATCGGAGTCATCAGATGTACTGTTTTGACTCATTGACAAGTCTCACAATTTGCTCAGTTCTGTGAAGAGCTGAGAAGCCAGTGATAGCTCCCCCTTTAAATTATTGAGCTGTAGGTTTGTGTTACAGCCTCAGCTGTGGGTTTCAGATACTCAGCCTCTGGCTTATAGGGGCCTCGGAATCCTGCTGTGTGAAATCCATTGATCTGAACATTTAACATGCTGACACAATTACATCCATAGGGCTTCAGTTTCACCTTTATATTCTAGCTCCTGTCACGAGCAGAGAACTGGACGCTGCAAGAAGATGCTGCCCTCTAAGTCCAGATGCAGAGGGAATGTGAGGGAGTGCATTATTTGCACATGGATTCAGCATCTGCTCTGTAAAGGCTGCCAAAAATAATATTGCTTTAACAATATCTTGATATATCATGATGTTCTAGTGGCTTTTAGAAGCTGCGTAACACATGTGCACAGGACATGTTAACTTTTGTTTTTACCATTTTGATCACTGTAGTTGTGTAAAAATGACATGGAGTTTGTGTCTGTTGCCAGTTCTGAGTAAAGCGACTTAAAATAGACGTAACCTTTTCTTTTGTCCCCATGGATGCTAGAGTCATCCACAAAGCATTACTTTGCAATGCATTGGAGAAATCTCTAGCCACCAAGGGCTTAAAGAGGACAAATTAGAGGCTAGTAATTTTAGACATCTTGTAAGAACAAACATGTAGGGTCAACATTTAAATAAGTTCTGGAAAAAAAATTAGAAAAACAGAATGTTGTTGTAGTTAAAGCTGTCGTACTAGCAACATGTGCTGTAGTTGTCTGGTGTATGTAGTGCTAGCTATTCAGGTGTTGGACATTGAGGTAATGATGTACTGACCAGTGAGATGATAGTAATTTAGTGGTCATTTAGGTAACTAGTGAGGCAGGGTTCAGTTCATAACTGATAAATTAGTTGGTGACTGTAGTGGTAGACAGTGATGTGGTGGTCATTTAGTTTGTGAATATTGAGCTGAGGTCAGTACTGATAATTTAGGAGGTGACCATTGCAGTGGTGGTCATTGAGTTAGTGGACAGTGAGGTACTGGTCAGTAAAGTCACTAAGCTAGTAGTCAGTGAGGTGCTGGTCAATTATATTTTTATCAGTGAGTTTGGGGTCAGTGAGGTACTGGTCAATTTGATTATGATCAGTGAGGTTGTGGTCAGTGAGCTACTGGTCATTTAGGTAGTGACTAGCGAGTTTGTGGTTAATGAGGTAATAGTTTGGTTAGGAGGAATATATGAATATGAATGATTCTGCTCCTGTTGGCACATATTTCCACTGAAAATTCTCCTCTGGCCATTTGTGCCAAGGGGAGGGCAGTGTGGAAGTGTCTGGCCATTATGGGGCTCACTGGCCCTCTGTTTCTTGTTTATCACCCTGTACTAACAAGGCACAGAGGAATTGGGTGTAAAATTCTTCCATTTAACCCAGCTTATTTTTGATTTGTTCTGGATATCAATGCGTACAATTAAACAGAATTTACTACACTCCAGAACACCTCTTGGAGGCCAAAGCCAGCCCCAATGATAGATGTCTGAGGTGCCCCAATGCCCTGGGCACTTTTATTCGCTTTCTTTGGGTGCCCAGCTATATCCTGTTCCTGAGATGAGGTAGTGACTGAGCATCCAAGTGCTTACACAGAAGAGTTACTAAAGGGAATCTATCACAAGGATGGACTTCCAAAACACACCATTGTACTCTTTAGCGATTACTGTTAATAGTGCGCGAGACTATATCCGTATACTGTCCCTGGAAAGCTTTAATGAATAGCTTAATTCCACACTATAAACACAGGGTGAATATGCTGTTGTCTGCAGTGTCTGGTGTCTGGTCCTGTTGACTCCCATATACTGCTCTCTGATGTGAATAACTTGTTGGGGGGGAGGGGGTCATGAGTCTGTGATAATTATTTGGCAAGTAAAATATAACTGTAGTGCGGCAAAAACAAATCCATACAAAAGCCTACATTATCAGTAGCCAGTTGTTGGACCTCCAGCTGTTGGGAACTACAACTTCCATCATCCACAGTTGGCTGGTTGGAGATGATGGGAGTTGTAGTCCATAAAAGCTGAAGGAGGAACACGTACCTGCCTCTAAATTCCATCAGGCTAAATAAATCAAATAGAGGCACTAACAAAAATAGCAGACCATGAGCACAGAGAAAGTGGAGCAATTCTGGGGAAAACCAAGTTCCCTTTAGGGGACAAATACATATCTCCATTGATTTAAATGGATATTTTAACTCCTTGAATGCAAAAGAGGTCTCCGGCATATTGCTCTGTAGTGCATTGGAGACATCTGTAGCATTCAAGGGGTTAAAAGATCAATTTAATTCAGTGAGGATTTGAGGGACTTTTGTTTGATACCTATGGGGCAATTGGTTTACCCCAAATTACTTACATTTTGTCTTTGATCTTATGGCATAAAGAATCCTCTTTATTGAATTAAGCATTCCAGCTCCAGAGAGGTGAACATCACTTTCCTTTGCAATGTATTTTCCCCACTGGAACTTATAGGGTTAAAAAGGTTTTTGAGAATTTGATGAAGAGGTTCCATTAGTTGGTACAGAAATTGTACTTAATATATCTCCCTCATACTGCAGCCCTTATCATCCTTATCCAATCACTTGCAAGAAGAAGAAGATGATGGGAATTTTAGCCTAACAGCAGCTGGATGGTCACAGTTTACCCATTCCCACCTTTGCAGAATATGGTATAGTTTTATTGTATTGTTAAAGTGTCAGAGATGAAAGATATGTGATCCCATTATTATCTTACAAACTCTCCTGTCAGACCATTAAAAGGCATTACTACCTGCAAAAGAATGTAGTTGCATTACAGCAGAGGCACCGTTCAGTATAAATAGGGCCAAGACTGGTTGCTCCAAGTCATTGATTGCCCATCCCGAACTGGAAAGGAAAAGCAGTGAGGATCTGGTATCAAGTTCATCCATTAAGAACAAAAATCAATACGCAAAATGAGAACAGGGAATAAAAAGAGTGGGAAAAAGGGCAAGGGGGGAACCAAACAAAGCCAAATAGCTACAGATACCAAACCAAATCAAATTATTGTCAAGGAAGCCAAAACACAACATTGTTAACCCTTTTACTTTACCAATTAGTGTAAAGAGGGGAGAGCAGCGAGGAGCCTGCTCAGACAGCTGTCTCATGAAGGCCTTTCGCTGCAGTAGGGGTTTAACACTGCTGCACAGAACAATCTGAGTCTAGGAACAAGTAGGTTAATAGGCATGGGGCCACACGTTGGAAAGCTGCCATTTTCACGCTTGGTGGTGTGTCTGTGTGAGGCCTGCTGGTGGATTGATAGATTTAAGGCAGCTGGGACCTAAGCACAAAGAGGACAGGCAAAGCTTCCTCCTTTACAAACTTGCCTTGTTCTTCCCAACTCTTTCATGGGAATGAACTAATATAATTCTGCACTAAAAGAAACTTAGGAACCAATGTATTTGTGTTGCTCTTTACTAACACCTATTTACTAAGCCATTTACATTGATAATTCTCTTTACTCCTCTTGCACCAAGGGGAAGACAGTCTGGAAGTGTTCGGGTGTTTCAGGCAGTCCTAATCTCCTTTGCCTCGTTTTGCTAAATGTACTAGGAAGGCACAGTACAAACTGGCATAAAATACTTCTGCATTCCTGCTTATGCCCTGGTGGTTAAATTCAGAGCTTGATCATATTGAAGTTTTAACAGGGCACTCAAAGGGTTAATACTAGTGGAGTGTAAAGCACTAGTATATGGTGCAGGGGCATGGTTTTTAAGCTGATATATAAGGGCAGAAGATGATAGATTCATACATTCACATCTATGTTTACCCATAATGCAACAGCACACAAATGGCAAGGAATCACCATGGTTCGATAACCAGCTCATTGCAATATATTCAATTTTGCATTTTTCTTCTTAACCGTTTGAATGTTAAACCATTCGCAATGTGTTGGTTACCTCTTTAGCATCCATGGGGCTAATGTGTTCTGAATTTCTCGTGTTACACCGATCTGTGATCTCAGGAAAATTTGAACTGAAGTAAAGAGACACCTGTCAGCCTCAGGCACGTCCTTTATAGAGGTGCATGAAGTGTATCTGTCAACTGACTCCACTTATAAGAAGTGAAAAGCTTAGAAATGTTTACAAACAAATAGCTGTTGTGTAGATAAAATACTATTTTGAAGAGTCTGCCTCTTCAGAGTTGTGTTTTAATTAATAGGTTTGAGCTATGGAATTGTCTGTGTGGCTGTCTAACAGATTGGGGGAACAATTCCTCTTGAACTTCCTTCCTTCTTTGTATGTTACACTGTGTGATTATACAACAGCAACCCTTTTCAAATACGTTTACTTTTACTAATAATAAGTGAATAATGTTTATTTCCTATCAAAAACAAAACAACAGGGGGAGGGGCAAATATGATTCAATGTGATAATATGGGCTGGGACTGATTTCTTAACCCTTTGAGATCCAGAGGGGTACGCAACGCATTGAGAACCCCTCTGCCACTCAAAGGGTTAATGATACAGCTACCTATTGCCAATTTTCTAAGCTGCTCACATGGGAAACTCTCCCTTGAACGACACTTGCGCTAAGATGAGGGCAGTGCAGAAGAATATGCTCTTCTTGGGCATTCCTTTCCTCAGTGGCTTGTTTCATACAATGTAGTAGTAGTTTGACCTAGAGGTCTCCATTTTCCTGTGCATGCTGTAGGAGAGGTGATAGGGACTTGTGCTACTTAAAGTCTTAACCCCTTGAGTGCCAGAGGGGTACACAATGCAATGCATAGCAATGAGTTGCGTACCTCTCTGGCACTCAGAGGGTTAATGACTGTGGAGTGTGTGCACCAGCATGGGCTTCCACAGAAAATTTTCCATGGTGGTGGTGGCAAAGCCATAATTTGACCTCCAGGCCAGCCCACCCTTCCCCTATGTTTATACTGAGGGGGGAGAAAGTGTGTGGGGGGGTACAAGTGTCCCATGTGCACTACTGTGCATTAAAGTGTTAATAAGTTCAAGCGCATGTCCAAGGTGCAGCTTCATGTTTTAACCACTTACTGACCGGGTGTGGGGGGTCTTGCACACCCCTCTGGTCCTTAAGTTGTTAAAGGTCAGTGCCAAAGGAACTGAGCTCATAGAGCCATACCTACACTCGCTGCTTGTTTCTCACTTGTTAAAATGTTACAAAATTGACAGGTTACAGATAAAGCAGCCCACCCTTCTGAAGAAAATTGCATAGACAACCCCATATCATATATTTAAATGTAGTGAAAACTCATATATATATATATATATATATATATATATATATATATGTATGTATGTATTATGTATATGCGAATGTGACAATGTGCCTTTTCACATAAAATCAATCTGTATTTAAGCATCATTATTTGTTTTGTGTATTAATGAGTTTACTAGTCCTTAACAATTTGGTAATATTAAAGTAAAAATGTGAATAAGTCTGGTCAGAGATATTACATTTCTCATGAAGCTGACATCATTCATACACATTTTCTTACACAATAGTAAGCTATATTATCAGTGAATGTTAGGCTTCTTTATAGCTTGGGGCCTCCTTGCCATTCTGACAATCCTGAATTCCAGTTCCTGACTGACACTGCAAGAGTTTTTGAGTGTCAACTGTAATGTAAATTTTATATCGTCTCACTCTCTTTTTTCTGTTTGATAAAAAAAAACACTGTGCAGAATGATAAAAACTAAATGCTATGCAGGTTGTTCTAATATATTAATGAATGTCTTTTATATCCTTCATCTCTTGTTCTAGCTTCAGTCATTTCTAGGTTCTGACAACCAAAATAACTTGCATCATCGACCAGTGATTAAAACTCAGGAATAGAGGAATTATGTAGTTTTTAAATTAAAGGGAATAAAGTGCTTACCCTGTGTTTTTTTGACACCACTAATTACTGGACATGTAACACCTTGTTTTCCTTGTGGTAGAGATGAAGCCAGACAACACATTACTGACCTCTGCCCTTTCTTTTGACCTTGCTGGAGTCAGATGACTCTCTGGCAGCTCTTGCTAGGGTTTTTTCTTGGTCTAGACACCTGTTCTTCTGCATGGCTGGATTTCCACTCAATGTGCATATCTACTCATTAAACCACAAATAAACTAATTGAATAAAATAATAAGAACTTTAACTATACTTGGTTAGCAACTTTAGGGGTGATAGATTTATAAAAAATGTTTAGTTTTCTAGGGCATCCTTAAATCCTGAACCTAATATAAGCAAAGTTAGCATAGACCAGAGGATCTTGAGCAGAATGCTGTTGCACTTTGTTGTAGCATGGGCACCAGCTTAGGGTGCTCCATTTTTTCAGTGAAGATTTTGACAAAAATGTTAAAGTTGAGTTTCTAATATATAGCTATGGAAATCATTATCCTCAAAATGCTCTTTGATGTATTCTAAATTTGAGACATAAGAATTACTTTATGTTTATATATTGTTTCCATCATTAAACCCTTAAGAAATGACCTATAAATTTTGAGGGTTGCACTGAAATTTCCAGATTGCATGTTGGGGATAAGATTGAGAACTACTGCCAAAGATATTGCCATTCTTAACACTTTGAGTACTAGAGGGGTATGCAATGCATTGCGCCTCCCTCTGGCACTCAAGTGGTTAATCATTTTCAGCTCTAAGTGGACTGCCTTTGTTAAAAATAGAAATGACAAAAAAATCAGGTTTGGGTAACCTGATTTTCTCATGCTGTTTCAGTCAGCAACTCCCATCATCCCCAGCCCGTTATTGCTCAGGGAGGTCACCACTGACCTCTCTGGGTGTTAGTTTTTCTGTTGTTTTTATTTCAGATAACGTGTTTTATATTGTAACCAGCTTTCCTATTTAGTATTTTCATTCACTTTTTAATGGATATGAGATTTTTATTTATTTTGTTGCTCATGAAAAATTGCAGACTGGGGTGAAATGTTAGCTTGGCTATTTTATCCCTTTACTAAATCTTGTTTGGTTAGGTCTGCACCATCAGACAGCCAACAAATGTATAGCCACAATTTGCCCATCTGTAAGACTTCTTGTGATCCATGTCTATCCGCTTTTTTTATTCAGGATAATTTTCCTTTTCAAGCATTTTACGTACTCTGTTAGCCATTACTAACACTGCTGGAAGGCTATTCCATAAATGTAATAGTTTCTATGAATATATTAGATCAAGCCATGGACTCTTAGAAATGGCACGGTATGCCAATATTTTCATCTGCTTTTCAGTTTTATTATATAGTTAGGGCCATTTTCAACCTAAAAAATTGCAGTTCTCAGGTAAACCAACCGCACCAATGAAAACACCTTAAATTCCTGTTTATTTAACTGGTCATGTAGTGGACCTATCAACTTGAATTTTCTTTACATATTTGAAAAGTTCAATGAAAACTGCCTATGTGTCATGATATCCCAAATTTGAGCAGATGTGTAGTTTAGGAGATATTCAAACTTTTATTTCTGGGAAAAGTGAAAGTGAAAATCTCCTGGTACAGCACACAACTTCATTAGCAAATGAACAACATCGAAAATAGTAAATAGCATAGGTACCACAATTAGCATAAATTAGCATACAGTAACAAGTTTGAATATCTCCTCAACTATGCATTTGCTGGTCTTTTGGCTAACAAGACACATTTTTAACTTTTTAAATGCAGTTTTCAAATATGCAAACTTGAATTAAAGGGATAGTAATACTTCATTTTAACTTTATTTTATTTTGTAGGCATTAAAAAAACATGAAGAATGATATAAGTCTTATCTCTCAAACCTTTATGGTTTAAGAGATATTCACAAACAAAGTATCCCTTCCCTGTTCACCCAGATCAGAAGGGAGGTGTCCAGGTAGACTGCAGAGAGGGACAATCTTCAATTAAGATAAGGGAAAAAGCTGAAAAACTTGTCAAGGGGGGAAGGGCTTTCATTGTTTTCATACAAAGAAAATTGTCCCCTTCTGTTATCTGTACTGTCATACAACCAGATTCACATCTGAGAAGAGATGGCTTACACTAGGTAAAAGGGGCGGGGAGGGGAAACTTTGCTTGTGAATATCTCATAAACCATAAAGGTTTGAGAGATAAGACTTATATCATTCTTCATGTTTTTTTAATGCCTACAAAATAAAATAAAGTTAAAACGAAGTATTACTATCCCTTTAAGATGACATGTCCACTTGGCATCTCCAACACATTCGAGAATAATACTAACCATTTAAAGTGTAACTACCAACCCTGTTAAACTTTGGCCCAAATAATTACCCATCTGGCGACTAGCTGCTCAGTAGTGCTAGTCGCCAGAATTATTACCTGGTTATTGAGAATTCTGTACTGCTCCCGGACTGACAGCCAGGAAACAAAGCAGACATCTTTCCATAGTGGCGTCTGCACGCCTGCACTGTCAGTCCCAGCCTGCTCTAGAAGGCATTGCTAGGAGCCGTTTGGCACCAAAAGGGACTGACAGCGCAGGCCCGCGGACGTCACTATGGAAAGATGTCTGCACTGTTTCCTGGCTGTCAGTGCTGGAGCAGTATAGAATTCTCAATAACCAGGTAATAATTCTGGCGATTAGCACTATTGAGCAGCTAGTCGCCACATGGGTAATTATTTGGGCCAAAGTTTAACAGGGGTGGTAGTTACGCTTTAAATCAAGGATTATTTACAATTGTCTTCTATGGTGCCATTGGTTTGTTCCAGAATTGTACCAACTTAGCTTGACCCTTACTTCTTCACTGTCTCTATGTACAGATGTATCACAACAGGAAGAGGAAAACGGAAACCTATAGATGTTTCAGATGCATTGCAAACGAATGTGATGTAGACCTTGCTAAAATCCAAGGAGTTAAAAAACAAGTTGGGATCAAATAAATTACATTGCACCTTTATTTTCAAAAGGGACTGATAGACTTATCCAGGCAGGTATTCTTCATACAGTCCTAATCCATGTTAAAAAAACAAAACAAAACACACATATATATATATATATATATATATATATATATATATATATATATATATATATATACACTTTATTTTGCAATCTACATCTGTTGTAGTCTACTGCTGGTTTGTTTCAGTTTACAGTCTGATAAAGACACTGACTCATACAAGCCATCAAGAATTTTTGAAGCCTATTGGCTAGGCTAAGCTTCAACATAGATCATTATATAGGTAATTATATACAGACAATTACTGATATAATTCACACAAATATTACTATAAATACCTGACTGCAGCTTGTCTTATTTAGGTAGGTCTTTCTGTTAAACAGATTAAGTCTACTTATTCCAATAGCTATAGTTCCCTTTAATTAGGAAACAAGCAGGCTAATAACACAGGGAAAAGCATCGTAGCTGAGGGTCCAAGACAGCAGCTAATATTCACTGACACCCAACACCCCCTCACTTCTACAATCCTTTAGCTCCCTTCACTAGAGCAAGGCCCAGGTTAAATAGACTGACCAGCTTGGAAGTGATTAGTAATAAAATTTTAACAGGCGTCCCTATGTGCGTCTTTCTGTCAGTTTTATGAGGCCATTTACTGCTAGAGATATGGGAAGGTCTTAAATCTCCTCTGACCGAGGGGTCTGCACTGAGCTGAGTCCACTGTATTTGTCAGTAGCAACCCCTCCAAGGAGGAAAGATGTTGCTAGGAGGGTGGGGGTGACTAAAAGAAGAGAAAGGAGGGAAGGAGAGAGAGCACATAAACTAGATGGAGGGGAAGTGTGGAGTGATGAAAGAGGATGTGAGACAGGCAGGTGGAGGCAGAAAGGATTCTAGACAGACCTGAAGTAGACAATGACAAAAGGGTGGTGAAAGTGATAGGAAACTGAGTGGAACAGTAACTTTAAAAAAAAACCAAGATAAGACACACACTGGAAAAAGTGTTAGTGGTATGATAATAAATATAAAAAATTGATATAGAGATGAAAAAATAAACATTAAGAAATAAGGTTTAGCATGAGTATCACTTGGAGGGAAAATATTTGAAAATGTAATAAATATTAAGCACTAAACATGTTATTAAGAGGCGTTGGCCGGAAGGGGTTAATGCCACACCATTGTGTGGTGAGATAATCACCAAAGAACAGTGCCACAGTCTTTACAGCCTCTCCACTGTGTATTTGCATCAGCACCAGGTCAGCAATTCAGCAGGAGAGAGGACAGTAATGCTAAAAAATTCATTACTAAAGAGGCAAGTCATAATCAGTGGCCGTTCAGAGCCGGAGGCCTACTACAGTCAGGGGTCAGGCCTGACACGCAATAATCTTAATATCTTGCCTCCTACAATCCATTTCTTTTTCTCTAAAATCATTCTGAAGGGCAGCCTTCTCCATTTACCTTAGTACCTGTAGTTTAATCTCTTGGTTGATAGAGGGGACTCCAACTCTTAACCCTTTGAGTGCCAAAGGGTACGGATCACATTGCTTTGCAATGCGTTCTGTACCCCTCTGGCACCCAAAGGGTTAATTGCTCAAGGAGTAGGAGACCTTGTTGGCATCCATGGGGTTAATAGAACACCTCAGTGCTAAAGGATCCTGCTTGGCATTGAGCAGATATTTTCGTACACTTATCACTTAACCATATGAGTGCCAATGGGGGTGCACATAACATTCAGTGGGTTAAATATTTTACAGGAGAGGAGGGAACCTTTGGTTCTCCATCTCTTGGGGATTCCAACCCGCTTCATCAGCAGCCAGACATTGGCTGGTTGGGATGATGGCAGTTGTAGTTCCTAACAGCTAAATTCAAAAGTTGCCTGCCCCTCATCTTCAGAGCATATGGAGCGGTAAAACAGGTGTGAAAGTACTCTCTCACTGAAATCGTTGGGATGAGATTAGTGTGTGTATGCTTGCATGCATGTCTATGAAAGGGTGTGAGTGTATGTGAGAGATGAAGAAAGTGAGTAGGTGCATGCATGTGTGAGGGAGAGTGTGTGTGTGTGTGTGTGTGTGTGTGTGTGTGTGAGGGAGAGTGTGTGCCTGTGTGTGTGTGCGAGGGAGAGTGCTTTTGAGGGAGGGAGAGTGTGTGTAAGAGAGGGAGAGTGAGTGTGTATGAGGAAGAGAATGTGTGTCATGGAGTGTGAGTGCTTGTGTGAGAGGGAGTGTGTGTGTGATTGCGTATGAATGTGCAAGAAAAAGAAAGAGTGAGTGTGTGCAAGAAAGTGTGTGTGTGATGTGGCTGCACTGTTGCAGTTAGGTGTTGGATGGAATTGTAATGCTAGCATTAATGTAGCAGGAAACAAAAATCAATAAAGCTACAGAGACTTAAATAAATGCAAATATATGAAATATAAGACATTTTGTTAATTCACTTTTGAATTTGTTCAAGTTCCAGTGAATGTGGTTCCTTGTATGTGTTTGTATATACACAGTCCAAACAGTGGTGCTGCTTTGCCATTTCAGATAGCACTAATGTACCATAACAATAATTAGAATAATTATTAGTTTTATTAGTATTGTAATACATCTCCTTGAGTGATTTAGGGCTGAGCAAATCATTTTGTGTACAATATCCTGATGCTGTAGTATTCCCTGTCAGGTCTCTGTTGTAGAATTTTGAAAGAATTGTGTGCTAAGACAGGGATGGACTGTAGAGGTCAAAAAGGCAAAGTGCCCATGGAGGTGAATGATCAAGTGAAACCAACATTAGTGGGTCAGACTCCTAGTGAATGGGGTAACACAGTTACAGAAAAAGAACTCGGGGTGAGTGCAATGCTAAACCAATTAATGATGCCTAATCTCACCTTCTCAGCACTAGAAAGAGCTTAATAATGTGTCAGCCCTCAAGCACTTCTGTGTCGGACTATTCTTCAGCGAGGCTAATGCCATTGGCCAAACTGAATTAGCCACTTCTGCAGTGAGGTGAGAGTGAGGTTGACTGCCTCTATAGCACATCTTCCAGATTACTGAGACAGCCCTGGAATATGCGTGCTTGTCTTAGAATGGGGCTGTATTCTGCAATTCTGGAGCAATCCAAACGCACCCTAGGGGAGAAATAAACATTTCCATTTAATTAAGTTGTCTTTTAACCCCTTTAATATCTCCAGTGAGAGGCTTCCCAATGTGTTGGAGACATCTCTTGCATTCAAGTGATTGAAGACCCCACTAAAATCAATGGGAATTGGGGAATTTGTTCTTTGTGGTGTAGTTTAGCTTTTTGAATACAGCCCTTAGAGATTTCCTTTAATGTCCCAGATGTGTCCCATATGACAGTATTTTTCTTCAGGTAACATAGGACTTATGTTACAAATGGCATAAATATATATGTATCCCTTGATTGTAAAGAAATCTCCAACACATTACAAAGCAATGTGTCAAAGACCTCTGTAGCACCTAATAGGTTAAAGCTTCCTGTGCTCATTGTTTTGGTGTTCACTATGAAAAGCTACAGTTTTACCAGCCCTGTTTAGCAATAAGAATACATTGTGCATATGTGCCATTATGTTTGCATATGGTAACAGAGGTTAACCCTTTGAGTGCCAGAGGGGTATGCAATGTATTGCATACCCCTCTGGCACTC
Organism: Rhinophrynus dorsalis; assembly: GCA_037306005.1. Classification (NCBI taxonomy): domain Eukaryota; kingdom Metazoa; phylum Chordata; class Amphibia; order Anura; family Rhinophrynidae; genus Rhinophrynus; species Rhinophrynus dorsalis. The sequence continues at coordinate 222,326,787 of CM074722.1, forward strand.
AAATGGTTAATAGTTATAATAAAAGTCAATGATAAAGTCTCCCAGACTCATGGATGACATTATATGTACTAGAATATAACAGTAAGCTGTGGCTGCCATCTTTTCCATTTATGTTCCTCTGTGCCTTTAATTCCTTACCTTAAAACATTATAAATCCCATTTGGAGAACAATTATTAAAAAGAACCCTCTGTTGCATCCATCTAGCTATCAGCATTATGACCAAAGGGGGGTTAGCCACTAATTTTACTTCTAGTTTTACCATAAATTTAAAGTAATTGGACAGTGATTGGTCAGAGATGGAGCAGATGACCAGAGGGGGTCACTCCTGATGACCTTTAGTCCAGGGGTCAGTCTCATTGTTGCCTCGGCAGTGTTTATGTTTGTGAAAGTAATTATGGCAAATTTAGTTACAGAAACCTTTCATCCCTCTTGCGTTTTACTCAGCATATGTTATTATTACTTTGCTCCTTTTAACATTTTTTTGCTCCATCATCTGTACTATTGCATTTGTGACTTATATTTAAAGGCACGTGGCTCATTCTAAACACTTCCTGGCAGAAACTTAAAAGGCCCTTATGAGATCAATAATAGCTCTCACACTAGTGAGTGTTGGGAAAAAGCAGGGCAGATGGGAATAGGAAACCGTGTTTACACAGAAAATAATGCAGTAGGTAACTAAATGCAAGAGGAAAATGTAAATGACTAAACACACATAGAGCCTTATGCACAGAACAAAGGAGACAAACCAACTGCATCATAGGAAGCAAATAAAAATCCCCATTTATTTAAATGGGCATTTTAACTCTTTGGGATAGATGCACTAAGGTGTGATAAAGAGAGATGACTTCTCCAGTGACTTCACTTCTCCAATTCCTATGTGATTCTTTGGAGGCAATGCACTAGCATTTTTCCAGCTTTGGAGATCTTAGTGCATAGTCTCTATAGCATAACATAGGAACTGAAGAAGTGATATCACTGGAGAAGTCAGCTCTGCTTTTTCACCTCTTCATCATTCCTTAGTCCATAACCTTCCTTGAATTCTAAAGAGGTTTCCACTGCATTTGAATGAATGAATTTTAGTAATTTTGATTATCCCGTGGTGCAGATGGTTTGCACCAGACACACGAAGGAACACACACATACACACGTAGAATACACATACTTGGCTGGTATAGAAAGGTCAGGCTAGGTCAGATGAGCTGTTTTACTTGTTATAAAATGCTTTATATTGGTAGTACAAAATAAAGAGTTAGTAAATACAGCAATGCATAAGAAAATCATATTGTAAACATATCTACCACAATTAGGCCATGGTTGTATGCCGTTATATAATTGATAGCAACTAACCTCTTTTGCCAAAGGAATGTTATATCATGTTGCACCCTTTCAGTGCCAGAGTGGTACACAACGCATTGCTCCATAAATAAGGGCAGACAGAAGTATTTTGGGGAACAGCCGCTATCTAGTTGCCTGCATAACTTTATGCGTTTAGATGCACAGTTTGGGAGACATTCATACTTTTATTTCTTTATGGCGAGTTTCTAATTGTCAAACCATATGCTAATTTAGGCTAATGATGCTATCAGTAAAGTGTAGAGGTTAACCGCTGGAGGACCAGAGTTGTGTGCAAGGAGTTAATGAGCAGATGAAACCTCACTGAGAGAGACTGCACATTAAAGCGGAACTTTCAGTTTCTAATAAGTCGCCCTTCAATTATTAAACATACGGCGACTAGCATCATAATACATATTTTACCTTTGTAAAGTGCCGCATTCTAAAGAAATCTTTCATCCTAGGAGACTGACGGGCAGGTTAATGCAGTCTGCGCACCTGCGCCGTCAGTCCTTCCATGTACCATGTGGCACGCTGTAATGCTTCTTACAGGAGACTGGAACTGACAGCGCAGTCATGCAGACAAGATGCCTGCACTGATGCGTGGCTTCCGGTCTCCTTAGATGAAATATTTCTTTAGAATGTGACACTTTACAGAGGATGCTAGTCGTTATATGTTAATAATTGAAGGGCGACTTATTAGTAACTGAAAGTTCCGCTTAAACCGTTTGCCTGAGAGATATTCAATGCAGTGCTTAGCAATGTGGCACTCTGGTACTAAAAGGGTTAAAAATGTAATTCAAAACTGCCTAAGTATTGTTAGCCAAAATTAGATGCACAGCTTAGACAGTAGTAATACTTTTATTTCTGAAAAAGTAAAAGTCTCTCTTACGGCAGTTTCAAATGTTAATTAAGCTCTATGCTGTACCGAGAGCTTAATTAGCATAAAATAGCATGTGGCACCATATCAGTATCAATATCTCGTAAACAATGCATCTGCTGGTCTGTTGGCTAACATAAATAGGCAGCTTTGAATGAAGTTTCCAAATAAGTAAACTTAAATTCAAGGCGAATGATCCACATTAACCATAGATTGGTAGGCGAATGGACACACAGTACGAGAAAAGCCAGTTGGTTGTAATCGGCAACCAGATTCCATGATTCTCTGTGTAAAAAGAAAAATAGTTTAACCCTTTGAGTGCCAGAGGGGTACACAACACATTGCTTTGCAATGCATTGCATACTCCTCTGGCAGTCAAAGGGTTAATCACAGTCTTAGATCTTTACAGTATATAAATCTTCACATTTACTGGGATGTTAATTTGTTGTGTTGAAATAGTTGCTGGACCCTCTGTCAATGTAGGGTTAAGTGAACTTGGCAATGAAATGGTTAACGAAGTGCAGTTGTAAATGTTCACACACACGCACACAAATACACAATTGATCGATTTCCCCTATGGAAGTAAATTTTCCCTTTTTTTCCTTGTCCACCCGCTGGCCCCCACCTCGCTGTCTCTGTGACCCCCAAACGCTTCTCTCTCACAAAAAAAAAAAAGATTATAAAGACTTATTGTCATTATGATGAGTCTCCTTCTGAAAGGAGAAAATCTCTCCATTCATAATTTATACCCTCAATTACTATTAATAAAGAAATATTTCAGCAGAAAGCCGCCTGGGAAAATTACACGTAACATTGCATTAACATTCTGTTTGAACATTTTCATCACATTTGTTATGGAGTTAATAAGAGAGAACCGCTCTTCTGACTTCCTTGGTGAAATTATGGGCTGACTATGATGGTTTAATCTTTTAGACTTTATATAATATATTCACTTTACTAATTGAGCTGTTGCAGTCTGCAGAAACTGATGTGCTGATCGAGTCAAAGACAATGCAAAGGATTTGCTGTGACTTTAAGGGCATATTTCTCCTGACCCCTCCAGGTTATTGGAGGGAAGTTAGAGGGCAGTGCATATAGAACAGTGGTATTGAATCTTAGGTTGTCCAGCTACTGTTGGACTACAAGTCCCATTAAACACTGCCAGCCAGGGGACTGCAACCTGTGACTCTCTAGCTGTTGTTGTACTATGGGAGGATGATAGAAGTTGTAGTCCAACATCACAATGTGTTGAATACTTCTCTCACACTCAGAGGGCTAAGGTCCAAAGGTTTATGTATCGCATTGCACCACAATTTGTAACACACCTCTCTAGTCCTTAAAGGGTTAAGAATACCGGCTGGGTGATTAAATACCAGACCATACTCTGTGCCATTCAGTTTAATGGAAAGTCGTGTTTTTTCTTACCTGACCCCATGGTTAAGTGTTCTGCTAAGCAACGCAGTACACACCTTTGTGGTACCCAAACGGTTCAGTCAGTACAGATTTGGTAGGGTTGTACTTAGAATGGGTGTGTAAGGATCTCCGTTCCCAGCTATTAGAGACTTGAAACGTTATGAAGAGATGCCATGGTGATCTTGTGTTGTGGTGCCTGCCTAGACCAGGTCTGTTCAAGTTTAGTCCCCAGAGCACTGAATTTGGACAGACCTGTCCTAGACTATCCACAATATCCTTTCAATACCAACTTATTTTGAAATCTGTATACTGCAGGGCTGCATATGAAACATTGCAGTCCAACAGTCAAGGTGGGCAACATGTGGCTCCACTGGCATAACAATAGGGGTTGCAGATTAACCCCTTAAGGACCGGGAAAATCTGAGTTCGATTTGACTTAAGGACCGGAGCAATTTTAACTTTTTTGACTATGTCTTTGTTCAGCCATATTTTCTCTTTTAATTCCTTTTGTACACCCACACAAATTATATGCTGTTTTTTTAAGCACAAGTAGGGCTTTCTTTTGATACCACAATTATATGAATACCTCATAGTTTAATTTGATTAAAATAGAAAAAACATTTTGCTTACATTTTCCTTTCAGGATTTGCATACTATTAGTTCATTACAAAAAAATACCCCTAAATATATTCATTTACTTTTCCTGAATATAAGAGTACCCATATGCCTAGTATTTCAATCCCTTCCTCACATTTACAAGAGGACTCCATTATTTCCAACTTGTAATTTTTCAACAATTGGCATGTGAGCATCATAGCTTAGTTGACGGTGCCAGAACCAAAAATATCCCACAAAGGTATATGTTTCTGAAAACAGAAAACAACATAGACAACATAATGTAAATAATTAGGAGAATTTTGGAGTTTTTTTATGCAGCCATTTTTCCAGAAATATTTTTAAAATTGTGGTAATATTTTGTTTTTTTGCAGTTTTCACACTTACATTTTAATATTACTGTTGATATCAAGCACGGGATAGTTGAAAATTTTAAAATACCCATTGTTTAATGTTCACCTCCTTCTTCTGAGTACGGCAGTACCCCATATGCATAGCTTTCTCATGGTTTGGGGGAGCTATGGGGCCCAAATTGGAACATGCACGTTTCCAGTTTCACACTTTGAATTTTCACAGCTTGCATCACTGGTGCCATGTCTCATTTGGGGCTGTGTAACAGTGCTCCACTCTAAGATTTCCCACCAAAAGTGTATATTTTTGGAAAGTAGACACCCCAGGCTTTCATTTTATGTATGCTTTGAAATTTTTTACACAGCCATTTTACCACCAATGCCTTGTAAATCTTGATGTAAGTAAAAAAAAAAAAAAACAGCGTTTTTCACACTTTGACTTCAATGTTGATGTGAATTTCATGATAGGTGAAGATTTTTAAAAATGCATTTCATGATAGGTGAAGATTTTTAAATGATAGGTGAAGATTTTTAAAAATGCATTGTTTAGTGTTCAGCTTCTTCTTCTGAGTACGGCAATACCCCATAAGCATAGGTTTCTCAAGGTTTGGGGGAGCTACAGGGCCCAAATTGGAACATAGACGTTTCCAGTTTCACACTTTGAATTTTCACAGCTTGTCACTGGTGCCATTTCTCATTTGGCCTGTGTAACAGTGTTCTACTTTAAGATTTCCCCCCAAAAGTCTATATTTTTGGAAAGTAGGCACCCCAGGCTTTCGTTTTTTGTCTGTTTTCAAATTTTGTACACAGCCATTCTACCAGCAATCCTGTGAAACTTGACATAAGTAAAAAAAAAATTAGCATTTTTCACACTTTGACTTCAATGTTGATGTGAATTTCAAGCACAGAATAGAAGATTTTATAAACTGCATTGATTAGTGTTCGGCTCCTTCTTCTGAGTACAGCGATACCCCATTTGCATAGCTTTCTCATGGTTTGGGGTATCTACGTGCCCAAATTGGAACATGCATGTTTCCAGGTTCACACTTTGAATTTTCCCAGCATGCGTCACTGGTGCCATTTGTCATGTGGCCTGTGTAACAGTGCTCCACTTTAAGATTTCCCCCAAAAGTGTATATTTTTGGAAAGTAGACACAGCCATTTTACCAACAATCCAGTGAAAACTTGACGTAAGTTAAAAAAAAAATCAGCATTTTTCACACTTTAACTTCAATGTTGATGTGAATTTCAAGCACAGAATAGGTAAAAATTTTATAAACTGCATTGATTAATGTTCGGCTCCTTCTTCTGAGTATGGCAATGCACCATATGCATAGTTTTGTCAGGTTTGGGGGAGCTACTGGGCCCAGTTGGAACATGTGTGTTTCCATTATCAGAGATGGAAAAAACTTAGGTTGCTTTGGTTCCCATTATATTTTGATAGTGTTAGATCTAAGGAGGGATGTGTTTTGAAAAATAAAAAAACAGGATATTTCAGGGGGGAAAAGTGGCCAAATAATAAAAAAAGCTTTACAGCAGTACTGCATTGTGCTTGAATGGTATTCCTTGAAGCAGTCACCAATGCAGAGGCCAGATTTGGAAGGGCAATCAGGACAGTAGGTGGTGGTGTCTGTCTGTATTCCCTTGCTGTACCAAACCCTGCAGCGCTTCTGTGGTTTGTTCTTTTGGGGAGATGGGGGGATTTTATAAATAAAGTATGCTTCCCCGGGTCTTGATGGAATGATTTCTGGCGCACCATGAAACAAAAATAGGTAAATGAGTTATAGCTGATATTGTAAAAAGCTACATTTTGGATTGGGGTTTGCCAGTTTTAAAATTAAAAATGAATTATGTACTGTAGTCTGCATCGGATAGATGGCAACTTTTTTGTACCATGCCCTACACGTTCTCATTGCAAGGTATGGCTGCATTAGTTGATCACACAGATCAACTCCCCCCATGTTTTTATTATAGTCCCTGATGCAGACTGGCTTTCTCAGTACTCCTCTCCTGCAACTAACAGTGACTGTCACAGTTCTGTCCTCAGGCATGGTGGTCAGCATGTTGACATCTTTTCTGTCCTTGAACTTAACTGCCAGCAGCTCCTGTTGGCACAAAGATAAGGACGTCACAGTTTTTAGTTTGGTATCTATGAGTTTTTTGTGCAACTCCCTGCAATTGTGCCTAACAGTGCCACAGGCCACACTGTCAAAACAAAAAAGAGACTTAAATAAAAGGGGGCTGGTGTAATAGTTATCAATGAATAACTGATAACCTTTATTTAATAAGGGGTAAATTAGATCCCAAACGATTTTCTCATTTGTTCCCATAAATTCAGGGCAACCAGGAGGATCAAGTTGGCTGTTCTTGCCCTCATGAATTCTAAAAGCCTGGGTGTAGCATGTGGCACTTTCGCAGAATTTATAAAATTTAACACCAAACTTGGAACGCTTGGAGGGGATGCATTGGTTGAACTCTAACGTGCCTTTATATTTCGTTAGGGATTCATCTACATTAATTTCTTTTTGAGCCATATATACTTGGGCAAACTTTTTCTGTAAGTGATTTATTAGGGGACGAGTTTTGTTCAGTCTATCATACTGGGGGGTGTTCTTTTGGGAGGCACAGGGTATTATCACTAAAATGCATAAAGTACAAAATTACTTCAAATCTGGACCTGGTCATTGTCTTGGTGAATATAGGGTTATCACATATGGGGTTTTTGCTCCAGTAGGATCGGATACTTGGCTTTTTTATTATCCCCATTGCCATTATTAAGGTCCAGAATTGCTTAAATTCTGTGATGTCTGTGGGCTTCCATACTTCTTGCTTAACAACGAAAGCTGTAGGGTTGGCGGCAATATACTGGGCTGCATACAGATTGGTTTGGGACACAATTTCCCCCAAAATGTCTTCCCCCAAAAACAAATCAAAAAAATGATCATGGGTAAATCCTTCCACATCAGTTTGAATACCTGGGTTGTCTGTGAATTCTGGGATTTGTGGGCATAAATTGGTTGGTGATACCCATTAATTAGAATCAGGAGTGGCAGTTGTTGGGGCATTTCTTTGGGCAGGTCTTTGGACAGGTCTTTTGGCAGGTGCTGGGGCAGTTGCCAGGGCAGCTCTTGGGACAGTAGAAAAAATGGGAAAAGCGCATACCATCTAAGAGTAAACCGTATGAATAAGGCAACGATAGCAATAGATAAGTGAATCTACTTACAAGACCAATTCTTGTAAGTATGCTTTGGCAGACAATGTTGGAGTCATTCTTTCGTCTTAAGGAAGCTTCTCCATTTCCTGGGGGTTCCAGCAGTGGGACTCTCAGTGTACTTGTGCGATGAGTAGCACTATATATGGAACATGCACAGAAAATATCCTCTAAGGGTGCACCTGTATACTGTTGTGCCCACAAATAGCCCCTTGCATGAAGAGCACTCACCGGATTGATGTTAATAATAGGTGTATTCTAAGCCCGACCCGGCTTGTTGTGTTTCACTGAATTTGAACGCTCGAAGTAGATAAAATCCAAGATGAATCCAAGTGGATCAAACAATCTATACTTTATTAGTAATGGAACCCCTGACGAAGTGAAGTATTGTGTCACGAAACGCGTAGGGTGATTACTAATAAAGTATAGATTGTTTGATCCACTGTTTTGGTGCCGCTGAGGACACCAGGGACTGAAGCAGCAACATAGAGATCTTCCGTATATATTGTATCTATATGTTTTTTCTATTGTTACTATTTTATTCTGATTGTCTCTTATTATTGTAATATATATAGTTCCAGTGGGTGGAGCGCTATTAGTGCTATTTTTTCTTTTTGTTTTTTCGTCAAGCTCTTGGGACAGTACATATTTTCTTTACAGAAGGCCCAGCGTCATCACTAGAGCTGCTCTCACTCTCTGAAAACTGCGTTATATCAAAGTCTGACGCAGTGTCTGTGGCTTCTGAGTCAGATGCCAAAAAGGCATAAGCCTCTTCTACACTGTACCTCCACTGCATTTTTTACACTTACTCTAAAAAACGTTTTTTTTCTTACGCTACGCTAAATCTAAATCTAACCTACTTATACCCTGAACCTACCTGACCCAAGTGAACTACCTATCTAAACTATACTTATTATATTTTTTTTTCCCCTACTCTACTCCTAAACCTAAATCTAATCCTAAACCTTTCCCTAACACACGTCTACACTAAACCTACCCAAGTACCTACCTAAACTACAGAAAATAATCAAATTTTATAAAAAAAAATGTAAAAAAAAAAAAATACAAGGGGGATGGGGTATGTACCACAGATCAGCAAACTGATCACTACTAGAGTGATCAGATGGGGGAACTGTATTGATCACTGCAGAACAGTGATCAAAGGGTTAATTTTATCTTTTTTTTTTTTCCCACAGGAAAGCTAGAGCAGGCTAAGAAACGCTTTGACACAATGTTTCTATGCCTCTCTCCACCTCAGCAGTGTGCAAGATGGAGGGAGGCAGAGAGATGTGACAGGGACAGTATTTACAAATACTGTCCCTGTCATTCAGCTTTTGCGACATGTGATTCGCTCATCAAGCGAATCACATGTTGCAACAATGTTTCTACTGGCTGTTACTAAGTGCCCTGGTACTGGGGCACTTAGTAACAACCAGCCCGCGGTCTCCCATTGCTCTGTGCGGCCATGATGGGAGAGTTTAACCCATGACGTACCAGGACCATCATGGGTCCTTGGAGCAAATCTACCCATGGCGATCCTGGTATGTAATGGGTTGTTAAGGGGTTAAAGATTGGAGGCAATGTGGGGGCAGTGTGGAGATTGGGGGCAATGTGGATATTGGGGGCAATGTGGAAGCAATACGTGGGCAATGTGGAGGCAATGTGGAGGTGGCCAGTGGGGGGGCAATGTGGAGATGGCCAGTGGAGGTGGCCAATGGGGGGGCAATGTGGTCGAGGGGGCCCATGGCAATTTTTTCACCAAGGCCTGGTGGCTTCTAGTCACACATCTCTGTCGCTCTTCAGTTAGTATTGGTCAACAACTCCCATCTTCCTCAGGTAACCTTTGGTCGGCTAATTTTATATATGTGTGTATAAGAATCTCACATCATTGTTTTTCATAGTTGTATTTTACCAAAAGTATAGTTTCAAATCAAGTGAGTTTGCAAAATCCACATGCTCTGACAGAGTTAACTAGATAGCAACTGCCTTGCCAAAGCATATTGCACATTAGAGGGGATAACTCATGTTATTCTCATGATAACTCATGCTATTCTGCCTACTTGGGAAGTCCAGACTAATCCCTGTCTCTTAATTATTATTTTTCCCCACACTGTGGCCAAGCACACACATAACTCTATTGGAAAAACGATTTTTATACCCATGGCATATTGTCCTGGTGTGATATAAAATCCAATGACATGTGACATTTGGAAAAGGTCATTTCTCCCATCAGGATTCATTAGTCTGCTTCTGAGTAGCATCCCAGGAGTGGTCTGGGGGGGTTCTACAACCTGCCCCACCTCTCTTTCCGTCTTACCTCCCAGCTTACCTCTCCTCTAACACCACTCCTTTCTGTCACTGCTATAGTCATTAACCCTTTGAGTGCCAGAGGGTTATGGAACACGTTGTTTTGCAATACATTGCATATTCCCTTGGCATTCAACGTTAGCAGACCCACCCCACTGGAATAACTGCCTACTCTCACAATGTGTTTTCTTGTACTGTGCATAAATCAATAGTTATATCTTCTTGATAGGATTAGTGGCCTTTTAACCCATTTTGTGCTACAAGGGTGTCCAGCAATCAAGAGGTTAAAGCCCTATTTAAATTAACCCTTTGAGTGCCAGAGGGGTACACAACGCATTGTCTTGCAATGCTTTGCATACCCCCTCTGTCGCTCAGAGGGTTAATGGGAACTTGGGGGAGTTTTCCCCATATATTGTATTTGGTTTGTTCCAGGATTGCCCCATTTCTCTTTAGTACATCAGCCACACTGAGGCTGATGTACTAAGGGAACAGTTGTGGAGCAAACCAACTGAACCAAATTGAAGAAATAAAACTTCACATTGATATAAAAGGGGATTTTTATTCCCTCAAATGCTAGATATGTCTTGGTGACCTCTCTAGCTTTCTAGGGAATAAAATGTCCATTTAAATCAATGGTCACGTTGGGAATTTTGATTTGTTCTGTATGGTGCAGTTGGTTTGCTCTACAGTTGTGTCATGTTCCCTTAGTACATAAGCCTCAGTGTCTGCAGCGTGCTTCTCTTTAAGTGCTAATATGTGTAGAGGCGTATCATGACTGTAGCGGCATCCAATATATTCCCATTATACCTCTAATACCCATGCAGTGACCAAAATGGATACTTGACATGGATTTTAAAGGCCACAGCATTTATTTTACAGAAAGGAAGAAAACAGGTTAGTGACATATATATATATATACACTTACAACAACCACAATACATAACAACAAGAAAATAACCTTTTAACCACCATGGATGCTAAAAACCTCTCAAACCCCACCACCTTTCAGTGTCTTATTGACATCCCCCCATCTAAATGTGGCCAATATACATATATTAACATTTTATTTTTATAACCACTAACCTGTTTAACTCAAGCGTTATTGATGACTATTGTAAATGTATTTAATTACAACATCCATAAGTAACTCTTGCACAGCAGCAACCACAGAGCAACGGACAGGCCCACCATCCATTTTACTTCTTATTATCCATCCATCTTCCCAGGCACCAGGCCTTTAGAGACGCCCTATGTAAATCCAAGCCCTTAACCCCTTGAGTGCCAGAGGGGTATGCAGAGCATTGCAATGCATTGCATACCTCTCTGGCACTGAAAGGGTTAAGAATACATAACTAACAAACTTTTAAACTCAATAACAGGCTGCATTTACCCAGCACAGTATGCAACTCTGACCTCTCAACTCCACATACAACTGGTAAGACTTTTCTCCAGTCCATTCTGCAACTTTACATTGAAAACACTGAGCCTGATGTCTATGAGATAGATGAACTCAATCCGCACCATTCAAGCTTATGTGCTGGATCACTAGACCACTCTTTGCTCATACTTCCCAAGTGTCCCTCTTTAGGAGGGACAGTCCCTCTTTGAGACCCCAATCCCTCTGTCCCTCATTCCCACCCTGATGTCCCTCTTTTTAGGAGGTCAGACTGTGTGGTGTATATATTATGTGTATAATGTTGCTCTACAGCAATAAAACTCACATTAATGTTTGTTTACACGTCAGTATTTGTGTCTATACATTATTCTGTGTAAATAAAATACTTTGGTCTTGTTATAAGTTATTTATTAGGTAACACAAAGAGGTGTCAATAGGTAATGAAATGGCCTAAAAATTCTCGGTAATTCCCCGTCCACCAGCCACGCCCCCACACACACCAGGTGTCCCTCTTTGGCCATTTGAAATGTTGGGAGGTATGTTTGCTTGAACAACAATTTCAACCACTTTATTAACCTTAATTTTTGTTCTGTTTACTGCTGCTTGAGGAACTGCAAACTTCCAATTTAACCAGGGTGCAGTGTTTGAACAAATTAAAATCAGACCTGGGAAAAGAAACCACAACATTTCAAGGTCTCTCTTGAAATCTTTGCTAAAAAATGTATATGCATAGCAAGCCAGGTACCTGCTTGAATTAACAAAAATGACAGTAGTCCTAGACACCCATACCATGTCTGGCAACACCTTTTTCAACAACAAACCTGGTATCCCAAAAATACCACCTAGCCTATCAGTGAACATGTAATAACCAAACTAACCTATCACTAAGAAGAGAGGCAGGGGAAGTCTTAATTCAATCAAGTAGCCACTCTGGCTACCTGGGAATGGCTACTAGGCTATCATTATTCAGATATTTTAAGCAGCTCTCTCCTTGTAAGGTAGAAGTCCCAAAGGTCCGTATTCAGGAAGCTAAGGAGAAGCAATTCTAATGCAAACAAACAGAGCCATAGTGGACAATTAAAAAGTTCCCATTTCATTAAATGGCGTTTTTAATACCTTGAATGATGCAGAGGTTTCCAAAGAATTGTAAACCAATGCAACAAAGCCCACTCTAGCATTCAAGTGGTTAGAAGTGTCATTTAAATTAATAGAAATTCTCTCTCTTTTTTTTTTTTTGCTCAGGAATCACCCCGCTTTTTATTCCTGAATATGGCCACTAGTGTTTCATGGACAAATTCATATAATTTTAGTACATTACAAGTTAAAAATGACAGCCCCAATACAATGACTTTGTGTTTGCATAATTTATTATTATAACTACATGTATTTTAATATTGTATGGTTGCCACCTCATCTCTTGCAAACTGAACACATTTCATGAATAAATGTAGCAGCAGTGGACTCTGTGGACAGCTCAAATTGTGTAATCAGTTCAATCTTTTTGTCACCCACAATCAGAAATGCATTTTGACCCTGGATTGCCAGATAATCTTGTAGCAGAATAGGAGTACAAAATTTGTACTACTTATTAGGCCAGTCTGTCTTATCCCTGTTCCCGTTTACACCTATGTGTTGTGGCAGGGAACTTTAAGCCCATCAAACAGCTAAATGGTTAATGACTTGTGGTTGCGGGGATAAAGACTCCATTGCCAAACGCAGAGCAATGACTTATGGGCATCACAGCCTATAATTTGTAATTGCTTGTTCAAGCAGCCACAAAACAGGCTGTGGACAAAGATGCTGATAGACTCATACATCAAAAGCCGTAATGTATTATCATCACACATCAGTGCTGTGTGACCTCATATTTATATCTGGCAGGCCGGCTGGAAAATCACCCTTCTATACTATCTCAGGAGGAGAATATCTAACTGTGTCTGTGAAAATAGGGAATTATTCCTGAGTGCTTTCTTACAAGACAGATACAACCCATCTGGCTTAGCACTCATATGTTTGGAAGATTGATTCAGCTAAATGAACTTTTTGAATCAAAACAACAAACACATACGTATGTGCACACACACTCACCCACATACATATGCACACATATAGTCACACACATACAGATACATAAAAACACATATACATATACCTACACACACACAAACACATACATACATATGCACATACACAGAAACATGCACACACATATACATATGCACATACAAATATACATACACACAAGCAACACCATAAATATATACACAAATAAACACACAATCATGTTTAAACTTGTTAGGCTATGCACATTTACAAAATCTATACTTTGTCTTATATATTTTTACATGGAAAAGTTATTTTACTAAACCAGTAAAGGCAGGGTCCGTTTATGTATGTTTCCAAAACAATGTATATATGAGCTAGCATTATAATTATGGAAATGCAAAGGTTAAACAGTTATTAAAACCTACACATATCTGGTATTGTTTTATTCAGAGAAAAAAGAACAACACCCAACATATAATTTGCACAGGTTTGTAGAAAACGGAGACCAAAATTCAGAAAAATGTTTTGGCAACTCAGCAGCCTTACCCCTGTCAGTGAAAAAATTAAGCGACTTTTAACCATTTGAACAGACTGGAGACATTTTTAGCAAAAAGGGAACCATTTTCTAGGAATACGTAGTAGTGAATTTGATTAACAGAAGAACTTACCTTGGTTGGTGTCCTGTATACTATAATATATATATATATATATATATAATATAATATATCTGTAGTCATTTTTACCATTGGAACTTTGTTATAGTCTATAGATGGAAACTGGAATTGTAGTCTGAAAATGCTTAAAGTCCTGTTAACGTTTTGAGTGCCATAGAGGTACTTTGCTATGCTCTGTGTGTTAGCCTTTTAATAGCTTTTTTAACAGCGATCGGCTCAGAGCCGCATTAAGCAGGTCACCTTGTTGAAAAGAGCAATATAAGAATCTCGCCCTGCGTATAAGCGCAAGATTCTCATGTCGCTTCTTTTAACAGCGCTTCAACCAAACCCTGGAGCATCGATCCTTCAGGGTTGCGTTGAATGACTGCACGGATGGGTTGAAGCGGGTCGAGAAAAAAAAGAAAAAAGAAGTATAATCGAGCATGGTTTTCACTGCCTTTCCTGGAATGGATTAGCACAATGAGGAAACAATAAAGAAAAACCCTTGTATAGAAAGTTCTCCATAGAGGTGTTTACTAACGTGTAGCAAGTTGCAGGGTATTAGTATAAACAATAAAGAGTCCTACAAGTTCAGAATGTCCAGATTAGACATCAAAGTTATTGGCAACATACACAAGTATAGATGTGTGCCTCTGTGTGTGTGTCATTAATTAAAAGTAAAGGTGCCCGATAAAAAAAAATTCGTATTAACCCTTTCGCCACAGAAAGAGTTAAAAATATATTACAAGAAACAAATTTTAATAACCCTTTCGGTGCCGAAAGGGTTAATATGCATATTTTTTTTTTTATTAGCCAGCTTTAAATTGAATTAATGACACACACAGAGGCACACCTCTATACTTCTGTATGCTACCAATAACGTGGATGCTGTTAGGTTTGGTTGAAGCGCTGTTAAAAGAAGCGACATAAGAATCTCTCGCTTATATGCAGGGCGAGATTCTCATGTCGCCCTTTTCAACAAGGCAACCTGCTTAATGCAGCTCCAGGCCGCACGCTGTTAAAAATGCGATATTTTAAAATTGAACCATGTTGCGTACCCTTCTGGCATTCAGAGAGTTAAGTAAGCTAAAGAAGAGCAGTTCTGGAGCAATGTGACTACACCTATTTAGGGGGAACAAATAAAAAATAGCCTAAATTCCTATTGATTTAAATGGGGCTTTTAAACCCTTGAAGGCTAGAGAGGTCTCTGATGCATTGTGAAGACCTATCTAGCCGTTAAGGGTTTAAAAGCCCCATTTAATTCTCTGGGATTTTCGTTACTCTATACAATTCTTTGCTCTATGCAAAATAAAAGATGGTGGTGCTGTATGACCAAAAATATATACAAATAAAACATTTCAGGAATGATGGAAATCATATTAGTCATATTAAGCATACCCCTGAAAATACCCAGACTAGACAAAGCTCTTAAGGAGACATCTCCATCCTCTGTTTGGGTAGCTTCAGTGGTACTTTAGGTACAGTTATTGAAAACGACACTATAAACATTTTTTAAAAAAGCAGAAAAGTAAAAACCACCAAACCAACACCAAACAGGTGTCAAGGCAGGGCGGCCTATTCTTTGGGGTACTGGGATATATATATATATATATATATTTAGGTTTTTATGTGACTTTATAAAAAAATCAGATTACTACAGGGATCTGTAAATACAGGCAACGGCATTATACAATGAAAGGTATTTCTAAATAGGTATACCATACGACTGTGTGAAGAATTGCTAATTTATCCCTCCTATAGCTATTTTTCAAGTCAAATGTAAAAGGACCATTTATATTGCAGCTTTGGTTCCAGATTACAGTCATTTCTTATAATGCAATTGTGTATGAAAATATTTGGAGAGTTAATGGCCCCCTCAGATATCCTGCCTGTGGTTTCTCCCTTGGTGAAGCAGTGCAGCTGGAGTTGTGGAGCCCACATCTGTGTCCTTTCTGACACATCTGTAGGATTTACAGGTCTGGTGGGCAGTCTTTCCTGTGTAGGTTGTTGTGTGAGTGTGTGTGGAGGACAGCTTGTGGGTTATTTTGAGGCTTTCAACTGCTTTCCTTGAAGGAAAGGTGCATGTGTACCACTAGTGTGCATGTGCCTCCAGTTTTCTACGTTATTGCTTTCCCAATCTGTTCTTTAAACCTCTAAAGGGAAGCTGTTACTAGAATAGATCTGTTCCCCCTGGTAGCAGTGCTACAGATGACGTTGGGTTTGAATTGAGGGGAGCAGAAAGAGTGATTGAAAAGAGACCCAAAGGGCTCTTTTGTTGGTCCCACAAGAAGTGACTAACTATATTACTGAAATCTCTCAGTTCAGTCTCCTGTTCTGTATGATGCTGTCCCCTTTTATACTGGGCTTGAAAACCAGACACAGAGGGTTTGTGGAACTGCACATACAGTGCAGAAACTTTGTGACTGTGAGCCACATTCCGATTTCATTCCAGCTCAGTGGAACGGGTTTCTAGCCAATCCCCCCTCCAATAGCTGATGGGATCTGCTTTGGGGCTGCATAGTGCAGTCTTGTTCCATAGGATTTCAATACATTGTGAAGCAATATGTTGTACACCTTTCTGGTCCAATGCTGTTGTCCATGGCAAAGTATCTTGAATAGCCCTTTCACAATATGTAGAACTCAGCCACAAGTTAGACTGAAGCCAATATATAATGGGCAATGCAAATGTGTCTCATATTAACCCGTTGGATGCTAGAGAGAATTTATGTTTAGCGTGCCAAGTACAAAGCATTCTAAAGCACTTAATAGCAAATGTTTTAGTCTCTTAAGTGGTTAAATATAGCGCTGAACCCCTTGGTTGCTAAAATGCCTAATGCTTTGGAAACATCTTTAGCATCCAAGAGGTTAACATAATTGGGCAAATGTGTCATCTATTGTGTTTAAATAGGAATTGTGCCTTCAGAAAACAGAAGGCTTATTTATTTGCTGATATTATGTCTGTGAAAACAAGTACTTTTTGCACAAGGAATTGTGTCTTCTTGAATTATAACTTAGAGCATTTCTGAAAACTGCAGTTTTGAGGATTCCATTTAGTATTTGTAGGCAGACACCTCAAATGGGGCAACTGTCATTGCTGTTGTGTTTTGTTTTTTCTGGATAAACCACTCAAGGTAGCAGTGAGCAGTGACATAATTTTCAGCTTCATGACATGAGGAACACACACACAGCAAGACAAACTCATTCCTACCTCATTTGAGATAACTGCAAGGACCACAGCAATGTCCCCAGCACTGCATGCAAGTGATAAAGAAATTGCACCTTCTGGCAATCATATAGCATCTGTTTTTACAGGTTACATACTATTGAAAGATAAATAATTTTCTCGTGAGGCAGTATTTTCCATCTGATATATATGGAGTGTACTACAATACATTGCTTCGTAATACGCTGGAGAACTTTCTAGCATTCAACAAGTTAAAAGCCCATGTTAAATCAATGGGGATTTGGGGAGTTTTTATTTGACCCCTATGTTGTGGGCTGTTTTGCTCCAGAATTACTTCAGCTCCTCTTTTTTCTTATTACTTCATCCTCAATAGGTGTTGATATGGAATTTGCATACTACACAAAGTCAGATTTACTAAGGGTGAATTGTTCTTCATGAATAAACGTGGGTAGGGTGATAGCAAGTTTTAAATGAATGTCCTATGTCTCTTTTTCTGCCTATTGCGTTATAGGTTTTCATGTAAGGCCTGACAGGTGCTCTCACAAACACTGTGCTAATCAATGGGACTCCCACTGACTCCGTCTCTGTAAGGGCCGGATTTTCCTTTATGAGTAATAGGTATCCCTTTTGGGGTACTTTTTGTGAGGGGAAACACTGCACAAATGGTTATTTGTGGTGGCGACCTATTCAAGACCAGTGCTCCAGTACCAGACACTTATTCCTGGTTTATATGGTTTATTAGTGTAATGTCATTTATATATTATCCTGGCCATTATATTTAAGAACTTTTTTATTTTTGTTTTTATTTCAGCTTTAAAAATTTTTATTGAGTCATACGACATGGAGTACAAAATACAAGGACAATGCACAGAGGGAAATATTACAGTTATTCTGCATACTTATTACCCAAGTTGTTTGGGAATAAAACATGTTGGCATATGTATTAAAGTTCATGGGGATTCTTTCTGGGCCATTCCTGTTCCTGGATCCTTGATTTTGTTATGGAGAGAGTATATTTGCTATAAATCTTTAGAGTTCATGAGAATTCTTACTGGACCCTTTCTGTTCCAGGATCTAAGCTTGATTTTGTAGTGGAGGGAGTGTATTTGACATGAAATCGGCCCATGGGGACCAGATACAGTTGTATTTGCCCAGAGTATTACGCAGGATAGCATATAAGAACTTTATAGTTTGCATATTATAGGTGATTCTGTTTTCTGCACTAGGGAAAAAGTGAATGGGGATGGGATCATATGAAAAGATTTCTTGCCTAGGGATCCTGAAATGCTAATCCAGGCCTGGCTTCCATGCAGGTGATACACTGGAAAGCTACTTTTTAGGTGTACTGGCACCAGAGAACTTGACTCCTCCATTCTTTTTTGTACACTCCAATCATCATGTAACAGTTTTACTTGCACTTTTTATTCTCCAGCATTGGCATGAAAATAGTTCTCACCTTGCACTTTAGTTATGTTTGCTTGGTGTTCATATCCACTATGAAGAAAATCCCCCAATCAGCAGTGGCTGTAAAGTACTTATGGCCCATCCCACGTTTACTGACACCAATCTGAGTTCATACAATGATTCTACAATCTCTCACCAAGATTATTAAAAGTAAATTGATTACTTTTATATGCCCTGATTTGTGAACGTTGCTCCAGGAGACAGGTGAGGGGAATAGTCAGGTGTGTATGTATGTATGTCGAGGGGGGGGGGGGACTAGAGGTGACGTGTAAAAATACACTGCTAAAAGTTAATTACTTTTTTACAACTTCTGTCAAATTCCAAACCAGGCAATAAATTCATTAGTCCCCGGCATTAAGCACAGGCAGCTGATTTAGTTGCCATAAACAAGATCATTTAGCTGTTGATTTTTCCCTTTTTTTATTGCATCTGCAGAAAATAAAGGGAGGAAAGAAAAGTTTTCGGTTATTGTAAGGGAGCTCTGGCGTCGGAGAATCAGCTTATCAAGTACTTTGATGAACTTGGATGGAGCATTGTATACTTTTTTAACCTTCCTACTGCAGGAGAGCTCCTTTTAACTGGGTTGAATGTACTAATTTAATTCAGCTCAGGCACTGGAATACATTTTCTAGCTCTACACCTGGTTGACACCAATTTCCTAAGCTATGAAAAGTCTCCCCTAGCACCATGACGAGAGAAGGAGTGGGTTGGTGTATGAGACTTTTTGGGGCATTGCTTTCCTCTACATCTTGTTTAAAGGGATAGTAATACTTCATTTTATATTTTATTTTGTAGGCATTAAAAAAACATGAAGAACGATATAAGTCTTATCTCTCAAACCTTTATGGTTTGAGAGGTATTCACAAGTAAAGTTTCCCCTCCCAACCGTTTTCCTAGTGTAAGCCATCTCTTCTCAGATGTGGAATCCAGTCCATAGACCAGACAGATAACAGCAGGGGACAATCTTCTTCCTATGAGAACAATGAAATCCCTGCCCCCCTTGACAAGCTTTTCAGGTTTTTCCCTTATTTTAATTGAAGATTGTCCATCTCTGCAGTCTACCTGGGCACCTCCCTTCGGCTCTGGCTGAATAGTGTTACATCAGTAAAAGGGGCGGGAGGGGGATACTTTATCATTCAATTACTCTGGAACTACAACACTGACAGAATTGAAATAACACTCTCCAAAGTCCAAATACTATGATGATTAATTAGAGCTGCTTTTATTATGAAACAGTACTATCCCTTTAAAGTGGAAGTACCACATTTAACAAAGATGGCCCCAAATAATTCCTCATCTGGCAAATAGCTGCTAGTCACCAGAATAATTACCTGGTTAATACGAATTATCCACTGCTCCGGGGCTGACAGGCAGTTGAGAGCGCAGACATCTTTCCATAGTGACGTCTGCACTCCTGCGATGTCAGTCCCAGACGGCTCTAGGAGGCGTTGCTAGGAGCCATTTGGCTCCAAAAGGGAGGCTGATGTCACTTTGGAAAGATGTCTGCACTCCGTCCTGCTTGTCAGTCCCAGAGCAGTGGATAATTCGCATTAACCAGGTAATAATTCTGGCGACTAGTGCTACTGAGCAGCTAGTTGCCAGATAAGGAATTATTTGGGACCATCTTTGTTAAATGTGGTAGTTCCGCTTTAACCCTTTGAATTTCAGAGGGATGCACAATGCATTGCTCAAGGTACATAGTAAATAGTGTAATATGCTATAGGGGAGGTTCCCTGGCTTGCAGAAGTTTCCACTGGTAAGCACTAAAGTGACCATACACTCTACTGCACACCCTGAAGTGCAGCCACTGGCATCTAAGTCCAGTGGACCTGTGCTGTTTTATTCTTATACGTTCACCACACTGTATTTTGGACCAGAAGCCATGCACTTAAAGTAATCCATTATCAGTTGGGGGGATCATAGAAAGTGAAATATTTATAGGGACAATAGGGCCTTATTAAAAAGGCAATAATATACTAATATACTGGAGCAAGCCAACACGCTGAGAATCATTGTTTCTCTAGCATTCATGAGGTTAAAACCCCGTTTAACCCCTTAAGAACCGGCCGTACTTAAGGACCACAGACCTTTTTTTTTTTTTTTTTTTTTTTTTTTTACTGCATCTGGTTCAGGGCTACCCGAAAGGCATGCAGCCGCATGAGGAGCCCGGAATTCCATGGCGGTCCTGGCATGTCCTGGGTCCTTAACGCATAACAACCCATGACGTGCCAGGACCATCAAGAGTCGTTAAGGGGTTCAGTGGGAATGTTGAGAAGTTTTATTTGCCCCTATCGACATGACATAACTTTGTGTGTTTGGTAAACTTAAAACTCAGGGTTATATAATGCAGTAACATTGCCTTATTCATCTGTGACTTGGAAACTTGTCATTCCTTTTGTTTAAGTCTCTCAGATATGGACTCATTGCTTTTGTTGACAATTTCCAATTCCTATAGGAATAAAACATTTAGTTTGCCTAGTTTCCTTGTTTGCTTTGGATAATTAAAATAAAAGCAATGTATAGTAACCAAAATTACCACAGACATTCAGAGCATACTGTCTAACACAAGGATTTTAAAAGCCACATTAGGAAGTCTTTGCAGATTAGAGGGTAAATCACTTATGGACAGGAAGAGGCAAAGGCAGTGATAACAAGGTACAGGGAGAGAACGTTCTCAAATTCATGTCCTATTCAAAAGAGCCACAAAGTGCATGGGAACACTTTAGGCATTATGCTTCACACAGGTGTTTTGAATTGGCTTCAATGAAGCATGATTCAAGAGCCCATGTCAAACTTACATCGGTAGTCAATGAATTCTCCTGTGATGCCGGAGGGGTTGGGGTTGTCTTCCATATGTTATTGACTGACTCCCACATGGACTGGCCCTTAATTAGATCTTTGTGGAGAGCAACGCATTGATCCAGTCGTCTATGTGAACACTGCACTGCCCATAGATAAACCCAGTGCTGAAACTTTTACTTGCCACAGTGAGCTTATTTCCTTATTCTTGTGACCTTGTGGTTTGGTTCACTACAGCATCCAGCCACAGTGGGCCTCATATCCTCGGTTACCAATGTGACTGATGTCATGTGAGCTTGTGAAACTGCAACTGAACCTGCCTTTCACCTGAAACTGTCCCTTTAATCCACTTGAGGGAGCAATATGGGCAATTAAAATGAAGCAGCAGTGTTGCCGCATTCAGATTGCCTTTGTGGACATAACCTTATAGGTGCAGGTGTTGTGCAATCTTCAGATTAGCACATTTCTATTTTGTTTCTCATGCTGAAATAATGAAATAAATACTTAAATACTTTTGCCTACTACACTTATATAAATTATTCATTGACTGGGTCTTTGCAAAAAGATTACTTTTAAAACTAAAACCAGCATCAGGAGCTGTATATAGCTTTCGGTAGTTGTAGAGAGTTAATAATACTGCCCTGCCCCCTCACAGCCTTTCAGATCAGTAGCTAAGTTTTTCTTCAGCTAATAACTTTATTGCTTCAAAGCACAGACGTTTTATCATGCTAAAGTTTGTTTATGCACTTTTTATATGGCACACCACTACAAGCCAGGTCTGATAAATCTGAGGTGACAAAAAGGTCTAGGGAAAGGGTGGGTATATGAGAGGGGGGGTGATGACAGATTTTTTTTTAATTATTATTTTAACCCATGAGTAACAAGCTATGGAACAATGCATTAACCCATAATGCGTATCAGCATGCCACCTCAGGGATCCCCTTCAGTGTTAAAATATACTATTTGAAGTGCCACTGCCAGCCGGTCACGGGGCAGTCATTCACAGTAGAGACTGGCCACGCCGCGGCTGATACAGTGCCAGGCGGTCGTGGTGCAGTCATGCGCAGTAGAGACTGCCCGCACCGCGGCTGTTACAGAGTGGGGCGCTCCTTCAGAGCTCCCCACTCTGTATCAGCCTCCTCACGGGCAGTCTCTACTGCGCATGACTGCAGCACGCGCAGCAGTCTCTACTGCGCATGACTGCATCGTTACAAACTTTCTAGCGAATTATTATATAGGATAATAGAAAAGCAGGGACGGCAGCACATTGTGTCATCTGATACAGTATATCAAGGTTCATAATCCCCAGTAGAAAATTATGTTTGGCTAACAAACTGTGCAAGTGGTATGATTTCAGGTGCAAAGGAGGTTGGGTGCCTTTTTTTGTATAGGTTAGCATTTTTGTGGCAGAGCAATCTGAAATGGCTGAGAAAATGGGTTTGAATATACATTCACTAGTTTAGTACAGTGAGTATAATTTCTGGCCCTGACTGGGATTCTTGAGGATGATGTGAGTTGTAGTCCAACATCAGCTTGGAGGTAACTGTTGACTTTTCCTGTTCTAGACTGTCCTCACCTCTAGTTTCACATGAAGCTAATTGTATGCCTAAGTTATTTTTGTAATATCTGGTCCTTTTATTATACAGAACTCTGGTTTAATAAATAAAAGTTGCTACAAATACATGTGTTGCTTATTCATACACATCACAGTGTTGATACTTGCTTGTGCATTATGTCTATCACCCTGTGCCCTGCAGGTTGTAAATATAGCATATCAGGGAGCCTGTGAGGTTTATAGTCCAGCCAGAAGGCCATGAATCACATGTAGGTGTCAGAAGAAGCTGTAACCTGTCCCCTTTTTTCACCCTTCCGTGTGGTTTCAGGCAGGGTTATGTATAGCTATTACCCAGCCAACCCCTTGTATGTTTTATGGGGAAGTGAGGAGGCTGTAAATCAGACATGTTTGGCAGCCTGGTGCCCAGATGTGCAGTAGGGGGGTCTTCACTATCATTTGGACCTAGAGGACAGGCTTAGTTTAACCACCTTGATGAATGAGTCTTCAGTCCTGGAGCTTTTCGAGTGGAACTTTAGAGCTACTGTAACCTTTCACGTTAGGGGCATCTCTAAAGCATTGCTTCTTGGGTTAAAGAGATACATTTTGAGGGATTAAAGATCTGGGAAAATATGCTAAAGGCCAGTGGTAGTTCCAGATGTAGGTGCAGGCACTAAAAGATAGGGTGCAGATACCAAAGATAGGGTAATGCACCGAAAGTAGGGTGCAGCTCATGGAAGACTTACAGACAGGCATAAGAGGAGGTTGTGAGGGTGGTACAAATAGGCCCAAGATTAGGGGAATATATAAAGATAAGGGCAAAAATGTAATGTGTAGCAATGCTATAAATGACTTTGTAAATTAATGACATATTTACTAAGCTTGACATCTAACAAGTATATTAACAGGAACTTTGTCATTTACTAAGAACAAAAGATGGTTTCTGTACAGAAGTGACATATCATTCTACTTGTTTACTTCCATTGCACATTTTCAGTGACATTGTACATTACGCAATTAGAGTGATTTTAAAGCTGATACTTAAAATAACATTAACTTGTTTATATCACTTAACCTTTCCGTGCCAGAGGCTTTGGGTTATTTTTTGTACCATGCTGGCCGGACACGTTTCAGTATTTTTGCTGTTTAGGTATGATTTCAGTTAGTACAGTTTTAGGTATATATGGAAAACGATAAACTGTTTTTTTTTTCAGAATGAATTCAGATTTTTCAGGACACCTCACGGGAACTACATTTTACATTGCGCAACTAGTTATAATGTCATAAATAAAAAATTATTAAAAAATGACTTATTTTGCCAGCATCATAAACTACATATCCAAAACATTTGTTAGCTGGGAACATTTCAATTATTTTTGAAAGCCCTGAATGCTCTGAGTACAAAAATACCTATCATGTATAGTTTTACCTACAAGCATAGTCTGCATAGACCCCCTAATTAACAGGAGAGCAGGTCAGCGGTGATGTGGGAGGCTTTCCCTAGATGTCTGGATAGGAGTGGAAGCAGGGGAGCATGCCACTCTCCTATAGTCCCCTCTGTTAATCGCACGTTATTGGCTGGGAGATCAACACCTGGGAGGGGATATCAAGAGGGGTCCTGATGCCCCCCCCCCCCCCAGCTAGGTTTAATTCATTAAACAAATGAGACATATAAAGTTTGAAAGTTGAAGAGCCATGTTGCTCTCCATGGTGGGCACTATCGGCTCGGAGATCTATAGCTCAGGCATCAGGAGGGACCCTGATGCCTCCATCTTCCTCTGTACAAAGTGGAGGAGGTTTGGCACACAGGGGTGTGTTTTTTTTCTTTTTACTGTACAGCCACCGCATGCTGGTAGAACTGGCTTATGCGGTGGCTACATTGAGGCAATACATTGTATGGGCTTGCAACAGCAGGTCCACTTCCACTGGGTGGGGATCCTAAATTAATATATCAGCATTTCCAGGGGGGATGACCACAGCCAAAATATGTTAATTAAACCTTTAAGGACTAGAGAGTTGTGAAGCAATGGAGTGTGAAGCAATGTGTTGCAAGTCTTTGCGTCCCTCATGGGGTTAACCATAAATTAGATAGATGTCTGTTTTTTTAAACCATTTTACTGCCTGCTTCAGCACATTCTTTATTGCTGTTTAACCCCTTGAATTCTAGCAGGGTGTCCAACACATTATTTTGTACATTTTTCTAGCATCCAAATTAATATCTCAGACTTCTTGCACAGGGTTAACAAAGTCAGAGTTGTTTGTGGTTCCAGCAAGTGATAATATAGAGATGAACTCGCTCTGTCCGTGCCATTCTCAGATGGTGTTTGTTCCATCCCCACCCTGTGCCATGAAGAGACCACAGCAGTGTGTGTGTGCTGTCACCACTTACAGCACAAAGCCTCACTGTGCGGCTCTTTCAGGCAGTAAGCCCAGAGCTGTACTGTTTTCAAAGCAATGCCATGCATGTCCAAGCTCTTGAGGAGCAGCGGAATTGAGACCTGTCTGGGAAGACCAACCATGGTTCCAGCTGTTTTGTACACCTACTGCAAACCCAGACATGAGGAATCCGGGGGGGGGGGGTTGTCCTGCTAACCTCTAAAACATCTCAGTATTCTGCTTAGATAGCTCAAGCTGTCATCTGCTTTATGGTTAGCTACATGCCCTCAAACCCTTATGTGTAATCTTGCTAACAGGTCTATGTGCAAAGAGGGTTTTCCAAAATTAAATACGTATTCAATAATACCAATAAGTATGTGTACAAGGTTTACCATTATCCATTTAAAACCACAGACATGAAAAATGCATGCTGTAGTCTGCACTGGGTTGTAGCGGTTCTCATGTAGGCCTGCGTGCATGTTTCAGATATGTTATGAGCTGGTAATTCTAATGTGTATTGCTGTGTCTGAAAGCCATTGCATACATGGGCATAGACAGAGCTGAACAACCTGCAGCTCTCCCTAGCTGATGTTGGACTACAATTCCCATCATCCTCAGTCACCTGTTTTTAAAGTCCAGTGAATGAAAGTCACATACTTATGCGTAGCAGCAGCAAAATCCCTTATTATTGGATACTAAAAGCCTGACCTGATGGGGCAACAGAGTGGGGGGTTCTAGGTAGCTGCACACCTCTCTATTTGCCATTGAGTTCCATACAGCAATATTATCATAGTCTTCATCAATTCCTATATCTGCATAATATTCTTCCATATCTGGTATTTATCTTCATAACCCATAAAAGAAAAAGTACTTGTGTGGGATAGCTGGCATACTGGACTCTTGGTTTCTGACGAAATCAAGTAGTGCTTCCAGTAGGGGGTGATACAACACCTGCACACATTCTCTCCCTCCCCCAGGCTACTGACAATCTGTATTCCAAGCCACACATCAATATTCTGAAATGAAGGGCTAAATATTAATGAGCAGAGGGAGCTTTGGGAGTGACAGGCTTCTTGAAGATCATAGCCATGATTTTATTTTGGGGAGGGTCATAGACTGTTATTGATTTAATGGAGACTCTGCAACCCCCTATACTTCACAAGTGATGCATTGAAGTGAAACATATGTGGCCCTAGGTTACTCTGAGAACTAAATGCCAGCGCCACATTATATATTTTATAACAACCACACTTATCAGACAGCTCACTGCAATGATCTACCTTTTGTTGCTGCTCAGATAAGCAAATTGGTATGAGTGGCTCCAAAAGGGGAAGATGAGAAAGTTTAAATCTGAAGTTTATCCACTGAACAGAGAGGACATTGCTTAGAATAACTTATCTGCATTGTTTATTATCTCAATATGCCAGTGTATTATTCAGTATGACAATTAATAATACACAGAATGAGTTGTGTTCTTTTCTTTCCACTTGTTCATTGTTAGAAGGGTCTGCCACACATTACGCTGCATTGAGTAACCAATCCTCTGAGGTGAAAGTTTAGCATCAGAATCTTAATGTGGTTACTATTTAGTGTCCATTCACACAGCTAACTGTTCCACAGTGACACCATCACCATGCACAATTTCTTAAAATTAGGTTGTTACAGTAAAGCAGTTGCATTAATGAAGGGCAGCCTAGGTGTTCACCATGCAAACTTTGACACAAGCATGACAATGATCCAATCGTTGTCTGGTCTACGTGGGTGTCAGCAAATAATATGTGGCTAACGTCCACATAGACTAGTCCTCTTCTTTTCAGTTCATGACTCCCCTTACAAGCTAGTCACAGGGGAAACACTATAAACTATGTGAATAGAAACACAGTTGCCTGTGTAGACATATAATTACTATCATGTAATTTATTACTCAAATAAGTTGTGATTTACAAAGGGTCAGATTTCCCTTTTACAAGCCATAAAGCCAGCATCACTTTTTTTTTTTGCACAATTTACAATTCTACTATTTATCGGCGAGTTTACCTGCCTCTTCTTTGTAGTTGTTAGGTATTTTCACACGCGGGCATGAGCATAATTCCATTCAGAAGTCTGTAATACAGAGACAGCTAGGATACTTACCTTTTCATGTGTGGGGGCTGGTCAAACATTTATTTTCTACACAAAGACACTCACATATATTTTCTTAATTCATATTCTGTTACATGTTATCAGGTTGTTTTTCTTTAAAATAATCACGATAGCCAGCCAAATATGTTTCTATGGTTAGTATATTTCTATGTGTTACAGTGTTTGTACTTTTAATTTACTAGACTATTAAGAAGTATGAATGGGTCTGACACTCACTAAAGAAATGCTCTGCTACTACTACTGCTACTACTACTACTACTACTACTACTACTACTGTTTCTTAACCCCTTGCATGCTAGAGATGTCTTCAAGACATTGCTTACTAATGCATTGGGGACATCTCTAGCATACAAGGGGTTAAACTTTTATTCTGTACTGTGATTTGTACACATAGTGGGCATCACACTTTCCTATCCTGTTCTGCAGGTCAGACATAGACATCCAAGGAATGGGTCTCCAGAGACAACTCTTCTGAGCTCCTTGGAGAGTGGTCTGTCAAGCCAAGTGAAATTGGTCAGCCTGGGGATTTATTAGTTTTTCCTTCTCTTTTGACGCACTAACAGGTGTTGATCTGAGAGCTCCTGGCAAAGGGATTCATCCTGCTAAAGCCAAGAGGGCTTAGTGCTTAAATGGTTTTCTCCCAGGCACGGAGATAGCACTTGTCAACATTCATAGGCTTTACTAAGCCTACAAGACAAACAGTTTTTGTGGCTGGGGAGAGGAAGAGCAGATTGGGCAGAGTGAGGGAGTAGGGATCATGAAGCAGAGCCCTCTAGTGGCAAACAGCAGATGAAGTTCCTTTTTCTCTTTTCTGTGTTTTTTTTTTGGATATGGAAATGTATGGCTTCATGTTAGGTATGCTTCTCCCCTTGCATGCTCCTGTCAGGTCCGTGTAATTACTTCTGCACTAGCAGTATTGATTTTCTGTCCGGAAGTTGAATGAGAACCGGGGCACCTGTGTTTGGGATTCAAGTTGATTCTGCTCTCTTGTAGCTCTCTTTCTTCTTTTGTTACATTAGGTTTAACGCCAAGCACCAATCTTTTCCCTGACAGAAAATCAGGGGGAGTTTTGTATTTTGCCACTTACACATGCTTCTAAGAAAAGCTTCTCTATATCCAGTGTGTGCTATATTTTAATAACGTCTTCACTCTGCAGACCAGTACATTTTTTTGCAGCTCATTCATGGTTAGAGTTATTGCACCATGTTTCCCATGCTTCGGATTAGATAAATAGCCATGATAAGATGCTTTTAGAAAGATACAAAGAAAAAGATTATGGCCACAATGAGGATGATATACCATGAACTGGAGTCATTCTGAAGCAATCCAACTGCACCATAGGGGACAGATACGTTCATATTTAACAGGGACAGATTTAAATGGGACTTTTAACCTCTTGGGTGATAGTGAGGTCTCTAGCACTGAGATGAGCCAGAATTTGTGGGATTGCTATTTGTAAGCTGTGTTGAAGTTGGTTTGCTCCAGAATTGCTCCAGTTCGATAATACAGCTATCATGTGGCACATGGGGCTGTAATGGAGTAACTCTTGGGCAAACCAAATACACACACACACATATAAGATAAATTACAATTATCATTGCTTTGAATGGAGCTTTTTACCCCTTGAAAATTATGCATTGGAGACCACTTTAGCAATTGAAGGGTTCAAAGCCACATTAAGAACAATGTGAATTTTGGAAAATGTTACTTGTCTCCTCTGGTGCAGTTGTTTTTTGTTTTTTTTCCAGAATTGCTCCAGTTTTTAGTTCATCAGTCTTAGTGTGTTATATATGTCTCCTGGTGCAGCAAACTGATATGTCAGTGACTGAGGCTTCTATTGAAGTCTTCATACAGCTCGGAATCCACCACTTGTAGTTTGTTACCCTCAATAATGCAACATTTGTTCTACATCATGATATGTAATGCAGTATAAATACTACTGGCTTATCGGCAAAAGAAAAAGGTGCAATTCTGAAGCAAACCAATTGTACCATATGGGAGAAATAAAAGTTGCCACATTTGCTCTAAATGGGCCTTTTAAAATATTGAACACATTGCAAAGCAATGGAGACCTCTCTAGCATTCAAGAAGCTAAAATGCCAATTTAAATCAATGAGAAATGTTATTTCTCCCCTATGCTTCAGGCCCTATGTTTATTGCCATGTAGAAGCTAGGATGCTTGACAGGCCTATCCTAGGCAAATAGCAGGATAGAAAATGTTATGTTATTTAATAGTATGAGCAGAGAAGGTAGACCAGGTACCATGTCTTTACCTCCAATCTCGTCTTCCTTGTGTGCCTGAGATCAGGAAAGTTTTGTAATATTATGGGTGACCTTTTCTCAGTAGCTGCTCAGCCAGCTGACCCATACATTTACCTAACGCTAATGAGACCCATTGATTGGTATGATGACTTGTGTAAAGGTCATGAGGTTAAAACACACAACAGCAGTGATGCCAGAACTGGTAGCAGGAAGTATTGCAGAGTAATACTTATGGAAGCGATTGAACAGAGCGTCATTACAGTTGAAGCAACTTGGATGAGAGCAAAGAGGGCATGGAAATATAGCATTGTACCTCAGTACACACTAAGGCATGAGAAAGAGGTGATAAAATGGAGAAGACTTCTCCAGTGATATCACTTCTCCAATTCCATGGAACCTATGCACTAACATTTTTTAAGTTTTGGAGATCTTAGTACATAGGCTCCATAGAATAACATAGGAACTGGAGAAGTGATATCATTGGAGAAGTCATCTCCTCTTTATCACCTGTTTATCACACCTTAGTGAATAACCCCCATTGTTGCTATTCTGGAGCCAACCAACTACAGCATGTGTGACAAACAAATTACCATTGATTTAAATTACAGTTTTAACCCCTGGAATGCTAGAGAGGTCTCCAAAGCATTGCTTTGCAATGCATTGTGATTTCACTAGCATTCAAGGGGTTTAAAGCCTTATTTAAATCAATGGGAATTTGATAAATATGTATTTATCCCCTATGGTGCAGTTGGTTTGCCCCAGAATTGCTACACTTCTTAATACATCAACCTCATTAGGAGGAATATATATGATCTGCCTGCACAGCACATCTTCTGTGCTTTGATTAAAAATCATGCACCTGTGTGTGTGTATATACCAAGACTTGCAAACAAGGCCAGAAAGAGTAAAACATTTACACCAATTGTGCCTTGATAGTACATGGCTAGATACAAAGCAAAGCGGATGGGTGATGTCACCAAGTAATATAATCTGTGGTACAGAGGAATGCAGGCCCCCTCAGTTTAATCTTTGGATCAAAAGAGAATCACAACAATAGATCAGGTGTCAGCATTATACTCCTGAACACATTGATTACACGTGGCACAAGCCTTTTTGCCAGGTGGCAGATATGTCCCAACAATTTTCAAATGCCACCAGAGGAGCGACCCATATCTGTTGGAAACCAAACCTCAGACATGGGGGTGGGGGAGGTGAACTACACATTGATACAACTTCAGTGCGACTCATAATACAGTTTATTGTGACTATAAGTAAATTAACTTATCTGACTGGGCTATGTAGTCACCCACTGACAGTGTTTAGACAAGTGTTCAACATAATATAGAAAGGCTGATGAACTTAGAAAACTGGAGGAGACCATCTGCACCATAGAGGGACAAGTAGAACTTCTCATTGATTTAAATGAATGTTATAACCCCCTTGAATGCTTGAGGGGACTCAAATGCATTACAAAGCAATGTGACGGAGAGCCCTCTATCATTCAAGGAGTAAAACCCCCATTGGAATGAATGGGATATTTGGGAAACTTTTATTTGCATCCTGTGGTACAGGTGGTGTGCTACAGAAGCTCTACCGCACACAGCACCTTAACCCTTTGAGTGCCAGAGGCCCATGCGTTGCATACCCCTCTGGCACTCAAAAGTTTAACCCTTTAACTCCTTGAATGCCAGAGCAATATCGAATGCATTGCAAAGCAATGTGTTGGATACCCCTCTTGTACTCAAAAGGTTAAGAACTAGAGCAGCGGTGCAGTACATTGCTTCACAATGCATTGTGCACCTCTTTGGTGCTTAAAGGGTTAAAAACATTTTTACTTAGAAAGAGAACACAATAGAATGGTTGTGCTTTGTGTCTTTCATTCTTGTGTTTATTACAATCTTTTCTAACTACTGCTACATATAAACAGACCTTTCTGTTTATTCAGGCATTTAATTACTGCACCAGCATCAATCTGCTATTTAATACACAATTTCCAATTCTGTATTTTGTTACTGTGTATATCTCATATCTGTATCCTGGGTCGGTCGCCTTTGAATTCAATTAGGAGAAAAGCCCTATGTAAATAGTTATTGCTTCCTTTCATTTTCCTTGTCTCTTCATATTAATTCAATCTCTATATAGACTTCATGTTTTTTCCCCCTTGTTTTGAATCATCCTTGTAACACATCCCCACATTTGGCAATTATTAAAGTAATAATAATGTTTTATTTTAACTTTTATGTTATTAATATGAAACAATATATTTTATTTGCTGGATTTATTTTCTGTAATTATGTGCACTTACAGCAGATCTTCTCTTCCTTCTGCATGGAGATGGGAGATTGCCCTCTACCTTTCAACTGTAAAAAGAGTCTGTGACTCAGTCTCTATTCTGTCTTTATTTTCTGTTCATCTGAACAGCCAATACAAGTAAATTATTTAAATGGAGATTTTAACCCTTTGTATTCTAGAAGGGTCTCCATAATGTTGCTCTGCAATGCATTAGAGACATCTGTAGTTTTCAGATGAAAAGTCCCATTTAAATCAATGGGTGATATTGGGAGCTTTGTTGTGCCTTATGGTACAATTGGCTTGCCCAGAATTGCTCATCTTTTCTTTTAAGCATAAAGTTCAAAGAGGTCTGCGTGTCATTTTCCTATACTGTTGAGTTGCTGACTCTTTATACAGACTTCAGATAGAGGGTGCTCACATACCTGAAACTGGAACAAGGAAAACCCTGTCACCCTTGAAGGAGGAGGACAGGTTTATCCTTATGGTAACAGAAGATTGTCCCTTGCTGTGATCCATCAGAACGGTCTTGCTGTGTAGCTTTACATAGGTAAAAGGGGCAGGAGGGGGACACTTTATGATTCAATTACTCAGGAACTACACATCGTGGAGAATTATTATACTGCTCTACATGGCCCAAATACTATAAAGAATAATAAGAGCTGCATTTGATACATTACTATCCCTTTAAGTTGTGACCTGCCCTTATTTCCTTTAACCCTTTGAGTGCCAGAGAGGTATCCAACATGTTGCTGTGCAAAGCGTTGGATACGTCCCTGGCACTCAAATGGTAAAGATACAGTTACTCACTACCCTCTTTTTCCCTTACAGTAGACTTTTCATTCCTCCCTTCTGCACTTTTTATACCCCCCCCCCCTCTCATGTACTAAGAATAATGTGCACCTAGCGCAGACTGCAGTGTGTGTCTTTAATTAGAAATCTGTTCACTGACGATAGGAGGCAACTAAAAGTTCCCCAAATTGCCCTTGATTTAATATGGGTTTTAACCCCTTGAGTGCTAGGGTGGTCTCTAGTGCATTGCAAAGCATTGCACTGGAGGCCTCTTTAGCATTCCAGTTCTTACAATCACCATTTAAATCAGTAGGAACTTTTATTTGGAGCCTAAGGTGCAGTTAGTTTAACCCCTGACTTTCTCCAGTGTCTCTTCATACTTCAGCCTCTCTGTGTTGCCTGAATCCCTCTTTCCAGTTAACCCCTCCCTTCTGTTTGTTCTCTCATCTGTAATCTCTCTCACACTTTCTTTCAGCTTTCCTTATCTTGCCAGTGGTGGTAATGAGTGGTTTTGCAATAGAAACTAAATGAAGTTGATTGCCCACTGGTGTCTGCCATTAGTGGTAATTAGTTAAAACATCAGAGTACAAACAGTGAATTGGCTTCAGTAATTAATACTAACACTCAGCCATGTGGAAAGAGAATCAGCGACAGATACACCCAGGGTGATGCTTGTGGGAAAAGGGTTTGCTTGCTAGATTAGCTGCAGGGTTATGAGAGAGGAGCTGGGGGGGTAAAGTGAGCCCCTCCACTGCTTAGAGCTAGTCCTTTTTATTTACTCATTAAGGAGGGTCATTCTTTAAGTTGGACTAAAGACAAAGGGTCACTGCCTGTGATGTTAATATTGCCACAGTCAGCACTTTCCATGTTTAATTCAGTGATATTTATACCCTTCCTTAAGAACTTTAAAAGCACACTAAGGGCTCTACGTTTAAAAGAAGAGCCATTCTGGAGCAAACCAACTACACCATAGGGGACAAATACAAACCCCCAAATTCCCACTGATTTAAATGTGGTTTAACCCTTTGAGTGCCAGAGAAGTGTCTAATGCATTGCAGCACAAAGCAATGTGTACCTTTCTGGCACTCAAAGGGTTATAATCCCTTGAATGCTAGAGTGGTCTCCAACACATTGCGAGACCCTAGCATTGAAGGGGGGTTGATCCAGCTGGGGGTTTTATTCATGCCTTGTGGCACCGTTGATTTACCCCAGAATGGCTCCACTTTTCTTTTGAACACAGGCCCTAAAATACAAGCTGCTTTGTATGAAGAGGATACTGACATTTTCATACTTAAAGGGATAATGTATAAATCCATAGATGCAGCTCATTTACTGCTCTGAGATGATGGTTCCCTACTCATACACCCACACTTTATTTTGAGCACTAGAGTGTACTATTGTTTTAGTGCATACCAGCACATCTACATGCCACCAGGATTAGGGATAGTAATGCCTAATATTTTAGCAGAGTGTATCCTGCTGAATAAAATATGGGCACTCCAACAGCAGAAAAATGTTCTATTGAAAAGTTATTGCAGCTCAAGAATGCATTTTTTGGATGCAGTACCTTCATGACCTGAAAATGTTACAGTGGTGCTGTTGCTGCAGCAGTCTACGGAGGTTTATGGTCAACTGACCAGAGCTGTCCATAGACTACACCACCATAAAATTTCAGGCCATGGGATTAATGTACCCCAAAAATGCAAGTTTTAGCTGCAGAAACTTTGGAATAAAACATCTCTCTGCACAACAGTGGCAGTACCTCCTTGCAACATATATTTTTCCGGTATTAAACATTACTATACCTTTAAGACTATTATGCCCTCTATACCTCACCTGCAGGGAGGTGGAGTAATCTTACACTAGTTTCCTCTGAGCTGTGTTAGTACATAGCATGCAACACGGCACAGTTGAAAGGTTTGCCCCACATTTTCAATACATTTACACACTGCCTTCACCTTGGTGCAAGCAACGTACAAATTTTGGCAAAAGTAGCTTAGGAAATTGTCTTTAAGTGGATATTGCACTAATAAATTGGTTCCAGCACCTATTTTACTGTAGAATGGTGCCTAGATCGCCATTTCAAGGTAGGGCACACACTGCAGGGTTACACTAGTTCCTGTGCTGTCCTTTATAACTTAGGTGAGCAGATATCCCTTTAACCCATTCGCGTCCACTGTCGTTCCAGGACCGTCACGGCTGTCCGACACTTAAAGGAGCAGTAAACTTTTTTTTATGAAAACACATATTTTGCAGAGCATTTTAGGCTGAATAAAACAAGGTCACTCCCACCGCTGTCAGATGTTTTATTCCAAAATTATAGCAGTTTAAATAATCAGGAAGTGAATTTACTGTGTTTGCTTCCTGATAGTTCTAACTGACAGGAAGTGACAGACAGTTTCTATCACATTCTATGGAGAACTGTATGTCTCTGACTTTTCTGACTTTCCTCTCCATTAGAATCTAACAGGAAATCTAATAAGAATTTAACCACTAGAGGGCACTGCTAATGTAAAAAAACATGGGTTTAAACTTTAATAACTCTGGAAATATAAATCTTTCGGCAGTGGGAGTACCCTTATTTTACTCAATAGGAAAATCCCTACAATATATATTTTTTCATAAAAAAAGTTTACTGTTCCTTTAAGGACCAGTGGCGGTCCTGACACGTCACATACTTTTTACTCACAGCGCTCCTGCAGGAGCGCTGTGAGTAATAGCCTGGACTGAAACTGATCGCTCCAAGATCGGAGCTATCTCTTTCAGTTCCCTGTTTGGGGTGCCGGCACATGTGACCAGTCATGTGGGCCGACACGTCAAACTTTTCTATCTGGTCCCTAAAAGGACCACACACCCTGAGATGGATGGTCCTTAAGGGGTTAAATACAGGATGCTTATGACAATTGCATTGTGTAGGACTGCACAGCATGCACTGTTTATTTTACAAAGGCATCCAGCATAAGGTGAATGCATGTCCCTTTAAGTCTGGGAAGCTTATGAAAAACACACAGTGGAAGGACCCACACTCCTACAGAATGACATTTCATAAGCATCCCTGATTTAAAGGGAAATGTGCTCACCTTAGTCCTGCATTTAAACTTAAAGGGTTATCTGGTCCTTACCAGAATGAACATTTCATCCTGCATTAAAATGGAGATCTGGCTATAATGTAACGTCTCTAGCATTCAAAGGGGATACAGGACATAGATCTGCAATTAAAATAGCTTACAGAAAAAAGCAAAAAAACAAACAAACCCATTGCAAACGTTTCCTTCAAATGGGACATTCACCCACCTCTTTTTCTGTCACACCAATTGACCTCATTCCACTATTTCAAAGAGGAGGAAATCACAGCAAGCTTTTTGTGCATTAGGACCCTCAAAACAGTCTCTCCAAATACACTTTTCAATGTTTTTGGGAGATAGATAATCTGTTTGCTGACTTTTTATGAATGTGTGCATATTTTTACACACAGATTATCTCTTTGGAATTTGCCTAAGAATTTTTTGTAGCATATTTTCTTGGGAAAAGATTTACTATTATTAATGCATATTAGTAGATTTTCAACTTGCACAGCACAAGCACTATTCTTTCACAATAAATGGTCATATCAGCAATTATAACTTAGCATGCACAGTCATTAATTCAAATTAGCTTAACCCTTTGAGTGCCAGAGAGGTATCCAACGCATTGCGATGCAATGCGTTGGATACCTCTCTGGCACTCAAAGGGTTAACAGCTATTAATTTTGAAAATACATTTTATTAATACACCACTAGATGGAGTATCACTTTTTTGTCTATCTATCTATCTATCTATCTATCTATCTATCTATCTATCTATCTATCTTTATTTTCCCTGCTGTGTCTTACACATTAGAAGGCATCCACCTGACCAGAAAAATTGCTACCTCCATCCTGCTGAAAAACAGCACAAGCATATGTAGAGAGCTGATTTGTCTAGCAATTTTTCTTTAAAATAAATAGCTTTTGAGAAATTAACCTTTATATTTTAGTGGCACAATGTGGCATGCTATGCTAATTCCCTGCACAGCATGATAATTAGCTCTGTTTGATATTAAACTGTATTATTAGAAATGAACCCAGAATGCGAGCACTGTTTAGATTCATTCATAACACACTGTGTGGTAGTATTAGCCCAGCACAGAAAATTAGCATAAAGTACCACACTGCCAGCAACAAGTAAAGGCTCATTTCTCCAAAAACGTTATATAATTTATAAGCCAATATGTGGTACAACATGAATATTTGTTTCCATACCTTGATTGACCAGCCTCTCAACATGAATCTCCTCATCAGACTCTCTAGCAATTGTATTTAACACTGAGAAATAGAAAGTGAGCTTATGCTGGGCATGGAGGTGGGACATGTTTTTCTTCCTACTATCAACATCATGATCACTAACTACCCATAGCCCAGGTCTTAACTTCTTGCCTCACTTTGTCATATCTATTCTGTCTCATTTAGGGAGAGTGAGCAGGGCCAGATTTAGATTCCAGGTGCCTTTAGTGCCATCCATAACCATACCCCCATTCCTCACATTGCCCTGACTTCAGTACCATCCGCTATTTCCTGGCCTATAGCAAGCAAGGACAATAAAACAGCTTCGACCCCTTGGTTGCTAGATAGCCCTCCAACACATTGCCTTGCAATGCATTAGAGATCTCTCTAGCATCCAATGGTTTAAATAATCGCTTGTAAAGTGGTATAAAACAGGTTCAGGATCATCGATATTGCTCTTATCACACACACACAATTCAGAATGCACGTTTGGCCAGCACAGCGAGGGTCCCCTCAAAATTTGGAGCACTAGGCAGTTGCTTACTTTGCCAACTGGGAAATCCAGCACTGAGACTGAAACAGGAAGTTGAAAGCTGGGTCATGGATAGTGACAGGTATGTTGGAAGCAACTCATCTCTCCTTTAGAATTAAAACATGACCGACTCATTTGCACAAAATAAGTTTGCAACTGGCTTTGTGATCATTATGACATACACAACAGTCGTCCAGAATCTCATGCAGAGCGAGATTCAAAAGTATTTGTGTGTGTGACAAAATGATCAGACACAGGCAGCAACAGTATAAGTGTGTTTACTGCTCCTGATTTTTTGCCAGAGGAACACATATACATGTGTATGGAGAAGTTCACAGCAAAAGAGACAGCTAAAATACCCATCAGTATCTCAGCAGCCATTCTAAACCTTAGCACATCTGGCCTCTGCAAATGTAAAGTAACAGAAACCACAGTGGGCTGCAGATGAGCAATGAAGGGCATGTTTGTTTGACGTGCCTGGGTTAAAGAAACACTAAAACAAAAATGTAAATTGGTTTATACAATTTTACATATAATGTACTTCAAGCTAGCTTCTGCAAAATATAGTTACTTTATGTTAGAGCTGTAAAATTGAATTTTTAACGTTCTTTTTAATGCATGCATAGACTATAATATATAGACACAGCTTGGTTAATTGTTTGTACACAGTTAATGCTGTTAATTAATGGTGATTACCCACTTCTCTTGTATTTAGAAAAATGTATATCTTATCTCTCAGGCCCATTAACAAACAATAAAAGAGTATAACTTCTGAGACCTATATCAAGGTTGCTATTGTAATGGGAGCCTGGTTAAAAGTAGAGATGGGAGCCTGCAGAGAACATATATAAGAATATATTTTAGACCTTAGAAAACAAATAGTCTTTTTACAGAGGTTAGCATTAAGTATGGGGTATGTAAGTGTGTAAATGCCAGATCATTTTTAGGTATACGTGTTGCTTTAAGAGTGTGCATACTTAAACACAGGTGCTGTTGTAGACTAGTGCACATCCCACTGGATTAACTCATAACACCTACTATTTAAAGCAGAACTACCACCCATTTGAAACTTTGTCCCAAATAATTACCTATCTGGCGACTAGCTACTAAATAGTGCTAATCGCCAGAATTATTACCGCGTTACTGAGAATGCACACTGCTCCCGTGACTGACAGCCAGCAACCAGCGCAGACATCTTTGCATAGTGACGTCTGCACGCTTGCGCTGTCAGTCCCAGTCTGCTCTAGGAGGTGTTGCTAGGAGCCGTTCAGCTCCAAAAGGGACTGACAGCGCAGGTGTGCAGACGTCACTATGGAAGGATTTCTGCTCTAGTTGCTGGCTGTCAGTCCCGGGAGCAGTGTGCATTCTCAGTAACACGGTAATAATTCTGGCGACTATCACTATAGAGCAGCTAGTTGCCAGATGGGTAATTATTTGGGGCTAAGTTTCAAATGGGTGGTAGTTCCGCTTTAACCCTTTACTGCCAGGGGTCTTTCTTAGTATATTTGTTTACCTTATCTTTCTCTTTTCTAATTTGTCAGAACCATTTCTGCTACATCCATCTGTTAGGAAGACCTGTTCATGTGAGGCTTTCCGCAGTATACAGTTAGGACACTCTGTGGTTCATTCAAAAACCATACGGCACAATGCGTTCATCAGGGAAAGGGTTATTGAGACAGTGCCCCCACTGCATCCATATTTTCCTCCTCTCCACCCTATACTCACACACACATTTCTCAGGTCACAGCTTGGGTAATGGTCTATTAATTTGCTGTAGTCTCCCCTGTGAGTCAAAACTCAATTTCTGCCAGGGAGCCCAGGCTGGGTGATTGATGGCCACTAAGCTGTCAGCTCCTTTTGCTTCTTCTCTGAGTGGGTAACACCCCTGTCTGCTCATCCCAACCGTTCCACAGGAAACACCACAAGGCAGGACCCAGAAAGCATCCAGAAGTAGCCCCAGACAACAGACTGCCCCTCTGTACTGTCCCATTATTGGTACAGAGGTGCCTGTAATGAAAGCATTAGAATTCACAGCTTTCATGAGTGACACCCTGACCATGAATCCCTGTCTGTACAGCTGACGCATTCATTTTTAGCACACAGACAACTTGGGAAGGATTTCTTAGAGAACAATCTTATATTGTAGTGGGGTGTGCAAGCACTGGGGAGCTCAAAGGGTGAATTGCAAATTGATTTGTCTCATGGATCAGGTGACAGAGAATTAACAACTCTACAATAACAGATCTCATGTAATCAAATAACAGCTAAACCATGAATAAACACATGGGGGTGCCCTAATCTGGGATTTAGACAGTGAATTAACGCTTTGAGTGCCAGAGGGGTAAGGAACGCATTGCTTTGCAATGTGTTCTGTACCCCATCTGGCACTCAGAGGGTTAACCCATTGAGGATTAAAGGGTGTACAACACATTGCTTTGCAGTACATTGCATACCTCTCTGTTCCTCATGGGGTTGACTGATGTCTGGCAAAAAGAGAAAACTAACGATATGCTAGTCAGTGAAAGGGCTAGCTAACATAATTAGCATCTACATGACGTGCCAAAGCCCTTCTAGCACACAAAGGGTTATATGTGTTTCCATTTGTCTACTGCACAAGTACTCACATGTGTGGCAGTATACCAAATGTAACATTTCTGGAGCAAACCAAATGAGCTATAGGGGAGAAGGAAAATTAAAGACAATCCCATTGAATTAAATGGAGGTATTAGAGCCCCATTTAAACCACTGTGTACAATTGGCTTGCCCTCAGTTGAGGCTCCTTTCACTTTGTGCATATGGCTTTCTAATCTCTATTAACATTTCATATCCTTATCTCCATACATTCTCCTCCCTCTGTCTCTTTTCCAGTGTACTCTCACAATTACTCCGCTGAGGTTGATGTACTAAGAATGACTGGATCAAGTGTGGGGAAATCTATCTGTACCACAGGGGAGAAATAAAAAGTTCCATTTTAATCCTTTTTATGCTAGAGCGGTCTGCAGTATATTGCTTCGTGATTATTTGGAAACCTTTCTAGCATTCAAGGGGTTAAAAGCCCCATTTAAAGGGATAGTAATAGTTAATTTTACATTTATTTAATATTGTAGGCATAAAAAATATGAACAATGACGTAAGACTTATCTCTCAAACCTTTACCCCTCCTTGTCTGTTTGAGAGTAGTCAGAGCTCTAGCTGACAGCTGCAGAAATCCGGTCATTTGACCAGATGGAGGCTCTTCAGCAGAGCCGAAATCGTGCAATCTAATCATAAATACTTCACTGGAAAGGTCTACAAAGTGTACTTGCAAACCAAGCACACTTTGTAGACCTTTCCAATTAAGTATTTATGTTTAGATTGTGCGATTTCGGCTCTGCTGAAGAGCCTCTATCTGGTCAAATGACCGGATTTCTGCAGCTGTCAGCTAGAGCGCTGACTTCTCTCAAACAGCCAAGGAGAGGTAACTTTAGCGAGGCATATCTCTCAAACCATAAAGGTTTGAGAGATAAGACATTGTTTTTTTTATGCCTACAATATTAAATAAACGCAAAATTAACTATTACTATCCCTTTAAGTCAATGGGACTTTTGATTTCCTCCTGATGGTACCATTGGTTTG
Organism: Rhinophrynus dorsalis; assembly: GCA_037306005.1. Taxonomy (NCBI): domain Eukaryota; kingdom Metazoa; phylum Chordata; class Amphibia; order Anura; family Rhinophrynidae; genus Rhinophrynus; species Rhinophrynus dorsalis. The sequence continues at coordinate 222,368,299 of CM074722.1, forward strand.
CTCAAGAAGTGCACCATTTACTATGTACATCAGCCTCCCCTTTTACTGACCCTCTCTGTCTCCTTACTAATAATATGTATACATGCACTTCTCATTTTAGATAACTCTTATCCTCTTATTCCTTAGATTTCTGTTTCTAATATGTTGTCTCTATTCTTCTTACTCAATTAATTTTTCTGTCTTTCCTCTCTCCCCATTACACCTCCTCTTCTCATATTCCCTTTTCTTTCTTCCCCTCTCTCACTCCCTTCCTAGCATTCTTTCTGCCTCCCTCCCTGCTTTCTATCTGCAGTTCCCTTCCACAAGAGGTGCGGATGGTTCTGCCAAAGGAAAGTTGAAGGTCTGCCATTAATTCAAGACTAAAAATGACAAATTCATCTTCTACGACAATTAAATGAACTCAGTAATTGATGCTAATTGATCTTCAGATGAGAGGGCTCTCTCTAGAACTTCAGACACTACCCTCTGGTTCCTCAAAAACACAATAAAAGCACTAAAGCAGGTTTTTATACCCTCACTCCCTCTTTCCTGCCCTATATAATTGTCTTTTTACTGGCAGACTTCCGTTCTGATCCTGTAACAGGCTTCCATGTCCATGCCAGAGGAATCAGCAACGTGTTGCTCTGCACTGAGTAGGCAAGGTGAATACCATGCACCTTGCCTCTTATGTATAAAGGTGAAGTGTGACAAGTCTGGGACAAACCACCTGCACCTTAAGGTACATATTAAAACTCTGATTTAAATTGGGCTTTTAACACCTTGAATGATAAAAAGGTCTAAGTGCATTGCTTCCCAATGTATTGAAGACATCCCTAGCATTCAAAAGCTTAAAATCCTCCACCGAATTAGTAGAAAGTTTGGAAATTTGTATTTGTACTCTTGAGTGCAGCTGGTTTGCTCCAGAATTGCTGCACATTATACATAAACCCCTGGATTGCAAATTTTAATTTCTTTCTCCTTGGGGTATGTATTGTATTTCATTATATATAACATAGAAGAGGGGTTCCCAATAGGTAGATTATGATCTACTAGTAGAGTACTAAGTGGTTGCTGTAGACCATGAGAAGATTCATGCCGAGTAGTGGATTGGATAGCATTCAGGGAGTTAAAAACTGCATATAAATCAGTGGGGAAGTTGTATTCATTCCCTATGGCGCAGTTAGTTTGCCCCCAAATTAATTGTTAATAACAGATTTTTTAAAATAATATTCTGCATGTTGTTTGGACCAAGTGTATTTTATATAGACTGGCAATATAAGCATACATATGTTGTGCAACATGGACTCTTGACAAGTGCTGGTAAGGTAGCAGATTATGTTAGGATGATTACAAGAAAAGGCAGATACCCTGATCGGGGCACCCCTGATGTAAAGTAGAGGTACCTAGATACATTGAACAGTTAATTTCCAAGGATAGCTATTCATTTACAGGAGTCCCAATATGTTTATTAACCCCTTAACGACCAGCTGCGCAGGTACGCGGAGGTCACTAAAGGACCACGGAGCATTTTTTAAAATTATTTTTAAGAATCTGGTTCCGGACTCCCCGAACGGCGTGCAGCTGCGGGGGAAGCCCGGAATTCCATGACGGTCATAGTACGTCATGGGTCGTTCAGCCAGATTTACCCATGATGTACTGTGACTGTCAAGGGTCGTTAAGGGGTTAAACTTGACACATCTTAGGGTGACCCGAAGATGGGTCAAGTTGCCTGAAAAATTATGTTAATCCCTCCTCTAAATCAAGGATATTTCTGCAAAGGGATTTTTCAATTTAGCAAAATGCCTCTGCTCATTTTGTACATAATTACTAGTGAATGTTACATTGAGCATCTGAACATATCTTCTCCTTGCCAGGAGATTTTCATCCACCAGGCTGTGGTTCATGGATCCCACATCAACGTATATGTGAGAGTCAAACATATACTACATGCGTGTGTATATGTACCATGTTATTGTGATATCATTTTTTGCTTGTAATTCCCTGCCTTGCATATGCAAGAATGGTAAATATGGTAGAGATCATTGATAAACACCTGAAGTTATATGGGGGTAGTCACAGGGGAAGAACAGTAAATTGGATATGCTACACTACTCACCGTTTTATGATTGCATTGCCATATACATAAGAAAGTCATCTGCTCTGTGCAGAAAAACTAAAGGGGATGTATCACCCCTATGCAAGTTAGCCTGAATAGTTACATTATATAGCGAATATGTGCAAAAGTTTATTCATTTCTTTTTTAAAAGCTCTAGTTGGTCAAAATTGAAGTAATAAATGCTGCCCTGCACCTACTTCTGTATAGACTGCGGTTACCTGCTTTGTAACCGCAGTCCATCTCTCTGTCTCTGGTCCCCACCCTCTATTCAGCCAGCTCGCATTAGCAGAGATCGATATCTAGCCAGTGAGACCGCTCCAGCTTACAGGCAGAAAGCCTCCGTCATCAGAGGAGGCCGGATAGAGGGAGGGGAGCAGAGGCAGAGTGATGGACTGCGGTTACAGAGCAGGTAACCGCAGTCTATGCGGAAGTAGGTGCTGGGCAGAGTTTATTACTTAAATTTCGACCAGCTAGAGCTTTAAGAAAATAAATGAATCAACGTTTATACATATTCACTATATAATGTAACTATTCAGGCTAACTTGTATAGGGGTAATACATCCCCTTTAAGGGTTACACTTCCCATCATATGAACACATTTGAATTGTTTTGTAATCTTAAAACATTACTTAAATGCTTTGCTGCTCTATTTTTGTGGGCATTTGGGACTTTGCTTCCATTTATTGCCAGTCCCAGCCACTGTGTATCTCACAAGGGTCTGCAGATTGGTGTTTTTTGAACTCCCTTTCTATTTGCCGGGGAGTTAATACCAAGTCACAGGACTGTGCTGTGTGAATAAAAGCAGGTAAATTCCATGCCCACTAGCCCCAAGGTACCCCCCTTTAATATTGTAGCTGTCCCTTAAGCTTCATGTTGAGATGAAATTTCCGACTGAGCTGCATTAGTGACACTGGATTTATAGCAGCAGCTGTGCGTCTTACCACTTAATTTTTATAAGCCCAGTATAAAGCTCTGCGGGGGGCCCGAAGACTCAGATTTTCTCTGCTTAAAATATTACAGTGTTAGCACTTATGCCGGATACAAGAATGGCTTGTTGTTTTTGGGAGGGGGCAGCTGTACCCCTTTCACCACCCTCTTTTCATAACAGAGGAGCTTTTCTTTAATCTTGAGCCAATTTGCCAAGATCAAGCTTGGAAGCTGTTGAGATGACGGTGGTGCTCACACTTGGTGCGCTATTTCCTTGCACTTCTAAATCATTTACTGTGTTGGACCCTTTTGAGAGTGGCTGGCAGTTTAGTGCCAATTTGGAGTCGGTGTTATTTAATAAGAAAATCTGGGGTAATTCTGAATCAAGCCAATTGCACAAATAAAAAATAAGCCCCAAATTTCCATTGATTTAAATGAGGCTTTTAAACCTTTCAATGCTTGAGAGATGTCCACAATCATATTGTAGAGCTCTCCTGGATTCAAGGGGTAAAAAGCCCATTTCAAATGATCATCATTTAGAGTTGGCCCCTGTTGTGTAGTTCTTTCATATGTGAGCACAGTACAGTTGCAAGTTGTTGGACTGTGGTGCATTGATTATCAGATGATGGGCGGCATTGTGAAAGGCATCATAACCCAATAGCTTGTCTTTCAGCACAGGCGACAAAACCAATGTGTCATCACTGCAGTGGTGTCACATTTGTGTGAAACGGGCCTTAACCTTTTAATGTCAGTAGTTCTGGGATTGGATCCACCTTAACGCCTTAAGGACCCATGACGGTCCTGGTACATTATGGGTTGGTGAGCCATAAGGACCCATGATGTACCAGGACCGTCATGGATTTCAGGGCTCCCTGCGTGGCTGCACGCCATTTGGGGAGCCCTGAACTGGGATTGTGAAGAAAAAAAAGGGTCGGTGGTCCTTAAGTTCCGGATGTGTGCATGTGTGGCCGGTCCTTGAGGGGTTAAGGACCGCATAGATGCCATTCAGCAAGCTGGCACACATGATGGATCACATGTACCGGCTCACCAAACGAGTCTGAAACTGACCACTCCGGTCTTTAAGTCACAGACACAGTAACGTGTCTCAACTGTCACCAGTCCTTAAGGCACAAACATGGTAATGTGTCACAACCATCACTGGTCGTTAAGGGGTTAAGGTCTGGATTCCATTGCAAGTGATATGGTTATCACTGGTTGTATCACCAAGTACCACCAAGAGATAACATGTATTACCTGCAATGGAATCCAGCCCTACCAGCCTCACATTATAATTTCCATAACTGTTTTAGTAAGCAGTGTATTATAGATGGAAATGTATTTTCTTTTGAAGTAAAATATTTTATGGCCTAGTTGCTGCAAAGCTCAAGATTAAAACCATGCCAGAAAAAAAAAGAAAGCCCCCCACTGAAAACCAACAGTTTTTGCCCTAATTTTGCAGACAGGCAACTTCAGCTCCACCACTTTACCCTCACAAATCCTGGAGATGATTGTAGAAATGCAGCCTAGGATATTAATGTAATTGTACAATGAAAAACCACATTGTGGGACACAGTATGTGGCAATGTATTAAAATTTGCTGGCTATTGGATGGCTGGGAAAGATGGTAGTTGTGGTTCAGTAGCAGAGGAAAGACAAGGGATGCCTACCCCAGAGTAGAATGAAAAAAGAGAAGGGGTGAGGAACACAGGCATATCCAGTTGGGGAGATGATGGAGGAGATGGGCAGGGCAGTCACAGTGGGGAAAATGGGGAATAACAGACAGTGTGGGATGAGGAAGAAACTGTAGACAGTATACACATTGGAAACAAACTCATTCTTTTAACTCCTTGAATATTAAACAGGTCACAAAGCATTGGAGACCTCTCTAGCATTCAAGGGGTAACATTCAAGGGGTAAAAAGCCTCTTTTTAACCTTTAAGGACCAGAGGGGTGTATAACGCATTGCTTCGCAATGTGGTGCACCCTCTTCTGGTCCTTAAAGAGTCAATCAGTGGGCATTTTAATTTCTGTTGATTGTGCCAGAGAACTACAGGTATGTATGATCCAGAGGAGGGGATGGTACAGAGACAGTGTGGTTCAGTTTGACAAGAAGGTGGACAGCAGGAAATAAATACAAATTTAATTGGAGGGTGTTAAGGACTAAAACGGGGGTGTATTGAAAACTTTAGTGTAACCAATTTTTCACTGCTGCAATGTAACCAGTTTTTCACTGCTGCAACGTAACCTATTTTTCACTGTGGCAATGTAACCAATTTTTCACTGTGCAATGTAACCTATTTTTCACTGCGGCAATGTAACTTATTTTTCACTGTGGCAATGTAACCAATTTTTGACTGCTGCTGTAATGTAAACAATTTTTGAAAACTGTAATTTGATACCATAGTGTACGTAAAAAGTGTCATTGATTTAACTGGGGCTTTTAACTTCTTTAATGCTAGAGAGGTTTTCATCATATTACAAAGTAATGTATTGGAGCCATCACTAGTATTCATGGGTTAAAAGCACCAATTTAAATCAGCTGCTTGCATTATGCAGGTAGTTTCGTCCAGAGTTGCTCTTTTCTTTGGAGGATAAAGCCCTCAGAATGGAGACTGGATTATTATCACACATTGGAGTTAGATAGCAAGTGACTGACTGCAGGATAGAGAATGTATAGCAGTAAAGTGCTGTGTTTTGACATTCCTTACAACTTCAATGTGGTGCAGAAGTCATATGATAATCACTGTTAGTACTAAACACTTTTGATCTGTCTCCCTGTCTGTAGGCCTCCTGCATTTATCTACTCCCATTAATCCTGACAAATTATGACATACATATATGTAATGCAAACCGATTTATCATGTATTGAAATATGGGGAGAGTGGAAGGAGGAGGGAGGGCACCAGGGAGAGGAGAGACTGTGGCCAGCAGAAAGCAGACAAGTATATTACATGGATAATTTATTTGACGTATTCATAAAACCAGCAGAATTGTTTGGACCTGGGCAATGGGAAATGCCGATAAACTATGACAGATTAGATATTGATGAAATCCAGAAGTTTTGAATCATGTTCACTGGGCCTTTTATCCCATTGACTGATTGAAAATAATACCATCTGTCAGCACTCAGACAACCTGGTCAAGAGGCCAATTTGTCCAGGCCTAAGCTCTGAAACAAAACTCTTTCCTCCACAGAGATGTTTAGTGAAAGTGAGATCATCTGTTTGGAAGAGGAGTTGCCTCTCACTCTTACACTGGCCTGGACCATTGTATGAGATAAGTGTTATCAATGAGGCTGATGTATAAAGAAGTACTAGTGCAAATCAACTACATCAGAGTGGACAACTAGGAAGTCTTTTTTGAAACCCTTGGATGCTAGGGAGCTCTCTCAATGCGTTGGTAACCTCTCTAGCAGTCAAGTGTCCAAAACACCATAGAACCCTTTCAGTACCAGGGAGGTAAGCAACGCATTGCTCTGCATTGCGTTGCGTACCCCTTTGGCACTCAGAGGGTTAAATCAACGCAAATTCTGTGTATGTTTATTTCTCCTCAGCAGTAGGGCTGGTTTTCACCAGATTTGCTCTTTTTCTCTGTGCATATGGCCCCTAGGTTTTGTCTGACAGGTTCCCACTGAAACTCTGTGGAGGCATTTGTAGATAAGTCATTTTACAGAGTTGGGAAAAAACGGGGAAATATATGGATAAAAAAGTTCTTATCATAGTGAAGAATTAACCCTTTGGTTGTCAGAGACATATCCAATGCATTGCGTTGTAATGCATTAGATATGTCTCTGGCACACAGAAAGTTAACCATGTAATCACCAGGGGTGACCTTGAAACAGTTGTAATAAGGAATGACTGAAGCAATTCTGAGGCACATCTACTGTATCATAAGGTTCATATAGCAATTCTCTTTGGTTTACCAGGGGCTTTTAATCCCTTGAATGCTAGAGAGATCACAAACACATTGCGAAGCAGTGCATTTGATGAGTTAAAAGCCCCATCTAAATGACGGGGTATTTTTATTTGTCCCTGTGTTACATTTGGTTTGCCCACAATTGCTGCAGTTCCTCTTAGCACACCAGGCTCCTTGTGTTGTAGAGGCCTATCCGACTAGTGACTTTGTTTTATGAAGACTGGACCCTCACTGGTCTGAGAGGCAGATGTACTAAGAAGAACTAGTGTAAACAACTCCATTAAAGGAGAATGAAAACTTCCCATTTATCGGTGAGACTTTGGAATATTACTGTTTGCCCCCTATGGTGCAGCTGGTTTACTCCAGAATATGTTTTCTCAGTACATCAGCCATTCACTGTATGTTTCCATAATGCCAGCTTATAAATGAGCCTTTGGTAGACACATACACAGTTTAGTTGTTCTGCTTGTGGCTCATACATTACGGGAACATAAGTTATGCTTGCATAATATTTATTCACATGTGTGGGTGATGTAGTAGGGCAGACAGAAGGGGGAGTGGGCTGGGAGAGAGCGAAATCTGGAGTAGTGAAAGGCTGTTCTCTTAATGTTAAACAAATATGGGATTCTTGGAGACAGGGAGGGAGAGCAGTGAGAGGACTGTTCTCTGCAGCTCATTAAGCACAGCTATAAAATATTAATAGTTATTGTCCCTCTATTTATTGGTAATTATCCTCCTGGAATAAAATCTGCTAGTCCTCAGAAATGTCTTTTAAGCAGCAGGTCTTTTTTTATTAATCCAGTATTAATAAGTGCACATTACAAAAAAAAGGCGTCTTACTAGAAAAAAGACCCTTTCCCTCCCCAGTCCCGCTGCTTTCACCCCCCATTGGTTCCGGAATGCGGCACCTGCAATAAAGAGAGCTGCTTTTGATGTTGTAAGAGGGCTCTTAATTATGTCACCTGCTTGCAGTTTATTCTCAGCAATTTGGGCAGCTCCACCTGCAACGCTGGAAGGCACAACACAGCCAAAGCAAAGGGACACATGGTAGCTACAGATCTGCTTAGCATGGTCTGCCACAGCTGAGAGCTGGCACTAGAACATCATTTTAACCCCACAGCAGGGAAATGCACAAACTCCCCTCCAATTAATTAAACCCTTGGATGATAGAGATGGCTCCAATATATTGCTTTGCAATGAGTTGAAGCCCTTTCTAACCTCTAAGGGGTGAAGACTGTATGCTCCTCTCTACATTTTCTAGAAAATTAAATAAATACTAGATTTTTAGTCTTTTTTGTTTAATATTATTTTAGAATTATAATCTAAAAATGTGAAACATTTGTGCTCTCAGACTGTATAATGCCTATGTACAAAGCCTTTTCTCAACAGAATGGGCAGTTTTCTCTGCATACACCATGGGGTGGACAGTCTGTGAGAATATAAGGTTTTCAGGGACCAGTGGATTCCATTGCAGTTAGTAATATTATGAATGATTTTCTCTACAAATGTCCTTCTATAGCAATCTCTGTGGTAAAACAAGTAACAATAATTTAGGCCTTTGTATGAGCTGGGAATCAGTGAAAATATGTATATTTGCCTAATGCCAACTCTAGCTGTGGCTTTAAGAGCTGTAAGAGTTGTTCCTTGGAAAAGTTGTGTGCTGGAACCTATTAATGTCTCTATACACACACAGGTACTGGTGCTCCTTTAGTGAAAACATATATACGTGCAGCTCATATTCTGATATTCTAAGAAGAAATAGGGTCATTCTGGGGCAAACCAACTTCATCATAAGGGACAAAATATTTCCAAAAATCATCATTGATATAAATGAGGCAACTAACCCCTTGAATTCTCAAGAAGTCTGAAACAGATTGTTTCATAATGCTTCGGAGACCACTAGCATTCAAGGGGTTAAAAGCATTCAAGGGGTTAAAAGCCCATTTGAAATGGGCTTTGCCCTCTGTAGTGCAGTTGGTTTGCTCCAGAATTGCTCCAGTTCTTAGCACATCATCATCAATGTGTCTGATGAGCCTCTTTTTCATCTAGTCCAAATATATTGTAAAAATAATGGCAACCACCATCTTTAGTGGGTCATTAAACTGCACTTTATTTACTGTCCCTGTATTGTAATTACTGAACACTGACACTTAGTGCACACAATTACAGGCAAAAAAATGACTGGCATGCCATTAGCAGATTATGTTTGACAAACACAGGCCATATTTTAAACAGCTTTCCTTAGTTTTGCTGCTATCACCTATTTTCTGCCTTGATAAATAGCCCTGTGAGTGTTTCTCATTATCCTGGGAGAAGCTCATGTCTTGTTTAGTACTGGTTTGCAGAGCCAAGCTGAGAAGGTGTCAGTACATCCCCTCCCCCCTTGAGTGAACACGCTAATAAATGCTAAGAAATGAAATGATCCATCTCTGTGTGCCCTCCCTTGCATACCTCTACCCTTTCTCACTACCTCCCTATTTAATCAAGCTCTTGTCATTGCCAGCAGCAAGATGGCATTTTTGTGAAGAATCTCTTAGCTAAAAAATGTTGTCACTCCTATTTCCTAGTTATCAGTCTCCCTACTCTCCCCCCCCACCTTCCCCACCTCTTTTCTTTCCACTCACCACCCCATGTGTTGAGATTAACGCAGGACCATAACGGTGTGTGTATCCGTCCCCGATAAACCTTATCCATTACCCAGAGATGCTGCAGGCCTGTCCCTTCTCACCTCCCCCATTTATCATCTTTAACTTTGACAGACGCACGCCGGGGGACTTCAGATTTATCTTGTTGTGCCCATGGCGGGGTCTATCCGTCAAAAGCAGATGAGATGGGGAGACAGGGAAGAGAAGTGGAGGGGGAAGCTGCACTGTCCTGAATGTATATCCTGAAGGGAGGGGTGCGACGGGAGAAAGTCAGGTGAAGAAGAGGTACGTTTTATCCACCACCCATCAGCTGGAGAAATTAGGCCATCAGTCTTGGATGGCATCTGCTGATTTACTCCCCGGGTGTAAACACAGCTTGGGCAGAAACATGTCTATAAGAAAAACATTAGAACCTTATCTGACATCTGCTTGGCCACCAGAGATTGATGGGTGAGTGGGGTGATTGGCAGGGATACATTTTACACCTGGCTAAGATTAAAAGCACTGCACTACATAGTTCAGGAGGCTGATGTACTAAAAGCAACTGGAGCCTCACACTACACTGAAATCTGCTTAAAATTACATAGCTACAGCACCATCATTCTTTTGCAAATAGGTACATTACATTATACCATATGGGGTTATGGCTGCCTCAGAACACACAGCAGTGAGGATACAGGGGCTTTATCCTCAGTTATATCAAATGAGCAGTCCAAGCAGTGTCAGAGCTTCAGGTTGTGGGAAGATTTAGATTACCTAAAAATCATCAAGGACACTGTGGGCCATATGTATGAAAGCAAATTCCAGCAACTACAATGTGTTGGAGACTTCTCTTGCAATCAAGAGTTAAAATTGCCATTTGAGAAGTTTGGGAATTGCTTTTTCACCCCTACAGTGTAGCCCAAGTGTGTCCAAGTTCAGTCCTCAAGAGCTATCAGCTGTCCAGGACTTAATGCACAGGTGGGCCAATCAAAATGAATGAGCCAATGATTAACTCACCTGTGTGTAATCAGAGAAATCCATAAATCCTGGCCTGTTGGTGGTCCATGATGAGGATCGCACTTGGATACCCCAGGCGTACCTGGTTTTCCCCATTTAAAACAACGAGAAGTTTTATTTCAGTTTCTTTTTTATATACATAAGGACTTGTATATTGGAGTGTCCATGGGCATAGGAAGCAGGAATCCTAATCCTAAAGGTCTAGATTTCATATTTAGTGCTCCGTCGGCAACGATAATGATGGACATGTGACAAGATTACCTTCCTGTTGTCCTGGCACATGATCTAGAGTGAGGTCTGCAGCGTGCAGAGGTCAATCAGTGATGGCCGTCTGCTCACTAAATGTCAGAAGCATCGCCCTCCCCTCTTTTTCTTGTGGCAGGCAATATGAAGAAGCTGCTCAGAATCTGCTGCTGTTCTGGTCCGGCCCTACCATGAACAGAGATATTATATTTTTATTGAGTTGATTCACATACATAGCCCGTCTGGCTTCATATAAGAACCAAGTCTAGATTTGTTAATTTTGCAAGGCTGTACTGAGTATTGCAGTACAACCCTGCCGAATTACATTTGTCATGGAATCTACCCGATCAGTGTCATTGAACAAAATAGAAGGCAGGGCCAGGCAACCTGGTAATATTTGCCAACTGTTTGACTGCTGGGATTCTATACTGTTCAGTGGCACTGAAATGGTTAAACAGAGTGAATATTTTATGAGACAGTTCATTCTGCAACATTGTATTGGAACAGCAGATAGATACCCAGCAGAATGCATGGACTATAACCTGCAACTTACACACACATAGTCGGCTCTATACAAGGGCAGAAGCCAGGCACAGTCATACTTTGGAGCAGGCTGCAACTAATAATAATGTGTATAGTTATATTTTGTAGACAGCAACAGCTTTGAGCAACATGTTGGCCACCTCCGTACCAACAGATTAATAGTAGGCCACCTCTGTAGCTTCAAATTGATTGTTACAATTCATTCTTTATGCAGGGCTCTATTGGGCATTCATCTGCTGTTCCAGTACACACCAAAATACCAAATGTTGTTGCCTGCAAAATTTGGCTCTGTAGCCTATTATTAATTTTAGATTAAATGTTTAGCATAGGGTCTTTTTATCTTCAAAATTCTATACCCTCCAGAATTTTGGGGATCCTCCTCCCATGTGCGTCTCCCTTTAAAATCCCTGCCACAAGCTTTGAATTTGTAGACACTAGTATTCTCGTTGACTACATAGAAACATATACTCATTAACTGATGCACTGAGTACATTAGCACCGAAAGAGTCAAACTAGTTAAGTTCAAGGCCTGGCTGGATTTTATTTGCTTACTGTAATTTGGATGTTATATCGGCTGCTCAGTCTGTAGGGTGAAGAGCTCTAATCTGCCCTCTCCTGAATATCAATGGATTCAACCAAACATAAAATATATGTATATAACCTCTCACCATGTTTCTGGTGTGGAATGTCCTTTATTCAGGGATGTATTAATAATTGCCCAGAATGATGAACATTTTTTCTATAGAGAAGCAAAAGACAGATTGTAGATTTTCAGTTTATTTCTTTTTCTCCCCCTAAATTTGTTTGCCAACCTGAAGGACACTTTTTTCCTGAACATTCTTCCTAAACCTCTTAAATGATAGAGAATTCTCCATCTCATTGCTTCCCAGTGCAGGTGAGACCTCTGTAGCATCCAAGGAGTTCAACAGTTCATTTTCAATAGTCTTTTAAAGGGACAGTAACACTTGCTATATGTTAACCCGTACATGTAAGTCCCGAGCAGATGTCCCAGGTGGACAGAGGACGTACATCGTTTTACGAAATGAAAAAAAAATATCCGGCGGATGTTAAGTGCCGGCCACGTGCGCGAGCACGGCTGGTCACTAAAGGGTTAAAATTTATATTGATATGTTTTCTCACTGCTGAGAAGTGTTTTATTGAAACTTTATTGCAGCTCAAACTTACATTTTTTAAGGTCAATACCTCAGTGGCCTGAAATTTTACAGTGGCACTGTTGCTACACCATCCTGTGGAAGTTTATGGCCAATTGACCAGGACTTTCAATAGGATGATGTAGCAACAGCGCCACTGCGCAATCTCAAGCCATTGAGATATTGCACCTAAAAAATTCAAATTTGAGCTGCAATAACTTTTCAGTAAAACACATCTCAACAGTGGGAGTACGTACCCCTATTGTACTTAGGAGGATAAACCCAACAAAATATAATTTTTTTTTAGATATTAAATGTTACTATCCCTTTAATTCTCCTCAAAAGAGATAAGCTAATAATATGTGTTATCTGTGGTAAAATGGAACATTTTGAAGTGTCAGTGGTTGGTTTCATTCTTAAGAAAAACCATATTGGTTGCATGTCACCCTGTTGCCATTTACATGGGACGGCAGGTTTCACTGACCAGGTTCTTTTACTAATTGCAGAATTAAAAGACTTTATACTCCACCGAAAAAGGGAGAGAGAAACAGTGGAGTCTTCGGTCAACATTTGTAACTTATAATACAGACTTAGTTATAAAATGTTGGATCTCTCTATGAGTGAAAAGGAGCTGTGCTTGTCCATGTGTGTGAGTGCATTACTTGTACACATGGAGAGACTTGGAACATTGGGGGGGGGGAGTAGAGGGAGTTATTGAATGATAATCGATTGTCCATTTCTCAAAGTCATTTAGCAGCCCAGAGGCTCAGGATAAAGTGCCAGTGGCTGGAATGGACATTCTGTATGCATACTCATGTACAGATTTTGTGGAGGGAGAGATGACAGAGCAAGTGTTGAGAAGGGAGGGTGTGCATAATATTGACCTAGCCAAAGGGTCTATTTTTCAGAAGGAAATAGCAGCATTCATTGTGGGGGGTTTTATGTCAGATGAGTCCAGTTCTTCTGCTTTACCAGTAATTATTGTTTCTATCAGAAGAAAAGTGTTCCCTCTTGTAGTGTGCATCCAAACATGTACCAGCCATAATAAACAATTTACAGATAAAAAAAAACACATATTCATACATAAGCGCACACACACATATTGATACCATATGCTGGCACAAACGCACACATACATATATATATAAACATACACACATGCATACACATATACACACACCCACATACATACATATATACATACACACAGTACATGCACACATACACACATAAACAAAAACAAATGTGGACTTGTGACCATTTTGTGTAGTCCATTGAGTGCACACACACATTTAGGGAATTTCTGGGTGAGCATTAGGTTCCGAAAACACAATTGTGAGGAAAACCAACTGCACCATAAGAAACAAATACACATTCCCTTTTATTTAACCCTTTAAAGACTGGAGACACAAGGCATTGCACCCATCTGGTCCTTAAAGTTTGAATGAGACTTTTAACCCATTGAAAGCTAGAGAGATCTCCAGTGCATTGCTTCAGAATGTGTTGGGGACTTTTAGTGTTAAATCAAGGTTTTTTATGTATTATCTTTTCCTGTATAACATAGCACCGTATCATTTCATAATCAAGTTTTTGGGGGTTTCCATCATTGTTTGAAGAAATGTTTGTAGAATAACTGAATATGTATTTAGTTGGCTTGAACATTGTAATTGACACACATGAATTTTGATTTCACATTGTGTTAGTTCTGTATGGTCATGTATCTCTTATGGGACTTTGGGCCTAATTCAGCAACTAAAGTGGTGACATTTTGGGTCATACCAACTGCACCATAGGGGACACATGAATATTCTCCCTTGATCAAAATGGTGATTTTTAACCCTTTGAATACTAGAGAGGTCTCCAATGCATTGTGTTGCAATGCTCCGGAGACTTCACTAGTATTCAAAGGTTTAAAAACTCCATTTAAATCAATGTTAATAATGGGGATGTTCATTTGACCCCTGTGGTGCTGTTGGTATGCTCCAAAATTGCACCACATTAGTTTGCTGAATTTGTTTTTTTATGTGGGCATCTTGACTATTCTTTATATTATGTAATGTGCATACCTTTGGAATATTACGATTTTTATGTGAATTTACAGTTATGCTTTTCCCGTCTTTCAGTAGATGTCATTGTATGTGGCTGTTGGTTGGATACGTAGCAGAATGGGAGTACTATATGGATAGAATCTAGATGTTCCACATTTGGTTCTCGTTGTCTTGGATAGATTTGATTGATACTGTGTGTGAATCCAATCTTGTTATAGATTTACTTACATCTTTTCATAAGTTGCACCAACATCATCCATTCCTATATTTTTGTTTTGTGCATACCCAGTGAGTGCAGGGTTCTCCTTCTGGGCTGTTCTTCTGTTTGTTTGTCGTATCCTCTTCCATTGTTGAACCATTTTTGGATTGTTGTCATTTTTTGTTTGTCCAATAATTGTTCCACTTTTGTCTTAATACATGTGCCCCATTTGTATCAAGGAAAAATGTTATCAGTTGAAGTAGTAACATAGTTGATGAGGGTGAAAAAAGACATGCATCCATTAAGTCCAGCCCATGCCAGATCACCCTGTTGATCCAGAGGAAAGCATTTTAAACCATTTTCAATTTAAAAAATTCCTTCCTGACTCAAAATGGCAGTTGGATATTTCCCTGGATCAACATCCTATCTGCAGTGAAACCAACTGTCATAATTGTCCATGTTGTTCGATGCTAGATAGGTATCCATTACTTTTTTGTAAACAATTACAGTATCTGCAAGCACAGCATCCCAAAATGTGTTAAATATTTGCATGCTAGAGCAGAGAGCAATATGTTGCAAAACTTTCTGGTGCTAAAAGGGTTAAGTGTAATATCATAGATAGCACAATATCAGAAGACCCTCCTGCGTTTTCTGCAGCCCTTTATACAACTATCCTAACCCTCTGCTCCCCAGAGTCTGTCTTTCTTGTCCTCACACAGATCCTTTGGTGTCCAAGTAAAATCGATGTGGTTAGGGAGCGGTGGGGAAGGTAGCAGATGGAAGGGGAGACACATCTGTGGTATATTTTTTTTCACTCTTTGTTGATTTAAATAATACTTATTATTAGCACCAGTGGAAGAGATACATCCATTAGAGCCGGGGGGATTTCACAGAGCCGCTTATCTGTACTTTGAGGAATCGTATCATTGGAAATCCCCAGGTTTTGCTGTTCTCGGTAATTGTATCAAAGCCGCTGCTTCAGTGTTAGAGATGTGTTTGTTGCCAATGTGTTGTTCCTATTCACAGTAATTGAAGCATGTGAAACATAAATGATCTACATTGGCGGGCTTGTAATAAAATCATCTAAATAATAAAAAAGCCTCTTACAGGTTTACATGCCCTGACCTATCTGTGGCTTCCAGGTTCCTACATGGCAGTTGTATTAGATGTTTTCACCTCTTTCAGTTCCTTTATTATGAATATTCTTCACAGGCATTTATTTTTCTTTTCTGCATTATCTAGTGGTTCTTATTCATCAAGCTAAATAGTTGCATTTCTGGAGGAAACCAACTACACCATGGGAGTGGGTTAGGATATAAAATCACAGTGATTTAAGTGGGGCTTTTAATCCTTCCAATCCTTGAGAGCTCTCCAACAAATTGTGATGCATCACTTTGGAGTCCTGTCAAGCATTCAAGGGGTTAAAAGCTCCCATTAAATCAGTAGTAGTTTTCAGAATTTTCATTTCAGTCTTATGGTGCAGTTGGTTTATTCCAGAATTTGCACCTCTTTTCTTTAACGTAATGGATAAGATCCAGTGAGCCTTTATTGTGAAGTACATTAGTGGTGGTGGTGTAGTTAAGAATGGTGCTAGTTGGGTATTATGGGAGTAGTAGTCACCAACAGCTGGAGAAGGTTGCCTTCCTCTGAGTTAAGTAAAACAAGGCTAGCCTCACTTCTAAGAGGTGCTTTAGAGTGATCTAACCATACCTGGGAACTTCTTGGTTGAAGCTGCCTGGAGGAGAGCCCTCTGGGGCAGATGAGGGGAGAGAAATTACGTGATTTGCATCATAAAATGGGCGGGGCTTAATCACAGGGGGGCAGGATTTCTAAACAAAAAAAATAGCTTGAATAGACTGGGGAAGGAGGTGAAGAGGGCGGGGAGTGGGAGGAACAGGGTAGGATTGAGCACAAGTGGGCAGTTTTTCATCAGAAACTCCCCACATCCGGAGAATCAGCCTCTTCCCCTGAGACCTGGTAATTCAGTGTAAAAACCAGAGTCTCCGGGGCAAAATCAGAGAGTTCCCAGCTATGGATCTAACAAGTAAACATCTGCACTCTTGCTATTGTAGTCTATGAAGAGCTGCAGGTCAGAAACCTGAGAGAAGATACACTAAGTTGAGATAAACTCTCTTACTATACCATGCACTAAGATTTCTCCAACTTCAAAGGGAGGTTCCATAGAATAACATGGAGAATGAAGAGTTTCTTTTTCATGTCACCTTGGTGCATAATCACAGAAATAAACATTTGTGCAGTAATAACTTTGAATAAATTATCTGCCACAGTGGGAATAATATTGTTATACTTGGCTGGAAAAGCCTCAAAAATGTGAGTCAGAGGGGTGTCTATCTCAATGTTATACAATGTGTTAGGGACAACCATCCGATATTCAAGGGGTTAAATTAGTGTTTTTAGTTTTTCCTATTACATTGTATCATTATCAGGGACTATAACCATTTCTCAACTTGTTTCCAAATAATTATCATTTATTTTTATTCTACTTGTGTTTTAAAATAATTTCCCTCAACCTGCTGCATTATTGTATGTCTCTTTGAATCCCCCACCCTCCAAACCTTTCTCTCCCCTCCTTTTTTATCTCCCTACTTTTTTTCCAAGATGCCAAAGTTTCTCTCATCGAGAATTCATTGTCTTGTCAGCCTCCAGTTAGCCGTTGTGCATGAGAATCATGAATCACCCGTCGGCCTGCTACCATACTTTAGCAAAGACAAAAAAATTGCACTCCATCACCGTGTCTCGCAGCTTTTAGTAATATCGATCAGAGAGGTACCCTCCTTTCTCTTGCACTCTACAGCCACCCACCCTCCCTATCAATTTTATTTGAGGCTATTGAGTGTAAAGTCTTATTTTGTTCTGCCACAAATGAAAGAAATATCAGCAAAGCCTGAAATATATGTATCTCACCCCCCCACCACCTTTTTTTTATTCCCGCTTCCACCTTTTTTATATTATTATTATTGAATTGGAGTAGTTGGGCTAAAGCTGTGTGACAGCTGTGTGACAGGATCCTCATTACAGCTCAGCCAGTAATTGTGATGCATCTCTCTCTCTCAGCCTTTTAACTCTCCTCCACCTCCTGCCTCCCTCCCTTTACCTAATTTATAAAGTGATTGCACAGATTCCGAGTTTCTTAAATTATTACCCTGTGCATTCGTCTCCCTCCTGCTCTCCATCTCTCCATGCTTCATTCCTGTTGCAGATTTCTGACCCAAAATGATATGAAAAGCCTGGGTTCAAACGCACCAGAAATGTTCTGGAGAATTCAAACTCTGTGGTTTGTTTGTTTGACCTGAGCTGCTTATCTGCATGAGAAGTGCATAGCTCTTACATTAGCTTGTGAGTGGACTTCTGTGTTATCAGCGAATGAAGAATGGACTTTATTAATGATCTCACTCTTCAGTATTAAAGGAGAAATAACCCCTCTTACGAATAACACTCCACTTACCTTACTATGGTAGGAAAATTCTAATGGTCCCTATGAAATTTGCCTTTGTGTCTTTCTTAAATAGATAATATCTTCAATCAGTCCTTGATGTCATTACCATGGAGGCGAACATGACAGTTGTTAGCAGGACCACATGATACAAATTGTTTTGAACATGGTAATCTTAAGCCAGTGTTTCGCAATCTTTTTTGCTCAAGGCACCCTAACACTCAGTCTGGAATTTTTGGGGGCACTCCTAACATTTTATATGTCATTTTTTATGGAATAATGATGGGTTTAGATAAATATATAGTCATTTTTAGGTCTTACAATCAGAATAACAAAAACAAACATTTAGTGCGTAACAGTTTCCATACATATATATTTGAACCTCAACATTCACATTTTTGTTAAAGGCTTTATGGAAAAGAAAAGGCAACCTAAGTGGATGTCCACAGCACACCAAAGTACCACAACACCCTGGTAGAGAACCACTGTATTAAGCCTGTAAGGACCAGAGAGGTGTACCCTTTTAATCCATAAAGGCTTGAGTACATTCATGCACTCTGCCTGCTTCAGTTTCAAACAACTGCCAGCAACTGTCATGTCTTCCTCCATGGACATGACATCCAGGACTGAATGAATATGAAGAAATGCTCAGGGGTATGTTTCATAGGGGCCTTTAGGGTTTGCTGGCCTTAGTAAGACAAGTGGGAGTTATTAGGTGATATTTCTCGTTTAAGGAGTTTGTACAACATTGGAAAGATGAGTTCGATCATTTCCAGGGGAAACCAACTGCACTTTAGGGGACAAATAAAAATGACATTTTTTGACATGTCAGTGGGAATTTGGAGAATTTGTATTTGACCCTTTTTATGCAGTTGGTTTATTACAGAATTGTCAATATATCTTGTCTTTTTACACAAATGACCTGTGTAGGATTGAAAGCCTAGTCAGTTTGGCTAGGAATTCTACCTTCATCCCTAGTAACTGATGCATAGACATAGTCTTGTAGCAGCTGGCACTCACTCCCATCTGTTGGGATGGCATAATGCCTTACTCAAAGGCTGGCTGGATCTGTGCCTCCTAGTAGAGTGCCAAACAATCATGACTTCAAAGTGTAGCCAACATGATGCATCTATTGCCATGTATATTTAAGTGCCCCTTTCTTTTCCCCTTTTTGTATGGATAAAAATGACATGTGAAAACTGTGCCACCCACAATTACGTCTACATGGCCCTCTAAAGTAAGTCATTGATGCCCATGAAAATTTTATCCATACATTGAGACTGATGTTATAAGAAGTACTGGAGAATTCTGGGGCAAACCAACTGCAACATAGGAGACAAATAAAAAGTCTCACTGATAGAATTGGGATTTTTGGAGGTAAACTTTACTCTAGGAAAATGGCTCTTAATTGAACAGATTTAGTAATGTAGCTATGTGCCCTTCATACAGCAGTCAGGTGAATTCTCTGTATAGTTTTTGCATTCTAGTTTTAGTTCCTGTATCTCTGCTACAGTCTGTCTCTCAGTCTCAACTCCCCACAGCAAACAATACGCTTTTGTAGATCTGAATGATTTGTACGAGTCATAGGTTGTTATCTAATTTTAAACAAATGATAAGTAGTAGACAAAAAGAGAGATCACAACAAAAATAGTAAATAGCTGAAACTTACTGTTGTTTGAAGGATATTCCCCTAGGTAAGTACATCTGTTAAACAAATATCAGCTTATTCCTATGGGAATGCTAGTGAGGTCTCCAAAGCATTAGAAAGCGTTGAAGGGGTTAAATGCCACTTTAAAGCAATAGGAATTTGGGGAACTTTTGTCTCCTGTGGTACAGCTGGTTTGTTCCAGAACTGCTCAAAATCTTACTATATCACCCTTTTTGTCTTATCAGACACAGAGGAAACAGGACAGAAAGGGACACACAGTCTGGATGTTTAACCCTCTGAGTGCCAGAGATGAATCCAATGCATCGCAATGCTTTTGATACATCTCTGGCACTCAGATGGTTAATGCTTGTACTCTGCTCATGTATATGATCCTGTGCATGTACATGTATCAGGCACTGTTACTGGATATGGTCTGGAAATTACTAATATGCATACAATATTAAACTTTAACCTTTTGAGTGCCAGCGGGGTATGCAGTGCATTGCAAAACACTGGCACTCAATGGGTTAAAATAGTAGTGGACAGTAGGTGGGACAGGGGTTTTATGAGGCCCCCAGAGTTCTTTCATGCTGCCTCCATAATTGTCTGTGTCTGGTGCAGTCCAAACCTCAAGCACACTGAGACATATGCACAGAAGGAAATAGGAGCAAACCAACTGCACAGTAAGGGAGCACTAACAATCCCAATCGGTTTAAGTGGGGGTTTTAACCCCTGGAATGATAGCTAGAGCTCCGGCACATTGCAGAGCAATGCATTGAAGGACTTTCTAGCATTCAGTGGGTTAAAAGCCCCATTTCCGTTAGTGGAAATGTTTTATCTCTCTATGTTCAACTGGTTTGCTCCACAAGTGCTCCTCTTTTGCGCATAAGGGCCATATTTGCTTTTACCTTTTTCGCTCTAAAATCCAGTAGCCTCTCTCATGTGCCTCACAGCATGCTAACTCTTCTCTCTTTCTCTGTTCCACTTTAATCCCCTGTCTCCACCTTTTTTGACCCACAGGCCATTGGTTAACCCTTTGAGTGCCATAGGGGTACGGAACGCATTGCAATCCGTACCCCTCTGGCACTCAAAGGGTTAAACCAAGTTGATGACTGGCCCTTTTCAGGACTCAGCTGCCTCATATGCAGCCTTTGGGTTGAAACTCATTGCCCATCAATGCTTAGAAGGAAAGCTATGAGTTTCTGTTATTTGAAACAAAACATAGTAGCATTCACAGCTGTATTTGTTAATGTTTCCCAATGCATTGCACATCCCTCTGGTCCTTAAATTGTTAACACAAGACCACCTTGAATTTTAGCTTTAGTGTTCACTGTCCCCTTAACTCAGTGATTCCCAGCCTCAATTAATTTGTGACATAATAACTTAGTAAAAATACTTCAAAAGGTGTGTGCTGACATGTCTGCAGGAACCACTGGAACAGGTGCTGGAAATCATTTCATAGAAAAGCACCGTTGGATTATGTTGGAATATATGTAAAGTGAAGTTGATCACTTGTACATGGTAGTATGATCTCTCATCTTTAACCCTTTGAGTGTCAGGGGTGTGTGTCCAAAACTCTGGCAGGGATCGCAGGAGTTTTGCTATTCACCAGACCCCTGAGAAGACAGTCTTATCTATGTTTTGCTTAC
Organism: Rhinophrynus dorsalis; assembly: GCA_037306005.1. NCBI lineage: Eukaryota > Metazoa > Chordata > Amphibia > Anura > Rhinophrynidae > Rhinophrynus > Rhinophrynus dorsalis. The sequence continues at coordinate 222,389,815 of CM074722.1, forward strand.
TTCTGAGCCTTTGTTTCAGTAATGGTGTTCTGCGGCCTTCTAGAAAGATATTTTGTGCCTAAGACACTGCATCAAATTGCATGGTTAAAAAAAATCTGCAGGATCTTATTACATGGTTTTTAAAGTGCTTTCCATCCTGGGGTGCTGCTATTTAAGATCCTCTGCACTGACATGTAAACTGCCTCTGTGATAAGTGCTCTGTCATTAGCACCCTTCCATTAGCCAACTCCGTCCCCCTTCCATACCAATCTCTGTCATTCTAGACTCTCTCGGTTCATCAGAGACTGTGAATGCACAGACCAGACTAGTTTACTCACCAGCAAACCACGCCAAGCTGTTAGAAAGCTAATCTGAGAGACATTTTATAAGAGATATAACAAAGGCCAGGTTACAAACGTATGTGTCACCCAGCAAGTGACACCGAGGACAGGCTAATAATGGGGTTTACTGCTGTTTATTTCCATCCTACCCCCTGTTAAAGGATTCTGGTACTCCTTTTGACCTGTTTACAATCCTGTTTTATATTGGCCCTCAAACGGTTAGACATGATTAAACCCCTTAGATGCAAGAGATGTTTCCATGCATTGTGAAGCAATGAGCTGAGGGTGTCTCTAGCATCCAAAGGGTTAAAAAGGCAAGAAAGAGATTCAACAAGCATATATTCATATATTGTATTCATATATCAGTACAGAAAATATTAATATGAGTAAAAATGGTAACATATTAGCAATAGAAAATGCAGAAATACTAGTAGAGTAAAACTGATACCTTAATTGGCTCTAGAATGCAACCTTTCAAGACCACTAGTTCTCCTCTTCAGGTGTAATAAGAAGAGACTTAGGTGTCATGAAAGCTTGCATCTTACAATCACTCAGTTAGCCAATAAAGGTATCATGTTTACGTTACTAGAAAATATGAAAGCACACCATTATCAGCATTGTGCAGTGCATTGATTTTAGCTGGATGGAAATGATGGGGGGTGTAGTCCATTCATAGTTTTGCCTGCCGCCTATTGTGGATTATAGCAAGACATATATAGTTAACCCTTTGATTGCCAGAGGGGTACGCAACGCATTGCAAAGCAATGCATTGCGTACCCCTCTGGCGCTCAAAGGGTTAAAACATCTGGAGATTCTGAGGTGAATCATTTGCACCCTAAGGGACAAATAAAACCCCCATTTACTGCAATGAGCATTTTAATGTATTTAATGCCAAAAAGGTCTCTAGTTCATTTATTTTCCAATGAATCAGAGCCCTCTATAGCATTGAGGGGGTTAAAAACCCCATTTCAATCATTGTGTGTCTGGGGAATTTTATCTGACCTCTATCGTGCAATTGGTTTGTTTCAAAATTTCTCCAGTTCTCCTTAGTACATCAGTGTCCATGTGAATGTAGTTTGCTGTTGGAGGAACACAAGGCACACCTCCTGTCTGAGCCCTACATTAAATTCTTCACTCATTGCCACTGCTCAGCAATGCATTGCCCACTTCTACTAGCAATGAAAGGGTTACATTTCAGAGAGTAGGGGAAGTGCGCTAAGACAGAAAGTGCCTTAATGTGCATAATATATAAATCTAAATAACTCAAAACTAGATTAAATGGCTAGTGCAATATTAAAAGCTCTTTCAGAGTTGTTTGTAGGTAGTTGGGTCCCTTTAAGAACAAGATAGTAAAACTTTAGATTTAGTGATATATCAGTTGGGCTTTAGGAAGAAAAACATGCACATTAAGCAGGAGAGGTCTTTATCTGCTGTCAGTTTCCATGTATCGTTGTCTAGTTAGGTTACATTATGAGCCAGGTGGCAGAGCCAACAGTACAGCACGCTCAAATTCCTCTACGGATTCAAGGCATTCAGCAGGATGTCCGCTCCTTCTAAAAAATATGCTTGTTTATTTAGGAAAGGGCTAGCAATGCACCCTTATTGTCTTATTTCAGAGGTTGTAACTATAAATAGTGTTTGTGGAACCTCTGTGGGCTATTCCTGTCTGTATACGAGTGCAGGGTAAGGCCAGGTTAATAAACTGTAGCTATTTCTTCTCACATTCAAATGGTGCTTGGAAATGCTGCATTTATGGATTGCTTTACAAGTACAGATAAATCAATTAACCCATTGGATACATCTTTGTAATGCACTGGAAACATCCCTAGCATTCTAGGGGTGAAAATAATGCAATTTTGAGAGCGTTAATGTTGGACAGAACATGTTAATGGAGGACCTGACTTTAAAAAACTCTCCTACTGTTTGAAGCTAAGCAAATTCTTGAATACATGTATTCTAGTAGTTGTTTTTTTTATGTTTTGCCCTTTTTCAGTATCAACGTAATGGCAGTAGTTTCTATTACAGTCTCCTCTTAATTGATTTATTATCTCTTAATGCACATCCTCTAAGAATCTTAATAAATCAGTACCTGAATCCCTTAACTATGGGAAATATATACTGTAGTGTGGAAAAGATTGAGAGAATGAATTTGCTGTCTCTCAGAAATGTTCAGTTGTAAAGGAGTGGAACAGGAAGATTGGTGGTTTTACTAGCGGAAGCACTATATAATGCATGGAACTTACCTATTCGTACAATAATACATTTGTTTCTATGCATCACATTTGTTGGAACTGCCCCAAATTCACCTCATTTTGGAATTCAGTTTTTAAAGAGCTGAACTCCACAAATTACCCATTTTGTCCAATCATACTCGCCCCCAAATGACCGACTAACCGATTTAACCTTGTTCTAGGATCTTTGCATAAAAACTTCCCACCCATATGGCCTGTATTTCAAAATATATAACAAAACATACACAAATTCCCCATAGAAGAAAAGACCAAACGTATGACAGATTGGGAACAGGACATAGGTGAAGAAAGATCCATTGAAACCTTCCTGGACCAACATTTGAATGAATGCAGCCTGCAGCTATGTTTGCACTACTCACAAAGCAAGAGGTTGCAAAATGCTCTACAGATTTATCAACCACCAGACAAAGGATTTACTCAAATTATTCTCCTTTTTGCCTCAGAGGCTGTCAGAATTATGGTGGCATATTCCACATCTGGTGGAGTTGCTCGGTAGATCAAAACTTTTGGAAAATGGTTGTCAATGTTATTCTTTCCATAACTGACATCTAAATAGATCTCAACCCATGGGTGCTGGTTCTCAGCCTTTATTTCAAAAGGACTTTCTCTGTCATCCAATACAGGTTACTGGTAACTGTGGGTAGGCGCTCCACCCCTTTAAGTAGGCAGGAACAATTCTGAGAAGTGAGTGCAGGGGTGGAGCCTACCCTCTAACCTTAGCTGCAGCTTCCTGTTAGCTTCAGTAAGTTTTGTTCCTCGTTGCAAGCAACAAGGCAAGAGAACAGTTCTGTTCAGTTTTAGAATTTCATGATTTTCTGCTAGATATGGAATACCACCATTAGGTGGATTACAATCACTGACAATTTCCATCACCCAAATGTGGATAGCTCAGTTTATCAGGTGCTTATTTGTGGACCTAAGCCCTGGGGGGGGGAATCTTGGCTGCAAGTTCTTTCCCCAGGAGTTGCCCTCCGAGGCTTCTTCTTGATATATGGTAATCTGAAGAATGAAGTCCTGAAAAAAATGTGAGCAACCCTTTGGTGCTGAGGTCCACATGTCCCATGGAACCCTTCCGCACATGGGTCTTTATCATTTGCATTCCTATTGCATACTCTAGCACTCATTGGGTCTATCTCTATGTCTGTCTGGGTGTTTGGAGCAGGTTTCTGAGGTACTTTAACCCTTTCATTGCTGGTTTGGCATGTTGTGGGGGGTTGAGAGGACTTTCCCTACTGGGTTTAATGTTTTTATGCTTTAATTTTATGTTCTGGTATAATTTTAGCTTCAAATTTACCTTCAGTCATTTTTTGTTGAAATTGTGTACTGCACCTTTAAGACTGCGCTTTCCTACACAGACTCCATTGCTCCATTCACTTCAATGGGACTGTACAGTTGGGACATATCTCTGCAACCACTTATCACAGCGAAGTCAGAGACGGCTCATTTTTCTTGTCTGCCCTTGCTCTGTCATCTGTTCAACATTCTGAACATGATGGGGGGCTTGGGAGGCTTCGGGCACTGTTGGGGTACTTTTGTCAGAAAAACTACAAATCCAATGAGTGCGGCAGCCATTTTGTGCCTTTCTGAGAATGAGCATCCTACGCAGGGCCTGGACTCTTCCTCTCTCCTCATCTGTTTAACCCTTTCTTCGCCATATAAGTTTATTATAATGTTTTCTGGGCTATTTTATTATTTTTAAACATTGTTTTTGGGTGATCAGTGTATTTATTGACCAGTTGACTTCTGTGATAATGTCTATTCCACTTGAGGCTGGGGCTAGACTTAAGACTAAGGAATCTGGGGTATCTGTGTCACCCATTGCTCATTGCTCCTCATGTCATACAAGGTCACCTAGAGAATTCTCAGGTCATATTTGCCCAGCATGCGCTGCTGCCCCTGAATCTCCTGCAGGGACCTCCAGCCATGCACTAGAACCACTATGGATGCAAGAGTTTAAGGCTACTACCAGGGACCTCCGGTCCACCTTACAACTCCTTCCATCCACTTTAAAGGGGATCTTCCTCTCATGGCAGACCCCCGCCCCTATCAGATCTTCCCTGCCTAAACCGCCAGGTGCACCTGATGTGTCTGACTCCTCTGAGGAGGAGTTGTTGGTGAACTCTGATGATGATGACTGTTCAGCTGTTCCTTCATCTCAGTTTTTTGGGGACCCCTTTGAGGCGGACCCCATCCCCTCGGCTGAGGGCCTTATCAGGGCTGTGTTGTCCACCCTGAACATTCACCTTGGTGCAGGAGGCATCTTCTGACTCCTCTGATGTTTTTCAGGAGCCTGTTAGGCCCCATGCTTGCTTTCCATCTAACCCCACCCTTGACCGTTTGGTGTCAGAGGAGTGGAAATTTCCAGACAAGAAACCGTCTGTGTCTAGGAAGTTTGCTAAACTTTACCCGTTTTTTTAAACGGCCCTCACTCAGTGGGTTCATCTCCCAAAGTGGATGCCCCAGTTTCCAGGCTTTCTAAATCCACTGCCTTGCCAGTGGCTGATGCCTCTGCTCTCAAAGACTGGACTGATAAGAAGCTTGAGACTTCTCTAAAGGCTGTTTTTGTGAAGGTGGGCTCTGCCCTTCACCCTACCTTTGCTGCTGCATGGGTAAATAGGGCTGTGGCTGTTTGGACTGAACAGCTCAATTCTGCTGTCCGTCAGGGGGCCCCTACTTCTGACATTTTGCGACTTCTCGCTAACATTGCTGAGGCTCAGGATTATGTCTCTGCTGCCCTGTTTGACACTGTGCGTATGGTAGCCAGGGCTTCTACCATGTCTGTGGTAGCCAGAAGAGCTCTTTGGCTCAAGATCTGGTCTGCTGGCACGGCCTCCATGAAGGGTCTCCTGTCTTTGCCTTTTCAGGGATCCTCCCTGTTTGGGCCTGAGCTCAAGGACCTCATCAACGAGGCCACTGGAGGGAAGAGTACTCACCTGCCAGTGGTCCTGAGGAAGAAGGTGCCTGTCAAAAGGAATTGGCTTTTTCATCCCTTTCAGGCAGACTCGCTCCAGGCGACCCAGACGGTCCCTCAGGCTCCGCGCTCCTCATCCAAGCCTACGCAGCAATGGAGATCCAAGTCCTCCACGATGCCCAAGGCTTCCAAACCTTCTTCTGCATGACCAAAACCCGGGTCCTCACCCTCAGGTAGGTGGCTGCCTACGCCACTACCCTTCAGCTTGGCAGGCCTCTGTGGCGGACCCATGGGTTTTACAAGTGGTGGCCTCAGGATACAGGATTCCCTTCACCTCTCTTCCTCCTTCAAGGAACTTTGTTTCTAGTTCTCCCTCTGGAGCAGAAAGAGACGCTATACAGGCCCTTCTGGCCAAGGCGGTCCTGGAGCCAGTTTCCCCTCAGGAGAGGGGCTTGGGATTTTACTCCAACCTCTTTGTGGTTTCCAAGAAAGATGGGGGTTGTCACCCCATTTTGGATCTGAAGGACCTCATCTCCTTTGTGGTTAAATCCCAGTACCGCCAGGAGTCTCTGAGCACAGTGACAGCAGCCATGTGTTCTGGGGAATTTCTGGCCTCTCTGGATCTTCAAGATACCTATCTGCACTTCACCATTCATCCAGAGTGTCAGCAGTATCTCCGCTTTGCCTGCGACCGAGGGCATTTCCAGTTCTCTGCCCTCCCTTTTGGCCTAACCACGACTCCTCAAGTCTTCAACAGAGTCCTAAGACCATTGATCTCCGTCCTACATCGGAACGGCATCAGGGTGACTCCATACATGGACGACCTCCTTCTGAAGGTCTCGTCTCCGGAACTCCTTCACCAGCAGGTGCAGGACTGCATTCATGCTCTCTCCCATCAGGGATGGATCATCAGCTTGGACAAGTCAGACCTTATTCCTTCCCAGAGGATGGTATTTCTGGGCCTCCTCTTCGACACTCAGAGGGGGATGGTGTTTCTCATGGACAAAGTGGCTCATCGGATAGCACTGGAGGTCCAGGCTATCCTGTGTCTGGATCCAGTTCCAGCCAAGAAGTTGTCATCCTTGGTGGGGAAGTTCATTTCCATGGCTCAACCTGAACAATCTCCTGAATGGCAGGAGAAAATAGAATTTTAGTCTTACCTGTTAAATCCTTTTCTCTTAGTCCATACAGGTTACTGGTCTCCCACCCTGTCAACGGACCTTGCTTGCCTCTCCTGCAACAGAACATGGGGGGCCACTTTTGGGTTCATGCTCACAGGAGTCTTCTGTTTCCTCGCGAACTACTTGTTGTAGTTTGTTCCAAAACTTAATGAAGCTAACAGGAAGCTGCAGCTAAGGTTAGAGGGTAGGCTTCACTTCTCAGAATTGTTCCAGCCTACTTAAAGGGGCGGAGCACCTACCCAAAGTTACCAGTAACCTGTATGGACTAAAAGAAAAGGATTTAACAGGTAAGATTAAAATCCTATTATCCAATCACTCCAAAAAGCTAATAGATCGTATGTGACCAACAGCTAGAAATTGTATTGCTTCCCATTGGAAAAAAATAAACCCTCAGATCTAAACATTTTCTCTCAATCCATCTTGAGAATTTTTACTATGGAAAAGCCAAACTCCCACCTAAATTATCCTTTCAATAAATAGTCTGTTCTACTGCCTTACATGCAATAGTGGAATAATTATGGACAAACCAACTGCACCATAGGAAACAAAAACAAATCCTAAAATCCCATTGATTTAACTTAGGTTTTTATCCCCTTGAATGCTAGAGAGGTACCCAACACATTTTGAAGCAATGTCTTCAAGCAGAGCCAGATTAAAATTCTATAGGGCCCTAGGCAGGATCCTATAATTCAATGCAGAGTCAAATTAAGACTCCCTAGGGCCCTAGGCAGGATCCCAAATCTTCCCAGCTTAGGTCCCCCCCATACTGCTGCAAACTTTCCTAAGTTTGAGCAATGTTCTTTTGGTTAGGTACTAGTAGTAAATTATTAAACCAAGAAATTAATGCTTTAAAGGGATAGTAATACTTACAAATTACTAATCCCCATATTGTAGGCATGCTAAAAAGAAATGTATTGCCCCCTGTGTCATCTCTCAAACCCTTATGGTTTGAGAGATAATAGCTCACAAAGTTCCCCCTTCCTTCCATTTTCCCTGAAGTCAGAGTTGTAGTTGACTGCAGGGGAAACCTGTTGTACGACAGTCAGGCGGCTCTGCAGCAGAGCCGAGATCGCGTTAATAAAAAAGAATTCTTTCACTGAAATGATCTTCTACGTGTGCTTGGTTTGCAAGCACATGTAGAAGACCATTTCAGTGAAAGATTTATTTTTTACTAACACGATCTTGGCTCTGCCTCAGAGCCGCCTGATGCACGTAAGACCGGATATCCCTGCAGTCAGCTTGAATGCTGACTTCAGGGAAGGGGGAGGGAGGGGGAACTTTGCAAGCTATTATCTCTCAAACCATAAGGGTTTGAGAGATGACACAGGGGGCAATACATTTCTTTGTAGCATGCCTACAATATGGGGATTAGTAATTTGTAAGTAGTACTATCCCTTTAAAACATTCATTTCTTCGTTTAATAATTTACTACTAGTACCTAACCAAAAGAGCAATGTACCTTGGAGTTTACAATTGAAATGTAAACACAGAGCTTACAACTGAAATAGGGGTACATAAGTGATACCACAGAGCATATAATTGAAATGGAGCCACACAAGTGATGCCACAAGGTTTACAATTGAAATGGAGCTACAATAGTGATAACATAGACCTTTCAGTTGAAATTGTACTAAACTAGTGATACCAGACACAAATCTTAAAACTGAAAGAGTGCAACATATGTGCCCACATACACTATCAAATTGTGCAATGTGGAGAAATCCTGGGGCAAACCAATTGCACTACAGGGGATATCCTGATATACTTATACTGATTTAAGTTGAATACTAGGAAGTCCTCTCTAGCATTCATTGAGCGTTAGACACTAAGGTGTGGTAAAGAGGTGATAAAGAGGAGATGACTTCTCTAGTGATATCACTTCTCCAGATCCTATGCTATTCTATAGAGCCTATGCACTAAAATCTCCAAAGCTAGAGAAATCTTAGTACATAGACTCCGTAGAAGAACAAAAGATTTGGAGAAGTGATATCACTGGAGAAGTCATCTCCTCTTTATCACCTCTTTATCACACCTTATTGCATCTTGTGCTAGAAGCCCCATTTAAATCAATAGGATTTTGTATTTCTCCCCTATGATGCAGCTGGTTTGCCACTATATCTTTATACATAAGGTGCTCTGTATCCAGCTTTCTACTGAGGAATATGTTCCCCACATGCCTGTTTAAGAATTGCACTAAAGTGATTCTGGATGCATTGCAGACTTCTTATCCATAAAGCAATATATACTATAGACGGAGTTGGCAAAAATGTTTAATATTAAGGCCCTGTGTTCAAAAGAAAAGCGCAGAGAAATTTTAGAGAAATTAATTGCACAATAGGAAAAAAAAAAAATATTCTCCACATTTCCATTGATTTAGATGGGGTTTTAACACCTTGAATGCTATTGCGACCTTGGTAGCATTCAGTGGCTTAAGAGGCCCATTTAAATCAATGGACCTGTTTGTGTCTTCCCTGTAGCATAGCTGGTTTGTCACAGAAGTCCTCCACTTAGATAGACTGGACAGCTATTTAACCCCTGCGTTGCTTGAAATGACTAATACCTCTTATTGAAACTTTTATGCTGCATATAAATGATTCCATTTATAAGTGAATGTTTCTCTTTCCATGCAGGCAAGAAGAAGGTTGCCCTGTTCGACAGCCAAGCCCCAATATGCCCAATATGCCAGGTTCTGCTGCGCCCTGGAGAGCTAGCGGAGCACATGGAGCAGGAACTGGATAAGCTCACTCAGCTCAATATCAGGTAAAGTCTGGTCCTCACTCTGCTCCCCATAATCTGCTGACTGCAGGGCCCGGGAGTCAGTCAGGCTTAGTATGGTAGAATAGGTCAGTTGAAACATTTACATTAGCCCTTTGAGTGCCAGGCGGGCATGCAACACATTGAAAATCAATGTGTTGCGTACCCCCCTGGCACTCAAAGGGTTAATACATTTTAACACTGACATTATATCAGACAGATAGCATCAGTATTGCAGGAGGTAAGGGGTCCACATGGGACCTTACAACTGTTGTTGAACCACAACTATTATCATCAGCAGCTGAAGGATCATAGATTTCCCAGACCTAGGATAGATCACAAAATGTATAATGTAACACAATGATACTGTTGTATACTCAGGCATATGCACAGAGTTCTAAACGCTAGAGGGAGAACTACCCATTGATTGCTGTGATAAAAATGACACTAATGCTGGACTACGAGAAAATGACCACCAACGTACAAGAAAACCATAATGCCATATATATGTTCAGTTAGACATATCTGTACATATAAATGAAATCTACAACATAACTACTTTACTAAAACAACAGTTAACAAGCTTGCAGCAACCCACTAGAAGAAAACAGCATGGTAACTACAGAAAGTAAGGCACAGTTCACCTTCTAGTGGTTATATGTATATTATGTATCACCAATCATAGCCACCCCCCCCCCACACTACCACTACCACTACCCTGTCTGGTACAGAAATTACCATTGTAGTTTTACTCTTGTAAATGAGTTGTCCAAAATAGTACATATAATTGAAAAATTGCAGCAATACATAAACTGTAAATAAACTATCTACCATAAATCAGGAATAGCTGACTGTTCAGGTGTATTGATACTGTGCTGGTCATGCCCAAAATGTTCACTGGTGTATGTGATCAAAACAGGTGAGAATCCACTCAAAAAGTATACAGTAGGGGTTGTCTGCTCTTTCTCATGGGTGTATATTATAGCAAAGATTTATATAGCATCAGCAATGCATACAACAGTTACAAGCAATAGCATGGTTTGCTAGTGGCTTTTAACTTGTGGTTAATGGGAGAACCATTTTAGTGTTGTATATTATCTAATGGTGTAACAGGAGACTTAGATGAAGTCCTAGAAGAACATATGGTGGGAGAAGTGGTAAGGTTAGAGAAGTCTCACAAGTGAGAGGAAGCTCTCCAATCCCAATCGCTATATTAATTTCTGAAGATGTGTTGCATTAGACAGCTCTCTGTCACTCAAAGGTTGAAAAAGGACCCCCTCCAAATTATCGCTGAATAAACCCCTCTGTCCCTAGTCTTCAGTACAATAACAGTGTAATAAGATAAAAGTTAAGGTAACTCATATGTGACATCACTGAAATGGTTACTGTACACTGTTTTACTGTACAAAGTGTTGATGACATCATAAGTAAAAGGTTTTTTTTTTCATATCTACTGCTAAATCCATTTATTCATTTAAAATGTAAGTTTGGGGTCTGAACTTATAAAAAAGACCCTTCTTTCATTTTTTCCCCTCTGACATCTAGTATGAGTGTTTCAGACATAGAGTGTGTAATTGATGGCGTAATTTGGGTCTCATCCAACCTAATAAAGAGCCACTGCAAATTAGCGCACCGGTTTAAATGAAGAGAAGCAATTAGCGCCGAGAGAAAGCCATCAAGGAAGTGAGGGGCAAGGAGGGAGACGGTGTGAAGAGACAGCAAGGTAGCAGCCTCTCACAGACCTCAGGAGGGAGGGCGATGTGAGCCTGGGGTTTAATGGGAAACAGAAGGAAACCCTAAATCATAAACCTGACAAGTTCCCATTGTGATCCCGCTGACAAATGAAAAAGGATGGGGTTATTCCTTTAACTAACCGCGGCAGTTAAAGAGGCGAGAGACAGGCTCTCTCTCTAAGCGACTGGCCTTGCTGCAATCAGCCCCTCAGCGAGCCAAGGAAGAATAAGAGGTCTCTATTAATTATTAAATAACGACCTGGGCTGCACCATGATAGATAACATTCAATCTATTCCTTGCATGGAGACAATTGAAGCTAATCTCCAGCAAAGGGCAGGGCTCTCAGTCACACTCACATGAGTGTTTTTCTCTTGTATTCTGCAAAGCCCCCGAGCTCAGTATTAGCCAGGTCATAGACAGTGCTTTGTTAACCCCTGCAGTGCCAACCGAGGCAATGGTTCCATAAAACATTCAGAAGAGATGGTGCTTACAGGTTCAAATGTATATGTAAATCATGGGCAGGCATGTTTATGTGAAATCCTGTGGCATTGTACTAGAGTGGTGGAGGGGGCAACATTTGGCTGGTTGAGGATGATGGGAGTTGTAGTCTCAAACAGCTGGAGAGCCAAAGGTTGTCTACCACTGTACAAGACATTTAATGCCTGTGGCCAAAACAAAGTGCTGGTGTTCTTCTTATCAAGCCCTTGATAAGTCTCCATGTACTGCAAAGCAAGCTGGAAATCTAGAGCAGGGCTCTCCAGCTGGCCCTCCAATATAGTAGGGCTAATACTTGGACCCAATGCATCATATGTACAAAGAAAAGAGGGTCAATTTTGGGGCAGGCCAGATTCACTATATGGAACAAATAAATTCCAAAATGCCAGTTGATTTCATAGGGAATTGCAAGCCCTTGCTTGTTTGAGCTCTCTCTTTTTGTAACTATCTATATAACTCTCCCACTCTTTCCATTTGTCCATCTCACTTTCTCATTAGGGTTGCCACCTTCATCCTTTAATACCATTTATAAAAGATGCATGCTGCAGTGCTGCAAAATTGCCTTTACAGCCCCAAAGCAAGGATGAGTAACTAATTGTTGCTGAACTACAACTCACATCAATTTTAGAGAGCCTCCAGCTGTTGTGGTGCTCCAATACCCATCACCCTGGGGGTTATAGTTCAACAACAGCTTTAGAGCCATAGACTGTCCTCTCCTGCTCTAAGCCTCTTACCTCTTCTTTAGGCCATTATGAACTTCAAGATGGAGCCCAAGTTCCTGATCATTTTCATAGGTTAAAAATGGAATTAAGACCATAGCACAAAATAATAGTTTATAAGAAATGTAGCTTTATTTACATGTCAGTTTACGCAAGTAAGAGAGCACTGGCTGGCACAGCCATGTACCAGACACTAACATTTCACACTGCTGTAGCATAAGGCTAAAAATAAACTTAGTCATAATGTTTTTTTGACTGAGAGATGTGTCTTATAAACCCCATTTATCCAGTTACTAAAATCATTAGTAGGGAAGAAGAAAGAGTATGAGGGAGTGGCAGGATGAAAAGTATAGTATAGTCGTTCTCAACCAGGGTACCATGGTACTTTGGATAACCACGGACATCCACTTAGGGAGCCCTTTTGTTTCTGTAAAGACTAAAAAAAATGTAATTTTGCATTTCAAAAGTATGAAAACTCTTATGCTCAGTATGTTTTTTTTATTCTGATGGTGCGACTAAATAATAGCTTTATATTGTATTTGTAACCTTCATTATGCCCAGGACAAAAGACCTATTTAATGTTAAGGGTACCTGAAAATTCTAGACTGTATATTAGGTGGGTTTTGTAACAAAAAAAAATACAACTGAGAACCACTAGTTTAGGATAGTACTTTCTAACCTGCATAAACTGACAAATACATGAAGCTAAATATCCCATTAACTATTATGTTATGTAAAAAAATGGTTATCATAGCAGCTTTGTCTAATGAAACAATGTTCTTATAAGGTGTTATACCAACGTTAAAAAAAAAAAAAGGATGTACCGTTGTATTATGTGCAGCAATAGGGTCAGTGATGCAATGGGACTAGTAAGAGATATGTGCACAAACATGAAATACATGTGATATTCCGTGGCAATATTTTGATATAAGAGATGAAAAGGATGACCATTTTTTATATTTATTTCCTTTAAGGGGACAGTAATGTCCCCAAAAAAATATCCAGTTTTGTAGACTTAAAAAAAAAAAATAAATATGCTCCAAACCAGATCTCTCAAACTACTATGGTTTGAGAGATATAGGGATTCAAAGTTCACCCCTCCCTCCCCTTCTCCTGATGTCAGCTGTAAAGATGACAGCAGGAGAACTGAGCTGTACGAACCGCGATCGCGTTATCTATAAAGAATTTATTCACTGGAAAGATCTACAAAGTGTGCCTGGTTTGCAAGCACACTTTGTAGACATTTTCAATGAATAAATTCTTTATAGATACGCGATATCGGCTCTGCTGCAGAGCCGCCCGCTGGTCCCCTGACCGGGATCTCCTGCTGTCAGCTAGACACTGACTTCAGGAGATAGGGAGAGGGGCAAAATTTGAATCCCTATTTTTTGGGATATTACTGTCCCTTTAATATCACAATACAGATTAGTTTATGATGCGACAAGAGGCATCTCTAACAAAGTAGTGTGTTGGCGACCTCTCATATGTCCAATGGGTTAAGAAAGTGGGAAAAAAGATTCAGTAATACCCTTATATATTTTTATCTGGGGGCAAAACATAGGTGGTTAAACACCTTCAACACCAACATTTTAACTGTTTGAGTGCCAGAGATGTATCCAGTGCATTATGTTCCATGTTCTGTAGTACTCAAAGGGTTAGATTGTGTCTAGGTTCTCTCCTTCAGGGGTTTTTGAAACCTGTAACAAATCCTGGTATCAACAGTCAGTGGTGGATGAGGGAAGCGGGGGAGAAAAGGACTCTGGGAACGCTGCATGCAAATTTAATTTCAGAACCACAGACTTTCTCTCCAAAGAGGTTTGTCGTCTCTGAGCCCTTCTACGCGTTACATATGTAACAGCCTCATTGAACCTGACATGTCAAATTCAGGCCATTTGTGCAAAATCTCCCTCTAATAATACCGTTTCATTTCCCTCAAATGAGACTTGAATGCATGTAAAATGGAAAAGGATATTTAAACTCTAACATTAGGCAGATGTCTTTGCCAGGGGCCGAGTGAATATATGAGATTCTGAAGTGCTTAACACGTTTTCGCTGCTCTCTTTTACAATATGTCACCAATTGTATTATTTTCCTCCCAGCCTTTCACTTTAAGCAAAAAATGTAAATTGAAAAAAAAAAGAAGAAGAAATGCTCAGACTTATTATTTAACTCTTCTGTTTCTGGGGAAAAGTACCACTTTATTTTTTGCAAACAAATCCAATCATATTTGATCTACAATGGTTTTATTTAGTACTAGTGTAAAAGCCTGTGTGCACAGGCCGTGGAGCAGTGCGGTAACAGCAGTATGCATAGCTGGACTGGCCTCTTAACCCTTTGAGTGCCAGGGGGCAATGTGTTGCATACCCCTCTGGCACTCAAAGGGTTAACACTACCCGGACCTACTCTGCGTACTGCCATTTCCTCACTACACTGCGTTCTGCCGTTACCTCACTGCTCCACGTGATTGTGCCGCCTCACTCAAGCGATGCAGTCATGTACAGTAGAGACTGACCGAACGCAGGCAGTCTCTCCTGCGCATAACTGCATCATGACAAACTTTCTGGCTTTTTATTATATACTAGTTTTAAAGCACATGTACACGGGTCAACACTGGGGGCACTGCAGTCATGCAAAGTACCGACTGCCCATGCCGTGGCTGATATGGAGCGGGGCGCTCCAAATTCGGAGCGGGGTACTCTGAATTCAGACCAGAGTCCTCTCTGCGCACCGACTCTGGTCTGAATTCGGAACACCCCACTACATATCAGCCCACGACGTTGGCAGTCTGTACTACGCATGACTGAAGCGCACTCAGCCGTCTGTACTGCACATGATGGCTTCTGACAAACACACTTAGTGAATTATAATATGGGATAGGAGGATATTACTTGGGCGATTCTCAATTTTAATGTTACTAATGAATATTATTCATAATGTGTTTCATTACCTTGATCCTTGCTCTCACACAATAAAAACTCTTAACCCTTATCAGAATAATTATGCCTCGGATGCATAAAAGTGGTTAACTCTTTTGCTCTTCGATCTGCCTGTGCATCTTATTTCTAACCCATGTAGCAGTGAAAGGTTCAGCTGCTTCATAATATAACAGCGTTAAGGAACAGTAATGCCAAAACGCAATTTACTTTTATATAAAATATCAGGTTATAAAATTCACAGATGTATTTATAAAGGTTTCCTTGCTTTAACCCTTTGATTGCTGTGATATAACTTATCTAGGACCATATTTCTAAAAGCAAACTGGAATTATTCTGGAGTAATCAACTGCACTACAGGGCACAGATAAGAATTCCTAAATTTCCATTCACTTGAATAGAGACTTTTAACCCCTTGAATACCAGAGTAGTCTCCAGTTCATTGATTTGCAATGCATTGAAACCCTTTCTAATATTCAAGAAGTTAAAAACCCAGTTTATTATAGCAAGAGTTTTATTTGTTCCTGTGGTGCAGCTGGCTTACTCCAGAATAACCCTTTTTTTATATATAAATATGGGCCATAGGGTCTTATTCAAAAAAGAAATGAGGAGCAAATTGTGGGAAACGCTGCTGTGTCACAGGGACAAATAACATTTCCACAAATGACCACTCATTTAAATGGGGATTTTAATGTTTTGAATGCAGTGTGTTGGAAATAGGGTTGCCACCCAACCGGTATTTTACCGGCAGGCCGGTAAAAAATTGGCTTCTTTCCAAAGTTAAGTCTATGGAGGGAATGCCTTGGCCAGTATTTTTTTGAAGAAAAGGTGGCAACCCTAGTTGGAAACCTCTCTAGCATAATAGGGATTAAACATTTGAATGCCAGAGCAATGCATTGCAACCCCCTCTGGCACTCAAAGGGTTGGAATCCCCCATTTAATTTAATGGCATTTTATTTGCCCCCTGTGGGTGCAATTGGTGTTCCCCAGAATTACTCCTCATTTATTTTGTGAGTAAGGACCAAAAATATTGAATGAGTTTATTTAGCAGGTCGAGGGAAGCAATATACCATTGCACTCCTCTCACTGCATGGACAGGAAGTTATGCTTTAATGTGTAAGAGACAGCAGGAAGTGACGAGTGCAAAGGAAAATTGCTACACCCAGCTTTCTGAAAAACAGGACATGCAGTATCATGTATCCTAAATGTTCCTTTACACACATATCTAGCTGTGAAGTGGTTAAAGCCTAACCAAGTGATTAAAACAGTATATTAACCCTTTGATTACTAGAGAGGTTACAATGCATTGGATACTCTTTAATGTCAATGAGTTTAACCCTTTGAGTTCCAGAGGGGTACGCAACGCATTGCAAAGCAATGCGTTGTGTACTCCTCTGGCACTTAAAGGGTTAAAATTACATTTTTATGCAAAAAGCTTAATGTAATGAAATAAAAAAATTTCAGTATTTTTAGATAACTTGTTTTTGGCAGAGGCACCAGCATCCACCGTCTACTTGTTATACAGACACAGGACCTTCACAGTATTCATTGTGAGTTCTCTTCCCAGTGCAGTGTCATTTTATTGGGCAGCTGTCTTCCATTAGTGTTCTCATGATGGGAACTGTAGTCCAACAGTCAGAGGGCCTCAGGTTGTCCACCCTGCTCTAACTGAGTTTATGAGATAGACTAAACTAAGAGTTTTGAAGTCTTGCATCTCAGCCTTGTAGGACATGTTCCTAGCTTCCATGGATGGGCAATAAAGGGGCTTAGAACCAGACACTGTCAGTCTAAGGGACAGTGCGTGCCATAAATGAAGCCTGTGGCTCAATCCACAGAATTCCTTGTTTAGCCTGACTCCAATGCCAGTTGAGGGGGGTACTTTTTATGACTCCACCAAACGAGGGACAGTAGCCATTTTGAGTCTGAACAGCGCAGCCCTGGGTTTTTTAAGAAGTTAACGTCTGTACAAGCAGATTTAGTAAAACATAATGTTTGCCCTTTAATTTCCAGGCTGGTTAAAAATAATTTGTTGCAGCAATGGGCTTTGAGGTCCCCACCTCCGGACCAATTAGACATACTGAAGTTCATGTATTAAGAAGAATTGGAGCAATTCTGGAGCAAACTATCTGCACCATAGAAGACAAATAAAAAGTCCCATTGATTGCTGGAGAGTTTGCCATCGCATTGCACTGTAAAGCATTGAAGCGCTCTCTAGTGTTCAAGGCATTAAAAGTCCAATTTGAATCAAGGGTAATTTAACCTCTTAAGGACCATTGCCGTGCCAGGACCGTCCTGGCACGGCATTTAGTTCAGGGCTCCCGGCGCGGCCGAATGCCGCTCCGAAAGCCCTGAACCGGAAGTGATTAAAAAAAAAAATGCCCCGTGGTCCGCACGTGCGTGTGCCGGTCCTTAAGGGGTTAACTAATGTTTACCTGTCCCCTTTGAGGCAAATGGATTGCTCCAGAATTTCTTTTTAACTCTTTCACTGCCAGAGGGGTACGCAATGCATTACACAGCAATGCATTGTGTAACCCTCTGGCACTGAAAGGGTTAAAGTCTTCTTAGTACAGCCTGTTGGAGAAGTAATTCTGAAGCAAACTGCCTGCAGCATTGCATTGAAGACCCTTCTAGCATGTGTTGAAGACCTCTCTAGGATTCAAGGGGTTACAAGTCCCCATTTAAAGATGACCTATTTCTTTGAAAACAGCTTTGCCTATTGATCAAGAGTGAAATGCTTATTTCACAATATGTTTTTATAGTTTTCTCTAAGATGCATCATTTTCTTTTTATGGGTTTTTTTTGTTTTGTTTTGTTTTTAAGAAATCTCATTACCTTCCCAAGTTATCCCTCAGTGGGAGCTTCCATCTTGAAAGGATTTGCATGGGTATAGCTACTTATCAATGTATTGCACCCCCTACTGGAAACCTGATAGGTGTAGCATCTTAAGCAGGTGGAGGGAGGTGATTTTCTGGACATGTCAGTAATTAATTATACAAAGTTAACTGACATATATCAGAGAACAAAAGCTCTGTTAAAATAAATTCCTCATCTACCAAACCTCTAAAACTAGTAACCTGTTTGTAAAAACTAAAAGCACAAGGTACAGGCAGATTAAGTAGATATATTTGATGAGGGTAAAAGCAGTGTAGGTAACAGCTCCACTTTTGATTTAAACCTTTGAGTGACGCATTGTATCTCTCTGGCACTCAAAGGGTTAATAAATGGGACTCTAAGATCATTCAGTGCATAGGCCCCAGTTGTAGATAATGGTTGTAGTCCCTAACAGCTGAAGGTCCAGCAGTTGTCTGCTTTAATGCACCGCCCCCCCAATTCTCCGATGTGCTCAGGGTGATTAAATGCATAGAAAGACAATTCTGGATCATTTCATTTAGCACCTAAATCTTGTGCCCTCATTTCCCTTTCTCTGGGCAGGTTATTTATTTCTCCCCCACCCTTTCTCTCTCCTGCACACATCGTCCGCCAAGCTGTAAGCGGAAAGTGCTGCCTCAGTTTTTTGGCACAGTTTCTGCTCTGCCTTCACATCTCTGAGTGGCAAAGGAAGCACCTGAGCCTGATGGAGCCAGCAAGAAAGCTCTTGGCTCCCTTCCCCTTGGGCCATGAATCTCCACGCACCGGCACGGGGAGGAAGAGAATGTGCTGGGCTCTTTTCTGGGTCAAACGCTCTGGTACTCCAGGAACTGACTGATCCTGTGTACTACTGCCTTAAAGAGACAGTGGGGCTGATGTGCTAAAAAGAAGTGGAGTCATTCTGAAACAAATCTACTGCACCATAGGGGAAAAATAAAAAATTCCCAGATCCTGATTGATTGTAATAGGGCTTTTAACTCTTCTAATGCTAGACTGGTCTTCAGTGCTTTGCTTTGCAAGGTGTCGAAACCTGTCTAGTACTCAAGGTGTTAACACCTCCATATAAATCAATCTAGTTTTTTGTTGTCCCCCTACGATCCAGTTGGTTTGCCCTAGAATTATTCCAGTTTCTCTTAGCACCTCAGCTTCATTATGTGTGTGTGTGTGTATATGTGTGTGTCTGTGTGTATCTTTGTGTGTGTATGGCCCTATGTATGACTGTGTGTATGACTGTGCATATGTGGATGGCTGTGCGTATGTGTGTGTATATGACTGCATGCATGTGTATATGTGTGTGAATAACTGTGTGTATGACTGTGTATATGTATGTGTGTGTGTGTATATATGTTTGTGTGTACGTGTGTGTGTGTGTGTGTGTGTGTGTGTGTGTGTAATAGGAAGAGCATGTTTGTATGACTGTTCATGTGTGTGTGTCTATGTATATGTGTGTGTATGTGTGTGTGTATGACTGTGTGTGCTTGTGTGTATGACTGTGCATGTGTGTATATGTCTGTAAGTGTGTATGACTGTATCTGTATGTGTATGAGTGTGTATATGACTGTGTGTGTATCTGTATGTGTAACAGAAAAAGCATGTTTGTCACATATTGTATGGACTGTGCACCTAAGAAATATTTGTGCAAGTGCTGGTTAGTTTGTGCCCATGTTTATGCGTATGAATGTGTGTGTGTTTATGTGTGTATGTATGTGTGTGTGTGTATATGAGTGTGTGTTTGTTTTTGTGTGTGTGTAATAGGAAGAGCATGCTTATCACATATTGTATGGATTGTTCACAAAATAAATGTTTATATAAATGCTGGTTAGAAATACACATATAGTATTTCAAAGGAAAGGAACCCTCTACATTTGGAGTGTATGTACGACAGTATTTCCTCACTAAATCATGTATTTGAATCTCTGTTAGTTTATTAAGCTGCGTATGCCAGAAAGCCTCTCCTTAATGCCACTTGTATCGAGGGGAGGGCAATGAGGCAGTTTTTTGGCATTACGTGGCACTCCTTTTGTCATTGCCAAGATCTGTGCCAGGTATTAACAAGGCACAGACAACTTTGTTGCCATCACAGTGAAATTCCTTATGCATGTTCTGGGGTAGGCATACATGACTTTCTGGTATTAATGTTTTGTGTTGGTGGAGTGTGGTTGCCAATATGCAACAGTGCATATAGGATATTGTGCATACCCATGGGTGTAGCTAGGGGCATTAGAGGCTAATGACATTCGGTATTACTGGCATATTCATACATTCACCCCTATGTCTGGCAGTGAAAGCACTGAAACTCATTTTACTATTACTTTCTCCCCAGCCTGACAGTACATTTGTCTATGTTGGTGCCCCATGAAGTATCTTGTTTTTTTTGTCTTTTGCAGTACATTGGATACCTTTCTGGCTTAAGGGTTAAACAACCCACTGACACTCAAAAGGTTACATTTGTGAATGGCAACAATTAAGGGAAAATATAACATGTCTGACATTCTCTCACTGAGAATTTTCAGCTTGATGTAGTTCATGTGGAGGTCTGCAGTGACTGGAGTCCATCTTATTGATCCCGTTTTAATAGTAATGTGTTTTGAGAAAGAAATGATTATTATTGAAAATACAGTTTATGTGACAATAGAAGTTTTTAGAATAATTCTCTTGTTAGATGAATTTACTGATGTGAACATTTGATACTGTTTACTTTCCAGATATACTTTGATTTTAGCATAAGGCTTCAAGAACAGGAAAGCTTTCACTACTAACATTGCATTCGTAAATGTGGTTGTTATTACTTATTAAGGATACATTAGCATGTTGTGTTCCTTGTAGCATTTTAATCCATTAGCCCCTTGCCTTATATAGAGACATTCAATGTTTGATACCTTTCCAGCATCCAGGGGGTTACTAGTTATTATTTGCTGCCTCTATGAGGTTTACACTTACACAGCATCCAAGCATACAGCTTAGCGCCACCTGGTGGTAGTAGCAGTGGAATGTGCAAGTGATTGAATACAAATGCCAACTTCTTCAGAGAGTTTTAAATGCTAAATGTATAAACGTGCCTCATATTCACCCATATTATGAAGTTATTCTGGAGTAAACCAACTGCTCCGTAGGGGACAAATAAAAATTCCTGTTAAATTAATTAGGGATTTTAACCCCTTGAATGCTAGCGAGGTATCCATTTCTTTGCAAAGCTACACAACTACTGGCATGAGGCTGATGAACCAAGAGCAACTGGTGCACGTTTGAGATAAACCGGCTAAGATGAATAAGTAAAATTCCCATTGATTTACATTGGTTTTTTTTGTTGTTTTTTTACTGTTTGAATGCTAGAGAAGTCTCCAGGTCATTTAGCCCTTTGAGAGTCTAGCATTGAAGTTAAAATCTCATTTAAATCAATGGAAATGTTTATTTGTCCCCAGTGGTATATTTGGATTGCCCTGGAATTGCTCCAGTTCTTCTTGGTACATCAGTCTTTCCTTCTGTCAATCAATTGTGACCTCTCCTTTGTCACAGCTGTCTTGTCTGTATCCTTATGTATATCTTTCTTTTGCACTTAGTCCCTCTTTTGCTTTCACTTTCTCTGTCATTTGCTTTTTTCGCATGTTTTCTGTGTTCTTCTTTTTCTCCGGCGTCCTGTCCACTCCCCCCTCGCTCTCTTTTTAACACGCTCCCTGTGATACTAGTTCATTTCCTCACTCCCCTTTCATGTCAAAGTGACACCTGCAAGCTGACTGCTTCTAAAATGCCCCATGGCACTTGCTGACACTGTGGATATGCACAGCAAGTTAAATTCCCACCTGATCAATAAAGGAGAGAAGGCAGTCCGTCCGGCCGGTCGATATTTTTTTATCTGTCTTCAGCCCAGTCCTGCTGATGACAACCCCCTCTCTTGCAAAGACACTCAAGGGCGTTAGACCCTGGCAAACCTGCATATCTTTTTTTTTTTTTGTGCAGAAAATTCAGATGCCTTCAAAAAAAGTTGACTGGTTTGGCCTTTCCTTAATAACATCTTTATGATTTATATCAATTTTTAATTGAAAAAATTTGCGAATTAATTGATTTCAGGGACTTGCCAATTAACATTGTAATTGGGCACATGATAAATTTTACTGGATTTTTGCTGGTGACCCTGTCTATCCTCCCTCCTCTGTGTGTGTATCTTGTTGCTGAGGGTAATGGGAGAGCAGGGTGATGCAGTGGAGAGAGGAAGAGCAAAGATGTTTAAAATGCGACCAGCACTACCCTCTATAATTTAACGAAAAGGGACATAAAAGCTAATAGTGACAAGTCTCAACAGCAGTGACACATCAGGGTATAAATTCAAACATGAGTGAACACCAAGTTGTGATTAACTCTTCATGGCCCGGGGCATATTGAATAGATTTTTAACCCCTTGAAACCTGGAGAAGTCTCAAACTCTCTGCTTTGCTTCAAAATGCATTGGGGACCTTTTTAGCATTCAAAGAGGTTAAAGGGATAGTAATACTTAAAAATGTAAAAAAAAAAATGTTGTAGGGTCTATTCCTCTGATTAAAACAAGGGCACTCCCACTGCTGAGAGGTATTTTATTAAAAAGTTATTACTGCTGAAACTTTTTTAGGTGCAGTATCACAATGGCCTGACAATGGTTGTTGCTACACTATCCTATGGACAGCTCTGTAATGCCACTATAACATTTCAGGCCAATGTGATACTGCGCCAAAAATTAATTACGTTTTTTTTACATTTTATGTATCACTATCCCTTTACCATATCAATGAGACCAAACTTTAACCCTTTGAAAACCAGAGGGGTATGCAAAGCAATGCGTTGGGTACCCCTCTGGCACACAGAGGGTTACTATATTTAACCATCAACATCTTCCCCTTCATTTTAATATAACCAGTAACCTACTTCCCCTTTTTTAATAAGAATTATGCTCTAGTGATACTGTTGTACCAACAAGACCTGGAGCAATTCTGGTGCAAGCCAACTGAACCATAGGGGAACAAATAAGCTGTTGATTGGTTTGCAGTGCACTGAATACCTCTCTTGTTTTCAAATACATTGAAGCCAAACTGAAATTACTGGAAACAAATACAAGTTGCTCTTACGTGTTCAACAACTTGTAACATTGTTTGCCACTAGAATGCACACTTTCCAACATTTGAAAAACCTTTTTAGGTACACTGTTCCCTTGGGCAGTCATGTAGGTGTTACTAGTGGTCCATAGTCCCATTTAGTACAACACCAGCAGAAAACCTTGTACAACAGACTCTGGGCTGTACTCGTGCAGTAGGACAGACATTACCTACACCAACATAGTGCTTCAAATCATACAAATAACCATATTAACACATGCTGGGAATCTCAAAGCCAATTAACCTTTCAATGACAAGGACACAGAATATGGGAGTTAAACTTACATGACTTCCAGATGTGGTGGTGCAGCAATAAACACACACACACAACACCCAGGTGGAGGTGAAAGATAGGTCTTAGGTCCGTAAGTACTCTCTGCCAGTTATCTTGCATCATTCATTAACCATGTAACAATCAAATATAAGCTCCAGCCCCTCTGCTCCCAGAGGGGGCATGTACCCATGCTGGTCACCATGTAGCAGCGAGCATGTTCCAGACACCCATCAAAAGCCAACCAAGCCTGGTTGCCTATCCTGACTCCATAAGGAGGTCATATTACCAACTGGCAAAAGGAGCATAGCGCATTTTACATGAATTTTATCATGATGCTAGATTATAAGGCTGATGTACAGACAAGACTGAAGCAATTATAGAGCAACCAACAGTATCATAGGGGACAAATACAAATGCCAAAAATTGCTATTGAGTTAAATGGGGCTTTGAACTCCTTGGATATTCAAGAAGTCATCAAGACATTACACAGCAATGTGTTGGAGACCTCTTAAGCATTCAGTGGATTCAAAGCCCCTTTTAATTCAATGGGAATGTGTATTTGCCCCCTAGGTGCATTTGGCTTGCCCCAGAATTTCTTCAGGTCCTCTTAGTTCATCACACTCTATGTATCACAATATAGTATAAGAGAATAGACGTCATGTGATGATGAATGCATTCAGTCCTGGAATCGTGTAACGAAACCACAAGCCCACTTCACATCACTTTACACAGCAAGCAACCTCTTCCAGTGCAACCACAAAACCTTCATTCTTATTATCTCATAACAAGATAGGAGAAACCCTTCAGAAAAAAAGTCTCTCAGAGGGGAATCTGCTGCATGGAGAGGTGAGGTGACAGCTGTCATCTCTTTCCCTTACTCCAGGCATATCAAGAAGTATTTGAACTTGTATTCAGCCCAGATAAGGAGAGAGAGGGAGAAAGAGATGCAGAGCTGGAGATTTCCATGTAAGAACCATCATTACGCCTTCAGTTTGCAAAGGCTTGGGCAGCTTTTCAGCGCGACTTAAGTTAATCCTTCTGTAGGCCCTCTGTAAACCAGGCAGATCAGGCTGGATAACTTGCTATATCCCGCCTTCTCGCTTACTAGAATGGCACTTTTCAAGGCCACCGTTCCAGGAAAAGAATTTAGATCCTGTGAGCTACCAGTGGAAAAAAGAAACTTTACAATATACTAGGAAGTAAATGTAACCCTTTAACAGGCAGAAGGGTGTGCAACAGATTGTGCGATAGGAGGAGCCAGACAATTCTCTTTCATTCCCTTTCTGGAGGTATTTACTTACATTATAATGAACAAGGCCCGAGATGCTTTCATTCATGCCTGTTTGAGTCTCTGGCTCTTCATACAGTTCTGCGTTAGTAAGTGGAAGCAGGTGTCCAACTCTCCAGGTTTCCCTGCAGGAAATACACACAGAGGCTGATGTACTAAGGAAAAGTTCTGGAGCAAACCAACTGCACCATAGGAGACCAAAAGAAAATGTCCATTCATTGAAATGGGATTTAACCCCTTGAATGCTAAAGAGGTTTGCAGCGTAATGCTGGGTAATACATTGGAGGCCTCTTTAGCATGCATGGATTTAAAAGACCCAAGTGGAATTTGAGAGACTGTCTCTTTGTTCCCTGTAGTGCAGCTAATTTGCTCCAAAACTGCACCTCTTTTCCTTAGTGCAGTTATGTGCAATATGTTTTTGTTATTCTGATTGTAAGACCTAAAAAATAAATATGTATGTATTTGTACCCTTCATAACTCTATGACAAATGACCTATAAAATGTTAGGTGTGCCCTGAAACGTTCAGACTGCATGGTAGGGGGTGCCGTACTGAGGACCAACGCCTGGCACTTCAGACACACCGAAGCTGGTGTACTAAGAAGAACTGGAGCCATTTTGGAGCAAGTGCACTGTGAGGGACAAATAGCAATTGCCATTGATGTAAATGGGGCATTTAACCTCTCGCATACTCTCTATCATGCAAGATGTTAAAAACACCATTTAAATCAATAATAATGTTTATTTGTGCCCTATTGTGCAGTTGGTTGACCCTAGAAATACTTGTTTTCTTTTGACCATAAGACCTATATTTACCCAACGTAAGAATATTTTCCATTAGTACAAATCTGGCTCTAGCATGATTCTAGTTTATGTTATGTTAAAAATACTTTAACCCTTTGAGTGCCAGAGGTGTGTCCTGTGCATTGCAGAACACCCCTCTGGCACTCAATAGGTTAAATAAATGCCCCCTTTTTTGCTGGGTAGGGGGTTATAAGACCACAAGTTTAATAAACTTGATTAAAAAGAAAATAACATGATTTTTTTTTATTTTTTTTGATACATGTGATTGACTCCTGTCCTACCTTGGTCTGTTTTGAAGACTGTATGTGCAAAGGCAAAGTGGGGTAATTTCAGGGCCAATCAACTGCGCCGTAGAGGCTAAATAAATGTCCCCGAAGTTCCCATTCATTTAAATGGGGTTCTAACCCCCTGCATGCTAGGGAGGTCTCCAGAGTGTTGCTTTACAATGCATTGGAGACCATTCTTACTTTCTGTTTATTTGTCCTCTACTGTGTATTTGCTTTGCTCCAGAATTGCTCCACATTTTGTTAGTGTTGCCCTGTAACAATTCTGTGGTTTCCGTAATGCATCCATCAGGCATTAGGGGTTAGTTCCCAGTCTGATCCAAGCCATGTCAGACTGGTGGAGGAAGGGAAAGGAAATTTATGATGAAAGAAGTCTGTTTATTATCTGGCATGTGCTGGCCCTGGTGTTGATGCTGTGAATTTATCCTCCTTCAGCCCTTCCCTGATATCTGTCCTTTCCCCTCTCTGCAGCAAATTAATCATAGAGAGAAAGAGAGGTGAAAGCCTGCTTTCTGTCATTCGGGGTGACAAGACATATAGCCTTGGACACTTTATCCACTGCTTATCCCACCAATATACCAGATGAGAATATACAGCCAGCACTCCTCCATCCTGCTAAGCAGGGAGACAGTGGCCCTTTATCTCCTTTTATTACGTACCAAAGAGAAAAACATCAAAACAAAGTCAAGTAATAAAGTTCTTGCAGTGATTTGATGGACCCATTTGCAGCAAAAGAAAACCTGATATAAATATGCCATTTATTAATATTAAAATATACCTGTGTATGCGTGTGTATCACACATTTGTATTCTCATGCTATTGAATGCAGCAAGTACAGAACAAATACTGGGGGAGATTCAATAAGGTGTGAGAAAGGGGACATAAACTCTTTCTAGGTTACCCTTTGGAGACTATCTGCTAAGATGTTTCTCATTAGAGAGATATTAACCATTTGATTGCCAGAAGGAGTCAATGCATTGCACACCCCTCTGGCACTCAAAGGGTTAATGCATAGGCTCCACAGAACAACATAGGAATTGGAGAATTTATCACACTGGAGAGTCTATCACACCTTAGTGCATAACCACTAGGAATTGAGCAACTGCATATAGTGACCAGATAGTGTGTCTGTGTGTGTGTGTGTGTGTGTCTGTGTGTGTCTCTCTGTGTCTGTGTGTGTGTCTGTGTGTGTGTGTGTGTGTCTGTGTGAGCGCACGAGCAGAGGGATGTTCAACTCTTTGCTTTGCAATATTAAGTTCCAGAAAAACGTAACCCTTTGAGTGCCAGAGGGGTACACAACGCATTGCAACGTAATGCGTTGCCTACCCCTCTGGCACTCAAAGGGTTAAGCCGAAACGTTTATTACCTGTTGTCAGTTCATAAATCTTGTGTGCAACTGTTAATTACAGGTAAAAAGAGGGGAGATTAGAATAAAAAAAGGAGAAGTTGTCTGTTGTAATAAACTAGATACCAATTCCCCAAACAGATTAAAACAAACGGTAAGTTATAAAAGAACTGGTGGTAATTATCATATTTTATTAGGAAGCAGAACAGCGTTTTTTATTTTCGAAGGATAATTCTGTGTAAATCACCTTAATTAAAAGTGTCACACTCACCCAATGAATATCATACTTGGTAACTAATTTCCTGTGTACATGTTATAATTTAAAACGCATGTATCACTCGGGTGTGGAGAGTAGCTGGCACTGAAATCATATGCTGGTATAGGGTTATTACTATGTAAATGGGTAATTATTTCAATGCCCAGACTCGAAGAGTGATTAAAGGGGACTTCACCGACCCTCGCTCTCCTGCTTGCGTACATTAAAAGCCATTGGGGGATTTATCAATGTTTTCTGAAAGAAATTGCTGCAGTTTTAACCAGCCACTTTCTCATTCAAAGTAATAGGATATCTTCATTTGTAAATGTAGAGCCCCCCTCTTCCAAAAAAAAGTAAAATGCTGGTGATTTTACTGTACACTCCCCATGGACTTTAAAGGCTTTCTGCTGTCTTATATTCCTAATGGTACTAGAATGCTCTGAAGCACATATCCGTGAATAGTGCTACACTGTTATCAGATTACACACTGTTGCTGTCATGTCCTAGCGTGACCCATTATACCAGTGGTTCTCATCATTTTTGCTTCAGTGGAACTGTTCAGTTAAGGGGATGTATTGATACAGTTCCACGCTAAACCAGGACCTTGATGGGGTTTCCAGTGCTATTTATGCCTAAAGCCATTTTACTAAGCTACTTATGTAAAAAAAAAAAAAAATTCTGCCATTAAGAGGGCAGTGGGGAAGGGAATGGACAATTTGGGGTGTTCCTTTCCTTTGTGCCTTGTTTAACATTGTTTACTAACAAGATGTAGAGGAAAGTGGCATATTTTAACACCATTTTCCTGTGCATACTATAGGAGAGCAGTTTGAGGCCTGCTGGATTTTTGGCGTGTGTGCACCGGAATGCACTAAATCCACCATACACTCCACTACATACCCCTAGGTGTAGCCACTGAAGTTGGATGCTAACGCCAGCAGAGCTGCGCTGGTTGAATTGTACATTACCCCTCAATTAAATCCTTGTGGAATCACAGAAACAATCTACCCCTTTAACCCTTTGAGTGTCAGAGAGCAATGCATTGGATACCTCACTGGCACTCAAAGGTTTAACCCTTTGGATGCTAAAGAGATCTCTAACACGTTGCATATCAACATGTTGGAGACCTCTATTACATTTAACACTGCATCAGTATAAAATATATTTAAGTGCTAATATTGTTGGTAATTTAAAATTACATTTGTAATGTTTTGAGACCTCGTAGTATTCATGGGATTAAATGCCCAATTGAAATCATTGGCAGTTTGTATTTGTCCCTTATGGTGAAGCTGGTTTAAATCTGTGGAATGTTTTATTTCATCCTTATGGTTCAATTGGTTTGGACCAGAATTTCTTCACATTGCATTGTACATCTGAACCTAATACTGATAGATTTTATATTTTTTGGTAGTTCATTGGATGTGTGTTTGTGTGAGTACTAAAGCAGGCTGTGACAGACCAGCAGCCTCCCAGCTGTTGTTGGACTACAACTCGTGTCATTATGCATTATGTTGTAACCCAACAACAGCTAGAGGGCAGTAGATTACCCAGCGTTAAGGCAACTTGTGCAGAAGGATTAGTTTCAAGCACATAATTGTGATGTTCAGCATTTTGGCATCAAGCAGATCAGCCCCCCTCCTTGTTTGAACTGTGCAAAATGACACATCATAATGAGTGAAATGTATCCATTATCACAGCTGCACGTTGAATATAACCCTTTAGGTGCCAGAAGGGTATGCAGGGCATCCATAAAGGATAAAGAAGCCTGTTGCAGCCACTGTATAGAGCGTAACATGATTCTGATTCTGCTGCTACTATATCAGGGCTAGGGAATGTTTTCCATACCAGATGCTGAGGACTACAATTCCCATCCACCTCAATCAATCACTGGCTGGTTGGGAATGATGGGACTTGTAGTCTTAAATAGATGAAGTGTTAAAGGTTGCTTACCCCTATCCTATATTGTTAAAACATAAAATGCAATATGGTTTGCATATTGATTGTGTGGTGGAACCCTTTAGTTTCACAAAATTCTCTTGGGAAGCCTAACAACAAAACACTTTAACCTCTGTGATGCTAGAAAAGGTCTCCAATGCATTGCTCCACAATGTATTGAAGACCTCTTTCATAAGGGTTGAACTTGTATCAGTATAAAATACATTTGAATGCTGGCTGGCATTGGTTACTTAAATGTAAATTAATAGGCTGATATTTATTGGGTAACATTTACCAGGTAATTGCTATTGCTGAAATCTGGTCCGTTTAACCCCTTGAACTACTTCAGGGAATCCTGGGGTCCTACAGAATACAGTTCTGGAACAATTGGTATAAACTGTGAAACATTCTTATGGTTCACTTTAGCGTGGCCAAACCAAGTGGGTGTTTCATGTTACCCAGAAGCCCCATTTGTTTGCACTATTAGAGGAGAGACACAATGTTTAAGCACACAGATTATGAACAATGTTTACTGCTGTTTTTTTATCTAAATCTATGCCAAAGGTGATAAACTTGAGGCCTCCAGCTCTTGTTGGACTACAACTCCCATCATCCTCAGCTGGCAGCTGAGGATGATGGAAATTGAAGTCAAACAACAGCTGGAGGGTTACAATTCCTCTGACTCTGGTCTATGCAGAGGTAGCTGTAGTAGCTTTTGAATACAAAAATAAAATAAATCCTCATCTTCTGGAATCCACTCTTTAGAAACCCTGGGATTGCCCTGAATAGTTACCAGAACTTGAAAGAAACCTATATGAGTCTAGACAAATGCAGTTTCCTGGAGTCTTGATTACATCAGAGGGCATTGGGGTCACTAAAATAGCCAGTGAATGTGACCTACTGTAAGTGCAGTCTTATGCATTGCAATCTCTGATTCCTACTCTTCATCAAAGCTAGACTGCAGCTTTCCTCAGAATCAGATAGGGGAGATGAAAATAAGCCCTACATATAGCCCCAGGAGAAGACATCTCGTCCTATCCCTTCTCATTTCATAACACCCAGCCATCTGCCAAATCAAGGAGCATTAAAGGAAGCCAAATTCAATTTCTCCCCCATGCCACGACTGCTCAGCATCTGGGACTAAAGTGCCCTCCACAAACTGAACATGACAGAGACATTGCTTTTTCTGTCACATCTCATGTGTTGATCTTCTAAAAAGTCTCATAAAAAATGTATTGATGTCTGTGGTATTGCTCCTGCTGAGTGTTAGAGGGGGCCGTGTGTGTGTGTGTGTGCTGGAGTGTGAGTATGTGTGTGGATATTAATACGGAGTAGATCTGATTTGATGTGTCTTGTTCTATTGTAAGCATCTGTTTAGCGAGGGTTTTCTAATACTGGCTGGCTTCTGATCACTCATCCTCAGCTCCTGACTGCAGGTTTGCATACAAATTCTGTTATTAAATACACAGCCTCCCTCTCCACCCACCCATCCATGAGATGCAAGAGACTGCAAAGAGCTTGTCTCAGGTGAGGGGCGAACGGACACCCTCACTGTGGCCCTGATGCAGGAAGAAAAGAATGAGCAATTCTGCGCCACAGCAACTGCACCATAGAAGGGATATAAAAATGACCCAGATTCTAGATGAGTTGAATGGAGCTATTAACCCTTTCAGTGCTAGAGAGATCTCTGTGTTGGGGGAATCCCTGGCATTAATTGTGTGCGGTCGGTTGGCTACAGAATTGTTTGCTTTCTGCCTTAACCCTTTGAGTGCCAGAGGTATCCAAAGCATTGTGTTGCAAAGTGTTGGTGCTTCTTTGGCATTCAAACAGTTAAAAGCATGAATTCACCAGCACAGGTCCTTTTCCTTTAGTTTCCAACTCAAGTGGCTGCATGGAGTACGCGCTAGAACAGGATTAGTCAACCTTTGGCTCTCCAGCTGCTGGGGACTTCAGTTCCCATCATCACCGGCTGGGGATGATGGGAGTTGTAGTCCCCAACAGCTGCAAAACCATATGTTGCCTACTTACGCACTGGAGCATATGAACACTTTAATACATACCGGCATACACTCTGCCATTGTTGCACCAAACAGGAAAATAGATTAAAGTTATGCCAGTTTCAGCTTTTCTGTGTTAATACATATATATTACAAAAGGGGCAGAGAAAAGAAGTGCCCCAAAATGCCCATATACTTGCATGAAAGGCGTTAAGGAGAGAATGTTTGGCATAAGTAGCTTAGTAAATTGGCATTAGGCAGGTGGAAATTTGTTCCATCGGTTATAATAGCACAGAACTGTATTAATAAATCTCCACTTTTATGCAGGAAACAAAATATGAGCAATTCGGGAGCATACCAGCTGTAGCAAATTTCTGAAATATCCATTGATTTAAATGGGACTTTTAACCCTTGAGTGTAAGAGAGGTATCCGGTACATTGCTTTGCTCCACAATTGGTTATCATTTGCCTTCTGCATAATGGCGTTAATGTACTTACCAGCCCCAGTATGGCTGGAAACATATTTCAAGATTCTTTACTGCTGCAGGTGTTTGGGACCTGACAAATTGAATCAGGAAGAAGTAATTTATTTCCCTCTGCTGTTTGCAGCATGTTAGCAGGAGAATTTACATCAGAAAGATTACTTTAATAACCAAAAAATTATAGCTCAATCCTGTTTTGGATGTTGGCTTTAATATGTAATTGTTTCAAATTTAACCTGTCTTAAGGGGGAAATGGCATTATTAAATTTCAGGCGTATTGCTCCGGGAGCAGAAGAGTGTGGGTGGGGTGTGAGAGAAATTGCTAGAGTTTATGGGCAGACTCCAACTATCGGCTAAACAGCAAGCTGATACAACAAATCATTCCAACAAAACTGACATTGTGTGGTTGTGGAGAGGTTTTATTAAAATCTTTATGTCAATATTTTTTTCTGTGATAGTGTAATAAGCATTAACTGCTTGGGGGAAATGTATGAATATGCCAGTGCAACTTATTTTCTGCTCCTATATATTGCCTATAGCTCTCTGAGTTCCAGAGGGTTGCACAATGCATTGTAAAGCAATACTTTGGACAACCACCTGGCATTCAAGGAGTTAAAATCCAGCTCCTGTAGTTATTTACCATCACTTTAGTGCAAACCTGCTCACATAGCCAAGTTACAGATTTGAACCCTTTGAGTGCCAGAGGGGTGTGGAACACATTGCACATATCCCTCTGGCACTCAACGGGTTAAGCCACCTTTATAGCATGCACAGAAAAGTTAAAGAATGTTACACTGATTCCCTTTGCTTTTTGTTAGATCAGAATAGCAGAGGAATGGCACTTTCC
The DNA here is from genome assembly GCA_037306005.1 of Rhinophrynus dorsalis. NCBI lineage: Eukaryota > Metazoa > Chordata > Amphibia > Anura > Rhinophrynidae > Rhinophrynus > Rhinophrynus dorsalis. Next base: position 222,422,612 of record CM074722.1, read on the forward strand.
AAAATGAGCATGTATGCCCCTCTGCCCACCCCTGTGTACAAGCAGCAAAAAGAGGAGGTGTTTTTTGTAAATAATGTAGTAAATTGGCACTTGGTAAAGTCAGTCCCCAAAAATTGTTTTCCTGCATTTATTTTGGTGTGGAATCGTATTTATTCCTTCTTGGGTGGTAGGGATGAATCATGTGTCCAAGGTGTGAGAAAAGTAATGTCAGTGTGCTTCTGGGCCTGTTGCATTTATGTTCTGTCAGGGCACAAAGGACAAGGAGTTCAATACTTACAGCAGTATTCAGGAGGCTAAAAGTGACCAAATCTAGATGTGGCCAACTGCACCATAGGGGACAATAAACATTCCCAAAATTCCTGTTGATTTAAAATGGAACTGTCACTTTTAACTGTTTGGAATATGTTGTGTACCCCTTTGGCACTCAAAGGGTTAAACAAATATGATTTTGAAAGTGCTTTCAAGATCACTTATATTTGTATTTTTATTTTAGACCATGGTTTCAGAGATTTATTTATTTGTCTGTTTAAGCAAATCAACTAGTACTGTCTGGCAGGGAGTGGCAGTTGGTAATGTAGAGTAGTGTGGAATGCTAAAAGCTGACAGGCACTCCTGGCAGATTTGCACTAATTGACAAATATATAAAGCTAAATATCATAAATTATTGTTTTAAATGTAAAATGTCTGACATAAATATAGGCAATTTTGCAAGCTCTTTTACAGTCACCTATTTGTTTGCAGATGACAGTTCCACTTTAAATGACTTTTAACTCCATGGGGAGGTTCACTAAACGGTGATAAAGAAGAGATGACTACTCCAGTTTATCACTTCTCCAATTCCAATGTTACTCTATGGAGCCCATGCACTAAAATGTCTTCAACTTTGGAGATCTTAGTAAATAGGCTCCATAGGAACTGGAGAAGTGATAAACTGGAGAAGTCATCCCTGCTTTATCACTGCTTAGTGGATCACCCCCAACGAGTGCTAGAGAGGTCTCATATTATTATTATTATTATTATTCATTGATTTATTTATGTATACATTTTAATTTTTCCAACATTCATTGAAATTGTATGGGTGGAGAAAACAAACAGGTTTATGTTAGGGATTTTCTCTCTTTAAGTGCAACAATTAAGTACAGTACAGTACAGTATAGTAGATAAATGAAGCAGCTCAGAGGTTTAGACACAAATGAATTTAGTACAATACAGATTATATTACATATAATTTGTAGTTTAAAGGTCTAAAAACAGGGCTGTGTACTTAATTTGTATGTCCATATTGTCATTCGCTGAATTTGTATATTCTTATTGTGGCTTCTGCAGTGGTTCCTCTGCTTATCACTCTCCATGTTTTCTTTACCGGCAGTAAGAATTCCATGCAGAAAGACACCATGGCCTCCTGCACACCAAAGGTAAGTGTATATGTATATTACATTGACTCCAGGTTCATCCCCTGTGTACATCACACTCAGGCTGGTGTGTTGAGAAAAGTGCAGCAATTCTTAGGCCAACCAGCTGCACCATAGGGACGATATCATAATTCCCATTGATTTAAATGGGTCTTTTAACACCTTGATTGCTACTTCACAATGCATTGGAGACATGCCTAGCATTCAAGGGGTTAAAACCCCATTACATCAATGCACATTTTTAATCTATCCCCTATGGTGCAGCCAGTTAGCTCCTTGTTAACCCATTAAGGACCAGAGGGATATAAGGCACAGGTAACTGCTCTCATTTAGGAAAGATACAACTGGTAATAAAAACTGGACATTGCTATAGAACAGGGATGGGCCTACAGCTCCCATCATCGATGGCTGGCTGGGGATGATGGGATTTGTACTCCACAAGAGCTGGAGGGCCTCAGGTTACCCACTCTTGTTATAGTGGCCCCTATGTAGTACATTTATTTGTACTGTTGAGGCCAGTAATACATTTCATTTCTTGCCCCTTTGGTAAGTAGTGGATAAGCAAAACATTACTGCTTCATGGCAATTTGTCTTCCTCACAGTTCACTTCCCTGTACCGTGATACATTAGATTCATATCACTAAGCAGATTCAGTGACAAGAACAGGCAGAAAGTATTAAGAAATTGTATGTCTAATTTGCTTTTAGTGCAATTTCACAGAAAATTGCCTCTTATGACTGGTCTGAAAAAGAAGAGAAATATAATCTGAATCATCAAAGAATGGCTGGGTTTGTGTTTATTCCTAGCGGCTAATATATGATCATTTTTCACACCCTCTGAGTGCATGAGTGTGTAATGCATGGCAAAGCACCCCTCTGACATTCAAAGGGTTAAGCGGAGTCAGATTCTAATGGTCTGATGCCTGGGTCTTCCACCACATCTTAAAGGAACAATAAAACAACCTATTATTAACTTACATTATCTGGGCAGATAGTGTGAGCTATATTCAAGGAGCTAAAGAGGAACAATTTTGGAGCAAATCAACTGTACTATAGAGGACAAATAAAAATTCACCAAATTCTTGTTAATTTAAATGGGGATTTTAACTCCTTGGGGGGTTAGCACTAATGTGTTATAGGAGGTGACTTCTCCAGTGATATCACTTCTACAGTTCCTGTGTTACTCTACGGAGCCAGTGCAAGATTTTTCCATCTTTGGAGATATTAGTGCATTGGCTCTATAGAATAACATAGGATCTGGAGAAGTGATATTCCTGGAGACGTTATCTCTGCGATATCACCTCTTTATCACTCCTTAGTACATAACCCCCTTGATTGCATGAATCAGCAAAACAAAAGAGGTGTGACAAGGGCCCACTGAGAACGAATCACAGTAGTTCTTGGGGATGGTGCTCTCTCGGGCGCTGCTTAGTCACTTTTATTCACTGCCTTTGCAGAGAAGAAATTTCCATATACATATCAGTCTTATTCTACTCACTGACTGTCCAGCACTGAAATGTCAGGCACAAGAGAAACAACAAAACCCCAGACATACATTTTGGCCTTTACTGGGCCTCATAATTGATGTGTAGTTGGTATGACAAGTGCACACTGAGAACTATTAAACTTTAGTAGTTTATTATAGGGGATGGTGTCCAGCTCAGGTGCTTATCAGTCATGTGTTTTGCCTGACTGTGAACGACACAGGCCCCTGCTCCCAGCACATCACTGACAAGACTATAGGGATGGATTGACAGGTGCACCTGGGTAAAAGCACCCCACACACCCTTTGCTCCTTATAAGTCTCCAACCTCTAGCCCCCCCCCCCTCCACACACACACACACACACACACACACACAGACACAGACACACACACACATTGTTGCCTGGCACTATAAAAAATAAGCACAGTGAAAGCTCTTAACCCCTTGGCTACAACAGAGGTCTCTGGTATATTGATAAGCAATGCATTCGGGACCTCTGTAGCATCAAAGGGGTTCAATTAGAGTCAGTAAAGGGCTATTTAAACTGGTAAATAAGCATGCCTTCATAAACAAGGAGCACTAGGCAGTTGGCTACTTTACCTAATGGGAAATCCAGCCCTGCCTGATGTTTTGGTGCTGGATCATCTGTGTTCAAGGCCAGACTGATATGAATATGGACATTTCTTCTCTGCAGTGACACGATAGAGCAAAAAATGTGGCTGAATAGCACCTGAAGGGGCAAATTCCCCAAGAATAAAATACATTTTATTGATTCTCATTGTGAGTCTGTCACACCTGTTTATTTTTTGTAATTGTCCTATAAATCAGTTCTGGTTGAATATGTTTTTCAGAATTAAACTTTAAGCAGTACTACCACCCTTAAAAAAACGTTGTATCAAATAATCCCCCATCTAATGACTAGCTGCTCGGTAGCGCTAGTCGACAGAATTGTTACCCATTCATGAGAATGAGCCTCTACTCCAGGACTGACAGGCAGGATGGAGCGCGGACATCTTTGCCTAGTGACGTCCGCACGCCTGCGCTGTCAGTCCCTTTTGGAGCTGAACGGCTCCTAGCAACACCTAGTAGAGCCGGCTGGGACTGACAGAGCAGGCGCACAGACATCACTATGGAAAGATGTCTGCGCTCCGTCCTGCCTGTCAGTCCTGGAGTAGAGGCTCATTCTCATGAATGGGTAAGAATTCTGGTGACTAGTGCTACAGAGCAGCTAGTGGCCAGATGGGGGATTGTTTGATACAACATTTTTTAAGGGTGGTAGTTCCACTTTAATTAAATTAGTACTGAATATCATGTCCACAAAGGCTGACAGGATTCTTCTACAACAGTGAGAGGCAACCTGATTCATCCCAAGGCTTTATAAGTGGCATTCAAGTCCACCAAAGGGCCATACATTATGGTTAACCATTCTAAATAGTGTTTAAAAAATAAATTAAGGCATAGCATTCCCTAAAGTGTTGCTTTGCAGTGTAACAGTGCAATATAAAGGGAGGTTTTAATACAAAATGTGCACATTTTTAGGTGAAAATAGAGCGTGTGTGATATGGTTAAGAAAAATGATCTACTCTTTCTACTGAACTACAGGCTGCAGGGGACCACCTGTGGCCCCAGGGCCAACTGTTACCTACCCTTGTTTTATAAATTAATATGGGATTTCTCATTAGCCACAGAACATGACATCTATAGCACATCACACCACTATTATATAAGTATGGATGTTGCTACTGAGGAATTATATTCAATGCAGAAGTAACAGCCAGCTGTCCATCTCCTTGACTGTCCTGTCATCTAGCAAATCTTTGACGTTATCCCACAGAGAGTATAACACATCCCTTGACATGGTGCCATCATAAACCATCCTTGTTAAAGCCATTCTGGATGCCCCTAGGCAACATGTTTTTCTTGCCTGTTGATCTGTATAACAAGGCAAGGAATTCTAAGGAAAGTGCGCTGGTCACACTTCCCCGAATAGAGAGGATAGTCCCAGTTCCCAGCAGGAAGCCATTTTAGTAGTCAAACAACCTCATCTATTTCATGACTGGGGATTAAATGGGGCCGTAGAACCATTCCAAGTAAAAAAAGGGATCAGCTGTGTCTCACAGGTTTATCCTTCTTTGCTCTTCTCTTTTCCTTAAAGTCCTTAGAGCATTAACTTCAAGAGTTCTTCAGGAAAAGGGAGGCCTGGGGAGAGAGCTGAAAAACCTTTCATCAGGCCATTATACAAAGCTTTAAAGCATGTTAGCCTGGAGTATTCATTGTTTTCCATGTTTCATTATTTAGATGAGATCTCTTCTGACACTCTCTGTTTAAAGTCTTTTAGCGGGGACTTCAAGCTGTCTTATTTTGATGCTATTTTGAGATCATCTGGCTGTCTATGTAGCTGTCTTTATTTAATGAGAGGAATTAACAGATGTGTACAAAGAAATCATATCAATAGGCGATTCTGTGCAGTTTAGACCAGTTTATGTGCTAGCACGTTCTGTAGTGCACACAATATTCTACCTAGAACCTTATCTTCAGAACAATGGTGGAGCAATTCTGGAGCAAAGCAAGCACACTTTAGGGGACAGATACAAATTCCACAAATTATCATTGAGCTAAATTAGGCTTTTAACCCCTTGAATGCTAGTGAGGTCTCACAAAGCAATGCATCAGATAAAATTCTTATTGAAGTCAGTTGTAATTTTTGTTAGTCCCCCTATGGTGCAGTTAGTTTGCTCTGCTTTCTTTTGAAAATAGGGTCCTTAGAACATATTCCATAAAGGTTCAGTGCTCACTGGACATAATGGCTTTTGTCAGTCTTAACCCTTTCAGTGCCAGAGGGGTACACAACGCATTGCAAAGCAATGCGTTGCGTACCCCTCTAGCACTGAAAGGGTTAACTAGTGGAGTCACTATTCTGGAATAGGGCTTCTATGCTGGATAGAGATGCCAGAGGGAATAGGCAATTAGGCACTAACCCTTTGAGTGCCAGAGGTGTACGCAGCACATTGAAAAGCAGTGTGTTGTATATCCCTCTGGCAGTTGAAGGGTTAGAATTAAATAATTAGTATCTGGAATGTTACATTATAATCCACTGGAGACATTTCTAGCATTCAATGGTTAAACAAACCCATTTAATTTAATGGCAATGTTTATTTGATTCTTACTGTGCAGTTGGTTTGCCCCAGCATCTCTCTTCATTTCTCTGTGCATATGGCCCTTGAGTGCCAGAGAAATTCTCAAAATATTGCTTAGCAATGTCTTGGTCACCCCTCTAGCACTCAAAGAGTTACAGCCTAGAGGGACCAATGCATAGCTTAGATCCCTGCACTGAGGGAAGTAAAGTAGGAGTAAATGGGCCAGCCAGGTGGGACAAGGAAAACACACTTGCACTTCTCAGGGTGTTTTTCTGTTCTAGCTTTTGCTTTAGGTTTTTGCCTAATTTGGGGGTTTAGAGGATCCTCATACTCTTTGCTGCTCTCCTTACCTTATTTACTTGGGTTCATACTTTGATTTTATATATTATATGTATATGTTATGATGTGCTAGCACTGTGAGTTTCTTTTCTTCTTAGATAACACAAGGGCAGGGGAGGGCAAGCTGTTGCAGTCTAGCTGTTGTTGGACTACAACTCTCTTCACTGGGAGTTGTAGTACAACAACAGTTTTAGAGTGACATCAAAATGCACCTTCGCCTGTGTAGACAAAAATCCTTGCACCGGCCCTGGATGTGTATATATCACATTGCTCCACAGCAATAAAACTCCCAGTAATGTGTGTTTAACCCCTTAAGGACCATTGCCATGCCAGGACCGTCACGGCTGTCCGGCACTTAAGGACCAATGACGGTCCTGGCACGGCATGGCGTTCAGGGCTCCCATCGTGGCTGCACGCCGCTCCGGAAGTTCTGAACCGGAAGCGCCAATAAAAAAAAAAGCCCTGTGGTCCGCAAGTGCCGGCCGCGTGTGCGCACACCAGTCCTTAAGGGGTTAAACTTCAGTATATGTGTTTATAAATTAGTCTGTATAAATACAATACTTTATTTTGTTCTAAGTTATTTATTCAGTTACAAAAGAGGTGTCAATAGGTCATGAAATTCTTGGAAATGCCCTACCCACCAGACACTCCCCCAGAAACACCCCCTAAAACACAAATGTCCCTCTTTGGCCCTTTGAAATGTTGGGAGGTATGTCACCTGAAACTTCACTTTGTGGCATGTACTAGAGCGTATGATTTATTTAATGCATCCCAGCACACACAAACTCCACCATCATTAAGACTTTTATGGAAGCAAGCCTGAAACGCCTCTCCTATAGCATGCACAGTAAAATGGAGTGTAGTTACACCACTTTCTCTTATTGCACATAGAGTCAAACAATGTGCAAAGAAACACCGCAGAATGCCCAGAAATGTCTGCACTGCCGTCCCTTGGGCACAGGTGGTATAAAGTGGACAAACTTTGCCATAAATAGCTTAGTAAATTTGTATTAGGCAGGCGTAGCACTAAGAAATATGTTCCAGATCTTATTTTAGAGCAGAATTGTTTTACATCCCCCCTACTATATTTTATCACCTAGTATTAATAGAAATAAAAATACACAAGCTCTTCTTGTTTCAAAGATCTGTGCGTCATTAGGAGACCTTGCATAAAACATCCTTATATCCAATCCTGCAGAAACATAGATTCTTTATAATCACGTATAAAACAGGCTGTCTTTTTTCTTTATAAAGAGCCCTGTTTAGGATTACCATGTTGGTAATGTGCAAGATGACTAGAAAGATACATATAGACAGCAAAATAAATACATAAAGAAAATAAAATTACCCAGCTGGGGTTCTGGGATCATTTATTGCTTGTAGGTTACAGTGCTTAAATGATAACAGCTATTAGTATCAGTGAAAATGCTTCCAGCAGTGTATGGGGAGGGCAAGCAGGCAGAAAACATGTCACTACACCACCTCTATGTTAAGTGATAAGTACCTATTTAGATAGCAGAGTTAAAGCTGAAACCTTCAAACAGGAAACACTTTATGCTGGAATAAAAACAGGCCAGATAGATGTATAAAAACAGGGTTATTTGTTCTGCTGACAGGAGCTGTGATGGATGGTTTAGAAAAAAAAAGTGTGTGCATGTTTGTTTTGCTGCAGCTATCAGAAACCAAAGCCCATAGTTTAATGGCCTGAAATGACTGTCTTTTTTTAAAGTTGCATTTCAGCACAGCCTGAAAAAGACATGCCCTTTATTACATTTAACATGACAAGTGCACCACAACATCAGTAGAGCCAAAATATAGGGTATAAGGAGGAGAAAACCAATCATTAACTCAGCCAGAGTCCTTGTTGAATATATTTATTAGAGGCTAAAACAGGGTAGGCAAACAGTGGCTCCTCAGCTGTTGTTGGACTACAACTCGCACCCAAGTATAATGGCAGAAGTCCCAACATTTCAAATGACCAAGGAGGGACACTTTAATTTTAGGTGGTGTTACTGGTGGGGCATTTAATGAGAATGTTTAGGTTATTGTTATGACCTATTGACATATTATTGTGTAACTAAATAAAGCAAGACCAAAGTATTTTATTTGCGTGGATTAATTTATAAACACATATACTGAAGTTTAAACAAACAATAATGTGAGTTTTATTGCTGTGGAGCAATGTGATACACGTATTTACACACCACACAGTCTGATCTCCTCAAAAGAGGGACACCAGGGTGGGAAAGAGGGATTTTGGTCTCAAAGAGGGACTGTCCCTCCTAAAGAGGAACACTTGGGAGGTATGTAATGGGAGATGTAGTCTAACAACAGCAGGAGAGCCACAGGCATGCACCTTTGAGCTAATGCATTATTGTTTTCATTTGACAAATATATATATATATATATATATATATATATATATATATATGTGTGTGTGTGTATATTAAGCTGGTTTAGACTTACAGAAGACACCTACATGAGTTACAGTTAGAGAGATTTGTGGGGTTGATGGTGGTGTTTCACACCTACTTTTTGTAAATAAACTTTCCACAAGTCTTTGTACATTAGTTAACCCTTTGAGTGCCAGAGGGGTATGCAACACATTGCGAACCCTCTGGCACTCAAAGGGTTAATGCTTCCAGAGGATTCCTCATCAAGCAATAGTGAAATGTGCCACAGAATCATACTCACTAGAGGCTGCTGTTCAAATAAAAGTGGTGTAATTCGGCATCAAATCTACTGCAGATAAAGGGAAAAAATGAATGCATAAATAAATATTCTAAAAATCCCGATTCATTTAAATGTGGCTTTCCTCCCCCCTTGCATGCTAGAGAGGTTGGCAGTGCATTTTAAAATAATATACTGGGGACTTGTCTAGAAGGGGCATTTTAATACATAGGTGCACCTGTCCTGTTCCAGGGGATCTCACCTTCGTTACCAACAGTCCCAGTTTCTCTGCAAAGAAGCAATGTAATGCTGTGGTCAGACAGTCATGGAGGGGTGAGTCTGTCCTCTGTGCACAACACACCAATGCAGCTGCTTTATACACAAATATCACTGGGATTTACCCTTTTACAGGTCAGAGGAGTGTGCAGAATATTGCAGAGCAATGCACTGTACACCATTCTGGTCGCTAAAGGGTAAAGGAAGGCTTCCTCTAAGTTTAAGGGTCCATGGGGTACATACCACATTGGGTCTCCATTCACAATTTCGCCTGGAGCATCTGAGGTTCTTGAAACAGCTCTGCTCTCTAGCATTCAGTGGGTAAAAAGCCCCATTTAAATCAATGGGAATTTGTATTTGTCCCCTATAATGTAGTTGGTCTGCCATAGAATTGCTCCTCTTACTTAGTTCATCAGCCTCAATAGCGCTTTATCACAGCATGTTCATTGTCAGTGACATCTGGTCCTGTTTACTTTAGTGAAGCATTTCAGATTTGATAACAGACACAGGCTGGATGAATTTTGATTAAGTGAGAAATTAATCTCACTGGCCTAAATATCACATGTCCACTGGATTTATAGTCAGGATTAAAAGGCCCCTAGACCACGGGGTGGGGGATTGTAGAGGAGAGAACTTCTCCAATGTGCTAAACTTTCCAATTTCTGTGCTATCTTATGGAGCTTATACACTAAGATTGCTCATGTTGGAGACATGTTAAGTACATAGACGATATAGAAAAATATAGGAACTGGAGAGTTTATCCAAGTGGAACAGAGCAACAGAGCTTCCATTTACCCTTCTGCTTCTATCTGCAGACTTTGAGTCAGATGTACTAAGAAGTAACAGCAGGGGCTGCATGGGACAAAAAATCTAACTCACTTATTTAAATGAGGAGTTTAAACTTTTGAATCTTAGGGGGGGTCTCTAAAATGTTGTGAGGCAATGTGGTAGATCCCTTTTTAGCATTCAATTGGTTAAAAGCCATATTTAAATAAATGGGAAGTTTGTTTGGTGCAGTTGTTTTGCCCCAGAATCCTTCCAGTTCTTCTTAGTACATCTCCCTCTTCTCCTCCCTGAAGTGCTTTGGAAATATGGTCTTCCACAATTTAGGGCTAGATGTGACTGCACAGCCCAACGCACACAGATAAACAGGTAATCTGACTGCACATTGCTTTAATTTGGTCTGTGTGTGTAGGCAGGATGGACCAGCAATCTGATCAATTGGAGATCAGATCGCTAGTCGGCTTCAACCAAAATCTTCCTGTGTACGGGCACCTTTACGCCAGATGATGTACTGGTTCTACTTTCAGTATAAATGTCTTGATTTAACCCTTTGGATACTAGAGATGCTGCACTCTCATTGCAAAGACAAAACATTTTGCAGTGCTGAAAATAGGGTAACAAGACTGATGGAGCAAATCAGCTGCACCATAGGGGGCAAATGCAAATTGTCATCAATGTGAATGTGGCTTGTAACCCTTTGCAATGCATTGGAAATCTTTTTAGCATTCAAGGGGTTAAACTCCCCTTTAAATCAGTTTGGAATTACAGCTAATGTTTTTTCCTTCTGTATACATTGAAAGTGCCTGTAGCATATAAGGGGTTAAGTGGAACATGTGAGAGACAGCGCTGCCAAGAAAGAATGAGGAGGTGAGGAGAGTGCACGGCTTGGGTAAAATTTATAGCTTTGTTGCCATTAAGGGAAAAATTAGCCGATGGCGGCTATCATATTAAAGGGTGAGAAAGCCGTGAATTATGTTTTTTAAAGATCTTATTGCTTACAATGATAATTTTACCTTACAAAAGGCCACTTTTAATGAGTGAACCAGGAAAAAGAATCATGATTTAATACTGCCTTATTCTCCCCTTTTTGTCTTTCATTTTCTTTTTCTTTTTTTTTAAACACATTTTACGGCTTTTTTTTATATCATTGGTCTGTTTTAAAAAGCCAGATGACCTTTTTTTTAGGTAGTTGCCGCCAGGTGCAGTGTTAAAACTTCTCTATCACGTCCGCTAACTGCCATTGTCTGAAATAATTTAAAAGTACTCTATTTTGTATCTAATACAATTCAGCCACCGTTTCTGCGCTATGTGCATAGATTTTTGCCATTGCTTTCAGAATTGTATTAATTGTAGTTATCTTCAAATATCTGGAATTGATACTTTGTATCGATTGTAAAACAAAAAAATGTAAATATTACTTTTATTTTTCATAGCAAAAAAATGCATTTATTTTTTTCTGTCTTTTTTTTTTTTTTTTTTGTCTTGAAGCCATAACCCTTTACCCCATTGGTTCTCAAACTTTTTGTGCTCAAGGTTCCCTATGACACAGTCTGAAACTTTTCGGCCACCCCTAACATATTTAAGGACGATGGCATAATGAAAGGTATAAATACATAAATATTCAGTTATTCTTGGGCCTCAATCAGAATTACAAAAATAAACATATATTGCATAACATTTCCCATAAATATGCATTTGAAAAACAACATTCACATTTTTTGTCAAAGTCGTAATAGAAAAAGGAGCACCCTAAGTGGATGTATAAGACACACCAGAGTGCCACGGCTCTTTGGTTGAGAACCATTTCTTTAATAACTCATTAAGTACCAGAGTGATTCGCAATGCATTGTGTACCAGTCTGGTACTTAAGTGGTTAAATTGTATAATAGCTTGACACTAAGTCATGTGGATCATTATTATTATTGGCTTTATAATCTGTATAAGGTATAATTACATTTTGTAATGCTGTGAGATTATATAAAAACACTGAGGTTGATGTACTAAGTAGACATGGAGCAATTCTGGGGCAAACCAACTGCACTACATGGGGCAATTGAAAATTCCCAGTAATTTAAATAGGATTTTTAACCAGTTGGATGCCTCACTCTAGGCATTGAACCCCACTGTATAACAATGCCTACAAGGGTGTCATGTATAAAAGCAAATTAGAGCAATTCTGGGGCAAACCAATTGCTGCACGGGGGGGGGAATAAATTAAACATCCCTTTTTATCACTTTTTTTAACATTTACATTGCGTTGGATAACCATCTGGCAGTCAAACACTTAAAAGTCTTGTTTAAATCAGTATGGATGTTGGGAAGTTCTATTAGTCCCCTATGGTGCAGATGGTTTGTCACAGCATTGCTCAAGTTTTCTTTTATACAGAAGGTTTATTGTAATAGAGGAATTAGAGGACCTTCCTTACATAGGCTGATGTTCATTCATTTAACCCTTTGAGTGCCAGATTGTAACACAATGTGTTGGATATCTCTCTGGAAATGAAAGGGTTAAGCCCCTGAATGCGAGCATGTTCTCCAGTGCATTGCACTGCCCAAGTGCAAGTAGCAAGTGACACAAAGGGAGAGATGCACTAAGGTGCGATAAACAGGTGATAAAGCTGAGATGACTTCTCCAGTGATATCACTTCTCTGGTTTCTATGTTATTCTACAAAGCCTATGCACAAAGATTTTTCAAACGTGAGAATGATTTTAGTACATAAGATTGATGGACAAGCAGCTGGAGAGATACGTGAGATAAATATAAAACAGAACTCAGGCTATCTAGCATTGTTTATTGTATTCGTGTTGGGAGCTGGTTTTGCACTCTGACAATCTTGTCTTTCCATCCCACTTGCAGTGTCTCTCAAGCGAGTAGCTCTGATTTTTTACTTTTTAGTATTCTTCCATAGAATAACAAAGGAACTGGAGAAGTGATATCACTGGAGAAATCATCTCCACTTCATCACCTCTTTATCACACCTTAGTGCATCATCCCCAAAGTGTAAAAAGAGAGTAAAATGTTTATCACATAGGTGTGAGGCATGCACATCTCCCAGCAGCAGTCTGTTTCTACACACCTCTCATTCTGACTGATATACTAAGATCTGGGACAAACCCATAGGAGCCAAACAGGAATTCCCCAAATTCCAACTGATTCAAATGGGGATTTTATTGCCTTGAGTGCTAGAGAGGTCACTACGCATTGAAGGGGTTAAAATACCTATTGAAAACAATAGGAGTTTTGTATTTGTTCGTTATGGCGGAGTTAGTTTGCTCTAAGAATTGCCCTAGTTCTTCTTAGTACACCAGCCAGAGTCAGCGTGCATGCATTACCCATTTGAGTGCCAGAGAGGTACCCAATGCGGTACCTCTCTGGCACTCAGAGGGTTAAAAGGAAACTGGTTACTGCATCTGAAAAAATGAGTGAAAAAATAAGGTTTCCTACCACAGGCAGGAGAAGTGTGACTTGGCATGAATTGTGCTATACTTAACATGCTAGCTGGGTATTTAGAATTGAAGTGGTTTCCACACAATTTAAAAATAGACAGTTTATTAATCTAAACTGCAAGCACATGTAGAAGAGGCCTTGAGATTGACATCTCAAGGATTAGTTTAGCCCTGCTTTTTTGCAGAGGTCATCTCCATGGCGTTCAGGAGGAATGCTGAATAAATGCGCCCAGTGCTCTTCCCAGGACTGCTCTAAAAAAAAACCGAATACATAACGTTTAATTTACTGTCTTCTTAGCTAGGCTGACCATTTTTCACATAACAATATTGAATTAGAACTGCACATGCTAAGAATGTATTTTCTCTTTGTTACATTTTTTCTATAGTTTTTAATCCATCTGTTATGATAAAACTGTAGTTGGGCTCTCAGATAAAGGTAAGAGGAAAAAAGCTGGGAGGAGTGTTTAATCTGTGCAGGACCTGCAATTATACATTTCTGTGTTGGTTAATAGCATTCAAACCGAAGATCAATTCCTTTTATGGCTCTGCTACATGAAAGATCACGATCACATCCCTGGCTGATGCCCCATCGAGCCAGCACAAGTTAGCAGCATTACAAAGATGTTCACTTTGACAAATGATCAAATGTACTTTGTATTTGGAAGGCATGGCACAATGGAAAGAAGTGCACACACAAAAATAGTACATAAAGCCTTGGAGATTTCTGATTTGTCACAATTTTTTCTGACCTTTTTATCTTTTACCCTTTCTTTTGCAGTCGGTTTTGTTATCAGCTTCAATCAAGCGAGAAGGGGAATCTCCTACAGCATCACCTCACTCCACAGAGGATATTCACCACTCGGACAGATACCAGGTGTGCGCCATTAGACACACTGAAGCTATAGAATTGAAGTAGAGGGGCCTAATTACTGCAGGGATGCCCATAAAATTCTTTAGACCATAACATCAAAGAGATCAGTTATTCATGGTGGTTGTAAGAGCAACATCTCCATCAAAAGTTGTGTCTGCAACAAAAAAGTGCCACAAAAACTGTGTGTCATAGTCACAATGTGAGAATATGAAGCAATTATGTTTGGCCATTTCATCAACTGGGAAGACTAGACAGCTGTCTTAGGAAAGCGTAGTGCAGGGTCCACTGTCACTTCCATAGGGTTCCTCCCTGGGGACTGGGGAACAACACTTTTACTTACAAGTGACAGTCTAGGATAGAGACACAGGACCTTTTTCATCAGACAGTTCTGGAGCAAAGCAACTACATATAGTGTGAATGAAGATTCAAATGGGACTTTTGGTTCACTTTGGGAGTGTGGGGCTTATGTATAAAGGCCAAGATGGAGGATTTCTAGGAGAAAACAAATGCATACAATGCAGAAAACTGACCTGTACAATGCTACAGATGTCTCCAATTCATTTCTTTGCAATATGGTAGAGACCTCTGCCATCCAAGATGTCAACCCCACTCGTCCTCTCTGGCATCCAAGAGGTTAATCTCTTTGGTCCCAGAAGGGTTAAAAGCCCCTTTTAAATTTGTTGCAGAGAACTACACGTAGAAAACAATTATATCTATTTTACATTAAAATCGCCCATGTGAACTAGGACTTACAATTGCTTTATTTAAATCTTTTTACTAGCGTCCTAGGCCTCAGAATTACTCCATTTTATCTTTTTTTCTTTGCATAGGTACTTATATGTGTGGTGAGACTATTTATATATATATATATATATATATATATATTTATTTATTTTTTATTTATTTTTTTTTACTTTTATTAGAGCACATAATGGGCACTATCGAAATATGCAAACATCCTAAAAGTGATTGACCAGTGTATTGGAATTAAGTGGAAATGAAAGATGGTGGAGGGTATGCACTAAGGTGTGATAAAGAGGTGATAAAGTGGAGATGGCTTCTCCAGTGATATCACTTCTCCGGTTCCTGTGTTATTTCTCCAGTTTGGAAATCTTAGTGCATAGACTCCACAGAATAATATAGAAATTGGAAAGTCATGTCTTTGGAGAAGTTATCTCTGCATCCATCATCACATCTTTATCACACCTTACTGCATAACCCCCGGTGACTTCCAGTTGTTACCAGACAACAAAAATATAGGTCACAAATATATATACTTGATTCATTTTAATACAGGATCTCTCTATGCTAGTAAAAACAAACAGATTTTTATATGATAGATAACTTTAAGTCAGTGGATATCACTACCTAAGCAGAGATAGGTCAGTCACAATGACTGATCAACTGACTACCCACCTGTGGTCAAAAAGGAGCAGTAAACTTCATGAAAAGAAATATATTATACTTGTTTTTCCTGCTGAGTAAAACAAAGCAGTCCCACTATTTGGAGATGTTTAATTCAAAATGTATTACAGCTCAAACAGTTTTTTATTTCTTGTTGTGGTCACCAGGTGGCCATTGTTCCTATCTATGACTATGGAGTGCCATAATCCATGAATGAAGATCTCCACTAGAGTGCATTATAAAACCAAAATGTGTCTTTTACAACAGGTGACACCAGTTCTAACAGTTTGAATGAGAAAAATAAGTTTGAGGTGTTATACATTTTGAAGGGTAAATCTCCCAACAGTGGGCGTGCCCTTTTTTCTTAAGCATATGTATATATTTTTTTTTTCTAAAAAAACCTTACTGCTTCATAAAAAAATCTGACTGTCCTGCAGATTAGCACTGAGAATCACTGCTTTATATCTGAATACAATAAAAAATAAACATTCAGTTTGTTAATTACCTTTTAGTGTTTTCTAACCATATATCTATCTGAAACCTGCTACTACAGAATTACTTAATTGACTAATAATAAATATATAGAAGATTAACGTTATGCAGATCAGCAGGCAATATTATTACATCCATGTGTCTCCTGTACACATCCTTTTACATGTCTCCTTAGAACAATGAAAGCTTTTCATTTCCACAGCGCTTGAGTCAAGCTGTCAGCTTGACAGTGACTGTGTACCTTCAACAGCACAAGCTTAAGTGTTGGCACTTGGCAGATGGAACTCATCCAGCCGACAGAGAGGACTAGTAACTATGCAGCATCCCAGAAAGAGTCTGTCATTACAGCTGGACTGACATGTTTCTGTCTGAGAGCCATTAGTAAAGACAACCTACGGGATGTTAACTTCTCTAGAGCTGACAACTGTGGAATTACAATCCTCTAAAAATAGAATGGACATAGACAGTGCATAGAAAACAGTATGTCAGGTGCACAGCATGCAGAGTGGTGCATTCTACAGATATATATGTTTGATAAAAGGCAAGTAGGACATTTCATATAATTTCCTTTTAACAACTGATCTCACTGAATTTGTCAAAAAACACCAATGGCTATAGGAGCTTTTAAGCAATCTCACCTTTAGGCTGATGCACTAAAAATGAGTAATTCTGGGACATACCAACTGCACCATAGTGGAAAAAAATCCTCAAATTCCTATTGATTTAATTGGGATTTTAACCCTTGAATGCTATTATGGTCTTTAACACATTGTTTCACAATACATTGGAGGCGTCTGCCATTGAGTTAGTTAAAAGCACTATTTAAATCACTTGGAAGCTTTATTTGCCCCAGTGGTACTCTGGTGTACTTCAGAACCACTCCAGTTTCACTTAGTACATAAGCCTCTTAATAAGCTTTTTTCACTTACTTACTAAGCTTGAAGCAGTTGTGATGTCATTACGTGTGCATTATTTTAATTTCTGTGTTGGAGAGATCTCTACCCACCTCCACCATGATTACCCCCACAGAGACAGTATACACACACAGAGCACCCTCCCCCATAATCCTCTCTACTTTCCATCCCTTTACCTACCTCCATCATGATTACCCCCACGGAGACAGTATACACACACACACAGCACCCTCCCCCATAATCCTCCCTCCTTTCCATTGCTCTACCTACCTCCGTCATGATTACCCCCACAGAGACAGTATACACACACACACACAGCACCCTCCACCATAATCCTCCCTCCTTTCCATCCCTCTACCTACCTCAGTCATGATTACCCCCACAGAGACAGTATAGACACACACAGCACCCTCCCCCATAATCATCCCTCCTTTCCATCCCTCTACCAACCTCAATCACAATCATCCTCACTAGAGACAGTATACACACACACAAAAAACAAAACTCCCCTTTCCCTCCCTCTACTCTCCTCCATCACCATGACCCCCACAGAGGCAGTACACACACATACACACACAGCATCCTCCCCATAATCTTCCCTCCTTTCCATTCCTCTACCTACCTCCATCACAATCACCCCCACTAGAGGCAACATACACACACACAAAGCACAATCCCCATAATCCTCCCTCCTTTCCATTCCTCTACCAACCTCCATCACAATCACCCCCACTGGAGGCAACACATACACACACACAAAGCACCATCCCCATAATCTTCCCTCCTTTTCATTCCTCTACCAACCTTCATCACAATCACCCCCACTGGAGGCAATACACACACACAAAGCACCATCCCCATAATCTTCCCTCCTTTCCATTCCTCTACCAACCTCCATCACAATCACCCCCACTGGAGGCAACACACATACACAGAACACAGCACTCCTCTTTCCCTCCCTCTATTCATCTCCATCACCATGACCCTCACAGAGGCAGTACACACACACACACAAAGCACCATCCCCATAATCCTCCCTCCTTTCCATTCCTCTGCCTACCTCCATCACAATCACCCCCACTAGAGGCAACACACACAAAAAACAGCACACGCCTTTCCCTCCCTCTTCTTACCTCCATCACTATGAGCACCAGCGGAGAAATCCAGGAGATCCTTCCTTCAGGTGGCATGCTTTCATGTTGCCCACTTCCTCTGCTATTCTAACCCAGGGAGCATTCACTGTATATAGTTTGTACTCTAGCCACTTGTCCACCCAACTTGCTGTATGAGGTTTACAGCCCTTTGCCCACCACATTATCCACCTGCTTGTACAAGTCTGACACGGCAATCCTTGAAAAATAACAGTGGCTTGGGATATGCCTACGGGGTGCAACACATAACATAATTTCTTTAAAACCACTGTTTTCTACAAAAGAGTAAGGTAGCATGTCAAGTTCCAATAGTTTGGCAAGTTTTTGACACCTTTCTAAGAAATCAGTAAGTGTGGCTTGGCAGTACATAGCAGACGAATTGAGTACCTTTATTGCTTTAACAACATGACTTGTGGAGGTGAAGGTGGTGGAGCTGCTGGCAGCATGTGTGGGCACTCCATGACTTGTAATTTCCTCCAATAAACTCATTGTCGTATTTTCTTGTGTTTTTCTTTTGAAGGACAGCAAAAGGAGCAATAGTTATTATATCAAATTAAGAAAATCTTGGCACACTCGCTGACACATCAAGAGCACTACTAGTTTGTGCCACAGAGCACAGGGAAGATTTAGGAGTGCTTCTACTGCTGCTAGTCATTGAACCTCTGACGTGTAGATGGTGTGTTGCCTAATCAGGCTTGTGGTTGTGCTTCAGGTGGGATCTCAGTGGGAATGTGCCTAGGAGTGATCCTGTTTTCCCCCTTGCTCACATGCTTCATACATAGAAAACATATATCAATGTTTTTAACTTTTGGATTGTGAGGTAAGTATGTCTATACTGCAAACTTCATAAAATGAGGGGTTCCTCAGGGGCTACTACCACTACTAGAGCTAGATGTTGCAATTTTACTACTAGTAGGTGTCAAAGGGGCAGCAGAATCATTCATCATAGCTAGGGTAGTGGATGCTGATGTAGTGTGTGTGGCTGGGTGGGGGTTGGATTTGGAAGCAGTGACTACGCTGCTGAAGACTGACAGAATGAGCCTGTATTTTTGGCATCTTTTCTTTTCCATAGTCAGAATTGCCAATTGACCTCTCAAACAGTTTATTAACGGGCATAGTGTTCCTTTTCAGCGACAGAAGGGTGAGCTTTTACTTTCAGCTAACACTCTGGTTATGGCCATCATCATCTCACAACTTCATCTGTGTCAGAAGAAGACACTGGAGGCATATATTCTAGATCACATCATCATCAACAATTAGGTCATCATCAGCATCACCCACCACTTCTCCACCACCACTTTCGCATTCCTCTTGGCTTTTTGAAGTCTCAAACAATTTCTTTTTACTTTTCCCCTTAGATGAATTTTCAGAATGTTCGCTAGTAATTTCAGGTGAGGTGTTACTCTCACTTCCAGACACAGCAGTTGGTTGCACTGCTACAACTTCATCCACTGAGCTAGCAACACTAGAAACTCATCATCTTCACTGTTTATAGATGGTTTATTAATACTACTAGTGAAGGAGGATCTTTTTATGCCACTTTTACAAACAACCTTCTCAGGAAAAGAAGGATCATTATCAATTATTGCACACACAGCAGCAACCATGGCTGCAGTTAGTTTTTGGACTGCCACTTTACTAACATGTCCCACTCCCTGCATTACTCCTACTCCTTTCCCACAACCCATGTTTCTAGTAGTTTTACTGACCTTATGATCTCTTGAGCTTCTCAAAATACTGTATCATGTCAGTCTCTAGTATCTGTCACTGTTGACCTCATTCACAGCTCACATCAAGGAACCTGACTCTGTCACCTATCTTTTTATTATATTATATTATTATTAACTGCCCCTTTCTGTCACTGTCTAGAAAAAAAAAATTACACTCACACTCTCTGCGAGTGCAACTGCTTCTCCCCCTCTTTGCCTGTATATCTGCCTGTGGCTAGTCCAGAAAAGATTTCAGCAGCTACGTTTTCTCTGTCACTACAGTATTCAGTTTTACAGTTCAGAATATATTTTAGTAAATATTTTGGAATCACTGTCAGACTGGGTGTCAGTCTGCAAAGTATATCTATCAGTCATAGTGAGTTAACCAGCTCAGGAAGAACATGGACCACCTACCTGTCTCGGTCAAACAACATTTTGGGGCATTTGGTAAATCTCCTTTCTCCTTTTACACTCCACCAAAGTCCCCAGACTCCTCCTAACACAAAGAACAAATTTACTGCCCAACAGACTCCCTAAACTAAACACAAACTCCACTTTATTTATCTTCTCTCTCACAAACACATAATGAAAGGCCACAGTAACATGATATCCCTTTTATACTATACAGGCAGGAAAGCTTTCCACATATGGGGAAAATGTGTTCTTACCATTGATTGCAGTTCAGTGATCAAGGTGAAAAAAAGTGGAAAATCTGCACTTTTCATGAAAAAGTTCCCCAATGGTGGGATGTGCCATTTTTTACTTATTTTGTTTTTGAGGCAAAATGTTTCACCCATCCCTTGCACCTATCAGTGGGCAGTAGAACAAGGCTGGGATGTCAGACAGTGTATGTGTAGGTTTGTGACTATTAGGGGGAGACTGTTGGAAGGAGAAGGAGTGGACTGAGGGATCAAAAAAGCTAGAGGAGACAGGGATGAGAGAACTGGTAAGGAGAGGTGGAAAATGGGCAAAAGAAAAAGGGAATCCTGGGAGAGGGGGGACAAAAGACTGGGGAAAAGGTAACAAAACTGAGAGAAGAGATAAAAGATATGGCAAAATATGAAAGACTGGAGGCTGAGGGGCATATGGTGTCATGTAATGGTGTATTACCCCACTCTATCTCCTGTAATAGCTTGGGAGAGTGTGTGTGTGTGTGTGTGTAGGGTGAGTATGTATATATCTATGTTTGATTAAAGTTGCACTGTATAATTTAGTGCTTGCTTTTTCAATAGTGTTTGATGTTTGGAACCTTCCCATTACTATGGTGCTTATGGTTTCTGTTTGTGTGCTAGTTATTCGCTATCCCTATCTTTAACATTTTCATCCACCTCTACAAAATAGTCACATTGCTGTTAAGAATAGATCTAAAAATGGGTGTGGCCAGAAAAAGTGAGTGTGTTTAAATATGAGAGGGTGCAGTTACTGGTGGAGTTAAGGCAGGGCTAAGAGCACCAGAGGGTGCTGTGTCTAGGGGCTCCTGACGTATCTCTGGGCCTGTGTGAAGGCCTCACTAGGGGAACACAGGGCAGTGCAGGGTTACAGGAGTGTTCCCAGATGAGCTGGATTGCAGCTAAAAAGGCATTTTTGAATATGCTAAGCTAATTTGACTGTTTTAGCATCAGTTTAAATCCCTGAGTGCCAGAGGATAGAATGAGCTTTAAACCCCTATGGCACTTAAAGGGCATATGCCAGTTATTTATCCTTTTTGTGAGTGGAGCCACTGAATATTTGTACACTTTGTGTTTTCCCAAGCATTGAAAAAGTTGAAATGGATAAATGGATAACATAAAGGATCCTAAATGGCTGATGAGAAACTCTTCTAAATTAAAGGGATAGTAATAGTTAAAATGTAAAAAAAAAGTTGTAGGGTTTAGCCCCTGAGTAAAACAAGGGAACACCCTCTGTGGAAAGGTGTTTTATTCAAAAGTTATTATAGCAAAAACTTGAATTTTTTTAGGTGCAGTACCTCAGTGGCCTCAAATTGTACAGTGGCGCTGTTGCTACACCATCCTATGGAGATTTATTGTCAACTGAGCAGATCTGTCCACAGATTGGTATAGCAACAGTGACACTGTACAATTTCAGGCCACATTGATACTGCACCTAAAATATTCAAGGTTTGTCTGTAATAACTTTTGAATAAAACACCTTTCAGCAGTGGGAATACCCCTTGTTTTACTCAGGAGGAGAAACCCTACAATATATATTTTTTACATTTAAGTATTACTATTCCATCAAGTATACTTTGTAAACTGGAATGTTAAAAAGAATAACCTCATTTTTGAAAATGTGTCAGTATTTTTACTGTTTTGTCAGAAAATTACATACATTCTGGACCCTCCACTGGCACTCTAAGGGTTAATATTTTATGAACAAACTATTCTTTAAGAGTTAAGCCTTTTGTATTATGAGTTTAGAATACACCTCCCTTAAAATTTGGGTTAATTCCTGCCCAATTTAAATCATAACTAAACACACAGGAAAAGTACATGTGTGAAAAGCAGCTATGAAACACAGCCTAAATGATCTCCTAAAAAGATAGTCTGTGAATATGTACTGTATATCAATAAAGGTGTTTATAAGAATTAAAGTTGTTATGAATCCATTCAATATGTTAAAAAGTATTTACTTCTGAAATATAATTGTAGTGATTGCTCCTGGTATAACATGTAAAAGAGGAGATGCTTGTTTAACCCTTTGGGGAACAGAGGGGTGCACAACAGATTATGAAGTAATGCATTGCATACCTTTAGTTCTTAAAGGGTTAACTGTGCAGTTTGGCCCAGGAAAGTTATTCATTTAGCTAGACCAGGGGTGTCCAAACTAAGGCCCAAGTGCCATTTGTGGCCCTCAAACATGGTCATTTTAGTCCATCATGCAAATTATATTAAAGCATAGAAATGTGAACTGCTGCAAAGCAAAATAATCCTTACCTGATCTTTAGGGGTAAATCATGCATTTATAGGTGAATACGAAATGTAATTTAGCAAAACGTAACATAACTTGCTATGGACAGCAAGAATTAGTCAGTAGAAACTCTCATTTTGAATGTTTAACTGTAATGGCATGACATTATTTAAAAGTATGTGGCTCTTGCTTCACTATTCTTTTCTCAGTCTGCCCCTTGAGGGAAAAAGTTTGGCCACCCCCTAATGTATGCTAGGTCTATATATGTAATAAGGAAAAGAAAGTACTTAATCCCAAAATGAAAAAATATGCTGACTGGATACATAAAGAATTTATTAAAATATGTTTGGCCTTTGAAAATTGCTTGCTGTTTAACTATACCAAATTATAAAAAAGAGGACACACCCCATATAACATAATTATTAAAGCATACATGACATGCTTTAGTACTATCCTTGCCAGTAGACAACAAGGAATGGGGCTGGAATAGACTTGAAAAAGGTAAGCCTGTCCGACAGTCCATTTGAACCATCAGGCAATCGTGGGATTAGAAGCAGGCTTGCCCTTCTTAGGGCCTTTAGGTATGGCATACAAGGTAGATGTTTGTCTTAAAGAGCATGAACTTTGAACATAGTATTGATGATACGTAATCACATCCAAAGTAAGAAGCACTTGCCTAGGTTTATTACATTGATTAGGACACAATGAGAGAAGAATAAATGCTTGAGAGATGTAAAAACGAAAACCCTTACAATGGAAAACAATACAGCTCTGTCTTTATGAAAGACTAGGGAGATCAGCATGGTAGGGCAGTGTGGTCTGAAAACTCTCCACTGTGAAGAAATAGCAGCAAGGAAAACAGTCTTATATGTCATATGTTTGAGAGAAGCTGAAGACAGAGAGTCAAAGGGAGATTAAATATTTCAATTACCGGATTCAAATCCCTAGGAGGGGTAGGACCCCGATATGGAGGAGTTATGAGTCACACTTTGAAGAAAATGTTCAGAATCTCTGCAATCCTCATCTGGAACAAAACCCAATAATGCAGAAAGTTGGAAATTAAGAGGGTTCACTTTCAAATCTTTTTCAAGTCCAGCTTGCAAAAAGTCCACAACACAGCAAAGATTGAAGCATAGAAGATCAAGCTCTCACTGATTATAAAACACAAAGTAAATACTCCAGATTTTGCAGACACTGGTTTTCAGGCTCTCATCGCAGTCTGAACCACTGATTCATTTAGTCCTGGTATTTTCAAGATTACAACTTCAATTCCATTCCTTTAAGGCAAGGTTGGGAAGATAGGTATGGTGCACAGGACCTTGAGTAAGAAGGCCCATCACCATGCCCAGTAGATGGTGAAAGCAAGTCTGACTTGGACAATATGGAGGAATCACCTCTGGAATCATGGTAGTCCGAGGAAAAATGTATACTAGGGTGTACTGCCATGGTATCACCAAGGCATCCACTGTCACTGCCTGTGGATCTCTCATTCTTGAGCAAACTACTGCTCCTGCGCTGTAAGTGACCAAGAGAGCTGGAATGTGATCCTGTGCCAAATGTAGGAATTTGTCCTACTTCTGTCCAAGCCATTTTGCATTTGGTGCTTTTTCAGTGGTTGATGTAAGCCACTGCAGCTGTGTTGTTGGATTGGATCCAAACCGGAAGTTTCTTCAAGAGCGTTGCCCATGTAATAAGTGTGTTGAAGATGGATCTCCATTTCAGAATGTTTAACACAAGGCTTACTTCGGACAATGGTCCTGAACTGAATGAGCAGATCACACTGCTCCACAACCACAGAGACTGGACACCATCTGGACTGAAAACAGAATGACTCTTTGAAGAGTCATATTGCAGACAAGGCCCAAAAAACGCCAAACTTTGAGTGGATAAAAGATGAGACTTTTGAGCTTCGAAAAGCTGGCCATGGTGACATAGAATTTGCATGATGAGCTGTAAATGCTTCCACAGTGGTAGATTCACACCTATAAATTGCAGGAAGGTTGAGCTGTGGTGGATTCACACCTATAGATTGCAGGTGGAGCTGTGGTGGATACACACTTATAGATTGCAGGGAGGAAAAATTTGGGGGCTGACTTCAGGCTAAATAGGAGAACCACAAACTGATATTGATAATCCTGAAAAGTGATCTGGAGGAACTGGTAATTCTCTGACCAGGTGGGAATGTGTAAAAAAACATATTTTCTATCTAGTGAAGACATTAACTCTGCCAGGTCCGTGGTTGTTACAACAGGTCTGACTGACTCCATCTTGATCTTGTGTACCCAAATGTTCAAAGCTTTTAAGTTCAGGACTGGTCACATATAAAGCAAACAAATGATGGCAAAGGTGACACATCGTGAGAAATTAGTCACATTTCACCCATTCAATTGCAAAGCATGGACTATTGAGGAGAAATCAGCCTGTCAGGAGAAGCGACTACCTAAACTCAGATTGCAGCCTGCATAGTACAATCAGTTTCACACCTAATACATGCATATAATCCATTCAGAACTATAGAATCAGGTCCCGCTGGTAGCCGCTATGAGTATCTTCCGCACATTGCAAAGCAATCACTTGTGAGTGGAATAAGTACATCATGGAGAGCAAGAGCTGAAAGGCAAGTATGTAGAACAAATCACATACCAATTTAGTAATAGTCTTACACTTAACTCATGCGTAAAGTGGGCAGGATCAGAAAACCCTCTTATGTCAATGTAGGAGGCTTTCACTCCTTGACATGAGAGGGTTTCCCGATTACGCCTACACCTACCTAGTACTTTTGCTCCCCTGTGTCGCCTCTGTTGATCTTGCTTCTCATCCACCCCCCCCCCCACCACATTATTTTTCACACTGACTAAGGGATTTTACTCTCCGTAAACTGGTGAGATATGTAGTTTATAAGTTTGTGTTTTCTTAACCCATGTATTGCTCCTCTCATGTGACATGGATGCTTCATTTTGACAATCAGTTTTGCTTATGACTTGATAAAGGGAGGTTGTTACGCTCAAAAGCTTGTCGTGAAAATGTAATGTTAGTCCAAATAAAGAAGGTATTATTACATATTGAGACATTCATTCATTCATTTTGCATCTACACCACTGGACTAACATGGCTACTCTGTGTCTGTGTGTATACATATATATAGATATATACATATACACACTCCAACTAAAGATTATGTGCCTAGATGCCAGAACATAATTTTGTACACAATGGTGAAAAACTAAACACCAGTTATTAGGTCTTTCTGATGGTGTGAAATTTAATTGTGATATCAATGGCTCTTCTCCATCATGAGTCACGATTAAATTTCACATAATGAAAAAGACATAAGAGTTCAGCTCAGCTTTTCATTTTTCTAAGATTTTTCTAAGATTGCAAATACACATATAGCAACCACACATGCATACTCCATAACTGCACACACATATATACAGGAAAGATGTGCACAGAAATGCTCATAGATTACAGGTCATTCCTGTGTCTGAGTTTCTCTGTTACCTGCATTATGAACTTATTACTTCTGTTAAAAAAAATTACAAAAAAGAAAAAAGGTACTGGTACAGTTGGCGGGTCGAAGACATACCTCCCAAGTGTCCCTCTTTGAGACCCAAATCCCTCTTTCCCACTGTGATGTCCCTCTTTTTAGGAGATCAGACAGTGTGGTGTGTATATTCGTGCATCACATTGCTCCACAGCAATAAAACCGACATTAATGTTTGTTTAAACATCACTATATGTGTTTATACATTAGTCTGTGTAAATAAAATACTCTGGTCTTGTTATAAGTCACTTATTAGATTACACGAAGACCTGTCAATAGGTCACGAAATAGCCTAAAAATCCTAGGTAATGCCCCACCCACCAGCCACATCCCCTAAAACATAAGTGTCCCTCTTTGGCAATTTGAAATGTTGGGAGGTATGTGTAGATAAGCACTATTACATTTGTAACCTATTATCCTTTTTATGACAAGCACATACAATGTAAGGTTACAATTCATTTTTAACAACAGGGACAGCAGGATCCAGTGACAGGAAGCAAAAGCCAGGGGACTGTCGGTAAATACGGTTTGCTACATAGCGGTTGTACATAAAAATAACATTTGATCTGCTTTTTATCTAGATTACAGTAAAGCTAATATAGCGAGACATTGGTGAGCAACCCCTGGCTCACCAGGTGGACAACAGTTAAAAAAAGATGGTTATGTTATAGTTTAACCCTTTTAGTGCCAGAGAGGAACGCGTCGTATTGCTATGCAATGCTTTGCTTACCTCTCTGGTAATAAATGGGTTAAACACTGTCTGGAATGCTACTGGTGATCCTATCTTTCAGCAGACTGGTCTGTAACGCTGCCTTTTGTTGCTATGGTAACATTGAAAGCGGGAGCACGCATACGTGCTCGATCTCATTCGCTGCATCTTTACGATGTTTGGTCACATGGACACTGCCAATATGGCGACCGCTGCAAGCTGAATTTGTTTGTGAGGTATTTCAAGGAATCCACCGCCATCGGCTTGGTATATGAAAAACGGGCCTGGAGCCGCGGTTCATGTTGAGCATGACACTTAGCGGCTGGAACTGGTGTGTTTGCGACATCCACAGCGTTCATTAATTACCATGCAGAGTGAGACCAAGTCAAGTGGCAGAGAGGAAGTAGGTTTGTTTACATCTGGCTGCTGCAGGGGGGAGGGAGCCTTACATTGCACAAATCCACCGCAATCCATCTTCTGAGTACAGTATACAATGATTTAATTACTCGCCGATTTCTCTTTACAATGTTATCGTTCCATGTGCCCTAGTATTTCAAATATATATTAAACTTTCTCTTTCTTTTTTCCACAGACATTTCTGAGAGTGAGAGCCAATAGACAAACCAGATTGAATGGTGAGTGCTAACACTCAATCCTGTATCAGAGATGTCAAGAATTGCCGATTGCTATAATCTGTTATCATAATGTCAGATGATTGCAATGAATTGTATACATTTATACTATATTGTTTATCTCCATGGACCTCTAGTGTTTATGTAACCTGCTTCTTTTATGTGTTAGTGAAGATACTTAAGCTTATTTTTTCATTTTGTTTAAATGCATTTTACCGATTCTGTGTATTATGAATGTTTTGGTTAACCTCTTTTACCCAGAGGTGTATTGTAATGTGTTGCTGAGCAGCCTTTTTTTCAGGGAACTAAGTATGTTTACTTCCTAAAGTCATAATCTAACTAAAAGATTGGCAGGGTGTCCCTGCACAGCGCTAGATTGCTTTGGTAGACCTGGGGTTAATACTGATACCCTGTCACATGGTAGATCTCCCCCCCTCCCTACTGTCTGCAGACTAGGGGAAAGCAGTCTCCAACTTCTGTTTGATGACTGACATCTCAAGCTCCCAGTTAATCAGTGTGCCCACTCAAGTGCTCTGGTTCTATGAGGGTTTTAGATGTCAGTCCCAGCTCCTCTAGCACCTGTTGCTGAGCAGAGGTGTAAGTTGGGGGCTGCTTTCCCCAGTCTGCAGAGTACAGAGTGGGATTGGTTATGTGACAGGTTATTAACCCCTGAGCAGTTGGGTTTTAGTCATGATACATGGCCAATCTTTTAGTTAGTTTAGGGTTCAAGGTTGTCACTTTTCTTTTAATATATGAATTATCTACTCTATATGTTTATACCATGTACTCCTGTCAAATATTTTAAATACAATTTTCTTGCTTGAGCTATATGACACTTGTAACTTTAGTTATTGATTCAACGTTGTTTATATGTATTTGTTTTAATAAAACATTATTTGGGTGAGCTATATATTTTAAAATGGAAAGTATCATCTCTTGAGGTAGTAAGAAACAGTAGTGCAGCATACTACATTAAATGCCTTTTCCCCAGATAGCCAGTGCATTAAGTGGGAATTTTAAAATAAGAGGAAGGTTCTCTCAATAGCTGCCATAGGTTAACAAAAATAATAGTGTACTCCTACAGAAATCCATTGGTGTATTAACAATATAATACATTTAAAAAAAAAAAAAAAAAAACTATCGCTTTTTGATTGGTCCTACTCAGCTGGAGGACAGAAACATCCCTTATTCACTGACATGGAGCAGGACACAGAAGAAACATATATATATATATATATATATATATATATATATATATATATATATATATATATATATATATATAATAAAATACATATCTAGCAGGAAAAAGCACAGCATTTCCTGTGCTAGACTTGCTTCACTGTATGTAGTATGACTTTTAATGAAAGTAGTAAAAGTGCTTGGAGATAGGTCATTTGAAACTTTTATAAGAACTTATATTTTTTATATATTTTCAAGTAAGAGAAATAGGCTGCTATGTGTAACATACAGGATGGAGGGAGGGTGAAAGGGACTTAATACACTGCTGAAGTTTGTATGCAGTGTCCCCATGATGGGAGTGTGTATGTGAGAAGAACAGTTGTAGGTGCTGATGTAAGGGTGGAACATTTGTAGCCTGTTTTTAATACACGTAAATGCTCAAGTGCAATGTTTTTCTTTACTTGGTGCTTTTAAACGTGTCTGGCATCGGAGCTTGTTTTGTTCTATTGTTCCGCTACTGTGTGTGAGGATGAGGGGATAGGAGAGGTCTCCTTAGATAGCCAGTAAAGAGTATTGAGTGACTTGGCCACAACCAGGAAGTGTAGGAGTAGATTCTTATCTGACTTAGGTAAAGCAAAAGCCGAAGAGTAAGTGTAAGAGACACATGGAAGGGGGGGGTCAGAGTGAAGCCGTAATGATAGAATAGTGTTGAACTACGCGAGTATTTTATCCAAAAGTTACTGATATTCAGACAGGACCAGCAAATATGCAACATACAGAGCCCTGATGTTTTTCCATATCTCCACCATAAGTTGGATGTAGATGGAAAGATGGGGGATACTTTATCATTCAATTTCTCTTGAACTACAACTCTGACAGCATTGAAATAACACTCTCCATTTCCTAAATACTATGAAGATTAATTGGAGCTGCTTTTATTGTGAAATATTACTATCCCTTTAAAGAAAATAGGAGTAGTTCTGGGGCAAACCAACTGCCCCAAAGGGGGGTGAAATAAAAATTCCCATTGATTTCTATTGGGCTTTTAACACTTAGAATGTCCACCGTGTCAACATATTCCGCATCCCTGCCCAAATAAGTGGTAAATACAAATGTACAAACTAATACTAATGGTGAGGGTCGTGCCCTTTAGAGCATACAATATAGAAGAAGATGGGGTATGGCATATTAACTCCTTGGATGCTAGAAACAGTTCTAATGTAATAAGCTTGTTTTATGAAAAACATATATTGTAGGGTACAAAGAAAACAAAAAAAAAAAGAAAGGGGTGCCTCATGGAGTAGTATATCTCTGCAACTTAAAGAATCAAACCCACTCCTTCAAAATCCCCCAAAGAATGGTTACTCACAAATTTAGATGGTCTGTCAGACACATATATGCAAGATAGACGTAACTCGCAGATGGAAGATATTGATTGAACCCACTTCCACTTGGATTGAATCCCAAGCTGCTCAGCTGCTCTCACAGATTCGATCGGTGTTCCACTATGTGTTCCATCCAACGAACCAAAAATAAAGAAACAAACAAAGTGCCAGTACAGTCCTTACAGGATAGAGAAAAAAGCGCTTAAATCAGCTATATAGCGGGAACAATAATCATCTATACTCACACAGTGTGTAACACTGGTGTATCCTTACCACTGGTGTTTAAAATAGCATGCAGGGAGATTTCAATTCCTTGTCCCTGCTCAAGTAATCCTCTGTGTTGGTTCTCCAATAATGCCGGGATAAATATAGAAAGTATTTCTCTGCGCTCAATCCATATATCAAAGCGATATATAAACCCCTTCAGTATGATTATAAGGGTTTAAGCACACTGTGTGAGTATACATTATTATTGTTCCCGCTATATAGCTGATTTAAGTGCTTTTTTCTCTATCCAGTAAGGATTGTACTGGCACTTTGTTTGTTTCTATATATTGTAGGGTGTATCCTCTGAGGAAAACAAAGGTACTCCCACTGCTGAAAGATTTCATTAAAAAGTTCAAACTTGTATTTTTTTAGGTGCAGTATCACAGTGGCCTGAAATTGTACAGTGGTGCTGTTGCTACACCATCCTATGGAGGTTTATGGTCAACTGACCAGAGCTGTCCATAGGATGGTGTAACAGCGCCACTGTACAATTTCAGGCCACTGTGAAACTGCACCTAAAAAAAATGTATGTTTTAGTTATAATAACTTTTGAATAAAACCTTCTTCAGCAGTAGGAGTACCTTTTGTTTTACTCAGGGTAAGTTACATAGCAAGAGAACAGGTACATTTATATTATTTAAAGGAGCAGTCTCCTTAAATTATAATGCTTAGTTAAATAAGGGTAAGACCACTGCTGTGAGTTTTTAATCAAAAGTTATCACAGCTCAGTTTTTCATTTATTAACCCTCTGAGTTCCAGTGTTGTACAGTTCATTGCAAAGTAATGCAAGACACTCTGAGGGTGAAGCAACAGCACTGGTGTCCAAAAGGCAGTTTTCTGGTTCTGTTTAACCCTTTGAGTGCCAGAGAGGTATGCATTGCAATGCTTGCATACCCCTTTGGCACTCAAAGGGTTAAGGAACACCATCACCGGGGAAGGAGATGCGCTAAAAGGCCAGGGTGGTGAAGTGGTGTTGATGGAATATCAAAATCATGCAGTAATTGTCTTCACCATCATATGCCTTTGAATCCGCCATCAACCCTGCCCATGCCTTCGACAGGTTTACAATTTTGTTCAATAATGGCTAATTTGCATATGGAATTGCAGGATAATGAGCCATTGTTGTACTTATGTGGGTGTCTTTATATGTTAATATGGCAAATCTCAACATACACTAAGCTCTGATAGCAGCTTTTGCTGTTGTAGTTCAGTCCCAGTTAGGATCTCTATAACTCTCTATGGAGCCACATAACCGCTTGCTGCCTCTACTGGCGAGCAGAGACAGAAGCTGCCATCTTTTAACTTCAGTGCCATGAGGATGTTCATTGCACCCCTCTGGAAAGACGTTTCCAGCATTATCCTACAATTTAGAGAATGGCAAATAAGCTGTGTAATATGTTACAGCTTCTATGCCATGCTCTCAATGATAAATAATGCTGGCAACATATGCTAATGTTCTAACCACTTCACTGCCACAGGGTTGGATACCTTTATGACACTCAAAGGGCTAAATTGTATTGAAAGTCAAACTTTGGTGGGGCATCAGCACCACTCTGGATGCCCCCACAGCTACTGAACTCCCAGCCGAGGAGCAGAGCTCCCCTGCTCCATTCCACCCGGAGCCAGGTAGGAGTGGGCGGGATTGGGAAAGCTTCATTGATGTGCAAGGGTTTCCCAATCCCGCCCACTCCTACTCTGTAATTTGGGTAGGATGGAAGCAGGGGAACTCTCTCTGGCTTCCCTAAATTGCCTTTATTGATCTCCCAGACAAATCGCCTGGGACACGAGTAGTAATTGGTGGGGCATCAAGAGGGGACCTGGTGACCCACCACAAGGTCTGAGTTGTAATACAGTTTAAGCATTTGAGTGGCACATAGGTAAGTGTTGGATTCCTTTCTGGGCACTCAAAGGGTTAGGAAAAACAAACAAGGTTAACCACACGGGCAAAGCCTCGCCACACACCTACTAGAAGTATGTATAAGATGTTTTAAATTTAACTAGGACTGTTATGATCATTTGATAGGTTCTCATTAACTGAACATTACAATTTAAGAATTTACACTTCAGCAGGCTTTGTGATGTTCTGTCATTAATGTCCTTAAAGGGGAACTACCACCCCACAAAATCTTTACCTTAATCCAGTCCCCATCTGGCGACTAGCTGCTTAGTAGCACTAGTCGCCAGAATTATTACCTGGTTTAACTGATTTTACACTTGTTCCGAGGCTGACAGTAGCAGGAAGCACGGACATCCTGCCATATTGACGTCCGTGCGCCTGCGCTGTTAGTCCCTTTTGGAGCCGGCTGGCTCCCCCTTTAACCCCTTAGGGACCCTTGACGTACCAGGACCGTCAAGGGTAAACTTGCTTGAAAGACCCTTGACGGTCCTGGTACGTCACGTACTTTTTACTTACAGCGCTCTACCGGGAGCGCTGTAAGTAAAAATGGGGCATGAAATAGACCGCTCCAAGATCGGAGCGATCTGTTTCAAGCCCCATAGTGACGCGCCGATACACGTGACAGGTCACGTGTACTGGCTCATCAATGTGCCCCTATGCGGACGTTATGGGATGGAAATGTCCCATAATGTCCGGTCCTTAAGGGGTTAAACATCCTGAGTTTCCATTTATTACACTGTAGCAACATAAATGCATGAAATGGACAACAACATTAATGTATTTTTATTATATTTTAAGTTGTTAATCTAAAAAAAAACTAGCAACATTATCTTTTATACATTGCTGCCAAAGTAAAAATAATTTGTGTGTGTGTCACTAAGACAGGTAGCAGCCGCTCAGGGCCTGAAGTTTAGAGCTTAATGATGTTAAGACCTTCTACAACGTAATGTTCGCATTATGACTGTTGAGTTCTCCACCTGCAGGCATAAGGTTTGAATAATAACAAAAGATCAGCACCACCATTTCATATTGAACAGACTTTTTTTATTGACGCTTTTCAGCAGCTGAATCAGATTTGATTTTTCTGCTCCCTACTTGGACAAATTCTGCCTTTTCCAATTTTCATTAGTTGAGGGAGGGTGGAAAATGTGGGGGACTGTTTGTACTGACGACAGGGTATCAGGACTGAGGGATTAGTGAGCTAATTAGAAATGATTGCATCTATCAGTATTAATTAACTAGAGTGTGGTCTCACTTGCTTGTATTTTTGAGCCATTTCCCTGCAGGACAGCTACACAATCGCCCTCTGCCTTTGGGGCTACTCCATCTTACTTGTATTTATTGAATGTGAAAGTTCGTAAAGGTTTAAAAAACAAAAATCTTTCTAGCTCTAAGAATTGCGCTTTTTTTCCCCTTGGTGGCTAGACTGGTCTCCAAAGTATTTCACATCTACTTATAAATAATTGTATTGCAGCTGTTAACATTTTAAATGCCAAAGGGGAAGCAGCACATTGCAAGTCAATGTTTTGCACAGGCCTCTGCAATGAAGGCTTAACTTTTTGGCTGTGCCTTATCACTTGGCAATTTAGAACTATTCTACCTTTGCAATTCATTGCTGGCAACTTAACGGGACAGTAATATGTAATGTAAATAAAATATTTATTCCACTGAGTAAAAAAAAAAAAAAAAAAAAGGTACTCGCTGCTGAAAGGTGTTTTATTCAAAAGTTATTACAGCTCAAAGTTGAATTGTTTAGGTGCAATATCACAGTGGCCTGAAATTGTACGTTGGCGCTGTTGCTACACCATCCTATGAACAGATCTTCAAATTTGGTCATAGGGTTCTGCATAATAGTTCTCCATTGTATGGCATTTAAAACTGTGACCAAACCAAAGGTCCCTTTCTGCCTCCACCCAATCAGCCAATGTGCATGCCAGTCCTTGAGAACATTGTGGCATTACCAGATAGGGGTGGGGCTGAATGGTGTGCTAAACTCTCACCCTATTGTATTTTCAATGAAACTTCATAGAAACCTTATAATAAAAAATAAATGCTTGTTAATTAAGTGAAGGAAAACATTAGTCTCACAGAAGTTAAATTAACGTAGCCAATCTTGTAGGCATTAAAAAATTAAACTAAATGCTCCCAGTCCCATCTCTCAAACCTTTATGGTTTGAGAGGTATTCTGCACTAAATTTCTCCCCTCCCTCCCCTTTCCTTGACGTCAGAGCTAAATCCGACTGCAGGGGAATCTGGTCCCGGGACAAGTGGAGGCTCTTCAGCAGAGCCAAGATCGCATTATTGAGAGAGAAATCCTTCACTGGTACGGTCTACAAAGTGTGCTTGGTTTGAAAGCACACTGTGTAAACCGTTCCAGTGAAGGACGACTTTTTCAATAACACGATGTCAGCTTTGCTGAAGAGCCTCCGCTTGTCCCGGGACCGGATTCCCCTGCAGTCGGCTTTAGCTCTGACATCAGGGAAAGGGGAGGGAGGGGGGAACTTTAGTGCAGAATACCTCTCAAACCATAAAGGTTTGAGAGATGGGACTGGGGGCATTTAGTTTAATTTTTTAATGCCTACAAGATTTGTTTTATTTATTTAAACTTGGCAATACTATCCCTTTAAAATCTAAGCTTCGTCCATATAAAATAGGTATTCATATATTTGCATTACTGAGGTTAAGTGGAGCTCTTATCTTGGTTAACAACTTGGCTTAACTAGATAGGTGTCCTTCAAACAGCAATCAGTTTTATCTCTATACTTTTACTGTTTTTGAGTTCTGTTACCATTTTAATGAGTATCTAGTGTCCATTTTTAGTCATTCAGGTATATTGAAACCTGTTTGCGGTGAGGAAGTGACTTGGGGGTAGAATTTACTAGCGATCTTTATATATAGTATAGTGCATATATAACATAACTAGATACACATGACTGCTCTATGAACAACACTTAAGTTACCTTAAGACATTTATTCCTTAAATGCAATGCATTCCATACCATTCTGGCACTCAAAGGGTTAAATGTTCATTATGATGTAAGACATTGTATAGTAAGCTGACCTTTTAATCAGGGACACACACAATATGTATATTTCATGGTTGCACTGAAAGCAATGTAGCCTTGCGGAATTAATTTTTCATGTGCACCTGTTCAAGTGTGAGGTCTTGTCAGCTTATTATATGGTGTACATTTTTATCAATATGTTTAGGCTGATGCATTAAAATTAACTGATGTTAACTACGTGTATACTATATGGAACAAATAAAAATGTACCATTATTTTAAATGGGACTTTTAATCCCTTAAATGATAGGACATTGAGAAGAAATGTATTGAAGTGTATGTCATTCAAAGGGTTTAATTCACATTTAAATAAAATGTTATTTGCCACCCGTGGTACATTTGGTTTGTCCCAGAATTGCCTTAGTTCTATTTAGTACATCAGCCTTATTTTCTTCTCTGATTAGGTCATATAAGCATCATACAGTGGTAACTGCACACACTACTTTTTTGAGATTATGAAACATTTTTGTAGAGGCCAGAGTCAAGAAGTCTGTCTACACCTGTTTTATATTGTATAGAGGGAAAACCTTTGAATGACATCTATGCAGAACTCCCGTTTACCCATATTTGCAATAAACATAATGTTTATTGGAAATTGATAGGTTGTTGTACTGTAGGCTGTAAAGCAGGGATGGAGGACTCGGGGCCCTCCAGCTGTTGAGGATTAGTCTTCCTGTCATCCAAGGCCATATGATGGCAATGGTTATCTTCAACAGCTAAAGAGCCTCGAATTGCCTAACACTGGTGTAGAGTCATGTTTTTCATACATGAAGGAAGTATTGATCTGCAATTCTCTGTGTGCTCTTTCAACACGCAGCTCGTATTGGAAAAATGAAAAGAAGGAAGCAAGATGAGGGGCAGGTATGTCCACTCTGCAGTCGGCCGCTGTCTGGATCGGAGGAGGAGATGAGTAGACATGTGGAACTGTGTCTTTCTAAGGTAGAGGAACAGGGAGGCTTTTTTGGCCACCTGAAGTCTTCTGTCACTTCCCTGTCTATCACCTCTACTCACTAACACTTAACGTGGGGTTAGATTTTTCATTGCTTTTTCTGCTCTTGATTATGCATCACATGGAGTCTAACACAGCCCTTCTGTTAAATTATCTCACCTGTTGACTAAATTATTATTGGTTAAAGGTATATAGTCCATTTTATTATGAAAATAATTTCTAATAGAGACTTTTTCTGCAGAGTAAGACAAGGGAACTGTCGCAGGCGGGGCATTTGTTATTGAAATGTTATTACAGTGCAAATTAAACTCAAAAGCTCAAGAATACAAGTTTGTTTTGTAATAATTCTTGCATGAAGCATTTCCCATGAGTAGGCAGTTCCTTTGTTTTTCTTGGCAGAAAAAGCCATGTGATATATACCATTAAACTCCCTTTAACGTGGACCTAGCACCTCCCCCCCCCCCCCCCCTTGTCTCCTAATCTCTCCCTTTTAGTCTTGTTGGTTTTTAGCCAATTACCTACCTAATGTACCTGAATAAAAGATTAGCCTTTCCTAGACAATTCAGATTCTAATGTGGATGGGATAGTTATCTTGCTTTCTGGAAATCTGGTACTTTGGGCCTTTATGTAGAAAGGCAATGTATAGCTGTTCTATGGCAAACCAACTGCATTATAGGGGTGAACTAAACACTTATTGATTTTAAAGGGTTTTTTTTTTTTTTTTTTTTTTCTGTTAATAACCCCTTGAATGTTAGGTTTCCAGTGCATTGGAGACCTAGACTTCAAGGGGTTAAAAGGAATTTTGGGAATGGTGTCTCCTATAGTGTAGGTAGTTTACTCCACTTTGCTTTTATACATTGGGTCCTTTGTCGCCATAACAAAATAAGTGGCGAGTACAGGGATTGTTACTGAAAACCTTTCTTGGTTTCTGACATGAATGTTTCTTGGTGTTTCTAAATACCTATATTTTCCCCCTTTTCTCTCCTTCCCTCAAACCCTTTTACAGAGAGAAACCTGTCTGAACGAGGATGACTCTGTAGATATTGATAATGAAAATGGAAATCGGTTCGAGGAATATGAATGGTGTGGGCAGAAGAGGATACGAGCTACAACTCTTTTGGAAGGGGGGTTTCGTGGTATGTACTCTGTGTGGTTAATTAGTGAAACAGAACTGCCAGATGTGCTTATGCTGCCACATTCCAATAGCCACACCCTGTATTGCTTTCATGTGTGGGTCTGGTGGGGGGTTCTTGTCTATGTGGGCAGGCCATCTGCCATTAGCTATTTATGACTTAGTAATGTTCAAGTGAGGCACCGCTGATGGTGTCATTATTATGAGAACTGCAACAATTCAGTCAGTTATTTGAGAACTAGATTTACAAAATAAGTGGCACTTTATTTCTTTAACACACACCTACGTGGGTAGGTGACCTTGTAGAGTAGTCGGGTATATCCTATATTTGTTTTTGCATAGCATTTGTAGCTGCTTACATAATCTTACAGTTCACAACCTGCTTTGAGATTGATGGTGGCCATGCTAATATATTTTGTTTTTTAAAATTCTTATTTAAGCTGTATTAAATACATTTAGTTATTATAGCTTAATTTCTTTAAAAAAAAACACCTTAAGGACTAGAAGGTCTTTAAAAGCTTAAAGAGAAATCTTATGGTAGGAATTAAGTGTCTCTTAATTTAACAGATTCTTACTTCTGTATGTTTCCTTATATAGTGGTCATTATAAAGCTATATAATTATTTCCATAAAATATTATTATTATTATTATTTTTCTTTATTTATATAGCGCCAACTAATTCCGCAGCACTGTACAATTGGGGAATAGACATACAGAGGTATTAAATAGTACAATCAGATGTGTAGAACAGGAGGATCAGAGGGCCCTGCTCGTGAGAGCTTATGAAGTTTTCTGTATGAGATCTGTATTGAAGGCTGCCTCTAGATATCTGACCTACCTAGGTCAATGAATATCTTAAAGAACCACTTATTCCTGTAATGCTTCCCCTTTTAAAGCTACACACCAATAAACTATATGAAGTTAAAAGATGCATAGATAGATAGATACAAAGATGATGCATTATCTTTGTTCCAAGAGAGGTTGCTTGACATCTTAACAAAATTAAGAGATGCATTCTGACAGCAGCATCTAACACGGAGATCAATGTACTGAACACAAAAATACTAGCGTTTTGGGCAGTTTGCTGTTGAGACAGTGGGGGGAGAGGACATGTAAGACAACGATACTGTTCATAGCTTTAGCAGAGTAGCATCTTTCTAAGCTTTTTGCCATAGTGAAAATAACTTTTTAGCGAGTACCCTGGTTTTGTGGTGCATACCTTCATTGTATGTCTTTTTATCTGTGCTCACTGCATAACGGCAAAGTATATCCGTTCTGGTACACACCAACTTTGCAATAGAGATCAAATAAAATGTTTTGTTTAATTGATGGGGTTTTACAGTCCTGTATTCTTAAAAGGACTTCAGTGCAGTTTACATCAAGATAAAATGAGTTGTGGGCTTTGTATGGAAAGTGGTATTTTAACATAGTCCTAGTTATTCATATTTGATGTACGTATGTTTCCTGAGGTGCATCCTTTCTTCGTACCAAGGAATAAATGTTAATCAATGCTGTTTCAAAGTTGTTGGATCAGTTTAGGGTGAATGGGGCAGAAGCACAGGCTGAACAGTATGTCAGTCTATTGATCGCACCTCAGCCAGCAGAGCTCCAGGCACATGGCTCTGAGCACAAGCAGCAGCGTTCTTAATGTGATTGAAAGCCAGTTAAAATGGCGGTGACCTTTTCAGGGGGAATTAGATTGCCTGCCAAGAGTGGTTAGAGGGAGTGATAACGCCAGTTTGAGGAAGCTGTCCAGTCAGATTCTGAGAGAGACAGGGAATCCGAGCTAGCAGCAAGTACTATTTACATGGTACCCCCTGCTGACATTCAGGGGAGCGATCACTGCAATTCTTAGACTTGGTTTAGAGAGTGAGGCATATGGATAACCTAGACTGCAGAATAGTGACGAAATAAAATTGATTTTTAATTGGGGGTTTTAACCCCTTGAATACCAGAAATGTATCAAATACATTACTTTGCATTCAAGGCGTTAAAAGCACTGTGTAAATAAAATCAACATTGTTTCAGGATTGTCTCTGAGACTAGCTTTTATTTAGAAGGTTCTTCTCTCCTTACCAGGAATCTTGATCGCTTTTATATATCCCCATGGTTCCTGTGTTCCACAGTGGATGAAAGGGAAAAGGGGATTTTTATGTACTTATCAACAAAATACTTTTCGCTTATTCCTTGTGGAATACAGGACATCCCACCCTGAGAATAGCAGGTTGTTTGAGTTCCATGAAAGGGTGTCCTTTGGGTTTTTTGGTACAGATGACCACTTTTCTGTCCCACTTCTCTTTGTTATGCATTAGAACTCAGATGACTGGTGGGGGGTAAAGAGGAGCAGTCTCTGTCTCCAGAGAACTCCTTATGTAAGTAACCTGCATCCTGGAGGAAGATGCTTTACTGCACGGTTCCTGAAAAGTATTTATTTATGAGTACACAAAATCCGCTTTTATTCAAAAA
Organism: Rhinophrynus dorsalis; assembly: GCA_037306005.1. NCBI lineage: Eukaryota > Metazoa > Chordata > Amphibia > Anura > Rhinophrynidae > Rhinophrynus > Rhinophrynus dorsalis. The sequence goes on from CM074722.1 coordinate 222,462,836, forward strand.
AAAAAAAAATCTTCATAAAAACAAAGTGGCACTCTAAGTGGATGTCCGCTGCACAATAAATTGCCACAACACCAAAGCTGAGAACAGTTTTCTATAGTCCACTGTAAAGGACATGTGAACTGTCCTATCTGCATACACGGGGAAAGTGTGAGGATTACCCATGGCCTAATATCCAGGCCAGTAAGATTAATATGACTGAAATTTAAAGGCTGTCAGCTGGCCCCTGAACTTAAATGACCTGTGGGTTAATATGAGCCTTTTGCAACCATTTTTTTCTGTAAAGTGACCTTGTGTGTTGACTCCTTTAAACCTTTTGAGGACCAGAGATGTACACACCTCTCTTCAATCTATGACCTTGAACATACCTGAATAAATCATCCATCCTTTTTGAAGGCACGCACACAGTGGTCCTCAAGTACCCCAACTGCAATAGTAGATAAAAGGGGCAGGAGGGGAATAATTTATCATTCAATTACTGTTGAACTATAACTCTGATAGTATTGAAATAACGATCTACATGGCGCAAATACTATGAAGATTAATCTGAGCTTCTTTTTTGGTGAAACATCACTATCCCTTTGCAAAGCAATGTGTTGGGTAGCCCACTGGTAGTCAGTGTGTTAAAAATGCACAGCTGGCGGTACTTCAGGGCTGTCCTAAATCCTGCACAGTGTGGATATTGTTAAATGACTGTTGTTTTTAATGGATTCCACTGGAAGGTGTTTAATGGGCTTGTGCACAAAGAAAATCGGGGGAAATCCTGGAACAGACCAGCTGCATCACCATAGGGGACAAATAAAAATTGCCATTGATCTGAATAGGTCTTTTAACCCCTTGAATGCTAGCCTTCAAGAGATTAAAAAGCCCTATTTTAAACCAATGGAAAATGTTTATCTTTTTTCTCCTGTGGTGCAGAATTGGTCTTTCCATTAGTGCATAAGCCCCTTAGGGCAGTATTCAGTAAGCATGGGGGGGATTCTGGAGCAAACCAACTGCCCCATAGGGAACAAGTAGAAGTTAAAAAAAAAAAAAAAAAATCACATTAGTTTAATTGACTTCTAACATTTGAAATGCTATAGAGACCTACAATGCATTGTGAAAGTGTGTTCAAGACCTTTCTATCATTCCAGGGGTTAAATTCCCCACTTCTTTCAAAGGCAATTTTTATTTGGCCCTTTTGGTGCAGTTGGTTTGCTCCAAAATTGGTCTTATTTAGTATAGTTGAATACAGCCTTTATTACTTTATATTGCTATTTCCAGATTAACCCTTTGAGTGCCAGAGGTGTACACAGTGCATTGCTTTACAAATGTGTTGCCTACCCATCTGGCACTCAAGGGGTTAAATAGGAAGCTGATAAAGGTGTCAGTTGTTGTTTTACGGTATTTTTAGGATCACTCCATTTCCTGTGTAATCCTTTCTAGTTTTGCCTCTGTTCCCTTCTAAATAAATCTGGCAGGTTGTTATCCTCCCATCTCTGAGCTGATTGGCCGTGCAGCTATGTGACTTTTAATTAAAGCGCTGGAAATCTGTATAAAAGCTGCCAGCAGTGACGGGTCCGCAACACAAGCTGCAAGGGAGCAAATTTCCCCAAGGACTGCCCAGTGTAATGGAAAGTATCTCTCCAGCACTGTGAATCAGGGAAGCGAATGACTAAGTAAACCCTATTACCAGCCTTGCTTCCAAATTAACCATGCAGGGCATTTCCCTGCTAAATAGATTTTCTACATCTCCTACGAGAGACATTTTAGTTGCTTCCCTGTAAGCAGTTATTGAATTTTTTTTTTCTTTGTTCATATACAGGCCTAACTCCCGTCCTCAAATCATTAACCTCTGAAGGACCATAGGCATGTGCTCACCCCTCTAGTTCATAAGGGGAGAAATTCACTGGATTGGGAAATGTTCGTATGAGAAGCTATATGATTAAAAACAAAGATGGAGCAAATCTGGTGCAAATAAACTGCACTAGAGCTAACATTAAAATTCCCCAAATTGCCATTGATTTAACTGTGGATTTGTAATCGCTGGAATGCTAGATGTCTCTAACTTATTGCTTTGCAATGCTGTGGAGAGCTATAATGTTCAAGGAGATAAAAGCAAAATTGAAATGAGTGTGTAGGTTTTTTTATTCTCTATATTGTAAGTTGCTTTACTCAAGAATTGCTCAGATTTTGCCTGATCTGTACTAGACAGCCACAGTACCCTATGCTAGTGTTGCTAAAGACATATAAAAAAAAACCCATTAATTTCCAGGTGGATTTTTCCTCTTTACCCTTTCTAGTTCACAACAGTCAACTTGGCAATTGTGTTCTCAGTCAACTGTTGTTCCTGGAACACAGTAACCTTGGGATAAAGTATCCTCTGACCAGAAAGGCGGGGCACTTGCCTTAATAGGCTGTCTTGAGCCGAGACTCCCTCCCTTCCCCACTTTTAATCCCGAACTTGACTGGTCTGTTTAAAGTGATCATAAAGAAGGTGTTCATGGCAAAGATTCTCTTAGCCTTTTTTAATTGTCTTAACTTATATGGGGCTGTGCAGTCCTCCATCAGGTAGGCTCCTATCACTGGCCATTCTGCTTGAACCACAATACAGACTGTATAGGACCTGGGTCTGCTTAAGGATGGCTTGCTTTGTCAGTCTTTTTCTTCTATCTGCTTGCCTTGTTTGAGCATCATATTTTTATATTGGAGCCTGAAAAGGATTCCTGTATTCAAATGCACTTGTCCTATGAGTTATGAGTATGGCCCTGTCTATCTGTCTGGAAGCCGCATTCAGAATGGTCTGTGGTAACATCACTAGTTCTTCAGTCTGCTTTTAATTTCGGTCTTCCCATTCCTCTATGGAGATGACCTCTTTCAGGAGTTTTGCTAATTGTTTTCATTTTAGTAAGTCTTCTTTATGGGTCTATGGTGCCTTTAAGAAATGGGCTTGTGTGGCAGCTCTATCGGATGTGACATAGATGGTAATGTTGTGAATTACAAATGGCAAAATGGGGATTCTTCTTCTACCTTAACTACTACAGTTGCAGGATGTCCTTGTGGACCCCTTCATATAATGTTATAATGCAATGGCTGGAGAGGCACTGTACAATTTATTTTGGAGTAAAGGACAAAACGTCTTTTCCAATGAGGCCTGTTTTTTTTCCTGGGCCTCAGGAAGTAGGATGGGGATGTTTGCTTCCTCCTTTAATGCAACATGTGACAAGCAAGGCTGTATTCTCCTTCCTTGCACTTATCATTTATCCCTTCAAGTAGATAAGTATTTTTCAACATCATTTCTGTCCTGTAAAGAATACAGGACAGGGGTAGGCACTACCTGCCCCTCGGATCCCATGACGTCTCACCTTATTAAGGCTCTGGCAACTACTCTTGCTCCCAGCCTTACAAATATCTTTAACTCCTCTCTTTCCACCGGAACTTTTCCATCCTCGTTCAAACATGCAATAGTAAGATCGATACTCAAAAAAAAAAAAAAAAAAAAAAAAAAAAAAAAAAAAAAAAAAACCCTCACTCAACCCCACCTGTCTTTAAAATTACTGTCCAGTTTTACTCCTCCACTTTGCATCTAAGATCTTGAAACGCCTTGTATTCCCTCGCTTAATCTCTCTTCTCAGCTCAAACTCTCTTCTGGACCCATTACAGTCAGGTTTCCGTTCCAACTATTCCACTGAGACAGTCCTAACAAAAATTACTAATGACCTATACACAGCAAAGGACAATACAGTATACTAATCCTACTAGATCTGTCTGCTGCTTTTGACTCTGTTAACCATGCACTCCTAGTGGACACACTGCACACCCTTGGCATCCATGACACACCTCTAAAATGGTTTTCCACCTACCTCTCTAAACATACTTTCAGTGTTTCTTTTGCTAACGCTTTCTCATCTCCCCACGACCTCACAGTAGGTGTACCTCAGGGATCAGTCCTGGGACCACTTCTCTTTTCCCTGTACACCCTCTCACTTGGTGACTTCATCTCATCTCTTCGGTTTAATTACCAGCTGTATGCAGATGACACTCTAATATATCTCTTTCCCTGACCTCACTCCAGCTGTGCAGTCTCGATTCACTCACTGCCTGTCAGCTATTTCATCATGGATGGCCCACCACCATCTTAAACTCAATATGGCTAAGACAAAGCTGGTGGTTTTCCCTCCTAAAACCCATCCACCAACCCCCGTCTCCATCACAATAGACAACTCTGTCATACACTCAGTACTCCAAGCACACTGTCTAGGAGTCATACTTGATTCTAAATTAACTTTCTCCCCCCATATCCAAGCTGTCACCAGAACATGTCTCTTCTTCCTAAAAAAAAAAAAAAAAAAATATTGACAATATACATCCTTTCCTCTGCATGTCAACTGAAAAAACCCTGTCTCGGGCACTCATTCTATCCAGACTTGACTACTGTAACATTCTACTCTGTGGTTTTTCTGCTTCTCATCTTTCTGCACTTCAGTCTTTTATCAATTGAGCCACAAGAATCACACATTTGCTCCCAGATACCTTCCCTTTCATCTCCTCCTGAAATCCCTCAATTGGCTACCTATAAAGTATTGTATTTCTTACAAGATTATCCTCCTCTCCTGTAAGTCTGTGTTCTTCAGCACCCTCTTACATTTCTGCTCTTTTCTCCCACTACACTCCTTCGCGTCCCCTACCATCTTCCCAAGGGTTCTTCCTGTCCTCTTCCTACACAGCTCAAGTCATCTCTCGGTTACAGTCTTTTTCACTGGCTGCACCTTGACTTTGGAATGCCCTCCCTATCCCCAATCGTCAATCATCCACAATCATCACTTTCAAGCCTCTCCTCAAAACGCACCTGCTCAAGGAGGCATCTCAATAACATATCCTCCTCTTGCACAACGATAGTAACATCAGAATCCTTCTGCACTTCCTTCACCACACCTTGTACTTGAACTTATAATCATCCTCCTATTGTCTCTGTATGTCATCATGAATTCTAATTCGAATGTAAGCTCCTTGGGGCAGGGTCCCCAAGTATCCCCCTCCCACCCATTTTACTGATGTAACACTGCTCACCTCAGAGCAGCAAGACTGTCCGGATGGATCGCAAAGAGGGACAGTCTTCTGTGAGCATAAGGAAAAAAACCTGTCCCGGGGGGGGCAGGGGTTTTCTTATGGTCACAGCAAGAAGATTGTCCCTTGCTGTGAGCTGTCCGGTCCAGAGATAAGATTCCACATCTGAGGGGAGGTGGTTTATACTAGGTAAAAGGGGAAGGCGGGGAATAAGTTATCATTCAATTACTCTTAAACTACAACTCTGACAGTATTGAAATAACACACTCTATGGCTCAAATATTATGACGATTAATTGGAGCTGCTTTTATTGTGAAACATTACTATCCCTTTAATGAATTAAAACACCACAATATTTTAAAAATGTAAGTGTTGAGAACAAGATATAGAGAGCAAAAGAGACAAGGATGAAAGGACCCTCTGTAAGTGTAGAATTTCCTTGCTAAAATGACCAAAAAAATATGAATACATTACCCCCTCTCCCAACTGAATTCACTCACATACTTAACCCTTCATGGGCTTTTAGTGTCTGTGGTCTAATCCCCTCCCTGCCACAATGCTGTTCCTCTGGACTCGTGAATCCTGCTGGATCTCCCTGTTTTTTTTTTTTTTTGTTTTTTTTTGTAAAGTATTTAACCCTTTGAGTGCAAGAGGCATCCCAACTTGTTGTGTTGCAGAGGGTTAACTGAACTATGAGAAATGTACTTATCAATGCAAGGAAACAAGAGGAGAAACCTAGGGGTGCCCCTTGTGCAAAAAAAAAAAAAAAACAGACGATCCAGTAACCTCCACAAATAGTCTTGGTCTTGAGAAAGGTTCCAGTGGGAACCGAAACATTGACAAGTATTTTATCTGCATTAAAAATCCAAGAAAAAGACCTACTGGTGCTGCAATAATTTCTATATATAATATATATATATCCTACTCACATTCTGGCTCTGTCCAGTGGTTTATCAAGCATATGAAGAATATATCCAGTCTAAAATGTATATGTATTTTTAGTACTATACCATTCGGCGCTTTGTATGTGCTTATCTTTTACTTATTAATAGCCGTTGCATAGTGTGCTACACTATCTCTATTTCTAAACTTGAAACCAAGAGAAGTTTTATCATAATTAATTCCCGGAGGGCATTCCCAGTCATTGTAGAAATGGGCCACAAGCAGGATTCTAGAGGTAAAAACTAGAGGGCTTTTTTCTTTTCTAATCGAGCCGTTCTTTCCTGAAAACTGTTGTTTCAAAGTCATAAAGCTGACTGCAGGTGAAAGAGAGCCACTGCACATGGCTAACTGCCAGCTCTGGTTTTTGAATCAATATGCTGATTAATTGATTAAATTAACAGTGAATTTCATTCTACTGACAGGGTCATAAAAATATCTAGTTTAGGGTTAAAGAGCTACATTTTTCCCCTTAATGAAATTTAGCTTTCAACACTTGCATATTTTCACTTCTCCCCTTAAATCCAGAAAGCCCTCGGCACACCATTAATTATTTAAAGAAGGCAGCAAGGGGGCCTGCTGTGTGCTCCGGGTGTTTGGGATCCAGGGTATGACTTCCAGCTGTTCGCCAGCCGCACTTCATCCTCCTCAGGTGCAGGAAGGTTCCCCCTCTACTCTAACATCTTGGTTTTGATTACCAAAGTTGCTAAATTTCGCTGATCCCCCTCCTGTCAGCACTAGTTACTGGTTCAGATATGTGGAGTGCCAGCATTGAGGCTGATGTACTAATAAGAACTGGAGCAATTCTGAAACAAGTAAACTATGCAACAGTGGATAAATAAAAATCCCCATTGCTTTAAATAGGCTTTTAAAGGGATAGTAATACTTAAAATGTAAAAAAATATGTTGTAGGGTTTATCCCCCTGAGTAAAACAAGAGTACTCCCACTGCTGAAAAGTGTTTCATTCAAAAGTTATTAATTTTCAAAGTAGAATTTTTTAGGTGCAATATCACAGTGGCCTGAAATTGTACAGTGGCGCTGTTGCTACATGATCCTATGGACAGTTCTGGTCCCGGGACCATAAATCTCCATAGGATGGTGTAGCAACAGCGCCACTGTACAATTTCAGGCCACTGTGATATTGCACCTAAAAAATTCAACTTTGAAAATTAATAACTTTTGAATGAAACACCTTTCAGCAGTGGGAGTACTCTTGTTTTACTCAGGGGGATAAACCCTACAACGTATTTTTTTTTACATTTTAAGTATTACTATCCCTTTAACTCCTTGAATGCTAGTGAGGTTTCAAACACATTGCTTTTAATTTTGTTGATGATTACTAGTATTTAACCCTTTGAGTGTCAGAGGTATCCAGCTCTTTGCATTGTGATGCGTTTGATGCCTCTCTGGCACTCAGAGTGGAAACTTTGAGGTGTTTTTTGTAGCCCTCTGGGGGTTACAAGCCCCACTTATGAATGGGATTTGTGTTTTGTCCTCTATGGTGATGTCCGTTAGCTACTGAACGTCTGCTCCAAAAGCTTAACTTGCGCAGTGTCTGTGTTGAGCATTACGCAGTCCTGGAGGTGAATGTGCGTTTCACTGCTGAGGTGTGGCAAGGAATTCCACGCTTTTATTTTCCTAATATCACTCTAACTCTGCCTACCCCTTCCTAATTTCTCATACGCATTTCTTTGGTCTTTCCCAGTCAGCTTTTCAGTTTTGTTTTTTGTTTTGTTTTTTTTCCCCCACCCCACACCTTTTTATTTCCATCTCTTTCCACCATATGATCCATTCTGGAGCAAACCAACTGCGTCATAAACAACAAAGGATTATTCCTGTTGGTTTAAAGGGATAGTAATGTTTCAAAATAAAAGCAGCTCCAATTAATATCCATAGTATTTGGGCCATGGAGAGTGGTATTTCAATACTGTCAGAATTGTAGTTCAAGAGTAACTGAATGATAAAGTATCCCCCTCCCGCCCCTATAACTGATGTAACACTGCTCACTTCAGAGCAGCAAGACTGTCCAGATGGATCGCAGAGAGGGAGAATCTTCAGTGAGCATAAGGAAAACCCAGTCAAGGGGGGGCATGGTTTTTCTTGTGCTCACAGTAAGAAGATTGTCCCTTGCTGTGAGCCTTCTGGTCCCAGGACCAGATTCCACATCTTAGGGGAGGTGGCTCACACTAGGTAAAAGGGATGGGAGGGGGATATTTTATCATTCAATTACTCTTGAACTACAACTTTGGCGGTATTGAAATAACACACTCTATGGCCCAAATACTATGAAGATTAATTGGAGCTGCTTTTATTTTAAGTGAGGCTTCTAGCCTCTTGGATGCAATGCACTGGAGAGCTCTCTAGTATTCAGTATGTTAAAACCATATGTTAAATCAATAGGAATTTTCATGTGTTTCCTATGGGACAGTTGGCTTTCTCCAGAATTGCTCATTTATTGTCTTTGTGCTCATGGCCTATGTGTGGAAGGGACCTGCAAGGGATGGATATAAAAAAAAATCCTATATAATAATTCGCTAAATTGTGTGTAAAGCCGCAACATGAGCAGTAGACACTGCTGTGCGTGCGGTAGTCATGCGCAGTAGAGACTGCCCGTGCAGCGGCTGTTACAGAGCTGGGCGCTCCGAAGGAGCGTCCAGCTCTGTATCAGCCGTAACGCGGGCAGTCTCTACCGCGCATGACTGCCCCGCGACCGGGTGGCTGTGACACCGTGGCCTGTGTAACAGGCTGTTGAACTAGTAAAAAATAAAATGGCTACGAATGCCTTTCTTTGCCAGTCTTCCATTGACTGGACACACCTTTGTTTGTGATGATGGCTTCAGAAGCAGGGTAACAAACATTCTGTTTTAGACCCCAGAAATGGTAGAGCACATCATATCCTTTATTTATAAAATGCCAATATGAGACTGCAGTGGTGGCTGGGACTGGTTTGTTAGAGGTTTAAAGTGTAGTCTATGGCTCTCCGTTATGCATATGGACAAATACATGTTGCTGGCTGCAGGACAGACAGCTGGACAGTCCGCTATCAGTCTATATGTCTAATTTGGCTAGGAACAGATATAGATATAATGCAAACATGGCTGACCCTAGACGACTGGAAGTGAATGTTCTAGTCCCTCCTCTTTTGTGAGGAACACATCGGATAGATTTTCCACTGGGATTTTCTATGGGCTCTGCACCAAATATATATTTTGAGGCCCACTCAAAAGAATTAAGCAATGTCTTAATTACTTTATTTGCGCAATGCAGTGCACATAGGACAACAGTAATCTGAAGTCAGTTGTGTGTAAGTGATCTTGAAAGCTGTGCTCTGACTGATAGTTTGTTTCCCAGTCCTAAGGTTTATGGGGTGCCTTTTACTACTGGTGCTACAATTACTTATCAGACAACCTGAATGAGAGTGATGTGAAGGGATGACAGGTTTTTTTAAACCCTCCTTATTGTTTTAATTGTTTTATCCATTAACTCTTTGAGGGTCAGAGAGGTGTCCAATGCATCAATTTGCACACAGAAATTGCAGAACATTCAGTAGCATTGATTTACATGGAGGCCTTTGGTACTGCTATGAAGGTTGTTCACATGGGAAATTGTATAGTTCAATAAATGAACGCCTGTAAGGGTATCATCCAGTCATGGTTGATGGACTGCGATGTGTCCTGCCTATCGGCCACACCTCCAGTACATCCCCCTAAGTAATGGGATCACCAGGGGAACACAGGTACTTTAGAGGCAAGTTCAAACTGATTGCTTGATACATGCAACCTAGCTCTGTCAAGACGCCCATGTGACACTAGCCCAAGAATATAATTGACTCCTTGAATGCTAAAATGTCTCCACCTCATTGCAAGTCAATGCATTGGTGATGGGCCTAGCATAAAAGGGGATGAGAGGTACTTTTACAGCAGTCAGAGGGCAATCATTGTATTTTACTTCAGTTATAAGTCCTCTCTGCTCTGTATGGAAATAATGTCAGAGAGACCAGTAATATAGTTAATTGGTATTAATTGCATTGTGCAGAATTCGAAAATAGAGACCTTATAAGCAGTAGGACATGTGTATCAAAACAGATGTAGCTTCCCCCCCCCCCACTTGACAATGATAACTTAGTAATCAGCCTCTTGGATGCCAGAAATGTGTTTTTGCATGTTGCTGAGCATTGTAGCCATTTTGTCTCCCTCAGTATAAGTCTAGCCTGTCTCAATGTATTTGAAACCTCCCTAGAATTCAAGGGATTGTCTCCCTTACATCATTGGGAACTTTAATTTGTTCCCTATGATGCAGTTGGATAACCTAGAATTGTTCCACATTTGATTATTTTTTTGTATTTTTTTTTTTTAAACATACAAGTCTTTCTCAATACCTGTGTAAAGAATCCCTGCTTTTAGACCACTGTAAATTTTGTTTTCTTACGTTCAGATCATCACATGCAGGTGAAAATGATGGTCATCTGATAGATGTCTTTTTCATTGAACAAGGTTGCCTTCAGACTTTTAAAAAGGTCACAGTGGCTAATGGCTGATGTTGTCAAGGAAAATTAGCAGCTTACTCCTTTAACAGCCTCTCTGGCATCTCTCTTGAGACTCCTGCCAAACTCTCCTAAATAGGAATAGAAAGAGCAGTGTGGTGATGTTTTGTACAGTGTCATCAAGCAGGTGTGACCCTCCCTGTGCTGGCCAGTATTCACACTAGGGCCCAGAAGTGGTTATTTTTGTATAACTGTTCGCTTGCAAAAATATACAGTTTGGTAGCTGGAATCGGCAACATATTCAGAGCTGACAGTCTTCAGACGTCAAATATTTAAACAGCTGCTCCACGTTTTCACTGGCTCTCAAACAGAAGCGACAGCAGGAAGTCAGGGCAACAGTGTTGGGTCATCTTCCATGGGGACACAGTTTAAAACTGTCACTAAATGTGTAACACTGGCAGAACGCTGAAGGTAAACCCCTTCATCTTGACTCCTGGACATGCAGTCACACGGTCCCTGGGGCTGCTGTGCTATGCTTCTTCTTTTATTGCCAATGAACATATTAATCATGTTGCTGCAAAATGCATTGGCTATGATATGCACTTTTCTGGGAATATTTTATTAGGGTCTGTTTACCTTTATATAATTAAAGTTAATGTATACCAACACCATAAAGTCATGCAAAGAATAAAAAAAAACTTTCTGGAGAGCTTCTATACAAGTTGCTATTTCATATGTATGTATGTATGTATGTATGTATGTATGTATGTATGTATGTATGTATGTATGTATATGTATGTATGTATGTATGTATGTATGTATGTATGTATGTGTGTGTGTGTGTGTGTGTGTGTGTGTGTGTGTGTGTGTGTGTGTGTGTGTGTGTGTGTGTGTGTGTGTGTGTGTGTGTATGTATGTATATATATATATATATAGATATATATATAGATATATAGATATATATATAGATATATAGATATATATATATATATATAGATATATATATTTATTTATTTTTTTACCCTTTGACTGACAGATGTGTATGCTATGTATTGCATACACCTCTGACATCCAAAGGGTTAAATAATATTTTTAACCCTTCTCTGTATTCTCCTTACCCTGTCTGATTTTCCAATTTCTGTATAAAATGTTCAGTTTTAAAGAAACAAAACCACGGTGTGTGAAGGGGGAAGCCATGTTTAATTTGCATATGACACTTGGGTAGGTGCCATGTGCCTTTGTTCCCCCACACCATAACTGTATTGGAAATGACTGTCACTTGTCAGCAGGCAAATTGAGGATTATGCATATTGTATTGTAACAGCTGGAGAGCCATAGATTCCCCTCCCCCTGCATTAAGCAGTTCATTTCTGTAGGTGTTAGCAGAACAGTGCATTAAATTGCTGGCATTTCTTTTCTTTCCCAACATATTTGAACCATGTATTACAATTACTAACGTGATTATTATCTTTACACAGGGTCTGGGTTTATTATGTGTAGCAGCAAAGAAAATCATGATAGTGATGCTGATCTGGATGTCGATGGGGATGACACACTAGAATATGGCAAGGCACAGTATCCTTTTACAAAACTGAAGTTTAGCTTCATGAGAAATCAGTTGATTGGTGCTGTAGACCTCCCTAGTCTTCTCAGAAAATGCAACCTTCACCTACAGTGAAGTAGTTAGTGTTTTCACTTTCACTCAAAAGTAATGTTTTATTATGAAAACATACATGTATTGTATTTTTGTGCTGAGCAAAACAAGGTGTGTTTTTGTTTTCTTTCTGAAACTTTTGGTTGTCACCAGTAGAAGCAGTTGCTTCCCGTGGAGCGCTTTATTTAAAAATAAATGCAGCTCTGATTTATTCTTTATAAATGTTGGGGCATGTAGAGCATTCTCATTCTCTACGTTGTGTAGTTCCTGACTAATTGAATTATAAAGTGTCCCCCACCTGCCCCTTTTACATATGTAAAGCTGCACAGGAAGGATGTTCGGATTGATCTCTGCAAGGGATAATCTTTTGTTAGCATAAGGAAAAACCTGCCTGCTCAAGGTGGCAGGGTTTTCCTTATGCTCACATCCAGAAGATTGTCCCTCACTGTGAGCTGTTCAGACAAGAGACCGGATTCCACATATGAGCGGCTTACAATAGGTAAAAGGGGCAGGAGAAGGACACTTTATAATTCAATTAATCTAGAACTATAAATCGTAAAGAATGATAATACCGCTGTACATGACCCAAAAATGATAAGGAATAAAAGGAGCTGCATTTATTTTGGAACATTACTATCCCTTTTACAGCTTAAGTTGGTAACATTTGATTACATGATGATGTATCATTTTTAGCAGAATAAATCCATATTCACTACAGAAGACCAGATCTGTGGCCCGACAGTGAACCACACATTTTCTGATTGGTAGTGCATTCCACAACTTACTGACACTATCTCATATTGATATGCATGTTTAAAGTTATTAGAAAGGGTTATTAAAACATTTAAAGACTGTACCTGAAAGCTTGCACCTTTTTTATATTGTGACTGAATATGGAGTCACTCTGTGGCTGTTACCCACTTTGACAACACATATTTCTCACAACTCTTGCTATATAAGTTGCCTTTACAAAGCATGCAGAATATTCTGTAAACGGCTATTATGGCAGTAGGGCAGGAAACCCTTAAAAATTCTGTGAGGCACTCCATCTTCATTGCCATCCGCTCTCTGATTGGCTGCTGCTGAATACCAAGGATGAAAGCTGTGCCCAGATTGGCTGCAACCAATTGGGGGAGCAGATTTCAACCACTCGACTGGTGTCTGGCACTACAGATAGCTTGATACATGATTGGAGTGGAGAGAGGTAGCTGAAGAGCTACAATAGCTACATGTTGGAGACCCCTGGTCTAAGACCTATAGCTTAAAGTGAACCTGTCATAATTTTATTTACATGTTTGAAAATGTAATTCAAAACTGCCTATGTGTCATGTTACACTAAACTCCAGCAGATGTATAGTTTAGGAAAGATTCATACTTTTATTTCTGGGGAAATTAAATTCTCCTGCTGTAGCATAGCACTTCAATAGCATATGAAACATTACCGAAAAAGCTTAATTAGCATATGAAACTGTATGGGTACATTGGCATGCAGTGCCAAGTATGACTATCTTCTTAACTGTACATTTCCTTTTTGGATGACAAATATGCTGTTTTTAATTAACTTGAATCAAGGCCATTCCACTTTAACCTATTGAAATGCAGTTTTGCCCTCTTGTCACCAGTTGCTGCTATTTCTAGCAGTTTGATTAAAGGGATAGAAATACTTGAAAATAATTTCATTTTATATTGTAGCCCTTAAAAAAACATTAAAAATGACATAAGCCTGATCTCCCAATCATTTATGGTTTGGGAGATATTCACAAGTAAAATAAAGTAAATTTCCCTTTTCCTGGCTGTTTCAGCCAAGTCTGCCACCTAGTGGACAGATTTAGAATCCAGTCCACAGATCAACCGGCAGCTCTTTAGCAGTGCCGAGTTCATGATCTTTAAAAAGAACTACTTAATTGGAACTGTATACAAAGTGTGCCTGGCTTGCAAGCACACTTTGTAGACCATTCCAATGAAGAAATTCTTTTTAAAGATCGTGATCTCTGCACTTCTGGAAAGCCGCAGTCGGTCCCGGGACCGGATTCCAAATCTGAGAGCTAGAATGGTGACGTTACTCAGGGGGAAACTTTGCTTGTGAATATCTCCCAAACCATAAAGGTTTGGGAGATAAGACTTGTATCGTTTTTAATGTTTTTTTTTAAGGGCTACAATAAAATAAAATTATTTTCAAGTATTACTATCCCTTTAAAAGAAAATAAAGTTTGAGGTGTAATATTGAATACCCCAGCAATGGGGGTACTCTTGTTTTACTCAACAGTAAAAAATCTAATCTGCAAGTTTTGCTTGCAGTTGATCTAGTAATAAATACACTTTTACTAGTTACTAACCAAATCTGTATTTTGGGGAAAAAAAGGTAGATCTGGACAATGTATGTTGTTCTTCCTTGATGATTTGTATGTCAGTATGACTTATTCATTCTCTCCAAAGAGAGAGGCGTACAATTATGTAATGTTTTTCAGAGCCCATGCTCATACAACATATTTGTAGACTCTGTCAAATTATTTCGGGATGTAATGTAAGGAGGTCTTTGAATTTGTCCTGCTTATCTCAGCACTATGGTGTAATTATTTCTGTTTAGTAAGGTAACATTCCTACAGGAATGGAGATCAGATTTTGCCATCTATTGAATAAAGCCCTTGCGCTCTCATTGTTTTCCTTAAGAGATCGTTCCTAGATACACAGAAGCAGACATTATTCCATGTACCGGAGAGGAGCCAGGTGAAGCCAAAGAAAGAGAAGCCCTCAGAGGAGCTGTTTTAAAGTAAGAGGCTCTATAATATGTAACCCTTTGAGTGCCAGAGGAGTGTCAAAAGTATTGCAGAAAATTTTAATGGACACTTCTCTGGCAATCAAAAGGCTTTATGAGCCAGGTTCTGAAGCACTTCTGTGCAAAGTTTTGCTTACTTCACCACCCAGACATTCATATGGTTGAGGTACAGTCATGTGAAAAAGAAAGCACACCCTCTTTGAATTCTATGATTTTACATATCCTATATAATAATTCGCTAGAATGTTTGTCAGAAGCTGTCATGCTCAGTAGAAACTGCCCGAACGCACGGAATGCTGGGTGTTCTGTGCATTCGGCCAGTCTCTACAGTGCATGACTGCGTCGGCGGCAGGATGCAGAGCTGGACCAGCCTCTTAACCCTTTGAGTACCAGAGG
Source organism: Rhinophrynus dorsalis (assembly GCA_037306005.1). Classification (NCBI taxonomy): domain Eukaryota; kingdom Metazoa; phylum Chordata; class Amphibia; order Anura; family Rhinophrynidae; genus Rhinophrynus; species Rhinophrynus dorsalis. The sequence goes on from CM074722.1 coordinate 222,478,128, forward strand.
GGTACGCAATGCATTGCTGTGCCCCTCTGGCACTCAAAGGGTTAACATCACCCAGACCTTGGCCCTTGTACACAGGCTTTTTCACTAGCCAGGACGTAATAACAATCCTCTGTTCCTTAGCAGGTCTAAAAATTAGGTAAATACAACATCAGATGAACAAGAACAACACATGACATATTACACTGTGTCATGATTTATTTAACAAAAATGAAGCCAAAATGGAGAACAGGGTGTGAAAAACGACACCCTTACTGCTTCCATAGGAATTAAGATGCTAAATTGCAGACGTGCTGCTAATCAAATGCCCTTGATTATCAGCAAGAGTGACCATCTCTATAAAAGCTGAAGTTTTAGCAGTTTGCTGGTCTGGAGCATTCAGGTGTGTGTTAACACAATGGCAAGGAGGAAAGACATCAGCAATGATCTTAAAGAAGCAATTGTTGTTGCCCATCAATCTGAGAAGGGTTATAAGGCCATTTCCAAACAATTTAAAGTCCATCATTCTACAGTGAGAGATTATTCAAAAGTGGAAAATATTCAAGACCGTTGCTAATCTTCTCAGGAGTGGACGTCCCAGCAAATTCACCCCAGGGTCAGACTGTGCAATGCTCAGAGAAATTGCAAAAAACACCCAAGTTACATCTGAGACTCTACAGGCCTCAGTTAGCATGTTAAATGTTAAAGTTCAAGACAGTACAATTTAAAAAAGACTGAACAAGTATGGTTTGTTTGGAGGGGTTGCCAGGAGAAAGCCTCTTTAACCCCTTAAGGACCGGCACACGTGGCCGGCACGCGCGGACCACGGGGCTTTTTTTTTTTTTTAATTATTATTAGTGCTTCCGGTTCAGGACTTCTGGAGCAGCGTGCAGCCGCGACGGGAGCCCTGAACTCCATGTCGTGCCAGGACCGTCATTGGTCCTTAAGTGCCGGACAGCCGTGACGGTCCTGGCACAGCAATATTCCTTAAGGGGTTAAAAAGAACTTGACAGCACAGCTTAGGTTTGCAACGTTGCATCTGAACAAACAACAAGAGTTCTGGAACTATGTCCTTTGGACAGATGAGACCAAAGTGGAGATGTCTGGCCATAATACACAACACCACGTTTGGCGAAAACCAAACACAGCAGATCAGCACACACCCCTCATACCAACTGTCAATCACGGTAGTGGAGGGGTGGTGATTTAAGCTTGTTTTGCAGCCACAGGATCTGGGAACCTTGCAGTCATTGAGTCAACCATGAACTCCTCTGTATGCCAAAGTATTTTATAGTCAAATGTGAGGCCATCTGTCATGCAACAGGACAGTGGTCCCAAGTACACCAGCAAATCTACAACAGAATGGCTGAGAAAGAAAAGAATCAAGGTATTGCAATGGCCTAGTCGAAATCCAGACCTCAACACAATTGAAATGCTGTGGTGGGACCTTAAGAGAGCTGTGCATAAAAAGTGGCCTCAAACTTCAGTGAACTGTAGCAACATTGTAAAGAAGAGTGGGCCAAAATTCCTCCACAACGTTGTGAGAGACAGATAGTCATGCAGAAAATGATTACTTCAAGTTATTGCTGATAAAGGTGGTTCTACAAGATATTGACTCATAAGGTGTACTTAGGTTTTCACATATGGCATCCCTATTTGACTTTATTTTTCTTAAATAAATCATGACACTGTGTAATAATATGTCATGTGGTGTTCACCTGAGGTTGTATTTACCTAATTTTTAGACCTGCTATGGAATATGTAAAACCATAGAATTCAAAGAGGGTGTGCTTTCTTTTTCACATGACTGTTTCATCCTTTTAGTATGAAAGCACAATGCCAAGTATTGCTGTTTAGACATTTGTTTCAGCTAAGCTGTGTAATTCCTCTGACTCTTGTATCTAAAGAGAAATGGCTTAAAGGAATAGTAATGTTTCACAAAAAAAAAAAAAAAGCTCCAATTATGCTTCATAGTATTTGGGCCATGGAGAGTATTATTTCAATACTGTCAGAGTTTTAGATCAAGAGTAATTGAATGATAGATTATCCCCCCTCCCGTCCCTTTTACTGATGAAACACTGCTCACCTCTGAGCAAGAACACTGTCTGGGTGGAATGCAGCGACAATCTTCAGTGAGCATAAGGAAAAAAACCTGTTTGGGGGGGGGGGGGGTGTTCCTTATGCTCACAGTAAGAAGATTGTCCTTTTCTGTGAGCTCTCTGGTCCCAGGAACAGATTCCACATCTAAGGGGATGGGGCTTACACTAGGTAAAAGGGGCAGGAGGGGGATACTTAATTATTCAATTATTCTTGAACTACAGCTCTGACAGTATTGAAATAACACTCTCCATGACCCAAATACTATGAAGATTAATTGGAGCTTCTTGTATTGTGAAACATTACTATCAATTTAATGTCACCTCCCTTGTTTGTTCCACAAATAGTAGTCTAGTACTCCAACTAGAGTCCCCTCCTTAGTCTGTTCATTAAGAATAGCAGATGCCACAAAATGGAGGACTTAATACTTTAGAATAACGAAGTCAGCACATTGAATTGGCTCAGCTAGAACCTAAAATGCTCGCGTAACAGGGATACTGCCAACCATTCCAGAGCTCCTGGTGGATTTTAAGTAAATTATTATGAAAGATTAATAAACAGTTGTGTATTTTCTTAATCCCATTTTGTTCCCCTCTTCTTTTTTTTCTCAGTGGTGGAACACCAAGCACTAGAGTAACAACAGAATTCTCTAAGTGGGCCAGTGATGGTGAGTGCTCATAAGAAACTTACAAGTGGGCACTGACAGTCTAGAAACCTTAATATAAAAGCTTGTTGATTCACAGCTGCGTGTTATTTCCCGCAAGTTCTTGACCTTAACTAACAACATTTTGGGTATTATACACAGAAAAGTTAAAAAAAAAAATTCTGGGACAAACCAATTGCACCTTTCCCATTTATTTTAAATTGTTCCTATTTTTATTTTTTCTTAAATTGTTGCAGGAAAGTGTTCTATAATAGTTCTGTTTGAGTTATTTTTTTTCTTTCAGAGTGTGAATAAACAATGGCCTTACACAAACTCCAAACTTTATTTCTAGAAATGCCCTCAACAAGTAACGGGGAGAGCGGTAATAAACAGGAAGCCATGCAGAAAACTTGCAAGAATAGTGACATTGAAAAGTAAGTAACGAGATGGGCATAGCTACTTATTAACAAACTGGCATGCTACCAATGTAACCTTGTTGGTTTTCAGAAATGTCAGCGATTACCATGTTCAGCATCCTCAGTTAGTCTGATGCCACCAAGTACTTATCAATGTTCTACTTTCAACTTATAATTAAAAACGAGAAGAAAAAACTTGTAGGAAAAGAAACTTTGCATGCATGGATGCACTCTTGCTAAAGCATTGCTGTTCTATTTTATTGTAGTACTAGAAAATGTTTGGGTGACCTGTATCTCTAATAGTTTTAATTGTTACTGTGGTGGGTAGCTGAGAATGATGGAAGCTGTTGTCAAACAGCTGAGACACTCATTTGTTTTTTCTTTTTTGTTTGTTTTTTTAGGGGGTCTGTAAAACCAGTGTAGAAAAAAAGTGGTTAATTCCTTCACATTGAGTCCATTAACATAAATTATTTTAATTCCTTTTAATTAATAATGGTCTGCTGCAGGTTATTAACTTGAATATAGGATGTTCAAGCTTTACTTAGAAGCCAGAGTCCAGTTGCGTGCTTTTGTTTTACATTTAAATGCAATTCTTTTTTAAATATTGGTCAAACTACCAACCTAGGAGCATACAGAGTCAACTGGGATTTATTAAGCATGCCTGGAAAGGATAGCTGTTATCATGCATCTGGAGGATATTTGCATCAATTTTTAATCACTGTCATTAGCTTGCTTGATCCTATTTGTGGCATGACCTTCAATGAAATATTGTGACTGTCCTTGTGTAGGCAGCGTGTCTCACTGGATATAGAAAACCAAGTTGATTTCATGGTAGTCCAATAAAATGTATCACAAGCCACATTGTTCTTTAACCCTTTGAGTGCCAGAGGGGTACGGAACATATTGCTTTGCAATGTGTTCCGTACCCCTCTGGCACTCAAAGGGTTATATAACACTGGACTCTGTGTAGATAATGTCAGCAGGGAATCTTCAGAATGGAGCCTTTTTATAAGAACTTGCAGTCTCTGGAAAGGATTGGTCTTGGTAAGCAAGAGTAAACAGACTGCACCATAGGGGAAAATAAAAATACCCCAAATTACCATTGATTTATTTGGGGATTTTAACTCCTTGAATGATAGAAAGGTCTCTAATGCATTGAGTATGTTATGGAGCTCTCTAGCATTCAAGGGGTTTAAATCCACTTTTTTCCTTCTGCATGTGGCTGATAAATGTATGATTCCTATATAGTTCATGCTATGGACTGGTGACCTGGAGGTATCTGCTCACTCCGCCTCTTGCAGATTAACAGAAAAAAAAAAAATAGTTCTGTTTTTCTATTTACTTTAGTTAATATCCACTCAATTAAAAAAGAGGCACCTTACATTTATCACTGCATGTGTAGTACTGTTGGGGCCAGCACTCATTCCCCACAGATGGTACCATTCTTCCCCCCCCCCCCCCCCCCCAATCACTCACAGTCCAGGCTGAGTTTTTGCTGGCAGAGCCCTCCATCCCACAGGGGACTCTTATTACTATCAGAGCTTTCCCTGGAAGACTGGATTTTCTTGTAATAAATAGTTGCTGCCTCAGTGTTAATGCCTGCCTGGATGTTTTGCCCCAGGTGTATGTATGTGTGAGTGTATCTGTTAAATGAATTGATAACTAGGCTCAGACCTTATGTGTATTCAAAAGAAAAAGGGGCTGTGGGGGAGGAAGGGGGGTAAGTCTACCATCTGCCTGCTAACCACTCCAGCAGTAAGCCGTGATATATGGCGACCCAGCCCGGCAGGCTAAATTGATTCATCTTGAGTTTCTGTTTCTTAATCTGGACCTAAATTGGTTTCATTTTTCTTGTTTTCTTGTGATGGTGGCAGAGGCAGGGAGCTCCTTGGCCATTGCCTGTGCAGCTTCATTTTTCATAACTCTGGTTTTCCACTAGTTAAAATCCTGCTGTTACTATTTCACATTTAGCCACATGATTACTCTTTACCAAAACTAATGTGTTTAATAGGTCTTGCTTTATCATCTATGTCATGTGCATTCTCCTTCCAAAATGATTTGTAATTCTTTATTATGCAGCTCCTCCCTACTAACCTGAACCAGACAGCAGCTAACTAATGACCATGATTATGAGTAGTGTAAGGTCAACATTGACCCTCTGTCATGTGTGCTATGTCATGAAACACATCTGGCCTTCATGCAAGTGTAAGTAGGCTTATTCCTTTTATTCTGGAATTGGCCTGCAATCCTTACATTCAAATTAAAATACATTTTGTTCTCTGCGTTAACCCTTTGAGTGCCTGAGAATTGCACAACATATTGCCCCTCAGTGTGTTTCATACCACCCTAGGAACGGTTGGCGACTTTACAATATGCATTATGTTTGAGAAGACAGCTGTTTATCTATATTTTAGTAATTTTTCTTTAGTTGTGTAATACATATTACATGTAGTTAATGCATGCAATTTTGTCTTTTTTTTATTATTATTTATTTTTTATTTTTTTTAACATCTAAAAATAAACTATGTTCACCAAAGATACTATATTGTTGCAATAGGAAGCTTTCCAATAAAGATGTTCCTGAGACAAATCAAAGGTATTCTGATAACATATACTGGATAGTGTGTTTCTTTTAGTTCTGGCATAAAAAAAACTTGTTTTGTCTTGTCATGTGCAGTGTATACCTGCACCACTCTGTTCACCCTCCATGTTGAGACAGACGTTCTCATACTCTGAGGTTATGAGGCCAGAATCTTAATTCTAAGTGTCACTGTTCAATTTTGCTTTTTGTCACCGCACTAGATTGCAGGCCAAGAAAAGTGTGTGGGGTTACTGGCCCACCAGGTCACCTCCCATTTATTTTCCTCAATTTTCTGTTGTCATAAATTCATTCCAGCCAGTTGTGGTCGATCACTTTATCTCCGTCAGGGCAGGGGGAGATCTGCCCAGCATGATATATGACATGAAACATCTTTGCCAGCCTCTCCATGAATCACTCCAGCTGTTTGGTGTCAGCATGAAAGCAAACAGGACACCGGCTGCTAGAGTGCGGAGTGGTATAGGAAGAGACATGACGTATGAATGTTTATTTAATAATTCTCTAATATTTCCAACCCTGATGTGGTTGGACCTCCCGAAGTAGGAAAGGAGGGTGCAAGGGAAGGTGGGTGGAACAGGAGACTCTAATCTGCTGGGGTGGGTCATCAATCAGAAAGACAGATCGTTAATCAGATGGAAGGGAAAAGGGATGCTTAGTAAAGAAGCTTGCATGGTTTACAGCCATGGTCTTGTCTGGATAGCGCAGTGTATGTGTTTGTGTGTATCTGTACATACACAAACTCCTGTGAAGTGTTTTGTGTGCTTATATTTAGGATTATAAATTCAGAAAAAATATTATATTTCGCGCCACACATACGGTATTAGTAGCCAGCTGTTTACAATTTAAGGGTTTGAACAACATAGAGCGACAAGTGCACTAGGTTATAACAAATATTTGTTCTTGCTTTCATTGCTTTGCAATGTGTTGCACACCCTCTTATCGTTAAAGTGTTTGTTAATAATACAGTAATTAATTGAGAGAAGGTAAAATAATTCTGTGACATGTACATGAAATAAAATGTACTAGTAATTTTAATTGGTTCATGCCAGTACAAAAACGTTTGTTTATGGACCCCATAAGAAAATCTGATTCCATGTTATTTAATATTCCAGTCTGTATATTCCATGGTGGTTGCAAATGATTAGGCACTATTGGTGTTTACGCCTTTCAGTAGCAAAACCACAGGCAAACATTAGAGCACATTCCTTTTCTTTTTCACTTATGTTCTCTCTTGCACCCAAAATTTCTTTACATTTTGGATGCAGGTCAGTGTACTGTCGATTCTGGCAATACACAAATTCCTGTTTACAAACCCCAGCCAGGTTCTAGTTGGCAAGGCCATCTGCCCCTGTTTTGAGTGTGTCCAACACATTTCTGCTGCAATAGTGGAGTAGGATTCCGCTTTAGATCCCGAGGCTGATGTACTAGGAAGAAGAGCAATTCTGGGGAATCCAGATGAACCAAAAGGAACAAACAATTGTAATTGCTTTAAATTGACCTTTTTAACCCTTTATTTTCTAGAGGTGTATGGAGATTACAACCCTCTGGCACTCAGTGTTAAAGGGGCCATAATGCTTACTATTGAAACACTATATATTGCAGAGTTATCCTAAGTAAAACAAGGGTACTCCTATTGCTGAGAGATGTTTTAATCAAAACATTCATGTTCTGGGCTGCAGCACCTCGATGGCCTGAAATGATAGTGATGCAGTTATTACTGTAGCATCCTATGGAGGTTTATGGTCAAGCGACCTCTTTGTAGCAACACCTCAATCATAAAATTTTAAGCCAAGAGACACTGCGCACACACAAAAAGTTTGAGCTGCATTAACTTTTGAATAAAACGTCTCCGCACAGTGCGTTTACCCTTGTTGCATTCAACAGGATATAACTTTGCATATTGTTTCCATATTAAGCATTACTATTCAAGTAACCCTCTGAATGCTAGAGAGGTCTCCAACGCACTGCTAGAGTTCAAGGGGTTAAAAGCCCCATTTAAAGCAAAAAGTGGGTTGCGACTTGTTCGTTAGGTTCAAATGTGTTTCAATTTTCTTATTACACCAACCTGACTGACCTGGTAGGGATTTCCCACATTGTTGATCATACAGGTTCCACAGATTAGATTGCTGGGTTGCATACTAAACCTGGGTAATGTTACTGCCTTTGTTTGCACTCACACTTATACATTGGTGCGGAATATGAGCGGTCAGTAAAAAATCAATGATAAAAGCCCTTCTATTGCATGGGAACTGGGCATCTGGTTGTATTGCATCACAGTGGATCAGTAGTAGTACATTTTTGTACCTGCAGCTGATGAACTACAACTCCCAGCATCTGGTGGTGTCTGCTTGTGAATGATGGGAGTTGTAACCCCCTAAAACTGTAGATTCAAGCATTTCGCTACCTGTACAGTAAACGAACAAGGAGTATCCTGTGTCCTGTAAATTGACTTAATCCACCCCATTTCAGGCAGGGAAATGGCATTGATTCCCATTAACTTGGCAGTCACAACCCACAGGGCATGTAGCCAAACATTCACTCATCACAGGCGAGTCAATGTCTCCCTAATATCTCAATCCGTGAAAGCTCATTTGTTTGTTTGTTCCAGGAGGACAATAAGTTGACAACCTTGCCATACTGACACCATCCCTTAATGGATCATGCATTGGCAACTTCGCAGTTTTTTTTTGTTTTTTTTTTATAAAGAAGTAGACATTGTGTATTAATTAAATTGGTGTCTTGTACTACTCTAGAGCTTGAATGTGTCACAGTGGTTTGAACTATTTGGTGTCACAGTTAAATTACTTAGAGTAATAATGATAATCCCTAATAAATGCCTATGTGCAGAATGTTGCTTACAAATCTTTGTAAGATTAGTCAGTGGTTGTTGCATCTGTCTGAGTTAAACTGGCTATCCCATCTATGACCTTGAAAAAATCCCTATCAACTTCTTTCTCTTTGTGCATTGCACTTAAAGTGGTACCTAATCTGTATACAAACAGCACTGATATCGGGAGGGTTTATTTCTTTTAGGGATAGATTGAGGAGAGAGAGTTTTATACAGCTCTACAACTCCGCTCCCCATATATCCTGAAGACTGCAAAACAAAACTTCTTTAAAGGAACCTTGTCAACTAGAATTAATTTCCTTGTAAATATGACGTATCTTAAAGGGATAGTAATACTTAAGTTTATTTAATATTGTAGCCCTTAAAAAAACATGAAAAATGATACAAGTCTTATCTCCCAAACCTTTATGGTTTGGGGGATATTCAGAAGTAAAGTTTCCCCTGGAGTGACGTCATTGCTCCACCCTTCAGATTTGGAATCCGGTCCCGGGACCGGCTGTGCCTCTCCAGAAGTGCTGAGATCACCATCTTTAAAAAGAATTTCTTAATTGGAATGGTCTACAAAGTGTGCTTTCAAGCCAGGCACACTTTGTAGATAGTTTCAATTAAGTAGTTCTTTTCAGAGATCGTGATCTCTGCACTGCTAAAGAGCTGCCGGTTGCTCTGTGGACCGTATTCCAAATCTGTCCACTAGATGGCAGACTTGGCTGAAACGGCCAGAAAAAGAGTATTTTACATGTGAATATCTCCCAAACCATAAAGGTTTGGGAGATAAGACTTATATAATTTTTCATGTTTTTTTTAAGGGCTACAATATAAAATAAACTTATTTTCAAGTATTACTATCCCTTTAATCCATATTTGGGAAAAAATATATATTTATTATTACATATATATTAGCTGCAAAAATGTTATGGAATGTATTTGTAGGAATCCATGAATTGGCATACCCCGATTATAAAAGCGGGTATATTTGAGGAAGACGAACAAGACGTTTCTGTGAACTGGACAGGGTGGAGTCTAATCTCAAAGTAATTTTTTTTTAATTTAATAAATTAAATTTATGACTATTTATGACAAATAGTAACCTGTACCAAATATACACACTCAAGGAGTACATAATATTAAAATGGTAATTCATCTTTTCCAGTGGTTTGGTAATATCCCGTTAACACTCTGAGTGAGTTGGATACCCCTCTGGCACACAAAGGGTTAAAGTCTTTATTTAAGATTCTCTTGAGGTCTTGATCACACTTGCAGCTTTGTTTGGAATGTCCAGTTTTACTTATCTGCAGTGTCTCTGCATTCCCCTGTCAATACAGTTCATTCAAATTATGCAGAAACTAAAATCACCAGTGTTGGCAAGGCCTTTGTGTCCCTTTTGTTTCTTTCTACAAGTTGCTATTATAAGAAGGCTTTTGTGCACAGTGGACCTGAACTTTGCTGTTGAGTTGCATTTTAACCCTTTGAGTGCCAGAAGGGTACGCAATGCGTTGCGTACCCCTCTGGCACCCAAAGGGTTAAACAAAAACCTGACAAGCAAAGAATTTAAACTTCACCTTTGCATTGCAAAAACAGCCTTATATGGGGTGTGTTTGGAATATTCCAAAAGTTTGTACCCACACTTTGAGGACAGCTTCATTTAACCCACTTGTTTGGTAACTTAAAATTCAGGCACTGCTTGCCAAGCCTATCATCGTACCTTATGTCACTGCATTAAGTTTGGTTAGCTAATAATTATTAGAATTAGACATGAGCTATGTTGTGTAGCATTGAAAGTTACAATTAATGCCAAACTTTAACGGACTCTCTGCTCACATTGTTTAAAGGGAAACAGGTGCTGAAGGGCCAGTTGACTCCATTTTCTCGCATAAGGGCTTACGGTTTTTTGTATAAAACTCACATTGTGGGACCTTTATCATTGAGTTTTTATCACTGACCCTTACTACCACCAGTGGGTTATTTCCATAGTACTGTTTGGCACTTCAGGCTGAAGGGCCCTGTTAGCTCGGCCTGTTCTAAAAGTGTCATTGTGTGAGACCAGCAGGCTAGTTTATAGGTTATATATATATATATATATATATATATATATATATATATATATTGCATTGCAGTGAGCAGACACCTCTGAGCTCTCTGTAACATTCCTGCACCATCAGAGATGACCACGTTTCTAAATAGAAGAGACTTTTATACAGCTTTAGAGCTGTTCACTCATCACAAGCTTCACAATCAAAATTAGTAATTGTTACTATCTAGACCAACAGTACAGCTCCTACTCCTCATTAGAAAAGCAAGTTTACCTCTAGAATCTGTGAAGACTGATATTTTTACAAAAATTGACAGAGTATAGGGTATTTAAAAGTATATGCCTCCCTTTTCATTTTAGGTGTTGACGCCACATTTTTTTTTTTTCTTTTATGCCTGGTTTACACACGCACACTGTTTGCCCATATTTTTTTTTTTTTTTTTTTGTGCTTTAAAAAGGTTTGGTGCTTACTCCATTGATCAGGTTACATGGTCTTGTCTTGACTTATCTGCTGGGGGTGTGAGTCATTGGGTGCCTCCTTTCCTGTTCCCTCCTTTTTCCCCTCTCTCTTTTCCTTCCTTTATCTTTCCCTCCTTTTACCCCTCCCCACTTTTTTTTTTTTTTTTTTTTTTTTTTTTTTTTTTTTTTCTTCCTTCCCCTCCTGCTCTTTCCTTCTCCCTTCCCTCCCTCTCCTTTCCCTATCTGGATGAGTTAATTGAAATCTCAGTTTTGACTGGGGGCTGTGAGTGGCCTATCCTTTTGCATATGGAGGGTTGGGGATCCTGTGTTTGTAGCCTGTTTGCACATGTTGTATTTCCCTGATCCTTTCTATGTGACTGTGTCAATGCTTTACTGTACTTATTTTGCTGATTGTAATATCTTGAAAATCCTTAATAAACTTTGAATATAATAAACATTAAAAGAAAAAAAAAAAAAAAAAAAAAACAACAACACCCGCATGGGTGCTTATGTTGTGAGACTGTTCACTCAGGGTTTTTTCCTTGGCACATTGCATCTCTTTCTGTTGGGACACTTTGTAGATTGCCATTGTACAATATTGTAGGTTGAGCTGCTGATTGCAGTGTCCAATAACTGGCAGAACTGTGTTGGTGTCAGATAGATGTGGCTGATACTACCAAAACACACACACACACACACACACACACACACACACACACACACACACACACACACACACACACATATTACTTGTGCCTTTTTTTGAAGAGAACCTGTTCAGTCAGTCCTGTATGTTAGAGATGGTAATGTCTCGGCATAAATAAAGCTTTGATCATTTCTTCTCCTTAGTAATAATGCTCTCCACAGTTGTCAATATGTACATCAGTCTATTTGATGAGTAACTTGATTATAAAATTTCCCCCTCCTGCCCCATTTTACAGATGTCAATCTTCTTTCCTCAGATCTGGAATCCAGTTGCTTGACCACATGGATCTTAATGAAGGACAATCTTCTTTCTATCAGTATAAGGAAAAACCTTTCCCCTCCTTGATGGAGGGCAGTTTTTTCCTTATGCTGACAGGATTGTCCTTTGTCACGATCCAACTGGAACTTTATAATAACTCATCAAATAGAACGATCTACAACGGTGGAGAGCGTTATTACTAAATGTAAGGAATGATCAAAGATTTATTTATGCTGAACCATTACTATGCCTTTAAGTTCATGGAGGCAGAAGTGACCGTTACATCCAGGTAAAAAAACACAACTCTGCTAACTCTATATGGTAATCTTCACCCTTTAAGGACCATAAGATTGTGCATTGCAAAGCAATTGGTTGCCCATCCTTGGGTAGTAATATGTAAAGAATATATATATTTTAGGGTTTATCCCCCTGAGTAAAACAAAGGGTTACTTCCACTGATAGGTGTTTAATTCAAAAGTTATTACATTTCAAACTTTAATTTTTTAGGTGCAATATCACAGTGGCCTGAAATTGTCCAGTGGTGCTGTTGCTATACCATCCTATAACCAACTCTGGTCAGTTGACTATAAATCTCCACAGGATGGTGTAGAAATTGCACCACTATACAATTTCAGGCCATTACGATAATGCTCCTAAAAAAAAATCAAGTTTGAGCTATAACAACTTTTAAATAAAATACCTGTGAGCAGTGGAAGTACTCTTGCTTTACTCAGAAGGATTATGAAGGAAATGGAGTGAATGTGTATATATTTTAGTCATAATAAAGTCCAGACATATTTTGTCCTCCCTAATGTGTAGAATATACACTATTAATTTCTATAGACACAGCCATTATTCATGTGTGTAAATATGGGCTCTTTCTAGAGTGACTGTGGATATATTTGCTATACCCTAAATCACCTTGTCTGGGTTAAACTAAAACTGTGGTTAGCAGAAGCATTCTTTTTTTTTTTTTTTTTCTCCCCTCAAGATCTTTTAAGTATTTTGTTGAGAAAGCACAATCTAGTCAATTAAGATTCTGCTTCTGCAAAATGAGAGATAATTTAATTAACAGAATTGCTCAAAACAGTCTACAGGGACAGCAGCTCTGAAATTGCTCAATTTAATTTTGAGGAATGAAATGTGTCATTATACAAACTTCTGACAAATGACCATGTTTTTGAAGGGAGGTTACCTGTGCATTTAGAGGTTGAATGGATAGGTAATGAGGCTACACACATCTTTTGCTGTCACTTCAATGAGGTGCCTGGAGACTGTTTACAGCAACCTTTTTTGAGTGTTTGAACATTCTCATGTATAATATAGTACAGAGCACAAACAAGGAATACTCCTGATCTTTTGTGAAAACTCAAAGTGACCATCTTAAACAAGGGCCCAAAAGAAGTCTGAAACTTTAATATCACTGAAAAATGAACACATTGAGCTGTATGAAAAAGAAGTAATTTTGGAGTAAACCGTTTGCTTCATAGGAGACAAACGAACATTTCCAAGTACTTTTAAATGGTGCTTTTAACCCCTTAAGCACTATAGAGATCTCCAGTGCCTTGCTTTGCGATGTGTTCAAGACCCCTCTAATGTACAAGCAGTTAAAAGCCCTCTTCTAATCCATGTACATTTAGGGAAGGTTTTTTTTTTTATTACTATGCAGTTTGGCAGCACCAGTATTGCCCCTCTTCTTTGTGCTTGTGGCACACTGTTTTTATATCAAGAGCCTAAGATTGCACTTTGACCTAGATCTCCACACATTGTGAGTCCCAGGCTCTCTCTTACTTGTTTCTGGGTGTTTTGTTGGTTCTCTACTTCTCGTATGAAGGACCGAATAAGAGAGTAGTGAGATGCCAAGGTATTGAATATACAATCTCCTGCTATATTTAAAAAAAAAAAAAAAAAAATGTAATTGTAGAAAATGAAATGAAACACTTAATAAGGGTTATAATGCTTAATATGATTTTGTACTGAGCTACTTTGATGCTCCTGTATGACTCTACTTTTCGTTACGTTTGCATTTTGTATGCAAACTGTGTTGCAACAAATAGTTTAAGGGAAAATGTCATTGAAGAACATTGTGTCTTTATTCTTAAAGAATCATTAAATTTTTGATTGGTTAGATTGTAGGGTGTTTATTGTTGAGTAAAATAAGTGTACTCTTAGTGCAAAGTGCGGTTAATTCAAAAGTTATAACGTTCAAACTGTCAGTGATTGAGCTTTCTTCCTATCATATTTCATGGAGAACTCCAGCCACTACTTGCCTCTCCAATAAAATGCAATGGAAAACCTCTGGAAACCAGGTGATCTAACTGGACAATAAGTGGCACTGTTGATAAATGTTGAATATTAATAATAATATTCCTGTCCGATGTCACTGTGGTTCTTAATTTTGCAGTATTGTCTTCTATGAAATCTGGGCAGGGACAACCTTGCTCCCTGATCACACTTAGTTGAACTGTGAATGTGTATACATTTTTTTAAAGTGATACATTCCTAGCAATTCAACTAACAGGGTCCTATGTTAAACTACATTTTATCAAGTGTTTTTTCTACACATTTCTCCATAAACCTCAGTGATAATCTGTTAGGTAAAACCAGTGATAACTACTTACCAGCATCCGTGTAATCTATTCCTGATTTTGATTATAAAAGAATATCGTTCTTGTCCATTCAGCAAAATCTATAACATGATAGAACACAAGTAAGAGAATAATGTACACTTTTTTTATTATTATTATTATTATTATTATTATTATATGCATTGATTGATTCAATTGTTGTAACATGTCCTTTTGTTTGCTGCTTCTGTCACTAAATAGTTGGAAAAAGAGCTGTCACAATGATACCCGCATCTACTACTGTAAATCAGTGTGTAGACTCGTGCATTGCTTGCTGCTGTCTCTTCTGGGCATGGACATGGTTAACAGCACTTATGCTATGTTCTGTCTTTAGTACTGATCCTCTCCCAGCAGGGGCTGGCTCTCCCAATTTGTGCCTATATGTTTTAATCAGAAGAACACCAGGCATGGGATTTAAAGCCTAGTTTCCAGGCAGCAGGGGGTGAGGGTAAGCGACAATGCAAAACATTTTTTACCGTCTAGGGGTCCTGGCTGTGCTTTTGATTAACAGTAGATGAAGGCCACTAAAAGAAACTTACTCCCCTGATCTGAAGAATCATCCCTCCCCTCCCCAGCTCCCTGCTCTTGTTAATAAATGTATATTTAACAATGTCTGGGAGCGTATGAAGTGATAATAACTAAATCAATACCCCTGCCATTGATTTGTCCAGGCTCCCTGCAGCGTGACGCAGCTAGCGGCGCGTTAATTTTCCAGCTAACTAGCGTCCTGATCTACAGTCCAGCTATTGATTTGCCTGTTTTATCAGGTTAGCTCTAAATTTTATCCCGTCTTTCTCTATTCTGATGTCCTTTAATTTATTCTTGCATATCAAGAAGTTTACTTCCTATATGTCAATTTTGCTTTTTGGTTTTTTTTTTTCTCTAGTCTGCTTTTTAATGATTCACTAATTCATAAGATTCCAGTGGAAATGTGTTAATTTTCCCTGGTTTATCAAGGGATAGTAATATTTACTATGAAAAATTACATACTGCAGGTTTTATCCTGTTGCGTGTAACAAGGGTACTTCCACTGCAGAGAGAAGTCTTATTCAAAAGTTATTGCAGTTAAACATGTACTTTTTTTTGGTACAGTACTTCCATGACCTGTGAAAATTAACAGCAGTGCTGTTTCTATAACATCCTGTGACTGTTTATAGTCAACTGACCATAGGTACTGGCAGAGGGGTTAAAGTCTGTCATGCTTAACCCTTTAAGAACCAGAGGAATGTGCAGTGCATTGCTTTCATTGCCTTCTGCACCCTATTTAAAGGGTTAAAGCCCCATGTCTGTTTGCCAGGTTAAAGCAAACAGTTATTCAGTTGGGCTGCACGCTAAGGTGGTAATACACTCGGTTAGCCCACTAGTAACTTCCCTGCTTTCTTGATCGTGGGGTGTCACAAGTTGTGGAATTCTATACAAATGTTTGACTTCTTCAACCATGTGAGTGGTAGACATGTCTCCAGTACGTAGTGAAGCATTGCATTGGAGACTTCTCTTGGTAAAATGGCAGATAACACCCAGTGGTTTGCAAAAGTGACATATTTGCTAAATTTTGGCTGCTATGCTTAGGTTTCAAGATAAGTAGGAATCTTGACTTAGAGGAATATTTTCCAAATATCAGAGGGGCTATCCTGAACAGAAAATAAAACACCATTTGCCATCCTGCTGCTTCTGCTAATGTAAAGAGCCTCGTGAAAACAGATGCTTAGAACCTGTGTCCATGAATGCCATTTGGAGTTGAATGATCTTTCGGATGTCCCTTATTAGGCCACTCATTTTGGCAGTCTTTAGAGTGGACATGGTATCTTTGGTAGGCCAAAAATATCTGCACAATTAGAAATAGTGGAAATGCGTATTCATTTGTTAATTGGAAAACTACTCTGTATCACCTTAATGACCATGTTCAATTCCTCTTGAATTCGAGGATCATCCTCTTTGCTCTGTAATCTGTTGTGTTTCACATGTGTATTTGATATCCAACTCAATAAAAATTATTATACCTAAAGAAATAGTGGAAGAGAAATGTATGCCCATAGGGCACTAGAGGAAGTGGGGAAATTGTGTGGTAGACCAACTGTACCAGAGAGGAGCATAGAAACTTCCATTGATTTAAATGGCTCTTTTAACCCCTTGATTGTTAGGTGTCTCAAACACATCACAAAACAAATAACTGGAGGGGTCTCTAGTGTTCAGGAGATTAAAAGCCCATTCCATTTACATCTGTAGGAATTTGTGGAACCTGTATTTCTTTATTTACTCAGTTGGTTTGCCCCCATCACTGTTCCACTTTTTTTTTAATACACCTTATTTCTTACTGACAAGATTTTTGTACTATATACTGTCCCATTGCTTTTGAAGAATTAACCCTTTGATTGCCAGAGAGGTATCTAGTGCATTGCAGCACAATGCATTTGATGCCTTTCTAGCACTCAAAGGGTTAACTCTGAGTGCCAGAAGGGTACCCAGTGACTGAGAGGGGTGTTGCTCTCCATCCGAGACTCTAACACTAATACATTTTGCATTGTTAAACTGGGAAGATGTTCATGGAAAGTAAAATCATTTATTTGCTTAAAAGGGCTTTCAAGAGAAACCTGCCACATGGAGCACTGTTTATTCTGTGGTGGTGGAATTATTATTACTGTTATTTTCCCCAACCTGAATTGCTAATCTATTTCTCAGGATCACAGAAGAGTCCGCAGTGACGACGTTTGAAGCACTAAAAGCACGTATCCGTGAGTTAGAAAGACAGCTCTCTCGAGGGGACCGATACAAATGCCTCATTTGCATGGTGAGTGGCGTCCCAACTGATGCAGTCAATAAAGAAGTGTCTTGATACAGTTTGAATGTGTGGCAGAGAACAATCCATACCTTCCTTTTAGTGGCAGGGTCCAAAAATTGCTCTGGAAGACAGTCATGAAGGGCATATGGCAGTGTTTTGGCCTCCATGGATCTTCTGAACTGGTGTAATCTCAAAGTGGAGTAATCCTGGGGCAAACAACTGTACCATAGGTAATAACTATTTGAATGCTAGTCTCCAGCATACTGGTATTGCTGTGCTATGGATTAGAGATCTCTAGCATTCATTCAATTTAAGACCCCATTTAAAGGGATACTGATGTGCAATAATAATGTTATTTTGTATTGTAGATAAAAAAAAAAAAATTGTGGTGTAAATCCCATCTCTTAAACCGTTATGGTTTGAGAGAGATTCAGAGCTAAAGTTCCCCTCTCCCTCTCCTCCTCCTGACATGAGCTGTCTACTGACGGCAAGAGATCCCGGTCCTGGGACCAGCCGGTGGCTCTTCAGCAGAGATGAAAGTGATGTTAAAAAGAATTACTTCATTGGAACGGTCTACAAAGTGTGCCTGGTTTGCAAGCACACTTTGTAGACCATTCCAATGAAGTAATTCTTTTTAAATATCACGGTTTCGGCTCTCCTGAAGAGCCGCCTTGTTTCTGACGTCACGGATCTCCTTCTGTCAGCCTTACAGCTGACTTCAGGAGAAGGGGAGGGAGGAGGGAATTTTAGATGCGAATATCTCTCAAACCATTAAGTTTTGAGAGATGAAGTTTATGCCACATCATTTATTTATTTATTTATTTATTTAAATCTACATTACAACATAAGATTATTATTGGGCATTACTATCCCTTTAAAGCAGTGTGAATGTTTGTTTATTTTTCCTCATGGTAAAGTTGGATTTTCCCAGAATTGCTCATTATTTGATAAGTTATAATAAATGCACAGACTGTGTTTGCTGCCATCTCTCCAACTTTAACATTCATTTTCTGTATCACATAAGGAGTGCAAAAGGGCTGTGTGGGGTATGGCTCAATATTTTATCTTTTGCATTGACATGCTAATTTGTCACATTTTAATTATACAGTATATATTAAGAAAATCTATATCAATTGTTGGATTTTGCAATCCTTCATATACTTGCAGTAACCTTTACACTGTTTGTTAATGACAGTTTTACGGCTGGGCAACAACCATCAGGTACCTAACAATTTACATACTACTTTGTCTTTATGGTTGGAAACTTTTCCTTTATAGAGTAGTATATGATTGATGTATTGTAGTTGTCACAATTGCATCCTCTGCATTTGATAAAGTCTGGCTTCTAATAGTATGAAAGCCCACTGTAAGAAAATCAAAATAAACAAACCGATGAGCAACGGGGTGAGCCATGGAGTGGTCATTTTCTGTTGTACAGTCACTGGCCTTCCAAGTGTATTAGTTTGAAGTACATTTTTCTTAAAGGTATAGTTTATATCTTTTAAGAAAGTGATTCTAATACTTTGAGTGCAATCTACGGTCCATTATAGAAGGCATTTATGTGCTAACTCCAAACTCAAGATTTTTAGTGATTGATTACAGTGCAAATGGGTTACGTGAGAAGCAGGTTTTTATTTTTTTACTAGTCTGCCAGGAAGACATCAATTTAGGTACATATTTCTGTTAAGCACAGTAATACCTATTTGCTTTAGGAATAATTTCATTTTAAAGAATTTGAAGGAATTCTTCATATGTATTGGGCATGAGTTACAGAAGGTATAAGCTATATAATTTCAACACCTAAAAAATAACCAGTTACCTGAGTGTAAGTCCACTGCTTAGACCACTGATGACTTTCATGCACTCTTAATGATGCATAACTGCGGTGCTGTAACTCCCTCTAGTGGCTCAAGACATGTCCATATGCAATGCTATTGAATGTTGGTATATTAGATCTATGTTGGACTGCTTTTTGGGGGCAAAATGGATATTTATAAGAAGCGCTCGGGATAGATCATAAATATATAAAAAGTAAGTCCATCATGTTGGAGATGCTAAAATAAAGAAGTACCTTATTCTTTATTTGGTACATATGTGAAATATCAAGAACACTATGACTGTAATCTTCCCCCACTGATAAATTGCCTCTTTATACAATTCTTAGGGACCTATAGATTACTTGTTTAATAGACCTATAGAATGTTTTCCTATACAAAAAATTAATTTTCACTAGTTTTATAAATGCCCTGATTACACTATCCCAGTTCTTTGAACATTGGAAGAAGCGCCAACAGTAGAAATTAGGAAACCCGCAAAAAAAGTTTCTTGAGGAAATAAGTGACCCATTCAATCACGAAGGATGAGACTTTGGCCTCATATGATTGTCATAGGTCAGTAGCTCACAACCAGGGAGCCCTGACACTTTGGTGTGCTACAGGCATCTACTTAGGCACCCTAAGTTTTCTTTGTTTTCTTTAAAGACTGAATGCTAATTTGAATTTTACATTTATGGCCATTTTTATGCTCAATGTTTGTTTGTTTTTTTGTTCTGATTGTGAGATTTAAGTGACAGCATATTTCTTGCTTGCAACCTTCATATAATGCTCTTGAGAAATGACATACAATTTTAGTGGTGCTCGGAGGGAAAAATAATAAATGCGTGTGTGTATATAGGAGTGACACTAAAGAGGATCTTTTGAAAAACAGCTTTACTAAAACTTGTAAATGTTTTGGTTCCAAGGCACATATTGGAACTGTAACACTGAAACATTTTAGTAAAGCTGGCCTTCAAAAGTTCCTGTTGAGTGCCAGTCCTTTCACCAATTTTATCCTTGGGGATGGGCACCCATGTTATTGGTAATTGCAAGTGATGGCCAATGTTATCATAGATATGTTTTATTTATATAATATATATTTATATAATATTTGTGTGTATTTTTGTATATACATAATCAGATTTTTTTTTTTTTTTTTTTAATTAAAAGAAATCTATGTAGTGAAATCTTTCTTGAATCTGATGAGTTTTCCATGTGCCACTGGTCCCTGAAAGTCCTTTGGCTTCAACATCCCTGCAGTCCTCCAGCTAGGCTGCACTGATCTAGATCATTTTGTTGCCTTGATGTTTTGTGACATGTTCAAAATATCCAGGCATTGTTTGTATGTGGTCTTGCATAGCCCCTTGAGCTCCAAAATGTCCTGATAAGTGTGATTCTGCTCCTTCCAACTGAGCAGTTGTCATCCCTTGGTTACTATTTGTATAACTGTTTTTTTTTGTTTTTTTTTTCTCCAGGATTCCTACACAATGCCCCTGACGTCCATTCAGTGCTGGCACGTTCACTGTGAGGAATGCTGGCTTCGTACTCTGGTAAGGCTGGGGGTTATTTCACAGCTGCTTTTATAGTGTCATGTCTAGGTTGAAATGTGTGTTTAGTAGGCACTTGCTTAAGAGGCCTACTAGTCTCTCACTGAGATGGGGAGCAGTGGCATATAATATATATTTATATTGTTAAACACAAAATGGAGAATGTTTGGATCTAACATTGCTTCAAGATGCTTTGGAAACATAGCATTCAGTGGGTTAAAAGCTCAATTTAAATAAATTAACATTATAATTCCTCCCTAACCCCATTAGCCACTATTAACATTGTCATGTCATGGTTTGTGTTTTCTGTTTTATGCCATGAAGATTGTCTTTGCACTGTACAATTAAGAATAAATCAAATGATGGGACTGTAGATAAGGGAATTATCAAAAATATTTATATTGGCTTATGGTGAATGTGCTGGCAGTGGACCTGTCGCCTTGTTTTTACAGATTTGAAGACGTACTTCAAAACTCCCTCCTGTTAAGCAAAGGCCCAGCATATTTAGTTTAGTTAAATTCTCCTGGTGTGGCACAGCAATTCATTAACACATGAAAAGTCACTGAAAAGATGTAGTTAGCACGTGGAAAGTAATTTGTACCACACAGATACCACTTCTACCGTATGGGGCAAAGTCTATAGCTCCTAAAACATACATTTGCTGGTCTTTTGGCTAATAAGATACACAGGCAGTTTTTAATGAAGTTTTCACATGTTCAAACTCAAATCAAGATGACAGGTCTCACCCTTAAGTCAGGTATGCTGGTTTAATTAAAATAAGAGATGATTATACAGCTCTAAAATCTTTTCCACTATTTTTTTTTTATTTTTAGTAACTATTTTACCTAACTGCATTGATGTGTAAAATCTGCAAGGGACGTCCCATAGGGATGGATGGATAGACAGATACTGAGACAATAGAAGACTTTTGGAAAATGCAACTACGGTTTTGTTCTTTGTTTGTCTCTCCCCCCCCCCCCTTTTTGAGAAAGGGGAGGAGGGGGAATTCTGGTCTCACAGCATCAGCCCTGACAGTCCATTTGGGATCAATAAAATGATCCACCGGTATGACTGAAACCGTAGTGGAACTGAACTGTGAGACGTGGAGACTCTCAGTTTTTCAGTTCCAGAGGCTGCATGTGGCAGGTCTTTGCTTTCCAAACAGTTGCTACCGGTGGCAAGGTAGGACAGCATGAGTTCCTGCAACTGCTGAGGATACAATTGCTGGTTGGGGATTATGGTAATTTCAATTTTCATTAGGTGTCTATGTATGAAAACATATAAATACACACACACACACACACAATACTTGCGGATAGATAGCAAATTAATATCTGTCTGAAGATGATGGGAGCTGTAGTGCCAACAGTTTAAGAGCCAATGTTTCCCACCCATGTGTTGGAAGAGATGAAGTGGTGCGAAAACCCGAAGGAAGAGGTTTGTTTATGATGTACTAAGTATAGTGGTATAATTGTGGGCTAGACCATATGCACCATATGGGGCAAAAATCTGCTTCCAAAACTGATTGACTTAAAGGAAAACTAACACCAGAAGGTAAAATAGCTTGATGTATATTAAATATTGCATACTTCAACATAAGTAAATAAAAAGTGAGTTTATTAGGAATCTAACCTGAATAATTATTTTAACATGTATATTGACCTGCTTAAAGACCACTTGTTTTTGTACTTTTAATACTGAGATATGTCCATTAATTGATTATATTTAGGAAGGCTGTTATTTTACCTCAACCCAGTCACAGATAATCCTGGATAATCAATGGGAGCCCTTGAAAAGGCAGGAATGGCTGTACTTTCAGAGCATATATGTAAAACGTATATGTACATGGAGACAACACTCACAGCAAAGTTCAATTAAATAACCACTTATGCTGAATCTTTATTGACGAGAAGTACACCAGAAATGTTGCATGTGCTCTTCTCATCAGTAAAGATTCAGCATATGCTGTTATTTAATTGCACTTTGTTGTGAGTGTGTGTTCTCCATGTACCTGTACATTCGTGTGTGGTCAACCAGGAGACCACTGGAGTTTCTGCACCAAGACGACAATAAGTGCAGGCCTTGAGCCATTGGAGTGTGCATCCATCTCCTGTATCTTTCATGTATGTAAATCTACATTTTAGAACTCAGAAAAAATATATTTTTTACAGATGCTAAACAAAGTACAGGGTATTTAAGCATATATAACCCCAGTTAGTTTTAGGTGTTAGAGTTGCTTTAAATGTGGCCTGTAACCCGCATGAGAGTTCTCCAACACATTGTGAAGCAATGTGTTGGAGACTTCTGTGGCCTTCTAAGGGTTAAATCAGTGGAAATGTGTACTTGTCCCCTATGGTGCAGTTGGTTTGGTCCATAATTCTTGTAGTTTTTTGGTAGATTATCAGCTTCAGTGTGTCTGCTTTGGCATAAATTGTGCAGATGAGGCTTGGTATTTCAGTAGCTTGCTTCAGTACTGTAACATTAGGTAATGTTGAAGGCTCTAGTGAGTATTGTATGGCTGTGTGATACTGTCTGAATAAGGACTGCAGTGAAGCTCTAATAAAGCAAAGCTGTGTGTGCAGAATGCATGGTGTTCTCTTTCCCTACAGTGCATTATTCTGGTCAGCTAAGTAAGATCTATGGTTTTTTGCTCATAAATAGCTGGCAGCTCACAGGTTAACAAAAGGCATTTTGATCAGAGGGACTGAGAGAGGTTCCAGCTAAAGGATTAGAAACACATACACACACACATTAAGGAACTTGGCACTTGTGCTGGGAAACAATTAATAAGCATCCACTCATGAGTTCCACAAGCTTTCCTCTCCCTCCCCTCAGCCTTCAATTTATTAAACCAGGGAATTTTTGCAGCGCTCCCTGTTTAAAGTCCTCCCTGCCTGAAATAGGTTGTTACTAATGTAACCATTAAAATGTAGCCTGAAGACAGCAATAAAAGTCTTGGAACGCCTTGGTGCTTTTGTGTCTTGATCAAAGTCGATGTGTGTAATCTCGTTAAGTCTGCCCTTTACCCCCTTCCTCCAACTCCCCTACTCGCTGCACTCTCTACCTTAAATTTTACCTCTTCCCCCACCCCTGGTATGTCTCTTTGCACCTTATCCTTTATGAATTTATTGGCAAACAGCTGTACTTCACGTTTTTCTCTCAAACGTTACAACTTATATTGTTTTAATTAAGATATCTCCTTTATTTTCTCCATAAGAGGCATGTATGTGTTTGGTTTTGTTTTTTTTGTTTTTTTTCAATTCTTGTTTTAACAAGCGGAGATCTGTGGGGTATAGCATGCTTAGTAATCAGTGTGGTTGCTGTGAGCTGCATTGGAAACCAGCCCTGCGTGAGGACGACATATCCGTTCAGATCCGCTGGAACAGAAGGCGCTTAGGGTTTTTTCTTTTTCCGTTCTGCAATAAACAGTTTAGATTTTAATAGGCGTAAAGGGGAGGCGCAGAATAGCATACACAAAGAAAAGATTTTATAAGGAAGTGGATGAAAGAGTCAGAAAAGGACTTGCCCCACCCCACTCCCCCTCAAATAAAAGTAAAATGGGTATAAGCATACATAATAAGGCAGGTGCGAGTTATTGTAAACCAGCATTATAGTTCATAGGGGAAACATGGAGTCATTGCATCTGGCAGGTGAGACAGAATGGGTAAGGGTGAGTGTTGGCTCAGTCTGGGTATGACTGCACAGATGCTGATATACTAAGGGCAAAGAAGTACAATTCTGTAGCAAACCAACTGAACCATCCTCAAAATGCCCATTATTTTAGATAGGGCCTTTCAACTCTGAATGATAGAGAGCGCTCCAGTGGATTGCATTGTAGGACCCCTCTTGCATGCAGAGAGTTGCAAATTCTGTTTAAATTAATGTGCATTTCTAGAGCAAAACACTCCACCAGAGGGGGAAAAAAAAATCCTAAAATTCCCATTCATTTAAATGGGGCTTTTAACCATTGGATACCTCTCTAGCACTGAAGGTGATAAAAGCACCATTTAATTTAATGGAAATTTCTATTTGCCCCCTGTTGTGCTGTGGGGTTTGCACCTCTGTAGCTTGATTAATAAGGCTTAATGTTTCTGTGATAAGTATGTATTGCCCTCATCCGTATTTGAAGTACTATGACATGAACACTGAAGCAGGATTAACTTGTATGGATGCAGCTACTGAGTATTTCTATTGTTTTCCATTTGTATTGCAGGGAGCAAAGAAGCTCTGTCCACAGTGCAACACCATCACGTCGCCTGGAGATTTGAGACGTGTATATTTGTGAGACAAACATGAAGAGGGACAAAATTGCTCTGATCTGGTGGGACCTCCCTCACATACAAATAGTACCTCTTATCCATCTCTAGACTTTCATTTCGGAGAATGAACTTAAAGGGGTTAGAACTGAAATGTGAACGTGAAAGAGGAGGAAACTGAAACCCTTTTTAAAAGTTTGGGGAGAGAAGAACTTTCAAGTTGAACTTTTTGACATACTTGATAGGTTTGTTGGAGAAGAGCAAGAAAACAAACATTATGTGGCTTCCAGGTAGTCAACCAACCCTGTCCTTTGCAGCTAGTACTAAGGGGAGACCAAACCTGTCCTCTTACTGCTCTACTCCAGCACTTCTCTGTTTTGTCTTCTCCCAATTCCTTCTGTTGATTATCACAGTTTCACTAAAGAAATCTGGATGGAACCAAGATTCACGCCCATGTGATTTTGTTTACATATCCTCTCCCATCTGCACTTGGCCCTTTACTCCAGATCCCCATGGTGCATTGGTGAAGAGAGGGCAATAGTAAGTATGCACCCAAGGACAGAAAGGAGACCTGAGCGCAGACTAGAAGGACCATACAAAGCTGCAGTTTTCCCTCTTCCTTCTTTGTTTCTATTTTTACGTGACGTTTTTGTGATATTTTTCCTCCACCCAAACTGTGAGGCAGGGAAAAGAAGAAAGTTTAAAAAGAAATGCGAAGCACATGTATTATAAATTATATATGTTTACAATGTTGTGTATAAATTGAATAGACTTAAAACATTACCTAATATCTTCCTTTTATTGGTAGGAGGGGAGGCTAAAATGGCTATTTTCATTTTTATGTTTTTAACAAAATGAGTCTAAAATGTATAATTTATTTTTTCTGTTTTAATTGCAGAATTAGTCTTAAACAAAAAAGTATTTAACCCTTTAAGGATCAGAGGAGAGTTTGCAATCCACTGCATGCGCCTCTGGGCCTTAAAGGGTAAGTGCGTTGGTGTATACTACACACTTTTACTATTATTGTGTAGTGTAATTATTGGACTTCACTAGACTGGTGCTTGTTTGCACTTTTCACTTTTTAAATGAAATGGGCGAAATATAATTGGATCAAGTGGATTAAAGGAACACTGACACGTTGTAAAGAAATTGGGGTATTATTATTTGAAACATCATGTACTTTCAGCTAGCGTCTGTAAACATTGGCTATTTTATGCTAGATCTCTAAACTCTAATCCTACATTTGCATGTTAATTGTATGTGTAGACCCTATTTGATTGTGTCTGCTCTTTGTAATGAAAGTTAATTAAATTGAGTGATAGTTCTGCTTTAACAGTATTTAAAATGCCCCCCAAATAATTATTAGTATGCATATTGCAATATGAATACTTGTATGATCTTGGCTAAGTCCAGTATTATTGAGAAATCCATCTTGTTCGGAGACTGACAGGCAGTCTTCTTGCTGTAGTGGCATCTGTGCACATGTGGATCAGTCACTTCCTGCACCTTAAGGTACAATGCAGATCCTCATCACCAATCATAGAGGAGACCGTGAGGGACAGTTCAGACGCACAGATGCCGAAGAGGCAAGATGTCTGTGCTGATGACTGCCTGTCAGTCTCCGAGCAAGATGGATTTCTCAATAATGTTGGACTTAATTCAGGATCATACAAGCATTACTATGCATAACACTAGATGAATAATAATTTGGGGGGCATTTTAATATGAGTGAAAGTTCCACTTTAATGTATTGAGATGGTACCTACTCCTCTTCTATACATAAAGGCTATTACCTTGTATCAACCAGTTTACAAACAATAAAACACTACCTATTCTCAGACATCTATAAAAATTACTGTTTTGATAGGAGCCCTGGAATAGGTATGAATGCACATGTAAGGCTAGATTTTAGGCCTCCAGTTATAAACAGATGATTTTTACAGATGCTTGAAGTGCAGGGTATTTAAAAATGATTTTACCTCAGATCATTTTTATATGTTAGTGTTCCTTTAAACCCCTCTGCTGCAGCAGAGCACTGCAAAGCCTTTGCTAATGAACAATTGTGTAGGGAAATAAATCTGACAATGCTTAGTTTAAAGAGACTGGAGGCACTGGTTAACACTCTATTGGCTGCAAGTGTCAGTAATCCTTTTAACATTTTTGTGCTGCTGCTTATGACCCTTCACACAGACTTATTTTTTAATTTATTTTTAAGCTTCTCAGTGGTGGAGAGCCTTGTTCTTCCTGTGGACTCTTCATTGTCCACTTGGGGCTTGTTATGTTGCAGACACATTCTCTTCTGTAGACTCCGAGACTTTCCATAGCCTACACCTTTGTTTTGAAATAAAATATCCTAGATTGGAGGTCATGCATATGGTGCTGCTAATTCTGGGAGACACAAACTTTACTGCATGAGCAATGTTTTCCTATGTGCAAAGAAGTTACTCGCGTCAGAGAGAACCACTGTTTCATTGCAGAGTACCCTTGTGCTAACGTTCCACTTCAAGATAAATGATTCCTGTGCAGGGAAAAAAACAATTTTTGGATAAGTTACTATTTTAATATTTATCTTGCTTTGAAGGCTTGCTTTGTCATATTTACTTTTATTTACATTTTTTTTATGAATGGCCGTTCATGTCCACTATTTCATGCCTCCATATGCTTCTTTAGGTTAAAACCTCACCATGACCACAATGGATGGCTAAGTCATGATGTTTGTGAAACTGGAGTGGACTGGGGTCTGTTCAGGGGTGCAGCACAGAGGTAGGGGTGGATAGATGGAATCAGCGAGCAGTCCTAGCACATGACTTAGAATTGCAGCATCACAGCTGTTGCAGTTAGAAAATATGCCTGTGGTATATAAAGTTATTTTTTCAGTTATATACTCTTCATAACTTAATGGACTTTGGGGTCACTTTCAGCATTTGTGGGGGTTAAACACACACTAAGCACTTTACCATTTTTTCTCTGTCGTTCAGTACAGGTTACTGGTAACTCTGGGTAGGCGATCCACCCCTTTAAGTAGGCAGAAACAATTCTAGAATTGTATGCAGGGGTGGAGCCTACCTTCCCTCCTTGGTTCCAGCTAGCCAAACAGCTCCAGAAAAATGTGTTGCTTGGTGAAGATAACACAGGCAAGAGAACAGTTCTGCTATAGCTTTAGAAGCTTTTTATTTTTCTGTTAGAAATGGAATACCACCATTAGGAGGATTACCATACCTGACAACGCCCTTGGATGTGGCTAGCTCGGTGAGGAAAATCTTGGCTACAAGTTCTTTCCTCAGGAGTCAACCACTGTGGCTTCTTCTTTAAACATGGTAATCTGAAGACAGAAGGAAAGGTGAGCAACCCTTTGAGTGCTGCAGGTCCACATGTCCCACAGTGCCCCTCTGCACAGGGGTTTTTCATTTGGAGTTCCTATTGCACACTCCAGCACTCACTGGGTCTATCTGTATGTCTGCTGGGTGTTTGGAGCAGGTTTATGTGGTATTTAACCCTTTAGATGCTGGTTTGGCATTCATTTGGGGGGGGGGGGTTTGACACTTTTTTTTTTCCTACTGGTTCAGTGTTTTTTGGGTATCCTAACATGTTTTAGTGATGATTCATGTCTTTTAATATTATACCTTTAATTTTGTAAAAATTGAGTTGCGCGCTTTACTGCATAGGCGCCATTGCTCCATTCACTCCTATGGGACTGTACAGTTTAGGACATATCTCTGCAACCGTTTAACCTAGCGACTTCAGATATGGCTCATTTTACTTGTCTGCCCTTGCTGTATCACCCGGTTCATGTTTCTAGTGTGTTGGGGGGCTTCGGGCACTGTTTGGGGTACTTTTCTGGGAAAACTACATTTCCCATGAGCGCTTGCTTCACGCACTTGTTTCTGATTGGCTCCCGCTGCGGCAGCCGTTTTGTGATCTTTCCAGAGCGAGTATCCTACTCAGGGCTTGGACTCTCCTTCTCTCCTTTGCTAATTAACTCTTCGTCTGCCAGATAAGTCTATTTTAGCAATTTCTTGGGTGAAACTTTAGTCATAACACTATAATTGGGTGATTTCTTATACAATAAGGTTATTGACACTGTGAGTGCCTATACCATTGGAGCTTGGCGCCAGACCTAAGACTAAGGATGCTGGGGTCTCTGTATCCCCTATTGCGCATTGCTTATCCTGTCATTCAGGGTTACCTAGAGAATTCTCAGGTCATTTATGCCCAGCATGTTCTGATGTCCCTGAGAGTCTGCCAAGGACCTCCAGCCATGCATTAAAGCCAGTTTGGGTGCAAGAGTTCAAGGCTGCTACTAGGGACCTCAGGTCCACTTTACAACTATTTCCATCCCAGTTACAGGGGGTCTTCCATTCTTGGCAGAATCCCTCCTCTGTCAGGTCTTCCCTACCCAAACATCAGGGAGTACCTGACGTGTCAGATTCCTCTGAAGAGGAACTCCTGGTGCATTCAGATGTTGAGGAATGTTCTGCTCTGGGCGCCCCTTTTTTGGGGATCCTTTTGAGGCTGATTCTGAGCCCCTCTGCTGAGGGCCTGATCAGGGCTGTCTTGAATACTCTTAACATTCCCTTAGTTCAGGAGGTTCTTTCTGACCCCTCTGATGTGTTTCAGGAGCCTAAAGAGCCCCTTACTTGCTTTCCACATAACCCCACTCTTGACTGCCTTGTGTCTGAAGAGTGGAAGTCTCCGGACAGAAAGCCTTCTGTCTCCAAGAAATTTGCTAAGCTTTATCACCTTTTCTGAGGCAGCGCTTGCTCAGTGGGTTCATCGTCCCAAAGAGGATGCTCCTATCTCCAGGCTACCCAAATCTACTGCCTTGCCAGTGTCTGAAGTGTCTGCTCTAAAGGAGTGGACTGACAAGAAACTTGAGGTCTCTCTCAAGTCCATCTTTGCCACTGCTGGTTCTGCCATGCGTCCAGCATTTGAAGCAGCATGGGTAACCGGGCCATTGCGGTCTGAACTGAACAGCTCACTCTTACTGTCCGTCAGGGTGCTCCTACTTCGGATAAGTTGTGCCTCCTTGCCAACATTTGAGGCACAGCACTATATTTCTACTGCCCTATTTGATGCCATCCATTTGGTGGCTAGGGTTTCCACCATGTCTGTGGTTGCCAGAAGGGCTCTTTGGCTCAAGATCTGGTCTGCTGATTCTGCTTCTAAGAAAGCATTACTCGCCTTGCCTTTTCAAGGCACTTCTTTGTTTGAGCCAGATCTCAAGGATCTGATCATTGAGGCTACAGGGGGTAAGAGTACACTTAGTTCCTAGGAAGAAAACACCGCTTAAACTTAACCAGTATTTTCATTCCTTTCAGAATGAGACACGTCCGGCGAACCAGACGGTACCTTCTCCAAGCTCAAACAGCAATGGAAGCCCAAGGTCGCTTCCAAGCCTTCTTCGGCATGACTCACCGAACCTGGGTCCGCACTCTGCTATGGGTGGTCGTCTGCATCACTATCACAGCATTTGGGAGGATTCAGTGTCGGACCCATGGGTTTTGCAGGTGGTGATGGAAGGGTTCAGGATACCTTTTGTCTCTTCCTCCCTTTCGCTTTCTTCCTTCTCATACCCCTCAGGGCACAGAGAAACAGTCTGCTCAGCGCTGTTAAGGCTCTTGTGGACAAGGACTTTCTGGAGTCGGTTCCAGTTCAGGACAGAGGTATGGGTTTTTACTCCTAACTCTTTGTGGTCTTCAAGAAGGATGGTGGTTGTCATCCCATTTTGGACTTTAAGGATCTCAACTGCTTTGTGATCAGGACCCATTATCACCAGGAGTCTCTACGGACTGTGATTGCTGTCATGTCCCCAGGGGAAATCCTTGCTTCTCTGGATCGTCAGGACACGTACTTACACATTGCTATTCATCCAGAGAGCCGGCAGGACCTCCGATTTGCCTGCAACCGGGGACATTTTCAGCTCTTCCATTTAATCTGACGACAGCTCCTCAGGTCTTCAACCGTGTCCTGGGAGCCTTAGTGTCCATCCTCCACTGAGACGGCATCAGAGTTACTCCATACATGGACGACCTGCTTCTGAATGCCACTTCTGTGGAACTTCTTCATCAGCAGGTTCAGCAATACATTCATGTTCTCACCCATCACTGGTGGATCATCAACTTGGACAAATCAGACCTTGTCCCATCCCAGCGTCTAGTTTTCCTGGGCCTCCTCTTCGATACCCAGAAGAACATGGCGTTTCTCACGGACGAGGTGGCTCACCAGATCGCCCACAGAGTTTCTGTGATACTGGCTCAGGATCCAGTTCCAGCCAAGAAGCTGTCATCTCTCGTGGGGAAATTCATTTCCACCATAGAGGCGGTACAGTTCGCCATGGCGCACACCAGGGAACTCCAGCGGCTTGTGATCCAGGTGTGCAGGGGTCGGCCGGACCTTGTGAAGACATCGGTGCCACTTCCTCTTTATGTAGAACTGAGTTTGTCCTGGTGGCTCGGCCTCTCCAATCTGCTGAAGGGCAAGTCCTTCCTAGTTTCCTTCTGGACCACGGTGATGACGGATGCCAGCCTTTTCGGATGGGGAGCGGTCCTGGGTTGCCTGAGTGCACAGGGTTGGTGGTCTCTGGAAGAATCTCTCCTTCCCAGCAACCTGTTGGAGCTTCGGGCGATATTTCATGCCCTTCTTCATTGGACAGCTCAGCTGGAAAGACTGTCCAGTCAGGGTAGAGTCCGACAACTCCTCGGCCGTGGCTTACATCAACAAGCAGGGTGGAACAAGAAGTCTCGCTGCTTGGATAGAGGTCAAAGCTATTTTGTCCTGGGCAGAAGATCACGTTCCTGCCATATCCGCAGTGCACATTCCTGGCGTAGACAACGTCCTGGCGGACTTCCTCAGTTGACACACAGTGGACAGCGGAGAGTAGGAACTGCACCCAGAGGTGTTCACCCTCATTGTTCAGAAGTTGGGTCTTCCTTACTTCGACCTGATGGCGACAAGACACAACAGGAAGGTTCCAAGGTTCTGCTCTTGGTGGAGGGACCCTCTAGCTCTGGCGGTGGATGCAGTGTCCATTCCCTGGTTATTCCCTCTGTCCTACATCTTTCCTCCCCTCCCCATGGTTGCACATGGTGTTACTGAAATTACGACTGGAGCGTTGTCCAGTCCTGATTGCTCCGTACTGGCCTCGCCAAGCTTGGTTTTCCAGAGCTTCTGGATCTGTCAGTTTCTGAGCCATTCCGGCTCCCTTGCCGTCCAGATCATCTTCTACAGGGTTACCTGTGGAAGGAGGATGTTCGTGTAGCATTGACTGCCTGGTGTGGCGCCTACTATGTTTAGTGCCCGCAAACCTGTTTCTTCCAAGATCTACCATCGTGCCTGGTCGACCTTCCTATCTTGGTGTACTGGCAAGGACCTGTCTCAGGAATTTGATTTGCCTACGGTCCTGGCCTTTTTGCAGGACGGTGTGGATAAGGGCCCCTTAAAGTTCAGACTTCTGCTCTCTGTGTTTTCTTTCAGAGGCGCATTGCCATCCTTCCTGATGTCAAGGTTTTCTTCCAGGGAGTTGCTCATACTTGTCCTTCCTTCAAGATTCCTGATCCTCCATGGGATCTTAACTTGGTTTTCCATTTGAATCTTTGGCTACTATTCCCCTACGCCTGTTGACGTGGAAAATGGCCTTTCTCCTGGAGATTGTGTCTGTACGTTGTGTTGCAGAGTTACATGCTCTGTCCTGCAAACCACCCTATTTGGTGTTTCACAAGGACAAGGCGGTGCTTCACACCTCTCAGGAGTTTCTCCCGAAGGTGGTTTCGGAGTTCCACATCAATCGGGAGATTGTGGTGCCCTCTTTCTGCCCTGACCCCACATCTGACAAGGAGAGGGATCTCCACTTGTTAGACGTGGTGCGTTGTCTCAAGTTTTATGTACATCGCACTGAGTCTATCAGGCAATCAGATGCGGTGTTTGTCATTCCTGAGGGTCCTAGGGCAGGAAAACCTGCATCCAAAGTGACTATTGCTTCTTGGATCAAGTCCACTATTCGTAAGGCTTGTGAGCTGAGGAAGAAGTCTGTTCCCTTTCAGGTCACAGTCACAGCTCATTCTACTCGATCTATTGGGGCCTCTTGGGCTTACAAGAATCAGGGCTCTGCTGATCAGTTGTGCAAGGCTGCCACCTGGTCGTCTGTGCACACCTTTTCAAAGCATTACTGTGTTGATGCGCTGGCATCGGCTGATGCCAGCTTTGGGAGGAAAATCCTGGAGACAGTCTTGCCTGTTTAGGACTTTCTTCGGTTCTTGGTGCTTCCTTCACTTTTGAGCCCTGTTTGCTCTAGCTTGGTGTGCTGTGTAACAGTTGTGGTGTTACCCCTGTTCAGTGTCTGTTGACACTTCATTGTTTTGTTGGGCTATCTCTGATCTGATGGTTCAGATCTGCTCTGGTGACTTTGGGGGCCTTGCACCTGGTCCTTGCCTTACTTCCTGCCTGTGGGAAACGCAATGGTTGGACATGCCAGAGATACCAGTAACCTGTATTGGACGACAGAGAAGAGAGGATTTTAGTCTTACCTGTTAAATCCTTTTCTCTTAGTCCATACAGGTTACTGGTCTCCCTCCCTGTCAAGGGACCATGCTTGGCTCTCCTTTGGCAGACCGTGGGGGGCCTTTGGGGTCATGCTCACAGGAGTCTTCTTTCCCTTCAACTATCTAGTCAATAGTTAGTGTGTCAGATCTTACTGGAGTTGATTTGGCTAGCTGCAGTTAAGGAGGGAAGGTAGGCTCCACCCCCTGCATTCACTTCTAGAATTGTTTCTGCCTAGTTAAAGGGGTGGATCACCTACCCTAAGTTACCAGTAACCTGTATGTACTAAGAGAAAAGGATTTAACAGGTAAGACTAAAATCCTCTTTTTGCTAGCAATGTTTTATTTTTAAGAACTCTGTTCTCCTTTAGCAGTAGGAAAAGAGAGGACATTGCTGGAGCATGCCAACTGCATTAAAGGGGATAAATAAAAATAATCCATATTCAAATGAGTTTTAACCCCTTGACTTCTTGGGAGATCTCCAATGCATTGGAGGCCTTTAGCCTTCAACGTTTCATAGCTCTCACTGAAATTGTGTATTTTTATTTTCCTCTCTAGTGCAGGTGTGCCCCAGAATTCCATTGTCTGATCCTATGTGGTGGGTACATTTTCCTCAACTACTTCACCACAACAATTGTCCACTTTCCTCCAAGCAGAAACTCTCAATTCTCTTCCAGGTTTCTTGTCCTTATTGAAGAATGAGCAATATACTTTCATGGGAGGCAATGTTTATGTAAAGAGGAAGGGCCACATAAGGAGGAACTGCAAGTTTTGATGCACTACAGTCTATTTATATTGGTAGAATTAAAGCTCCATAGTATTCCACAGTGCTGTGCTGTTCAGCAATAATACAAGTGATCAACAAGAACAGAACACCACGTTTTGGAAAGGGTGCTTCTTGTGAGAGCTAATAAAATCTGCACACAATTTATATTTTCAAAAGCATTTTACTTTTGCTTTGGTCCTGTTGGCCAAGCTCAGCCCATCCTTTTGTCTTGGCCTCATTGG
The DNA here is from genome assembly GCA_037306005.1 of Rhinophrynus dorsalis. Taxonomy (NCBI): domain Eukaryota; kingdom Metazoa; phylum Chordata; class Amphibia; order Anura; family Rhinophrynidae; genus Rhinophrynus; species Rhinophrynus dorsalis. Next base: position 222,512,724 of record CM074722.1, read on the forward strand.
ATAGTAGTAGTTAAAATGGGGCTGGCTATTGATTATTTCTCTAAAGAGAATCCTCTCATCCCCTGCCCACATGCTCCTGCACAGACTTACAGCTGAGCTCCTGGCTAGAGGCAGCCTGTGAGCAATGGAGTGTGAAGAGAATATAAATTGACTCATACTGCCTCCTAGAGAGCTGCCTTTCAAGGCTTGCTGATTGTCATTCTTTCTCCCTTTGGGCAGGGAATGGTTAAGGATATGAAATTGATCCAATTAGATATGTATTGGAAATGGCAGGAAATGAATTAGGAGGTTAACATGTTGACCTGTAGTTTGTCAATTCACATGAGTTAGTGACCCAAATCCTTAGCATCTGTTGGGAGGGGGAATGTATGGTCTAGTCTCTGACATGAAGGATAATGGAGGATGGGACGTACCAAGAGGATGGATTGCTGTTTTTGCAACTAAAAACCTTGCTGGCTGGAGAACAGTTGGTTTGTGACATTTTTAAGACTACAATTTAACTTAAATGTGTATAGATATGAAAAGCATTTATAGTTGTGTATATGACAACACTGGTAATGGTAGTCTGCCTCTCCTTCTAATTCTAGGTCAAACTAACCACATCATAGGTAACAAAAGGTTTCCGTGCCAAGTACTGCGTTGTGGAGCTTTCTACCATTCAAGTGGTTAACACTAGTTTATCTCGATGGGGATTTTTTTTTTTTTTTTTTTTTTTGTGTGTCATGACCCAGCATCACCCAGTTGCCTTTTAAACAGAGCCCTAAGCATTCATTTGAAGTTAACATCAACTTTCTCCCAGCTTTAGGTGCAATCCTGGAGCAAACAAACTGCACCATTAGGTACTTGAAAAAAATCACCAGTTTCCATTAATTTAAAGAGTTAGAAATGTTGTATATAAATAAAATGTAATATCCTATATAATAATTTGCTAAGGATGTTTGTCAGAAGCAGTCATGCGCAGTAGAGACAGGTGCGAGCGCTGCTCTATTGCAGTACAGAAGCCTGCACCGCGGCTGCTAAGGAGAGGGGGATTTCAAATTCAGACTGGAGTCCTCTGTGCACTTTCCTGGGACCGCTTGGTCCCAGGAAGGTGTGCAGAGAGGACTATGGTTTGAATTCGGAGCGCCCCGCTCCATAGCAGCCGTGGTGCGTTAGGGCAGTCCGTACGGCTGCGCATGACTGCATCGCAAGAGAGGATCCGGCCACCAGCTGAGGTTGCTGGGTGGCACGATGGCCGTATACATGGGCTTTTCAACTAGTTGTAGATAATCAAACAAGAAATCAATCAATGCCAGTCTGATCTCTCTAACCTTTATGTTTTGAGAGATACACAGTGATAAAGTCCCCCCAGTGCTGTCAGGTGTAAAGCTGATAGCAGGAGATTCATGCTGGCTGATTCGAGGCAGCTCTTCAGCAGAGCCAAAATACCGCAATCTAAAAAGAAATACTTGGTTTGCAAGCACACTTTGTAGACCATTCCAGTGAAGTATTTCTTTTTAGATCACTGTATTTCGGCTGTGCTGACGAGCTGCCCGCCGGTCCCGGGATCAGGATCTTCTTCTGTCATCTCAAGGCTTATGTAGGTAAAGTGGGAACTTTAAAATGATATCTCTCAAACCATAACGGTATTGGATCACTTCAGCTTATGGAATCGTCAGATAATTTTTGTACAGTTCCGATGTATAGCACTGAAACGTGACCTCACCAAAGGAAAAGAGTCGACGTCTTCCAGAACTGGGCAAGAACTTAAAAAAAAAAAAAAAAAAAAAAAAACCCTAATAAATAAAAATGCATTGGCTTTCAGATATTTTTAAAGGGATAGTAATACTTCATTTTATCTTTATTTTATTTTGTAGGCGTTAAAAAGAAAAAAAAATCATGAAGAACGATATAAGTCTTATTTCTCAAACCTTTATGGTTTGAGAGATATTCACAAGCAAAGTTTCCCCTCCCGCCCCTTTTTCCTACTGTAAGCCATCTCTTCTCAGATGTGGAATGCAGTCCATAGACCAGACAGATAACAGCAGGGGACAGTCTTCCTTCTATGAAAAACCCTGCCCACCATGACAAGTTTTTCCCCTTGTCTTAAAGGGATAGTAACCCCCCCTCCCATCAACGTGACACCAATAGACAGCAATCGTATAAACATACTAAACTCCCTTAGTCCCATCTTTCAAACCCTTATGGTTTGAGAGATGTAAGGCAAGACAGTCCTCCGGTCCCTCCCGCTTCTGCCTGACGAGCTGTAAAGCTGTCAGAGGCAGAATCCTTTTGGCAGTTCTGCAGGAGCGCTGTCATCTAGATATCTCCGTATAATTACTTCATCGGAATGGTCTACAGCATGTGCTTGCAAGACAGGCACACGTTTTAGACCATACCCATGAAGTAATAATACAGTGATATCTAGATGACAGCGCTCCTGCAGAGCCGCCTTCTGGTGCTGGAAGCAGGATCTCATGATGTCCGCTATACAGTGGACGTATGAGAAGGGGGAGGGAGCGGAGGTCTGTCTTACCTTATATCTCTCAAACCATAAAGGTTTGAGAGATGGGACTAAGGGAGTTCAGTATGTTTATACGATTGCGGTCTTTTGGCGTCATGTTCGGGGGGGGGGGGGGGGGTTACTATCCCTTTAATTGAAGATTGTCCCTCTCTGCAGTCTACCTGGGCACCTCCCTTCTGATCTGGCTGAGCAGTGTTACATCAGTAAAAGGGGCAGGAGGGGTAGACTTTGTCATTGAATTACTCTTGAACTACAACTCTGACAGAATTGAAATAACACTCTCCAAAGTTCAAATACTATGATGAATAATTAGAGCTGCTTTTATTATGAAACATTACTATCCCTTTAATAAAACCTTCCATTAATCAGTTTACCTGTAGCATAATTTCCTGCTCTCTGCACGCCAGCTTGGAGTGGGCTGTAATGTATTGCTTCAACACTGCCTCTAACAGCAAGAGAGTTACATTTTAATATTTTAGTAAAGCCTTACACAAGCAACATGTATTTATTTGCCTCCAACTGCCTTAATAATCATTGACCTATTGAGTGCCAGAGAAGTATGCAACACATTGCTTCACAATGAGTTGTGTACCCCCCCTTTGGCACTCAATGGCTTAAACTCGGTCTTTGTACGAAATCTTCCATCATGAATTGCTGTAGGAAATGCAAAGGGAAAATTGAAAGCAGTGGTGCAGCTGCAGTGAACAAAAGCTTCTCCATGATATGTGACATTTAGGTACCAATACACTGCGAGACCCTTGGTGCACACAGGCTCATAGAGCACTCACGCTGGAGCAAGCCCACTGCCCTATAGAGAACATAAAAAAAAATATCATAATTTTGTTAAACGCTGTGAATACTTGCCAGGTCATTCAAGGGGCTATTGTAATTGGCAGTTGTCCCCTATGGTGCCATTTTTAGAGATTCCACTTATCCATTGAGGACAATGTACTATTTCTCATCCTACAATAAGGTAGTGTATAGTTCTCCCATGAGGTGATGTGTGATAAAGTGAAGTGTGTTCATGGACTTTGTGCCAAAGGCATTCTGTAACTGTTACAGGGGAAACAATATCCCTTAGTAGACCCCATCATCCCATGTTCTTTGCTGTGATATAATGCTAGTCTCTTGTCATGTATCAGATTTTAGACATCTCATACAGACTAGGCCAAATATCTATACAAATGTGGAGCAATTCATAGACAAACCAATTTTACGATGGGGAACAAATGAACATTCCTAATAGTTTTATTTAAAGAGAGCTTTTAACACCATGAATGCTTGAAACATTGAAAAACACTGTGTAGGAGACACCTCTAGCATTTCTTATTCTAGAAGTACAGTTTCATCAAAAAAAAATGTGTATTTATTCCCTATGGTGAAGATTTACCTTAGAGCTGGTAGAACTTCACAGATGCCAGTGGGGAATGACCAGAATAGTACCTGGTAAGGGTGGTAGATTGCTGGAGTTCAGCAGTATGGAATAAAAAGGTATTGGGAAGTCCAACACCAGCTTTCTATTCACTAGTGGCCATGGTTCACCGGTAAAGGCACATGATGAGAACTTCACTAGAAAGTGAGATTATTTTGCAGCCAGTCACCACTCAGGCTTTTTCTTTAGTGTACAAGTGAGGGTGACAGTTGGGCATTAGACTCCATTTTGGTTCTTAACCCTTTGAATGCCCGAGGAGTAACGTTGCAGACTTCTCTGGTGCTCAAAAGTTTAAGTTGTAATGGGGAATGCCACGTGAAAGAAATAATTGGAAAATCATAAATAGAGAGATGAGGTAACATTTCTGTTTAGGCTTTTGAAGGAGTGACCATAAAACCATGAAACGCCTTTCCTAGTTGTGTGTTTTTATATAGTTTTATTAAAATCCTTACACAAGCTCAATTTGTGGATTTATTGCCTTATGAAGCCCAAGTGGGGATGGGCTGAGAATTTGTGTATGTCTGTGTGTCTTTACCAGTGGTGAACCATGGCCTCTGGTGAGTAGAAAACCTGTGTGTGTGTGTGTGTGGTAATAAAGTATTGCTTTAGATTATTACTGGGTTTGCCCCTTTTGTCTTCATGTTTCATTTGAGCCAACAAGTAGAATATTGAGGGAGCTGCTCTGATTGTAAAGAAAAGAACTGTTGTGGGACAGTATTCCCTCTAAAGATCTCTTGGTGTTCAATTAGTATATACTTTTTCACAGCCAAGTAATTTGTGAGTATGAAATCAAGGGATTAAAGTGTTAGTAATGTCCCATTATATAAATAGCTTGCATTTTGTAGAGCTTCAAAAGTTGAATTGAATGCAATAAAAGTATCTCTCAAACTGCTATGGTTTGAGAGATTCTTGCATTCAAACTTTGATTTGTCCTGCTTTCAGCTGTAAAGCTGTCAGCAGGAGATCGGCTTTGCAGCAGAGCCACAATTGCATTATTTAAAATGAATGACTTCCTTGGAATGGTCTAAAAAGTGTGCCTGGTTTGCAAGCACATTGTTTAGACCATTCCAAGGAAGTAATTAGTTTTAAATAACTCTATTGCAGCTCTGAGGCAGAGCCAATCTCCTGCTGACAGCTTTACAGCTGAAATCAGGACAAATCAAAGTTTGAATGCACGAATCTCTCAAACCATAGCAGTTTGAGAGATACATTTTTTGCATTCAATTCAACTTTTGAAGCTCTACAAAATGCAAGCTATTTATAATGGGACATTACTAACATTTTAATTACAGTTACTTGTTCAAAATATAGGTGAAGCCCTCTACGCTAAAATACAACCTTTTTTCTTTCCTACAAATTACACCTCTTAAGGAGCGGCTGTGCATGGGACGGTCACTTAAGGACCACGGAGCATGCATTCATTCATATATTTATTTTTAACCCTCCTGATTCTGCACTCCCCGAACTGTGTGCAGAGCCCAGGATTCCATGACGTACATGTACGTCCTTGCTCCTTTAGGGACCGTAACCTCATGACGTACATGTATGTCATGGGTCGTTAAGGGGTTAATGCATATAACTAACATTGATATACTCAGCCTGGGGTACCCTGGGCCAAAGCTCAATACATCGCGCACACTGTAGAGTTCGGACTTTTATATTAATCCACAGATGAATGTTTTCAGTCCTCAAACATATCTACATCAGGGCTAAAAATATTTGGCTATAGATTGAGTAGCTTGGTTATAAGGATGAGGAAATTATCACTGACTCTCTTAAGAACCTTGGTAATTTGTACCCTATGTACATGGATAGGTGGATAGATAATATGCTGTACTTACCGGCCACAATAGTCCAGTGCCTGAGTGAGATGATCCTCCTCACTCAAAAGTTCTCCAAATGGGAGAAGAAAAATAAAATCACCAAACTTTATTGGAAATGTGAGGTGAAAAAGTAGTATCGGAGGAGTAGATGCATATATTCTTAAGCATTTTGTACCATCCGGTACTTAATCATAGACGTCAATGATTAAGTACTGGATGTGAAACATGTAAGACCGTACTGAGTCTGTGCATCTACTCCTCAAATGTGATTATTTTTTTCCCTCATATTACCTATAACTTTTTGGGATTTATTTTTTTCTGCTTCCATTCGCGGTTCTTCTGCGTGCCAAGTGTTTATCTTATGGATTAACCCCTTGAGAACCAGATGGGGTAATACTTTGCAATGTGTTGTTAACCCCTCTGGTCTGCAAGGGGTTATTACACATCTGCTTGAACTCTGTTTTGTGCTGTATACCTTACATAGGGAAGCGCACCACATTTTTGTATGTGTAAAAAGGAATCATATTCAGAATTTGCCACTGCCCTAAAGTATATATAAATACCAAGAACTACATACACCTAATAATGACCTGAGGTTATAGATACACTAAAATACCCAGTACTTCAAGGGATAGTAATACTTAAAATGTAAAAAAAATATATGTTGTAGGGTTTATCCCCCTGAGTAAAACAAGAGTACTCCCACTGCTGAAAGGTGTTTCATTCAAAAGTTATTAATTTTCAAAGTTGAATTTTTTAGGTGCAATATCACAGTGGCCTGAAATTGTACAGTGGCGCTGTTGCTACATGATCCTATGGACAGCTCTGGTCCCAGGACCATACATCTCCATAGGATGGTGTAGCAACAGCGCCACTGTACAATTTCAGGCCACTGTAATATTGCACCTAAAAAAATCAACTTTGAAAATTAATAACTTTTGAATGAAACACCTTTCAGCAGCGGGAGTACTCTTGTTTTAATCAGGGGGATAAACCCTACAACATGGTTTTTTTTTTACATTTTAAGTATTACTATCCCTTTCAGTTTGGCATTCTACAGAATTCTCTATTCATTTTCTGAGGCCTAAAATGTAGACTTGCATATGCTCTACCAGAGCAGACATTCCTGCCTTTTCAAGTGCTCCCACTGAATTCCAGGATTGTCTGCAAATATGATAGCAGCCTTCCTGATTACAAGAGCAATGGACACTCGTGACAGTCGGCTAATTGACTTTAGCTCAACAGCACAAACAATATTAAATTATTTATGAACAGGACAGCTTACACCTGCATTAATAAACATGCCTATGTTATATTTTAGGGATGTAATATGAATAATTCATTTTGCATGTTAGCTGTAAATATGTGATATTTAAAGTTATATTTGCCGATTTCATTTTGTAGGGTGTCCATGTTACATTAAATGGTCCATCCCTGGGTACGAAGAATTACAGAAATATTGTGTGGTTCTCTGGTAGTGAATATGTTAATAAGTACACTGCTGCCCCAGTAGTGGCACTAGAAGGGTTGATGAACTTGGCTTTCAAGCACTGCAATTATAACAATAAGTTAAATACATGATTTCTGTTTCCATTTAGAGATTCAAATAAAAAAGTTATTTTTTATTTTCCCTGAAATTCAGATGACAAGAGCCCAGTTAATTAGCAGAACTTAATGCAAATCTTTTTCCAGCAGTGACCTCCTCTTTATTTTATTTTATTTTTTTAGCAATAAGTTTTTCAATATTTAACCCATTAACTGCCAGAAAGGTAGCCAAAGCATTGCACTGCAAAGCATTGGCTACACCTCTGGCAGTCAAAGGGTTAACCCATTGGATGCAAAAAAAAAAATGCAATGCTGTGGAGACTTAAAGTAACCATGGAGGTAATAAACTAAGGAACTATAACAAATACTTGGTTAGGCTAATAAATATGTTCATGCTTACACATTTCCTGGTACATCCCATTCCTGTGTATAAAAAATATTTGGTAAATAGCTTGCATCATAGGGAACAATACAAACAATTCTAATTGAGTTCCATGAGGTGTTTAATCCATTGAATGCTACAAAGGTATCACAATGCAATGGAGGCCGCACAAGCATGCAGAGGGTTTAAATCCCTATTTAAGTCAATTGAAATTTGGAGAATTTGTATTTATTCTCTATGGTATGGTTCATTTTCTCAAGAATTGTTCAACTTCTTCTGTGCATAAGGCCCAAAGTAAAGAAGCTGCTTGTGTTTAGACTGGCCCATAGGGGGTGGTATATAAAGCTTCATGATATCACAGCTTTACTACAACTTCAATTTCTGTGTAATTAAATGGTTAGTTCCAAAGCAATTGACAGCAGAGTACTCCAAAATTGGAGAAGTGGAGAGAAAAAAAAAAAGGATTTAAACAATTAATATAACACTAAAAGGACTCGTTCTGCAGTTTGCACAAATATTGTCAATTCAGCCGAGATCATTAACTTTCGGGATGTGGTCTAAAAGCAGCCGTTCATATCAAGAATTCTGTAATGCTGTATTAACCCTTTAAAGAGAGAGTAATGTGTGCATATAACATTAAGTTCAATTAGTCATTATACCTTTTTATAACATAATGTACCTAAGTGTCCAGAACAAAGTCTTTGTGTTTTTTAATTTTAAAGTGTCCCCCTACTGCCCCTTTTCCTACATCACACTGACTTCCCTCAGATCTGAAAGCTGGTTGCTTGGTTGGGCAGTTTGCAACAAAGGACAAAATTGTGTCAGTCGGTATAAGGAAAACCCTGCTTCTCTTTCCTTATGCTGACACAATATTGTCACGATCCATCTTGACCAGCTTTCTGCTCTGACAGAAGTAAGCGCGACGTAGGGAAAAGGGGCGGGACACTAAAATAAAATAACACGAAGAAGACAACGTTCTGGACACTTAGAAAGGTACATTACAAAATTATAATGAATAATAAAATTTAAAGGCATTTGCCCTTTATGTATCAGAGGGGTATGCAATGTTATAAACGGCCATAGAGTGGGAAACCTTTATTATGAAAAGCAAATCTTGCAGGGTTTCTCCTGCTGTGTAAAACAAAGGTATTTCCACTGATGTGAGAAATGCCATTACAAAATTATTACAGTTTCAACTTTTTTTTTTTTTTTTTTTACATTAACCCTTTGAGTGCCAGAGGAGTATGCAACGCAATGTATTGAGTACCCCTCTGATGGTAAAAGGGGTTAATAGTGCCATCCGTTGGTAAATGACTTGTGAGATTATCCAGTCGGGTACCTTTTTTGCCCCTGGCATTTTGATACTTGTTTTGTATATTTTTTCCCAGTATGGTAACTTGTGGAAAAGTTGTTGTTTTGAAAAGAGAAAAAAAAAACAAATCTTAATTTCTTCCAAAAAGCTGAAAACTTAATAAAACATTTACCCAAAGAAGCCACTCATGGCTCTTTCAGTCGTGTTAATGACATGTGTCAATGTATATTATATTAGAACCAGAAAAGGTACTTGTCATTCCCATTTGTAAACTACGTTTGACATTAAACAAGTATAAATCTTTGTGTGTGATTCCATTGCCAGCCTGGATTGATGTCTAAATAATTACTTAAAGTGGACCTGTTACCTACAAAACATTTAGACTCATTTAATGTATATATTTAAAATATATACGTATAATGTATTATATATTGTGCATTTTGTTTTCCAGACAGATTAATAGTTTTAGAAATGTTTGAGTTAGTATTTGGTGAATGTAATCTCAGTAGAGCTTTTGTTCTCTGATTTAAGCGGAGATTTCACTCCACATGGAAATATTGGATTTTTTTTTTTTTTTTTTAAGCTTTATTGATAAGTAACCATAGTTAACAATTAGGATGAAAAAAGCATACTTTACAATCGCAGGGGAACTTGGGGACAACAGCCTTCCCAAAATCCTGCCTGAACTCCCATTCAACTGGCATCCTACCAGCATCCCTGCCACCCACAGTTATCTATTGCCGGATAGCAGACATCTCACTGCAGTCATGTAGCTCCAGCAACAGAAGGGTTAACCATGATTAGTTAAAGAAATAAAACAAAACACCATTCCCTCCTCCATCCAAAAAAAGGGCACTTTTGTGTACTTAATAATAAACCCTTTCCCTTAGTCCTTGTGGAATACAGGAAACGAGGGCTAAAGTATCCTTCCACTGGAGGCAGGCCATTTACATAAAGAGTTCTCTGGAGATTTCCTACCTGCTCTACTTGAAACCCACCAGTCATGCTCAGTATTAAGATATATAAAGAAGAAGAAAAAGTAGGGCAGGAAGGTGGTCATCTGCTCCAGAGGACCTAAAGGACACCCCTTCCTGAAACTCATATTTCTCTCCAGATGGGATGTCCTGTGTTCCAAAATTCCAGAGAGGGAGAGGAAAACACCCTCACAATATAAAGTGGTATTAACAAAGACAATTATGAACCCCCGGTGTCAATGTAAACCAACACACCAAACCAAGTAACAGCCAAAAATTACTAGAAAGGAAGGCAAGCTAGCCTCCTAGACCTACAATACAGCCTATAGGAACTTCTGTCCAAACCTGGCTTTAACTAAAGTTAGGACATTGGCTCTTGGGAAAAAAACAAAGGAAGTTTGCTGTCTTGCGAGTTAAGAAATGAAGGTATACAGAAGACATAGGCTCAAAATGGCTGAGCTTCTGGTCTGGCCTTGGCAATTGTCACTGTCAGACCAAATTTGCACTAACAGAGCCAGAATAGCTGGAACCAATGCAGAAGATCAAGGCCAATATCCTGATGTTCCAATACATTGTTGAGACAAAGAATTGTAAGGAGCACCCATCGAGCACAAACAAGATAAAGTATCTTGTTCTTAGGCATGCTAGCCTCTCAATGGTGCTACAACTCACGTTTTTCACTCCCATGTGCCATTGCAGAGAGAAAATCTCCATATCTGACTGGTCCCACCCACAGACAGTCCAGCTCCGAAATGTCAGGCAAATCCTCTCTGCACAAGAGAAACAGCATAACCACAGACGCATGTTTCGGCCTATGTAGGCCTCGTTGGTGTGGTACAGCTGAATCCCTCTAGGCACATGGAAGCAAGGGCCCATGCCTGGGATACCCTTATACTTAGAGAGACAAAGAATTGTGAGGAGCACCCATCGAGCACGAACAAGATAAAGTGTCTTGTTCTTAGGCATGGTAGCCTCTCAATGGTGCTACAACTCACATTTTTCACTCCCATGTGCCATTGCAGAGAGGAAATCTCCATATCCATATCAGACTGGTCCCGCCCACAGACAGTCCAGCTCCGAAATGTCAGGCAAATCCTCTCCGCACGAGAGAAACAGCATAACCACAGACGTACGTTTTGGCCTATGTAGGCCCATGTGCCTAGAGGGATTCGGCTGCACCACACTGACGAGGCTCACATAAGCCGAAACGTACATCTGTGGTTTTGCCGTTTCTCTTGTGCGGAGAGGATTTGTCTGACATTTCGGAGTTGGACTGTCTGTGGGCGGGACCAGTCTGATATGGATATGGAGATTTCCTCTCTGCAATGGCACATGGGAGTGAAAAACGTGAGTTGTAGCACCATTGAGAGGCTACCATGCCTTAGAACAAGACACTTAATCTTGTTTGTGCTTGATGTGTGCTCCTTACAACTCTTTTTGTCTCCCAATGCATTTTTGGACAGAAAGAATTTCACTGTAGGACCGTAGGCTTTTCAGACTGGCATCTCTTGTGACTACAGACCAATTCAGTATGATCAACTGACAGCCCAGAGTCAGATGGTAGTCCTGGAGCCACCAAAAAGATTTAACTTCATCCAGCTTGAGAGAGATATCACGCAGAAGAGATGACACTGCTGTTTAGTCCAATTCCTGAGAATCTCCAGCTACAAATTAAATGGAACTGCCTCCAAGGCAGAGACCAGACACCTGAGCATCCGCATGTATTCCTGTACCATCACTGATAGGCAAACTAATCCCTGAGAGACCTGCACTGACAACATCAGAACCTTGTCTTCTCACAGAAAGACCTGTCTCCAAAGGGTGTCAGATCTCATACTGGGAAAGAATAGAACCTAGGACAAAACCCAGGGAGGATTTATTTAAATTGATCATCTGGCCTTAGAAACCTTAAGGGTCTCAAGAACCACCCACATAAGACCCTCTACAGATGACCCTGTACTACCCTGTGGTAGTGAAGGAAGCAATATCCTCCTCCTCAGTTTTCCCTCTCTAGAATAATCACCTTCTACAGGTGGAAAATCCCCCCTCAAAAGGGTTAAACTGTCTTTTTTTTGGGGGGGAAGGGTGACCTTGGTTCCAACACTCAAAAATCCTTTAATAGATGTAGGGATAGAAGCCATTGTCTAAGGGTTTTAATCCGTGCTGACTACTGTTCAGGGGAAGAGGGGGCTGGAGCTGACCGCACAGGAGCCACAGAACAATAGGGGCATAATGCAAAAGTAAAATCCCTGGGACAGAGGGAATAAAAGGGTTACTGGAAAAAAACCCTGATGCCCTGTTGGTCTTAGACTTCCTCATAGCAATGAGACCACCCAAAGGAGAATTACAGAACAGAAAATAATAATGAATCACTTATCTGCTTGTGGAAGGGAAAGAATAAGGTTGCAGGTGGAAGATTCAGCCACCCAGAGACAGAGAGAGAGAGATCTGTATATCAGCTGCCTCATGGATATCCCCAGAGTTTAAAGAGCCAGAGTGCAAAGTATAGCAAGAAACTATAAGCCTCAGACAGAAAGACAAGAAGAAATGACATACATACAGGACCTGTGCACTCTGACACTGTAAACCTCTTCAGGCTTCTTTTAAATACAGATTAAAGGAAAGAGATTGGTTACATGTTGCTCTGAAAGCCATCCCAAACTAGTCCTCAGGTCTACATCCATCCTGGAAGAACAGAGAGTAGGAGCCCACCTAATAGGGGATTGAACAGCCCAGTATAAGTTAAAAAAAATTAAAAAGGAAGCTCAGAGACTCTTCGCCTTGACTGTCTCTTACCTGGACACTTTTAAAACTGAGTGTGATAGGTGGTAGTAAACTGGAGCAGGGAAACAGTCTCTGCCCCCGGACAACTTTTATGAACATGCTCCGCCTTATGGAGGGGGATATTTTACCTCATGGTGCCTGTGTTCCATAATGGATGAAAGAGAAACATGATTAACTCCTCAGTTGCCATGGCAGCTACAATTAGCCACATTGGCAATGGATGGGTCAGTGCTTTGAGTGCTGTAGAGGTTTGCCACCAAAGGGTTTAATGAGTAGAAACATAATATGTGGTTCAGTAACCCCATATAACTTTTCAATACAAGAATGTAAAAAAAATAATATGGTGTCTGATGCTCCCATACTAATAGAATGGGAAAAAATGGAAGGACCCCTTCCCACCCCAAACCACCAAGTGTGTGCATGTTATAAACATATACTCACCTTGATGTCAGAGTCCCAGCTGTGTCCACATCACCCTAGTCTTCCATATCAATAAACTAAAGAAATAAATAAAAAAAAAAAAAAAACTAAAAATCACTGATATGGGGGAGGGGTCATATATGCATGATACACAACCCCTTCATCCATGATTGACTGGGAGGTGATGTTACTCTAGGGCACGTTCTGTGTAAGCCCACCTCGCAGCCAGTGACAGTGTGGTAAAAGTGGTAATAGGTTTTATGGCTTTTTTATTTTATTTCTTTAGGCTATTGATGTGGAGGACCAGGAAACAGCAGTCACCACAGGACCTCCGATAGTAAGAGGAGTATATGTTTTTAAAATAAATGCACAAATGGGTGGCATTTTAGATTGGTTTAGTTTGGGGGACCCCATATCAGTCTGTTTAACAAAAGTACCCACATTTTAAAGAAAACATGTATTTGGGGTCTCAGAAAGCCCTTTATTTTTGAACACTCTCCTGACATGGGGGATAGCATTATCCCACTAAAATATTTATTCAAGGCTGTGTTGGCCTTACATTTACCAAATGTGTACATTTTAAAATATTTAAACCTTACATTGCTGGGTCAGCTGGAATGCATAGATTGCATTGAATGGAATGTGCCGGGTTAGGCTAGTGGGGGTGTTTGGCTGGTTAACCTCTCCAGTGCATGTGAGTTTACAACACATTGCACAGTATGATGTGTGAGGGGAGGGTAGATGTATGCAGGTGGGGATACTTGGAGGGCTGTGGTGGTTGTAGCATTTCTAGGCGGAATTGGTATCTTTTCACAGATGTGGCAGCCCTAAGCTGGTGAGTCTGGGATGACCTGTCCATCCAGATATGGGCTGTTAGCATTGCTTTTTTTGAGCTGTTTTGGTATGTATACCAAATTACAAACACAAGCATACACCCCAACCAGAATGGAATAAGTAGGAAAAAGGTTAGAAAAAAGCTTTTTTCCTGCCATCCCAGACAGCCCAAAGATGGGATGTTCCTTCTTCTCAGTACAGGAAAAAGGGCTTAAAAAATCCAGCTCTTTAAAGCTCCCCACCACCACCACCTCAACATGCTGTACTTTTTCCTGGAGGAAGCGTAGCTAGCACTTGGTATTCTTTTAGAGTACCATTTTGAGCAATCCTTAGGCTGGGATCACTTTTGAAGTCCTCCCTTTCTCTCTCTTTCTCCAGGTATGCTCCTGCCAGCAAAAGCATCAGTATGTCGGTTCCATAGCAACTCCAGTGATGCAGTCTTCCAGGGAAGGTCACTTCTAGTCCTGTGTTCCAAGGTGGGACTTTGGAGAGATCACAGTTAGATGATGTCAACAGCATTCTGGTGGCTGCTCCTGTTTATGCTTTATCTGCCCAATATGAATTGCTGCTGTTTTCCTCTCTATTCAGGTTTAGCTGGTTCTTTTGGGTCAGATTATTGAAAATATTTTATTTTCACATTTTTCCCACCTGTCTAACCCTGACTCCCCAGCTGAAACCCCTGTTACTTCTAAGAAAACTACTAGCAAGGCTAAATATCTATCCTGCTGTTTCTGTAATATGTCTCTCTATGATGCTGCCAGTGGAAATTTTGTGCTGGTTGTATTAAACAGTCTATGTACTTTAATCCTGTTAAACCGGGTCAGGACTTTGTGATTTGCTTCCACACACCTTTTGACCAGTTTAAAAAAAATCAGACTATCTACCTCATGAGGATCCTGAGAGTCCACAGGTGGCTTATTATTCACTCTGGCACAGACCAGACTACCTAGCAAGGACTTGTTATCAGAAGGGAAGGGTGAAGTCTTCTGTTTCCAGCTGAGGAAGTGGATAGGCCGATATCCACAGGCAGATAATCATGACCCAGGAAGATTCTCCAGAGGCTCCTTGTAAGAAGAATCAGCTTTTTAAAGGCTTCTAAAGGCCTTCTAAGGTATTCACAGTCCATTATGCATTATCTTCCCCCATTGCTAGCCCTATCTCGCCAAGTGAGGAGTGTCTTACCCTTTGATGCAAATGAGCTGAACAAATGGGAAATCCCTAGAACAGATGCAGTGGAAGCCAGAGTTCCCAGGTGTTCAGCTATCCCTCTGGATGATGGCTTGTATTTTGAAGACCCAATGGCTAAAGCAGCATCCAAGAAGGCATTTAAAGCCTCAACATCAAGTTTCAGACCCAGCATTGTGGCATTTTCTGTGGCTAGATCACTCAGAGTTTGGATTCCAGAGTTACATGATGACATCTCCACCAAAGTTGCCAGAGATGATCTCCTGGGGAAACTATCTGCCCTCAAGTTGGCTGTGGACTTTTTAGCTTGAGCCACTGATGTGGTTATAAAGGTTTTAGGCATTGCATGTGATTTCAAATACAGAATAACAAAACTAATAAATGCTGGAATTCACACTCATATTCAGTACAATCAATAAAACAGCTAATCATTTTAGGTGAATTGATGAAAAAATAGTGTTTGCCTACAGGACAGGAGCAGGAAAAATCCACTAGTCAGGTCTATTGGTTTCACAATGCAGGGAGAACATCTTGCATTTCTATATTAAAACGCTACTCAGCGCAAAGTTAGGGGGGATTATGAGAATTTGTGCTAATGCTTTATTTAATAAACAGCAACAGTGAATATGTTATCATTACTCCCTTTTATTTCATACAACCATAAGACAAGAGACATGACTTGAGTAGAGGAACATATAGATAACTGCTAACTAGCTTGCTAAATAAATTAATGGCTAATACAACATCAAAATCACCAAGTTTTTTAAGGTGACAGGGTTCCTGTAATATGTTGAACAATATAATAAAGCAAAAGCATGTCTTTATTGTAAAAAAAAAATGCATTGAAGACTTTTTCTCTGCCATCCAATACAGGTTACTGGTAACTTTGGACAGTCGATCCACCCCTTTAATTGTAGGCAGGAACAATTCTAGAATTGTATACAGGGGGTGGAACCTACCTTCCCTCCTTGGCTGCAGCTAGCCATCCAGCGTCAGAAAGATTTGTTCCTTGGTGAAGACACAGGCAAGAGAACAGTTCTGCTATAGTTTTAGACATTTTTTTTTTTATTTTTCTGTTAGAAATGGAATACCACCATTAGGCGGATTACCATAACTGACAATGCCCTTAGATGTGGCTAGCTCAGTAACCAGGTGCTTTTTGTGGACCTTAAGCCTTGGGGGGCAAATCTTGGCTACAAGTTCTTTCCTCAGGAGTTGCCCACCGAGGCTTCTTCTTAATACATGGTAGTCTGAAGACAGAAGATCTGCAGGAAAGGTGAGCAACCCTTTGAATGCTGCAGATCTACATGTCCCACAGTGCCCCTCCACACAGGGGTTTACCTTTGTAGTTCCTATTGCACATTCCTGCACTCATTGGGTCTATCTGAATGTCTGTTGGGTGTTTTGGAGCAGGTTTATGTGGTACTTCAACCCTTTAGCTGCTGGTTTTGCATCTTTTGGGGGGGGGTTCTGACACATTTCCTTCTGGTTCAGTGTTTTTTTTGGGTATCCTAACATGTTCTAGTGATGCTTCATGCATTTTTATTTTACGGTTTCAATTTTGTAAAATTTGAGTTCCGGTGTGCTTTACCGCATAGGAGTCATTGCTCCATTCACTCCTATGGGACTGTACAGTTTGGGACATATCTCTGCAATGGCTTAAACTATCTACTTCAGAGCTGGCTCGTTTTTCTTGTCTGCCCTTGCTCTATCATCTGGTTAATGTTTCTAGTGTGTTGGGGGGCTCAGGGGGCTTTGGGCACTGTTTGGGTACTTTTTCTGGGAAAACTACATTTCCCATGAGCGCTTGCTTCGCATGCTCGTTTCTGATTGGCTCCTGCCACGGCAGCCATTTTGTGCTATTTCCAGAACGAGTATCCTACGCAGGGCTTGGACTCTCCTTCTCTCCTCTGCTGATTAACCCTTCACCTGCCAGATAAGCATAGTTTAGCGATTTCTGGGGTGAACCTTTAATCCTATACACTGTACTTGGGTGATTTCTTTTATTATAAGGTTATTTGAAACTGTGAGAATGTCTACACAGTTGGAGCTTGGGGCCAGACCTAAGACTAAGGATGCTGGGGTCTCTGTATCCCCTATTGCACATTGCTCTTCCTGTCATTCAAGGTTACCTAGAGAATTCTCAGGTCATTTATGCCCAGCATGTTCTGATGTCCCTGAGAGTCTCCCATGTACCTCTAGCCATGGATTAGAGCCAGTTTGGTGCAAGAGTTCAAGGCTGCTACTAGGGACCTTAGGTCTACATTGCAACTCTTTTCATCCCAGTTACAGGGGGTCTTCCATTTCTGGCAGACCCCCTCCTCCTTCAAGTCTTCCCTGCCAAAACCACAGGGAGTACCTAACGTATCAGATTCCTCTGAGGAACTGCTTGTGGATTAAGATGTTGAGGAATGTTCTGCTGTGGGCTCCTCTCAGTTTTTTGGGGATCCCTTTGAGGCTGATCCTGAACCCTCGACTGAGGGCCTGATCAGGGCTGGTTTGACTACCCACAACATTCCCTTAGTTCAGGGGGTTCCTTCTGATCCCTCTGATGTGTTTCAGGAGCCTAAAAAGCCCCTTACTTGCTTTCCACCTAATCCCACTCTTGACCACCTTGTGTCTGAAGAGTGGAAATCTCTTGACAGGAAACCTTCTGTGTCTAAGAAATTTGCCAAGCTTTATCCCTTCTCTGAGTCAGCGCTTGCTCCAGGCTATCTAAGTCTACTGCCTTGCCAGTTTCTGATGCATCCGCTCTGAAAGACTGGACTGACAAGAAACTTGAGGTCTTCCTCAAGTCCATTTTTGCCACTACTGGCACTGCCATGCATACAGCATTCACTGCAGCATGGGTGAACCGGGCCATTGCGGTCTGGATTGAACAGCTCACCCTGGCTGTCCGTCAGGGTGCTCCTACTTCGGATATGTTGCACCTTCTTGCCAGTATTTCTGAGGCACAGCACTATGTTTCTTCTGCCTTATTTGATGCCATCTGTTTGGTAGCCAGGGTTTCCACCATATCTGTGGTTGCCAGACGGGCTCTTTGGCTCAAGATCTGGTGTGCTGACACTGCTTCCAAGAAAGCATTGCTCTCCTTACCTTTTCAAGGTACTTCTATGTTTGTGCCAGATCTTAACTAGTGAGGCCACTGGGGGTAAGAGTACCCTTCTACCTTTGGTCCCCAGGAAGAAAACGCCGCTTAAGCGTAATCAGTATTTTCGTTCCTTTCAGACTGAGACACGTCTGGTGAACCAGACAGTTCCCTCAGCTCCGCGTGCCTCCTCTAAGCCCAAACAGCAATGGAAGCCCAAGGTCTCCTCCAAGCCCAAGGCTTCCAAGACTTCTTCGGCATGACTCACCGAAACCAGGTCCCCACTCTGCTCTGGGTGGCCGTCTGTGTCACTACAACAGCGTCTGGGAGGATTCAGTGGTGGACCCATGGGTTTTAAAGGTGGTGCCGGAAGGATACAGGATCCCTTTCGTCTCTCTTCCTCCGTTTCAATTCTTTCCTTCTCATACGCCTCAGGGTGCGGATAAACGCCGGCTGTTCAACGGCGCTATTCAGGCTCTTCTGGACAAGGATGTTCTAGAGCCGGTTCCAGTTCAGGACAGAGGTATGGGTTTTTACTCTAACCTCTTTGTGGTCTCCAAAAAGGACGGCGGGTGTCGTCCTATATTGGATTCGAAGGATCTCAATTCCTTTGTGATCCGGACTCATTATCACCAGGAGTCTCTACGGACGGTGATTGCTGCTATGTCCCCAGGGGAATTCCTTGCATCCCCGGATCTTCAGGACACGTATTTACACATCGCCATTCATCCAGAGAGCCGGCAGTATCTCAGATTTGCCTATGACCGAGGGCACTTTCAGTTTTCAGCTCTTCCCTTTGGTCTGGCTACAACTCCTCAAGTTTTCAACCATGTCCTGGGAGCCATAGTGTTCGTCCTCCACCAGTACAGTATCAGAGTTACTCCATACACGGACGACCTGCTTCTGAAAGCCCCCTCTGCGGAACTTCTTCATCAGCAGGTTCAGCTATGCATTCACACTCTCACCCATCACGGGTGGATCATAAACATGGACAAGTCAGATATTGTCCCATCGCACATCTGGTATTCAGAAGAGCATGATGTTTCTCACAGACGAGGTAGCTCACCAGATCGCCCACAGGGTTTCTGCGGTTCTGGCTCAAGATCCAGTTCCAGCCAAGAAGCTGTCCTCTCTAGTGGGGAAATTCATCTCCACCATAGAAGCTGTCCCATTTGCCATGGCACACACCAGGGAACTCAAGAGGTTTGTGATCCAGATATGCAGGGGTCAGCCAGACCTTCTGAAGATGTCAGTGTCCCTCCCTCTTCATGTGGAACTGAGTTTGTCATGGTGGCTCGACCTCTCCTTCCTGGTATCCTTCTGGACCACGGTGATGACGGACACCAGCCTCTCTGGCTGGGGAGCGGTCCTGGGTTGCCTGAGTGCTCAGGGTCGGTGGTCTCTGGAGGAATCTCTCCTTCCCATCATGTTGGAGCTTCAGGCGATATTTCATGCCCTGCATCATTGGAAATCTCAACTGAAAGACTGTCCAGTTCGGGTACAATCCAACAAGCCACGGCCGTGGCTTACATCAGCAAGCAGGGCGGAACAAGAAGTTTCGCCGCTTGGTTAGAGGTCAAGGCTATTTTGCCCTGGGCAGAAGAACACGTTCCTGCCATATCCGCAGTGCACATTCCTGGAGTAGACAACGTCATGGCGGACTTCCTCAGTCGACACACAGTGGACAGCGGAGAGTGGGAACTGCACCCAGAGGTGTTCACCCTCATTGTTCAGAAGTTGGGTTTTCCTTACATCGACCCGATGGCTACAAGACACAACAGGAAGGTTCTGAGGTTCTGCTCTTGGTGGAGGGACCCTCTAGCTCTGGCAGTGGATGCAATGTCCATTCCTTGGTTGTTTCCTCTAGCCTATATCTTTCCTCCCCTCCCGATGTTGCACAGGGTGTTACGGAAATTGAGACTGGAACTCTGTCCAGTCATTCTGATTGTTCCGTACTGGACTCGCCAAGCTTGGTTTCTGGAGTTGCTGGATCTGTCAGTGGCGGAGCCATTCCTGCTCCCTTGCTGTCCAGATCTTCTTCTACAAGGTTACCTGTGGAAGGAGGATGTTCATCAGCTAGCTTTGACGGCTTGGAAACTGAATCCTCAATATAGAAGAAGAAAGGTTTTTCTTCTGGGGTGGTGGATACTATGCTCAATGCCTGCAAACCTGTTTCTTCCAATATCTACCACCGTGTCTAGTCGACCTTTCTATCTTGGTGTGCTGACAAGGACGTGTCTCAGGAATTGATCTGCCTACGGTCCTGGCCTTTTTGCAGGACGGTGTGGATAAGGGTCACAATTTGAGTTCCTTTAAGGTTCAGATTTCTGCTCTCTCTGTTTTCTTTCAGAGGCGCATTGCCATCCTTCCTGATGTCAAGGTTTTCTTCCAGGGCGTTGCTCATACTTGTCCTGCCTTCAAGAATCCCGCACCTCCGTGGGATCTTAAATTGGTTTTGGGCGTTCTTCAGCTCCCTCCATTTGAGTCCTTGGCTACTATTCCTCTACACTTGTTGACATGGAAAATGGCCTTTCTCCTGGCGATCGGGACCATTCGCCGTGTTGCGGAGTTACATGCTCTGTCCTGTAAACCACCTTTTTTGGTGGTTCACAAGGACAAGGCGGTGCTTCGCTCTTCTCAGGAGTTTCTTTCGAAGGTGGTTTTGGAGTTCCATATCAATCAGGAGATTGTGGTGCCTTCTTTTTTGCCCTGACTCCACCTCTGACAAGGAGATGGATCTACACTTGTTGGATGTGGTAAGTTGTCTCAAGTTTTATGTACATCGCACTGAGTCTATCAGACAATCTGACACGCTGTTCATCATTCCAGAGGGTCCCTAGGCAGGAAGACCTGCATCTAAAGTGACTATGGCTTCTTGGATCAAGTCCACTACTTGTAAGGTTTACGAGCCTAGGAAGAAGCCTGTCCCCTATCGGGTCACGGCTCATTCTACAAGATCTATTGGGGCTTCTTGGGCTTACAAGAATCAGGCCTCTGCTGATCAGTAGTGCAGGGCTGCCACTTGGTCATCTGTGCACACCTTTTCGATGTGCTGGCATCGGCTGATGCCAGCTTTGGGAGGAAAATCCTGGAGGCAGTCTTGCCTGTCTAGGATCTTCTTCGGTTCTTGGTGCTTCCTTCAATTTTGAGCTCTGTTGGCTCTAGTTCAGTGTGCTGTGTAACAGTTTGGGGTGTTGTTACCCCTGTTCAGTGTCCGTTGACACTTCTATTGTTTTGTTGGGCTATCTCTGATATGATGGTTCATATCTGCTCTGGTGACTATGGGGGCCTTGCACCTAGTCCTTGCCTTACTTCCCACCTCTGGGAAACTCAATGGTTGGACATCCCAAAGTTACCAGTAACTTGTATTGGACCACAGAGAAGAGGCTTTTAGTCTTACCTGTTAAATGCTTTTATCTTAGTCCATACAGGTTACTGGTCTCCCACCCTGTCAAGGGACCATGCTTGGCTCTCCTGTGGCAGACCGTGGGGGTCCTTCGGGGTCATGCTCACAGGAGTCTTCTTTCCCTTCCACTAGCTAGTCAATTGTTAGAGTCTCAAGTCTTTCAGGAGCTGGTTGGCTAGCTGCAGCCAAGGAGGGAAGGTAGGCTCCACCCCCTGCATACAATTCTAGAATTGTTCCTGCCTCCAATTAAAGGGGCGGATTGTCTACCCAAAGTTACCAGTAACCTGTATGAACTAAGAGAAAAGGATTTTACAGGTAAGACTAAAATCCTTTTTTTAAGCACCCAAAGGTTACGGTCATAATAATAATAATAATAATATCAGCCTACTAGAAACACCAAGTTTACCTGCTCATAAGTTTTCCAAGAAGAGTAGCATTGCTACACAGGTGTTTCCAGTTAGATCTTAGCCATGTCATAATAATATTCATATGCAGTTTCTGAAATTGTGAAATGTTTTTCAGAGGTAAATATTTTCAGTTATTATTATGGAATAAACAGTAGCACTAGGGAGCAGCAAGAGATGCACTTTATGGAAGTGCAGTCAGCTTTTCACTAGGGTCACTAAGACATTCCTCTGCTCCCTGATGGGTTATGCCATGGATGTCTGTGGAAAGGAATGACAGGGGTTGAAACTGCACTGCATAACTGTCAATTATGGAAAGGATTAACCATCATTCTCCTATTAAACTTTTGCATTCCAGAGGAGTAGACAACCCATTGCTAACTACCCCTCTGGAACTCATAGGGTTAGGAACAAGGGGATGCTAACCAGCCATATGAATATATGAACAGACATTGTAGCAAAACATAATCTACTGTATGAACCAATTCCCATGAAAAGAGGGCATTGCTGTACCATTGTCATTGTGCTACACACACACACACACACACACACGTCAGCACAGTGGGCCTGCCAACCTCCTTCCTAATTACTTACTTCGATGCTGTAGCCAACACTAACACAGTAAATCAATCCCTATTTTGGTACATTAGGCATTGTACATCTATTGGTCACAAAATAATAACCCTTTAACACCTGGAATGTCAGATGGGTATCCAATACATTGCATGTTATTGCACTGGATACCCTTGTTCCAAGGGCTCTATGGTTGATATGGCTATGTTCAACTCAAAATATGTTTTTCCTGCTAGTTAACCTCAAGAATATGATGGACATAGGCAATTGGGTGTACCAGTGTTCACTGGGGGATGGCAATGTCATCATGGCCCAAGAGGCATTCCAGATGTCAGCTGAATTCACAGCCACCATTATACCCAAACATGGCATATCAGCTGCATATGTTCATTACAGTACCAGCTATTTGGTTGTGTTGTTGAAGCAGGCAATTACAAGGATGGAGACTCATGTGCATCTCAGTCATCCTGTGGAGTGAATCATATCATTATGTCTGGTGTGTGTTTCCACACATTTCCGTGCCTAATCATGGTCATACTTGTATTGTGTTTCATTAATGTATTGTGCTCACAAGTAAAGAAGTCCCTGATGAGCCTGTCTTGTGTCTCTACCCCGCTCAGGGTCTCCTCATCCTCAGTCTGAGGAACAGGCACCTCCATAATGGGTTCTGGCTCCAGATCCCCCACAGTGATATTGTGGAGTATGGCGCATGCTAGGATGATTTTGCATACTTTACCTGATGCATATGGAAGAGTACCCCCTGAGTTATCCAGGCATCAAAATCTTGTTCTATAGCATTCTTGGTCCTGACGTGAGCCTCACTGTAGGGGTGCTGTTCAGGTGTTTAAGGATTTTGGATAGGTGTGATGAGCCACTGTCTGTAGCCATATCCAGCATCCCCTGTGGAAAAGAAAGTGACATTGTGACATATGGACCACGTGGTTATGCGGATGATGTTGTGTGATGGGGACATACTACTTGTGTGTCAATGATCAGTAATCGTGTGCATGCCCCTGTGGATGTAATGTGATGTGTAGATTGTTCACTCACCCAACAGCTATCCTCCTGTATAGCTTCCATTCTCAAAGTCCCAATAGACGGAGGAGTGCCTGAGGATGTAGGACTTGTGACAACTGCCAGGATAGGAAGCACATACATGGAAGATCCTCATGTTGTCATCACACACCATCTGAGCGTTGATGGAGTGGAAATGCTTGTGATTAATGTAGAGATGTCTTTCATAGAGAGGAGCTCTCATGCGCACATGTTTGCGGTCAATGACCCCCATGACTCTGGGTATGCCTGCCCTTGTGTGGACGTCCTGTTTGACATGTGTCCACTCCATCTGAGTGATCTCACTGTAAATACGCCACATTTGAGGATGGGAGATGTCCATTTAAAGTGGAACTTTCACATATTAATAAGTTGCCCTTCAATCATTAAATATATGGCAACTAGCTTGATAATATATGTATTATCTATCAAGAGTGGCAGATTCTATAGAAATCTTTAATCTTCATCAATCCCTTTTGGTTACCGTGTGGCACACTGCAATGCTTCTTACAGAGCCCGGGACTGACGGTGCAGGCGCTCAGACAAGATGTCTGTGCTGATGCCTGGCTTCTGGTCTCTAAAGATTTCTTTAGAATCTGCCACTTTTGATAGGTAATACATGTATTATCAATCTAGTAGCCATATATTTAATGATTGAAGAGCAACTTATTAATATGTGAAAGTTCCGCTTTAAGACAGGGGTGGGGTGTTGTCCAGGCCCAGTCATCAATTATGGAGGGGCCTATGGGAAGATGTGTGTTGTCCAGGTATGTGTATGGCGTATGTTTGAATGTGTTTGTTGTAATTACAGTTTACGTGTCAGGTGAATGTGTGACGTTGACCATGTACTTGGGTCTCCAATGGCTATTGATGTTGCACAGGCAGGCTTGGATTGCCAGATACGCATACTGTATTTTGTGGACATATGTGTTGGTATTGTTAACCCCTGTTGTGCGGGGTATGGTGTCGCGGATTATTTGAGGTTGATTTCTGGACCACTTTCAGGGCTGATGTTGTTTGTCCAGGACTTATTTATAGGGTATACACATTTGCAGGATTGGCTGTTTTGAAAACATAACATAAGTTCAATAACAAATAAATTGTTTCACATTAGTAAGTTCAGAACAGAGCTGTAAACAAACCAGTGGAAATCAGTAGGAAGGGATACCAAACAGGTAATTTTACAGGATACTGAGTAATGATCAGACCATACAAAGACATTCATTTTTGATTGATGGATATTTTGTATGAATTATTTGGATACAAGGAAATAATGTGAGAATGTGAACCATGTGGGTTAGAAAAGAATGTATAGTCTCTCACTGTATGATGGAACTCCTTCCATAAATCTATAGATTTAAATCTTGAGCGAATTGTTGAAAATCTTTCACAGAAGGTTGCACAAGAGCATTTGAAAGGATACTGAGAATGATCAGACCATACACAGGTATGAATTTTTGAGCGATAGATGTTTTGTATCAAGGATTGGGATACAAGGAGATAATCAGTGTGAGATAGGGAAAAGAAGGGGGGGTTGAAAGTGTAAAATTGATCTTAAAGGCATAGTAATGCTTAAAATGTAAAAAATAATATGTTGTAGGTTTTATCCCCCTGAGTAAAACAAGAGTACTCCCACTGCTGAAAGGTGTTTCATTCAAAAGTTATTAATTTTCAAAGCTGAATTTTTAGGTGCAATATCACAGTGGCCTGAAATTGTACAGTGGCTCTGTTGCTACACGATCCTATGGACAGCTCTGGTCCCGGGACCATAAACCTCCATAGGATGGTGTAGCAACAGCACCACTGTACAATTTCAGGCCACTGTGATATTGTACCTAAAAAATTCAACTTTGAAAATTAATAACTTTTGAATGAAACACCTTTCAGCAGTGGGAGTACTCTTGTTTTACTCAGGGGGATAAACCCTACAACATATATTTTTTTACATTTTAAGTATTACTATCCCTTTAACTGAAAACCATAATAGTTCAAAATCCAAAATATGGTCTGGATCGTTGCTGGCTAACACATTGTAAGAGTGGGACCAGCACATTCATTGGTCAAATGGAATATAAGGAGCCCGCTTAGATTACAAAGCAGTACTGGCTATAAGGCATGGCTATACTGGCCAAGTAAATCCCATATAGGAGAATATGTGGAAAAACAATATAATAGTATGCATAAAAAGTCATATAATAAGGATATATTCATAGATACTCATCCAAGTCCCAGAACTTTAGCTGTGTCAGGTCCTACACTTTACAGTAGGTTGGTGAATATTGCCCTGAGAAGGTTAATAAGTGATTAGAGCTGCAAAACAAAGCGAGTCTTTCTCCCTTTGCAGGATCAGTAAGAGCATAATGTTTATTTCCATAGGTGAAGAGTTTGGATGGAAAGGCCCAACAGTATTTGATCACATGCTCTTGAAAAATTTTGTTGCTATACTTTAAACTGAATAATTTCTAGATTGTAGGCAGGGCTGGATTTACATCTCAGGAGCCTGTAGGCACAGAACTGTGAAGCGCCCCCCCCCCCCATTTGCCAACTCCACTGGACGCCTCCACAATGCTCATCAGCTCCATGTTGCCCCCATCAGCTCCAACTTGCCCCCCATCATCTCCATATTGCCCCTCACTTTGCCCCCATCATCTCAAAATTGCCCCTCACATTGCCCCATCATCTCCATATCCCCTCATATTGCCCCCAACCCCATCAGCTCCAACTTGCCCCCATCATCTTCATATTGCCCCTCACTTTGCCCCCATCATCTCAAAATTACCCCTCACATTGCCCCATCATCTCCATATCCCCTCACATTGCCCCCAACCCCATCAGCTCCAACTTGCCCCCCATCAGGTCCACATTGCCCCCACCATATCCATATTGACCTCCATAGGCTCCAATTTACCCCCCATTAGCTCCACATTGCCCTCACCATCTCCATGTTGCCCTGACATGGTCCGTTTCCTACCTCCCTGATAGGAGATCTGTGATCTGTGCCTCCTTGGAACAGTCCTGTAGCTGATGGAGCTCCTGCGCGGTCTCCTATTCAGGAATGCAGAGCGTTGGGAGATGATGTCATCTCCCAGCGCTCTGCATTCCTAAAGATGCGACGAGGGAGCTCACCACCTACAGGACTGTGCCAAGGAGGCACAGACATGTCCTGCCGCCAGGGAGGTAGGAAATAGGGAATGGGGGGGCAGCACCAGCGAAGTGGCTACTTTTTTTTTTTTTTTTTATTAAAAAAAAAAAAAAAAATCCCAATGGCAGGCGCCCCTCGGTGGCGTGCGCCTGTAGGCAGGTGCCTACTTTGCCTAATGGAAAATCCGGCCCTGATTGTAGGAGGAGACAGATACATGTAATAAAGTGTACATGGTAGGCCAACAATAGTTTCAGGCAGGCCTCTGATATGCAAGTTTTTTGGGGTGTGCCCTGTTTTTGCATACCCCAATTGTCAGAGAAAGCCAGACAATGAGCCATGAGATGTGATATGTCTTTTTCATTATCGTTCAAGACCTGGACAAAGTCATCCACTTTATGTTCAAGGAGGTCGGTTCTCTGGCCTATGTCACGTATTTTTTAGTGTACTGATCATTTTGGTAGTGTGATATATATTTTATATATATATATATATATATATATATATATATATATATATATATATACACACACACATACATACACCATTAAGAGACAATGGCTATGTATACCACAACAACTGTGGAGCATGCACTTTGCATTGGGCCCTCATTACCTATGGCCTAACCCAAAGTCAGTGGGAGTAGGAAGCCACTGATTCTCCCCTGTACTAGGAATAGACTATACGTACAAAGGATCCAATACATGGTGTAGTGTTGAGTACAACTACCGGCATTCTTTAAGAGGTAATGGCTAGCTGGGAGTTGTAGACCACAACAGATGCAAAAAGCCTACAGCTGAATAAACATTGAAGTAGCTCTTATTACATATGGCCAATCCTGAGTCAAATTAGTCCCCACTCTCCCTTTGGCTGAGATGTGGCTTACACAGGGAACAGAACATGCCCTGGAGTAAAGTCACATTCCAACCAATCAGCATCTACCTGGTAGGGTCACAGATGTGCATAATGACATCTCTCCAACTAGCCAATCATGGTCCTGTGCCCTGTGTAACCCCACATCCCAACCAATGAAAGCATGGAAACTAATTTGAACAGGAATGGCCATATAAAAGCCAATCCCTGTTAATTTTTTGCTCTTTCTGGGTCGGACAATAGCCCGAGCAGGATTAAGGCTTTTTTCTTTTGAGCTACTTTTTTTAAATTTGCGATGGGGGTGGCAGGGTATCAGGGTTAATGTTTATTTATTTTCGAGAAGAGATGCAGGAGTACTAGGGTGTTCAAGACACCAATGGACCTCACAAATCAAAGTATCTATGTCACTGTTGTGAGTGGTGAAGGAGCATGGGACATAGTGTTAGGGCTAAGAGGACTTAATTATTTCAATTGTATGAGCCTATAAAAATGATGGATATACTCACTGGGTGAAGATGGGGAGGTAGATATAGAACACTAAATGGGAACCCATATAGATGAAAACAAAAAAGCCCCCCCTTTTGTTAGCAATTTCCTACACCAGATATAACAACAAATAATTACACAGTAATCATCAGAAGAACCGTAATATGGATGTAAAATGTAATATATAGGTCTCATAAAGTGGTCCCAAAATAGTCTTATATAGTATTGATGAAGGAACACTCACAAAAAATAGAAAATAGTCAAAAAGTAAAAACCTGTGAAGATTACAAGTTCCATGGTGAAACAAATAGTTCAAATCTGTCTATGGATAAGATGAGAAATGAGGATAGATGGATATGATGGAGATGATGTTGATAAATATAATGATAAGTCTGGTGCTAGATATGGGTGCTTGCCAGTAGATACTCTGTGCTGTCGTCAGATGCCTGTATTTCATCGGTATCATCAGTCATGCACAGTAAAAGATGAGAGCACTTGGGGGACAAAGTATGAAGAAAGAAGGCACAATAAATAAGTGGCATCATATACAAAAACCTGGGGAATCCCTATTCAATCCCACCGTATAATGCCCAAGTAGAAGTGTATTACAAAGGAGTGTGCATAATTCCCCATCCCTCCATCATGCACCAGACCAAACATCTCTATGTGGCCCAACTCACACAAAACCACATTGAATAGAGGTCATTGATCGCATGCATTGAGGTAAATTGAGGAAGTATACCGGACCACAGATATGAACTAAAGGAGTATACAGAACTACAGGAGTGTAACCATAGATGTATATGGCTAGAATGAATACCCTGAATGGGATACAATGGAAGTAATCCAATATACAGGTGATAGACTAGAAGAAAAAAAAAACATTATAATGAATACTTTCAATATCAGCTACAGTCTGCTATCTATGTGGCCATAAAAAAAAAAAAAAAAAAAAAAAAAAAAAAAAATATATATATATATATATATATATATATATATATATATATATATATATATATAGTAGATAGAAAGAAATCAGCACTTTCAGGTCTGCTTTCAGGTGTAACGAGTCTTTATTGAAGGATTAACGTTTTGATCCCCGTCCGGGATCTTTCTTAAGATAACAAAAATAGTGAACCACCCGCATTTTATACCCTGTGACCTTTAGGAACGTGAATATCCCCCCAAACATGTATATACATTACAAATAATAAAAATACATATACAATGACATATCACCCTACCTAATCACCATTGCTATATTCTAAAAATATACAAGTGCATAAATTAGCGATAGTGAATTAAAAACCTGGTCAGGACCGTGTCAGACTGTGACGTAAACAAACTACAATCATTACAGATACCTTCTTAATGACTAGGTATTGATAAATAAAATATAAAAAATAAAAGAAATCAAAGCACATCAAAGAAAATTTGTGAACTTGGTCTAAACATGATTAATAACCTAAACAACCCAGATACCCTGCTGGGACATAGTCAAATATAAAAAGAGTTTGTCAATTACCCAGTCATTCTGTTGCGGGTCTCCTTCACATTGCGCAGCATTATTGTGCAACGATTAAACCAATTTAGGACCATAGAGATGAATGATCTTATTATCTAGTCACCCTCATGGATGATATCTCTAAATACATATGAAAGACATCCTTCAACATCAATAATTGGCATCGTGTTGCAATCAGTCCACAGTGCTTGCGCTCTGTATCGGGTGTTCCGCTCGGATAGAAAAGACCAATGGAATTAGCAAAACTCCCACAGTACTAAATAGAGGACGTAAAGTTTAAATAATACTCCCAAAGATCTCCTGACTTAAACTATGAACAGGTACTAGATGTATTCTAAATAAAGTCTACCGTGCCATACTCTGACAGAGGGTAAAATTAACTGTATTATGACAATCTTCAGTGAAATAAGGGAACATATCACACCTGTCATTGATTTAAGGCGTAAAGTTAATGCATGTGAAGCTGTGACCAATGACATTGTTAAAATTGTGTTAGAAAGAATAGCAACGGTAGATGGCAATTTTGATGCAGAAAAGGAAAAGGGCCATCTACGTGAACTTTCAGCTCATAGTTATGTTCGCTCCATATATGGTTCTGATGCTTCACAAACAAGTGTCAGCAACTTTGCTAGGTCATCTCGTGCAGCAAGCAAACAAGTAGATGCTGCAGCAGAATTAGCTGCAAATAGGCTGAATACAAGATGATGCAAATGGAAAGGCAACAAAGGGAAAATATAAGAACTTTAGAAGAGCAACTCAAAAGGGAATAACAAATTCAAAGGTCTGCAAATAGAAAATGATTTAGAAGTTAAACAGGCCAGAGTAAAATCCTATGATGAAGAACTAAAGCAAGATATGAAAGATCAGTTAATACAAAATGAACAAGAAAGCCAGAACAACCAAATCTTCACTACAAAATGGTCGCAGTACAATTTTGTCCAGTCAACAACTCTCAGTGAAGTGTGTCATCTTGCTCAAGCAGTTCAGGACAGTATAGCCATCAACAGGTTACCCGTGCCTGAGCCTACAGTATTCAGTGGAGACCCAAACCAGTTTGTGGTCTGGAAAGCTTCATTTATGTCACTTATAGACAGAAAGGGCATCTCAGCAGCTGATAAACTTTATTATTTGAAAAAGTACATGAGCGGTTCAGCACACAGATATCCTGAAGGCACTTTTTATCGAAATTATGAAGAAACCTATAAAGATGCTTGGAACAAGCTTAACCAAAGATAGGACAACCCTTTGTTATTCAAAGAACATTCAAGGAAAGGCTATCAAAGTGGCCTAAAATACAGTACAAAGATGCAGAAGGTTTGAGAGCATTTTATGACTTTTTAAATGCCTGCCTACATGCCATACCTCGTGTTAAAGGCCTGGATATATTGAATGACTGTGAAGAGAACCAAAAGTTGGTACAGAAACATCCTGACTGGGCAGCTTCCAGGTGGAACCGTCAAGTCTCAACTTCCCTTATGGATGGCAAAGATTTTCCAAGATTTGAAGATTTTGCAAAGCTCATGTCAAAGGAAGCAGAAATTATGTGTAATCCTATCACTTCCCTTCATGCTTTACATTTACGTGAGTCACCCGTAGAGAGAAGAACCTTAAAGGAAACCAAAAGAAACAAAGCAACTATTCTTAAAATGCAAGAAACCTTAAACAATAATAAACAGACAACAGAAAAGGGACAGTTAAAATTGCCATGCATGTTGTGTCAAGATGACAATCATCAAATTTGCAAGTGCCCAAAACTCATGGAAAGGTCTCTGAAAGATAGATCATATGTCAAAGACAATAAACTCATTTATGGATGTTTACGACCAGGTCACTGTGCTAAAGAATGTCACCATTGCCACATATGTGAAGTATTCAAGTTGCGGCATCCCACATGTCTTCAGGATTACAACTATGAGAGTAATGGAGATAGAAAACAACCAATGTCCATGGTAAGCAATACGCACATACATGAAAATGAAACTACTAATGCCATGTCACTTAACATCATAAGCAAAAGTCATTCAGTCATTACATCTATGATAGTACCTGTATGGGTGTCATCTGTCAAAAATCCTTCCAATGAACAGCTTGTATAGAACAAGAAGTTCTATAAAAATATGACATACAAGACAGACTACATCACTTACATGAAGGACATCATTGAGAGAGGTGATGTAGAAATAGTGAAGGCAGAAGGGTCTGATGGCAAAAGGTGATATATTCCCCATCATGGCATCTATCACCCAGAGAAGCCAGACAAACTAAGGGTCGTTTTTGTTGTTCTGCAAAATTTAAAGGCACAAGTCTTAATGAACATTTGTTAACAGGACCAGACATGATAAACAATCTCATAGGTGTTATTTTGAGGTTCAGAAGACATCCCATAGCTTTAATATGTGATATTGAAAAAATGTTCCACCAGTTCCATGTCAAAGAAAGTGATAGGGATTATCAATGCTTCCTATGGTGGGAAAACGGAGACACAAATTCAGCATTTCAAGATTACCAAATGAAAGTGCATATTTTCGGTGAAGTATCCTCATCAGGATGTGCAAACTAAAATATTTGGCCAATGAGTATAGTCAAACATACTCTTTAGGCGCTCAGTTCATATTAAATTACCTTTATGTTGATGATGGAGTCACAAGCGTGGAGACAGTAGAAAAGGCCACTCAATTGGTAATAGAAACACATGTGCAAAAGATGATCTTCGACTTCACAAGTTTATATCAAGTGACAACGCTGTTCTGCAAAGCATACCGGCACTGGTAAGTGAACAAGAGGATGCAAAATGTTTGATTCTAAAAGGAATGCAAAAACAAATATATCAGAAAGAAATTGATGTTCTGAGTCAGAAGAAACAACTTCCAGGTCATGACAAACTTCATCATCTACACTCCTTCACAGATACAGATGGTAAGATCAAGGTGGAAGGAAAATTAAACCACTTATCATGTACTCACTCATTCAAGCATCTGCTGATCCTTCCAAAGGATCATCATGTAACAAAACTGATAATTGAACACTGTCATGAAAGTGTAAAGCATCAAGGAACAGGTTTCACAATTAAAGGGATAGTAATACTTTGTTTTAACTTTATTTTATTTTGTAGGCATTAAAAAACATGAAGAATGATATAAGTCTTATCTCTCAAACCTTTATGGTTTATGAGATATTCACAAGCAAAGTTTCCCCCTTCCGCCCCTTTTACCTAGTGTAAGCAATCTCTTCTCAGATGTGGAATGCAGTCCATAGACCAGACAGATAACAGAAGGGGACACTCTTATTCCTATGAAAACAATGAAATCCCTGCCCCCCTTGACAAGCTTTTCAGGTTTTTCCCTTACCTTAATTGAAGATTGTCCCTCTCTGCAGTCTACCTGGGCACTTCCCTTCTGCTCTGGCTGAACAGTGTGACATCAGTAAAAGGGGAAGGAGGGGGACACTTTGTCATTGAATTACTCTGGAACTACAACTCTGACAGAATTGAAATAACACTCTCCAAAGTCCAAACATTGATGATTAATTAGAGCTGCTTTTATTATGAAACATTACTATCCCTTTAATGAAATCAGATCCTGCGGGTATTGGATACCTGAAATAAACAGAGCTGTCACATCCTACATTCATCATTGTGTAACTTGTAGAATGCTGAGAAAATCCATTGAAAGCCAGAGGATGAATGATCTCACCACAGAACGGGTAGAGCCTTGTCCATTATTTGTGTATTTCGGTATGGTTTGCTTTAGTTCTCTCATGACTAAAGAAGGAAGAAAACAGTACAAAAGGCATGGACTGCTTTGTGCAAGAGCCACTCATATAGAAATTTTAGAAGATATGTTTACCGATGCGTTTATTAACAGTCTAAGGTGCTTTATTGCTATTCGAGGCACAGTTCGACATATCAAATGTGATCAAGGTACCAATTTCATAGTTGCAAAGAACTCAGCATTACAGGAGCTTGATTCAGAAAGGCTCACTGCCTTTCTTGTCAATAAACAGTGTGATTTTGTTATGAACGCCCCTCATTCCAGTCATGCAGGTGGTGTATGGGAGCATCAAATCAAAACTGTACGGAGTGTTCTTAATGATACAGTCTCCCTTTCATCAGGCAGACTTAATGATGCTTCACTATGGACTTTGTTTTATGAAGCCATGGCAATAGTCAATAGTCGCCCCCTTACAGTGGATAACTGGAATGATCCCAAGAGCTTAGAACCACTCACACCTAACCATCTGATCACTATGAAATCGACTACAGCCTTGCCACCACCTGGAGAGTTCATAATTGAAGATGAATATGGTAAAAGGAGATGGAGAAGGGTACAGTATCTTATTGAACAGTTTTGGAGTAGATGGAAATGGAATATCTACACAACATCGCTGTTAGGCATTGTTGACACACTCCCAAGAGAAACTTTAGAATTGGTGACATAGTCATGGATACAGATGATACTTTACCAAGAAACGAATAGAGAGTAAGAAGAATCATCAACACTGTAACTAGTCCAGATGGATTGGTAAGGAGAGCCACAACAGCACTTGGAGACAAGAAATTAAACAAGCAAGGAGAACGGATAAACGAGACTTCAATAATAGAGAGACCAGCTCAGAAGTTGATATTATTGGAACCTGGTTAAATGAGTCTTTAAAGGGACTTTAACATGCCTTATATGTTTTGGCTAAGATCTTCACAAGTTAAAATTATTCATGCTTAAAAAACATTTATAATTTGGTGGGAGTGTAACAGACCCAGCTATCATTTATTGTACCATTTATTTTATTTGTATTTCAATAATTCTGTAAGTTCAAATAGGCATAATGTTTGTACTGTCTATGTTGCATCAGGAAGGAGTTTTAGGGAGGACTTGTAGCAGGAAGTGAATGAATAGGATATCCTGAGAGGTACAGTCCAGCAGTAAGGAAAGAAGGAAACATAGCAATGCTGTGCATCTGTAGTTCTTGCATAAGTACAAAACTTACTAGTTTATTAAGCAACCCCTCCCTGGATAAGGAATAATGTCAGTATATTAGTTCATATTACTGTTTGTGTGAATAATAATGCAGTAGACAGACAGTTTATGGATGAGATATTAAGTTATATTTCTGTACTTTTGTCCAGCTCTTACGGTGACTTTTTGGAGTTAAAGGAATAGCGTTCAATAAAACTTCACAAACCATCAGTAGAGTTTTGGCCATCATTTGGGAAGGGTCTGCTACAGTATACCCCTTCTCCAAGAATCTTTGTTCTAAATTTCCAGCTTGTTCTATAATGTCCGATTCTTCAGTGCAATTTCTTCTTACTCTTAGAAATTGTCCTTATGGCACATTCACTAACCATTTTCAATTCTGTATGCTGGTGGCTTCTATGTAACCATTAATATCCACTGTTTAATAATAGGTCTTTGTGCATATTGGTCCATCCAAACTGCTAAAGATTTCTAAGTCTAGGAAGATAACACAGGTAGTGAGTCGAGTGTAAGTGAACTGGAGTCCATATTATTTTATTTTTACTTATCAATAAACTTATTTTAGTTATTCCTTATGAACTTATACCCTGTACTTATGAGAATAACAAATCTGATATATACTTTTTTACCACACTTAGATCTCTTTTGCTCTGTCTCCTTTTCATCTTTTCCAATCGTATGATCCTGTAAGCACTTGGAATAGCTGTGCCTACGAAATTGTTCAACAATTATAACACTATATCATAAAATGTACCTGGTTGTCTATCGATATGTATAAATGGCAACTTGCCAATGTTCCAATTCCAATGTGAGCCTTGGTGAAGAAACATTGACACAGTTTTGTAAAGCTGTCTTTCAAAAGTTCCTGTTGAATGCTAATCCTTGCACATATATACACACACACACACACACACACTTTACTAGAAAATAATAATTTGAATTATTACACAATAACAATGTATGCCAGAGATGTCTCCAGTGTTTAACAATGCATTGAACAGGCCTCTAGCATCCCAGCAGTTAAAGGAACAAAGCCTAAATAAATGACAGTCTTGCCTAGACTTAAGTCTTTTCATACAGCAGCCCCTAATATCTATACTTTAGAGCACATCTCCTCACAACAGATAATAGATTTCAACAATCTGAGTGAGATAACCAATATTAAATAGGGCTTCAATGTATAAACAAACCAGGCTTGACAATATGTGTTGCTAAAATGTTACACATTCAATGGAACAAAAATTCAAGGTGTAAGGAACTCAGACTTATGCTGCCACCTGTTGGCTAATTCAGAATATAGCACAGTCATAACACTATCAGGCCTGCTGAACCTGGGGAAAAAGGCCTAGTAGGCCTACAAAGGGCTCATCCACTACAACATAACCCCACATGTTCCCATGTGCACACAAGCACCCACCCCGCACAAGTCCCCCTTAACCCTTCCAATGCCAGTGCAGCTTGCAACACATTGCTGTGCAATGCATTATAAAATGACTAGCATCAGAGCGGTTAACTAGCTAAAAATTGCACATATACGTAAATGCAAACAAAAATAAACACATTTCCTAATAGTATTTTCACAGCTAAGCATATGGGAAAAAGTTTTTTAGAAGTGAAAGTTCCCCTTAAAAGGAAGGCACTTTTGTTCCCTTTTTTAATTATAATATACCACATTTTAAGTAATTAAATAAAATGGAGAAAAAAAAATAATAAAATCAATATGGAGCCCAAGAGTTCTAAAAATTAATATGGGGTACTTTGTATGGTTAGGTAAAAACATGTAATCACCCTGATGAGTGATAGGATTCTGTGTCTGGCCACATCCTGGGTCTGAAATAAGGAGAATCATCCATATTGCTTCCTATTCCACAACTGTGGGTGTGATATTGACAGGAGTGGCCAGGTGGTCAAGACTCCCTGGCCACTCCTGTCAAAATCATTGCAGAGACCCCACAGCCTCACCATTCTATTTCTCCAACCTGTCTCAGTGAACAGCGTTATTGCCTCTTATACTTTTCTCCCAAAACTCACCTCAGCCAAACCAATAATTCCATCCTCCACTTTGAAGTGTTTAAAAAGGAATGTAAAGAGATATCCAGGTAACCTCTTTGCACAATTGCACTACCTAGTTTTGATACACTCAAGATGAACAGAGTGCTCTGATAGCAGTGATTTGGAAAGGGACGGGTTTCAAACTGTTATAGTGTTTCTTAGGAGGCAAATATAGCCACAGTACCGTCTCTAATCTTTTATAGTATTTTTTGATGCTGTTAGACCTCATCTTGGTCCCTCAGGGATAACAAACAGAGTAGCTGTTTGTTGGAATGATTGTTTTTTTGTAAAGTTTTATTCAGAAAAGACAAAAACAAGACAGAGTATATATGAAAGAAGATAAAAGAAAACAGGGTGAAAAACATTACATAAAAGAGGCCTATGCAGAGGCCATTCAGTACACTAGTACATATGAGATATTAGAAATATGAGATAGGCAAGATGGACACATTTGCTTAGAGCTCTCCGTTACTTGGATCCTAATCAGCTTCCCTCCCTACCGGGACGGCTTACCGAACCTATTTTCTCATGTTTATGTTCTCTAATGACCGGGGCAAAGAAAAGAGGGCAGCGGAGGCCCGACTCGTGGAGAATTTCTGACTTTCTGCCCGTCAAACAGAAAGGAGCGTGTCCAGACAAGACACCATTGGCGCCACGAGAAGATAACAATTCCCAGGATCACTCGCCTGAAGATGACAACGAGATTAAATCGCTGCAGCTCTTACCTGACACCCTCATCAACAGTGATAAGGAGAATTACCGGGACATGGCTGACAGTTCACCAGTGATTACCAGGGACGTTTTGGCACCCTTCTTAACGAAGGCCGACATGAAACAATTAATGGCGGGGATGGAGCGGATATGAAATCCATGGTCAAGGCTGAACTGGCCAACTTAAAGAAGAATTTGTCCCAGCTGGGGCAAAGGATCCATGTTTTGGAGGATGATCATGAGGCCTCCCGGTCCCAACTGCATAATCTTGAGCAATAAGTATTACAACAAGAGAACACGATAGACCTCCTGTCCTCCAGATTGGACGACCTGGACAACCGATCTAGACGGTGTAATATCCGCATAAAGGATCTTCCTGAGACAGTACCGCCTAAGGATTTGTTGCACTCTGTACAATCACTATTCAAAGAGATTTTGGTTGACACAGATGGGTCAGCTCCCAAGGTAAATACAGCACACCGAGCCTTGCAGCTGTAACAGGCTCTAGAATACTCTGAGTCGGTTCAGTAAGGTGAAGATAGTTTATTGAAGATAACAAGTGAAACAAAACAAGAACACTCAGCAATAAATATACACAATATGAACAATAATCTTGATCTGAAGTACTGGTACGGGAATTCAGGAACTGAAGAAGTCAAGAGTACAGCAGACAACTGGAACAGATGAACCTCCAAGAGAATGGCCAGAACCCAAAAACACGGACCTAGTCTGAGTATGACCATAGGTAAGGTATGGATGGTACCTCAGCCTCAGGAAATAAGCACACCAGAAGCAACACTGAACCAACGATAGACCGCAGACCTGAAGACGTGCTTATATGGAAAGTAGACCAGCACCATAGTCGTCAGTAGCAAGCTCAAACCTCGGCAGCAATGCCACTCCTATTACTGAACGAACACCAGCAGTTCAGCAGGTCTATTGGCCAACGAAAGCAACGGACAACCAAGCTCTCAATTATGTTGCCTAGTAGGGAAGCGGCTAGCGGAGAGCGACACTGAGCAGCTTGGTAAACGGAATGAATATGCCCACAGGTAAGGCCAGGATAGCCAGTGACCAAGACCAGAGTAAAAGGCAGAATCGTAATTATAGGTGCGCAGCGAATCAGAACAAGGCAAGCGGAAGGGTAAGTCAGGCCGGGTCTTCAACCGGGAAGGCACACGCCAACCCCTGGTAATGCTCAGAATGGGAGCGCAGCAAAGACCGGGTCTCACACTGAGGAAGGATTTCAACCAGTACCCTTGATCAAAAACGGAAACTCAACAGAGTTGGGTCATACGCAATCGGGTTTGCAGCCAAATGCCTGGGTAATACACAAACGGGTTTGCAGCCAAAATCGGGTCATACACAAACGGGTTTGTAGCCAAAATCGCGTCATACACAAACGGGTTCGCAGCCAAAGTACTGGGTCATACATGGAATGCTAGTAGAAGTAATAATGGCCAGGTAGCAGGTGTTGAGTGAACTCCGACTACACCAACGCAAGGGCCACTGGGAAACTAGTGAGCCAGGCTAAAGAAGTCAAACCAACTGGAAGCAGTAGGGCGGGGAAACTCTCTGAAGTAGATAAAGAGAGTAATGCAGAAACAAGGTAAGTAAATATTCAAAAGGACGCGCCATGCTGCTCCAGTACTACAGCCCCTCACGCGGACATGGACGCCACAGAAACACCATGACAATATGGCCAGGGACCCAGCAGAACATCCGCAATGGACGAACACCCACAGCAAACAGGAACTGGATAGTTCACCATCAAGAACGTCAAGTTAGATACCATGACAGCGGCCCAGAGGTCCTCCTAGTTCCAAATCCCGGGATGTGATTGTCTGCCTGCATAATTTTATAGATAAAGACAGGATAATGATGTCAGCTAG
Organism: Rhinophrynus dorsalis; assembly: GCA_037306005.1. Taxonomy (NCBI): domain Eukaryota; kingdom Metazoa; phylum Chordata; class Amphibia; order Anura; family Rhinophrynidae; genus Rhinophrynus; species Rhinophrynus dorsalis. The sequence goes on from CM074722.1 coordinate 222,552,090, forward strand.
ATACTTGGATCGCATACGTTTCGCTGGCTGTGAAGTCCAACTGTTTAATGATTTGTCGTTTGCAACACTTTAAAAAAGATGGGCTCTCTGATCGCTCACAGATCATTTGAGGAATCTGGGGGTGAATTATCGATGGAGCTTCCCTTTTTCTCCTTCTGCACTCCACAATGGAGCCTCTGCGTTGATATGCTCTCCTTCAGATATCATGGCATTTTGCGCGGCACTTAACATCGCTTACCCTACACTATCTACTGGTAATGAGGGGGCGACTTCGGGAGAATCTGCATTGCCTAAAGAGAGGAGGAAGAGATGGAATGCCGTTGCCGGTGCATCCTTCAAGATGTCTGCAGCAGCTCCAGCGGATACTTCTCCACCTAGATGGACACTACCGGTCACCTCTTGATTCTGTTTGGGACCCTATGACTCCTGCACTTGTCCTTTTGGATCTACGTTATCCTGTACCTACCTATTGTCGTGAGCGGACTAGATCTCTCTGGTTTCGGTCTTCCGAATGGATGCTTGCCGGATTCACTGAAGGCCCTACTCAGCCACTTTACCTAGACAGACGGAGTTTCCAGTTCCTTTGAGTATAACCCAGGTTACGGTTGTTAGCTGATGTTTACTTTACTTTATACTCTTTTTGCAATTCATTGTGGAATGGCTGGGGACTTCAGGGGCCTATCCCCTTATACTTGAAGCCATCTTATGGACAGCATCATTCCACTTTAGCTGTTTGTATTTAGGATCCATTCAGGCCTATCCTGGATTGAAGGGGTTATGGGGACCTGTTTATGTTATCTGCATTAGATGGCGTAGCCGGTCTCACTTGCTCACTCTGGGGTCATTCGGCTAAATGAGTTTCCTCTATGGAGCAGGTGATCCCGTATATATACTGTTTGGATATATTAATATCAGAAGTTTAATATGTTCAATTTTTATTACCTGATTGCGATGGCAATGTGTTAGTTTACTTGTGGCGGGTCATTCAGGCTTAATAAATGTTTGCATTGCTTGTCAACCTGAAACGTCCTGGAACGCCTATGCCTCCTCATTTTCGCTTGCTGTCTACTCAGCCTGAACCACCTTAGGGCCAAACTCACATTAGATTTCTCCTTATGCTACTGATTCATTAGAATGACTTCTCTTTAAGAACGCCCCCTGTACCCCTCCTGACCCAGCTCTCTGCTCCCAGGACGTTTCTGACTTCTTGAGTCTGCTCTCCCTTTGCCTTTTGGGGGCATAGGGACATGCAGACCATGGCTGGCCAGCTCTGATGGGTGAATGCACTGTAGCCTCATGGGGGGGGGGTCCTTGGTGGTGGATCAAGGCGTCCTCCAGTTGCGGGCTCACTTGTCTCTGTTAGAGGACTTCAAAGTGGGGTGGTTGGTATTGGGAGGTGATCTGAACATGGCTCTGGATGTGCACATAGACTCCTGTGACGGAACTGTGGCGACTATGGGAGATATTGGTGTGTTAGAGATATGGGATCTCATGTCTTCAGACTATTTCTACCCAAAAGACAAACAACCATAGACTGAGCTTAGCCATAGTTGCTTCCAATACATTGCTAGAGTGCAGAGATAGTGGGGGTTGGGCTTTTCTTCCACTATACTCCAGGTCTGTGCTAAGGAATGTTAATTGATTCCTGGTGTGCTTCCTTGCCCAATCAGAGGAGGTTATTGATGAGCCAGTTAAGAATGTATAATTTCAAGTCTTAATCTGCATTCTTATCTTGATAAGAGTGCTGGTGGCTGATTGATCAAGCATAGAAACACTGTCCCAAGTCATCGTTTGCATGCTGATCTTGATAAGAGTCTCTGTAGTGTATAAAAGCTGTGTGTTTGAGTCAATAAAAGAGAGTTCTTCCCTTCATCAAGTCTCGGCTGATGTTTGGGAACAGGAGGTTCTGTTTACTATTGGAGTGTTATTCTGAGGGAGGAAGGAACTATAAAGGAGGTATCCAGCTTATGATACAAGGCGTCAGGTTACAACTGGTGGCAAGCGGCGGGATTCGTCTTATCATAGAAACATAGAAACATAGAAGATTGACGGCAGAAAAAGACCACCTGGTCCATCTAGTCTGCCCTTTAGTATTCCTTTATTGTTATCTTAGGATAGATACATGTTTATCCCAGGCATGTTTAAACTGTGTTACTGTGGATTTATCAACCACCTCTGCTGGAAGTTTGTTCCAAGTTTCTACTACTCTTTCAGTGAAATAATATTTTCTAATGTTTTTCTTGATTTTTCCTCCAACTAGCCTCAGATTGTGCCCCCTTGTTCTTGTATTCAGATTCTTATTAATCACACTTCCCTCGTGAACCTTGTTCAGTCCTTTAACATACTTAAAGGTTTCAATCATGTCCCCCCTTTCTCTTCTTTCCTCCAGACTATACATATTTAGATCTCTGAGTCGTTCTTGATAAGTTCTATGCTTTAGACCTTCCACCATTTTTGTAGCTCTTCTTTGAACCCGCTCAATTTTAGTTATATCCTTTTGCAGATGAGGCCTCCAGAACTGTACACAGTATTCCAGATGTGGTCTCACTAGAGCTCTATACAGAGGGATCACAATCTCCCTCTTCCTGCTTGTTATACCTCTAGCTATGCAGCCAAGCATACGATTTGCTTTCCCCACCGCCTGGTTGCATTGGTTACTCATCTTGAGGCTGTCAGAGATGACCACCCCCAAATCCTTCTCTTCTGAAGTCTTTGCTACCACAGAACTGCCAATACGATAGTCAGATTGAGGGTTTCTTGTCCCCAAGTGCATTATTTTACATTTGGAAACATTGAACTGAAGTTTCCATTGTTTTGACCACTTATCTAATAGTGCCAAATCATTCTCCATATTACAGACACCTCCTGGAACATCAACCCTATTACACACTTTTGTGTCATCAGCAAACAAGCAAACCTTCCCTGCCAAGCCTTCCCTTATGTCACTTACAAACATGTTGAACAGAACAGGGCCCAGAACAGATCCTTGTGGCACTCCACTTGTAACCAGTCTCTGCTCAGAATACACTCCATTAACAACAACCCTCTGGTTTCTGTCCTTCAGCCAACTGCAGATCCACTGAACTATCCAGGGGTTAAGTCCAATTCTTGATAATTTATCTATCAGCTCTTTATGGGGAACTGTATCGAAAGCTTTACTGAAATCCAGGTAGGCGATATCCACAGCACCACCTTCATCCAGCACTTTAGTTACATAGTCAAAGAAATCAATGAGATTAGTCTGACAGGATCGGCCCTCAGTGAAGCCATGCTGGTTTGGGTCCATCAGGTTGTTTTTTGTTAGATGGTCAACTATCTTCTTCTTTAGAAGAGTCTCCATCATTTTTACCACTACAGATGTCAGGCTGACTGGCCTGTAGTTACTAGCTTCTTCTTTACTACCCTTCTTGTGAATGGGTACAACATTGGCCATTCTCCAATCATCAGGAACTTCTCCCGTAAGAAGGGACTGGTTATACAGATTAGTCAGGGGGCCAACTATGACAGATCGGAGTTCTTTAAGAACTCTAGGGTGGATTCCATCCGGACCCATCGCTTTATTTGACTTTAGCCGGACAAGTTCCTCTAGAACATCGGCCTCTGAAAACACTGGGGCTAAAATTATACAACTAGAGGCAATGCTGTGTTCAGCCATTTTCTGATTATGAGGGCCGCCGTCTGAAAAAACTGAGCAGAAGTAGTTATTCAGATGGTCAGCGATCGCCTTTTCCTCTTCTATATACTGATTTTTTCCGTTGTTAATTTTTGTAATCCCGCAGTTTTTCTTCTTCCTGTCACTGATATATCTGAAGAAGGTTTTATTCCCCTTCTTAACAGATTTGGCCATTTCTTCCTCTTTTGAGGCTTTAGCAGCATTTATCATCTGTTTAGTCTTCTTCTGTATAGTTTTATACCCTTCTCTGTCCGCTTCACTTCCAGTCTCTTTATATCTCTTATAGGCAGACTTTTTATCTTTCACTATAGCTCTTACCTCTCTAGTAAACCATAGTGGATTTCTCTTTCTTTTCCTCTTGCTAATTTGTCTAACATGTAATCTTGTTGCCTTTAAGAGGACTTCTTTGAGTGTCTTCCACTGAGTACTCACTCTCGGTGTTTTATCCCACCCTTTTAATTCTTTCTTTACATATTCTCCCATATCCTCAAACTTCGTCTTCCTAAAGTCCAATACTTTGGTTGCAGAATGGGATTTCTCGTAGTCAGTCTGGATTCCGAACCACAAACATTGGTGGTCACTGGAACCTAGATTTTCTCCCACCTTCACCTCAGATACCAGGTCTCCATTTGTGAATACTAAGTCTAGGATATTGTCCCCTCTAGTTGGCGCCTTCACCAGCTGTTTTAGGGACATCCCCGTCAGGGCTTCTACGATGCTCCTACTTCTACATGTGGACGCACAAGGGATATTCCAATCAACATCAGGCATGTTGAAGTCTCCCATAACTACTATATCTCCCTTTACTGCCATTTGGGTAATCTCGTCCACTAGCATGTTGTCTTGCTCTTCAGATTGCCCCGGAGGCCTGTAGACTGCACCTATTCTTGTAACTGATCCCTTTTTATTCTGCAGACAGATCCAGAGAGTCTCCAACTCTTTACATGAATTCTGGATCGCTGTGGATTTTATGCTATCTTTAACATAAATGGCTACCCCACCCCCTCTTCTCTCAGCCCTATCTTTCCTATACAACGTGTATCCCGGAATGGCTATTTCCCAGTCATTACAGTCCCTGAACCATGTCTCTGTTATTACAATCAAGTCCAAGTCATCTCTACAAACTATTGATATTAGCTCGCTGAGCTTGTTGCCTAAGCTGCGAGCATTAGTACACATTACACGAAGAACATTACATTTATCACCAACAACAACTCTATCTACCGCACCATCATCTACCTCACCAACATCTGTATGTAAAGCACCAGCAACTTCCTGTGCACCAACATCTGTATCTATCACACTAACAAACTCAGAACCCTGGTTCACCAAAACTGTTCGGGGACAGAAATCAATCTTCTCAATGAAATTCCTGCCCCCTCCATCTAGCTTAAATGCCTCTCCAAGAAACACCTGAACTCTTCTCCAAGTACCTCAGTTCCTCTGTGTGACGAGTGCAGACCATCTCTCTTGAACATTTCTTTACAACTCCACCTTCTAACACTGTGACTGACAAATCCAAAACCTTCTTCTTTACACCACTGTCTTAGCCAACCATTGAACTCCAGGATACGAAGTCTCTTACTATTTTCAGAGCGGACTGGCAAAATCTCTGAAAAAGTGATAGAGTCTGTCATTCTGCTCAGCTCCAGGCTGAGACTTTGAAATTCCATTTTCACCTCTTCAACACTTTTCTGGGACAAATCGTTTGTACCGAGATGAATGATCAGATCAACTTCAGTCTCCTTTGTTGCAGCCTTGACAATATTTGAGATGCGTCTTTTATCCCTGCTTGCAGTAGCACCAGGAAGACATCTCACCTCCTTCAGTCCATCCTCATTCTGCCCTAAAGCAACACCTCTAACAATCGAGTCACCAACAAGGAGATGCTTTCTCTTCTTTTTAAGTCCATTTTCTGCTCCTGACTGCTTGTTACAATTCTCTCCTTTGGGACTCACAACATCCCGTACCTGAGTATCTGTGCTTTTATCTTCTGAAATCTCACTTATCCCAAGGAACTGAAACTGAGACCAGCATCCAGGGGGAGATATAGCCACTGGCTTGACCCTGGTCTCCGCAACGCAGTGAGCAGTGGATGGAGCAACAGCGAAACTGAGACCAGAATCCAGGGGGAGATATAGCCACTGGCTTGACCCCGGTCTCAGCAACGCAGCGAGCAGTGGATAGAGCGTTGGTTCACCTGAACCGGAGGAAGCAGTATTGCGACGGGCTTAGCAAAGCCCTGGAGGATCTGCTGGAGTCCAGAGTGCAAGGGGGCCCCAACCTGTGGATGGCCAAAGCAACTTGGATATCCTGGAACTTGGAGTACTAATATCCACTGCATTAGGAGGTACCTGAGATCCTGCCTGTGGAACATGGCATATCTAGGACCAATGGGCGCTGTTAAGCCCAACTGGAGACGGATTGAGAAGCTGGTGGCATTGCGATGGCCGCTTCTGGGAGACAATCCTCTGCTGGATTGGGAGGACAGCATGGACTGCTTTGTGAAGGTGGAAAGTAAACTACAGGATCAGTATATCGCCCTGTATATTTTGTTTGAATTCTCCAGTTTTCTAAAGATTGTAGGCTATAGTGAAACCGCACCTCCCAGTGTTTCTCCGTATGTGCTCTTTCTATTGTATAATGCATATTATGCTTGATCTTTAGTGCTGACTTAAAGTTCACTTGGGCTACTACAATAGAACTGTGATATTACTGAGTTGAAAACCTCACATTTGCTTACATGTGCCAACCTGCTTTCTCAGGCTGACCTTGTTACAGAAGGAGAGTGTTGAATGGCCAACCCAAGTCCAGGTTTCTTGATGCCCATGAGAATGGCCATTCATTGTGGTTTGTGATGAGCAACGAAACCATAAATTCATTTGTTTGAATAATCTGCAAGCCAAGCGGGATGACCATGCTGCAACTTCCCTGCATTCTGCTTTGAATGTAGGGAAGCTATAATAAGCAGCAGCAGGATTATCACCATTATGAATGGTACATATTAAAGGCAATATGTTCTATTTTAAGGAGCTGTAGGTAGCAATAGAAACTCTGTATTGTTGCTTATGTAATCAAGTCCTAATAATAATGCAGAGAAAGCAGTATAAAATGTAAACACAGTGCAGTGTGACCTAAGACTTTGGTGCTGTTTGTGATGTATTATGGAGACACCTTTTAGTCCAGTGCTTAAGTTTTGACAACAAGCTTTATGGCTTTGGCCTTCAGGAGTTCACCTTGCCCAAGGCTACATTTAAAAAAAAAAGTGGGGGCCAACGAGCTGTTTAACCCACATCAATTTCCTCTTGTTATTACTGATGGGCAAGTGTTATTTAAAACAAACATAGTGTCATCGGGGGAGTTGAATTGCAACCTGATCACAGACTAGATATAGAAACCCAATTTGAATTGATTGGTTTGGGCATGTGTGTGATGGCCCCTGACCCTGTCAATATGGTTTGGAAGAGGTGAAAGGTTATTGTCAAGCTGGAGGGCATAGAAAAAGAATAGGAGGGGGAGGAGAGAAGTGCTAGGAAGTGTTGGTTTTGTTAACCCAGCTGTAATGAAGTCAGTGAAGCTGCATTATTTTGCAATTTCCCTTGACAGAGCAGGAGGGAGGGAGAATGGGAAACATAATCTGCAGCCCAAACAGATCTATATACTTTGCATTAGTAGGCCAGAGACCACAGTGTTAGGTTACAGCGCAGCCTCAGCCTAAGTGATATGGTACCTGAGTTATATGCCACTCAGGTGCAGATCTATAGAAATTGCATTTGGAGGTCAGGAGCAGGGGTGGCTCAGAACTGCAGAGTGTGGCGCCATTATTACTAGTTTACAAACATTCTGTAGACTGATCGATGATGCAGTGCTTCCCATCCCTTGTCCTCACAATTCCTTTGTTACATTTCTTGTCTGTTACACTGGAAATTTACACTTCACCTGGCATAGACATACACAGGCTTGGTTCTCAGGTTACAAGGCAGGAGCTGCTGATTCAGTAAGCAGGAGTTACAGCCCATTTGAGGGAGGGAAAAAATGGAACAGACCATCACTTCCCACTCATCTTACTCTTGCCATCATTCGGGAAGGGGGGGAGAGGAATTAATCTGACCAGTTTGTTCAAGACGCAGCATATTACTTAATATACCTCAAGTGCTATGGAACCTGTACTTAATTTATCAAAGGTAGGCATTCAGAAACAGATTAAGACTCCAAAGGGTCCTTGGCAAAGTACCAGTTGGGCTCCACATCTTTTGACTCAGTGCTTTTACAGTGCTGCTAGTAGGTACTGCCATTGTGGCTCTAATGGAAATGGATGATGCAGGTCCCTTTCAACAAAAAGGGCATCTGACACAGGATGTTAGTGGCAGCAACAGCAGGGCTTCTGTCTGTGACCTATCATATGCACCCAGGGCTCACCATGTTGCCATGGGCCCTAGGCAGTAGCCTAGGTTGCCATAATGAATGATCCAGCTCTGTAGACATTAAAGGGGCAAGGTAAAGTTAATAGAAAACTCTTTTAAACCATAGGCAGTACCCTATGGGAACATAGATTATATTTTATCCAGTATCAAACGGTTGGCAGTTTCTCACTCTGCATTCACAGAAGCTGTCTCACTGATTAGTGACATGGGGCCTCTTTGGGGAATGTAGTAGTCTTCTTCGCACTCCCATGAATGCAGAGTGAAGCACTGACATCACTGAGCCCTGCAGGCATCTGTGATTTGAAGGGGGAACTGGGGAACTTTGAGCACCCTACCAATGGTTTAAATGGGCATTTACTGCCACTTTAAAATGAATTAGAATAACCACGGGGCAAACTACATTACAGTGTATAAACAGAAATTCTACCATTTCCCCATTTAAAAGGGACTTTTAGTTCTTTAAATGGTAGAGGTCTCAAATTAATTGCTTCATGTTGAGTTGGGGACCACACTATCATTCAAGGGGTTAAATCCCCAATTAAATCAATGGGAATTGGTATTTGTTCCCATGATGCAGCTGAGTTGTCTAAGAATTGCTTCATTTCTTCTTGGTACGTTGTGGTTAAGATTAATTTTGGAGCAATCCAGCTGCATCATAGTAAATCATAGCAAACAATAAACATTTTCCCAAAATGTACATTGATTTTAATTGTGCTTTAAACCTCTTGAATGCAAGGTAGGTCTATAGTGCAAAGTACAGGTGTCTGTATGAACTAGAGATATCATGCTGTCTAGTACATACCCAAAGTGCAGGTGCAGGCATTGTAGAGTAACTGCAGCAGAGCTGCTCTGGTGGATTTATATATCCTCCCCCCCCCCTTTGTGTCTGAGTCTGATCCAAACTGGGAATCGGCAGCAGTCACTGAAAACATATTTCATTAGGATTGCAATGTAATTTACAGGAAATAGATCTTTAGAGTACAGCTGACTGCAGTATTTCTCCAGAAATAACATATTAACCCTTTAAGTTCCAGACAGGTGTACTTATACCTGTACATTCCTGTTACTATAGGAATAAGTGTCTCTCGATTTGTTTAACAGAAAGGCTTACATACATAGTAAAATAGTTGAGGTTGAAAAAAAAAAAAAAAAAAAAAAAGATGTGTCCATCAAGTTCAGCCCATGCCAAATCACCCCTGTTGATCCAGGGGAAGGCAAAAAAAAAAAAATTTAAGCAATTTCCAATTAAGCCCCACGTGGGTGAAAAGATTCCTTCCTGACAACCTATCTGCTTTGAGGCCAATTATCATAATTCTCAGTATTGTCCTAGATAGGTATTCATTACTTTTTGGAAAGCAGTTACAGTATCTGCAAGCACAGCATCCCGAGGCAAAGAATTCCACAGCTTTACCGCCCTTACTGCAAAAAATCCCTTCCTATGTTCTAGTCAAAAACGCCTTTCCTCTAATCTTAATGGATGACCTCTCGTTCTTAGCACAGCTCTTTGAGCCTACAAACGAGACCTTCTTCCAGGAGAAAGGGAACAGACCATCCCTTCCCACTCATCTTAGTCTTGCAAGCTTTCCCTTTTTTTTCGAAGCTGTTGCATGACTGCTAGTAAAATAATGAGCTTTTCTACAGCAGGGTACCCAAAGGTACCCTTAGAAATGTCTTCTCCTTATTTCCCCCCTTTAAGTGTAGGATTCCTAGTCATTTTTGTTTTAGAGAGGATTCCCTCGCGGTAGTTGCAGCAGCTCTGGATCCTGAGGAGCTTGTTCCTTAGGCTAAAGGATAGCGTCCATTCACAGTAGACCACCAGGGTGACAGATGACAGGATCTCCTCCAAGGGCCTTTGTGGACTGCCTCGTGTTAGGAGAGGCCAATTACTTTAGAAGCTGGTAGTAGAAGAAAGAGTCCCCAGCTAGGAGTCACTGTAATCGGGTAGTACACACTTCACTTCAGGGGAAGTAGAGCACTGAAGATTAGTATTACCAAACCTGAATGAGAAAGAGCATCTATTGACTGTTCCTGTACTGTTCTGTTAATAAAGTTGTTTGTAAAACACACCCACACACACACACACACTTATCCTACAAGGCCTGTACTTTTGATGAGAGTCAGTAATTATAGATTTCCAAAGGAGTATTCAGAGATTAAGTGTGGTGTCAAAGTGATTCCTGGGCCTGGGCATATGGGTAGCACCCAATGGGTTTAAGTTAAGCCACACCCATAGATAACAGTTTTATAAGAAGAATCCATATAAGAGACAATAGATTGAAGTGTAAACTTAAAGTGGATCTAATGCCTTTTAACAAAGAGCATTCAAAATGACCTATATTTATGTTATCCAGTGTTTATAAAAAAATATAGCTTATGAGATGTTTAGTTTTAATTATTTATCAGTTTATTCATGCTATCTAGATACTAACATCACTTAATGCTCATAACCGACAAATAAATAAAGATGCATTTCTCATATACTATAGTTCTAAATAAAGAACATCTAACATAAATATAGATTATTTTGAAAGCTTTTTCAAAATCCCTCAAATCATTATAAAGTGTTAATTCCATTTTAAAGTAAGAAATTGGTTGTAAAAGCTAGTTAGAGAGCGTTATCTGATTTAATTTTCTCTGGGATTATGTAAACAATGAATATTTTATTTTCTCTATACGAAGTTACTACTGGAGGCTGGTGTACTAAGATGAACTGGGGGTTATGCACGAAGGTGTGATAAGGAGGTGATAAAATAGAGATGATTTATCCAGTGATATCACTTCTCCAATTCCTATGCTATTCTATGGAGTCTATTCACTAAGGTCTCTGCCACCTGAAAAATCTTAGTGCATAGACTCCACAGAATAATAGAATAACACAGGATCTTGAGAAGTGATGTCACTGGAGTAGTTATCTCCACTTTATCTCACCTTAGTGCATCTTCCACCGGAGTAATGGATAAACCACCAAAAAAAGTTACATTATATATATTATATAGTACATCTATAAAGAAAAAGACAAAAACACAACTCCATGACAATACAAAATGTCATATTTCTTTAGTCAAAAGGCTATAAAAACAAACAACCCATCATCCTCTAGGTAAATCTTCATAATTCCCCTAAGAAACACCAGTAAACAATCAATCAATAAATTTACCACATGTGTGACTGGGAGCAACAGGTGTAAATAACAAAATAGCAAATCGATATCACCACAGCACAGTCTGTGGTTAATCCACTGACACTTCAAAATGGGGAAAAGGGCTACTAAAATAACATCAGACTCAGATCAACATCACCTTCATTTTCATACATGCAGACTAGATCATATGCACACCATAAAAGAATGAAAATTAATAATAATAATCATGAAAAGAATCCCAATGTCCCACAAAAACACCAAAATATATTAAATCAGGCTGCCAAGTACCTGAACTATATGATTAAAGAAAATAAAAACCTATCCCAAAAAAGCCTAACCCTGGATAAAGTAATACATAATAATGTAATATTGCTTCATAATATGCACTTCTGCTTCAGTGAAGACATATGAACACACTTCACACCAATGCATACAAGCCATAAACCAAATACACATACCATATATACCGATATAAAGGTGCAGCCATTGCCAATCAACTGCAGGATGAAGGCCTCCTCAGCAGTTGAGGGTATGGACCATAATATGCCATGCTGGTCCACTGCAGGTTGGCAGATATTTGACTGTGCTGGGGACTAGAACCTGCAACCCTGAGGTCTGATCAGATTCCACAACTGGTGCATTCTCACCGGATGGTTAATCCCTCTGTTTCTGGAACACTGAGATTGCTGCAGTCTGGCAATGGAAGAGTTAGCTGAGAGGGGTGGGGATGTGCGGAGGGTGTACATGAGGAATCAGACAGGGGACCAAGAAGCAATCTAGCTGATTCAGTCCAAGGAAATTGGCTGATGTCCCTCCATTTTTCTTGTACTTCCCTTGCCTTACTTTGGGGCCCTTTTGGAGCATTTTTCAGAGATATGAAAGGATTATAACTGGAAGTTTTAGGGTTACCAAAATGCAATTCGGCAATCAAGTTCTGACTATCAGTCGGAATGTGATTACATAACTGCCAAATCGGAGCATACCCATTGATCAAACACTTCTGGCTATAATTGCAAAAGGCAAAGGGAGATGTCCTGCTTGTTTTGTGTGGGTACAAGCGATGACATGTAGCATGTTCAGGATTACTTGAGGAATGATTGGAGCACCTCTGGCATAGAGCAAGCGAGGACATAATGCATATAATGCAAATTGTCAAGAATTTTAAAGTTCAACATTTAAAAGATCTCAAGTTGAGCTCATTTTGAAAGTTCCCAGGAATGCTGGAGAAATCTCTTCTTTATGAATGAATGAATGAATATGTTTATATTGCTCCACAAGTGTATGCAGCACTTTACAATTTAAAGGTTTAGACAATATTATTATTATTAGTCTTTATTTATATAGCGCCAACTAATTCCGCAGCGCTGTACAATTGGGAATAGACATACAGAGGTATTAAATAGTACAATCAGATGTGGAGAACAGAAGGATCAGAGGGCCCTGCTCGTGAGAGCTTACAGTCTAGAGGAAGGTGGGTTTGATTTAAAGGTTTAGACAATACAGGGTTTTCAATGTGAAACACTGGTTGTCAGCTCCCTGTCCGAAAGCTTACAATCAAGTATCACCCCTTTCTCACACGTTATTGCATTTCCCCCTCCCTGTTCTTCTTAGTACAGCACATAAGACCCACTCTCTTCAGCTACTTTCTGATCAATCAAAATGAAGTACCCAATGTTAGTATCACCCTATACATCCACCATTCCAATTGCTTTCCCCATTGCTACCCAGTCAACATCTAGCTACAATTATGCAGTTCTCTGCATCATAATTCTTTAAGAGGTATCTCCTAACCCTTTTCTCAAAGGAGCAAGCATAAAAATCAAATCACATTTCAGCAGCAGAAATAAAAGTAAATAATTCACCACCTCAAATGGAGATGAGCGATCCCAAGCTATTGTAAAAGTATAAATCACACAAATGACTTGCTAATATTTTATCTAAAATATATACTCTCCATCCCAACAAAAAGCTAGAAGGAAATGATTTATCGAATACATTGAAAACATGCTAATAGTGTGACAGTGAGTGTCTGGGGGGCAATTCATCAAAAAGGATGAAGTTGTTGGGGAATCCATATCTAATTACCAGTAATGAATGAGGTAAGTTGCGTTAAGACAGACTCCAAGTTTGTTATGGAAATAAGACTGTCCCAGCAGGCTAAGTACTTAATTAAACAAATGCAGATTGCTGCAGAAATGAGAACCAAAGAGCCAGAAGGAGTTGATTATTGTTATGATTCTTGATTGTTATTTTTTTTTTTCCTTTCGGGTGGCTGAAATGAGGAGGTAACGAAGTACAGCTCATAGAAAGAGGCTCAGCTATTGTAAGATGCATGTCATTTTTAATATGAGATTTGTTCAGGACTGCAGATGAACAAAATTAAATTCAGAGATTGTAGATTTATACCTTGGATGCTGAGAGAGCTCTCCATGCATCGCTTAGCAATGCAATGGAGACCTCTCTATCAGCCAAAGGGTTAATACTATGTAATCTATTCAGTAACAAAGTTTTGGTCTCTCCAGCATATAGCAGCATTTCACCCTTGTTGAAAACATTTGAATTTTTATTAGTCCCCACACCAAAGCCGTAACAGTGAATCCTAGTCGATATCTCATGTGATTGTTCAAAGCTACATAACACCTATCTTTAGAAATAGGCAAACGACTGGAAACATAATACTCAAATTCTAAAATTTGAAAGCCAATAAAAAAAGATTAGAACATAATTTCTGGCAGAATGAATTGGGGGATTCTATATAAGGGGCTTCACAAAGCAATTTCCTTGTCTTTATTCCTGGAAGTTTTGAGTCAGGACACAGTGCTCAGAAGGTGGAGTCCAGTGTTAGAGCTAGGAGAAGGGAGAGCTGAGATTTGTTTGTGTTTTGCATTTATATATCTATTCATACTCACACAGCCATACATACAACACTACACTATTATACTGCACATAGCATTACACATACACACACACACACACACACACACACACACACATAAGCATTGCCATACACATATGCCCACACATTCCCTTTTTACCCCCACATCACACCATTTTATTAGTCTGAGTTTTCTGCCTTTTGCCTCAGGTGCTGCTTATTCTTTTCATGATTTTCTGTTATAATTTTACTAGCAATGTGGGACGGCGCTGCCCGTCAGGCCATATAGGGAATTAATGCACACACACACACACACACAGATGCAAGACAAACACACACAGAGACATAAACTCAAATGCACACGCATGCACTGAGATGCATAAAGAGCGACACAGTCATACACACACAGTGAGGAACACACAGAGACACACAGAAGTGAGTCATAAGGGAGTGACTTATGTGTCATTGTAATGTGTTTGTGTTTGTACTTATGCCTCCACTGTGGCATTCATTCATATAGTTAAAATGCATGTGGTAATTGCACATACTATGGTGGAAGGTGGCTCGTGCTGGCTCCCGGGGTGTGAGTGAGTGTGAGTGGCATTCATTCATGTAGTTGAAATGCATGTGGTAATTGCACATACTATGGTAGAAGGTGGATCGTGCTGGCTTCTGGGGTGTGAGTGAGTGTGAGTGAGACTATGGTGGAAGGTGGATCGTGCTGGCTCCCGGGGTGTGAGTGTGTGCGTGTGAGAGCAAGAGTGAGTGATAGTGTGAGTGATTGAATGTGAGTGATTGCGTGTGTGTGTTAGTGTTTGTGAGTGTGTGTGATTGAGTGAGAGTATGTGAGTGTGAGTGAATGTGAGAGGGTGTATGAATGTGAGTGAGAGAGTGTGAGTGAGAGAGTGTGAGTGAGTGAGTGTGTGAGTGGGAGTGATTGAGTGTGTGTGATTGAGTGTGTGAGTGAGAGTGTGTGAATTATTGTGAGTGTGTATGAGTGTGTATGATTGAGTGTGTGTGAGTGAGAGTGTGAGTGAGTGATTGAGTGTGTGTGATTGAGTGTGCGTGTGTGTGTATTTTTTGTCTGATGTGTTTGTGTCTGTGGTGTAGGAGCGAGTGGCAGCCATTTTGTTTTTTCAGTTACTTGGATAGTGGTGGGCGGGCTGGATTGTGAGGGCAGGCCAACTCCCTGCATGATTTAAATCACTCCCCCATTGAATCACCCAATGGGAGCAGTAACTCCTCCTTACTTAACCCTTTGAGTGCCAGAGGGGTACGCAACGCATTGCTTTGCAATGTGTTGCATACCCCTCAGGCAATCAAAGGGTTAAGTTGAGGTAACATAGCAATATAACACACGGTGGCTCTTCAGTTGAGGCAGCATAGCAATATGGTGAGGGAACAAATAGTAAGTGGTGTTTGAGGCTTGCCCTCTGTAACATACAGCAAAGCATCTCTCTCTCTTTAAGGAAAAAGGGCGGGAATCAGGAAGCAGGAAGTGGAGGAGTGACAGTTGAAAACAGACAGTTAGTGAGGTTAACTGAAGAGATGAAAAGAGTTAAATAAAAGAGTTGCCATTAAGTTTATCCCTTAGTTTGTATTTTATGGAAACATTACACCCTAGTACTGAAACAGAGTGTATAGAGGGTTACAATTATCTGTGGGAGGTGAAACAGTGTGTTTGTGGGGTCATGATCCTGAGTGAGAGTGTGTGTGGACCGGGAGAAGTTATTGATATCTCCTAATTCAGGAGTGAGTGGCAGCTATATTTTTTTGTCAGTTGGATAGTGGTGGGTGGGCTGGAGGGGGCGGGCCAACTACCTGTATGATAAACATGCCCCCTTTGAATCACCCAATGGGAGCAGTAACGTCCCCATTGAATCACCCAATGGGAGTTGTGTCTCCTAATGAGACATAAATTATGTAATGAGGCATTCTGTTCAATGTGTGTGTGTTTTCTGAGGAGACATAAATTATGTTCTGTGTGTGAGGTACCATAAATTATGCAATGAGGCTTATTCTTTTATATATATATATATATATATATATATATATATATATATATATATATATATATATATATATAGATTTGACATTTATTTCACTCCTTTCTTCTTTTTTTTTTATTTGTAATTATACTTGATTTTTCTCAGTCGTCCAATACAGGTTACTGGTAACTCTGGGTAGGCGATCCGCCCCTTTAATTTAGGCAGGAACAATTCTAGAATTGTATACAGGAGATGGAGCCTACCTTCCCTCCTTGGCTGCAGCTAGCTAACCAGCTCCATTCAAATTTGTTCCTTGGTGAAGACACAGGCAAGAGAACAGTTCTGCTATAGTTTTAGACATTTTTTTATTAGAAATGGAATACCACCATTAGGCGGATTACAATAACTGACAATGACCTTAAATGTGGCTAGCTCAGTAATCAGGTGCTTTGCAACTTTGCAAAATTTAAGTGCCACGCACTTTACAGCATAGATGCCATTGCTCCATTCACTTCTCTGGGACTGCACAGTTTGGGACATCTCTCTGCAACCGCTCACCGTAGCGACTTCAGAGATGACTCATTTTAATTGTCTGCCCTTGCTCTTTCATCCGGTTAATGTTTCAAGTGTGTTGGGGGATCAGGGGGCTTCGGGCACTGTTGGGGTACTTTTTCTGGAAAAACTACATTTCCCATGAGCGCTTGCTTCACACGCTCATTTCTGATTGGCTCCTGCCGTGGCAGCCATTTTGTGCCTTTTCCAGAATGAGTATCCTACGCAGGGCTTGCACTCTCCTTCTCTCCTCTGCAGATTAACCCTTCACCTGCCAGATAAGTGTATTTTAGCGTTTTCTGGGGTGAAACTTTAATCTTACACACTGTAATTGGGTGATTCTTTATACTATAAAAGTTTTTGACACTGTGAGAATGTCTAATCCGTTGGAGCTTGGGGCCAGGAATAAGACTAAGGACGCTGAAGCCTCTGTGTCCCCTATTGCGCATTGCTCCTCATGTCATTCAGGGTTGCCTAGAGAATTCTCAGGTCATTTATGCCCAGCATGTTCTGATGTCCCTGAGTCTCTTCCAGGGACCTCCAGCCATGCATTAGAGCCAGTTTGGGTGCAAGAGTTCAAGGCTGCTACTAGGGACCTTACGTCCACATTGCAACTCTTTCCATCCCAGTTACAGGGGGTCTTCCATTCTTGGCAGACCCCCTCCTCCGTCAAGCCTTCCCTACCAAAACCACAGTAAGTACCTGATGTATCAGATTCCTCTGAGGAGGAACTGTTAGTGGATTCAGATGTTGAAGAATGTTCTGCTGTGGGCTACTCTCAGTTTTTTGGGGATCCCTTAGAGGCTGATCCTGAGCCCTCGGCTGAGGGCCTGATCAGGGCTGTCTTGACTACCCTAAACATTCCCTTAGTTCAGGAGGTTTCTTCAGATCCCTCTGATGTGTTTCAGGAACCTAAAAAGCCCCTTACTTGTTTTCCACCTAATCCCACTCTTGATTGCCTTATGTCTGATGAGTGGAAATCTCTTGACAGGAAACCTTCTGTTTCCAAGAAATTTTCCAAGCTTTATCCCTTTTCTGAGGCAGCGTTGCTCAGTGATCTCATCCCACCCAAAGTGGATGCTCCTATTTCCAGGCTATCTAAGTATATACTGCCTTGTCAGTTTCTGATTCTTCCTCTCTGAAAGACTGGACTGACAAAAAACTTGAGGTTTCCCTCAAGTCCATTTTTTGCCACTGCTGGTACCGCCATGCGTCCAGCGTTCGCTGCGGCATGGGATAGCCGGGCCACTGCGGTCTGAACTGAACAACTCACCCTGGCTGTCCGTCAGGGTGCTCCTACTTCGGATATGTTACGACTTCTTGCCAACATTTCTGAAGCACAGCACTATGTTTCTGCTGCCTTATTTGATGCCATCTGTTTGGTGGCTAGGGTTTCCACCATGTCTGTGGTTGCTAGAAGAGCTCTTTGGCTCAAGATCTGGTCTGCTGACACCACTTCCAAGAAAGCCTTGCTCTCCTTGCCTTTTCAAGGCACATCATTGTTTGGGCCGGATCTTAATGATCTGATTAATGAGGCCACAGGAGGTAAAAGTACACTTCTGCCTTTGATCCCCAGGAAGAAAACGTCTCTCAAGCTTAATCGTTTTTTTCGTTCCTTTCAGACTGAGACAAGTCCGGCGAAGCAGGTGGCTCCCTCAGCTCCGCTTGCCTCCTCCAAGCCCAAACAGCAATGGAAGTCCAAGGTCTCCTCCAATCCCAAGGCTTCCAAACCTCCTTTGGCATGACTCACGGAACCCAGGTCCCCACTCTGCTGTGGGTTGCCGTCTGCGTCACTACCACAGCGTCTGGGAGGATTCAGTGGCGGACCCATGAGTTTTACAGCTGGTGGCGGAAGGATACAGGATCCCTTTCGTCTCTCTCTTCCTCCCTTTCGCTTTTTTCCTTCTCATATGCCCCAGCGCGCATATGTCCCCGGGGGAATTCCTTGTCTCTCTGGATCTTCAGGACGTGTATCTACATATCAACATTTATACAGAGAGCCGGCAGTATCTCAGATTTGCCTGCGACCAAGGGCACTTTCAGTTTTCAGTTCTTCCCTTTGGTCTGACTACAGCTCCTCAAGTCTTCAACCGTGTCCTGGGAGCTTTAGTATCCGTCCTCCATCGGGACGGCATCAGAGTTACTCCATTCAAGGGCGACCTGCTTCTGAAGGCCACCTCTGCGGAAATTCTTCATCAGCAGGTTCAGGACTGAATTCATGCTCTCACCCATCACGGGTGGATCATCAACATTGACAAGTCGGATCTTGTCCCATCCCAGCGTTTGGCCTTCCTGGGCCTTCTCTTTGACACTCAGCAGAGCATGGTGTTTCTCACAGACGAGGTAGCTCACCAGATTGCCCACAGGGTTTCTGCTGTTCTGGCTCAGGATCCAGTTCCTGCCAAGAAGCTGTCCTCTCTAGTGGGGCAATTCATCTCCACCATAGAAGCGGTCCCATTTGCCATAGCTCACACCAGGGAGCTCCAGAGATTTGTGATCCAGGTGTGCAGGGGTCAGCCGGACCTTGTGAAGACATCAGTATCCCTTCCTCTTCATGTGGAACTGAGTTTGTCATGGTGGCTCGACCTCTCCAGTCTGCTGAAGAGCAAGTCCTTCCTGGTATCCTTCTGGACCATGGTGATGACGGATGCCAGCCTCTCCGGCTGGGGAGCGTTCCTGGGTCGCCTGAGTGCTCAGGGTCGGTGGTTTCCGGAGGAATCTCTTCCCGTCAACGTGTTGGAGCTTTGGGTGATATTTCATGCCCTTCGTCATTGGACACCCCAGCTGGAAGACTGCCCAGTCCGGTTACAGTCCAACAACGCCATGGCCGTAGCTTTCATCAACAAGCAGAGCGGAACAAGGAGTCTCGCCGCTTGGTTAGAGGTCAAGGCTATTTTGTTCTGGGCAGAAGAACACGTTCCTGCCATATCCGCAGTGCACATTCCCAGCATAGACAACGTCATGGCGGACTTCCTCAGTCGACACACAGTGGACAGCGGAGAGTGGGAGCTGCACCCAGAGGTGTTCACCTCATCGTTCAGAAGTGGGGTCTTCCTTACATGGACCTGATGGCAACAAGACACAACCGGAAGGTTCCGAGGTTCTACTCTCGCTGGAGGGATCCTCTAGCTATAGCGGTGGATGCCATGTCCATTCCTTGATTATTTCCTCTGGCTTACATAGAAACATAGAATTTGACGACAGATAAGAACCATTTCGGCCCATCTAGCCTGCCCATTTTCCTACAGTAAAAACCTCAAACCTTTTTTGGTCCTTGGTTTTTTCTTAAGTTAAGGACAGCCTTTCTTACATTACATCTAAACCTGTGTCCCTCTATTTTTAGACTATGGCCTCTAGTCATAACATTTTTATTCCTTTGAAATATACTTCCATCCTGCACTTTGTTGAATCCCTTCATGTATTTGAATGTTTCAATCATATCCCCTCTCTTCTCTCCTCCAAGCTATTCATGTTCAGATCCTTTAGTCTATCCTGAAACTTCTTTTTCTGTAAACTAGTCACCATTTTAGTAGCCCTTCTTTGAATTTTCTCTAGAACATCTATATCCTTCTGGAGATGGGGTCTCCAGTACTGTACACAATACTCTAGGTGAGGTCTAACTAGAGATCTGTAGAGTGGCATGACCACTTCCTTTCTTCTGCTACTAATGCCCCTAGCTATACAACCCAGCACCCTGCTTGCATTCCCCACTACTTTATTACATTGCCTGTCTACCTTTAAGTCAATAGAAATAATTATTCCCAAATCCCTCTCCTCTGTTGTCTCTGACAGCACAGAACCCTTAATAGTATATTTTTACTTTGGATTTTTATGTCCAAAGTGCATTATTTTACATTTATCAACGTTAAACTGCATCTGCCACACTCTTTTCCATTCTTCTAATTTACCTAAATCATTTGTCATTTGGCTTATTCCCCCAGGAATGGCTACCCTATTGCAGATCTTGGTATCATCTGCAAAAATGCATACCTTTCCTTGAAGACCTCTTGCAATATCACTAATAAAAATATTAAAAAGAATGGGCCCCAGTACAGATCCCTGAGGTACTCCACTAGTAACACTCCTTGCTTCCGAATATTCTCCATTGACTATCACCCTCTGTCTCCTGTCACTCAGCCATTGCCTTATCCATTTAACTATTTTTACATCTAGACCCAAACACTGCAGTTTATTAATAAGTCTTCTATGGGGGACAGTGTCAAATGCTTTACTGAAATCTAGATAAGCTATATCTACTGCTCCCCCTTGGTCTATTATTTTAGTGACCCAGTCAAAAAAATGTATGAGGTTAGTTTGACAAAATCTCCCTGCCGTAAACCCATGCTGTTTGGTATCTTGCAATCCATTTAAATTCAGATATTCAACAATTCTTTCCTTTAACATAGTCTCCATTAATTTTCCCACTACTGATGTAAGACTTACTGGTCTGCAGTTACCAGATTCTTCCCTGCTACCTTTTTTGTGAAGTGGTACTACATTTGCTAACTTACAGTCTTCTGGAACTATTCCTATCCTTAGTGACTGATTGAATAATTCTGTTAAAGTTTTGCCAGAACACACTTAAGTTATTTTAATAACTTTGGGTTTATCCCATCTAGTCCCATTGATTTATCTGTTTTTACCTTACAAAGTTGAAGTACAACTTCTTCCTCTGTAAACATGCATGTTTCCCATGTCTTGCCATTTTGTTTTCGTAACAGAGGTCCCTTCCCTTCATCTTCCTCTGTAAAAACTGAACAGTAATATTCATCGAGACAGTCAGCTAGCCCTTTAATCCCATTTACATAGTTTCCTTTTTTTGTTTTCAGTCTAACTATTCCTTGTTTCATTTTCCTCGTTTCACTTATATATCTAAAAAATGTTTTATCCCCCTTTTTTATTGACTGGGCAATTTTTTCCTCTGTCTGTGCTTTGTCACATCAAATAATGCATTTGGCCTCCTTCAGCCTAGTCTTGTACCGATACCCATTTTCTTACTTCTGCGTATGCTTATATTTCTTAAATGCTTCCTTTTTCTCCTTTACTATATTTGCCACTTCTGCTGAGTACCACAGTGGGTTTTTTTCTTTTACCCTTGCTGACATGTCTAATGCAATACTCTGTTGCGTTTAGTAAAACACATTTCAGATAATCCCATTTTTCCTGGACTCCATCTAAAGATCTCCAAGTTGTTAAAGACTGACATAAAAATGTTTCCATTTTAGAAAATTCAGCCTTTCTAAAGTCTAGAACCTTTGTTTTTGTGTGGTGCAACTCACCCTCTGTCTTTATATTAAACCACACAGATTGATGATCACTGGAACCCAAACACTCTCCTACAGCTACATCTGATACCAAGTCTCCATTAGTAAATAATAAATCTAGTGTGGCTTCCTTCCCAGTCGGCTCATCTACTAATTGACTAAGAGCTAATCCTTGTAAACAATTTAGGATCTCTCTACTCCTGGCTGAACCTGCAGCTTGCTTTTCCCAGTCAATATCAGAAAGATTAAAGCCCCCCATAATTATAACCTCACCTTTCACAGTCATCTTAGTTACTTCCTTGACCAGCAGTTGATCCAACTCCTCAGTTTGTCCTGGGTGTCTATAGATCACACTTATACGAGTGACTCTCTTATTCCCATATTCTAAAGTTATCCAAACAGTCTCTGTGTTCTCTTCCATACCCTGTATAAGATTAACCTTTAAGCTGTTTTTGACATAAATGGCAACCCCTCCTCCTTTTCTGCCTTTCCTGTATTTTCTAAATAGAGAGTATCCTGGTATTTCTACATCCCAGTCATTTTTTTCATTGTACCAGGTCTCAGTAATTCCCACTAAGTCCACATCTTCACTAGTTATTATTGCAGTGAGTTCAGGGATCTTATTCTCTAAACTGCGGGCATTTGTACACATGGCTTGAAGTCTACTGGTAGACTGTAAGCTCTCACGAGCAGGGCCCTCTATTTAATATCTCTATATGTCAATCCCCTATTGTAAAGTACTGAGGAATAAGTTGGCGCTATATAAGTAAAGATTATTATTATTTTGACCTATGTGCCACAGACATATTTTTATCATATTCATCTGTGCAATGCTGTGGGGGCCAATTGGTTTTATCCTGTATCATTCCATTGCCCCCCTCTACTAGTTTAAATACCTGTTAGCAAAACTTCTGAATTGCTTTGAGAAAGATGCAAACCATCATTTTTGTACAATTCCTTGTTACACCAAATAGGGTTGGTGTGAGAAACAAAGCCAAATCCATGTTATTGGCCCCACTTCCCTAGCCATGAATTAACATCTCCAATTTGCTGCATCCTACCATCATCTTCCTTATATATACTGTCAGAACCTCTGAAACAGATACAGTGGAAGCAACTTGCTGCAGATCCTTACATAGCTTCATTAAAACATATTTTACCGCACTCACCTCATTACAAGCCAAATCATTTGTCCCTAAATGGACTATGACATCCAACTCTCCATTTTGTCTTACTTCTATCCTTAAAATTTGTCTTCTATCTCTGTGAGCTGTAGCACCAGGAAGACATCTGACTTGTTTGCAACCACCATGACATTCCTCCAGAGTCACACCTCTTAATATAGAATCCCCCAATAACAGTTGCTTCTTTCAAAGTAGTTTTCACTTCTTACCTTTGTCAGTGGTTGCAGTTTGATTTACCTGTGAATTACAGGCTGGCAAACCAGTAGTCTCTGCTTCTGGAGTTGTTCCAATATTAAGGCAGTGTTCTGAAAGTGCAGCAAAAGAATTATGAAGAGGCACTGATTGTGGGGTCCAATTAAATAGTTCAAAACCAGTGAGATATTCGATTTCAAAGTTCCCCCCTCCCTGACGTCAGAGCTCTAGCTGACTGCAGGGGAATCTGGTCCCGGGACCAGCGGAGGCTCTTCAGCAGAGCCGAGATTGTGTTATTGTAAAAGGAATTCTTCATTGGTGCAGTCTTCTACATGTGCTTGGTTTGCAAGCACACGTCGAAGACCTTTTCAGTGAAATATTTATTTTTCGATAATGCGATCTCGACTCTGCTGCACAGCCACTGGCTGGTCCCAAGACCAGATTCCCCTGCAGTTAGCTACAGCGCTGATGTCAGGAAGGGGGGGAAGATTGAAAGTGAATATCTCTCAAACCATAAAGGTCTGAGAGATGACACTGGGGGCATTTAATTTCTTTTTTTAAGGGCTACAAGATGCAAGACTGTAAAATTTAAGTATTACTATACCTTTAATTCCCTCTCCCATGTGTGTCTGAGTGGTATAGATGGCAAATTTGCTTGATTTCTCCAAATGTAAGCCCTTCAATGCCAGTTTGTACATTGGTGGATCCTCCCCATTCGAGAGAGCAGAGACATGGAGGGAGACAGAAGTGCTGTTGGAACCAGCTTCAGAGGATGTCAAGTTGAAGTTCCCTTGTGTGAAACTTTGCATTGGGGACCTTTTCAAGGGTGGACACCAGGCATCTCTTATTGTCACCAAGGGCCAGGCCAAAGCTCGGGCCCTAAAACAAGATCTGAATCTTGTCTTCTGGCAAGAACACTCTTGTCAAATCTCATCCTCAGGAAAAACAGGGTCTGCAAGGGAATCAGAGAGAACTTTTTGAGACTCAACTGTGGTGGACCAGAATGCGGGAACACTCTTGGACACAGGAAAACAAAATGTCCTACGAATGAGCTTTGATCAGATCATCCAGATATGGAGTAGGGATAGGAAAAAAGTTCTGTTTTCCATTTTGATCCTGGGGAAATTTTCATGAAAAACACATGTTTTTCCACTTTTCCCATGGGAATTCCAGCCAATAGAGAAACCCATACATTTTTCACTAACATCACAGAATTTCCTGTGAGAAAGGTTCCATTTCCCGCCTTTGTTTTCCAATGGCAGTGAAACTTCCTGCCTACATAGTAAAAAAACATAGAATTTCCTGCCCTCTAATGTGGTGTAGTTCAAGAGACAAAGAGACCAGAAGCAGGGGGAGAGAGAAGGAGAGAGAAAAAAAATACACATAATGTAAAAATTAAAATAAAATGTATTAAAAAAACACTATC
This sequence comes from Rhinophrynus dorsalis, assembly GCA_037306005.1. Classification (NCBI taxonomy): domain Eukaryota; kingdom Metazoa; phylum Chordata; class Amphibia; order Anura; family Rhinophrynidae; genus Rhinophrynus; species Rhinophrynus dorsalis. The sequence continues at coordinate 222,576,810 of CM074722.1, forward strand.
CGGCGCTTCAAATGGTAATAACAAGTATAAACCATAAATTTGAATTATTAAAATGTATTATGCGTTCTCTCTGTCATGCATCCATGACTCAAGTATATCAATATAATAGTATAAAGATAAGTTGTTACACAAGATGTCATAATGAATGATGGGATAAGGGTGATTGCATCTCCCCCAAATGTCTCTTTGGTAGTGCAATCACATACCCAACAGACAGTCTAAATAAGAAATATCCACAGTAATGGAGATGTGTTACATTCAAAAATTTAGTTTGCCCTGAACCAGGAGAATATATAGTAATTATCTGACTTCACCACTCACTCGTCTAGTAAACTAAAAAGATAGAACCAATGTGTTATGCACAAAACCAATAAATCACTGTGTGCCACACATTTATCCACTTATGTAGGTGAGCAGGAGAAGTGATATCAATCCTAACCTCCCTATCCACGGTAAACCCTATCTACACAAGATAAAAGTAATAAAATGTCCAAAACAATTTAAACTTTTTACATCCCATGTAATCACATAATTTATGCAGCCAACCTGTATTTTCAAAATGTGAATATTTAGTTTTGCGTAAAAAATATTAAATATAGTATGGGCAGCTATCAAGATATAATTGAACACTATTACTAAAATGTATAAAAAAAAATACCAAAAAATATATATCCAAGCGCTCTAAATAATCTAAATATCAGAATATAACTAAATAAGTAAATAATAAAATACTAGTGGGGAGGATACTGAGATCAAATCTTGCTTTAGGACATGTCCCGAGCTTTGGCCTGGCCCTCAATGACAATAAAGGATTCCTAAATGGTGATAAAGAGGTGATAAAGTGGAGATGACTTCTCCAGTGATTTCACTTCTCCAGTTCCTATTTTATTCTATGGAGCCTATTCACTAAGATCGCCAAAGCTGAAGAAATCTTAGTGCATAGGCTCCATAGAATAACATAGGAAAGTTCTCTCTGAAGTTGGTTCCGACAGCACGTCTATGTGTCTCCCTCCTTGTCTCTGTTCTTTCAGATGGGGATGATCTACATTGGTGGCTACATCGTTCTCATCTGAATCAGGGTCATCCCATTGCTGCTCATGACATATGCCAGCCTGGGGGGTTGGGGAGCAGCCCTACTTTGGACCAGAGAGGAGAGTCTCCCATCAATTAAGAATAAGGAGTCCTGGAAGTGAATGGCCCCTCACAGAGCCCTGATCTCAACATCATCTAGTCTGTCTGGGATTACATGGAGAGAGAAGCAACTGAGGATGCATAAACCCACAGAAGAACTGTGGTTAGCTCTCCAATATGTTTGAAACAACCTAACTGCCGAGTTCCTTAAAAAGTGTGTGTAAGTGTACTTAGAATAATTGATGCTGTTTTGAAGACAAAGAGTAGTCACACCAAATAGTGATTTGATTTAGATTTTTCTTCTGTTCACTCACTATGCATTTTGTTAACAGATAAAAATAAACTATTGACATGTCTATTTTTTGAAAGCGTTCTTACAGCATTTTTTCATACCTGCCTAAAATGTTTGCACATTACTGTACATATATAAGATCTTGTATATAAACTATTGTGATTGGTATGTTATAATTGTTTGTATTGTCTTATATTTGGTGATCATATTAAATACAAGATTCATTTTATCATTTGTTATTCTTTTTTTTTTTTTTTTTTTTGCCTTAGCATCTCTTGAAGTTTCTGGGACATCCCGAGTGGTGTACTGGTTTTTATACCCAAAACTGGTAAAATTCTTTGTATTGGGCATTTTTTTTATTATACCCTGTATCCAACATATTTAATAATCTGGTTTGATTATGAGATTAGATCGATGCATTGCATGCAAACTCTGATTTTTGCTTGAATGCACTGTTGTAATATTGTCTGGTCTCAGTTTTTACCTCTTCCTGTTTGGGATGAGCAGATACACTGCCTGGTGTATTTAAGAGTTTCTTGGACATTCAGGGTGGTGTGATGGTTTTCATCCCAGATTGGGAGAAGCTGGTACATCTGGTGTTTTTAGGTGATGCCCATTGTCAAGTATATTTATTTGGTATGGATATTTGCTTTACAGATACACTTCAAATGATTCTAATTTTTTGAGTGAATGGTCTGTATATTTAATCAGTAAACAATTTTTTGAATAGTCTGGTTTTATTGTAATTTTTCCATTTAATGTACAGTATTTTGCAGAAGTTTTAGGTAGGTGTGAAAAAATGCTGTAAAGTAAGAATGCTTTAAAAAATAAACACGGTAATAGTTTATTTTTATCAATTAACAAAATGCATAGTGAGTGAACAGAAGAAAAATCTAAATCAAAATAAATATTTAGTGTGACCACTCCTTGCCTTCAAAACAGCATCAATTTTTCTATGTACACTTGCACACAGTTTTTGAAGTAGGTAGGTTGAAGAACTAACCACAGTTCTTCTGTGGATGTAAGCAGCCTCAGTTGCTTCTCTCTCTCTTCATATAATCCCAGACAGACTCAATGATGTTGAGATCAGGGCTCCGTGGGTACCATACCAACAATTCCTGGACTCATTCTTCTCTTTTATTTATTTCAATAGATCTTTATTTCGTTACAAACAAACATTAAAGGGATAGTAATGTTTCATAATGAAAGCAGCTCTAATTAATCTTCACAGTATTTGGGCCATGGAGAGTGTTATTTCAATTCTATCAGAGTTGTAGTTCAAGAGTAATTGGATGATAAATGATCCCCTTCCCACCCCCTTCTACTGATGTAACACTGCTCAGCTTAGATCAGCAGGGAGTGTCCAGGTAGATTGCAGAGAGGGACAATCTTCAATTAAGATAAGGGAAAAAGCTGAAAAACCTGTCAAGGGAGGCAGGGTTTTCATTGTTCTCACAGTAAGAATTTTGACCCTTGATGTGAGCTGTCTGGTCTATGGACTGGATTCCATATCTGAGAAGTGGGGGCTTACACTAGGTAAAAGGGGCGGAAGGGGGGAACTTTATCATTCAATTACTCGAACTATAACGCTCACAGTAATGAAATAACACTCTCTATGGCTCAAATACGATGCAGATTAATTGGAGCTGCTGTTTTTGTTATACATTACTATCACTTTAAGCAGGCAAGTGTACAAATGAAATTAAAGAATGTACAGATCCATCATGGTGTGTTACAATACAACAGGGAAGTGACAGACCTAATAAACAATCAAAATGCAATCTGTATAGAGTGCTATGGGATCTGGGAGAAACAATGGTACATAGATGAGGTTTGTACAGGCTAAAGTGAGCTGGCTTGCGTTATAAGGAGAGGCATGCTAACCATTTTAACCAATTTAAAGAAAGGATATAAACAGAGAAGGAGTGATATAAGAGGGTAGAGTGATAGCTTTAAACAGGAGAAGAGGAGATCATAGACATAAAGAGAAAAGAAGTAAAGAGGAAAGAGTGGGGAAAGAGAGAAAGCCATAGCGTCTATTGGGTGTCAGAGAGAAGAGTAGTCACAAAAGGAGAAATCATTGGGGTTGTCAGGACCCTCCCATGGGCCACGCCATGAGGATTAGGGCTTTCTCAGGTAACATATTGTTGTTTGGATTTAAGCCATTTGGCTATCCACACTGAGACAAAATTTGGGGGTCATGGTGTCTATGTGTCCACGTTAATTTTGTGAACAATAGGTGCTCTTCAACTTTAGTTAACCAACTGGAGAAAGAGGGGGGTGTGGATGACTTCCATCGCGTGGGTATTAGAGCTTTGGCTGCATTTAGCATGGTTAGGAAGAGTACCTTTTGAGTAGATGGGCCAGATGGTAGATCATTGTAAAGGAGTATCTGCCAGGGGTCCCAAGCGCAAAGCCTAGCAGGAGTTCAATATGTGAGATGCATTTCGACCAATAAGGCGAAATAAGAGAACAGTCCCACCATATATGTCAAAAAGTTCCTTTAACTCCTTTGCATCTCCAGCAGGTAGCTGGTATCTCTGCGGAGATAGTGTGTTACCGCACCAGGGTATAATACCATCTTGTTAACAGCTTCTCAGTCAGATTTGCTGAGACAGAGGAAGAATGCATTATCGAGTATATTAAAGCCCAGGAGTCATGTGTTAGGAGTCAGTTCCTTTTCCCAAGCGGTCACAAAAGAGGGTTTCTCCTAGTTTGAAGTAGAAGATAATAGAGCATATAATCTACTAATAAGTCCACCTTTCAGCCGATTAGGGGAAAGAAACTAAGATTAAAATTTGGAAAATGGATGTGCAAAACTCTCTATTATATCTGGGTGAGAAAGGAAATGTTTGATCCAGAGATATTCCCTCCCCCAAAAGAAATCTGGAACTAACGGAATTGAATAACGGGAAAAGGAGCAATACCATTGATGTCTCTGAGACTAGCTAGGGGTTGATCAGTCAGTTGGATCCAGCCGGGAAATTGGTAGAGAGGCAAAGAATATGTAGTTTGTAAAGGCGAGAATAATTTAGTGTATGGTGATGGAAGTGGAATCAGAGATCCATTATTATTCAATCGAGTCCAAAAGTGAAGGACATTACGAAGAATCGGGTGCGTAGTCATGTTTGTGCATCACGCAGATGATGGTAGCAAAGTCTCAATTAAAGGATCGTAATTGGGGGAAAAAGGACCTTTCTAAAGTAACCCATAGTTTGTGTGATTGATTGTTATGCCAATCAGATATAGACGATAAAATGGCCACATAATAATATTTTTGTATGTCTGGGACACCAAATCCTCCATTCAATTTGGGTGAACATATGATTAGTTGGTTCAGTCTCATTCTCTTTTTTCCCAAATAAAAGAGGAAAAAATTTTAGAGGACTTGAGAAAGAAAGAGTTCGTTAGATCAATCGGAAGGGTTTGAAACAAGTAGAGAAAGCGGGGGAGGATCATCATTTTAATGACCTGCATTTTCCCTAAACAGGAGTTAAATAATGAGGACCACCTAGAGAGATCAGATTGGATCTTCTTTAGCAGAGGCAGATAATTTAATAGAAATAATGAGGCTAAGTTAGGGGGTATTTGTGTGCCCAAGTAAGCAATGGAGGAGGAGGACCACTTGAAAAAAAGGATGGAGGTTAAGTGGCTATATAAGTTGGATTCTAGGAATAAGGGGAGCTCTTCAGACTCCGAGACTCTGGAGAAGAGGTCAAGTTCAGCAAGAAACTAGTGGTTAGAAGGACGTTCTCTGCAGAAATAGTTTATGGGTGATGTGTGAAATTTGTATACCATGAATGCAGGGATTCTGTCTAACATGTTGGGCCATTGTTTCCATTACCAATACAAACCGGAGTAGAGAGGGCAGCCTTGTCTAATTTACTGGAACATTTCAAGAGAATTCCATTTAGTATTTAGATGTGCTCCTATTTTGTGACAGAGGGGGAGTTGTGTGCAGTTGCAGAGGGTAAGGAGAAACTGAGCTATAACACACAATTGTTAGAAGAGATCCTACAAAAAAAATAACAGGAATGACAGAAATGAATATCAATATATAAAGTTATAAGGAAAAAAAAAAAAGAGGACTACAATGGACCTTTTTTTTGTAACCACTTACAGTGAGAGCCTTGGAAAAATATCATGTATTCTCATGCAGGACCAGATATTAGAGAGGGGGCTTGAGGCCAGACCATATTTTGTGTTTAAAAGAAATAAGAATATTGAGAGTCTAGTAGCCCCCAGCAACATCACCAATAAGATTTTAAGAACCGGAAGAAAAGTTGGTTTAAAGAAGCTCCAGGAGTATACAAAATCCACAAAATAAAGACTGCAGCTCATGTGGTCAAATGTCTAGTGATAGATGTTTTAGAATTTAGATCTTTTAGAAATTATAAGGAATATAATATTAAGACCTTTATTAACTGTAACACTGCTTTCCTGGTATATGTAATCTCATGTAGTTGCAAATAAAATATGCAGGGAGAACAAAAAGAAAAGCAACAACTAGGTTTGCAGAACATCTAAAAACAAATATACAATCTGGCTTAAATTTCCCATAGTATATGCACTTTCTTGAACCACACAATAAAGAGCCATTCTGTGCAAATTTTGTGGCAATTGAAAAAGTGGAGTATAATCAAAGAGGATGTGATAGATCATGAATTGAGACAAAAGGGAAACTTTCTGGATCCATAAACTGGGTACTCTTGTGTTAGGGGCCCTATGCCTGTACTTGGAGGAATTATCAGGCCTAGTGACTTAAACTGACAAAAGGACTGGTTTTTCCACATAGAGGAAGCGGGTGGCAGGACAAAAGGAAAGTGCAGCCTTCCTTTTGAAAAGTAGGCACGCCGGGGATTGGCTGCCATCCCCCGTGTGACTTAGTTCTAGTGTGTTGTTGTATGTAACAGGTAAGCGTTCCATGGATTGGCCGCCCCTGTCCAACACACTTCGTTGCTCCAGCTCCCATTTGCACCACATGATGTTCAGTGGCGGAGCTTCAAAGTATCGTGGAGGAACGAGGTTGGGATGCTCGGGGGCTGAAATGGTCCTTTTGCAAGAACTGGACGACGAGACAGATAAGCAGGCAAGGAGCACAGCTTTGCCCAGATACACTAGCCTGGGCCCCAAGCCCCGCAGTCCGGACTCTCAGATGGAGGAACTTCAGCTGGCCGCTTTGCATCCAGTGGTCCACAAAATACAACAACAGATGCAATATTTGGGCACTAATTCACCCTGGAATTTAGTGCGGCGACTGATGGAGGCCGACCAACAGGAATATTTGGAGGAGATGCAGTAGCAACAACCTGCTCCGGGCAGTCTGGCCAGCATGGGCCATTCGGAGCACCAGAACCCCAGACCCAGGGTAACCCATCAAATGTTCCAAACTTTTGACAAGAATACCGGGGACATTGATGGGTTTCTGCAGGGGTCTGAGTGAAAGTTGTATCGTGTGGAGCTCAGGGACTGGGTCTCCTATCTGGTGGGGAAATTGAAGGGAAACCCGCGGAGGCTTACGGAACTGTCCCGGATGAGCTTGCCTCGGACTACCCAGAGGTCAAAAGATTACTGATGCAATATGCTAAAACGACAGAGACTTACAGCAGGATTTTCCAGGATTTACGCAGGAAAAATGATGGAACCAACTTGGAATGGGCCTATGATATGGAGAGGGCTTTCCACAGTTGGCTCCACGGTGCTGGGGCAAATACATTTGAGGAATGTTGCCAGCAGTTGCTGCTTGAACAATTTTTCAAGCACCTCAATACACTGGTTAGGGATTGGGCTTGTGACCAGGATCCCCCTACCCTGATCGCGGCCACCAAGCTGGCCGACAAATATGAGGATACCCGTGGGGTAGGATACTGGACCCCGAAGGCCACACCACCAGCAACTTTGGTTTCCACATCCTGGGTTACCTCCATGGTTGAGGCCCCGTCCCGAGCCAGACCCCTGACTGTTACCAGGCCCCGCTCCCCTTCACGATCAGCATCTACCCCTGGTCAACAGTGCTCTGGCTGCAAATGAAATTGCCCTCAGGGACCTAGGTGTAACGGTTTTCTGACACTCAGACCAGGGTATGAAGTAAAAACACAGTTTTATTTAATCAGGAATGTAAAACAATGCCCCTAAGGGCCAGCACAGGAATAACAGTAATGGCAATGACAGACAAAGTGAATGCAACACAGTGGTAGGAATATGTGCTATGTACAGACAGGGAATAACCCCAAAGGGTTAACAGGTGCAATAGGAGAGACTCAGTCTTAGATTGGCCAACGCCCAGGATATATAGCAGTGTCTGGAACACGGTCTGTGAGTAGCGGAAAAGGAGTAAAGTGTCTGCACTGAATTCACTCTCAAGTTGGAATAGGAATGCACACCAGTGCCCAGAGCTGAGCCAATACCACCTCCGTGGGCTTAAGAGGAATGCTAATGCCAGAGCTGAAGTAACCAGAACCAGAATCGCCCTTAACTGAAAATAGTAGTAACCCTGCGTGTGCCAAATGGATTGTGCCCTGACACCCCTTGGGTGCCAATACTGAGGTTACTGCACAAGCTACAAAGAGCCGAAGCACTGGGAAGTGCAGTGGATAGCGTACCCTCTGAGCGTATGTAGGCCGGAGCCAGGACACCCTTCCGGTGCCGTTCTCAATTCTCACAGCAAAAGCGAACAGACTACCAGCGCCAGCCAGCGCGGTTACGGTGCACACCGGACAGACAGTGCTCTGCGGGAGATAATAGGCAGTAATAGAGGTACTCAGAGTAGCGGCTCAAATGGGTAACCGTATGCTTGGCAAGCGATAAAGGAGGCACGAGACCGGAGACCACAGGCACTGCACGGGTTAAGTGGTTCTGTACAGGAGAGAACAGCTTAGCAAACAGCGGATGGCAAAGCAACCTCAGGCTACAGCTAGACGATAGTGAGAGGAACAGCGAGTCACTTAAACAGTTCAGAATGTCGCCGGAGCTACCGGAGCAATACTGGAACACCGGAACAGCAGACAGGACCGGAGCGGCAACCGGAACCGGATCAATACTGCAGCAGTAACAACAGCAGAAGAACAGGGTCAATCACGGAGCAGGATCGTCAGCCAGAACCGGGTCAATCACGGAGCAGGATCAGGAGAGGAGTCAGACAAGCCGGGTCGGTACACAGGAGACACAAACTCAGCAGCGAGGTGCAGGAACAGGAACACCACGAAAGGGAAACTGACAAGTGCCCAAACTCCAGCATATAACGGAACATCCTGGGCGGGCCAATCAGCTTCCTCCAATGCACAGGTAATTCAGCCAAGATTGACAGGAAAACACGGGGACCGTGATACTAGGGCACCCCTAACAAGACCAGGACCCACTCAATTTGGTGGGGCCGCCCCAGCTCCTGGTCCCTCGTACCGGCAGGTGCACTGCATTGTGGAGGAAAGTTACCCCCAGGAGATGGAGGGAAAACCCCAGGGAAGAAGGAGGGTGCCCTAGCCCCGGGGAGGTATAAATGCCTTTGGATGTAACTGGCACAGGCACCTACTATCACAAAATTGCATTGTTTAGAGACAAGGCCACCAACAATAGGCGATATCATGTGCAACCCATCCTACTCTATTGACCGACCCGCTGAGGGACTGCGGGACTCCGGTGCTACCATCACTCTAGCCCAACCCTATTGCTTGGACACCTACCACGAATACAGCGATCCATGGACATGCGTGTGGCTGGGGGTAAGATGTACAGACTCGCTATGGCACAGATTCACCTAGATTAGGGGTCAGGCCATGGATACCAGGAGGCTGAAGTGATGTCTGGTCTCCTCGCAGATATTATTCTGTGAAATGACCTGGGAAGCATACAAAGTTGCTTCCTGTCAGTCAGACCCAGGAGTGCCAGGCCATCACATGAAGCCAAAGCCGGACCAACCTGGTAAGCACCAGCCCTTCCTCGATCAACCCCGACCTCCCAGGGGAAGACCTCAGGTGGTCCCTGCTTGTGGAATTCTGGACGGCTGTTGCTAACTACCCCACTCTAGCTGGGTATCAACAGAGGGCCCAGACAGGGGAAGTGGGCCAGTAGGAAGACTTCTAGTTGAGAAGACGGCCTGCTGTATCACAAAATGGTCAACCAGGCACTCAGGGTTCCTAAGACCCAACTGATAGTACTAGCCCAACACCGAGCTGACATTCACCCTAGCCCATGAGGTGCCATTAGCAGGACATCTAGGGGTCAGAAGAAAAGAATGTCACTTGAGTAGACCGTTCTTCTGGCCTTGGATGTTCAGAAACGTCAGGAAGTTCTGTCAGACCTGTGACGTTTGTCAGAGAGTAGGGAAGAGGGGGGGCCGGCCTATAGCCCACCTCCAGCCCTTACCCATCATTGGTGAGCCCTTTTAGAGAGTGGCTGTGGACATTGTAGGTCCTTTGGCTCGGCACAGCATCTCTGAGAAGAAATTCATTGTTACCATTGTGGACTTTGCCACCTGGTACCCGGAAGCAGTTGCCTTGTCAAATATTACGGCAGAGAGTGTAGCCGATGCCCTCATATCCATCTTCACTCGGGTAGGGTTTTGCTAAGAAATACTGACTGACCAAGGTGCCCAAGTTCACCTCCGAGCTCCTCCAGCAGATCCGGAAGACATGCAGGATGAAAGCCCTGCACACGACTGCTTATCTTCCCCAGATGAACATGTTCTGTGAACAGTTCAATGGAACCTTAAAACAGATGCTCCGGGCATTCACAGAGACCTATCAGGAGTGGGAATGCTATTTGGCCCATTTATTGTTTGCATACCAGGAGGTACCCCAGGAGTTTACGGGCTTCTCCCCCTTTTATCTATTATTTGGGAGGAGTGTCTAGGGCCACTGAACATCCTCTGGGAATATTGGGAGGGGAAGTGTGCCACCAACGAGACCCCAGCAGTGACCTATGTCAGAGCTCAGGGAACGGATGCAGTTCCTAATGGATTTGGCCAGGTGACACCTCCAGGGTGAGCAGGATCACCAGAAGGCTTATTAGGACAGAGCTTCCCAAGTTAGAGAATTTAGTGCAGGGCAAAAGGTGTTAGCCCTGGGGCCTACTTGCCAGAATAAGCTACAGACAGCCATACCAGATCATAGACCGACAGGGCAAGGCCACATACATAATAGGATGCAGACCTCACCATCGGGACAGAAGGGTATGCCACGTTAATGCCCTAAAGGTTACCAGGATAGGGCTGACACTGTGCTAGCAATCTGCACCCTGGCTAGTCAGGAAGCAGAAGACCGGAACTCCCCGACCTACTGACCGATGGTCGACCCTGTTCGCTGCAAAGCCTTGATTGACTTATCTCACCCAGCATCAGGTTGACACCCCTGGCCAACAGCCCCTTCGATAACCCCCATACAGAGTCTCTGAGGCCATCAAAGCCCACATCAGGAAAGAGATTCAGGACATGCAGGCTATGGGGATGATAGAAAGGTCTAGCAGTCCTTGGGCCTCCCCGGTAGTATTAGTCCCTAAGAAAGACGGAACCACTAGGTTGTGTGAACTACGGAGGCTCAACGACACGATAGTCATGGATGCCTATCCCATTGCCAGGATAGATGACCTCCTGCACTGACTCACTGGGACTAAGTTTGTCTCCATCTTAGACCTTAGCCGGGGTTATTGGCAAATTCCTCTGGCCTAGGAAGCTAGTGCTAAATCTTCATTCATCACCCCCTTTGGCCTGTACCAATGAAGAATGAAGGCTGAAGAATGCCCCGGCCACCTTTCAGAGGCTGGTGGACTAACTCCTTGGGGGGGCTCAGGAGTTTGCATATGCCGACCTCAACAATATTGCTATCTTTAGCAAGTCCTGGGAGACCATCTCTTTCACTCTGAGGCCATTTTGGGAAGGGTCAGGAAGGCCTGACTATCCAACCGGACAAGTGTCAGATTGGGATGGGGGAGGTCCAGTATCTAGGTCACTGGGTGGGGAGTGGAGTACAGCAACCCAAGCTGGCCAAAATAGAGACCATCTTAAAGTGGCCACAGCCGACAACCAAGAAGCAGGTCATGGTGCTCCTGGGGACCACCGGATACTATCGTAAATTTGTGCCCTGCAACAGTGATCTACCCAAACTCTTGACCGACTTAACCCACAAAAGTACGCCCCCGCATCCCCCGCCTGCAACAATGCTTTTCAGGCCCTAAAAACAGCTTTAGGACAGGCACCAGTGCTAGCTGGCCAAGATTTTAACACCACCTTTGCTGCACACAGAAGCCTCCAACGTGGGTCTCAGAGCCGTATTGAGCCAAGTGGATGCCAATGGGGAAGAGCAACCCATATCCTACTACATTCTGAAGCTCCTAGATTGGGAGATGGGCTATGTCGCCGTAAAGAAAGAGTGGTTGGCCCTGGTCTGGGCTATCAAACGATTCCAGGCATACTTGACAGGAATTTACAGTGCTCACAGACCACTACCTGTTGGTATGGCTGAACCCGGTGTCAGGGGATAATGGACAGCTATTGCAGTGGAGTTTGGCTGTCTAACCATACAGTTTTACAGTACAATACCGGTCGGGCAGGAACAACAGGAATGCTGACGGACTATCCCGGCAGGAGGACGGTTAACCAACCCTGCCGTTCCACCACAAGGGACTAACCAAGCTGCTGCTCCTGGACAGCCAATGACTTGGGACTGGAAGGGGGTGGTGTAACGGGCCCTAGGCCATTACTTGGAGGTCTTATCAGACCTAGAAACTTAAATTGACAAAAAGACTGGTTTTTCACATAGAGAAAGCTGGTGGCAGGACAAAAGGAAAGTGCCGCCTTCCTTTTGCAGGGGATTAGCTGCTGTCCCCTAGACTTAGTTCTAGTGTGCTGTTGTATAGGACAGGTAGGCGTTCCATGGATTGGTTACCCCTGTAAAGCACATTTTGCCGATCCGACTCCAAATGGCTGGGAGAAGGTGAAACATGATTGGGTAAAGTACTGGGCCTGGGTAATTCAATCTTATCTCCCTACCATATATATTTATAGAGTGGTATTTTTAGCAATATTTCCAAGTTGTTCACATTAGGTATAAAATAAAATATAAAATAAGCCTTTCATTTTATAATTTGGATATTGGATATCACATTCTAATTTAATGTTTTTTTTGTGCCCTGGTTGGGCATTACTCCATTTAGTTTTTTTAAATGATAGTCACATAAGAAGTGACTTGATAATAATGTAATTGGCTGGGAGAAGGTGCAACATGATTGGGTAATGTACTGGGCCTGGGTAATTCAATCTTCCCTTAGAAGACTATAGCCCGGATCAGGATTGGCCACTGTACCTTGTCACTCTGATTCCTATTGGCCAGGATTTGAAGAGGCAAGATTAAATCATGTAAAGTACTTGTACTGCGAACAAGCTCTTTTTGTGTTCATGTTTATACTCCCATTGTATGTATTATGTTAGGTGCCCCTACCCCATTGTATCATATCTCCACCTACCCATTGTCCCTGTGTAGATTGTGTTTATTCCCATTGTAACTATTCTGAAGATGTATAAAATAACCCCAGTTTCAGAAATAAAGGAGTAGTTGTTTTGTTGTTTATTCCTGAATGGTTTAATGGGTTCCCTTTGACCCCCATTCAGGAGATCTGCTTTCCAGGGACCCAGTCAGCTTCATCCTTATACCAGACTGGCTACCCATCTTGCCCAGCACGATGGCTCAGGACAACCCAGAGTCCTGGGTTTCCATTACATCTTGCACCCGGAGGGCTAAATGACAATACAGATTTAGCAGCCTTTACGCAAGCGGTATTTAACCCCTTAAGGACCAGCGGTCCTGGGGTGTGTGGTCCTTTAAGGACCACATAGGAAACTTTGACGTGACGTCCCACATGGGGCGGCACGCCGCACTGGGGACTGAAAGAGATCGCCCTGGTCTTGGAGAGATCAACGTCAGTGCCCGGTATTACCCACCGCGCTCCTATAGGAGAGCGGTGCGTAAAAGTATGTGACGTGCGAGGACCGTCACTGGTCCTTAAGTGCCGGACCAGCGTGACGGTCCTGCCACGTCAATGGTTCTTAAGGGGTTAATTTTACTTTTGTTTTTATTTAATATAGATATGCCTATCATTATTATTAGTTGTTCCATTGTTTTATATCTCTAGCTTCCATTATGTCTTTGTTATCATTTTGATCATCATTTTAATAATTGATTCACTTGTTCCTGAACGCATGATTGGACCATTTTAGTTGTTTCATACTTAAAGACTGGGTCTGTGAGGACGCAGCTTTGTGGCTAACAGGGGGCTGAGACCCAGATAGGTCATATATCCACAAATGCATAATGTGAGTGAGCATTTGTGAATTATTATGTTCTTAATATCTGAATACTAAATACTACACTTTGATCTGTGCTTTCTTGTGTTTTCCTTGTGTTAAAGGATCTGTGACTTGGCATAGTGGGTTTAGGGTTTCCATGGCCATCCATATCTCATCAATGGTAGTTCCTAAACCTCTGAACTTTAAGTGCCAACTCCTTATGCTGCATCCTCTATTCAATCAGTAAAACATTTGATACATGAATAATGGAAGAAGGCATGCCGGATAAGTGGCCTATCCCACATTTATTATGACACTCAGGGAAGCAAAATAGCATTACCTTATTATGATTGTTGTTTTGCTTTAGTGGTTGTCATAATAAACATGGAATAAGTCCCTTATAAAATGTTCCACTGTTTATGTAACATCCACATCTGGTCCCATACTTCTGGTTCTGTTAAACCTGATGGTGCAGGCAAACTTTTGTACTAACAAAACCATTTCATTACAACATAAGGACACCCCACTATGCTTAATACAGTGTTTTTAACCCTTTGCGTGCCAGAGGGGTATGCAATGCATTGCGAACCCCTCTGGCACTCAAAGGGTTAAAACAACTCTCAAATGCATTGGCAATCCGGGTATTCTCTTTGACTACTGACAAGGTCACTTAGGACTATAGGGTATATGTATTTGTTGTATGCTTTCTACAAAACATTTATGTTACAAACACCTATCTGATATCAAAAGACATGTACAATAAACTTCTGCTGCTTTTGATCATAGAATATAACATGCCCACAAGGAATTTGTTAAAAAAACAAGCAGGTCGGTTATGTTGCTGCTGTTTGGCTTTGTTTAGTCTGTATCCACATCCAACAGGATCGAAGACACATTATCTTTTAAGTCTATTGAGAAAGAGGCAGAGTCCGATCAAGCTTAATTCCTTATCAATAACATATTGCCAGCTCATTAATCAAACAGGAAAGGCAGAACTCAGAGGCCACAGGAGCAGCTAAAAGGGTGGAGCCCTCTAATTCCCACACACTTTATCATTTTGTCAAACTAAGATCACAGCAATTGAACACATTCTCAGTTTTGCTTGATCGTTTCTTGTTACACAATTTGTCATTATTTTAGTTTGTACTCTTAGCATTTGTACATATATTATCTATTTGTAATGTATGCATTGAATACACCTGTGACACTCAATGGGTTAAAAGCTTGTGTGTTAATCACTGAACCTGTCAGTGTTGGGCATATGGTTTTCTATTGTGCAAAGAGAAACGGATAGTTCTTTTAGGGAAAGAATGGTCTAAAACATGTGCCTGGTTTGCAAGCACACGCGTTAGACCATTCCAATGAAGGGATTCCTTGTAAATAACGAGATTGCAGCTCTGCTCAAGCGCCTCCTTGTTGACCGACACAAATCTCCTGCTGACACCTTTACAGCTGTCAGTAGGAGACAGCAAACTTTAAATGCCTGTATCTCTTAAACCATAGCGATTTGAGAGATACTTTTTTGCATTTAGCTCAGCTTTTTAAGCTCTTCTAAATGCAAAAAAGTTTTGTTGGACATTACTAACCCTTTAATATGTAATACAGTGCTAGAATTCTGGTTGAGACAGAGGAAACAAACAAAGTAAGTCAATTATAAGCGCTTTGGATGTCTATCAACAGTGTCCTCTAGCTTCTTGAAGCTTTGTTGAAGAGAGCAGGAGATCAGAGTGAAAATACAGAAAGGGGTAGAGGAGAGAAGAGTTTTGATTTAAAGAAGCAGCATTTTATAAGTTATCTGGATTTTGATAGGCAACCATTGGAAAGATTGGACATGTGGGGCAGGGACAAACCTACATGACATTAAGGTAACTCATGCATGGCATAAAATTCTGCAAAGTAGGCATTTCCTTTCTACCCCTAGGCTGGAGTGCACAAATATTTCCAAAAGGGTGCACTATAGAAACAAATTTCTTTTATATTTTCACAACTTTCTACGACACTAAAATCTTTGAAAAACATAGGATTTCCTACTATAGTCAGTACCTACTATCAGCCTGAGAAAAATGGCACCCTATCTTTGTGAGTTAACATGGAATATGGGGTTGCAAGAACACTAACCTACACCTCTCACTTCTCTTTTTGAAGTTACCTACTTGCACTAAAATGGTCATAACCATTACAGATATACAAGAAAAAAGATAGGCAACATGCAGATTTGGAAAGTAGACATTTACCAGCATCAAATGAGGGGTACTATAGAAAAAACCAAGCTATTTTACATTCCAACCTCTTCAAAAATAGAGATTGTTTGAAAAACATGGAATGTATGACGGTAATATTATCTACTACTCTTCCAAGAAAATACACCCTATTGGTATGAGTTGACATACTGTAGGGGGTGGCAGAAGCATAAAACACAACTACAATCTATCTTTTTCCAAGCATTTTTAATCTACGGCATCCCTGTACTAAAATGGTTCAACAATGACAGAAATTATGAAAAGGTAGATGAAGCATACAATTTTGCAGAGTGGACAACTAGCCACATCAATTCAGGGGGGTTACTTGTCTTTCTGCCCTTAAAGGGTATGTTTCACTCCTTTACAACTTTGCCTAAGTAATTTCATTATATAGTATAAATAATGAAAAGTGTACACATCTTTAAAAAACAAAAACAAAAAAAAAAACTACTTGTTTGGAGAAATTAAAAGAATAAATGCAGCGTTGTACCTACTTCCGGGCAGACTGTGTTTAACTAATCTGTAGCGCAGTCTGACACTTCTATCCAGCCTGATTAATTAGAGCTGCTTTTATTATGAAACATTACTATCCCTTTAAATGCATAGCTAAAGACTTGGTGTAAGCAGGAGGGGGTTGGGTTTATAGGGCACTGGGCTGTCTATTCCCTATGTGCAATCTTTATAGTTGCGATGGATTGCACCTTAGGGGAAAGAACTATTGTGCAAGGGGTTAGAATGGTTAGACGTTTGGAGGACACATTAAACTAGGGAAGGGGAGGAGACAGACAAGAGGATGGAGTACGCAGTGTAAATGAGGAAATGGGCTTAAAGGGATAGTAATACTTCAGTATTACAAATCCTTATATTAAAGCCCTTGTAAAAAGAAAGGTTTTGCCCCCAGTGTCATCTCTCAAACCTTTATGGTTTGAGAGATGAACGCTTCTAAAGTTGCCCTCTCCCTCCCCCTTCCCCGTAGTCAGCATTTTAGTTGACTCAGGGAAATCCGGTCAGAGATCATCAGGCGGCTCTGCAGCAGAGCCGCAATCTCGTTAACTAAAAAAAAAAAACTTTCGCTAAAAAGGTCTTCTACGTGTGCTTGCAAGCCAAGCACATGTAAAAGACCATTTCAGTGAAAGTTTTTTTTTTAGTTAACGCGATCAGGCTGTGCTGGAGAGCCGCCTGAAAATCGTACGACTCTCTTCCCTGCAGTCAGCTAAAATGCTGACTACGGGGAAGGGGGAGGGCAACTTTAGAAGCGTTCATCTCTCAAACCAAAAAGGTTTGAGAGATGACACTGGGGGCAAAACGTTTCTTTTTACAAGGGCTTTAATATAGGGATTTGTAATACTGAAGTATTATTATTCCTTTAAGGGAGGCCCATGGGATGGGTTCGTTCATCTAATAGGGAAATGCCTATAATACAGCCTGAAAAAAATAGTTAAAAGAATGCAATTCTTCGGAATGGCATTAACATAAAACGTATGCAAGTAAATACTTGTAGTTTGGCTTGTAAGATGGGGGATCTGGAAATGGTTGCAATGAACAAGCAGAATGACCTAACAAACCTGGTTAGACGATGCACAATTGTAAAGTCAATCTAGAGGGTTAGTCACTTTTTTTTTTTTTTTTTAATGGATAGGTTTAATAAAAGGAGGTGGGGCTATGCCTATAAGTAAAGCATGATTTAAAACCTAGTATAAATGCAAGATATTAATGAAGGGACCAATGAGAATGTAGATGCCCTCTAGGTTGAAATACACACTGGGGGCATACATAATAAACATAAGCTAACTGGAATTTGCTACAAGCCACCTAATATTGTGGCATTTGAGGAAGCCCAGATGCAAATGGAAATGGCCTCTCAGTTAGGAAATACAATCATAATGGAATATTTCAAGTACCCTGAAACTGACTGGAGATAAAGGACTTCCAGCAGTAAAAAAAAAATGGAAATAAATGTTCATGTCCTAACTAGTAGAAGAGCCAACTAGAAAAGAGGCCTTGCTGTACCTAGTGGTCTCAAACAATTCTGAAATGGTAAACAAAATACAGGTTTGGCAACATTTACGCAGCGGTGACCATAATATTGTTATTGAGAAATGTTTTAAGAAAAATCGATTAACAAGGGTTTGAAAAAGAAAAAAAAAAAAAAAAACATTACATTTTAAAAAGGCTATTTTTACCATGCTAATAGCAATATTAAAAAGACATTCAGTGGGATGTAAAATTCACATGAAAGATGGAAACTATTTAAAATGTTTTTAGACAAATATACACGTCATTATATAAACCACTGGGAAATAACTACAAAAATAACAAATTAAGATCAATGCGGCTTACTAATGAGGTTTGCAGGGAAACGAGAAATAAGAAGCAGGCTTTTAAAGTGTTTTAATTCAGAAGGGTCAGCTGCATCATTTAATAAAGATTGCAATAGACTCTACAAACAAGCAATTTGGGTAGCTAAAGCTGTAAATGAAAAAAGTATTACAAACGAGAGCAAGAAAAATCCTGAACAATCCTATATAATAATTTGCTAAAACGTGTGTAACGACACAGTCACGCGCAGTAGAGACTGTTGCGAATGCTGCAGTCATGCGCAGTAGAGACTGCGGAGCGTCCAGCTCTGTATCAGCCGCGGCGCAGGCAGTCTCTACTTCGCATGACTGCCCCGCGACCGGCTGACAGTGGCACAGTGGCTCGTATAACGGGCTCTTCAACTAGTAAGTAAATAAATGGCAAAAAATGACCATTGAAATTGATCATCTTACAACAGACAGGTGAATTAAATTAGGGAGGATAAGGGCATGACTGACACCTTGAATACATTTTTTTTCTGTACATACAAGGGAAGCATCAATGGCATGCTATATGCAAACAGAGAAAATCACAAAATTTCCTCCATCGTGTACATTGGTTACTGAGGAGACTGGAAAATGTTTTGGTGAATAAATTAGCTGGATCTGAATATATGAATGTAAATATACATTGTATATATGAATGTAAATATACATTGCCTTTGTCACGGTTCTCTTCCCCTCTCCTCTTCACTGTGATCATGAGGAAGAGAAAAACAGAACAGAGCTGCCAATTGAAATTGGTCGTGAGGGGCCAGGACTAGGAGCAGGTCACTTATTGACTTACTGCCACCTCTTTGTGTTACTGAATAAATGATTTAGAGAAAGACCAACACATTTAATTTACACAGAGCAATTTAAAAAACATATACTGAACTTTAAACTGACATTAATGTGAGTTTCATTGCTGTGGAGCAACGCAATACACTTATGTACACATGCACCCCACACAGTTAGATCTCCTAAAAGAGGGACACCAGAGAGGAAAAGAGGGACACAGGGATTTTTGTCTCAGAGGGACAGTATCCCCCTAAAAAGGGACACTTGGGAGGTATGAACAAATAAACGTTCATACTTTTTATCCAGTCCCTGTTAAAAATCATTTAGTAAAGCATTAAGTGGTGGGTTATACATATAAATGTGGTATAAAAGGAAAGCCCTACTTATGCTTACGATATATAATTTGTGTGAGTATTCTAAATGAATTAGAGGAAAAATATGGTTGAACAAAGGAATACGGAAAAAGCCAAAATTGCTCTCATCATTAAGGGGTAAAAGGTTTTAATGTGCATTAAATATACCCATTATAGATAAATTAAAAAGTTGATAAAACAAACAGCTGGGAAAGTAATTTAAGAAGTCAGTGGTTATTTACTTTTTTTTTTTTTTTTAAATTTACTAGTGTCACCAACAAACTTTTCCATTCATCTCCATATTTAAAAAGATAAGGGATGCTCACTCTCTAATATAACCCCTGCTGCCTTCCTGACACAGTCCCTTAGGAAGGAAACGCAGATTTCAGTGTACCGCTGCGGGTATCTGCGATAATGACAAACATGTTCTGACTTCTCAAAATCCAAAAACTCTGTGGGAAGACAGCGCCTTCTGCGAGCAGCAATCATGCTCTCCACATCAAGATAAGAGATGATGGGGTCTGCCCGAGAATACAAATATAGTTGCGGCCAGCGGGATGGGTCCTTCTTCATGGCGTCATAGTGATTTTCATGTAGAAACCTTGTCAGTGGGTATAAAAGGATCCTCAGTACAATAACCATGAGGGCAAAAGCAGCTAAAGCAAGAAAACGCACCACATTATGTGTGTTGGGTTTAAGAATAGTGTCCAATGCTCGCATTGAGCCGCTGACATTGCGGTTCCCTGGAGCACTGTCAAAGATAGTACCCACGACATGCAGTTTGCTCAGCTGAGGTTGAGAATGCAGAAGCTCCACGATATATCGGTATAGCATAAAACCACCATTGCTAAAAACATGGAAAAGTATGGGGCTCTTTTCAATATCATAGTCAAAGAGCAGTTCAAGAAGTTTCTTTGCTTCTTCCCGGAGAGAGCTGAAGCCAAAAGACTCTGTGATGAAGACTGTCCTCCATGCTGCAGTATATCTGATGACAATGCAACCCTGTGTGAAGAAAGGTTTAGAAACACATCATAAACCCCCTAGAGAAGATAAACTGTTTTGCTTTTCTCTTTCAAAGTAATGAATAACTGAGTATAGGTATTAGGCACAAAAGAACAGAGGAACAATTGTGGAGAAAACTAACTGTACCATAGGGAAGAAAAAAATCCCCCAAACTCCCACAAATTTAACTGGGTCTTTAAACCCGCAGAATGTTGCAGAATATTGCTGCATTCTAGAGGCTAAAACCAACATTTAGATCAACCCTTTGAATGCCAGAGCAAAGCACTGTCAGCTTATCTGACACTCATAGGGTTAAGACCCTGAATGACAAACTGGCATTTTATCTAGAGATTTAGGGATGTGTGCACATTTCTTCTGGAATTCACCGGTTAGTGGAACACTTTTGTCACATGAAGTACAAAAGAAATGTGTTTCTGCTGAATGCGAGTACAGTGTTGGCCTATGGTAACTTAGGGACTGCTATTTTTTTGTGACACATTAATTCCTGGGTATAACACACAAAAAAAACCAAACAATTTTTCAATTGGATATGTAAACGTAAGCAAAGGAAATTAACTTATCCACCTTATAACATAATTTGCTAGAATGCGAAGCTCTGTGTGCGTAACATGCATATGCACAGTAGAGACTGCCTGAACGATGCAGTCATGCTCAGTAGAGTATGCCCGAATGCGCCGGTCTTCAGTCAGTTGATCCGGAGAGGGTCGCTCTGAACGGCCCACTGCCCGGCTCCGCTCCCGGCTCAGGGGCAGCAGCCGAAGCCGCTGGGTG
The DNA here is from genome assembly GCA_037306005.1 of Rhinophrynus dorsalis. Taxonomy (NCBI): domain Eukaryota; kingdom Metazoa; phylum Chordata; class Amphibia; order Anura; family Rhinophrynidae; genus Rhinophrynus; species Rhinophrynus dorsalis. The sequence goes on from CM074722.1 coordinate 222,598,031, forward strand.
GCACTTTGGCCTGTGTACACGGGCCTTCAATACTAGTTGTATATAATAATTAATAATTTTGTGTGTTAATAGTGTTGAAAATGTGACGGAGACCATTGACATCAGTGGTTCTTGGCTCCAGTCCTCAGGGCTAGAGCTGGCATGTTGAGACACAGATTTACATCCTTTATTAAAAATCTCAGAGTCTCACTCAAGTGGGCCTTATGCTTAAAAGAAAATGTTGAGCGCTTCTGGGAAAAACCAACTGCACTACAGGGAAGAGAGGAAACAATTCTGCAAATATTGACAGATTTGAATGCTTTTTTACCCCTTAACGTCTGGTGGTCCTGGGGTAGAATTACCCTTAAGGACAGTATAGACATCATTCGGACAGCCGGCACACATGAGCGATCACATGTATGGCTCGCTGAAAGAAAGGCTGGAGCAGTCAGTTTCAGACTCCCCTAGTGATCACGTCACTCCCACAGGAGCGCTGTAATCACAAAACCCATGACGTGCCGGGACTGCCACTGGTCCTTAAGGGGTTAAACTCTTGATTGAATGCTAGAGAAGACTCCAATGCATTATTTCAAAATGCACTGGAGACCTAGCATTCAAGGGGTTAAGACCCATTTAAATGAATGGGGATTTTTATTTCTCCCTTATGGTGAAGTTAGATAGCCCTGGAATCCCACAGCTTATCTTTTGAACATAAGGCCTTCTAAATGTTCCCAACTTTGTCCTTAGTGACCCCTTACAGGCCATGTCTTAGGATCTCTCTGCTTGTATACAGGCAAGTTAAATAAATCAAAAAGCCTCTGATTAACTCACCTGTACTCAAGCAGGGAAATTCTAAAGACATGATCTGTTTGGGATCCCTAAAGATAATTTGGGGAACCATTATTTTAGGAAATGCAAATCACACACAGCTGGAGTATCAAATAAGACCAATTTGAGAATGGTGAACAGATTTTTTTTTTAGAGCATTAGAGAAGGGTCCCCTTTGGGCTAATTGTGGACTGTCTCTACAAATAATGCACCAGGCAGGCTGCAGTATAGTTCAGCCTCATTATCTTTACATTGGTATAGGTTTTAATAAATATTGAAGATTTATTTTTTTTTGTGTACAAGTTTTTATTATAGGTTTGGTCTCTCCATTCTAAATCAGCAGACTTGTACTTGATGCTGCATAAGTTCCTGACTCCTAGCCCCACACCTTGGGTATTATTTTCTAGCTAAACGAACAGTACTAAAACCTCCCGCAAATAAAGGATGGCAACCAGAAGAACTATATATTAAAGAACACATCCAAAATAAAACACAAAGAGAAGGGGGTGCCAAATAGTGTAATACAGCTTGAGAAATAAAACATATGTATTGAAAACTGAAATGCACTCACATATTCCAATGTCTTTGTGATTCTCACATAATCACAGAGACCTCAAGAAACAGGAGAGAAAACCTCTCTCACAACACTGCCTACAATCCTCAGATCGAGATACCGAGTGGAGACTATGTAATTTCTCCAAATGCGATTGTTTTCATCTTTGGATACCACTCCGGATGACTATCGGAATATGAGTGAATTTCAATTTTCTTTACATATTTTTTATTTCTCAAGCTGTATTACACTATTGTGCACCCCCCTTCTCTTTGTGTTTTATTTTGGATGTGTTCTTGGGGAGAGTGGATCGAGGAGAAGCATCCCTTAATACATCCTTGCCTTTTCCCTTTTTCTTGTGTGTTTCTAGATATTAAAGAAGAATGCAGGCATATGAGATGATCTCACTGGCTGTACCACTGCTTATCTTCTGGCTGTTAAATTGAAAGTAAGGAAAATGTCCTGCATCCTGAATATATTAGTTTGAGGGACCATCCTGTTGGAAAACAGGAATATAAAATGCACCACAGATTCTAGAGCTTCACAGGCTGTTGGAACAATCATTCACAGCCATAAAAAAGGTGACTGTCCCACCAATCCTTACCAGAATTGTATTGACCATTCTATCAGTCCTACACACTGTCCCTGCCCACTTTCCCTGTGGAAAAGGTGCGAATGAAGAAATAGTGTACAAAACCACGGAGAGTGTTAATGATGTTTACTGTAACCCACATAAAGACCATTTGGTAAATTTTATTTGTGCAGTTTAAAATGAGAGACAAGAGTTCCATATACTAAGACTGATGTCCAATTCTCTTCTATTCAGAAAGGCTGTAATTGTATATCTGCCCATTTACAGACAATATAAGGCTATTGCACCTGAAACACCAAAAAAAGACCGCTGTAGAAATGGGAGCCAGGGAACTCTTGAAAAGGCCAGAATGGCTACCCCCAAAGAGCATATCTAAGACCAGAGGGGAGATTCACTAAGCAGTGATAAAGAGGTGATAAAGCGGAGATGACTTCTCCAGTTCCTATGTTATTCTATGGAGCCTATTCACGAAGATCTCCAAAGCTGAAGAAATCTTAGTGCATAGGCTTCATAGAATAACATAGGAATTGGAGCTCAATTAGGAATCCAAGTTTAGTAGCCAATAAATGCAACTGAGTAGGTGGAATGGTATGTATTCACCTGGCTATGGTAGATGGTGCTATATTTAGCCAGATGTTGATCTTTACAGCCTCCCCAACCAAGCAGAATGACCACCGGTTCCCGCTCCCGGTCCCACTGACAACCTGGAAAACAAATAAATAAATAAATAAATAAATAAATAGAGGGGAGAGATTTATAATTATTCAGAAATTGTAGAGCCACTCTAAGACAGTGGACCATGGGAATTCAAACGTGAAATAAAAACACATACATGTGGAGCTTTATGCTAACTGGTTTCTGTGTTGGCCTAGTAATACCACAAAATGTACTATGGCTGAATCTAAGCAGAGTCCACACTGGAGGGATTTCTAATAAGACAGTGAGTGAGAAGCTTGCCTTCAAACAAAACTGATTTGAATTCTATGTAGGGAGTTATCATAAAGGTCATACAGTGCCATTAAAACATAACTGGTAATTTCTCAAATGTTAGGGATGCACCGATACCATTTTTTTAAGACCGAGTACGAGTACCGATACTTTCCCCAAGTACTCACCGATACCAATTACCGATACTTTTTTTGCAATGCCATTTGACAGTTTTCCAAGGGGAGGTGAGAGGGTGCAGTGGAACTGAGTGGGAGATGGGGAGAACTGAATTAGAGAAGTGGGGGGCTGGGGAGAACTGAGAGAGAAGTAGGGGGGCTGAGTGGGAGATGGGAGGGCTCTCAATGGGGCTGATGCATGGCAATGGGCCTGAAGCAATGTCTTTCTGCAAAAGAACAGTGAGATTGTGCCATGGTCTCCCTGGAAAGCTGCAAAGAAGTTTACATCTTGTCCAGTCTGTGCCAAGCTGCAGCTTCTGCCTGCCTTACCCTCCAGCTACCCGCTGTAATTTCCTCCTCTGCCAGGTTGCTCGCTGTTCTCTAGCGAGCCCCGGCAGAGGTCAGTGTCAGAGCTTTGCCATGGTAACCCACGGCAACGCTCTGGCGCTACAGGAGGGAGAGAGGTGCCCGGGGAGCATTGTGAGTAGCTCCCCGGCCTCCCTCTCTGCAGCACCAACCCTGACACCAGGTATCGGTGCTGGCATCGGCTGCATTTGCTCGAGTACTCACGCAAATGCCAGTATCGGCATCGGTGCAACCCTATTAAATGTGTTAATGAGTAGTACAAAATACAGACCAATTTTATTTCTTTGAAAAACACTCTAAATTTGTCTTGAAGTGACAAGTCCACTTTAACCCCTTAAGGATCAGGAAAATCTGGGTGGTTTGCATTTAAGGACTGGAGCAATTCTGACCTTTCTGACTATGTCTTTGTTCAACAGTGTTTTCCATCTAAGACTTTTATTCCAGCCACAAAAATGATATACAGTTTCTGTTAAGCACAATTAGGGCTTTCTTTTGATACCACGTTTTTATGGGTAATCCACCATTTATTTTATTAAAAATAAAGAAAACAATGGGAAAAAAGTAGAAAAAAAACACCCACACTATTCATTGGCTCTCTTGTGATAATTTGTGCCAAATGGGTTAATTTTTTTAATGGTGACTGCATGAATGGTATGACCGGTCATTCATACTTAAAAAATGTGTACTTTTTTTGTACATTACTGTGTGGTGTGTATATAAGTGTATTACTGTGCTCCATATTAATAAAAATCACATTAAACTTTAAGTTCAGTATTTGTTTTTAAATGAAACGGTGTAAATAAAATCCTTGCTCAAAATCTTATCCTATATAATAATTAGCTAAATCGTGTGTAACGCCGCGACATGCGCAGTACACACTGCTGCACATGCTGCAGTCATGTGCAGTAGAGGCTGCCCACGCCGCGGCTGATACAGAGCTGGGCGCGCCAAAGGAGCGTCCAGCTCTGTATCAGCCGTGGCGCGGCCAGTCTCCTCTGCGTGTGACTGCCCCGCGACCGGGTGGTAGTGGCACTGTGGCCCGTGTAACAGGCTGTTCAACTAGTTTAAAATAAAAAAAAAAATAAAAAAAAAAGAGTGGTGTCAGTAGGTAATAAAGGGACCTACATTTATCCTGCCCCAGAGATCAGCACTTAAGGGGTTAATACCCCCAAACTTTGGCCTCTTTATGTTTGCTGTTAAGTCTGCTCTCTGCTTCTCTTCTCCTTACTCTCATAGTAAGGAAGAGAGAGGCAGAGAACAGTGATAAAGACAATCTGTAAAACACATTGCCTATGTCTATAAAAAAGCCAGTACACTTGACTGCTGTAGTTGAGATCCCATGTACTGGTAAAATAGGGAATGACTGAAACTGAGTATTACGGTCCTGCAGCGCTCAGTTTCGGCCTCTCCGGCATGATAGCGGCGTACACTGAGGTGTGCTGCTATCATTTAACCCATGACGTGCCAGGAACTTCACTGATCCTCAAGAGAAGTTTATCCATCACGGTCCTGGCACGTCATTGGTCAATGGGTTAAACCCCTCAATATTTTAGTAGTTGTAATAGTAGTAGTGTAAAAGCCCATGTACACAGGCCAAGGTCCGGGTGATGTTAACCCTTTGAGTGGCAAAGGGCTATGCAACGCATTGCGTACCTCTCTGGCACTCAAAGGGTTAAGAGGCTGGTCCTGCTCTGCGTCCTGCCGCCGACACAGTCATGCACTGTAGAGACTGACCAAACGTACAGAATGCTCCCAGCACAGAACTCCCAGCATTCTGTGCGTTCAGGCAGTCTCTACTGTGCAGGACGGCTTCTGACAAACATCCCAGCAAATTATTATATAGGATATATTTGTCTTAAATCTTTGAGTTCCAGAGAGGTATCCAGTGCATTGCAACCCTTTGGATACCTCTCTGGCACTCAAAGGGTTAAGAGATCATTGCATGTATAGGCAAAAGTGTCTAATTTATTTCTCAGAAAGGTATAGATCTTTCGTATAACAGTCAGGGCTACTGTTATAGCCTATAGATGGACATGGCATTTCACCATCTTAACCCTTTGAGTGCCAGAGGGGTACACAACGCGTTGGTTTGCAATACACTGTGTACCCCTCAAATGGTTAAAATGATGATGTTATTTTACAGACTACAGTAGGACTTGTTTTCCATTATGGCTTTTCATTCAGACTGTTGAAGCTTAGGCATAAACTGAATACAAACCTAAAACAGGATCAGACCATTGTACATGCTGGTCAGTAAACTCAATACCTCTTGTTTTTTCCTATAAAGGTTTGCTAATTTTGTCACCCAATTCACAGATATGGTGATCAGTAAATAATACTAATAATTTGCAAGACATTTAATGTCTGATTTTTCACAAAGGTATAGTTCAGTCTTGATCACGTCACTGCTAACCCTTTTCACCTCCGCAGTGCTAAGCATGCGTTCACACTTTTGTTGCTGTTTACAATCCAATGACAATTTTTGGTGCTTTTCTGCAAACAACCCACACGGTTATATTTCAGCAGATCCTGCACTTTCAAAAGATACTACTGGTTGGTGGATATCCCCTAAGATGACCAAAAAGGTTATTATTGATGTTCCAATAACGTAAATGACATATCTCTGTCCCGAGATTTCTGTAAAGAAGGCGCAGAACAAAAAGACAAATCTAAAAGTAGTGTTTATTAGATAACTTCTCCACCTAAAAGAAATACACTTACAGGATAAAAAAAGCATAACTGTGCATATCATGCTTCCCAAAAGAGTCCTAGGATACTACACCCCTCTGCCCAACAATTCGTCTGGCGGGCTTAGCTATACAGTGCAGATCTCTACTGGAGTTACCAATGTGCTTATTGTCCTCCTCCATCACCGGATTCATAGGCTATGGGGTGATCACGTCCTTGTGCCATATAAAACCTCACTCAAGGTGTCCTTAGAATACACAATAGTGTGTTTGCCAAATGAGTATTCTGACAATAGACGATTCCCCATGCCTGAAGGGATAAATATAGATATCAATTTAGCTCCTTCATATAACCACAGATTATATGTGGCATGAGAAGGAGCTCTCTTTAAACCTTGACCTCTTTATCTAAAATTACTAGTGAGAATCTGTGTAGATTATAAATGGTGGTTATAGGAACTATTGATAGTTGGATTCTATAAAGAAATAGTTTTAGTAGGAGGCTACTGTAATTGGGTGAAATGTATTATTTTTATTAAAGATGTGTATTTTTAATTGTCTATTTCTTATTGACATGTCTATTTAGATTATGCTTCTATATAGAATGTTTATATGTATAGATATGTATCATATTTATATGCCGAATCGTATGGTTAATTACGGATCTTCGTTTTATACTGTGGAGTATATGGAGACAACTGTATTTAGCAGATTTTTTTTTGTTATTCTTTGATGGATATGTCTCCAATATTCACTCATTCATTCTCTACCTTAAACTCTTTCTATATTTAATTTTATTTTGTTTCTAATATAGCGCATCCGATGCTTGTTATATGTTGGGACTATGCATTTAATATACGTTTTAATACATTAATTTAAATAATAGTGGAACTTTCATATCAGTGATAAGTTTTTCACAGAACTGCACTATGCGGTATTGTCATCATGTGATTTGGTGTGAAGCGTCTTGTATCTATAACCAACAGAGAAAGCTCTCTCATTTTTGATGGATCACTATCGATCCTGGCTTTTTGTTACAAATTGCTTGCCATAATTTCTCCAGTCGACTTGACTTGGTCACATGATGATTGCACCAGGTAGTGAACAGCCGTCTTCTATCTGACCAATTATTCAAGAATGTGTTTACTGGCTTGTGTTTGAGTTTCCTCACTATATAATGTAATTTTCCAGACACATCATTTATCCTGTGACAAAGTAACCAGTTTTCACCAAATGCGTAAGGTGGATTGTGCTGTGCACCTCATTTATTTTAAATTCCTCCATTTGTTTGTATCCTTGCTTTCAACATGAAGAGCATTAAACTCTTATTTTATGACATCTCTGGCTGCATTTTCAAGTTACTGGTCATTTAGTCGAGCGCTTCCTTCCAGTGCCCTCCTGTCTGTGGAAACCACAGATGTAGTTGTCAGGGGCTGCAACGGAGCGGCAAAGGCCCTGGGGGATGTGTGAATGTTTATCTATACTTTCATATTTGCAATGATACATATACCTAAGTAGCGACGTGTGCCGACTTATTGGTTGTAGACATCACAACCCCCACAATATCACAAATACTGCCAAAGAATTTAACAATAACATGGATTATAATATTTAGGCAATCACAATTGCGCATGCATCGCTGTTCCCCCTTCCTTAGATTGCCATGGCGCCAAGAAGCTGACATGAGTCTGTGTGTTCCAGCCTTGGAACGCACGTGCTCCACTTCCTGCAGGAGTCCACAAGAGGGACTGATCACTTCCTGGCATGTGATAAAGCTACACCATTAGGAATGTTTGAACACTGAATGCCGATAAGCAGGGAAACAGGCTAAGACCTGCCCAAGAATTATGGCCAGAAGAACTCTCTATGCAACCCTAATAAGTAGGGTATTCGAGAGGCCCACAAATGTACTCTGCATCTCTAGGTAATGTACAGAACAAGACTCCCGTACTGCAGAGTAGGCTCAGGCACTAAAAATAAATAAAAGCAGTTAGTAGTTTGCAGAGAACATCTGTCCTCCAGCTCGGTAGGTTCAAATTGAAAACCGAAGTCATACCTTGGCTTTTAAAGTTTTACAATTAGTCCTTCCAGCTGGGAGGTGGAGCCAATACCCATTCTTATGCTGTGGATAAGGACACAGAAGAAAACTAGATCTTTCCTGGTTCTCTGAGTTGGTTGGTGTAGAATCCCTTGCATCTTTGTTTCTTGGGAATATGAATTATGAGTTTGGAAGAGGGTTTGATACATCATCATGCAAATACAGATTTAGAAGAGGGAGCCTTGACTGACTGCCTCTTACCTTGCCAAGATTTTGAGTTGATGAAGACTCTAGTGGAGGTTGCCTGGGAGAGCCATTGTGTGGACAATGAGGCCTTTACATTCCTGATGACATAAATATTATGATTCATATACCAAAGAGCAAAGATCTTCACTTGGTCTGTGAGAGTAAAGTGCTTTTTCCTCCAGTACGACCATACAAGCCTCAATACACCACAACACATTTGAAATTGGAAGTGAAGCAGGCTACAGCCTGGTAAGTACCTGGATGGGAGACTGCATTAAAATATTAGGTGCTTTTTCCTCCAGTGACTTGACAGATTTTCATGAGTTTACTTCCAAAGAGCATATTACCAGAAAATGTGATAGGTAAGAGATCTGCCTGAAGATACAGCAGCTGACCTGACTCTCTTAATACAAGAAGCCAATACTTTTTGTAGCTTCTCCAGAAATTGCCAGGATGTCAGATATTTATTCTACTACTGAAACAGCAGAACATCTAGCCGACAACCTGGCAATGTCTGAAGAAGCTACAAAAAGTATTAGCTTCTTGTATTGAGAGAGTCAGGCTTAAACCTATGAGTAAACAATTTATGTAGGAAATGCATAAGGCGATGCCAGACTCTGCTGTTTTAGTTGACCACTCCAGTTTGCATTTCCTGATATTTTTAATTTGACCAAGAAAGTAATTTTTGTTTTTAACCCTGGACTTGAAATGCAGTATATTCAACTGTCAGGTTTCCATGTAGTCAGGTGGGATCAGCCGTTTCCCTTTTCCCCACTTTGATTTCTTCTACAAATTGGGATATGCCCCTTGCTACTTTTTTTTGCATTTACATTGCTCACAAAGCTCAAATGGGAAAAAGCTCACATCAATCTCACGGTCGTGCTGAAATAGGAAAGGGCCTTCCACAACTGTTGCCACAAAGTTGGAAACACAGAATTGTCTACAATGTAGCATTAAAATGTCCCTTCACTCAAATTAAGGTGACTAGCCCAATCTGAGAGAAACAGCCGCAGACCATTATTTCTCCTCCATCAGACTTTAGAATTGGCAATATACAAATCAGGCAGGTAGCGTTCTCCTGGCATCCACCAAACCCAGAATTGCCTAATGGAATGCCAGTTGATGAAACTTGATTCATCACTACAGAAAATGCAGTTCCACGTCTCCAGAGATCAATGCAGAAAGCTTTACACCACTCGAGCCAATGCCTGGCATTGCACATTGTGATTTTAGGCTTGTGTAAAGCTGCTTGGCCATGAAACCCATTTCATGAAGCACTTGACAAACAGTTATTGGGCTGCTGTTGCTTCCACAGGCAGTTTGTAACCTGGTATTAAGTGCTGCAACTGAGGACAGATGATTTTTTAAGAGTTTCAGCACTTAGCAGTCCCATTATGTGAGCTTGTGTGTCCTACCACTTTGCAGCTGAGCTTTTGTGCCTCCTAGATGTCCTCACTTCAAAATAAGTATCTTAGACATGTGCAGGTGGCTGTAGAAAGGCAGAAATGTGAAGAACCGACTTGCTGGAAAAGTGTTCTCCTATGACAGTCCCAAGTTGAATGTCACTGAGTTATACAATACTGGACATTCTACTGCCAGTGTGTTTGTCTATGAAGATTGCAAGGTTATGTGTTTTATTTTATGCACGTCAGCAATGGGTGGGGCTGAAATAGCCAAATCCACTGATTACAAGGGGTGTGCATGCTTTTTGCCATGTAGTTTAGTTCACTTTCTGTGAGCAACATGAATTACAGCCACATGAAATTCAAGTTGCCTATCCTGTTGGATTTGCTTTAAAAATATTAGAAAAAGGTCTAAACTAAGTTCCCAGAAAGTTCAGATCTCAGCCTTGCATGTTCTTGTTCAACACAGAAGAGCAGAAATTCCATGGGGGAGATTCACTAAGCAGTGATAAACAGGTGATAAAGTGGCGATGACTTCTCCAGTTCCGATTTTATTCTATGCAGCCTATTCACTAGGATTTCTTCAACTTTGTTTGTGAATAGGCTCCATAGAATAAAATAGGAACTGGAGAAGTCATCTCCACTTTATCACCTGTTGATCACCGCTTAGTAAATCTCCCCCCAGAAGTTCATACCTTCCGGTAGGGGTAGCACACACTAATTCTCCCAGTAAATAAACATCCCGTTGGCATTTGATTCTAGTTCCTGAATTACTGAAGGGCAACTTTTTGAACTTATCTTCTGTTTCTCTCAAACACTTGTGCAGTTTGCTTAATCGCAATATCTTCAGCAAGAAGAAAGTCATTGATTAGTGCTCTGTCCTGCAGGTCACCTTCATCAGATTTTTCATCAGGTTAAAGTGGTTGCCCAAACAGTTCCTGAATTCCAGCCTAAGTTGATTTCTGACTACCATGTTAAAGGGATAGTAATACCTAAAATGTAAAAAAAAATATTTTGTAGGGTTTATCCCCCTGAGTAAAACAAGAGTACTCCCACTGCTGAAAGATGTTTCATTCAAAAGTTATTAATTTTCAAAGTTGAATTTTTTAGGTGCAATATCACAGTGGCCTGAAATTTTACAGTGGTGCTGTTGCTACACCATCCTATGGAGATTTATGGTCCTGAGACCAGAGCTGTCCATAGGATCGTGTAGCAACAGCGCCACTGTACAATTTCAGGCCACTGTGATATTGCACCTAAAAAATTCAACTTTGAAAATTAATAACTTTTGAATGAAACATCTTTCAGCAGTGGGAGTACTCTTGTTTTACTCAGGGGGATAAACCCTACAACATATTTTTTTTTACATTTTAGGTATTACTATCCCTTTAAACAATAATTAATAGTACTCTCTCTGAGTCCTTACCCTTCTAACAGAAAAGAAGAGCAATTCTTTAGATGTGGTGAGATGTATTAAAACATGTATTTAAATAATCTTTAGACAATCTATTGCACATGTAGTCATTCCATAAGCACCAAGAAAAGACAAACCTGCTTCTAAGTCTACTATTGCTTCATGACTAAAGTGGACCATAAAACAAGCCTATATCCTAAGATCCAAGCCGTTTCAATTTTGGATTACAATGCATTTCACTAGATCCATTGGTACTTGTTTGGCATGTAAAAAAAACAAAAAAAACAAAAACAGGCTTTAGATCAGATCTGCAAAGATACTACGTGGTCATTCAGTTCATTCACAAAAATTCTACAAAGTAAATGCACCTGCAGTGGATGCCAGTTTTGGGTAGAAGTTTGTACAAGCAGTATAAGAGGTTTTCGCTTCTTCACAAAATATGTTGTAACATATACATACAACATGTGAGAGGCTTCTAAGGATGAACAGCAGCACAATGGCCTGTTCGACAGCTAGTCACCGCTCAGAAGCATCACATTTTAGCTCTCTAGTGCTATTACATACATATTAGTCTTTTGGGTGGGATTAGTCTGATATGTGCATGGAAATTTCTCCTCTGTAATGGCACTAGCCATAGAACAGGCCATTGTGCCGTTGTTCGTCCACAGAAGCCCCTCACGTTTTGTATGCATATTTTGAATACTCTTAGGGGATCTCCCTAAGAATAAAGGATAATCCAGACATAGACCCCATGCTCTCAGTGCCTAGGGAATCCAGCTGCACCCTCCTGATGAGGCCCAACAAGGCCAAAACGTACATCTGGGGTTAGCTGGTGTTTCCGTGCAGAGGGGACTCCTGTCATTTTGGAACTGGACAACTCTTTTGGGGGCGGGATTAGTCTGATATGTAAGTGGAAATGTCTCCTCTTTAAAGGCACTAGAGAGCTAAAACGTGATGCTTCTGAGAAGTGACTAGCCGTAGAACAGGCCATTGTGCTGTTGTTCGTCCCCAGAAGCCTCTCACATTTTGTATGCATACGTTGGAACGTAACCGTGGTCCATGTGTCGCCTTACAAATGTAAGAGAAGAGAGAAATGTTATATTTTCAGAGAAATCCTTTTCTTTTAATACAGTGTGGAAAGTGGACATCACATCCTAAAAAAAATAGTAATATCTGGGGAGTTAGGTGTGTCCTGCTATTTCTTTTTTTTTACAGTTACAAGGCCACTCATTTTTTTGTTATAAGTATACTGCCCTCTTAGTGGCAGAGAAGGAATAAAATAGACAGAGAAAAGCGAGGAGTTCCATTTCTGTTTTATTTTAACTAACCTGCCTCCTGGAAGATTATATGTTACCCCATGGTCGCTATGTTCTCCAATGCACTAAGAGGAGGAGGGGGGAACTTTTTTTTTTTTTTTTACACTTGTTAAGGGTCCGTGCAGGCCATACATGTAAATAAATGTGCATATATGTAAATAAATGTAGTTACAGGATGTACTGGCAACATGCCAGGACCGGCACCGTTTTTTTTTTTGTTTTTTTTTTTATACCCTTAAGGGCCGGTGACGGTCATAGTAAGTCAGGTACCTTTTACTAACAGCGCTCCTTTGGGAGTGCTGTAAGTTAAACCGGGGTCTGAAATTTACTGCTCCAAGACCAGAGTGGTTTCTCTCAGATGCCTAGGTTAAGGATCAAAGCAGTCCTTAAGGGAAGGTTAAGGAGAGCAGACTGTGTGGTTTGTATATAAGTATCATATTGCCCCACATGAATAAAACTCACATTACTCTTTGTGTTAAATTATTTTATATATATATATATATATATATATATATATATATATATATATATAAAGCCAGACGCACCCAGGGTCGGCAGTAAGGGGGAGTTATGCACATCTCCACTTAGCCCCCTACCCACTCCTGTGAAAATCTCTGCAAGGTCTTCACCCTCCACAACAGTACACACCTCCTCGCCACACACCCTCCCTCCTATTTGACACCTACACAAATTCATCCTCCAGCTTCATTGCCTACCCTACAAGGACTTCAACCTCCATCCACACCTGCTCTCTTTTATACCCTCTCTCCCAGTTTATCTTTGCCTCTCCTCCCCTTTGACCGACAGTTCATCTTTGAATCTCCTCCCTTTGCCATGATTGACAACCTTCCTCCTCCTTCAATTACACATGTCACATTTATTATTCTCTCCCACATAAACCACTGCTTTCAATGTCTCAACACACTTTGAATTCACTCGCAAACCACCATTTCAGTCTTACATACAAAACACAGAGCTCATGACAACAAGGACCATTCTCATAACATGCAGAACACATTTTGTTGTGCCCATGTTGCCACCTTCACAATCCTATTGTACCCTTATACATATCACAACACCTTCGTAATGCAAACTGTGTGCATCTGCTTCCACATGTTTAAACACCACTAACCACTGGACATCACTTAAGCTTTACTGTACACCTACTGCATTCAGATACCCTTACTGCGTCACTTCCTTAGCACCCTCTAGAATGCAATTACTTTTTCACTCATTTACTATTTGGCATTTTGTCGTCACAAACAACCAGTGTATTTGTTTGAGACCCTCACAACCCGTTTACCAATAAAACACAACACATTTTCTTAAATATATTTCATTTGCATTAATCAAACACACAGGCTATGCCGTGTCCAATTTGCTGGCGTGTTTATAAAATGGTCTGTGTAATAAAATACTTTGGTATTTCTCTCCCATTTATTCAATTATGCAAAGAGATGTCAATATTACATGAAATAACCTAAAACTTATGGGTAATGTCCATACCTGGGAACTCTCCGGATTTGCCCCGGAGACTCCGGTTTTGACAGAGCTTTACCGGGTCTCCGGGGCAGAGGCTGATTCCTCCTGATGTGGAGAGTTTCTATTGAAACTCTGCCACATCTGCTGTTTCTCCCGCTGCTCCTCCTTCCCCATCCCTCTGTGTGACACCTTTAGCCCTCTGAGTGCCAGAGTGGTAAGGAATGCATTGCTTTGCAATGCATTCCGTAGCACTCTGGCACTCAAAGGGTTAAGCCCCCCCCCCCCACTCGCGGCAAGCCCCGCCCCTTTTTGACACGATTAGCGTCATTTTTGTCACCCCCTGCTGAACAGAGGACTACCCTCCGGGTAGCCCTCAACTGGAAGTTCCCAGGTATGATAATGTCCCACCCATCTGAAACATCCCCAGGAACATCACCTAAAATAAAAGGTGTCCCTCTGGTCATCTGAAATGTTGGGAGGTATGTAGGTCTAGTTCAGGGACAGAAACATTTAGAACTTGCTAAAATATGGAAAACCTGTGACTTTGCACTAATGATGCACATTCCTCCTAACATTTAAAAGGGCCAAAGAGTGTGACTTTTGTTTTAGCTGGTGTTGCTGGGGGGGGGCGTGGCATTACTATATTTAGGTTATTTCGTGATCTATTTACACCACTTCGTGTAACTGAATAAATTATTTAGCGCAAGTCCAAAGTATTGTATTTGCGCAGATTAATTTATAAACGCATATACTGAAGCATAAACAAACATTAATATGAGTGTTAACTTATTGCGGTGGACCAATATAAATATACACATAAAGTCTGATCGGCTGAAAAGAGGGGCACCAGTGTGGGAAAGTAAAACAGATGGATTTGGGACTCAAAGAGCAATACTTGGGCGGGATGGATGCCAACGCATGTAATATTCAGAAAGCCAATGGCCGGCTGAAGACGATACCAGTTGAGTCCAACACCATGACACACATATACTGCTATTTCCCGAATTAGTCCAACAAGACGAAAGAAGTCTCTGTTTCCCTTCCCACTCGTTGATTACCTTTCGCCATTGACTCTGGAAACACGATGGTATAATCTAAATCCAAATTCCCCATGTTGACCTTTAACCTATCTAATTATATTCCGTGCCGCTTTTACATCACCACCATCTCTTTCACACTCGCCCACCGGAACTCAAGTCGATACCCCAAACAGCCAGTCAGTAACCCAAGCCGATATCACCTGACAGTGTTACGTATTTCGGACAGTCCTTACGCCTTAGAAACGGCGAGAGTCTGTAGATACCGTCACCTAGCAACCGACCGCTAGGTCGTCCAAAGTTAATTGTTGAGAGCCGTGCTGCCACCCCTACTTTACTGAGAAAAACGTTGTATGGTTAGGGGTTACCGCAACCGTGATTTGTGAAATTGACGTGTCAGGTACGATTCTGATTAGACGGTGCATTGTTTGCTTTCCCAGTGTTGTAGCACTGTTCACTGCCACCCTGGCTTCTTTCCGTGTCCGCCACCCCTGACTCCTTAAACTATCCCACTGTTAGGTACAGAACCACAAATACACTGTTTGTCAGCTCAGCATTGTTCCACTGGTAGCCACAGAGCTGACATCATCCTGGAGCCTCCTTCTGTGTCCTGGTACTCTGTGTTAAGGCCTCAATATCCCAATTCTAAAAGCTTAGTGTTGCGGTGCTCAGTATCCCTGGCTCTCTCTGCTCCCTTCCCCATGAAAGAGCGTCCGCATGCTTCTTGTCACGCGGAATACCATGGTAGTCTAGATAACCATAGTGATGCCGTGGACTGTTTGACAGAGTGGAGCAGAGAGGCTCTCTGCAACCAATGGGACTGAGAGGAGTGAGACAGAGAGCAGTCAAAGGGTGGGGGGAGATGCAGTGGTGAAGGGGAAGATGGAGCAGTAAAGGGTGGGGGGAAAGACAGATCAGTGAAATGGAAGCAGTATACAGGGAATTGAGTATACCTTATATATAATGGAAAGAAAGAGAGCAACTCCACACTGCTAGAACATTCTGACGTGCAGTGAATGGCAATCGCAGGACTTATAGATGATTTATTATTGCAGAAATTGATATCTCGGACCCTAACAAGGGCTTAATATAAAATCATCTAATTTCTTCATCTCTAAGTCTTGTGAATGGCTTTCAGCACGGTGCCAGATGTTCTGGTAGTTTTTTAATTGCTCTGCATCTTTCTTGTTATCAACACTCAGGCAATTGTTTGGTGTTTTCTTTAAGCGTACCAGCCAAAACCAGACTAATGTATATATTATACATAGACATAAAAAGCGGAAATGCTAGCACTCATGTTTAGTAGTATTTGCGTGCTTGGGCAAAAGTAGATGCAAAAATCCTGACAGCCTGGCACGCATAGATTTTTCACATTAGAAACTGCCCTTGTTTGACACAGAAACCTTGTTCACTGGGTGTGTGTTATTTTTTTCCATAAAAAACTGAATACTGTACTCTGCACTCTGGTTCTGTCCCAAGTGCTTCACTTTCTTGGCATGAGGTTCGACACTCTCCACGGATGAGTGTAACGGATACCCAAGATGCCGTGCTGTCTTGGGCCATCATGCCTGCCGGATTTCTCCCTACTGAATGCTACAAGGGGGTAGGCGTACCGGTAACTCCGCAGAACGTTATCCAAGAATGGGCGTCTTAAGGAGACCCTTTAGACCATCATATTATCATCATACAATAATATAAAAGGCCAGATGTATATTTGTCTGATGCAATCATGCTCAGTAGAGACTGCCCAAACGGTCCGATGCAGTCATGTGCAGTAGAGACTGCCCGAAAGGGAGGAGAGCCAATAGCATGGCTCGTTGGCAGGGGCACAACTAAACCAAGACAA
Source organism: Rhinophrynus dorsalis (assembly GCA_037306005.1). NCBI lineage: Eukaryota > Metazoa > Chordata > Amphibia > Anura > Rhinophrynidae > Rhinophrynus > Rhinophrynus dorsalis. The sequence goes on from CM074722.1 coordinate 222,614,921, forward strand.
ATTACAGGATCCTGGCTAGCCAGTAGGAGGCCGAGAAGAACAGAGTCTCGCCGCCACAAACACTGCTGAGAGAAAAAGCTTCCGCATTCAAGAGAAGAGGACATGCCTGCGCACAGAAAGGCGGAAGAAAGGGACCGAAAGGAAAGACATGTGCGAGCGGCGAAACACGGTGACACATATAAAATGTTTGGTGGTGCCATAGAAAATAGATTGAGTGTTCGGGGTGCCCTGAACAAAAAAGAAAGAGAACCACTACTGTAGAGAAAATAGAACACTGAACCCGTTATTATTTTTGCCTTAGATCATTTTGATACATCCCCCTTTACCTCTGCATTATACAAATAAAAAATGCAGAATATTGAACCACTAATCGCTATAGTGCAGTTCATAGTGGGGTGCCACAGGGTTCAGTCCTCGGCCCAATGCTTTTTAATTTGTTTATTATGACTAGTTGAAGAGCCCGTGTACATACATGGGCCACAGTGCCACCCAGCAACAGCCACGGTGCAGTCATGCACAGTAGAGACTGCCTACACCACGGCAGATACGGAGCGGGGAGCTCCGAATTCAGACTGTAGTCGAGGACTACAGTGTGAATTCGGAGCTCCACTCTGTTATCAGCCTCGGTGCGGGCAGTCTGTAGTGCGCATGACTGCAGCGTGCGCAGCCATCTCTACTGTGCATGACGACTTCTGGCAAACAATTAACAAATGATTAAATAGGATATAGAAGTGGGAATTGAAAGTAGCGTGTCAATCTTTGCTGATGACACTAAGCTATGTAAGGAAATATATACAGAGCTGGATGTTTTTTCTCTGCAGTAGGATTTAGATGAACTGAGTGAATGGACAGAAAAGTGTCAGATGACATTTAAAAGAATAGTAATACTTTACTTTTACTAATCCCCATTTTATACAACTTAAAAAAAGATTGTTAATGCCCCAAATCACGTCAGGTTTGAGAGAAAATCAATTTCAAAGTCTTCCCCTCCCTTCCCTTTCCACAATATCAGTGTCTTGCTGACTGCACGGGAATCCGATCCTGGGGCCATCCAGGGGCTCTGCAGCAGTGCCGAGATCTCGTTAATGAAGAAAAAATATTTCACTTCAGCGGTCTTCTACGTGTGCTTGCAACAGTTTAACAGGAGAGGGTAGGCGGCCATTCAGGAAGCTGCCTACTTTTAGTCCACATTCTCTCAGCCAGTCAGGGGCTGCCAACCTTTTAAGCATGTGGCGCCAATCCTCTTTTGGCCGGCTGGCCCCATGAATTCAGTCCTTTAGCCTTCCTTGGTGTAGACAGCGAAAAATGTCGTGTGTTGGTCCATGTTTCTCCAGTAACAAGCCCACTCCAGTTACAATGAGTTTTTCTGCCTAAGAACAAGATTTTGTCATTTTCTTGACAGGTGTCTCATGCCATAGTTTGCCCATCCAAGATGGTGTAGGAGTACATGAAAGCAGATGGATCTGGTCTTTGCATTGAAAGTAGTCCCCTTTGCCCATTTCCATACATGGGAACAGCAACTTGGGGTTCTCAAGAATAGGTCCAAGCAGCAGTGTCATATCTCTATCACAGTGCCTGTGATTCTCCTCTGTCACTCTTGCTTGTGGTAGACTCTGATTTGCTGAGTCGGTTTGGCCCGCCCCTGGTGACCTTTTTATGCCTGGTCGTGACACCTGTCAGGTGCCCTTTCGTGGTGTTTCTGAGCCAGTATTTCTTTTGCTGTGTTCCTGATTCCTGTGTACCGATTCGGCCTGTTGACTACGCTTCTGTGTTCCTGTTCGTGATTGACCCGGCTTGTCTGAGAACCACCTCCGTGACCCGACCCGGCTTGGCTGACGGTCCTGCTCATGATTGACCTGGCTTGTATGAGAACCCGCCCTGTGATCTGACCCGGTTTGGCTGACGTTCCTGTCCGTGATCTGACTTTGCCTGGCTGACGTCCTGCTCTGTGACCTGTACCGGCTTGTTCCAGTGATCCGTTTTGTTCCGGCTACCTGTTCCTGCTGTCGCCGCAGTGACATTCTGACTTCCGCTGTGTTGGCCTACCAGGCGGATCGTGTTTAACACTTGCAGTGCCTAGTCTCCAGTGCTGAGTCTCCGTGCTTATTTTGCAGAGCTGTGCATCCGTTACTGAGCCATCCTTACACTTGCAGAGCTATCCTTCTGTACTGAGCCTTCGATTCTAGCTGCGACTTAACCCTTGTTGTGCTGCTGTCTCCTTTGCTGAGCCCACTTGCACCGGTATTGAGCCTAAGCTGGTATTTCGCTACTTCTGCTGAGCCGGCCGCATACATTCCCAGTCTGGTCGGCGGCTCACCGTTTAATCTGCAGAGTAGTCGAGTTGGTTAACATACCCAGTAAAGGCACTTCTGGCTCTTACACATACGGTGGTTTCTCCGGTTACGCCCGTGGGGGCTATTGGCTCAAGCTATTGCAGAGAACGGTGGTCTCCGGTATATTCCGTGGGAGACTATTGGCTTGATCTCACAGTATATTGTGGTCTCCGTTGTTACGCCCATGGGGGCTACTGGCTCAAGCTCTTGCAGGTTGTCTTCGGTACACGCCCGTGGAGGCTAGAGGCTCATATTGCTCCGGTACAGTTGGTCTCCGTCTATACGCCCGTGGGGGCTTTGCAAGCTCTTGCATCACAAGCTACCTCTGTTGAGACGCCCATGGGGGCTACCGACTCACGCACTTGCAGATTAAGTTGCATTCGCTGTTACGCCCGTGGGGACTATTCAAGCAACTTTTCTGCAGATCCTATCTCTCAACTAGCACTGCTGAGCAGTTTCCATATCTTAAGAACTTTAGGTGTTGCACCATCTACACCTATAACTGCTTCATTACCATCTTGGGCGAGCCAAACACCACTACAGAGACTGACTAATTATTGCTCTTAACCCTTTATTTGTTTCACTACTGTGTGCCTGTCCTGTGACAGTATATGTGCTAACTCTGTTTCTGTATACTGGGCCTGTGGGGGCATACCTGCATTATATTGCAACATTTGCTGTGGCCTGTAGAGGGCGATCTTTCATATTTGTTTTCATTCAGTTTCATTTAATTTTATTCTAACCTGCTGGTCTGAGTGTCAGTAAAACCGTTACAATCTCCCATCTCATGTCTCTGTCAACAAGATGAAGTTGGTGGCTTCAGAGATCCCATCTATCTGTGGGGTGTCTGCTAGTCATTCTGAATTGGGTGATAATCTTAGCGGATGCCAGCCTGTTAGGCTGGGGAGCCACCTTAGGTCCTCAGACGCATGAAGGTTTTTGGACCAAGATAGAAAGTCTTCTGGCCATAAATGTGTTGGAACAATTCGCTTGGCTCTGCTGCATCGGTCTCAGGGGTGACCAGTGCAGATTCAGTCTGACAATGCAAAGGGGGTGGGCATACATCAGCCTCCAAGAAGGGACCAGGAATACAGAAGGGTGGTCCAAAGTACAGCTGATTTGTGCATAGGTGGAGGCTCAGGTGCCGGTTCTTTCCACCATTCATTTGCCTGGGGTAGACAACATCATAGCAGATTTTCTCAGTCTTCAATGTTTGTATCTTGGGAATTGGGAGCTCAACCAGGCAGTGTTTGATGCCATAGTTCATCTGAGAAGTCTTCAAACTGTGGATCTTATGGCCTCTTTGCTGAACAGCAAGGTTCCCCTGTTTTGCTTCAGATCCTGGGACCCTCTTGCTCTTTCTCTGTGGATGCAATGGTCATTCTGTGGAACTTTCCTCGGAAGTACGTGTTTTCTCCCTTTCCACTGATTCTCAAGTTATTTCAGAAAATCAGGATGAATAGGGTTCATGTTATTTTGATTGCCTCCCTTCTGGCCCCATCATTCGTGGTTTTCGGATCTTCTCGCTCTTTCTGTGGAAGAGATTGTCCCTTGGTGTCAGGGGTTAGACACCATAGGACATGGTGAGAGAAAGAAAAAACTCGCCAAAATAACTAGATGACCCCCTTCATATATTCTTGTAGGCCCAGGAAGCACCCACCTCTCTGTTGGGATGAGCTATGACCATGAAGGACACCAGTTTTATTTTTTCCTGAGAACAAAGGCATCCACTGTCACTTTAGATGCAGCCTGTCCCACACACGGACCCTCTGAAATGACAAAAAGAGAATAATCTTTCAGGGAAGGCTGTGTACGATGAACCTAGTACTTCAAGTACCTAACCACATCCAAATTATGACGCTCCTCCTCCTCTCTGTTAGACCATTATTTTGTTTAGAGGTTGGTGACACAATTCTTTCTTTCTCCTTGTCCTATGGTGTCTACCCTCTTGACACCATGGGACAATCTATATTCTCTGATTGATGCATCCATTAGACAGTATAATTATGTTCCTTTTAAGGGTAGAGTTATCTACTGTTCTTTTCCATATGTTGTTGTCTTCACAGTTCTTTTCTTTTTTCTTTTATATGCCTCTTGGGGGGTCTGTCGAGGTTGGCCTAAAAAAATACTCATTATATCATTGATCATGGCTGATGCACTGTCGGTAGTGCTTTGTTGTTCCTTCGGTGTGAGGGTCCCAAACTCCCCTGAGAGGTCTGTTGCTACACGACTCTATAATAGAGCAGATTAAAATTGTATCTGTACAGAAGACACATTTTGTTTCAGGTGGTCATCCCTGTGTCAAGCATAAATACTTTACACAATAGTGGTATTCTTCATCTTCCATCAATAAAAAAAGTGTTATCGATTTTAGTTTATAGATCCCTTCAGAGAGATTGTAGAGAAGGTAATTGATGAGGAAGGCCGCTTCATTATGTTAAAGGGCTTCCTAGTGGGTTTAAAAGTCACCTTAGCTAATGTATATTTCCCTAACAAATGTCAAATATAATTCTTACATCGCTTAGTAGATGTCCTATCACATTCCAGGTAGGGCTGCTGGGAGGAGACTTCACTCTAAACCCACTTTTAGACTGTCATCCTGCCAATTCCCACTTCAAGAAACACACTGTTAACCAATTTAATGATGTTCTCTCTACCCAGTACCTCTTTGACATATGGCATCTAGAATGTCCTCAGGAGAGAGACTTCTTCTTTTCCCACCCCCATAATGAATACTCTCGGAAATCCTTGTTTATCACTGCTTAGTAACCTCCCCCTCATGTTCCTATGCCCATAGTATGGGATGAGCAAAAAGACACAATGGGTGGGGACTTATTGCACTGGATCACAACAGAAAAAAGAGCAACAGTATTTCATAATATGCTACACAGTTTAAAATATTAGAGTGAGAACACGAGGAATTTATCATATGATGGAAAGGAGGAGCTTCTCTCTCTCTCTCCATAAAGAAATGTTTATGCATCTTAAAAGTTCTGTCCACAAATCTTATATATGGCATAAATACAAAGCATTCCTACATGGGAAGAAATCAAGGCGGTTACTAGCATGGGTAGTGAAAGACATATAGGAAGCGACACATGTCAGCCAAATTATAGGCATCGAAGGAGCATTGAATATCCTCTTTGATCATATTGCTGAATCGCACAGTAAATACTATTCCTCATTTTATAATTTAGATCCACCTGAAACTAACTTGGCTACGAACACCTTAAGAGTCAACTAGAGTATTTCTTAAGAGACAAGATCCCAAAACAATTCTCTGCCTCATTGGAAGGTGACATCTCGGAGGAGGAAGTAAGGGTAGCCATAAATACTAGGCTTAAAGAGCAGATTCAGGAGTTCTTTAAGTCAACATGACATCAGGTGGAGATTCACTAAGCGGTGAGAAAGAGGTGATAGATTGGAGATGACTTCTCCAGTTTATCACTTGTCTAATGCTTACGTTATTCTATGGATCCTATGCACTAAGATTTCTTCCACTTTTGAGATCTTAGTGAACAGGCTCCATAGAACAACATATGAGCAGAAGTCATCTCCTCTTTTTCACTGCTTAGTGAACCCCCCCCCCATGTTCCTATGCCCATAGTATAGGATAAGCATAAATACATAATTGGTGGGGACTTATTGCACTGGATCACAACAGAAAAAAAGAGCTACAGTGTTTCATGATATGTTACACAGTTTACAAATATTAGAGTGAGAACACAAGAGGAATTTATCATAAGAAAGAAAGGAGGAGCTTCTCTCTCTCCATAAAGAAATTTCTATGCATCTTAAAAGTTCTGTCTACAAATCGTATATATGGCATAAATACAAAGCATTCCTACATGGGAACAAATCAAGGCGGTTACTAGCATGGGTAGTGAAAGACATATAGGAAGCGACACATGTCAGCCAAATTATAGACCCAGAAGGAACATTGAATATCCTCTTTGATCATATTGATGAATCATTCAGTAAATACTATTCCTTATTTTATAATTTAGATCCACCTGAAAATAACTTGGTTAACGAACACCACAAGAGTCCACTAGAGTGTTTCTTAAGAGACAAGATCCCAAAACGATTCTCTGCCTCATTGGAAGGTGACATCTCGGAGGAGGAAGTTAGGGTAGCCATTGATACCATGTCTAAAGTGAAGAGTCTGGGCCCTGACTGTTTCATGGTTACCTACTTTAAAACATTCAGAGAAAGCCTTTTCCCATACCTTGTCTTCACCTTTAACTCCATATCAGAGACTTTGTTTCCCTCCCTAATGCCCACAATATGTATTGATTGTTAACGTGTAGCTACTGCTGTAGCAGTTAATTGCCCAATGTAACAAAAGATGTAAGATCGCCTCAAGAGGAATTAGTATCTAATCTCAAGGTGGTTACTATGTTAGAATATGAGCAACCAGTATCTCTCATACAGCAGTATAATCACTATGATCACTGGTTGTGTAACACCAGTAATAAGATCTAAGGAGACAAAAAGAAGATTTATGAGGATAATTAGATTATAGTGTACCTTATGTTAAGCACAATATTTTCCAACGGGTTCTGTCCGCATACTTCAGTATAATATGTGGGTCAGGATTACTCCAACTATATGGTGTCGGCCATTACCGCATGACAGGTTTGAACGCTAAAACAGAATTCAGTTTTGTTCTGCTGCTCAGGATATTCTGAGTTAGCTCTCACTTATATCATCATTAGTTCACATCAAACTCTTATTAGAATCTCAGTACAAGTGATTCCCAGACTTGTTGTGGCTTCTATCCACTGCGCTAGTAGCTCTGAATATATGGAAAGAAAAGCCCTAATGCCGATATTCATTCAAAGAGTATGAGTGTCTGCACACAAAAGAGGTCTTAACTGTCTACGGGCTTTTTATTCCCCATTTACTAATCTTATGATGTGCATGATAAAAAATACAACCAAAAGTGGTATATATGAATTCTCACTTAAAATGTGCTCACATCAAATATATAATTACACACAAGTCCTAATTAGGGTGAATTACGGACTATTTTTGCTTTTCAATCTGCTGCAGTGATAACATGTACTGCAGAAAGGGAAACACAGATGCCGGTATTTAGTACAGCAATGCGCGTACGGGCACACGAACAGTATCTAGGCTATCTTCAGGCTTTTTATGTCCCATTTGCTAATCTACAATTGTGTCATTTGCAAAGTAAACTTGGATGAAGAAAGGAATCACATGGTATGTGATCCTGAACCCTAACATGCATTTTGCCCACATACAGCTTTACATGGCTATGCAAGGTCCTGGTGACATAATCTTGACATCCCAAGCTTTTCTGATTTAGCAACATAGAAGAACATATTTTAAGGCTTATACCTTCACCCCAGCTGATACCTTCTCTCCATGGGACATTTATGGTGGTTTTGCCCCATGATAGTTGAGTATTGGTCATGGATAACAAGCTAGTGGGAGAGATCTTGTGCCTCCCAATCCTTTTGGACACCTTGCTGTTGCTTATCTCATACCACCCCCAATTCCCCTGAATCAATGTCTTCTTCTTTTGTATTTATTACTGGCAGCTAGTTTGAATATTCCCGTCTATTGGAGGCAAATGACCTCCCCCTATATAGCTTCATGGAGAGATATGGTTAATAAATATAATGGCAATGAAAAATGACATGCTATTAGCTTAAATCTCTTGTCCACTTATGGAGAAATCTGGTCATTTGGGACCGCCCACCTTTATTAGTTAAGGATTTCAAACCCCAATAACAAGATATTGTAGGCTTGCAGTAAGGGAGCTCCTGTCCCTTCACCTTGGAGAAGCAACTCTAAGAAGAAACCAGCAGCTCTCAACACAGTCAGCGCCCCCCCCCCCCTCACTTTCCTTTCTATTCTTCACTCATATTCTTCTTCTGCTCTCTCCCCATTTCCTGTTGCTGGTCCTTCTTCTCTCTCCTACACTCTTCTCTCATCTTCCACAGGGATCCACGGATCTAGTTGAAATTGAATTACATAATTATGTTTGAGACACTAGCTGTGACAACAGGTTATTTTCTCCCAGGTCTCTCCAGGTCCTGTGTAGAAAACTCAAGGGACAAGGCCTCTGACTTAGCAGTAATCTTATAGCCTGAAAGACTCTGAAATTGTTGAAGTAGGGAGAAGAAGTTAGGGAGAAAAATATGTAGCTTAGAGAGTCAAGGTGATATAATCAGCGTAGAGTAAAAGCTTGGAGTACCCACAAGGAAGTTCAATGCCCAATATGTCCTGTAATGACCAAATCATTTGGGCAAGCAGTTCTATAGCTAAGTAAAAAAGCATTGGCGACAGAGGGCAGCCTTGGCTGTTGCCATTATGAATTGGAAAGGAATGTCCCAATTAGGCCAGCAGTTGTAGTGTAGAGGTTGGGCAAGAGTACAGGGATTGGACAGCACGAAGAAAAGCACCATGTATACCAAAACTGTGTAGAACACTTTCTCGGCATTGAGACTGAGAAAGATTGAAGGTATGTTCTTCATGTTAATGAGGTGTATGATATTATAATCTTGCTGGTGTTGTCACCAGCAAGACGGCCCAAGATAAATCCCACTAGATTGATGTGGATACAACAGGTTATTTTCTAATATGCTTCTTTGCTGTATATTCTGTCTGTTAACTGCATACTTTGCACTGTGTACTCTGCCTTGTGAACATCCACACTCTCCAACAAAGCTTTTGTGGGGCTTAGCTATTCTTAATGGGAGCCTGAAGTTTGAAGAAAGGCTTTTAAAGGGATAGTAATGTTTCACAAAAAAAGCAGCTCAGATTAATCTTTATAGTATTTGAGCCATGGAGAGCATTATTTCAATACTGTCCAAGCTGTAGATCAATAGTAATTGAATGATAAAGTGTCCCCTCCTGTCCCTTTTACTGATGTATCACTGCTCACCTAAGTGAAGCAAGACTGTCCAGATGGATCACAGCAAGGGACAATCTTCAGTGAGCATAAGGAAAAACCTGAAAAACATGTCAAGGGAGGCAGGGTTTTCCTTATGCTTACACTAAGGAGACTGTCCCTTGCTACAACCTGTCCGGTCAAGTGACCAGATTCCATATCTGAGGGGAGGTGGCTTACACTAGGCAAAAGGGGCAGGAGGGGGATACTTTATCACTCAGTTACTCTTGAACTCTGAGAGTATTAAAATAACACTATCCATGGCCCAAATACTATGAAGATTAATCAGAGCTGATTTTTTTTTTTTTGTGTGTGAAACATTACCATCACGTTAAATTGAGTGCACAGGTCCTGTTAATATGTTCCTGTTTCTCTATATTGCTGTCACTTGGTATATAAACCTTGCCTATTGTGCACCCTGTGTCTGGTTTGGCTTCAAGCACCATAAGCTTTATGTAGCACTCCTTTGTGTTCTATGCATTGATAGGGTTTTTAACCCTTGCACTGCTGGGTTATGAATTCCTTTGCTCTAGGGGAACTTCAACACAATTCAGGGCTTAGTCTCTAGCTGGTATTTTCCTAGTTATGTTTTATTCTATTCTTGTTTGTGTTTTTATACTTTGCTTTTAGCCAATTTGTATTTCACACCACGATGCCTTTAAGAATGGGCACATGTAGAGGCCATAGAAGTACACCAATCAGACTTTTATTGCCTCTCGATAATTTTCAGAGGCAGTAAAGGGGTTGATTGGACTCACAGACCACCGCGCTTGTGTCCAGTAATTCAGGGAATCCTCCCTGGTTTCAGGGAATGCTGGCCGTTGACAGCTGGAGAGCTACCGCTCCCTTTTTGATCTAGGGAAACTACATTTACCAGCAGCTCATTCTTCCCTTGCTTTTGTGCAGGGCAAGAAGTCCTTTGCTAAATCAATAATCTGAGAATACCGTATGATTAAAGTAGTCTTAAAGATGTTAATGCAAATAATTGGTTTAGGAATCATGACTATATATAGTCTATACATATAAATCAATCATTTCACAGCCATCCGCCACCATATACATCTGCCACTTTCAGTGGAAGTTGTACCATTTTTCTTTTTAGTTATTTCTTTAAGAACAATGATCAGCACTCTGCAAGCGTAGCAGCAGGCTTTCAGAAAATAAATAAATGAAAAAATATTTCTTTTGCAGGCTTACAGAAACTTAAAAATTCAACATATTACAGCAAGGCTAGACTTGAAAAAAATTGTATGTAGGCCTCAGGTTTGTCATTACATGCCCTGAGAAAAAAATGTTTGTAGGCCCCTAGCTGGTAAAAACAAGCCCTGTAAAAATGTATTTGTAGGACTTAGACTTGCAAAATAAAAGCCCTGAAAAATTTATGTCCTATGCCACTTGTGTGACATTGTGGCCAATTATGTTTCATTTCCTGCACCTCCTCTAAAATCAGTGGTTGTGGTAGCATGCTAATATTTTGCTTAAGAGCAGCCAGGAAGGAACTGTGCCTTTCAATAACAACTGCAGAGTGCACAAGGAAACATTGTGAAACAGGGGTCGAATTCATATTAATCAACAGAAACAACTGCAACAAAACACCTTGACATTAAGGTCTTCAATGTAAAACCCTCCTACAAGAAATCCAGTACTGCTGTCACTATTGCCTCTGTCCACTCCGCCAAGGACACTTGATGTCAAGAAGTTAGAAGAAGACTTGGTAAAACTAATGAATCCTCCCTGCCACCGTCTTAGTGTATTCAGTGGGATGGAATGTCTGCAGATGCTTCCTGATACTCTGTCATGTGTGGACAGCACACCACGCAATGTGCATTGGGTGGACACAGCCTGCCAGATGCCAGACTGTGTTTGGAGCTCATTCCCGTTGTTTATAATAATAATAATCCTTTATTTATATAGCGTACACAGATTACGCAGCGCTTTACACTCATATTGGCCCCTGTCCCCATTGGGGCTCACAATCTAAATTCACCTATCAGTATGTTTTTTGGAGTGTGGGAGGAAACCGGAGTACCCGGAGGAAACCCACGCAAACACAGTGGGAACATTGACACTGTTTGGTTTTTTTTCCTTTGATGTTCCCACAATTCACTCTATTTAGTGTGAGTTGTGGGACAAACATGAACAACAATTGGATTTAGATTTTGGCCACCAACGCTTGTTGGTCTATGTACCGGTCCAACTGCGGTACACAAGTGGGTTTCTCGCTCTGTGATTTATTTTTTTTTTCCCTTACCGGCTGTTTTACAAATATAGAGATACAAAAGTAACATTTAGCACAATACATAAAACATGTTTTTAAAAAATAAATAAACATGTATGAACATCAGTGTTCAAAAGGGGCTAAAATTAATATACAATTAATATAAAATTTTTATTGATCAAACACTAATAGATAATCATAAATAGATTGATCCCTTCTTGTCTAGGAAGACATACATAATGCTGCAAGAAAACCCAGTGAGTGGGTATTCGGAAATCAAATCTAATTAACCCCTTAAGGGCTGGCAGTCATGGGACATTTCCGTCCCATAATGACCGCATAGGCGCACTTGGACCTGTCACGTGTATCGGCGTGTCATTATGGGGCCTGATAGAGATCGCTCCGATCTTGGAGCAATCAATTTCAGGCCCTATTTTTACTTACAGCGCTCCCGGTAGAGCGCTGTAAGTAAAAAGTACGTGACGTACCATGACCGTCATCGGTCCTTGAGTATTTCAAGGACCGTGACGGTCCTGGTACGTCAAGGTTTCTTAAGGGGTTAATCCTATAAAGAGATGGGAGTCATAATCTCATAATCTATCAGATATGGTCCCTTATGCCATCTCAACTATCACTTTATTGAGAAATTAAAAAATGTCTAATTAACCCTTCCGTGGCCCTGTGGATACAAACACATTGATGGCACACATAGCCAAAGAAATCTGAAAGCACCGTGCAAAGAAGATACAAAATATCAAATCAAGTAAAGAGACAAAAGTATACTATCTTGGATAGTAATCCTGTTTCATATATATATATATATATATATATATATATATATATATATATATATATCTCAAGCATATTTCAATATGGTTATTTATGCTGATTTTTAACTGCTAAATATTGTTGATCATCTCCTGAGCCAGTTTGAATCATCATCACCCTCTCTTTAACTTGTGATTTAATTTGTGAATACTACTGCAATCATCCATCAAGAGATCCTGTCAGCTGTCAGGTTCATCATCACCTGACCACCGAGTTTTGTTTAAATGACATGTTACTGAGTCACACTGTTGGGTGTCCTTTTCTTCTTGTGTTTTCTACCTACATTAGTGGCAAGTGGAGCAGGTCTTGGTCCCATATCACTGCTTGAAGAAGTCAGGCACATAGTGGCCACTGTGGTCTGTGGCACACTAGTCTTCTCATCTTCATCGTTCTACATAGGCAGAAAATAGAACTTTTCTCACAGGAATTTCTGTGGTAATTGTGAAACTGTGGAAAACGTATGTGTTTCTTTATTAGCCTGAATTCCCATGAGAGAAAACATGTTTTTTCTGTGAAAATTCCTTGGGCACAAAACAGGACTTTTCACCCATGTCTGCTGAGGAGTCCTGTAGGGTTTCTTCCTAAAGTTTTTTCTGGAGTTTCATATGAACCAGCTCCATTTAATAGACAGGAGCTTGAACTTCATCTCTTGGGTGTGTTTAGATGTTTGAAGTACTGTGTTCATCTTAAGCATCCTTAAGCATCTGATTCACTGTTTGTCATCCCCAAGCACCTGTGTTAGACCTGGCTGCATCTAAAGTGACAGTGGCTTCTTGCATCAAGGAAAACATTTGTCAGGTGTAAGTCCTTAGAAAGAAGCCTGTGCATTCCATTAGGTTGCTGGGCATGTCTTGTTCCTATAATAATCAGGCCTTTCTAAGGTGGCAACGAGGTCTTCCCTTCACACGTTTGTCAAACACTACCATGTTAATGTGTTTTCTTTAGCTGAAGCCAGATTTGATTGGAAAGTATTTCAGGCTGTTGTACCTGTGTAGGCATTTTTCCTGATTCCCTCTTAAACCAGTGCTATGCTGGTTTCTAATCATTGGTTTGTGGTGTTGGTGTCTGTTGATACCTGCCATTCATGTTTTATGAGTTCATCCCATTGAACTTGTCTGTGTTTTGAGGGGATTTGCTCTTTTCCTCCCTAGAATCTTGGTGGACACTTTGGTATATCCCCATGGTTCCTGTGTTCCACATAGGACAAAAGAGAAAACAGGATTTTTGTGTAATTACTGATAAAACCTTTTCTCTTAGTCCATGTGGAACACAAGACTTCCCTTCCAGAGAAAAAAACACTGATTTGAATCCTGGGCAGGGGCATCCTCTTGGGTTCTCTGTTCAGGGGATTTCCTGTCTTGTTACTCTTGAATTTCTTGTCTTTTATTTCCGCTTTGCTATATGTAAGGGTGAGCATGTCTGTGAGGGGTGAAGTGGTGCAGGGTGGGAGTCTTCAACTCTTTTTGCAAGTGCCCTGTCCTCCTGTGGAGAGAATTTCACCACAAGGTTCTTGTGTTCCACATTGACTGACTAAGAGAAATGGCTTTATCAGTAAGTTCACAAAAATCCCCATTTTGATTTGTCCTGCCCAGTTATACCTATATTTAATTTGCCGTGGTGGGATCCAGAAGACAGGGAAATATCAGTAAGCAAAATTTGCCTTTTAAACACTTCTGGTCGTATTTGATTATTAAATTTCATTGTACAGATAAAATGAATGGTACTGGCTGATACTTGAAGCCTTGTTCCTTCACCACTGTTATTACTGTTTTTATATTTTTTTACAGATAAATATACAGATTATTGTTCTAGTGCATAAAAACAAGTTAGACAAATTCTAAAGCAAATTATCTGCAACAATAGGAGACAAAAATTCCCAATGATTTATATGGAGCTTTTAACTCCTTGAATGCGAGAATGGTCTGAAACGCATTGAAATTCAATGTTCTGAAGACCCCTCAGGCATTCAAGTGGTTAAAAGCCCCATTTAAATCTGGTGATATAGGGATTTTTGTTTGTCAGTTTACAGTGCAGATATGTGACTAATAGTGGAACAAGGTTGAGTGGCTCCTGTTTATGTTTGTTTCTGTGACTACAAGTGGTACAAGGGAACAAGGCTGGGCTATTCAAATATTTATATGTGTGGCTCTGTCTCCGAGTGGGACAGTGGAGATAAAGCTGGGGTGTCAGTGTGTGTATGATTCTTTGACTACAAGTGGAACAAGGCTATGGTGGAGACATCTGTGTCTATCTGTGGACAGTAGAATAAAGCTGGGGTGTCTGACAGTGTATGCAATCATCCCAACATTGAATCTCTCTTTAAATTAAAATTGTAATATGCACTGCTGTAATTGATTTAAATGGGTCTGTGTATCTCATGTCTGAAAAGACATTGATTTTCAGTAGTAAAAGTGCTAGCTGTTAAGTTTTCAGTGATGGCTCATAGATTTAAAATATGTGGCCAGCCCTGCTTCTGACTGAGAAAGTCTACTGGATAAGTCTGACCCTCAATTACCTAGATCATGAAGCTCATGACATAGGAACCATGAGCGTGGAAAAAATGCTATGCAACCCCAGTTTTTTAATTCTTGTCAAGGGGCATTGCTAACAATGCTCCTTGACACTCAATTAAGGTCCTACTTTTCTTTCCCATGTACTACAACCTACAGTCAGTACAGGACATCATGTAAATTACAGACCAATACCACAGCTGATGCATTGTTTCATATCAAGCCATTTAGCATACCCAAAAGTTTCAATACTGTTGCTTCCATGTATCATGCATCAACAATCACATAGTATTCAACCCAGTAGTTCTGTGGAGCTGCTTGTCCCCAAACAAAGTATAGGCTTCAACAGTTATATTGTTACAGTGCACCTCTAATTGTTACTGTTTACAGACATCAGAATAACTACAAATAGTGTGAGGCTTTACCTCTTGGAGGGCCAGTGGGGTACGCAATGCATTGAGTCTGGCACTCACAGGGATAAATAACTACTTGAAGGACACCTACCTAGGTAAGTCCTTCTGTTAAGCAAATTAAGAGCCACTTATTGAATGTTCCCCTTAAAAAAAGAAGTTAATTTGATTAAAAACCCTTAATTTTCAATGTATAGAAACTAATCAACAGAGTGTTCACTTGACAGACTCTCATCCAAATAATCTGAAATATATAAAAATAATGAATTAACATTGTAACATAGTTGATGAGGCTGAAAAAAGACATGTGTCCATCAAGTTCAGCCCCAAATGGGTACAAAAAATTCCTTCCTGTCTCCAAATGGCAGTTAGATTATTTCCCTGGATCAACAACCTATCTGCATTGAAGCCATCTGTCATCATTTTCAATATTGTTCTGTGCTAGATAGGCATCCATTGCTTTTTTGAATACAATTGAATTATCTGCAAGTACAACATCCCGAGGCAAATAATTCCATAGCTTTACCGCCCTTACTGTAAAAAAACCCTGCCTTTGTTTTAGTCCAAAGCTCCTTTCTTCTAGTCTTAATGGATGATCTCTTGTTCTTAGCTCAGTTATTTGCGTAAATAATTAATTGAATAGTTCTTTGTATTGACCTTGAATGTATTTGTAAATGGTAATCGTATCCCCTAAGACATCTCTTCTTTAATGTAAACAAACCCAGTTTGGCTACTCACTCTTTATAACAGATCATCCAATCCCTTTATCAGTTTTGTTGTATGTCTCTGCACTTTTTGTAGCTTACAGGTAACTCTGGGAAGGCGACCACCCCTTTATGTAGGCTGGAACAATTCTTGGAAAGAAGTGCAGGGTGGAGCCTTCCTTCCCTCCTTAGCTGGTCACCAGCCAATCCCCAACCAGTTAGATTTGTTCCTTGAACAGTAAAAACAAGAGAACAGTTCTGCTTAGTTCTTAGTTTAATTTATTGTTTTCTGTTAGATATGGGATGTAGAAATCTCCCATTAGGCAGATTACCATTACTGACTTCCCACTAGTGGATTGCTCAGTTACCAGGCGCCGTTTATGGACCTTCCAGGCCTGAGGGGAAAATCTTGCATGATATGTTTTTTCCCTAGGAGAAGCTCACTGAGGCTTCTTCTTTAGCGATGGTAGTCTGAAGACAGAAGACCTGCACAAAAAGGTGAGCAACCCTTTGAGTACTGAGGTCCATTTGTTCCGCTGCTTCCCCTCCACACAGGGGTCTCCTTTGGAGTTCCTGTTTTATACTCCTGCACTCATTGGGTTTACGTGTTTGTCCGTTGGGTTGCTGGAGCACTTGGGTTTCTGTGGTAATTTAACTCCGCGTTTGCCCTGAGCACTTTTAAGGGTTTTGTCACACGTTTCCCTTTGGGCTTAGTGTTATTTAGCCTTTATCTGGTGATTTCTATGTGTTTTCCAAACTTTGGACTCACTTTATTAAAATTACATTATTTAAATTCTGCCATGCTCCATTCACCTCTATGGGACTTTTACTTATTGGGACCTATCTCTGCAACTACTCCACGTAGTGAGTTCAGAGATGGCTCATTCTACTTGTCTAACCTTGTCGTATCATCCGATTCACATTCTGAGTGTCTTGGTGCACTCCGGCTTTGCGGGCTATTTTTCTGATTGGCTATTGCTGCCCACTCCACTTTTGTGACTTTCCCTTCACGAGTATCCTACGCAGGGCTTGGACTCTTCCTCTCTCCTCAGCAGATTAACCCTTTTCCTGCCAGTTATGTGCATTTTCACTAATTCTGGGGTGAAAAATGAATCTCATACACAGTATTTGGGTTATTCCTTATATAAAGACACTTTATATCCTATTAGGATGTCAGACCCATTGAGACCTGGGGCTAGACCTAAGACTAAAGGTACTGAGCTGTCTGTGACCCCCATTGCGCATTGCTCCTCATGTCAGTCAAGGCTTCCTAGAGAATACTCAGGTCATTTATGCCCTTCATGTGCTGTGGCCCCTGCCTCTCCACCAGGGCTCTCCAGCCATGTTGTAGAGCCCCCTTGCATGCAAGAGTTAAAGACTACTTTGCAACTATTTCCAACACATTTACATGGGGTCCTCCAGGCTTGGAGACCCCCTGCGTTATTCAGGTCTTCAGTGCTCAAACCACAGGGCGTACCTGATGTGTCAGACTCCTCTGAAGAGGAATTGTTCGTGGACTCAGATGAGGGTGAATGCTGTGAGGGAATTTGCTCCCAATTCTTTTGAGGCCCCTTTGAGGCTGACCCTGAACCCTCTGCTGAGGGCCTTATCCAGGCATTCCTCAATACCCTAAACATTCCCCCTGTTTCTGAGGATTCTAAGGATTCTTCTGACGTATTTCAGAGTCCCAAGAAGCAGCATACCTTCTTTCCACCTAATCCCACTCTTGACCAGATTGTCGTAGATGAATGGAAGACCCCTGACAAATGCCTGACCTTGCTTAAAAAGTTTGCTAAGGTGTACTTCTTCTCTAAGATGGCACTAGCTCAGTGGGCTCACCCCCCTAAGGTGGACGCCCCAATATCTAGACTTTCCAAACCCCACGGCCCTGCCAGTGGTGGATGCCTCTGCTCTCAAAGATTTGACTGACAGAAAACTTGAGGGTTTTCTAAAAGCCATCTTTACGACTTTAGGTGCATCTTTGTGACCCACCTTTACTGCCTCTTGGGTGAATAGGGCCATTGCTGCATGGACAGAACAATTTACTGATGCTGTTCGTCAGGGTGCTCCCACATCTGATTTGCTGTGGCTCTTAGCTAACATGTCAGAAGCTCAGCATTATGTGTCTGAAGCTATCTTTGATGCTATTAGTTGAGAAGCTAGAGTTTCAGCTATATCTGTAGCAGCCAGGCATGCCCTCTGGCTTAAGATCTGGTCTGCCGATACTACTTCCAAGAAATCTTTGATTTATCTGCCCTTCTTGGTCACCTCCTTATTTGGGCCGGAGCTGAAGAGCCTTATCAGTGAGGCTACTGGAGGCAAGAGCACTCTGTTGCCCTTGGTTCCTAAGAAGAAACCTCAAGTCCAAAGGCACCACCTTTTTTTGTTCCTTCCAGACGGTTCCACAGGCTCCTCGCTCCTCCTCCATGTCCAAACAGCAGTGGAGGCTCAAGCAGTCCTCCACCAAACCCAAGGCCACCAAACCTTCTTCAGCATGATTCGCCGAACTCCTGACCCCATGCGCCAGTTGATGGTTGACAGCACCATTTTCTAAGTGTCTGGACAGACACTGTGGTGGATCTGTGAGTTTTACAGGTGATTTCAGAGGGGTACAGGATTCCCTTCACCTCTCTTCCTCCTTTCAGGTTCTTCCCTTCTCACACTCCTCAGAGATTGGACAAGCTTCGTCTTCTCAATGGTGCTATCCAGACTCTACTGGACAAGGAAGTTCTGGAACCGGTTCCCGACCTGGAAATCGGTTTCTATTCCAACTTGTTTGTAGTCTCCAAGAAGGATGGCGGCTGCCATCCCATCCTGGACTTCAAGGATCTCAATTCCTTTGTAGTCAAGACTCATTATCACCAAGAGTCCTTAAGATAGGTGATTGCGGCAATATGCCCTGGGGAATTTCTGGCTTCAAGATGCCTATCTGCACATAGCCATACATCCAGAGAGCCCTCAGTACCTCAGGTTTGCTTGCGACGGAGGGCACTTCCAGTTTTCCTCTCTCCCCTTTGGTCTAACTACGGCCCCCCAGGTATTCACTCGTATCCTGGGTGCGTTAATTTCTGTCATGCACAAAGGTGGCATCTGAGTTACTCCATACATGGATGACTTGCTCTTGAAGGCCCTGTCTCCTGAACTCCTTCAGCAACAGGTCCAGGACTGTATCAATACTCTCATCTGTCATGGGTGGATCCTGAACATGGACAAGTCAGACCTGGTCCCATCTCAGAGACTGCTCTTTCTAGGTCTTCTGTTCGACACCCTGAAAGGCATGGTATTTCTGACGGACAAAGTAGTTCACCAGATCACCCACAAGGTGTACTCAGTCCTGGCTTGCGATACCATCCCAGCCAAGAAGTTGACCTCCTTAGTGGGAAAGTTGATATTCACCATAGAGGCGGTACCGTTTACGATGGCTCACATGAGGGAACTTCAGAGGTTTGTGATCCAGATTTGCAAAGGCAACACATATCTTCTGAGGCTGTCAGTTCTGTACCTCTTCACGTGGAGCTGAGTCTCTCTTGGTGGCAAGACCTCTGTAACCTGATTAAGGGCAGACCCTTTCTGGTATCATTCTAGACCACGGTGAAAAAGGATGCCAGCCTACCCGGCTGGGGAGAGATGCTGGGTCACCTGAACGCACAGGGTCGATGATAAGCAGAGGAATCTCTCCTTCCCATCAATGTCCAGGAATTTCAGGTGATATTCCATGCTCTCGGATACTGGTCCTATCATCTAGAAGGCTGTCCAGTTCGCATCCAGTCCAACAATGCCACGGCCGTGGCTTACAAGCAAGGCAGAACAAGAAGCCTTGCAGCTTGGTTGGAGGTCAAAGCTATCTTAGCCTGGCAGAAGAACTGTCACCTACCCACAGCTTGTCTTGTTCCTTTCCTTTGGTAGCTGGCGTCCTGTATGCCTTCCCCCGCCGCGCTCAATTCTTCTGGCTACTTCCGGGTTGTGGCATCTTGTGACATTGCTGGTCTTGTGCGGTCTTGCATGCTCTCCTCCTGCCAGCCGGCTATTTAAGATTCAGGTATGCCTCTCTGGGACACGTTAGTATATCGTCTCCAGAGAGCTTCAGTCTCGTGTATCGCTGTCTTTGTGTATGACCCTGCTTGAACTGATTCCTGCCTCCAGCCTACTGATTCTGTACTGCGCCAGTGTATTCCTGTGTATGACCCTGCCTGAACCGATTCCTGCCTCCAGCCTACTGATTTTGTACTGCTCCCTGTGATCTCCTGTGTTTGACTCTGCCTGGCCCTGACTTCTCTCCTCTTGCTGGTTTTGTTCTGCACATCTTCCTGTGCTTAATCCTGCTTGGTCTGTCCTCTCTGCTCCTGTTGCTTCTGAGCTGCATGTGTAGCCCCTCTCTTTGTGACGCTGTTTGTTCTCTGTTTCAGAGCTACCACCTGTGCTACCAGCTCCTGCTACACCAGACCAAGACTCCTTCTCTGGCCTTCTCTGGAAAGGTCTGACCTCCTCTCTCCATTTGCTTCAGCACTCTTGGTTAAAGTATGTACGCTAGTACTGTTCCTGTTGGAGCTTTGTTTTCTCCTTGGGGATAGGGGCTGTATAGTTATCCTATAGGGGGTTATCCTGGGGACCCTTTGGCTCAACTGAAGGGGACCAATCTAGCTTTGCGGCTAGCACCTTTACACAGCTAGTCCACAGCACAGCTCCCTACAGCTTTGACCTCTAGTGTCACTTCCCAGCTTCTTGCACTCTTATCCCTTGTTGGAGGAGTCTTGCCTTCCCTACCTCTGATTGTTGACAGGCTTAGCGGTGGCTTCCTGTTATCGCCCTTTGACAAGAACATGTTCCTGCCATATCCGCAGTTCATGTTCCCGGAGTAGACAATGTCTTAGACAACTTCTTAAGTCGACACACGGTAGACAGCAGAGAATGGGTACTCCATCAAGAGGTGTTTGACCTCATTGTCCAGAAATGGGGACTCCCCTGAATCGACCTGACGATGACCAGACACAACAGGAAGGTTCCGTTGTTTTGTTCCTCCTGGAGGGACCCTCTGGCCATTGCAGTGGATGCCATATCGATTCAGTAGCAATTTACCCTGGCTTACATCTTTCCTCTCATTCCCCTGCTTCCCAGGGTACTGAGGAAATTGCGGTCGGAAGGAACTCTGGTCATTCTAATCGCTCCATACTGGCCCCGGCAGCCCTGGCTTCTGGAGCTTCTAGATTTATCTGTGGTGGAACCCTTTTGGCTTCCACGCAGACTGGATCTCTGTAACGGTTTGTTTGACTCACAGACACAAAGTAAGATAAAAAACACAGTTTTATTCAATTCAGCAATACATAAAGAACCCTCACAGGTCCTGTAATATACAACCTATAATACAGACACATGACAGGTAAATTAGGCCCACACAGGTCCAGCACAAATATAGGAGACAAACAGTTTATGCTGACACGGGTCAGGCAGATGATAAGGTTTCCAGGTTTCAGCAATGCAGGAGTTAACGTTCATCAAGATAGGAAAACAGTCCCATATGTGAAGGTACTGAGCTGATTCTTAAACACACCAAACTCAGACTTCACAGCGAGTCCCAGTCCACTGAAGCAAACAAGAACGCTACCGGTGCTGACACGGAGACAACACTTGCAACCGGTTTTGGACAGAGTAGAGCAAAACCAATGGCAATGTACCGGTGCAATCACGGAGGCAACACTGGCAACCGGTTTTGACAGAGTGGAGCGTAGCCAATGGCAATGTACCGGTGCTATCACGGAGGGAACACTTGCAGCCGGTTTTGACAGAGTGGAGCGTAACCAATGGTAATATACCGGTGCAATCACGGAGGCAACACTTGCAACCGGTTTTGACAGAGTGGAGCGTAACCAGTGGCAATGTACCGGTACAATCACGGAGGCAACACATGCAACCGGTTTTGACAGAGTGGAGCGTAGCCAATGGCAATGTACCGGTGCTATCACGGAGGCAACACTTGCAACCGGTATAGACAGAGTGGAGGACTAGGCTGGAGGTGCTCCGTAGAGCCAAAATGGGACAATACTAGGCAAGCCTGCGGGTGCAGAGGTGCCAAACAAGGCAAGGAACCGGAAGTCAGAATGTCGCCGAGGCGACCAGGACCAAAACGGAGATCTGTCGAGTCGGAGTCCAGGAGCAGGAACGTCAGCCAGGCCAGATCAGGACACAGGAGCAGGAACGTCAGCCAGTCCGGGCCGGTACACGGTAGCAGGAACGTCAGCCAGGCCGGGTCGATACACAGGAACGAACACTGAAGAATAGTCAGGCAGTCCGGGTCGGTACACAGGAGCAGGAACTGGAGAGAAGTCAGGCAAGCAAAGTCGGTAGACTGGAAACTTCATAAGCAAACGTAGTACTGGCACAGGAACACAACTAAAGGGCAATGTGTGGGTGCAGTAGCCCAGTATATGAAGGCTATACTGGGCGGGCTTAACACAGGGCAACCAATGAGGACCTCACATTGGATAACTGACAGAAAAAAAATAAACAAGGAATCACGGGCACCGTGATAATCTCCTTCTACAGGGATATCTGTGGAAGGAGGATGTGAAGTTCATTGTGAACCATTTGGGTTTGATGGCCTGTTGGCTGAATCTTCAATATTGAGGAAGAAAGGTTTCTCTTCTGCGGTCGTAGCCACTATGCTTCATGCTCGGAAACCTGTTTCCTCTAAGGCATACCACAGAATCTGGTCTATTTTCCACTCTTGGTGTGTGGACAGGGATCTGTCCTCATAAGATTTTGATCTTCCAACTGTGCTGACCTTTCTGCAGGATGTTGTGGACAAGGGCCTCAGCCTGAGTTCCATGAAGTTTCAAACTTCTGCTCTCTGTCTTTTTTTCAGAGGCGCATTTCTATCCTTCCAGATGTCAAGGTTTTCTTTCAGGGCGTTGCTCATTCTCACCCTGCCTTTAAGAGTCCTGCTTCTCAGTGGGATCTTAATTTGGTACTGGGTGCTCCTTTTGAATCCTTGGCCACCATTCCTCATCGCCTTCTGACTTGGAAAATGGCTTTCCTATTGGCAGTCTCTGTTCGCAGAGTTGCCGAGCTGCAGGCTTTGTCCTGCAAACCGCCTTTCTTGATGTTTCACAAGGACAAGGTAGTTCTTCGCACCTCACAGGAATTTCTTCCTAAGCTGGTCTCGAGTTCCACATCAATTAGGAGATTGTTGTGCCTTCGTTTTGTCCTGTCCCTAAATCTGACAAGGAGAGGGATCTCCACTTCTTAGATGTGGTGCGCTGTCTTAAGTTCTATGTGCACCGCACCGAGTCTCTTCACCAGACTGATGCACTTTTTGTCATCCCTGAGGGTCACAGCGCTGGTAAGGCTGCATCCAAGGTGACTGTTGCTTCTTGGATCAAGTTTACCATTCATAAGGCCTATGAACACAGGAAGAAGCCTGTTGCTTTTCATATCACGACTCATTCCACCAGGCCTGTTGGGGCCTCTTGGGCCTACAAGAATCAGGCCTCGGCTGATCAGCTATTCAAGGTGGCTACTTGGTCATCTGTGCACACGTTCCCTAAACACTATCATGTTGATGTGCTGGCTTTGGCTGAAACCAGCATTGGCAGGAAAGTCCTGGAGGCAGCCTTGCCTGTCTAGGACTTTATCCATTGTGCCTTTGTATTCTTTAACTGTTCTGTGTGCTGTGTTACAGTTACTGGTGTGTTATATTCTAGTTCTGTGTCCATTGACACTTTCTTGTTTAGGGCTATCCTATGATCTGATTAGTCCACATGAGCTCTGGTGACTTTGGGGACCGACACCTGGTCCTTGCCTTCTCTCCCACCACTGGGAAACTCAATGTTGGTACATCCCAGAGTTACCTGTAAGCTATATTGGACGACAGAGAAAAGAGGATTTTAGTCTTACCTGTTAAATCCTTTTCTCTTAGTTCATATAGCTTACAGGTCTCCCACCCTGTCAAGGGACCATGCTTGGTTCTCCTGTGACTGAACGTGTATCACGGTGCCCATGATCCCTCTCTGTCACTCTCGCTTGTGGTGCGCTCTGATTGGCTGAGTCTGTTTGGCCCACCTCTGGTGACCTTTTTATGCCGGGCCATTGACACCTGTCAGGTGCCCTTTCGTGGTGTTCCAGAGCCAGTGTTGCTGTTGCTGTGTTCCTGCGTTCCTGATTCCTGTGTACCGATTTGGCCTGTTTTTGACTACGCTCCTGTGTTCCTGCTCCATGATCTGACCCGGCTTGGCTGATGTTCCTTCTTCGCAACTGATCTGTCTGAGAACCACCTCCATGATCTGACCCGGCTTGGCTGACGTTCCTGCTCGTGACTGATTTGGCTTGTCTGAGAACCACCTCCGTGACCCGACCCGGCCTGGCTGACTTCCTGCTCCGTGACCTGAACCGGCTTGTTACAGAGACCTGCTTAGTTCCTGCTTCCTGCTACTGGTGTTGCCATGGCGACATTCTGACTTCCACTGGGCTCGTTTACCGGGCTGGTTGTGTTGCCTCTTCAACACTTGCAGAGCCGAGTCTCCAGTGCTGAGTCTCCGTTATCACTTGCAGAGCTGTGCTTCCGTTGCTGAGCCTTCCTTGACACTTGCAGAGCGATACCCGATATTGCTGAGCCACCGATCCTTGAGCTGCTATTAACCCTTGCAGTGCTGCTGACACTTTAGCTGAGCCTTCACTTACACTTGCAGAGCCTAAGCTGTTTGATTTGCTACATCTGCAGAGCCGGCCGCGTTGCAAGCCTGGTTTAGACCGCGGCTCATATTGTCACCAGCAGAGTAGCCGGTTTACATTACAGCGCCTGCGTGAGGCGCTATTGGCTCTTGCTCTAGCTGTGTTGTCTCCGGTATACGCCTGCGGGGGCTGTTGGCTCAAGCACTTTCAGCAGGGTGGTCTCCAGTATACGCCCGAGGGGGCTATTGGCTCAAACACTTGTATCACAGGGTGGTCTCCGTTATTACGCCCGTGGAGCTACTGGCTTAAGCTCTTGCAGGTTGTCTCCGGTATATGCCCGTGGGGGCTATTGGCTCAAGCTAATCCTGTGCAGTTGGTCTCCGTTATTACGCCCGTGGGGGCTATTGGCAAGCTCTTGCATTGAAGCTATCTCTGTTGTTACGCCCGTGGGGGCTATCGACTCAAGCACTTGCAGATTAAGTTGTCTCCGTTGCTACGCCCGTGGGGGCTATTCACTGCAACTTCTCTGTAGACTCTACCACTATTCCAGTACTGCCTGCAGCTTTCTAGCCTTAAGAACTTTAGGTGTTGCATCATCTACACCAATAGCTGCCTGATCACCACCCTGGGTGTGCCAAACACCACAACAGAGACTGACTGATTATAGTATTTAACCATTGAGTATCCTCCCTACTGTGTGCCTGTCCTGAGACAGTATATGTGATACTTATGCTTCTGTATATTGGGCCTGTGAAGGCATAACTGTCATTATTTCGCTATTATTTTGTGTTGCCGGTGGAGGGCGATCTTTACTATTTATTTTTTTTAACAAAACTGTGTTTTACTCTACCAGCTGGTCTGAGTGTCTTAAAGAACCGTTACAACGTGGTAGTTCTTTCTGGTTCTTCTTTTTCCTTCTTGCTACCTAGTCAATAGTTAGAGTCTCAAATCTAACTGGTTGGGTTTTGGCTGGTGACCAGTTAAGGAGGGAAGGAAGGCTCCACCCTGAATTTCTTTCCAAGAATGGTTCCTGCCTACTTAAAGGGGCGGTTGCCTTCCCAGAGTTACCTGTAAGCTATATGATTTAAAAGGTAAGACTAAAATCCTCTTTTTAAGAACTGGTCCCAAAATTGTACTCCATATTCTAGATGAGCCCTAACCAAGCATTTATATAGAGGTAGGATAATATTATCATCCGTTGCATCTATACCTCTTAAAGAGGCTGATCCAGAGAGCTTGCAATGAACAAGGACACAGTAGCTTCTATATAATGGGAATCTACATTTCAGTAGCATTAAGCTCAGAAGCCAGGCAGAAAATGCCTCCTAGCCCAAGCCAAGCAACATGTGGCTCTCCAGCTGGTGTGTAACTTTGTCTTCATCATCAGCTGGCTATTGACTAAATGAGTGTGATGGAGTTGAAATCAAATGACACCAGGAGAGCCACATGTCCACACCTCTCAGTCCTTCACCCCACTCTCCAGCACAGACAAATTATTTTATCTAGATAACAGGGAGAATGCAGCAAATTATCCAACGTTAGTTGTGGGTAAAATTAGAAGAAAGGCAGAAAATCACTGGTAGTAGTTGTTTCCTAGATGATTCAGCCCTCCTTGGAACCATGGTTTCCCCTGTCATTGTTTTGTATTGTCTTCTGTATTATATTGTGGTATGCAGAAATGAGGTGGACCACTTTACGCCTCATTACTTAGAAGAAACAGTAGAAGAGCAGGTTCTGGGTGTACAATAGCATGTATGGCTGGCTGGAATCTATCTAGCCTCATGTACATCGTCATTAGTAGCCTCCACCAGACAGCGATGGTTGGTCTGATTTCTGTTAATGGGGCGATGCTGTTGTGTATAACTATAACTAACTGGTAGTGAGTGGTGGCACCTTGCTGCCTGATGGAGTGGATATATTGTAAGATTGTAGGCAAGATAAAAGCACTGGACTGTGTATGTAGCATGGCTGCGATGCAGTGCTTTGGTTGTAATTGCAGGCCAGTCCATCACCCAATCAATTTTCAGAAATGTTTTCATTTATAAAAAGAAAAAAACAAAAACACAACAACAACCCAAACTTGAGTAAAAAACACAGAAAATATTTCTTGTCCTTGTAAAGCTGAATATATTATAAGCATAATAATTACAGGAATTGTAATTAAAATGTTTCACCCTAAGTGTAATGCTGCTTTGTGACATACTGTATGCTTTGAGTTGTATACTATGCAGTTTTCCAACAACAAAAATAGAAATGTAACTGCCCCATGATCTACACACATGCTGGCTTAATGATTGTCTATTTCTTTTATTCGTAGCAGTTGAGGTGATAGCTGTGATCATGTCCTCCGTCAAGGAGCAAGAAGGAATTGGCAGGTTTATGGCTTTTCTTCAAGAATGGGATAATGGTAACAAAGCTGTCAGAAGTCGTATCCTCAACAATTTTATCTCCTTAAATCAGAGAAAGACTGGACCAGAGTTGGAGCAAGAATTCTCCCAGGGAGGCAGCTTGTTCTTGGCACGGTTAACTACATGGCTAAGGCTTTCGTATCCTTGAAAAATATTTATCTTGTGTTTATGTCTGTTGATTTATAACCTCTAATGGAACATGAACTCCAAATGGTGTAGTTGCTGAATGCAGCCTTCAGAAGTCATGGGGCTACAGACATATCTAGCTGACAGGCCATCCCCTTCACACCTACACTGTTCCCCAGCATTTCTCTTTAATCTACATTCTAGGACCTGGATTCCTTCTACTCTGTGAGCTTTATGTCTAAAATCTCTGGTTTACCAGTGTTCATACAGCAATGCTTATGGTGTTAAAACGTATTAATTTGCCAAGTGCAGGTACAGTGCTGAATGAGACATCAGAGCGCTCCTATTAGGGAGCTCATACATATTATGTGAATAGCCCTCTCATCCAAACTACTTTCACAAACATATGGGTATCACCTTGCTGAACCACTCAAAAAGCAGGGGAGGCCTGGCAACATTTGGCCAGGGGGAATATACAATCAAGTGGCTCTGTTCTATTATCACTCCAGCCCACCATACCATTCCACTTCATTTTATTAATTTTATAAATGGCATTAATGATGTGGAGTAAGGCAAGGGATACCATAGAGATTACAGTGGAACTGGCACTACACTAGTGATACCACAGAGCTTACCATTGAAATTGAACTACACTAGTGATGCCACAGATCTTAAAATTGAAATTGAGCTACATTAATGAAACCACAGAGCTTACAATTATATCATACAACACTATCATGCAAATGTTAAAACAGAGCTAGCAATCTTTACTGTGAAACAAGCACAGCAGAAGTAACAATTGGTCATGCATGTCACAGTATATGCTCAAATATATTTGAGGGCCACATACTTAACATTTCTCTCATGGGAGGGTCACAACATTGGCAGCTGGCAAGAGACACTGGTTGTTAATAAAGCTTTCATATGCTCCCAGGCCACTTTTTTCTTTCATCCATTGTGAAACACAGGAGCCATGGGTTAAAGTAGCTTCCTCTAGGAGGCAGTGCACATGCAAAACAGACCTTTGAGGAGGAGAAAACTTCCTACCAGGTCCACTATACACCCACCTAGGAGCCTCAGTACTTTGAATAGGAAATACAGCTGGGTGCAGATTCTCTTAGATTTTTATTTTTGGCGTTCAACCCCAGTTAGGGGAGCTCCTTTTTTCCTTTCCTCTATGTTTGATATGAAACAAGGTGCAAAGTTTTACAGGACCTGGAAGTCCACATGGGGATGGCTATCAGAAATTTATTAGGAGCCTGAAGACTAAAGAGGAGTCTGCAGTCTCAGAGAGCACAGGTCCTGTGAGTATGTCCTATCTGTCTCTGTCTAACTGCCGTCCCCATTCTGAGGTCTTTGTGTCTCTGTTAAAATTGTATTTTCAGCTTTACGAACTAAAATGCACATCCGATTGGTTACATGGTAAAACTAAGTGGATAACCTGCTTCATCAAATGAGGGGTCACTTGCCTTCCTACCCCTAGCCTAGTGTGTATAAATGTTTCCAGGAGCTAGTGCTAAAGGAAAAAATTAGCAATTTACATTTCCAACCCTTCAGTTGTATTGAAATCTTTGAAAACGTTGTCATTTCCTATACCAACTATATCCTCATAGTTTTGTTTTTGAAACGTGAAGCGACCACATCAAATAAGGGGTTGTATGCCTTTCTACCCATAGGCTAGGGTGCACAGATATTTCCACAAGGTGGTGCTATAAGAACAAATATATTTTCTCTGTTGTCCAATATAGTTTACAGGTAACTCTGGGAAGGTGACAGCCCCTTTAAGTTGGCAGGAACAATTCTTGGAAAGAATGCAGATATGGGATGTACAAATCTCCCATTAGGCGGATTACCATTACTGACTTCCCACTGGTGGATTGCTCAGTGAACAGGTGCTGTTTATGGACCTTCCAGCCCTGGGGTAAAACCTTGCGTGCTATGTCTTTTCCCCTGGAGTAGTCTCACTGAAGCTTCTCCTTTTCTCAGTGGTAATCTGAAGGCTGAAAACCTGCAAAAAGAAGGTGTGCAACCCCTTTGAGTGCCATGGTCCACTTGTCCCCCTTCTTCCCCTCCGCACAGGGGTCTCCTTTTGGAGTTCCTATATACACTTAGTTTGTCTTTCTGTCTGTTTGAGTCTTTGGAGCATTTTGTTTTTTTCTGTGGTATTTTAATTCCTTCCTTGCCATGTTAGGATGTTTGGGGGACGTTTTCACTAATTTCCTTTGGAATTCAGTCTTTTTCTAATAATGTCAGGTGTTCTGTATGTGTTTTACAACTTTTGGGAAACTTTTCATTTATTTGAATTCCGTGCCTTTAAGGCGTGCTTTACCGCATAGCCTCAATGCTCCATTGAGCTGTATGGGACAGTTTCACTTGGGACATATCTCTGCAACCATCCATGTACCGAGTTCAGAGACAGCTCATTCTTCTTGTCTGCCCTTGCCCTATACTTTGGTGTTCATTCTCAGTGTCTTGGGGGGCTCAGGTAGAATCAGGCACTGTGTTTGGGGTACTCTGAGGTGAAAACTACGTTTCCCATAACCACCCGTTTCGCAGGCTGTTTCCTGATTGGCTTACAGTTCAGTCGCCATTTTCTTTCTTTCCTCTCACAAGTATTCCTATGCAGAGTTTGGATCCTTCTGCTCTTCTCCTCAGATTAACGCTTCGCTTGCCAGATATGTGTGTTTTAGCTCTTTCTAGGGTGATTTTTTTAAATCTGGGCCACAGCATTGGGTTCTTCCTTGTACTGTTAGACAGGCTGGGGGGGGCAGCTAGTTTATGTACAGACCTGTGACTACCAGTGAAACCAGGCGGGGGGGCTGGCAGTGAATGTGGGGATCCCTGTCTTCCAGTGGACAGTGGAGCAAGGCTGGGATGTCAGACAATGGGGGTCTGTCACTATCTGTACACAGTGGAATCAGCAGTGACTGTGACTAACAGTGTGCAGTGGAACCAGGCTGGGGGGTGTCAGACAGCATATGGCAATGTGAAAACCAGCCGGCAGGCTCAAAAAGGGACTGACAGTGCAGGCGCACGTACGTCACTATGACGAGATGTCTGTGCTTCCTGCTACTGTGAGCCTCCGAAAAACTGGAAAATCTTTGAAACCAGGTAATATTTCTGGCGACTAGCGCTACTAAGCCCCTAGTCGCCAGATGAAGAATTAAATAAATTAAATAAAATGGCAGATTGAGCAAACAAATGAAATATGTTGATTTACTTAATCCATAGAAAAGACAAGTAAGAGGAGATCTTGTTACACGTAAAAGTATATGCAAAGTCAATACTAGGATCTCCCTGGTGAGCTTTTCATTACAAGGCCTGATCAAATAATTAGGGGCTACACATTAAGGTTAGAGGAAATGAGGTTTCAACTTCAGCAGAGGAATGTTTTTTTTACAGTAAAGTCTGTTAGATTGTGGAATGCCACGTGGTAATGGCAGATATAATGGATACATTTAAGTGAAGATTCCAATGCATTTCTTTCAAGAGGGAGAATATAGGGTTATACTGTGTATTAGTAAATAAAATGGGAAGTTCCGGTAAATAGACTTAATACTCATTTTGGTGGAAGGAAGGTTATATAATTCTCATTTTTCTGGGTTATGAGGCAAGGGGTGAACTTGATGGACTTGCCTTTTTTCAACATAATTTACTATGTTACTAAGCTCAGGGTCAATGGTTAAGGGAAGTCAGACCAGGGTTAACAGTGTCACAGTACCTTGTAGCGCCGCCGCTTCTGGCGATGCTCACAATGATGCTCCATCGTCATTTCCACGAGCGGTTGGGCGCATCAATGCTAGATGCGTCATCTGCAGGCACAAGGCTTCAGCATGCTGCAGGCCTCTGTTTTATGTGTTTGAGGCCTATAGTCTTCTCCTACCTATTTCCTCCCTCTGAGCTGCTCCTCCTACCTACTTCCTGAGGAGGGGTTTAAAGGGCAGACTGAGTCCTGACTCAGTTACCCTTACGTTGTTCTGAGCAGTTCATTTATTTGGTATTCCTGATTCCTGTGTATGACCCGGCTTGTCTGTCCATCCATTCTGGTGTTGACCTGTGGCTCTGTCTGACCATTCTCCTTGTGTGTTCCGATTTGGCTTAGACATCCTTTCTGGTGCAAACCTGTGGCTCTGGCTGACTACTTGCTCCATGTATGACCTGGCTTGTCTGACTACCCACTCTGGTGTTGACCTGGTGCTCTGTCCACTACGCATCCAGCATACTAACGCTTCAGTGGATATCCTATCTGGTGCAGACCTGTGGCTCTGGCTGACTACCCGCTCTGTGTATGATCTGGCTTGTCTGACTACCCACTCTGGTGTTAACCTGGGGCTCTGTCCACTGCACATCCAGCAGGTTATTTTGTGGACGCCCCGTTCACTGATCATTATGGCATTCCTTTACAGCCACATGAGCCCCCTTTGGCTGTTGAAGTGATTGATGGCATACCCCTGCTACCATCACATATTACTCACGAGACTGCCC
This sequence comes from Rhinophrynus dorsalis, assembly GCA_037306005.1. Taxonomy (NCBI): domain Eukaryota; kingdom Metazoa; phylum Chordata; class Amphibia; order Anura; family Rhinophrynidae; genus Rhinophrynus; species Rhinophrynus dorsalis. Next base: position 222,646,529 of record CM074722.1, read on the forward strand.
CACTTACCCTAAGTGTGGGAGCCCTGCATAAAGAAAACCTGAACTTCCAGGTGATCAACTCTCCACATTATGCAATCATTCTAGGGTTCCCATGGTTGCAAAAAACATAAACCTAAAATTGACTGGAGTACTTGTGAAATTCTGTCTTGGGGGACTCACTGTGATGAGTCGTGTCTTTCGCTTCCTATCAGACTGGCCTGTTCTGAGTCTCATGGCCTACTGGAGGCCTATTCTCAGTTTTCTGATATATTTAACAAAGTCCAGGCCGGAGCATTACCTCCCCATAGACCATACGATTGTACTATTGAACTACTGCCTGGTACTACCCCTCCGCGGGGCCGTACATACCCTCTGTCTGTAGAGGAGAACAAGGTCATGGAGGAGTATGTTGCTGATGCCTTGGAGAGAGGGATCATTCGAAAAGCCTCATCCCCTGCAGGTGCAGAATTTTTTTTGTCAAAAAGAAAGACGGAGAGTTGCGCCCATGTATCGATTTTTGGGGCTTAAACAAGTTGATGGTAAAAAATGCTTACCCTATACCATTGATTATTGAACTGTTTGACCGCCTCAACGGTTCTACAGTATTTACTAAGCTGGATTTGAGGGTGGCTTACAATTTGGTCAGGATAAAAGAAGGCCATGAATGGAAGACAGCTTTTAACACCCGGAGCGGGCATTATGAATACCTGATCATGCCCTTTGGCCTGTGCAATGCTCCCACTGTCTTCCAAGAATTCATAAATGATATTCTGAGACAACTTTTGCAAAGCTGTGTTGTAGTATATCTGGATGACATTCTTATTCATGCTTGGTGGAGACTCACTACTCTGATGTATCCAAGGTCCTTACGCTTTTGAGAAAAAACAACTTGTTATACAAGTTGGAAAAATGTGAGTTTCATAAAACCCAAGTTACCTTTCTAGGGTATGTTATATCCCCATCACGGTTCGCCAAGGACCCCAAAAAACTATCTGCAGTGGTTCAGTGGCCTCGTTCGGAGGGACTGAAGGCAATTTCAAAGATTTGTAGGCTTCTCTAATTAACTGGATGCATTGAAACATGTTACTAGCAAGCCTAACTGTATATACTAACTGTATAAATTAGCTATTGAATATTTGTGTTAGAAGGACCACACAGCAATAACACCATGCTGTAAACTTCATTAACCATTAAAACGCTGCTGCAATGCTGTTAACAACAAAGCTTCCTGTAAATCCTGCTATCATGCTGAGTTAACCCTTTAAGGACCATTGACGTGGCAGGACCGTCACGCTGGTCCGGCACTTAAGGACCAGTGACGGTCCTGGCATGTCACGTACTTTTACTCACCGCGCTCCTGTAGGAGCGAGGTGAGTAATACCAGGGACTGAAGTTGATCGCTCCAAGACTGGAGCAATCTCTTTCAGTCCCCCGTTCGGCGTGCCGCCCCACGTGATCAGTCACATGGGATGGCACGTCAGCATTTCCTATGTGGTCCTTAAGGGACAGCACACCCCGGGACCGCTGATCCTTAAGGGGTTAAAGAAAATCTACTTCTTTTCATGACTCTCAATCTCTCTGCAATCAAAGAAATTAACCCTTTGGATACAGTTTAACAGCTGAGCTTGGATTTCAAGGGCAGTTTGCAGACTTGTGACTCAAATAAACTTTTTTCTCTGGTTGTGAGGTAGCCCTTGACCTGCCTGATCTTGTTCTGTTTTCATGAAATCCAGTTTCTTTAAATCGTTTGCTCTTGTTCATAGCAGTTATGATATGTCTTAAAGATTGACCTTCATTTCCTTAAAATGGACCTGTCATCTTAATTCAAGATAACATATCTGAAAGACAAAAGACCAGCAAATTTACAGTTAAAGGGTTAGTAATGCCTAGAATAAAGTTTATTCTATGTGGTAGATTTTACAAAAATAAAGTGTTTGGAGAAAGTCATATCCACCACTAAAGTTCCTAAAGAAACTATGCGCCATTAAATGAGATCCGTGTCGTCCAACACGAGGAGGCTCTTCAGCAGAGCTGAAATAGCAATACTGGAAAATAATTACTTCATTGGAACGGTCTACAAATTGTCCTTGCAAACCAGGCACACTTTGTAGACTGTTCCAGTTAAGTAATTCTTTTCCAATACTGCTATTTCGGTTGTGCTGCAGAGCCACTGGCTGGTCCCAGGACCGTGATCTCCTGCTGGCTGCAGAGCTCTGACGTCAGTAGAAGGGGAGGGATTGGGAAACCGTAGCTGAGAATATCTCTCAAACCATAAAGGTTTGAGAGATAGGACTTTCTCCAAATACTTTATTTTTATAAAATCTACCATATAGAATAAACTTTATTTTGGGTATTACTAACCCTTTAAGGAGATATTCATAATTGTACCATATTCTAATTGCAGTACCCGTTCAGTACCAGTGATGCTTCATATGCTAATTAAGCTCTGTGCTACATCAGATGACGTTTTTCATTTTTACTAGAAATAAAAGTGTGAATATCTAAGCTATACATCTGCTGGACTTTTGATTAACAAGACACATAGTCATTTTGATTGAACATTTCAAAAATCAAGATGTCAGGTCCACTTTAAGTAATTACATACTATTTTTTTCTAGTGTATTTTGACATTTTCTGTCCCTTACATTCAGGAATGAAAAATGTGTATCCGTGCTACATATATATTAATCACGAATCCTGATCTGTTAACGGTAATTGGTTACTACTGGTTAATTAGGCACATCTAATAAGGACAATTTTATACTTAGACCAGTGTTCTAACACTATGTTATACACATATCAGACTTTTAACAGACTTCAGCATCAGATTGAAAATCCCTTCCTTTGAGTGAACATTTCATTGTCATTTATAAACCAATCTTTGAATGTAATTTACTTGATTATCAACTTATATAAGTATATGTATCATATAATGAAATACTGAGTGTTTATGGAGAAGTGTATAGTGTTTAAAATCATAGATAATCATCAAAAACCTGGTTTCAAGCATGTACTGTAAAAAATGTAAAGAATATATATATATATATATATATATATATATATATACACACACACACACACACTCATGTACAATACTGTGCAAAAGTCTTAGGCAGGTGTGAAAAAATGATGTAACGTAACAATGCTTTCAAAAATAGACATGTTAATAGTTTATTTTTATCAATTAACAAAATTATAGTGAGTGAACAGAAGAAAAAATCTAAATCAAACAAATATTTGGTGTGAACACTCTTTGCCTTCAAAACACCATCAATTCTTCTAGGTACACTTGCACAAAGTCAGAGCTTTTGTAGGTGTATGATTAGACAGTTATACCAAACAGGTGCTAATGATCATGAATTTAATATGTAGGTTGAAACACAATCATTAACTGAAACAGAAACAGCTGTGTAGGAGGACTAAAACTGAGACAGGAACAGCCAAATTCAGCTAACAAGGTCAGATTGCTGAAGACAAGGTGAAAAGTCATACACCATGGCAAGACTTAGCACAGCAACAAGACACAAGGTAGTTATACTGCATCAGTAAGGTCTTTCCCAGGCAGAAATTTCAAGGCAGAGAGGGGTTTCCAGATGTGCTGTCCAAGCTCTTTTGAAGAAACACAAAGAAACAAGCAACGTTGAGGACCGTAGATGCAGTGGTCGGCAAAGGAAATTTAGTGCAGCAGATGAAAGACACATCATGCTTACTTCCCATCACAATCGGAAGATGTCCAACAGTGCAATCAGTTTAGAATTGGCAGAACACAGTGGGATCCTGGTTACACCCATCTACTGTCCGGAGAAGTCAGAAGTGGTCTTTATGGAAGACTTGCGGTCAAAAAGCCATACCTCCGAGATGGAAACAAGGCCAGTCGACTCAGGCATTCATGAAAAAATAGGAACTGCGTTGCAGAAAAATGGCAGCAGGTGCTCTGGACTGATGAGTCAAAATCTGAAGTATTTGGCTGTAGCAGCAGGCAGTTTGTTGGCTAAAGGGCTGGAGAGCTGTACAAGAATGAGTGTCTGCAGGCAACAGTGAAGTATGGCGGAGGATCCTTACAAGTTTGGGGCTGCATTTCTGCAAATGGTGTTGGGGATTTGGTCAGAATTAATGGTCTCCTCATTGCTGAGATTTACAGGCAGATACTTATCCATCATGCAATACCATCAGGGAAGGATCTGATTGGCCCCAAATTTAGTCTGTAGCATGGCAACAACCCCAAACATACTTCCAAAGTCATCAAGAACTATCTTCAGTCTAAAGAAGAACAATGAGTCCTGGAAGTGATGATATGTCCCCCACAGAGCCTTGATCTCAACATCAATGAGTCTGTCTGGGATTACATGAAGAGAGAGAAGCAACTGAGGCTGCCTACATCCACAGAAGAACTGTGGTTAGTCCTCCAAGATGTTTGGAACCATCTACATGCTGAGTTCCTTAACAAACTGTATGCAAGTGTACCTAGAAGAATTGATGCTGTTTTGAAGGAAAAGGGTGGTCACACCAAATATTGATTTGATTTAGATTTTTCTTCTGTTCACTCACTATGCATTTTTTTAACTGATAAAAAATAAACTATTAACATATCTATTTGTATACGCATTCTTACTTGACAGCATTTTTTCACACCTGCCTAAGACTTTTGCACAATACCATGCAAAATTATAAGGCCTTTACTGCCCTAAAGACCAATCAATTTCTGATGGATTAATATATAGAAAAAAAATTGACCAGTCTAAATATATTGAAGTGGATGCAGTAGAGATTTCACAGTCCAACTGTAATGCTAGCTACTTGTACACAAGGTTCTCAACTAGGTTCTACAGCTGTACAATTATGGGTCGCTTCTTCATAGGCGTTTCTGTAGTGCAAGAATATAAAAAAGTAACACAGAAAAAGGTGCCTGTAAGTGCAGAATGAACCTCAATCGATGCTCCATGCATAACATGCTCTAACTGAGCACTTACCAGAAAATGAAGCTAGTCCAGCCTCATGGAGCATTACAACCAAAAAGATACACACAGAGCAAAAAGGGCCTCTGAGTAAAGAATGACTCACAAATGATTCTCAAAGACAAACAAGAACCACCACAATACTCTCCACATGAAGGCTTAACAGTGTAAAATATATATAATAGAAGTATACAGGGCCTACTGTGTCATAGTAATATATATATAAACTTTTGAGCGCAAGAGGGGTATACAACACATTGCTTTGAAATGTGTGCATATGCCTTTAGCACCCTAAGGGTTAAAAAAATTAAACACGTTTTTTTCCAAGAGGGTGTGTCACCCAATGTAGTCCAGAAATGTTTTTTTCTTATTTATTTATTATACTTATGTTACATGTTTTTGATTACTGCGGAGAGTGTCCTGGTGGTTTCTGTTTGCCTCGAGGTGTATATTATACTGGCACATTTTCCATGAATCTGGACTAGTCTTGCATTCTGGTAAGTATCCAACTAGAATGTGTGATGCCTGGAGGATCATTTGTGAATATCATTCTTCACTTAAAGTGGAACTACCACCTTGAAAACACTTTATCTTCAATAACTCCCCATCTGGCAACTAGCTGCTTAGTAGCGCTAGTCACCAGAATTATTACCTTATTCAAAAGAAATATGCATTCTTACCGGGCTGACAGCAGCACGGAGTGCAGACATCTTGCCATAGTGACGTCCACGCGCCTGCGCTTTCAGTCCCTTTTGTGCCGGCCGGCTCCTAACAACGCCTCCTAAACCCGACTGGGACTGACAGCGCAGGCGCGTGGAGGTCACTATGGCAAAATGTCCACGCTCCGTGCTGCTGTCAGCCCGGTAAGAATGCATATTTCTTTTGAATAAGGTCATAATTCTGGCGACTAGTGCTACTAAGCAGCTAGTCGCCAGATGAGGAGTTATTGAAGATAAAGTACTTTCAAGGTGGTAGTTTAAAGACCCTTTTTTCTCTGTGTCTGTTTTCTTCTTGTTGTGGGATAAACAGTGCTCACTGCACTGTTCAATTTCATCTTTGTCTTTAGGGTACAGACTCCTGGTCATTAAATAAGAAGTGCAAGTAGAATCTGTTCTGGTAGAGTAAGACAAATGTATCCTAAAATGTGTCAGGTATCAGCTACATAATAATCATATCTCATAATATTGTTATTAGAATGTAATGGGCTCATAAGAAAAAAAATGAAAAAAATTGAATGGAGAAAACAATTGCATTGAAGAAATGTTTTAATCTTCCAATTATCTACTGCTACACAAAGAACCACACATACCCTGTCTGAGGCTCCAGTCTAGTTACCCTATCCTCCATATTCAATCCATCGATTATATGTGCTCTGTGGAACCCCTTATATATATTCAAGGAACCCAATTTAAAGTAAAACACTGAACTAAAATATTTTTCAGTAATCTGTACCTGGTATGTCATGTGCATGAGAATTGAGACTTCAAATTTACCTCTAGTTGACACTTTGATGTCTCTTCCACTTGATTTCCTTAACCAGTTATTCAGATATATGTTTGGTACTTGCCTAAGTGAAATTCTTCAGTCCATTGCAATATTTCTGTCATCTTCCAATAGGTAAAATATTTTAGTCAATTTTAAAGAGTATTAAAAATTCCCTATATATTATGCTAGCAATTTATTTGTAAAATAAATAGTTTTGTAGAAATTAAACGTTATTTGTTGGCAGCATAATTTGGTATTTTATGCTAATTTAGTTTATGTTCTGTGACAGTATTATCTCACATTGTGCTATGAATCAATCTAGGCAAAGTACACGCACTGGGGACATTTTTAATAGCACTGCAAGCGATATATTTTGGTCTCTAACAGAACCAATTAGCATACAGTGCAGGGAATTATCATATTGTCTAAAGGTTAATTTCTCAAAAAACATTTATTTTACGGAAAATGGCTATTACAACATATAGGCTTACCTGGAATCTCACAGTATTTGACGCTATCACCTCTTTATTACATCTTAATACATATCTCCCAATGTGAGAGAATCCAGTGTTAACTACATGATCTTCACGGTACCACATAACTATGTCTATGTCTGTAAACGTATGCCATTTCTACCAGAAAACCAGATAAGTACTGATTGTCTTGTATGTGTTAAATCAGTGATATATCTAAGTTATACCACATTAAGGTTTCGTTGAATACTGATTGATGCACTTCTGGGTTATCACAAGGATATATCAACTAGAACAGGAATGACAAACTCAAATACAGTTGAAAAGGTTACATACTGAACGTTTCAAGCAGGTGTACTATAAAATATGTCAAGATTTATATAAATATATATATATACACACACACACAAAAAAAATTATATAACGTAACAATGCTTTCAAAAATAGACATGTTAATACTTTATATTTATCAATTAATAAAATGATAGGGAGTGAACAGAAGAAAAATCTAAATCAAATCAATATTTGGTGTGGGGAGGACTGACAGGACCCAGGGCCTCTAGTCCAAAAAGAGGTCTGGGCCCACTGCTCAATGACATCATTGACCCCTCCGCAATGATATAATTGGACCCTCCCTGTGACATAATTGGTCCTTCCCCATAACATCATAAGCCCCACCCCAGAACATCAAAAGCCCTACCTCCCACTACATCATCAGCCCTGCACTACATCCTCAACCCCGCACAGATACCCTCACCCACACTGTTATGGTTTGCAAAACAAGACAAGAAGTCAAATGGTATAGTTAAGAAGACCTTTATTAATAATAATAATAATAATAATAAGCACATGCAAGTAAGTATGACAGTACAAGCAGAGGGTGACTGGAAAGGCTAGAGACTCTATCAGGAATAGCAGCCTGCCGACAGGTCAACCACACTGCTGGAGACTAGGCCGAAGCCAGCTGGTAGTCTCAGAAATCGAAGAGAATGCAACACTGAACCTACAGCCTCCTGTAAGGGGCAACAGAGGAGACTACTGACTCACACCTGCAGTCAGGATGGAAGAGCTTGTCTCCAATAAGGATGGCAACAATGGAGACTACTGACTCACGCCTGCAGTCAGTAAGGCCAGAGTCTGCTAGAGCCCCAGGTCTGCACCAGGATGGGTGTCTGTAGGTAACGGAGCCATAAGTGGAGTAAACAGACAGATCCACAGGTCAGCACCAGCTAGGATAGTTATACAAGCCAGGTTCATACACGGAGTGGGTAGTCAGCCAGAGCCACAGATTTGGACCAGATAGGATGTCCACTAGGAGTAAGATACACTGAGAAGATAGTTGGACAGAGCCCCAGGTCAGCACCAGAATGGATAGTCAGACAAGCCTGGGTCATACATAGAGCGGGTTGTCAGCCAGAGCCACAGGTCTGCACCAGAGAGGATGTCCACTTGGAGTAAGCTACACTGGGAGGATAGTTGGACAGAGCCCCAGGTCAGCACTAGAATGGATAGACAAGACAGGGTCATACACGTAGCAGGCAGTCAGCCAGAGCCACAGGTCTGCACCAGAATGGATAGTCAGACAAGCCGGGACATACACAGGATACAGGAACCACTGGAACTAGAACTGCTCAGAACAACAACGTAAGGGTAACTGATACACAGGCCCATAGAGGTTTATAAAGGAGTAGGAGTAGGCGGGACCAATTAGGTCCCCCAGGCTGGGCTTATAACAGGCGTCCAGGCAAGTGCCTGATTCATGATGCCAGTAATAATTAACCAGACGCAACCAGGCTACAGGCAGAGAGGCATGCGGCTAGTGACGCCGGAGAGTCAGTCCAGAACCCTTCTCCCGGCCGAATGGTGCAGGCCGAGGTAATGCACTGTGACGCACTCTCCTCCCATTCAGAAGTTTCTTAGTACACAAATTAAGATCCAGTACCCCCCTCCAGGCCATACCCACCCAGGCCATCCAGTAGTCCCCCATGACATCCAGTACCCTCCCCCCAGGCCATCCATTACATTTCCCAGTCCCAGGTCATCCAGTACCCCCCCCAGCACAAGGCCATCCAATACCCCCCCCAGCACCATGCCATCCAGTTCCCCCCCCACACATCACCATGCCATCCAGTACCCTCACACACACACAAAGCAGCAGGCCATCCAGTACCCCCACACCCAGCACCTTGCCAACCATTACCCCCACATAGCATTAGGCCCTGGCCTTCAATACTATTGGCTTACCTGAGCTGCATGGAGATGGGTCAGTGTGCTGCTGTACTGCTGTCAGTGTCACTTCTGTGTTTGTCACTGCTGCCTGGTCGCTGGTCCTCCTGAGTCTGAGTCCCAGTAGTCCACCTCCTGTCCTGATCCTGCTGCATGTGTGTCGGGCTGTCCTCACGTGATGTCCTGTGGCGGGCTGTGCTGCTGAGTCCCACAGCCCTCCCCATCAACATACGCCCCTGCAGGCCGAATGCGCCTGCTAGTTGCTACGCAACCATTTGGTCAGTTCAGCATGCGCATTGAACTGCAAGAGGCACAGAGATAGAAAGAAGCCAGCCCGTAGCACTTACTGCCAGCAGCTGCCAGACTAATAACAACTCCAGCGCACAGTGAGTCTCTTGCAGACTGGCAGCAAGCAGTGCCGGTGGATAGGAAGATCATGATGATTCCTCCTTCCAATGTTGTGTTGGGGCTGGCCCCTTGGGCAATATGTGGCATATGATGCATCACTGGCACCACAGTGACCGCTGCATCTCACAGCAACTGTGTTATTTACTGCAGAGTTAGCTCAGCTGCCTCAGCCTTAATGAAGGCAGGCAGCATGACAGCAAGGCAAGGGCAGTATATATAATAGTGAGAGGCCTCAGTGCCTCACGGAGCAGTGCACAGTGTGGCTGGCGGCTGCTTTACAGAAGCACGGGTGGGCCCCTGCAGGCAAGCTGCTGTCACGGAGGAGTTAGAGACATTAATATTATAATTGACGGTGGCAGGCCCCCCTTGGTCGCAGGCCCTCGGTCCGTGACCGAATGTCAGAATGATCGGTCCGCCCCTGCTCAGTTGCTTACTTGCTTCTCTCTTTTCATGTAATCCCAGAGAGACTTGATGTTGAGATCAGTGCTCTGTGGGGGCCACACCATCACTTCCAGGACTCCTTGTTCTTCTTTACACTGAAGATAGTTCTTAATGACTTTGACACTCATTCTTGTATTGCTCACCAGTACGAACAAACTGCCTTCTGCTACAGCCAAATATTTCAGATTTTGACTCATCAGTCCAGAGCACCTGCTGCCATTTTTCTGCACCCCAGTTCCTGTGTTTTCGTGCATAGTTGAGTTGCTTGGCCTTGTTTCCATGTCGGAGGTATGGCTTTTTGGCCGCAACTCTTCCATGAAGACCACTTCTGGCTAGACTTCTCTGGGCAATAGATGGGTGTACCAGGGCCACACTGTTTTCTGCCAATTCTGAGCTAATGGCACTGCTGGACATCTTCCGATTGCAAAGCGAAGTAAGCATGATGTGTCTTTCATCTGCTGCACTACATTTCCTTGGCCTACCACTGCGTCTGCAGTCCTCAACATTGCTTGTTTCTTTGTGTTTCTGTAAAAGAGCTTTGAAAGCACATCTGGAAACTCCTGTCTGCCTTGAAATTTCTGCCTGGAAGAGACCTTGCTGATGCAATATATCTACCTTGTGTCTTGTTGCTGTGCTCAGTCTTGCCATGGTGTATGACTCTTCACATTAATCTGTTCCTCGCCCAGTTTTATTCCTCCTACATAGATGTTTCTGTTTCAGTTAATGATTGCATTTCAACCCAAATATTAAATTGATGATCATTAGCACCTGTTTGGTATAATTGTTTAATCATACACCTGACTATATGCCTACATAATCCTTGTAATATGCCTACAGATATTGTAATATCTGCTCCTAGGCTGGAGCTGGGGTCTGGAGAGCAGTGGCTGGTTGGCTAGCAACCAGCCTGCAAGAAGGCGGAGGCTCCTGGGAGAGGAAACAAGAAGCGCGTCTAAGCGCTCGCATCGGCAGGCAGAGCGGGCCGTGAGACTGGGCAGTCACGCTCCGGAAGAGCTCTCCAACAATTGAGACGCTAGACCTCTGTCTCTCTTCCTTTCCCCCTCATACTCAAGAAGAGTGTATCCCTTAAAGGGATAGTATTACTTCAAAATTACTATCCCTTATATTGTAGCCCTTAATAAACTGACTTAAATGACACCAGCGGCATCTCTCAAACCTTTATGGTTTAAGAGATAGCCGCTTTCAAAGTTTCCTCTCCCCTGCTGTCAGCGTTCTGCTGCCAGCAGGAGAATCCGGTCTCTGAATCAAGAGGAGGCTCTTCAGCAGAGCCGATATCTCGTTATGGAAGGAAAAATGATTAATTGAAACAGTCTTCTACGTGTGCTTGGTAACTAAGCACACGTAGAAGACTGTTTCAATGAATAATTTTTCCTTCCATAACGAGATATCGGCTCTGTTTAAGAATCTCCGCCTGTCCCGGGACCGGATTCCCCTGCTGGCAGCAGAATGCTGACAGCAGGGTAGAGGAAACTTTGAAAGCGGCTATCTCTTAAACCATAAAGGTTTGAGAGATGCCGCTGGTGTCATTTAAGTCAGTTTATTAAGGGCTACAATATGAGGGATAGTTATTTTGAAGTAATACTATCCCTTTAAGTAAAAGGAGTGCACAGGTTGCCCTTCCTGGCTCCAGTGTGTTATTAAGAAACACCACAGTGGTGGCGACGAGTCTGGGGGACCTACCCTCCATACTGCTGTGACGTCTTAGGCTGCATGGGGTGAGCCACTACATCTCTCTCTCTCTCTCTCTCTCTCTCTTTCTCTCTCTCTCTCTCTCTCTCTATATATATATATATATATATATATATATATATATATATATATATATATGTATGTATATATATATTGCTGGCTGTGCCAGGGTCCAACTAGTGACGCTAGTGCTGTTATCTCCTGGGGGAGTGGACTGATCTTCTTCTCTTGGGTGCTGGGTCAGTCTGTGCATGTTACTCAGTTTCTGGTGTCCCCTGGTTATCAGCATTATCCTACTTTCGTGCTGGCTGATTTTTCAAGTCTACCATGCCAGATACCTGTGGCTTGACAAGTCCCTGTGCATTCCTGTGGATTTACACTTACCTGTGCATCCCTGTGGATTTACAATTACCTGTGCACTCCGGTGGATTTACAATTATCTGTCCGTTCCTCAGGGACTTTTACGGATTACTTGTTCAAAGTGCCTCTTTTTGTCACCATGGCAGCTTTATTCCTAGCGTTTGGATCCCTCCAGGAATTTCAGGAGGCAGAGGAGATCTGGCCAGCGTACGCAGACCGTTTGGAACAGTTTATGGTGGCAAACGAGATACCGCAAGAAAAAAAAAACGTCATTTTTCTTAACAGTTGTGGGGAGGAAGCCCTTTGCGACCTTAAGGGACTTACTGGCTCCTGAAAAACCTGGTGACAAGCCTTGGAAGACCTTGCTGGAAACGTTAACGAATTATTATCAGCCTGCTTCGTTAGAAATCGCTGAGCAGTACCGTTTTTACTCTTGCAAACAGAAACAGGGCATGACTGTCCAAACCTTTATGATGGAACTCGTCTAGCTACAACATATAATTTTAAACTGCACCTTGGGGAAGCTCTACATGATCAATTTGTCATGGGACTTTTACAAAAAGGAATTTAAAAGTGGTTGTTGGCCGGGAAAGATCTAACAGATAAATCAGCACTGGACATTGCGGCGGCGATGGAGATGGCTGAGAAAGATGCTACTCACCTTAATGCCACAAACACACAAGCTAATCCAGCAGTGCTCAACACTACTCCTGTGTATAAAGTCACTCGTACTACTCCAAAACGGCAGAGTGGGCTTAACACTCTTTGCTGTTACAGGTGTGGATCTACTGCCCATGATGCTTTTTCGTGCAAAATTAAAGACGAGATCTGCTTCAATTGTTCAAAAAGGGGTCACCTCAGTAAGGTTTGTCGGAGTCAGCGTTCACAAAACACTTCCCGTAGAGGCATCGGGTGCCAGTCCACTCATTTTCTGGAGCAACGGCAGGATCTGGATGACCTGTTTCAACTTGGAGAGTGGGTGGCACATCTAAGTATAAGTGACCTGGGTGACCACCGTGATGCCTTACTTGTGCACATATTCATCACTGGCCAGAAGACGGTCATGTAATTGGATACCGGTTCAGCTGTCTCTGTCATGACCTGGGATCAGGTCCACCAAGCAAAGATACCCTTATCTCTTCTAGATACATCAGTGCAGCTGAAAACTTACAGTGGCCAAGTAATTAAACCCCTTGGTTATGCCTGGGTGCAGGTGCAGTACGCTGGAAAGGAATACAAAGTGCCTTTGTATATTGTGATACATGATATATGTGATACAAGTTATAAATTGATATGCATTTTACTGAGTGAAATAGGTATTTGATCCCTTTTCAAAACATGACTTAGTACTTGGTGGCAAAACCTTTGTTGGCAATCACAGAGGTCAGACGTTTCTTGTAGTTGGCCACCAGGTTTGCACACATCTCAGGAGGGATTTTGTCCCACCCCTCTTTGCAGATCCTCTCCAAGTCATTAAGGTTTCAAGGCTGACATTTGGCAACTCAAACCTTCAGCTCCCTCCACAGATTTTCTATGGGATTAAGGTCTGGAGACTGGCTAGGCCACTCCAGGACCTTAATGTGCTTCTTCTCGAGCCACTCCTTTGTTGCCTTGGCCATGTGTTTTGGGTCATTGTCATGCTGGAATACCCATCCACGACCCATTTTCAATGCCCTGGCTGAGGGAAGGAGGTTCTCACCCAAGATTTGACAGTACATGGCCCCGTCCATCGTCCCTATGTTTCTGTGAAGTTGTCATGTCCCCTTTGCAGAAAAACACCCCCAAAGCATAATGTTTCCACCTTCATGTTTGATGTGGGGATGGTGTTCTTGGGGTCATAGGCAGCATTCCTCCTCCTCCAAACATGGCGAGTTGAGTTGATGCCAAAGAGCTCGATTTTGGTCTCATCTGACCACAACACTTTAACCCAGTTCTCCTCTGAATTATTCAGATGTTCATTTGCAAACTTCAGACAAGTCTGTACACGTGCTTTCTTGAGCAGGGGGACCTTGCGGGCGCTGCAGGATTTCAGTCCTTCACGGCGTAGTGGGTTACCAATTGTTTTCTTGGTGACTATGGTCCCAGCTGCCTTGAGATCATTGACAAGATCCTCCTGTGTAGGTCTGGGCTGATTCCTCACTGTTCTCATGATCATTGAAACTCCACAAGGTGAAATCTTGCATGGAGCCCCAGACCGAGGGAGATTGACAGTTATTTTGCGTTTCTTCCATTTGCGAATAATGGAACCAACTGTTGTCACATTCTTACCAAGCTGCTTGGCAATGGCCTTGTAGCCCATTCCAGCCTTGTGTAGGTCTACAATCTTGTCCCTGACATCCTTGGACAACTCTTTGGTCTTGGCTATGGTGGAGAGTTTGGAATCTGATTGATTGCTTATGTGGAAAGGTGTCTTTTATACAGGTAACAAACTGAGATTAGAAGCACTCCCTTTAAGAGAGTGATCCTAATCTCAGCTTGTTACCTGTATAAAATACACCTGGGAGCCAGAAATATTGCTGATTGAAAGGGGGTCAAATACTTATTTCACTCAGTAAAATACAAATCAATTTATAACTTTTTTGGAATTATTTTTTCTGGATTTTTTTGTTGTTATTCTGTCTCTCACAGTTCAAATAAACCTACCATTAAAATTATAGACTGATCATTTCTTTGTCAGTGGGGATCAAATCATTTTTTCCCTCACTGTATGAAGGTTGTGGGGTGTCTGGGTTACTTCTTGAAGGCAGTTCCTCTTGGCTATTTCCACACTCAGGAGCTGTAGCTAAAGTTTCTCATGAATTGGTACAGACTGCAGTGTCATCCCTCCTATGTCATTCCTCTTTCCAGCTGGATGGTCAAATCTTCCTCTGTGGCTTCAGGTATTGCACCTGATTTTGGGTCAACCATTAGTCTTTCTGAACTGGGCTGTAGTCATGACAAATGCCAGCCTAACAGAATGAGAAGCCTCCTTTGGCTCTTATACAGCTCAGGGCCTATGGTCTGAGAGAGAGAGTCTTCTGATCATCAGTATGCAGGAGCTGCAGGTGATTCACCTTGCTCTGCTGCATTGGCACCAGCTTCTCCAAGGTCTCTTGGTGCAGATTCAGTCCAACAGTGCACCAGCTGTGGCTTATTTCATCAGACAAGGGGGGATTCTGGAGCGCATCTGCATTGTCAGCAGTTCATCTTTGGAGGAAGCTCACATGCTTCCCCTCTCAGCTGTTCATATTCCAGGGATAGACAACATTGTGGTGGATTTTCTGAGAAATCAACCAGATGATGTTTGACTCCATAATTTGATTGTGGGGTCTCCCAGCTGTGCATCTGATGGCATAGTGGTCTGTAAAGGATTGCCTTTTGTTCCTTTTTGGCATCTGTCACTCTACTTACTTCCCTTATCCAACTCCTCTTCTCTGATTGGAGCATTTTTGTTTATTACCGAACCTGCTCTGTTTCTCAGTGCTATATTCATGCTTGTTTTTGAGTTGTGTTGCTAGTGTGTTTGATTTGACCTTTTGTAACCACTTTTGGCCTGCTTTGACTGAGCTTCTGTCTCCTGACTTTGTCTCCTGATGCCCCCATTACATAAACTTGTTTTCTGACCACTGTGTCAGTTATCTTCCAGTATGGCTAATCGCTTCCAGTGACCTTTGGTTTGTTCAACCTCAGCTTGGTTCCCTCAGTTGTTCCCAATTCATTCCAGTGTGCCTTTGTATATACTTACCTGAACCTACCCAGAGCTCATTGTAAGTCTGCCTCCGTGATTCCATGTAGCTATCTCCTGTTCTGGCCCGATGGTAAGTGTTGGCTTCCCTCTCATTTTTCTTCAAGGTGTACGCTCCTTGTTACACTACCTTCAGGGCTCCTTCACTGTTTGCCATGGTATCTTCGGTTTTCCTTTGCAACCTAGTTTGTTGTCTCTCCTTGACACACTATTCTCCTCTGCGGATTTGGGCCTTCCTCATGGTCACAGCCCGGCAGGTTTCCTCCATTGGAGTAGACAGCCTTAGGATATTAGTTGCCTATTTCCTATTTATAGGTACCTGTCCCTCGCCATGGTTTCTTGGTAGTGACCTCCCGTCGTAGGAGGCCAGGAAGCCTTGTCCTGGTTTTAGCGGTCCTAGCCAGCTGGTCTGATAGTGCTCTTACCCCGTGTTCTATTTTTGACCTCAGGGTAGTCTGTGCAAGAGTTTCTGCCTTAGTGGTTCCAGTCCACTTTTTGGTTCAGTAGCCTGCTTCTCAGGAAGTGGTACAGATGTAGGTCAGAAGGACTTGTAAATCCCTAGTGTCCTGTGTCTTCTTATTCCCACTATCCCGTATCTCTGTAATTTGGGGGTTCAGTCATCACCTAGGGGTCTTCTCAGGTACAGAGTGTTACAGTTCTGGATTTCTTGAGTCCTTCTCAGGCTCCTTCTATCCTGTCTCCCTCTGCCCAGGGATCCAGTTTTTCTCTATAAAGTCAAGGTTATTCATATAGTACCCACTTTTTCCCATCCTGGTCAGGGTCATGGCTCATTTAGGATCGTGAATCTAGCTTCACAGCCAGCACCATTAACCCAGCTTAGGTCACAGCAAGGGGCAAGTGTTCCCAAGCAGCGCACTCTAACATCATTTCCTAGCTTCCAGACCTGGGCTTTTCTTTGATCTGTGACACAGTCGAATCACAAAGTTCACCTGTTTTTTTCCCAGGTCCTGGGACCCTCTTGCATTCTCAGTGGACATATTCCATGGCAGTTTCATGGATCACTTTGCCTTCCACTTCTTCCAGACCACCTGATTCATGGTCTTCTGTGTCACCCAGAGGTGGAGAAATTAGCTTTGAAGCCAGCATCCTGAGAAAGACCGGTTTCTTTGATTCTGTCATCTCTATGATTATGATGGACTTCAAGCTGGCTTCATCTAAAGCATATCACAGGGTCTGGTCCTTGTTTTTCTCCTTCGCTTTTCTTCAGAATGGACTTCGGAAAGGACGTAGTGCAGAAATTTGGACCTTGACAGAACTAAGATTAGCTGTGCTTTTTCAGTGGTATATTGCCAGATGTGCTCATGCCTACCCAGTCTTTAGGGATCTCCCTCCTCCATGGGACTTGAATGTGGTAACGGGAGAGTTTCAGAAGGCTCCTTTGGAGCCTCTGTCTTCAGTTTCCCTTGGTTTGTGAAACTTAAGACAGCTTTCCTTCTTGTGATTGTGCCTGTTGTGAGTCGCTGAACTACAGGCTTTGTCCTGTAACCCCCTTTCTGATAGGGTAACTTTGGGAACTCCTATAGTGTTTGTCCCTAAGATTTCACATTAATCAAGAATTTGGTCTTCCATCTCTTTGTATGGCTCTGTCTAACAGACAGGAGCTGAAGCTTCACTGTTTGGATGTAGTAGGTGTTTGAAGTTCTACATTAATTGTATAAAGTATTTCCAAAAATCCAAATAACTTGTTGTCATTCCCGAGGGCACTCGTACAGGCCAAGCTATGTCTAAGGTGAGAGTATCTTCTTTGATCAATGCAACTATTCACCAGGCCTATGTCCTTGGGAAAAAGCCACCAGAGTGGTGGGTGCTTCCCAAACTGATTAGAATCAGGCCTATCCAGAGTAGTTGTGCAAGGTGGCAATGTGTTTGTCCCTTCGCGCTTTTGTTAAACATTACTGAGTCAATGTTATGGCTTCAGCTGAAGCCAGTTTGAAATGTAAGGTCCTACAGGCCATTACGTCTGCTTAGATGTTCCTGATGTCTTTTCTTACAGTAACTTTTTTTTTTTTTTTTTTTTTTTTTTTTTTTTTTTTACTGTTGCTCAGTTTGGTGTGTTGGATCCATTGGCAGATTCATCATTGTTTCAGTTAGTCTGCATTGTCATTGGTTTGTGTTTTGAGGGGTGTTTCTCTTTGCCTTCCTGGAAACTACGTAGGTAGCTTTGGTATATCACAAAGGTTCCTGTGTATGACATTGGAAGAAAGAGAAAATGGGATTTTTAGGTACTTACTGATAAACTCTTGTCTTGTAGCTCATATGGAACACAGAACTCACTGCCAGAGAAAAATAGTTTATTTGAGTTCTGGGAAGAGAGGTCCTTTGAGTTCCCCGTTTCAGATGACCACCCTCCTCCCCTACTTCTTTCATCTATCTTTGCTATGGCAACGTCCTTCCCTTCAGTAGGAGAATACTTTGTTCCTGTGGACTAAGAGAAGGATTTATTGGTAAGTACATAAAATCCCTTTGTTAACTCCAATGTTGTGCAGTGCATTGAAGACCTGTTTAAAATCCAGGAGGTTACAAGTTCAAAATCAATGGAATTTGCATAATTTTCGGCTCCCTCGTGGTACAGATTTTTGCTACAGAATTGCTTCTCTTTAGCTTGATGAGTAAGGCCCAGTTTGTTTCAGGGAGGATGAAAGTTAATGTACTATCCAAAAGTTGGTGCAATTCTGGAGCAAAGAAAGTACACCATAATCAAAAATAAAAATGCTCCTTGCCTTAAATTGGACTTTTGACCCCTTGAATGCTAGAGACTAGTCCAATTCACTACTTTGCAATACATTGGAGACATCTCTAGGAATCAAGGGGTTAAATGTCTCATTTAAATCAAAACGAATTTGTAGAATTTGTATTAATTCTCTATGGTGCACTTGGTTTGTACCATTATTGCTGCACTTTTATTTAGTGCATCAGCCCCAGTGGCTTTACAGAAGTTAACAACATTATAGCTCCTCAACACCTACATTATCCAGGGAATAAAGTTCCCAGAATGATTAGCCCTTACACCCATATGCTTCATTTCCACAGTATTTGGGAATAGAAAGCTTAAAACATTTGCTCTGAACACAGGAGGCAAACCTAGGCTGAGGTAAAGAGAGTGTAGGTTTGGCCACATTAAAAACACTTTTTCCTGTATGGAGGGCTACAAGTTGGTGGCCCGTCATGTTTGACATGCATGACCTAGAACTTAGTTTCTGAGAAATGTAAGAACTAGTAATTCAAAGATCTCTTGGTCAACTAATATTGAAAGTTGCCATGCATTACTCTAGGCAAATTTTAATTCTCTGTAAAACATACTAAGGGATAGGTCCACCTCAAATACCCATCATCTGCTGCTCTAGTGCCTTATTTAGTCTAGACTACCAGTATGTTTTGGGAAACTTTAGTATATGACTCCTGCCAAGGACACATCCAAACTTAATTTTGCTCCCATTGTATTGGTGAAGGACACAGTCTTTGGCACCCCAGGAATGAACATTTTGTTGTACAATTGGCAGATGCATCTGCACTGGCATATATAGTACTGCAAAAGTCTTAGGCAGGTGTGAAAAAATGCTGTAAAGTAAGAATGCTTTCGAAAATAGACATGTTAATAGTTTTCCATTTTAATCAATTAACCAAATGCACAGTGAGTGAACAGAAGAAAAATCTAAACCAAATCAATATTTGGTGTGACCACTGTTTGCCTTCAAAACAGCATGAATTATTCCATGTACTTACACAAAGTCAGTGATTTTGTAGGCATGTAGTCAGGTGTATGATTAAACAATTATACCGAACAGGTGCTAATGATCATCAATTTAATAAATGGGTTGAAACACAATCATTAACTAGAACAGAAACAGCTGTGTAGGAGGAAGAAAGCACAATATACGCTGTTTGTGCATATTGGCACAGAAGCTATTTTAATCCTGTAATTGTTATGATTTTAATACTTTTGTTTTATCTATCTGTCAGTGACTGCTATAAAATTGAATTTGTAGAGGTTGGAGGGATCCTGACTCTGCTAGAAATAATTGGCTTAAAACAGGTGAAAGAACAACACAAGACAGAAGCTCTGAAACTTCTCCAAATACTGTGCAAAGGCGGGCGGAAATACAAAGAGCTGATCTGTGAAAGCTATGGTGAGCAATGTGTTTCATGTATTCTAACATTCAGTACATTGCAGGATTTGTTTTATTTTACATGTTAATGAGTTTCTTATGCGCATAGATTGTTCAGTGGTATTACATAGTTCCTCTTTTGCCACTAAATGGACGTAAATGAAAGATCACCCATGAGCATAGATAGAGTAATTAAAAGAACACTAACAGCTACAAAAATCTGGAGTTATATACATTTAAACCTTTGAGTGCCGGAGGAGTATGCACTGTATTGCTTTGCAACGCATTCAATACCCCTCTGGCACTCAAATGATTAAGTGCCCTGTTTGCTAGCCTCTATAAAAAATCTCTATATGCTGAAGGCTAAAATCTAGTCTTACATATTCTATAGGGGGAAACCATTCCTGCTTTTTTTCTGGGATTCCTGACTCCCATTACCATAGCAATCTTGATAGGGCTTCTCAAAGTTGAGTGCATTGAATTGTCTGTAAGTGAGCTGAGGCGGTAACAGCCTTCCAGAATACAAGAATGGTGGTTTCTCATCATTTAGATGAAAAGTTGGTACATCTGTAACACTGTTTAGTAACCCTTTGAGTGTTGGAGAGCTATCTAATGTATTGCAGTGCAATGCATTGAATAGCTCTTTGGCACTTAACCCCTTAAGGACCGGCCGTGCAGGCACGATGCGGTCACTTAAGGACCAGGGACCATTTTTTTTTTGTAGAATATGATTCCTGACTCCCCGAACTGCGTGCAGCCGCGCAGGTAGCCCCGGAATTCCATGACGGTCCAGGACCATCAAGGGTCCTTAAGGGTATAACAACCCATGACGGTCCAGGTGTTACGATTCAGTACACTCAGAAATGGAAGGTGCTGGTAAAAACACAATTTTATTTGCACACAATGAATAACAGTAACCCTCGCGGGTCCAGCATACAGAGAATCGGTAACTGACAGAGGACAGGTTACACAGGAATGATTACCCCACACGGGTCCAGTATGTAGAGCACAATACAATACTAACACAGGTCAGGTAAATCACAATTGATACAGTGTAATTAGGACAAGAGACACCAGTGGAGCCACTGACTGAGTCGGCCCTGATGTATGGAAGGCCCAATGTGATACTCTAGGCCGAGAGTAACAACAGCGACTGACAGTATGCGACAGATATGCCAGCAGGTATCTGGCAAGGCAACCAGGAAGGAAGGCTGCTACAGTGGACGCCCACTGGAGACTACTAACAACGTGAGTCAGTGCTTAGTGCCAAGGAGACGTACGCCCAACGAAGATTACAACCACAATACGTATGCCCAGCACCGCCCCCGAAGGGGTTAACAGCTCTAAGGTCTGTAACGGGAGAGTAACTAGAGGCGCCCAACTTAACCCAAGAGCGGCAGACCTAGCGATCGTGGTGCTTATAGGAATGCTTGGAGGATAACACTGGCACTATGAGTGAGCGGATCATGGACTGGACTACCAAGCGGTACCGGAGTACCGGAGCTCTATCGGATTACAGAAGCGTGAGCAACTGTGAACGTAGAGGGATCAGCAAGCAGGAACAGAACAGGAACTTCACCCAGCCGGGTCGGTACACGGAGCAGGAATGTCAGACAAACCGATTTGATACACGGTGCAGGATCGCCAATCTCAACGGTTCGGTACACGGAGCAGGAACGCCAGACAAGCCGAGTCGGTACACGGAGCAGGAACGTCAGCCAGACCAGGTCAGAACAGGAAGCAGGAATGTCAGCCAATCCGGGTCAGTACACAGAGAAAGAACGGTAACAGGCAGAGTAGTCAATCAGTCCGGGTCATACACTGGTATCAATCGAGAACGGAACAAGCGATGAGGCAACGGATACACCACGAAAGGGCAACCCATAAGTCACAGCCCAAGGTATATAAAGGCTGTCAATGGGAGGAGCTATACAGCGCAGCCAATAAAAAGGCACCAGGAAGTAAACATGTCAAAATGTTGCATGAATCACGGGCACCGTGATACCAGGACCGTCATGGGTCTTAAAAGGTTAAATGTAAAGCAAAATCATCAATTGTCTTTCCTCTATGCAGAATTATATCAAATGGTACATGATGAATGAAGCTATCCTGACAAAGCTTTATCATTACCTAAAATATCTGCAAATGTATATCCTTTCCCTCAAGATAGGGTGGAATGTCTCTACTGTCCAAATACACCACCATTCCAGTACAGATAGCAGTAGCTCCAAAGGATCCCACTGACAAATAACTGGATTCATTCAGTGCACTGCTATTTTCTGAACAGGACATCATCATTAGAGGGGTCTTTGCATCTGCATGTGTTTGTAGATCAGTTGAAGCATGGCATGATCAACTTGTAAAGGCAGTCCAAACCCCCCAATCAAGACTTTTGGTCTATCATAATTATTCTGCAGAATGCTACAGTCTACATGGCCAAGCAGCACTGGAGATTAAAGAAAATGGCTACCACAGTCGCATTGCAACTCACACTTTGGCTGAAGACTTGGAATGACAATTCGGTTTCTAAGAACTCTTTGATGGAACTTCCCTTCACAGGTTCGCTTCTGTTTGGACTGAAAATGGTTAAGATTGTCAGTCAAGCCACTGGTAGCAAACTTAAACTGCTGCCACTGATTAAACTGTGCATATTTGATTTTAAGAGGAAAAGGACTACATTTTGTCTTAATAGAGATTATAGACAGGACTTCCTTTCAATATACAGGTAAACACAAACTAGCTTGTACTCTGAAGAAAACTACACCCAATCCAACAAAACAGAGACCAGCATCAAAATGAAGGTGTATATTCTGAGTCTCCCACCAATCCTATACTAGGGGAAGAATCTGGCTTTCTACAGTAGAGGAATTGCATCTTGGATTATTTGGTGCTCCCGATCATCGCCAGAGGATAGAGGGTATCCTTCACTATCATTACACCAAATCACTTCTTCATGTGCAGAGTACCAATGCTCCAAGGGGCAGTCTATCACACTCTCTACACACCATGTTAACAGTGTGCCATAGGAACACAGACAAGAGTCTTCTGGCAGGAAAAGAAGACTCTCAACACCTACTCTCAACCACTCAGCTGTAAAGGAATCGGACTCTGTCCTATCACACTAGTGCCGACTCCTCTGTCCTTGGGTATAACAACAGCTTACATGATACCCCCTGCCTTAGTGTGCTTCCTAACTAAAGCGGACCTGGAGAACTTACCCACTGCGGAGAACCTAAAAGCTTTGATCCAGGAGATTAAAAGTACAGTTAGAAACAAAATGTTGGACCTTAGATGCGACCAACAGCATAACTTTGAGCAGTTATTCGTGCAACCTGCTGTCATGAACACCAAGCTAGACAACCTCTATAATAGAGGACATCGGTGCAGCCTCAGGATACGGAGACTGCTGTAGTCTGTGCTGGCCAAAGCTCTTCAATCAACACGCAACACAATTTTTCTGGAAGTTCTAGGTCTTCCTGCTGACCCTCAAGAGAGTACATGGATCTTTTAAACAAAGGAGATTGCCAAATGACCCACCGTGTGATATTGTTTGCTGTTTCCTTATCTTCCAAGACAAGGAAAGGGTCTTTCAGACTAGGGGGCATAGCTGCACACTGGGATTTAATGGAGGAGGGCATTTAATGTTCTTTTTGTGAATACTGGGCCTGATATGGCCTCCGGGTAACCAGACAACAGGATCAGAGGGGGAACTTACAGGGTACTTGCTGTCCTGGATTTCTGACCCATAGTTAAATGTCCCTATCCACCAGTCATTCATTGAGGGGTAATCCCAGTGGGCAACCTGCTTTTCACAAGCTGCCATTTGTCCCTTAATAATTCCTTTGGGGTACTCACCCTAATGAAGCCTAGCGAATATCAGTTTGGATATGTCCCCTACTCATCCCTTCTGTCCTTTATTAGTCAGTGCCCAAGCTATATTTCCTTGTTGCCAGTGGGGTCCCCTGGGAACATTATTTGTCCACTGCATCCTGACATGCTGGGTGAGCCTATTGGGTCCCTTGGCATATCCGGATTGTAGTACCTGTTTCCTCATACTTCTTTGATGTGCCCTTCTATGTGGTTATCACATTGATGTGTGCATTTGCATGTAGATATTCCTCCTTAGGGCTTATTGCTGACTGTCTCTTAACTTGTACTAGGGATGCCTTCCTCTCTTGTCTGACTTACTGTTCTTTTCCCACCTCCAAGCTCTACCCTACTCCCCAACTCAGGGTTGCAGAATATCTCCTTACCCCCACATCTCCAGGTAGAGGAATGCGCACATTACTCTGATTAATTTTTTTATTGAATGTGGTGCTTATGTCTACTTGCAAAAGACCCACCAGCACTGAGTGTTTCCTCGAGTCACAAATGACAATGTTCACCCCCTCCTTGGATCCTGCTGGACTCTGATGTGGTTTTTCTGGTAATTTTCCAGCCTGTATCAGGCTAGACCCATGGTTTGGTTTAGCATCTCCTTATCTTCCTTTCTCTTCTGCCTCTTTTCCTCTCTTTTTTTCATCTCTTCATTCCTCTCTCTTCCTACCATCTTCCTCTTGTTCTGGCTTTGGCCTGCTCTGGTGGGACTTGGGGGTTTCTGGAGTGGGTTCCTGATGCCCTTTGAATCACTGGGCCCCTGGCTCTGCAACTGTTGCATCTTGCCAGGGGTCTGAACACACCAGAGAAGCACTCACTTGCGTTGAATAAATTTGCTAAGCTATACAGTGATATAGTCTTAATTCAAGAGACCCTCCTATGCTAATTATCATTACCCTTATACAGTGGGGCAAAAAGTTGATTTCTTCACACCAAGCTGCTTGCCTATTGCAGATTCAGTCTTCCCAGCCTGGTGCAGGTCTACAATTTTGTTTCTGGTGTCCTTCGACAGCTCTTTGGTCTTGGCCATAGTGGAGTCTGGAGTGTGACTGTTTGAGGTTGTGGACAGGTGTCTTTTATACTGATAACAAGTTCAAACCAGTGCCATTAATACAGGTAACGAGTGGAGGACAGAGAAGACTCTTAAAGAAGAAGTTACAGGTCTGTGAGAGAAATCTTGCATGTTTGTAGGTGACCAAATACTTATTTTACCGAGGAATTTACCAATGAATTAATTTCCTGTATTCTTTCCCCCCATTCTGTCTCTCATAGTTGAAGTGTACCTATGATGAAAATTACAGGCCTCTCTCATCTTTTTAAGTGGGAGAACTTGCACAATTGGTGGCTGACTAAATACTTTTTTGCCCCACTGTATTTGACTTTCCTCCTGAGAAGAAAACAAGATGAAACGGAAGGTGGCTATCCTACTGAGTAAATCCACCCCTTGAGTGACTCATGAGGTTAATACAGATTCAGCAGGCAGGTACATATTCCTCTCAGGTCTCCTCCTTGGTGCTCCCACTAGTCACAATTTATACCACAAATAGTCACCAGCTAACGTTCCTGTCATCCTCACTTAAATTATTTACCATTAAAAAGGGCAACTCTTTTTAGGGGGTGATTTTGACATATCTATTTACACTGTCATGTACTGCCCTTTGCTTACCTCTCATATCACTCACACTACTGTGTGCTGGTGGAACAAACTCAGTTGACACCTGGCGTTTGCTCTCGCAAATCACCCGAGATTACACTTTACTGCCATTCACAGTAGATACTCCTGCCTAGATTATATTTTCATGGAACAATATAAAACACATGGCCTTAAATCAGTCACAATTTAACCCATTTCTTGGTCAGATCATGCTCCTGTTTAGACTGAAATAAACTAAATATTGATAAGGAAAATCTTTCATCCTGGAAACTCAATAAGATTTTATTACTACAATATAAAAGTGTGTGTGAGATTATTTTGGAAATAATCACATTGATTCACTCCGGGCCCCATCGGTTGAGAAGCACATAAATGTATCATCTGTGGTGAATACATTATGCTTGGGTTATGGAATAATAAACAAAACATGGCCTTCCTCAATTCTCTGATCGATAAAATTAAAAACTAAGAAGTGAAATATAAGGTGTCCTTGTTCCCTGAAGACTATCAGCTCCGTCTATAGTTAGTGCAGAAACAGCACAGGTATATACACCTTCAAGATAAATAAATAATTTATCTGGCAAAAGTATGCCAATTATCTTCAAGGTAATAAATGTGGGAAGCGGTTAATGCGACTTGTGGAAATCAAACAGCGGAGCCAATATGTATCTTGCATATAAAAGACTCCTCAGGTAAAACCCACTTCTTTCCTTACGTGGCCAACATTTTAGGAACTTTTATGAACTCTTGTACAACATATAGTCTTAGAAACTCTCTCCGAACCCTTTCCAACACCAAATTGCCTTTCCGATTTTTTTTAAATCCTATCTTAATGTAACCCTTTCCCGCATCAAATGGTAGACCTTATGGAATGACCCTTCTCGGTTGAGGAAGTTTTGAATGCAATTAAGGACACTCCCTTGGGGAAGAGCCCTGGCCTGGATGTGATCCCCATACTCTATTATAGAAAATGTTACCACATTCTTGCACCCCACAATCTCTAGAGGTGCATGTTACCCTGGTTCCCAAACCTGACCAGGATCCCTAACAATTCTCCAACTATTGTCCCCACCTCCTTGTTAAACAACATCAAATTATTTGCTAAGCCTCTAGCAAACCACCTCACACCATGCTGAACACCTCAGCCCAACCAATACGGCTTCATTCCGGGGGGGGGGGGGAGATCAGGAGCAACACAATTAAAGTAATTTCCATGACACATACTGCCTTGCACCATCATATTCCATCTCTCCTTTTGACAGTGGGGGCAGAGAAAGCTTTCCATAGGGTTAACTGCCTCTATCTCAAGAAGCTTCTAGTCCATTATAGACTAGGTTTTAATGGGGTCCACTGTATTTTGTGTCTCTGTTCTTCTCCCCGGGCTAAGCTGAAACGTAATAGTTCTCTTTCAGACTCATTCTCTATCTCTAATTGAAAGAGGCAGGGATGCCGCTATCCCCTATTCTCTTTATCTTTGCTCCATTGACTTTTATGGGAGAAACTTCTCTGGGACATATCGCCACAATCGTTTGGGTTACAATAGTCAGAGAGGCTTTACCTTCTTGCCTTGTCATGCTCTATCAACTGTTTCTGAGTGTCTACAGAGCACTTTGTGGGCCAGAGTAACAGGCATTGCTAGGCAACAAGCAAGAGAAAAGACTACATTTATCCTTAATGCCTGTTTCCCTGGCTTTATTCCAGTTGGCTGACATTCTTACTGGTGGGCATCTTACTTCCTGTTGCTTATCTTGACTCTACTTGAACTCCTTCTCCAGTTTAACCCTTGCATACCAGATACGTTAATTTTTTGGTATTTCTGGGTTCTAATTTTATTCTGGGGACAATTAATCTAGTTTTGCTAGATTCTGACACTCTCTGGGACAGTCTGACAAAAATCCAAGGCTAAGGTTTCAGGGGTTTCCCTTACCCCCTTACCTACTGTTCATCATGCCATACTGGGCTTCCAAGGCAAAACTCAGGGTCTTTATGCACCTCTTGTTCTCTGGCCCCACCACCCCTCCAGGCCCCTCCAGCACTGAAAAGAGCCACATGGATTAATCACATCATCAATGGCACAAATCCTTTCTTCAGTACAGGGGGTTCTCCATTCTTGGAAACACTTGCCCACCTTCAAACAGACTGAACTTTTGTTCAAGGGGCACACTCAAGTTATTGGGGCATCCTCTGAGGAATAACTTGACTCACAGTATGATGAGGTGTCTGAGGATATGGATTCTTCCTACTCTTATGGAGGTTCCTATGAGGCTGATCCTGTCCCATAGGTAAAAGAGCTCATTAAGGCGGTATTGGAGACCCTTATAGGGGATCTCCCTCTCTGGACATTTTCCTTTGCCTCAGGAAGACTTTCCCTGTTTTCTACCTCCAATAACACTTTTGATCTGATCCTTATGGATGAGTGGAAAACTCATAATTAGAGGCTTTTCCTTAATAAATGCTTCTCTAAGCTATAACTTTTTATGGCTGAGGCTCTGACACAGTGAGCTTCTCCCCCTGCCATTGACCCCATCGCACACTTGGCAAAGGACACTGCCCTTCCCCTGGTGGATGCTGTGGGGGTCAAGGACCAGGATGATCAGGGTTCACTTTGAAAATATTTCTGTGATCACCGTGATGAAAAGGGCGACATGAAAACCGTGCCTTGCACCAAAATCGCGAGATTCTCATGTCGGGGCATAAACGTCGATTGAACCCTTTATTGCATTGCACTAGTCACCTTCTGGCACCCAGAGGGAACATCCAGTCCATAGATCGCTTTTACACCAAGAATATAACTCTTCCCTACTGAAGTTACTCAGATATATACAAACCTTGAGTATAACGTACCTATTTTCTTTGTGGGTGCTTAATGTTTAAAAATGTACCTCTATCTGATGTTTTAATGTTACTGAACACTGCTCCGGGTTCTGTCTCCCCTTCTCTGTGTGCAGAATGACAGGGCAGAGTGGAGCACGCAGAGAAGGAAAGAGAGAGGCTGGCTCCGCACTGGATTGGCAGTCAGCCACGATCAAGGACTACATGAGTGTCCTGGGTCATCTGTTGCCTGCTTCTGGAAATTACCCCCAACTCACAGTTCCACGGGAGGGAACTTTAGAGACACATCCTCTGAATGTGGTCCAGGAATCCAGAGCATCTCTCCTATCAGCTGACCCTGTTTCCATCGGCCAAACCTTGCCTTTTGTCATTCCAGAGTGGACCTTGGTGGAGATGCATTCCAGCCTGAAGGGATTGGGTGCGATCTTGGAGCACTTGGAAGCCTGGGGAAGGTGGACAGGGGAGGTGAGCCTATTGCCTATCAGCATTCTGGAGCTCAGATTGATTAATGTGACTCTCTTTCATTGGTCCAGGTTTCTCACTGGGATTCTGGTGAGAGTGCAATCAGACAACACCAGGGCCATAGTGTACATCAATCAGCAAGGGGGAACCCACAGCAAGATAGCATGGAGTGAGATGAAGGATTTCCCCAGCTGGCAGAAGCTCATGTTCAAGCCATCTCAACTTTACACATTTCAGGAGTGAAGAACGTGCTGGGGTCTTAGTCCTGATTTTCTTTTCTTCTTACCAGCTAAGTTGTTTTGCTGTGGCTATTGTCATATGAATTGTGGGAAGTAGGCGGGGGGTTGAGCTGGAGGAAGAGGAAGGAGTTTCCATCCCAAAAACCCTGTCTTTCGTGATATGCCCTTCCCTCCATGAGGAGGGACTCAACCGCATGGTACCTGTGTTCCAGTTGGACTAAAGAGAAATGGATTTAACAGGTAAGAACATTAAAATCCTATTTTAGAGGGGGGGAGGGAGGGGGAATTTTAAATGCTACGAATTCGCAAACCATAACGTTTTGAGAGATGGGAGGTAGGTTATTCTACTTCTGCTGTTAATCTCTACAATATTAGACATTTTTAAACCAAAGTATTACTATCCCTTTAAGACCTTCATTAAAAAAAGTTGTGGCAGCTTTGCCTGCCCACATTCAGTCACTTGTGATTTCACTTACTGGATGACATTTATTGAGGGCGCCTTCATCGGAGGTTTTATGTCTTCATATTCACACGTGCTTGTCCATAATGGACCTACGTGGTTGGGTGATCTGTTTCAAGAAATTCTTTTTGGTCCTGTCCAAGAGTCTAGTCTTAGCATTAGATTATCCATTCTTTAAGGATGGATCTTTCTACCAAATGTTGTCACCAGGATCTCAGGCCTGAGCTTACCCATCAGTGACAGTGCAGGAATACATGAGGGTTCTGGATTATCTGGTCTTTGCCTTGAATACAGTTCTGTTTCCCCAGTTTCAAACCTGGGAACTGCATCTGGGTATTGACCGAAAAAGCATTGTCAACTGATGAAGTTACATCTTCATTAATGGCTCTAGGACTACCACCTGACTGTGCATCATCCATTGGTCATCCTGAATTGGTCCATAGACAGATTCCAGTATGAAGGGCTGGGAAGCATTGTTCAGCTGTCTTAACACCCCAGGGCCTTTGGTAATGCATAGTTTTCTGTCCATCAATGCATTGGACTTTGAGCAGTTTGCTTGGGTCTTCTGCATTGGTCCCAGTTACTTTGGGGATTGCCCATGTGGATTCATTCCAGTAGTGCAATGGTGGTGGCCTATGTTTTCCATCAAGGAGGGTCCAGAAGTGCAGCAGCATGGTCAGAAGATTGTCTGATTCCCACTTGGGTGGAAGTTCATGTTCTGGCTCTTTCAGCCATTCACATTCTGGGAGTTCTGCTCCTAGTTCAGGTATGGGATCTTTCCATTTGTGGTCTCTTGACATCTCTTTCTAACGACACGGTTCCTCTGTTTTGGTGCAGAACACAAGACCCTTTAGCTCTATCAGTAGATGTGG
The DNA here is from genome assembly GCA_037306005.1 of Rhinophrynus dorsalis. Classification (NCBI taxonomy): domain Eukaryota; kingdom Metazoa; phylum Chordata; class Amphibia; order Anura; family Rhinophrynidae; genus Rhinophrynus; species Rhinophrynus dorsalis. Next base: position 222,676,812 of record CM074722.1, read on the forward strand.
TGAGCATTCCACCATGGTTTCCCCTTTTGTTTGTGTTTCCTTCTTTCCTTTTGATTCCCAGAGTGTTAAGAATGGTCAGGATTGAGCGGTGAATGTTATCTTGATTGCTTCTTATTGGCCTCACTCGGCATGGTTCTCAGATCTACTCATTTTATCTTGTGCCATGCCATTTTGTCTCCACTTTTTCTGGACTTTTTCTGGTAGAGAGATTAAGTTTGACAACTTTTTTTTTTTAAGCCAAGCTTCTGAGACAGAATGGTTTCTCTAATCCTTTCTTCTGTTTTGTGATGTATACTGCAAGCTGTTTTCATCCAAATCCTATTATGTAGTCTAGGACTTGTTTTTCAAGACTTAATCTTTTTCTATCAAGGTCCAGATTGCAGCTCTATCTGTTCTTGTTCAGAGGTGTTTTGCCTTGTTGCTCATGCCTACCCTGTCTTTCAGGATCTTTCTCCCCTACTCACCTAGTCCTGTGAGTGTTTCAGAAGGATCCTTTTTTAGCATTTGACTTCTATATCCCTTTATTTCTTGAGATTCATGATCTATTTTATGCTTGCATTTATGTCTGTCGTCTTATGGCCAAACTAAGGTGTATGTAACTTCCTGGATCAAGGCCTATATCCTTAGGAGAAACCGGTACTCATTAGGGTCACCCCTTATTCTACCAGAGATGCGGGTGCTTCCTGGGCTAACAAGAATCAGGCCTCTGATGAGTAGTTTTGTAGGGCGGCGATGTGGTTGTCACTTCACAACTTTGCTAAATATTACAGTCAATGTTCAGGCTTTGGCTGAAGATGGTTTTGGATCGAAGGTTGTATAGACCATATTGCTGTGCAGGAGCTCTTCTTCCATTTCCTTTCCTAGTAACATTTTAGTGTTAATTGGTTTGGTGTGTCAGTGTCTGTTGACATTTAAAGTTCACAATTATTTTTGGTTTGTCTCTGTTGAGACTAGTTTGTATTTTGTGGAGTTTTTCTCTCCCTCGAATATTGGTGAAATAGTTTTGGTTCTTGTGTTCCACAATGGACAAAAGACAAAATGGGATTTCTGTTTATTAAATGATAAATCCTTTTCTCTTAGTCCTTGTGGAACACAGGACATGCCACCTGGAGAAAAACTGGTATGGGTGTCCTTTGGGTTCTCTGGTACAGGTGCCCTACTTCTTTTTTCTTGTGTCTTGGCTGTACCATAAAAATGAACATGATATGCGAAGTAAAGTGGAGCAGGAAGGGAGTCTGCAACTACAGAGAAATCTTCATGCAATTGCCCTGCCTGTTAGAGGAGTTAAAGGGATAGTAATACTTAAAATGTAAAAAAAAATGTTGTAGGGTTTATTCCCCTGAGTAAAGCAAGGGTACTCCCACTCCTGAAAGGTGTTTAATTCAAAAGTTATTACAGCTCAAAGTTGAATTTTTTAGGTGCAATATCACAGTGGCCTGAACTTGTAAAGTGGCACTGTTGCTACACCATCCTATGGAAATTTATGGTCCTGGGACCAGAGCTGTCCATAGGATGATGTAGCAACAGTGCCACTGTAAAATTTCAGGCCACTGTGATATTGCACCTAAAAAATTAAACTTTGAGCAGTAATAACATTTCAATAAAACACCTTTCAGCAGTGGGAGTACCCTTGTTGTACTCAGGGGGATAAACCCTACAACATATTTTTTTTTTACATTTTAAGTATTACTATTCCTTTAACTTTACCCCATGGTTCCTGTGTTCCACAAAGACTAAGAGAAAAGTATTTATCAGTAAATACACACAAAATGCCCTTTTGTTTAGTTTGTACATGTGAAAGTGGATGACTTTATGTCAACTAACCTAAAATTTACAAAAAAAAAGTTTGCAAAAAAATGTGATTGTGTAAATCAAGTATAAAAAAGTTCTGTTCTGGGCAGGTGTTCAAGCAGTAGCACAGTGTCTGGCAAAGTCCACGTTGGAAGAAACTCAAGAACAAGCTCAAATTTTGTTGGAATCATTGGCTTATGGTAACCCAAAATACCAGAATCAGGTGTATAAGGGACTGATTGCACTTCTACCTTGCGTGTCTCCTAAAGCTCAGCAGCTTGCACTACAGACACTCCGAACTGTGCAGGTAAGGACTGTAACCATTCAGATAGCTCAAGTACTACATATACACTAGACCAAAAGTCGGTAGCCTGTGGCTTTACAGCTGTAATTGGTCCACAACAAATTTGCTGGCTGAAGAGTATAGGAATTGTTTTCCAATGTCACCTGGAAGGCCACAGGCTGCTGCGCTAGACTGGAAAAGTTGATTTGTTTTATTTCAGGACAAGTACGTGTATTTCAGTCAGCCTGAAACTGGACAATATATTGTTAATAGCCACTCATATTGATATTGGCTACACAAAAATTTATCTGAACATATAAATGTTTATTTCCATTTTAAATCTTCTTGAAGCGTAGCAAGGAAATTACTTCTACAGCATTTGATCATGGTATTAACCTTAAGCAGAAACTATCATGCATACTTCATGTTACTTTTTGTATATCTAAGAAGAGGATTACTGTACATACTAATTTTACTGTTTAACACTACATGAACTAAAATGAGAATGAATAATTCATTAGCTAGTGAGGTTGGCCATTATTGATAGTGGCCAATCTTAACAATGGCCAGTTATTACCAGTATTTGCTGCATTTCTTGCCCTGGCCAATAATGAGTCGTTTGAGTAATATGAAAGACAAAGATAGTTTCCACTGAATTTTAACAATTTAAAGACATGACCTATTCCATCTGGTATATAAGCCCATCATGGCTATGTGCAAAGCAGGCTAAGATATATTTATTTCTTTTTTTTTTTACCTTTGAGGCAATTGTCAGCACTGCTCACCCCAGCATTGTTGTTCCTCTTCTGGAAGTACTACGGTCCATGCACTTGGAAATTCAAAATGAAGGTAGGTTTTATTTTCTGTGTGCACTGCTGACCTGTTTGTAGTCTGAGGATCATTTGAGATTATACTCATAACACACAGAGTAACACTTTATGCTGTGTTCTTTGTCAGATTTTTATATGGGAGGAATAGCTCTAGATTAGCATGTTTCTTTGTAGTGTGCTCTAACTAGTGTACTAGACAAGATCTTCACCCAGTTCTGCTAATCATGAGGCCTGTAATGACCAGCAGTAATATATGTATCAAAGTAACATAAAGTAAATTTGTAAGCAATAATAGGTAGATTTCAGTAATTAATTACCTCTGTAGTTTTATGCTTAGCTTTCTCAGACTACCTGTAGTTCATATTGATTCATAGCCTCTACCCCCTGCTAAGTGTATGTCACTGTAAGGGTGTACGGGACAAAGTCATATATACAAGAAGCCCACATCCACTCCTGAGAAGGGAAAAAATGTCATTCCCAGTGAGATTGATACAGGGAACAGATATCCTGCATATAATTCTACTTTTTAAATTGGCAGTAAATCAAGAATGTTACATTTTCCATTATTTACTCAAATTTTGTTTTAGTAACTGTATAAATGAATGCTTGGGTTTAAATTATACTACAAGCAAAAATTATTGATAAATCCAAGGGTTGTGCAAGGACACAAATCTATATACATAGAAAACAAGAATATCAGGTGAAGAGATTCTGTGTCCATACCACACACACACCCCAGGGAGGCAGTTAGGAAGAGTATGTTAACATCCTCCATACTTTGCCTCTGACATAGCAGGGGTTGTGATTTTGACAGCATTGGACAGGGAGCTGTCAAAATCACTGCAGGGACCATACTGCATCAACATACACTCCTTCACTGATTTTTCCCTCTCTTTTCCCACATTCGCCGCCTCCTCCTCTTTGCCACCTTATGTTCCTCCCACAACAGTCTGCTGCATTCTTCTTCACTTGGGTTAACTGTATAAACTTTGACAGGTAGCCTGATGCCCTCCAGTAGCCGTGGACTAAAACCTTCATCATTCTCAAGAGGATGATGAGAATAATAATCTAACAGTTGTTTGAGAGCCACTTGTTGCCTATCCTTCCTTATAAAAAGAGGCATTGTATACCTGTTTTTTATGGCTTTTGCTAATAGGAAATATTTATTTTCTTTTGTTTTAGCTATCCAGCTTATAAAGGAGTTGATGTACACTGATGTCCGTCCAGCTCTTTTAAAAGGATTAGTTGCGCTACTGAGACCTTCACGAAAAGAAAGCAGTAAATCAAGACCACAGATCTTGCATGGTATATGCTAGTGTGTGAACATTGAATTAAACAGGCTGGAACATTTTGTCTTGGGGCAAGGACAATTAAGTGGGGAAAAGATACAAGAGGAGGAAAGTCCAATGTTGCTAAATAATGAGGTTTGAAGGGGAATAAGGAGGAAGAAGCAGGCATTTGAATTGCTTATCAGAAGGATCAGATGCATCATTTGAAAACTATTAATAATGCAGTAAAATATAGACACTATCAATTAGGCAATCAAAGGCCTGATTCCATTACAGTAAAGGAGAAATTTGTCCAGCAAGAGAATTATAAAAGCATTTTTTAATCATTTTTCCAAATGTCCATTATATTCTGGCAGATATTTCCAGTTGATCAATTCTGCAATCACATGCTGGCTGTAGCTCACAACTAGATTGCTCAATTTTATTCATATTTTTTTAACCGAATTGCCCATTGCAGTCCTTTTGGAGAACTGAAAATTGCTCCCAAACAACTCCAAAGCTAAATTAAGAAGCCAAAGAAAAGTGGTCAGATATTTGCCTTGGGCAGGATCAGGCAGGAGAAATGGGGGGGTGAGAGGACAGTATCCCACCTGGTCCCTTGCTCAATTCCCTATGCCCCTGAGCACCTTTACCACATTCTGATCACCTGCAGTTAACCCCTCATTTGCAGGATCACAGTGATCTCACTCCACTGGCATTGGAAAGGTCATCCATCGTTAGTTAAAAAAACATACAAACCCCCCCACATTCGTTCACATTCATGATTAAAGGGGATGTTTATTCCCTTCACAACTTTGTCTAAATCTTTTCCTTATCAATAATAAATAATGGAAAGTATATTCTTTTAAAAAAAAAATCCTCCCATTTGGAGAAATTAAAAGATTAAATGTACCTCTGTACCTACTTCCGGCAGACAGTGCTGACCGGATCTGTACTGTAGTCTGAGCTTCTCTCCAGCCTGCTCCGATGACGGAGGCTGTCTCTAAGCTGGAGCAATCTCATTGGCAGAGATTGGTTTCTGGCCAATGAGATCACTGCAGCTTAGAGACAGACAGCCTCCATCATCAGAGGAGGCTGGAGAGAAGCTCAGACTACAGTACAGATCCGGTCAGCACTGTCTGCCGGAAGTAGGTACAGAGGTACATTTAATCTTTGAATTTCTTCAAACAGGCAGATTTTTTTTTTTTTTGAAGGATACGCTTTCCATTATTTATTATTGATAAGGAAAAGATTTAGGCAAAGTTGTGAAGTAAACATCCCCTTAAACCCCTCCTTTTCCAAGGCAGCTAAAATTAGCTGCACTAACAGAGGTTAATGAGTGTTAAAAATATAAATAAAACAAAATCGTGAAAATAACCCTAGTAAAGAAATGGGCATATAACAATATCCTCCCTCTCCCAACTCTCTATCCTGATCAGGATGGAGAGTGTGAAAAAAATAAAATGGGTTTCAGTAACCCCATATTATTTTTAGTGACAGCATATGATACCTAAACATGGGGTGTGGAGACCCAATATTATTATTTTTTTCTTTTAAGTCCAGTATGGAACACAGGAATAATGGAGTTGAGCCCCCTTCTCAAGGAGGGGAGGGCACTTCAAAATGTCAGGGTATTTTGGGTAGAGACTTCCACCTCCTCTTCCAGCTCAACTCCTGCCTTTAATTTTCCAGATTCATGTGCTCTGCAAAACAGAAATTTGGTGCAATGGAATTTCTTCTTTTTATGTTATTTTATTGTTTTTTTCATTAGATATGGGGCTGTATAATCCCCCACTAGGCGGGCTCACATCACTCGCTTTCTTGAAGTTGGACTGCCCAGTTCACAGGAGTTTTCTGTGGACCATTTCCCGGTAGTGATTGATTTTCTGATAAGTCTGTTCCTCATGGCTGAACCTCTTTGACGTTCTGCTCTATATAGATGGGAGCTGTCATACTTATTGTTTCTTAGTTTTCTCTCTCTGGTGTGGCAAGGGGTTTTTGGAACCTTTTAGCTTGTTTTATAGAAATTCGATTTTTGGTTCATTGAAGAGTGGGAGCCTGGTCCACGGCCATCTTTACTGCATAGATGTCAATTGGAGAACGTCTGTGGGATATATTCTGGACCCATTTGTGCTACGTGGGTCAGAGTTGGGTCTTTCTTTTCCTCTGATCATGCTCTATCACATGTTCAGAATCCTGACTGTCCAGTAATGCATAATTTACAGGTGAACTGCAATCCTGCCAGATGTCAAAACTTTCATTCAAGGTGTTTCTCTTGTCTTTCCTTCCTTCCTTCAGGGAACCCGTGCCTCCGTGGCACCTTTACTTGATTTTGAGTGCCCTTTAGAGACTACCTTTTGACCTCTTTCATTTCTCTCTTTGCATTTTTTTGACGCTCAAAATGGCTTTCCTCTTAGCCATTGTCTCCGTACAGAGGGGTTGCTAAGTTGCAAACCCTGTCTAGTACACCTCCTTTCCTGGTATCTGGACAAGGCAGTGTTTCATACCTTTCAAGAGTATTTATGTTTCAGATTTTCGCATCAATCAGGAGATCATTTTGTCTTCCTTCTGTCCTGACTCTGTCTTTAAGCAGGAGAAGGACCTTCGCCTGTTGGATGTAGTGCAAAGCATTATGTGCATTGTACTCAGCCTTGGTGCAAAAGCTGATTCTCTGTTTGTCATTCCTTTGGGACTGAGGGGGGTCAGGCTGCATCCAAAGTAAGTATTGTTTCTTGGATTAAGGCTCACATTCGCCAGGTGTATGTGATCAAGAAGAAACCTGCTCCTTTCAAATTCATGGTTACATAGATCTACTTTAGTCCTGTGGAATACTGATTTTCTATGGGGAGAGTGTCTTTTTTTCTTCTTGTCCCTTCCAAGGATCTTTGGAATGCTTTGGTATCCCCAATGTTCATGTGTTCCATATTGGAAATGGAACCGTTCTCGACATACATACAGTGGTATTAGCAAAATGGCGGAAAGTGTATGGGTTCTTCTATGGGTGTGAATCCTGTGGGAAAAGAGGAAAAATCATTCTGATAAGGAATGGCTTCTGGCCCTTTGAAATTATTTTCGTACATCTAAGAACATACTTATAACAGAAACAAATTTAAAAATAACATCATTCTGCTTTAACACCGATTTCACTCCATACTTTCGTACTTTACATCAACATGGCATGCTGAAGATATAATAGTTCAACAGGTGATATGTTCCATATCATTAACTTGATCAATAAAATAATCAAATTGTATATTCCACTAGACCGTAGGATAGTCATACTAAACATTAATGCTAAACCTGTACACTTACAGAAATTCCTGAATAGTTGTACACAAGCTTGGTAATTTTTTCTTGGCTTCTCCTCACTTCTTCTATCCTTGGCGAATCAATAAACTTTTGGATTTCTGTCACCCTTATTTTGAGAACCTTTTTTTTCCTTTATTTCTTTGCTTTCTTTTTCAATACTGTATATTTCTTATTTCAAACCTTCTCTCTTTTCACCTCTAAGTATGGGTTACACAAATATAACACATATAAATTATGATCTTTTATTATGCATGTACTAATATGACTTACTAAGTATGTAACTGCTTTTTTTAACCCAGTAAAATTGTGCATGGAGCTGGGGTATACTTGCCAGAGCTGCCCAAGGGACAGTGGCCTTAACACCAACCCATGCTCCTGTGCCAAGCACCTCGCGTGCAACACCCTTCTATGCTAAGACTACAATGGCAGGGCCTCAAAAGAGAAAAATCTTCCCCAAGGAAAAGGAAATTCAAAACAATTTGGAGGATATTGGAAGAATGAGCAGAGCTTATCTCCCATACTTCCAAACTTAAAAAGAGGAGCCATCCATCACATCCTCATGCGATGGCATTGCCTGACCTGACAGACCTCTCACCTCAGACCCAGTGGGGAATAACATTGCCAAGAGTCTGGGGATGTACAGGGGCATGTGTCACCTTGTAGAGTTGTGGACAGGTGGTCAGGATATCTTGCCCTCTGGAGTATGAAGGGTAACCCAACAAAGCCCCTGCAGAGTGGGTGGTTTATGTCAGTGTCCCTGAAGTGTTGAGCTTTGGGGCCTCTCTCTCCAGGGCCACTCTCCAGAGGTGACACTGTGGCAATAGCAGCTCCCCAGGACAAGCCACTGCTGGAGGGGATTGACTTATATTTAACCCCCATTCAGGACTTCGCAGATGATTATGCAGGGGTGGATGGCAGAGGGATACCGAGTAGACCCTGCGAATAATACCTTTGAGGGGACTGCGCCAACCTTGGTGATCCCTCCTTCTATGTCATCCACTGACTCAGATATAAGCATCATCCATGCTGTGCAGGAGGCTGTGTAAAAGATGTAGGAGAAGTACAAAGCCTCCAAGGCTCTCCATGTCATCAGAGATTCAGAGCCATCTGTCAGAACATGCGCAACTACCCCTGAGTGTGTCAGTAGTAATAGCAAGGGATCGCAGGTTTCTTTTTGGGGTTCAGTGGTGAAGGGTGTTCTAGACTTCACATAAATTAAAACAAGAAGTGGGAAAATTACAATCCTCCCAGTCCTGTCATCTGCACCAGTGTATTCAAACCAATCTTTGAGAACACCCTTTGTTGACACAATAAAATAAAGGTGCACCTGGCCCTTGAGAAGTGGAATGATTTGCACTCTCTGAGAATGTCTTAGGGCTATTAATTGGGCCAAGCATGTCTGTGCCTGCAAGTTCATGGCTATGTGCCTGTCCCATCAGGCCTCACTGTAGGCTGGGGCATGTGCACACATTAATGGCTCAGAGTATCAGCACTCTAAATGCCAATGGCTATAAAGATGGATTTTGCAAGTTCCAGGTACTCTCCTATCTACAGCAATGTGGACACTCTTTGATCTTACTGCAAGAAACCCGTACCAGCGTTCTGCTGTATCTCTGGGTCCGGGAACAGGGTCGCACATTTATTCTGTTGAATGTGTATGCTTCCACTGCTGGACCAGAGAGGGTAAGGTTCTTTGCCACTTTGTCAGCTTATCTAGATATGACCATCATGGATGTTCTTAATAATCTGGGTCTGAGGGTCTGGACCAGATCAGGAGAGAGCCCTATGCACCATCTGTATTGGTCCTGGAGGGGCTTATTCACAGCAATGTGGCCTATGACCAACAACATTGACATGCACTGAAGCATCTTTCCTGGCCGTGCTGCAGGACGGAGTGGGATGCGTATGATGTGGCCTCTGTGTGTGTATGTGTTGGAGTGTGTTCTGTTTCTTCTGTTGGGGCCTCAATGGTAGTTCTGCACCTGTGCTCCTTGGGGGGTTGTATGCAGACTCATCTGAGTGTCTATTATCTATACTCATAAGAATATGTGTGCAAAGATATAATGGTACTGTATAAGATTTTACTGTTTTGTTTTAGTTACAGAAATACAGTATATTGCACTGCTACACTTGATAGGGGATGGAGCCTCGATGCTCTTCCCTCCTTGGTGATGCAGATCTCTCTTTCTCATAATAATGACTTTTCACCTCACTATATTTCCGTTTCTGTGCATGGCCCATCCTGATTGAGCATACAAAGCTGTTAGGTTACCCAGATATCTGAGACTGGAGATTTGCTACTGTTTTGACTCTTGGGGCACATCTCCCGGTTTGTTATTACCCTTCTCAATAAAAGAGTTGCCTTTCCTTAAATTAGTCAACCAGCCATTCTATACAGACGGGCTTGGCTGTAATTCTGCTTTCCATAGTTGTAATGTTTAATACCTATACATGTATATGATACTTTGCTTCTCCCACCCCCCCTTTTTTCTCTCCATTGCCACCTAAATGTTTTAGTGGTCTTAATTCTCTCAGATGTTCTATGTACACTGATATAATATTACCCTTGACCTTACCCACCCCTCTAGCTGGGCGAACACTGAGTCTCCTTGTGTTTGCTACCATCATTTGTCCATTCTCAGAGTCCCAGGGTATTGGGTGGGCTTCCTTCTGAGTTGCTTCCTGCTTGGCTGCCACAGGTCTCTCAGTTCTTCCTTGTAATTGCCAATCATGAGTATCCATATTCTGAGCCAAAATTCAAAGGCCGTAGTACACCACAGAAATATAAACTGGTCCTTAACCAAACCTGTTATTGGCTAACTAAGCAGATTTAGAATGCAAGCTTTCAAGACCTTAAACATTGCAGTTTTTAGAATGGAAATCAGATAACAGAACTCATCCCAGATCCAGATACTTTGATCAGTCAATGGTAAATTGCACTCTTCCTCTGTGGCTTTAGAGGTATTTACGATGCCAGTGGGTCTGTTGGAAAGGTTAATCCACTAAGTGATAATGTGACAAGAATTCTCTGTCTTTATTCAAACCATTACGAATAGCATTAAACTTTAACATTAACTTAACCTCCCATACTTTTCTGTCCCTCTGAGTGCGGAACAGTCCTATCAATACAGTTAACTTAATGTTAACTTAATTTTGGCAAAAATGTTCTCCCACTGGTGTCTGTCTTTTTGTTGTTAACACTGGATCTGTGGGAATTAAACCTTTTATGTAGTGGCTGTCCAGTTTCACCCACATAAAGAGCTGTTGGGCATTTTGCACACATGATAAGGTATATTACATTGGATGGTTTGCAGGTGAAGGTACCATTAATCTTATGGTGTAACTGGGTGTTTGTAATTGGTATCTTGTCTGTGGTGTAAATGTGTGCACAGATTTCACACCTCTTTTGTAGACAGGGAGATGTGCCATTTTTTGTATTTTTATTCAGGGCACTCCTTACCATCAGTTGTTTCAAATTGGGAGGCTGTCTGAAGGAAAGTAAGGGAGGCTGTGGGAATATGTTTGTAAAGAGATAGTAATACTTTGTTTTATCTTTATTTTATTTTGTAGGCATTAAAAAAAATGAGTCTTATCTCTCAAACCTTTACGGTTTGAGAGATAGTCACAAGCAAAATTTCCCCTCCCTCCCCTTTTACCTAGTGTAAGCCATCTCTTCTCAGATGTGGAATCCAGTCCATAGACCAGACAGATGACAGCAGGGGACAACCTTCTTCCTATAAGAACAATGAAAGCCCTGCCCCCCTTGACAAGTTTTTCAGGTTTTTCCCTTATCTTAATGGAAGATTGTCCCTCTCTGCAGTCTACCTGGGCACCTCCCTTCTGATCTGGCTGAACAGTGTTACATCAGTAAAAGGGGCGTGAGGGGGATACTTTGTCATTGAATTACTCTTGAACTACAATTCTGACAGTATTGATATAACACTCTCCAAAGTCCAAATACTATGATGATTAATTTTATTGCTTTTATTATGAAACATTACTATCCCTTTAAGTCTTTCATCCATATGTAATTTAGTTTGAAGTTCTCTTGACATTTTGCATAGACCCTCAACCTGGGGGTGGTAAGTGACCACCAGTGGCATCCGGTTTCACTTATGTTGTTCTTTGTAGCTCAACAGATTTTTTTCTTGGTATATGGGTAGCCTTCTGTATCTGACTGTCAATAATCCTTGCACTGTAACCGTGTTTTATAAAGTCTCTGAGTTTCTGAAGGTGCTTGTCACAGTCTGTCATGTCAGAACAGATGCGGTGGTATCTGATGGCCTGGCTGTATAAGATGGAGTTCTTTGTGTGTTTTGGGTGGAAGCTATTGTTTTTCAGGTAGGTTGGTCTGTCTGTTGGTTTGCGGTACAGGGATGTGTGGATGGAGTTGTTCGGAATACTGAAGGAAGTTAATGTTGGTGCGTGAGTGACTGAGTGTTAGGTTTCTATTGGGGTGGATTGTATTGTAGTTCTCATGGAATTTGAGAAGTTCCTCCTTACTGGCAGTCCAGATGATAAGAGTATAATCTATGTAGTGGAGATAGACCAGGGGTTTTATCTGGAAGGTGGACAGGCTCCAATTTTGCCATAAACAGGCTGGCATATTGTGGTGCCATTCTGATTCCAATTACAATCCCCATTTTCTGAAGGTAGAGGTCCTGTCCAAACTTGAGGTAATTGTGGGTGAGAATAACTGTATGTAATGGTTTTGTAGGACACTCAGACCAGCAGGTTAGAATAAAACACAGTTTTATTAATAAAACAAGAGAGACCGCCCTCTAGAGGCAATACAGAATAATAGAATGAACAGTGGCTTACAGATGCCTTCTCAGGCCCAGTATACAGATGCAATAAATATACATATACTGTCACAGGACAGGCATAGAAACATAAGGGTACTCAATAGTTAAAGTACATGTAAATCAATCAGTCTCTGTTGTGGTGTTTGACACGCCCAAGGTGGTAATGGAGCAGCTAGTGGTGCTAGATGAAACAACACCTTCAGTCTATAGAACAGAGGTTGCTGCTTAGGCAGAACAGGAGCTGAGGCCAGATACTCTGCAGAGAAGAGCTAGAGCCACAAGCCCCCACGGGCGTTGCAACGGAAATAACCACACTGCTAGAGCTAGAGCCAATAGCCCCCACGGGCGTAGCAATGGAGACAAACTACACTGCAAGAGCTAGAGCCAATAGCCCCCACGGGCGTTTAACGGAGACTAATATCACTGCATGAGCAAAGCTACTAGAGCCAATAGCCCCCACGGGCGTAGCAACAGAGACTAATGACTGCAAGAGCTTGAGCCAATAGCCCCCACGGGCATTGAAACGGAGACTAAACACTGTAAGAGCTAGAGCCAATAGCGCCTCCCACGGGCGCGGTAATGGAGACCGACTGCACTGCAAGATAGACAGAATGAGCCACTGCCTTATACAAAGGCTCTGCAAGGTAACCGGCTCAGCAAGTGTAGCGGAAGATCACGGCAACGGCTCTGCAAGTGTTAATGGAGGCTCAGTGAATGGAGACAGCAGCTCTGCAAGTGTACTGGAAGCTCAGTGAACGGAGACAACGGCTCTGCAAGTGTTAACGGAGGCTCAGGGAATGGAGACACAGCTCTGCAAGTGTAATCGGAGGCTCAAGGAACGGAGATAACAGTTCTGCGAGTGTTAACGGAGGCTCAGCGAACAGAGGCACGGCTCTGCAAGTGTCAACGGAGGCTATGACACGATCAGCCCTGCCAAAAGCACAGCGGAAGACAAAATGTCGCCTAGGCGACACCAAGCAGCAGTGGCAGGAACAGAGGCAGGGTCAGCAGCGAGCCGGTTCAGGTCACGGAGCAGGATACTCAGGCAAGCCAGATCAGGTCACAAGCAGGAACGTCAGCCAGGCCGGGTCAGATCACGGAGCAGGATTCTCAGACAAGCCAGATCAGGTCACAAGCAGGAACGTCAGCCAGGTCGGGTTAGATCACGGAGCAGGAAACAAGGAGCGTTGTCAAACAAGCCAAATCGGTACACAGGAATCAGGAACACTGGAACACAGCAACAGCAACACTGCCTCAGGAACACCAAGAAAGGGCCCCTGACAGGTGCCAAAGGCCAGGTATAAAAAGGCCACAATGGTCGGGCCAAACAAGCTCAGCCAATGGGAGCACCCACAACCAAGAGTGACAGATAAGGATCACGGGCACCGTGATACTGTATGAGTTTTGTTACCTGTTCCATGGGTGCGTTATTTTGTTCCAGATATCCTTGGCATGCTGATATGCCATCGGTGTGTGGAATTTTGGTGTAAAGGGAGTCTACATCCATAGTGGCCAGGATGGTGCTCTCTGGAATGGGGCCCAAGTCAGATAATTTGTTTAAAAGATCCGTGGTGTCATGAAGGAAACTGGGCGTTCGTTTTTACCAGGGTTTCAGGGTATTTCCTATCCAGCCAGAGATATCCTCTGTGAGCGTACCAATTACTGAAATTATGGGTCTTCCTGGTTTCCTTCTTTGTGTATTTTTGGAAGCATGTAGAAGGAGCCTATTTTTGGATCAGCTGGTATTAGAGGCCTTATCTGTTCTTCAGTGTTGGAGGGCAGTTCTTTTATGATCCTATTAAGTTGTTTTGTTTAATTTTTTGTGGGAAAAAAAATCTCATGCTTTATTCCAAACCACTGTCAGGAAGACTTAAACCTCTTCTTCCACACCTGATTTCTCCGTACCAAGTAGGGTTTATGCAAAAATGGCAAGCACCTGGCAATACTAGGCAACTACTGAACATCTTACATTTCTCCAGGTTACGTAAGATTCCAACTCTGCTCATGGCTCTTGACACAGAGAAATCATTTGATAGGGTACACTGGAGATTCCTAGAACTGACTCTGCGTAAATCAGGTTTGTCTGACTGGTTTCTGCATGCCATAATGGCACTCTGTACTAAACAATCAGTTTTGGTCCTCTCCGAAGGCCTCTTACTCTGAACTTCATTGTTGGACTTATACATGTTTGATTCCTATTTCGCTAGCTATACAGTATCTCAGATAAGTGAGTACACCTCTCACATTTTTGTAAATATTTTTATTTTATCTTTCATGTGACAACACTGAAGAAATGACACTCTGCTACAATGTAAAGTAGTGAGTGTACAGCCTGTATAACAATGTAAATTTGCTGTCCCCCTCAAAATAACTCAACACACAGCCATTAATGTCTAAACCTTGGCAACAAAAGTACAGCAAATTTACATTGTTATACAGGCTGTACACTCACTACTTTTCATTGTAGCAGAGTGTCATTTCTTCAGTGTTGTCACATGAAAGATAAAATAAAAATATTTACAAAAATGTGAGAGGTGTACTCACTTATCTGAGATACTGTATATATATTATGTAGAAAGGAAAGTACCTGGAACCTGCAAAATCCATCCTTTCAGCCATTATTGTTTAGTGTGCTGATGTTCAGAGCCATTACTGAGTGTCAGGAAGTGCACGTGCTCTAGCCTCCTGTTAGGCCTGATGGGACAGTCACATATTCAGTAACTTGCAGGCGTGGATATGCTTCTCAGTCGCAATGATCCTACCCCGGTTATTGGACCTAAGATATTCTTTCAGTGAGTGGATGATTAATGGCAAATCATTCTAAAGGGCCAAATGGAAGTTTGTTTTTTTTTTGTGCCTGGATGTACTCAAGGAATACTTTTATATCCTTTGCGAGGAAGACATGACTTGTAGGATCCCCAATCCACTCCTCCATTTCTGTGCTCCTCCTTGCTGATGACTTTATAGATCCCCTTCTCCATTAAGGGGGTAAGCTAGGGAGAGACTGATCGTGCTCCCCAAAGCTCAGCAATTCAGGGACACTAGCCACCCATTCTCAGGGGCTTTGTTGGGTCTCCAGGGGCAAGACATTAAAAGTATAGTCCCTGCAGGAATAGCACACACATAGACCATTAAATTGGCAATTAGAAATATACCAATGGGATGTATATTGAGATCTGGGGAGGAAAGATGGAGACTATGATGTAACCCAAAGGAGTTTATTAATTTTCCAAGGGAAGAGGTGTAGACTGAAAAGAGCAGTGTCAAGGTTTTAATGAACACTCAGACAATTTGGTTAAGGTAAAAAATGCAGCTTTATTAAATAAATAACAGAGATGCCCTTCAACAGGTCCAGACCCAGACAGAGGATAAGCTCTTCTGGATCTGACACAGGTCAGGGTACAAACAGAAACAGGTATGTACAATAACTGTAAGGCAGAGTGTAGAACTGGAACAGGAACTGGAGCAAAACCTCAGCAGTACCAGCAAGGAGGTGCCCCAGGCGAGGTAAGTACTGCAGGGCAAAATCCCCAATGGAACAGGGGAAACAGACGAGACCACCGGACTTGCCCAGAAAACCAGGTATAGGCAGCCTGAGTGACAGGCACAGACACAGGTACTCGAAGGTTATGCCCAGAGGCAACCGGAACAGGCACAGGCTGTATAATAGCGCAACCGTAAGGCACAGGCTGTATAGTAGCGCAACTGGAGGCAATCGTAAGGCACAGGCTGTATAGTAGTGCAACCGGAGGCAATCATAAGGCACAGGCTGTAGAGCAGCGCAACCGGAGGCAACCGTAAGGCACCTGTTGTATAGTAGCGCAACTGGGGGCAATCGTAAGGTACAGGCTGTATAGTAGAGCAACTGGAGGCAACAGTAAGGCACAGGCTGAAAGGTAGTGCAATCAGAAGCAACCGCAAAGGCACAGGCTGTATAGTGCGCAACCGTGGCAACCGTAGAGCAATGGCTATAGGACACGAGACCGGAGACAACAGAGGCACTAGCAGAATAGCTAATGCTAGGTTTAGTAGCCAGTGCTAGAATCGGTGAACAGAGTGCGAGACAGCTCAAGCCTGGATCGGTACACAGAGAGCGGTAGTCAGCCAAAGCCTGGGTTGGTACACAGAGAGCGGTAGTCAGCCAAAGCCTGGATCGGTACACAGAGAGTGGTAGTCAGCCAAAGCCTGGATCGGTACACAGCGAGCAGTAGTCAAACGGAATCGGACACAAGAATCAGTAGTCAGGCAAACCGGGTCGTAAATGAAATGGGCAGCAAAGACAGGAGCAAGGTCAGACAAAACCAGATCATACACGGAACAGGATACACAGCAACAAACATCTTGTCAGGAACACCACGAAACGGCACCGGTATAGTGACAGGAGGGCGTATATAAAGGTAAGCCCTGGGAGGAGTTATCAATCCAGAGCCAATAAGAATGCAGCCAAGGTAAACCCAGAAGAAAAAATGTCACTCAGGCAGAATCACGGGCACCGTGATAAGCAGTGAGCCCAGGACTGAACCCTGTGACATTACTACATACAGTGATAGGGGTCAAGAAGTGGAAGGAACCTCCAAAAGAGTGGTTAGAGAGGTAGGATGAGAGCTAAAAGACAGAGGTGGAGAGCTTAAAAGAGTAGCGGGTGATCCACTGTGTCAAAGGCAGCTGACAGATCCAGAATGTGTAAGGAGTAGTGGCATTTAACTTAGAGGAGAGCAAGTCTTTAGTGAAAGCCAGTTTCTTATCCAGAAAACAATCTTTGATTTCAGTCCTAAGCTATGCATTTTAAGAATAAACCTACAATGTAGGACAGTGTCAAATGCTTTACTAAAATCAAAATAAACTATTTATGTTGCCCCACCCTTGTCTATCACTTGAGTACCACTGAAAGTAATCAACTGGATTTGTCCCACAAGATCATCCTGTTGTAAAGCCATGTTGCCATGGATCTTGCTAGTCTTTAGGCTTCAGATACTACTGTGCAGAAACTAGCATACTGTGCAAGGAATTTGCACGAAGTTCAGGTTTGTGATGTCAGGGACTTAAAAAAATCTCAACTGACTAATTAAAATGGCTAGTAAAATATATAGCTAGTGTTTAACTGTTTAAAGTACACCAATCTTGTTTTAGGTTGATAGACTCACTTAAAGGAATAGACTTATTCTTCACTACTGTTTTTACTTTTTTAAGGTTTGACACTAAAATGTTAATATATTATTTTTAATTTTACCAGATCCAGCTGTTCCACAGTTCATGGACCCTCTTCCGATCTTCATTCAACAAGCAGCTGCTGTCAAAGCTATAGGGTAAGAATCTAGAGTCAAAAGCAGAGATATCTGATTGTAATTAAAAGCACAATATCCTATAAGGATATATAAGGAAACACAGATTTGTCTGTTTCTTCTCATGCCAGTGGGAGTTATCATGTTAAAACTGACATAATGCTCTCCTTCTCTTGAAAGCAGAACTTAAAAAATCATATTATCTTTCATATATCACTTCATTGAACAGGGTTCTTAACTCTCACCTTTGCTTAGCTTACATTACAAAATAACAAAAACAGTGAACTAGCACTGCGCCAGTAGACCTAATGTACAATAATGTATGTGTATGTAAACTATATAGTGTACAATGTTACCTTGTATTAGATATACTTAGATGCACACAAATGAGAGCCATTTTATTTTGTTCCCATTCATAAGTTTCATCATGCCTACACATTGCATTCAAATTATGGGATGGTATGGCTTTAGTTACATAGGTTATGCATTATAAGACATGCTAGCACATCAATACCACGACCTCTCATTTTGGGCCAGTCCTACTTCAGCTAGCATACAAAACATGGTGATTCCCATGTAACAACATTTAAAACAATTGTTGTATGAGGGAGAATATATACGGTACGGGGGGATATCAAAGTGTCACAAATAATATGGGGCTGAGTGGACCCCATATTAATTAGAAAAATGCCCAGGAAAGGGAACCACAGTCCCATTTATCTACTCCCTGAGAAGGGAGACTACATCATCACTGACCTGATCCTATCATCTTTCATCTTTAAAAAAAAATAATAAAAGGGGGGGGGGGGTCCAGAAAACCCACAACAACTCCTACCTGGGCTAATGTCCAGGAAACACTATAAAACACTAGAAATCTCAGCCAATCACTTATGGGGTCTTGCTGGGCATTGTATGTGTTCAAGGATAACCTCTTCCAGCCAATCAGAGTAAGAGGTCATGTGTAATGTGCCCCTTTGCAATGACCCCTTCCTTCAAGCCCATTAATTGGAAAAGTTTAGCCTGGCACACACATGATGCAGAATGTCACCCAATCCTCCCAAGTCAAGTTATTGTTTGCTACCTTGCTGCCATAGGTGCCGCCTTGTGGCCTACCTTGGCATCTGTCTGGGTCACTAGAGCCATTGCTATTTGGTGTGAGCAGTTTTCTTTGGCTGTCCGAAAAGGTGCCCCAGAAAGGGATCTTTAGCCCTGTTTGCCAACATGTCTAAGACTCAGACTTATGTCACTGATGCTCTTTTTGATGCTGTCAGAATTGCGGCAAAGGATTCTGCCCTCACTGTCACATCTAGACACACAATGTGAATCAAGATTTGGTCCGCTGACCTTTTTTCTATGAAGTCACTGATTTCTCTCCCTTTTCAGGGCACACCTCTTTTTGGGACTGAAATGAAGCAAATAATCAGTGAGGCCACTGGGTGCAAGAGCACTCAGTTGCCTCAGGTCTCCAGACGCCCTAACCGTGAGAGAAAGCAGCATATTTTTGTCCCTGCCAAAGAGAAACGCAAAGGCCAAATCCAAGTGTGTCTCAGGCCAACTCCCCGCTCTCCATCACCAAGCCCAGACAGCAGTGGAATTCAAAACACACCTCAACCAAACCCAAATCCACCAAACCTTCTTCTGCATGACGTGCAGAATCCTGGTCCGCACCTCCCTGGGGGTGGGAACCTGTAGTATTTTTCGAACATTTGGGCAGACTCTGTTGCAGATCAATGGGTATTGCAGGTGGCCTCAGGAGTCTACAGGATTCCCTTCATATCCCTGCTTCCCTTCATGGTTCTTCCATTCAAGGACTCCTCTAGGCCAGGAAAAGCTGTGTCTTTTCAACAAGGTGGTGCAGGCTTTCTTGCACAAGAGAGTCCTTGCTCCAATGCCTCCTCAAGTGAGTGGTTTAGGTTTTTATTCCAACCTCTTTTTGGTTCCCAAGAGGGACTGTGGCAGTCACCCCATCTTGGACCTCAAGAATATCATCTATTTTGTGGTGACTGCTCACCAGAAGAAGGGAGTCTTTGCTTTCTGTCATCGCAGCTATGTGTCTGGGAGAATTTCTGACCTCTTTGGATCTGCCTGCGTGTTTCAATTCATCCAGACAGTCAGAAGTACCTCAGGTTTGCTTGCACATTGGGGCTTTTCTTCACCGCTCTGCCCTTTGGGCTCACTACCACTCCTCAGGTGTGGGGATACAAATGACTCCTACATGGACAATCTTCTGCTGAAGGCACTGTCCATGAAACTTCTGGACCAGCAGGTCCAGGACTGTGATCAGATTCTCCTAAGCCACGGGTGGATTCTGAATATGGAGAAATCTGCTCCAGTTCCCTCTCAAGTCCTGGTTATCCTTGGTCTCAGGTTTGACACCTGCCAGGGGATGATTTTCTTGACCGAAGATTCTGTCCTACAGATCATGCATATCATGTGTCCTGGGTCCTGGAGTGGACCTCAGCTCCAGTGCACAAATTCTCGTCTCTGATGGACTGCATGGTGTCCACCATGGAGACGGTTCCATACTCCTTGGCACACACCAGGGAGCTCCAGAGGTTCACCATCCGTGCTTGGAGTGGGAATCTGGATCTCTTGGACTGCCTCGTCTCTCTTCCTCAGGAGGTGAGACAGGTCCTACATTGGTTGGTAGATGGACAGGTCCAACCTAGAGAAGGGGGAAGCCCTTTGTCTTTCAGGACTGGACCCTGCTGATGACAGACACCAGCTTCAGCGGCTGGGGAGCTTCCCTGGGTCACCTGGGGGTTCAGGGCAGATGGGATGGAGGAGACCCCTCCAGCCCATCAATGTCCTAGAGCTCAGGGCTATTCAGGAAGCCTTGGTTCCCAGAACTAATGGCTTTGTCTGTTCAAGATCTGTTTCCTCTGCCACTGAGACCGGATCTCCTCCTTCAGGGTTACCTCTGGAGAGAGGACGTGGAGCACTTAGGCTTTGACAGCATGGCTGTTGAAGCTTCCATCCCAAGGAGAAAGGGCTATTCTCCTGAGGTGTTCTCCACCATGATACAGGCTAGGAAACTGGTCTTGTCTAAGGCCTCCCACATTCTTGGTGTGTGGACAGGGATCTGTCCTCACAGGGGTTTTATCTCCTGACTACCCTGTAATTCTTACAGGATGGTGTGAACAAGGGTCTCAGCCTTAGTCCCTGAAGGTGCAGACCTCAGCTCTGTCTGTCTTCTAACAGAGACGCATTGCTATCTTGCCAGATGTCAAAGTCTTCTTTCAGGGCATTGCTCATGCTTTCCCTGCCTTTAAGGCTCCCACTCCCCAGTAGGACCTTCATCTGGTTTTGGGAGTCTTGCAGCAGCCTCCCTTTGAGTCTCTGAGTTCCACATCAATCAGGAGATTATTGTGCCTTCCTTTTGTCCTGACCCTAAATCTGACAAGAAGAGGGATCTCCACTTGTTAGATGTGGTATGTTGCCTTAAAGGGATAGTAAACCCCCCGAACAACGTGACGCCAAAAGACAGCAATCGTGCAAACATACTGAACTCCCTTATTCCCATCTCTCAAACCTTTATGGTCTGAGAGATGTAAGGCAAGAAAGACCTCCGCTCCCTCCCCCTTCTCATACGTCCACTGTATAGCGGACGTCATGAGATCCTGCTTCCAGCACCATACGGCGGTTCTGCAGGAGCGCTGTCATCTAGATATCTCCGTATTATTACTTCATGGGTATGGTCTTAAACGTGTGCCTGGCTTGCAAGCACATGTTGTAGACCATTCCGATGAAGTAATTATACGGAGATATCTAGATGACAGCGCTCCTGCAGAACCATCGAAAGTCGGCCGACCGGATTCTGCCTCTGACAGCTTTACAGCTCGTCAGGCAGAAGGGGAGGGAGCGGAGGTCTGTCTTGCATTACAGCTCTCAAACCATAAAGGTTTGAGAGATGGGAATAAGGGAGTACAGTATGTTTGCACCATTGCTCTCTTTTGGCGTCACTTTGTTCAGGGGGTTACTATCCCTTTAAGTTTTATGTGCACCGAACTGAGTCTTTACACAAGACTGATTCTTATTTGTCATCCCTGAGGTCTCCAGGGCTGGTTTGGCTGCATCCAAGGTGACTATTGCATCCTGGATTAAGTCTACCAACTACAAGGCTTATGAAACCTGTTCCCTTCCGCATTATAACACACTCCACCAGGTCTGTCGGAGCCTCCTGGGCCTACAAGAATCAGGCCTCTGCTGAACAGCTGTGCAAGGCGGCCACTTGGTCTTCTGTGCACACCTTTGCCAAACACTGCTATGTTGATGTTCTGAAAGTCCTTGAGGTAGTTGTGCCTGTCTAGGACTTTATTTGTCCTGTGCCTTATCGTTCTTTAACTGTTTGAGCCCTGTTGGCTCGTGTTCTTGTGTGCTGTGTTATCAGTTATTCAGTGTCCGTTGACACTTAGTTTAGTTTGGGCTGTTCTTTGTCCCATAGATAGTCCATGGGAACTCTGGTATCATGGGGACTCACACTTGGTCCTTTCCTTCTCTTTGCACCCTGGGAGCTCAATGTTGGTATATCTCCATGGTACCTCTGAGTTATACTGGATGACAGAGAAAAGAGGATTTTAGTCTTTTCTGTTAAATACTTTTCTCTTAGTCCATATAACTCACAGGTCTTCCACTCAGTGAAAGGGCCCATGCTGGGTCTCCTGTAGCTGGACGTGGGGGTCCTCTTGGGTTCATTGCTCACAGAAGTTTTCCTCTCTTCCTTCTTGCTGTCCTGCTTAGTAGGCTTTTCACAAGTCTATCTGTGCGGCGGCTAGTAGGGTAGCCTGATATGGAGGAGGGGGAGGCTCCACCCTTGCACTGGAAGGAGCTGTCACCTCTCCATGGTACCTGTGAGTTATATGGACTTAGACAAAAGGATTTAACAGGTAAGACTAAAATTGTCTTATATCTGTATGTGTGTGTAGTGTGTGTATATATATATATATATATATATATATATATAGAGAGAGAGAGAGAGAGACAGAGAGAGAGGTAACATTTTATATATGTTTTTAAATATTTATCCTGGTATATATGATAGATGGTATATTCATATTTTTAGCAATTTAATTATTTGGCTGCTAACTGCAACATTTTTCCTTGATATCTTGCCAGAGTGTTTTGGTTTCACTTATATTTTATATAATCACAATACTTTATTTTTATAAAAGTAGTATACTTATACAACATATCAGTAGATTCTGGTTTATGGTTACCTCTGATGTGGTAGAAATCCTTGTAATTGTGTAGATTGCCCTCCAAAATATCTGTGTCTGACTGCAACATACGTTATGATTTTTTTTTCTTATGTTCATTGCATGCAGCCTTTTTGGAAATCTCATTCGCTTTTTGTCATTCCTGTGGGCCTCGTGTGGGCCAGGCAGTGTTTAAGGTAACAGTGGTTTCTTGGATTAAGGCAGTCAACCACCAGGCATATGTTCTTAGAAAGAAGCCACTGCCCTTTTTGGACTATATTCTCTCTATATATATTAATTTACATATATTTGGGCATATTCCACCAGGTCTGTGGGTGCCTCTTGGGCCTACAAAGATCAGGCCTCTCCTGAGCAGTTTTGTAAGGTGGTGACATGTTCATACCTCCATCAAACACAACAGTGTTAATGAGCTGGCTTTGGCTGAAATCAGTTTTGTCAAAAAGGTATTACAGGTGGTTGTACCTGTGTAAGCGTCCTTCTTGGTTTTATTTTTGTCAGTAACCTATTGGTTTCCTGTCTCTGGTTTGCTGTTTTGATGTACATTGACAACTGAGGTTCATGTTGTTAGAGTTCTCTTGGAACTGGTCTTTGTCTTGAGGGGTTTTTTTCTCTTTTCCTCCCTGGAAACATGGTGGATGCTTTGGTATATCCATGGTTCCTGTGTTCCATTTACGGCATAAGAGAAAAGGGTATTTTTGTGTACTTGCTGATAAATCCTTTTCTCTTAGTACGTGTGGAACACATAATTTCCCGCTCAGCGAAAAATTAGCTGTTTGAGTCCTGGGCAATGGAGTGATCTTGGGCTCTCTAGGTGATTTCCGTTCCTGCTTTACTTCTGCTGTCTTAGATCTTTGCTATATGATACAATTGGGTTAAACCAGATTAGACTGGCTGGGGGAAAGTTAGCAGGGAAGAAGTCTCCTCCTCAGAGAAGCTTTTAAGGTAATCGTCCTGCCCTCCTGGAGGAAGAAACTTTGTCATGGTTCCTGTGTTGATCATGGTTCTTTTTTTCCACATGGACTAAGAGAAAATGTATTGATTAGTACACAAAACAACCTCTTTTATCTTGTTTAACACTTTTTATGCCCCCCAACTTCTTATAACCTGTGAAGGCATAAAAGGGTATGAATATTTCTAGGGTTCCAATATTAACCCCCAGTGGCTTAAATATTAATGAAATGGACCATTACCTTACTTCATTGCATTCACAGAAAGAGACCATGCTAAAATGTAATGGCTGCATGGAATGGCTGTAACTGTAGTTAGCACACATAGCTGGTGGTTTGAGTAATGCAAAGATACCTGCATGTTCTTCATTATATTCTTAGATTATATTTGTAGATTTGGTCAAAGTCGGGTAGACCTTCAGTTGCAGATTTATTTGAAAGAGACAATTTTCATTCAAAAACGCAATTTACAATACTATAACATATTCGCTTGGCGGTTCCTATTCTTAGCTATGGCACATACTCAGGTATTGTTGACATTTTGCAGAAACTCTTATTTTTACTTATGTTTTTCTATTATTGCATTGACTTCTTAAGATTCCTTTTAAAAAATATATCTATATCTTGTTTTTAGTATGTTAGCACAGGAATCCACAGATTTATGTGAGGAGCTGATAGAGCTGCGTGTGATACATCATTTGCTGTTTTTGATGGGGAACAAGAACCACACAGAAAGCCAGAGACAAGCTAGCCTTGTGGTGGAGGTGAGCTGTTCCTTGAGGTTTATCAGAGTACTACTGATTTAAAGGGGATGTATCACCCCTATACAAGTTAGCCTGAATAGTTACATTATATAGCGAATATGTGTAAAAGTTTATTAATTTCTTTTTTTAAAGCTCTAGTTGGTCGAAATTTAAGTAATAAACGCTGCCCTGCACCAACTTCTGCATAGACTGTGGTTACTTTCTCTGCAACTGCAGTCTGTCACTCTGTCTCTGCTCCCCTCCCTCTATCCAGCCTGCTCGCAATGGCTAGATATAGATCTTTGCCAGTGAGACCGCTCCAGCTTACAGGCAGAAAGCCTCCATCATCCAGAGGAGGCTGGATAGAGGGAGGGGAGCAGAGGCAGAGCGACGGACTGCGGGTGCAATTTCGACCAACTAGAGCTTTAAAAAAAGAAATTAATAAGCTTTTACACATATTCGCTATATAATGTAACTATTCAGGCTAACTTGTATAGGGGTGATACATCCCCTTTAAGGACCATGACGGTTATTGTACATCATGTAGTCCTTAAGGGGTTAAAGTTGATGTATATAGTTTATTTGTTATCCAAATTATCATGTTTTTGCTATGTGCTTGCCTTTATCCTAAGAATGGAAACACTAATGTTTTTATGGCATCATCTTATTTTTTCCAGCTTTGGGAGCCTGCCCTGCAATTGAAGTTAGCTTTGTTCATCATATTTTCTCACAGTATGCATAAAATGCCGTTAATAAAATCACTGCCTCAGGCCTCTCTGTGGATGATAAATATGTTATGAGGTCAATGCTTTTCACATGCACATACAATCTAACTTATTGTGGTCTGAATACATTGCAGTTGATAATTTCACCAAGGGTTTTATGTACAAAAGTTTCCATAGACTTCAATGGGAATATGTTAGATAAAACTAGTGACGGAACATATCATCTGCAATGCAAACTATGCTTGAATGAATGGGAAACATTCATTTTATTGAAGTACTGTTAAAAAGAAGCCAATACTACCTAAGAGTATTTTTGTGCCACTTACAATAAATCCTTTTATTTTAGTCCATAGGGGATACAGGGACCATGTTATTAATTACAATTCCTTTTAGGAGGTAGGGCATTTTAAGAAAAGCCTCTGGTGGAGGCAAACTGTCTCTCAGGTCCACTTAAATGTTACTTTAGCCTATTATTTTAGCCTTGCCTGTTTTCAGTTTTCGTTTAGCAACACCAGGCTCATGCTGAAGGTCAAAAGAATAGAAGTAAAAGCTAAAAAGAAAAACACCATTCTAGAGAAGATTGGAAAGCAGACCACCTCTGCCAGAGGGCTGAAACCAAAGAGTTTGTTCTGGAAGAGATACCCTGCACCCCTTATAGTAACATAGTTGATGAGGCTGAAAAGAAGGCGATATGTCCATCAAATTCAACCCATGCCATATCACCCATGTAGATCCAGAGGAAGGCAACCCCCCCAAAAAAAAAAAAAAAAAAAAAATTAAGCCTCAAATGGGTAACAAAATTCCTTCTGGACTAAAAATGGCAGTCAGATATTTCCCTGGAACAAAATCCTATCTGCTTTGAAGACAACTAATAATAATTGTCAGCATTGCTAGATATGTATCTATTAAATTTATTGAAAATGGGTCCAATATCTGCAAGCACAGCATCCCAAGGCAAATAATTCCTTGACTTTACTGCCCTTACTGTAAACAATCCCTGCCTTTGTTTTAGTTGAATGCTCCTTTCCTCTAGTCTTAATGGAAGACCTCTTGTTCTTTGCTCAGCTCTTTGAGTCATTCATTGGAGAGTTATTTGGCCTAAGAGAAATTATCAACTAGTGTAAAATGTATGTACATGGGCCAAAGTGTGTAAAGAAATCCCAGCATTCTGTGCATTCAAGCAGTGTGTACTGCGCATGACTGCATCGGATAAACATACTTGTGCCCTGCGTTTGGGCAGTCTCTACTGCGTATTACTGCATCGGCCTACGTTCAGGCAGTTTCTACTGTGCATGACTACATCGGCTAAACATAATGTGACCTTTTATATTATTGGATAAGTAACACTAAAATCCTATTCTCTTTTATCTAATGTGGGGCATGGCATCATACCAGCACTACCTCAGAAATAACAAGGGAGGGAGAGAAAAAATATTTGCTATTTCCCAGACAAACCTATCCAAAGTGAGAGTCATTTGAGTCAACTGTCACAAAGACAGAACACACAAGCTAACAGATTGAGAAAAGAAATATAATTTATCAGGGAGAAAAGCAATGCAAATGACTACCACTGTCTGCAGCCATTTTCTTCCAAAACGTATTTCTGCAGAAGCAAAAAACAAACAAAACATATACTCTGTAACGCTGAGAAAGTAATTGAGAAGAGTCAACATACAGTTACTCCACTAAGGGCTCTGGAGGAGAGACAGTGACATGAAAGGGAACCAGCCTCACACTTGGAACAAAGGCTAGTATAATGGAATAATGGAAAAGCGCATCAGTGTTACAGAAGGATTGAGTCCGGTGCACATAATGTCTGAGACACCAAACAAGATCCAACATGTTCAGTTCCTACTCCTCTCAACTTACCAGCCAAGGACACACAGTAGGGATGACAGTGTTCTGGCTCAGATGGAAGTCTGACAGTCTTCATCAGGCAACCTTGCTTATCCTGAAAACCTCCTTCACAAAGTGAACAGTCAAGAAAAAACATTGACTTGCACACCAAAACATGCAATTCCACCATTTTATGTGCAGAGGAAATTGCCATCTAGAAAATAGCTTTCAAAGAAAAAAAAATTACCACTGCAGAGACAGGTTCAAAGAATGTAGTCTGAACAACTATGATTCAAGTCCTAGTTAGGAGTAAATAGCAAAACATCAAATAAAATATAGTGTGTACAGATTTAGCACAATTTGTTAATGAAATAGGACAGCAAAGGAATAAAAAAGCACCTAGAAAGGGTTGAAGGACAAACATTTATGCAGCTAGAACTAGAAAAATCTTGCTGAGGCAAATTAACATGCCTTAAGTACACTTAAACCCTTAAAGTTCTCCAGCTGTTGGAGAGCCACTGATTCAAATCCAGCTTGTCTGGAAAACACAGTGATCTTCGGGAAAATAGATCCAGGATGTGAAGACAGATGCCATGGATTAACTAGTGCTAGAATAAGCAAGTCAGTAAATCCAACTTTCCTGAGCCATGCTGGAGCTATAAGGATATCACAGGATCTGTAAATCTTGGAAGTAACCCTAAAAAAACAGAGGCAAAGGAATACATATGTATGTTAGACTGACGGTATCATCAGAAACAGATCTCTCTTTCAAATGGAACCTTGCTGCCTAGTGGAGATGTCATGAAATCCACTTCTGATATTTTCCATTTGATTATTATAGAGTTGAAAATTGACTATTTGAGCTCCCACTTTCCTGAAAGTGTGTGTATGTATGTATATAGATAGAGATATAGATAGTATAATTTAACTGAATGGGCATGTTATTCCAGTGGTGTAGATACAAAATGAGAGAGTGTTGCAGTATGTGATGATCTTTTTTTAATGGACTATCCTTACATTTTAAGGATGTGCTATTGAGAGCAACACCTCCCTTTATCAAATCAAAAGCAATTCTAATAATCAGAATGAAACCTCCAAGTCAGATGACAGAGGCAATACATTGGTTAAGAAAACCCAAACTGATAATCTACAAATCTCACCAGTTTAAAGGTAATACATTCCCTATTCAGTATGAAAAAATCAAATAAGGAAGATGGGCCAATATGAACTAGACGAAAATAAAGAACATGCTATATGAAATATTGGATGAGGAATCCCAAGTCTATATTTAGGTCAGTGTCCCTGATGCTGAATCAGCTGATCATCTTAATTTCAGATGTCTGTATCTCTTGGATGTCTTTGAAATTTACTCTGAGTATTCTGATTTTTAAGATATGGATTGAGTGGTTTCTGGAAGTGAAATGGTTATCAACAGTTTTAGAATTCGTTGCTCCATACTTCTCTGTGTAACCTTAAATTTTTGTATGGCTTTGGCATTCACTGTCCATGTTTCACAGCCATACACAACGACTGGGAGGACACAGTGGTCAAAAACCATTTGCTTGAGGCAGAGTGGTACATTTGTCTTAAAGACAGTACTACTAAGCTTTTCAAATGCTTACCATCCCAATTTTATTCGGTGCTCAGTTTCCATCATGGTATTTCCATCTGTTGACATTTCCTTTCCAAGGTAGACATACTTGTCCAGTTCATCTAGTTCTTGTACATCTACTGTGATTTTCCTTGGTATGGCAAATTTGTTAAACATGACTTGTGCTTTGTTGATATTCATCTTCAGACCAAACTTTTTGCTTTCCTTGTAGCTCTTCAATGCATTCTTGCAGTTCTTCAGTATGATATTGGCTGCAAAAAGTGATGTAGGTAGTTACCATTTATCTTATGTCCTTTTTTGTCCCAATCTGGTTTGTGAAAATTTTCTTTTAAACAAGCAGAAAATAGTTTTAGGGAGATTGTGTCTCCTTCTTGTACCCCTTTTCTATGTTGATCTGGACTTTATCATTATTGACCTGTGTTGATGCAATTGCATTTTCATATATTGATTGGAGGGTATTGATGTTAGTTCTATCTATTCCTTGGCTGATCAGGGCATCAATTATTGCTTGCTTTTTCACTAAGTCAAAGTCTTTTTCATAGTCCATGAAGGTTATTCATAATGGAATGTTGTATTCATTATGTTGCTCTATAACTTGTTGCACTGCCTGGATGTGGTTCATTGTACTGAAACCATTCCTGAAGCCTGTTTGTTCCTTAGGTTTTGTCACCTTAAGAATTGTGTCCTTTCTTCTTGATAGTACCTTTGTGAAAACCTTGCAGGCCACTGGCAATAGGCTTATTAGTTGGTAGGTTTTTTTAGATCTGCTTTATCACCTTTTTTGTGCAGTAGGATGACTTCGGCATTTCCATGTTTCAGACACTTTGCCGAGTAGTAGGTACTGTGTAAATAGTTTAGCTAGGGCTTGAATATGGGTTGATCTCCAGCTTTCAACTTTTCAATAATAACTTTATCAGGACCAACTGCTTCGCCATTTTTCATTGATTTTATTGCAGCTTCTGCTCCTTCTACCAAAACCTTTGGCATAGCTTTGGCATCTGGCAATGCATTCCTTTGTTGTTTTTCATCCTTATAAAGATTTGAATAAAATTCTTCCACTCGTTTTAGTATTTGTTGTTGAGATTTTGCTGTTGTACCATCTTCTAGCTTTAATACAAACATCTGGCTCCTATTTGGCTCCCTTAATTTTCTTCCAGGGTTCTGATGAGTTCAACATCAAACTTGCGTGTTTCTTCTTTAATGTGCTTCCTTATGGACTTGCACATTTCTACATATTGTACCTGGTTTCTAAAATTACTGTTTTGTTTAATTTCTTGTTGCTTTTTCATCATGGCAACTTTTTCTTTTGATATTTGGGTTGGTTTTTCTTTTTTCTCAGTAGGTGCAAGGGCATGGCCAGTGTCCACTATAGTCTCAATAACTTTTTCTTTGTGGTTTGAAATGCCTGAGTCAGGAAGGTCTTGCAGCTCACTAAAGCAATTAGACAGTGCTATTTCAAATAGCTGGCTAGAATCGATATTTATTTTCTTTCTTTCTTGCATTCAGTTTTGATTACTGTTGTATCATAATTAGAAGGCGCTTGAAGTAATGAAACCCTTCTAAACTTAATTATTGTGGACATTGTATATTTATCAACATACAAAAGAGAAAAGAGAGTGGGCGCCCTATCGTGTAATACTGTTGTTACAGTTTATAAAGTAAATCGCTCAGATGTATTCACATGTAGATGTGGTTAGAGAAGGGATATCCCAAGCTTACAATCAGGCAAGTGGAGAATTCAAACTGTATCCACTCAGTGGATACAGAACACAAACAGCTGCTATATTCGTCAAACAAATAGTAGATCCAATTGTTCAAAAATATCTAAAATATTTTAATATCTATACCATAAAAATTACTTGTACAACAAAATCAAAATAATAAACAATATAGGTTAAAATGTCTAACTGGTTATGATCAGATCAAAAAAATACCTCCAAATATCAAATTGAGGTATTTGTTGGATATGATCATAACCAGTTTTTATTGTTTTATACTGTTGTAAAAAACATACATAATTTTATATTATTCATTTGGATCAGTTGATTCTCACTGATCACCTGGAGTGTTCCTGCAAATTCACCTTGAGTGAAATACATAGGTTGGAAGGAGAACTCCTGAATCAGACAGACCGAGAGGGGATGGTTCTGTAATTATCTATCCCAAGCCTTATCCCAAGTGAGGTCCAAATACCCCACGGGTAGAACATGTTCTATGAGTACCGCTTGATTATATCTTTGAACCATATGACTTGCGTTGACTGAGTAGGGACAGTTTATATTTTCCCCACGAGTGTTTATAGCTTGTTCTGACCTTGTGTAAGTCAAGTGGGGAGATTACAAGTGAGTTCCATATAATATATATATATATATATATAATAAAGATTGCTTCAAGGCTTGAATTAGAAGAGTTTTCATCATCTATTTTGGAGTATTTATATATATATATATAATATACATATAGGTTTAATTTTATATTTTGTTTCCCAATCAAATATTATCTGTAAGGATATGTTTTATATGTTTTTATGAAATGGAGCACTCTGTTTGTGCTTAATTTGCATGTAATCATCACCTATACCGCTCCGCTTTTGGGAATAACCACTCTCGATATATTCTCTTACTATCACAGTGCCTGTGATCTTCCTGTCACTCTCATCTGTGGCAGACTCTGATTTGCTGAGTTGGTTTGGTCCGCCCCCTGGTGACCTTTTTATACCTGACTATCACATCTGTCAGATGCCCTTTCATGGTGTTTCTGAGCCTGTAGTGCTGTTGCTGTGTTCCTGTGTTCTGGATTCCTGTGTACCGAATCGGCTTGTCCTGACTATTCTCCAGTGTTCCTGTCTGTGTATGATCCGGCCCGACTGCGTACCACCCTTGGATCCTGACCCGGCTTGGCTGACGTTCCTGCTTGTGTATGACCCGGCTTGTATGACTACCTCCTACGTGCTCCGACTCGGCCCGGCTGACTTCCTGCTCCGAAGATCGACTTCCAGCTTGTTCCAGTGACCTGCGTTCAAGTTGTCGCCGCCGCGACATTATCATTTGCTGTTGCCAGTTTCTGTGTGACTGCCTTGCCTGGTGTTACCCACGATCAGTGCTGTGTATCGCTACCCGTGCAGAGCTGTGTGTGTCTCAGTACGCCTTCCTCGCATTGCAGAGCCTTGCTGGTTCGCTGAAGCCTCGAGTAAACGTGCTTATTAACCCTAGCAGTGCTGCCTCGGTCTCACTCTCTCTACCTCCAGTACGAGCCTCGTTATCAGTGATACTCCTGCTGAGTTGGCCGCTCATTGTCGGCAACTCTATTCCTCCAATGAAGAGTAGTCACGTCTTTTGGGCCGGTTGGGCACCTAAGGCTCTCTCCTAGTATCGATTACTGGGCGATATCCGTTATACAGAGTGGTGGCAGTTAAAGGCTTCAGCGTTAGCGAATCCGGTAACTACGCCCGTGGGGGCTATTGGCTCTAGCGCTTCATACGCCAGTATCCGGTGAAGTCTGAGGAGGCTTAAAGCTCTTGCATTGCAGGCCGGTTCCCGTTACGCCCGTGGGGGCTAATTTCACTTGCACTAACCAAAGCAGTTCCAGTAGTTACGCCCGAGGGGGCTAAGTGGATTCCTGTTCTGCTTAATATCCGAACACTTGGGCGAGGCAGTCCTGTCTCCAGTACATGGTGAACTTTGTTTATCAGCGCAGCCTTATAACACCCAGGGCGTGCCAAACATCCACATCTGAGACTGACTGCTATCAAGTTCTTAACCCTTTGGGGTTATATCCCACTCAATTGCTTAATATTTGTACATGTAATATTATTGTGCATTTACACTTGTAATCTATCAGTCTACACTGCCTGTGTATTACTTACCGCCACTAGAGGGCGAACCTTGGCATTATTTTACTCTAAAATAAAGTGTGTTTTATTTCACCTACTGGTCTGAGTGTCCTAAACAACCGTTACACTTACGTTTCCTTCAAATTAAAGGCCCTGCGAGTACCTTTGATTCTATTTGTATTCTTTACACATTCGTTACTTATTAATTAATATTAAGCGCCCACCTATATATTTTTTTTTTTATTTTGATTTTTGCTCTCACTAGACAACGGTCACTTCCAACGTTAAAATGATTTAATACTGAGCAGTAAGTGAATATCGTTTTATTATTTGCATGTATGAAGTAGATTTCACTTGTATTACCATTAGGGCTTTTCCATGTCAATTTTCTCTTTTTTGCTGTAGAATGAATTCATGATGTACAAATTTTGTTGGTTTCCTCTCAACCATCATCTCTTTTTCTAGTCGGTTGTCTAGTGGTCTGATTGATTTTTCACCATTTTGGATCTTACCAATTCTTGCATTGAAATCTCCCATTTTACATGTGTAATGGTAATTGTCTTGTTTGTAGAGGCATAATAAATCTTCATAAAATTCTTCTACTTCATCATCACTGTGGCTACTTGTAGGGGCATAAACTTGAATGATTTGAAGAACATAGCAACTGTTGAGTTTGATAGCACAAGAAGCAATTCTTTCAGAAATACTTTCTAGTTTTACAACTGAGTCTGTCAGTCTTTTGTTACTTAAGAATCCGATTCCTCCACATTGTCCATTCTTGTTTCCTTTATAGTATAGCCAGTGTCCATCTTCTAATTTTACTAAATCTTCATCTTTTTTATGAGTCTCACATAAGCCTATGATTTCCCAGCTGATGTTATTTAGGTCTTGACAACTACAAACGGAAGGCGTCCATTAGTGTAATATGTTTAGACCACCTTATAAATCATATAATAACAAATGAATACTCACAAGTGGAGTGGTCAGCTAGAAATTATGCTGACTATAGCGCAAATGGAGAATATAACCCGTCTCCATTCGGGTATCAGCACCAGAACACTAGCTGATTGAGTATAGTTCCCAAGAAACCAAAAACAAGGCTTCCGAGTAGAAAAATTAACATTTATTATAAAAAAAAATATATAAAAGCAATTCATTTGCTCAAGAATAACAAATAAGTAACTCTATTTGTTAGAGGATAGAGCTACTTATTTATTTGCTGTTCTTGAGCAAATTACTTGCTTTTATATATATATTTTATAATATATTTTAATTTTTCTACTCAGAAGCCTTCTTTTTTATATTTTGTTTCCTGGGAACTATACTCAATCAGCTCGTGTTCTTGTGCTGATAGCTGAACAGAGATGAGCTATATTCTCCATTTGCGCTATAGTCAGCATAATTTCTAGCTGACCACTCTACTTGTGAGTATTTATATGTTATTATATGATTTATACGTACGTCTGGAGAGGATGGTTTGAAAGATGCAGCCTGAGAAGTATATATGATCCACTTCACTGATTCCATCTAGCTGATATTGAGGGCAGCTTCATATTTCACTCCATTGCCTTGCAGCTGTTTTACACATAAGTGTATTTACAGCATATATTTTTGTGAGTATAACTCACTGTGTTGTTTTGGTGGCGTTTTTTTTTAATCTTACCAGGTGAAATCTGATCTTCATTGGTGGCTACTGAATTGGGTGATAGTCTTGAGCAAGTCATCTGACAATCAGTGTACTTGAGCTCCAGGCAATTTGCCTAGCTTTACTGCATTGCTTTCCATACCTCCCAGGGTTTGTAATGCGGATGCAGTCATGGATACTCTAGGAAATCTGAGATAGATGCTAGAGAGTGTGTAAAAATGGCCTAACCTAATGGTTCTGGCCACAAAGCCAGATGTCTGGTTCCATTTGAGCTGGGACCCTGACCAGGATGGAACTCGGTTGTACCATGCACTAACACTTGCAGGCGAGAGGATCTCTATGCAGATGACAGGAGCCCAAGTTGAATTTCCTTCCCCAAGGTGTGAGAGAGAACACAGGTAGCAGATAGCGATGAGGACACCAAGGAGCTAAAACAAGAAGTTGGTATATACCAGTCGACGTGGGAAAAGACACTCTATGACTCACAGTCGAAGAGTATCCAACAAAGAGCAAGGGAGATAATCTACGACTAGTAGTTGAAGCGAGTACGACTAGAATGACTAGTGTGACGGATATAGACCACGGTCTGAATCAAGTACTACTAGTATTGACAAATCCCCACAGATATAACAGAGAGGGACACTATTGCCATCTAGTGATCGATAAGCGACCATACGACTCACATAATACTGGTACCCAAAGTTGTATAGAGTTATCTGAGAAAGGGTAACTGATCGACCAGGAGGATAATAATGACTCACCCCTGCAAACTCCGAAACCAAAGCCAGTAACCTGCTATAGCCGGACACCCCGCAACTCGGAGATATAGGACAGCTGAGAGATGTGACACTCCCAGCTTTGACTTGCCCTGCAGTGGAAACACACTATCGAGCAGAGTTGACCAGAGGCCACCAACACAGACATAGATAGCCAAGTCAAAGGTAACGATAGGGTGGGAGCTGGTAAATACAATCAGTAGCACCAGTAGCCTGGGTCAGAGAGTGAACAGGGAACATGGGTATAATAGTGAGTACAATATAAATCCCAGGCTTGAAGGCCCAAGATATGAAGGCACCTGTCGATGTAAAGCAACAGAATAGTAAAAATAAACGGAGGTCCCCAAGAATGTAAGGGGTATCAGAGATACGCAGAATCTGTAGTCAGTGTATGTAAGCCAAGAAATAAAGAACTGGGAGGACAATACAAAAAATACACAAGCCAAGGTCAAACTGCAACAAAATCTGGTCTGGCAACAAACAAACTAAAATAATCTGAGCAGCATATAAACTAGACAAATGAGAGGAGTCGTCCAGAAAGAGACAAGGAGGGAGCAGGGTCAAAAATAGTAAACCAGCAGGAGTGACGGGGGCTTGGGGAGCAGGAGTGAAGTCACATGGTCCAAAGTTTGGCCGATTCTTGCCTGGACGGGAGCTCACGTTCAGGCTCTCTCTGTTGTTCATATTCCACGGGTATACAAAATCAGGGCAGATTTTCTCAGTCTTCAACCCTCTCGCTCTTGCTGTGGGTGTGATGGTCATTCTATGGAGTATGTATTTCTTGCATTCTAATGATTCCCAGGCTATTGAGGAAGGTCAGGTGGGAGCAGGCTCATTCTGGCCCAGCAGCTCCTGGTTCTCAGATCTTTTCACTCTATCCGTAGCAGAGCCATTTTGGCTTCCTCTGCTTCTGGACCTCTTGACTCAGGATCTTCTGTGTCACCCAGAGGTGGAGAAGTTGGCTTTAATGGCTTGACTCTTGAAGTCAGAATCATGAAGAAGAAAGGTTTCCCTGATTCTGCCATTGCCACAATGGTGAAGGCTCCCAAACTTGTATCATCCAAGGCCTACCATAGAGTATGATCCTTGTTCTACAAGAGGCGTGAAGACCAGGAGTCGCAGCTATGCTATTTCTTCACGATGGCCTTTAGAAAGGATGTATTCTTAGAGCAGAAATCTGGATTTTAAAGTGGTACTGTCAAATTCCAAGTCCCTCTCCTCAATTGTTTTATAACCCCCAAACAAGTTTAAAACACTCATGTAATCTAAATTGTTGATCCCCCCAAGGTGAAAAGCTACCTGATTTTTCTTCAGATGCAAGAGGGAGAACGCTACCATCTTGATGAAATTTAGAATGATTGGCAGTGCTCTCCCTCTGTGAAGCTGCACATCCTTCTCTCTAAGCCTGCCCCCAGTGTATCCTGTGTCGGGAACGTGTACTGCACTGGCCAATTATATAGTGGAATGTCTGTCACTAGTCCATGGTGCAGCCGTGTGGAATGAGGCCATCGCAGAACTCTTTACAACAGACAGGGAGGCTGGTTCAATACAAAGTGGAGCAATTTAAATAAATAGTGGTATTCATTTTATTTGTCTCCTCTAGTCCAGGTGTTTTACCTCAAAATCCATCCAGTTCTTATTGCATTAGTCTATATGAGCTGCACATGTACAGCAGAAAAGGCACACCATAATGCTACATGGAATATAATTAACCCTTTGAGTGTCAATGCGTTGGATATCTCTTTGGCACTCAAAGGGTTAAGGCTTAATCAGGGAGACGATGGAGCTCCAGTTGCATCACAGGTATATTACCTATTAGTGCAGCTGATGCTCTTTCTTTGTATGTGTGTATATATATATATATATATATATATATATATATATATATATATATATATATATATATATATATATATATATATTGCCTTAACCCTTTGAGTGGCAGAGGGGGATGCAACGCATTGCAAAGTAATGTGTTATGTACCCTTCTGGCTCTCAAAGGGTTAAGCAATACTGTCGCTAGGAGAGCATAAATGAAAGAGTTAGGCTGTGCGTGGGGAAACCCGCTTGTCTGAATGAGGTGTTTCCCAATAATGATAAGGATGCGCACTTACTTGAGTTCAGTAATTACTGGACCTTCTATTGTCGAAAGAAAACTCAGAATATGCTCTTACTTGAGAGCAGAATGTTAATTTGCATGTAGTTCCAGCCTGTCGAAATCCACCTCCTCAGGTCATCAGTTGTCCCATGGATCCTTCTTGTTTGAGCAACCTGTCTTCTCTATGTGTTCTTTTTTGGGTTCTCTTCTCTGTATCAGTCCTAAAAGGTGGATGTTCTTTTCCTCATGAAAGACACTGGTTCCATTGGTTTTGAGAAGTCCTGTAGCATTTCCCCCTAAGGTTGTTTCTGAACTTCACATTAACCAGGAAATTGTTCTCCCTTCTCTTTGTCTGGCTCCATGTAACAGACAGGACAGGAGCTTTCTCTTAAGTCTATTTTTGCCTCCATTGGCACTGCCATGCGTCCAACCTTTGCAGTGGCATGGGTTAATAGAGCCATTGCGGCCTGGACTGAACGACTGACTGAAGCAGTTCGCCAGGATGCACCAGTATCTGAACAGTTGCAGCTTCTTGCTAATATCACTGAAGCTCAGAACTATGTTGCTGACGCTGCCTTTGATGCTGTGCGCATGATGGCGAGGGCCTCCACTGCTTCTGTGGTGGCTAGACGTGCCCTTTGGCTGAAAATTTGGTCTGCTGATACAGCCTCTAAGAAAGCCTTGCTTTCCTTGCCCTTTCAGGGGAATTTGCTATTTGGATCTGAGCTCAAAGAAATGATCAGTGAGGCTACTGCTGGTAAAAGTACTCTTCTACCCTCAGTCTTTAAGAAAAAGTTTCCAGCCAAACGCAATCGGTCCTTTCGTTCCTTTCAGACTGAGACATGCTCCTCGGCCCAGACGGGTCCTCCCGCTACGCGCTCCTCCTCCAAGCCCAAACAGTCCTGGAAGCCCAAAGTGGCCTCCAAGGCCAAGACCTCCAAGACTGCTTCGGCATGACTCGCCGAACCCGGGTCCGCATCCATCTTTCGCCGGACTTGGGAGGAGTCAGTAGCGGACCCATGGGTTCTTCAGGTGGTGTCAGAGGCATACAGGATCCCTTTCTCCTCCCTTCCTCCTTTTCGGTTCCATTTTACTTGTCCTTCTCAGGAACCCACAAAAAGACGTCTGTTCGACAACGCTATTCAGGATCTCTTGGACAAAGAGGTTTTGGAAGTGGTTCCTCAGGAGGACACAGGTTCAGGATTTTATTCCAACCTGTTTGTGGTGGCCAAAAAGGACGGAGGGGCTCGTCCTATTTTGGATCTCAAAGATCTCAATGCCTATGTGGTGACTTCCCACTTCCGCCAGGAGTCCCTGCGCTCTGTGATTGCAGCAATGTCTCCAGGGGAGTTCCTTGCCTCCCTGGACCTTCAGGATGCTTATCTTCACATCCCTATTCATCCAGAGAGCAGGCGGTACCTCAGGATTGCCTGCCACAGGGGACACTTTCAGTTTTCTGCTCTTCCCTTTGGGCTGACTTCAGCTCCTCAGGTCTTCCAGAGAGTGTTGGGCTCCCTGATAGCGGTGCTTCATCAGGACGGGGTCAGGGTGACTCCCTACATGGACGATCTCCTCATCAAAGCTTCTTCGGCGGAGCTTCTTCACCAGCAATTGCAGAAGTGTATCCTCACTCTGACCCGCCATGGCTGGATCCTGAATCTGGACAAGTCGGACTTGGTCCCATCTCAGAGGCTTCTGTTCCTGGGTCTCCTGTTCGACACTCGCCAATGCATGGTGTTCCTGCCGGAGGATGTGGCTCATCAGATAGCTATCAGAGTGGGGGGGATTCTGGAACTGGACTTAGTGCCGGTAACGAAGTTGTCGTCCCTGGTGGGGAAGTTAATTTCCACGATCGAAGCGGTTCCTTTTGCCATGGCCCACTCCAGGGAACTTCAGAGATTTGTGATCCAGACGTGCAAGAATCATCCAGATCATCAGCATCTGTCAGTCTCTCTACCTCCTCATGTGGAATCGAGTCTGCACTGGTGGTTGGATCTCTCCCATCTCCTGAAAGGGAGATCCTTTCAAGTTCCTTGTTGGACCACGATCACAACGGATGCCAGCCTTCGGGGCTGGGGTGCTGTGTTGTGTCGCTTCAGTGCTCAGGGGAAATGGGGTCTGGAGGAGTCTCTTCTCTCCATCAATGTTCTGGAACTCCGTGCCATCCGGCTTGCCCTGAGACACTGGGAATCTCAACTGACCGGTCTTCCGATCAGAGTGGAATCCGACAACGCCACTGCGGTGGCTTACATCAACAGGCAAGGCGGCACAAGAAGCGGCACCGCCTGGTTGGAGGTCAAGGATATTTTGTCTTGGGCAGAAGATCACGTCATCTCTGCAGTTCATATTCCAGGCGTAGACAACGTCATGGCAGACTTCCTCAGTCGTCATACCGTCGACAGCGGAGAATGGGTTCTTCATTCAGAGGTGTTTCAATTGCTCACCCAGAGGTGGGGGATGCCGGAGGTGGACCTGATGGCCTCCAGACACAACAGGAAGGTTCCGGTGTTTTGTTCCCGGCGGAGGGACTCCCTTGCTCTAGCAGTGGATGCCTTGTCGATCCCTTGGGATTTTTCTCTGGCTTACATCTTTCCTCCTCTTCCTCTATTGATCAGAGTCATCCAGAAACTGAAGCGGGAGCGTTGTCCTGTTATCCTGATCGCTCCAAACTGGCCTCGCCAGTCCTGGTATCCGGAGTTGTTGGCCATGTCAGTGGCGGATCCGTTCCCACTTCCTGCCCGTCCGGACCTACTTCTTCAGGGATATCTGTGTAAGTAGGATGTTCACTCTCTCCATTTGATGGCATGGCGGTTGAATCCTCGATTCTAGCAAAGAAAGGATTTTCTCCTTCTGTGGTGTCGACTATGCTCAGTGCTCGTAAGCCTGTGTCTTCCAAGATCTATCATCGCATATGGTCAACTTTTGTGGCATGGTGCTCTGATAAGAAATTATCCCTTGATTTTCATCTTCCCACTGTCCTGGCCTTCTTGCAGGACGGTGTTGATAAGGGGCTCAGTCTGAGTTCCCTCAAAGTTCAGACTTCTGCCTTGTCTGTGTTTTTCCAGGAAAGGATTGCTATCCTTCCTGATGTGAAAGTTTTCTTCCAAGGTGTGACTCATGTTCGACCTGCCTTCAAGAGTCCTGCTCCCCAGTGGGACCTCAATTTGTTGCTGGGAGTTCTCCAGCGACCACCGTTTGAATCCTTGGCTTCCATTCCATTACGTCTCTTGACTTGGAAGATGGCCTTCCTTTTGGCTATTGTTTCAGTTCGCCGGGTAGCAGAGTTACAGGCTTTGTCTTGTAAACCTCCTTACCTGGTGTTCCACAAGGATAAGGCTGTGCTTCGCACTACCAAGGAATTCTTACCCAAGGTTGTGTCTGAGTTTCACATCAATCAGGAGATTGTGGTTCCCTCTTTCTGCCCTAATCCTTCATCTGACAAGGAACGAGATATCCATTTGTTGGATGTGGTGCGTTGCCTCAAGTTTTATGTTCATCGCACCGAGTCTATCAGGAAGTCTGACGCTCTATTCGTCATTCCTGAGGGGCCTAGGGCAGGGAGACCGGCCTCCAAAGTTACCATTGCCTCTTGGATTAAGGCTACTATCCGTGAAGCCTACAAGTTGCGGAATAAGCATGTTCCCTTCCGGGTGACTGCCCATTCCACCAGATCTATTGGGGCCTCTTGGGCCTACAAGAATCAGGCTTCCGCTGATCAACTGTGCAGAGCGGCTACTTGGTCCTCTGTGCACACTTTTTCAAAGCACTACCGTGTTGATGTGCTGGCCTCGGCTGATGCCAGTTTTGGAAGGAAAGTCCTGGAGGCAGTTTTGCCCGTGTAGGTCTTCCACTCTGTGATCCTTAGTGCTTCCTTACTGTAGAGCCCAGTTGGCTCTAGTTCCGTGTGCTGTGTTAGTTCAGGGATTGTTCCCTTGTTTGGTGTCCGTTGACACTTACAGTTTGGGCTATGTAATTAACTGGTTCATAGCAGTTTTAATGACTTGGGCCTTGTTCTGGTCCTTGCCTTATTCCCACCTCTGGATCAGCTCAATGTTTGTACATCCCAGAAGTACCAGTGACCTGTATTGGACGACAGTGAAAATAGGATTTTAGTCTTACCTGTTAAATCCTTTTCACTTAGTCCATACAGGTCACTGGTCTCCCACCCTGTCAAGGGACCAGACCTGGCTCTCCTGTGGCATTCAGTGGGAGACCTTTGGGGCATGCTCACAGGAGTCTTTCTTCTTGCTTACCTGGGGTCAGTTTTAGGGTCTCAAATCAATCTAGTGGCTCTGGCCTGAAGGTGGCTTAAGTAGGAGGGGAGGCTCCGCCCCCTGCAATCATTTGCATAATTGTTCCTGCCTATTAAAGG
Organism: Rhinophrynus dorsalis; assembly: GCA_037306005.1. NCBI lineage: Eukaryota > Metazoa > Chordata > Amphibia > Anura > Rhinophrynidae > Rhinophrynus > Rhinophrynus dorsalis. Next base: position 222,718,182 of record CM074722.1, read on the forward strand.
GGCGAATCGCCTCCCAGAAGTACCAGTGACCTGTATGTGAAAAGGATTTAACAGGTAAGACTAAAATCCTATTTTTGTGATGTTCATTAGATGTATGGTTCATGATATTTAGTGCATGTTTTTGCAGGCACTTTCTGTTTACACCCTGCATTGCCTCTCCCACTCATTGGTATTTTACCCCATTCAGTGCAAGGGGTGGTGGCCAATGGATTGCTGAGCAGTGTCAGAGAATGGGGGAATTAATGTATTTCTAGGACATGAAGTGCCTGACGCTCAAAAAATGGGTGAGGGCACATATAAGTGGTTTGGAAAACTCTTTCCACATCTCAAAACTTGTTTTAGATGTTGATGTCCCTTTGGAACAACACATTTGATTCTAGCAATGATAGTTCAAAAGATTTTAAACAAGTGTAACATATCTGTTTCCTTACCAAGCCCTGGAAGAGTGCTTGGGTCCCCTGAGGCCATTCCTCCTGGAAAGCCAGGGACAGTGGTGGCACTTAGTCTGTGCTATAGCATCTTCTCCCATCCACTGATGGTATACAATCGCTGTGTACAAAATTGTATTACATATTTTTACTGTTTTGACGCACTTCTCCTTACTCCAGTATGTTTCTGTGTGATGTGTGCTCCTCACTGACTGTGACTTTACTCCGTGCCTGTCGAGCAAGGTGTGGTCTTTTTTCCATGTATTTGGATTGGGCATTTGACTTGTTTCTTGCAGGTTTTTCATAGTGCTGTGGGGGTGACTTCTCTGTGACAACCAACACACATTACTATTAATTTTCTGTTTTCTTTGGTTGTTATTGGATGCACAGTTTCGGACATGTAGAATGTGCACATTTTAAAGGGTTAGTATTGTCGATATATTAAAAAAATTTCATATTGCAACTATTAGAAAAATAAACTAAACGACCCCAGTCCCATCTCTCAAACCTTTTACTCTAGGTGGCTCTTCAGCAGAGCTGAAATAGCGCAATGTAAAAATAAATCCTTCATCGGAACGGTATACAAAGTGTGCCTAGTTTGCAGGTACACTTTGTAGACCGTTCCAATGAAGTATTTCTTTTTACATTGCACTGTGTCAGCTCTGCTGAAGAGCCACCTGCTTGACGCGGGACCAGGATATCCTGCTGTCAGCTTATAGCTGACTTCAGGGAAAGCGGAGGGTGGGGGGAACTTTAGCCTTCTATATCTCTCAAACCATAAAGGTTTGAGAGATGGGACTGGAGTTGTTTAGTTTATTTTTCTCATAGCTGCAATATGAAACTTTTTAATATATCGAAATTACTATCCCTTTAAGCTTCAATTTGCAAGTGTACGCATAAAATAACATTTATTGAGTCCTGTCATGAAGCTACAGATTTCTACTGAATAGCACCACACAGCATGCTGATTTAGCATGTGCTACCGATTTGTACAAACAGTCTGAATTTGGAGTATGCCACCGAATCAAGCCCAATGTGCGTGTGAGAAAGAGTGTGTGACAGTTGCAAAAAAAACTGGATCAATTCTGGGTCAGTTCAACTGCAGCATGAGGGGGAGGGGTCTGTGTTTGTGTGAAACATTGTGTGCCTGTGTATGAGACACTACTGAACCAAACCAACTGCCCCTTACAGACAGATAAAAAATCCCCACTTTCCCATTGCTTTAAGTAGTGCTTTTTAATCTCTGAATGCTAGAACGGCCTCTAATGCGTTGCAATGCGATTTAGACCTTTCTAGCATTAAAGGGATTTAAAGTCATATTTAAATCGCTGGTAATATGTTTCATAAGCAGGTCACTTTTTTGCACATGTATATTATAGAGTCTTAGCCTGTGACATTTTTTTGTACGACTAAGTATGTATTTGTATGTGAGAGCATGTATGCCAGTAAGAGTAATATTGTATTTCTTTTGCTCTTTTTGTATGTGAATGTTATGAACAACACTGTATCCCTCTTGCTGGAATATGCTGTTTATACTATATATCTACTGATCCTTTGTACCTCAGATCTCCCTCCACTGAGTCACACCCTTATAATAAACGTTACCTGTATGGCATGTTAAACAAAATAAATTCTATCCTTCCTTTCAAAGTTTGTCAGATTCTTCTCTGCAGTGTAAAGCAATGTGTGATAGTGGATGATGTCACTTGCCCCAGTGCTTCCGAAGCATCAGAAGCATCAGATATCTGTCCTAGGTTACAGCAGCAACTATCAAACACGACTGTAGACAGCGGGGGCTTCAAAAAAAGAAACAGAAAGTTTACTAAATAATAAAAGTTACAATAAAACACTACTATTTCTTTATTGTTACATACATAAATCATTCTACTAATGTAGCATATTTATAAAAAGAAAAATGTGTGTGTGTATATATATAGGCATTAAATCTGATTGCCCCGTTTTTCATACATCCAACTTCATAACTCAAAGAATGGTAGCTTCTCAGGTGCTGCTCAAATCCAAAACTGCATGAGAGAAACAACACAACCCCAGACCTTTTCGTCCTATGTGGGCTTTGTCATTGGACTGCAGCTGATTCCCTCTAGGCATAAAGAGAGCAAGTGCCTATGTCTGGCATGCCCTTCTACTTATGGAGACTAAAAAAGAAACAGTGTGACAAACCTACACAGAGACCAAACAAAATTAAGATTTTTTTTTTCTAAGGCATAGAAGCCTGACGTACTACTCAAGTCACATCTGTGGTTGGCTGTTTTTCTCATGCAAAGAGGATTTGCCTGACATTTCAGAGTTGGACTACCTGTGCATGGGGCCATTCTGATATGGTTATGGAAATGTTTTCTCTTCAGTGGCACATGGGAGTGAAAAACATGATTGAGTACCACTGAGAGGCTACCATGCTTTGGAGCAAAACACTTTTTGTTCAGTCTCAGTGGAAGCCCGTCACACCCGTTTTTCATTATCTCACTCTTTTATTATTATCAAAAGGTGTGTCCTAATAAGTTATTTTTAGTCAGTTAATAATAATCTGGATTGTATTGCAATTTATAACTTTATCGAGGGTTTTATCTACAAATGTCTTCAATGGAAATCTCTTAGATCAACTGTTGATAGCACATCAATTGCAGAGTAATTTAGGTCTATCACAGAATGAAACTTGTCAAAATTAAGCACCATGGTTCAAAAGTAAACATATTAATTCTGTTCTGATGGTACACAAATGTGGACATGACTCTTGCTGTTTAGACTCCATCAACTCAGTATTGATAACTTGTACGGGCTCATGCACTCTGTCTCCTTCACTATAGAAGAAAAAGCAGTATTGGCCATTAGGAATTTCCTACCATAATAAGGTAAATAGGGTTCTATTTTTAATATGTGTTAGTGCTCCATTAAAAACATTTGTTTTATGATTTTTAAGATGTTACGAAACACATTTTGACAGTTTCCCTTTAAGGCAGTGGTTAGCAATTGTGTGTGTGTGTGGGGGGGGGGGGTTGATGTCTCACTATAAGTTACTAATAGAAACATATGAGGCACTGAAATTATATTAAGTGAAACTACTGTTGTGCTTTCTTTGCAGTATTTTGTGTTGTCTTTCCCTGTTGTTGAAGAACAAGTAAGAAAAGCAATTGGGGAAACTCTGTTCCAGATGCTAATGGTAATCTGTTATCTGTTTGTTCTCAATAGTTAGCATGGGATAGTCTTGTTTTATATGTTTACATTATTTTTAAATTCTAAAGCAAAGTGACAGTTTTGTTAAGTAAAGGAGGAAGGATGGAAATTTGATAAAAGGAGGAAAATGAAGAGGAGGTGGGGAAAAATTAACTATGGGAGGGAGAATATAAACACAGTGTTAAAATTATATTTTTCATAACTGTGTTAGTTTACCGAACTCTATTATTTTTATGTTTTTTTCTTGCCTAATTTCCTTTTGGTTTGCTTTGTTTCCTCGTTTGCCCTCCTACATAAGGCCTGGATTACATTCCAGCTGGAAACATTTGCTGATTGGCTATTTTCGATACAACAGATATTTCCAGTCATTCAGTTTTGCAATCACATTCTAACCAGGGTCAGAATTGGAAGGACAAACTGTAACTTTATTTTTACAAATAGCACCCTTTGTTATCCTTTTGTAACACTGTAAGACACTCTAAAACAACCCCAAAGCAAGTCTAGGAAGCCTAAAGTGAGGAGCTGAATTTCAGCTGCATTCTTTGGGTTGGATCAGGGAGGAGTAAGCAGGGGGAGGGCTCCTGCCTTATCCCCCTGTGTTCCAGATCACCCTCCCCACCTCCATGGGGTCTGTGGGGGGGCAGGAAGAGGGGCATTGGCCCTGCCCAGGAAGGGCATCAATCAGAATGAGGCAGGAGAGAGGGAGTGCGTGATGTTGGGATGAAAAGCAGGTTGCAACCTGCTTCTGGGCTGGGACCTCCCACAGCTAAGCCATCACATGGGGAGCAGAGTAGGAGCAGAGTGAGGATTATGGACTGCAGCAGACCAGGGGGATTCTGCTCGTCTGGATAGATCCCAGAGAGAGAGAGAGAGAGAGATGTCCTAGTATGCTGCTGTCTGTGTATTAGAAGAACATTTCCACCAGCAGCTCCCTGCTCAGTGCTTCTATAGTTGCATGGAGTCTCCCTGCCGGATTGATTAGCTTGCAGTTAGATGATAGGCTCCCTGTCCCATGCAAGCATAGAATCACTGAGCGGAGAGCTGCCTGTACAGTGAGCAGGACACTTTTAAATTACGTGAAGGAGGACAGGGGGGAAATGGGGGAGTGCTGAGTGCATGTAATGAAAGCGGAGACACAGGCACCAGAGCAGAACTCACCTCCGTTAAAGATCAGGCAGCTGTGTCAAGCATTAGATATGCTGCAGTGCTGCCTGGACTCACTGTTTAGCTGCCTGTTCAGTGAAGAGATGAGGGCTGCTGAGCACTGCTTAATTACCATTGCCTTTCCACTCCCTGCTTCAGTTGCCTGGATCACATAGGAGGATCCCCCCCTGCTGTCAGGGGATCTGGTGAAGACATCACACATGCTTCCTTCCTGTCCTCTCAGCCTCTACTCCAGTAAGTGTTGAAACACACACACACACACACACACACACCACACCACACACACTGCTCTTTACCCTCTATTTGCTTCTCTGGTATCTTTCTTTTGCCACACATTTAACTCTCTGATATCTCATTGCCACCTTTTGTGCCTCTGTTTTTCCTATGTTGCCGATCAATTGCCCCGTATGCAATTATTTTGTCCATTTGCACCTTTATGCCTTTTCCCTATTGTGCCCCTGCTTCTCCCCTATGCCCATCTCATAGTTGTGTATACATGCAAAGTAGAGTAATACACCTCTTTAGCATTTTATTGGTTAAAAGCCCTATTTATATCATTGTGAATTTTGCAAATTTTAATTTGCCCCCACAGTTCAGATGCTCTTGCTCCTGAATTGCACAACATTGGCTTTAATCCTTTGCATGCTAGAGGGGTGGATACTGCACAACACAATGGTTTGCAAGTTCTTGTGACCTTGTTGTCAGCTGCACAGACCAAATGGCCTTAAACCAAGGGATGTGCAGTGCATTGCAAAGCAGTACATTTTTGCTCCCCTCTGGCACTCAAAGGGTTAACGTTGTGCAGTTCTGGAGCAAACCATCTGCACTGTGGGGGGCAAATTAATATTTCCAAAATTCACATTTATTTAAATTGGGCTGTTAACCCCTAGAATACTAGAGGTCTTTTTATTTTTCCCTTATTGTGCAGTTAGTTATACCTATAATTGTGTCATTTTTCCTTTATACACAAATCCCATTGAGCTTTTGATAACTTGGGCACAGTAGATCAGTTTTGGAGCAAACCAACTGAAATAGGAAAATAACATTTTCCAAAATTCACACTGATTTAAATAAGGTGTTTAACCTCTAAAATGCTAGCAAGGTCTCTAATACTTAGCTACACAAAGTGTTGGAGACCCCTCTAGCATTCAAGGGGTTAAAAGCCCCATTTAAATATAGGGGAGAGTGAGCAGGGCATTGTACCTATTTTGGGGTCCCTAACACTTGCACTTGTCCCAGGCCTTATGATTTCTGATGGCGGCCTTGACTGAAGACACAAACAAGTGGAGGACTGCCAGAACAAACCAAGGGCAGATCTTTCTATTGGGGGATCGGGTTTCAACCAGTGGGCTGTGCAGTCATGGGCCATTTGGGGAGATCAGAGAATTTCCTCTGAACAGGCCACAATGCTTTGCTCACCCAGAGCAATAATTACCAAGTCTCATCCCACTCTAGCTTGCACTCAGTGAAGGGATAGTCCTAAGTATTGACTAAATCTGCCTCATCCCTTCCTATCTTCCACTCAGTGCAGGGTTAGTCCTAAGTATTAGCTAAGTCTGTCTCATCCCTTTCTAGCTCTAACGCAATGCAGCATTAGCCCTGCAGTGTTGGCCAAGTCTGTCTCATCCCTCCCTAGCTCCCACTCAGTGAAGGGTTAGCCCTAAGTATTAGCTAAGTCTGTCTCATCCCTTCCTAGCTCTAACGCAATGCAGCATTAGCCCTGCAGTGTTGGCCAAGTCTGTCTCATCCCTCCCTTTCTCCCACTCAGTGCAGGGTTAGCCCTAAGTATTGGCTAAGTCTGTTTCATCCCTTCCTAGCTCTCACTCAATGCAGGGTTATCCCTGCAGTATTGGCCAAATCTGTCTCATCCCTCTATATCTCCCACTAAGTGCAGGGTTAGCCCTGCAGTTTGGGACAAGTCTGTCTCAGCCCTCCCTAGCTCCTACTCAATGGAGGGTAAACCGTAAGTATTGGTCAAGTCTGTCTCATCCCTCCCTAGTTCCCACTCAGTGTAGGGTTAGCCCTAAGAATTGGCCAGGTCTGTCTCATCCCTTCCAACTCCCACTCAGTGTAAGGCTAGCCGTCTCCTTCCTTGTATCTGACACCCTCCTTTTCACCATCCCAATACAGTATTAGCTGAATCACCTCCATCTACACCAACCTGTCTGTCAGTCTCCTACAATAAAGGATTTCTTTATAATGGGCTACATTTCAGAGGTAACATATATATTATAAAGCTAGTCACTACCTGCTTAATTATTTCAGGGCAGCTTTATAGTGGGTGAAAGTTCCACTTTAAAACTAGGAATGGGTGAAAATTTTTGCCTCAAACCAAAATCGTAGAATAATAGCACTTCCCGCTTGGTGAATAATTTCCCTCAAAAAGTGCAGTTTTTCCACTTTTTTCAACCTAACTCATTCCATTGAAATCAATGGGACATTGAACTTACACACATAGCAGATGTTATTTTATTTCCCAAAGGTATGAGGGTGCCTATGTTGGGGAAGTGTGGGGAAAGAATCGGTTGAATAAGGAATGTTTTTTTGGGGGGTTGTTTACTGGGATTGGGGGGACAGTTAAAAAAATAAAAATTAAATACAATTAAAAAACCCACAAGACATGGTATAAAAGGGGTCTGAGGAGGGTGCCTGTCTTGGTGGGTGGAGTCTGGGGAAAGAATCAGCTGAACAGGGAATTTGTTTTAAGCGGTTTCTTGATTGGTATTGGGGGGGGGAGTTAATAAAAAATATATAAAATATAATAAGAAATCTGTATGTAACATGATAGAGAGAGCAACTCCCTGACATAAGCTGCCAATGGGATAGACTGATATTTGACATGATAGAGTATTTTGTAGACGATGATTTGTAATATTTGTTGTTATTTGTTGTAGGACTTAGGCTTGTTTGACACAAGCAGTAAGAAAACATTGATTTGTGGGACTTAGGCTTGTTAGAAACAAACCCCCCCAAATTTTTTTTTTTGTAGGCCTATGTTTATTTTGTTTTTGTTTTGCTTTTTTTAAAGCACAAGCCCTGAGAAAAAAAATGCCCTACTGGCCTAGTGCCAGCAGGCCATGTTGTGTTGGCCAGTGGCCACTGGCCATTGTCAAATGCCCTGATGCAAATGCGGAATTTGCGACTGCTGTTCTTGCTGCTGTTGCAGAATTGTTTAAGCAGCAGGATGATTAGGCAGCTCAAAGGGAATGGGATCTACAACAGCAGTAACATGGGTCATAGATGATGAAGGTTCCACTTGCCACGACTAGCTCCATTGAGGCTGTAGTAGCACTATAACTAGCCCCCACCACTTCAGGTATATGTGGAGAAAAAAGTAAGCTGGCCACTAATGCTTCTCCTCCTGCCCCTTCTCCAAAATGATGGGTGTGTTGAGCATAATAATGTTTCCCTTGCGAGCAGGAACTGTGCCTCTTACAGTAGCAACTTCAATGAGCACAGTATAAATAAGGGAGGGACTGGGAACAGTGGGTACATCTGCACTCACATGAAACACCTGGCACAACTCTATCCAAACACCATGACACTTAGGGTCCCCAATGTGAAATCTCCCCACCAGAAACCAAATACTGCTGCTGTCACTATGCCCCTTGTCCACACCCCTCTAAGGAAACATGACAACTTGCAGACAGTTTAATACTAATGATGAACCCTCCCTGACATCAGCTTAGCATATTCTGCATGTTGAAATCTCCTCATATGCCGCTTTATGGCCTGCTTGCGATTCTCATCCACCACACTGCCATGTGTGGTCAGTTCACCACACAGTGTGCAATAGGTGGACACGAACTGCCACATCCTGACATCTACAGGGGGAGGTAACGATGAATGAGTTGGATTGGCAGAAGATATAGTTACCCTAGAGCAAGAAGGTGATGGCAAGAGAGTTGTTTTGCCTGTCTTGGAACTTTCAGGCTCTGTCTTGGTTTCTCTGTTCTTCATCCTGTATGATCTCTCTCTTGCCTCTTGTTGCCTTTTGGGAGAGTCAGGGGGTACAGCAATAGCGGTGTTTGGTTTCTGTGGTGGGTGTTTGGCTTTAACATGTTTCACATAAATGTCATGTCTGTGTTTCATGTGTGTTATCAAGGAGGTTGTGTCAAGGTGTGCTCCCACCATTCCCCTTTTCAATGACATGTCACAAATTGTGCACAGTGCCATTATTGATGACTGCACTGTGCCTGCCCTAAAAGAAAAATAGTCCCACACCCATAACTTCAAGGGGGAGGGGAAAGGTGGAGAAGAATGGCCTCCTTCTCTGTCGTCTAATAAAACTCACAGGTACCATGGGGATTCTCCCAGTGGGCTGGAACAATTCTAGAAAGAAGTGAAGGGGTGGAGCCTCCCCCTCCACTATATCAGGCTACCCTAGCCACTCCCCGCCATCTAGATTTGTTCCAAGTCCTGCTAAGATGGCTGAGTTGTGCTTAGTTTTAGTTATTTTATTATTTTTTGTTAGATATGGGGTGTCCAAATTCCCCCATTAGGCAGATTACCATCACTGCCTTCCCCTGGAGGATTGCCCAGTTAACAGGTGCTGTTGTGGACCTTTTGCAACCCTGGGAAAGAATCTTGTAATCAATGTCTCTCTCTCCAGAAGGAGTCTCTCTGAGGCTTCTTCCTTCCAATGGTAATCTGAAGAAAGAAGACCTGCAAAAAAGGTGAGCAACCCTTTGAGTGCCATGGTCCACATGTCCCACAGTTTCCCTCCACACAGGGGTCTCTCTGGAGTTCCTTATAACTCCTGCACTCATGTTGAGTATTTATCTGTCTGATCTCTTGGTCTTTGGAGCATTCTTGGTCTAACTTGTGGTATTTAACCCCTTACCTGCCATTCTATTGGGTTTAGGGACTTATTTCTTTGTTGTCCAATATAGCTTAAAGGTAACTCTGGGAAGGCAACAGCCCCTTTAAGTAGGCAGAAACAATTCTTGGAAAGAACGCAGGGTGGAGCTTTCCTCTCCTCCTTAGCTGGAGACTAGCTAGTCCCCTCCCAGTTAGATTTGTTCCTTGTAGAGAGAGGCTACAGAGAACAGTTCTGCTTAGTTTTTAGTTTCTTTTATTATTTTCTTATTAGCTATGGGATGTAGAAATTTCCCATTAGGCAGATTCCTATTACTGACTCCCCAATAGTGGATTGATCAGTTAACAGGTGCTGTTTGTGGACCTTCCAGCCCTGGGGGAAAACCTTGCGTGCTATGTCTTTTCCCCTGGAGAAGTCACACTGAGGCTTCTCCCTTTCTCAAGGGTAATCTGAAGGCTGAACACCTGCAAAAAAGGTGAGCAACCCTTTGATTGCCATGGTCCACTTGTCCCACTGTTTCCCCTCCACACAGGGTCTCCTTTTGGAGTATATATATATATATATATATATATATATATATATATGTACTCGTGCACTCATTTGGGTTTGTCTTTATGTCTGCTTAGGGTCTTTGGAGCATTTTAGGTTTTCTGTGGTACATTAACCCTTTCTTTGCCATGTTAGGTGCTTTGGGGGACATTTTTGTTTATTTCCCTTGGGCTTCAATGTTTCCTATGTGTTTTGCAACTTTTAGGACACTTGGAAAATTTTGTTTATTTGAATTACGAGCGCTTTACCGCATAGCCGCAATGCTTCATTGATCTCTATGGGACTGTCTCACTTGGGACATATCTCATTCTTCTTGTCTGCCCTTGCCCTACTCTCTTGTGCACATCCTTAGTGTCTTGGGGGGCTTGGGGGGATACGGGCACTGTTTTTGGGGTACTCTGAGAGGAAACTACTTTTCCCATAAACGCCCATTTTGCTGGCTGTCTTCTGACTGGCTTAGAGTTAAGTCGTCATTTTCTTTCTTTCCTCTCACGAGTATCCTATGCAGAGCTTGGATCCTTCTACTCTCCTTCTTAGGTTAACCCTTCGCTAGCCAGATAAGTGTATTTTAGCTTTTTTCTGGGGTGAATTTTTTAATCTGGGACACAGTACTGGGTTTTTCCTTGTACTGTCAGACACTTTATCTCCTGTCAGGATGTCATACCTGTTGGAACCTGGGGCTAGACCTAAGACTAAGGACGCTGGGGTGTCTTTGAACCCCATTAATCATTGCTTCTCATGTCATTCAGGGCTCCCTAGAGAATACTCAGGTCATTTATGCCCTTCATGAGTCGTGGCCCCTGCGTCTCTGCCAGGGCACTCCAGCCATGATCAAGAGCCACCTTGGTTAGAGGACTTAAGGTCTACTTTGACACAGTTCCCTATGCACCTTCACAGGGTCCTTCAGTCCTGGAAGCCCCTGGCATTATTCAGGTCTGTGGCCCCTAAATCTTAGGGTATCCCTGATGTGTCAGACTCCTCTGATGAGGAGCTCATGGTGGATTCAAACGAGAGTGAATGCTCTGAGGGGACTTATTCTCAATTTTTTGGGGACCCCCTTGAGGCTGACCTTGAGCCATCTGCTGAGGGTCTCATTAAGGCTGTCTTAGATACTTTGAATATATGTACTGTCTTTCCACCTAATCCTACCTTTGCTTCAGCTTGGGTAAATAGGGCTATTGCAATATGGACGGAGCTAACTGAGGCTGTCTGTCAGGGTGTTCCTACAGCTGACCTTCTGCGTCTTTTGGCTAACATTTCACAGACTCAGCATTATGTTACTGATGCTATCTTTGACACTATCAGGCTTGAGGCCCTGTCTGTGGTGTCCAGACGTTCTCTGTGGCTTAAGATCTGATCTACTGACTCGATTTCTAAGAAATCTTTGGTCTCACTTTCTTTCCTGGGCACCACTCTTTTTGGTCCTGAGTTGAAGACTCTCATCAGTGAAGCTACAGGGGGCAAGAGCACTTTGTTGCCCTTGATTCCTAAGAAGAAGCCTCCCATTTGCAGGCATAGTCTTTTTCATGCCTACCAGGGAGAGACGCGCGGGGCGAATCTAGTGGTTCCTCAGGCCACACGCTCCTCCTCCAAGCCCAAACAGTAGTTGAGGCCCAAGCAGTCCACCACCAAGCCCAAACCCACCAAATCTACTTTGGCATGACTCGCCGAACCCCGGTCCACACGCGCCAGTAGGGGCCATCTGCGGCACTTTCTCAGTGTTTGGACAGACACCACTGCGGATCTGTGGGTTTTACAGGTGGTTTCAGAAGGGTACAGGATTCCCTTCAAATCCCTTCCTCCCTTCCTTTTTTTTTTCCTTCTCACTCTCCTCAGGAACCGGAAAAGCTTTGTCTTTTCAACGGAGCCATCCAGGCTCTCTTGAACAAGGAAGTTCTGGGACCGGTTCCCAAACCAGAAATAGGTTTGGGCTTCTATTCCAAACTGTTTGTGGTTTCCAAGAAGGATGGCGGCTGCTGTCCTATTCTGGACCTCAAGGATCTCAATTCCACCAGGAGTCCTTACGATCAGTCATTGCAGCTATGTGTCCAGGGGAATTTCTGGCTTCCTTGGATCTGCTAGATGCCTACCTACACGTTGATATTCATCTGAGGAGCCGGCGGTACCTCAGGTTCGCTTGCGACAAAGGGCACTTCCAGTTCTCGGCTCTCCGCTTTGGTCTGACCACTGCTCCGCAGGTGTTTATTCGTGCCTTGGGTACATTGATTTCTGTCATGCACAACAGGTGAATTCGGGTAACTCCATATATGGCAAGTTCTTATCTCTGGTGGGCAAGATGATATCCACCATGGAGGCAGTTCCCTACTCCATGGCCCATACCAGGGAGCTTCAGAGGTTCACCATCCGGGTGAATCCAGATCTCTTGGATCGTCTGGTCTCTCTTCACAAGGAAGTGAGACAGGACATCCTTTGGTGGTTAGACTGTTCCATCCTGTTGGACTGTTCCAACCTGGAGAAAGGGAGACCCTTTCTGATCCAGTACTGGACCCTGTTGAAGACGGACGCCAGCCTTTACGGCTGGGGAGCTATCCTGGGTCACCTGGGGGTTCAGGGGCAATGGACTGCGTAGGAGACGCCCATCAACATTCTGGAGCTCAGGGAGATTCTCCATGCTCTGGTGTACTGGTCCTCTCCACTGAGTCAGACAATGCCACGGCCGTAGCTTTCATCAACAAGCAAGGAGGCACAAGAAGCACTTCTGCTTGGTTAGAGGTCAAGGCTATTTTGGCCTGGGCAGAAGAACACATTCCTGCCCTATCCACCATACACATTCCAGGTGTAAAGAACGTTCTGGCGGACTATCTCACTCATCAAACGGTGGAAACAGGGGAGTGGGAGCTCCATCCGGAGATCTTCGACCTGTTAGTGCAGAAATGGATAGACCTGATGCCTACCTGGGACATCAGGAAGGTTCTGATGTTTATCACAGTGCCTGTGATTCTCTGTCACTCTTACTTGTGGTTCGCTCTGATTTGCTGAGCCAGTTTGGCCCGCCCCTGGTGACCTTCTTATGCCTGGCCCAGACATCTGTCAGATGCCCTTTCGTGGTGTTCCCGAGCCAGTAGTGCTGTCGAAGTGTTCCTATGTTCCGGATTCTCGTGTACCGACTTGGCTTGTCCTGACTACGCTCCAGTGTTCCTGATCGTGTTTGACCCGTGCTCGTCTGCGAACCACCTCTGTGTCTTGACCCGGCCTGGCTGACGTTCCTGTTCGTGTATGACCCGGCTTGTATGACTACCTCCTGCGTGCTCTGACCCGGCCCGGCTGACTTCCTGCTCCGTGATCAAGTTCCAGCCTGTTCCTGTGACCTCCGTTCCCGTTGTCGCCGCCGCGACATTTTGCACCCGCTGTTGCCAGCCACTGTGTGACCATCCTGCCTTGTGTTGCCTTTGATCAGTGCAGTGTACCGTTGTCTTGCTGAGCTGTGCGTGCCTCACAGTGCCTCGCTATACTTGCAGAGCCTCGTTACCTTACTGAGCCTTGTGCAAACGTGTATATTAACCCTTGCAGTGCTGCTTTACTCTCGATACCTCGATTCCCAGTATAGAGCCTCTTTCATTGTGCTACGTCTGCTGAGTTGGCCGTAGTCACTTTATTTGGGCCGGTAGGGCGTCCTTGGCTCTCACTTCTCTTTGTTTACTGGGCGATACCTACTGTGGTAGTGTGGCAGCAGAGAGAAGGCTCAAGCTCCGGCAAGTTCCCGTTGTATACGCCCGTGGGGGCTATAGGCTCTAGCACTATTACTGCTGGTATCCGGTTACGTCTGAGGAGGCTATTATCAGCTCTCGCATTGCAGGCCGGTTTCCATTACGCCCGTGGGGGCTACACACACTTGCACTTGCAGAAGCAGTCTTCCTGTAGGTACACCCGCGGGGGCTATTTGGATCTCTGTTCTGCTTTACAACTTGGTCACTTTGGCTAGGCATTTACGTTTCCAGTACACTGTGGACTGTCTCTATCAGCACCTCCTTTTAACACCCAGGGCGTGCCAAACCACCACATCTGAGACTGACTGATTTATGCTCTTAACCCTTTGGGGTATAGAACACCATTCTCTGCATAGAGATCTTGTGTGTCAATTATATTGTGCATTATCTCTTTGTACTATATCAGTCTTCACTGTGTGTCTATTTCTACCTCCACTAGAGGGCGATCATTTGCATTATTGATATTCTAATAAAATTGTGTTTTATTTTACCTACTGGTCTGAGTGTCCTAAAAACCGTTACAAAGTTTTATTCTCACTGGTGGAATCCTTTGGCGTTTGAAGAGGACGCCTTGTCCGTTCCTTGGCGCTTTCATCTAACCTACTTTTTCCTCCTCTTCCTCTCATCCCCAGAGTGTTGAGGAAAATTTGGATGGACAGTGCATCGGTAATACTGATTGCTTACTTATAGGACCACTTACCAAAAAAAAAGAATTCTGGTCAGCACTAGTATAGTAAAGACTCTATAAATCAAGACTACCAATAGTCCGGTGCACTCTAGGTCTAAACAAAAATCAACACACCACTAAACAGAGACAAAAGAAAATCCCCAAAAAGCAAAACCTTTGACAGAGGCACTCAAACAAGAGTCGAAATAATATACAAATATATCTTTATTCATTATATTCCAAACGGACACATATTAAAACAAGGTTAAAAACAAAAGGTGCCGTATAGCAGGTTCATTAATACAAACAGCTCACATATAAATAATCACAAAAATATCAAATTGTAATATACAACATATTACTATACTGTGGCTGTAAGTCAAATAATACAACAACTAACTGTGGCTAATAATAATAATCACCTCTTATGTTCTCAATACAATACAAATACATTAATAATAAAGTGCTAGAATCATATGTGCTGAGTGCAACAATCACTACATACAATAGTCAAAATTATCAAATTGTGTACCCCACTAAAAAACAAAATAAAGAGTAAATCAACCACAGGTAGAAGCAGCAAACCTGACTAAAACGACACCTCCAACCACAAAAGCCCAACGCGTATCGCCAAACGGCTTCGTCAGGGGATGCATTGTGGGTAGAGCTGCTCCCTTAAATACATGCAGGCCTCCAATGGTGATCCAGCAAACTAATGATATATTTATCGAAACATTTCAATAATTAAATGTGTCAACAATGAAGACATAATATAATAATATTCACATATATGTTTCTATTTGCTTTATGGAATTAAATCATATCGTATTATTCCCACAAAAGAGGGATCCTGGTAAGCGCATGCGTACAAAAATCCACCATCCATCATAAGATTGATATTTAAAAAGATGAAAAGAATTTATATCCATATCTTTTAGGAACAAGGGACGCTTTCCTTCAAATGTGAAAATACCTTATATGAGCAGAGTTACCACATACGTCTCAAAAGGATAAGTTCTTCCATATTTTCAAAAAAATATATGATGTCATACATACGCGCCGCATCTCAAGATCAAAAAAATCGCCGATAGGCAAAAAAACTCCTAATGTTCCTGCTTATTCTTATTTTTATTGAGTGATTAAATGAGTGCACCCAAACTCACCAAGGTTACATCCAAACTTGTCCCCAAAAGAATAAACGAACTAGAATCATAAAATCAATGGATAGCACGCATGCGTCCTACCCTCGAACTCCATCTTTGTTACTGGAAGGGAACACCACCGGGATGACTTAAATTGAAGGCAAACATGCGCATGCGCCAAAAAACATATAAATTTATATAATAAATACATGTCCACATTTTCATATAGAGAGATCACTCTGTTAGTTATCAAAGAACAGTTTTTATTTTCCCTATCTACCAAAGTTATCACAAGTTTAGTAACAGTTTTTATTGTCCCTATCTACCAAAATTGTCACAAGTCTAGTAAGATAAAGACCATATGTGTTCATATATCATCAGATATAACACCTCATAGGTTAACTTCAATAATGTAGACAATAATTGGATACACATGCTCACCCCAAAGTTGTCATTCTGCTCATAAAGTATAATATTTTTATATTAACCAATAATGGAGGCCATGCATTATCCCAAGGAGCAGCTCTACTAAAAAAGTAAAAATACACACACAAAAATAATGTCCTTAAATAAGCTAATTAGGGCTTGTAACAAAAGAAAATGTTCTTCTTTCCAAAGTCTATTCATCCGCTGCTGGACATACTGTAGTCTCCAATGAAACATATCCAAATCCACATATCCGCCAAAGTATCTGTATTTAACAGGACTTCACGTTTAGCCATACTGGCTCGTTTGTAGCCACGATGTAAACATGCTTTTGGATACCCTCTCTCCCGAAAACGACCAAAAAGGTCCTTAGCATACTCTTCAAAAGTTTCCGTAGTTGAGCAGTTCCTACGCAGACGAAGGTACTGGCCAGTTGGAATTGCCTTCCTCATATGGGGTGGATGTGAACTCGAAAAGTGAAGAAGAGAATTGACTGAAGTCAGTTTACGATATATTTGAGTCTGAATCATACCCTTAATAAATTCCATACACTGGGATTCTGATCCATTCCACAGAAAAAATATATCATCAATATATCTGTACCACACTAAAATGTGATTTGTCCAAGGTTCCATATTTTCCGAAAATACCAATTCTCTTTCCCACCATCCCAAAAACAGGTTAGCGAACGAAGGTGCACATTTAGCCCCCATGGCCGTGCCGACCAACTGAAAACTAATTTGCATAGATGGCGTAAAATTACTAGATGGTTTGAAGGCTGTCTTTCTGATATTTAATCCTGTTTCTGCCATTTTATTCTCTTCCAGAAGATCCAGCATTTCCAAAAATAGGTCATGATCTGTATTCATTACTTCTCCTGGTGATAAAGGTTTTTGAAAAAACTTTTTTAGAAGTAATCTTCTTTGTGTGTCCGTCAGGATGTGTGTAGACAAATTTACTATGCTCATTTTAGATTCACAGGTTTTGTGTATCTGTGACGAGAGTGGTTCCGATGTAACAACTGTGGACGGTATCCCCACTGCAGGCGATCTCTTAGTTCTCTTGGATTGACTTCTACGGATACGCCTGCGGGGGCCGTCCCTAAAAAAGATGAAGACAATGGTGCAGATAAGACTTCCACATGGGATAAGCCTTGTTCATCTTCACTTTGTGCGTCACTCAACAGGTCAGATTCAGACCCTGAAGGTTGTAAAATGTTCTCCATATTCTGAGTTGTTAAATTGTTTACTTTATTAGAGTGCACCTGTGTATATTTCTGTCTGTGCACTCTGCGTCTATTCCCTTTGTGTATCCATTTATACACTTTTTTTGTCTGAAAATCCTTATTGTCTCGTTCAAATTTCGATTTCTTATTTTCTACAGTCGTTTTTTCAAATTTATCCACTTCTACCTTTAGTTGTAAATGAAAGGGATGTACAAAAGTATTATTATCAAATTGTGGGAATAATACGATATGATTTAATTCCATAAAGCAAATAGAAACATATATGTGAATATTATTATATTATGTCTTCATTGTTGACACATTTAATTATTGAAATGTTTCGATAAATATATCATTAGTTTGCTGGATCACCATTGGAGGCCTGCATGTATTTAAGGGAGCAGCTCTACCCACAATGCATCCCCTGACGAAGCCGTTTGGCGATACGCGTTGGGCTTTTGTGGTTGGAGGTGTCATTTTAGTCAGGTTTGCTGCTTCTACCTGTGGTTGATTTACTCTTTATTTTGTTTTTTAGTGGGGTACACAATTTGATAATTTTGACTATTGTATGTAGTGATTGTTGCACTCAGCACATATGATTCTAGCACTTTATTATTAATGTATTTGTATTGTATTGAGAACATAAGAGGTGATTATTATTATTAGCCACAGTTAGTTGTTGTATTATTTGACTTACAGCCACAGTATAGTAATATGTTGTATATTACAATTTGATATTTTTGTGATTATTTATATGTGAGCTGTTTGTATTAATGAACCTGCTATACGGCACCTTTTGTTTTTAACCTTGTTTTAATATGTGTCCGTTTGGAATATAATGAATAAAGATATATTTGTATATTATTTCGACTCTTGTTTGAGTGCCTCTGTCAAAGGTTTTGCTTTTTGGGGATTTTCTTTTGTCTCTGTTTAGTGGTGGGTTTACTTATAGGACCAGACAACCTTAGATTCCAGAACTGTTGGCGTTGTATGCTCAGGATCCGTTTCCTTTGCTACACAGACTGGATCTCCTTCTCCAGGGTTACCTCTGGAGAGAGGACATGGACATTCTGGCTTTGACGACATGGCTGTTGAAGCCTCCATTAAGGGTTTTTCTCCTGAGGTGGTCTCCACCATGATCTAAGCCAGTTTCTTCTAAGGCCTACCAAAGAGTTTGGTCTACTTTTCATTCTTGGTGTGTGGACAGGGATCTGTCCTCACAGGTGTTTGATCTTCCGTCCATCCTGTGTTTTTTGCAGTATGGTGTGAACAAGGACCTTAGCCTTAGTTCCTTGAAGGTCCAAACCTCAGCTCTCTTGGTCTTTTACCAGAGACACATTGCCATGTTGCCGAATGTCAAAGTCTTTTTTCAGGGGGTTGCACATGCTTTCCTTGCTTATAAGGCTCCCACTCCCCAGTGGAACCTTAACTTGGTTTTGGGAGTCTTGCAGCGGCCTCCCTTTGAGCCTTTGGCTACCATTCCTCTATGTCTTTTGACGTGGAAGATGGCTTTTCTTTTGTCTGTTGTCCCTGTTCGCAGAGTTGCTGCGTTGCAGGCTTTGTCCCGTAAACTGCCTTTCCTGGTGTTTCACAAGGTTAAGTCTGTTCTCCGTACCTCCCAGGAAATTCTTTCTAAGGTGGTCTCTGAGTTCCACATCAATCAGGAGATTGTTGTGCCTTCCTTTTGTACTGACCCAAAGTCTGACAAGGAGAGTTAGATGTAGTACTCTGCCTCAAATTTTATGTGCACCGAACTGAGGCTTTACGCAAGACTGATTCTTATTTGTCATCCCTGAGGGTCTCAAGGATGGTTTGGCTGCGTCCAAGGTGACTATTGCATCCTGGATTAAGTCTACCATCCACAAGGCTTATGAACCCAGAGGGAAACCTGTTCCCTTCTGCATTACAGCACACTCCACCAGGTCTGTTGGGGCCTCCTGGGCCTACAAGAACCAGGCCTCCACTAAACAGCTGTGCAAGGCGGCTACTTGGTCGTCTATGCACACCTTTGCCAAACACTACCGTGTGGATGTTCTGGCTTGAAGTCAGCTTTGGCAGGAAAATCCTGGAAGCAGTTTTGCCTGTCTAGGACTTTACATTTCCAGTGCCTTATAACTCTTGAACTGTTGAGCCCTGTTGTGTGCTGTGTTATGTTATTCAGTGTCCGTTGACACTTTGTTAGTTTGGGCTGTTCCGTGTCCTGGATAGTCTATGGGAACTCTGGTGTCATGAGGACCGGCGCTTGGACCTTTCCTTCTTCTTCCCACCCTGGGAGCTCAGTATTGGTGCATCCCCATGGTACCTTTGAGTTATATTGGACGACAGAGAAAATAGGGTCTCCAACCCAGTGAAAGGGACCATCTGGGTCTCCTGTGGCTGGACGTGGGAGTCCTTTTGGGTTCATTGCTCACAGGAGTTTTCCTCTCTTCCTTCTTGCTTTCCTACTTAGTAATTTTTTTCTCAAATCTATCTCATGGGGAGTGGCTAGGGTAGCCTGATATAGACGAGGGGGAGTCTCCACCCCTGCACTTCTTTCTAGAATTGTTACAGCCCACTGGGAGGAGCTGCCACCTCCCCGTGGTACCTGTGAGTTATATGGACTAAGAGAAAAGGATTTAACAGGTAAGACTAAAATCCTCTTTTCTTCTTCTCCTCCACATTTCCCTTCACTGGCTGGGGTAGAGGATGATGTTGCTGCTGTTGGTGCTACTGCCTCAGAATCAGCACTGCAACTAGTACCAGGAGTATTGCTGCTGCTGGCAAGTGGAACCTGTCTTTGTCCCGCTTCACTTGTTGACCCCATTCCCACTATATCCACTGTAGACTGTGGCACACAAGCCTGCTCCTCAGCATTCTGCTGCCCTTGCATCTCAGCAGCAGCAGGAATTTGAGCAGTTGCAAACTCTGCAAATTCTAAAAGTTTACTGCTGGTGGTGGTGGTGATGCCCTATCAATGTCTCTTCCACCCAATCTTCTCCACCATCATTCATCACCACCACCAGTCCCTCTGTGCTGCTCGATTACAGAGATCTCACTGGTTGGAGGAGGTGATGCGAAATGTGACAGAGAGTCCCCTAATGTCACACTTGCCATTTCTTGGTGACCTGAAGAAGACAGACTGGCAGTGCTAGCAGCAGGCACAGGTTAATCTGTGCTCCTTGTGGTGGTGGTGGTATTATTGCTGCTAGGCAACAATTCTGCCTTCTTCAGGATCATGTTCCATCTGGACAATGCCAAGAGGGTAAGGACACACCCAGGGTCATGGAATTGGTTTGGGATCCCTTGACCGCTAGTCTGAACACTCTGCATTGCTTCCCCTACCACTCCCCTAATGCTAGTCCCACCAGCTACTTCGCTATCACTGTTACTACCACTAACACCAACCACATCAATTTCAGTCTGAGTCTTCCTCCTATCAGTCACTATTAATATGAACTGTACTGTACTGTATGTCCGAGCTAATCTTAGAAGGTGCCAAATGAAAAAAAAAATCCCATTACTCCGCTAATATCATACATATATTTTCTAATAGAAAACCAAACGTTTGTGTGAATAATTGATCAGTAAGAAAATGTCTCTGCTGTTGTCAACGGCAGTGGCGGCAGCAGGAATAGAAGAAAGACAACCTATGTACCTCAGGGGCCGATGCCCGTTCCACAGCAAGGGAATTTTGAACAAAAACTCACATCCAGTGTATTCTGGAGAGGTGTATAAGACATCTCTAGCACTGAATGTGTTCCAACGTCCATTTAAATAAGTGGGAAACTGGTGTTTGAATGTAGTTTGCTTTGTTTCCCATAGAGATGGGTTGGTTTTCAACAGGTCGGAGGTGCCAAATGCAAAAAGAGCAAAATCCTGTCAGAACATTGTCTCCTGGTGAAATGAGACAATAGCAGCATAGCATTTTCCTCTAAGTTACAGGAGTTTGCTTTAGCGTCTGTGGCATTTTATCAAGCTCCAGAATTCTGCTGCATAGGCTGCAATGTGAGTGCAGAATTGTCAAAATGTAAATGAATCAGCCTAACTCAGGATAAAGATGCATAAAAAACAAATAGCTCCATGAAAAATCAAACTTAAATAACAGTGAAAATGATGGAATAAGAACATTTGCATTCCATTCAGGGGAGGGCTGGCCCGGGGGGCAAGTGCCTGTAGCGGGCCGCCATGTGAAAAAAAAAAAAAAAAATCAGTGTGTCAGTGCGGCTGCAGGCCGGAGCGGAGCCCAATGTCTTGTGACACTGTTCGCATTACCAGTAATGTGTGCGGCTGGCCTGTGTAGTAACAGTCAGTCAGTGAGTCCGTCATATTAAATCAGTGGCGTCGCCAGAGGGGGCCTGGGCCCCCTGATAGAATGCCTGGCCCCCCCGTGTGCCCCCCCCCGCCAGCGCCTGGCACTTACAGTAAACTCTTCACTTCACCTAACTGTGCACACGGGCGCACGCAACCTTGTGGTCTCCTGCGCTCCGTGATGACAGACTGTATGAAGGAAGCATTGCGGACCAGTCCCAGATTGAGAAAAGCAGCTGGAATCCTGCCTCTGTCTATGCCATGTACACGCGATCGCGATGTGAAGGGAAATCAGTGTGGTGGTGGAGAACAATAGGGGTAATGCGTAGTGTTGTTTAATGTGGAGCTTGAGGTGGACAGCATCAGTGGGTACAATGTGGAGATGCCTGGACAGTGGGAGATGGATATAGACAGTGGGGGGGGCCATTGTGGGAGATGGACATGGACAGGGTGGGGGCCATTGTGGGAGATGGACATGGACAGTGTGGGGGCCATTGTGGGAGATGGACATGGGAAGCGTGGTGGCCATTGTGGGAGATGGACATGGGCAGTGTGGGGCCCATTGTGGGAGATGGACTGTGTGGGGCCCAGAATGGAGATGGACAGTGTGGGGGCCCCATTGTGGGAAGTGGACAGTGTGGGGGCCCCATTGTGGGAAGTGGACAGTGTGGGGGCCCCATTGTGGGAAGTGGACAGTGTGGGGGCCCCATTGTGGGAGGTGGACAGTGTGGGGGCCCATTGAGGGAGATGGACATGGGCAGTATGGGGACTATTGTGGGAGATGGACATGGGCAGTGTGGGGGCCATTGTGGGAGATGGACATGGGCAGTGTGGGGCCATTGTGTGAGATGGACATGGGCAGTGTGGGGGCCATTGTGGGAGATGGACATGGGCAGTGTGGGGGCCATTGTGGGAGATGGACATGGGCAGCCTGGGGGCCATTGTGGAAGATGGACATAGGAAGCATGGTCCAGATGTTGCTTCTTCATAGGAAAATGTCTGCAACGCATGTTAATCCAACTTTAAAATCCCTGATGAAGTAGGAAGGTCTCCCATGAAAATGTGTTTGGATTGTAGTGCTGGTCCCACCCACAGGTTCACGGTTTTCAAGGGGGCTGGGACCACGGGAATGCAATCTATTTATCTGGGTACATGTGAGTGTGTAACTGGCTGTTATTTTAACTGGTATTTGTTTTAATAAATTCTACACTTAGATATATATTTTTATCTATATCTGCTAATTTTCATATGAACACCCTCTGAGCGCTGGTTCAAAAGATGAGTTTGCTATTGGTATACAAGGCCATTATTGCCTAGCAGCACAAGGAAATGTGGATTGCTGAATTTATTATTTTCTTGTGTAATACATTTGTGATTCATTTGTCATCATCATTATATCATTTCATCCCATTTTACCGCCCATTTCATCAAAGCACATTAAACTCTGGACAACTTTTTGCTAAGGCTGGCTATTTCCATTTCTGTAACTATTTTACTTGAATTGTTGGTACTTTATTTTTTATTATTTGGGACTATTTTTTCATTGGTCATTTTACATTTTACCTAATGATCTTTGTGGTTTTATATTATACCCTACCCCTTTGGTTTTATTTTTATAGTTGCTGTCTAGTTTTGTGTCTTTTTATTTACATTTATATTTATTTATTTTCTATTTCTTCAATCTACAATTTGTCTTACTAACTCCTCTCTACTTATTCCTGGACCCTGGGCAGTGCACATTGTAATGGAGCATAGTCCGTTACTGGAGCCCTTGTCTGGGCCTGGAACTGTTATCCCAAGAACCTCAGAGACTGTGGACATTTCTGGGCCCAAAGAGATTGACAACCATGGACTGCTGGCTTGCTTCCAAGGAAATGGGCAGTAAGGGTTAATTATTTGAGTTTGGGCAAAGTTACTTCCGATGTGTATTCTAGCCGCTCAAGCCAGTGTATTGTGAACTATACTGAGACCCCCTGCCGTGTGTTAATTCATTCACGTCCCCTCAAGTCCTTGTGTCCATTTCCTGAGTTCATCAACCCTTTTGTATTAGTAATGCAATCATGTCTGTGCCATTGTAATTGCTTGGACCATTTGCTGTTGGTCCTTTGTCTTGTATGTTGTGATTATATTATCCTTGTGACTCACCTATTGTATCCTGTCCGTTCATGTATTGCAATGTGGTTTCTGTGTA
This sequence comes from Rhinophrynus dorsalis, assembly GCA_037306005.1. NCBI lineage: Eukaryota > Metazoa > Chordata > Amphibia > Anura > Rhinophrynidae > Rhinophrynus > Rhinophrynus dorsalis. The sequence goes on from CM074722.1 coordinate 222,742,000, forward strand.
TAAATATGTGTGGTTTGATTGAATAAGGTCCGTCTTATTCTGAGTGAACAAGGAGTCCTGGAGTCTTGTATTGCTTATGGTCTAAAGTGTCCACTCTGATACCCATCTGCGCCAAGTATCCTGAATCGTCGATCGCCTGCTGCCAGCTTCCTGCAACCGGACTTTGTATGCTGTCAGGCGGCAACGTGGACTCCATCTTATTTCCTGTGTTCCAGAGATCCTGCGACTGCAAGCTACAGTCAGGTCGAAGCCGTTCGACCTCCCTCGGTTCCTGCTACATTTTACTGTTATCCGTTCAACCGGGAGTAGAGGCCTCACTCTCTATGGCCCATGGTACCAGTTTGCGACCCAGCTCCGGCTGTGCGTCCCTTTGACTCTTTCCCTGTTCACCTGGCTTTCCTCCGACTCCCACACGAAGTCAATGCCGCTACAACTTTGTTGACTTTGATACGGAATTTGCTACACCATGCTGTTCGATCAGTCTGTCCATTTGCTCGACCGGTGCATCTGACATCGCCAGTCTGGCGTCGAGAGGGCGACGCGGTCCCTTCTTGCTTCCGTTACACTGGTGGCGAGCGGTGGAATCTTCTCCTTATTACATTGGTTGCATCAAGTGAGATATGGCTCTCTGGGATCATACGACAACCGCTACCACACCATCCGATTCCAGTGGTGGATCCTGCTAGGCGACATTATCAACGATTTTGTCCCAGAGCTGGATGCTTGCATTACAGAGGAACTACGGGTACAAGAGGAATATTAGGACTTTGTCAACCACCTGGACCAGGAATATGGCTTTGAGGGCCTCTTCAACTGGTGCCCAGACTGCTTGCGACGTGAGATCCAAGGGCTGGTGTGGGAGGCCTACCACAAGGACTTTACTTTTGGTTACCCAGACTCTAGTCGATACTGGGAGATCAGGGACAAGAGGGAAGGCTGTTTTGGAAGATATCTTCCTGAGGACTGCCAGGGAAACTTGAACATCCTGGCAGGATGTCAATGGGACCTGGAGCAACTCTATGCTGGGTTCCTTAAAGAGGTCCGGGAATTCCAAAGAGAGGAAGAAGACTGGGGAGGAAACTCATCTGAGGAGGACCTCAGTGAAGCTTAGGCCTTGGATGGAAAGAAGATATTTCCTCTCTGTGAAAGGCACTAGTGAGCTAAAAGAGATTGTACCCTAGGTAGGATACTTATCCTATAGAGCCTCATCATTTCGAGGGTAGGCTTGTTCCTAGTTGAGCGACTCTGACCAGCTCTTTTGGATGGAGTGCCCTCTGTTCAATATGCACTGGTGAGTGGGAATCTGCTCCTCACCAGTGACCCTTGTTTTGTCCTTATATCAGGGAGTGGGACAGCTGTCCTCTTTGATGAACCTTCTGCCCTGGAGTGCATTACCCCTGACCTGAGGAGTGGGAATTCGCTTCTCCTCAGCCCCGAGAATGCCCCTGCATCAGGGGGTGGGACGACCGTCCCCCCTGGTGGGCATGTTGCCCCTTCCCCTGTTTTCCCTACTGTGGTGTGTGGGAGATAGCTCACCAGCAGCCCCAAGAAGATGGCCCCTTTGTTGATGGATACTGCCCTGGAGAAGGAGCAATGTGTGCTCTCCAGGGCCACGGATGCTACCGCCCCGAGGAGTGGGACTGCGGTCTTCCTCAAGGCAGAGAATGGCCATAAAGTTGATGGCATGGGAAAAGAGGAGTCCAGCAGACTGAAGGAAAACAGTGTTGTTGACCCTCTTGCTGCCCCTGTGAACTGGTGGGTGGGAGTGAGCCCACCAGCCCCTATGTGACCCCTGGCCTGGTGAGTGGGAGTGAGCTCACCAGGGCCTGGGAAACCCCTGCTGTGGTGGATGAGACGCAGATCCCCACCAGCAGCCCCAGTCCGTCCCATATTACTGTTGCCTGGAGAAGGAGAAAAATGTGCTCTCCAGGTGCATGGATAAGATTGCCAGGAGGATTGGGAATATGTTCCTCCTCAAGAAGAGAAATGGGCCTGACGTTGGTGGCCTGGAAGGAAAGGAACCCAGCAGACTGCCCCAATGCAGTGCTGCTGACCCTCGTGCTGTCCCTGTGGACTGTGAACTGGTGGATGGGAGAGAGTCCCCCAGCCCCTATGTGACCCCTGGCCTGGTGAGTGGGAGCGAGCTCACCAGGGCCTGGGGAACCCCTGCTGTGGTGGATGAGAGGCAGATCCACACCAGCAGCCCCTGTCCTTTCCCTGTGGATGTTGCCCTAGAGAAAGAAGAATGTGTGCTCTCCAGGGCCACAGATGCGTCTGCCATGGGAAGTGGGACCTCGAGCCTTCCCAGTGGCCATGTGGACCTTGAACTGGTGAGGGAGGAGGCATGCCTCACCAGCAACCCTGCAACTTTTCCTGCAAACCCCATACTGACGAGTATGAGAGAGCTCCCCAGTCCCCCTGTGACTCCTGGCCTGGTGAGTGGGAGCGAGCTCACCAGGCCCTGTGACACCCCGGCTGTGGTGAGTGGGACAACAGTCCTCATCAGCAGCCCAAAGCTTGTTACCCCTTGTTCTGACACCCCAGCCTTGGTGAGTGGGACCACGGTCCTCACCAGGGATTCCCTTATTGCCCCTGGATCTGTTGACCCCAACCTGGTGGGTGGGAATCCGTTCGCCACCAGGCCAACTGTTGACCCAGCCACAGGGAGTGGGACCATAGTCCTCCCTAGGGGGTTTGTGATTTGCCCCAGTGGGTCTGTTTGCTCCTCACCGGTCCTCTGGATACCCCTACCCCGGGCAAGAGGGCCTCCAGGTTTGCCAACGGCCCTTTGAATCTTGCCCTAGCACAGGAGAATGGGAGCCGCCTCCTCTCCTGTCCCAGTGGGGCACTTGCCCAACAAAAAGGGGGAGATGTGGCCATCTCCCCACAAGTTGATCCCCAGGCCATTGAGAGCCAAGAGACCCAGTTGCCACAGGGAGATCAACTCTATAGACTGGCTATGAACCCTGAGCCCCTGGCTCCAGACCCAGGAAAGTCTGACCCCTGCTCTGCCTGGAGCATGGCCCAGGAGGGGCCTCCCAACCTGGTGCTTGCCAGGACTCAGGATCACCAATTTCCCTGGCCTAGGACAAAGGGCTCAACATTTGTTTCCAGTCCAGGACCAGGGCCTCAAGACTTTTGCCCAGCTCCAGACAAGGGGCTCAATCAAGCATGGCTCTCCCAGAATCCCAAGCCAGCATTTACTAAAGCAACCGCTGGCTTGGTATAAAAAAGGAGGAGAAATGTAACGGAGCATAGTCCGTTACTGGAGCCCTTGTCTGGGCCTGGAACTGTTATCCCAAGAACCCCAGAGACTGTGGACATTTCTGGGCCCAAAGAGACTGACAACCACGGACTGCTGGCTTGCTTCCAAGGAAATGGGCAGTAAGGGTTAATTATTTGAGCTTGGGCAAAGTTACTTCCAATGTGTATTTTAGCCACTGAAGCCAGTGTATTGTGAACTGTACTGAGACCCCCTGCCGTGTGTTAATTCATTCACGCCCCTCAAGTCTTTGTGTCCATTTCCTGAGTTCATCAACCCTTTTGTATTAGTAATGCAATCATGTCTGTGCCATTGTAATTGCTTGGACCATTTGCTGTTGGTCCTTTGTCTTGTATGTTGTGATTATATTATCCTTGTGACTCACATATTGTATCCTGTCCACTCATGTATTGCAATGTGGTTTCTGTGTATAAATATGTGTGGTTTGGTTGAAAAAGGTCCGTCTTATTCTGAGTGAACAAGGAGTCCTGGAGTCTTGTATTGCTTATGGTCTAAAGTGTCCACTCTGTTACCCATCTGCGCCAAGTTTCCTGAATCATCGACCGCCTTCTGCCAGCTTCCTGCAACCCGACTTTGTATGCTGTCAGGCGGCGACATGGGCTCCATCTTCTCTTTCCTGTGTTCCAGAGATCCTGCGACTGAGAGCTACAGTCAGGTCGAAGCCGTTCGACCTTCCTCGGTTCCTGCTACATTTTCCTGTTATCCATTCAACTGGGAGTAGAGACTTCACTCTCTACGGCCCGTGGTACCAGTTTGCGACCCAGCTGTGCGTCCCTTCGACTCTTTCCCTGTTTGCCTGGCTTTCCTCCGACTCAGACACAAAGTCGCCGCTGCTACCACTTTATCAACTTCGACACGGAGTTTGCGACACCACGGTGTTCGATCAGTCCGTCCATTTGCTCGACCAGTGCATCCGACAGAGCCAGTCCGGCTTCGAGAGGGAGAAACCTGGGAACGACAGCGGATGGCGATGCGTGCACATATACTATTTTTGTAATAACATGTTACTTTGTAAAGTATAACTGCTGACTAATTAGGTGAATGGAGTGGAAAATTACAAGTTATGGGAAGTAGAACATGTAGAAAGGATTGAAAGGGGAGACATGGTGTAATGGCACTAGGAGAAGGTTACTTAGCAAACCATGAAGGTTGTGAGGTGTTGTAATGAACTGGAAATGTGGAATTGCTGTCATGTATCCTAACATAATTTTTTTTATTTATTTTTTTTTTTGCACCTGACATGTTTATCTGAGAATTTATTACCAATGCTCTGTATTTCAGGACAATGCTGAGATATTGTACATGAAAATAGATGCAGTTCAAGCTGACATCTTGATGTCCAACCAAGTTCACATCCCTGGATGTAAGTATATATTGATTCATAATCATGCTACTCTAAACAAAGCTTACAACTGAAATGGAGCTACACTAGTGAAACCACAAAGCTTCCTATTGAAATAGACCTATACTAATGATACCACCAAGCTTACAATTTAAATTGTGCTACACCAGGGATACCAGAAAGTTTAAAAGTGAAATGGAGCTACATTGGTGACACCACAGAAGTTAGAATTGAAATGGAGCTACAGGAGAGGTAACACAGAGCTTAGGGAGAGTGTACAGCAAAGGGGATGGGGTATAGAGTTTGAAGAAAGGCAATGGAATGAAGAAAGGCACAGGGGAAAGAGAGATAAGGGGGAGAGGTAGGAGAGAGAGAAGTGGCAATAGGGAAGAGAAAGAGAGCGAGAAAAATATGGGAGAGGCAATGGAAGGAGAAACAACTGCATATGGGGTGGAGAAGTGAGGAAAAGAAGCATTGTGGATAGAGTGATGGATAATAAGAGAGAGAGAAAGGTCAAATGAAACTATCATACACACATTATAACATTATATTAACCCTTTGGGCTCCAGAGGAGTGTTCAATATGATTGACAACCTTCTGGAACTCAATAAGAACTGGACTTACTGTTTCGATCTACCACTTGCCTAATGGTAGGTTGGATTCGGGAGATGGAGTCTCAGTGCAGAAAGGTGCACACCTGTGCAAAACAAGCTAGTGGTAGGCCTGGGGATGAAGACAGAGCCCCAACACTGTCCGTACAGGGGCAGGTCAAGATGGGTACCAGGTATCAGGTAAGCAATCACAGGCAGGAACTAATGGAATAGTAGCAGGACTGGTTGACAGTAGGATCTTCTGCATGAACACTAGGAGACTAGACCAGAACAAAGGAATCCAAGTCTCTAGGGCTAGACCAAGATGAAGTATCACTAACGAGCAACTATTTGCCCCCTAGAGTTAAGCCTCAAGGCTTAAGTAGCTGTTGACTGGATATAAGAGTCCATGGCAATGCTACAAATTTGGCAGGCACATATCTAAATCAGACAATCAGGTATGATAGGAGGTTTCAGAAATCAAGTGAGTATAGGCTGACCATACATACCGTTTTAAACGTGACAGTACCGTTTTTTCATATCTCCAGACTGTTCGGTCATTTTAATATAAATGTCAATTTTGTCCCGTTTTTATGCTTTTTAATATAACTTATATATGCATTCAGGGAGGGGAGTGAGGTGACTGAGTGGGGAGTGAGTAGACCGGTTTCATGTGAGACATGTTGGAAGGAGTTTATGACATAATGGCGCTCGGACCCACCCTGGTACCGGAGGAGTTAATCCCCTCAGCTCACACGCACAGTAATGGCTTCCCCTGGCCTCATTGCGGGAATGTGCACATGCGCTGTCTTTGCAGCTAGTTTCTTGTGCACATGCACAGTCTCGGTGTGCTGTGGCACTGATGTGCTGGATATTTCTTTGCCCTTGCACAAGTTACGGCTCTGCCACAAACAGTCTGGTCACCATGGAGCCAGCTGGTAGTCTCAAATCGGAAGCGGGTGATGCACCTCGGGACTGGGCAACGGAAATGGAAATGACAGCAAAGGAGTGGGGTCCGGAAGTGGGTCCAAACTGTGAGGAGCTGATTTCCGGAGATCAGGAGCCCAAAGTCAGTGGATCCGGAGCCTGGAGGGGAGGGTGCGGGGTTCGGCCTGACAGGGATTGGAGAGGTGAGAGGGGCCACATCTGTATAGACTACTACCACAGGGGCCATATCTGTATAGACACACATGCACCTACTGGAGGGGCCACATCTGTATGACACATGCACCTACTGGAGGGACCACATCTGTATAGAGACTTACTGGTGGGGCCGCATCTGTATAGACACATGCACTTACCGAGGGGCCACATCTGTATAGACATGTACCTATCTGAGAGGCCACAGCTGTATAGGTACTTGCCTACCGGAGGGGGGGTCATAGCTTTGTAGACACTTGCCTACCGGAGGGGCCATATCTGATTAGACACCTACCGAAGGGGCCACATCTGTATAGGCACGCACCTGCAGGAGGGGCCACAGCTGCATAGACAAGCACCTATCAGAGGTGAGAGGTATGTATAGAGACATACACACTCACCAGAGGTGGAAGCAGAGATGTAAAAGAGGCCACATTAATCCACATTTATACCAAACTGCTTTACATACACACCGAATCACTGCTTACAACTTACTTCAATCTGACACGGAGTCCCACTGTCCATCTGTCCCACACCCTGTCCCGTTTTTGTCTCAAGGAAATATGGTCAGCCTAAGTGAGTATAAAAGAAGCAGGAGCCAGGCTGCCATAGAATCATGCTAAACCGAAGCCCTCTAGTGGCTCAGGCTGGAAAAAACAGACTTCACAGCCAGTTTAATTCCAGGCAGAGAGATGTATCTCTATGACCTTCAGCAGACAGAGGGACAGATGTGATACCTACAATTATGCTAACCCTTCCAATTACAAAGGGATATGCAAAGCTTTTACAGGGTCTAGGCACTGGAATCAGGACTTTCTAGAGCCAGTTTATGGATAACATGAACATGCCTGCCTTTTTGACTGAGAACCTCGAACCACAGTAGTGTGGAATCTCTCCAAAGGAAGCAACTGAAAATGGATTATGTATTATTCATCTATTATTTTTAAAGGGACTGTAATGTCCCATAAAAAGTTTTTATAGTTTTGTAGAGCTCAAGAAAATAAGAAGGATAGTGCAAACCCTATCTCTCAAACCGCTATGGTTTGAGAGATATTTGCACTGAAAGTTCACCCCCTCTCTCCTTCTCCTGACGTCAGCTTGTAGCTGACAGCAGGAGATTCTGGTCTGGGGACCAGCCGGTGGCTCTGCAGCAGAGCTGAAATCGTGGTATTGCAAAAGAATTACTTCATTGGAAATGCCTACAAAGTGTGCTTGCAAACCAGACACACTTTGTAGATGTTTCCAATGAAGTAATTCTTTTGCAAAACAGTGATTTCTGCTCTTTTGCAGAGCCTCCTAGAGTTGTATGACTCAAATCTCCTGCTGTCAGCTTTACAGCTGACATCAGGAGAAAGGGAGAGAGGGGCAAACTTTCAGTGCCTATATCTCTCAAACCATAGTGGTGTGAGAGATAGGGTTTGCACCATTCTTATTTTCTTCAGCTCTATAAAAGTATAAAAACGTTTTATGGGACATTACTGTCCCTTTAAGACCCAGGAAGGTGATGCTTTGTCAGTGATCCAGGAAATTAAGAAATTTTCCTCCTAATGGAATCCAAGACCTGGTATCAGTACAGGAATTTAGAGAAAGCATCCTGGGTAGATGTCTGGGTTTTACTTCCTTTGGACACTTAAGGTCTTTATGCAGGTCTTTTGCCTTTGGATGTTTTTTTCTCGGTCCCTGAAGGCTCGAAAAAATGCTTGTGGGAAAAGAATCTCCTGTCGTGAAGCAGAAACTTCCTTTCCTCAGAGAGATTCTATAGAAGAGCATCCAGGTCCTTACCAAAAAGTCACCCTAAAAAGGCATCTAAACACAAAAGGGAATTGAACAGGCCATAATAAAAGTAATCAAAGGCTAAAATGGCCCAGGTGCTCTCAGGTTCAGATCACAAACTAACAAACAGCATTATGGGGAGCTCAAATGGTACAAGAAACCAGGCAACCCCCCCCCCCCATATAGGACCCAAATAAAGCTATTTGAGTAACAAAAATAGAAAAAAGTTTTATTGATACACAAAAAGTAATAAAGCATAAAAACAATTAAAAAACAAAAATCTGGAGAGTCCAGAAAAAATATATATATTAATGTAGGCCACTTACTTAGTATACATCCACCTGGAAATACAGACAAGTGTTAGTATGGAGAAACACTCAAGAAACATATATAGTACAATACTGCAGGTGAGTAAATTGAGCAAATAAGCGCAAGAATGAATGAATGAATGAATAAGTAGAAATATAAGGACAATTATCTGAAGCAATATACCAGGTGGAGACCCGAGGGCAAACAAATATTAACCAGACTCTCCAGACCAAACCATCACCCAACGCTTGTCACTACCGACTGTGGCTTTGTCAGGGGCCTAAAAAGGCATAGCACAAAGCTTGTTTTTGGAAACCACATCTGCAGCCCATTGTCTAAGCCAGGGGGCTATGCGGCTTACTGAGGACAATGCTTTGGCTTTAGCAGCAATCCTAACATTCTCCATAGAGGTGTTGCAGAGAAAACCTGAGGCCAGATGGAGCATGGATGTGGACTTCAAAAGCTGTTCCTGTGTGCCTTATTAACCAAGTCATCTTCCAGTTGCATGAGCCATAGTCTCATAGCCCTTGAGATACACTTGGAGGCGATACTAGGGAGGAAGTTCTGACAAGGGCTGCAGGGAAGATTCATATCTCCTCCCAGTAGAATGTGTGGATTCCCGTGAAAGAGTATCCAAACTTCCCTAGATATTAAGGAGGACGAGACTCCAGGGCTAGTGACGGACAATCTTTACCTGGGGTACAAGAAAAAGAATTCTATCATTTGGGATAAAGTTCCCAAGGTAGATGTCCATGTGGCACACCAGGAAAAAAACTATTCCTGTTGAGGATGGATTAGGCTTCAAGGATACAATGGACAGAAAGAATAGATACTATGTTTTCCATAGGAGCTATAAGGCTTCCGCTACCTCCTTCCTCCCTAGTATCGCCTCCAAGTGTATCTAAAGGGCTTTGAGACTATGGCTCATCCATCTTACACATGCATATCTAATATCTAGGAGAGCTCAGATACTCTTCCAAGGGAATCCACACATTCTACTAGGAGGAGATATGAATCTTCCCCGCAGCCCTCGTCAGAACTGTCTGAGGAAGAAACAGATGCCTCCTGGGGTCTCCTCCTGGGAAACGAGCTCTCTCTAGAAACAGAAGGGGCAGATGCATCTGCTAAATATTCCTCTGCTCCGAGACTTTCCCATGTTTCCTTAGCAATGTGTCAGGGTACTGTCAGGGTTCAGTAACCAGGATGCACAAATATATGCAGCATAAATTTATTAAACAAGTTGAGAGCTATCCATAGGCTAGTAAAGGCAAACAATAGGCTTCCACCGGGATCAGGATCCACAGACGGTAGTCAGAAGAAGCCAGGATCAGGAACCAGAGATGGTAGTCAGACGTAGCCAAGGTCAGGAGCCAGAGAGGGTAGTCAGCAGAATCCAGGATCAGAAGCCAGAGGTGGTAATCAGACTAGCCAAGGCCAGGATACAGTAAGCAGCAGAACTATGAACCAGCCAAATGATCAGAACCAGAAAGGAAGTCAGCCAACACCTAAATCATATACCAGGAGCACACAGGAAAACGCTACTGTGCTGGACACCACGAAGGAGCAACTGACAAGTCACCAAGTGGGCCCCTTTAAGGAAGGAGAGAAGGGAGGAGCTAGGTACACCTCTGCCAGGGCTCAGGATTTGAAGCGCGCGTGCATCAAGTCAGAGACCAGCATGATGACGCGCACACAAAGACTTAGACGCGCATAGCAGAAGTGGCAGTGAGGACCGGCAGAGTAAATCCTCACTGTCTCATGTCTGGATGGCTCACAGGATGGCCAGGTATAAGCGGTTAGCCTGTAATAATGCCAGGGACCTAACAGTACCCTCCCCTCAGCAACCCCTCCCCCCCAATGGGCAAGGACCAGGCCACAGGGGAAATCGGGAATGGAAAGCACGAACAAGAGCGGAGGCATGGACATCCCTCGAGGAAACCCAGGATCTTTCCTCCGGATTGTAACCCTTCCAATGGACCAGATATTGTAACTGCCCCTGGACACCCGAGAATCAACAATGTTCTGGATCACGTACGCTACATGATTGCTGATCCGCACAGGACGGGGACAGGAAGGCAGGGAAGTATACCGATTACAAACCAGCAGTTTGAGAAGAGAAACACAAAACACGTTAGAGATCTGCATGGTAGGAGGAAGGTCAAGAGTGTAAGCATCCGGGTTGACCCATCGGAGAATACGATAAAGCCCAATGTATCGGGGAGCCAATTTCAACACAGGAACACGAAGGTGGAGGTTCCATGAGGATAGCCAAACTCTCTCCCCCACCCGGTAAGAGGGTGCTAGGAGTCACCTAGGATCAGCCTGAATCTTTTGAAGTTGCCTGGATCTCAGTAGGTTTCTCTGCACCTGTACTCACGTGGAACAAAGAGACCTAAGTTGTTCCTCCAATGCTGGAATCTCCTGAGGGACACACGAACTATGCAACATAGAGGGTTGGAACCCATAGTTGACCCTCCCCTCAACAACCCCCCACACACACACACACACACACTGAGCAAGGACCAGGCCACAGGGGAAATCGGGAATGGAAAGCACGACAAGAGCGGAGGCATAGACATCCCTCGAGGAAACCCAGGATCTTTCCTCCAGATTGTAACCCTTCCAATGGACCAGATATTGTAACTGCCCCTGGACACACGAGAATCAACAATGTTCTGGATCACATACACTTCATGTTTGCTGATCCGCACAGGACGGGGACAGGAAGGCAGGGAAGTATACCGATTACAAACCAGCAGTTTGAGAAGAGAAACACAAAACACGTTAGAGATCTGCATGGAAGGAGGAAGGTCAAGAGCGTAAGCATCCGGGTTGACCCATCGGAGAATACGATAAAGCCCAATATATCGGGGAGCCAATTTCAACACAGGAACATGAAGGTGGAGGTTCCATGAGGATAGCCAAACTCTCTCCCCCACCCGGTAAGAGGGCGCCAGGAGTCACCAGGATCAGCCTGAATCTTTTGAAGTTGCCTGGATCTCAGTAGGTTTCTCTGCACCTGTACCCACGTGGAACAAAGAGACCTAAGTTGTTCCTCCAATGCAGAAATCTCCTGAGGGACACACGAACTATGCAACATAGAGGGTTGGAACCCATAGTTGACCATAAATGGAGACATCTTGGAAGATGAGTTAGTAGCACTATTAAGTGCAACCTCCACCCAGGGTAACAGGGTTGACCAGTTGTCATGATGATCCGATATGTAGCAATGTAAGAACTGCTCCAAGGCTTGGTTGGCCCGTTCGGCTGTGCCATTAATTTGAGGATGGTAGGCCGAGGAGAAAAGAGAGCTGGATCCCCAGTTGAACCCGAAGGTTCTCCAGAACAAAGCACCTGCCACTGGGTTTCTCAGGAGGAGCATGGATCTGGGCCACTAGAATCTCCTCTCCCAGAGGAGAAGTTAGATTGGTACGAATAGTAGCTAAGATGCGATCAGGAGGAATAATAGGTGTAGTCAGTCAGTCGAAAACTGGCGGGACAATGCATCCGCCTTGAGATTCTTGGTACCTGGAAGGTACGACACTATGTAATTGAAGCGGGACAGAAACAATACCCATCTGACCTGCTGGGAGGACAACCACTTCACTTTGGAAAGATAAATTAAATTTTTATGGTCAGTAAGGATGAGGATAGGAATGCTGGTACCCTCGAGAAGATGTCTCCACTCACGGAGAGCCAAAATGACAGCCAGAAGTTCTCGATCTCCAATTTCATAGTGTCTCTCAGCCGGGTATAGTTTCTTAGAGAAGAACCCGAACGGATGTAATGGCTCACCTGGGACGGGGCACTATGACAGGAGGGCACCTACTCCCGTCTCAGAAGTATCCACCTCCAGTACAAATGGTAATGCAGTGTTTGGATGAGCCAATATCGGTGCACTGGCAAATGCAACCTAAGTTTCTCAAAAGTCTGATTGGCTGCCGAAGACCATACTGTAGAATCGCTCCACTTAAAAGTCATGTCAGTAATGGGTTTTACCACGGATGAGAAGTTCTTAATAAATTTCCTATAATAGTTTGCAAATCCTAAGAACCATTGAATGGACCAGAGACCAATAGGACGAGGCCATTGCATGACCGCAAGTACTTTCTGAGGATCCATAGCAAATCCGTCAGCTGAAATCACATAACCAAGGAAGGTTACATGTGATTGGTGAAAGAGACACTTCTCGAGTTTGCAAACTAGTCGTGACTTCGAAGCCGGTGCAGAACTCGACTGACATCGGCCCGATGAGATTCCAAAGAGGGAGAATGAACAAGAATGAAGTCTAGGTAGAAGACGACACACTGATGCAGCATGTCGCGGAAGATGTCGTTTATGAATTCCTGGAAGACAGCCGTGGCGTTACACAACCCAAAGAGCATCACTAGGTACTCATAGTTCCCGCTTCTAGTGTTGAAGACTATCTTCCATTCGTGTCCTTCGTTAATCCGCACCAGGTTGTAGGTGGCCCTTAGGTCCAATTTGGTAAAGAACTTGGCCCCTTTAAGACGGTCAAACAGTTCCGTGATCAGGGGAATAGGATAAGCATTCTTAATCATAAGGCTATTAAGCCTCTATAGTCAATGCAAGGTCTCAATTCCCCATCCTTCTTTTTCACGAAAAAGAAGCCGGCCCCTGCTGGAGAGGTTGACCTGCGGATGAAACACTGTGCTAGGGTGTTCATAACGTACTCTTCCATGGCCCGATTCTCCATGACGGAGAGAGGAAACACCTGGCCTTTAGGAGGAATAGCGCCAAATTGTAGGTCGATAGTACAGTCGAATGACCTATGGGGGGAAGGGTACCAGCACATACTTTATCAAACACGTCACTGAACTCTTGGTATTCACTCAGCAGAGAAGGCAAAAAAGGACGTGCACACAAGTTTAACAGACTTAGAAAGGCAAGAGCCAGCTCATTGTGGAGACCAGGAGAGGATTTCATTGGTGCGCCAATCAAAAGCAGGATTATGCCTTCATAACCAAGGGTAGCCTAGAACTACAGGAAAATGTTGAGAGGAGATGACCTGAAGCTGCAGTAACTTGTGATGAAGAGTACCTATGGCAACTGATATAGGAGCCGGCTGCAGAGGTTGTACGTCAATAGCTTCAACGGCCAATGACCATGGCCATAATAGGATAGGTATTGAGTGAGTAGTAGCGAAGCTGGTGTCAATAAACAGCCCTGCAGCACTGGTGTCAACCAGGGCTTTAGTTACCACAGAGCGGTCGGCCAAGGATACGGTAATCGTAATAGATCTCTCCTGCAGAAACTCTGAGGACGAAGAGACGCCACCTAAGGTCAGTCCCCGGCAGGGCCTTAGGTGCGTGCATTTCCCGGACGCACGGGATACAACCTCAACAAATGCCCAGATTTACCACAGTAGAGGCATAGGCCCTCCTGTCTCCTGAATGCCCGTTCCTCGACAGAGAGGCGAATAAACCCCAACTGCAAGGGATCAACTCCCAGGTGCTCAGAACCAGGAACCTCTGTAGGAGAGGGAGGCATGGGAGGGTAAGGGAAATTGGGAGCCAGGCAAAATGGAGGCCTCCGCAGGTGCTCCCTAAATGAAGGCCTCTCTCTGATTCTGGTGTCAATTAGTATAGTAAATTACACCAGTTCCTCCAGGTCCTCAGGTAGGTCACGAGCGGCTATCTCATCCTTGATCGTATCTGACAGGCCCTGAGAAAAAGCGGCCACCAATGCCTCGTTATTCCACCACACCTCTGCTGCCAGGGTATGGAATTAAATCGCATAGTCGGCTACGGTTCTGCTACCCTGGCGGATAGTCATGAGCTGTTTAGCAGCAGAGGTGGAGCTCCCTGGCATATCAAATATCCACCTGAAGGAGGCCACAAATCCTTCATAGTCTAGAGTAATGGGTCTCTCCGTTTCCCATAAAGGATTTACCCAAGCCAAAGCCTTATCCGACAGGAGAGATATTAGGAAACTGGCCTTACCTCTTTCGGTAGGGAATGCGTGTGGAACCATTTCCAAGTAAATGGCCACCTGGTTCATCGGACCCGGTCAAACCCCTGGACAACACTGACTTGGCAGAAGTAGAAGCAACCGGTGCCTGGACGGAGACAGCAGCGGCCACAGGTTGCTGTATAGAGTGGTCCAGGTGGGCTGTTCCATTTAGGAGGGTCTGCATGGCCATGGCCAACTGATCAGTGCGTTGGTCCAGGAGATCCATTCTAGAGAGAATGTTTTGGACCGCTGGTTGACTTGTGCCCTCAGGATTCATGGCTCCTTCGTACTGTCAGGGTACTGTCAGGGTTCAGTAACCAGGAGGCACAAAATATCTGCAACATAAATTTATTAAACAAATAGAGAGATATCCATAGGCTAGTAAAGGCAAACAATAGCATAAAACATAACCATAATGAATGCTACAAGATATTCTTCTATTGCAGGGATCAGGAGCCACAGACGGTAGTCACACAAAGCCAGGATCAGGAACCAGAGATGCTAGTCAGACTAGCCTGGGTCAGCAAGCAGCAGAACTATGAACCAGCCAGAGGATCAGAACCAGGAGAGAAGTCAGCCAACACCTAAATCCATACACCAGGAGCACACAGGGAAACACTACTGTGCTAGACACCACGAAGGAGCAACTGACAAGGCGCCAAGTGGGCCCCTTTAAGGAAGGAGAGAAGGGAGGAGCTAGGTACACCACTGCTGGGGCTGATGCGACCCAGGACAGCCCCCCAACCCGAGAGGCTGGCGTCCGTCGTGACCTTGGTCCAGTAGGGGATCCGGAAGGATCTCCCCTTCAGGAGATGAGAAAGGTCCAACCACCACTCCAAGCTCAACTCGACATGAGGAGGAAGGGAGATTGACAGCTTCAGATGATCCGGCCGGTCCCTGCACGTCTGGATCACAAACCTTTGAAGTTCCCTGGTGTGTGCCATGGCAAACGGCACCGCCTCTATCGTAGAGATGAACTTCCCCACCAGAGAGGACAACTTTGGAACCGGGATCCGATCATGGGCCAGGATCTTGGAGACCCGTTGAGCAATCTGATGATCTACCTCCTCCGGTAGAAACACCATGCACCTCTGAGTGTCGAACAGGAGACCCAAGAAAATGAGACGCTGGGACGGAACCAAGTCCGACTTGTCCAAGTTCACAATACAACCGTGACGAGTGAGGACTTGAATGCAGGTCTGGACCTGCTGATGAAGAAGGTCCACAGACGCAGCATTCAAAAGCAGGTCATCCATGTACTGAGTCACTCTAATCCCATCCCGATGGAGGACAGATATTAATGCCCCCAGAACCCACTGGAAAACTTGGGGAGCCGTTGTCAGACCAAATGGAAGAGCTGAAAACTGAAAATGACCTCTGGTGCAGGCAAACCTCAGATACTGCCTGCTTTCTAGATGAATTGGGATGTGAAGATACGCATCCTGAAGATCCAGGGAAGCAAGAAACTCCCCCGGAGACATGGCAGCGATGACAGTGCTCAGAGACTCCTGTCGATAGTGAGTCTTCAATACAAAAGAGTTGAGATCCTTGAGGTCCAAAATAGGACGACCTCCGCCATCCTTCATGGTCACCACAAAAAGGTTGGAATAAAATCTGGAACCTTTGTCCAAAGGAGGCACCGGCTCCAGGACGTCTTTGTCCAAAAGAGCCTGGATAGCGTTGTCAAACAGACAACATCTCTGGGCATCCTGAGAAGGAGTGAGATGAAATCTAGTGTTGAGCGAGCACCCCGATGCTCGGGTGCTCTGACCGAGCACCCCCTGAGGCTCGAGTGCTCGGCCGAGCACCCGAGCCCCATTGCATATAATGGGGCGACACGAGCATTACACCAGGCACCCCCTGCTCTGATGAGGGGAGGGTGCCTGGTCAATGCCCCCCTTCATCTCCGCTATGCCCCCTTCATCTCCAAATGCCCCCTTCATCTCCGCAATGTCCCCCTTCATCTCCGCTATGCCCCCTTCATCTCCGCTATGCCCGTCTTCCACAATGTCCCCCTTCATCTCCGCTATGCCCCTCTTCCACAATGTGCCCCTTCATCTCCGCTATGCCCCTCTTCCACAATGTCCCCCTTCATCTCCTCTATGCCATAGAGGAGATGAAGGGGGACATTGTGGAAGAGGGGCATAGCGGAGATGAAGGGGCACATTGTGGAAGAGGGGCATAGCGGAGATGAAGGGGGACATTGTGGAAGACGGGCATAGCGGAGATGAAGGGGGACATTGTGGAAGAGGGGCATAGAGTCTATGCCCCTCTTCCACAATGTCCCCCTTCATCTCCGCAATGCCCCCTTCATCTCCGCAATGCCCCCGTACCTCCAGTCCCTGGTGGTCCAGCGGAGCGTCTTCGGATCTGTGCCTCTTCCGGCACAGATCCCCGCCACCCGAACATGGCGGGCGAGCACATGGCGGTACTCGACGAGTACCGCCATGTGCCGAGCAGAGCGATGCTCGAGCCGATCCGAGCATCGGCCGAGCACGCTCGCTCAACACTAATGAAATCGAAACGGAGGAAGAGAAAAGAAAGGGATCTTGTATCCCTCCGTCACCACCTGTAAAACCCATGGGTCCGTCACAGAATCCTCCCAAACCCCGCGAAAGAGGTGGAGACGCCCACCCACAGCGGGATGCGGACCCGGGTTCGCCGAGTCATGACGAAGCAGTCTTGGAAGTCTTGGGCTTGGACGCGACCTTGGGCTTCCAGGACTGCTTGGGCTTGGAGGAGGAGCGCAGAGTAGATGGAACCGCCTGGTTCGTCGTACGTGTCTCAGTTTGAAAGGAACAAAAGGACCAGTTGTGCTTAGCCGGCAACTTTTTCTTAAAGACCAAGGTCAGAAGAGTACTCTTACCCCCAATGGCCTCGCTAATTAGTTCCTTGAGCTCAGAAGCAAACAAGTAAGTACCCTGGAAAGGCAAAGAAAGCAAAACTTTCTTGGACGCAGTGTCAGCAGACCAAATCTTAAGCCAAAGAGCACGCCTGGCCACCACAGAAGTGGAGGCCCTCGCCATCATGCGGACAGCATCAAAGGCAGCGTCAGAAACATAGTTCTGAGCCTCAGAGATATTAGCAAGGAGACGTAGTATCACGGGCCCGTGATCCCTTGTTTATATTTTTTCTGTCAGTCATCCTTGTTTGACTCTCATTGGTTGCCCTGTGTTAAGCCCGCCCAGTATGGCCTTTATATACTGGGCTCCTGCACCCACACATTGCCCTTTCGTGGTGTTCCTGTGCCAGTGCTATGTTTGCTCAAGAAGTTTCCAGTGTACCGACTTGGCTTGCCTGACTCTCTCCAGTGCCTGCGCCTGTGTACCGACCCGGATTGCCTGACTATTCTTCAGTGTCCGCTCCTGTGTATTGACCCGGCCTGGCTGACGTTCCTGCTCCTGTGTACCGACCCGGACTGGCTGACGTTCCTGCTCCTGTGTACCGACCCGGACTGGCTGACGTTCCTGCTCCTGTGTTCTGATCCGGCCTGGCTGACGTTCCTGTTCCTGTGCTCCGACTCGGCTGTTCTCCGTTTTGGTCCTTGTCGCTTCGGCGACATTCTGACTTCCGGTGCCTTGATTGTCTGGCACCTCTGCACCCGCAGGCTTGCCAAGTGTTGTCCCATTTAGGCTCTACGGAGCGCCTCTGGCCTAGTCCTCAGTTTCAGTTAACCTGTTGCAAGTGTTACCTCCGTGATTGCACCGGTACATTGCCATTGGCTACGCTCCATTCAGTGTAACCGGTTGCAAGTGTTGCCTCCGTGATTGCACCGGTACATTGCCTTTGGCTACGCTCCATTCTGTCTAACCGGTTGCAAGTGTTGCCTCCGTGATTGCACTGGTACATTGTCATTGGCTACGCTCCCTTCTGTCTAACCGGTTGCAAGTGTTGCCTCCGTGATTGCACTGGTACATTGCCATTGGTTCACGCTCCACTCTGTCAAACCGGATGTAAGTGTTGCCTCCGTGCTTGCACCGGTACATCGGCTTTGGCTTACGCTCCACTCTGTCAACCGGTTGCAAGTGTTGCCCAGTGTCTGCACCGGTGCGCTCCCTTTACTTCAGTGGACTGGTAACTCTCAGTGGATGCAGACTTTGGCGTGTTTAAGAATCAGTTCAATACCTTCACATATGGCACTGTTTTCCTGCCTTGATAAACTTTAACTCCTACATTGCTTAAACCTGGAAACCTAATCCTCTGCCTGACCCGTGTCAGCATAAACTGTTTGTCTCCTATATTTGTGCTGGACCTGTGTGGGCCTAAATATTACCTGTCGTGTGTCTGTACTATACGTTGTATATTACAGGACCTGTGAGGGTTCTTATTGTATTATTGTAATCAATAAAACTGTGTTTTTTATCCTAACTCTGTGTCTGTGAGTCAAACAAACCGTTACAGTACGAAAGGGCCATGACATCAGACAATAAGGGTGAAGGTAATACACAGAACATCCATTGGAGGATGGATGTACATGAGCAGTGTTTGGATCAGTTGTCATTGGTTATACAAACTATTCTCGAGCGTACAGTGCACCTTGACAAGCCTGTCCCTAATCCAGTGGTCTCCTCAGTTTCGACACCGGAGAGTCAATCCGTGACATCTGTGGCCTCAGTCAAAGGGTTAACTGCTTCTGCCCCGTTGCCACTCAGATATGATGGCAAACCCAGTCTATGCAGAGGGTTTATTAGCCAACTTGAGATATTTCTAGAATTAACCCCTCATGCCTTTCCTAATGACCGCAGTAAAGTTGGGTTTATGATATCTTTACTGACCGGCAGAGCCGTAACATGGGCCAATCCCTTATGGGAAAATGCTAAACCTTGCACCAGGAATTTCAGGGAATTTGTGCAAACATTTCGGAGAGTATTTGAAGTTCCTGGTAGAACGGCCTCTGCTGCTAAACGTCTGATGGAAATACAACAGGGCAGTCGGATGGTGGGCGACTACGCCATAGAATTCCGCACATTAGCAGCAGAGGTAGGTTGGAATAATGAGGCATTGGTAGCAGCATTTGCCCAAGGTCTGGCTGACCATATCAAAGATGAGACCGCAGCTAGAGAATTGCCTAATGATTTGGACAAATATATTGATTATGCCATTCTGATTGACACTCGGATCCATGAGAGACTTGTGGCTAAAGACCGTAGGCTACGGCCTAAAGGCAGTGGGCTCAGCAGTCCGTTGTGCCCACCCACCCCTCCCTCGTTGCCTAAAACTCATGACCTTAAACAAGAATCCTGTGAACCTATGCAACTAGGGTTCACCAGGTTAACCAAGGAGGAACGCGCACACCGCAGGAGGCAGGGGTTGTGTTTGTACTGTGGTAAAGCTGGGCATATGTTACGAACCTGTCCCGTGCGTCCTGGAAACGAACGCACCTAGGGTACCTCGTGGGACAGGCCCCAGGTGGTGTTCAATCATCCCCAGGTCCTATCTTGCAGAAACCCACGATCCAGGTGGTATTCTCGTGGGCAGATCACTTAGTGGAGGTTCTGGCCCTGATTGATTCTGGCGTGGCCGGTTACTTCATGGATAGTGTCTTTGCTGCGCTACACAAGATTCTGCTGGTCAAAAGGGAATCACCTCTAGCCATTGAAGCCATTGACGGCAGACCATTAGAACCAGCTCAGATTACAATGGAAACCATACCACTACCTATGACGATTGGGGTCCTTCACAGAGAGGAACAGCAGTTCCAGATAATCCATTCCCCTCACCATGCAGTCATTCTGGGGTTCCCTTGATTGCATCTGCATAACCCCCAGTTTGATTGGCAGAATTGTGAGATTACTTCTTGGTCTCAATATTGTATGAAGCATTGTGTGTCTCATTCTGTTAAGATCCTGTGTGCCTCTCCCTCCTTGCCAGTTGAATACCAACAAGTCAGTGACGTTTTCAGTAAGGGAGAGGCTGGCACCCTGCCTCAGCACAGGTCGTACGATTGTGCCGTTGATTTGCCCCGGGGGTGGTGTCGTCTAGGGGACGTATGTACCCACTATCATGCGATGAAAATCGAGCTATGGAAGAATACATTGAGGATGCCCTCAAGAGAGGGATCATTAGGAAATCTACCTCGCCTGCTGGTGCTGGGTTCTTTTTTGTTAAAAAGAAGAATGGCGAATTAAGGCCGTGTATTGACTACCGTGGCCTAAATAAGTTAATGCCCAAGAATGCCTATCCGATACCACTCATCACCGAACTATTTGACAGGTTAAAAGGTTCCTCCATCTTTACAAAATTAGACCTACGTGCGGCCTATAACCTGATCAGGATAAAAGCTGGGGATGAGTGGAAAACGGCATTTAATACTAGATCCGGGAATTATGAATATCTAGTTATGCCGTTTGGTCTCTGTAACGCACCTGCAGTTTTCCAAGAATTTATTATTGATATCCTCCGTGATATGCTACAGTCCTGTGTTGTTGTCTACCTTGATGATATACTCATACACTCGGCTAATTTGTCCCAACACATCAAGAATGTGTCCGAGGTGTTGCTCCGCTTGCGCAAAAATAAACTATTTTGTAAAATGGAAAATGCAAGTTTCACAGATCCAGAGTGCCTTTTTTGGGGTTCGTGATCGCTAAGGAAGGTATCGCTATGGATCAGGAAAAACTCACGGCAGTATTACAATGGCCACGGCCCAAAGGGTTAAAAGCGATCCAGCGCTTCTTGGGGTTCGCTAATTATTACAGAAAGTTTATCAAGAATTTCTCCACTATTGGGAAACCACTGTCTGACCTCACGTACAAGGGTTCTAATCCTTCCCAATGGTCTGAGGCAGCCGAATACGCCTTTGAGACACTGAAATCCGCTTTTGCAGCTGCTCCTGTACTATCCCACCCCAACCCGTCCCTTCCATTTACGCTAGAGTTTGATCCCTCAGAGATTGGTATAGGGGCAGTACTATCTCAACGCCCGGTGGCAGTGGGCGCTCTCAGATCATGTGGGTTTTTCTCTAAGAAGTTGTCAAGTGCCCAGAGTCATTATGAGATAGGTGACAGAGAACTGCTGGCTATCATTCTTGCCCTGAAGGAATGGCGTCACCTACTGGAGGGTACCAGAAGTCCTGTGTTAATCCTCACTGACCACAAAAACCTGACCTATCTTTCAGAGGCTAAGAGACTGTCCTCTCGTCAGGCCAGATGGGCTCTGTTTCTATCCCGATTCAATTTTGTAGTATCATATTTGCCGGGTTCCGGGAATGTTAGGGTTGATGCCCTGTCTAGACAATTTGAGCCTGAGACTGATAGGGACAAGGTCCCAGTACCCATTATACAGCCTTACCGCATTTTGGCAATCCTACGTACTAGTATCACTTTGCCACTGGGGGAAGAGATTTTGGCCACCCAGGCTACTGCCCCTCCGGAAACCCCAGTGGGCAAGTGTTTTGTTGATGAGCCATTTCGTACTAGATTACTTGAAACATACTCATCTAAGGCTGCTGGGCATATCGGTAGGGATCAATTAATATGGTCTCTCTCACAAGTTTTCTGGTGGCCCTCTCTGAGGGCTGACTGTTCTGCATTTACCGCAGCCTGTGCCATCTGTGCATGTGCCAAGACCCCTAGACACCTCCCTGTGGGCCTACTCCAACCAGTGCCCAATGGTGAACGTCCCTGGGCCCACGTATCCATTGACTACCTGGGAGAGTATCTAGAGGGTATTCATTCATCCTAATGGTGGTTGACAGGTTTTCTAAAATGGCTCATTTCGTGCCCCTCCCTGGCCTTCCCTCTTCCCAGGAATTGGCTGTTGTTTTTGCTAAGGAGGTGGTTCGGTTGCATGGGGTACCTAGAGTTCTGGTGTCCGACCGTGGGAGCCAGTTCGTGTCCAGATTTTGGAGAGCATTTTGTGAACAGATGGGCATTCAACTGTCCTTCTCTTCTGCCTACCATCCCCAGACCAATGGGGCCGCTGAGCGTGCCAATCAGGGACTGGAGCAGTTCCTGCTCTGTTTTGTCACAGATCATCATGATAACTGGGCTGACCTGTTGCCGTGGGTGGAGTTCGCCAGGAACTGTGCGGTTAATTCATCGTTCGGGAGCTCCCCGTTTCTCATCAACTATGGATTCCAGCCTTGTTTGCTCCCGGACTCCTTCCAGTCACAACAGATTCCAGCGTCATCAGCGCCACGCCAATCGTAGACGGCTGCCAGCGGTCTCCTTCAAGGTTGGGGACAGGGTATGGCTATCTTCCAGAAACCTCAAATTACAAGTTCCGTCCAACAAAATTGGCTCCCCGGTTTATTGGCCCATTTAGGGTGATCCGTAAAATTAACCCTGTGTCATATGCCTTGGATCTCCCTGCGTCCATGCTCATTCATAATGTGTTCTATGTATCCCTCTTGAAACCTCTGGTATGCAACCGTTACACTACTACTCCTGTGGTTCCTGGCCCAGTAGAGATGGAGGGTCAGGAGGAGTACGAGGTTCAAAGTATTATTGTTTCATGCAGATTTAGAGGAAAATTGCAGTACTTGGACCATTGGAAAGGCTATGGTCCTGAGGAACGTTCTTGGGTTGATCAAAAGGACCTTCATGCTCCTAGATTGCTGTGTATTTTTCACTCTAAATATCCTCAGAAGCCAGGTACCTCTTCTAGGAGGGGGGTGTTGCCTCCGAGATTGCTCCGGTACATTGCCATTGGCTTACGCTCCACTCTGTATAACCAGCTGCAAGTGTTGCCTCCGTGATTGCTCTGGTACATCGCCTTTGGCTTACGCTCCACTCTGTCAACCGGTTGCAAGTGTTGCCCCGTGTCTGCACCGGTGCACTCCCTTTACTTCAGTGGACTGGTTACTCTCAGTGGATGCAGACTTTGGCGTGTTTAAGAATCAGTTCAATACCTTCACATATGGGACTGTTTTCCTGCCTTGATGAACTTTAACTCCTACATTGCTTAAATCTGGAAACCTAATCCTCTGCCTGACCCGTGTCAGCATAAACTGTTTGTCTCCTATATTTGTGCTGGACCTGTGTGGGCCTAAATATTACCTGTCGTGTGTCTGTACTATACGTTGTATATTACAGGACCTGTGAGGGTTCTTATTGTATTATTGTAATCAATAAAACTGTTTCTTATCCTAACTCTGTGTCTGTGAGTCAAACAAACCGTTACACGTAGCTTCTCAGAAATAGGCGCATCTTGACAGACCACCGTGGTGAGTTGCTCAGTCCAGACCGTGATGGCCCGTTTAACCCACACCACAGCAAAGGCGGACGCATAGCAGTGCCAATAGAGGCAAAAATAGACTTGAGGCAAACCTCTAACGTTTTGTCAGTCCAATCCTGTAAAGCAGAAGCATCAGACACAGGTAAAGCAGTAGATTTAGACAATCTAGATACAGGTGCATCCACCTTAGGGGGATGAACCCATTTAGCCAGTTCAGCCTCAGAAAAGGGATAAAGTTTAGCAAACTTTTTTGAAACTGAAGAGGACTTATCAGGATTTTTCCAAGCATCAGAAACCAAACTGTCAAGAGTAGGGTTAGGAGGAAAACAAGTAACAGCTTTAGCCGGTTTCTGAAAAATATTTGTTGGGTCAGAGGGAACCTCTTGACTCAAGGGAAGGTTGAGACTGGTCAGTACAGCTCCAATTAAACCCTCAGCAGAGAGTTCAGGGTCACATTCAAAAGGGTCCCCAACAGACCTGGAAGACTCAATAACTGTACCATCCTCAACATCAGAATCCTGCAACAATTCTTCCTCAGAAGAATCAGACACATCAGGTGCTCCCTGTGGTTTAGGCAGGGAGGTCCTGATAGTAGAGGGGGCCTGCCATAACTGCAGTGCCCCCTGTACCTGAGAGGGAAAGAGTTGAAGAGTGGACCTCAGGTCCCTAGTTGCAGCCTTAAACTCTTGTACCCAAGCTGGCTCAATAACATGGCTGGAAGGCCCTGGGTTGCTGTCAGGACCTTCTGAGCATGCTGGGCATAAATGACCAGAGAATTCCCTAGGCAGCCCTGAGTGACAGGATGAGCAATACACAATGGGGGATACTGATACCCCAGCCTCCTTAGTCTTAGGTCTAGCCCCAAGCTCCAGCGGTATAGACGTACTCACAGTGTCAAAATAACCCACTGACAAGAAATCACCCAATTTAAGTGTGAGAGATTAAAGATTCACCCCAGAAATGTTAAATGTAAACTTATCTGGCAAGCGAAGGGTTAATCAACAGAGGAGAGAGGGAGAGTCCAGTCCCTGCGTAGGATACTCGCTGAGAAAAGCTCACAAAATGGCTGCACGAAACGAGCACTCCTGGGAAATGTAGTTTTTCCCAAAAAGTACCCCAAAGCAGTGCCCGAAGCCCCCCCAAGTCCCCCAACACACTTGAACATGAAACCGGATGAAAGAGCAAGGGTAGACAAACAAAATGAGCCCACTATGAAGTTGCTATGTGAAGCGGTTCCAGAGATACGTCCCAAGCAGTGTAAGCCCATAGAGAGTAAAGGACCAATGGCTCCTATGCGGTAAAAGCGGGTACATAAATTTTAAGAAAATGAACCCCAGCAATGAAAAGGTTAAAAAGACATAGGAAACACATATGCATCATGAGAAAATACTAACCCGTAAAGTAAGTGTAACAGAAACCCCAATAAACTAGTGTTAAAATGCCATATAGACTGCTCCAAAACCCACAGACATACACATATATATACAAATATATATACATGAACACCCAATGAGTGCCGGAGTGCGCAATGAGAACTCCCAAATACAAGCCCAATGAAGGGACACTGTGGGACAAGTGGACCTTCAGCACTGAAAGGGTGGCTCACCTTTCCTGCAGATCTTCTGTCTTCAGGTCACCATGTAAAGAGAGGATTACCTCAGTGGGTAATCCCTGGGGAAGCACTTGAAACCAAGATATTCCCCCATCAGGGCTTAAGGTCCACCAAAAGGCCCTGGACACTGAGCTAGCCACTTTGGAGAGGGCATTTGTCAGTCATGGTAACCCGCCTAATGTTGGTATTCCATATCTGACAGAAAAATAATAAAGAAACTAAAACTAATGAGAGATGTTCTCCACCTGGTGTGTTCACACCCAGGAACAAATCATTCTGGAGTTAGCTGACTGGGATGCAGCTGAGGGGAGAGGGGAGGCTCCACCCCCTGCATACATTTGGAGAAATGTTCCTGCCTACTTAAAGGGGCGGACCACCTCCCAGAGTTACCAGTAACCTGTATTGGACGACAGAGAAATATATATATAGTGACAGAGTCTTAGGAAAGGTGATAGAGGGTGTATATATATCTCCCCAAATCCTGCAGGGCATCTACCCTGATTCGTTCAGTGAAATAGAATGTATAGGTAACTTGGTATACATTGCAAAACTATGTATTTTGGGTCATGCTCCATTCCACAGTTTCACAGTAACTGACATGTGTCAGGTGACGAATCCACACCAGGAGTTCTATCACTCCCGATTCCTCACCCACCTGCATCTGGTAATTAGTGCAGCAAGCAGTCATATAATTCCCCCTGCACTGAGCCATGCTCTCTGTCTTTTTGTTTGAGTTCCCAGAGAGGAAGGATTTAACCTCCGAAGCCTGAAAATTGTGGCGTTAACTTGTGCCTGCTGGACTGTGCTGTTGGATGTTTATCTCTTGAGCGGATAATCTGACTAGTAGTCCAAATACAGTCAGGAGCTGATAGGTTTAGTTAATACTCTGTAGAGCAAGCATTTTGTTTTGTTTGTGAAGCTGCTGTCTCCCCACTTGGATACAAATAAACAGGCAAAGACTTGATTTAACCTCCTCCTGTGTGTGAAGTGTCTCTGCAACCTAGAAGGTTGATCCCAGGACAGAAGGTACAACACATTAAAAGGTACTTTTGTCACTATATATATAAATATATTCACTGTTGTCTGGATTACAGGAGCAGGTTGAGTGCTTTTGGGGGCTTCTGCTCCTCTACTACTAGGACTTTATTTTTTTTACTCCCCAGGTATTCCCTGGGGGCTTTTGGACTTTTATTTTAGTCTTTAATTTACATTGATTTTAGTGCAGTGGCTGTTTTAATCCCTTGAGTGCGAGAGATGTATCCAGCTCATTGCAATGTGATGCATTCTGGCACTCAAAAGGGTTAAGAACCAAAGCACATCCGTGGTCATCTTTGCTCCATTGACTTCTATGGGAGAAAGTTCTTGAGGAAATATCTCTGCAACCATTTGAGCTACAATCAGAGAGAGCTCTATCATCCAGTCCACTTTCTGGGTGTCCAGGGAGCATGCTGTGACCTGTGTAACAGGCATTGCTAGGCAACAAGCAAGGGAAAATATTACAGTTCATAGTAACATAGTTGATGAGGCTGAAAAAAAGATATATGCCCATTAAGTTCAGCCCATGCCATATCACCCCTGTTGATCCAGAGGAATGTAAAAAAATCCATTGATCCATTTAAGCCAATTAAGCCCAAAGTGGGTAAAAAATTCCTTCCTGACTTCAAATGCCAGTCAGATATTTCCCTGGATCAACATCCTATCTCCTTTGAAGCCAACTGTCATAATTATCAATATTGTTCTATGCTAAACAGGTATCCATTACTTTTTTGAAAGCAATTACAAATCTGCAAAATCTTCTCCATTGTTGTTCTCTGACCTCAAATGCTAAATCTGTATTTGTATTTTGTTCCTCTGCAGCAATGGAATCCAACAGCTGAAGTAACAGTACCAGGAAAAACCACATCACATATTTACTACAGTTACAGAGTCTACTTCCATCCTGTGCTGGGGTGATTTTACATGTCTGCAGCTGAATGTGAAGGACTGATGACATTTTTTTTCTCTTAATTACATTTTCTTCTCTTCCCTATATTCAAACAAAAAATGTGAATATGGTATAATATTCATAAGGGTATAATATTCATAGGAGTAGAATGATTTATGTGTTTCGGTAGGCTATGAAAGACCTCTCCAAGCCTTCATTTCCTCCTGTTTAAAATATTACATAAGAATTGTATAATAAGATTTTTATTTTTGTGAGATTGGAAATATAAATATATGTCTTGATAAAGGTTACTGAACCGAAACATTGATAGAATAAATTTGATTATGTTTAAGTCCTGAGAGTGCTAGCTTGTCTACGAATCTATATCATATATATATATATATATATATATATATATATATATATATATATATATATACAGTATCTCACATAATTGAGTACACCCCTCACATTTTTGTAAATATTTTTATTTTATCTTTCATGTGACAACACTGAAGAAATGACACTCTGCTACAAGTAGTGAGTGTACAGCCCGTATAATAGTGTAAATTTGCTGTCCTCCTCAAAATAACTCAACACACAGCCATTAATGTCTAAACCTTGGCAACAAAAGTGAGTACACCTCTAAGTGGAAATGTCCAAATATTTACAAAAATATCTCTTATCTCTTATGTGAGATACAGTGTGTGTGTGTGTGTGTATATATATATATATATATATATATAAATATATATATATATATATATATACATATATATATATATATATATATATACACATATACACACCACTTGTTTATATATAGCATCTCTCCCCCTTATTTTTTATCATCATGGAAACATGAAATAGGGTTGTATCACTAGCTAGCATATGTAAAATGTATTTTTGGATAGGAGTTCTAAAATCCTTTTATGTTTGCACTGACATTTGTTGAAAATTTTACTGTGCTTTCACTGTGTTTAAATTGTGTTTTTACTAAATTTTATAGCAAGTTCTTGCCATTTCTGCTTTCAGTATGAACAGTGGAACAAAATTGTACACAAAATGCAGCTGCCTAATGTATTTATGCAGTCCCATTGATATCAATACTACAGATTTGTAGGTGTGTTAACTCACTGATGGGCCAAAGTTGCAGCAAGTTATGTTGAGCTGCAGAGATGAGGGGAAAAAGTTCTGAATATTCATTATCCATAGAAAACTGTACGGTATCAGTCAGCGTTTGCACCCCCCCGCCATTTGCTCCTATTCCATCCTAGTGCTGGCTCATACAAATATTGTTGTGCATCCTCTGAAGGCTCCAGGGTCGCTCACTACGGCACAAGTTTCCTCTCGATGAGCAAGCAGAACATCTAGGTGAAAGATCTGGTTGAGGCATGCAATCTGTTTGGTGCCAAGGTTCAGCAATTTTAGATCATGAGAGCTGCAAATCTATGCTTTGTTATTCTGGTTCTCTCAGCTAGTAACTTGGCATCCCTCGTGTTCCCAATTCTTGCTGTGATCTCAGCTTGTATACTCGGACTTTCCCTGTTTGAAAGTAACCCTTAGCAGGCCTGTTTAACTTTGATTCTATGCCCCCTGACCTGACCTGTCTACTAACTGACAAACAAATCTGGGGGCTCAATCCTTTGGGGCTAGGGTTATCCCGGTGTGTAGTGGGGCTCCTGTTACTGGAATCATTCAACACCTCCGGTAAGCCTGATAACCACCAATCAGGGCCAGTGCCACCAATAGGCGAGGTAGGTGCCGGACTAGGTTGCACATCTACAGAGGGGTGCGGTCAGAGCAGAGCCACATTCACTTGGTATTATATGCAGAGACATCTTTGGCTGGCAGTGTTCAGGCTTTGCTAAATAACAGCAGCATCCTGTGCTGGACGCTTCCCCCCGCATCTCATGCACAGCCCAGAAGCCTCTATATAAGCACTCTGCTCTGCTTTCCTTTTGCCAGACACTGCCCGACCTCCCTGGGTGCTCCATTTAACAGACTGCAACAGCCACGTTTTGGGAACACTAAGCTGTAACAGGACGGACTCTCTCCTCTTTGGTATGTGCCAGCAGCACATTCTGTACAGCTCCCCTGGTGGCCAATAAAAAGACAGCCGCATTTAACCCATAGCTAACCTGCCTGCACTAAGTCTCAGATCAAGAAATAATCCACTTGCTGTTGGGACAATGGAGAACAAACATGTTGCCTCTATGGGTGAGATGTTTAACCCTTTGAGTGCCAGAGGGTTAAAGAGCAACTGTAACCTAAGAATAAGTGGCTCTTAACCTTTAACCAGGTCTCTGGTCCTTTACGGGTTAATATATCAGAACGACTTACTTAGGTGTCTTTCAAACTGAGTCAGTTGTTTCTGTTTGTTTGCAATTGATCTCTTATTTTTAGTCTCTAGTTAGTTCAATCTGTTTCAGCCTGAAAACAATTGAAGTCCCCTATTGTACATACAAGTCTGTAGAAGCCTGTTGTTTACTGTGAGGGTGGTGTTACCTAGAGGCAAACTTCAACAGAGATCACTGTTGGAAATTCCAGATGTAATGTAAAAATACATAGCTAGATACCATTCTGCTGTATGAAGGACACCTACCCAGGAAAATCAATGTGTTAAACACATTTACAGTGACTTATTCTTAGGGGAAACTTCCCTCCTGTTTTTCAAGGGCTTAAAGTCAAATATGGATCAATTCTGGGGTTATAGGGAACAAATAAAAGTTCCCATTGATTTAAATTCAGCTTTTAATATCTAACACTCAAAGGGTAAAAAACCCCTCACTGAAATGAGTGCCTTGTGTGTGTTTATGATTATGGATATACAACGTCTGTGAAAGGGATGTGTATAATGTACGTGTGTGTGTAAGGGTGTACATATTGTATAATATATACATATTATGTATGTACAATGTCTGTGTATACACATATAGTGAACACCCACATTAACACACATACACATATAGGGAACACACAGATTGGCACATGCACATATAGAGAACACACACACATTGACATTTATACACATATAGGGAACATACACATTGACACTTATACACATTAAGGGGAGGGACACAAGGGGCAGAGTCAAGGGGCGGCAAAATGAGGTTTTGCCTAGGGTGGCAAAAATCCTTGCACCCAGCCCTGCCACCAATATATCTATATATATATATATATATATATATATATATATATATATAGTCATGCAATCGCATACTAATTTCTGCATAAACTTGTTTATATTCATATCCATCTGGAATAAGCATTTATAATACACAGTTGTCAGGAATTACATTAATGTGTGCTGTAGTGGATGCTTTTTTATGTGCTATCATGGGTGTTATTTGCCAGTAAAGATCCAAGATCAAATACCTTCTAATACCATCTGATCTCTGCATTATTTATTTGGTCCAGAAACAAGAATTCATGAAATACCCTTGGTGTGCATACACTCTCCCTATACTGATGTTACTGAATTTCCTCAGAGAGCAGTGTCATTATGCCAGTGTAATTCAAGTTCATGAAATACTGCATGATCCATATTTTGGGTCAAACACACATAAGACCAAAAATGTTGCCTCAACCGAAAAATGCCACCCATTGATGCACTTGGCAGATATCAGATGTAACAGAAACAAGAATCTTGTACAGGTGTACACTTATGAAGCACACACTTAAAACATACTTTAATTGCTTCGCTTTGTAACTATCGCTGTCTCCTCCAAGCGAGAGAGATTCTCAATAACCATACAGTGGATCAGGCTACATCACAATTCACATGGACGAAGCAACTATTTTATGAACTGGCTAACAAACCCCACAAAATACTAGCTAATAAACTACTTAGGGACAGACAACGCTCTCAAATTCTAACTCTTAATGGTAATGCAGGTCATCCGTTGCACTTGCCCCAGTGCAACGGATGACAAATTCCTCTTCTTTTACTCTAACTTGTATAACTTGTCAGAACAACCTGCAGAATCTCCCCCCTACTCTTGACATTATTAAAGAATTCCTTCACACCTCTCCGCTACCTATGGTCTCTGCCCAGGCAGCTGCCATTTTGAACACCCCAATGTCATTAGACAAACTACATTATGCTACTAAACAACAAACCAGATAAAGCTCTGGGCCCTGATGGCTTTCCTAACGCTTTCTATAAACATTTCCGTGACTCGATCTTGGCACCACTCCTCAGTGCCTTCAATTCCTTTATGACATCTGGGGCTCGATTCTATTACCCGCGCTAAAACCGGTGTTACATTAAAAACAAGCAACGATTATTTTGCATACGTGTTACGCTGGTATTCTATTGCAGAATCACGGTAAAACAAAACTGGCATAGACAGCACATTTCTATGAGCGAACAAAATTGGCGCTGTCTGCTTCTATTCAACTACCGCCTAAAAAAAATGTGCAAGAAAGTCAACGGAAATAGGCGTACGTTTAATGATAAAAAGATCAAGTTTAGTGTTAGATGTGTACCCCACATTATCAAAATCTGACATAGAGTTCCCCCTTCGACATATTAACCCCCACTTTGAAATTTGAATTACAGTGCTTTCTTTCACCATTTTAATTCAACAAATATTGTTCAAACTCAACATTTTAACCCCCCTGTTAAAATTTGACTTACAGTGCTCCCATGACTTTCTTTCTCCATTTAAATTCAACATTGTTTTTCTCCAATGTTTTTCAACATGGCCTTTTTGTATGTGTATTGCATGATTAACCCTATGAGTACCAGAGAGGTAGCAACGCATTGCAGTGTGTTTGCCACTCCTCTGGTATACCTTGTCTGCATACCTTGTCTGTACATGTGTATGAAATGTAACTTTTTTTAATTAAATGTTTAAAAAGAAGTTCAGACGTCAAAGGGGACATCAGGACCCCTCCTGACACCTCCCTAGCATTGATCAATGCAGGTAACAATTGCCGGCATTTTTAATAAAGCCCATATAACATATGTGTCACATATGTTATATGCTCTTTCTTACAATGTATATTATTATATTAGTTTGAAAATATAATTCAGACCTTGAGGGGTAAACCAGGACCCCTCCTGACACCCCCCTAACATGGACCATCTATCCAGAAGGATACATGGTCCATGTGGCGACTTTTTAAATAAAGCACATATAACCTATGTCTAACATAGGTTATATGTGCTTTTTATGCATAAATATTACTTTCAGACCTCGGGGGGGGGGGGGGGGGGGGCACCAGGACTGCGCTATCTAAGAATTACCCACTGAGAGGGTACATTCATTCAAGCACTTGTACTACAGCGGCTTATACAGCCACTCCAGTACAAAGGAAGGCAGAAAGTGCCTCCAGGGTCGCTACATGGATCATCTATCCTTCTGGATAGATGATCCATGTTATAGGGGATATCAGGAGGGGTCCTGGTGACCCCATCGAGGTCTAAATTATATTTTTAAACTAATATAACAATACACATTGTAAGAAAGACCACATAACATATGTGACACATATGTTATATGGGCTTTATTAAAAATGCCGGCAATTGTTGCCTGCATTGATCACCTATCCTTCTGGATAGGTGATCAATGTTAGGGGGTGTCAGGAGGGGTCCTGATGCCCCCTTTGAGGTCTGAACTTTTTTTAAACATATAATTAAAATAAAAATTACATTTCATACACATATAAAGGCAAGGTATTGTCATGGTTCCCAGGAATAAACTAGGGCTCAGTACGGTAAAGTAAAACAATATTTCTCTGTCGTCCAATACAGGTTACTGGTAACTTTGGGTAGGCGATCCGCCCCTTTAATTAGGCAGGAACAATTCTAGAATTGTATGCAGGGAGTGGAGCCTACCTTCCCTCCTTGGGTGCAGCTAGCCACCCAGCTCCAGTAAGATTTGTTCCTTGGTGAAGTCACAGGCAAGAGTACAATTCTACTATAGTTTTAGAATTTTTTTTTTTTTCTGTTAGAAATGGAATACCACCATTAGGTGGATTACCATAACTGACATGCCCTTAGATGTGGCTAGCTCAGTAACCAGGTGCTTTTGTGGACCTTAAGCCCTGGGGGGAAAATCTTGGGTCCAAGTTCTTTCCTCAGGAGTTGCCCACCAAGGCTTCTTCTTAATACATGGTAGTCTGAAGACAGAAGATCTGCAGGAAAGGTGAGCAACCCTTTGATTGCTACAGGTCCACATGTTCCACAGTGCCCTCCGCACAGGGGTTTCTTCCTTTGGAGCGCCTATTGTACACTCCTGCACTCACAGGGTTTATCTGTATGTTTGTTGGGTGTTTTGGAGCAGGTTTATATGGTAAATTAACCCTTAAGCTGCTGGTTTTACATCTTTGGGGGGGGGTTCTAGACACTTTCCCTACTGGGTTCAGTGTTTTTTTGTGTCTGCTAACATGTTCTAGTGATGTTTCATGTACTTTTATTTTACTGTTTCAACTTTGCAAAAATTTGAGTTTACCGCATAGACACCATTGCTCCATTCACTTCTATGGGACTGTACAGTTTGGGACATATCTCTGCAACCGCTCAACTTAGCGACTTCAGAGATGGTTCATTTTAACCCTCTGAGTGCCATAGGGTTATGGAATGCATTGCTTTGCAATGCATTCTGTACCTCTCTGGCACTCAAAGGGTTAATTTTCTGCCCTTGCTCTGTCATCCGGTTAACGTTTTAGGTGTGTTGGGGGGCTCAGGGGGCTTCGGGCACTTTTGGGGTACTTTTTCTGGGAAAACTACATTTCCCATGCTTCGCGTGCTCTTTTCTGATTGGTTCCCGCCGTGGCAGCCATTTTGTGAATTTTCAAGAACGAGTATCCTACGCAGGGCTTGGACTCTCCTTCTCTCTTCTGCAGATTAACCCTTCGTCTGACAGATAAGTGTATTTTAGCGATTTCTGGGGTGAAATTTTAATCTAACACACTGTATTTGGGTGATTCCTTATACTGTAAATGTTTTTTGACATTGTGGCTTGGGTCCAGGCTTAAGACTGAGGAAGCTGGGGGTCTCTGTGTCCCCTATTGCACATTGCTCCTCATGTCATTCAGGATTACCTAGAGAATTCTCAGGTCATTTATGCCCAGCATGTTCTGATGTCCCTGAGTCTCTCCCAGGGAACTCCAGCCATGCATTAGAGCCAGTTTGGGTGCAAGAGTTCAAGGCTGCTACTAGGGACCTTCGGTCTACATTGCAACTCTTTCCATCCCAGTTACAGGGGGTCTTCCATTCATGGCAGACCCCTTCTTCAGTCAAATTTTCCCTGCCAAAACCACAGGGTGTACCTGACGTATAAGATTCCTCTGAGGAGGAACTGTTGGTGGATTCAGATTTTGAGGAATTTTCTGCTGTGGGCTACTCTACTTTTTTGGGGACCCCTTTGAGGCTGATCCTGAGCCCTTGGCTGAGGGCCTGATCAGGGTTGTCTTGACTTCCCTAAACATTCCCTTAGTTCAGGAGGTTTCTTCAGATCCCCCTGATGTGTTTCAGGAGCCTAAAAAGCCCCTTACTTGTTTTCCACCTAACCCCACTCTTCACCGCCTTGTGTCTGACGAGTGGAAAAACCCGGACAGGAAACCTTCTGTTTCCAAGAAGTTTGCCAAGCTTTACCCATTCTCTGAGGCGGTGCTTGCTCAGTGGGTTCATCCCCCCAAAGTGGATGCTCCTATCTCCAGGCTATCTAAGTCTACTGCCTTGCCAGTTTCTGATGCGTCGGCGCTGAAAGACTGGACTGACAAGAAGTCCATCTTTGCCACCGCTAGTACTGCCATGCTTCCAGCGTTCTCTGTGGCATGGGTTAACTGGGCCATTGCGGTCTGGACTGAACAGCTCATCCTGGCTGTCCATCAGGGTGCCCCTACTTCGGATATGTTGTGGCTTCTTGCCAACATTTCTGAGGCCCAGCACTATGTTTCTGCTGCCTTATTTGATGCCATTCGTTTGGTGGCTAGGGTTTCCACCATGTCTGTGGTTGCGAGACGGGCTCTTTGGCTAAAGATCTGGTCTGCTGACACTGCTTCCAAGAAAAACTTGCTCTCCTTGCCTTTTCAAGGCACTTCATTGTTTGGGCCAGATCTCAAGGATCTGATTAGTGAGGCCACAGGGGGTAAAAGTACCCTTCTGCCTTTGGTCCCCAGGAAGAAAAGGCCTCTCAAGCATAATCATTTTTTTTGTTCCTTCCAGACTGAGATACGTCCGGCAAACCAGGTGGTTCCTTCAGCTCCGCATGCCTCTTCCAAGCCCAAACAGCAATGGAAGCCCAAGGTCTCCTCCAAGCCTTCTTCGGCATAACTCATCGAACCCAGGTCCCCATTCTGCTGTGGGTGGCTGTCTACATCACTACCACAGCATCTGGGAGGATTCAGTGGCGGACCCGTGGGTTTTACAGGTGGTGGCAGAAGAGTACAGGATCCTTTTCGTCTCTCTTCCTCCCTTTAGCTTTTTCCCTTCTCATATGCCCCAGTGTGCAGAGAAATGCCGTCTGTTCAATGGCTCTATCCAGGCCCTTCTGGACAAGGATGTCCTAGAACCTGTTCCAGTTCAGGACAGAGGTATGGGTTTTTATTCAAACCTCTTTGTGGTCTCCAAGAAGGATGGTGAAAGATCTCAATTCCTTCTTGATCAGGACCCATTATCACCAGAAGTCCCTAAGGATGATGTAACGGGTTTTTTTAGACACTCAGACCAGGGGTGAGATAAAACACAGTTTTATTAAACGAAAAATTAAGGCAAATGATCGCCCTCTACTGGCAACACAAAATAATAGCAAGGCAATAACAGATATGCCCCCACAGGCCCAGTATACAGAATGAAAGTATTATATATATTGTCTCAGGACAGGCACAGGAGAGGAACCCAGATGAGGGTTAAATGTATAGATGAACAGTCTCTGTTGTGGAGTTTGGCACACCCAAGGTGTTAATTGGAAGCAGTAAGTGTAGCTGGAATCACACTTATAGTACTGAGAGATATTGCTGCTAGGCCATGCGTGACCAGAGGTAAAGTCGGCAACGTAGTACCCAGAATAGCCCCCACGGGCGTAACCAGGGGTACGGCTGACACTGCAAGTGCTTAAGTAGTTAGCCCCCACGGGCGTCATCACAGTATAACCTGAACTGCAAGAGCTACAAATAGCCCCCACGGGCGTACAACGGAAACCAGCGGAACAGAGGTAGTGAGCCAATAGCCCCCACGGGCGTAACCTAGTCAACCTGCAAGAACCTTGAGCCAATAGCCCCTGCGGGCGTAACAACGGACCACAGATGCTGCAAAGGAGAGGCCAATAGCCATTCACCCTCAGTCACATTAGCTTGTGCCTTCAGCCTCAAATGGTGTTAATGTAAGCGTTTGAGCCAAATAGCGCCCTACCGGAATCGTTACCGACAGCACTACTCTGCAATGGTGTAATGAGCCGCCGACCAACCAGAGCATAAGCGGCCAGCTCAGCAGATGTAATGCAAGAGGGAGGCTCTATACCAGTGAAAGAGGCTAGCGAAAGGTACTGCGGCACAGCTAGGGTTAAATGCAGCTTTTACGGATTGGAGGCTCAGAGAAGTATGTAAGTTCTGCAAGCGATACGGAGGCTCAGGACAGCAACACAACTCTGCAATCAGGTAATACTCAGCACTGGGAACAAGCAAGCCCAGACAGGAGCAGGTCACACGATCAACCAGGAAAGTGGCAGTGGCGGAATACAGAATGTCGCCACCACGACAACCGGAGAGATGAGTCCGTTAACAGGTCACGTAGCAGGAAGTC
Organism: Rhinophrynus dorsalis; assembly: GCA_037306005.1. Classification (NCBI taxonomy): domain Eukaryota; kingdom Metazoa; phylum Chordata; class Amphibia; order Anura; family Rhinophrynidae; genus Rhinophrynus; species Rhinophrynus dorsalis. The sequence continues at coordinate 222,778,877 of CM074722.1, forward strand.
AGCCAAGCCGGGTCGGATCACTGAGCGGGTACTCATACAAGCCGGGTCAATCACGAGCAGGAACCTCAGCCAAGCCGAGTCGGATCACGGAGCGGGTACTCAGACGAGCCGGGTCAATCACGAACAGGAACACAGGAGCGTAGTCAAGACGGGCCAATTCGGTACACGGAAAAACGGAACTCAGCAACAGCAACACTGGCTCTGAAACACCACGAAAGGGCACCTGACAAGTGTCACGGTCAGGCATAAAAAGGTCACCAGGGGAGGGCTAAACCAGTATAGCGAATCAGCATACACCACAAGCGAGAGTGACAGAAAGGATCACAGGCACTGCGATAGATGGTGATTGCTGCTATTTCCCCAGGGGAATTCCTTACCTCTCTGGATCTACAGGACACGTATCTACACATTGCCATTCATCCAGAGAGCCAGCAGTATCTCAAATTTGCCTGCGACCAAGGGCACTTTCAGTTTTCAACTCTTCCCTTTAGTCTGACTACAGCTCCTCAGCAGGTTCAGGACTGCATTCATGCTCTCACCCATCACGGGTGGATCATCAACATGGACAAGTCAGATCTTGTTCCATCCCAGCGTCTGGTCTTCCTGGGCCTTCTCTTCGGCACTCAGTAGAGCATGGTGTTTCTCACGGATGAGGTGGCTCACCAGATCGCCCAAAGGGTTTCTGCTATTCTGGTACACTATCCAGTTCCAGCCAAGAAGCTGTCCTCTCTAGTTGGGAAGTTTATTTCCACCATAGAAGCGGTCCCGTTTGCCATGGCTCACACCAGGGAACTCCAGAGTTTTGTGATCCAGGTGTGCAGGGGTCAGCTGGAGCTTCTGAAGATGTCAGTGTCCCTCCCTCTTCATGTGGAACAGAGTTTGTTGTGGTGGCTCGACCTCTCGAATTTGCTGAAGGGCAAGTCCTTCCTGGTATCCTTCTGGACCACGGGGACGACGGATGCCAGCCTCTCCGGCTGGGGAGCGGTCCTGGGTTGCCTGAGTGCTCAGGGTCGGTGGTCTCCAGAGGAATCTCTCCTTCCCATGAACGTGTTGGGCTTCGGGCGATATTTCATGCCCTCCATCATTGGACACCTCAGCTGGAAGACTGCCCAGTCCAGGTACAGTCCGACAACGCCACATCTGTGACTTACATCAACAAGCAGGGCTGAACAAGAAGTCTCGCCGCTTGGTTAGCGGTCAAGGCTATTTTGTCCTGGGCAGAAGAACACATTCCTGCCATATCCGCAGTGCACATTCCTGGCGTAGACAACGTCATAGCGGACTTCCTCAGTCGACACACAGTGGACAGCGGTGAGTAGGAACTGCACCCCGAGGTGTTCACCCTCATCGTTCAGAAGTGGGGTCTTCCTTGCATCAACTTGATGGCGACAAGACACAACTGGGAGGTTCCGAGGTTCTGCTGTCGCTGGAGGGATCCTCTAGCTATAGCGGTAGATTCCATGTCCATGTCTTGGTTATTTCCTCTGGCTTACATCTTTCCTCCCCTTCCCATGTTGCACAGGGTGTTACGGAAATTGAGACTGGAGCTCTGACCAGTCATTCTGCTCAGTACTGACCTCGACATGCTTGGTTTCCGGAGTTTCTGGATCTGTCAGTGGTGGAGCCATTCTGATTCCCTTGCCGTCCGGATCTTCTTCTACAGGGTTACCTGTGGAAGGAGGATGTTCATCGGCTAGCTTTGACGGCTTGGAAATTGAATCCTCAATATTGAAGAAGAAAGGTTTTTCTTCTGGTGTGGTGGCTACTATGTTCAGTGCCCGCAAACCTGTTTCTTCTAAGGCCTATCATCGTGTCTGGTCAACCTTTCTATCTTGGTGTGCTGACAGGGACCTGTCTCAGGAATTTGATCTGCCTACTGTCCTGGCCTTTTTGCAGGACGGTGTGGACAAGGGCCTCAGTTTGAGTTTCTTTAAGGTTCAGACTTCTGCTCTCTCTGTTTTCTTTCAGAAGCGCATTGCCATTCTTCCTGATGTAAAGGTTTTCTTTCAGGGCATTGCTCATACTTGTCCTGTCTTTAAGAATCCTGCTTCTCCGTGGGATCTTAACTTCGTGTCACTTCGTTTTGGGCATTCTTCAGCGCCCTCCCTTTGAGTCCTTGGCTACTATTCCTCTACGCCTGTTGACGTGGAAAATGGCCTTTCTCCTGGTGATCGTGTCCGTTCGCCGTGTCGTGGAGTTACATGCTCTGTCCTGTAAACCACCTTTTTTTTTTTTTTTTTTTTTTTTTCAAAGAAGCTTTATTGAAAAGTAAGTCAATAAGCAATACAGCAAACTGGTACATCCAATTTGATAAAACATTGCAAAGAATAACAGTGAGGCAATGTAGAAGTGACAAAAACCAACAGCAGTAGAGATCATATTAAATACAATACAACATAATCCAGATGAATCCGTAAATATATTTAGTTCCTAGCAGAAGAACTGTATTGTAGATATCAGTTCTGAATCTGAGAGAATGAAAACAGGAAGTAGAGAAGCAGAGAGAGAAGAAGAACAAAAGAAAAGGTAGTGAACAAGAGGGGAGGTCAGATGAATAGGGGGGATAGGAAGAGGAAAAAGAGTCCGGAAAGAGACGCGGGTAGGATGGGGAAGTATCACACTAGGGAAGGGGAGCACAATACACACCAGGAGACACGAATCCGGGCCCCCACGAGGCCCAGCCAGGGATATGGCCTCAGAGATTAGACGTCCAAGGGCAGACAGAGCGCGCCAGGGTTTCACGGGGTAGATACTGAAGCCTCCCAACGAGACCAGATCTCTCTAAAGGCCCTACAACGTCCCATGCACCATGCATGTATCTTTTCCAAGGTGCAGTAGTTGTTTATTCTACTTTTCCAATGGTCCAAAGATGGGGAGCCCGTCAATTTCCAGTGGGCAGCAACATTAAGTCTCGCGGCTGAAAGCATAAAGTGAAGCAGTGGATGCTTCCGGGCTGGCCAAGAGGGGCTATAAGAGAACAAAAACAACAGGGGTTCCCTAGGTGCGTTAAATCCTAACACTGCCCACATGGCATCTCCAATGTTCAGCCAATACGATCTAATATCAGGGCAGGTCCACCAAATATGGATCATTGAGCCCTTCTCAGATCCACATCTCCAGCACGTATCTGAGGAACCCGGAAACATCCTCGCAAGGCGGACCGGTGTCAGATACCATCTAGAAAGTAGCTTGTAGAACCCCTCCTGAGAGGGGGTATCCCTCGGAAGGAAGCCAGAGTCCGAGAAAATAGAGCGCCACACATGAGGATCACCAAGACGAGGATCTTGTATGTCCTCCTGCCACTGTAAAGCGAATGAAGGAAGAGCCTCATTAGCCTTGTCAGTTAGAAGATGGTAAAGTTTGGACAGAGTTTTCTGGTCTATCCTGGAGGAGGTCAGAAACGACTCCATAGGGGTCAAAGTTCGCCGCGGGTCACCATTCCACAATAGACCAAGAATGTAATGACGAATTCGGATATAAGTCCAAAATTCCCCTCTCGGGACACTGCCCCGAGAAAGAAGGGTATCAAAACTCACCAGTGACCGTCCCTCCACCAAGGACCTCACCTCATGTAGTCCCGCGGTAGTCCAATGACGCATTGCCCTCGGGGACATACCCGGTGGAAAGTCTGGGTTTCCCAGGAGAGAGAGCAAAGGAGAAGGGCTAGGGGCAAAACCCCTACCCCTGTCACTTCTAAACCAAGTCTTTAAGACGATGCCCACAACAGGTAATCGTAACAGTGGCGCCGGGACTCGATTATGCTGCAGCAGGAGCAACTGTAGGGGGTGAAGGTGTAAGTGATCCTGGAGGTCTATAAGGAGCCAATTGGCCTGTGGGATGACTGGTACAAAGTCTGCAAACCTCGTAAGTATCGCAGCTTCATAATAAGCGAATAGATCAGGGAGACCCAGTCCACCTGATTTCCTTGGAGTAACCAAGAGAGATCTACTGCATCTCGGTTTCTTCCCATTCCACACATATGAGATCATTAAAGCCTGAAGTCGCTTCAAGAATGCTCGAGGAATCAAAACTGGCAAAGCCTGAAGTAAGTAAAGAATCCTAGGTAAAAATAGCATTTTTAAAACATTCAGTCTACCGAACCAAGAAATCCTCGGATCACACCAGGACTTCATGTCCAAAGAAAGCTGATCAGAAAGTGGCGGAAAGTTGCATTTAAACAGGTCCCTACAGCTCCTTGAGAACTTTACTCCCAGGTAGGTAATAGTCGAAGAGGCCCAGGTGAAAGGCAAAGACTCACTCATCGTTCTGCACTGGTCTCCAGAAATGTTGATATTCATCAGTTCCGATTTGGATTCATTGATGCGTGATCCAGACAAGGAACCATATTCTCCCAATACCTCTAGCACTGCTGACAAGGAGGTCATAGGGGACGCAAGAGTTAAAAGAACATCATCTGCGAAGCCTGATACCACATAATCCAGGCCCCTCCCAGGAACTCCTGTAATGCGAGCATCACTCCGCAGTGCATTAAATAGCGGTTCCAGAGTAAGTATATACAAGAGTGGGGAAAGGGGACACCCCTGTCTCGTCCCATTGGAGATCTCAAATGGGGAAGATAGTACCCCATTAACTCGTACCCGTGCAGTGGGGTTATGATATAGAGCCATAATGGAGCCCAAGCACCGGGGTCCCAATCCCAGACACTCCAGTACCCCCCGAAGAAAAGGCCAATGGACTCTATCAAAGGCCTTTTCGGAGTCCAGCGCCAATAATACAGCAGGCAGTCCAGTGGAGTGTATCCTATGAAGGAGGGCAATCAATTTGGTCGTATTATCCTTAGCTTGACGTCCCTTGACGAATCCCACTTGGTCTGGGTGAATCAAGGAAGGCATGAGGGGTTGCAATCTACTAGCCAGCACCTTAGCAAAAATTTTGAGGTCAACGTTCAGTAATGAGATAGGTCTGTAGCTGGCACAGGCCGCCGGGTCCTTCCCCTCTTTGTGTATGACAGTGACATGAGCTTCCAGGGTTTGGGCCAAGAAGGGTGAGGACTCCGAGACAGAGTTAAAACAACTCAGCATCTCGGGCAAGAGTACATCCTGGAACGTCTTAAAATAACTGACCGTGTAGCCGTCTGGCCCCGGGCTTTTACCAGGGGTCATGGATCTTAACGCCACCCGAATCTCTTCTAATGTAAAATCACTCTCCAAGGTAGCAGCCACTGCCTCAGGCAGACGGTTAGGAAAGTTGCGATCCAAAAACTTGGTTAACAGAGTTCTATATTCCTCCGGACTCCCTCCCAAGGGATCAGGCAAGTTGTACAGATTCGAATAGAAGGCTCGAAAACGGTCAGCGATGAGATCCGATCGAAATGTAGTCAATCCATCAGAGCCTCTCACCATCCGAACAAACTGCCGTCGCTGTCTGCGCTTCACCAGGCTAGCCAAAAGCTTGCCAGATTTGTTACCATGTACATAAGCCTTGTATTTGAACCATTGGTAAGATCGTACAGAAGCAGCTTTGAGAAGAAGTGCAATATCACGACGGACTTGCTCTAATTCCCGGCCCTCCTCTACTGATAGATGGATTTTATGGATCCGCTCTAGCACCCGCAGACGTCCGATAAGGTCTGCCAGTTGTTTGTCTCTCGCTCGCTTTCTCCGAGTCCCGTGTTTAATGAGTTCCCCCCGAATGGTAGCCTTATGGGCTTCCCACACAGTTGGGTGTGACACACCACAGTTATTGTTGATAGAGAAATAAGAAACTAAGCTAGCCTTTATATCCCTCACCACCTCCACGTCTTCCAGTAAGAGTTCGTTGAGTCTCCATGAAGGACGCCCCCCATCTCCCCCATTTAATTTCAGTTGGATATAAACGGGGCTGTGATCAGACCAGGTTATGTGACCAATTGAAGGAGTATGCAAGTACTGCAAAGAATGTTGGTCACATAAAAACATGTCTATGCGGGAATATTTAGAATGGACAGGAGAAAAGAAGGTGTAGTCTCGTCCGGAAGGAAATTCCAATCTCCATGGATCAAGCAGGTGATGTGAATCCAAAAGCTTCGAAAAGCGACTCAAAACTCCCTGAGAATATGAAGAGCGAGGGGGGTTACAGTCAACCAAGGGGTTCAATGCGAAATTAAAATCCCCTCCCAGAAGGAGCAATCCCTCACAGAACGTATCAACCTTACTCAGTAAAGTAGATAGAAAAGAGATCTGACCCTCATTAGGGAGGTACACGTTCACCAATGTCACCAAGACGCTCGCTATCTTGCCCTTCACCAGAAGATATCGACCATCTGGGTCGCTAAAAGAGTCCAGTAACTCCCACGGCAAGGAACGGTGTAACAAAATACCCACTCCTTTAGACTTAGAAGTGGATGAGGAATACCACTGCCGCGGGAAGTGACCCTGACTGAGCACCGGGTGAGCCCCTCGCTTAAAATGCGTCTCCTGTAAGAACAAAATGTGAACACGTTCACGAATCACATCTCTAAGTAGCATACTCCTCTTCTCTGGGACGTTTAGTCCCTTTACATTGAAAGAGCAGCACTTTACATCCATGATGGAAAAGGTCAGTGACGCAAACTTGCACAAAGCAAGTGTGAAACTGAAGACAGACAGGGAAGGGACGGGAAGGGGGAGGGAAAGGAAGACACTAGGAGAAAGGGCAAAGACAAGAGAAAAAAAAAAAAAAAAGAGAAGAAAAGAAGGTAGAAGGGGAGAAAAGCTAAGGAGAAGTCAAAAGATAGCAATTATAGGAAAAAATATCCGAATGAAAACAGGAGATGGCAGAAATGGGGAATAGAGGAACAATGTGTCCCCCAACCCCGAACTGGAATAGGGAGAGAAAAAGTGTAGGACTAAAGAGGTCAAGTAGAACAGACTCGGGCATTATATGAGAAGAGCTTGAGCAGAGCTCATCAAGAAAACAAGCGATGGTAAAAAGTATTACAACAATAAGGAACAAAATAACATAATACCAACTGTATATAGGGAATGTCCCACCCAAAACTGACCATGAATCTCTACCTGTAAATAGGTGAAGGGAACCACCCCGCCTTTGACTGTAATTAGATCCCTCCTAACCCTCTAGGCTGCACCACTGCAGGGCACGGCCAAAGAAAGGATGAACCTAAATCGGGTCTGCACGTAGCAACCAAGGTCTCTACAGATATAATAATGCTGGAGACACAAGCAAACTGGTAAGAGTACTCAGGATGCCACAAAACCAAATAGCGCTCCCCAAAGGGGCGGCATAAGCCACTGCAGCGGAGCAACCTCCCCACAAAACCCATCACCCTCCACCTCTAGTAAGAAAATCTGAGAACCCCCATCTATTTCAGAAGTGTCCCAAATGAGCTCTTGCGGTCTGCCATAACATGAGGGCCCCAATCTCTAGTACCCCCAAATGGGTGGATAGAGCCTGGAAATAAATCAACTCCTAAACCACTCCATATCTAACATACACAGTGGTAGGGCAGGAGGTGACACCGGCAGGGACCTCCTCACAGCATCGCAGGCCGCAATCAAGCTGCAACGTATCCAGAGATAAAATTTAAACAGAAACAGAGCCAATCATGCGTACAAATCAAATCGAGTCCCCTTTTCAGAGATATCACGTCCCCGGGCGCCCCCCCCCAGAGAACAGCAAAGAAAAGCCAGGGAGGGAGAAGGAGGAGAGGAGCACAGTAGGAAAGAGTGAGGGAGGGGGGCGCACCCTAGGGAGGGACCCCAATACCAAACAAAGGTCAACAATCCCCTGTAATAAACCACCTTTTTTAGTGTTTAACAAGGACAAGACGGTGCTTTGCACTTCACAGGAGTTTCTCCCGAAGGTGGTTTCGGAGTTCCACATCAATCAGGAGATTGTGGTGCCTTCTTTCTGCCCTGACCCTACCTCTGATAAGGAGAGTGATCTCCACTTGTTGGATGTGGTGCGTTGTCTCAAGTTTTATGTCCATCACACTGAGTCTATCAGGCAATCTGACACACTGTTCGTCATTCCTGAGGGTCCCAGGGCAGGAAGACCTGCATCCAAAGTGACTATTGCATCCTGGATCAAGTCCAATATTCGTAAGGCTTACGAGCTAAGGAAGAAGTCTGTTCCCTTTCGGGTCACAGCTCATTCTACTAGATCTATTGGGGCTTCTTGGGCTTACAAGAATCAGGCCTCCTCTGATCAGTTGTGCAAGGCGGCCACTTGGTTGTCTTGTCATTTTGAAGCACTACCGTGTTGATGTGCTGGCATCGGCTGACGCCAGCTTTGGGAGGAAGATCCTGGAGGCAGTCTTGCCTGTCCAGTATCTTTTTCGGTTCTTGGTGCTTCCTTCTCTTTTGAGCGTGTTGGCTCTGGTTCAGTGTGCTGTGGAACAGTTCCTGGGGTGTTGTTACACCTGTTCAGTGTCAGTTGACACTTCATTGTTTTGTTGGGCTATCTCTGATCGGATGATTCATATCTGTTCTGGTGACTTTGGGGGCCTTGCGCCTGGTCCTTGCCTTACTTCCTGCCTCTGGGAATCTCAGTGGTTGGACATCCCAAAGTTACCAGTAACCTGTACTGGACGACAGAGAAAAGAGGATTTTAGTCTTACCTGTTAAATCCTTTTCTCTTATTCCATACAGGTTACTGGTCTCCCACCCTGTCAAGGGACCATGCTTGGCTCTCTTGTAGCAGACCTTGGGGGTCCTTCAGGGTCATGCTCACAGGAGTCTTCTTTCCCTTCTACTATCTAGTCAATAGTTAGTGTCTCAAATCTTACCAGAGCTGGCTGCCTAGCTGCAGCTATGAAGGGAATGTAGGCTCCACCCCCTGCATACAACTCTAGAATTGTTCCTGCCTAATTAAAGGGGTGGATCGCCTACCCAAAGTTACCAGTAACTTGTATGGACTAAGAGAAAAGGATTTAACAGATAAGACTAAAATCCTCTTTAAGAATAATCACAGTAATGCACATAAACAGATAACACACAGAGGGTGATCAAAGAGGCAAGTACTGTATCAGAAATAGCAGTCTGCCAATAGATCCACCACACTGTCCGAGATTATGCCTCAGCCCACTGGAGCCTCGTGGTAATTCAGAACGCCCAAAGGACTAGCACTGACTCACACCTGCAGTCAGTAAGCTAGGAGTCTGATAGAGCCCCAGGTCCACACTAGAATGGGTGGCTGTGGAGCGGGTACCAACACATGGAGGAAACAGACAGAGCCCTCTAGTCAGCACCAGAAAGGATAGTCAGACAAGCCAGGTAATACACGGAGCGGGTAGTCAGCCAGAGCCACAGGTTTGCACCAGAAAGCATGTCTAAGCCAATTCAGAACGCGCAAGGAGAATGGTCAGACAGAGCCACAGGTCACCACCAGGATGGATGGTCAGACAAGCCAGGTCATGCACAGTTCAGGTAGTCAGCCAGAGCCACAGGTCTGCACCAGATTGGGTGTTCACTACACAATGGGAGCAGACAAAAGAGTGGTGAGACAGAGCCACAGGTAAGCACCAGAATGGATGGACAGACAAGCCATGTCATACACAGAGCCCAAGGGAAACAGAACTGTATTGTAGAACAACGCAAGGGCAACTGAGTCAGAACTTTGTCTGTCCTTTCAACCCCTCCTCAGGAAGTAGGTAGGAGGAGCAGCTCAGAGGAAGGAAGTAGGTAGGAGGAGACTATAGGAATCAAACACATAAAACAGAGGCCTGCTGCATGCTTGAAGCCTCGTGCCTGCAGATGATGCATCTAGCTTTGTTGTGTCCAACCATGCGTCATTCCGGCGACTTCCGTGCGGCGTGGACGGCCGCTGACGTTGAAGCGTTATTTTGTGCATCGCCTGAAGCAGCGGAGCTGGAACCAAGGTAATCTGTAACAGGTATGTAGCCGCATACCTTGCCTATTAACCCTATGAGTACAAGAGGAGTGGCAAACACATTGCAATGCGTTGGTACCTCTCTGGTACTCATAGGGTTAATCATACAATACAAATACAAAGAGGGCATGTCAAAAAACATTAGAGAAGAACAATGTCAAATTTAAATGCAGAAAGAAAGTCATGGGAGCATTGTAAGTCAAATTTGAAAGTGGGGGTTAAAAATGTAAAATGTGAACAATATTTGTCGAATTAAAGTAGTGAAAGAAAGCATTGTAAGTCAGATTTCAAGGGGGGGGAGTTAAACTGTCGAATGTGAACAATATTTGTCTAATTAAAATGGTGAAAGAAAACACTATAATTCGAATTTAAAAGGGGGGGATAACATGTCGAAGGGGGGCACTCTATGTCAGATTTCTATGCTGTATACTATATTCTGCACTGCTTTTGTTCGAACAACGATGTTTACAACAATGTTTTTGAAACCGTCATTGTGGCTTCTACGCCTAAACTCTGAGGCGCAGTATTACCGACAGAAAATGTAACCACAAAACAGGCGCTAATACTGAGTGTGGGTAATAGAATGCTACTTGTACGTTGTTTTTAATTGTTTCCTATGGGCTTTTTTTTGACTGGCGGTGTGTATAATTACCGCTAATTTTGTTTTCACAATTCGTGTAATAGGATTTAAAAAAAACACAATACCTGCTTTTTTTTTAGTGCTGGTAATAGAATCAAGCCCCAGGACGTACTTCTGTGGATATAGCCAGGGCTCAAATTGCTCTAATCCCAAAGCTGGGTAAAGATCCTTTGGAATGTACCAGTTATAAGACAATTTCTCTTCTTAACTCCGATTTGACGCTTTATAGTAAGATCCTGACCCTGTGACTCGCCCCTCTCCTGCCTCAGCTGATTCATACTGATCAAGTGGGATTTATTCCTGGTCGCCAAGCTGGTGATAACTCTAGGAAAATTATTAACGTTTTTCACACTGTAAGCTTGCGGAATATCCCATAAATTATTCTCAGTTTGGACTCTGAGAAAGTATTTGATCAGATGCACTGGCCATACATATTTGAAGTCCTCCATAGCTTTGAGATTAGAGGAACCTTCTTTCACGCAATTCAATCATTATACTCGTGCCCTACCACAACCCTGCAACTATTGGCGGAGTCAAAACACACTTTTCCAATCTGCAATGGCACTAGACAGGGCTGTCCCTTATTGCCTCTGCTTTTTGCTCTGGCGGTGGAACCGCTTACACAGGTAATAAGGTTGTCCCTAGATATCATGGATATTGAGCTTCCCAGTGGAAAATCTAAGATCTCGCTTTTTGCCGTCATTTTGACTCTCTCTAGACCCCATATCTCTCTCCCTAACCTCTTTTCTTGCTCCAAAGGTTTCAACAGTTTTCGGGTTACAAGATTATCACTGACAAGTCGGAGGCGTTATCTCTCAGGCTTTTTGGTCAAGATTTAGAGCACATACAAGATAACTTCACATTTGCTTGGCAACCTTCTTCCCTGCGTTATCTGGGTATCAACTTGGCTGCTCATTATTCCTCCCTTTTTTCTGAAAGCTATCCAACCTTAGTTAGTCAGTTGAGGAGCGATCTGGCCAGCTGGCAGGAATTCAACATCTCTTGGATGGGCCGTATCTACTCAGTAAAGATGAATATACTTCCTAGATTATTGTATCATTTCCAGACCCTGCCAGTGAAGAGTCTGCTTTCAATACTGAGATCCTTTCAATCTGCAATCCTCAACTCCGTCTGGTGAGGTAAAAAACCTCAGATATCTCGCTCAGTGCTAATGAGACCCCTGTTGACAGGTGGACTGGCAGTCCCAGATCTTTATAGTTACTATATTGCTACTCATCTTAAACAGCTAATATTTTGGTTCCAGGATGAGACTATCCCTCAATGGACTGCTATAGAACGAGATTCCGTGGCTCCACTGGCGCTCCCAGGCTTGATACGGTGTTCTAAGACTCCTTCCACCCCGTATACTACCTTGTCAACGGTGGTCTCTTTCCAATTGGGGATTCTGCGTGCCGAGAGGGTGCTCGCTCCCTCGATTCTCCTTTAAGGATCCCTCCTTTATTTGGTAATCCGGGTTTCCCCCGGGTATGCATTGCATTGCGGTGTGGAAAACTGCAGGCCTTCGTTTAATTTATGATATCTAGGATGGGATGCAACTGAGCTCCTTCGCTCGCATTCATGAATTACACCCAATTCCGCAATCAGCTTTTTACAAATATCTGCAGATAAGACATTTTCTATCCACTTTGTCTCCTACTCTCACGTTTCCACCATTATCCCCCATTCAGAGGTGTTGTGTAGGCCAGGCTAGCACTAGGAGGCTCATTTCTACACAGTATAAGCTACTGGATTCCTCTACACAAACACAAATACATGTTGGACTGGGAACGAGATCTGGGCTTGGAGATCTCAGAGGCAACTTGGTCTCAGATTTGGAGTAATGCAAATCCTCTATTTTTACGGTGACCAAAGAAAATGCTTATAAAATCTTGCTCCGCTGGCACCACACTGCTGCTCGACTGCACTCCCTGAATCCTGATGGTTCAGATCTTTGCTGGAGGGGCTGTGGTTTTACGGGGGATATCCACCATATTTGGTGGTCCTGTCTGCTTATCCAGCTTTTCTGGACCAAAATACTACAGCTTCTCCACCAACTTTTCTCAGTCACAATATCCATAGACCCTATCATCCTGGTACTAGGGGCATCCCCACCAGGCCTGTCTCGACATACCTCAGTACTATCTCATATCCTCATTGCTGCCAGATGCCTGATAGCAAATGCATGGAAATCTACCACTTTCCCTTCGCTACCCCAACTTCTGTCCCGTGTCTCTCACATTAAATCTATGGAACAGCTGACTGCTAAACTCAGAGGCTCAGTAGACAAATGCCTAGCAATCTGGAGCATCTGGGATCTAGCACTACAATCTTCCTTACTTGATTTGACCTGAGCTCCTGGCCCACCTCCTTAGTCCCCACTTCGGTACTGAGCTCACTTTTGTGTAATCTCCATACACTTTTTTTCTTTTCTTCTCCCTTTTTTGTTTTGTTTTATGTGAGTGTCTGACTGATTATATGTCTGTCGCTGTGTATGTGAGTGGATGAATGTGTGCATAAATCCAGTAAAATTATATTGGCTACCTTCCATTGCTTAATTATGTGCTGCGTTAATGTCAAGCTCTGACTATTGTTCATTGCACTATGTTTATGACTTTGTATGTTTTTGATCGGTGACCTTTCTTGACATGCTCCTTTGTTTATCAGAGCCATTACGTTTGTAATGATCTTCTGTTTTTTATACAGTTTGTAAAGTCTAATAAAAATTCCTTGGAAAAAAAAACATACTTTATAATAACATATGTGGGATATAAGAATACTTGCATGGCATTAATCAAGTTAGTCACACTCATAAACCTTTTTTTCCCCCTGAGCCATAGTCGGCACTTATAAAGGCTTAATATATACTGCACACTCGTTCATACTATGGGCTCAATTTTCTTCAATTTGCAGGATAGTTCATTGGCATTGAAGGGGTTAATCTTTCCATTACTGACATTGTGCGATGTGCTGAGTGTTGTGTGAGGTGTTGTTTCCTTGCTTAGATTTCATAGTTTTCATAGAGTTTTTTTTTCCTCCGTTGTGTGCTGTATGTAAAAAAAAAAGTGGGGGCAGAATTTCTGGCAGTAAATGTTTCAGTTTATCGTGCAATGGCACTGACCGCACAGAATTAAATTGCTCAACGAGGAGGAGTAGAAAGGCATTGTGGTGAATTCCTCTGGTTTGACTCCTTATATGCTGGTGAAGCAGAACGCATAAACGGTGTTGACTAGATGGTATTATTGCCCGGCCAGATTACATCGTATCTATCCTTCTACTTCTCAATTATGCTATTGGGGCTGTGGACAGTCTGGCACTTATCTTCATATGTGGTGGTCCTGCCCATCAGTATCCTCCTTGTGGATTCATGTTTTTGCGCTTCTGGGGACGGCATTGGGAGTACTGCTGCAGCTTGATCCTTGGACTGCCCTGCTAAATCGGTCCACTAGGTTCCCCCCATTGCCATACTTAGCTAATAAACTGATATTTAGATTGTGTACAATTGCAAGGTGTCACATTGCGTACCACTGGAAGTCTCTGCCTCCGTGTTATGCCCTGCTTGATAACCGGATCTGGAGACCGATCCGTATGGAGAAATTGACTGCTTATATACACAATTCATCCTCCTCTTACCTCCAATTATGGACTCCTTGGATCGATTCTGTAGCCCCCCCCCCCCCCCCTTTCCATCAAGATTTGCTTCTTCTTTGATGGGTTGGACCTCAGCACTGTGGAACGTCCTACTCTGATCCCTCCCCCTTCCCCTTCCATTATTTTTTTTTTTCTTCTCTTTTCCTCAGCTGCTATCTTGCAGCTCCATGGCTACATGAGGTGTACTGTTTAGAGTCTCCAGGTTTAGTTATTTCTGTTATTTTTTATGTATTCTTCTTTTAATTTACACTGTGCTTTGTACACCCTTCCCAGTGGTCTTGTGTTCTGTATCCCCTGATTTTCTTTCAAAACCAATATGTCAAGGCCTCAAAATCTGGATACTGCGGACACAGCATAGAAGCTTGAGTTCGAAGCTGGAGGTCGCTGCTAGCGTGCGAAGCTGCCGTGGAATTGCCTGGTCCAGTAGCTGGAGGGCGATGCCAGGGTGCGACGCTGGTGTGCGTAGTCAGTTGCCAACCTCTCTTGCTGCGGCAGTAGCCGGTTAAAGTTGCTGGCCGCAAAGCCAGATGTCCGACCCCAGTCGGGCCCTTCCGACCCCAGTTGAGCCAGGGCCCAGACCAGGATGAGCGATTGGCAGACTGAGGAAGAACCAGACAACGGACCCCTAGATGCAGAACTGAACACAGAAGCTGCAGGGACAGGACAGATTTAGAGATGTGCCTATACCCAACGGACTCCAACCACTGACAGGCTGGTTCCATAGATGGGAAGGTGGAATGTCGTAGGATAGCCTAACGGCATACCTTGATGGTAATAAAGGTACTTACAGATTGTCACAGAGAAGTGACCACCCCAGGAAACCCCTAGCAAGGAAAAGATATAGAAAGAGAGAGAGAGCAGTGACCCCAGGGACTCCCACCCCCACAGAGAGGGTAATACCCTAAAAGCAGAGCAGGGAGCCAGAGAACCATTGTACCCCCCAAGGGCACCAGAGGTCAGGAGAGAGGAGCACCCCCACACCCCAATTACCAGAGTAGGATCCAGGAGAGCGTCACTGACAGCAGGGAGCCTGGAATGATAAGCTGACCCACCTACTGAGGTCCCCTCCTGAGATCCCCACCAGTGGAAGGGAAGCAGGAGTACCAACCACCCTGGTGGCAGAACGCTGCCACTAACAACCCAACACAACCTCCCAGGACCAAAATGGGAAGGTGGCTGGGGGGCAACAGACAGCTGAGAGAAACCAGTGGGGCAGCTGGAGCCGTCCCCACAGGCCCTGAGCCACAGAGGCCTAACTACCCCCACAAATGGAAAGCAGCTTACCGGAGCCACAGTGAGAAACTCCGGTCATAGGAGATGCAAAACAGCTGGACACGACCGCTACCGGAACCAGGAACACCGTGGGACCCAGCTGCATCAGACGGATCAGCCAGCCAAGCGACAGGAGGCCAAGGTGAAGAACCCCTACTGGAGCCACCCGACAAGGGAGATACTGCAGGCGGATGCCAAGGAGAAGGAGGGCTGACAGGAACAGAGAGGGAGAGCACAGGCCGCAGGAACTGGACCAGGAATCAGGCACTGACGAGGGCAGCCACAGGAGACCGGACAGGAAGACAGGCACTCGCGAGGGCAGCTACAGGAGACCGGAACCACAAGCCCGTAATTAGGAACTTGCCTGAATAATCGGGCAATGCTACAGGAGTCCCACAGCGCTAAAAAGGAGCACCAACCAATCAGAGACATGACACAATAAAATTTGAATTAAAAAAAAAGGTAAAGGTGTTCCATTAATATCAATGGGTGATATATTAGCTGCTGGTGTAATTTTATTTTTGCCGTTAGCAGTTGACAGCACAGATTATTGGAAGGCTTACTGTGCTGTGCTTTTTTTACCAGTAGGAATTGGGTCTAGCCCTATGTGGATGCCAGCCGGAACTCATTTTTACCCTAGCAACTATTTTACCTGCTCTAATTTAATCGAGCCCTGGGTTGTTTGGCAGGAAGCAGCCGCATATTATACATTTTTGTATATCATTAGTTGTCAATATACCAATGTTTGGCAAGTTTAAAATAAAGGGAAAAAAAAAGACTAAATAATTTTTTATTTAATTTATGTGTCTTGATGTGTTTGTCTCCAACACTCTGAATCATTTCTATCATGTTCTGTTTTAATGTTCCATTTATAAAAGAAAACAAAGGCTCCCATCATTGCTACTGTCTTGCAGTTGGTCAAATTAAACCATGCTGCATGCCTAGATCATTTATCTTTTTAAAAGGATTATCCTGAAAACAGTCAAAATTTAATTAGATATCAGCAGACTGCCTCTTAAAACAATAACACATATGAAAGCAGCATATTGCACTGTCACAATGTCATCCAAGGACAAAGTGTGAAACATTTTGGCTATGTTCTCTGGCTATGGCAGTGATTCTCAATCATTTAGATCAATTGTCAAGGAGCACAAATACAATCATCTGGCCCAGATTTACATCTCAAGCTCCCCTAGGCACAGCACCCTCTAGTGCCCTTAGTCCCACCCACACACCCTGATTTAACCACACCTTTTTTTGTGGTCAAACAATTTTTTTAAAAATTCTTCATGATAATGTGATAATTTTTCAGAGGTGGGTGAAAATGTTAAAGATAGGGATAGGGTTTATATACAGCACACATACAGAAAACATAAGTGACCTTTACTAGATAAGTTGACTGTTAAAATTCAACTTTTAAAAATTGCCCGGGCTGGTATTCTCCTACAATCCACCCCTGGAGTCGCTATTCGTTCAGCATATGCAATAAAATATATTTAGCAAAGTCTGTGTTCCCTGGAGGGTGGGTTTGCCGAAAGCCAAAGACCCAGATGTGGAAGAGGCGTTTCTGGTACCTGGAGAGAGGGTAATCTGGAGGAAGTATTCCCAAGACAAAAGTGGAGGGATTGGGGTCTAGGTATCAATGATCCTGGACACATCCTTAGCCACAGCCCACCAGAACTGTTTGACCAGTGGACAGTCCCACAAGTTATGATAAGTGTCTGCATGAGAGTGATAGCATTTAATACAGTGGGTGCTGTCTGCAATCCTCATGGAGACAGCTTGCACTGAAGAGATATATGAGTAGTAATACAGCTTATAGAGCATATCATGAAAATATGCCGAAGAGTTTGCTCACAGTCTGTGACGAAGACCGCTGAGGAGAGACTCCAACGTGGCCCCTGAAAGCAAATCCAGCCACCGACCCAGTCCTGGAGGTGAGCGGTGACCTCTGTCAATGTATAGTTCAGTGAGTAAGAGTCGGTAGAGGTAGGACGTTTTGTAGGGTTGGTTGGTTGAAGAGAAATATGTCTCTAAAGCTGTGGAATGGAGCATCTCTGGATAAAGGAGATTCACAGTGGTAGTATCATGTCAATTAGAGAAAAAAGTGTTTGTGAGGAAGGTTGTGTTTAGATCGAAGGTCATGGAAGGCATAGGGGCAGGCAGCGGTCAGGTTTATTAGATCTTTTAGCATGGAAATAGATTTGGAGGCCCATAAGGTAAAGTGGGGGTTCAGGGATACCATTTTGGAAATCCAGGTTTCCCAAAAAGAGGAGATAGTGAGAATAATATTTGTTGCCATATAATCTTTGTTGAACCATCTGCCATGCCTGACAAGGTGGACCGGGGGGGATTACCTGTAATAAAGGGTTGGAGGTATGATGGACGGGCATGTAATAAATAGTGCAGGTGGAGAGGGTTAGGTAGGTGTTGATCCCAGGCCACATTTGTAAAAGTGTTGGCATCTAGTAGCCAGTCTGTTGCCAGACGCAAAAGACTGGCCAGATTGTAGAGGTGGGTATTGGGAAAATATAGGCTAGCAGAGGAGGGAGGAAGGTATAAGTCTGACAAGCCAATCTGAGTTTGGCAGCCCCGCCAAATAAACCTAGTTAAAGCGGCATTAACTCTAGCTAGGTCAGGGCAGTGAATTAGCATGGGAAGTGTTTGGATAATATAAAGTAAACTAGGTAAACAAACCATCTTGATCAGGTTACATCTGCCTATAAAAGAAAATGGTAAAGGGGCCCATTTGTGGATATCAGAGATAATGTGGGAGATGGTAGTGAAGTAGTTGACCATGTATATCTCAGGAAAGGCTTTAGGAAGTGTGATACCTAAAAATTTCAATTTATTGTGTGCCATACATAAAGGAGTAAGGGCAACAATATCAGCGGGGACAGAGTGTGCCAAATATAGGGACTGCCTCGGGTTACCAATAAATAAGAGGATGTTGTCTACAAATGCTGTAAGCTTAGGTGTGGAAGGGTCTACTGGAATTTCCTGGCATGAGGGTAAAGAGGAAAGTCTCCACAGGAGGGGTTCAAGAGCCAAGTTGAAAAGGAGGGGAGAAAGTGGACAACCCTGACTGGTCCCACTCCCCAGTTGTATGCGGTTAGTATTAGTCCCATTAACAGTGAGGAAGATTTGGGGGTTATGATATATGGTACAAATAAAGTTTATGAAAAGATCCCCAAAGTCCTGACACTCTAAAATCTGAAATAGCTGGGGCCATTGAATCCAGTGAAGAGCTTTTTCAGCATCAAGATTAACCAGCATGTAATGAGAAGTGCGGGGGTCTTGGGAAGACATGAGCGCTGCTATAGCTGCTCGAAAGCCCGTCTGTTCAGGGGAGATAATGGAGGGGACAATGATTTTAAGACGACTGGCCATAATTCTGGAAAGGATTTTAAAGTAGGTATTGAGTAAAGAAATGGGCCTATAAGATTCAGCATACTGAGGATCTTTATTTGGTTTGGGGAGTAAAATCAACCTAGCTAAGGTAAAGTCTGAAGGCACGGATCTGGTAGAGTGTTATTATAGAGGGACTGGAGGTGAGGAGTAATCAGATCCTCCAGTATCTTATAGTACTCTGAGACAAGACTGTCTGTACCAGGGGATTTGACGTTTTTGAGGATCTTAATGACACAGCAGATTTTGTTGGGAGTAACTGAGGCATTGAGCTGCTGCCTTTGGACAAAGGAAAGGGGCGGAAGAGAGACGTCACACAAGAAAGTGGTGTGCATCTGAGGGACATCAGGAGAAGCTGTGTATAACTGCTGGTAATAGTCTAGGAATTCCCGATGCAGACAAAGAGGCGTATGTAGTGCTTATCCATGATAGATGATTATCCATGATAGAGGAGATTTATTTGGTTCCTCTATGTGCCTTAATAATGAAAGCTAGAAGACGACCAGATCTGTTGGCTTCCTTAAAGTAATTACTGTTGACATAGCTGAGGGACATTTGAGCTTTCTTAAAAAGGAGTGAGTCATAGAGCTGTTTGACAGAAATATAGGCCTGTTTATGGTCCTCGGTGAGAGAGTGTTTGTATTTAGTGTAGGCTAGAGGGAGTTGGTGGTGTAACGTAAGTAATTTCTTATTGAGTGATTGCGTTTTTCAGTCACTAATGCAATAAAATGACCTCAGAGAACTGCCTTGGAGGCTGACCAGAAGAGGGAGGGGTCAGAGAGGTGAACCACATTATCCACCAGATATAATTTCCAGGCATGTCTAAGAGTGTTTCGGAAGTTTTCAACCTTGGCCACATAGTGGGGCAGTTTCCAGCTAATGGAAAACGTGGGATGGGACTTTAGGGCCAAGGCGAGCTTGATGTGAGCGTGATCAAAGATAGCTATATTGTGTATGTGTGTGTCAGTGACCATGACGACTATTCTGTCAAAAAGAAGGAATAATCCAAGCGAGTAACAGAGTTGTGTGGGTGGGAATAAAATTTGTAGTCACTTTCAGTTGGGTGCAAAAGTCTCCATATGTCTGTCAGTTGTTAGTGTTGGCGTAGGAGAGTAAAAGGATGGCTATTACCCTGGATGGATGAGTCAGAAGCTCCGCTATGGTCCATGGCTGGGTTTGTGACCACGTCAAAGTCTCCCCCTAGAACAATGGCTGAGTCACCTGCATCCAGAAGTCTCTGATATAGGGAGAGAGAAAAAGAAAAGTTAGGCTGATTAGGAGCATAGATATTAGCCAATGTGAACCCCAGTTCACAGGAAAGGATACTATAATGACCTTCAGGATCTATATCAGTAGATAAGATTTTATACTGCAGGTTTTTATGAAATAATATAGCCACATCCCATCTCTTGTGGCCAACAAATGGGACAGCGACCACCTCACTCACCCAGTCTTTTTTGAGCTTCCAATGTTCCACAGGGGTTAAGTGTGTTTCCTGTAGGTAGGCAACATTGCAATTAAGGCTTTTAAGGTGCGTTAGGACCTGCTTCCTCTTTATGGGGTTGTTAATACCTGCTACATTCCAGGAAATTAATTTGGAGGAGGGAGGAGTCTATGTCCGACACCCTCTGTAACACTACCAATACTGCCTGTCACTCTCCTCATCAACCCCATCTCTCTCTCTCTTTCTCACTTTACTTCTGTATTACTTAGACCCTCTCTCTACTAGAGCAACCACTTGTAACTCTTCGTAGTCCCCTTCTGGGTTGATGGCTGGCTTGAGGTGGTGAGTGAGGGAACTGTGCATTCTTGCTAAAGAGTTCTGTGTAGGTGAAGGCTAGGATTAGATACCACAATGCTCTTCTTTTTTTACTACAGCTAAAAATGACCTGCCAGTTTTTTGATATTGAAACAAGGGAATCAAATTTTTACTTAAAATCTAACTGCCTTACCAAGTTGGTTACCACAACCCGGCTTGTATTTGGATATCCTGATTGTTTGTTTTCGGTGTTATCAGAAACATTTTCTTCTAATGAGTTTTAAATGCAATGACTGCAATGGGCTTGACAGAATGTCAGGCACAGAGTGTTAGCAGTTTTCCTTTGATGTTCTCATTTTTCACACTGTTTAGCATGCACTTCGGGAACAAAAAACACATGTTCGACGTTGGTCCAAAAAGTCAAGTTCTTTGGCCCAGTGTTCTGTTGGTAGGGGTATTGAATACCGATGGTGACACAGTGTGTGTACGGTTGGTATCCATTTTTGCCCTACGGATAGTTTTAATAGGGCAAATTGAATCAAGTCCCAAAATCAATAGAAAAAATTAAATCACACTCACATTTAAATATAGTTGTCAAATGGCTTATACCAGAGCTAATAAAAAAGCCTGTGGGGAAATTGCACCATCTCCACTCGGTGTTACCTCCCAATCTAAAGCTCTTGGTAAGTTAGTGATATATACACAGGATCCTCCAAACTCCAAAAGACAAGAAAGCTCCAGTGATAAATGTTTAATATAAAATCCAATAATTAGTTAAACACTATAACAGTATGTATACAAAGCATCACAATCTATTATGATAATGTTTCTTGTCTTTTGGTGTTTGGAGGATCCTTTGGAATAAGCCATTTGTTAACTATATTTAAATGTGAGTGTGATTTCATTTTTTCTATTGATTACCATATCTGATTACTGTATCACTCTATTGGGTGTGCCCTCTCTCTTTTTTGTTTTTTTCCTGTTGTATGACAGCACCAAAAAGGTCTCTCTACCCTGCGACTCCACCCAAGTTTCTAACTCCCTGTCCGACAGATCTGTCTTTCTCTTTCAGACCCCTCAATCTGACCAAGTATCTCTATTCCTCCTCATACCTGTCTCTACTGCCTCCACCACCCACAAGTTTCTCACTAAGCCAGGTCTCTCCCTCCAGCCACTCCTTACACACTACTCCAAGTTTCTTTATGCATGCCACCAGATCTCTTTGCACTGGAGATGCCTATAAACAGATATTGCTCCTATACACCACAGGTGATGCACCCTCTAATAAGTATCCCCCTTTCCCCCATGTGTATGTGCCGCCATTGCTTTCTACCTTTCACAGAGGAGGCGATGAATAGAGACAAAGAAGGACAAAAATGCAGCAGCTGGCACAGCAAAGCCTCTCGCATGTCATCCCTGAAAATTAGACTAAGAGGAAGTTTGTTACCCTTTTCTCTCAAAAAAATGCTTTCTCCCACTAGAATCTAGCCTACTCTATATATAGAGGAATAAAGGGTAGTGGAAAGATTCTAGTGGGTTATGGGTCCTAGTCTTTTTATGACTTTTTATGACTTTGTATAAAAGTCATCGATCAGGAGTATCATGTTTTAGCTCTCTAATGCCATTACAGGGAAGAAATTAGCACATACACATTAGACTAAGAAATTGGTACGTACATATTAGACTAATTGTATCCCACCCAAAATGGCAGTCTAGTTCCAAACTGAGAGGCAAGTCTCCTCTGCACAGGAACACCAGCTAACCACAGCAATATTGAGCCTCGTCAATGAGGCACAGCTGGTTTCCCTAGGTATATATATGTATATATATATATACATATATATATATATATATATATATATATATATATATATATATGTGTGTGTGTGTATTTATTTATTTATCTATCATGTGACAAAAGTACATTTTAATGTGTTGTACACTTCCCACACAGGAGGAGGTTAAATCAAGTCTTTGCCTGTTTATTTCTATCCAAGTGGTGAGACAGCAGCTTCACAAACAAAACAAAATGCTTGCTCTACAGAGCATTAACTAAACATATCAGCTCCTGACTGTATTTGGACTACTATTCAGATTACCAGCTCAAGAAATATACATGCAACAACATAGTCCAGCAGGCACAAGTTAACTCCAGAAATTGCAGGCTTTCAGAGGTTAATTCCTTCCTCTCTGGGAACTCAAACAAAAAGACAACCTGGCTCAGTGCAGGGGGAATTATATGACTGCTTGCTGCACTAATTACCAGATGCAGGTGGTGAGGAATAGGGAGTAATAGAACTCCTGGTGTGGATTCCTCACCTGACACATGTCAGTTACTGTGAAACTGTGGAATGGAGCACTGACCCAAAATACATAGTTTTGCAATGTACACCAAGTTAGCTATACATTCTGTTTCACTGAGCTAATCAGGGTAGATACCCTGCAGGATTTGGGGAGATTTATATACACACTCTATCACCTTTTGGGGCTCTCTGTCACACATCCTCCCCCCAGCTCATTCCTTGTGGGATGAGCGACCATGGACAGAAGGGAATGCATTCTTGAGAGCCCATCTGCATTTCCCTGTTTACAGCCTGCCCTGTGTTCAACTGAAAAATTATAGGGCTGTAAACTAAGAAACCAGCGGGTCACTCTACTGCTTTTATCCCTGTTTTGACACATCCACGTTAGTGGTGCATGGTCAGTCACAAGTCTGAATTTCCTGCCTAACAGGTAGTACTTGAGGGCAGCTACAGCCCATTTTATAGCAAGACACTTCTTCTCAACAATAGAGTAGTTTCTTTCATGTGGATTCAATTTTCTGCTTAGGTATAGAATGGGGTGCTCGTTACCCTGATTCTCTTGGGAGAGAACAGCCCCAAGTCCCACATCTGATGCGTCAGTCTGTAAAATAAAGTCCCTAGAGAAATCAGGGGTCACCAGCACCAGTTGACTACATATGGCCTCCTTCAATTTTCTGAATGCTAGTTCAACTTCAGGGGACCATTTAACCATCACAGGAGCTTTTGCTTTTGTAAGGTCAGTCAAGGGACCTGCAGTGGTAGCAAAGTTGGGGATAAACTTCTGGTAATATCCAACTAAGCCCAAAAAAGTTCTCACCTGTTTCTTAGTGAGCGGGCAAGGCCAGTTTCATATCACTTCAATTTTTGCAAGTTGGGGTTTTACTAATCCCCTACCAATTGAATAGCCTAAATATTTGGCTTCCTCCAGACCAACAGTGCATTTACTGGGATGAGCTGTTAAGCCAGCAGATTGGATTGAGTTTAGCACAGCTTGTGCTTTTGGAAGGTGAGACTCCCAATCTGCATTATGTATTACAACATCATCAAGGTATGCAACAGCATAATGAGTATGTGGCTTTAATATTCTGTCCATCATTCTTTGGAATGTGACAGGAGCCCCATGTAGGCCAAAAGGAAGTACTTTGTATTGAAAAAGACCATCAGGGGTAGAAAAGGCAGTTCTTTCTTTTGCCTGCTCTGTAAGTGGGACCTGCCAAAATCCCCTGGTTAGATCTAATGTGATAAGATACTGGGCTTTTCCAAGCCTTTCAACTAGCTCATCAACTTTTGTCATGGGATATGAATCAAATTTTGAAATGGCATTCAATTTATGTTAATCATTGCAAAATCTGATTGTGCTATCAGGCTTTAGCACAAGCACAATAGGGCTACTCCAGTCACTTTGGGATTCTTCAATTACCTCAAGGTCCAACATTTTCTTAACCTCTTCTCTAATAGCCTGTCTACGTGCTTCAGGTATTCTATACGGTTTAAGGTTAACCCTTTTCCCTGCCTCTGTTATAATGTCATGCTTGATAATGTGAGTTCTGCCTGGAGTTGTGGAGAACACATCTTTGTTTAATCTTACAAAGTTTTTGACTTCTCATGTCTGGTGTATAGACAGGGTTTGTGATATATTAACCTCTGGGTCACTTTTATATTTAATAGGAAGGGCAGTGGCTTCTACCGCAATTAAAGCTTCCCTATCTTTCCATGGCTTAAGCAAGTTTACATGGTTAATTTGCTCTACCTTACATCTACCTGGCTGTCTGACTTTGTAATGCACCTCTCCAACCCTTTCAATAATCTCGTAGAGTCCATGCCATGTTGCCAGGAATTTATTTTCTATTGTGGGGACCAAAACTAATACTCTGTCTCCAGGCTTGAAATACACGGACCCTGGCATTCCTATTATAACTATTTTCCTGAGCTTGTTGGGCCTTCTCCATATCTTCCCATACGATGAGCATAATAGTGACCATACGTTCCTGCATCTGGGTTATATGTTCAATTACATTACAATGTGGGGTAGCCTCTTGTTCCCACGTTTCCTTAGCTATGTCAAGTAGTCCTCTGGGATGTCTACCATACAACAGTTCAAAAGGAGAGAACCCAGCGGAGGCTTGAGGTACTTCCCTAATAGCTAACAGTCCCAATTTTTCCCATCCTTGTCAATCACCTTCCATAGCATCAATCACTTCAGAGTTTTATTGAACTGTTCCACCAAACCATCAGTTTGTGGGTGATACACAGAGGTTTTTAGATGCTTTATGCGAAAAAATCTACATAATTCCCCTGCAACCCGGGACATGATTGGAGTACCCTGATCTGTTAGGATTTCCTTGGGGATCCCAACCCTGCTAAACAGCATCATTAATTCCTTGGCACCTGATTTGGCTGAGGTAGTGCGCAGAGGAATTGCCTCAGGGTAACGAGTAGCATAGTCTAATATTACCAATATGTACTGATGCCCCCTAGCAGACTTTACTAGGGGTCGCACAAAGTCCATTGGTATGCGTTCAAATGGGATTTTAATTACAGGTAAGGGTACCAATGGGCTATAGTATGCTGTGAATGGTTGTCACAGCTTACCTTGTTTCTATTGACGCTTGGCGTCATTCCACATGTCATCTGCAGGTGCGAGGCTTCAGAGTGAAGCAGGCCCCTGTTTTATGCCATGCTTCCTGTAGTTTCCTCCTACCTACTTCCTTCCTCTGAGCCTGCTCCTCCTACCTACTTCGGGAGGGGTTTAAAGGGCAGCCTGAGTATGACTCAGTTGCCCTTGCGTTGTTGTTCAAAGCAGTTCTATTACCTTGGGCTCTGTGTATGATCTGTCTTGTCTTCCATCCAATCTGGTGCTGACCTGTGGCTCTGTCTGACTATTCCTTTGTCTTATCCTTATAGTGGACCCCCAATCTGGTGCAGACCTGTGGCTCTGGCTGACTACCTGAACTGTGTATGAACTGGCTTGTCTGACTGCCCTCTCTGGTGCTGACCTGTGGCTCTGTCTGACTATTCTTTTGATTTTCCGTTGTACCTGGCAGACACCCTATCTTGTGCGGGCCTGGGGCTCTGGCAGACTAGCTTTGATACTCACTGCAGGCATGAGTCAAGTATCGCTTCCTTATACTGACTGCAGGCGTGAGTCAGAGATACGCTCCATTCTGACTGCAGGCGTGAGTCAGATTTTCTCGCTACCTCGGATGAAGACTTAAAGTTCCGGTTCCTGTTCCTGTTCCGTTCCTGTTCCAGCTCCTGGTTCCAGCAAAGACTACCAGTGGCTTTGGCCTAGTCTCTAGTAGAGTGGTCCTCCACGGCAGTGTACTATTTCTGGTAGTAGCACTGGCTGGCTGTGACCTTTTGCTTGTACCTGCTGTTTTCCTCTGTTTGCTACCTTATTGTTGTTTAATAAATTGCATTTTACTATACCTGTCATGGTTTGTTTTGACTCTCAGACACAGAGTTAAGATAAAAACACAACTTTATTGAAAAGTTTAAAGAGAACCCTCACGGGTTAGGCATACACATATAACAACATTTAATTAGTACATGGCAATAGTGAGTAGTGGTACAGAGAATGTGAGACAGGCTCTACTGGCCTTGCCAATACCGGGTAAGGCAACCTTAGACTGGCACGAGATGGAATAGGTTCTACCGGCCTTACCAATATACCGGGCAAGGCAGCCTGGAGGCTTGCACAGAGAGGAAGGAGGCTCCACCGGCCTTGCCAATATAACGGGCAAGGCAGCCTAAAGATTGGTACAACGAGGAAGGAGGCTCTACCGGCCCTGCCAATATACCGGGCAAGGCAGCCTTGAGACTGGTACAACGAGAGACTAGGCTCTACCGGCCTTGCCAATATACCGGGCAAGGCAACCTTGAGACTGGTACAACAAGAGAGGAGGCTCTACCGGCCTTGCCAATATACCGGGCAAGGCAGCCTCACTAAACCATGATACTGCAAGTACTGGTGCACAGACAGAGATGGCCTCAGCAACTGGCATATAGGTGGAGTAAACCAGTCGCCTATGCTGGGCACACAGAGGCCTTGCCGGGGCTGTATAGGTGTAAGTGAGCACCCGGTAATAATGGAGCGAACCAGTACCCGCGTACTGAACAGACAAGGATCACCGGTGCTAAATGGAATGCAGCAAGCCACCGGTATACTAGGAGCAAACCAGTACCCGTGTACTGGGTGACACAAGACTCTACTGGTGCTGTATGGGAGGTAGCAAGCCACCGGTTATACGTGGAGCGAACCAGTTCCTGCGTACTGGGTAACACAAGAGTCTACCGGTGCTGTATGGGAGGCAGCAAGCCATCGGTTATACGTGGAGCGAATCAGTACCCGCATACTGGGTTACACAATACTCTACCGGTGCTATAAGGATGCAGCAAGCCACCGGTTATACATGGAGCAGACCAGTACCCGCATACTGGGTGACACAATCTCTACCGGTGCTGTATGGAATGCAGCAAGCAGCTGGTTATACATGGAGCGAACCAGTACCCGCGTACTGGGTTACACAATCTCTACCGGTGCTGTATGAAACGCAGCAAGCAGCCAGTTATACATGGAGCGAACCAGTACCCGCGTACTGGGTTACACAATCTCTACAGGTGCTGTATGGAACGCAGCAAGCAGCCGGTTATACATGGAGCGAACCAGTACCCGTGTACTGGGTTACACAATCTCTACCGGTGCTGTATGAAACGCAGCAAGCAGCCAGTTATACATGGAGCGAACCAGTACCCACGTACTGGGTTACACAAACTCTACAGGTGCTGTATGGAACGCAGCAAGCAGCCGGTTATACATGGAGCGAACCAGTACGCGCGTACTGGGTTATACAGTCTCTACCGGTGCTGTATGGAACGCAGCAAGCAACCGGTTATGCGTGGAGCGAACCAGTACCCGCGTACTGGGTTACAGATAAATGAGAGATGAAAATGTCATCTAAGGCGATAGAAGGAGGAGGCACTCTGCAGGCGATCCAGGAGCAGGAACACAGCTGGTTCAGGACAGGAAACAGGAACAGCAACGGCAGCCAACCGGACCAGGAACGGCAGCAGGAACAACAGCCCAAACCGGATCAGGAACGGAAGCAGGAACCGAGGAAGCTGTCAGGCAGGAACTCAGGCGATCACTGGAGAGCAGTAGTGTAGTAATGGCCCAGGAAGCTCAGGAACACAGTGCAGGTGCAGGCGACATAGAGACACCACGAAAGGGCAACCAAAGGGTGCCCAAGCCCAGTCTAAATAGGCAATACTGGGCGGGCTGAAGGCAGGCAGCCAGTGGAGAGCCCATTCAGGTAACTGACAGGAAAAGGCAGCAATCACGGGCACTGTGATAATACCATACTCACTCCTGATCAGGTCTGGGGAAACCTGACAGGATGCAAGGGCCTATGTGGTGGTATAGACCCGGCCTTACTTTCGCTAAAGACGTCTTTAAATGTGTCATACTCCTTGGGGAGGAGTGGAGCAATAGCGTGGGTGAGTCTTATAAGACATGACAGACAAGACTTAGTACATTGTGGAGAAAGGCTGTTCTTTTAAGTGCTATTCCTCACTGGTTCCACTCAGGTCAAGTCAAAGCTTGGGTTGCCATTCAGGGAGCTCTTTGCTCCCCAACACCTCTGTCCGCTCTTCTGTGGTTCCTCCCCAGTACTCTTTCCACACAGGTTTCTAAGCACCACTTGATCTCACCTGTCCTGAAATATTGGGCAACTGTAGTACCTATTTTATCTAGTGTCCCATCTCCCCTCTTATCAGTTCTTCAGAATCCCGATTTCCCTCCGGGGATGTCGGCTACGGCTTTTCTAGGGTGGGGACCAGGGCGCGGTCTACTAGTCGCTGATCTTTTGAAGGACGGTGGAGTAGCTACTTTTGACCATCTTTCCAGATATCAAAGGGTTAGCTCTAACTTGTGCAGCAATAGAATCCATAACTAAAATGAAGATAATAGGTGAAAGTGGGCATCCTTGCCTTGTACCGTTTTGGAGGGCGAAGGAATCCGAAAGCGAGCCATTAACGCGAATACGAGCAGTTGGGCTGGTATACAAAGCCATCACCTTGGAAATGAATTGTTGCCCAAGTCCAAAGCCTTTTAAAGACGCCACCAAAAAAACCCATTTCACCCTGTCAAAGGCCTTCTCCACGTCGACAGAGAGTAGAAGAGCAGAGTCGCCAATGGAGTTGGCCTGATGTAACAAATGAAGCTATTTGATAGTTATCCCTTGTTTCACGTCCTGGCACAAAACCAGCTTGGTCCACATGAATGATCTCAGATAACAGGGGAAGTAATCGATTACCCAGGACCTTTGCATAGATCTTGAGATCTATGTTGAGAAGAGTAATAGGTCTATAACTTGAGCACAAAGAAGCATCCTTTCCAGGCTTCGCTATCAGGGAGATATGGGCCTCTGCAATCCTGGGGTGTGAAGTAATAGACAACGGAAGATCGTTAAAGGAGGCGGTAAAGTGTGGAGAGACAAGATGGAGAAAGAGACGGTAGAAAAGCAGTGAAAGGCCGTTTGGGCCAGGGGATTTTCCAGATGTCATTTATTTTATAGTAAATTATATGATATGATGAAAATAATGGTATCTTTAGAAAGTCCATCTTATGGCAAGAAAAACAGTATATAATATATGTGGGTACATTAAATGAGTAAGTAAGAGGAAAATTACAGCTAAACACAAACACAGTAGTTAAAACAGCCATTGTCCAGAAACACAAAAAATGTTCCAAACCTCCGGTCCTTAAGGGGTTAAACAAAATGATTCAATGTTTTTTTTTCTAGAACAAATAAACAACTGGATATAAAAAAGAAAGCATTGAATCATTACAGAAATTATAAAATATGATGAAAAAATGCAACAAAAGCACTTTTTTTTAGCTTTTACATGAAAAATCCTTTATACATCTACAAATGCTAAACCCACCTCCTGCTAAATAGATTATATTTGTCTTGAGTTTAGAAATACCCAATGTTGACATGTTTTCCTAATGTTTTTTTGCCAGATTCTAGTGGGATGACTCCTTTAGCCCACTAGAATCTAGCCCAGTGATTCTCAATCTTTTTTGCTTTGCTTTTGAGTGAAAGAAAGCAATGCAATGCTTCACAATGTGTTACATACAACTGTGACACTCAAAGATTTACAGCAGCACTAACAAGCAATCTGAAATTTTCAGGGTACACCTAGCATTTATAAGTAAATTCTCGAGGACTTCAGCCCTTAATGACCAGAGGTCAGGGGAGGTACCTTCCCTTAAGGACCGCTTTGATCGTTGTCGGTGCTCTGGCACACGTGACTGATTATGTGTACCAGCACGCTGAACTGGGATCTAACAGAGACTGCCCCATTCTTGAAGCAGTCAATTCCAGACCACGTGTTTATTTACAGCGCTCCCGCAGGAGCGATGTAAATAAAAAGTATGTGATGTGCCAGGACTGTCATGGTCCTTCAGGAAAAACAAACCATGAAGGTCCTGGCACATCACCAGTCATTAAGGGGTTAATTAAGGTATAAATATACAGTCTGTATGACAACAAAGTGCATATTGTGTACAATATTTTCCATATATATTAGAGCACTTTACAAAGTGGTGCAACCTAAGATGTGGTCACCACACTCTGATTAATACCACAGCTTAATACCACTACTCTTATTTTCCTGGTTTCCAAAAGCATCTAATCTGGAGGTGAATCTGCCCCACACCATCAGGTATGTATTTAAAAAGTTATTTCAACCCATTTCATTTTTTTTATTGTAATGTTTCTTAAAGTGCCAGAGAGGGGTGCAAGTCATTGCAGAGTTGCTGATCTCCCTTGCACTCAAGGGGTTAGGTCTGTGGTGACACCAGACTGTGGAAGGGCAGTTAGTGCCTTGACTTACTTTGGACCACTACTAACACTGTCAGGTGACTGCTTGGGGAAATCTATACCTGAATGCATGTTTATTTAGTACTACGTGTACAGACTGCGCTTTGCTATTTAAGAGTTTAAAGGAGCAGTAAACTTTTTTATGAAAACACATATTTTATAGATCTTTTCCTACTGAATAAAACAAGGGTACTCTCACTGCTGTCAGATATTATATTCAAAATGTATAACAGTGCTAATAATCATGAAGTGAATTTACTGTGTTTACTTCCTGAAGGTTCTAAATGATAGGAAGTCACAGGCAGTTTCTATCACATTCTATGGAGAACTGTATATCACTGACTTTCTTCTCTATTAGAGTATAACAGAAAAACTAATTAGAATTTGACCACTAGAGGGCACTGCTAATGTAACAAACATGGGTTTAAACTGTAATAACTCTAGAAATATGAATCTCTTGGCAGTGTGAGTACCCTTATTTTACTCAGTAGGAAAATCTCTACAATATATTTTTTACAAAAAAAAGTTTACTGCTCCTTTAAACAATACAAAGTTACCAGTGCTTAGCAAAGTGATACACTGAAGTTTTGTTCATGCTACAAAACGTATAATCTAAACATATTAATCAAGACATGCTGAGAACATAAGGATTACGGTGTATTTTTGAAGGTGGCTAAGTATCCCAAAACAAATTGGAAAACGTAGCTCAGTAACACATTGCCTCCAGCCGTTGAAAACTAGCGCATGCGCAGACCTCAACACAATCTGGGAATTGTAGTTTAGGTTTCTACGTTGCAACGTGATGACGTAGTTTAAAGAAGGGTTATTGGATTTTCTTTTTTTGAAAAAAGTGGCGGCGGTAGCTATCCTAGATTTTCCTGCTCTAGGGACAGTTTAGCGGCACTTACTAATATTGCACTATACCGAGACGTTTGCTGTATATTTTATACCTGAGGACGTACTCATTGTTTCTTCATCATCGGCTTGCCACTCCACTCTTTATTATATTTCTGTACGCAATGGAACAGTTATTAGCAAGTAGGCTTATGACCGGGCTGGTGGTTAAGATCATGCGCAGCAACGGTGAGTTTGGATTATACAGTAAAAATATGTGTGTTTATAATCTGAGAGATTTGTACAAGAGTTGTTAAAGCGCAGCCGCAAGAAAATTCGAACCTTAATGTCACCCCTATTTATTGGCTGCGTGCGTATAGTTTCGCTGTCATTATGGTATAGTAATAGTATGTAACTTGCTTACTCTTACGTCAGTTACGGGAACGTGCTTGAAATATGAGCCTGTGGTGCACCTTTATGGTGGT
Source organism: Rhinophrynus dorsalis (assembly GCA_037306005.1). NCBI lineage: Eukaryota > Metazoa > Chordata > Amphibia > Anura > Rhinophrynidae > Rhinophrynus > Rhinophrynus dorsalis. The sequence goes on from CM074722.1 coordinate 222,810,940, forward strand.
CTCAATCGCGTGTTATATCAAACCCGAGTCTAGTGGCACAATTCTAGGCTAAAGCAACTAAATCATAATTCCAAAGCAAATCAATTGCACCATGGTGTGTACATAAGCATTCCCCAATTGCCTCTTTACTTAAATGTCTTATAGCATTCAGTGGCTTAAAAGTAAATTAATATTTCAGCTTGTACTCCACACTGCACCTGGGTCTTGTTGCATAATTGCGACGCTGACTTTATGCATCTGGCTTTAACCCTGTAAAAACTAGAGGGTTGTGCAATGGATTTGAAGTAACCTACAAGTTTGCATATTTTGAAAACTGCATTAAAAACTGCCTATGTGTCATGTTAGCCAAAAGACCATCAAATGTTCAGATAGCAAGATATTCACACTTAGCATATGGTGACATTGTATGCTACTCGCAGTACCTGTGGTTTCCTATGCCAATTAAGCCTTTCAGTGATGTTTCATATGCCAATGAAGCATTTTCATTGATGTCAGATGCCAATGAAAGTATCAATTATGTTTCATATGCTAATGATGCCCTGTGCTCTACCAGGAGACCTTAATTTTTTACCAGAAATAAGTGAATATATTCAAAGCTATGCATCTGTTGGACTTTTGGGTAACATGACAGAGTGCTGGTGGAGACCCTCCAGTTCTATGAGGCTTCTGGTGGGGGATCTGCCTCTGCAGATATCTTCCAGAGATGGAAGATGGTTTTCCAGTCTACTCTCCTAACACAGCACCTTAGACCAGGTTCTTGTGGAGGAGTGGGAAAACTCCAGAGAAGAGATATTTTCTTAATAAATGCATCTCTAAACCATACCCATTTAAGGCTGACGCTCTTGCTCAGTGGTATTTTCCCCCAGCTATTGAACCCACCCCCCCATCACTCATTGCCAAAATCACAACTCTTCCATGGGTAGATGCTTCTGGTCTTAAGGAGCAGACTGACCCGTTCCTTGATTCCCTTCTAAAGACTAACTTTATGGCCACAGGGGCAGCTCTGTGGTCCACTTTTTGCTTCAGCATGGATTAATAGGTCTTAAAGCTATTTGGGGCAAGCAGCGTTCTGATGCTTCTGAGGAAGATCTTTTAATTATGCTTGCCTATGTTTTGGGAGCTAATATGTAGCTTTCTCAACCCTCTTTTATGCTGCTAGGAGCTATTTGGTCCAAATATAAAATGAGTAATCAGTGACTCAACTGGCAGAAAAATATATTTTTACTATAGATGTCTTTTAAATGTTCCTTTATTGCCAGAAAGGCACATGCATGTCACTACTCATGCCAGTTCCTGGTGCAGAGGATTCAAGTCCCTCGGGTCTTCCAGCCCCAAAGCCCAAACAGACTTGGCAGAACATGAAATCTGCTCTAAAATCTAAGTCTAAGAAGCCAATCTCCACATAATTTGCTGAGTCTCCACTTTTTTCAATATGCCTTGGTGTCTTAACATGATGGACCAGTGTGTTTTGTGAGGGTACCACTTAGATTTAAAGTACCAACCTCCTCGTCACTTTTTGGACATAAAAGGTTCCTTGGGACTCAGAGTGAGTGAGTCTCACTGGACCAGCAGTTTCTAATTCTGGTCACGGTCCAGGAGAGCTTTTCAGGTTTTTATCCCAACTTTTTTGTAGTTAATGACTGCATCTGCTTCAAGGTGGATTCTTTGTATTCTTTCTTCTCAGCGAGTTCCTGGCCTCCCTGGATCCCTCATTATATCTATCTGCATGTCCTCCTCCATCCAGACCACTACATTTTCTGCCTTTGCATCCAGTTACTTGTTCACTGCACTACCTCTTTGCAAAAATTCAAGCAAATAGACTTGAGTCTATTTGAAATATAAGGGAAGAGAAAAAGGGAGGGGGGGAAATATATAATATGACAAATAATTATATTATACTATTATAACAATACTATAGTGACTGCTTAGTTCAGTTCTTCCACTCAAGTTAATTGATTTGACATAGGCCAGCGGTTCTCAACCTTTCTAGTGCCGCGACCCTTTGATAAAATTTCCCAAGTTGTGGCGACCCTTAACAGTAAAACTATTTTCGTTGCTCCTTCATCGCTGTAATTTTGCTACTGTTATGAACCGAAATATAAATATCTGATGGTTTTAGGCGACCCCTGGCACATAGTCATTCGACCCTCAAAGGGGTCCCGACCCACAGGTTGAGAACCACTGACATAGGCTGATATTTTCATATGAGTGAATCTGGTTTTGTAACTACTTTTCTTCTGTTTCTAAATATAAATATCAGTAATAATCCTTTCAAACCCAATCATATCTAATATCATTATGACTGCTTAGTCCAGGCCTCACACAGATTATCTAATAAATAATTGACAGTCTGAACTAAAAATAGCCACAGAGGCAAGCGGACTGGCACTTTCCATAAAGGACTGAGCGCATGAATGTGCTTAGTCAGTGCCTGTACAATGACCTGGATGTGCATTTGCAAGAGAGAGCGCCAGGTCATATGCCAGAATCCTCCCTTGTCAGAGGAGGTGGGAAGGAGGCAATACTTTGGGAGAGGAAGATTGACAGGTTGTGGGACAGAGCTGTACTCGCAGCCTGTAGGGAACAGCAAGATTAATTAACCTCACTCATCGCTTCTCCAGCGCTGTTAGACACAATTTCAAAGATTTGCCCAAACAACTGTAAAGTACCGCTCTAAAAAAAGGGATTGTTCTCAGCTTTGTGCTAACAGGAGCTGCTCGCAGTTTAGGGGCAAAAAAATGTGTATATGCTGACCACCATACATGAGAGAAGTGTGCCAGTTTCAGTCCGTTGCAAAACTGAGGTACTAAGAAAGCCAGTCTGCATCATAGACTGCAATAAACATAGAGGGGGGAGTGGATCTATGTGATCAACTAATGCATCCTTACCTCACTATGAGGAAATGTAGGGCCTGTTACAAAAAGGTTGTCATTTACGTGATGCAGACGGCAGTTTATAATTCATATTTAAATTTTCAGATTGGCAAACCTTACTCCAAAATGGACATTTTTGCTGTTACTTCATTTGATTTCCACTTTTTTTGTTTCAAGGGGAACCCAAAGTTGTACCACAAAAACCCAGTGTAGGAGACTGTCCTATCTTGCTTTATGAAAAACTGAGTCAGTTGACCCAAAGACTTCCATTTGGAGTGTATGCTGTTGCATAAATATTTTCCATTTAACATGTTTTTTTTTTTTTTATACATGAGAAACTAATTCTTAATCCTCTGATATATTGAGCACGCTCAATTTATTTGAATAAGACTTGGGAAAGTCTTTGCTGCGTAGTTGCATAAAAATCATCCATGTGACAAACCATATTGTGCAAATCTGACCCAGTAGCTTTGCAGCTCAATATTTTGGGAATGGGACCACTGATCTTAAGCCCTTAAGGGCAGCGGTGTGCGAGGACTGTCATGACTGTCCCTGCCTTAAGGACAGGTAACAGTCCTGGCACTTAAATTTTTTTTTTTTTTTTTTTTTTTTTTTTGTTCGACTTACCCTTAGGGCATTCGGTTATAATGTGGGGAGTCTAAAACGGACATCTTCAAGACCAGATCGCTCACACGTACCAACTCTCCAAACAAGACTGCTCTGGTCTGCTTGGTCCTCAAGGGGTTAAAGTGATAACTACAAGTAAATAATAGCCCAAAAAGTTTTCCTCTTATGTCCAATATGGAACACAGGAACCATGGGGTTGAGCTCCCCTCATCCAGAGGGCAGGACACATAAACCATGGTCTTTAAGGTGAAGTGCCCTCTTTGTCCAGTTCAACCCCCACTATCCTGATTTCAAGAGGCCTTTCAAGCAAAGAGGAGCAAGTCAGCACTGCTTTTAAGTTTTAGGTCTACTTTTTAATTATTTTGAATATGGGACTGTATAATCTCCCATTAGTAGCTTCCCTGGTGTTGGATTGTCCGTTTCACAGGAATATTTCTGGACCATTCCCCATGGAGTCTAACTTTATGACAAGTCTCTTCTTCATTGCTGAACTTCTTTGAAGTTCTGCTATCTAAAAAATGGGAGCCTGAAGAGAGGACTGGCAAGTTAACATTTTGAGTGCCATTGACTTATTCTATGTCCCATTATATTTTTGCCATCCACTTAAAGTGGAATCTATTGGAACTCTTCTCCCTCTTGAGTTTCCTTCCCCACACATTATTTTCATAAAGGTAGCTATCCTTTATTTTAACCCTTTAATGTCATTTCATACCATTTAACACTGTTTTGTCTTTCACCTGATTGCTAGGTTGTTTTAAGACTCTACTCATGTGTTTTGAGTGGTTTTTGAACACATTACTTTTATTCACTTTATTTTAATTTTGGTATGCAGCCCCTTTTAAGAGTGTGAGTCTGTATGGTGGCCATCTTTGTTTCATTGACCTGAATGGAGAACATTGTTTGGGACGACATCTGCCCTGTTTATGGCAGAAGGGACAGAGTGGTCTCTTCCTTCACTGCTGACCATGCTCTATGTCCAGTGCTGTATTTCTCCATGTTTTGTGGCTGGGGAACCACCATTTCCTTAGTATAGGTAATACATGGAAAAATTACATTTCCCAGATTTCTCTGGATCCTAAGTGGACTGGGGGTAATTTAGCTGCCATTATACTAACCAGAGACTGACTCTCCTCTCCTCCAGTTTAACTCTTTGCAAAAAGTACCTTTTTAGGTTATTTTCTGGAGGTTTTATTATAACATTATTACATCTTTGCACCACTGTCCCATTTTATACTTTTCTCTGGATATGTCTGTTTCCAAGGGTCTCATGGGGAAAGCAAAGCATACAGACTCAGAGGCTTCTTTAGTGTCCTTAGCTCATTTTCTGTTTACATACTGGGCTTCCACGGGTATATTCTGGCACCCTATGTCCCTACTTATATCTCCAGGGCCCTCCAGCACTGATCAAGAGCCAGTTTGTGTTAGGTCTGTGTTCTGTGACACACAGTCTTTAATTCATTCAGGAGATCCTCCAATCATGGTGACCTATGTCCCCCTATTAGACACCTTGATCCTGTTTTCAGGGGACACTCAACCAGTTGGGGAATCATGTGAGGAGTCGTTAAACTGAGGAAGAAAATATGGCTTCATTGTTCTTTGGAGATCCCTATGAGGTTGAGCCTTACCCCTCAGGAGTGGGGCTCATCATAGTGGTGGTAAAGACCATTCAGGTTTCTGAGACCTCTGATGGGGGATCAGTCTCTCTTGCATCTCTGGAAGATATCCAGAGACTCCCCAGTACTCACTCCATCCTAACAGCACCTTAGATAAGGCTCTACTGGAGGAATGTAAAATGCCAGATAAGAGGCTTTTTTTTTTTTTTTTTTTTTTTTTTTTTTAACAAGCATCTTTAAACTATACCTTGTGACTCCACTGTTTCATGTTTGGCCAGAAATACAGCTCTTCAATTAGCGGATGCTGCACACCTCGAGGTCCAGGCCAAGAATTGCTTTTACAGCTTATTAACTCCTTAACGACCATCCAGCATTTAAGGACCACGGAGCCTTTTGCTAAATGTATTCAGGGGAACCTTGAATTCTATGATGTGCCACAACAGTCATGGGTCCTTAACAGAAGTTCACCTGTGATGGTCCTGGCATGATATGGGCCCTTAAGGGGTTAAAGGCTAATTTTGATGCTTTGGAGGCAGATCTGCTCCCCTTTATTTGCTTTATCAGCCTGGGTCAATAGAGCATTAGCCATTTGGGGTGAACAGCTCTGAGACTATCTTTGCTGCTGATCCTAAAGAACTTTGTTTATGCTTGCCAATATTTTGGAAACTAATGCAAAAGTCTCTGAATTGTGCATTGAAGCTGCCAGATTTTCTTGTAAGTCCTCCGTATTATCCATTGCCAGGTGTTGTGCCTGGTGGCTGAAGATTTACTCAGCAGGCCAATCTTCCAAGAGATCCAGAAGTCCTCTCCTCTTTGCAGGCAAGAATCTCTTTGAGCCTGACTTGAGCAAGGTAATTAGTGATGTCACTGGAGGCAAGAACACTTTTTGCTTCAGATTTCTTCCAAATGTCGTTTTTTTTTTTTTTTTTTTTTTTTTTTTTTTTTTTGTCAGATGCTTGGATTTTGTTCCTACCCCAACACCATTTCCTGGTGCACCAGGTTCAACTCCCTCAGGCCACCTAGGCACTCCCAGACCCAGAGCCCAACTGGGCCTGGCAGAACAAGTCGTCTGCTGAAAAGCCTAAGGCTAAAATGCCATTCCCTACATTAATTGTGGGGAGGTCTTCAGTCCCTGCCTGTAGAGGGTTGCCTCTTTTTCAAGGTGGTTGGACACTTTCTGTTGGTGACCAGTGGGTTTTGAGTAGTTTTGGAACAGTACCTTCTGCCTCATCGCTGCTTTTTGTCAAGGGTTTCTAGGTACCCAGAGCAAGTAAGTCTTTAAAGGATGGCGACTGCCATCCTGTCTTGGACTTGAAGCGCCTCAACCACTATGGATGGCCACACAATTCAAGATGGAATCCCTGCTGTCTTATCTCTGGTCAGGCACGCGTTTTAGACCATTCCAATGAAGGGATTCCGTGTAAGTAAGGAAATCTCGGCACTTCTCAAGCGCCACCGTGTCGACTGACACAAATCTCTTGCTGACAGCTTTACAGCTGTCAGTAGGAAACGGCAAACTTTAAACGCCCGTATCTCTTAAACCATAGCGGTTTGAGATACGTTTTTTTTGCATTTAGATCAGCTTTTTAAGCTCTTCTAAATACAAAAGTTTTTTTTAGACATTACTAACACTTTAAGTAAGGTCTTTATTAATAGCAGCTTAGTAGACAGACCTAAAAATACTTTAATGCAATTAACAAATGCATGAAGGTAGTAAACCTAAACAGAACAGATTTCCAAATGAGAATTGTAGCTTTACTTTAATCAGAGTCAACCTCATGAGGCCTCTTATGTCCACCCACATGCTTGGTTCCACCAGATGTAAGCCAGTATTGAATAGCTTTGCTTGGGGTCATATTCCTCAAATACAGGCCCTTCCACTTTTATGAGCATTAAGTCCTGCAGTATACCCTGATAAAGTCTTGTTCTATAGTGGATTTTTAACAATGTTCATAGCAAAAAACACCCGTTCTGTCTCCGCTTTTGAAACACTAATTGTGAACATCATCTACACAACCTTCAATACATTACACAAGGTAGATGGCTTTTATAACATTGAAGAGTATGCAGGTAAAACCGTTATGTTTTGATCTTTGAAGTTTTTCATGTGTGCTTTAAGTCCACAAAACTCATAGAGGATAGTTGACTTTTTTATTCAGCTGAGAAAAGAATGCCAAAATAACCAATTCTTCAAGGTCAGCTCTGCCTTCTGGCCATGTTGTATAGTCAAAGACTTGGAATCCATGGGATGGCATAGAATTAAAAGTGGAGAATCTTTCATCAATGTAATCTATAATGTTTTCAATGAGCTGTACGTTACTTATGCTAGTAGCTGGTGGGCACTGGCCTGTCAATTTAATCTCCCAACCCTCAGTAGATTGCTCTCCAAATTTCCTCTCCTCTGGATGGTACAGTCTAACAAACTGCTTCATGTTTTCACCCACATCCAACTTCAAGCCCAACAATCTTAACCCCTTAACGACCGGCCGATTGGACCAATAAGGACCACAGAGCATTTTTTTTTTTTTTGTTCTTACGGTTCTGGAAGCCCCGAACCGCATGCAGCCGCGGGGGGAGCCCGGAACTCCATGACGGTCATAGTACGTCATGGCTCGTTCAGTCAGATCGACCGTGACGTACTATGACCGTTAAGGGGTTAACGCACAGTTCTCAACAGCAGGCTTCATTTCTAGTATCAGGTCATTTGATTGAAAAAATTGACAGCTGAGATACAGGCTCAAGAATATCCCTCAGAATGCACAGGGTAGAGAGGAACTTCACACTTGTGATGGATTTTAGACATTTCCTTGCTTTAGCTGAGACTCATCAGTCTCAGCACCAACCTGGCCAAGATGCAAAACAACAGTTTGCAAATTTTCTGCATTGCTTTTAGGGCCCTTCTTTTACTAGAAACCCATCTCACTTGCTTATTGTCACTGAAGTGAGCAAAATTTTCTTCTATTTATTTTTGCAATTTCTTTTGCATCCCTTCGCCTTTTAGGGCTATTACAATAGAACTTAAAAACCTATTCCAAAGTTTCTTCAAAACAAATATAAGTAGTGTTCTTTATAGCCTCTAGAATCACCAGCTGAAGCCCGTGTGCTACACAGTGCACAGGCAGCAGAAATGGAATGTTGTTCTTTCAGTGCTGCTACACCACCTTTTGAACCCATCATTACAACCGCACCATCAAAAATTTACTTAGATAAGTGTTGGACCAGGCTGTTTTGGAGACCTCAGATGTAGCATATCTAAAGACAGCTTTTTGATACCTTTTACAATTGCATCTAGCACACCTGTAGCATGTGCATGCTCCAGTGGGACAAGGTCTGTAAGAGCTGTATAAGGTTTACCTTTATTGACAACCCTGATAAGCACAGTTTCCTGTTCAATTATGGCACTATCTGTGCTGCCATCTGCAACAATACAGCTAAACCTTGAATTCCTGACAATCTCTTTGATGTCCTGTCGCATTACATCTGCCTCACATTTAATGAATTCAGAAGCTTTTTCACGATTAGTGTAGTTTTTCCCTAAGTCCACACCAGCCTTTTTCATTGCTCGGCACAACATATCCATGTCTGAAAGAGGATTCCCCTGTTTAGCAATTAAGTATGCATTGTTAAATAAAATCGTTAGCCTTCCTTTCTACCTCCTTCAGTTTTTGTAACACTGTAATAATAATGGGCTGCTCTGATTGAACTGCAGAACTGGCACCACTAGTTGATGCCTCAGACTGCACATGTGCTTTTTTATTTTCTTGTTTGAACCATGAACAGCATGTCATGTGAGCTTTGCTTGTTTCATGAGCTTTGATTGGTTTAACACTAAATTTATCACAGCCACTAACAAAGACATTCCTACCAGATCCAGAGTGATTCATTGCTATCGTAGGGTATTTTAAGCAAATTTCACAACACCTCTTTTCTTCCCCCTTGGCTCACCTTCAAAACAAGCCATGGCCAGGAATCTTTCCAGTGAGGCTGAAATACTCTCTCTTCTTTGTGTAATGCTTTGTCTTTTGACACAGCAGTAGGATTTGAGCTTCTACTCTCACAGGGGCTGTGGCTCTGAGATACACTGCTCGCATCTTGTTTGTTGATTTTCTTGAAGCCAAAATTAAGAAGACTTTGTTGAGATGTCATATTTTACAAAAACTGCTATGAAACCTGTCTTGCTTGGCAAACTGGATTCTATTCTCAATATTCCTGAGTTTTGCATTCCATGAATCTGAAAAAAAATGACAGATGGATTTTACATTTTTCCTAGGGCATCTGCAAGGGCCAGAAATCTAAAAATTCTAATTTCTGTTTGAAACTAGCATTTCTGTTCAAATTTTGAAATTCCAACACACGATATCATAAGACAAAGTAAGGATTCTTATTGTGAATCTCACTTGACAAAAAAGCACACTTACTGCTGATGTTTTGTCAATTCCCATCAGAAATCACTAGCTGCTAGGAATTGATGTTTGTGATTACACAGATTCCTTGCAGATGAAGTGCCCACAGGTGAGAGCATCATGTGCTTTCACAGCAATTTCTATATCTATCACCGGTATAATCGCTACAAAAATGTCCATCACAATTAGTGAACCTGTTCCAGAGTTCTTTCATCTTATCTGATGATCATGAGTATGACTGGTTTACAGACCAAAGCTGCAGTATACACATTGCCCACACACTGGCCACCTCAACAATGCCCACCCCATCTTCCTCCAAAACTGTCCACATCCACACACTCCCTACCTCGGCATTGTCCTTCTCAACACTTCCCCTCCCACAAAGTCTATTTCCAGATTGCCCACATTGTCAAACTCCACATTGTCCACCTTCACACTGCCCATCTCAACACTTTGCACCCCCACACACACTATCCACATTGCCCACAAACTTAGAGAGTTAAAGTCCAGATTTAACTAAGGATTCTGTTTGTTTTGAGTTTGTTTTTTGCTGTATTTTATTGGCAGTACATTTGAGTACAGTTTATAATCCGGGAAATAGACATTTATTTAGCCTGTTTTTTGCAGCTTTTTTAGCTCCCTTTCAAGTTGAAGTTCTTACCGCCGCATACACTATCAGGGAAGCTCCGGTGGCATTCAGGATCTCTTCTTATTGTGACCCTGCGTCCTGGCTCTAATAGCTCGGTTCCCCTTCAAGTTGGTGTTCTTACTGCAGCATACACTGTCAATGTATGTTGCAGTAAGACCACCAACTTGAAGGGGAGCGGAGCTATAAGATCCAGGACGCCGGGTCACGAAAAGAAAAGATCCTGAGTGCCACCGGAGCTTCCCTGATAGTGTATGCTGCAGTAAGAACATCAACTTGAAGAGTACTGAAGGCACTGAAGGGTCTGGTAATAGGTCTGGCCGACACAAAGGAATGCATAATAGATTGCAGCAGCATCAGTACAAGTCTGGACTCGGAGATTCTCACAGTTATTCCAACTTCCGGTTCCTGCTCTGACTCTGATTGAACTCACTGATCGGTACAGCTGCAGCGTGCTCACTCACTACTTTAACATCCGGTGACAGTGCTCTCAATCCGGGCTAAATGTGAGACAAATGTACCTGCCCGGCGCCAGGAACTACATGTCCTGGGCATCAGGCAATATAAATTCCACAATCCTGGGTGCCACTGTCAACGTTCCCGAGCTGCGCTCCCCGGTGCCACTCTTCAGGTACATTTAGAGTCCAGATGTTTGGCCACCCGGACACTGATCCTTGACACCTACAGTCTCTGCATTCTTACAAGATATAAGCAAAGGTCTCAGCCTGAGCTCTATCAAGCTACAGATCTCTGCTCTTTCAGTCCTCTTCCAGAAGCATATTGCTCTTACGTCTGTGTGTTTTTTTTTTTGTTTTTTTTTCCCTCTCAAGGGGTGGCGCACATCTTCTCCCTCATTTAGATATCACAAAAGCCCTTGGGGTGTTGTTCAGAGACCTCCCTTTGAACCTCCTTACATCGGTTTTCCTTGCATTTTCATGCTTAAAATGGCTTTTCTTTTATTCATGGATTCTGTACGAAGGGTTGCTGAGTTACAAGTCTTGTCTTTTAAGCCTCTTTTTCCTGGTGGTTCACCAGGACAAGGTGCTGCTTTGTACTTCTTAAGCCTTCTTACCTAGTCATTTTGGATTTTCACATCAGTCAACAAATTCTTCTTTCCTTTTGTTCTAACCCTTCCACCAAACAAGAACAGGATATTCACCTTTTTGATTCAGTCAATGCCCGAAGTATTATGTGCACTGTATTTAGCCTTCTGGAAAAAAACACTCTCTGACGGTCCTAGAGTGGGTCAGGCTGCATCCAAAGTCAAAATGACTTCTTGGATTGAGGCTACCATACACCATGTGTATGTAATCAGGAAGAAACATGTTCCTTTCAGTCATGGTGCGCTCCGCCAGGTCTGTGGGTGTCTCCTGGGCCTCCAAGAATCAAGCCTCTGCTGAACTGCTGTGTAAGGCAGCAACATAGGCTTCCTTGGACACTTTCACCAAACACTACTGTGACAATGCTCTGGTCCTTCAGGCTGTCCTTGTTTAAGGGCTCTCTCTTCTAGCTATCTGTTAATTGGTCTGAGCCCTGTTGGTGCTTTTTTTTAAAGTGGCCTGCCTACTGGAAGAGGGGAGCTCAAACCCCTGGTTCCTGTGTTTCATATAAGAGAAAAGGATTTATGGTAAGATCAGTAAATTCTTATCTTGGTGCTAAATTTAGTGGCTATCCATTCAGTAGATTACAAAATTTGAGTGTTACAAATTAAAACGGAGAAAGGGTTTATTTTTTAAACAGCCTTGCAACCATTTCTTTTCCTGATTAGGGATGAAATATGCATGCTTTGTGGAGACTTAACAGGGTAGTGGGTAGAGGCGGTATCTGTCATCCTTCAGTTACTTTGCCGTTGGGTGTAGTTTCTGTATTGCAGAAAAGTAAGTTTTGTTTTTCTTATTTTGTTCTCCTCCTTTTACCTGTATTAAATGGATTTAATTCTACATACACTCGGGTCTAGTTTAACATGTCTACTTTAACATTGTTCTCTTGCAGTGACTAATTTTCTTATGGAACAGGTTACGACAGTGACATTAAGAAAGATCAGGTGTCCTTTTTAAATGTAATTACAAATCTCATATCCTACAAATATGCTGCTTTTTAGGAGTTTGTGTTCTAAAATATGTTTTAAAAAGCATATACTAGAATTGTTTTCTTTTTCCAGGGGTAATACACAATGCAAATGTAACAACTGTTAATTTGGACCGTTCTTCGGTCAATGTGGAATGGAAAGAAGGGGAAACCAACAAAGGAAAGGAGGTGAGTTTTAACCCCTTTTTAGTAGTAAATGTCATTGAAATCAAGTTTAGGGTTGTGAGACGGAGAGAGACGGAGAGAGACGGAGAGAGACGGAGAGAGACGGAGAGGTTTTTTTTTTTTTTGTTTTTTTTTTATGTGCCAGTTTGATGTAGCACTATGCTTCTCAGATCTCTTAAAACCTGGTTAGTGTTACCTGTTTTATAGAAATAAACTAATTTCAGTCAAACTGAACTTGCCTAGGTAGGTAAGATACCACACTGTTGTGGCCCATTCTCACCTGCTTGCTCATATGTGTGCTGCATGACACTCTGCTTTACAAGTAGCTACCCCTTTTCAGTTTAACGTCCTCAGTTTGGTTATCAAAATGGGCTTCAGAGGCAGATGTGTAGGTCTGAATTCCAGCAGTCAAGGCGTTAAAAATTCCCAGAGGTTGAAAACTTGCCTTGCAAGGCAGAATAGCATGCCAGAAATTTGAAAGGGCACAAAAGATGAGTGCCTCAGCTTACCTAGGCACCTAAGTTATTTTAACTTCTTGCCAAGGGAGCATCCAGAATGCCTTCCTTTGGGAAGCGGCAACCAGAAAAGCACACCCCATATTCAGTGCACAAAAGCAAATCTCCCAACATGCTAGAATGGAGACCTTGGTGGCGCATGATGCCCAGGCCAATAATGGCAGTATGGGGTGAGTTGTATGAGAAACCCATCTCCTGCATGAGGCAAAGGAAGGATATCTACTATAGGACCCAGAGAGAGAGATTACTTGATTTGCCTAAGTTATTGTTGGAGAGTAAAAACTTTTGTCCAATGTGGATTACAGTAACAATAGGTAAAGAATCATTACTCCTGGAGAGAAGTGCACTTGCCTTAAAAGTCTCTCTTGAGGTGGAAACTCCCTCCATATTTCACTTTAACCTCATCAGACAAGCTCAGTTTCAAATTGCCTCAAAGGACGTGCATCCTTTTGTGTTGATGTGAACCGGAGTGCGGAGTGAGAATGGTATATGCCTGATGATAGACATTTTTTCCTTATACTCTTCTTATATTGCCCTCCAGCCCTTGTCTGGCTGTCCTCTTGCATCCTCATCGGCGCTTTTATACAGCATACAACTATCATCATTTTTAGTGACCATTAGATGACTAAGGATGATGGGAGTTGTAGGCAAAGTTTCAGGCCTCGACTTGCGAATCTCTTTCCTGCAGTGTAATATTCTCATGTCACCCTTTAGATCACAGTGGCATGTTTAGTTCGCCTTTGTCACATGCTCTTTTGAGTGCGACATAGTCTGGCAACTTCTCAAAGGCTGGAAACTCCCTTAGGGGCGTTTGACTTCAGGCTTGCGTGTCCTCCTTGTAACATTTATGTGGTACTCATTTTTCAGTACTACTTTGTTTCTGTACCATTTTCTCCTTCCTGAAAGGAGCTTCAAAGCTCTTCAGGGATGGGGCCAGTGGAGGAAAGATCTTATTGTTGGCTTGGCATATGCCTCCGATACTGCTTTGCTTATTAGCAGATATTTGAGTACCTGGTGTCTATCTTGGTTGTGGCACCCTTTCTACAACCAACTCCTATAGGCTTCTGCATCTTGAGGTTCCCTTAGCTCATTTCCTAGAATATATTTGAGTTCAAAGACCCTTGAAATTAATGAGCATCTGGCAAAAGCCACCTTTTTCCATTCGTTGTACTTTATGGCTAATCTGGTCTGCTGTCCAGTCTTCCGTTCGTGGGCAAGCAGTTCTTTGTCCTAGAACTGGAGTGGGATTTTAGTCAGTCATGCAAGTGGATGTAAGAGGTGTTTTTGTTTTCTCCCCCCACACATTTTCCAAAGATGTGTGGTTTTCCTTAACCCCACAAATATTTCATTGCGCCCAGGGCTTTTGCTCAATCAGCCTACGAACATTATCCCAAAACCCAAACAGGCCTTGACAGGAAAAAAACCTGCTTAGAATCCCACAGCTGACAAGTCCTGCCGCTGCATAACTCGCAGGGGTCTGGTCCACCTCAGGCAATAGGTCAATTGCTCCTATTCCATTGACTTTTGGCTCTGTCAATGGCATATTTGCATAGATTTCGTCTATTCCTTTTTGTTCCTTTATAGAGTTTAATTGTGATCCCTTGAGGAGTCGTCTATTTGTAGATGTAGTCTCTCTTCCTTTGTAGCAATGCAGGTTTTAGTACATGTTCCTTTTCAGGAAAGTTTCATGGGACTCTATTCCAACCTCATAATTCTCAAAAAAAAAAAAAAAAAAAAAAAAAAAAAAAAGGGATGGCAGATGCCATCCCATTCCACATTTTTTTTTTTTTTTTTTTTTCTTGTTGCACCCCGGTTCAGGATGGCATCACTACCTAAAAGACTCTGCATCTTCCCATCCATTCAGATCATTAGTGTTTCCTGCAGTTCTGTATTCTCTAGTGATCTCCTTGACTCCTTACCTGGATGACCTTTTGTTAAAGGCTCATTTAGAGGAGACTGCTACTTAATATTCAATTTTGTGTGTCTGTTCTTGAACCGTATGGTATGTTTTTGTTCTAGTCTCTCCCCCCCCCCCCCCCCTCCAATTTGAACAAATCTTACCTAGTTTCTCTGGAAGCTACCTTTTGGTCCTCAGATGGCTCAGGGCTTTCAGAGCAGATTGGAGGTTCTTCTGGAGCCTCGGTATGATTCGCCTGGCTGTGCAGCTTGGTTTCGGTCCCTCAAGGGATTCCTATGTGTATCCAGCCAGGCAATGACTACTGTGGACTACATCAACCAGAAGTGTGGCCGCATGGTCAGAGGTGTGGTTGAGCTACACTTAGGCAGAGGCTCGCGTGCTGGCTCTCCGCTGTTCATATCACAGTGGTAGACCATGTTGTGGAAGACTTGCTATTTTTAATTCCATAGTTTTTACCTTTGTGGTCGTCCAGAGTCAACCTAATGGCCTCTTTGTTGATCTTCAAGGTTCCTCAGTTTTCTTCCAGATACTGGGACCCTCTAGCTCTTGTGGTGGATGCTATGGTCATACCATGGTATGGTGCCTTCACCTGGAGTATGTTTTCTTCATGCTCTCTGATCTCAAAAGTATTGAAGGTTTTCAGAACTTCTCGGTCTACTTGTGTTATAACTGTTTTGGCTTCATCTGTGTCCATATCTCTTGAATCGGGGTCTGCTGCGTCATCCAGAAGTTAAGATGCTAACTTTGACTTGGCTGTTGAAACCAGCATTCTCATTGCCTCAGCAAGCTGGTTTCATACAAGGGGGTACCAC
This sequence comes from Rhinophrynus dorsalis, assembly GCA_037306005.1. Lineage (NCBI taxonomy): Eukaryota > Metazoa > Chordata > Amphibia > Anura > Rhinophrynidae > Rhinophrynus > Rhinophrynus dorsalis. The sequence goes on from CM074722.1 coordinate 222,826,600, forward strand.
AGGGTAGGGTTCTTGTTTTGTAAGTGGTGTGAAGACCAGGGGTCTCTACCATAACCTTTTTGGCCTTTCTGTTAGACCCTCATGAAGAAAGTCCAGATTTCAGCTCTGTCTTTTTTACACAAGTGTGTTGCCTTATTGCCAGATGTGCAGACTTTTTGTGCAAGGGGTGGCTCTTGCCTATTCACTGTTTCTGCATCCAAATTCTAGTGGAACTTTGTCCTGGAAATGCTTCCGAATTCTCCTTTTTGAGCCTTTATCTCAAGTGTGTCTGTGTTTCTTTATGCTCGAGACAGCAACCTGGTGGGTTGGCCAACTTCAGGCATTGTTTTATAAGATTCTTTTTCTGGCTTTCCACTCTGAACGGGTGGTTTTGTAGAATCTTTTAGGGTTTCTCTCTAAGGTTGTCTCAGTATCTCATTAACCAGGAAATTGTTCTTTCTTCCTTTTTCCTGCTCCAGCTGACAGAATGTGGTTAGATACTTGAAGTACTATATTCATCGCATTCAGCCTTTTCAGTAAGTATAAGGAAGATCCTGCCCTCCTTGATGGAGGGCAGGGTTTTCCTTTGCATATTGAAGTTTGTCCCTCGCCGATTCCATCCAGACAGCTGCAGTAGTGACGTGGCCAGAAGGGGTGGGAGGGGATCCTTCTACAGTTAATATTTATGAACTACAAAAATGTAAGCTGTTTTAAAACGGCACAATGTGTTACTTTTATTATTAAAAAAAAAAAAGACTGCGATCGTGTGTGGGGGTTTTTTTTCCTTCAAAGATTACTATCCCTTTAATGCAGCAGCATAAGTTTACAGGAAGCTGATTGTTTCAATGTTAGTGATGTTAAAGCTGTTTTGAACTTAACTCTGACAATTCCTGTGACTGGCTTTTGTATACAGTTGCACATGCAAAAGTACTGGTCAGAAAAGCTCAACTAGGAACCAACCTTCTATAGAATTTAGCAACTCTATTGGAGTTGTCCTACCCATGGTGCACTTTGTGACTGGACTGCTGTTTTTATCAAGATCAGTATGATGTGCTTTAGGATATTTCCTCTCTGTGAAAGGCACTAGTGAGCTGAGACTGCACCCTAGGTAGGACACCACTCCTAGAGAGCCTGCTAAATTCTATAGCAGGTTCGTTTCTAGTTGAGTGGCTCTTAACACTTTGAGTGCCAGAGGAGTAGGCAACTCATTGCTTCACAATGTGTTGTGTACCCCTGTGGTTCTCAAAGGGTTAACTACTTTTGTGACCGTGCAAAATTATGCACTTGTAGCATGATGGGTTTACAAACAGAAGATCCCTGACATTAAATTTCTCCAGACAGAACATTTCAAAGTCCTTGGTTGGATTGGAAAGTGAGAAATTTCTATTTTGTCTAGATAGTGACAGCTGACAGACCTAACAGTATTAAAAAAAAAAAAAAAAAAAAAAAAAAAATCATAAGAATATAGTAATATACTGTAACACCAGTTTGGCATCTGTCTTCTTAGAGGAAATTGACTCTTACACTGCATTCAACCCATTGTTACTCAACACACAAAAACACACGTCTGAACTTGTAACCAGTGTTTTCTGCATGGATGTGTTTTTTTTTTTTTTTTTCTTGCAGATCTCCTTTACAGATGTGATAACTGTGAACCCAGAATTGAGAGAGGCAATTTTGGCCCCACCAAGTTCAAAAGAGAACATGCCTCCACAAAAGGGTTTTTCTTCACAAGTAGGTGCCTTCCAGTAGTCCTTAGTTTCTTTTGTGCATGTGGATTAGAACTGTTAGGTCTTGTTAATCATGTTTATGATGTGCAATACTGGAGCAAACCAACGGCACTACAGGGTTGAAATAAAAATTAAACAAACTGTGAGGTATTGTAATGAATAAAGAGTTAATCTTATTGCAAGCGTATATTTTATTCTTACAAAACTTGGTGAAATTGGAAGACTAATAATGCTTGGCATACCATGATGAAAAGTCCAGTTCATTACTTGACAAGAGAGGAGTATATATGGTATTTGTTTCTCTTGTGTCCAATATGGAACAAATGTATCATGGTGTTGAGTCCCTCCTCCTGGAGAACAGGGCACATCGCAAAAGACGGGGTCTTTGGGATGGAGACGCCCTCCAACTCTGACTTCCGCCTACAATCTCCCATAATTCGTGTCCTGCAAAGCAGCTGGATGGGAAAGGCCATCCTCTAGTTTTCTTTAGGTGGTGATGTGTTTTTGTTTTTAATTGTCCCTGGAGTTGGATTGCCCATTTCTCAGGTGCTCTGTGGGGACCTACTTTGCCCTATGGAGGGTGGCTTTATGACAAGTCTTCTGTCATGGCTGAGTCTCTTTAGATTCTGCCCTCTCCTATGCTGGTAACTTGAAGGCAGAAGATTAGCAAGTAACCATTTGAGTGCCTTTGTTCACTTTTTGTCCCAGTTTGTGTTGCTTCTTCCTACGAAGGCTGATGTAAGCATGGCTGTGCTCTGGCACTCTTTATGGGTCTCTTACTACTTTATAATTCTCTAGGGAACTTTTGGAGTGAGGATTCTTTGCTACTTCACTGTTAATTTAGTTAACCCTTCTTATGCCTTTTTGGGTTCTTGAATGTATTGAGTGCTTTGGGGGGGGGGGACTTATTTTCTTTCCCCCAGTACGTGGATCTTAGGTTTTTATACTCCCCCAGGTTATCCCTGGGGGTTTTGAGTTGTTTGCAAAAGTTGTGTGTAGGTAGATTTTTAGTGTTGCGGCCAAAAGTCAGAGCCTGCCCTCGGCCATCTTTGCTCCAATGACTTCTAGGGGGAATACTTCTCTGGGACATATCTCTGCAACTGTTAGAGCCCTCTCTGATTGTTGTAGCCCAATCTTCTTGCCTCCTCATGTCCTATCAACCGGTCCACTTTGAGTGTCCAGGGAGGTTGATGTGGCCTGCAGCCTGTGTTGAAGATTTTGTTAGGAGAAGTCTACAGCACCCACAATGCTGATTTCATGGGCTTTCTTCTGATTGTCAATTTCTGATGGCCATCTTGCTACGCCTACTCAGAGGCTGGCTCTCCTTGGTCTACTTTTCCAGATTAACACTTTGCATATCAGATAAGTGGTTTTCTGGCTATTTAAGGATACTATCTCCATTCTGGGGATATTTATCCATCTAGTTTTTACTAGGTTCTGTATATTAAAAGTCAGAGATGCTCAACTAGGAACGAACCTGCAATACAAATTTGCAGGCTCTATAGGAATGGTATCCTACCCAGGGTGCAATCTCTTTTAGACACAAGGGTATTTAGCAGCACTTTCTTCTGCTTTATGAGATAAAATCATATTGGAAGTAAGTGTCCACAGTTCAGTGTGATAACCTGCGTTCATCCAGATCGGTAATATATGCAGTATTGACTGGAGCGATGTGGGAGCTCCTCCATGCGCTCCCCAATTGAACACCAAATATACAAGCAAGATCGCTCATACAGGTAAACCACAGATCAAATAAAATCAATATGTACTTTATTGTTTCAAAAGTGTAAATACCTTTAACCCCTTAGCGACCCTTGACGTACCAGGACCGTCAAGGGTAAATGTGCTCCAACAACCCTTGACGGTCCTGGTACGTCAAGGGTTAAACTCTTCCATCGCGGCCGCACGGAGCGATGGAAGAGTTCAAGCCGCTTGTTACTAAGTGTCCCGGTATCGGGACACTTAGTAACAAGCGGCAGAAACATTGTTGCAACATGCGATTCGCTTCAAAAGCGAATCACATGTTGCAAAACCTGAATGACAGGGACAGTATTTGTAAATACTGTCCCTGTCAGATCTCTCTGCTTCCCTCCACCTTGCATACTGCTGAGGTGGAGAGAGACATGCTGTTACTGCCTTACTGTAAAAAAAAAAAAGTAAAAAAAAAAAGTTTAAATAAAGAAATGTAACCCTTTGATCACTGTTCTGCAGTGATCAATAAGTGCCCCCCCATCTGATCAATTTGCTGCAGATCAGTGTTTTCTGATCTGTGGGACACCCCCCATCCCCCTTGAATTTTTTTAGATTTTTTTTTTAAATTTTTTTTAAATAGTAAATATAGTTTAGGTATTTTGGTAGGTAGTTGGGTAGGTTTAGTGTAGACGTGTGTTAGGGAAAGTTTTAGGGATAGATTTAGGTTTAGGGGGAAAAAAAAAAACAAAAGAAAAAAACCAAACCCCCCCCCCCCCCCAAAAAAAAATAAAATAAAAAATATATATAATAAGCGCCGGTTAGATAGGTAGTTCAATTGGGTTAGGTAGGTTAGGGTAAGTTTTAGGGTTAGATTTAGGTTTAGGGATAGCGTAAGAAAAAAAAAAAAAAAAAAAAAAAAAATTATATATATATATATATATATATATATATATATATATATATATATATATATATATATATATAATGTGCAGTTTAGATAGGGAGTTCATTTGGGTTAGGTAGGTTCAGGATATACGTAGGCTAGGGTAAGTTTTAGGGATAGCGTAAGAAAAAAAAAAAAAGTATTTTTAGTGGGCAAAATGCAGCGCAGGTACAGCGTTGAAGAGGCATATGCCTTTTTGGCGTCTGACTCTGAGGCAACAGACACTGCGTCAGATTTTGACATAGCGCAGTTTTCAGAAAGTGAGAGCAGCTCTAGTGATGACGCTGGGCCTTCTGTCAAGAAAAGACGCACTGCCCCAAGAGCTGCTCTGCCAACTGCCCCAGCACCTGCCAAAAGAACTGCCGAAAGACCTACCAATATACCTGCCCCAAGTGCTGCCCTGGCAACTGCCCCAGCACCTGCCAAAAGATCTGCCCAAAAGACCTGCCCAAAGAAATGCCCCAACACCTGCCACTCCGGATCCTAATGAATGGGTATCAATTTATGCCCACAAATCTCAGAATTCACAGGCAACCCAGGGATTCAAATTGATGTGGAAGGATTTACCCATGATAATTTTTTTGATTTGTTTTTGGGGGAAGACATTTTAGGTGAAATTGTTTCCCAAACCAATTTGTATGCAGCCCAGTATACTGCCGCCAACCCTAAGTGTGAAAAACGCTGGTTTTTTTTTTTTTGTTTTTTTACTTACGTCATGGTTTACGAGGGATTGGTGGTAAAATGGCTGTGTATAAAATTGGAAAACACACCTAAAACGAGAGCCTGGGGTGTCTACTTTCCAAAAATATACACTTTTGGGGGGAAATCTTAAAAAAAAGAGCACTGTTACACAGCCCCAAATGAGACATGGCACCAGTAACGCAAGCTGTGAAGATTCAAAGTGTGAACCTGGAAACGCGCATGTTCCAATTTGGCCCCCGTAGCTCCCCCAAACCATGAGAAAGCTATGCATATGGGGTATTGCCGTACTCAGAAGAAGGAGCTGAACACTAATCAATTCAGTTTATAAAATCTTCACCTATTCTGTGCTTGAAATTCACATCAACATTGAAGGCAAAGTGTGAAAAACGCTGTTTTTTTTACTTACGTCAAGTTTATGAGAAAGTGGTGGTAAAATGGCTGTGTAAAAAATTTGAAAACACACCTAAAATGAAAGCTGGGGGTGTCTACATTCCAAAAATATACACTTTTGGGGGAAAATTCTAAAGTGCAGCACTGGAACATAGCCCAAAATGAGTAATGGCATCAGTTAACCAAGATGTGAAAATTCAATATTTGTTCAAAATTGGGCCCCGTAGCTCCCCCAAACCTTGAGAAACCTATGCATATGGGGTATTGCTGTACTCAGAAGGAGCTGAACACTAAACAATGCATTTTTAAAAATCTTCACGTATCATGTGCTTGAAATTCACATCAACATTGAAGTGCAAGTGTGAAAAACTCTGTTGTTTTTTTAACTTACGTCAAGATTTACGAGCGATTGGTGGTAAAATGGCTGCGTAAAAAAATTTAAAATATACATATCATGTGCTTGATATCAACAGTAGTATTGAAATGTAAGTGTGAAAACTGCAAAAAAACAAAATATTACCACAATTTTGAAATTTTTTTCTGGAAAAATAGCTGCATGAAAAACTCCAAAATTCTCCTGATTATTTACCTTATGTTGTCTAGTTTTCAGAAACATATACCTTTGTGGGACATTTTTGGTTCTGGCACCGTCAGCTAAGCTATGATGCTCACATGCCAATTGTTGAGAAATCACAAGTTGGAAATAACGGCAGCCATCTTGTAATATTTACCTTGTAAATGTGAGTAAAGGACTAAAATACTAGGCATATGGGGTATTCTTATATTCAGGAGAAGCAAATGAATATATTTAGGGGTATTTTTTTTTCATTAACTAATAGTATGCAAATCCTGACAGAAAAATGTAAGCAAAATGTTTTTTTTTCAATTTTTTTCCTCTTTTTTTTCTATTTTAATCAAATTAAACAATGAGGTATTCATATAATTGTGGTATCAAAAGAAATCCCTACTTGTGCTTAAAAAACAGTATATAATTTATGTGGGTGCACAAAAGGAATTAAAGAGAAAATATGGTTGAACAAAGACATAGTCAAAAAAGTCAAAATTGCTCCGGTCCTTAAGTCAAATCAAACTCAGATTTTCCCGGTCCTTAACGGGTTAAAACATTCAGGAGTTATCGAGCGATGAAAGAGAGACTTAAGGTGTTCATATTTAAACCAGCAGAATGTACCAAATTCGGTACCTCGTAGATCGTGTTTTACGCTGGTTGCGCTTACTCATGACCTGAGTTTCCAGCGATATCCGTTAAGGTTTTTAAACAGGGATCAGCCAATCAGTTAAAACAAATCCTTCCTTAATAACAAATCCCATTACAGCCTTCCTCCTTGCAGTCCCCACCTTCTATCTACCTTAAACAAGAATGTTAACCTCTTCAATGCCTACAATGATACATTGCGGTTATCCACAATTAGAAATAGTTATAAGCTAAACACCTCAAATCTCTGTAGTGGACAGCACAGAGATATGCCAATTATAGTTTCAAATGTACTGATATATGCTGAAACCTGCCCAAAACAAAGTCAAAAAGTGATATTCGATATTCTACAATTCAACACTCGATCCAACCTAATAACAACGTTAACACAATATTAGAATCGCATGAATCGGATAGATCTTAATTTTATACGCTATGGTTAGTATCATGGCATGCCTCCAAAGCACAAAATCAAAAATAGGATAAAATTTAACCATTTGCTCATTATAGGCAAATAGAAAAAAATACAATCTCAAAACAATCCTATTGTATTTTATTTTGCCTGCCAACAGATGCCTTCCTAACAATACATATATGTATATATGTTACAGATAACATCCATCAGTTTAAGAGGACTATACTATCATATTTTACTTCTGTCCCACGAATAACAGTAAATGCATTAACACATTTATTCATATCTCAAGTTTATATAATTTTTATTGTCCATTTTTATTAAATCTAAAGTCTCTTCTTGTTTTTGTTAGATATTTATTTATTTTTTGTTTTCGTTGTTTTAATCTATGCCAGAGAGGTGCATACCCACCAACAGTCCAAAGTGAATGTTGCCCAAAATCAGTATGAGTTTAATCAAATATATATATTCTCACATTAGGGCTGTATATGGCTGCACACCATCAACTCCCATCAAACAACAATATAGACTTAATTATGTTTAGCAAAAACTGTCATTCATATCCTTATAATAGGGCAGGAGGAAAGATGTAAAACCTATAGGCACTAGTGAGTCACAGGTTTTTTTGTATTTATATAAATAAATCAAAACTTAGATACCTAGAACATATGGTACAGCCACTTGGTCATATAACAGAATTAGAAGTAAAAAGTTGCATCATATTCTCTGTCAAGGCCAGACGGATGTCTAGTCCCCAATTCAGTTATCCAGAAGACTTCTTTTCTGGATAATTTGTCATAGAGGCAACTCTTACGTGGTCCCAAGATGCCTCGCTCTATGCCCTGCACAGTAAAGGAGGAATTGGCACATCTACCCATTTTAAAATGAGAGGATACCCCAGAACGAAAATCCAAACTCCTTATGTCACTCAGGTGCTCGTTCATCCTTTCTCTCATGGATCTTGTGGCTTTACCCACATATTACGTGTAGAGCAATTCATAAGGTATACGATGCCCCTGGTGACACAATTAGTATATCCTTTCATCTTGTAAGTTTTATCAGTTGTAGATTAACAAAAAGATTTGGTTACGTCAACTTACAACATCCACACCTTGAACTGACACACCTGTAAGTGCCAGTGACATTTATCCAACTGGATTTCTTATTACTTGATGTAAACAGACTAGGTGACACCTGTGTAGAAATGGTAGGAGCTTTGCGTGACACACATTTAAATACATAATCTAAAACTTTATGTAGTCCAGGATCCGCATACAGTTTGGGTAAATGTTTTTATTTTAGTAATAGCTTTAAATTCCACACTGTATGCAGTAGAGAAAATCACCTTGTCATTCGACAAGGCCTCTTTCTTCTCTCTTAATGGACATTGAGTAAAAATTACAGTTGATTCATAGTGTAAGAGATCAATTCTATTCTGTTGTCTAGCATCTAACAAGGCGCTGTCCAACACCCAGCTGGGATATCCTCTTTGTAAATATCTATAGAACAGTTCCTCCACCCGTTCCTCAGAGGGCATCTGTTGAACAGATGCGCCGTAGGCGGAGAAACTGCCCCATAGGAATACCTTGGACAGAATGCCCAGGGTGACAACTATCAGCCCTGAGCAAACTGTTCCCTACAGTTGGTTTCCAAAAGATATCAGCCAATATAACCCCTGTATTGGGGTCACCTCGCAAGTTTAAATCCAAGAAAGAGATGTTGTCTTTCGATATCTCCGAGGTAAAGACTAAACTTGTTATTGTCATTTAGATATAAGACGAACCTATGTACATTATCTACAGGACCTTGCCATATAAACAGGTTGTCTGTTAATCTGCCAAACCACACTTCTATACGGGTTCACATCTCCAAAGATGCAGGAATCCTCCCACCAACCCATAAAAAGGTTGGCATACATTGAAGTCCCGTGTCTTTGGTGATGAAATACACCGTCAAACATAAAGAAGTTGTGTGTAAGCAGATATTCAATTGACAAAACAAAATCAATCAATACCTCGGAGAAATTCTCCGAGGATTGTAGGGAACAGTTTGCTCCGGGCTGACAGTTGTCACCCTGGGCATATTGTCCGAGGTATTCCTATGGGGCAGTTTCTCCGCCTACGGCGCATCTGTTCAACAGATGCCCTCTTTGAGGAACGGGTGGAGGAACTGTTCTATAGATTTTTACAAAGAGGATATCCCAGTTGGGTGTTGGACAGAGCCTTGTTACATGCTAGACAACAGAATAGAATTGATCTTTTACCCTATAAATCAACTTAAGCTTTACTCAATGTCCATTAAGAGAGAAGAAAATCACCTTGTCATTCGACAAGGCCTCTTTGTCGACTGCATACAGTGTGGAATTTAAAACTATTACTAAAATAATAAACACCTATACTGTATGCAGATCCTGAACTACATAGTTTTAGATGATGGATTTAAATGTCACGCAAAGCTTCCACCATTTCTACACAGGTGTCACCTAGTCTGTTTACATCAAGTAATAAGAAATCCAGTTGGATAAATGTCACTGGTGCTTACAGGTGTGGCAGTTCAAGGTGTGGATGTTGTAAGTTGATGTAACCAAAACTTTTTGTTCATCTACAACTGATAAAACTTGCAAGATGAAAGGATATACTAATTGTGTCACCAGAGGCATCACTTACCTTATGACTTGCTCTACACGTAATATGCAATACGTGGGTAAAACCACAAGATCCATGAGAGAGGATGAACGAGCAACTGAGTGACATAAGGAGTTTGGATTTTTGTTCTGGGGTATCCTCTCATTTTAAAATGGATAGATGTGCCAATTCCTCCTTTACTGTGCAGGGCATAGTGCGAGTCACCTTGGGACCACTTAAGGGTTGCCTCGATGACCAATTATCCAGAAGAGAAGTCTTCTGGATATTTGAATTGGGGGACTAGACATCTGTATAGTCTTAACAGAGAATATGATGTAACTTGTTAAATCTAATTCTGTTATATGACAAAGTGGCTGTGTCCTATGTTCTAGGTATATACGTTTTTTTGATTTATTTATATAATACAAAAAAAATCTGACTCGCTAGTGCCCATAGGTTTTACATCTTTCCTCTTGCCCTATTATAAGGATATGAATGACTGACAGTTTTTGCTAAACATAATTAAGCCTATATTGTTGTTTGATGGGAGTTGATGGTGTGCAGCCATATACAGCCCTAATGTGAGAATATATATTTGATTAAACTAATAATGATTTTGGTTAACATTCACTTTGGACTGTTGGTGGGTATGCACCTCTCTGGCATCTATTACAACAATAAAAACAAAAAATAATAAATTTATCTTTAACAAAAACAAGTATAGACTTTAGATTTAATAAAAATAAAAATGGACAATAAAAAAAAATATATATATATATATATATATATATATATATATATATATATATATATATATATATATATATATATATATATATATATTATACTTGAGATATGAATAAATGTGTTAATGCATGTACTATTCGTGGGACATAGAAGTAAAATATGATAGTATAGTCCTCTTAAACTGATGGATGTTATCTGTAACATATATACATATATGTATTGTTAGGAAGGCATCTGTTGGCAGGCAAAATAAAATACAATAGGATTGTTTTGAGATTGTATTTTTTTCTATTTGCCTATAATGAGCAAATGGTTAAATTTTATCCTATTTTTGATTTTGTGCTTTGGAGGCATGCCATGATACTAACCATAGCGTATAAAATTAAGATCTATCCGGTTCATGCGATTTTAATATTGTGTTAACATCGTTATTATGTTGGATAGAGTGTTGAATTGTAGAATATCGAATATCACTTTTTGTCTTGGTTTTGGGCAATTTTCAGCATATATCAGTACATTTGAAACCATAATTGGCATATCTCTGTGCTGTCCACTACAGAGATTTGAGGTGTTTAGCTTATAACTATTTCTAATTGTGGATAACCGCAATGTATCATTGTAGGCATTGAAGAGGTTAACATTCTTTAAGGTAGATATCGAGGGTGGGGACTGCAAGGAGGAAGGCTGTAATGGGATTTGTTATTAAGGAAGGATTTGTCTTAACCGATTGGCTGATCCCTGTTTAAAAACCTTAACGGATATCGCTGGAAATTCAGGTCATGAGTAAGTGCTACAGCGTGAAATGCGTTGATCTATGAGGGACCAAATTTGGCACATTCTGCTGGTTTAAATATGAACACCTCTTAAGTCTTTCATCGCTCGATAACTCCTGAATGTTGTAAAGGTATTTACACATTTTTATAACTTGAAACAATAAAGTACATATTGATTTTATTTGATCTGCGGTTTATCTGTATGAGCGATCTTGCTTGTATATATTTGCAATCTTTTAGCCCACTAGTGCCTTTCACAGAGAGGAAATATCCTAATGCATATCATATTGGTCCTTCCATTATAGCAGTCCAACCACCAAATACCAGGCAATTCCTCTCTGAACAAGAGAAGCAGCCAACCACAGATGTACGTTTCGGCCTTGTTGGGCCTCGTTAGTGAGGTGTAGCTAATCTCTTTACTAGGTTCTGGACATTTTTTCTGATATGTCAGACACTAAGGCCATATGGGGAAATCAAAGGCAAAAAATTCAGAGCTTCCCTAACCCCTCACTCAGTGCTCCTCATGCCATACAGGGCCACCAAGAGAATAATCTGTGTCACCTCATGCTGTGGTCCCTACTACACCTCTGGTCCCCTCTAGCACTGAACTAGATCCTGCATGGGTTAGGACACTACTTCCAGAGGCATAGAAAGACTTCACCTGTATTTCTATCCAATAACACTCTTGACCAAATCCTTGTGGAAAACCACTGACAAGACTTTTCCTTAAATGCTTTGCTAAGCTATAGCCTTTTACGGCTCAACCTCAGTATAATGCTAATCGCCGCTTCCTGTAACGCTAGGAGCCGTTCACACCACAGTGAAGTGTGAATGCGCTTCCGGGGGCAGCTGGGAGGAGAATGACAGACTGCTGGGAAGTCCTAAGAGCCGTGCCGCAGCTACATCGTGCCACAGTATGCAGAAGTGGATAACTTTAAAGTTGAATATCTTAAAGTATGTTACAAAAAAAAAGAGCATGTTTGCCTAATGCTTCTTAGCTGATTAAACAAGTGCTCACAAGTTTTCCCGATGTGAATGTCCCTCTTTAAAGGTAGGCAGGCAATGTAACAGGTGGGGAATGCAAACGGGGTGCTGGGTTGTATAGCATGGGGCATTAGTAGCAGAAAAGGGGAAATGGTCATGCCACTCTACAGATCTCTGGTAAGACCTCACTTAGAGTATTGTGTACACTACTGGAGACCCCATCTCCAGAAGGATTTTGATACTTTAGAGAGAATTCAGAGAAGGGCTACTAAAATGGTGAATGGTTTACAGGAAGATAATTATTGGGATATACTAAAAGATCTGAACATGTATACCTTGGAGGAGAGAAGAGCGATAGGACATATGATAGAAACACTCAAATACATGAAGGGAGTCAACAAAGTGCAGGAGGGGGAAGCACATTTTAAAGTAAAATGTAAGGACAAGAGGCCATAGTCTTAAACTAGAGGACCAGAGGTTTAGACCTAATGTAAGTGTTTTTTACTTCACTGAGAGGTTAGATAGTGGAATAGCCTACCAGCAGAAGTGGTAGAAATTAATACAGTGGTGGAATTTAAGCATGCATGGGATAGGCATAAAGCTATCTTGAACCTAAGACAAGACCAAGGACCAAATAAAGTTTGAGGCTTTTACAGTAGGTAAATGGCAGACTAGATGGGCTGACTGGTTCTTAGCTGCCATCAAAGTCTGTTTCTGTTACTATGGACAAGCAACATTAATATTCCACTGAATAGCACATTTATTATACCAAAGAGGTGTAACCAAGTAATAGAGCTACAATATTTTTAGAAATTGGAGAAAGATCAGACACTTCTATGATAATTTACCCTGTTTATTTGATGACTGTAATGAAGATGGTTATCGCAGAATTGAAACTGCAAATTCTTTTATTTGTGCCCTGCTATAATACATATATACGAATATCTAATTCAAGTAACTATTGAAATATTTGATGGTTTAATTGTATAAATAACATGCCCTAGCACTTTTAACCCTTTGAGTGCCAGAAGGGTACGCAACTCATTGCTGTGCAATGCGTTGCATAACCCTCTGGCACTCAAAGGGTTAATTATTGGTGGAATTAACTGGTCACCATTGTCTCTCTTTATATGCACAGATGACATTTGCTTTATTAAATAAAGCTTGATGTTTTTGGTTACGTAAGGCTCAGTAATTATAGCCTGTATACGCCGTTCTTGTTTGAACTGGCCTTTCCCTGTTAGTTAAAACATTAACATGTATTTTCCATTTAATTCCTTTAACAAACTGTAGTTGTTCTTTCCCTACAGAATCAAAAACGTAAGACTATTTCTAAAATTCCTGCTCCCAAAGAAGGTAAGATGGCACTTTTAATACAAAAGGATTCTTATTTGCTAGAATATACCTAACAAAATAGAGAGCTGTAGGTTAGGAAAGTATAATTGCACTGATTCTCTTTCACATCTGACACTACTCATTTTTATCCTGTACTGGACATGATTAAGTATCTTGAAGGCTCTTGACTATCTAAGGGAGATGCTCTGATATTCATTTAATCTGTCCTCCAAGATCAGCAACAGCACCCAGGCTTACTTTTAAGACTCCTGCTTTGTTCTCAAACTTGGATGAAAAATGCAGCCCTGTGTCTTATGGTAGGTGTGCTCCCAGAAGAGACATGCCATGAGGGTTCTGTCCTGATGATGTTTGCCTTTAAAGGTGAAGTAATGCTATATAATTAACCTCTGTATACTATGGCCAGAAAATCCTAATGGCACCAATGAATTTTGCTTTTTTTAACCCTAAAATTGACCGCTCCAAGACTGGAGCGATCTCTTTTAGCCCCCAAAGCGGCGTGCCGATACACGTAACAGGTCAAGTGTACCGGTGTGTCGGTAAGGATCAAAGCGGTACTTACGGGACAAACGTCCCAGGACCGCTGGTCCTTAAGGGGTTAAGATAAAACCTCTTCAATCAGTCCTGGATGTTGTTTCCATGGATGTGGACATGACAGTTGCTAGAATGACCAAAGAGGGATGCACACATACATCTTGAAGCATATTCAAGAATGCAAGCCATAGAAGATATTGCATTAGTTCTAAAGTGTTTGCCCATTCCTTTCCCGGTTTTTACTAATCACCCTTTGTCTACTATATTCAGACAAAAGATCAGGGTAGTATAACATTGGTATAAAGCTACAGGTATGGCTTCCCCTACCCTCCATGAGCAAAGAAATAGGCCACAGTCACCCACCAAACAAAAATTAGGCTAGAAATCACACCCCTATGAGAAACCTAAAACAAGTAAATAAGAAAGAGGGGGGGGGAGGAAATGGGAAGGGAGTTGCACAGGGAGTCGCACCCCCAGCAAGACTAACAGGGGCAAAACAAGAAAACAGAATCAATGAAGTAAAAGATCCCGGGTAAGTCCTGGAGCAGGTACATTGTCAACCCAAGGAGACCAAATGCGAAGATAGGAAACGGATGAGTTGTGTACATATGCCGTCATCTTTTCCTTCTTCAAGAACTGCTAAACACGACCCTACAGTTGCACAGTTCTCAGTGGAACAGATTTCCAATGATATGCAACATGGCAGTGGACTGCTGCACAAATCCTGTAAATAAGTCTGAGAGATGAAATTGGTAAGCGGACAGCCCGGTAAGGCCTATTCAAAAGACCCGTCCACGGGTCAGGAGACAAGTGAACACCTAGCGCAACACTCGGTTGCTGAAAAGCATATCTCCACAGTGGGAGCACAGAGGGGCAATCCCACCACATGTGGTGGTATGGGCCCAATGCACCACACCCCCGTTATCAAAGGGGAGGTGCAGAGTGAGAGATGCAGGACAGCCGTAATGGACAAAGATACCAACGAGACAAAACTTTAAAACTGTTTTCCTTTATCAGTGTACATGGAGTCAAACTCTGTGTTTGCTATGATCTTGCCCCACTCTTCAGGGTCTAGCACCTGGCCATGGTCCGCTTCACATTTGGACTGATAGGCTGGGGCATTAGGAAAAGACGCAGAGAGCAAGTGTGAGTATATTTTGGAGATGATTCCCCTAGCCCTTTCTGAGAATCTTCTAATTCCCTTGGCACATTTCCATAGCATTTTAAAGAAATGTATTTTGAATTTGACAGATTCCAAGCAGTTCCTCTTCTATCAAAGTAAAATCCTGATATGATGATTGAGAAGTAGACATGTTGTGCAATAGATTTTTCTGACTGAATCTGTATCTTTGTCAACATGTGTAAGTCTGATAAGGGTGGGTAGGCATCCTGAACCCTGAGCTTCTAAGGCATCTCTATGAAATTGGAATTGTCAAACCATAAACACCCCGAAACTATGAGGCAATGTGGAACTGAATCCTTTATTTCCTTTGCTTCATTTGTTGAAGAGCCCACAGTGAGTTAGAACAGATGACAGCAGTTTTGTACTGTCAAGAAAATGGGTCAAGAACAAGACAAAGCTGCTTTTGAGGAGCAAGGATTCTAAACTGCCTCCAGCATACCTGTACCTCACACGTTATGCACCTCGGATATAGAGATGTGCATTGAGCAGAAATTCCTTGTACTAGGCTACATACCACTTCTTTAAAGGAACCCTAGCATACTGTGTATTAACACTTTGAATGCCAGAGGGGTATGCAACGCATTGCAAATCTGCCCTTCTTAATGCATGTGTAAACTGTCATTTCATTACAAAGAGATCAACACAAAATCAACCAAATGTTTTCTGAATGGCAGTTTACACGTGCACTAGAGCAAGTTTAGGTTTTATGGTAACGAGATGCATATTTAAAGATTCTAGGAGTTATATAGTGTATGTGTATATTATTATGAAAACATGTTATAGAGATTTTCCCGTTGAGTAAAACAAGGGCACTCCCACTGCTGTCAGTTTTTTTTATTAGAAACTAGTTGAAGAGCCACAGTGCCAGCCGGTCGCGATGCAGTCATGTGCAGTAGAGGCTGCCCGCGCCGCGGCTGATATGGAGCGGGGTGCTCCGAATTCAGACCGGGGTCCTCTCTGAGCACCTGAAGGTGCAGAGAGAGGACTCCGATCTGACTTCGGAGAGCCCCGCTCCGTAGCAGCCGCGGCGTGGGCAGTCTCTACTGTGCATGACTGCGCTATTACAAACGTTTTAGCAAATAATTATATAGGACTAGTACCGAAGGCCTGTCTACACGGGCCAGATTGGCAGCCAGCGGCCCGGTTACTGCCTTGGCTGCTGCCCCAGAGCTGGGGGCGCTGGGCCTTTCGGAGCTCCCCGCTCCAGATCAGCAAAGCCTCTGACTGCAAGCCGGCACGTGACTGCATCGTTCCCTACTGCGCAGGTGCGGTTGCGCACACAGGGAGCGACGCATTCTAGCTCTTTATTTAAAGGAATAGTAAACTTTTTTTTATGAAAAAATATATATTGTAGGGATTTTCCTATTGAGTAAAATAAGGGTACTCCCACTGCCGAGATATTTATATTTCCAGAGTTATTACAGTTTAAACCCATGTTTTTTACATTAGCAGTGCCCTCTAGTGGTCAAATTCTAATTAGATTTCCTGTTAGATTCTAATGGAGAGAAAAGTCAGAGACACACAGTTCTCCATAGAATGTGATAGAAACTGTCTGTCACTTCCTGTCAGTTAGAACTATCAGGAAGTAAACACAGTAAATTCACTTCCTGATTATTTAAACTGCTATAATTTTTGAATAAAACATCTGACAGCGGTGGGAGTGACCTTGTTTTATTCAGCAAGAAATGTTCTGTAAAATATGTTTTCATAAAAAAAAGTTTACTGTTCCTTTAATGTATAACCGTTCAAATAATCAGGAAGTGAATTTAATGTGTGTTTACTTCCTGGAAGTTCTAACTGACAGCATTACTCGTCAATTTCTATCACATTCTATGGAGAACTGTATGTCGCTGACTTTGCTCTCCATTAGAATGTAAAAGACAAACTAACTAGAAATTGACAGAGGGCACTGCTAATAAAAACACAGGTTTAAACGGTAATAACTCTGGAAATATGCATCTCTCAGCAGTGCGAGTACCCTTATTTTGCTCAACAGAAAAAGCCATACAATATATATAATATAATTTTCATTAAAGAAAAGTTTACTGCTCCTTACACCTCCATATTTGATGTGCCCAGTGTGTCTCCTCCCTTCACATCTTCTGGAACTTGTATGGGCACAGGATGAAAAAGGAAACTTGCCTGCAATTTTCAGTTTATATGTTTTCCTAGTCAAATGTAGGGATTGCACATTTTTGTGAACACTTTTATTGCTCAGTGCTTTTTAAGTATAGGTTTACCTCATTGGCAGCTAACAACCTACTATCATTGTCATGGCAATTCATAGGGTTCTGTTGTTGACTTTGAACATATGTTGATATATAATGGCCTGGATTTCAATGGTTGTCCATGTAATTAGGTAGCCATACAGTCTGAAAGCCTAATCTAGATGATCCGCAAAAGTGACTGTTACGTCTTAATATGACACCACTTTTTACATAATTTTAAATTAATTTGTGGTTTCATCTATTCCTGTTCACAATAAATCATGTGATTCTTTATTGAAGATGAATGTCTTATATTTTTTTCTTCTTTTAGAACTTAATACTAGGGAGTCCAAGGTTGTTTAAATGGAAAGTATGCCCTAAGAATAAGTGGCTCTTAATATAACACATTGACTTATCAGGAAAGGTGTTCTTCACCCAGCATTCAGATGCATCAATCCTTTTTTTTTTTTTTTTTTTGTTTGGTTTGCTGTATCCTGTATATTGTGATATCACTGATTTCTGCCCTTAAGTCAAACTTCACAGCAGGCCATGTTTCTTGGATTTTAATAGAATGTAAGGAACACATATTAACAGGTTTTAAACAGTTGGCAGTAAATCGCAACAAATCAAACTAAAATATTATATAAACATACCTGCTGTTTGAAAGTCCTTCTTTTAAATCAAGAGCCTGTTTTTCATATGGTATGGCTCCCATTTAATTACAGCATACTTTCTGATTTAGCAATTTCATAGTGGCCTAGAGTCTAATAAGATTTAACAATTTGTCTCTAAAGTGATGGCACCAAACTCATCTCTATCAGAGTGTGGAGCACTATCAGGTAAACAGTATATTGGTATGTGGTTCTTGTCTCGCAACCTTCTTTCTTTGCCAAGATTTATCCAGAATCCTTCACTCTAGAACATTGTTAAATGGTATCTCTGTTGCATAAATGTTTTGTTTGTACTACTGAGGTTTATCTAGATCAAATTGTTTAATCCATAATTCACAGGGTCTATCTGGTGTGATACTTATTATGGCAGAGCATTTATAGTTTGAGAGCCTGTTCACTTTTGAATGCTTTGCCACATTAAACTGAAACTTGGCAGTTTAGGGAAACTCCATCCCCGTACTGAATTTACCCATTACCCTCTTTCTGTAGTACAATCCTGTATGTGGATTTATTTATATAGTGCTAGCTTATTCCGCAGTCCTGTACAATAGGGAATAGACCTACAGTGATATCAAATAGTACAGATTGACAAAAGGATCAGAGGGCCCTGCTTGTGAGAGCTTAAAGTCTAGAGGCTGGACTCAGAAGGACTAAGTGCTATGGGTTGTAAGTGCCTCCTGCCATATGAACTGCTGGGTGGGAAAAGGTACTATTGAGTGCAGTGGTTCTTGGTCATAACTGTTATGGAGGTCATTGATAGGCTGCCCTGAAGAGGTGAGTTTTCGGGGTGTGTCTTAAGGCTGGGGGGGGGGTTTTGATGGGACGGAAGAGGGAATTTGAGAACTCAGGTGCAGCATGGGAGAAGTCCTGTAGGCGGAAGTGGGAGGGTGTAATAAGAGCTGTAAAGAAAATAAGGTCCTGTGCAGAGCGAAGGTGATGAATGGGAGTGTATTTGGCTCCAATATAGAACCGTGGGGTAGAATTCCTCCTCCATGATGGCAGGGTACATCACAAAAGACAGGTTATTTGGGGTGGAGACTCCCCACTTCCAGATTTGTGTGTTCTGTGATGCAGAAGGAGCACCGAGGCCATCCTTTTAGTGTGTGTTCTTTTAGTTTTCAGTGTAACTTTCAGATATGGGGCTCTAATAGTCCCCTATTAGACAGGCTCCCATCACTGACTTCCCTGGAGTTGGATTCCCACTTCACCAGGTGCCTTGTGGACCTTTTGCTCTGTGAAGGTAGTTAAACCCTTTCATTTGTTTCTGCAATGCTGGCTCATTGTGGTGGTGTATATTGGGTTAGGGTGCTTTGGGGGGCTTATTTCCACTCCCCCACTACCCACTACTATGACATGTTTTGGGTTCTTTAGTTTAACCCCTTAATGACAGATGACTTACCAGGTACGTCCTGAAGAAACTGTCACTTAGTGACAGAGGACGTACCTGGTAAGTCACGGAAGTGCGTGTCTCTGTGCGGCTGCACGCCGCTTGGAGACTCTGGACTCATTTGCAAAAAAAAAAAAAAAAAATGTTCCTCGGGCGTTAAGGTGACAGCCGCGTACGAACACGGCTGTCACTAAGGGGTTAAAGGGGATCTATCACCCCTATACAAGTTAGTCTTATTAGTTAGTTTTAGCGAATGTTTAAAACAGTTTTAATTTTTTAAACTCTATTTGGGCAAAAATGAATGTTTAAAGAGTGCCCTGCACCCTACTTCTGGACAGACTGTGGTTATCTGCTCTGTACTGCAGTATGTCACTCTGCTTCTGCTCCCTTCCTTCTATCCAGCCTCATCTGATGACTGAGGCTCTCTGCCTGTAAGCTGGAGCAGTCTCCATTGGCTAGATCTCGATCTCTGCCATAACTTCCATAACATGTATAACTTCGCCATGTTCGTGTTCTTCTATAATAAAGTTTCCCCCTACCACCCCATTTACATACTTGAAGCCGCCTCAGCAAGCCGGTCTGGACAGTTCACAAAGAGGGACAATCTTTCACAGAAAAAAAACAAAGAAAAAAACAAAAAAAAAAAAAAAAACCCTTCTCTCCTCCATCAAGGGGGCAAGGTTTTCCTTATACTAAAAAAAAAATTGTTCCTTGCTGCGATCTGTCTGGTCCCATGACCGGATTCCAGATCTGAGGGGATGTGGCATGAAGTATGTAAAAAGTAGAGAGGGGGAACTTTATTATAGAATAACACGAAAACTGTGAAATTATGCATGGTTATACAGCTACACATCGTTATGCAAATTTATATAGAAGACTCAATCTTAATCTTTAATTTCTAAACATTAAGATCATAAAGTTTTATTCGTTTTTTCATTTTACTAGTAATCAATCAGGAATCTGGATAAATCTGGTTCTTCTTTGAACCACAAATTGCACATTTTATTTTGCTTCTTCTCACACTGAGGTCTTAAAGTGGAAATGACACTTTATAATATGTGATGATTTTGAAAATTGCCTGTATTTATTGTCCATTCTCTATTTAAAGCTATCATTTTAAATATTTAGCTTGTCAATTTATGCAAATTAGCCAGTTTTTCCTGGGAGGAACAGCTGAATTTTGGTATCTGATACAGCATGTTGTGCCAGCCAGTACTGCCTAATCTGTCTAAACTAACAAAGCTAAATATCTCAAACTAGAGTTTTAAATGACATTTCTCTTACATCCAATATGGAACACAGATACTATGGGGGTTGAGTTGAGTCCATCCCTCTGGAGGGTATGACACATCTCAAAAGGCAGAGTCTTGTACATGGAGACTCCCAGCTGCTCCTCCCTGCCTTGTATCTTCAGTATGAATGGGTCCTTTGAGGTGAACGAATGGAGCAGAGACACACTTAAATTTTTATTGATTTATTTTTTTGTTTTCTGATAAATGTTAGAATTCTCCCATTAGGTGTGTTACTATAACTGGGCTTCCCCTGGAGTGGATTGACCAGTGTACAGGTGCTCTGTGGACCCTTGCAGCCCTGTGGAGGGAATCTTGCAGACCATGTTTTCCCTCCCAGCAGAGTCTCTTGGGGCTCTGCTTAGTTAACAGTGGTAACCTGAAGACTTGTAAGTAACCCTTTGTGTGCCTTGGTCCACTTGTCCATACCTGGTGCCTCTCCATACAGAGATTTTCTCTGTTGTCCAATACAGGTTACTTGGTAACTTTGGGTAGGCGATCAGCCCCTTTAAGTAGGCAGGAACAAGTCTGAGAAGTGACTGCTGGGTGGAGCCTATCTCCTCTCCTTAGCTTGCAGCTAGCCAATCCCCATCCAGTAAGATTTGTTCCTTGTTCAAGACACAAGGCAAGAGAACAGTTCTGCTATAGTTTTAGCTTCTTTATTATTTTTCTTTTACATATAGGATACCACCATTAGGCTGATTACCATCACTGACAATTCCCGTCACCCAAATGTGGATAGTTCAGTTTACCAGTTGCTTTTGTGGACCTAAGCTCTGGGGGGGAAAATTTTGGCTGCAAGTTCTTTCCCCAGGAGTTGCCCACTGAGGCTTCTTCTTGATATATGGTAATCAGAAGACCAGCTAAAAAAAAGGTGAGCACCCTTTGAGTGCTGAGGTCCACATGTCCCACGCTTCCCCTCTGCACAGGGGTCTCATTTGTAGTTCCTATTACATACTCATGCACTCATTGGGTTTATCTGTATGTCAGTGAGGTGTTTGGAGCAAGTTTCTGTGGTAACTTAACCCTTTGGCTGCTGGTTTGGCATAATTTGGGGTGTTGTGGGCACTTTCACTACTGGGCTTTAGGTCTACTGACTTGTTCTAGTGGGCTTTTGAGTGTTTTTTAAATTTGGTTTTCCCCTTGTAAAATTTGCTTACCGCATATACTCCATTGCTCCATTCACTTCTATGGGACTTTACAGTTTGGGACATATCTCTGCTACCGCTCCACGCAGGGAGATCAGGGTGGCTCATTTTATTGGTCTGCCCTTGCTCTGTTATCCGGTCAACATTCTGGGCATGTTGGGGAGGCTCAGGGGGCTTTGTGCACTATTGGGGTACTCTTTTAGTGAAACTACAATTCCCATGAGGGCTTGCTTTGCATGCTCATTTTTCTGATTGGCTCCTACCGCAGCAGCTATTTTGTGCCTTTGCTGATTGAGTATCCTATGCAGGGCTTGGACTCGCCTTCTCCCCTCAGCAGTTTAACCCTTTGCCTGCCAGATAAGTCTATTTTAGTGCTTCTGGGGTGTTTTTTCTCATACACACTATTTTGGGTGTTTCTGATAGTGTCAAATGGTCAAAGTATGTCTAGTTCATTAGACCGAAGACTAAGGACACCGGGGCATCTGTGTCCCTCATTGCTCCTCATGTCACTCAGGGTTTCCTAGAGAATACTGGGGTCATGTTTGCCCAGCATGCGCTGCTGCCCCTGAATCCCCTGCAGGGACCTCCAGCCATGCAGTATAGTCAGTCTGTGAATGTTTAACCACCGGGTGTACCTGATATGTCTCCTTTCTCTGAGGAGGAATTATTTGTGGAGTCTGACTGTTCAGCTGTTCCTTCATCTCAGTTTTTTGGGGACCCCTTTGAGGCTGATCCTGTTAACTCAGCTGAGGGCCTGATCAGGGCTGTGTTGGACACCCTGAATATTCCCTTGCTACAGGAGGTTTCATCTGACTCCTCTGATGTATTCCAGGAGCCTGTTAGGCCCCATACTTGTTTTCCTCCTAACCCCACCCTGGTCCTCTTGGTGTCTGAGGAGTAGAAGTTTCCAGACAGAAAACCATCTGTCTCTAGGAAGTTTGCTAAGCTTTACCCGTTCTCTGAAGCGGCTCTAGCTCAGTGGGTTCATTCTCCCACGGAAGATGCCCCTGTTTCCAGGCTTTCTAGGTCCACTGCCTTGCCTGTGGCTGATGCATCTGCTCTAATAGACTGGACTGACAAGAAGCTTGAGACCTCTCTGAAGGCCATTTTTGCAAAGGCTGGTTCTGCCCTGCGCCCTGCAATTGCTGCGGTGTGGGTGAATAGAGCCGTGGCTGTTCGCACTGAACAGCTCACTTCAGCTGTCCGTCAGGGAGCTCCTACTGCTGACATGTTGTGGCTTCTTGCCAACGTCTCTGAGGCTCAGCATTAGGATTCTGCTGCCCTGTTTTGACGCTGTGCGCATGGTAGCCAGGGGGCTGACTCGCGTCTGCCGACCCAGGCGGTTCCTCAGGCTCCGCGCCCCTCATCCAAGCCTAAGCGGCAATGGAGGCCTAAGTTCTCTGCTAAGCCCAAGGCTTCCAAACCTTCTGCATGATTCACTGAATCAAGGTCCCCATCCACAGGTGGGTGGCCGCTTATGCCACTAACTCTCTGCTTGGGAAGCATCTGTGGCAGACACGTGGGTTTTGCAGGTGGTGTCTGTATGGTACAGGATTCCCTTCACCTCCCTTCCTCCTTCTCGAACCTTCTCTTCTCGCTGTCCTCTGGGCACAGAAAAGCTCCACCTTTTTGAGGGAGCCATTCCGGCCCTTCTGGACAAGGCGGTCTTGGAACCAGTTCCTCCTCAGGAAAGTGGGTTGGGATTCTACTCCAGCATCTTCATGGCTTCCAAGAAGGACTGAGGCTGTCGTCCCATTTTGGATTTGAAGGATATCAACTCCTTTTATGGTCCAGTCCCAGTACCGCCAGGAGTCGCTATGCACAGTGATAGCTGCCATGTCCCCTGGGGAATAGCTTCTCCTGATCTTCAGGATGCATATTTGCACGTTACCATTCATTCAGAGAGTCGGCAATATCTCCGCTTTGCCTGAGACAGAGGGCATTTCCAGTTTTCTGCCCTCCCCTTTGGCCTGACCATGGTTCCTCAAGTCTTCAACAGAGTCCTGGGAGCCTTGATTTCCATTCAACATCGAGACGGCATCAGTCACCCCGTACATGGGCGACCTCCTTCTGAAGGCCTCTTCGTCAGAACTCAATCAGCAAGTACAGGATTGCTTTCATGCTCTGTCCCGTCACGGGTGGATCATCAATCTGGACAAGTCGGACCTTGTTCCTTCACAGAGAATGGTCTTTCTGGACATCCTCTTGGACACTCAGAGGGATGTTTCCTCACGAACGAAGTGGCTCATCAGATAGCACTGAAGGTCCAAGCTGTCCTGTCTCAGGATCTGTTTCCAGCCAAGAAGTTGTCATCCCTGGTGGGGATTTCATTTCCACCATAGAAGCGGTTCTGTTTGCCACGGCTCATACCAGGGAATTTCAGAGGTTTCTAATCCAGCCGACCCCTGCATGCCAGGATCTCCTGGAGAGGTCCCTGTCTCTCCCTCTTCACATGGAGCAGAGTCTCTCATGGTGGCTCAACCTGAACAATCTGCTGAAAGGCAGGCCATTCATGGTGCCATTTTGGACGACAGTGACGGATGCCAGCCTCTCCGATTGGGGAGCAGTTCTGGGGCACTTGAATGCTCAGGGCTGGTGGTCCCAGGAAGAATCTCTCCTTCCCATCAACGTCTTGGAGCTTTGTGCGATATTTCATGCCCTGCAGCACTGGACGCGCCAACTGGCGGATTGCCCAGTAAGGATGCAGTCGGACAATGCCACAGCAGTAGCCTACATCAACAAGCAAGGTGGCACAAGAAGTCTTGCAGCCTGGCTAGAGGTCAAGGCTATTTTGTCTTGGGCAGAGGAGCATGTCCCTGCCATTTCCACAGTTCATATTCCTGGCGTAGACAAAGTTCTGGCATACTTCCTCAGTCGACACACAGTGGACAGCGGAGAGTGGGGAAAATGCATAAAGAGGTGTTCAACCTCATTGTCCAGCTGTGGGGTCTTCCGTGCATCTACCTGATGGCAACCAGGTACAACAGGAAGGTTCCAACATTCTGCTCTCGCTGTGCAGTTCCCTTGGCTCTAGCAGTGGATGCCTTGTCAATCCCTTGGAATTTTCCTCTGGCATACCTCATTCCTTCCATTCCCCTGTTGCACAGGGTAATACGGAGACTGTGACTGGAGAGCTGCCCAATCATTCTGATTGCTCCGTACTGGCCTTGACAGGCTTGGTTTCCGGAGCTTCTAGATCTGTGGCAGAACATCTCCAGCTCCCCTCCCGTCCGGATCTTCTTTTACAGGGTTACCTGTGGAAGGAGGACGATAATCATTTGGCTTTGACGGCATGGAGATTGAATCCTCAATTTTGAAGAAGGGGCTTTCATCTGGTGTGGTGGCTATTATGCTTAGTGCCCGTAAGCGGGTTTCCTCGAAGGCCTACCATCGCGTTTGATCCTTCTCTGAAGGATCTCCTACTTTCAGTTAAGCAAGATTGGACTGACTCTCTGCTGACAAGTGTCTCGTTTCTTAAAGCGGAGATCCAGCAGATCTCGGGCAGCACAGAGGCCCTGGAGACCCGTTTAACGGATATTATGCAGTTGCATTCGACCCTCAAAGATGAGGTGCAACACCTACAACTCAAGAACCGGACACTTTATGATGCTTTGGAAGATCTGGATAACAGTTCTAGAAGATCTAACCTCCGGATTCGAGGTATTCCGGAATTGATCACTGATTTTGCCTGAATTTATTCTTAAGTGTTTTGGGACTTTATTACCTGACCTCCCTGCTTCCTCGTTGGCTCTGGATCGAGCACACAGGGCCTTGCGACCCAAGCCTTCCCTCAATGAACCCTGAGGGACGTTGTGGTGTGTGTTACTTTCTATACTACTAAAGAAGCAGTGAAGAAAATTGCTTGGAAGGGAGCTATAACTATGGATGGAGTATCTCCTCATATCCTCTCGGCTCTGGCTACTACGACTCTCCAGAAGAAACGGACCTTGCGGCTCCTGACTGCTCTTCGTCGGAGCAATGATATTGCCTATCAGTGGGGCTTTCCTTTTCATCTGGTAGTCTCCGGAAACTGGGTCTACGCTACACTTAAGGACCCCTCGGAATGCCGAGCCTTCCTTCGCCGATTGGGTTTGGAAATGTCACCTGAGGTGCAAGCCCTATACAAAGAGTACACCTCTCCGGATGGTGAGGACCCGGTTTGATCCCAAAATCCCATCTCCGCCACTTAATTACTGAACCCTTTTCTTATTCATCAGGGTGACTTGCTAAGGACCTTTCCCGTTCCCATACGGATTGTTCCGGTGGACATTGACCCTACATCTGACCCTTGGGTTTTATGGACGCTCTGCTGCTCTTTCTGAAACTGTTTCTGAGGTGGATTTGCTCCTGACCTACTTCATCTGGATCTTACCGGGGCTCACCACAATTGATTTGCCTTTCCCACCTACAGGCTTGTTAATTTAATATGTAACTTTTTTCTTGCCATCTTAGTTTCTTTAGCTGTTAACACTTGTTGGAGTGCCCCTTTGTCCCCCTGACCTCCCCCTGTTAGAAGCCCCCTGTTAGAAGCCCCCTCCTCCTTGTTTCTCAATGTGGCAGAAGTGGTCATACCCCTTTTCGCCGACTCCTTGGTCGTATCTGCTCTTTCCCACTTGGGGATGCAGTTTCCCTGCTCCCTTCATTAAGGGAGGTCTCTGTACCAGACTCCTACCACCAGTGTACCGGGGATCCCCCTGGGTTCTTTTCTTTAGCCCCTCTCCCCTGTAGCTCCTATCCCCCATCTTGCCCTGGGAATGATTTGGTGCACGTGTGCTCTTTGTCCTGGGACCGGGAGGAGCGTGACTTTGCGGCTTTGGGTCTATTCCTTGGAGGGGGTGACCTGTTGCCGCAAACTCACTGGAGTCTTAGTCACATTACAGTGGTTACTCTGCTTCATCTTATGTTTGGTTTGACAATGTCTATAGATATGCTGCTTTTGATTGCCCTTTTAGGGGTTTGCTTTCCTTTTTATTTCTTTCCTCTAGTCCCTCTTTTTCCTCTATTTCCCCCTCTCAGTATTACTGTTTGGACTTTTTGCTGCTTACAGCATGCTTGCTAACTTGGTGTGCCCCTTTTGTTCGGTGCCTGTTAGTGGGAGCACCTTCTGAGTATGTCCTGTGTTTGTATGGAAAGGTAGGGATGGCAATATTACTCGTGGAGTCCCTTTTCAGATACTGTCCTGCCGTTGCCATGATGCTTCCGAGCATTCCCACGATGCTTCCGAGCATTCCCACTTTCTATGCAGCCTATCTGATGGCACTTGATCGATGATACTGATTCTGACTATTAACCTTCACTTTAGCTTCTAGCCCGACTTCCGATGGAGTCACACCAGGAGAGCACTGCTTACTCTGAATTTGCTACAATCACCTATTGTGCTATACTGTACAAATAATATTGTATGTTTCATATTCTTATTTCAAGATCTTGTACGTGTGGACTCAAAATTCAATACTATTCTGAATTACCCTTGCTCTTCCTTTCCCTCCCCCATCTTGTTTTCTTGCTGGGTTATCTTGCCTATCTGAGCAGTGATTGTTTGCTTTGTATACTTGCTGGGGGGGGGAGGGGCTGGTGGTTGAGATGGGGGGTTGACTCTTGATCTATGTTTCTGTGCTCTATCTTGATGGGGTTGAATGTTACGGAACTGAGGGGGGGTCAAGTGAAAAGTGTGTTTGGTGACAATTGGCATTGCTGTCGTTCTGTTACGGAGTATGGGTTGAGTGTATTGGCCTGCTGGTGACTCACTCCCTTCTTATTGATTGGCTGCCTAGTGGAGCAAGTACTCCTTTTATTTATACCTGGGCCACGACACTTAACTTTTATTGGGGAAATGCACGGAGGCCCTCTATTACTGATGTGGAGGTTCCCTTTTACAGTAATGCTTTTTCTAGGGGAGGTTGGGGGTGAGGATATGGGCCCCTTTCTTTGGAAGAGAGTTCAGGGACCTACTTTGATCCCCTGCCGTTCTTGGGTGGGAGTGGATCTGGGGTCCTTATTAACCTACCTTATTGTGATCCCCATGTTGTCTCGGCCTGTGTGCCTTGACCCCCTTTCCACATTAGATCTTAGCATGGCTGGTTCTCGCATATCTCCCACGGCGAGTTTTTTTTTTTCTGTACTGGGGTTCTGTTTGTTGTATGCATACTACTGGGATCTGTTTGAGTCTCTTCACTCACTAGTGCTGTTTGTCTTACTCTCTTTTTGGGTAATCCACTTTTCTCTTTGGGCGACTGGGTGCCTGACTGACTGCTCTCTAGATCCCAGTCTTCCTCCGGTAGTCCAGAGTGGACTATCCCCTTGGCACTTGTTGAGTGCCCCCTTTCCTAGTGATCTCCATGCCTTTCCTACCCCTCCCTCTCTTCCTCCATTCTCTTCTTTTTTTTTTTGTATTATTCTTTCTCCTCCTTCCCATGTTCCTCTTTCTTATTCTAATTTTTTTTTCCCCCTCCCTTCTCCCTTGATACCCTTTGACTAGTTGGCCTTTGTGTTGTAGCTCTGCGGCTATGTCACGGTCTCTGGATGATTCTAGGCAGGGGGAGCCGACTTCACCCTCTGGTTCTGAAGGTGCTACCTCGTAATGTTAAAGGCCTCAGTGCCCCTCATAAATGCAAGATGTTGCTAAAAATAACATATCTCTTAAAGCGGACATTATGTTCCTACAAGAAACACATTTTCGCTCCACTACTATTCCAAAATATTGGGACAGGTGTTTTCAGTTGCAATGCCACTCTTCTGGCCCTCATAAACATAAGTGTGTTGATACTGATCCGCAGTTCAGTGAGTTTTCAAGTATCCCAGGTTTCTCGAGACACAGAAGGGCATTATCTTATGCTGCGAGGTGACCTACAGGGTTCTCCTTTGACCCTCCTGAATGTTTATGCCCCCACAACGTCAGATGCTTTATTTTTTTCATGACTGTCTTCTCTTTTGTACCTGGTGCTGACTATTCTAGGCTGGACTACGTTTTTTTCCAATCATTCCACTCATCCAAGATTCATGATCTCACGTGGTCTGATCATGTGATTTCTGGAATGTTCATTTGTTGATCTCTTCCGTTCCTCGACCTATTCCTCTTTGAGGTTTAGTGAGTCTCTTCTACTGGACCCCAATATTAAGTCTGATTTGGCCCTCTCCCTGGAAGAATGTTTTACTCTTAACGATTCACCGGAGATCTGCTGGGATGCTGTGGACCGCTCATAAAGCGGTCATGCATGTTAAGCTTATTGCGACAGCTTCACGTCTAAAACTCAAAAGGAGAGCAGAATAAGAGTCTACCCTTTTCCACAATGCTGAGCTGGCTCATAAACAAGATCCTACGGCCACTAACCTTCTTCGTCTTACTAATCTGCGTGGTGAATTAAACATGCTACTTTCACAAGATGTGCTCCGGGCACTTCAATGGACTTGCCAACTCTTTCGAAAAGTGCGACAAACCTGGTGCAATGTTGGCCGCGAAACTGCGGCACCAGGTTAAGTTTCGCACCATTCACGCGATTTCACAATGTTCGGGTTACTTGACTTATAAGACGTCACAAATGGCTTTGTCTTTTGCCTCTTTTTACGAATCGATCTATGACGACAATAAGGTGTCAACTTCGGCCCA